>OX336388.2:1719501934-1722001934 GCA_946902985.2 Meconema thalassinum | reverse complement strand
GTCGTCATTTTTGCCGCCTTTCAAAAGTCAGCTACCATGGCCAGGAGCGAACCTGCAAGCTTGGGGTTAGTAGGCCGACACGTTGACCACTCACCCACCGTGGCAAGCTATGTAGTCGAGCCATTGAATAAGTCTCCCACAAGCGTTTATCGGACTGTGAAGCGTTTTGTGAATCATCATGGCTACTGTAAAATACCTGATTCAGGCCGTCCAAGGTGCACTTCTTCTTATCAAGATCGCTTTTTGAAGCTACAAGTGTAGAGAACCGACATCTTACAGCGGTTGGGGCTCGGAATCATCTGATGCAAGTCCTCGGCGTAGCTGTCAGTGAGAACGCGGTCAGAAAGAGACTCCATGAGGCAAACAGCCTCCAGAAGACCAGCCAGAGGACTAACACTTCTGCCACAGCACCGAAGGGACCGTCTTAATTTCGCGCAGGTGCCTGAACATCAGACTGAGGATCAATGGGGACGCGTACTCTTCAGTGACGAGTCTAGATTTAACTTGAGGTCGCCGACGGAAGAGATAGGGTTTGGAGAAGGGTAGTAGAACGCTTTGCACCTTGTACTTTCTCCAAAATCTCACTATTTGGAGCAGGTTCCATGATGGTATCGGGTGGCAGTTCAGATAACCGTACCGATCTCGTACTCATTGAGAATAGCTGCCTCAAGGCATGCAGGCACGTTGAGGAGATTGCCATTAATCACGTAATGCCATTTGCATTCTCTTTCGTCGAAAATATTGTGCTCCTGCATATACAATGTTAGACCCCATTTTGCTCAGTCTGTCACGGAATTTCTTTGGGAGGCCAATATTCCCACTATGTTTGGCCAGTAAAGAGTCCCGGCCTGAACCCGATTGAACATGTGTGGAACATGATTGGTCGTCGCCTTCGGCACTGATTTTTCAACAATCTGGTTGAACTTTCAGTGATGGTCTAAGAATAATGAGAGAATGCACCACAAGATTACGTCTGGGGCTTGATCAAAATCATGCCTAGAAGACTCGCAGAAGTAATTAGAGTCATAGGTTGCAACATCCCCTACTGATCATATAATCGACATCCAAGAAGTTACCAGCACATTTTCTTGAACGTATGCCATTTAAATCAATCATTTCGATAATCAGGAAATCTGTCGCAGTTCTATTAAAAAAAAGTATCTTTTTAATTCGAAATGTTTTGAACAATGCTGTCTTTCGGAATTTGCATGGGAATATTCTTTCTCTTATTCCGTAATGATTTTTTTTTTGAAAATATAACTAAATTTTGCTGCCTTAAACTGGGATTATTTTTCAAATATCACGTGTTTCGCATTTTTGGAGTCTGTATAAAGAAAATTAGGTTTGCACCGTCACATGTCTCGATGAGATATAACAATGAAGGAATTGTGAAATAATCATCGGTTTTCTTTTTCGCAATGACATGCGAAGAATAGAACTCAAGGTATAAAGAGGATATATTGAATTAAAAATTAATTTCTTTCAAGACTGATTTAATCCTGCGTAAGTGGATCTTTTAATGTAATTTGGTTTAAGATTATATGATTTATCTCATTCATATTCTTTGAAGTCGGTTTAAATATCTCTAAGCATCTTGAAGTTAAATATCTCACTTACGAAAGAACAGTGGATCCGATCCTCCTTCCACGTTTCGCGTTCTTCTTCCTCTTTTTTTTTTTTTTTTTTTTTGTTGATGTTACTTTTTGATAACGGGATCGAGGTTATGTTTCGAGCTCCATGTAAGCCCCGTTAGAAGATGTTTAGGAGTCATCAAATATTTTACTTCGCCATTTAATTAACACACAAAGTGATAAAAATGTCCAACAAAACTCAACACATTGCTAGCGTTTCGTCCCAGCGTGCCAATTCTCGAAAGAGAATCAAAATGAGTATTGTCCGTTGAGCCATTATAATTAACACAAAGGTGATTTTAAAAAATGTCCAGCATAACTCAACACATTGCTAGAGTTTAACCCCAGCGTGCCAATTGGGCTCTTCAGTTAGAAGTGGCTCAACGGACAATACTCATTTTGATTCTCTTTGTTTCTTTTATCTTCATTCTGTGATATTTGCTTCACACCGATGCCATCAAGGTAAGGTATCGATATTCTTCTTTGTCTTGCATGTGTGTGTGTCTCTTTCATGTGGAATACTATGGTGTTTTACCTAGTATAGTAATGTCCACCGTGTGTATGTTTGTTTCCTTTGAGTGCAGTCTTTCTTTACCTTTACCTTCCCCCTTTTATGTTCCGTTTGCATTTGTGTGTGACGGCTCTATGGCTTACTGTGCGGGTTTCTTCTTCCCGGAGTCAATTGGTCCCGTGTTCGAGCAACGCGCTTGTTCGCAAGTCTGTTCGCTCGGGGACGCAATTATGACCCGTGACTTCACCGATCTCTATCTGTCTGACGGTGGACTTGTGGGCATAGGGTTCGGTTGCGACCTCCCTATTGTACCCTGGTCAACTTATGATATCTGTATCTGGTGGTCACAGCTTCGATCTTCGTGGATTCTTTGCCCCAAGTAAGGCCTATGTCGTACACCACATTATATACAATTCATTTACCTTCGTTCCTTTATACCTATGTTTGCGTTTTTTCTCACTTAAGTCATTGTGTCTATCTAATTGCCCCTTTTATCGTACGTATCTCCCTTCACTGCACTCGTCTTTATTTCTACTTCCTTACCGTAACTTATCTTGATAGATTTTACATAATTATACTGTACGCTACCCTTCAGGTACTCATTTTAATTGTCGATTGTTCTGTCGTCTCATATTTAGTTCAGTCACGTCAGTCCTACGAGTATTTACTCTATTAGCTTTTGTCCCTCCTACCCCCCCCCCCCCCACTTTCTCTGTATCCTCTAGGCTATTCGGAATTCCGTACACTTCTTTGTCGGTATGTCCATTTTCCTGACTCTCTTGTCTAGCCTCTTAATCTTTTTATTTTCCCAACTTAATTTTGCACTGTACGCGCATACTATTTCCTTAAAGTACCTCTCTCTCTTATGTCTATGACATAAACGTCACGCACATTCATCATTTCTCTTACAGTAACATCATGTCTTATTCATTACCATAACCTAACTTTTAGAATGTATCGCTTCCTCGTCAATACTTATTTATCTTTATTGATCAATACACTACCTCTCTATTACATCTACGTGGTCTCTGAGTACATTCATTCGTTTGATCGTTTGGATCGTTATTTTTATGCTATTCCTATAGTTCTAGGGAAGCCTCCGTGGCTTAGGCGGCAGCACGCCGGCCTCTCACCGCTGGGTCCGTGGTTCAAATCCCGGTCACTCCATGTGAGATCTGTGCTGGAAAAAACGGGGGCAGACAGGTTTTTCTCCGGGTACTCCGGTTTTCCCTGTCAAAATTTCATTCCAGCAACACTCTCCACTATCATTTCATTTCATCTGTTATTCATTTAATCATTGCCCCAGAGGAGTGCGTCAGGCCTCGGCAGCCGGCACAGTTCATATCCTCGCCGCTAGATGGGGGCTTCATTCATTCCATTCCTGACCCGGTCAGAGACTGGAAGCAGACTGTGGATTTTCATTTTCTTTAGTTCTAGTCTAGGCGCATGGTCCATTGTATGTACGGTATCGTATTGAACTTACATCCACTGCCATGTGAATGTACGTTCAGTCCACGCCTCTGATACATTTCTCTCCCTTTTGATCTACCATTATTCTGGTCATATATTTATTCATCATCCTCTAGTCCTGTTACATGGGCCCAGCACAGGATTAAGGTACTGGCACTCTCTTCCACTGCTACTACATCTTGCAAGGTAAGACCGTTTCAATACTGTCCATCATTTTCAAGGTTGCCAGCCTTGCTGAACCGTATGCCGCAGAACCATAGTCTAGCCGGGACAGGACGAGGGCTTGATAGAACCGTAGCAGCACCGCACGATCAGCCCCCCACGTAGTGCCACTAAGAAACTTGAGCATGTTCAGTTTCCTGAGACACGCCGTTTTTAGTTACCGTATATGGTGCTGCCACGTTAATTTGCTGTCAAAATGGATCCCCAGGAAGAGATAATTGTCAACCAACGGCAAAGCAGCATCCCTGATATGTAGTTCAGGGTGTAAATGTAGCCTACAGAGGCGACAAAATGAACGACGGAGGTTTTCGCAGCTGAAAAACGAAAACCCTGGTCGTGAGCCCACCTGTTGACCCGGTTAATAGCTAGCTGCAATTGCCGTTCCACGATTGCTAAATCATCTATAATCCTATACAGCGATGGAACTACCGTGGGCCCGGCGGCGGAAACAATGCAGTTTATGGCAATCGCGAACAAGGTGACACTCAGCAGAGAACCCTGAGGAACTCCATTTTCTTGAGTGTAATATTGCGATAATGTCCTACCGACTCTTACACGGAAGAGTCGGACGGACATAAAGTTCGCTATAAAATTTGGTAAATTACCACGGAGTCCCCACTCGTGAAGGGTGGAAAGGATCCCTTAGTGCCATGTGGTGTCGTAGGCTTTCTCGAGGTCTAGGAAATCCGTGACTAGGTGCTGCTTTCGGAGAAATGCCTCCTGTATGGCGCTCTCAAGTCGCACCAGATGGTCGGTGGTGGACCTATGAGAGCGAAATCCACACTGGTACTCAGACAGGAGATCTCTCTCTTCCAAGAACCACACCAGTCGACGGTTTACCATCTTCTGAGGAGGAATGAAATGCCACTGAATTCCTTCACTGCTTGCGATGGTTGACAGATCACGTTGATGCTCTCCCTCGTTGAATAATCTTCTTTTCTCCTCCAGTCCCCTATTGGCTCCAATGAAATGTCTGCCATTGTCGGAAAACACATGAGCTGGTCTGCCTATACGGGATATGGAACGGCTTAGAGAAGCAATGAAGGCCTGGGTAGCCATACACAATCTCTAGATGCACAGCCCTAGTTGAAAGGCATACGAAGAGTGCTACATAAAACTTGATTTTGGATCTGGTTTTACGAGAGCCTGTCGTTATGTAGAGTGGTCCCACTTAGTCACTTCCGCAGTGGATAAATGGATTGACTGGCGTTACTCTGTAATTCGGCAGTTGACCCATTAGTTGTTCAGCGTTTCTTGCCTTAAGTTTGTGGCAGATAATACAAAAATGAATGATGTGACGAATCGTACTCTTGCCATTAGGTATCCAGTACTGCTCACGTAGCGAAGATAGTGGTAGTTGACATCCATCATGAACTTTGAAAGAATAATAAAATTTCCGTCAATACGGTCCTGAATAATCGACAATATGAATCCATCATGAAGTAGACGTAGATGTTCATTTTCAATGATCAGTTTACTTAGGTGATGCCTTGGCGGTAAAATTATCTGATATTTCTGGTTAAATGGAAGATAAGATGGTAGTTGACTACCTACTCGAAAGAGGTTTTTGGTTACAGAGGAAGGGATGCAGATCTATTAACTTGCTTCCTTTACTAATGGCCCGCCAGTCATTTGGTGATGGCGTGCTGGGAAGTTGGAGAGAAGTTTTCATTTTTTGGTTTTCCATGTTTTATGGGGTGCTGATTACGAATCTGAACTTTGCTACCTCGAAACAGTTACGGAAATATGAATAAAATTTAAAAGAACGCGACATTTGTGTTTTTTTCCTAGCTTTTTTGTTTATAACTAGTTAAATATGCGATTTTTAGATAAACATCACTATGTACTAAAATAAGGCAACTTAGATAAAATAACCAACAACTCTGTCTCTTACGATTTTTCTCTCAGACAGATAGTTCTGGCGCAATCGGGCTTGCAATGTTCCTATATATTGCATTATGACGACTTGAACTTTTGGCGCAGTAATAATTGAAAGTGTAGGCGGCTTCTGTCGGCTCTCTCCGCTTTCATGTTCAAGGTGAATGCTCTTTCCCCCTTCCATCCCACCTCCTCACACCCCTACCCCCTTTCATTATTTGATGGGATAGGTATGAGAAAAGGATCCAAATCAACCTTATATAAAGCATTGAAGCCTACACAAGACATACCAAATAATGATAGCTCGTTGTTTGTTATTGATGGAGGGTATCTGTTGCACCGAGTTGTGTGGCATAGTGGGCAAGCATTTTCAGACATTTGTAACAGATATGTGGGTTATGTGTAATCTCATTTCAAGACAAGTGCAAAAAATGTTTTTGACGGGTATTCAGATAATGCTGCTGACGAGAGTACAAAATACTTTGAACGCTCAAGGAGAGCACTCAAAAAGAAATCTGTTGAATTGATAATCACAGAAGAAATGGTACCAAAGGTTTCCCAGGAGATTTTTCCATCCAACTCCAAAAACAAAAGTCGTTTGATATCTATGCTCCATAGAAAATTCTATGAGGAACAAATGGTGTGCAAACAAGCTACAGAAGATGCTGATACTTTAATTGTAAACATGGCTATCAATCTAGCACCAAACCATGAATCTGTAGTAGTTGTTGGGGGAAGATGTAGACCTTTTAGTCCTCATGATTGGCCTCTGTGATTCTCCCAATGTTTTCTTCCTAAAACCTGGCAAAGGACAACAAGCTCGAGCTTTTTATCGCCCTCTTACTGCGATCGACAAAGCAGTTGGCAAACACATCCTGTTCTTGCATGCTATGAGCGTATGTGACACTACATCCGCTTTGTACAGGGCAAAACAAAATTTATGAAGAGCCTCAAGCACAACCCTGCGCTATCAAATATAGTTCAGGTATTTAAGAACCCTGACGCTATTGCAGAAGCTGTTGCTAATGCTGGTGAACGTTATCTTATAACACTATGGGAAAAAACAAGGCATCACTTCTCTGAACGAAGTGAGATGTGAGCAGTATGTTAAATCTGCATACAACGCCACAGCCAACATTCTGCATTGCCTCCTACTGCAGCTGCAGCGAGTCAACATTTTTTGCGGGTTTACCACCAAGTCCAAAAATGGAAAGGTACTGAAAAGAGACCCGAGTAACGGGGATGGAAAACATCAAGGAATGGTTTAGTGCCAGTCACCTCCTTGCAGATCCTTGTCCCAGGTTCCTTGCTGAAATACATGTCATGCATGTAAGAAAGACTGTCGAGGAAACTGTGGCTGCAGGAAGACAGGCTTATATTGCTCCCGAATTTGCCTGAATTTTGAAGAGAGCTGCGACAACATAGCACAACCTGATCTGGGCGATCCTGAACTGGATGATGTCGACATGGAAGATCCTAGAGAGAGGTGGTTACAAGGTACCCACTTAATTATACATGCATTTGTGGATTATATGTTAATGTTTCGTATGAATTATTTCCGAAACTATTACTGATATCACTCTGAAATTTTGTACGGCGATAAAGGGCACTACTAGAAGTACGCCTATCAGACTTTCAAAACCCATCAAAAAGCATCAGCAGATCAACATTGGTAAACAAATTCGAGAGCATATTAGGCAAATCAAGTCAGGAGCTCCAAACCATCAAGTTTATCCTTGATGCAAACCATATAGATAGATAGATAGATAGATAGATAGATAGATAGATAGATAGCTTTATTTTGTCTGGCAAGATTAGGGCCATTGGGCCCTCTCTTCCATCTAACCAGATTTTACAATTAATACATTATTACATTATTTTCAGAACTTAACAATGGTACTTAAATCTAAATCTAACAGGAATACATTTCAGATCCGATCACAATACATATAATGGCAGGTAAGCATGGCGTAGGAAAACTTATTGTTATTAGTTAATTATTGCTAAAGTAAGAAAATAATAGGGAAATACAAACTCTAATACAACAGAAACTAATGATGATGTGATGATGTCGATTATGATGGTAAGCATCATGGCTGAGTTATTACTATAGCCTAATATTGATTTTGCAACGCGCATTTAAAAGGATGTAAGAAATCATTTAGGTATTGTTTTAGATCCCTTATTGGGGGGTGGTTGGATCTAAAACGGAAGAGTTATTGTGTTAATTTATAAGGAAGTGCCTAAAAGGGGGTAGCTTCCCGTAGTCGGGCAAGCTGACCAGTGTAGAGTGTTGTTTAGTGTTAGGAACTAAGGGGCGCTCCTATAAAAGATGTAGGTGTATTTTAGGGGATGGAACTTAGCGTACAGGTCAACGCGCTGGTCTTCCAGCTGGCTGGCTGGTTATGTAACTGATGTGCTCGCGTCAGCTTTATGGCGCGTGCTGCTCCTATCAGTCAGGCCTATACGGGAATACAATGATACTTGCGCTAGCAAGTGTCTGGCTACTGTACGTCACGTCTAATCGTGACGGAGGATTCAGGAAGGGAGGTAGGACGTAAAGAAGCGTGTAAAACAGTAATACAGGTGTAGTGTACTGACCAAGTATTTATTGGTCAGTAATATGGAATTATGAGTCCCTTTTAAGGGATGTAGTAAATGTTACAATGTAAGTGTACAAACTTGTGTATACAATTTGTGGGTAAAGGTTACAAAGTACAGGATTCTGAACACTGCTGACTCACCTGATGATAACAGCGATAGCCTCCGGCCGACGCACTGTAAGACTGGTAATTGAGAGAGCTTGACCTCTTTAAGGCTCCCTCTTATATTCTCCGGCGTTGTGCTGTCAGCATTCCGCTGCCTAGATGTCCCAGTTAATTGTGTGTCGCTGTTTGTGGTAGTGATGCAATTATTGGGTAAGCTTTCCAGACTGGTTAGCTGCCCTTGCGGTGTTAATAGATGTTGGTCTGGACTTACAAGATTTGCCAGTTAGGGGTGATTTAAATAGATGATGGGGGGATGGTCTCCAGGGGGTGCAGACCCCTGGGGGACTGTACAGTATCTAAACAGAAAATAAATGAAATGTAAATTAGAAACACGAATATAACTCAGCATAAGGATTCAAATGTTTGACGTGTTGAGTTCAGCTTTCATTTCTTTTGTGATATGTACAGCTGGCATTGCTGCCTGAAGCTGGACGGGGTTGCTCCTCTGACAGAGCGCGGCAGGTTGTTCCACAGTCGTGCAGTAGAAACTACGAAGGAGTTAGTGTAGTGTACCGTGCGGTGTATAGTTATGAGCATGAGTGAATCATTTTTTGACCGTGTACCAAGACTATGTTCGTGTGAGAGGCAGTGAAACTGAGAATGAAGGTAAACTGGAGAGGAACTTAAGAGTATTTGTCGGAAAAGACATAAAGAATGAAGATCGCGGCGTTGATTTAGTCGTAACCAGCTGAGATGTTCGTACGCAAGGGTGACGTGGTCGTAATACCGTAAGTTGCATATGTAGCGTACACAGGCATTTTGTGCTAGTTGGAGTTTGTTTTGAAGAGTAGCAACAGGTCATTGTATACCACATCGCAATAGTCAAAATGAGGCAGTACTAGGGAGGAAACAAGTAGTTCTTTTAACACGCGAGAGAAAATACTCTCAAATCTTCTCAATGAATTCAGTGCGGAAAATACTTTTCTAGAGACGCTGTGGACTTGCTGCATCCAAGAGAGATGTCCGTCAATAATCACGCCCAGATCTTTGACTGATTCTCGGAATTCGATTGGGGAGTCGCGCAACCGTAAGTTTGGTAGGGTGGGATTATTTTTTAATTTATGGAGAATTTTTGGGTGGGAGAATATGATAGCTTGAGTTTTTGTCTCATTGAGTCGTAGTCCATGTGAATTGAACCAATTACAAATTTCAGTTAAGTCCTCATTGAAAGCTTTGATTGCTTGCGATAGTCTTTCTGGTGCAGCATGCAGATAGAGTTGTACATCGTCAGCGTATAAGTGATATTTGCATTTAGTTATCGATGAAGTGATATCATTTATGTAGATCGAGAAGAGAAGGGGTCCTAGAACTGATCCCTGAGGGACTCCTGTCTCCACGGAGCGCCAAGAAGACATTTGATTTGAGTTACTTTTAACGCGCTGTTGGCGCCCGTGTAGATTTGAGTCCACCAATTGGATACTGTTCATAGAGAGATGAATTTTGAATAGGCTAGAGAGTAATATGTCATGATCTACAGAATCAAATGCTTTGCTGAAATCAAGCAGTGCTAAGATTGTTGCTGCCCCCTGTCCATAGCCTTTCTTATGTCATCCGTGACCTTAAGTAGTGCCGTAGTAGTGCTGTGATTTTTCCGGAAGCCAGATTGGTGCTCATCAAGGACGTTATGCGCTTGCAAATAGCAGGAGAGTTGTTTGTACACGATAAATTCGAGAGATTTGGAGACGGCAGATAATATGCTGACTGGGCGATAGTCACTCACGTTTTTGGCTTGTGTGTTTTCAGGGATTGGAATGACAATAGCCGCTTTCCATAGCGAAATTTTAAAATCTGATTTGCATTTCTTGGGTCCTAATCATGCGATTGATGATTGAATACTACACCTACGCAATAATGTTCATAAAAAATAAAAATCCAACATGGTGACCACCCGAAATATTTAGTTGGTTCTCAATATCTATTAATCTATGATAGCAATCAAACTGAAATGTTGTATGTTGATAGAGGCTATGATCATAAGTTCACCTATGGGACTTTCAATACCTGGTTAGCACAAATCCAACATGGCGGCGAAGCGAAATATACCGTAACTATTTAAATGGACGTTTCTCGCGATTTAACCATCCGAGCGCAGTAAAGCTTGGTACGGTAAATGCTTATACAAGTTTTAATCCACCGTCATCTAATTTATTTCAATTGTTTTCATAACCACAAGATGGCAGCTGTGCGAAATTTTAAAATCTGGTTTTCATTTCTTGTGTCCTAATCATGCGATTGAAGTTTGAATACTACACCTACACAAGAATCTTCATGTAATAGTGCATAATTTTAAGACCTACACATATAAATATCCAATTTGGCGGCCATTCGAAATATTTAGACGGTTTTTAATATCTACGAATCTATTACAGCAATCAAACTGAAAGTTTGTATGTTGATAGAGGAAATTAACATAAGTAGCCTAGGATATACGAAAATAGGCTGTATAGTTCTTCTTGTTAAAATGTTGTAACTACCTTCTTGATAAGAAATGATATTTAAATTATTCAATGATTGGAAGATTAAGTTATATTGTGGAGTCAAATCTATTATATATAATCCAAAATTAGACTCATCATCGCAGCGATCAAACCACTAGACCTAGAAAGCTGAAATGTTGCATGTTGATTGATCCTAGGTTGAGGGGTTCACTAAGAAACGGTTTAAAAAATCAATTTCTAAGTGAGTCATTTCGGCCCTTTGGCACTGAGCATGGACAAAAGGAACAAAGACCGGAGATA
Organism: Meconema thalassinum; assembly: GCA_946902985.2. Taxonomy (NCBI): domain Eukaryota; kingdom Metazoa; phylum Arthropoda; class Insecta; order Orthoptera; family Tettigoniidae; genus Meconema; species Meconema thalassinum. The sequence continues at coordinate 1,721,990,716 of OX336388.2, read as the reverse complement.
GCTCATTTTAGCCGCCAAATATGAGAAACAATACTCGGAGGTCCCCAGAAGCACATTTTTAAGGTCCTAAATTGAACGGTTTCGGAGATATTTCTAAAAATCTGTGTTTCCTCCGAGAAACAGATCAACGTTACCATGACAACCACTGAAATTTCACAGACCGGGAATAGTTTTCTGTCAATATCTCGAAAACCATTCGTTTTATGGCCTTAAAACGCGGGGTTCATGGTTCACCTCGCATTGCTACGTGTAAAATGAGCTATGTCCCATCTTTCTACGAGCAAATTGACTTCGACAAGTCTCATCTCCTTCTTACGAATAACCAATTTGGAGGGTACGATGAATCAACTTCGGCTATTGTCCATTGTATTCAATTTCTTTGTTTCCTTCATCTTCTAGAGTGTCGATCTTTCTCCTCTTCAGTCCACTTTCTGCGAGTTGTTTGTTTGTTTGTTTGTTTGTTTGTTTCTTTCTTTCTTTCTTTCTTTCTTTCTTTCTTTCTTTCTTTCTTTCTTTATTTCTTGAAATTCTGCCTTTTGAATAGCTACTCTGTAGAGTGATCTGTTTGCTATTGTGTCTGTCTGAATTCCGGCGTTTGTCAATTTCAATGAACCATGTCGGTTTGGATTTGTAACTATTCAGTAAGTTGAAGAACTGTATAGTTAGTCTACTATTTTCCATTCTATTATATAATATATATATATATATATATATTATAATCCAAAATTGACTCATCATATACAGTTCTCGTTAGTTTTCAATAGTTGTCACTACTTTTGGGATTTCCTTCCTTTCTTTCTTACTTCCCTTCTTTGTAAACACCAACAGAGACTTCCTTTGTATTTCTGTTTCCTCTCTGTGGATTTTCCTTATTCTGTTTTTAGTCTGAATCCTGGAGATTATTTATGTCATCTTTGCTGCTCATGAGCGCCGAAGATCTCCATGCCGCGCTATCTAGCGATGCACATTCACACCCGTACGAGTACCAGCGCTCAAAATGTTGAACTAACTCATCCAGCCATGCAAGAGCTAAAAGTTCTCCGTTACCACCAAAGGTGTCTCTGCCGACAACTTCTCGTCACTAAGCTCAACATTCAAGAAGAAGACATTTTCTTATCTATAATGATTTTATTTTTGTTGTGTTGCCTTTATGTTCCCCTACTTCTCCTTCCTCCCTATCCCTCTGCCGTTTCTCGAACGCTCACTTGGAATTCACACTGTAATTCTTCGTTTGTGTTTGGAACTGTCATAAGGTCTCTCCTTCAGGGAGTAGTCTATACACCTTAACGATGTTTTAACCCAACACCTCGGTCGATACAAACACTCAGGCTCTGGAACTTCCCTAACCGCTGCTTCATCCACCCACATCCCCATCACCCCGTACTCCCCCTCCCGTCCCCCATTACCCCCCAAATCCCTCTCTCTCCTCCGGCTCTTCCACAGATACCTAGCCCACTATAAATGTTCCCGCGATCGCCATTTTTTCACCCTTCACCGTCAGACTCACCGTCAGTTGAACTCCTACATCCGCGACTTTCACCGCCGCAACTGGGTCTCAGTATGCAACTCCCTACAAAACCAACGCTCCTCCCTCGGCCCTTTCTGGAAACGCCTTAACACCCCAACCTGTCGATCCCCCACACCCATCTATCCCATCATCCACCGGGGCTCCGCCCCACCAGATCTCCCCTCCAAACTGGAGATCTTCGCACGGCACTTTGAACGGGTCTTTAACGGTCATATCGACCTCAACTTCGACAACACCGACGATGATGACATCAACTCCATCCCTGACCGACCCTATCTCCAGCCTAATCATCAACACCCCCACATTCCACACCCTATAAACGACCCCATCACCCCCGTCGATATTCACCTTACCCTTTCCCGCATCAAAAATACCGCCCCCGGCCCAGATCAACTCCGCTACCTCCACATCAAAGAGGCATCCCCTATTTTATTCCAGCTCCTAGCAACTCTTTATACTTACCTCCTCAAAACCGGATTCTACCCAACAGCATGGCGCGCTGCCACAATGTTTCTCTTACCCAAACCCAATAAACCACTCTCCGACCCCTCCCCCTACCGTCCTATCTGCCTAACAGCCGTCCTTTCCAAATTATTGGAAAAAAATCTTAGTCCGCCGCACCTACCTCCGGCTCTCCCAACACCAGTTACTCCCCCTCTCTCAATGTGGCTTCCGGCCTGCCCTCTCCACCCACGACCAACTGCTCCGCCTCACCACCCTCAGAGCAGACAACATGAAATGCTACCGTCCCACCCTCCTCCTCACCTTCGACTTCCAGAGAGCCTTTGCCATTGTCTGGCACTCAGCTCTCCTTCCCAAACTCCACTACTACCACCTCCCCTATAATTTCATCCGCCTTATTGGCAACTTCCTCAGTCCCAGTACCGTCCGCATCTCTATTAACCGCACTCTCGCACGCTTCTTCTCTCTAACCCAAGGTGTACCCCAAGGGTCGGTGCAAGCCCCTCTCCTTTACATCCCTTTTGTCGGAGATATCCCCCAGCCTCCGGCTCCCCTCCATCTCCTCCAGTTCGCGGATGACACCACAATCCTCGCTCCTTGCCCCTCAGTCACTGCCATCAACAGACTGGCACAACCATACCTGGATCGCTTCACGGCCTGGTGCGATCGCTGGCATCTCAGCCTGAACACGGACAAGACCAAAGCCGTACTCTTCCGGCCCCGTCGACACGCCAATTCGGCTACCCGTAACCACAACTTTATCATCCTTCGCATCCACGACCACCGGCTCCACACCTCACTATCACTACGCTATCTGGGCATCATCTTCGACGAACATTTCACCCTTCGCCCACATCTCCATGCTCTCATGGCATCCGCCCAGGAGAGCTCTCGCTTCATCACCTGGCTGATAGGCACCTCTTGGGGACTACATGTCTCAACGTTGTTTTATACGTAGAAGTCCCTCATCTGCTCCTATGTCACATATGGGCATGTGGACTGGGCCGGCTGCGCCACCAGCTACTTCCGCCCACTAATAACTATGGAACGGAGAATCGCCCGCATAGCCCTTCGCCTCTCCCCACTACACCCTAGCGAGGACCTCTACCGCCTAATGCCCTTACCCCCAGTTAGGACCTACATCCACCTTCTTCAGCTCCGCTACCTGAAGCGCGCTAGAAGAACACAAAACCCAATCATACGGCAACTTGAGGCACTTCAGCTACGCAAACCTGTCTACACCAAACTAGGCCTAATTCACCTTAACAGCCTCACCCCTGCCCCGGACTAAGAGCCCCATATAAAACTCAACATCACCCACTCTCACCATCATCACATCCACACATACAAATTCACCAAACACATCATCATTATCAATCACGCCAGTCTCTCCCCTTCCACTTCATCCCCCAATCTCGCCACCCCATCATCCCCTCACATTTAATCCACTTCACATCATCTCATCACACACCAAAATCACCCATCTCTTAATCGTCGCTTCATCTCACATCCTCATCATCATATTAAAAAAAGAAAAAACACCTCAATCACATCATCTCATCACACATCATCCACCCATCCATCCTACTTCGAATTCAAACGATCATCTTATTTCATATACTATTCTTTCTCTTCTTTCTCTTTCTTCTACAGCACCGCCCTTCTTCTCAACTCACCGCACATCATCCATTACTACCACCCTCATCAAACACCATCATCCATTTCTTCCATTGCACTCATTCCAAATCATCAAAACAACAACTAATTACTCTCATCTCTCACGTTCCACCTCAATCTCATCATCTTATCACATACCATCACCCCATCCATCGTTCAAGTATTATCGCATTCATACGCTCATCTCATCTCATACTGTTCTTTCTCCTCTTTCTCTCTCTACTACATCACCGCCTGTTTCTCATCTCCACAAAAATCATCAATTACTCCCATCTCATAATACGTCATCATCCAGTTTTCCATTATATTCATAACAAATATAAAAAATTTAAAGAATTAAAAATTGTTTTTATTATTTACAACAATTTCAAAATTATATACATTCCCAAACTTCCAAAATTATAAAATCACAGCATTTTCTAAATTTCTAACTTACAAAACCTAATAAATTTCAAATCACAAAATCCCAAAACTTCAAAGTCCACAAATTACAAAACTAAACAAAGAGCTAATTTCTCACACTTCAAAAATTTCAAAACTGAGATCCTAGCCAAGAGGTCATACCATTTCTCCTTCTCAAACTTTTACATAACACCACCACCCTTCTCCTATAACTCTCAACCTCCCAAATAATCCCCTCCTCTGGCCCAAGAGATGGTGCAGCCATCTATGAGGGCCCGCCCACCCTTTATTATTATTATTATTATTATTATTATTATTATTATTTATTTTGCGCATGCGCTTACACATTCTCAGCATTTGCTGGAAAGAAATCATTTATAATCCCAGATACCGTACATATCACAAGGAGCAAATTCTTGGTGACTGCATTGAGTAGTAGCTTCATATTTCCCTCACTGCTCCAGGCCTGATTGCCCAAGAAGAGCCTTACTACGTGACACGTAGAAAGTATGACTGTTTTCTGCATCAGTTTGAAAAGGCATGGGTCTAATTTCAACGCCGTGAGCGATTCCTTTAAGTTGTTGGGAATCACGCCAGTGCCGGAGATAATAATAGGAACTGTCCTGGCTTGTGCCATGTGCCATTGCTTCCTTATCAGTTCTGAAAGCTCTGTGTATTTTGACAGCTTTTCAGCATGCTTTGTTAGCATGTTGCCACTGTTTGGGATCGCCACATCTATGAAGGTGGTGTGCTTGATGCATTTGTCAACAAGAACCAAATCAGGTCTGTTGTTCACAGCTGATTGGTCAATCAATACAGTACGATCCCAGTACAACGTAAAGCTGTCATTTTCCAGTACACTTTCAGGAGCATATTTGTAGTACGGCACTTTCTCTTGGCTCAGCAGTTGAAGTTGTATAGCCAATTCTTGATGTACTATCTTGGCAACAAAATCTTGTCTCTTCCTATATTCTGCCCTGCAAAATGGCGACAACCTGATATAATATGCTGAACAGTCTCAGATATTGGGCAACCGTATCTGCAATGGTCATCTTGCACAGATGCATCCTTGATTATGAACTTTAGGTAGTTCCTCGTGGGGACAACCTGGTCCTGAATAGTCATCATAAAGCCTTCTGTTTCAGGAAACATCTGCCCAGAAATCAACCAAAAGTTTGACGCTAGCTTGTCGACATGAGTTTGGATGACTTCATTGGGATGTCTTCCGTGTAGTGCCTTGAACAACCAGGCATTGAATCTATCCAAATCACTGCGCACCTGAATTTGAGTCTCTTGCTGACTTAAGAGTAGTGGAGTTGAATCATGTGCTTCTGTGAGAGCCTTGTGCAGCATCGAATGGTTCGATACAGAACAGAAGTATTTTCTTAGCTCGTAGGTCTGTCGAGCTACTTGGTTGTTTATATAAACAATTCCTCTCCCACCCATATGTCTCGGTAACATGACTCGTTCCACGGATGTCCTGGGATGGTGTTTTCGTGATTTGGTCAGTGATGTTCTAATTTTCTGTTCTAAACTTGCAATATCAGTTTTACTCCACTTGATGAACCCAAACGAGTAACTAAGGATATGGACAGCATAAGCGTTGATTGCCCCAAGTTTTTACTGTTGAGGCTGGTGTTAGAAACAAGCTTAATCTTTCAGACAAATTCCTTCGTCAGATCTTGTTTCACTACTGAGTGTTCTATGTGTCTGGCTTGTTTCATTCCCAGATAATTGTAGGTCTCGCTAGTGAGCATTGTTGCAATCTGCTGGCCCTGAGCTGTTTCATATACACCTTCCTGCAGCTTGCCTTTCCTAACGTTCAGCGTTTTACATTTCTCCAGCCCGAATTCCATTTTCACATCCTGTGAAAAGGTTTCCACAATCTTCAACAGAAACTCTAGTTGTGCTCTGGTGGCAGCATATAGCTTTAGGTTATCCATATACAGGAGATGGTTGAGCTCTGAAAGCTCCCTGGAGTTCTTCTTGATACTGAAGCCATATTTTGGTGAATTAAGTTGGTTTGATAGTGGGTTCATCGCAAGACAGAACCATAATGGGCTCATGGAGTCTCCTTGGAATATTCCCTTGTGGATTGGGATCATACTTGTTGCAATACTGGCATTTGTAGTACTAAGGCACATTACTGTACGCCACGTTGCCATGGCGTGTTCCAGGAAATATATAATCTGAGGATCAATCTTACACACTGACAAAATATGGATCAACCAATCATGGGGCACGGAATCATAGGCCTTCGCGTAGTCAATATATGCCGTGAATAAATTTCTGTTATTGGTAAAGGCCTGTTTAGAAACCACTGAGTCAATGATAAGTATTTCTTTACACCCTTTGGACCCTTTCGTACATCCTTTTTGTTGTCTTGCTATGATGTTATTTTTTTCACAGTGAGCATATATCCTCCTACTAAGACATTACGTGATGATCTTATAAATCGTGGGAAGGCATGTAATTGGACGGTATTTTCCAGGATCTTGCATATTTTGTGGGTCTTTCGGAAGTAGATGTGTTACACCTTGTGTAAGGAAATTTGGCATCTTCTGTGGATGAGCAACAACTTCATTCACCAGAGTAGACAGAAGATCGTATACGCACCAGAATTTCTTATAACAGTAATTCTGTATCTGATCTAAACCAGGTGCTTTCCAGTTAGGAAGACCTCCAATGATGGAAGAAATTTCAGTGAATGTTATTGGATCATATTGCATCGGATTAAATTCTTTAGAGATGTTTGTTACTTCCTGAACCCAATGGGAGTCTGAGTTAAAATCGGTGGCTGTGGATAGTTGATTGCTCCAAAACGCTTCTATTTCTTCTCTTGTTGGATAAGGAGCATTTAATAATGCATGGTTTTCGCTCAGTGCTCTGTAGAATTTCTTCTCGCCTTTGACAAATAAGTTGTTGTCCTGTCTCCGTTTCCTACTGGCTCTGTATCTGGAAAGTCTGTTCACTACCAACGTAAGTTTCTGTTTGAGTGTATCTAAACACTGTTCGGCTTTTGTGTTTGGATCATCTCGGTCGGTGTGGATTTTGGACCGCCTCATTATTGCCTTACAGAGTCTCACCTGTCTTCTTGTGTTCGTTCCTCTGATAAACTCAGTCAAACGGCCAATATCAGTTCGCAATTTGTCGATATTGCCTATCAGACGTCTCTCCCACTTAGAAGCAACAGGAGCACATTTCTTACTGCAGGAATTATTAACTTTCAAATCCGTCGCCGTGACAAAAAATCTTTTAAACGGCTGGTAGTGAGTGTCTACATCATCCAACGATGACAGTTTAAGTACCAAATTCAGTGTTTTTATCTATCTTTTCATGGAGCCTGTGTGCATTTCTTAAACTGAAAATTTAAATAACCATATCTTCAAAATATGAACTTTATATGCTGGTTATAATCACTAACGGCTTCCCAATGAGGGATCTCTTACATTGCTTTGCTAAAACTGAAGTAAGCTAGCGATTGGAATTATTATGAAACTTTCCACTGCTAAATCTGTCAACTGGGGAAACTTTTTTCTCCCATCGTGGGAATTATGCTACTAAGAAGTAATTTGAAAGTCTGCCTTTGACTCTTCGACGGACTTTCCATTATTGTTTTTTTGAAACCATAAGTAGCTATATTCACTCCGTCGAGGGATTCCTTTTACCAGCCCCATTCAACTCAACTTAGAACTTCTGATTTCAATCAAGCAATAAACAAATTCATCAACATTCTATCAACCTTGAACTACAACTAATTGCTAAATCCAAAAATCCAACATAAGACTCAATAGTGACTTTTCCGTGTGCTTCGATAAATTGGTTTCTCAGTGTGAACCATATGTGTTGGGTACCCAAAATACGCTCAAGAACAGACCCAAAACATACCCCATTTTGTCCTTTCCATTCTCCATTTACTAACATTTAAATTTAATTAATTAATCTGTGTATTTTTTCCCTTCTCGTTAATTTGAGGTTTCACTGAGATGACCTCTTCCCTTTTTCGAATTTACCATTAATTAACGCCTGCATCAATATTCCGGTAGTATATTTCGGCACTTTTTATGCTGAACGTAAAATTGTTTGGGCCTCCCTTTTCGCATTAGTTGCACATGGGAATGTATTGTATCAGCCTAAATATGCTTGCCCTATTCATAGAGTTTTATATGGTACTAGCAGGTACACGCGGCTTCGCTCGCGATGAAGATAATGGGAACGATGCATTATTGCTGATAATTGGTCTATTCCATTACAGCAATCTCGGTTACTGGTGGGTCCATTTTAATTACGAAAATTCTGATACATTGATATGAGCAGCAAAGTGGGAATTTCATCGAGTTGAGAAAGGCTGCAGGGTACGATGTTACCTTATGTGAACACATTTGAAAATTACGTTTTTGGTTTTGCCATCTTCTGCTGAGACATAACGATTTTGTGGTCCGGATACTCTTGAGAACTGGTTTTGTCTAAATGTCCACCTGCTGCTGTAAGTGCGTGTCATTTCGCTTTGTTAATAATAATTGCGAATACTGTTTGAAGAGGGAACTGCACTCATGCACACTGGAATGGCAAATCGGAATAGCCTATGGGGAATTAAAAGTATTTTTCCTTAAGCTATTCAGGGTGTACTTTTCCCTCAATTATTGATGATATGAGCATCAACATGCCGCTATTAATAGACCAATAGCTGAAATATCTCTCACCTTGGCCGCTGATGTATATTGTGCAGCTTCTTCCAGTGTTACATCCCAGGGATTGTAATTCTCCAACAACCCTTTTGCCTCACATGCCTCTCTAAATAATTCCTGATTATAGTGTTTTTAGAGATCTTTGAAACATTGTGGTGTTTGAAGCCATATTTTCAGTGTTGCCTTAGTAAACAAGAGTTTAGTGCTTTTTCAGTCGGTCAACACGAATGTACCCAAAAGAGATGGGTTATGCCCTAATCCTGAAATAAATTACATGAGATTAATAAAACACTAGGATGACCAGTTTCGATCGTCAAGCGATCATCATCAGATCCATTACACTTAGGCTACAAAATCTATGTTTGAAATACAGGTGAAAATATTTACAATATGTACAATTATTTAGTTGCAGTATTGGTACTGCAACTGTCAGTGTATGCTAAATGCAGTATATATGTTAGGTGAAATGCTAAATCGTGATAGCTATCCGTAGATTGTACTTTAGAGAGATTATATGGTTGTAAACTATGGTTAAACTATAAAATTATAGGCTAACTACTTATCTGATTGTCTTCCGTACAACAGCTACTCGCAGTTTTCGTGCTCACTGGAACTCACTGTGCGGTAGACTGCGGTGGTTATCTTAACGACTGGTTTTTCCCTGCTTTCTCCCCCCTGCTCCTACGTGCTGTGGGGAGTGATAGCGATGTGTTTATGTGAGGTGTTGCCAACCTAGATAAGGTGTATGTTATTGAATGAGGTGGGTCTACAATTATTAAAGACCGTGGATTAGCCCTCGCCACGCGTGGAGCATAACCCATTCGAACTAAGCGTTGACGGTCTTATGAGGACGTCCCGGCACCTTTAATACTGCCGCGAATATGGGCCTTGGTTTATTGCAGAAGAAAAGTACATCGTACACCTGATCCAGATAACATTTACCTATTAATAACCCCCTAATTTCCCCCCCCCCTTTTTATCTAGCTTGGCTGTGTCGCTAAATTGTGTTTTGTTTCCGACAGGGTGTGTTTTTTAGTAGCGTGAAGAGGGGTGAGCTCTCCATGAACGTGTGTTCATTTAGATTGTTGGGATTGTTTCGTTTGGCTAGGTGTATCTCGATTGCTTCCTTTATGTCAAGAGCTCTGCCTTTCGATTCGTGATGGATTATTTTAAGGTCCGACTCTATGTTGGTAAAGCTGTGCCCTGCGTCACACATATGTTCGCACACGGCTGGATGTGTTCCGTATCTTATCGCATTCCTATGTTCATTATAACGTGTGTCTACTCGCCTTCCACTCTGCCCGATGTAATTAGCTTGACAATCGGTGTCTTGGCACGTTATAGAATATACCCCTGACCTCGAATACGGGTCACGTTTATTTAGATTACTATTTAGGAGGTGCCTAGCGGTTGTGTTTTTCGTCGTGAAAGCTATCTTTATGCCTTGCTTTTTGAATAGGTTAGTGATTTTATATGTATTCGCATTCACATAGTTGAAACGCGTAAATTTTTTCTCATTACAGTCCGGTTTAGGAATCGTTTTATCTTTATTTTTATGTTTGGCTATAATTTGATTTATTTTGCTTGGCGAGAAGTTGTTTTCCTTTGCTATTTGCATAATAGTTCTTATTTTCTTATTATAGTTGTCTTTTGACATGGGTATGTTTAAAGCCCTATGCACCATTGAATTGAAACCCGCTAGTTTGTGCGTACTGGGGTGATTAGACTGATTGTCGATTGCATGCGAGGTTGTGTTGCTTTCCGGAATATGGAATATGAAAGGTCGTTGTTTTTACGTTCAATAGTTATATCGAGATAATTTATTTTCCGGTCTATTTCGGATTCCTTAGTGAATTTGATAGAGTGGTGAAGGCTATTAATGGATTGGAGAATTGTTTCTTCGCTTGTTAGTTCAGTATCGTAGATGCAAATTACATCATCTACGTATCTTTTCCATCGAAATCAAGGAATTAACAAAAGACCCCACCAACAAATTCCAAAAACAAATAAAAAGTGCGCTAAAAGAAACAAACTAATAAACATGAACCCGAAAATACCGTAATTGAGGGGACAACCAAAAATACACAAAAAGGAATGCCCAATGAGACAAATAGTCAATTGTAGGAATGCCCCTTATTACAAAATCAGCAAAGAGTTACTAAAAATCTTAAAATGCCGTCTTTCCAACGACAAAAACAACTCTGTAAAGAACACAACAGAACTAGTAACAGCATTGAACACCCTACAAATGAAACCTAGCTTCAGGCTAGTATCCTTCGACGTAACTAACATGTACACCAATATTCCGATTATTGAAGCAATCAACACTATCGAAAACAACTTAAAATCCAATAATTCGGTAAAAGAAATTGAAGAGATTGTGAGATTACTGAGGGTCGTTCTCATCCAAAACGTGTTTCAATTCGACAATAAAATATACACACAGAGAGAAGGCCTAGCAATGGGATCGCCACTAAGTGGGTTAATCGCTGACATCTTCATCAATGCACTAGAAAATGCGTTCTTAGAAAAGACTTCAACAAAGGGAATAGTAATATGGAAAAGATACGTAGATGATGTAATTTGCATCTACGATACTGAACTAACAAGCGAAGAAACAATTCTCCAATCCATTAATAGCCTTCACCGCTCTATCAAATTCACTAAGGAATCCGAAATAGACCGGAAAATAAATTATCTCGATATAACTATTGAACATAAAGACAACGACCTTTCATATTCCATATTCCGGAAAGCAACACAAACCTCGCATGCAATCGACAATCAGTCTAATCACCCCAGTACGCACAAACTAGCGGGTTTCAATTCAATGGTGCATAGGGCTTTAAACATACCCATGTCAAAAGACAACTATAATAAGGAAATAAGAACTATTATGCAAATAGCAAAGGAAAACAACTTCTCGCCAAGCAAAATAAATCAAATCATAGCCAAACATAAAAATAAAGATAAAACGATTCCCAAACCGGACAGTAATGAGAAAAAAATTGCGCGTTTCAACTATGTGAATGCGAATACATATAAAATCACTAACCTATTCAAAAAGCAAGGCATAAAGATAGCTTTCACGACGAAAAACACAACCGCTAGGCACCTCCTAAATAGTAATCTAAATAAACGAGACCCGTATTCAAGGTCAGGGGTATATTCTATAACGTGCCAAGACACCGATTGTCAAGCTAATTACATCGGGCAGAGTGGAAGGCGAGTAGACACACGTTATAATGAACATAGGAATGCGATAAGATACGGAACACATTCAGCCGTGTGCGAACATATGTGTGACGCAGGGCACAGCTTTACCAACATAGAGTCGGACCTTAAAATAATCCATCACGAATCGAAAGGCAGAGCTCTTGACATAAAGGAAGCAATCGAGATACACCTAGCCAAACGAAACAATCCCAACAATCTAAATGAACACACGTTCATGGAGAGCTCACCCCTCTTCACGCTACTAAAAAAACACACCCTGTCGGAAACAAAACACAATTTAGCGACACAGCCAAGCTAGATAAAAAAGGGGGGAAATTAGGGGGTTATTAATAGGTAAATGTTATCTGGATCAGGTGTACGATGTACTTTTCTTCTGCAATAAACCAAGGCCCATATTCGCGGCAGTATTAAAGGTGCCGGGACGTCCTCATAAGACCGTCAACGCTTAGTTCGAATGGGTTATGCTCCACGCGTGGCGAGGGCTAATCCACGGTCTTTAATAATTGTAGACCCACCTCATTCAATAACATACTCCTTATCTAGGTTGGCAACACCTCACATAAACACATCGCTATCACTCCCCACAGCACGTAGGAGCAGGGGGGAGAAAGCAGGGAAAAACCAGTCGTTAAGATAACCACCGCAGTCTACCGCACAGTGAGTTCCAGTAAGCACGAAAACTGCGAGTAGCTGTTGTACGGAAGACAATCAGATAAGTAGTTAGCCTATAATTTTATAGTTTAACCATAGTTTACAACCATATAATCTCTCTAAAGTACAATCTACGGATAGCTATCACCATTTAGCATTTCACCTAACATATACACTGCATTTAGCATACACTGACAGTTGCAGGACCAATACTGCAACTAAATAATTGTACATATTGTAAATATTTTCACCTGTATTTCAAACATAGATTTTGTAGCCTAAGTGTAATGGATCTGATGATGATCGCTTGACGATCGAAACTGGTCATCCTAGTGTTTTATTAATCTCATGTAATTTATTTCAGGATTAGGGCATAACCCATCTCTTTTGGGTACATTCGTGTTGACCGACTGAAAAGCACGAAACTCTTGATCTTTGAAATACGTTGCCCACGCACATGTGTATTGTCATCGCGCCAGGAGATGCATGGCCGGCTCTACGGAAGGCCGCGGCGAGCGAAAATTGGCAACCTCGCCGTGAATGGCCAGTCTGCTCTGCCTAGCCCACTGAGTTACATGGAAAATGTGTCACGCGCTCGTGTTTTCTTCAAAATACTCTATGTAAATGAAATTATACCATTGATTATTACGGTATAGTGGCTAGCTACAATGCCCAAGACTTGTGTTGTGCCGAATTGTAAGTATAGTTATCGTTCATCGATACAAACTGAAGGATTTCTGACATTGTTTGTGTTTCCTAAAAATCCATAATTGAATGCCATATGGGAACGTGCTATTCCTCGAGCCAATTGGGTACCTACGAAATATTCCTTCGTATGTATTAAACACTTTCTTCCTGAAGACGTAAGTTATGTTGAAAAATACAAGGATGGTGATGGGAATAATAAGGAATTCACACGGAAGAAGCCTGTATTGTTACCTCGTGCGGTTCCAAAGGTATTCCCAAACTTACCATCGTATTTGAGTAAGTGCTCCTCCAAGATAAGGAAATCTCCAGAGGAAAGAAGAGAAGAAAAAGAACGGAAAAAGTCTGCAGAGGAATGTGAGAAGACCCTTGCTGAGGAAGCCAACAAAATTACGACTTTCGAGTCCTTTGTTTGTGATATACAAAATAAATTGGTGGAGCATAAAACAGACTGGTCTGTAAGTACTAGTGAAAACTATTGTATTTTGTATAAATTAGATGTGTCAAGCATACCTAAAATAAGGTAAAGTATAAGGGTAAACAATGATTTTACGGTCGAAATTCATATCAATGGAGGCGTAATTCCTAACGCTGTTGTTCTTCATTCAGGCTCTGTAATATTTCGAAATTCATTATTAAGTAACAGGAGTCAGTTGTTCCAAGCAATAGAATTTTGCCACGACTTTTTCGTACCTGTAATTTCTGTAAGTTCACTAGTCGTCCAGATTAATAGTATAATAGATAACCTAAAAACTGACCTTGAAAACCAGGGAGACGAAACTTCAGAGATTCTGTTAAAAAGTTAATGTATCTGCAAGATCAGTTTACACTTACTTTTTTAAAGAAACCTAGATATAACGTCACTACAACTCTAAATGCATTCCTCATTTATATGCAGTCTACAAAGTGTTATAACGCAATTAGATTTAACCATATTTTATCCCTACCTCATCCCCGAGTTTAACAAAAATTAACAATTTCCTTCGCCATATCCCCGAAGGCTGATGAAGAGAACAGTAACTTTCTAAGTCACATTGTGAAAGATTTATCAAATTTAGAAAGGGTTGTAAATTTACAGATTGATGAAATACATGTCAAACAAACTTTAGATTTTAAAAATGGGCAATTCTTTGGTGTTGCTACAAATGAATCTTTCGATTTAGCTAAGACAGTTCTGGCCTTTCTCGTTAGTTCTGCTTTTGGAAATTTGAAAGAGGTTGTTAAATTAGTTCCAGTGAAACAATTAACGGGTTTGCAACTAGCTGATATTGCGAAAGGTGTTATCAGGCAAATACAGGATTGTGGCCTAAATATTCTGTCTATCATAATGGTGTGAATCGTGCTATGTTCAAAGAACTAACCGAACATTCTGATAGTAATTACTGGTTCCATATTGATGGAAACCCCCTAAAAACCGTTGTTTTATATGACAGTGTCCATGTATTAAAAATATACGAAATAATTGGCTGAATTTAAGTGGCATTGATAAGTCATTTATTATTCCTGTAGGGGAAGATTTAGACTCATTTTCAAATGTTTTAAGTTCAGATGACTGTAACCCTGATTTTAAAGAGGTAACTCAAGCATCATTTAGTGACATACGAGCGATCTACAAAAAGGAATCCGATTTACTGATTAAGTATTGTTATAAAGGTACTGCTTTTTTTTGTCAGAGTAATCCTAATGTGGTGGTCCATTGTTAATATTAAGCGGCCTCTCACCCATGTTGTTAAACGTAATAGTCTTCAAATACCTTTCCATAATCCCGAAGACAAAAGGTTGGCTTTCCTAAAGGCATTCCTCCAATGGTTGTCCACGTGGAAAAAGAACGATGAAAATAATTCCTCAAAAAAGAGTTGTTTAACCAATGAAACTTACAACGCTTTGTATGTAACAACCTATGTATTACGTGAGATTATTATTTATGCTCTACAGAATTTGAACCCCTCTTATGTGTTAACTGGCAAATTTCAGAGTGACCAATTAGAATCCAGGTTTGGGTAGTACCGCCAACTAACAGGCGGCAACTATAATATATCAGTTACTCAGGTAATGGAGGCCGAATTGAAAATAAGGTAGAAAAGCGTACTTGGCCTTCATTCAGCCAGGTATGGAGCAGTTACTTTTTCGAAAGAAATGATAATGTCCTCTTCCGATACAAATTCAGGAGAAAGTACAACAAGCAGCCTTTCGTCAGCTACTGTTGACGATACCTTTTACAGTGTTTTAGAAGACAAGTACACTGAAAACATACAATTCGATGAGTCGGGTTTTATATATGCCTGTGGTTACATGTCGTTCAAGCAATGTTCAAGAATAAAATGTGAAGAATGTTTGGTTTTGCTTAGAAATAAAGAAAAGTTAAATGACAGCTACTTCAATCAAATAAATAGGGGCAGACTTTCAGTTCCTGCAGATTTTATTTTATCAGTGTGTAAACATGTTGTTGGAATTACGCAGGCACTAATTTCTGATAAGTTTGAGGAACAATTTTTAAAATGTAAATGTAACAATCAACGCCAAGTAATTCAAAATCTTAGTCTACTCGGTATTTTATCAGATATTGAATTGTCAGAAACTGCCGAGAAAACTTGTACCTGTGGATGTAATGTTATGACAATAGTCACAAGTATTGTCTTAACAATGAGTAACATTTTGTTAAATAATTACAGGAAGTTGAGGAATGAACGGGTAACTTGCCATAGTAATCACAGAAAACTTGCTATTCTTTGTTAGAGGCCAACCTGTTGTATATTTTGTAAATGTCAAAGAAATATTGAAGGCAAATTGGTTTTGTTACTCCAAGTAAGCCCTACTCACTCTTGGCAATTCTTTTACATTAATGTTGAAAAGAACAAATATTATTTCGTGATATCAATTTGTTTTCGTGGCGAAGCACACGCATCAACAGCTGGCAGGCTGCTATGGCCATCTCAGTTCAGAGAAGTGCAGCGTTGCAAGGTCGAACGCCGCGGCCTTCCGTAGAGCCGGCCATGGGAGATGTCAGTTCAAAACGCTGTGCGATGGTGCGGAGTGGGGATCCTGCAGTACGCATGCTTGGCCAGCATATTCCTAACCTAAATACATCAGCTTCCCACATGCCAACGGTTGTTATCGCAGCAGACGACACGCAGCCACTGAAAGAAGGAATGTACTGAGTGAGTGAAGCAAGTACTGACCAACTTCATGTTTTTGGAATGCACGATACGCAGTGAGCGGGAAGACATCCGCAGTTCAAACCCAACTGCCATCTCCTGGCGCGATATCAATAGATGCATTGTCAAAGGAAAACATTCCATGTTACAAACATGGACCGTATAACCTGTACCGAAAGCTTCTGCAGATTTAACACCAGGCCCATTCTGAACAGCAGTTCCTTGAATTCAGATTTGCCAACATTTTATTTTAACTTTCCATGTGTAATATCTCTGTACCTCAACATACAGAAAAGTGCTTTCAAAATCACGTCTTATGTAAATGTTGAAAAAGGTAGTGAATGTGGTTTTTGGCTTAATGGATACTCGCTCGTAGAAATTGTTTTCAGTAAAATAGACTGGTTCACAATTCTGTAAGTGCATATTGACGTATGTGACGGCGGGATGCCTTTAGTGTTACGGAAACGGCAATAGCCGCCACATGGCTTCGTTGCTACTGACATAACGACCGGACTGATATGTTTGTACTTAACTAGACGGGATTTTTGAGCCCTGTATTTATGAAATTGAACGTAGCTTGATCGCTACCTTTATTTAGTAGTCGCTACTGTAGTGTTACAATATTAAAGGTGGTATTACATGGTGCTATCTAACACTAATGTTTGTTATTGCAGTTCTAAAACATGGGAAGTTATTTTTAAATTATGATATAGATATTATCTTGAAAGAGGGATGACCGTTTAGATTTCTAATGTTCTTATCGTGTTTGGATATATCTAGAAAAGGAGATGACCGTTTAGATTTCTAATGTTCTTATCGTGTTTTAATAATGTTATTGGATTTACGTTCCTTTTAACTACTTTGGCTTTTAGATTATTGCCCCGAATCTACTGAAATGGTTCCCTTGCGCACCATCATATGCCAGCTGATTGCACCAGGTTACGAACCTGCAACCTTGGGCCCAGCAAGCTAGAACGTTACCACCGAGGCTCACAGATAGTCTATCGTGATTTAGATAAGTAGATTGGCATTGCCTCCTACAGGGATAGATGGACAATTGGATGTCATGTCTTGAGCTACTGTTGTCATGGATACGGACTTGCGATTCATTCATCAGTTTATCAGAGCGTAATGTTGCCATGGATACGGACTTGCCATTAGTTCATCAGTTTATCAGAGCGAAAATAGTTTTCTGGGAATATCTTTGAAACTGTTCGTTTTAGAGCCTTAAAATGTGGTTTTCGAGGTCCCGTAGGGACATACCGAGTATTGTATCTCACATCGAGGGGCGTAAAATGAGCTATGTCCGGACTTAATGCGACAACTTCGATATTTTGTCCCAGTTAAGTATATCAAAAATGTAAAATCACATTTCACCCCTTTTCACCCCTTAAAAATCGGAATTTTTAAAAATCCTTTCTTAGTGCGCATTTATACTACGATAGGAACATATTTTCAAAGTTTCATGCAATTATCTCCAGTGGTGTTTGCTGTGCGTAGATTATCAGTCAGTCAGGACATCTTCCTTTATATATATTATAGATTTTACTCTTTTTAATCTATTTCTTGCTTCGAGGTCCACCCTCGGTGGGTAGCCAAGCTATTCTTTATCTATTTAATTCCTTGCAGCATCTTAGGATGCTCTTTGAAATATTTCACCGTATATTCTGTCGTGTCTTAAAAATTAAAGCCATTTGTTTGAACGTTTGGTTCATTAGTCAATAATGTCCATGCATTATTGCACATAGTTTATTGGAGTTGCAACTTGCCTTGCTAGTTTTTTATGCAAATTGTTTATCTACATTCTTGGTTGCTTTTTGCGCAAGCAAGACTGTGATCCCTGCGTTCGCTCTATTAGTCATGCTTTTAGCACTGTTTATTGTTAGAGTCATAACCCATCTTTGGCACAACTGTTGTGTATTCGAACCCTCAGAAATGTATGTTTAAAGAAATTTCATCCTCAACAGTTGGTAACACATACACACCACCAGAGACGCAGTTATCGAATACTTGAGTGGACTAGAGCCGTCATAGGGGCGCACTGATCTGTATTGTTCTGTATATATTGTTTGGCTTCCTCATAATAAATGGTCAATCTTAGAAAACACAAAAGTGGTGTCAGAAGTAGGATTGTTAAATAACGTGTACGGTGCCGAAGTTCAACTCCACGCCGTGAAACTTGTGCGAAACGTGCTACAGAACGAAATTCAACCCCACGCAGGTTAGTGTATCAGTGAAGCATCTCCCTTCATCATGGCAGAAGGAATATCCACAGAACTTCTTCAGACTCTTTCTGTGATTATTGCTAGCGCTATCAGGGAATCCACCATGCAAGGCGACATCGGGAATGAGCCGATGTCACCGGGACTGCCTAGACCACCACAATTCTCAATGTCAGCATACCACGCCGCCGATGGGACCACCATAGGGGACTATTTTACGCGGTTCACATGGGCGCTCGGTCTGAGTAAGGTACCGAAAAACGAACACGCGCAGTACGCACGTGTCTACATGAACGCCGAACTTAACGAAGCTTTGAAGATTCTAGTAAGTCCCGTCGACCCGGAATCTCCCTCATACAGCGAAATCCAGTCAAGATTGTCGAACCATTTCGACGCCAGCCATAACAAATATGCAGAGAGCATAAAATTCCGGAACGTCATGCAGAGAGCAGGAGAGACGATCGCCAGCTTCACTCTCAGATTAAGACAAGCAGCAACACACTGTGAGTACAGAGAATTTTTAGACCGCATGCTAATTGAGCAACTGCTTAAAGGTTTGGAATCGAGGGACATGTGTGACGAAATTATTGCCAAGAAACCGGAGAGCTTCACTGCTGCGTACGAGATAGCCTGCGCACTCGAAGCCACCCGGAACACTGCTGACGAGGTTAAGAATTCGAATATAACCTCAAAATCCGATTCAACCAATCGGATAGGCTTCGAAAAGCCACAGTCGCGGAGGGGTGGCAACCAATGGCAACGTGGGATATCGACCAAATGTCAACAGAAATCCGACCAATCAAGGCCTCAACAAGGATTGCATCTAGAAAATCAGGGAACATCAAATAACCAATCGTTGTGCGCTGGGTGTGGTGGGGAACATCCACGCAGTCAGTGCAGGTTCCTCAACGCAGAATGCCGGACATGTGGCAAGAAAGGTCACATTGCTCAAGTTTGTAGGTCCAAACCAAAGCAGCGGAATACAAATCAAGTGACCGAAGGAGAGCAACCAGCTGACAGCGTTGATGTCATACATCATTTCAACAAAGTTGAGGTCATCGGAACAATGCATTCTCCAGGGAAGCAGTTGATAGATGTCATCATAGAGGGAACCACCGTCAAGATGGAACTAGACTCCGGCGCCCCCTGTTCAATGATGAGTAAACTGAGGTTAGGTATGATCAAACCAAATTGTGTTTTACAGAAGGTTGATCGTATTTTTGCGAGCTACTCTGGCCACCGTATTAACTGCATCGGAAAGACACCAGTCACCGCCACCATTGGCACCATCTCCAGGAACCTCGACCTCTACATCGTCGACGATGAATTCGAGACACTCCTTGGTCGAGAGTGGTTCTCTGAGTTTGTGCGAGAGATCAATTTAGAGCAGCTTTTTGGAAAACCAGAACCGTTCCACCAACTCTCCGTCAAACGGTCTCTGTCTCTGGACCAGCAAAAGGAACTTGACGCCACCCTCAACCGCTACCATGATGTCTTCAGTGATACCCCCGAGAAGCTGTCAGGCCCACCAGTGAAGATGCACCTGAAGGATGGCGCCACCCCAATCTTCTCCCGAGCACGTGACATTCCTGTAGCCCTGCGAGATGCCTATGCCAAAGAAATTGACGAAAAATTCGCTACTGGTTTCTACAAGAGGGTAGACTACTCAGAGTGGGCGTCAATAACTCATGTCGTTGTGAAGATGAACGGCAAGTTGAGAATCACGGGGAACTACAAACCTTCCCTCAACCCGCGGATCATTATTGATGAACACCCGATTCCGAAAGTGGAATACTTGTTCAACCAATTGCGTGGTGCCACCCTCTTCTGTCACCTGGACGTTGCAGACGCATACACTCATATCGAGATCGATGATGAGTTTAGCCAAGCCCTCACGCTCAACACTCCAACCCATGGCCTGATCCGTCCAACTCGTGCTGACTACGGAGCAGCCAACATCCCCGCTATATGGCAACGGTGAATGGACACGGTTTTGCAGAAACTCCCAAATGTTGTGAGTTTTTTTGACGACACCATTGTTTTTGCCGATAGTTTGGGCAATCTGATGGAAGCCCTCACCGTGTTACTGGAGCGCTTTCGCCAACACGGTATCAAGCTCAAGCGAGCAAAATGCAGCTTTGCAGAACCTGTCTTGGAAGCTCATGGCCACAAGATCGATGCTTCATGCATTCATAAGTCTGATGCGTACATCCAAGCCGTACGGGACGCGCCGAAACCAACGACTCCAGAGGAACTCCAGCTGCTTTTGGGTAAAGCGACATACTACAGTGCGTTCGCCCATAACCTGTCAACGAGAGATCGGCCACTCAGAGACATGCTGTTGAAGGATCCTCTCATATGGACACCAGACGGCGTCAGGGCCTACCAGGACATCAAGGACGCTCTAACCTCACCGCAGGTCCTTATGCAGTACGATCCAACACTACCACTTTTGCTGGCAACGGAAGCCAGCAAAACCGGTCTCGGCGCAGTGCTGTCTCACCGGCTCAGCAACGGACTAGAACGGCCTATCGCATATGTTAGTCGGACAATGTCATGTACGGAGCAAAGGTACCCCCAGATCGACAAGGAAGCGCTCGCCATCGTTTGGGCAGTACAAAAGATTTCAACTACCTGTACGCTCGACACTTCACGCTTATCACGGATCACAAGCCCCTGACGCAAATCCTACATCCAGAGAAGTCGCTACCAGTCCTGTGCATTAGTCGCATGGCCAATTATGCCGACTACCTCGCAAACTTTAACTACACTATGGTTTTTAAAACATCGAAGCAAAACGCCATCGCTGACTACTGCTCTAGAGCTCCGTTACCATCGACCGTCAACAAGATCCAAAACTCAATCTCGCAACAGGGGGAGGAAACGGAGGATTACGACGACTTTGATTTTTTACAGTTCACCAGACGCAGCAGTTACCCGTCAAATCTGAAGCCATTGCACGAGAGACGAGGAAGGACCCTGATCTCGGTAGAATTGTCAAACTTCTGGAAGGAGGCCAGGATCTCACCCGCCACGACTTCAAGGCACCTGAGGTAAAATACACGCTCGCCGCCAACTGCTTGATGTTCGAGCACAGAGTAGTGGTTCCACCTGCACTGCGAGATGCTATCCTCAACGACCTCCATGCAGCTCACCTGGGGATCGTCAAAATGAAAGGAATGGCACGTTCCTTTGTGTTTTGGCCAGGCATCGACTCCGACATCGAGAAGCTCGCAAAGTCCTGCACTACATGCGCAACCCATGCGCACGCTCCACCCAAGTTCCTCGAGCATGTTGGGAGTACCCGAAGGCACCGTGGGAACGCATTCACAACGACTACGCGGGCCCAGTAGCTGACAGCATGCTTCTGATTGTTGTAGACGCCTACAGCAAGTGGCTCGAGGTCAAGACAACAACCACCACGACAGCTGCAGCAACAATCTCCCTGATGGATGACCTGTTCACAGCGCACGGCACCCCAGTCTTTCAGACAATGGCAGGCAGTTCATCTCGGAAGAATTCAAGGGCCTCCTGCAGAACAGTGGTGTGAAGTACCACAAGCTTACAGCACCATACCATCCATTAACTAATGGCCAAGCAGAACGGTATGACCAAACGGTACGCGATGAAAACAACCAAAGGAACTCTGCAGACAAACCTGAACGAGTTCCTTCGCCAATTTAGAAGAGCGCCGCACTCTACAACCGGACAATCTCCATCTCAACTATTCCTGGGACGAGAACTTCGGACACGTCTCAACCTGGCGAGACCCGAAGACGTTCGCACTAGAGTCTTCGAGAAACAGAAAGCAGAAATGGACTCTACATTCCGCACCTTCGAAGCGGGTCAGTCAGTCTACTTTCTCTCTGGCAAACCGAACCTGGACAAGTGGTTCCCCGGTACCATCGCAGCCCGCATTGGAGATCTTCACTATGATATCAACTACCGGAAGAAACGAATAAAGCGCCACATCGACCAAATTAGGCCATTTCCAGGAATACGGCCAAACACAGAGAACCAGGAACCGACCAGCGATGAACCTACCGAAATTCCACCTAGGCCACGACGTGTTCGGTTCTTCCCAGCCCAGCTACCGCAGTTCCAGCCGAGAGGATGCCACAAGTGATCCGTGGAAACCGAACACCAACACCAGCTACTCCAGTTATACCGCGCATGTCTACACGCAAACGCCGCCCACCATTAAGATTTTCAGCATAGACATAAGAAGTTCAATTTAAAAGAGGGAGGAAATGTTGTGTATACGAACCCTCAGAATTGTATGTTTTAGAGAAATTTCATCCTCAACGGTTGGTAACACATACTCACCACCAGAGACGCAGTTATCGAATACTTGAGTGGACTAGAGCCGTCATAGTGGTGCACTGATCTGTATTTTTCTGTATATATTGTTTGGCTTCCTCATAATAACTGGTCAATTTTAGAAAACACAAAAACAACAATCTTAAATATAACTCCAAGTTTAAAATCTTTTATTGCCAAGGCTAATTTGTTCTCCCATCTTGGGTTCTTTAGCCATGCTGAATTTTCTTCTTTACGCTGTTACAAGCAGTATCACTAATTGTTTTAAGTCTAGTTTGTTGTTTTATAGTATTTTTGTTTCTTGGATTCGTTCCTTTATTCCCTAAACTTTTGCTTTCATCCCCAAGCCTTTTCCTCTCTTCTCACGTCATCTTCCCTCCGGCAGTGGTCAAGCCTTGTCTTGCCGCTCCACAGCGCTCAAACCACTAGGTCTAGAAAGCTGATATTGTGCATGTTGGTTGATCCTAGGTTGTAGGGGCTCACTAAGAAACGGTTTTAGAAAATTCAATTTCTAAGAGAGTCTTTTCGGCCCTTTGGCACTGAGCATGGACAAAAGGTACAAAGACCGGAGACAGTTCATTTTAATCCGCCAGATACGGAAAACAATATTTGGAAGTCCCGTAGGGACCCCGAAACACACTTTTTAAGATTCTAAGATGAACGGTTTCGGAGATATTTCTAAAAAACTGTGTTCCCTCTGAGAAACAGATCAACGGTACCATGAAAACCGCTGCAATTTCGCAGACCGGGAATAGTTTTCTGGCAATATCTCGAAAACCATTCTTTTTAGGGCCTTAAACGCGGGGTTCACACTTCGTGGAAACCACGAACATTGCTCCCTGCACTGCTACGCGCAAAACGAGCTATGTCCCATCTTTCTACGAGCAAATCGACTTCGTTAAGTCTCATCTCTACTAAGCATAACACCAAGTCCCCGATTCTTGGATGTCAAGGGTAATCTTGAGAACCACTGGTTGGATTTTGATGCGGTTTTCACCATTCTGTAAAGGATATCTCAAGGAAGGTTTCTGTAGAAAATAATTTATTTATGATCAAAGGAAGCCAAGCAGTAACGATTTCAGTGAATAAGTCGAAAAAGAAACCTGACGTCCATGCACTGTTTAAGCTTACGCTGGGCAAACCGTGAGTGTAAGAATTGTGCAGCACGAAAAGTTCTACAAAAAAGTCCGGGAGAGCGTATCTCTATCTTCAATACATCGCCCACTATAAGTGTTTTTACGTTTTCATTTCTTCCAACAATCTCCATTCAATTACTGAGACGACAGTTTACGAGCTAGCTAGGGGTGAGCCTATCACCCCAGTTACAGCCTAGCTAGTGGGCAAGCCTAATACCCCAGATACAGCCAGCATCAAACTGTCGAGTCGTGTTGAGTTAAGACTTCAGAGAAGAGTGGTTGTGTTTGGAGTTTTCCTGGAAGTGCAACTCGGCTTTTCTTCATTTCACATGTGAACTTTTCATTTCGCAAAATACAGTACAGTCAAGTTATGATCGGACGGAAGGGGGATTAGTGTTTCATGCACCGTACCATTATTAAATTACGTCTGACAAACTTTCCTTGCACATGCATCTCCATGATAATATAATTAATAGTCCAGTCAGTGATTCTAACCCATAATGCCAAGACGTAAAACGGATAGGCCTATTGTGTAGGTCGTAGTTCACTGACATCGAAAAAAAAAAGCCCTTATCACGTAATACATTCATAACTGTTCCCGGGCGAATACTTATGTATACTTATGTTTTTCAATCCCGCACAAATGGCGTGTATAATGAGAAATGGCTTATTCCTGCACATACAGTAAGTCAGTGTGTACTATAGCTACACATCAAGGAACAGTATTGATGTAAAATAATTTATATGCATATTTTCTCATCCTCATCAAGTTAAAGTAAATTAAGCGACGTATAATCCCAGTAAAATCTCTATCTCTAATTATATATAAAAATGAAAGTTTGTCTGTTTTTTTTTCTGAATTTCCACGGAAATTTGCGATATTTGCGCGTTTCAGACTGTTTTATGATGGATGCGCGCAAAAATAAAATTTGTGTCTGTCTGTCTGTTTGATTGTCTGTGGACAATTTTTTGTGTCCTTATAACTCGAGAACGGCTGAGTGGATCAACATAAAATTTGATACAGATATCCTTCAGAGGCACGACACTAATCATTGATGTAACTCTTCTCCGTACCTCTCATGGAAGGGGCCCTACCAGCTTAAAATACATGCTGAAATAGGCGTAGAAGGGTGAAACAAAGCTCATTTTCAGCCCCTCAATGTGAGAAACGAAACTCGGGGGGCCCTAAAGCGACCCCGAAAACCACATTTTAAGGCCCTAAAACCAACAGTTTTTGAGATATTCTCAGAAAACTAATTTCACTTAATAAATTAATGAAAGAATGCATGCCGGATCATGGCAACTGAATCTCAGAGGTCCATCTATTTCTGTAAGACGCAATGCAATTCCATTTATTACATTACTGTGAAGGTTTGCAAACGGCTATAAGGCTTTAACGGATCCAAATTAAGCTGAAATATTCATCAATACATAAAATGCGCTTAAGGGGTCAAGAGGTACTCTAGAATTTTTTTCACGCGATTTACACGTGCGGGTGTGGTAAGGAAGGTCTATTATATCCCTTCTCTATTATATAAAAATGAATGTCTGTTTTTTCTGTATTTCCACGGAAATTTGACATAATTGCCCGTTTCAGACTGTTTTGTGACGGATGCACGCAAAAAAAAAATTTCGTCTGTCTGTTTGTCTGTGGACAATTTTTTATGTCCTTATAACTCGAGAACGGCTGGGTGGATTAACGTAAAATTTGATACAGATATCCATCTGAGGCACGACACTAATCATTGATGTAACTCTTCTCCGTACCTCTCATAACAGGGGGCCTACCCCCTTAAAATACATGCTGAAATAAGCGTAGAAGGGTGAGACAAAGCTCATTTTCAGCCCCTCAATGTGAGAAACGAAACTCGGGGGCCCTAAAAGGACCCCGAAAACCACATTTTAAGGCCCTAAAACCAGCAGTTTTTGAGATATTCCCAAAAAACTAATTCCACTTAATAAATTAATGAAAGAATGCATGCCGGTATCAATGGCAACATAATCTCAGAGGTCCATCTATTTCTGTAAGACGCAATGCAATTCCATTTATTACATTACTGTGAAGGTTTGCAAACGGCAATAAGGTTATAACGGATCCAAATTAAGCTGAAATATTCATCAATACATATAATGCGCTTAAGGGGCCAAGGGGTAGTCGAGAATTTTTTAACGCGATTTACACGTACGGGTATGATACGGAAGGTCTATTATATCCCTATATTGTTATATTATTATTATTTCTATTCTTTTAATTATTATCATTATTATGGCGTACAACGACGAGACAAAGCTCATTTTCAAACCCTTGGTGTCAGAAACAACAGAGCCGTAAAGGGTCCACGAAAGCTATATTTTAAGGCTCTAAACCCAACAGTTTCTTAGATATTCCCAGAAAACTAATTTCATTTAATAAACTAATGAAGGAATGCAAGCCACTAACCATGACAACAGTATCTCAGGAGGTGGCATCCAACTTTCCATCCATTTATTACATTTCTGTGAAAGGTTGCAAATGGCTATAAGGTTATCACGGAAGCAACTAAAACTAAAATTCATCAATGCGCTTAAGGGGTTCAAGGAGTACCCTAGACTTTTTTCACACGACTTACACGTGAGAAGGTCTATTATATCTTCAAACAGCAATATTATTTTCAAACATTCCTGATTTGAAATAGTAGACTTTTTTTTATTGCTGTTGCTGATTTTAGGAATTTGGGCCATTGGAGGCTAAAAAAAACTATTTTCATGCACCGCAAGCCTTTATAATTTATAAAAGGGGTCTTCCTGTAGTTATGCACTTGACACAACGGTTAGGGTCAGTTCATATGTGACGTGCATTGCGATTCGTCTACGAGGTTTTCAATTTTATTTTCACGCCAGGAAGAACACGTTAGGTAAATTTAGTTTGAGAGCACATTTTAACTAATCATTTTTCTTTGCCAAAAAACAGGTTCCAAGCCCCTAAACATTGCAGCAGTAGCTCAATTGATAACATCTGGTTATTAATACGGAAGACCGTTCGAAGAACGGGTACTTCTGCTAGTGTCATATAAGATGCTTATATAAATAACACATTGGGCTTTCTTAGCCCTAAAATATTTCGTAAGATAAGAAATAAATTATCTAAACTTAACTTTTAATGGTCTCTAAAATGCTATGGCGGAATCCAGAGGGATTAGAACTCATGGCAATTATAATATTATTCAATAACTTTTGTCAGTAGCACTAAAATTGCTAATATAAATATATAAACATAGGATAAACGTGTGAACGAACAGAATCGAACTATATCATGTCCGCTATTCTTATACGTAAAAGTATAATTACTTACAGTTTGGTCCTTATCAGCCGAAAATTATCGCATAATAGTATAGGCTATATTCGTACTTTAATTATGTTATTAACATGTTGTCAACTGATTCATAATTTAACATCCGGTTCTATTACTAAATAGCATAGTATTAGAGCAGGATAATTACCAATTACAATATAACCCGAATCACAAAGACAAATACTATTCATAGAACAATATGCAATATCACGCACAAGTTACTGTGTTTCTGATTTATAATACAAAAGACAGCCAGTAGAAGTTAACACTGTCAACAATTTAAAACATGCAGCATAACTACTTAGGATTAATAAAATATAGACGTCAACATATCAGTATTAGAACACACCATAAGGGAGAGTATAACACTAGTATCTATTACGATATATTGCGCGTGTTACCTCCTGTCATAAGGTATACAGGAGATTCAAAATCTCCCGTAATAGCAGCGGCTTTAAGAGCACAAAATTAGACCCAAAATGTCGCATTGGTTCTGGTGCCAGAAAAACAATAAAAAAGTAGGCTA
Source organism: Meconema thalassinum (assembly GCA_946902985.2). Classification (NCBI taxonomy): domain Eukaryota; kingdom Metazoa; phylum Arthropoda; class Insecta; order Orthoptera; family Tettigoniidae; genus Meconema; species Meconema thalassinum. The sequence goes on along the minus strand of OX336388.2, from coordinate 1,721,962,676 downwards.
AATAAAATTATACATAAAATGCAAAATCATTTAGACGACCACGCGGATTAGCGGCTATAATTCTTGGCTGTCGCCTTGGAGGTCCAAGTTTGAATCCCGGCTCTGCCAACAAATTTTAATTCTGGTCTGAGAGCTGGAACGGGATATATTGTGCCTCCCGAGGTAAAACTTGGAAGTCGTTTTCCGTGGTTTCTCACTTCCACTCGAAGCAAATACCGTGATAGTTCCTAACTGAAGGCCACAGCAACCTCCTTTCCAATCCTCATATGTATTACAAATACACACACTACTACGGCCATCACAGTAACACAGGTTATCAGAAATATTCTATAGGTCCTACACACTAAAATTCATGTTGCTAAAATGACCATGGAGTCGCAAAGCCTCTAAATAATTCAACAACTGAATCATTTATGCTCTTTTAATCTAAAGGTACTACGTTTCGTGATGATATCTCCAGCCGTTGTAACGTTACGCCGCATGTAGGGTTAGCCAATGTATTTCTTTCTTGATTCCATTTCCCTACAACGAACCCTGTTAATAAAATTTAACAATACGTATTTCGATTTTTATGGCGTTCAGATTTCTAATGTTCTTATCGTGGTTTGGATAGAAAATGGAGTGCCATGGCCTCTTACAAAGATAGATGGAAACCTGGTGGTAACGTCTTGAGCTACTGTTGCCGTGGATAAAATGGAGTGGCATGGCCTCTTACAGAGATAGTTGAAAATTTGGTGGTCATGACTTGAGCTACGGTTGCCATTGAGGCGATCGGCCTTGCCATTCCTTCTTCAGTCTATTTTCTGACTTTATTAGCCTTTGCTCCACTAACACAGTCATCGCAGTTAACACCGGTTATCAGACAGATTATACACACACCCAAAGTATACGGGACTTCATGACCGCGTTGTCGCAGCCTCTAAACTAAGGAACCAACCAACCAGCCTTTGCTCGAGTGCCAAAAGGCTGAAAACAGATGAATGAGAAATAGTATAGACCTCGTGCGAATGAGCGTTGCTGCACTCTGGCGGCAAGCCGCTCAAATATTGTGTAGGACTTGTATGTGAGTGGAGCAACGTGATTAGATCATGATGCGGAAAGATTTTAAGTTCAAGATGGTAAAAGTTCTACCGAGAGTAGAGCAAATCGTTCTGTTGTAACTATACAGAAATATCCGCCTGGAACGTAATTCTTCGTATTCAGAAACAAAAAGGAGTACATTCGTAGAAGGAACGCCTCCTTTATTTATTGTGGTATTTTTAGTCGGCATTTTTATAAATAGAACACCGACAAGAGGTCCTGACAGACCCAGGCACTGTCTTATATGAAGCCAAACTAGTCAGATATGCGTGAACGAGGGGAGGCTAGCAGATTAACTGCGCGAAGAGAGGTTGAAATGAAAGATCACAGAGAGTAGCCCAGCACAAATGGAAGTAAGGTCATGCTTAGCTGGAGTCTCGTGGTCACCAACCCACGTCCTACTATTTGTGAGCCGCTGGGGAAGATTCACTGTTTCATGAAAATGAGGGATGTGAAGGAAGTGTGTTCAAATATGGATTATTATGTAACGGGAGTATATCGACAAATATCATGGCCATAAATAGTGATAAGACTGAGGTGAGCTTGATGTCACCACCACAGCTAACATTGCACATATTGTCATCAATCACAACATGAATAAGGGCACCCAATCTCCATAAGAGTGAGACAGTCCTGACCTAGCAATATTCTGTCCGGGTTGCAGTAGCATCAAGATTGTCATTTAGACTTTCACGGCCCGTGTTACTATTCATAATGTTGAATTTTGGGCTTATGCCGTGTTTTATTATACTAAAATTCGACGCGTTTCGAAAGAAACCATGTCTTTCATCGTCAGGAATAATCTGGAATACGACAATGTTGCTAAGAGAAAGCAACGAAGAACATATAGAAGGTGCCCAAAGATGGACGCCATTATAGCCCCATGTTAGGGACAACGGAAAGCAGCAGTGAATTACTTTCTCAGGGTTCTGATAATAGGTAGCCAGGATTCGCTGAGATTGTAGCCGGTGTCGCGGTTGAATCAGGGTTCTGATAATAGGTAGCCAGGATTCACTGAGATTGTAGCCGGTGTCGCGGTTGAAATAAGTAATTCACTGCTGCTTTCCGTTGTCCCTAACATGGGGCTATAATGGCGTCCATCTTTGGGCACCTTCTATATGTTCTTCGTTGCTTTCTCTTAGCAACATTGTCGTATTCCAGATTATTCCTGACGATGAAAGACATGGTTTCTTTCGAAACGCGTCGAATTTTAGTATAATAAAACACGGCATAAGCCCAAAATTCAACATTATGAATAACATCAAGATTGTTCTTTTAGAAATTCAGCTCCCCTACGCAGAATTCGTGCAATAAACAACTCCTGAAGTGCCCTGCTCATTATTTGTGTCCATGTCCTTGCGTGTGTGTAGAAATTGTTTAAAAGCCTATTCTACTAGGAATCATCCCGGCATTTCCCTGGGGAAAACAAGAAAAACAACTTGGCCTATAGGATACCTGACGTGAGAATGGAACCATCCTCCTCTCAGCTTAATTTTTTATTTACATTTATTGTTATCAAACGGCCATACATTTAGCCTCACAAGTCTGAGAGTAGTGTTCTAACCCTCAGACCCTCTCGTTTACAATATTCCACGGCAACGTTCTTAGGGTTTTCCCATTGTTGCAGGAAGGAAGACTTCAAATCTCTCTTGTAATGTGTTTAATACATTTTGAAACCAACAAAGAATTAAATTTTGAAAGACATGGTTTACATCCACTCTCAGGGGATTGAGATTTCTTATTGCAATTAATATGTTAAATACATATTTTAAAAAATGGGAAAGAGAAAAGTAGAGTTTTAAGTTGATAATACTATTCTAATATTAATATACTGTATATGATTAACAGTGCAAAACGTAAGACATTGCAACTCAAATTTAACAGCATTAAATGGTTGATTAATGCTAGTTTCTAGCAAACACAAACTGTATAATTGTGTCCTCTCCCAACTTTTATTTCACAATGAGCTTTCCGCCCTTCTTAGGGCTGAGAAGCAGTGAAATACGACGTATCCCCCCGAATATTCCCTAAACCCTGATAAATTTCCATGGATGACGACATTTCACCATTTAATAACTTATTTTACTGTCCTACTCGGTTCTCCAGCACGAGCCATCACACACACTACTCCTACGGACTTAGTGAGCGAGTTGCCACTAGGGGCGCTAGCAGCTAAAATATCGCCATTCGCACGAGGTCTATAGAAATTTTTTGTAGCCAGCGTTTTTTTTTCTGAGTCCTAAACTATGTGAACTTTAGTTCAGATTGGGGAGCGGTGTGGATTTGTATAGAGAACAAATATACCCACATGCAGTACCCACATACAGACTTTCACTTTTATATACTGTATAAGATTTGTTGTTATTGCATAAGCAACTGAAGCAAGGCGGCATCATTGTTGTCGGCATCGGCAACATTCTAATCTGGCCATGACTCTCAGCGGCGTGGTAAGACAAATTTGAATGAACATGTGGCTCAATTGCGATTGTTACGATGTACCGGTACTTTAGGGTTCATTTTTAGCTTAGGACAAAAATCTTTAGTCTGTTCATGACGGTCTAATTTCCACCCTTCGTTGCTTTGTTTTGAAGCAGCTCACAGCTGTGTCAGTGTTTACATTTGTCTCTGTCGCTCAGAAATCAATTATCAGTTATCAGAATTCTGCTATTATGGCATATTCACACGTTTCAGTTCAGAATATTGTTTACATTACCGGTAATACCGTAGACTACTAAGTTATGTCTAGGTGCTTTTTATATCCATAGTTTATTTACCAGAAATGTTTTACTCAATTGAATGAATATGTCCAAAAGACCCATCAGAAGTAGATAACAGGAAGAAGGCGCCAGAAAGAATCACGCCATCATAGTTGTAGAACAGAGAAGACATCTAACAAAGAAGGTACGATGCAAAACTTTTAGATCTATTATTGTAAGTCTAATTTATACAGCGTTGTTTTATGGCAAGCCTAACGGATGCCATGGAGTTCATTCCTGTTTATTATTATTATTATTATTATTCAGAGAAAACAGTAATACACTTTAAATAATAAATAAGAAACCTCATCCAATCCCGATTCTAATCCACCTACGATAGAAGAGATAGAGGGGATCATAAAACAAATGTAAAATAACAGCACAGCAGGAGAGGATGGCATTATCGCCGAAATATGGAAGCTCCAAGACAAAAACATCACCAAGAAAATTCATAATATTATTACAGAAATTTGGGTCACAGACAAAATGCCAGAGGAATGGAAATGTGTATTGATCCACCCCTTGCACAAAAAGGGTGATAAGACAGATCCAAATAATTACAGAGGTATTTCACTAGTACCAGTCACTTACAAAATCTTCTCTAAGGTGTTATTAAACAGATTAAAACCACAAGCAGATCCACAAATAGGGGAGTATCAGGCAGGCTTCAGAAAATGGAGATCTTGCATCGAACAGATCTGGAACTTGAGAACACTCCTGAAAGTTAGACAGACAAGAAACTCTGTAGTTACCTTCGTGGACGTTAAAAAAGCATACGATTATATAGATAGGGAAACCCTCTTTGAGGTACTGAAAGAATATTGCATCGACAGAAAAGCAAGGGCACTTATACAACAGACGATCACAGATACCATCTCAAAGATCAAGTTCATGAGGGAAATTTCGAAACCCTTGTAGATACGCACAGGTGTCAGACAAGGAGACGGGCTCTCACCAATCTTATTCAACATGGTACTAGAGGAAATTATCAGACAATGGGAGGAACAAGTTAAAGGAATACAGCTAGGAAGAACACGGGAAACTAAAACAATCATAAAATGTCTGGCATTTGCGGATGACGTAGTCATACTCAGTAATAACACACAGGAGGCAATGGAAGCACTGGAACGCTTGCATGAAATAGCTGCCAAAACAGGTCTACAAATATCTTACGAGAAGACCCAATACATGGAACGACACACTAACGATGTGCAAACCATGCATACGATATAATTATGGATCCGTAAAAAGAGTCCTTTTTTGCTGGACTCTTTTTACGGATCCATAATTATATCGTATGCATGGTTTGCACATCGTTAGTGTGTCGTTCCATGTATTGGGTCTTCTCGTAAGATATTTGTAGACCTGTTTTGGCAGCAATAAAGGAGGAGAAAAACGATAAATGCCCCGGAGAGGATGCCATCTACAACGAATATCTGAAAATGGGTGGTGAGGATCTCATAGAAGTGATAACAAGGCTATTCAACATGATACTTGAAACAGAAGAAATTCCAACAGAATGGAAACAGAGTGTTATTGTTCTGCTTCACAAGAAAGGCGCTAAAGATGACATTCATAACTACGGACCAATCAGATTAATGGCCAGTCTCTACAAACTTTTCACGAAAATCATGACTAGAAGGATGCCTAAACTACTAGATGAAAACCAAGCAGTGGAACAAGCCAGTTTTAGGACGGGCTTTAGCACAATTGACCACCTGCAAGCAATGAACGAGCTCTTGAAAAAAACACAGGAATTTAATCTCGAACTATGCATTGCATTCGTAGACTATAACAAAGCCTTCGATTCTGTGGAACATAGTTGTGTGCTAGAGGCATTGAGAAGCCAAGGCATACAAAAGAGATATGTCAGACTACTGGAAAAGCTCTACGAAGGCTGCCAAGCAAGGGTAAGTGTGACAGACAGTTGGCAACAGTTATTTTTGTTTTTTGTGAGAAAAGAAGGACAAGGAACAGTGCATCCAAGATGGAGTCTTTTGAGTGTTATTTGTAATGTGTGTGTATTTTCTTGTAAATAAATATCTTTCATTTTCCCAAATAAGTACGAAGTACGTTTCTGTTCGTAACATCTGGCGACCGTGACAGGACATAGAAAGGAAAATGAGCGATATTCGAAGTTTGATAAGAAAACGTGGTGTATACCGTGCATCGTTCACGAAAATTGTAGCTTCACTTCAAGTTTTGTTGGAGAAAGAAATAAAAGACATAGTCGCTATCCGAGGAGATTATGCCTTAGTGGAAGAGAAGGCTAACCTCATAAGTAATCTGGACCAGGAGATCTTCCAACACCTCATAGAAGATGCGGTGTCAGAAGAAGACCTGATCACAGAAGTAGACGGAGTAGATGACTATAAACGCAAGTTTCATATGTTAGCAGCGGCTGTTTCCGATGCTCTTGCAATGGAGAGAAAACGTGAAGACGAAGTCCAGTCAACAGTAAGCACCAGTAACACTCATAACCTAAAAAGTAAATATCGCCTTCCAAAGATCGAATTCCGAAAATTTGGTGGAAATCTACGAGATTGGGTAAGTTTCTGGAATCAATTTCAAAAGATTGATGAAGATGAAGAGTTAGATAATGCCGATAAATACGATTATCTTATCCAAGCAACATTGCCAAACTCCAAAGCTCGCGACATCGTTGACAGTTTTCCAGCCACAAGTGGATATTACCCTAAAGCTATACAGAAACTTAAATCACGTTTTGGCAATGATTCTTTGTTGGTGGAAGTCTACACTAGAGAACTATTGACAATGATGAATTCTTGTAGTAGTCTTGACATCTCATCATTATATGACAGACTCGAAACTCAACTTGGTGCTTTCGAGAGCCTAGGTGTAACTTCCGAGAAATATGCAGCAATGTTATTTTCTATGATTGAATCATGCTTGTCTATAGATGTGTTACGAGCCTGGCAGAGGAGTGGCGGTGGGAAGGAATGTGAACCTAGTGAAAGTCTTAAAGGTTTGATGAAATTCCTGGAGAATGAAGTAGAGAGTGAGGAAAGGATCAAACGGGCCATCCCAAGTAAAGGTAACATCAATGTGAATCCTGACAAGTCGAAAGGTACGAAGAAAATTAACATTTACATTGAATCGCCACCTACCGCAGCTGCACTTGTGGATTGTAATCTTAAACTAAACTGTATATTTTGTGATAGGTCCCATGCTAGTTCAAACTGCTCCGTGGCAAAGCAGATGGCTTTAAAGGAGAGAGTCTCAATTGTGAAGAATAAGTGAAGAAAGGACATGTTTCAAAGATGTGCAGAAGTCAGTTAAAATGTGATTCCTGTAGCAAAAAAAAAACATAACAGCCTAATATGTCTATTCCCAACACATTCCTCTGAAGCTACCAATGAGAAACTCCAGTCTCATTCTTTGATTTCAAATGAAGAACGTAGTGGTATGCAATGTGTTATTTCGCAAACATTAAAGGTGAAGGTCATTGGAGAATCCTCAGCAATGGAGGTAAGGGCTCTACTGGATACTGGCAGTCAGAGATCTTATATGCTTGAATCAGTTGCGCAGAAGTTAGGTACACTAGTCATCGCACAGAAATGCTACGCCATTCACTATTTGGTGGGGTAGTCACAGAAGAGAGCCAGCATATGTGCTATAGGATCTACATAGAGAGTTTAGGGCCTGCAATTTTGAAGTCTTAGGGCAACAAGTAATTAAAGGGTACAATACTATGTTAAAGGGCCCATGGTTGCAAGAACTAAGAGCAACAGGGATACAGATTTATGATACTGAAGGTCCCATTGAACTATTAATAGGCGCTGATGTAGCTGGAAAGTTAATGACTGGACAAACATGTACACTAAGCAATGGTCTTGTATGTATTGAGACACTGCTGGGGTGGACTGTTATGGGTAAAGTAGTTTCTGGAGATCAATCAAGCATGACCAACCTTGTCACTTCTCTCTTTATCAGAGTTGCTTCAGTTGAAAATCTGTGGGAACTGGACGTGCTAGGTATCAGCGATCCTGCCGTGAGGAAAACTAAAACTGAAGAAAACTTCGCAACAATGGAGCACTTTCAGAGAACCGTGTCTATTAATGGAGAATTTAAGTATGAAGTCCATTTACCCTGGAAAGAAAACAAATAATTTCTTGTATCTAATAGGGTCATGGCTGAGAAGAGGTTAGTCAACACAAGGAAGAAAGTGGAAAATTTTGGACTAGGCGAGACGTTTGAAAATATTTTCACCGAGTGGGAAAGGAGTGGTGTTATTGAACCGGTTCAGGAGGATGAAAACTTCAGACACTATCTACCGCATCGAGCTGTTGTGAAGGAAAGTAGTTCAACGACATCTGTTCGTCCTGTATTTGACGCCTCAGCGAAGGAAGTGGGAACCCCTGCTTTGAACGATTGTTTGTATGATGGCCCCAACCTGATTGAGCTAATCCCTGCTATTCTTCTTAGATTCCGAGAGAGGAAAGTAGGAATTATTGCAAACATTGAGAAGGCCTTCCTTCAATAAGCATACGGAAAGAAGTTCGAAACTATATCTGCTTCCTGATGTGGCAGGACGTTGAGAATAATTACAAGATCTTCAAGCATGCCAGGCTGGTTTTCGGCTTAACTTGTAGTCCGTTTCTCCTGGTGGCTGTCTTGGAGTATCACCTGAAGAAGTACTTGGAAAACCCGCAATTCAATCCCCTATTCATCAAGAGACTTCTACAGAACTTCTACGTGGACAACGTTGTCACTAGCCTTGACAGGGAATCGGAGGTGGGCGAGTTTATCAATCAAGCTAGTAGGGTATTATCAGAAGGCAGTTTTAATTTGAGGGGATGGCAGTTCTCTCAGGATGATGACCAGTCTGCTACCCTTTCATCTGTTTTGGGACTGTTATGGGATCGACAGGAGGATACACTTACTTTAAATTTGCATTGGTTGAATAGTATTCAGTTGGGAGAAGTGACGAAAAGGACAATTCTGTCACTAGCACATCGAATTTTTGATCTAGTTGGTGTGTTATGTCCTGTCACTCTTGGTGTCAGTTGATTCAAAGGACCTGGAAGACTCATATAAGATGGTATAGTGCAGTTGATGTGAAGTCCAGAAACGAGTTTCTGGCCTGGGTAAAGGATCTACCTCACCTGGTAGAAATCAAGATTCCTCGATGGTTTGGAAGATGTGACCATGTGCAAATTCATGTCTTCTGTGATGCCAGCCAACTTGCATACGCAGCAGTAGTCTTCATAAGATGCGATTCCAACAATCAAGTGAGTGTACAGTTATGTGATGCAAGACCTCGTGTAGCCCCCCTCAAGGAAGTGACATTCCCCAGATTGGAATTGCTGGCTGCTACAATTGGCGCACGGTTGCTTAAATGTGTGTTGGAATCTATTTGAATGGAAGTTCATGAGTTTTTTCTCTGGTCTGACTTGTACACAGTTCTAGCATGGATCTGCAGGACTGAGAACTGGTCGGTGTTTGTCCGCAATCGTGTGAATGAGATCAGAAACTTGACCAATTTAAACTGCTGGCGACATGTTCCAGGTTCATTGAATCCAGGTGATTTACCGTCACGTGGCTGTTCTGCTTCGCAATTAGTAGCCTCTCGATGGTGGGAGGGACCTGCCTGGTTGTACGAATGTCCAGATTGTTGGCCTCAAACAAAAGTGGTGTAAGACGAAGAGAGTATCACAAAGGAAATGAAGAAAAACCCTGTGAATTCTATGACTGTAACCAATGAAGGTCCCCTCCGGTATGCCAGGTATTTTTCCAGCTATCACAGAATAGTTCATCTAATCGCTTGGATTCATCGTTTCTGTAAGAATTGTCTTCGACGTGAGAGGATCTCGCAAGAAAATCTGCAAGTTGAAGAGTTAGAAAGGGCTGAAATTAGACTCATTGCTATAATTCAACGAGAAAGCTTCCACGGATTAGTTGATAAACGTCTATCTTCACTACATCCATTCCTGGAAGATGGTGTTCTCAGGGTTAAAACGAGACTACTATTGCGAGAAGATTTGAAGCAATTCAGGTTCCCAATGATTCTCCCGGCGAACCATGCCATCACCTCTCGCTTGATTATGGATGAGCACGTGAAAGAAAATCACATTGGAGTACAACTTCTTCTTAATCATTTGAGACAACGCTTTTGGATCATCGGTGGAAGGAGGACGGTTAGAAAATTTATAAGAAAATGTGTAAAGTGCCGGAGGCATGATGGACAACATACCGAAATCGCTCAGGCCCCTCTGCCCCTGGACCGCATACGGGAAGCCTGTGTATTGAAGTGATAGGAGTGGACTTGGCAGGTCCGGTGTTCCTGAGGGATGAAAGTAAAGCTTGGATTGTAGTTTTCACATGTGCGGTGTTCATCTGTTCATCTCGAAATGGTTACTGTCTTCTCTCTCCACAGAGGCGTTTGTGCAAGCGTTCCGGCGGTTTGTAGCAAGAAGAGGACGCCCCTCTGTGATTTACTCAGACAATGGTACAAATTTCACGGGTACAGATAACGCGTTTCAAGTGTTGACTGGGAGAATATTTCCAAACATTATTCGGTTGAACGTATTACTTGGAGATTTAATCCCCCTGGTGCTCTTGGTGGGGAGGCTTCTGGGAAAGGTTAATACGTCTAATTAAACAGCTTCTGTAACGAGTTTTTGGGTAAAGTCTGTCTAACTTATCAAGAAATACTTACCCTTCTCTGCAGTATAGAAGCCACCATAAATGCAAGACCGCTAACATATCTGACCGATGGATGTGAAGATACAAGTCCACTCACCCCTGTCTGCTTTCTACAAGAAATTAAGACAACTGGAGTTCCAGAATGTGATGCATTGGATGCTATAACCCTGAATCAAAGAAATCATCATCTTCTGAACCTAAGAATGGCATTGAAGAAAAGATTCCAGCAGGAATATCAGGGACTTTTGGCAATCGGTAAACCAAGTTGTAAACCAACTCTTTTGTTCAAGAGAGGTGACATTGTCCTAGTTGGATCAGATGGCACTAAGAGGATAGATTGGCCCCTAGGAAAAATTGTGGACTTGATCCCTGGAACTGATGGTAATACAAGACTTGCAAGGGTTGTTACATTTAAAGGAGAACTCTTGAGACCGATACAGCGACTCTACCCCCTAGAAGTACCTGATGAAGACAACACACCTTTGAGGACTGGCTTGAATAAGAAAACAGCTACTGTTTTAGGAGAGCCGACAGGAACTGGTGTTCAACCCCCAAAGACCACACGTTCGGGTAGAACTGTCAATGTTCCTGCAAGATATGTGGAGTAGTTGAGGATGTCTTTCCTCAACGGTGGGAGGATGTGACAGACAGTTGGCAACAGTTATTTTTGTTTTTTGTGAGAAAAGAAGGACAAGGAACAGTGCATCCAAGATGGAGTCTTTTGAGTGCTATTTGTAATGTGTGTGTATTTTCTTGTAAATAAATATCTTTCATTTTCCCAAATAAGTACGAAGTACGTTTCTGTTCGTAACAGTAAGAACGGAGAGGGAGGGTGCGAACATCAACATAGAGAGAGGCGTGAAACAAGGCGACTCCCTCTCACCAAAGTTGTTCACATGCCTACTGAAGAACCAATTTAGGAAGTTGGAATGGGACAACAAATACGGCATCGAAATAAACGGGGAAAGGCTGACACACTTACGGTTCTCAGACGATGTTGCACTGCTAGCAAAATCGGCAACAGACTTGGAACATAATAATAATAATGTTATTGGTTTTACGTCCCTTTTAACTACACTGGCTTTAGAGACGCCGGGGTGCCGGAATTTTGCCCCGAAGGGGATCTTTAACGTGCCAGTAAATGTACTGACACGGCTCCCTCGCATTTGCGCACCCTCAAATGCCAGCTGACTGCGCCAGGTTTCGAACCTGCAACCTTGGCCTCAGCAAGCGAGAACGTTACCCCTGAGCCACGCAGCCAGACAGACTTGGAACAAATGCTAGCGGACCTGGACACTGTCAGTAAAGAAGTAGGTCTATCTATGAACCCCCTATAAACAAAACTGATGACCAACTTACTGGAAGTACAAATCCTCATCAATGGCAAACCACTAGCGTACACACAGGAATACGTCTACCTTGGACAAAACCTGTCATTTGACTGCTCCCAGGAGAAGGAAGGAAATCAAGAGACGAGTTGGACAAGCATGGAAGAAGTTCTGGTCCTTAAAATTTATATTGATGGACAAATCCCAGAAAATAAGTCTAAAGTCAGAAGTGCTAGAAAAGTGTGTAATACCGGTACTGCTATACGGCTGTCAAACCTGGGCGTTAACAGAGTTAGTTTGTTTTAAGGGGCGGAACTACGAGGTCATCTGCCCCTCTTAACACAGATTAAAGAATACAAATTTTGAATTGAATTTAAAATTTTGAGGTGGACATCTAAATTTAAAAAGACCAAAAATTAATAAAACAAAAACAAACAATTAAATAAAAAATAAAAATTATAAAAATAAACAAAAATTACGGAAAAAACAAAACATTATCATTCAAAAACGAACAAGTCGTTGAGTCAATGTTCACTGGAAAATTTAGATTGCTGGCCCTAACCCACTCTCACTTATAAAGCGGATAACGCGATCAGCAGCCACCGCGTCATCGGCTAATATAAGTTTGAGTGTCGTCTGCAAACCAAGGTTTCTTCGTAAGTCAGCAAGATCCACACACTCGGTAAAAATGTGGGCCACGGTGAATACGGCTCCACAGGTACAAAGTGGGGGGTCTTCCCTTCTCATTAGGTACGAGTGGGTGGATCTTGTATGACCTATCCTTAGCCTACACAAAATGACGGACTCTCTCCGGGCCCGGAAGGAGCTCCGCCACACGCGAGTTGTTCCCTTGATCGCTCTCAGTTTACTGGGCAGTGGGTCAGCTAGCCACTGACTCTCCCAAAAAGCCAGAACTTGTAGGCGTAACTGAGAGCGAATATCTCTAGCGGGTACCTCCATTGGTCGAGGTGGTAGTGATACCGCCTCTTTTGCAGCTTGATCTGCTAACTCATTTCCCACAATTCCCATGTGGCTTGGAAGCCACAGAAAGGTGATTCGAGTGTCAGCGTGGCACAGCCCGGCTAGTAGGTCGTGGATTCGCTGCACTAGGGGGTGTTGCGGGAAACATGTAGCAATTGACTGCAACGAACTCAAAGAGTCGGTACACACGAGAAAGTGGATTCGTGCATCCTGTAGTGCAAACTGCAGAGCTTCATAGATGGCAACGAGCTCCGCAGTAAACACACTACAGGCCTCAGGCAAAGAGATCTTGGTATTTGCACCATCAATAACGTAAGCACAACCCACTTTCTCGTCCACCTTCGAACCATCCGTGTATAGAATGCCAGCGTCCGGAAATTGGTGAACTATGCTGTGGAACTGCCTCCGGTAAACGGAGGCATCCGTGTTCACCTTAGGACCTCGGTGCAGATCTAACCGAATTTCCGGACGCGGGACTTGCCACGGAGGCACCTCGCTAGATGTCCGGATCATACAGGGACCTACAGCCACTCCTATTTCAGTACACGAGCTATCAAGTCTAATAACCGGCCGAGTGGCACGAGGCCGGTTGGCGTAACCCTGGTGGTTTTGGGTACCGAAGAGAGCTTGATAGGTCGGGTGATGCGGCATTTGACGCACATTGGAAGCATATGCTAAAAGCATATGTTGGCGTCTATAATTTAAAGGTGGAACACCCGATTCGGCGAGTAGGCTGGGTATCGGGCTGGTCCGGAAGGCACCGGTAGCCAGCCTAACGCCACTATGGTGGATACTGTCCAGCATTTTCAAGGTTGCCGGCCTTGCTGAACCGTATGCCGCAGAACCATAGTCTAGCCGGGACAGGACGAGGGCTTGGTAGAACCGTAGCAGCACCGCACGGTCAGCCACCCACGTAGTGCCACTAAGAAACCTGAGCATGTTCAGTTTCCTGAGACATGTCATTTTCAATTGCCGTATATGGTGCTGCCACGTTAACTTGCTGTCAAAATGGAGCCCCAGGAAGCGATAAGTGTCAACCAACGGCAACGCAGCATCCCTGAGATGTAGTTCAGGGTGTAAATGTAGCCTCCGGAGCCGACAAAAATGGACGACGGAGGTTTTCGCTGCTGAAAAACGAAAACCCCGGTCGTGAGCCCACCTGTCGACCCGGTTGATAGCTAGCTGCAATTGCCGTTCCACGACTGCCATACTTCCAGAGCTGTAATGCAGAGCTAAATCGTCTACATACAGCGATGGAACTACCGCGGACCCGGCGGCGGCAACAATGCCATTAATGGCAATCGCGAACAAGGTGACACTCAGCACTGAACCCTGAGGAACTCCATTTTCTTGGGTATAGTATTGCGATAATGTCCTACCGACCCTTACACGGAAGAGTCGGACGGACATGAAATTCGCAATGAAAGTCGGTAAGTTACCACGGAGTCCCCACTTGTGAAGGGTGGAAAGGATCCCGTAGCGCCATATGGTGTCGTAGGCTTTCTCGAGGTCAAAGAAAACCGTGACTAGGTGCTGCTTTCGGAAAAAAGCCTCCTGTATGGCGCTCTCAAGTCGCACCAGATGGTCAGTGGTGGACCTATGACAGCGAAATCCACATTGGTACTCAGACAGGAGACCTTTATCCTCCAAGAACCACACCAGTCGACGGTTCACCATCTTTTCGAGCAGCTTACATAGGCCATTTGTCAAACAAATGGGCCTATAGCTGCTTACAAACTTGGGATCCTTTCCAGCCTTAGGAATCGGTATCACGATCCCCTCTCGCCATTGAGATGGAAACTCCCCTTCAATCCATATACGATTAAAGAGGATCAGTGCAAGCGCACTGCGCAGTTCCCATTCAGAGAATGGTACATTATAGGACTCCGAAGCAGCAGTGGCAAAGGACAAGGGGTGAGTCTCTGCCTCCCGCTTCAGAGTCAGAAATGTAGGATCGTAACTCCCGGAGCAGGATACATCGGAGAAGTGCGAGCCAATGCTGTTGGCAATGGCGAGATGGTCCGTGATGATGTCTCCATTGATGGACACTCCGGGTATCGACAGTGATGTCGGGAGTCCGGAGATCCGACGAAGCTTAGTCCACACTTGAGATGATGGAGTATGCGCCGTCATGGACGACACATACTTTTCCCACGTCGTTTTCTTACTCTCCCGAATCAGATATCGGGCTCTGGCACGCATCCTTCTGAATGTGATAAGGTTGGCCATGGTGTTTTGCCTCCGATAGCATTTGAAAGCACGTCGACGATCTTTAATGGCTGCTGCAATCTCGGCTGTCCACCAAGGGACAAGCTTCCGGCGTGAGTTTCCGGATGAGGAAGGTATTGTTTCCTCAGCAGCAGCCAAAATACCATTCGTTATGTGAATGGTATGATCGTCGACACTCTCAAAGGTATCTTCGGCAAACACCGCACGTGCCGTGAAAGTTGGCCAATCAGCCCGACGGAGAAGCCATCGACTTGGTAACTCGATGGCTCTCTGGTTCGGAAGAGTAACGATAATTGTAAAATGGTCACTATTACAAAGGTCGTCGTGTACACCCCACTGTAGCAGGGGAACCAGCGCACGACTGCACAAGGTAATATCGACACTTGAATAAGTGCCGTGTGCAATAGAGAAGTGCGTAGGTTCTCCTGTGTTCAACAAACACAGGTCCAGCCGCCTGATCAGCCTCTCGAAATCTCTCCCTTTACCGCTAGTGGTAGCGGAGCCCCAGATGGTGTTGTGGGCATTAACATCTCCCAGAAGGAGGAAAGGAGGGGGGAGCTGAGAGACTAGATCCACCAGCTGGTCGTAATCCGGCTGAGAATCAGGCGGGATGTACACGTTACATACTGTTGCCATTACTGGCAACGAAGTACGAACTGCAACTGCCTCTAGCTGAGTACGCAACGGCACCTCTTCACCAAAGAGGCTAGAGTGGACGAGAGTGCAGACGCCACCAGCGGCCACAGCTCCGTCCACCCGATCTTTAGAGAAGAGTTTGAAGTGACGCATTGTTGTCTCATGTCCAGGACGAAACCTGGATTCCTGAAGGCAGACAATGGTTGCCGAAAACGAAGATATTAATTGTCGTAACTCAGCGAGATGAACAGAATAGCTATTACAGTTCCATTGTAATAGTGCCATGGTGTGGACTTAAGTAGAAATGGGTCTTCTACTTATGCTTGACCGTTTGCCACCCTTCCCCAGCTCTAGTTGGAGATGATGGGGCAGGAGAGCACACCTCAATCTCTACATCTCCGTCCGAAGACGAAGAAAATGGAGCGGGCGCTCTCTTGGGTTGCGCGCGGTCGTCGTCGGACCTCACGAGTCTCGCTCTTGGGGAAGAGCGAGAGCGGTGTCCAGGGACTTTCTCCCGGTCCGAAGACTGGGTGTCTGTCCCCGACACGCCCCGAAGAGATTTCTTCTTGGATCGGCGCCGACGCGTGTTTGGGGAAGTAGATGGTCCCTTCCCCACAGACGCCGGGTCCTTATAAAACAAGGTCGCTCCTGCTGGCACCGCTCCACTGGTAGTGGTGGGAGCGGGATGGTCAGCAGATACGTGAGCAGCCCTGCCTTTAGGAGAGGAAGAGAAACGGCGCTGAACCGTTCCCCTCTCCTCCGCCGATCTATTTTCTTTTCTATAGGGGAGTTCCTCCATACGTACGGGCTTGGCTTCAGCAGGCTTCGCTCCCTTGGTGGTAATGGGAGCGGAAAGGCCAGCAGAGACAGTAGCCACCCCGTCAGCAGGAGGGCGAGAGAGACGGCGGCGAACCGTCTCCCTTTTCTCCCCTACATTTTTCGTATTAGGTGGGCTGGAAGAAGGACCAGCCCTGGTCGGCAAAGTCTTCTTTCCCCCTTTAGCTGGGGAAGACTTGTTCGCCGACCGTTTCGGAGAAGAAGAGGACTTCTTCTCCGATTGCGCCGGTTTAGATGGTATAACCGGCGCCTTCTTTTGCTGGGCCGAAGAAGGTTGTTGTACCTCCTTCGGGCTGACATTTTTCGCTGCTACAGCGAGGGGTGATTTTAATACTGCTGATAATACGGGCGTCGAGGGTACTACACTCGGTAAAGATGCGGCAGGGGTGAATGAGGGCGTCGTTGCAGCTGCAAACGATACCCGAAATTCGGGGGCATTCATATCACGGTACCTCTTGCGAGCGTCGTGATATGAAAGCCTATCAAGAGTTCTTATTTCTTGAATTTTTGCTTCCTTACAGAACTCAGGGCACTGCTTCGATCGTGGAGAGTGGCTTCCTTGGCAGTTAGGACAAATCGGGGGAGGCGTACACCTCTCACCCTCATGTGTCCCCTTGCCACACTCTCTACACACGGCCTTGGCAGTGCACCTGGCGGAAACATGCCCGAATTTCTGGCACTGATAGCAGCGCATAGGTGGAGGGATGTACGGTCGAACATCGCAGTGGTACGATGTGACCTTCACCTGCTTAGGTACTACATCACCCTCAAAATGGAGAATAAAAGCGCCGGTATCGACGCTGTTCTCCCCAATCTTTCGGGTGATGCGCCTAATCTTGGTGACGCCTCTCTTCCCCAGATCCCGCAACAATTCCGCATCGCTATTTAAAATGAGGTCACGATGGAAAATAACTCCTCGGACCTCATTCAGCGTTTCGTGTTTTGAGACCTTAACGGGAATTTCGCCGAATTGCGTGCATTCCAGCAACGCTTCGGTTTGCTTCCGATCAACGGTGTGCAGCAGCAGCTGACCGTTCCGGAGCTTGGAAATCCCGCTTAGTCCCCAAATTTCCCCTCGATTTCCTCAGAAAAAATTATTGATTTTACTAGTTTAAAATCACCCCCGTCAGTCCTCGTAGCTACCAGGTAGCGAGGAGACTTATCAGCGGGGAATCTTCTATTAAAGGCTTCATCCCAAGGCGTATACACCTTGGGATTAGCTCGACACTCAAGAGACGGCTTTTTAAGGGTGCCACCCTGTACAGGTGTCCGTGATCGCTTTGATGGCATCCCGGACGAAATCCTCCCCGAATACTACCCACTCCGAACGGGGGCTATCACTGTGGGCGCCACCCAGCCAAGGCAATACCTACCTGGCATAGCAGATATTGCCCGGGGTCCCAGTGCCTCGAACAGGCACTTCCCCCTCGGCATGCACAGGATTTATTCAGCTCCAGTATTCGGCCATGCAGGGACCTTCGTTGTAAGGCGGATACTACTGTAGGGTACATGGCGCACCCACCTGACGGGATGGGGCATACCGTCTAGGCTTTCTAGCCAGATGGCCAAGCTGGTGGCCCTTCCCCTAACAGCACGCATGTTTATTTCTATTGGTCAAACCAGAGCTGGGACCAGAAAACCAAAATTGACCTTTATAAGGCCCCCTCTAAGTCGCCTTTTACGACAGGCAGGGGATACCGTGGATGAATTCTGCCCTCCCCATCCACAGGGGGTCTGAACAAATCAAAACTGGCAAGTTATTCGGCCATGTCGACCCTATTAGTCGCCTCCTACGACAGGCAGGGCATACCGTGGGTGTATTCTATCCCGCACCCACACGGGGGGGCGTTAACAGAGAAGCAAAGGCAAACAATCCGGGTATGTCAACGCAAAATGGAACGGAAGATCCTATAAGTTTCCTTGAGGGACAAATTTCGAAACGAGGAGATAAGAAGAAGAACTGCCATGAAAGATGCCGTGACAACAGCTGACAGGCTAAAATGGAAGTGGGGAGGCCACGTGGCCAGAATGAAAGACGATCGATGGACGCACAAACTAACGGTATGGGACCCCAGGACAGGAAGAAGGAACGTGGGTAGACAGAGGACCCGCTGGGATGACTCAATCGTAAGGAAGACAGGCAAACACTGGACGAGGATAGCAAGGGAGAGACAAGAATGGAGACGTATGGAACTATAAGAAGGGATGAGAAGGAGAGCTTCAACAATGAAAGATGCTGGTAGACAGCACACCTATGACATGAAAGATACACTTCTGCAACCTGTAACAAGCTAAACAACGCACGCAAAGCGAAGTGAAATGTAGTGTTAGTGAAGTGAACTACAGTGAAGTGTAGCAAGTGGAGTAAAAACTTGTGCACAACTCCTTAGGATTGCTCGCCTAACGAGTTTAAACCAGAGCACGTCCCTGTTCGCAGGAGGCCTTTGCCCTTATGGGATTATCTAGGCTATATTTATTATTATTATTATTTGTTATAAAAAGAGTCGAAAAATTCAAATATTTAGGGGAATATATACTACAAATAGGAGGATCAAACAAGGCGTCTAACATAGAACGAACGGATAAACTTCAGAAAGCATACAGACCCACATGCAGTGCCGGATTTACCTCTGAAGGGGCCCAAGCAAATCAGATTTTTGAGACCCCTGTTTGCCCCCCCCCCCCCTTTAACATAAGTAAACATATCCAATAATGCTTTTTGAAAACTTTATTTGTAGTTTCTCTTAGAGTAAATCACAATTTATTTCCTAGATTTCTCTAATAAGGGCACAATTCGTGTTGACCGACTGAAAAGGTTTCTTTATTACAATTAGGCAACACTGAAAAATGGCTTCTATCACTACAACTAGATTTCTCTGTCGCGAATTGCTGAATGAAAACATCAAAATTTAGTTTTTGGATCTTTTCTTTCTCGTTGCAAAGTAAGTGTTTGACTTTTTCTTGGCCCATTGTCGAGCGTAAATAAGTTTTCACTCGCTTCAATGCGCTGAAAGACCTTTCGTCTGAACAATTATTTATTGGCGTGTTATAAAAAGTCAAACGAGACTTTCCACATTTGGAAACGCTGACAACAACTCATCTCTGACAATAATCTCGTAGAAATCAGTAAACGTTTTACGAGGTTTAATCCCATACACCTGTTTTACATAAACATGAAAATTCTCGATTTCTGTTACAATGTTCATATTAACATGATTCGGATAGTCTTTGACAAGATTTTCAACACACTTCGTAATTTCATCATTTGACGCAGTTAAATTGACGAGAAAATAAACTTTACTTGCGATGTCTGTGTACGCAGCAGCGCGTTGTTTCAAGTTGGGTGACAATGAATCGATCATGACAATATAAGCGAAGTAGTGGTTTTGGGCCGGTTCTGTGTACCCCGCTCGCCGCTCCGCCGCAGGAATTTCAAGATGGCGATATCATTTGAACCAATAAGGCTAGAGACTTGTACAAGGTGTCAAATTACTCGGGCGGACACCCCCTTTCCTCTGGAGAATTTTACACTAATATGAATTAAACTTGGTTCAACATGTATCGCATGTGAAGCAATACTATTTGCTTCAATCGTAAGTACCCTGTGTTTTGTCTTGTATGTGACCATCTGACCTGCGATCATTGAGCTTTTAGTACTTTTCCCGCCGCTAGATATCAGCTGTGACCAGTCAAACTCTGTACGTGTACTGATGCTAACTCCCCTGGTGGGGTCTTGTGCACTAGTCTTCTCGTGGGCAGGAACTTGTTGTTACTTTAAGATGTCTACGGTAATTGCGTTGTACAAAATAAAGTTCGTTGATTATTTAAAAAGAATTAGTGTTGGACTTTAACATGGACAAGACGTAAAATGTATCTGCTGATCAGCTCGTCGAAATACCAGTAGCCTGGAGCTACTTGGTGGTTTCACTTACTTCGGAATATGTGTTCATAATGGCCTATTCTACTAAAACGCAATTGGAATAGTTTTAAAGTATACATTGATTTGTAAAAGGCAATGCAGTTATGACTTAGGCTCCGTGTGCACCAAAATGGAAGTATGGCTAGTGACCGAACCTAATGTGGCTCGTCTGAAGGAAATGTGATTATTTGAATTGAAGTTCCTAATTATTATATTTTAATATGTAGCCATTCTACTTTATGGAATCTTTGATTAGTCGTCATAGATGATGTTAGACATGCATCAGATTTGGAAATGAGGGGCGTGTAAGTATCTCGCTCGGTATTGGTTCTAAGGTAATGTAAAATGGTCATTTATTTTATGGTACATACGTTGTGGCAAGTTGTAGGTTATTTTATTTATTGTTCAACACGTGATTTCTTGCGTCAAGTTGGCATGCACTTTGGTCTGGTGAATAGGGATTTTAATTCTTTGTTTACTGTTAAATTTAATTTCCTTTTCCCTTTCACCGTAGTATACCTGCGAGTTTGTTTATCTTAAATATGTTAAATGTTGGAAGTAATTTGGTGAAGTTTCTGATAGCTAGTTCGTGTTCGTCATCTGTCACCGTGACGAGGTTCATTTTGTTGTTGCCAATACTCACTCTCAGTCAGCTGATAGAAAACAACAGAGTTGATAGTCTGCCATGACAGATAAAAAGTCGTATTTTATCCAGCTCCGTTTGACGATTCTTCTAAAGTGGAAATAATTAAAGATATGATGAGTTATTGTCTTATGACATTATCCAATTAATATGTGGATATTAATACGACATCGTAATATTGATTATTTTACTTATTTGTGGAATTGATGGACCTGATCTACGAGCGACTGTATTGGAGGTCTGGCTTATTAAATATGCATCTGAATACCAACTACAGTATTACGTAGCTGGAAACTATACTAAAGGTTAAGGTGTACGAACAGATGTTATAAGAAAGTTATCAATGATATAACTGTATATGGTACTGAAGGTTAAGGGATACGAACCAACATTATATGAAGTAAGTAACCAAATGTTCTGTGTTATGTCCACACCTTTGTAGGGTTTTAATGATACATGTTTTTAAAATATTGTGGACTTGTAAGTACTTGTGATGAATATAGATGTTTGTTATGAATCTTTATCCAGTGTATTGTTTCTGGGTACTGGGTTCCTCAATAGTTCTAAAATAGACAACCTCGGGTATTATTATTATGGGTCGGTCCTTCTTCTTTAGTAAAGGGAATCCGTGTAAGCATGAATACGATCTTATACTATCATGAATCAAATTTTTTTGTTTTTTGTTTTGTACGCATGCGCGCTTGTGGCTTTTGTAAGAGGATGAACATTTTAAATGATTATTTATGGATGATTATTTTTTGAATTTAACCAAAGAACCCAAAACTAATATCTTAATATCTTGATAACCAGTGATTGGATTTCAACATACAAGGTGTTCTAGGACTCGGGGTGATGCCCGCTCTTTTGTACAGCCCCCCATATTTAATAAAAGGACTGAAAACTAATAGGTCATTGACTTTTTTAATATTTTGCTAACCGATAATTTGATTTAGACACACGAGTTGTTATAGAACTCTGGGTGACGCCCCCCTTTTGAATTTATTATTTATTTTTCCAAATTTTGACAAAGGGTCTAACTACACATTTTTGAAAATTTTGATTTATTGGCTTTTTTTAAATTTAATTTAATATTTAATATATTATTTATATATCTTTTATTTACCTTTTTTTTCTTTTCAAAAGGGCATAACTACACTTTTGTTAATATTTCCAGAACCCATGGTTGGATTTAGATGTGTGATGTGTTGTAGGACTCGGGGTAACACGCCCTTTTAGAATGTATTATTTATTTTCCAAGTTTTGACAAAGGGCCTAACTACACATTTGGAAAATTTTGATTTATTGACTTTTTAATTTTATTTCATATTTAATGTATTATTTATATAATTTTTGTTTGTAATTTTTTGTCAAAAGGGCCTAACTATACTTTTGTTGATATTTCCTGAACACATGATTGGATTTGGACGTACAAGGAGTCAAATTACTCGATTTGAAGCCCCTTTTTCTATGGCGCATGAATGTATCGAAATAATCCAAAACAGCAAGGTCATTGACATGAGATTTTATAAACCAATAATTGGATTGGTACATATGAGGTGTCGTAGGACTTGGGGTGACGTTTCCTTTGCTCTGACGCACTTATTTTATAGATTCACCCAAATTTTAACAAACAAATAGGCCATTTATACATTATATTTTGTGAACCAATAACGCTAGGGACTTTTGTGTGGGCTCAAATGAAAGCTATTATGTACCCTTTGTTGAGGTCCATGGATTTAACCAAAATGTTATGTCAAACGGCTTAACTACACGAGGGATCAATTTTATTTATATGTGAGTGTAGACAAGCCAACGTTAAATAAGCTATCATCAAATAAGCTGACATCAATTAAGCTAAGTCTCCCAGAAGACCAACCCCTCGTCCGCGCCGTGGAAGATGGGCAACAGCACGAAGTAGGGGATTGCCTGTAGGGGTGACGTACAATGGGGACATGTGTCCCCAGGACCACTACGGTAGCTGTGAAGGCCCTACAGGACCCACGAAAGGTGACGGCTAACGGGGCTCTAGTGAAGAGACTGAGTGGAGAACGGCTTAGAAGGCGGATGAGGGTAAGTGATAAAACACCCCAACGGCGGAAAAGGCGGAAGTATCACCAGTCGACAGCTGCTGCCTTGTAGTTAGTAGGGGGACCTGCAAAGGCTAAGGGAAAAATCCCAGACAGAAAGTTAGCCGGCTTAGTGGCTTAGGTGGCACTTCCACCACTAAGATTGGGTGCTGCGGGCTAATAACCCGCACATCCTAAATTAATATTATTAAAGAAACATTCACAGAGAATAGTCGGACTGAACAAACGTTGACGACCTTTAGCCTGAAACACAAAACACGATTGGGATGTTGGAATGTAAGAACATTGAGAAAAAGTGGTAGACTACATCAAGCAGTATCCTCAATGCAGAGGTATGGCCTTGATATCCTGGGAATGAGTGAAGTTAGATGGAATGATTTTGGGAAATACAAACTAAGGACAACTTTACCTTCCTGTATTCGGGTAGAGCAGAGGAAGACCCATACAGAGATGGTGTGGGGATCATGATGATCAGGGCTGCAAAGATAAGCATGCTGAAGTGGGAACCTGTCTCGGAAAGGATTATGATTGTATGGTTTAAAGCAAAGATAAGAAACATCAAGATTATATAGTGTTATGCCCCAACAGAAGTGGAAGAATATGCAGAAAAGGTAAAATTCTATTCTCAACTACGGCAAGCTGTTTTACAGAATAAACAGGACATCTGTATTGTGATGGGTGATTTAAATGCAAAAATTGGCTCAGAAAATGAAGGGTTGGAAGCATATTATGGGCAAGCATGCTCTAGGAGAGAGAAATGAAAATGGCCAAATGTTTGTGGACTTCTGTGCAGTAAATGATCTAATGATAGGTGCAACAGTGTTTCCACATAAAGACATCCATAAGGTGACACGGGTATCGCCAGATCATAAAACCGAAAACCAAATAGATCATATAGACATTGCCCGTAGATGGAGAAGATCACTTCTAGATGTTAGGAACAAACGAGGTGCTGACATTGGAAGCGACCATCATTTGGTGACTGCAGTTTGTAAACTCCGAATAATGGCAGTTAAAAAGAAGTTTTCTGATAGGGGGAAGAAGTTTGATCTGAAAAAGTTTGAAAATCGGGAAATAAAAAATGCATTTGTTTTAGAACTAAGAAATAGATTTGAAGTATTACCGTAAAAACAAGTGAGATGGACCATGATGACAGTGGAGAAAATGTAGAGACGGTAGAGAAGGAATGGGAGAGGGTTTGGACTGCATTGATTAAAACCAGTGAAAATGTCCTTAGCCATAGAGAGAAAAATCAAAAGGACTGGATGTCTTTGGACACTTGGGAAAAATTAAAGCAAGGAAAACCAAAAATGAAGAACTTAACAAGGCAAAAACAAGGAATCTCAAACAGCTATTGCAACAGGAGTACGAAGTCCTCAACAAAGAAGTGAAACGGAGTGCCAGAGGTGATAAACGTGAATGGATAGAGCAGCAAGCAAGAATAGCAGAAGAGGCAGCAACAAAAGGGGATTTGAAACAACTGTACGAAACTACAAGATTATTATCGAAACGACAAATGAAGAAAAATGTGCATGTGAAGGATAAAAGAGTGGCAGATTAATAACTATTTATTTATTTATTTATTTATTTATGTATTTATTTATTTATTTATTTATTTATTTATTTATTTATCGTATGGCTTTTAGTGCCGGGAGTGTCCGAGGACATGTTCGGCTCGCCTGAGTCTGTAGCTGCTTCCAGCGGACACCTTAAAGGGTGAGCTACAAGTTCCGTTCAATTTCAAGTAGTTCCAACTTTCGCCACCAGATATCAATGATACCTAGTGGCGAACGTTGGAACTTTGATAGAGCGTTCTGACGAAATTTAACCTAACAAATTTTGCTTTACACAAGTTTAGTCTGTGAAAGGATCTTTTACATGCCATAAATCTATGACATGGGACCGCCGGCTTTACTTCCCCTCCGAAGGAAGGCATACTGAAGGATTTTTAACGCTCTTAAAAAATCCGACGACTTCGGCCGGGTTTGAACCCGCTATCTTGGGCATAGCAGTTCAGCATGCTACCGACTACGCCACCGAAGCCGTAGATTAATAACTAGTAAAGAGGAACAAATTATGCGGTGGAAGCAACATTTTAAGAGATATTAGGCAATAAAGGCAACGAACATGAAGGAGGGAATGAATCAGAACCAGAGCAAATCATCAATATGGCAGAGTTTGAAGTTTTTGGAATATCAGACCAACACCCTTCAATCGAGTAAATAAAAGAGGCAATCAAACAGCAGAAGAGTGGAAAGGCAGCAGTAGTTGATAAAATCCCACCAGAAATCCTGAAAGCAGATATTGACTTGATAGCAGAAATGATGTGGAAATTATTTGAGGAAATATGGGAAAATGAAAGGATACCCGAGGATTGGAAGAAAGGACTGATAATTAAAATTCCAAAGAAAGGAGATGTTATCAAGTGCAAGAATTGGAGGGGGATTACGCTGATATAGGTGCCAAGCAAGATACATATGAGAATTTTACTAAGCCGAATAAAAGATCAAGTGGAAGCTACGATTAGGAGAGAACAAGCAGGGTTTCGCTCGAACAGATCATGCGTAGACCAGATATGAACATTGAGAATCATCATAGAACAATGTATAGAGTGGAATAATGCTTTTATGCCACATTTGTTGATTTGGAGAGAGCCTTCGATTCAGTTATTAGAGAAAGCATTTGGATGGTGCTGCAGCAATATGGAATACCTAAGAAAATAATAAATATCACTAGAGAATCCTATGGACACTGTACAAGCCAAGTTTGTTATGAAGGAGAAGTAACAGAGCCTTTCGAAATAGAAGCAGGCATTAGACAGAGTTGTATTATATCACCTTTGATCTTTCTACTGGTAATAGATGTGATAATGAAGAGAACCATATAAGGAAAAAGAAGGGGAATACAGTGGCGTTTTATGGATAGATGACAGGATTTGATTTTTGCAGATGATGTGTGCTTGCTGCCTGATTCATATAGAGACGCACAAACGAAGTTGGAAGATATGGTCAGAGAAGCAAAGAAGTTTGGACTAACAGTTAATAAGTCAAATACCAAGACAATGCGGCTAAATGTGAAGAAAAGAGACCATATCAGGTTGGAAAACGAATACTTGGAAGATGTAGGAAGTTTTACTTATCTTGGAAGCGAAGTGTCCAAGACCGGAGGAGCTGGTGATGATGTAGGGCAACGAATTAGAAAAGCAAATGGTGCCTTCTTACAACTGTATCCGATTTGGAAAAGTAAAAATATAACTACAAAGGCAAAGTTAAAGATATTTAGAAGTAATGTCAAGGCAGTATTATTGTATGGGTTTGAGTCTTGGCATGTTAGCAACCAAATTAGCAGTCGACTACAGGTGTTTGTTAATAGGTGTCTGAGAATTTTAAATATATATTGGCCTGAGGCGATCTCAAATGAGGAGCTGTTAGTTCGAAATTCAGAGGAACAGATTAAAATCCAAATAAAAAGAAGGAAATGGAAGTGGACTGGGCACACACTTAGAAAATCAGATAATGCCATTGAGAAGCAAGTCCTGGATTGGAATCCACAGGGTAGCAGGAGAAGAGGATGGCCCAAACATTCGTGGAGGCGGACGGTAGAGGCAGAGGGGTGACAACAGGGAAAGGCGTGGAAAGAGGTGAAGAGGATGTCAGCCAACAGAGTGAGATGGTGCATCTTCGTGGATGCCCTATGTTCCAATGGGAACGACAGGAAATAAGTAAGTAAGTAAGTAAATAACCTAACATCAAAATAAGATGATAAGTCAACATCAACTAAGCTGACATCAAATAAGCTGACATCGAATAAGCCGATATTGAATAAGCTGACAAATAAGTCAACAAAAAGGCCGACAAATAAAGCCACAAATAAGGCGACATCAAATAAGTTGACCTCAAATAAGCCATCAAATGAGCCGGCAACGATTGTTATTATGGTGTTTGTTGTAGTTGGTTTAAATACAAATTAAGGATACAATCGGTAAGGAGGCAGTTGTTGTTTTATGTTATGTTGTTAGAATACATATACTGTATAACCAACTGTATGGATTCAGTTGTAAAAAAAAAAGCTATTAAGAATGATACAGGTGGGCAAAGAAAGTTGGAGGAGACAGGGATTGAACCCGGCGCTTTTCACTTGCAAAGTGAACACTCTACCACTGAGCTACACCCCCCTGACATATTTGTAGCCCTTTGAAAACATTTAATCGATGGACACATTTTACAGTGGGCACGATACTAACTAACTTATTGAGGTCATTGCAGTGGACAAATTTAACAAAATATTTTATAGATGTAAACACCTCATTCTCATTCTCTTTTTATTGTCATTTGGATTTGGAGTATCCATGTTGTCCAAAAGCTATTATAATACAGTGATGGCAATCAATGTTGGGTTAATAGTTATGTCAAGTGAGGGATTCAAACCCTCGCTTCCTATAGAGGAAATTCTAACTTAAGTCAAATGTCTTAGACCACTTGGCCAATCCGACAATTAATGATTTAAACCATGAAATAAAACAATAATCATTATACACTTTTGGGTTATGAACCCTGTATCAATATAGACCTAAAGGTTGTTAGAACTATCCGAATCAGTAGTGTGGTTAGTATAGATACTTTGAACAGGGTGAGAATGCATGCTTTATGTTACAATACTGTTTTATTTCTTACAAAGTCAGGAAATAAACCGCTAAATAAACCGATATAATATAAAGCGCTGAATAAGCCGTCATAAAATCATCTGCTAAATAAGCCTACATTAAATAAGCCGCTAAATCAGCCAACATAAAATAACACATTAAATAAGCTGAGATCAGAAAGTGATTGAGGAAATAAGCCGCTAAATGAGTCAACATAATATAAACTTATTTAGCAATAAGCCGATATAAAAGCCAATGCTGAATCGCTCTTTTACCAGAACTGTTGTAACCTTTGTAGTATGCAAATTATATTGACAAGTTAGTTACCACTATGGAACTTACTACAACAAAGGTAGACAGTGCGCGCTATATAAAGGCTACTCTTATAACTATAAGCGACAAAATGTGGATGGAATAATATTCTGGCGATATTCAAAGGAGAGGTCAAAAAGATGTCGAGTTGATTTGAAAAGTAAAAGTGGTGAGGTCTTAAGTGTGAGTGATCATGAATGTGGTGCTCCCGACGAAACACAGTTGCTGTTGAGAAACAATTATGAAAATGCTAAAAATCGAGTCCGAGAAAGAGATATTGCTGCTCAAGATAATGTACCCTTTAAGTTAAATATACTTAAACGCCTACATGTACATAGTGCTTTGTATGTTAAAGATCATTTATCATCTCCCCAAAATTTTATGTTAGGACAGTTGTCAATGTCCAAAAAGCCCTCAACACTATCAAAGGCAACACAGACTATGCAAGAGGTAGTATTGCAAGAAGATCAAAAAGGAGTAGATAGTGATAGTGATAGTGATGATGATGATGATCATCATCATCATCATTATCATGATAATAAATCTATGTTTAAACAATTATCTTCATCCTAAAAGCCACCAACACTATCAAAGGCAACACAGACTATGCAACAGGTGGTATTGCAAGAGGATCAAAAGGGACTACATAGTATAGTGATGATGATGATGATTTATTTATTTATTTATCGTATGATGGATATATATACAATATATACAAAACAATGTGCACACACCCGGCCGAAGCCGTCGGATTTTTTAAGAGCGTTAAAAATCCCTCAGTATGCCTTCCTTCGGAGAGGAAGTAAAGCCGGAGGTCCCATGTCATAGATTTATGGCATGTTAAAGAACTTTCCACTAATAACATCTGTGTGAAACTAAATTGTATATGTTAAGAATGTAAACAACGCTCTTAGGTTGCTACGTTCGTTGCCAAGAGTCGACTGTGGTGACCTCTAGTAGCTAAGTTCTGAACTAGGCCTAGTAGTCGTTGACGGTGGCGTTTGGCAGCAAAAGTAGGAACTATTTGAAAAATTCAAAGTTGCAGTCCTTACTTGAATTAAAAAAAACAGATACACACACTAATGCAGTCATCACAATTAACACCGGTTATCAGACAGATTCTACACACACCCAAAGTACACGGGGCTACATGACCGCGTTGTCGCAGCCCCTAAACTAAAGAACCAACCAACTAATGTGCACACACAAGTTCATACAATCTCATATTTCAAGATCAAGATCTCTGACCCATTCAACCACTGCAACTGATGCTTGATGGACATCCGTCAACGTTCCATGGAAAGCTCGGAGAGGGCAATCAGCAACAAAGTGATGGATTGACTGTAAGGAGGCACCACAGTCACAATCTGCAGAGTTAGACCAGCCCCATTTATGCAGTGAATACGCACATCTGCCTTGTCCTGTGCGTATCCAATTTAAGATCCCCTATTGGCGTCTTGGAAAGTCAAATCCATGTACCCGTTCAAAAGGGTTCCCAACTAGGTGTTTGTTGGTTACTGAAGAATGATCCCACTGAATTTTCCAAGAGTTATTGACATTAAAGGAGGATCCTTCAAGGCTAATTGCTGTGCGCCATGGTCGTTTGCTTGACTTCAAGCGTTGGTATACTATTTGTGTAATATCTTGATGAATGGGCAAATATGGATTCAGCTGGATTTTCTTCCATGTTTTTAACAGTGCCTCTGATCTGTTCAAGGCTGGAGGGGGAATGTCCAGAGGACAGGCAGCCAAAGTATATTCGTGCTCCGAATACATCCTGTAATTATACGCATTGCTTGCTTAAGCTGGACATCTATTTTCTTAGGTGAGCGCTATTAATCCAGGTTGAACAGCAGTATTCAGCAACAGAATATGATAGGGCTAAATCAGTGATTCTTAGGATTAGAGCGTTAGCTCCCCATGATGTGGCAGCAAGTTTCTGCAGGATATTATTTCTAGTTTTGATTTTAGCAGCCACATTTGAGAGATGTTGTTTGAAAGTCAGGAATCTATCCAATGTTATTCCCAAATATTTAGGCGATCTACTGAATGGCAATAAGAGGCCTCTGACTTCGGGTTTATAATTAGACTGCATGTTGCATGGAATGCCGATATTACTGTTTTCTGGGGATTTCAGCGGAGGCACCATTTCTCGAAGTATACAACCAAGGTTTCCAGGTCAGAGGATAAAATAGTTCTTTGCGTCCAAAAAGGTAGAATGTTGAGATACCAAACAAATGTCATCAGCATAAATGAATTTCCTTGAAGATGTTTCCGGTATGTCGTGAGTATATAGATTGAAGAGGAGGGGAGCCAGGACAGATCCTTGTGGGAGACCATCAGTTAGTGTAAATACTCTACTTTTGTCAATATCGGAGTAGATCTAAAAGTACCTATTACTTAACATGTTGTTGAGTAAGGCTGTGAGCTTACGCATGGAATGACATACACAAATTTCAGTAGGAGTCCATCACGCCAAATGGTATCATAGGCAGCGGATGGGTCCAGAAAGGCAGCCACGGTCACTAACTTCTTCTCGTACCCATTTTCAATGGGAGTAGCACTTGATCATTACCAATTCTACCGGATCTAAATCCTGCTTGATCTATAGGAATGTGGTTGTTTATTGTATCAGAAATTATATTATAGATCAATCATTCAAGTAGTTTATATATGACACTAAGAAGTACCATAGGGCGATAGTTTTCCACTTTTGTGGATGATGATGATGAAAACGAAGAGGATGAGGTTCTTATGCCTATAAAATCATTGCGGCTTTTCCAGTTTTTGAGAACAACAGTGATTGAAAATAGTTATAAAAGAATATACCCCAGGTATTGTTTAAAATATTAAAAACCAGTTGTCATGTAATGGATAGAACACCTCTCAACTTAAAATCTGAAATTGAACGTTGTAAAACATTTACATGATAGCCTGTAAACTTCCTAGCACCAAATAAACTGGCTACAGCTGGTTTTTATAATGTAAAAAGAGCAGATATTGTCCGGTGCGTGTCTTGTAGTGTGGAAATAGGACACTGGAAAGAAGGTGACGACCCCTTTTGAGATCATATATGATGGTCTTCTAGTTGCCCCTATATTTGTAAATTGTCAGTGGGTAACATACCAATAAATCCGAACCTCTCCCGTGTTATACCAGACAGCAACAATGCAAGAAGCTATGATACCACAAGCATTGTGTTTAAAAACTATATCAAACAATTGGATAGAGTGTGTTGTATTCTGTATGTAAATATTGCACACAAAAAAATTAATAAAAATATTACATGTGAATTGTTTGTTACCCGCCTTCTGTTTTAATGCAATTGTTGGCTTTTAGAGTACATGCAAATGTTCGAAAAGAATGGCCTGTCTGTGGTTTTGTGTACTGTGTACTGTACCCTCATTCTCATGACCAGAATGCTTTTATTAGAAGGTAATACGTATATTACTTGGAAACATGGAGAGCGGTTCAGGATCATATGTTTCGCGGCCCACTAGCTGACTATGGAGATCAGTCAGGCCGAGCGAAGCATGGCGCATGCGTTGGCAGAACTAACGTCACAGCTGGTTGGTCAGTGATATTGATTATTATATCGACCACCACCAAGAGATAAATTATGCCCATAAAACGGGAATAAAAGCTTTTTACACGTTCTGGTGTATCATCACATATCTGAAATTATAGCAGGGGACGGATTATCAACTACTTTCAAGTAATTGGAATCCCAGGAATATGGAAAATAATATATTTGTATATTATGATTACCAATTTTGGGCACAGGTAGCGCGGCGGTCAGTGCGACCGGAGACGCGAGATTGCCTGCTCGACAGAGAGCTCAGAACGGATTGTATCACTCTTGAATATACATACAGAGTTGGACCGATGACCGTAGTGTCACATCACGTGAACCGAAAGTGAAAGTTCGCGCTGCGTAAATTGTACAAGCACTGTACAGCGTGGAGATTCCTGGTGTCGAACAGGACTCCAATTTCATATACGCATATGTTATTGCGGACGAAGTAGCAATGCAGTTTGTCAGGTCAGACAACTGTTCGTTATAGACAAGCCATGCACTGTTCTTGTAAAGTTTATACTTGCCTTTACAACCTTAAAGACATATTGCACATGCAGGCACAGTTATAGTTATAGTAGTGCAATATAAATAGTGATATGAATGCTCAGTGCAGCATGCTATTTGATGGTAAAGCCATGATGAGGCTGGTGTCGTTTATTGTTGAAAGGATATTCAATGGAATATTCCGAGTTGTAATATGAAATACAATCCACTCAGATGGATTATGAAAGTAAGAGAAATTATGGCCTAAGGCATAGAATTTCAGCATCTTTTCACGTTAAGAGTCTGTTGTGGGAATCATGCATTTCAGGCATGTAGAATTAAATCTACCTGGTAGATTTTCGAATCTTTAATTAAGCGTTTATATTATACGCCAAATTAATACATAAACAAATATATATATTATATATTAGTACATGTTTCGACCCACAATGGGGTCATCCTCAGCCTAAAAAGAAAATCAATTAAGAATTGAAAACTAAAATGGCATATGTGCCTTAAATCTAAATTAAAATGAAAAATTAATGATAATAATTGTAATAAATAAATTATAGTAATAAAAATGGATATCCTTACTAATGTAGTATTAATTAAATAAATATAAGATTGGTCTTTAAACAATAATTTTAAAAAAGTAGTTAGAAAATAAGAACTATTAACGGTGAGTGTAAAAATGTTAAGCTTAAAATCAAAATATACACAAAATAATTTAGAAAATCAATAAAATAATTCAGTTTGGCACTTGAGTTAAATAAGTTGAATCCTCTTCAATACGGAGATTATTAACGATTTTGAAAAGGTGCCAACCAGTATTACGATGACATGGAATAACCTCGTTGTATGGGAAGGAGAAATTCGGAAATTCGTACAAGAATTTGTGGCAATTGCCACATATCCATATTGGGCATTTTAATATTGATGTACCTTCTTCATTTATTCATGGACATTTACACAGTATTAATCATAAAAACAACGCTTGTCTTTAAAAAAATCTGCAAATATTCAACAAATTGGTAGTGTGTTTAAAAGTCGAATCGCTAGTTACAGACTTCATAGTGAAGAAAAAACTCAAAGTATTGAAACATTTTTAAAGAGTGTTAAACCTAGTATGTTTGGTTTGGTAGATAATATTTTAGTAGAGCATAAACTTTTAAAATGAATTTTGAACTCTTTGGGTTATATGTAAAAACTGGGAGTGAAGGTGAAATTACTGATATGAATCCTTTAACACAAAACATAATTGTTAGTGAATCAACTAATATCGGTGATATGTACCAAGGTATTTCAAGTGCTATCATCGTGAAGAGTGATGAGTTTCGGGAAAAGGAATCAGGCTGGGTGTTGGTTGAATTACTTTATTTAGAAACCAACATGAATAAATATAACCCCCTTCGAGCATCATCATACATTGATTTACCTGTATGGACCAAACGAAAGAGAGCTGTTGTGAATGTCTTAAATAATGATGAAGCATGTTTTGCGTGGGCTGTAACCTCAGCTCTCCATCCAGCAGTGAGGGACACGATGAGAATATCATCTTATCCTCACTATTCTTCAGTGTTGGATTTAAAGGAAATGAAAAAATGAAAATCCACAGCCTGCTTCCAGTCTCCAACCGGGTCAGGAATGGAATGAATGAAGCCCCCATCTAGCGGCGAGGATATGAACTGTGCCGGCTGCCGAGGCCTGACGCACTCCTCTGGGGCAATGAGTAAATGAATGACAGATGAAATGAAATGATAGTGGAGAGTGTTGCTGGAATGAAATGTTGACAGGGAAAACCGGAGTACCCGGAGAAAACCTGTCTGCCTCCGTTTTGTCCAGCACAGATCTCACTTGGAGTGACCGGGATTTGAACCACGGACCCAGCGGTGAGAGGCAGGCGTACTGCCGCCTAAGCCACGGAGGCTTACAT
This sequence comes from Meconema thalassinum, assembly GCA_946902985.2. Classification (NCBI taxonomy): domain Eukaryota; kingdom Metazoa; phylum Arthropoda; class Insecta; order Orthoptera; family Tettigoniidae; genus Meconema; species Meconema thalassinum. The sequence continues at coordinate 1,721,928,567 of OX336388.2, read as the reverse complement.
TTAAAGGAAATGAAATTTCCTATGGAGATAAAAGACATTAAACGTTTTGAAGAGCTGGTTGGTTGGTTGGTTGGTTCCTCAGTATAGGGGCTGCGACAACGTGGTCATGTAGCCCGTGTACTTCGGGTGTGTGTAGAATCTGTCTGATAACCGGTGTTAATTGTGATGGCTGTATTAGTGTGTGTATCTGTTTTTAATTCAAGTAAGGACTGCAACTTTGAATTTTCCAAATAGTTCCTACTTTTGCCACCAAACGCCACCGTCAACGACTACTAGGCCTAGTTGAGAATTTAGCTACTTGACGCCCCCGCAGTCGGCTCTTGGCAACGAACGTAGAAACCTAAGAGCTTTGTTTACGTTCCTAACCTATACAATTTAGCTTCACACAGGTGTAATTAGTGGAAGGTTCTTTAACATGCCATAAATCTATGACATGGGACCGCCGGCTTTACTTCCCCTCCGAAGGAAGGCATACTGAGGGATTTTTAACGCTCTTAAAAATCCGACGGCTTCGGCCGGGTCTCAACCCGCTATCTTGGGCATAGAAGCTCAGCATGCTACCAACTACGCCACTGAAGCCGCCACAATGTAAGTATTAATGTGTATGGAATTGAAAACAAGAGTATAGTAGGTCCTCTATATTACACTCAGGAAAAAAGGATGCTCATGTAAATTTATGATACATAACTAAAGGTGAAAATGCTCACTATTGTTGGATAAAACATTTTAGTAGACTTTTCGGTAGTCAGCTATCAAAATACAAAGGTAAGAAGTGATTGTGTGATGGCTGTTTGCTATATTTTAGAAAAGAGGATCAACTAACTCAGCATCAAAAATGGGGTTGTATCATGTTTTTTACGGTATTACCTACTCCCAGATATAACATTCTGAAATTTAAGGATTTTGAGAAGCAGCTTCGAGTGAAATTTGTTATATATGCTGACTTTGAAGCTATGTTAAAACCTTTTAAGACATGTCCATCGAATCCAACCAAACCTTTTACCAACACTACTCACGTTCATGAACGTTTTAGGTTTGCATATTATATCAAATGTAGCTATGATGACTCGTTAAATAAGTTTGAACTCTATAGAGGACCTGATGCACCTCAAGTTTTTATGGAAGACTTGAAAAAGATGCAATCCGTATATCCTCTATTTTAAATACTATCATTACAATGGAGCCACTATCATCATCACAGCAAATGCGTTTTGAAACTGAAACTAATTGTTTTATATGTGGTGAATGTTTATATACGGACAGGGTTCGCGATCATGACCATTTAACAGGAAAATTTCGTGGTGTTGCTCACCAAGAATGTAATTTAAAGTATAGAGTAAGTAAATTCATTCCAGTCATTCTACATAATGGTAGCAAATACGATAACTACTTTATCGTTAAAGCATTTGGAGCTTCAGATGTGAACATTGATGTGATTGCAAATAATAAGGAACAATACATATCGTTCACAAAATACATCAAAAGTGACAATAAAAAAAACGATAAAACTGCGATTATTAGATTCATTCCGCTTTATGCCGAGTAGTCTTGATAAGCATGCTAGTAATTTAAAATCAGATCAGGTTCATGAAATTCAACGTGTCTTTCCTAAAGAAGATGATTTTAATTCGATTCGTCAAAAGGGTATATTCCCTTATGAATATATTAACTGTCTGGAACGTCTTGAGGAGTGTTCATTGCCACCAAGAGATGCATTTTAGAGTTCCTTAAACACAAGTCATATCAGTGATCAGGAATATTTACATGCAAAACGTGTATGGCACAGTTCGTCATTCAAACTTAGGTGAATGTTTAGACATATATTTGAAGACAGATGTATTGTTATTAGCAGATGTTTTTGAAAATTTCCGGAATGTTTGGATGAAAACTTACGACCATGATCCTTGTCAGTATTTTACTGCTCCTGGGTTAAATTTCAGTTCAATGTTGAAAAAAAAAACGAAAGTAAATTTAGAATTGATGACTGATATAGACATGATTAATTTTATAAAATCATCAATTCGAGGAGGATTAAGTCAATGTAGTGGACGGTATTCTAAAGCATATAATAAATATATGCCTAGCTACAACCCTTGTGAAGAGTCAAAGTATATCGTCTACCTTGATGCAAATAACCAATATGGTTGGGCTATGAGTCAATATCTACCACTGATAGATTTTCGCTGGCTGACACAACCTGAGATTGATGTCTTAAATGTTAACACTTTAAATGATAACGATGATATAGGATATATTTTAGAGGTAAATCTCGAGTACCCTAAAGAGTTACATGATGATCATAATCATTTACCATTTTGTCTTGAGAATATGAAATCTCCGTACATCACATCACGAACGAAAATGTTAATTGCTAATGTGAATGATAAATGTAAATATGTAATACTTTTTCAAAACTGGAAACGGTGTCTACAGCATGGATTGAAATTAACTAAAATTCATCGCGTATTACAATTTCATCAGTCAGCATGGCTCAAACCGTATATTGATCTAGGAAATAATTTAAGAACACTGTCAACAAACGCGTTTGAAAAAGAGTTTTATAAACTCATGAATAATAGTGTTTTTGGAAAGACCAAAGAGAATGTCGATAAGCGAGTGGATGTGAAGCTGATAACAAAGTGGGAGAATGATGTGATGTGACCAAACTTTCATAGCTGTTCAATTATTCATGAGGATTTAGTTGTAATACAAATGAATCGCCTTAAAGTAACTTACAACAAACCCACGCCATTCTAGAATTGTCTAAAACACTTATGTATGAATTTCACTATGATTATGTTAAGAAAAACTATCATACTCTATACAGATACAGATTCTTTTATTTATGAATTTAAAACTGATGATTTTATGAGGATATCAAAACTGAGCTAAATAGTTTTGATACGAGTGACTATCTCAAGGATAATATTTACCATTTACCTCTTGTAAACAAAAAGGTTCTTGGAAAATTTAAGGATGAATGTGCTGTTGTTGTTATAGACACCTTTGTAGGCACAAAATCTAAATCATATAGTTATATGACAATTAATGATGTAGTAATAAAAAATAAAAGGAGAAAAAAAGAATGTTGTCAGTAAAGAGTTAGATATAAGTGATTATAAAAACTGTATAGTCAGTTACCCACCCATATTATATAAGAAAATTTGTGTTTTTAGAATCAAAAATCATCAGCTACATACTAATTTGCTGAACAAAGTTGCTTTAAGTAATGAAGACAACAAACGATTCATTATTCCCAACACATTTGATACTCTTGCTTGGGGAAACAGTCGCATTGACGACTATGAGATTACTTAAGTCTGATGTTCACGGTATTGTATTGTTTGTAGTATGTTTATATTGTAATAAATTTGTAAAAATTGTATGTATAATGTTTAATGCTAGACTGCTGTAGTTTAGTAAAAAGATAATGAGTAATACATTTTGCTGTAAAATTTTGCTTTTTATATTATGGAAAAAATGATTAAACAATGTACAGGATGAGAGAACCGAACAAGAGGAATGTAATAAAATGTACTAATATAGAAATGTGTATATGGGATGACTGTAAATAAAAAATACATTATCTTGCATTACTTTATTATTATTATTATTATTATTATTGTTACGTGCATTGCCCGTACCAACGTTTTCAAATATGTATCTTCCTTGGATGTGACTTCACGACCTTTGAAACGACCGCCTGGATGGCTTGGTTCCGCAAGTGAACACGAGATGGCAGCTGCTATCGGACTTCGGCGCAGCTAGCCGTAGTTCCTTCTTCTTCACCACTAGAGTGTGTTGATGGTGCCTTATAAACTAATCCTATACGTGTCATATTTGAAGGCTATTTATTATATTCTACGTCATGAAACAAAGGACTGTGTATACATGATACCGCCAAATTAATTACTTAATAATCACATTGTTGCTTGATGTGTCAAGCTGTGATTGGACAATTAAATTAACATGAATGCAATGCTGTTTTTGACTGGAGATTCACCGCCATGTTGTTATACGTCCGTCGTCAAGAAATCAACAAGGGAGTTGGTCGAAAAAGTTGTTGGCTTGACCCTCTGGCCTCCTCGAAATATGGATATACGATGGAAGAGAATTGCCTGTGCTCTTCAGGCTATTATTTCATCGTTTCGCAGTGAAGAAGAAATTCGGATCGTAATCGCATCTCGATGCAGACCAGTGCTTGTGATACCAAAACGGCGCATGGCTGGGTGGGCCATTTTCAGGCAATTTAGTGCCGTATAATATTTTATTTAAATTGTGTGTGAATTATTTTATTTTTATTGTGTCTCCACTGAGAAGTTTTTAAGGTACGTAATGTTATTCTAAATTTTTATATTTTATTATGGGAGCTCCAATATTGGCCTTGTATAAATGTTTGATGTTGTGTTTTGTTTCGCCTGGTAGGCCTAATTTATTTCTGTTTTAATAATGTTACCAGATATATATTAATTTTGTTATTTTATTCTTCGTACCTTCTGGAGACACATTTCTAAGTTTATTTTACGTTTTAAGTTATTATTTATTTTCATTTGGCAATCTTGGGATTGGCATGTTATTAATCTGTTTTACGATCCGATGCTCCAGCCTCATGTTAATAGTATTTAGATGTAATTGTTTTCCTCTTTTCTTTTCTCTCCGGTGATTTTAAAATTAATTTAATGCTGATTGTTTGCCGTAATTTCGATTTGACATGCGGTCGTCTGTTTTTGTGGCCATGTTTGTTTTGTTTTTGTTTTGCCGAAATGCATCCTGGTCTTGAGGGCAGTCTCTTGGCACCGTCCGCGAAACTCAAACGTGTTGTGGTGTTAGCTTAATATGCTTTTGTTAATCTTGTTGGTTTAACCTTTTGTTTTTGGTGAATGTTCTTGTGTTTTTCTTAGTCACGAATATCGGGAATTTCTTAATTGATCATATTTTATTTTATTTATTTAATTTTAAATTTTTCGTTTTATGACGTGGCCTGGATCTCTGCATGTCGGGTCGGTATTGCAGTCCCTTGTAAATTATCAAGCCCGTTCTCATTTAATTGTGCCTGTATTTTCTTTTTTTTTAATCTTTGGGCTTTAACATTTTAATTTTAAATTAATTCTTTTCTCTTTGTTTGCATTGCAAGCAAGCATGTTAAGCCGTCTCTTGCCTTCTTTGTAAATTATGCTGGTTGATGCATGTTCTGTTTTCTGGTGGAGGTGTTCTTTAAATTTTAACAATTATATTTTTATTTTAAATTTTTAAGTAACTGTTGTGGCATTATTTCGTCGGCGACAATTCCATTTGTTATTGGGGGGTGTCTGTAGAATAGCCTGTGCGTTCCCCTTCTCCACCTTCCTTCTACCCCTTTTGGTGCTCTTCTGTTGGGGCATGTCTTCTGGAGGTGATTTTGCTGTGGAAGCGATGCGGACCTCTAAATAAAGGTAAGTTGGCCCATCCACGCTGGCCATCCACGGTGTCAATTATTATTATTATTATTATTATTAAAATTGTTCAGAAATTTAAATATCTTGGGGAAATAATAACATGGAACACAAATGAAAAAGAAGCAATAACAACCTATAAAAAGAAATCTGGTTCGATAAACGCTAAGCTGAAACACTATAATTCCATAGTTAAACCAGAGGCAACTTATGCTAGTGAAACTTTATTCAAAGTGAATGTAAAATCTACAACAGACAAATTACAGAAAACTGACAGAAGAATTATTAGAACAATTATTAACAAAAAACACCAAGTTGATGGAAAGTGGAGATTGTTGCCTAACAACATCGTCTATCGTAAATTTAATGTAAATCAATAATAACTTCAATGCGTAAAAGAAGAATTTCCTTTTTCTGTCACATATCAAGACTGCCAGAAACCAGGATATTGACACAACTATTTGATTACTTTTTGAAAAATAAAATCAATAATAATTGGTTCAAAGAAGTTCAGGATGATTTGGAAGAATTGGTATAACTCGGCAACAAATCAAGGACAGAGAAGAGGATTTTGAAGAACAAAAGCACAAGTCTCAAACTAATAACAGTTGAACGGAAGCAATATACTATATCGGACACACAAAGGGCTTCCTGGTCGGAGAGGATGAGAAATTTCTGGGAGGAAAAAAATAAGAAATTTACTCAAATGTATTTATTTAAGTGCTCCAATGTGGGCGTAAAATATGTAAATAATAAAATAAATACAAATTACAGAATACAAAAACAATCCATTATTCCTTTTTCTTAAGTCCACGCCCACTCATAATTAATTTTCATTTCATAGCACCTATCACGACCAGGGCTGCCATCCTCTCTGCTACGGAGGCATCAGATGCCATAACACGCAGCTTTGCCTTTTTCAACAACACTTTATCTGCTGTACGTCTTGATTTAGGTTGGCTATTACGGTTAGAAATGTCGTGAGCCATAAATGCTTTATCCAAAGTGTTAATGCCTTCATTGCCACGAGCAAGTCGAGCATCTAACTTCGTTCCTGGACCACAGTAATGGTAACCAGGTAAATGAAGTTCAAAGGGGAGTAAATCAATCACTTTATCAACGAGACCATGACCATTACAGGTTAGACAAATCTTTTTTAGTTGGTGACGTACACTTTTGGTCTTTTTCCGCTGCTGCGGAAGTTGTTGCCTTTTCCTCTCCATCACACCCGTAGAATGAAGAAAAAGAGTCTTTACACTGTGTTTTATGTCCATGATAGACTTTTATGAGCTGACAGGTTCGACACTGGCGCACAGAGGGTATTTTAGTGATAGACACTTGATGATGATGCTCGTAGTTGTCACAAGGATTTTCATTCCGATAAAACAGGATCACGTGACCAATCACTGGGTACACTATCCCAAATTTATTTTACAGCATTAGCTGCCACGTAAAAAATAAATGCTTTTGGTAATACATTCAATTCTTCTTTTGTGAAACTGTTTAGCTCTTTTTACACACACAAAATTTCACAATAGCTTGTTCTATGGCGTTATCTCCCAACTCCATCATGGAACAAGCAGACATAACTGAGGTCTTTATAGCTCACTAGTTTCGATCTCACTACTGGTTGGTGCAAGTGACATTTCAGTTTTAATCTAAACCATCACTTCCCGGCATGCACCTCGTGTCAACCAATCAAACAGCTTCCACACATAAAGAAGAGCTTTGTTATCTACTTCACACGGTGGTGTACTGAGGAGAAGGGTTTGTGGTGAAGGACAGCCCAAATCCATGAGATCTACACATTTACAGGTGGGAGACAGAAAATCTAGAAGCCATTCACGTTTCTTATTTCCCTTGACAAATACAACTTCCGCTGTTGATAAATGCACATTCATAACCATGGATAGGTATTTATAGGGAATGGTTCCTTCACACCATCGAAACCCCAAATGAGTTTGTATCCAATGGGTTTGTCTTTTGTCATTAACTGTCTGCAAATGTAATGGGAAATATGGTTTAAACACTAGATGAGTTAGTTTAGGTGTCCAAAGCGTAGTGCAAACGATAATGGCCACTTCTTTGAATATAAACTTGTTTACATTCACCATAAAGCACTGTACATCTACCACTAGTGTACTTGGCATGTTTACTCTTTTCTCTACCACAGCCTGTAGTCCACTGACGTATGTATACTCTTACCCTTTCTATTTAAAGGAAAATATATCAGTAAGAAAAAATAAACAACAGATGGTTTATACTATTTTATTTATAAACAAATCAGAGCAAGGTTTACATTTTCTAATTTTAGGATACAACATAGTCTTCTATGTCTATATCGTCCATGCCATCTATGATGCCCCAATGTCTCAAATGGTAGTGTTTTACATTAATCCTTTCTTGACCTTGTTTTACACAACAAACGGAGCACTGTTAATTCCATAAGGTCCACATGTATCATAATTTTCACAATCACTCGGAGGCACTATGGATGGGTGATTAGGATTCCATGGTATATTACTCACATCCATTTGACAAAGGTATGGACATGTTGGCGACCAGCGCTGATGCTCTTGCATAGGCTCATCACTCTCTTGCCACTGATCTATTGCAATAGGACAGAAAACACATTTCACTTTATCACGTCTTTTTAAATAATAGAAACCAGTTGCTGCTAAGGCTAGAGGGTTAATGAAAGGCACAGGCCATGTTGCAAATGTCTTGAAACGTTGTTCCTCAGATTTTAAATTCAATGGCGTGACACCTTTTGTTGCATTGAGAAATCCATGACTGAGCTGCATTCCTCTTGTTCACTTCCTATTTATATGCTAGTCACTTGGTTTGAGAGTGGATGATAGTACATATGTTCATGTGAATAATCAGACAATAGGCTGTCGTGTTTGGCGGAATGTTACCATGAGTTTCAAAATCTAGTCGGATGTCAATATTAGTCACCTTTACAGCCTCCTCTAAATAGGAGCAATCAAACACAACTAGTGGAGCCATTGCCTTAAACTCCTGAAGTGTTACCATTGGACATTCCTCTTTCTGATAATAGGATGGTTGGAATTTTGAAAACATGTCGTAGAGTTCACCAAACTTATTCTTTGAAAAGTTTAAGTCCAATCCTTCATAGGGGAAAGTAGCACTATTCATAAAGAGATGCATATTTCTCAATTGTATATGATCAAATTGAGATGCATCTTTGGTTTGTTGATACTTGCGATTGGTTAGAAAGCCGACCAAGACATAGAGGGGTCTCTCTGTGAAACGTGCAGATTTTACACTCCAACTGTGTGTATCAGCAGTTGGTAATAGTGGGTACTCATGTAGCGCCCAGCGTCGAAATTGTATGGGTAAAGCCAAATCCTTTTCTACAATCTTGAGCATGACCAGTTTTTTTTACGATATGCAAGGTTAACATGTGGTACTTTCCATATGAGGCGTTGCAGCTGAATCGTTGAATCTTCTACCCCTGTATTAGCACCCTTGAGCGCATTATTATCGCTCCTGTCTCTAACAAGATAAAGCACTTGCCTAGCGTTTACCGCAATACGTTGGTGATCTTCAGCAAAGCCTAAAATTATCTTGAATGGTAAAAATCCTGTTAATGTTCCATCAGTGTGAATCATCCAATCATTGCTGGAGTTGGGGCACCAACCAGCCGTACAAAGTGTTTTACTTTCTTCACTTCCATAAGAGGGATACAATTTCATGAAACTTGTAATGCCTACATTTCGAGTACTATCCACCACAATATCATTAATCACATACCGTACGGTACCTCAGAAAAAAGAAAGGCAAAAGCATGGTTGGCTAATGTTGATGTTGTTGGTGTTGAACCATCTGGTTTTGTGAGGCGACCTTCAATTTGAATGGCACTTTCATGGGGTAGGGTGTAAATGTCTTGATTATTAATAACAAATTGAATCTCATCATTGTTATTTAGTCCCGGTGTCTAGGGTTGATAGGAATGAGGTTCGATCCTCACGATGCCCGCTTGTACTTCGATTGGGTTGGCCACTTCTAGGATGGAATTCATGATGTTGCTGTAGAGTATAGCCCAGGTGTTGTAACAACTGCTCGCTGTCACGTGTTATCCTATACTCACGTTGTAAACAACTAGCACCTTTCTTAGACGGTGTTGTTACTTTATACACCAACTTCATACTGACTTCAAAACCAATTTATAGGTCACAGGCGTGTGAGGATTTAACTGGATGAGTTGTTGGTTTCTATTCACCAGCCTTAAAGTAATATTACTAATGTTGTTCACACTCACAGGGTGATAAAGCACCTCTGAAGGGTTTTCACGAATGATATAGTCGTAGGGTGATGTAACAATAAAATCGTAGATTGAATGGAAAGGTTCTTGATTGGTGTAGACGTCAGTAATGATATTACACGCAACAGAGACGTGATGGTCTTCAATTAATTTCACCTCATGATTTGATTTATGTATCTTGTTTGGTTCAAGAACTTGAGGCAAAAAGCCTAGTAATGGTCCAATAGAATCTGGTTGTGATTTAAAATCAATCTTTAAGAATGATAAAATACTGTAGCAATGAGTCACTTTGTTGCCTGCAAGTTCAAACTTGTGTGTTCCCTCGAGAAACGTCTTTAAACTATATTGTTCCACAAGCACTTTGTAGTTGTGTTCGTATATATCATCGATGGAATACCCACCAGGTGGTAGGGTTAACATAAAATCATCAAAGTAGAACTTGTCGTTGACGTTTTTACGTCTGTTGTAAATTCTATTATAGCCTTCAAGGGATGCTAGTCCTAGTACATAAGGTCTTTGTCCCAATTCAATAGGAGGGTAAATGTCAATGGTAACTTCCGTACCTTGTCCATGCACTGTGAACGTCATAATGCACACGTTACCTCGTGTGTCGGATCTTATATAGAAAGGTGAGGCATAAGTGTTCGCACTGTTGTGTGTTAAACTTTTGCACTCGTTTCACATCTATATATTTAAAACACTAAGGTGATTTTTGTTAACGCGAGATTGAGAGAACGACAGAACCGACTTACTTGGTAATGCATTCTAACGAGAGCTCTTGGCATGTAGATTTGCAGAGTGTCTTTAAAAGGAAAATATATGTTAGGGTATATTTTTAAATTATTAAAGAACAATTTAATATGTGCCGCTCCCGCGCTTGCGCACAAATACTCCTTTCAACGAGGGAAATGGCGCTTGCTTCCCGCCGCGTCTAACTGAGATCTTTGTTTATGAGAATTAAACAGGGTCTCCAATATTGTTAATTATGTCTTTAGAATATATATTGAAATAGAATTATAAAATAAGCGAAGTATTGAGGGAGTTAAACTGCAGGTTGAGTGTGTATGGTGGTTAGGTACCTTGATATTGCACAATCAGCCAGTTGTCTTAAAGGTCGCGCGGCTATAGTTCCAGTCCAGTAATATGTACTATGCATGGTAGAGTGGGTTCGAATCCCACCTCGGATATGTTTTTTTTCTTTCCGTTTTCTTCCTTCTTACGATTTGTATTATATTGTCGAAACATATTTTACTTTTATAATTCCCGTAAAGTAACGGATTCTCCTTTGCCATCTATATATTTAAAACACAGGTGTTTTCTTTTGTAAATCGCCAGCAACTCCCCACTGGACCAATTTTTATGAAACGTTATTTTGATGAAAGAAACCTATGTGCAATCACTATTGTTTTCTTTAATTCAACAATTATTAGTATTTAATTTCATGAAATTAACTTGCACATAATGGTATTCGCCCATATACAACAATTATGCATTCTATCTACAATCCGCCAGCGACTTCTACCGGGCAGATTTTCATGCTGTTTGCTTTAAGTTATAGATACATATTTCTACATTCCACATCAATACATTTTATTTCCGTTTTACCACTGCATTACAGCATGTGATCGAAAGAACTAACTGTTGTCCCCAATATCTGCAATCAGTTTCAGTAACTGACAACAGATGGCAATACCTCGCCCATATAGTTCCAGTAACCGACAACAGATGGCAGCACCATTGCATCGATATATTTAATACATCAGATATGGCGCGTTTTCACGTGATGGTTATTTATGAGAATGGAGGGGAATATTTTCTATGATATTTCCACGATTTGTATACTGAAAGAGAGTTATAAAAGAAGGGACATGTTGAAGAACATTAACTGACAGTTGAATGTGTATGTTATTTATGTACCTTAACATAGCAATTTCTTCCCAATGCTTCGGTGGTCAAGTTGGTGGCGTCCTAGACTAAAGGTTATAATTATGCAACGTCGATATACTCTTAAAATAATAAAGAAAAAAGTAGTTTTCCAGGCACTCGCGCGTGTCCACATTGCTTTCGCCATGAGGGACACTTGGCAAACATAATTCGTTTGAAGGGCTCCGACATCGTGGTCACTCAGCCCCGTGTACTTTGGTGTGTATGTGTAAAATTGTCTCTGATGACCTGTGTTATTGTGATGGCTGCATTAATGTGTGTATTTGTAATTAGTAGGGGAATGGCAATGAGACGGCCGAGGCCTAGGAACCGTCGCGGTATTTGCCTTGAGTGGAAGTGGGAAACTACGGAAAACCACATCCAAGATTGTTGAGGTGAGAATCGAACCTACCTCTTCTTAATTATACCTCACGAGACTGAGTGTGCCCCGTTTTAGGCCTCAGACCAGAATTAAATTTCTTGGCAGAGCAAGAAATGTAACCCGGGTCTCCGGGGCGATAGCTAAGAATAGGTGGGCTTCCATGTGTTAATGCGATTTTTGACATGCACGGGTCATAGAATTCTAAAACTGCCTCCATTAGGGTGACTGCCGAAGTGAGCATTGAGTATAGGCCTATATGCTCATTCCGGTAGTTGGCGAAGTGATTCTATGTTCCCCTGCAAAATGTACTGCTATAACCTATAACAGGTTATGGAAATTGCTTATTTAGAGCAGTTTCGTACTGTTTATATCAAAATGTAGAACTTCATTCTGAGCTGCGTTTTCAAGCTATTACAAAAAAAAATCGCTGGCTGGAACAATTATGGGATTTTATTATAGGCGATCAGTCTCATCGCATTCTCCTCAGCAACCAACTTGAGTATGAAAGTGTCTGGACGGTGAATACACTGGTCATGTCGAATTTCATTGTATAAGACAATTGTTTAATGATTATTTGTTTAGAGTACTGATATGGAAGTATTATTTGACATTTAAAATTTAGCGGCTCCGTGGATGCAGGACACTATTGTGTTATCGAATAATACGAAGCCACATTTAAATCCAATATAAATAGGCCATTTCAGAAGTAATTCGATATTATGCAGTACAGTGTAAGGACCTTGACGATCAAATATAAACATTGTTCTACATTGCATTTTTCTTGCGTAAAATCTACGCGTGGTTACTTTGGTCTTTACTGTTGCGAGGGTAAAATTGATCTGCTGGAAAATAAAATATTTGACAGGCTGCAACAATGTAATGACATTAATTTAAAAGTCATTGAACTTATATACAGTAGTTCAAACACATACATCAGGGTTAACAGATTAGATACTGAAGATGAAAGCCAGCTACTTTATTTCCCTACTATAGAATTCTTCAATTCCTTGGAATTAAAGGATTCGCCTCCACATACTCCGAACGTTTGAGCCATAGTTATGCTCCTTAGAAATCTCAACGTTTCCCAATGACTCCTATATGGAAACATATTAATTGTAAGAAATATGTAAGAAATTGCTTGGAATCGGATATAATAGGTGCAATAATGTTAGGCAGAGAGCTCAAATCCTACGACTTGATTTAACACCTTCCGATAAAACACTTGCAGGTACAGTACATTTTCTTTTAATAGGCAACAATTTCCTATTCGCTCGGCATACTTTATCACAATCAATAAATCTCAAGGAAAAACCCTGGAACGTAAGGGGCTATTTACCTCATCACATTTTCAGTCATGACTAGCATTATGTTGTAATGTTGAGAGTGCTATATTTTGACGCCCTTAAAGTTAAAATAATGCTAAAAAGTAATCGTACAAAGAATGTAACTTATATAAGAAGCTTCTTCAGTAAATATTTTTTCCATTGTCCGTCAAGTTTTGATAGGTTTCAACTAGATAGTATATTGTTGCACTGCTTCCGAAATAGCGAACAAGCTCTACAGGCGGAGGGAGATTTCCTAAACTGTCAAAGCACCACACAGTGGAACCATGTTTTACGTAGGCCACATAATGTGTTCCTGGACCATGACTATCATCTAAATTAATGACAACACGTTCCTTCTTCCATGGACGTAACGATAATTGGTTACGCATAAATACACTTCTAAAGTGTGGAATCTTCATGAGTTTTGCATATTTTGTTACTTCTTTATGGGTAATGGCTCGTCGAGGCAGTTCATTTATTAAACTTTTTTTGGAGACAAATAAATGCCGAGTCCCTTTTTATACGAGGCCACCTTGCGATTAACTCCCTTACCAGGTAGGGCTATAGCTTCCATGACTTTTTATGTCTTTCACTCTCTTTCAATTGTTGCTTTGACTCTTCAACGGCCTTACCTGATCGTGCTACTGCACTTGCTCCTCCGAGCAGGGATCCCAGAGCAGCTAGACCAGCAAACAAAGCGGGTAAAAATCCTCCACGTTTTGGAACAGGAATAACTCGAGCACGTTTTAAAAATAGTTTTTTACTTTTGGGATTAATATGTAAGTTAATTGTGCCGCTTGAAGCACTTTTTTAATGGCCAACACTTAATTTTTTTCTCCTCGTGAGGCCACACGTGCAGCATTAAAGATAGCTTTAAAGCCACCCTTTTGTGATGGCCTTTTTGACTTTTCACCACGTATCTTTGTTTCACCATGGTGAACAACCTTTCACATGAAAGTTTCAATCACAACTAACACTTTTCTGGAGGAAGAACCAATTCATATTGAATTCAACGAGGCTCTATATTCAGTTCTATATACAGCGGAACATCATTTATGTTTTTTTTGCTTCTTTTTCATCGAGCGTAAGTATGAGTTGAAAGGATAATTTATCATCAGCTTTAACTGTCTGATGTTTATGTAATGATTAGGGGGCGGATTTCTATGAAAAGTCATATTTTTTCCCTTAACATTATATCTTATAGTCTTGTATTTTTAATACGTTTCCAAGCATGATAATCAAAATTAAACAGGTTTTATTGGGCATATAAATGTATATTTAGGCTTTCTTAAGTTTTATAGCATATTTTGAACAAAATATCATTTTTTGGTAATTTTCATTTAAATTTCGTTTTATAAAAATCAGAATAAGCTCTAGAAATTATTGTTCAGGATAGACTGGAATATACTACTGAAGATCCATTCTAAAGTAGTGTATGGAATGTTTCTAACAGGTAAGAGCTATTGTTTGCTAACTGGGTCAATTCCTGGAAACCGGGCTATTGTTTACACGGAAGCAGAGGTAGGCTAATTCCGCAGTTATTTGTCATCGTTCTTATCTTTCTCCTTCGCCCTACCCTCTTCCTCCTTCAACACACTGAATGACCTTGGCTCATTAGTAGGGCTCAGATTTTTAGGTGCTAAAATCGGGGAAATATTTATTTTTTATGTATTAAAAATACCTAAAATATGTGACAAAAAGTAAAATTATGTAAATATAATTTGGTGTATTAATGTGAATATAAACAATATGCAGTACTCACGAATGCAATTTATGCTATGCCTCACTGACTACTGAAGAATTACAATACACAACGAGACACATCTTCACGTTGCCCATCACAAATGACTGACGATTAACGCGAAACACTTCTTCTGAAGGCGTGAAACTGCGGCAATATGTTTCTTGCCCTTGAGGTGTTGTGTAACGTGAGGTCGCTGTTCACCCCAGATTGCTATCCCACATGGTTGGCAGAACAGAACGCCCCCATCAGAAGTAAAATTATCTGGGAATCCCCGGTTTCCACAGTGAGTGGTACGGGGCGACAAGTTAAGAATATAACAATTGCAAGCTTACATATGTTCTGCATGAAGATCAGATAGCTCACATGTTCTTCTCCGTTGAAGTAAAATAGAACAAAAATGCAATAAACTGAAAGATCTAGCTTACTGATTTTTTAATGTAAATATTATGTTTTTTTATGTGCTAATAAGTGAAAAGCAGGAATTTATGTATCTGTAGAAAAAATGCTTAAAATATGTATTTACATTAAACAATATTTATTTACCTAAAAATCCGAGCCCTACTCATTAGTGAGCTTCAGCCATTCAGTTCTTTTCAATATGCCTAAAACGAAAGTCTTAATTTGTGGGAAGTTACGAAGTTTTGTTCGTGAGTTCGGTGAAAACATGTTCAGTACGGATGGAGTGATATTATTCTGTAAATTGTGTGAGGTTAAAGTCATATTTTGAATTTTATCGGTCATATTTTTATGTTTTTGGGTCATAAATGCATACATATTTCATACATGTTTTGGTCATAGAAATCCTCCCCTACTAATGATATAGCACTACCGTTTAATCGTATCGATAGATGTCTTATATCCGGCATATATTCTATAATACGAATGGTTCCATCATACAGCAAGCGGTAAGTGGTTGATCCCGAAGGTAGAACATAGGTAAGTTCTTTAATATCGTTCACTGGCAATCGGTTTGTAATGTAAATTAGAAATAGGTGAGGTCCTGATTTAATAAATGAGGATATATATTGTACCACAAATTGTTTGGTTGCTGTGTCATGAGGAGGTATGGGGTCTAAAACGTCGGCTAGTCGTCTTCGCTTAATCTGTAGAGCGTTCTCCCCGATTTCACACACTTTTCCCATTTCAGAGGTTAAAAACCGTTTTATGCAAACATCTTGATCATCTTTAGGATCGGCTAAGCGAATGATGCGGTTATCATTAGCCGTATAGCCATTGGCAGTCAGGTTTGGCACCCGGTCATATAACCCTTTTACTTCATTATCCACATAGTCCTTTCTTGCAGCATCCGTATTAGCCGTGGGAAGAGGTAGCTGTGTTAGTGGACGCTGCTGAACATCAAACTCATTATTCTTATTCCCCAATAGAGTGTAAACAGACGTGAAGGATTTAGTGCAGACATCTTGATTATTCACGGGGTTAGCCACGTTGATAATTCGTTTATTTTGCATGTCATAATCTCCTTTGATACGCCGTAAGCTGTATGTATCGACATACTTTTTATTATATGCATCCCTAGAGACTTGAGGATGTTTCACATGGGTTAACCGCATTCCTTTAAAGTCATAATCACCCTACTTAGTGCGTGGCACCAGTGACATATCCACATACGGTAGTGTTTATTAGCAGGATCTGTATCCTGTTTTGAATCATTTAATGAGGCGACCGTAGCCTTAGTTACTAATGCTCGTCCAAACACATCCATGGTTAGACTATTCCCATCATCAGGCTTGGTTCCATGTATATAGACAACCAACTAGCCTTTTTATGATTAGTCGCTATGGAGATTATTAAGCAATAACACTCCCTCCCAGTGGGAGACTTGGTCTCACACCTCTTTTCAACATCGTCTGAACAACGTCATGGCTCACTCCTACCGTCTTCTATTCGTTGTCTTATTGTTGGAGCCTCAGTATGTGGAAAGACAAATCTTTTGCTTACCCTCATTACTGTTTTAAACGGCGTGCGCTTTAAAAATATTTATATTTTCGCCAAATCACTCTACCAACCTCTCTTTTTTTTTTTGGATCAGGTGATGATGGGTCTTCACCACGATAACATGAGCTACTTAACCTTTTCAGCACATGAAGATGTTATCTCACCGGACAGTGTTCGCCCTATTCATTCATGATTTTTGATGATGTGCCTACAGAACAACAAGCCATTATCCAAGCCTACTTTAACATGGGACGATATAAACATATTGACTTGGTCAAACCTCTTCACGAATACCTAAACAGTTAATTCGTGGTAATGCCAATGTGATTGTTCTCTTTCGTCAAGCTGAACGAAACATGCGTCACGTGTATGATGATCATGTGAACCCCGATATGGCCTTTCACACCTTTACTGAGTTGTGCGCCAAGTGTTGGAATGCATACAATCATGCCTGTCTTGTGATTGATAAGCAGAGTGATATGAATCAAGGACGCTACCGCATGGGTTTTGACCATTTTATTCATATTTAGGGAGTTGCATCTTTTATGATAGGTCACTTCTTCAAACACCATGACATCAACAACAGAGTGTCAGTTAAAGAAACACATTATCCAAGCTCAGGATAATATTCGCCGCAAGTTTCGTGAATTAAAACGTTCACGTGTTGATAGTGAGTTGTTTGTTGAAAAACATTTAACACTTTCTTTGAAAGCTATATTCAAGCACTCTTACACATCTGAAAAGCCTAGAACACTGTCAAAATTAACGCAGCCCATCCAAGAAGGTGCAGTGAAAGAGAAAGAACAAGAGGATGATGATGATGATGATGAAAATGAAGTGTTTACACCGGTAGAACCATCACCACTCCCTCAGTTTCTGAAAACATCCGTGATTGCCGAAACTCATTCATCTTCTAGAGAACCAACCCTATCAGAAATCTTGTCTACATATGAATATAAAGCTCAGCTAAAAACATTCTGCTAAAGAATTACGGGGCTTTAGTGTCACCCTATCTCAAAGATCTATTTACTAAAAAGAAAGATACTACCTATGGTGTTTTTACTATGAACAAGATTGTTTTCGAATTGGTGATTCTAATATCAAGTTTAAAGATAATGTGCTTATTAATAAAGGTGTTGACTATAAATTATCATCAGGCCTTTTTGAGCTGTTATTTTCACGTACCCCTCTTTCAGATGACTACACCCATAATGATTTCACAACGTATAAAACCATCTTAATGACTACAAATGCTTATAGACGGGGATATAAACGATCTGAACCAGTCAATGCTAATAAAAGTAGCAAGTATAAAACCATTATATCGAAATTGTTGCCAACCTCTGAGAGTGTTCGCCGTAAAACATCAGCCTCAGGTGTTGCGTTTAAAAAAATAAAACCACACATCGATGTAACCTACTGGAATGATCCTAATACATTGGTCAACCGCCTACAGCTCTTAAATGACTCTAAACAAGCTGGTCATACTGGTCATGAAGGTGAACTTTTAGAAATAGAAGAGGAGTTTCGTCATGGTGGTATTATCGTGTAATGGGTCAACATAGCAACACCCCATCGCCTATTAAATCGGCCATTGCTCATGAGTTACATAGACCAGCCCGTCGCCTCTACCGTCGACGACATGTCATTACACGAGGAGTTGATGATTTGTGGCAAGCTGATTTGGTTGAAATGATTTCCTATGCTAACGTTAACAATGGTGTACGCTGTGAAGATTACCGTACAATCAGCTTCATTACTCATGCTTCAATAATCCTGTCTAGAATAATTTACAAGAGGATGGAAAGCCAGATAGAAACGGAGTTGGGTGAAGACCAGTTTGGTGTCAGGAGAAATGTAGGAACAAGGGAAGCTGTACTAAGTCTTAGGCTGATTTTGGAAGGTAGAATAAGGAAAAATAAGAGAACGTTCATGGCATTTGTAGACTTAGAAAAGGCTTTTGATAACGTTGATTGGACTAAATTGTTTGACATTTTGAAATCTATTGAAATAAAGTACAGGGATAGGGGGGCGATATACAATCTATACAGAAACCAGACAGCAGTCATTCGAGCTGAAGGATATGAGAGAGAAGCTGGTATTCAGAAAGGTGTAAGGCAAGGCTGCAACTTATCACCCATACTTTTCAATCTTTACATTGAACAAGCAATGAAGGAAATTGGAGAAACATTTAAAGTGGGAGTGAAGATTCAAGGAGAAATAATTTCAACTCTGAGATTTGCTGATGACATCGTCATCTTGGCCGACACGCCTGACGATTTTAATGAGTTTTTGATGGTATGGACTCCGTCTTACGGAATGAATTCATGATGAAAATTAATAAATGTAAAACAAAAATACTGGAATGCAGCTGAAATAAATCAGAAACCTCTATGGACATCAAATTGGCAGGTGAAAAGCTGAATGAAGTAGGAGACTTCTGTTACTTAGGAAGCAAAATAACCAGTGATGGACGAAGCAAAGAGGATATAAAAACTAGGTTGGCTCAGGCAAGGAAAGCCTTTCTACAGAAAATGAATCAGTTGACATCGAATATAGATTTAGTCATTTTTGAAAACCTTTGTCTGGAGCGTGGCGCTCTATGGAAGTGAAACTTGGACTATTGGTGCAGCAGAAAAGAGGAGAATTGAAGCATTTGAAATGAGGTGTTACAGGAGAATGATGAAGATCAGATGGGTAGATAGGGTGACAAACGAAGAGGTATTAAGACGAGTGGGAGAGGAGAGATGTTTCTGGCGACTGCTAACGAAGAGAAGAGATAGGTTAGTAGGACACATACTAAGACACCCAGGAATAGCAAGCTTAGTTATGGAAGGAAGGGTTGAGGACAAGAACTGTAGGGGTAGACCAAGTTTAGAATATGTTAAACAGATTGCTTCGGATGTAGGGTGTGGTAGCTATGTAGAGATGAAACGATTAGCTCAAGACAGTGAGGCATGGAGCGCTGCATCAAACCAGTCAAAACACTGAAGACTCAAACAACAACAACACACAACAACATCTGCTCACCGTTATTGACGTCTACTCAAAAATGGCATTTGCTGAACCAGTGAGTCGTAAGTCGGTCCTCAAGTCACTGCTGCATTCAAGAATATTATCCAACGGTCTCAACGACAACCTTGCCTGCTAGAAACAGATCAAGGGAAAGAGTTCTTCAACACTTCGTTCTCTAGCTTTCTGAAAGCATGTGGTATCCACCACTATTCTACCTATAGTCATCTAAAGTCAAGTGTAGTGGAACGTTTCAATCGAACACTAAAGACTAACATGTGGCGGGAATTTACAGCAAAAGGAACCTATCGCTGGCTTGATCTTGTAGACAGCTTAGTGAGCCAGTGTAATGATACTAAACATGGAACCATCAACATGAAACCACGTCTTGTAACAAAGAATATTACACAGCTAGATAAACTTTTTAATCCCATCAAACCTGCAGATTCACGACGTCATCACATTCAAGTTGGTGATTATGTACGCATCAGTAAGCACAAGTCTGTTTTCGACAAAGCAAACACACCTAACTGGATCACAGCATTTTTTAAATTCGGGAAATAAAACTTCACAATCCAGTCACCTATTTAGTCGAAGACGATGTAGGACAACCTATACAAGGAGGTTTCTATGTGGAAGAATTACAAAAGACAGCGTTTCCAAAACACTTTCTGGTAGAAAAAGTGATTAAAACATAGGGAAAGAAACTATTTGTAAAATGGTTGGGGTTTAACTCTACCAAAAATTCTTGGATGAATAAATCTGATTTAGTATTGAACCCGCTGAGCTATGGTTCATGTGATATTTTTTATGACAGAACATTTATGATGGGATGTTGTACCTTTGAACACACCCAGGAAGCCACGTGGAGCTGAGAGCTCACGCGATACTCTTTGAAGTAGCGTTGAATCGCACTTTTGACTTTGGTGAAAACTGCTAATTATTTATCTGAGGTCTTATTTATTAATTTTATTTTTTCTCAAGACTCAGAATATTCCATTTCGTCATGCTGCATTATTAAAACATTTTTGAGAATGTTGTTTCAGCTTAAGGTAAGGTAATACCCTTGCAGATACGCAAATAGGAACGTAAGTAGTCGCTCAACGACTTCGGTTTGACGACCTACTTCCTTGAGACACACAGTGCCTTGCACTACGTCTGGAGAATCCGCCCAGTACAGGCGTGTAATTGTATTTGTCCTGTAAGACATAGAAGAATATCCCCTTGTGAGCGTTGAATTGGTTATCAGGTGCCATCGTGCACTGGCATATTGTAAAATACTGGTATTTACGCACAGTGAGCCACAGAAACATATTGAAGATAATTATTGGCAAGTATTAGTGAATTATATAACTTTACCGGAACACCACATTTTAGTACCCACGTGTTTGTGGAGGGTCAAATGCCTTGTGGAAAATATACAGGTAAACGTGTTGCAACTACTTCAAATAAGTGTGATTATGATAGTGTAACATATTTGGATTACCAGAGTGAAGTTTTTATTTCCAAAACGACGTACATTTTACCGATGCTGCATGATAGAAAAGTAGCGTCACTAGCACGTGCAGAGTCATAGAGCAGTGCTAGCTCACATATCTATTCACATCCACGAAATTAAGGCTGTGTTATCAATTACTATCAAAGCCTACAACATTTACGACGAACATTATATTTTTGGAAAGTGAAAGAATGAATTTCATAATTTATTTCACCGTCAACGTGACAAGACTATACTACACCATGCTTGAATCAGTCATCATGGGCTAATACCATCCTGGTATGAGGGTGATGTTTCTACGAGAACTAGCATGATGGTGGAGCTTGCAGAACCGAGGACGAGAAGGAAGGAATCCAAGAAGCCATTTCCAGGCATATCCAGCATATTCACGGAGTTGTCGACAGGGATGAATCGAACCCTGGTCTTTGGAGGAGTCCAGATGGGAATCCTGATTAGGATAATACCGTTCCAGAGATCCAGAGATGAATTTGTACAACCCTGGTTATTGAATAGAGGGCTGAGTGATAGCTTCTCCATGTCGTGAGTTTTTGGACATCCCTTCTCTTGTTCTAGTTCTGGTGGTATATTAGATTTAATGTAGTTTGTGAATCAACCACACTCTGTGTCAGCCATTTTTCTAGGTAGGGATTGCATCTAGTTTAATTTAATGTCATTTATTTCAGTATAGTGAGACACCCTTGGGTCTGACATTTTGGTTAACCCTGGTGTAGCTTGATGAACGTCGTAGAACGTCAAAGCCTATCTTTTGCTGGATGTGACCGCAGTCATTCGAGGCTATTTTGTACAACCCTGTTTGGGGTGATTTTTCAAGTCTTTGCTGACTTTAGTTATGACAATCAGATGTCATGGTTATTTCTTTAACTGCATTCTTTGCAGCCAGTTTTGATACACCCCTGACTTTCGTTAGAACAGTCGTATCAGTTAGGCAATCGACTGTAATTGCCAGTTTTGTGAATGCATTATATTTTCATTTTGAATAAGCTCAGAAGCTATTCTTGGTCAAGTTTGAACCTAGCAACTAGAAGGAATGTTTCGTTGCCTAGCATCGAACTCAGTTCCCAACGTATCATTGAGCAGATCCTTGTATGGAATCTGCGCCACAATTATCATTTTGCTTGTGTCATGTAAGACACGTTTTTATTTGATGTTGTACTAGCAACTACTGAATTGTATTTTGAGACCAAAGAGCTCCAGTAATTGTAAGATTACTATCATTTAGACGTCTTTGGTAGAAAGACGGAATCATATTATTCTATTCAGATTTATTGCGTGTTTTTTATACACGGATTCTTTAGAGGTTCTTAACCTATGGTAAAGTTTTTTATGAACAGGCCAGATGTATAGTTTTATTTTGATTAAATCGCCGGCCTTGAATAATGTGTGTTTTGTATCGACCGAGTGCAGGAATGTGGTAGCCTGCTGGTACATAAACTGGTTTTGTAATCCAGTGCCCTTGAGAGCACGCTTCATTTGTTTGTGAGACAGGACTACTTTGACAAGAGACAGAATGCTTATTGTATTCGCTCTTTCTTTCATTGCAACTTAGCTTATGTAACCCAGTTTTCAACCCTGTCTCAGATCACATGTTTTATAGATTGCTTTTTGTTAGTTGAGCGCACTTCTTGCGTGTACCGTTTTGACGTGTACAATTAGGTCAGGTTTTCTATAGTAAGTTGCAGGCGACCCTGTTAAATGCAGGAATTTATTGTATGAAGGTACTTGTAATTACCTTGTCCGGGAGGGTTCCCGTTGACCAGATGTTATTGGAAGGTAACTGTTGTGGACAGGCCTATCCCAGAGTTATTGAATGCGAGCTTTGCGCCGCTGGTAACCCGTGTTATTGTGTGTCCGAGTTGTTATTGCTCGTTGATCTTATTCCGACTGTTGAGTCGAGGCTTTTTGGTGGAGAATGATCTCAGTGTAGACACTCCGTGCCCGAGCTATTGTCAGTATTATTCGCCATAAACCTAAACCGACATCTTAATAATAAAACGCATAATTTTGGTAAAACAAAAGCTAACTAATGAATTCTTTCTATCTAACTTTGTTCTGTTGCATTTTGGAACTGTTGACATAGCCGTGCAGTTGAAGGTAATTTCCTTGTGTGGAAATGACTAGGACAGTTGACACTTTTGTAGCGACCTGAAGCATGCGCGAACCTAGAGTTCGTAGCTTGTGGAGCTCAGGCCATGCGATGTCAGACGTGGTCTCAACTACGCATTCGTCACCGTAATTACACACATAAGATGACTATGGCTTACAAAGAGTAAACCAAGGTGTAGGCAGGAATTTAATAAAGATTTGTGTCTATTTCATTATTCATTTATGATGTACTAGAGTGTAAATCCAACATGTTACCTTATTGTGTGCTGATAGCACGTATTTATTAAGAATAATTAAATGTTTTTCGTGGCTGTACACTTAGATTTGTTGTAATTGTTTTCGGTTACGGACGTCATCGCCGTAAATTTTGTTATTAACTGTTAGGACTTAGCTAGATGATTACCGTTAAATGTAAATGTGGAAATGGTATCATCCTAACTTAGATTTGTTTTGCTACCCTGTTAAATGTAAATTCTGATATTAGCTTAATCTTGTAACTTGAACTAGGGACTTGCGTCGTACCATTTTCCTAGTGTTGCTGTTGTTGCTTTATTATTGTGAGATAGATCTTTCGCGAGGGTTTTCCGTAACTTCTCAGGTAGGGACCTGCTCTTTATTTTCTTTTGTTTATTAGTTTGCGGACTAGCCGATCATAACCCTCCGAGCTAGGCTAGGGGCTTGTGAATTTTAATACATTTTCACGGTGTTTTTACTTAAGTCTGGATGTTTAATTTCTCAGTCTAGTTTTAAGGTGAACCTTTCCTTAGGCAGTCTATGACCATCGTCACCATGCACCACGATCCCCGTGGACTACAGTGTCTCGTGCCGCTTAGCCTATTAGGAAGTTCACCTGATCCTCACGGTAATTTTATTCGACTTATGGGATGTTAGGAAAGTCATCGTGGTTGTTGACTCGACTAACGGTCTCATAAAATGGCGCACAACGTTGTGGGCGGACTTGGTCGCATAAAATGGCGCCCAACTCATGTGCCGACGTTAACGTGGTGACCGTCAGTACCATGTTACTTTGGAGGATCTTAATGTTGATTAATGGTAAATTGACAGGACTGGGACGAACTTAGAAAGTCGTACTGCAGATCAATTGACCGCATGGCATTCATGTTTGATAGAAGTCCATGGGGTGAGGCTTTAGTGTTAGATAAATGATGGATAGGGTTTTCTTTGATGATGCCTCATCCGAGTAAATGTAATACTTTGCTTCGCTCGTCGTTGTCTTTGTAAATGTAGAAGCACTTAGTTTGCATACTCCAGCTGTACTCGTGATATTTATATAAATGAAACAAGCTTTATACCACCAAGTAACTAATCATAGCTGTAAGTTCTAGTAGAGATTGATCCCTCACTTTCTCATATATATTTCTTGTCAAATGGATGAGGAAACGATTCGTCGCGTGTTTGGAGAGATGATGGCAGGTGTGAATGCTAATCTCCAACAAATTACTGCTGACCTAGGTGAAGTCCGGGGTGACTCGGGGCAAAATACTCAATCTATAAACAATGTTAGTGGTCATGTAGACCAAGTAAGACAGGAAGTTCACAATGTTAGTGCTCATGTAGACCAAGTAAGACAGGACTTGGAAGTAAACACCCAATCTATAAACAATGTTAGATTAGATTTAGAGGTAAATACTCAATCTGTTAATAATGTCAGGACTGATTTAACCCAAGTCAGGGCTGATATGGACGCATTTAGGGTCGAAGCCAGAAATGATCTCGCGGCAGGTTTAGCGGCAGTTAGGGTTGATGTCATACGACACCATCAGGAGGCTATCCAGCGCGTAGATTGCCTAACAGACCAAATGAATAGAGCTAGGGAGGATGTGCAAAACCGACTGGAGGAGCACACGGCTCAAATTCAAACCACCTTAAATTGAGTCCAGATAGACATGAAAGCTGACCTGGAACACACTCGGGAAGAATTCGGGACTCGATTGACGCACGTCGAGGGATTCATGGACACTGTAAAAAAGGACATGACAGCCATGAATATCGGATTAGTTCTCATGAGAGGAGCTGCAAATGCTGTGAACAACAATGTTAGGACGATCGTTGACGGCATGTTAGAGGTCAGAGATGAACTAAACGTTAACAGGAGAAACATTTCTGAACTAACGGAAACCGTAGCAAGCCTACGCGAAACAGTGAATGTTCATCATGAGGAACATAACATTGACCTCATGTTATTAAGAGGGGACCTCAACGAACATAAGACCATAGTAGAGGCTAAGGTAGCCGAGGTCAAAGACAACATGTCAAGAGTCGAGGGAGAGATCAATTCTTTACAAAAGCGATTTGAGGAGGTCACAGTAAACGAAAGGTTAGACCTTAGCCATAACCTCAGAACGGCCATACGCGAGGTAGACACGAACCTCAAGGGAAAGGTCGAAAGAATCGAATTACAATTGAATGACTTAGGCAACAAAGTCGCGGCCAGAACTATTCAAGGACTTGAAGGCATAGAAAGACGTCTTGACAGACTCGAAACGACTCCTAGGGAGAGACACTTACACTCACAAATGGGAGAATCTCAGGAAACACCCGTTTCTCAATCTGAAGGAATGATGCCAACTCATTTTCAGCCCAGCGCACCTACAGAACCACTACCATCACAATTCACTGGTTCAGCGCCGAGCCAGGTTTTGAACTTTAACGCCCATCCTTTTCGACCAGCTTTAAGTCAACCTAATAATGAGATACGTGCTTGCGACACATGCCAGCGGAACAAATACACGTCACACTTGTTGAAGGAACAACCTAGACCAATACTCCCAACTCAACCTAGAGAGTTATACGCACAGGACCTGTATGGCCCAATACCTAAGGCTCGTCGTGGGAATCGAAACATCGTTGTAACTATCGATGTGTCCACGAAATATACGATGCGTCATCCGATTCATAAAGCCACTGCACATCAGATTATTCAGAGGATTAGACGTCAAGTGATACCGGAGGCAGGAAAGCCACAATTCCTGTTGACTGATCACGGATCACAGTACACCTCAGCAGAATTTGCCAATGCTATGAATGAGCTTGAAATAGGTCATGTTTTATCATATATTCGTCATCCAGAGAGCAACCCAGCAGAATACGTGATGTCTATTATCGCAAAATTCTGTCGATTATATTGTCTAGAAGAACACTGGCGATGGACTGAAGTCCTAGTCACTATGGCAAAGTGTATTAATTCAACAGTCCATGAGAGCACTGGTCAAATACCTATGGTCTTGCATTTGAACCAGATGCCGCTGAGAATATGGGATCGTGTGATTGTAAATCCACCTTGTTTACAACCATCACATGCCAGCAGACTTTTAGCTGCAAGGGAAACTATGGACAGACAAGCTGCCAAGCGCTTGAGAAGAACTAGACGCCAGAGATTTAGAGAACCACTAGTTGAGGGAGACCTTATCCTCATAAGGAGACCCGGAATTTCAAGTCCTATAGACCGCATATATGGGAAAGTTCCATCCTTATATTATGGCCCTAGTCGTATCCGACAGCCTTTGAACAATGGAAGTTATGTAGTAGAAGACATCAGGACAGGAGAGCGCATTGGAACCGTTAATGCAGCCAATCTGAAAAAATATCACTATGAATGAATTTCAAGTCAAATAAAAATGTCGTCCCAACATTTTATTTGAAACGACGGAGAGGCAGATGAACCCGCTGAGCTATGGTTCATGTGATATTTTTTATGACAGAACATTTATGATGGGATGTTGTACCTTTGAACACACCCAGGAAGCCACGTGGAGCTGAAAGCTCAAGCAATACTCTTTGTAGTAGCGTTGAATCGCACTTTTGACTTTGGTGAAAACTGCTAATTATTTATCTGAGGTCTTATTAATTAATTTTATTATTTCTCAAGACTCAGAATATTCCATTTCGTCATGCTGCATTATTAAAACATTTTTGAGAATGATATTTCAGCTTAAGGTAAGGTAATACCCTTGCAGATACGCAAATAGGAACGTAAGTAGTCGCTCAACGACTTCGGTTTGACGATCTACTTCCTTGAGACACCCAGTGCCTTGCACTACGTCTGGAGAATCCGCCCAGTACAGGCGTGTACTTGTATTTGTCCTGTAAGACATAGAAGAATATCCGCTTGTTAGCGTTAAATTGGTTATCAGGTGCCATCGTGCACTGGCATATTGTAAAATACTGGTATTTATGCACAGTGAGCCACAGAAACATATTGAAGATAATTATTGGCAAGTATAAGTGAATTATATAACTTTACCGGAACACCACATTTTAGTACCCACGTGTTTGTGGAGGGCCAAATGCCTTGTGGAAAATATACAGGTAAACGTATTGCAACTACTTCAAATAAGTGTGATTATGATAGTGTAACATATTTGGATTGCCAGAGTGAAGATTTTATTTCCAAAACGACGTACATTTTACCGATGCTGCATGATAGAAAAGTAGCGTCATTAGCACGTGCAGAGTCATAGAGCAGTGCTAGCTCACATATCTATTCACATCAACGAAATTAAGGCTGTGTTATCAATTACTATCAAAGCCTACAACATTTACGACGAACATTATATTTTTGGAAAGTGAAAGAATGAATTTCATAATTTATTTCACCGTCAACGTGACCAGACTATCCTACACCATGCTTGAATCAGTCATCATGGGCTAATACCATCCTGGTATGAGGGTGATGTTTCTACTAGAACTAGCATGATGGTGGAGCTTGCAGAACCGAGGACGAGAAGGAAGGAATCCAAGATGCCTTTTCCAGGCATATCCAGCATATTCACGGAGTTGTCGACAGGGACGAATCGAACCCTGGTCTTTGGAGGAGTCCAGATGGGAATCCTGATTAGGATAATACCGTTCCAGAGATCCAGAGATGAATTTGTACAACCCTGGTTATTGAATAGAGGGCTGAGTGATAGCTTCTCCATGTCGTGAGTTTTTGGACATCCCTTCTCTTGTTCTAGTTCTGGTGGTATATTAGATTTAATATAGTTTGTGAATCAACCACACTCTGTGTCAGCCATTTTTCTAGGTAGGGATTGTATCTAGTTTAATTTAATGTCATTTATTTCAGTATAGTGAGACACCCTTGGGTCTGACATTTTGGTTAACCCTGGTGCAGCTTGATGAACGTCGTAGAACGTCAAAGCCTATCTTTTGCTGGATGTGACCGCAGTCATTCGAGGCTATTTCGTACAACCCTGTTTGGGGTGATTTTTCAAGTCTTTGCTGACTTTAGTTATGACAATCAGATGTCATGGTTATTTCTTTAACTGCATTCTTTGCAGCCAGTTTTGATACACCCCTGACTTTCGTTAGAACAGTCGTATCAGTTAGGCAATCGACTGTAATTGCCAGTTTTGTGAATGCATTATATTTTCATTTTGAATAAGCTCAGAAGCTATTCTTGGTCAAGTTTGAACCTAGCAACTATAAGGAATGTTTCGTTGCCTAGCATCGAACTCAGTTCCCAACGTATCATTGAGCAGATCCTTGTATGGAATCTGCGCCACAATTATCATTTTGCTTGTGTCATGTAAGACACGTTTTTATTTGATGTTGTACTAGCAACTACTGAATTGTATTTTGAGACCAAAGAGCTCCAGTAATTGTAAGATTACTATCATTTAGACGTCTTTGGTAGAAAGACGGAATCATATTATTCTATTCAGATTTATTGCGTGTTTTTTATACACGGATTCTTTAGAGGTTCTTAACCTATGGTAAAGTTTTTTTATGAACAGGCCAGATGTATAGTTTTATTTTGATTAAATCGCCGGCCTTGAATAATGTGTGTTTTGTATCGACCGAGTGCAGGAATGTGGTAGCCTGCTGGTACATAAACTGGTTTTGTAATCCAGTGCCCTTGAGAGCACGCTTCATTTGTTTGTGAGACAGGACTACTTTGACAAGAGACAGAATGCTTATTGTATTCGCTCTTTCTTTCATTGCAACTTAGCTTATGTAACCCAGTTTTCAACCCTGTCTCAGATCACATGTTTTATAGATTGCTTTTTGTTAGTTGAGCGCACTTCTTGCGTGTACCGTTTTGACGTGTACAATTAGGTCAGGTTTTCTATAGTAAGTTGCAGGCGACCCTGTTAAATGCAGGAATTTATTGTATGAAGGTACTTGTAATTACCTTGTCCGGGAGGGTTCCCGTTGACCAGATGTTATTGGAAGGTAACTGTTGTGGACAGGCCTATCCCAGAGTTATTGAATGCGAGCTTTGCGCCGCTGGTAACCCGTGTTATTGTGTGTCCGAGTTGTTATTGCTCGTTGATCTTATTCCGACTGTTGAGTCGAGGCTTTTTGGTGGAGAATGATCTCAGTGTAGACACTCCGTGCCCGAGCTATTGTCAGTATTATTCGCCATAAACCTAAACCGACATCTTAATAATAAAACGCATAATTTTGGTAAAACAAAAGCTAACTAATGAATTCTTTCTATCTAACTTTGTTCTGTTGCATTTTGGAACTGTTGACATAGCCGTGCAGTTGAAGGTAATTTCCTTGTGTGGAAATGACTAGGACAGTTGACACTTTTGTAGCGACCTGAAGCATGCGCGAACCTAGAGTTCGTAGCTTGTGGAGCTCAGGCCATGCGATGTCAGACGTGGTCTCAACTACGCATTCGTCACCGTAATTACACACATTAGATGACTATGGCTTACAAAGAGTAAACCAAGGTGTAGGCAGGAATTTAATAAAGATTTGTGTCTATTTCATTACTCATTTATGATGTACTAGAGTGTAAATCCTACATGTTACCTTATTGTGTGCTGATAGCACGTAGTTATTAAGAATAATTAAATGTTTTTCATGGCTGTACACTTAGATTTGTTGTAATTGTTTTCGGTTACGGACGTCATCGCCGTAAATTTTGTTATTAACTGTTAGGACTTAGCTAGATGATTACCGTTAAATGTAAATGAGGAAATGGTATCATCCTAACTTAGATTTGTTTTGCTACCCTGTTAAATGTAAATTCTGATATTAGCTTAATCTTGTAACTTGAACTAGGGACTTGCGTCGTACCATTTTCCTAGTGTTGCTGTTGTTGCTTTATTATTGTGAGATTGATCTTTCGCGAGGGTTTTCCGTAACTTCTCAGGTAGGGACCTGCTCTTTATTTCCTTTTGTTTATTAGTTGGCGGACTAGCCGATCATAACCCTCCGAACTAGGCTAGGGGCTTGTGAATTTTAATAAATTTTCACGGTGTTTTTACTTAAGTCTGGATGTTTAATTTCTCAGTCTAGTTTTAAGGTGAACCTTTCCTTAGGCAGTCTATGACCATCGTCACCATGTACCACGATCCCCGTGGACTACAGTGTCTCGTGCCGCTTAGCCTATTAGGAAGTTCACCTGATCCTCACGGTAATTTTATTCGACTTATGGGATGTTAGGAAAGTCATCGTGGTTGTTGACTCGACTAACGGTCTCAGTATAAACCTTGTCATTTATTAATATCCTTTATTTTTGTATGTTTACCCATAAATATCCCTCCTCTGATATCATTCACCACCTCAACAGGTTTGTTCTTGTTTGGAATATTGACTTAACCTTGAGCTAGAATCATTTGTAAAATGATTAACACTTGCAAACGCCTGCATCACGTGATGCCATACATCTGCAAGAATCATGTTTCGCACACATTCTTACCCTAACGTTTTCCTTGCATCCGGTATTTATTTTATTTATTCGTGTCAGAAGTACAAAGTATGTGTTAAACAGACGACTTCAAACAGTTTCTGCCCAGAACTTAGCCACTTCGATAGCACTTGAATTACCTTCAGTCAAGTCATTCATTGTGCAGCTGTACGGGCACAATGGACAGGAGAAGAGGTGTTGTGTTGTCTGGGTTGCGCCACAATCACACAGGACTGTCTTGGTCGGAAAATGCCACTTATATAAGTTGTCCCTGGATCTTGCAACTTCCACCCTCAGTCTGCATCCGGTTATATCACCTGCATCGCGTGACGTCAGCCACTGGCTTGTTTTAAATCATACATCACAGGCTTGCCTCATCCTCCATAAAAACTGCAGGGGATAGTTGTATGCACCCCATATACTTTGGTGTATGCATTAGCCTCTGCTCTAGAACACATTTACTCACCCATTTTGGTTCTAGTTTTAGTTCGGTCCCGGTTCGGTTCGGTTTAGCTCGGTTCGGGTCGGTTCCGGTTCGGTTCCGGTTCGGTTTAGTTCGGTTCGTTTCCGGTTCGGTTCGTCTCCGGTTCGGTTCCGGTTCCAGTTAGATAGACCAAACTAGGTTAGTTTGACTAGGCTAGGTTAGGCTATGCTCACTACCTATATTTGAAAAGCGCGCCATCCATGGCAAAATTTTCAAAAATGTGTAGTTAGGCCCGTTGGCAAAATTGGGAAAAATAAATAGTGGACTGGAAAGGGGGCGTCACCCCGAGTAATTTGACACCTGACACGACTTCCTCCAATAATTCGTTCTAAAGATATCGCCATCTTGGAATTCCAGCGGTGGAGCGGTAGTGGTGGCATTAGAATCCCTAAAAAACCACTACTTAGCAACTATCAAACTCTTGCGGCTCTTCTACCACTTACAAACTGTATCTCTCGCACAGACACAAAACCACCGTAAATCTCGAGTGGCGACGATCAACCACGCTGCGCCATTATTGTGGCCTGGGACATTTTAACACTCTTATTTGTAGGAAATGGAAATTGAAAGCTGACAAGCTATAACTGGCCCCCTGCAGAGAGGTTAGTTATTGAGGTTTTAACGGGGCTGAACTACTTATTTTATCTGCCCCCTGCAGAGAAGTTTCTTGCTAATTTGCAATCTCCTAATTTCTTGGTAGACTTTTGTCATCATCACCTGGTTGTATCCCCAGTACTGAGGCACTTCCTGTACTTGGAAAATCCCCTCAAGTCATAATCCTAATTGCTAACCTGTTATTTTTGCTCCTTCAAGCAGTGCAAACACGGAAAATTATGTCTGACCGTGCCAAGAGTGTTATTTTGTTTATAGTACATTTTTTGTCAACGCATTTACTGTACTTAACATATCGTTGTAGGTTCTAAATTTGTTCGAACCGTAAGACAATTTAAAGACTGATGCCCACCCTAATTTTTGGATTTATTTGGGAGGGGCTGGGGGGAAGGGGGGGGGCACCCCATGGCAAGCCACTGAAATCACTTTTATAGATTGTGTGTAATGATCAAGAAATCATATACAAGTATAACTTGCTTTTCTTGTAAATAATTATATACAGTACAGTAGACTCTCGGCTATCCAGCCTCCGTACTATTCGGCCTACTTAATTCTGTACCATAATTTTTCCAAAGCTTTAACAAGCGGGCTCCTGATAGAACCCTAAGTGGTATTTCAAAATATTTGATGCATATCTTGTACTTCTTCACATGTGTGTAACGAATATGTTTCAATAATTTTTGTAACAATTAGGCTTATGTTATCCGTTAATGTTTTATTTATTTTAAAAGTGTTATTCATATGTACTTCACAGTGCAGATCGTTTCATGTTACCTGCAATATTTTTTGAAACGTGCAATACAATACGTTCATACATGACAAACACTACTTAGAATAAGCATGTAATACATAAGAATGGTGCAGCTTGGATCGGGAGAATATAGAACTCCGGCCTATCCAGCTTTTTGTTATCCGGCTTGACATTCCGCCACATTAGACCGAATAGCCGAGAGTCTACTGTAGTTATATTATACACGCAAATATCTGCACCATTTTTCATTTTAATTATCCAGTTGTTTATAGATAGAAAATTCTCTTTTGAATCTTTCAGGATATCATTACTCAGCAGGTTCAGTAAGCACATTTTCAGGGATTTGAATGAATTCAAAATACCTGAAAACTGAAAATGCGTAGATGGTATTTCACTGCCACTATTTTATGTGTTCTGCGCCCTCAGTATGTACCAAACGTGTAAAAGACCTCTCCCAGAGGTTGGGATTCTAGGCAGCCTTCTTAGATTTTCTTGGCAGAAATTTGCCTCTGTGTCCTGTAATCTAATTCCATCACAAACTTGAACGCTAAAAGGTATATAAGAGAACAGGGAGAGAATTGTATGACACAAGAATTGAATGGGCACGCCACAATATTCTTAAGGGTGAATCTCATATACCGGTACTGTATTTTTATATATCTTGGGTGTCAAGGGAAACTATTATGATTCACATAACATAGAACATATGTATCAGTCATAGAAGTAGATGAACTCACTGGTCCTCCTCTTAAAACCAACAATCACCTTCATCAGTAAAATTTCGTCCCCAAAGCTTACAGGCAGATTAAACAAGGAAATAATATTAAGCTTTCATGAAAGAAACGAAAAAAAAACTAGCCTCTTTCATTTCATGAGGTACTGTATATTGCAAGTCAAGTTTACATGCAATAAAAAGTCTTGAATTAAATTACAAATTTATTTTCTCAATTATTTGTGCGTAATTGTTGCGTCTAGTCTGCTTAAAACAAAAGATATACCGTACTCACATCTATCCCTGTTCTCTTCTCATCCCAATTAAAGCCAGATGTAAACTGAAGTCCAAATTGTGTATACATCTCCTCAGCCGATTTTAGATATGCAGGTCTGTTTGTAAGTTTGAACAGCCAGAGAGCCGCCCAAACTAGCTCGTCTCCGAAATCCGACGACCTGGAACAAAAAGCACATCGTAGGGAGAGGAGTATTCATAACATATCCACAGTTGCTTCTTCCCCCCTCTTCTCCTCATGTCTCTAATAATAATAATAATAATAATAATAATAATAATGAAAATGAAAAGTCAGTAGAAGATCTTGTAGCCGGCAAAGGAACTTTCAGTCTGAGGCCTTCGATGAAGAAGGTTTCCTTTGCTAACTCATATACTAATCTTGTGGGAACCATCTTTCCAACTCTTAGTATATACTTTAAAAATCTCCACTTAACATTCTCTATTCTTACTACATCGCTAAATGTGAGAAAATCCCATAATATTTCAAGACCATACGTAACAACTGGTTAGATGGTCGTATGGAAAAGGGTCAGAGCTGTAACTAGCGTTAACGCTGGTAGATTCTTAATCTTGTAAATGGCTCTGATAGCTGTTGCTGACCTCTCTTGTATATGATGACTGAAGGATGTGGCTGTAGTCTGCAAGGTTATGCCCAGGTATTTGAACTTGTTCACTACGTTTAATGGTTCGTTGTGCAATGTGAGCGTGTCTTTAAGCGCAGGTTTACCTTCTTTTCGAAATGTCATTTGAACCGTTTTTTGAAGGTTAATATCAAGGCGATTTTCTTTGACCCATTTTTCTAGTTCAAACAATACACTCTGTAATTCCAATTTGTTCGAAGACCTTAATACCATGTCATCCGCATAGAGTAAGAGTGTGGTATTGGGAGAGTCCTTTATTATGCTGGTAATGTCTGCCCTAGTAATATTAAATAGAAGCGGGCTTAAAGGATCACCCTGCAAAACTCCGTTCGTCTGTCTGATATAATGAGATGTGGTGACACCGTCGTCTATTTCTAAGAGGTTGTATGCCAGTATATGTTCCAGTAAGGTCGTTATTGGTCTTAATTCATTGGTCAAACCTTTGATCTTCTGGATAAGTAATTCCCGATGTAATGAGTCGAAAGCTTTTGCATAATCCACAAATACTGTACAATATTTTCCTTTAGGTTTTCTTAAAGATTCTTGCACTTCACTTAAAAGATAAGTTACTGCCTGTGTTGTGCTTCTTCCTTGCATAAAACAAAATTGGCAATCTGGAATGTCTGCTATTGGTGTTAGTTACGTTCTGAGAAGCTTCATAAGTACCTTGAAGATGTTGTTGTCAAGTGCACTCAAGGGATCACTGGTGGGACACCAGTAGAGAATTTTGATGGTGGAAATTCTCCAGCTGTCTGGAATGGTCCCGAATCGTATGCATGCATTAAAGAGATTGAACCAAAATGGTAAGAGTATGTCCTGTGACTGCTTTAGTAGTTCTGTGCAAATGAGGTCTGGTCCAGGAGCTTTCTTTTTTTTTCCGCAATCTATTATTGCTTTGATTTCTTCCAAGGATATAATTAACGTATCCTCATCTGAAGAAGATGTATCTGATGAGAAATTACATCTCTTAGATTCTTGATATAGAAGGGACTTAAAATATTCTTTCCATTCTCTCATGGTAATTTCATTTGGTCGGAGTGTTACAGGTCTTCGTAGAGCAAGAAAGGGATCGAATTTGGCCTTCCTTGCTAGATTTTTTGCTTCTCTTTCAATGTGTTCTGATTTTTTTGTTTGTAGGAGTTGTTTATAGAATTTCCTATGTTGTGCATATATTTGGAGATTTTCTTCCGTGACTTGAGTCCTTGCCTTGTAGAGTGCTTGTAGAGTTTCTTTTCGCTTGGCATAACATTTCTTATCAAACCAGGTTTGAGCCCTTCTTTTCTTCATAGGAAGACTAGCTGATTGTATTAAATCTGTGACTATTTTCATTGCTTCATTTATGTGACCTTCATTTGCGAGGCGTTCTTCTCTGATAATATCTTCAGGGATGATCTGATTTTGGTCAATTAATCTGGATATATGCCTTCTGTTGCGTTGTGTCGATGTCTGATCTATTATAATGATGTCAGTTACTATTGGAATATTTTTTCTTATGGGAGCTGCTCCAGATCTCCAGAGTCGTTCCTGTTTCTTGATGTATATTCCATTGCCTTTGTAAAATACAAGATCAATTGCGCTCGCTCCGTTGTTGCAGAAGTAGGTCAATTCTTCCTTTTTATTCACTAGTGAAAATCCTTCCTCAGTCAGCATTTCTAGTACTAACTCTCTTTTCCGGCTTGGTTTATCAATTCGGCAGTTGAGGTCACCGGCTAGGATAATATTTTTGTCTTCTCCAGTTGTTTTTGAAATGGCTTTAGTGAGCGTTTCAATGACGTCGTTTATGGAGGCGTAGGGGTTGATATACAATGCAATACTAGTGATGTCGGTAGTCCTTATAACGAGTAAGTTTTCTTCCTTACATGTTGCTTTTATGGTGCCAATTGTAGGTTTCAAAAAGCAAGAGACACCACCTTCCGGTCTCCCTTTCGTTGGGTTTGCGAGCATGTGTATACTATAATATCCAGGGATCTATAGGTTCTACTAAGAAGGTCTCAGTCGTTATCAGGGCGTCCGGTATCTGTGTCATTTCTGGTGGAATAAACTGAAGAGCATTCCTTAATCCTTCTGCGATCCATAGGATGAACTTGGTAGATCTATTTTTATTCAAGGGAGGGGGGATCAAATTTCCTACGGGAGAAACGAAATCGCCGTACTAAAATCCTTTTTGGCCAAAAACCTGATTCTAAAGTTGCCTCTAAGTATTGAAAAGGTATTCCAATTTTAAAGGCCTTGTTATCGCCTTGAGTATTAAGTTCTTCGCAAGTTATTTGACCTTCAACTCCGCCTTGGTTGAGGTAAGTCTTGATTAAATCTATTGTGGCGGTGTTCTTCAATTTTCCTACGTACAGCCAAGCCCTTTGGTCAGCGGCCTGCAGGTCAACGCCCAGTTTTGTTCCAATAACTACCGGCGGACGTGATGTTTGCACTGTATTTCTACCTCTTCCAGCAACTTGAGACCAGGGGGTGTTGTCCATTGTGACTTTTTGTTGGTCCCCTTCACTCGTGGTAGTTTGTCGATTGTTGAAGGAGTTCTTTGACGTCACGTCCATGCTTTCTCCTTGGTGACGCGCCTTCATAATTTGAGTTTGTATGACATTACTGATTTTATTGGTTATGAAGTCCATAACCAAGTCTCCTTTCTGATTTAGCTCTTCTATGCCTACAACTTTGTTTCCTTCCATGGGGACATGAGATTCTGCCCCATCATCATGATGTAGGTGATGTTGGTCACCAGATGTCTCTTCTTCTCGAACATTATTCAGAGGTGTTTCCTGTCTTCCGCCAGAAGATGGCACCACCTTTCCGTCTCCATAAACGGGAAATGCTAGAATTTCCTTGCTTCGTTCCTGATTTTCTAACCTCTGAGCGTTAGATTTCAGTTCAAGAATTTCAATGTCCTTTGATCTTATATTATCGTATAACTCTCTGAATGCTTTTCTTTACATACTTACTGACTGTATCATGTCATCACGTAAGTCTTTTTTCAGCTTGCTTCCTGATTTCGTTAACTTCAGTAGGTTTTCTAGCGAAGTTTCCACTACGGAATGTACTTCATCTGCCATCTTGTCAATAGTTCCAGCCCCCTGAACGTGGAGATTATCTAAATAATGTCTTGATGTGCAAACAAACAAAAATATCACATTAAATTAATTGTTAATCGGGAACTCTATTATAAGAAACGGATGACCAATGCAATAGTGTAATTAAAATTTTAACCCATTAAAATCCATATGCGGGATCTCCGTGAGTTTGATTGCACCTAAAGATAGGACACAAGGAGATTTTGTCCCGATTAACAATTAATTTAATGTGATATTTTTGTTTGTTTGCACATCAAGACATAATTTAGATAATCTCCACGTGCAGGGGGATAGGAACTATTTATTTCTTTATTAACTGTACCAGTGCTTATGCGAATAAAATGTGGAATTTTTATCTTATTTGTTCATATTCTTTCTGTGGCTTCGCAACGAAACGTGGATGGGAGAAGACGTCTGACGGTAAAATATGAACCCCAGTCCATCGTCTCGCCCCGAGGTCATTTGAGGTCTCAATTTTCTTTGGTTTTATCTTCCTGTCGGCGTATGTCTAACCATCCACGTTCTTTTTTGTGATATTCTCTAGTAAATGTTGTTTCGAATTTCGACCTGGGATCGCGGTGTGTCAGGCCACGCAATCCACGGTTGGGATATCGGGCACAGCAAGTTGTTTATGTAGCCCAATATTGCGCTTTACTCAAGAAGGCTTCGGTGGCGTAGGTGGTATCGTCTGATGCTTCGAAACTTTACGCATCGTCGAAAGAGGTCGAGTCCCACCTCTATTATTTTAAATTTCCGTATTCTTCTTTCTTGCTATTGGTATTACATTGTCAAAACATATTTTACTTTTATCATTCCCGTAAACTAAGGAATACTCCGCGATTTACGTTGCCATGTACTTTTAAATTATTAAAGAGAAATGTAGTATTCCAGGCACTCAAGCGTGCCCACAATCGCTTTCGCCATGAGAGACAATTGGCGAACATAATGCATTTGAAGGCCTCCGACAAGGTGGTCATTCAGGCCCGTATGCTTTGGTGTGTATACAATTTTCTCTGATAACCTGTGTTATTGTGATGGCTGCATTCATGTGTGTGTGTTTGGAATTAAGGTGGGGAATTGGAAGGAGACGGCCTTATTCATTTGATGGCTTCCGACATTGTGGTCATTCATCCCCGTGTACTTTGGTGTGTATAAAATTTTCTCTAATAACCTGTGTTATTGTGATGGCTGCATTAATGTGTGTATTTGTAATTAAGGTGGGGAATGGGAAGGAGACGGTCGAGGCCTTAAGTTAGGAACCATCCCGGTATTTGCCTGGAATGGAAGTGGAAAACCACGGAAAACCACATCAAAGATTGTTGAGACGGGAATTGAACCTTCCTCTTCTTAGTTGTGCCTCAAGAGACTGAGTGTGCCCCGTTTCTGCCCTCGGAGAAGAATTACATTTCTTGGCAGAGAAATCGAATTCGGTTCTCCGAGGCCACAGCCAAGAATGTAGCCTTAAAGCTAGGAGCACACTGCCTCCGTTCCGTTCAGTTCGCTGCGGTTCGGTTACTCTCGTATCTGTTCGGATCAGTTCACCAGCCACACATTGCCCCAGTCTTCGTCCGTTCAGTCCTGGAACACACCACTGTGAATGTAGCAATGTCGAGTTCTTAAAAATCGCACAGGCATTGACCGGAATCTATTCATTTTAAAAGAGTTGTACCACTTTGAATGAATAAAATAAGACTTTCAATTGAATCTGAGTGATTGTACGTTTGCTAAAGTCGTTACATTCCCAGAATGTAGTAAGACGAAATGTATGATTATTACATTGTGTTCATTCGTGTGTATGTATATACTGTAACTTGTTTCCATAATTTAATAAAAGCTGTTGTGTTCCGTAATATTTATGTATTATTATTATTATTACTATTTATCACAATAGTGTGCAACCTTAGAAACACGCATTTGCCCTTTCATAAAATTAAATATAAAAGTAAGATTAAGTAAATAACACACATACCTGGACAGTTTACGACCTCGCTAACTATCTCCCACGCATTCCTTGTCCTTGTCAGATCGTGATAATTTTTATGACTCACATCGTAAAGAATAGGATGTCAGTAGCGGGGTAGTACTGGTTCTAGAAGATAGCCTACATTCCTGGTGACGTCAAAAGATGGCGGCCATGACGTCACACGATGGT
Source organism: Meconema thalassinum (assembly GCA_946902985.2). NCBI lineage: Eukaryota > Metazoa > Arthropoda > Insecta > Orthoptera > Tettigoniidae > Meconema > Meconema thalassinum. Next base: position 1,721,888,494 of record OX336388.2, on the reverse strand, counting down.
GGCCAAGATGGCGGCCATGGCAACACAAAATGGCGGCCATGACGTCACTAACCTACGAGGTGTGATCGAAAAGTTTCAAAATGTTCACCCATAGCCTACTTTCCTGGTGACGTCACAACGAGGAGTGATCAAAAAGTTCCAAAATGTTAACCCATAGCCTACTTTCCTGGTAACGTCACAACGAGGTGTGTTCAAAAAGTTCCAAAATGTTGACCCATAGCCTACTTTCCTGGTGACGTCACAGCGAGGTGTGATCAGAAAGTTCCAAAATGTTAGCCCATAGCCTACTTTCCCGGTGACGTCACAACGAGGTGTGATCAAAAAGTTCCAAAATGTTGATCCATAGCCTTCTTTCCTGGTGATGTCACAAGATGGCGGCCATAGCTTAACTTAACTTAGCCTAACCAAACCTAACCTACGAGGTGCGATCAAAACGTTCCAAAATGTTGATCTATAGCCTACTTTCATAGTGACATCACAATATGGCGGCCATAGCTCAACTTAACCTATCCTAACCTAACCTAACCTTCGAGGTGTAATCAAAAAATTCCAAAATGTTGACCCACAGCCTACTTTCCTGGTGACGTCACATACTAACACGCCATACATTCAGGGGCAAAGCCGATATCTCCCGAACGCATGGTCGGATTTTGACGAATGAGGTGTCGTTGAACTCGGGCTGACACCTCCATTCCAATGAACAACCTATTTACACCCCAAAATAAAACCTATCCCTACTAGGGGGTGAAATAGTATTTTTATTTTAGCAAATCTCGCTTTCCAAGGGCAACATGTGGGAGTTTGAATCCTAATAGGGAATTAAACGTTGTTGCACATAATGCGCATGCGTACAGCCGATTGCCGCGATGAATTAACATGCTTTTTTTTTGTTTTTACGCATGCGAATTTAGATTTTTCGAGATACTTTAAGCCAAAGCCTAGCACGCTAACCCGTAAGCTATGAATGAACGAAACTGGTGGTCGGGCACGGCGTTTCATGCTTGCAAAATGCATTCATTGCTATTTCAAAAATCATGGTTCGTAGGGCCGTATGTGATGGTTCAACTCATGCTTGGTGAAGACAGGATTGAAAATGAAAATCCACAGCCTGCTTTCAGCTGACCGAGTGGGTTAGGAAATGGAATGAATGAATCCTTCATTTAGCGGTGAGGATTTGAAACAGTGCTGGCTGCTAAAGCCTGTCGCACTTTCCTGGCTAACACAAAAGCCAATACATAAGCCAATACAAAAGCCTACACAAAAGCCAATACATAAGCCAATACAAAAGCCATCACAAAAGCCAACACAAAAGCCAACACAAAGGCCAACAACTCATGAGCAATGCCCATTTTAATGGGTGAGGGCTTAAACAATAATTTTGGCATTTTGAAGTTCTTCTTCGATTTCTTGAATTTCTCAATCATGACCGGTATGGCTGGCTTGACGTGAAGCATGCAACATCTGTAGTCGCTGGACGAGAACCATGGTTTGGATAATGAAATGCATGTGAACACGTGTGAAACAACATGTAAGCTAACAAGTCACATCCTGTTTGATTTGTACGTGACAAAATGCAAGTAGATGTGTCACATGACCTCACGCAGATGTTGGCCTTGAACGTTAGCTGTACACGTGCACGATGATAGAATTCTCAAGATTGTAAATCGCTGAGTCAGTAAAAAGTATCATGCACGTGCAGGAATGTTGTAATCTGCAGTATAGGCTGGGTAAGAGAGGTAGGGTGGAGAGCTTGAGAGGAAAGAGAGAGAGCGAGCGAGAGAAAGAAAAGAGAGAAGTGTTGCTCATAACACTTTACTCTTAGTTACAAGTCTGTAACCATTTGGAACTTGTATGTGGAGCTGAGGACAGAACACACAGGAGTATAGGTTAAGCACAACATGATTGAATAAATAAATAAAAGGCACATGAGTCCAAACAACATGTAATTTATTAATCCATGAATTAAAGGCTGAGCTAAATCCTAGCCATTTTACATAGAGTTTATTTCCTTTTTGTTTCAACACTTTTTCAACAAGGTAATGCTTTGGAAGCACTGTCTTGCAAAGTTCTTGGAGATAAAACCTGCCTTTTATAGGTTGATGGTTGAGATCCTCGAGTAAATAGGTGACTGGGCTGTCCAGGTTGACTTGACTAATTCGTAATATTTCAGTCCCCCAATTTGGTGCGTAGCCCTTATGAAAGGCAGACTTAAATTCGCTCACATGAACATGGTCTCCGGTGTTGAGGAGGTGACGTTTAGGGTCTGCTGTTTTTATGGGGTTAAACAGTTTATCCAGTCGCGGATTATTTTTGGTCTCAAGTCGTGGCTTGGTCCCAATGGTCCTGTGTTTGGTGTCATTGTAACGTGACACTAGCTCAGGTAACAAGTCCAACCATCGATATGAGCCTTGAGCGGTAAGGGCTTTCCACAGATGAGTTTTCAATGTTCGGTTAATCCGCTCGACCACACTGGCTTTGAGATTGCTGAGCGTGGTGTAATGGTGAATATCCAAAGTTTTGTGAAAACTAGACAAATCCTTGTTGAAAAATTCTTTTCCCTGGTCGGTTTGCAACAACTGGGGTTGAGGTTTGGATTGTTGAATAATATGTTTAAAAGCTTTGGTGACTAGCGGGCCAGACTAGCGAGGCACCGGTTCAACAAGGGCCATTTTGAAATAGACATCAATGACTGTCAACATATAGCGTACACTATGGTTAACCCTAGCATAGGGAATAATTTCCACTAAATCAGCTTGCCAAAGTTCATCCACACCCAGTGAAATCACTTTGAGTCGCTGATAGTGGCGTCTAGCTGGGCGATGCAACTCGTGAGCAATGCCCAGTTTGATGGGTGAAGGCTTAAACAATAATTTTGGCATTTCGAAGTTCTTCTTCAATTTCTTCAATTTCCCAATCGTGACCGGTATGGCCGGCTTGACGTGAAGCATGCAACAGCTGTAGCCGCTGGACGAGCTTACTGGGATTGTGCCAGTAGGTAACATCAATCAGGGATTTTAATGGTTTAAATGTCACTCCAGAAGCGGACACTTTACGACGAACACTTTGACTGGTTGGAAACATTTTTGCAATGATTGTTTTATATTTTTGAGATATATTGGCATTCACTTGTTGAGTGGGATCATACTGTCTTTTGTGGGCATGAGTATCCAATAACATGGATTTATATTTGGCAAGGTCTTATTGTGTATAATCATGCGAAGAGGGGGTACGAGAGAAGAGCAGCTTTAACAGTCCTGGAGTTAATTTATAGTTAATTTTTTAGTGACAGCACTAGTACGAGCTAATTTAATCGATGAATCACCAATCTTAAAACCATCATTTTCATAGCGAACACCATATGTGGTATCTGTATTTCCAATAAATAGATCTGTAAGATAGGGTTCCACTGTTGATCCATAATACCTTACCTAGATGGCCACTCAAACCTAAGTAGGTTTTTGGCCTCGTCAACAGCACGGCGCCATCTTTCTCGATCATCCATTATGTCCTCCGTGACTCCGATTTTTCTCATATCTTTTTGGACTTGGTCCCACCAGCGAAGTCTCGGTCGTCCCAATGGTCGCCTTCCTCTGGGCACACCTTCCAAAACTGCTGTTAAATTCACTTTTCTACTTCTTCTATGTACATGATCGGCCCAGCGAAGTCTTTGGCTTTTGGCACGGGCCACGATATCCGGTTCTTTGTAGAGATCCCGCAATTCCTTATTTGTTCTAATTCTCCACTGGCCATTTTCTACTATCGGTCCGAAAATGCGTCGTAGTATTCTATTTTCAAAAGTTACTAATTTCCTTTCAGTTTGCTTGGACAAAATACCCAGGTTTCTGAGCCGTACGTGACAACGGGAAGTATAATGCTTTTATAAATTCTCACTTTAGTTTTTCTAGATATAATTTTACTCTTAAGAGATTTTGTAGAGACCAATAGCTTTTCTTGCCACTGAGAATTCTTGATTTTATTTCTGTTTCTTCCATATTATTCTGGTCTATGATAATCCCCAGATATTTGAACTCAGTACATCTGTGAAAAGCGTATGAAGCAACTGTTAAGGGGTTTTGTACTTGTGCTGCATTCTTTCCTACAACTAGATATTTTGTTTTTTGTTCATTCATCATTAGACCTACCTCCTTGGCTTCTTCAATAAGGGTTTCTGTGAGTATTTTTAGATCGTATTCGCTTTCTGCCATGAGTGTTATGTCATCAGCATTAGCTAATATGTTTATTTTTTTCCCACTTCAAGGCCTGGGTGGAGCTGGTTTACTCGTTTCAATGTTTCTTCTAAAGCTAAATCTACTATATAAAGCTCAAATACCACTCACTCACTCACTCACTCACTGACTGATTCATTCATCACGAAATCTCAGAAACCACCGATCGGATTGGAATGAAATTTGGTATGCAGCTTCCTCGAGGGCCGCAAACGCCCACTAAGAAAGGTTTCTTGGATATTCAGATTCTAAAGGGGTGTTAAGGGGGTAGACCTGCATTTCATTGAATAGCAATATCTCCCGATTGGTTTCATTGGGGGATGTGATACTCGCCTTATAAACTCATCATTAATAAAAAGAAGACACGTGTCGGGTTTTTTTTCGATGTGGTGTATATTATGAGGTGAAAGGGGTGAAAAGTGGGGGTTGAAGGATTCCTAACGGAGCGTGTATCTCTTAAACGACATAGGCGAGGAATTCGGAACTCAGCCGAGAAAAATCAGCATAAAAATAACTAATCAGGTGTTTGACCGTTTTTTTTCATAAATCCAATTTAAGGGGCCCATGGGGAGGGGTGAAATTATGGGGGAGGGGGGGGGGTAAACGTAATATGTCTGAGTGCAAAATTATGCATGGCCTATGCTGTAGACAATAACACATTACATCTTTTTTGTATCTTGCTATTTCATCATACGACGAATGCTTACGGAGTTATTAATGATTTTTTACTTTTTGGTCGGAATTTTCTAAGTCCCAGGAATGACATGAAAATTGATTCGAATGAAATTTAAAAAAATTGTTTTTTTAATACTTTTATTATATTTTTCACGTCTTTTAGGGATGTGATACTCGGCATATAAACTTATCATAAAAAAAAAGAAGACACGTGTCTGAGGGTTTTTCGATGTGGTGTATATTATGCTGTGAAAGGAGTGAAAAGTGGGCGTTGAAGGATTCCTAACGGAGCGTGTATCTCTTAAACGACATAGGCGAGGATTTCGGAACTCAGCCGAGAAAAATCAGCATAAGAAATAACTAAACAGGTGTTTGACCGTTTTTTCATAAATCAAATTTAAGGGCGCCATGGGGAGGGGTGAAATGATGGGGGAGGGGGGGGGGGTAAACGTAATATGTCTGAGGGTAAATTTATACATGGCCTATGTTGTAGACAATAACACATTACATCTTTTTTGTATCTTGCTATTTCATCATACGACGAATACTTACGGAGTTATTAATGATTTTGTACTTTTTGGTCGGAATTTTTTAAGTCCCAGGAGTCATAAATATTGATTCGATTGAAATTTCAAAAAAAAAAAAAATGTATATACTTTTATTATATTTTTCACGTCTTTTAGGGTCCGAAAGCTACATGATATTTTGATGTATTTTTCGTCCCATGCATTTTTGGTTTCAGGTGATAGAATTATTTTCCACTAGGACCCATGCTTATCTACTATATAAAGCTCAAATACCACTCACTCACTCACTGACTGATTCATTCATCACGAAATCTCAGAAACCACCGAACGGATTGGAATGAAATTTGGTATGCAGCTTCCTCAAGGGCCGCAAACGCCCACTAAGAAAGGTTTTTTGGATATTCAGGTTCTACAGGGGTGTTAAGGGGGTAGACCCGCATTTCATTGAATAGCAATATCTCCCGATTGGTTTCATTGGGGGATGTGATACTCGGCATATAAACTCATCATTAAAAAAAAGAAGACACGTGTCTGAGGGTTTTTCGATGTGGTGTATATTATGAGGTGAAAGGGGTGAAAAGTGGGCGTTGAAGGATTCCTAACGGAGCGTGTATCTCTTAAACGACATAGGCGAGGAGTTCGGAACTCAGCCGAGAAAAATCAGCATAAAAAACTAAACAGGTGTTTGTCCGTTTTTTCATAAATCAAATTTAAGGGCGCCATGGGGCGAGGTGAAATTATGGGGGAGGGGGGGGGGGGTAAACGTAATATGTCTGAGGGTAAAATTATACATGGCCTATGTTGTAGACAATAACACATTACATCTTTTTTGTATCTTGCTATTTCATCATCCGACGAATACTTACGGAGTTATTAATGATTTTGTACTTTTTGGTCGGAATTTTTTAAGTCCCAGGAATGACATAAATATTGATTCGAATGAAATTTCAAAAAATTGTTTTTTTTAATACTTTTATTACATTTTTCACGTCTTTCAGGGTCCGAAACCAACATGATATTTTGATGTATTTTTCGTCCCATGCATTTTTGGTTTCAGGTGATAGAATTATTTTCCACTAGGACCCATGCTTATCTATATATATAAAAATCAATGTTACGTGATAGTTTGTCTGTCTGTGGGTATGTCTCCTATGCGTTCATATACCATTCGTCCGATTGCGAATAAAACTTGGGTGAGATGTTGAGTACACTCCAAGGAAGGTTTCTGACTTAGTAAATCCATTTTACAATAGGTAGCGCACGCGTAGATTCAACAAATGAGCGACTATGCACGAAGCATTTCAACAAAGTCCCGTATGTGTTCATATACCATTCGTCCGATAGCGATGAAACTTGCTTGAGATGTTGTGTTCACTCCAGGGATGGTGACTGGCTTAGTAAATCCATTTTACAATTGGTAGCACACGAGTAGATACAACAAATGAGCAATGACGCGCGAAGTGTTTCAACAATATCCCGTATATGGTCATATAACATTCGTCCGATAGCGATGAAACTTGGGTGAGATGTTGTGGACACCTACGTGAAGGTTTCTAACTTAAAAAATACATTTCACAATAGGTAGCGCTCGAGAAGATTTAACAAATGAGCGACGACACGCGAAACGTTTCAACAAAGTCCCTTATTAATTCATATACCATTCGTCCGATAGCTATGCAACTTGGGTGAGATGTTGCGTGCACATCAGGGAAGGTTTCTGGCTTAGTAAATCCATTTTACAATAGGCAGCGCACGAGTAGATTCAACAAATGAGTGACGACGCGGGAAGCGTTTCAACAAAATCCCGTATGCGTTCATATGCCATTCATCGATTGGGATGAAACTTTGATGAGTTGTTGTGTACACTTAGTAAATCCATTTCAGTAGGTAGCGCACGAATAGATGCAACAAATGAGTGACGACGCGCGAAGCGTTTCAACAAAATTCCGTATGCGTTCATATACCATTCATCGATTGCGATGAAACTTTGATGAGTTGTCGTGTTCACTTAGTAAATCCATTTCAGTAGGTAGCGCACGAATAGATTCAACAAATGAGTGACGAGGCGGGAAGCGTTTCAACAAAATCCCGTATGCGTTCATATGCCATTCATCGATTGGGATGAAACTTTGATGAGTTGTTGTGTACACTTAGTAAATCCATTTCAGTAGGTAGCGCACGAATATATGCAACAAATGAGTGACGACGCGCGAAGCCTTTCAACAAATTCCCGTATGTGTGTATATACCATTCATCGATTGCGATGAAACTTTAATGAGTTGCTGTGTACACTTAGTAAATCCATTTCAGTAGGTAGCGCAAGAATAGATGCAACAAATGAGTTACGACGCGCGAAGCGTTTCAACAAAATCCCGTATGCGTTCATATGCCATTCATCCGATTGCGATGTAACTTTGGTGAGTTGTTGTGCACGTCCCACGAATATTTCTAAATTAGTAAATCCATTTTACGATAGCTTAGAGGCAGTTAACGGAAATTCAAAAAGATATAGTGTATCCAAAAGCACTCCAAGAAACAAAATTACAACGCCAACACTTTCTTTGATTGGCATTGCAACGCATGCCGGGTACAGCTTGTCTACTATATAAAGCTCAAATACCACTCACTCACTCACTGACTGATTCATTCATCACGAATTCTCAGAAACCACCGAACGGATTGGAATGAAATTTGGTATGCACCTTCCTCAAGGGCAGCAAACGCCCATTAAGAAAGGTTTTTTGGATATTCAGGTTCTAAAGGGGTGTTAAGGGGGTAGACCACATTTCATTGAATAGCAATATCTCCCGATTGGTTTCATTGAGGGATGTGATACTCGGCATATAAACTCATCATTTAAAAAAAGAAGACACGTGTCTGAGGGTTTTTCGATGTGGAGTATATTATGAGGTGAAAGGGGTGAAAAGTGGGCGTTGAAGGATTCCTAACGGAGCGTGTATCTCTTAAACGACATAGGCGAGGAGTTCGGAACTCAGCCGAGAAAAATCAGCATAAAAAATAACTAAACAGGTGTTTGACCGTTTTTTCATAAATCAAATTTAAGGGCGCCATGGGGAGGGGTGAAATTATGGGGGAGGGGGGGGGGGTAAACGTAATATGTCTGAGGGTAAAATTATACATGGCCTATGTTGTAGACAATAACACATTACATCTTTTTTGTATCTTGCTATTTCATCATACGACGAATACTTACGGAGTTATTAATGATTTTGTACTTTTTGGTCGGAATTTTTTAAGTCCCAGGAATGACATAAATATTGATTCGAATGAAATTTCAAAAAATTGTTTTTTTTTAATACTTTTATTACATTTTTCACGTCTTTCAGGGTCCGAAACCAACATGATATTTTGATGTATTTTTCGTCCCATGCATTTTTGGTTTCAGGTGATAGAATTATTTTCCACTAGGACCCATGCTTATCTACTATATAAAGCTCAAATACCACTCACTCACTCACTGACTGATCCATTCATCACGAAATCTCAGAAACCACCGAACGGATTGGAATGAAATTTGGTATGCAGCTTCCTCAAGGGCCGCAAACGCCCACTAAGAAAGGTTTTTTGGATATTCAGGTTCTAAAGGGGTGTTAAGTGGGTAGACCTGCATTTCATTGAATAGCAATATCTCCCGATTGGTTTCATTGAGGGATGTGATACTCGGCACATAAACTCATCATTAAAAAAAAGAAGACACGTGTCTGAGGGTTTTTCGATGTGGTGTATATTATGAGGTGAAAGGGGTGAAAAGTGGGGGTTGAAGGATTCCTAACGGAGCGTGTATCTCTTAAACGACATAGGCGAGGAGTTCGGAACTCAGCCGAGAAAAATCAGCATAAAAAATATCTAAACAGGTGTTCGACCGTTTTTTCATAAATCCAATTTAAGGGGCCCATGGGGAGGGGGGGGGGGGTAAACATAAAATGTCTGAGTGTAAAATTATGCATGGCCTATGCTGTAGACAATAACACATTACATCTTATTTGTCTCTTGCTATTTCATCATACGACGAATGCTTACGGAGTTATTAGTGATTTTGTACTTTTTGGTCGGAATTTTCTATGTCCCAGGAATGACATAAAAATTGATTCGAATGAAATTTCAAAAAATTGTTTTTTTATACTTATATTATATTTTCACGTCTTTTAGGAATGTGATACTCGGCATATAAACTTATCATTAAAAAAAAGAAGACACGTGTCTGAGGGTTTTTCAATGTGGTGTATATTATGAGGTGAAAGGGGTGAAAAGTGGGCGTTGAAGGATTCCTAACTGAGCGTGTATCTCTTAAACGACATAGGCGAGGAGTTCGGAACTCAGCCGAGAAAAATCAACATAAAAATAACTAAACAGGTGTTTGACCGTTTTTTCATAAATCAAATTTAAGGGCGCCATGGGGTGGGATGAAATTATGGGGGAGGCGGGGTAAACGTAATATGTCTGAGGGTAAAATTATACATGGCCTATGTTGTAGACAATAAGACATTACATCTTTTTTGTATCTTGCTATTTCATCATACGACGAATACTTACGGAGTTATTAATGATTTTGTACTTTTTGGTCGGAATTTTTTAAGTCCCAGGAATGAATAAATATTGATTCGAATGAAATTTCAAAAAAAAAAAAAATTATACTTTTATTATATTTTTCAAGTCTTTTAGGGTCCGAAACCTACATGATATTTTGATGTATTTTTCGTCCCATGCATTTTTGGTTTCAGGTGATAGAATTATTTTCCACTAGGACCCATGCTTATCTACTATATAAAGCTCAAATACCACTCACTCACTCACTGACTGATTCATTCATCACGAAATCTCAGAAACCACCGAACGGATTGGAATGAAATTTGGTATGCAGCTTCCTCAAGGGCCGCAAACACCCACTAAGAAAGGTTTTTTGGATATTCAGGTTCTACAGGGGTGTTAAGGGGGTAGACCCGCATTTCATTGAATAGCAATATCTCCCGATTGGTTTCATTGGGGGATGTGATACTCGGCATATAAACTCATCATTAAAAAAAAGAAGACACGTGTCTGAGGGTTTTTCGATGTGTTGTATATTATGAGGTGAAAGGGGTGAAAAGTGGGCGTTGAAGGATTCCTAACGGAGCGTGTATCTCTTAAACGACATAGGCGAGGAGTTCGGAACTCAGCCGAGAAAAATCAGCATAAAAAATAACTTAACAGGTGTTTGACCGTTTTTTCATAAATCAAATTTAAGGGCGCCATGGGGAGGGGTGAAATTATGGGGGAGGGGGGGGGGGGGGTAAACGTAAAATGTCTGAGTGTAAAATTATGCATGGCCTATGCTGTAGACAATAACACATTACATCTTTTTTGTCTCTTGCTATTTCATCATACGACGAATGCTTACGGAGTTATTAATGATTTTGTACTTTTTGGTCGGAATTTTCTATGTCCCAGGAATGACATAAAAATTGATTCGAATGAAATTTCAAAAAATTGTTTTTAGTACTTATTTTCACGTCTTTTAGGAATGTGATACTCGGCATATAAACTTATCATTAAAAAAAGAAGACACGTGTCTGAGGGTTTTTCGATGTGGTGTATATTATGAGGTGAAAGGGGTGAAAAGTGGGCGTTGAAGGATTCCTAACGGACCGTGTATCTCTTAAACGACATAGACGAGGAGTTCGGAACTCAGCCGAGAAAAATCAGCATAAAAATAACTAAACAGGTGTTTGACCGTTTTTTCATAAATCAAATTTAAGGGCGCCATGGGGTGGGGTGAAATTATGGGGGAGGCGGGGTAAACGTAATATGTCTGAGGGTAAAATTATACATGGCCTATGTTGTAGACAATAAGACATTACATCTTTTTTGTATCTTGCTATTTCATCATACGACGAATACTTACGGAGTTATTAATGATTTTGTACTTTTTGGTCGGAATTTTTTAAGTCCCAGGAATGAATAAATATTGATTCGAATGAAATTTCAAAAAAAAAAATTATACTTTTATTATATTTTTCACGTCTTTTAGGGTCCGAAACCTACATGATATTTTGATGTATTTTTCGTCCCATGCATTTTTGGTTTCAGGTGATAGAATTATTTTCCACTAGGACCCATGCTTATCTACTATATAAAGCTCAAATACCACTCACTCACTCACTGACTGATTCATTCATCACGAAATCTCAGAAACCACCGAACGGATTGGAATGAAATTTGGTATGCAGCTTCCTCAAGGGCCGCAAACGCCCACTAAGAAAGGTTTTTTGGATATTCAGGTTCTACAGGGGTGTTAAGGGGGTAGACCCGCATTTCATTGAATAGCAATATCTCCCGATTGGTTTCATTGGGGGATGTGATACTCGGCATATAAACTCATCATTAAAAAAAAGAAGACACGTGTCTGAGGGTTTTTCGATGTGGTGTATATTATGAGGTGAAAGGGGTGAAAAGTGGGCGTTGAAGGATTCCTAACGGAGCGTGTATCTCTTAAACGACATAGGCGAGGAGTTCGGAACTCAGCCGAGAAAAATCAGCATAAAAAATAACTAAACAGGTGTTTGACCGTTTTTTCATAAATCAAATTTAAGGGCGCCATGGGGAGGGGTGAAATTATGGGGGAGGGGGGGTAAACGTAATATGTCTGAGGGTAAAATTATACATGGCCTATGTTGTAGACAATAACACATTACATCTTTTTTGTATCTTGCTATTTCATCACACGACGAATACTTACGGAGTTATTAATGATTTTGTACTTTTTGGTCGGAATTTTTTAAGTCCCAGGAACGACATAAATATTGATTCGAATGAAATTTCAAAAAATTGTTTCTTTTATACTTTTATTATATTTTTCACGTCTTTTAGGGATGTGATACTAGGCATATAAACTTATCATTAAAAAAAAAGAAGACACGTGTCTGAGGGTTTTTCGATGTGGTGTATATTATGAGGTGAAAGGGGTGAAAAGTGGGCGTTGAAGGATTCCTAACGGAGCGTGTATCTCTTAAACGACATAGGCGAGGAGTTCGGAACTCAGCCGAGAAAAATCAGCATAAAAATAACTAAACAGGTGTTTGACCGTTTTTTCATAAATCAAATTTAAGGGCGCCATGGGGAGGGGTGAAATTATGGGGGAGGCGGGGTAAACGTAATATGTCTGAGGGTAAAATTATACATAGCCTATGTTGTAGACAATAACACATTACATCTTTTTTGTATCTTGCTATTTCATCATACGACGAATACTTACGGAGTTATTAATGATTTTGTACTTTTTGGGATGAATTTTTTAAGTCCCAGGAATGAATAAATATTGATTCGAATGAAATTTCAAAAAAAAAAAAATTTAATACTTTTATTATATTTTTCACGTCTTTTAGGGTCCGAAACCTACATGATATTTTGATGTATTTTTCGTCTCATGCATTTTTGGTTTCAGGTGATAGAATTATTTTCCACTAGGACCCATGCTTATCTACTATATAAAGCTCAAATACCACTCACTCACTCACTGACTGATTCATTCATCACGAAATCTCAGAAACCACCGAACGGATTGGAATGAAATTTGGTATGCAGCTTCCTCAAGGGCCGCAAACACCCACTAAGAAAGGTTTTTTGGATATTCAGGTTCTAAAGGGGTGTTAAGGGGGTAGACCCGCATTTCATTGAATAGCAATATCTCCCGATTGGTTTCATTGGGGGATGTGATACTCGGCATATAAACTCATCATTAAAAAAAAGAAGACACGTGTCTGAGGGTTTTTCGATGTGGTGTATATTATGAGGTGAAAGGGGTGAAAAGTGGGCGTTGAAGGATTCCTAACGGAGCGTGTATCTCTTAAACGACATAGGCGAGGAGTTCGGAACTCAGCCGAGAAAAATCAGCATAAAAATAACTAAACAGGTGTTTGACCGTTTTTTCATAAATCAAATTTAAGGGCGCCATGGGGAGGGGTGAAATTATGGGGGAGGGGGGGTAAACGTAATATGTCTGAGGGTAAAATTATACATGGCCTATGTTGTAGACAATAACACATTACATCTTTTTTGTATCTTGCTATTTCATCATACGACGAATACTTACGGAGTTATTAATGATTTTGTACTTTTTGGTCGGAATTTTTTAAGTCCCAGGAATGAATAAATATTGATTCGAATGAAATTTCAAAAAAAAAAAAAAATTTTATACTTTTATTATATTTTTCAAGTCTTTTAGGGTCCGAAACCTACATGATATTTTGATGTATTTTTCGTCCCATGCATTTTTGGTTTCAGGTGATAGAATTATTTTCCACTAGGACCCATGCTTATCTACTATATAAAGCTCAAATACCACTCACTCACTCACTGACTGATTCATTCATCACGAAATCTCAGAAACCACCGAACGGATTGGAATGAAATTTGGTATGCAGCTTCCTCAAGGGCCGCAAACACCCACTAAGAAAGGTTTTTTGGATATTCAGGTTCTACAGGGGTGTTAAGGGGGTAGACCCGCATTTCATTGAATAGCAATATCTCCCGATTGGTTTCATTGGGGGATGTGATACTCGGCATATAAACTCATCATTAAAAAAAAGAAGACACGTGTCTGAGGGTTTTTCGATGTGTTGTATATTATGAGGTGAAAGGGGTGAAAAGTGGGCGTTGAAGGATTCCTAACGGAGCGTGTATCTCTTAAACGACATAGGCGAGGAGTTCGGAACTCAGCCGAGAAAAATCAGCATAAAAAATAACTTAACAGGTGTTTGACCGTTTTTTCATAAATCAAATTTAAGGGCGCCATGGGGAGGGGTGAAATTATGGGGGAGGGGGGGGGGGGTAAACGTAAAATGTCTGAGTGTAAAATTATGCATGGCCTATGCTGTAGACAATAACACATTACATCTTTTTTGTCTCTTGCTATTTCATCATACGACGAATGCTTACGGAGTTATTAATGATTTTGTACTTTTTGGTCGGAATTTTCTATGTCCCAGGAATGACATAAAAATTGATTCGAATGAAATTTCAAAAAATTGTTTTTTAGTACTTATTTTCACGTCTTTTAGGAATGTGATACTCGGCATATAAACTTATCATTAAAAAAAAGAAGACACGTGTCTGAGGGTTTTTCGATGTGGTGTACATTATGAGGTGAAAGGGGTGAAAAGTGGGCGTTGAAGGATTCCTAACGGACCGTGTATCTCTTAATCGACATAGACGAGGAGTTCGGAACTCAGCCGAGAAAAATCAGCATAAATATAACTAAACAGGTGTTTGACCGTTTTTTCATAAATCAAATTTAAGGGCGCCATGGGGTGGGGTGAAATTATGGGGGAGGCGGGGTAAACGTAATATGTCTGAGGGTAAAATTATACATGGCCTATGTTGTAGACAATAAGACATTACATCTTTTTTGTATCTTGCTATTTCATCATACGACGAATACTTACGGAGTTATTAATGATTTTGTACTTTTTGGTCGGAATTTTTTAAGTCCCAGGAATGAATAAATATTGATTCGAATGAAATTTCAAAAAAAAAAAATTATACTTTTATTATATTTTTCACGTCTTTTAGGGTCCGAAACCTACATGATATTTTGATGTATTTTTCGTCCCATGCATTTTTGGTTTCAGGTGATAGAATTATTTTCCACTAGGACCCATGCTTATCTACTATATAAAGATCAAATACCACTCACTCACTCACTGACTGATTCATTCATCACGAAATCTCAGGAACCACCGAACGGATTGGAATGAAATTTGGTATGCAGCTTCCTCAAGGGCCGCAAACACCCACTAAGAAAGGTTTTTTGGATATTCAGGTTCTAAAGGGGTGTTAAGGGGGTAGACCCGCATTTCATTGAATAGCAATATCTCCCGATTGGTTTCATTGGGGGATGTGATACTCGGCATATAAACTCATCATTAAAAAAAAGAAGACACGTGTCTGAGGGTTTTTCGATGTGGTGTATATTATGAGGTGAAAGGGGTGAAAAGTGGGCGTTGAAGGATTCCTAACGGAGCGTGTATCTCTTAAACGACATACGCGAGGAGTTCGGAACTCAGCCGAGAAAAATCAGCATAAAAAATAACTAAACAGGTGATTGACCGTTTTTTCATAAATCAAATTTAAGGGCGCCATGGGGAGGGGTGAAATTATGGGGGAGGGGGGGTAAACGTAATATGTCTGAGGGTAAAATTATACATGGCCTATGTTGTAGACAATAACACATTACATCTTTTTTGTATCTTGCTATTTCATCACACGACGAATACTTACGGAGTTATTAATGATTTTGTACTTTTTGGTCGGAATTTTTTAAGTCCCAGGAACGACATAAATATTGATTCGAATGAAATTTCAAAAAATTGTTTCTTTTATACTTTTATTATATTTTTCACGTCTTTTAGGGATGTGATACTAGGCATATAAACTTATCATTAAAAAAAAAGAAGACACGTGTCTGAGGGTTTTTCGATGTGGTGTATATTATGAGGTGAAAGGGGTGAAAAGTGGGCGTTGAAGGATTCCTAACGGAGCGTGTATCTCTTAAACGACATAGGCGAGGAGTTCGGAACTCAGCCGAGAAAAATCAGCATAAAAATAACTAAACAGGTGTTTGACCGTTTTTTCATAAATCAAATTTAAGGGCGCCATGGGGAGGGGTGAAATTATGGGGGAGGCGGGGTAAACGTAATATGTCTGAGGGTAAAATTATACATGGCCTATGTTGTAGACAATAACACATTACATCTTTTTTGTATCTTGCTATTTCATCATACGACGAATACTTACGGAGTTATTAATGATTTTGTACTTTTTGGTCGGAATTTTTTAAGTCCCAGGAATGAATAAATATTGATTCGAATGAAATTTCAAAAAAAAAAATTTTTTAATATTTTTATTATATTTTTCACGTCTTTTAGGGTCCGAAACCTACATGATATTTTGATGTATTTTTCGTCTCATGCATTTTTGGTTTCAGGTGATAGAATTATTTTCCACTAGGACCCATGCTTATCTACTATATAAAGCTCAAATACCACTCACTCACTCACTGACTGATTCATTCATCACGAAATCTCAGAAACCACCGAACGGATTGGAATGAAATTTGGTATGCAGCTTCCTCAAGGGCCGCAAACACCCACTAAGAAAGGTTTTTTGGATATTGAGGTTCTAAAGGGGTGTTAAGGGGTTAGACCCGCATTTCATTGAATAGCAATATCTCCCGATTGGTTTCATTGGGGGATGTGATACTCGGCATATAAACTCATCATTAAAAAAAAGAAGACACGTGTCTGAGGGTTTTTCGATGTGGTGTATATTATGAGGTGAAAGGGGTGAAAAGTGGGCGTTGAAGTATTCCTAACGGAGCGTGTATCTCTTAAACGACATAGGCGAGGAGTTCGGCACTCAGCCGAGAAAAATCAGCATAAAAAATTACTAAACAGGTGTTTGACCGTTTTTTCATAAATCAAATTTAAGGGCGCCATGGGGAGGGGTGAAATTATGGGGGAGGGGGGGTAAACGTAATATGTCTGAGGGTAAAATTATACATGGCCTATGTTGTAGACAATAACACATTACATCTTTTTTGTATCTTGCTATTTCATCATACGACGAATACTTACGGAGTTATTAATGATTTTGTACTTTTTGGTCGGAATTTTTTAAGTCCCAGGAACGACATAAATATTGATTCGAATGAAATTTCAAAAAATTGTTTCTTTTATACTTTTATTATATTTTTCACGTCTTTTAGGGATGTGATACTCGGCATATAAACTCATCATTAAAAAAAAGAAGACACGTGTCTGAGGTTTTTTCGATGTGGTGTATATTATGAGGTGAAAGGGGTGAAAAGTGGGGGTTGAAGGATTCCTAACGGAGCGTGTATCTCTTAAACGACATAGGCGAGGAGTTCGGAACTCAGCCGAGAAAAATCAGCATAAAAATATCTAAACGGGTGGTCGACCGTTTTTTCATAAATCCAATTTAAGGGGCCCATGGGGACGGGTGAAATTATGGGGGAGGGGGGGGGGGGTAAACGTAAAATGTCTGAGTGTAAAATTATGCATGGCCTATGCTGTAGACAATAACACATTACATCTTTTTTGTCTCTTGCTATGTCATCATACGACGAATGCTTACGGAGTTATTAATGATTTTGTACTTTTTGGTCGGAATTTTCTATGTCCCAGGAATGACATAAAAATTGATTCGAATGAAATTTCAAAAAATTGTTTTTTAATACTTATTTTCACGTCTTTTAGGAATGTGATACTCGGCATATAAACTTATCATTAAAAAAAAGAAGACACGTGTCTGAGGGTTTTTCGATGTGGTGTATATTATGAGGTGAAAGGGGTGAAAAGTGGGCGTTGAAGGATTCCTAACGGACCGTGTATCTCTTAAACGAAATAGACGAGGAGTTCGGAACTCAGCCGAGAAAAATCAGCATAAAAATAACTAAACAGGTGTTTGACCGTTTTTTCATAAATCAAATTTAAGGGCGCCATGGGGTGGGGTGAAATTATGGGGGAGGCGGGGTAAACGTAATATGTCTGAGGGTAAAATTATACATGGCCTATGTTGTAGACAATAAGATATTACATCTTTTTTGTATCTTGCTATTTCATCATACGACGAATACTTACGGAGTTATTAATGATTTTGTACTTTTTGGTCGGAATTTTTTAAGTCCCAGGAATGAATAAATATTGATTCGAATGAAATTTCAAAAAAAAAAAAAAAAAAAATTTATACTTTTATTATATTTTTCACGTCTTTTAGGGTCCGAAACCTACATGATATTTTGATGTATTTTTCGTCCCATGCATTTTTGGTTTCAGGTGATAGAATTATTTTCCACTAGGACCCATGCTTATCTACTATATAAAGATCAAATACCACTCACTCACTCACTGACTGATTCATTCATCACGAAATCTCAGGAACCACCGAACGGATTGGAATGAAATTTGGTATGCAGCTTCCTCAAGGGCCGCAAACACCCACTAAGAAAGGTTTTTTGGATATTCAGGTTCTAAAGGGGTGTTAAGGGGGTAGACCCGCATTTCATTGAATAGCAATATCTCCCGATTGGTTTCATTGGGGGATGTGATACTCGGCATATAAACTCATCATTAAAAAAGAGAAGACACGTGTCTGAGGGTTTTTCGATGTGGTGTATATTATGAGGTGAAAGGGGTGAAAAGTGGGCGTTGAAGGATTCCTAACGGAGCGTGTATCTCTTAAACGACATAGGCGAGGAGTTCGGAACTCAGCCGAGAAAAATCAGCATAAAAAATAACTAAACAGGTGTTTGACCGTTTTTTCATAAATCAAATTTAAGGGCGCCATGGGGAGGGGTGAAATTATGGGGGAGGGGGGGTAAACGTAATATGTCTGAGGGTAAAATTATACATGGCCTATGTTGTAGACAATAACACATTACATCTTTTTTGTATCTTGCTATTTCATCACACGACGAATACTTACGGAGTTATTAATGATTTTGTACTTTTTGGTCGGAATTTTTTAAGTCCCAGGAACGACATAAATATTGATTCGAATGAAATTTCAAAAAATTGTTTCTTTTATACTTTTATTATATTTTTCACGTCTTTTAGGGATGTGATACTAGGCATATAAACTTATCATTAAAAAAAAAGAAGACACGTGTCTGAGGGTTTTTCGATGTGGTGTATATTATGAGGTGAAAGGGGTGAAAAGTGGGCGTTGAAGGATTCCTAACGGAGCGTGTATCTCTTAAACGACATAGGCGAGGAGTTCGGAACTCAGCCGAGAAAAATCAGCATAAAAATAACTAAACAGGTGTTTGACCGTTTTTTCATAAATCAAATTTAAGGGCGCCATGGGGAGGGGTGAAATTATGGGGGAGGCGGGGTAAACGTAATATGTCTGAGGGTAAAATTATACATGGCCTATGTTGTAGACAATAACACATTACATCTTTTTTGTATCTTGCTATTTCATCATACGACGAATACTTACGGAGTTATTAATGATTTTGTACTTTTTGGTCGGAATTTTTTAAGTCCCAGGAATGAATAAATATTGATTCGAATGAAATTTCAAAAAAAATAAATTTTAATACTTTTATTATATTTTTCACGTCTTTTAGGGTCCGAAACCTACATGATATTTTGATGTATTTTTCGTCCCATGCATTTTTGGTTTCAGGTGATAGAATTATTTTCCACTAGGACCCATGCTTATCTACTATATAAAGCTCAAATACCACTCACTCACTCACTGACTGATTCATTCATCACGAAATCTCAGAAACCACCGAACGGATTGGAATGAAATTTGGTATGCAGCTTCCTCAAGGGCCGCAAACACCCACTAAGAAAGGTTTTTTGGATATTCAGGTTCTAAAGGGGTGTTAAGGGGGTAGACCCGCATTTCATTGAATAGCAATATCTCCCGATTGGTTTCATTGGGGGATGTGATACTCGGCATATAAACTCATCATTAAAAAAAAGAAGACACGTGTCTGAGGGTTTTTCGATGTGGTGTATATTATGAGGTGAAAGGGGTGAAAAGTGGGCGTTGAAGGATTCCTAACGGAGCGTGTATCTCTTAAACGACATAGGCGAGGAGTTCGGAACTCAGCCGAGAAAAATCAGCATAAAAATAACTAAACAGGTGTTTGACCGTTTTTTCATAAATCAAATTTAAGGGCGCCATGGGGAGGGGTGAAATTATGGGGGAGGGGGGGGGGTAAACGTAATATGTCTGAGGGTAAAATTATACATGGCCTATGTTGTAGACAATAACACATTACATCTTTTTTGTATCTTGCTATTTCATCATACGACGAATACTTACGTAGTTATTAATGATTTTGTACTTTTTGGTCGGAATTTTTTAAGTCCCAGGAATGACATAAATATTGATTCGAATGAAATTTCAAAAAATTGTTTTTTTTTAATACTTTTATTACATTTTTCACGTCTTTCAGGGTCCGAAACCAACATGATATTTTGATGTATTTTTCGTCCCATGCATTTTTGGTTTCAGGTGATAGAATTATTTTCCACTAGGACCCATGCTTATCTACTATATAAAGCTCAAATACCACTCACTCACTCACTGACTGATCCATTCATCACGAAATCTCAGAAACCACCGAACGGATTGGAATGAAATTTGGTATGCAGCTTCCTCAAGGGCCGCTAACGCCCACTAAGAAAGGTTTTTTGGATATTCAGGTTCTAAAGGGGTGTTAAGGGGGTAGACCTGCATTTCATTGAATAGCAATATCTCCCGATTGGTTTCATTGAGGGATGTGATACTCGGCATATAAACTCATCATTAAAAAAAAGAAGACACGTGTCTGAGGGTTTTTCGATGTGGTGTATATTATGAGGTGAAAGGGGTGAAAAGTGGGGGTTGAAGGATTCCTAACGGAGCGTGTATCTCTTAAACGACATAGGCGAGGAGTTCGGAACTCAGCCGAGAAAAATCAGCATAAAAATATCTAAACGGGTGGTCGACCGTTTTTTCATAAATCCAATTTAAGGGGCCCATGGGGACGGGTGAAATTATGGGGGAGGGGGGGGGGGTAAACGTAAAATGTCTGAGTGTAAAATTATGCATGGCCTATGCTGTAGACAATAACACATTACATCTTTTTTGTCTCTTGCTATTTCATCATACGACGAATGCTTACGGAGTTATTAATGATTTTGTACTTTTTGGTCGGAATTTTCTATGTCCCAGGAATGACATAAAAATTGATTCGAATGAAATTTCAAAAAATTGTTTTTTAATACTTATTTTCACGTCTTTTAGGAATGTGATACTCGGCATATAAACTTATCATTAAAAAAAAGAAGACACGTGTCTGAGGGTTTTTCGATGTGGTGTATATTATGAGGTGAAAGGGGTGAAAAGTGGGCGTTGAAGGATTCCTAACGGACCGTGTATCTCTTAAACGAAATAGACGAGGAGTTCGGAACTCAGCCGAGAAAAATCAGCATAAAAATAACTAAACAGGTGTTTGACCGTTTTTTCATAAATCAAATTTAAGGGCGCCATGGGGTGGGGTGAAATTATGGGGGAGGCGGGGTAAACGTAATATGTCTGAGGGTAAAATTATACATGGCCTATGTTGTAGACAATAAGATATTACATCTTTTTTGTATCTTGCTATTTCATCATACGACGAATACTTACGGAGTTATTAATGATTTTGTACTTTTTGGTCGGAATTTTTTAAGTCCCAGGAATGAATAAATATTGATTCGAATGAAATTTCAAAAAAAAAAAAAAAAATTTATACTTTTATTATATTTTTCACGTCTTTTAGGGTCCGAAACCTACATGATATTTTGATGTATTTTTCGTCCCATGCATTTTTGGTTTCAGGTGATAGAATTATTTTCCACTAGGACCCATGCTTATCTACTATATAAAGATCAAATACCACTCACTCACTCACTGACTGATTCATTCATCACGAAATCTCAGGAACCACCGAACGGATTGGAATGAAATTTGGTATGCAGCTTCCTCAAGGGCCGCAAACACCCACTAAGAAAGGTTTTTTGGATATTCAGGTTCTAAAGGGGTGTTAAGGGGGTAGACCCGCTTTTCATTGAATAGCAATATCTCCCGATTGGTTTCATTGGGGGATGTGATACTCGGCATATAAACTCATCATTAAAAAAAAGAAGACACGTGTCTGAGGGTTTTTCGATGTGGTGTATATTATGAGGTGAAAGGGGTGAAAAGTGGGCGTTGAAGGATTCCTAACGGAGCGTGTATCTCTTAAACGACATAGGCGAGGAGTTCGGAACTCAGCCGAGAAAAATCAGCATAAAAAATAACTAAACAGGTGTTTGACCGTTTTTTCATAAATCAAATTTAAGGGCGCCATGGGGAGGGGTGAAATTATGGGGGAGGGGGGGTAAACGTAATATGTCTGAGGGTAAAATTATACATGGCCTATGTTGTAGACAATAACACATTACATCTTTTTTGTATCTTGCTATTTCATCACACGACGAATACTTACGGAGTTATTAATGATTTTGTACTTTTTGGTCGGAATTTTTTAAGTCCCAGGAACGACATAAATATTGATTCGAATGAAATTTCAAAAAATTGTTTCTTTTATACTTTTATTATATTTTTCACGTCTTTTAGGGATGTGATACTAGGCATATAAACTTATCATTAAAAAAAAAGAAGACACGTGTCTGAGGGTTTTTCGATGTAGTGTATATTATGAGGTGAAAGGGGTGAAAAGTGGGCGTTGAAGGATTCCTAACGGAGCGTGTATCTCTTAAACGACATAGGCGAGGAGTTCGGAACTCAGCCGAGAAAAATCAGCATAAAAATAACTAAACAGGTGTTTGACCGTTTTTTCATAAATCAAATTTAAGGGCGCCATGGGGAGGGGTGAAATTATGGGGGAGGCGGGGTAAACGTAATATGTCTGAGGGTAAAATTATACATGGCCTATGTTGTAGACAATAACACATTACATCTTTTTTGTATCTTGCTATTTCATCATACGACGAATACTTACGGAGTTATTAATGATTTTGTACTTTTTGGTCGGAATTTTTTAAGTCCCAGGAATGAATAAATAGTGATTCGAATGAAATTTCAAAAAAAATAAATTTTAATACTTTTATTATATTTTTCACGTCTTTTAGGGTCCGAAACCTACATGATATTTTGATGTATTTTTCGTCCCATGCATTTTTGGTTTCAGGTGATAGAATTATTTTCCACTAGGACCCATGCTTATCTACTATATAAAGCTCAAATACCACTCACTCACTCACTGACTGATTCATTCATCACGAAATCTCAGAAACCACCGAACGGATTGGAATGAAATTTGGTATGCAGCTTCCTCAAGGGCCGCAAACACCCACTAAGAAAGGTTTTTTGGATATTCAGGTTCTAAAGGGGTGTTAAGGGGGTAGACCCGCATTTCATTGAATAGCAATATCTCCCGATTGGTTTCATTGGGGGATGTGATACTCGGCATATAAACTCATCATTAAAAAAAAGAAGACACGTGTCTGAGGGTTTTTCGATGTGGTGTATATTATGAGGTGAAAGGGGTGAAAAGTGGGCGTTGAAGGATTCCTAACGGAGCGTGTATCTCTTAAACGACATAGGCGAGGAGTTCGGAACTCAGCCGAGAAAAATCAGCATAAAAATAACTAAACAGGTGTTTGACCGTTTTTTCATAAATCAAATTTAAGGGCGCCATGGGGAGGGGTGAAATTATGGGGGAGGGGGGGGGGGTAAACGTAATATGTCTGAGGGTAAAATTATACATGGCCTATGTTGTAGACAATAACACATTACATCTTTTTTGTATCTTGCTATTTCATCATACGACGAATACTTACGTAGTTATTAATGATTTTGTACTTTTTGGTCGGAATTTTTTAAGTCCCAGGAATGACATAAATATTGATTCGAATGAAATTTCAAAAAATTGTTTTTTTTTAATACTTTTATTACATTTTTCACGTCTTTCAGGGTCCGAAACCAACATGATATTTTGATGTATTTTTCGTCCCATGCATTTTTGGTTTCAGGTGATAGAATTATTTTCCACTAGGACCCATGCTTATCTACTATATAAAGCTCAAATACCACTCACTCACTCACTGACTGATCCATTCATCACGAAATCTCAGAAACCACCGAACGGATTGGAATGAAATTTGGTATGCAGCTTCCTCAAGGGCCGCTAACGCCCACTAAGAAAGGTTTTTTGGATATTCAGGTTCTAAAGGGGTGTTAAGGGGGTAGACCTGCATTTCATTGAATAGCAATATCTCCCGATTGGTTTCATTGAGGGATGTGATACTCGGCATATAAACTCATCATTAAAAAAAAGAAGACACGTGTCTGAGGGTTTTTCGATGTGGTGTATATTATGAGGTGAAAGGGGTGAAAAGTGGGGGTTGAAGGATTCCTAACGGAGCGTGTATCTCTTAAACGACATAGGCGAGGAGTTCGGAACTCAGCCGAGAAAAATCAGCATAAAAAATATCTAAACAGGTGTTCGACCGTTTTTTCATAAATCCAATTTAAGGGGCCCATGGGGAGGGGTGAAATTATGGGGGAGGGGGGGGGGTAAACATAAAATGTCTGAGTGTAAAATTATGCATGGCCTATGCTGTAGACAATAACACATTACATCTTTTTTGTCTCTTGCTATTTCATCATACGACGAATGCTTACGGAGTTATTAATGATTTTGTACTTTTTGGTCGGAATTTTCTATGTCCCAGGAATGACATAAAAATTGATTCGAATGAAATTACAAAAAATTGTTTTTTAATACTTTTATTATATTTTCACGTCTTTTAGGAATGTGATACTCGGCATATAAACTTATCATTAAAAAAAAGAAGACACGTGTCTGAGGGTTTTTCAATGTGGTGTATATTATGAGGTGAAAGGGGTGAAAAGTGGGCGTTGAAGGATTCCTAACGGAGCGTGTATCTCTTAAACGACATAGGCGAGGAGTTCGGAACTCAGCCGAGAAAAATCAGCATAAAAATAACTAAACAGGTGTTTGACCGTTTTTTCATAAATCAAATTTAAGGGCGCCATGGGGTGGGATGAAATTATGGGGGAGGCGGGGTAAACGTAATATGTCTGAGGGTAAAATTATACATGGCCTATGTTGTAGACAATAAGACATTACATATTTTTTGTATCTTGCTATTTCATCATACGACGAATACTTACGGAGTTATTAATGATTTTGTACTTTTTGGTCGGAATTTTTTAAGTCCCAGGAATGAATAAATATTGATTCGAATGAAATTTCAAAAAAAAAAATTTTTTTATACTTTTATTATATTTTTCAAGTCTTTTAGGGTCCGAAACCTACATGATATTTTGATGTATTTTTCGTCCCATGCATTTTTGGTTTCAGGTGATAGAATTATTTTCCACTAGGACCCATGCTTATCTACTATATAAAGCTCAAATACCACTCACTCACTCACTGACTGATTCATTCATCACGAAATCTCAGAAACCACCGAACGGATTGGAATGAAATTTGGTATGCAGCTTCCTCAAGGGCCGCAAACACCCACTAAGAAAGGTTTTTTGGATATTCAGGTTCTAAAGGGGTGTTAAGGGGGTAGACCCGCATTTCATTGAATAGCAATATCTCCCGATTGGTTTCATTGGGGGATGTGATACTCGGCATATAAACTCATCATTAAAAAAAAGAAGACACGTGTCTGAGGGTTTTTCGATGTGGTGTATATTATGAGGTGAAAGGGGTGAAAAGTGGGCGTTGAAGGATTCCTAACGGAGCGTGTATCTCTTAAACGACATAGGCGAGGAGTTCGGAACTCAGCCGAGAAAAATCAGCATAAAAAATAACTAAACAGGTGTTTGACCGTTTTTTCATAAATCAAATTTAAGGGCGCCATGGGGAGGGGTGAAATTATGGGGGAGGGGGGGGGTAAACGTAATATGTCTGAGGGTAAAATTATACATGGCCTATGTTGTAGACAATAACACATTACATCTTTTTTGTATCTTGCTATTTCATCATACGACGAATACTTACGTAGTTATTAATGATTTTGTACTTTTTGGTCGGAATTTTTTAAGTCCCAGGAATGACATAAATATTGATTCGAATGAAATTTCAAAAAATTGTTTTTTTTAATACTTTTATTACATTTTTCACGTCTTTCAGGGTCCGAAACCAACATGATATTTTGATGTATTTTTCGTCCCATGCATTTTTGGTTTCAGGTGATAGAATTATTTTCCACTAGGACCCATGCTTATCTACTATATAAAGCTCAAATACCACTCACTCACTCACTGACTGATCCATTCATCACGAAATCTCAGAAACCACCGAACGGATTGGAATGAAATTTGGTATGCAGCTTCCTCAAGGGCCGCAAACGCCCACTAAGAAAGGTTTTTTGGATATTCAGGTTCTAAAGGGGTGTTAAGGGGGTAGACCTGCATTTCATTGAATAGCAATATCTCCCGATTGGTTTCATTGAGGGATGTGATACTCGGCATATAAACTCATCATTAAAAAAAAGAAGACACGTGTCTGAGGGTTTTTCGATGTGGTGTATATTATGAGGTGAAAGGGGTGAAAAGTGGGGGTTGAAGGATTCCTAACGGAGCGTGTATCTCTTAAACGACATAGGCGAGGAGTTCGGAACTCAGCCGAGAAAAATCAGCATAAAAAATATCTAAACAGGTGTTCGACCGTTTTTTCATAAATCCAATTTAAGGGGCCCATGAGGAGGGGTGAAATTATGGGGTAGGGGGGGGGGTAAACATAAAATGTCTGAGTGTAAAATTATGCATGGCCTATGCTGTAGACAATAACACATTACATCTTTTTTGTCTCTTGCTATTTCATCATACGACGAATGCTTACGGAGTTATTAATGATTTTGTACTTTTTGGTCGGAATTTTCTATGTCCCAGGAATGACATAAAAATTGATTCGAATGAAATTTCAAAAAATTGTTTTTTAATACTTTTATTACATTTTCACGTCTTTTAGGAATGTGATACTCGGCATATAAACTTATCAT
This sequence comes from Meconema thalassinum, assembly GCA_946902985.2. Lineage (NCBI taxonomy): Eukaryota > Metazoa > Arthropoda > Insecta > Orthoptera > Tettigoniidae > Meconema > Meconema thalassinum. The sequence continues at coordinate 1,721,861,461 of OX336388.2, read as the reverse complement.
TAAAAAAAAGAAGACACGTGTCTGAGGGTTTTTCAATGTGGTGTATATTATGAGGTGAAAGGGGTGAAAAGTGGGCGTTGAAGGATTCCTAACGGAGCGTGTATCTCTTAAACGACATAGGCGAGGAGTTCGGAACTCAGCCGAGAAAAATCAGCATAAAAATAACTAAACAGGTGTTTGACCGTTTTTTCATAAATCAAATTTAAGGGCGCCATGGGGTGGGATGAAGTTATGGGGGAGGCGGGGTAAACGTAATATGTCTGAGGGTAAAATTAAACATGGCCTATGTTGTAGACAATAAGACATTACATCTTTTTTGTATCTTGCTATTTCATCATACGACGAATACTTACGGAGTTATTAATGATTTTGTACTTTTTGGTCGGAATTTTTTAAGTCCCAGGAATGAATAAATATTGATTCGAATGAAATTTCAAAAAAAAAAAAAAATTATACTTTTATTATATTTTTCAAGTCTTTTAGGGTCCGAAACCTACATGATATTTTGATGTATTTTTCGTCCCATGCATTTTTGGTTTCAGGTGATAGAATTATTTTCCACTAGGACCCATGCTTATCTACTATATAAAGCTCAAATACCACTCACTCACTCACTGACTGATTCATTCATCACGAAATCTGAGAAACCACCGAACGGATTGGAATGAAATTTGGTATGCAGCTTCCTCAAGGGCCGCAAACACCCACTAAGAAAGGTTTTTTGGATATTCAGGTTCTAAAGGGGTGTTAAGGGGGTAGACCCGCATTTCATTGAATAGCAATATCTCCCGATTGGTTTCATTGGGGGATGTGATACTCGGCATATAAACTCATCATTAAAAAAAAGAAGACACGTGTCTGAGGGTTTTTCGATGTGTTGTATATTATGAGGTGAAAGGGGTGAAAAGTGGGCGTTGAAGGATTCCTAACGGAGCGTGTATCTCTTAAACGACATAGTCGAGGAGTTCGGAACTCAGCCGAGAAAAATCAGCATAAAAAATAACTTAACAGGTGTTTGACCGTTTTTTCATAAATCAAATTTAAGGGCGCCATGGGGAGGGGTGAAATTATGGGGGAGGGGGGGTAAACGTAATATGTCTGAGGGTAAAATTATACATGGCCTATGTTGTAGACAATAACACATTACATCTTTTTTGTATCTTGCTATTTCATCACACGACGAATACTTACGGAGTTATTAATGATTTTGTACTTTTTGGTCGGAATTTTTTAAGTCCCAGGAACGACATAAATATTGATTCGAATGAAATTTTAAAAAAATTGTTTCTTTTATACTTTTATTATATTTTTCACGTCTTTTAGGGATGTGATACTAGGCATATAAACTTATCATTAAAAAAAAGAAGACACGTGTCTGAGGGTTTTTCGATGTGGTGTATATTATGAGGTGAAAGGGGTGAAAAGTGGGCGTTGAAGGATTCCTAACGGAGCGTGTATCTCTTAAACGACATAGGCGAGGAGTTCGGAACTCAGCCGAGAAAAATCAGCATAAAAATAACTAAACAGGTGTTTGACCGTTTTTTCATAAATCAAATTTAAGGGCGCCATGGGGAGGGGTGAAATTATGGGGGAGGCGGGGTAAACGTAATATGTCTGAGGGTAAAATTATACATGGCCTATGTTGTAGACAATAACACATTACATCTTTTTTGTATCTTGCTATTTCATCATACGACGAATACTTACGGAGTTATTAATGATTTTGTACTTTTTGGTCGGAATTTTTTAAGTCCCAGGAATGAATAAATATTGATTCGAATGAAATTTCAAAAAAAAAAAATTTTAATACTTTTATTATATTTTTCACGTCTTTTAGGGTCCGAAACCTACATGATATTTTGATGTATTTTTCGTCCCATGCATTTTTGGTTTCAGGTGATAGAATTATTTTCCACTAGGACCCATGCTTATCTACTATATAAAGCTCAAATACCACTCACTCACTCACTGACTGATTCATTCATCACGAAATCTCAGAAACCACCGAACGGATTGGAATGAAATTTGGTATGCAGCTTCCTCAAGGGCCGCAAACACCCACTAAGAAAGGTTTTTTGGATATTCAGGTTCTAAAGGGGTGTTAAGGGGGTAGACCCGCATTTCATTGAATAGCAATATCTCCCGATTGGTTTCATTGGGGGATGTGATACTCGGCATATAAACTCATCATTAAAAAAAAGAAGACACGTGTCTGAGGGTTTTTCGATGTGGTGTATATTATGAGGTGAAAGGGGTGAAAAGTGGGCGTTGAAGGATTCCTAACGGAGCGTGTATCTCTTAAACGACATAGGCGAGGAGTTCGGAACTCAGCCGAGAAAAATCAGCATAAAAATAACTAAACAGGTGTTTGACCGTTTTTTCATAAATCAAATTTAAGGGCGCCATGGGGAGGGGTGAAATTATGGGGGAGGGGGGGGGGGGTAAACGTAATATGTCTGAGGGTAAAATTATACATGGCCTATGTTGTAGACAATAACACATTACATCTTTTTTGTATCTTGCTATTTCATCATACGACGAATACTTACGTAGTTATTAATGATTTTGTACTTTTTGGTCGGAATTTTTTAAGTCCCAGGAATGACATAAATATTGATTCGAATGAAATTTCAAAAAATTGTTTTTTTTTTAATACTTTTATTACATTTTTCACGTCTTTCAGGGTCCGAAACCAACATGATATTTTGATGTATTTTTCGTCCCATGCATTTTTGGTTTCAGGTGATAGAATTATTTTCCACTAGGACCCATGCTTATCTACTATATAAAGCTCAAATACCACTCACTCACTCACTGACTGATCCATTCATCACGAAATCTCAGAAACCACCGAACGGATTGGAATGAAATTTGGTATGCAGCTTCCTCAAGGGCCGCTAACGCCCACTAAGAAAGGTTTTTTGGATATTCAGGTTCTAAAGGGGTGTTAAGGGGGTAGACCTGCATTTCATTGAATAGCAATATCTCCCGATTGGTTTCATTGAGGGATGTGATACTCGGCATATAAACTCATCATTAAAAAAAAGAAGACACGTGTCTGAGGGTTTTTCGATGTGGTGTATATTATGAGGTGAAAGGGGTGAAAAGTGGGGGTTGAAGGATTCCTAACGGAGCGTGTATCTCTTAAACGACATAGGCGAGGAGTTCGGAACTCAGCCGAGAAAAATCAGCATAAAAAATATCTAAACAGGTGTTCGACCGTTTTTTCATAAATCCAATTTAAGGGGCCCATGGGGAGGGGTGAAATTATGGGGGAGGGGGGGGGGGTAAACATAAAATGTCTGAGTGTAAAATTATGCATGGCCTATGCTGTAGACAATAACACATTACATCTTTTTTGTCTCTTGCTATTTCATCATACGACGAATGCTTACGGAGTTATTAATGATTTTGTACTTTTTGGTCGGAATTTTCTATGTCCCAGGAATGACATAAAAATTGATTCGAATGAAATTACAAAAAATTGTTTTTTAATACTTTTATTATATTTTCACGTCTTTTAGGAATGTGATACTCGGCATATAAACTTATCATTAAAAAAAAGAAGACACGTGTCTGAGGGTTTTTCAATGTGGTGTATATTATGAGGTGAAAGGGGTGAAAAGTGGGCGTTGAAGGATTCCTAACGGAGCGTGTATCTCTTAAACGACATAGGCGAGGAGTTCGGAACTCAGCCGAGAAAAATCAGCATAAAAATAACTAAACAGGTGTTTGACCGTTTTTTCATAAATCAAATTTAAGGGCGCCATGGGGTGGGATGAAATTATGGGGGAGGCGGGGTAAACGTAATATGTCTGAGGGTAAAATTATACATGGCCTATGTTGTAGACAATAAGACATTACATCTTTTTTGTATCTTGCTATTTCATCATACGACGAATACTTACGGAGTTATTAATGATTTTGTACTTTTTGGTCGGAATTTTTTAAGTCCCAGGAATGAATAAATATTGATTCGAATGAAATTTCAAAAAAAAAAAAAAATTATACTTTTATTATATTTTTCAAGTCTTTTAGGGTCCGAAACCTACATGATATTTTGATGTATTTTTCGTCCCATGCATTTTTGGTTTTAGGTGATAGAATTATTTTCCACTAGGACCCATGCTTATCTACTATATAAAGCTCAAATACCACTCACTCACTCACTGACTGATTCATTCATCACGAAATCTCAGAAACCACCGAACGGATTGGAATGAAATTTGGTATGCAGCTTCCTCAAGGGCCGCAAACACCCACTAAGAAAGGTTTTTTGGATATTCAGGTTCTAAAGGGGTGTTAAGGGGGTAGACCCGCATTTCATTGAATAGCAATATCTCCCGATTGGTTTCATTGGGGGATGTGATACTCGGCATATAAACTCATCATTAAAAAAAAGAAGACACGTGTCTGAGGGTTTTTCGATGTGTTGTATATTATGAGGTGAAAGGGGTGAAAAGTGGGCGTTGAAGGATTCCTAACGGAGCGTGTATCTCTTAAACGACATAGTCGAGGAGTTCGGAACTCAGCCGAGAAAAATCAGCATAAAAAATAACTTAACAGGTGTTTGACCGTTTTTTCATAAATCAAATTTAAGGGCGCCATGGGGAGGGGTGAAATTATGGGGGAGGGGGGGTAAACGTAATATGTCTGAGGGTAAAATTATACATGGCCTATGTTGTAGACAATAACACATTACATCTTTTTTGTATCTTGCTATTTCATCACACGACGAATACTTACGGAGTTATTAATGATTTTGTACTTTTTGGTCGGAATTTTTTAAGTCCCAGGAACGACATAAATATTGATTCGAATGAAATTTTAAAAAAATTGTTTCTTTTATACTTTTATTATATTTTTCACGTCTTTTAGGGATGTGATACTAGGCATATAAACTTATCATTAAAAAAAAGAAGACACGTGTCTGAGGGTTTTTCGATGTGGTGTATATTATGAGGTGAAAGGGGTGAAAAGTGGGCGTTGAAGGATTCCTAACGGAGCGTGTATCTCTTAAACGACATAGGCGAGGAGTTCGGAACTCAGCCGAGAAAAATCAGCATAAAAATAACTAAACAGGTGTTTGACCGTTTTTTCATAAATCAAATTTAAGGGCGCCATGGGGAGGGGTGAAATTATGGGGGAGGCGGGGTAAACGTAATATGTCTGAGGGTAAAATTATACATGGCCTATGTTGTAGACAATAACACATTACATCTTTTTTGTATCTTGCTATTTCATCATACGACGAATACTTACGGAGTTATTAATGATTTTGTACTTTTTGGTCGGAATTTTTTAAGTCCCAGGAATGAATAAATATTGATTCGAATGAAATTTCAAAAAAAAAAAATTTTAATACTTTTATTATATTTTTCACGTCTTTTAGGGTCCGAAACCTACATGATATTTTGATGTATTTTTCGTCCCATGCATTTTTGGTTTCAGGTGATAGAATTATTTTCCACTAGGACCCATGCTTATCTACTATATAAAGCTCAAATACCACTCACTCACTCACTGACTGATTCATTCATCACGAAATCTCAGAAACCACCGAACGGATTGGAATGAAATTTGGTATGCAGCTTCCTCAAGGGCCGCAAACACCCACTAAGAAAGGTTTTTTGGATATTCAGGTTCTAAAGGGGTGTTAAGGGGGTAGACCCGCATTTCATTGAATAGCAATATCTCCCGATTGGTTTCATTGGGGGATGTGATACTCGGCATATAAACTCATCATTAAAAAAAGAAGACACGTGTCTGAGGGTTTTTCGATGTGGTGTATATTATGAGGTGAAAGGGGTGAAAAGTGGGCGTTGAAGGATTCCTAACGGAGCGTGTATCTCTTAAACGACATAGGCGAGGAGTTCGGAACTCAGCCGAGAAAAATCAGCATAAAAAATAACTAAACAGGTGTTTGACCGTTTTTTCATAAATCAAATTTAAGGGCGCCATGGGGAGGGGTGAAATTATGGGGGAGGGGAGGTAAACGTAATATGTCTGAGGGTAAAATTATACATGGCCTATGTTGTAGACAATAACACATTACATCTTTTTTGTATCTTGCTATTTCATCATACGACGAATACTTACGGAGTTATTAATGATTTTGTACTTTTTGGTCGAAATTTTTTAAGTCCCAGGAACGACATAAATATTGATTCGAATGAAATTTCAAAAAATTGTTTCTTTTATACTTTTATTATATTTTTCACGTCTTTTAGGGATGTGATACTAGGCATATAAACTTATCATAAAAAAAGAAGACACGTGTCTGAGGGTTTTTCGATGTGGTGTATATTATGATGTGAAAGGAGTGAAAAGTGGGCGTTGAAGGATTCCTAACGGAGCGTGTATCTCTTAAACGACATAGGCGAGGATTTCGGAACTCAGCTGAGAAAAATCAGCATAAGAAATAACTAAACAGGTGTTTGACCGTTTTTTCATAAATCAAATTTAAGGGCGCCATGGGGAGGGGTGAAATTATGGGGGAGGCGGGGTAAACGTAATATGTCTGAGGGTAAAATTATACATGGCCTATGTTGTAGACAATAACACATTACATCTTTTTTTTATCTTGCTATTTCATCATACGACGAATACTTACGGAGTTATTAATGTTTTTGTACTTTTTGGTCGGAATTTTTTAAGTCCCAGGAATGACATAAATATTGATTCGAATGAAATTTCAAAAAAAAAAATTTTTTTATACTTTTATTATATTTTTCACGTCTTTTAGGGTCCGAAACATACATGATATTTTGATGTATTTTTCGTCCCATGCATTTTTGGTTTCAGGTGATAGAATTATTTTCCACTAGGACCCATGCTTATCTACTATATAAAGCTCAAATACCACTCACTCACTCACTGACTGATTCATTCATCACGATATCTCAGAAACCACCGAACGGATTGGAATGAAATTTGGTATGCAGCTTCCTCAAGGGCCGCAAACGCCCACTAAGAAAGGTTTTTTGGATATTCAGGTTCTAAAGGGGTGTTAAGGGGGTAGACCCGCATTTCATTGAATAGCAATATCTCCCGATTGGTTTCATTGGGGGATGTGATACTCGGCATATAAACTCATCATTAAAAAAAAGAAGACACGTGTCTGAGGTTTTTTCGATGTGGTGTATATTATGAGGTGAAAGGGGTGAAAAGTGGGGGTTGAAGGATTCCTAACGGAGCGTGTATCTCTTAAACGACATAGGCGAGGGGTTCGCAACTCAGCCGAGAAAATCAGCATAAAAAATAACTTAACAGGTGATTGACCGTTTTTTCATAAATCCAATTTAAGGGGCCCATGGGGAGGGGTGAAATTATGGGGGAGGGGGTGTAAACGTAATATGTCTGAGTGTAAAATTATACATGGCCTATGTTGTAGACAATAACACATTACATCTTTTTTGTCTCTTGCTATTTCATCATACGACGAATTCTTACGGAGTTATTAATGATTTTGTACATTTTGGCCGGAATTTTCAAAGTGCCAGGAATTACATAAAAATTGATTCGAATGAAATTTCAAAAAATATTTTTTTTGATACTTTTGTTATATTTTTCACGTCTTTTAGGGTTCAAAACCAACATGATATTTTGATGTTTTTTTTCGTCCCATGCATTTTTGGTTTCAGGAGATAGAATTATTTTCTACTAGGACCCATGCTTATCTATCTATATAACTAATGTTATAACGGGATTCCCAATGTTAATGCGGGCGAAGCCGCGGGTAACAGCTAGTTGAATAATAAATGCGAGAGTCCATCTCCCTGTCTTACTCCAGTGTTGACATTAAATGCTTTGGTATATTCATTATTGATTCTAATTTTGCATTTGGGCCCTTCTGTGCACAGTTTTGCCATACTGATAAGTTTTTCTGGTATTACATTCCGTTGCATGTATTTCCACATTTGTTTCCTATTGACACTATCGTATGCCATGTTGAAATCTACAAAAAGAAGATGGGCTGTTTTGTTAAACTCCCAACCTTTGGATATTACTTGCTTTAAGACAAAAATTTGGTTTGTTGTAGATCTTTGGCTTCTAAATCCTGCTTGGTGATCTCCAAGAATTTCTTCTGCATAGCATGCTAGTCTGTTGTTGATTATTCTTGAGAAAACTTTATATGCGCTGCTTATTAATGATATCCCTCTGTAATTATTGCACTCGAATTTATCTCCCTTTTTGTGAATCGGAACTTCTACTGCCATCTTCCATTCTACTGGGATTTCTTCCTTCTCCCAGATTTCTACAAATAGGTTATGTAACCTTTTTAGCAAAGAGCTTCCACCTGCTTTAAAAAGTTCTGCTATTATGTTATCCTCTCCAGGGGCTTTATTGTTTTTTTTTTTACTTTTAACTACCTTTTCAGCTTTTTCATTGGTAGGAGGGTTAATCTTTGGCTGGACATTTAGGTATAATTCCTCTTCAATGTTTGTTGCCACTTCTTCACAATTTAAGAGGTCTTCAAAGTAGTTTTTCCAAGTTGCTAGCACTTCTGTTTGGTTGCATATAACATTGCCATTCCTATCTTTTACTCCTACTGATCTTGCCTTGTACCCGTGTTTAAACTATCTGACAAAGCGAAAAAATGCTCTCGTATTATTTTTGTTGCTATCATCTTCTGCTTTTCTTAGCTGATCTTTCACAAAGTTCCGTTTAGCTGCTCGTAATGTTTTGTTAGTCTCCCTATTTATCTGTTTGTAATTTTGTTTGTTGGTTAGAGTTTGTTTGGTTAGCATCAACTTTTTTGTTCTTATTCTATCGTCTATTGATCTTTGGCAATCCTCATTAAACCAAGGTTTTTTCCCCTTTGTACTCTCTCGATAACCTACAGCTTCTTCGGCTATTGTTGTGATAGAATCCTTTATTTTTTGCCATTTTCCCTCTACCGTTTGTTCCGATTCTTGTTGATCAAGATTTGGAATCTGTTGGTTAGCTTCAGTTTAAAATCATCTTTTATGGTTTGATCAGCAAGCCTTTTGATATTAAATTTTGAAACTGTAGTTTGATTCACTCTTTTGACTATACATAGTTTTTGTCTACGTTTGAAAATGACTAGGTAGTGATCTGTTCCACATTCTGCACCTCTCCTGTTTCTTACATCTACGATGCTACTTAAGTGTCTACTTTCCACTAAAACATGGTCAATTTGATTTTTTGTTATGCCATTAGGAGATACCTATGTTTCTTTATGAATATCTTTTCGAGGGAAATGAGTGGACATAATTTTAAGGTTTTTGGCACTAGCAAAGCTGATTAGCCTTTGTCTATTATCATTGGAGTTATCATGAAGGCTGTAGCCTCCTGTGTACTGTTTCCATATTTCTTCATTACCAACTTCGGATTTGCATCTCCCAAAAATTTTATGTCATAGCTGGGTAGGGTTGTCATCAATTGGTCTAAACTATCATAGAAAGAGTCTTTAACATCGTCCTCTGCATCCTCAGTGGGTGCATAAAAACATACTAGAAATATTATGAAACTTTCCTTTTAATTGCATGTAGCACATTCTTTCATTGATCCATAATATTTTATTAAAATGTTTTTGAGTTGTGATTTATGTTGAGGTGTGGCCAAGAGTTGTGAAAACGGAGACGATCTGGAAGGGCAAGGTGTTTCCTCCATGGCCAAGGATTTCTTTTTTCTTAAAAACTCTGCAAGATGTGAGGATTTGTTTTGAGGTGTAAACATTTGATTATTATCAACCTCATCCTCAACCTCGCTAGCACTACTTAAATATTCCTGTCCCTCTTCCTCTTTCACAGGGTCCTCGCGTAGCGTCTACGTAGCTTGTGAAACAGTGGGTAGCGATTCAGATGGCTTGAAAGAGGGTTTAAACATGGCTTTTAGCGGAGGTGCTAAATGTTGTTGAATAAACAAAGCATGATCCGCACGTGATCGTTTCAATTGACGAAACTTTTGGCGAATAGTTTTTTATCATTTCAAATGATCTTGTTGACTTCGTCGTTATGGTTGGGGTCCATCGTTATGCGTTACGGACACGGACACGGAGACGGACGTGACGTCATGCAGCCGCGTGGGAAGTGACGTCATGCAGCTGCGCGGGAACGTGACGTCATGCTCACGCGGGGAGCGAGAAGCAGACGCTAATGATTATTGGAGTCTGTTGAAAGGGGCCTGGTGTCGAGCGACCTGGGGCTTTGAGCGAAGCGAACACAAGAATACAGGGTGACTTCTAAAGAGATATACAAGTTGCCATATAAGAATACACTCTACAGTTACACTAGTCTAGCCAGATCGAACGCAGGCCTGCCTGGGGAAAAAACACTCCTTTTCAGAGAAATAACAACTCCGCAACAAGCTCCACGAAAACCCAAATTAAAATCGAAAATTACATTCTACAAATACCAAATTCAGTAAACTTCCCTCATTTCAGTTACTCTATACTTTAAACAGACACAGAAGGCATAGTCATGACTCCTTCATGGAGTAGGCTATTGTCTAATCAAGTTCACCTCTCCTTCACCTTTACCATACATTTCATGAACTCTATTTAAAAATCAGAAACTCACTCCACAAATCTGTAAACCAGTATTCTTCCCTTATTTCAGATAAACTATTCATTAAACAAACATATACCGTAAGGCATAGTCATGACCCCTTCATGGAGTAGGCCATTGTCTACATTTGGACACTCATACTACATCCTTACACTAATTCAAATTTACGGCCAAATGCTCCTTCTGACATGGAGGCAAAGGTTACCGCCGGCTTGCCTGGGATGATGGGCCACAGAACCGCTATCAAAAAGTACACAATTTACGCTTTATTCAACCAAACACATCTCTAATACAAGTACAAGAAACACATTTCTTCCCGTGACCCTTAAAGAGGTGCCCGCGCGGGAAGCCTAAGTTAATGGGTAATGCAGTCTGTTGAAAGAGTCCTGGAGCTTCGAGCAAAGCGAGAAGCCCTCCTGAGCCTTTCTAACATGTGTAGCATTTGTAGCATGCGTCATTTGAAATGATACAACGTCCAGTCTTTCAGACTGACTGTGATTTTTTTGGCTTTAATAATATGCTTTTTCAATTGATTTTCTGCTAACGCCATGGTGTCTTGACAAATTACATGAGAGGGAATGAGACAGTCCCTTAAATAGTAATAAAATGATCAAACCCTAAGCGATAACGAACTTGGTTGAGTTCACTTTGTTTGTCAATCACTAAACAGGCATGGCGTCGTGTGTTCCAGCACTTGGCACACAATTCGGCAAACATTTGAAAGGTGATATCAGGATTCACATGTTTATTATAAATGTGACGACTATTCCGCTCATCCTGGCGAAATAAAACAATGACATTGGCATTGTCACGAATAAGTTGCTTACACATTTTAGAATATGTTTGTCCTAGATAGAAGCAATCGATATGTTTGTGACGACCCATGCTGAAATAGCTTTGAATAATGGCTTGTCGTTCAGTGGATACATCATCGAAAATCATGAGTGAATCAGGCTTTACCTCATCCGGGGCAATAACATTTTCATGCATAGAAAATGTAAAATAATCCATATTCTCACTTTGTAATTCAGACATGACTTGATCCACGTACACGTAGAGAGGTTGGTAGAGAGATTTTGCAAAAATATAAATATTTTGAAAACGCAGACCATTGAGCGCTGTGATGAGCGTGAGCAAAAGATTGGTATTTCCACATCCTGAAGGTCCAACAATGATGCAGCGAATGGAAGACGGAAACAGTGAACCGTGACGTCGTTCACGTGATGTGGGATAGAGATGGGAAACCATGTCTCCCAAGGGGAATGACTCTTGCTGCTTAATAATCTTCATATCAACTAAGGCTTAGAGATGCTAGCAATCTGTCTATATACATGGAACCGAGCCTTGTCATAGAAACAGTAGACTGGTACTACAGGTTGACGTGGGCGTGCGTTAATGGCCAAAGCTAGGTCTGTGCTCATACATGATCCTAAACAAGAAACAGATCCTGCTAATATACACTATGTGGATAGGCCTCTGGTGCCAGGCACTAAACAGGGAGATTATGACTTTACAGGAAAGCGATTGACTCATGTGAAACATCCTCAAGTGTCTACGGATGTCACAACAAATAAGTATGTGGATAACAAGGTGCACGAGTTATATGACAAAGTACCTCTTCTTACGGCAAATGGCTATACGGCTAATCATCACCGCATTATTCACGTGGAAGACCCACAAGAAGAGGATGATGTCTGCACCAAACGTTATGTAACGTATCAAATGAAAAGACTTTATAAATCTGTTCCATCTGTATTTTTAGTGTACCTAACAAATGAAAAACCTGTAAATGACAGGAGTCATTTACCACTAGTCCATGATCAGCATCTGACATATGTGCTTTCTTCGGGTTAAAAACACTATCGATTACACTATGATGGAACTATTCATATGAAACAATCCATGCCTGATGAAAACCATTTACATGTAGACATAAACGGTCATAGGATGTTGGTCCATAACCATCAAACGGTAAATGTAGGAGATGAATTATCATTTCATCTCATGCTCACATGGGATGAAAAACAAGAAGGAAAAAGCATAAACGATTTCCCACTTTATGTGGAACTTAAATATACAGCCATGAAATAATGCTAACACGTTAGTCGTGACTTAAACTTTCTTGTGAAATGTTGTTGATCATCATCATCATGGTAAAACAAAGATATGTTGAGAAAAAGACTAAAAATAAGACCTTGTCCTTGCCAAAGCATGAAGTTAAGGCATTAGCCGACAAGCCCTTGCGAATGAAAAAAAATAAAAAATAATGTGTTGACCATAAGGAAAGCCCTTCGAGCAGCACAGAGACCTGTTATTCCAAAACGTCAGCGACAGGTTTCAAAACAAGGTCGAGTGATCCCTATCCCCAAACGAGCAGGATTTTTACCAGCGTTATTCGCTGGTCTGGCTGCTCTGGGTTTACTTTTGGGCAGTGCCAGTGCGGTGGCTAAAACCATTAAAGCTGCACAGCAGGGTAAGCAAGAATTGAAGGGAAAGTCAGCGACACCATGAAACGATGGAAGTCATTCTTATGGGGACTAGAAACACCAATTTAAAGCCAGCCTTTTAACAACAAGGATTTGGGATTTTCCCATCTGCAAATAAAAAAATAACCTCAACCATAGCAAGACATGCCCTAACCCATGAAGAAGTTAAAAGCTATTCAAAACAACTAAAGCTTTCTCATTTTCGAGGTGTGTTTATGCGGAATCAATTACCACGACGACTATGAAAACGGGAATGCGCAGTTTTAAATCTAGATGAGAGTACAGGACCAGGAACGCATCATGTAGCCTATGAGAAAGAGGAATCCATGATATGTTACTTTGACAGTTTTGGAAATCTACCCCCACCCATGGAACTAGTCACCAATTTGGAAACAGGACCAAGATATATTATAATGTGAAACGTGAGCAAACGTTTAACAGTCAAGAGTGTGGGCGTTTGTGTTTAATGTTTTTATATACGACACTGCATAAGCAAAAACGTCGTCAGTATGTCGACAGAAAGTAAGACGTTTACACTGCATCGACGTGGACCTGAAGTCAGCCTAGGCTTTTACCCACCTATTGAATTGAGTGAAAGACCTTATCGTTTGGGACTTGTTTCTCTTGAAACGTACAATAGAATATATGGGTACAATATACGTAAAGATGTAAACAACAAGTTTTACTATAATGATTCTCTGCTCACCCTGAACCCTGGTGGATATACAATAGATGATATTTATGAGCTCATTTATGTGGTACTAATCAACGAATATGGTTTTAAGTCTTTTCTTGACGGGACACACAAGTTTGAACTTACAGGAAATACCAACACACATCGCTGTAGTATTTTCTCTACGTTTAAGATTGACTTTGAATCACAATCCGATTCCATTGGCCCTTTACTAGGATTTAAACCACGAGTGTTGGAGCCCAACAAAAACACGATTCAGACTATGAAGTGAAATTGATTGAGGACCATCACGTGTCGGTGACGTGTAATATTATTAGCCAAGTGTATACCAATCAAGAGCCATCGCATTCGCTTTATGACTTTATTGTTGCATCGTCCAATGGCTATATTATTCGTGAGAACCCTCCAGAAGTGCTCTTTCATTGTGTGGCTGTTAATCCTATTAGTAATATAACGTTAAGACTGGTCAATAGAGATCAACAACTCATTCAACTAGATTCTATCACACCAGTGACTTACAAATTGGTGCTAAAGCCGCTATGAAGCTGGAGTATAAAGTATCAACACCGTCTAGGAATGGTGTTAGTTGTTTGCCAGGTAAATACACGTTCACACCTAAGGACAAGCAGATTTTAAAGCATCTGGGTTACAACATCAACCCCCATGATGAATTCTATCCTAGAAATGGTAAACAACATCGAGGAGCAACCAGGGGTGGTAAGAATTGACCTCCATTCCTATCAAGCGCAAACACTTGGACTCAATAACAATGATGAAATTCAATTTGTTATCAACAACCAAGATATTTACACCCTACCGCATGAAAGTGTTATTCAGATTGAAGGTCGACTCACTAAAGCTGATGGCTGTACACCAACGACATCCAAGTTAGCCAACCATGCTTTTGCCTTTGTGTTTTCAGAGATGCAATATGTGATTAATGATATTGTGGTGGAAAGCACTAGAAATGTGGGTATTTCAAGTGTCATGAAACTATACCCCTCTTATAGTGAGGAAGAAGGTAAAACACTTTGCATGGCAGGTTGGTCCCCTGACTCGACCAATGACTGGATGGTGCACACCGATGGCACCTTTACAGGATTTTTATCTCTTAAACTCATTTTAGGCTTTGCCGAAGATCACCAGCGTATTGTGGTTAACGCAAGGCAAGTGCTTTATCTGGTTAGAGACAGGACTGATAATAATGCATTGAGCTCAAGATGCACCCATAGATTCAAAAATTCAACTACAACGAATGCTATGGAAAGTACCCCACGTGTCCCTTGCCGATAGCAAAAAAACTGGACATGCTTAAGATTGTTGAAAGAGATATGCCATTACCCATGGAATTTAGAAGCTGGGCGCTCCATGAGTATCCCCTATTACCAAACACCAACACACATAGTTGGTCTGTGAAAACAGCATGCTATACAGAGAGACCTTTCTACCTAATCATGGGTTTTCAAACCAATCGCAAGTATCAAAAAGCCAAAGATGCTACACAATTTGATCGTCTGCAATTGAGAAATGCACGTCTTTTCCTCAACGGAGCTGTTCTTCCCTATGTAGGACTGGATTTGGATTTTTCAAAAAATAAATTTGGCCCCCTGTACGACATGTTTTTTAAATTTAGATGGTCGTATTATCTAAAAGAAAACGGTCCCATGTTGTCACCTCAAGCCTTTAGGACAAGGGCACCACTGATTGTCTTTGACTGTTCCTACTTGGAAGAGTCTGTCAAGCAATCCAATATCGACATTCGACTAGATTTTGAAACGCATGACAATGTTCCAGCCAATACCACGGCCTACCGTTTATCATTCATCACAATCAAGTCAACTATTATCCACTCTCCAACCAAGTGACGAGTGTATAAATAACAGGTCAACCCATGTCAAGCCACTCAGTCATGCCCTGCATTAAAGCCTCAACAGGTGTTACACCCATGACTTTAAAATCTGAGGAACAACGTTTCAAGACCTTTGAGGCGTGGCGTGTGCCTTTCATAAACCCTCAAGCCTTGTCAGCCGCTGGTTTCTATTATTTAAAAACAAGAGATGAAGTGAAATGTGCCTTTTGTTCCATCACCATAGATCAATGGGAAGAAAGTGATGAACCAATGCAAGAACATCAGCGCTGGTCACCAGCCTGACCCTACCTGTGTGGAGGTGGGTAATATAGCCTGTCATTCAAGCTCGCCCTCACTAGTACCTCTAAGTGATGAAAAAACAAGATACGATACGTGTGGACCTGATGGCGTCAACGGTGCTTCGATGAGCAGCTTACAGTCAAAAACACCCAGTTTAGAGACATTGGGACATATTCGGTGCTATGGACGCTATAAACACAAAAGACTGTATTGTTGTATGAGTTGGTATCGTTCCTATCTCAAAATGACAAAAGCATGTAAAACTCGTTATACCAATAAAATTATGTAATAAAAAAAAGTTTGCTGTTGATGTTATTATTTCTCATGTCCCCTGTCATATCCTAACTTCAATTTGTTTGCTAGAATGGGAATGTAAGTCAATGTCATGGGTACACCTTAGTGCGGATAGTCAGTTAGTGGTCAGTTGTACTTGATTCAGACAAGCATCAACATGTTGAGCACACTGATTGTGGATTGCCGAGGCTTTAACATTGGAGATAACAAAATTATAATTAAAGAGGTTGCCATTATTGATTGTTCTACTTTTTGGATATCACAAGCTACCCATTTGGTGTTTAAACCACCCTATGCTTTTTATCTGTTGTGTGAGAAAGACTGTAAACAAACTAAATGGATTGAAAATCATTTGCAACTAGACTGGAATCAAGGAACCATTTCATATAAGCATCTGGACATGGTGATTAAAGCCCATTTGTCCTCTGGCCATGTGGTATTTGTGAAAGGTAATGAAAACGCCAATGGTTACATCCATTTTTAAGACCTTACAGTCAATGTATTGATCTCATAGCCTTGTGATGTCCCTCGATTCAAACACTCATGGACCGCTGTCCCTGTGGCAATTTCTTTCCTTCTTCCGAATTTGGCCGCCTGTGGACCGCATGGAACCTAAGGCTTTCTGGTTAATCTCCTCTTCTCTTCCCAAAACCTCTTCATTCGTTCTCTTCTGATCTTTCGCTCCTCCTCGGATATTACCAGTTTGGCTCTAATTTTAGGTGTTTTCTCCTCGAACATCTTGATGTTGTCAATTCGGTTTCTGAACTTTTTTCTGTTGTGGATAACATCCACTGTGAGTCCACTTTCCTTGGCGTCTCTTTTAACCTCTTCTACCCACTTAGTTGTAGCCTTCAGCAACATTATCCATAAAGCCTTAGCTCAAGTGTGGCATCTCTTTCATTGGATAACTACCAATGCCTGCTGGGAGTTGTTGAATAAAATTAAAACTCAATGCTCACCCATGGATTACATCAGCGAGATTTCTACAAGCGACGTGTAAACATCAACGTAATACCATGGAGAGAGGAGATGCTACTGATAAGGCGATTAGGAAATTCTTTGTGTGCAAAAAGAAACTAGACAGTTTTACCAAAGAGGAATTATTGGCGCTCCCCAAGTCATTCATTTATTATGTAGCATCGAGTGCAGTGAAAGAAATCTGGCAACATGTACCAAAATCATGGGCTCAAGACCCTGTGTTGAGTGAATTGCAACCTTGTACGGCTTACGATCACCATAAGCAAGTGGGCATGGCAAAAATTACCTCTATGCGACAGTGTGCTACTTGCCAGCTGGTGAAACTGTATTACGGACATAAAAGTCCGTGTAAAGACTTTGTTTCCTCATTCCACGTGTGTGAAGGCGGGAAAAAGCATAAGCAACAACAACAACAATAATCATCGTCCACAGAGGAGGATGAAGATCAAACATTTTCACCATCAATGGAAAAGTATATATCAAACTTGTACCGGCAATGGCCTTATTGACAAAGTCATTCAATACTTGCCTATCGTAATCCATCTTCCTGGTTATCGTTCTTGTGGCCTTGGAACACATCTTGAAAAACGTTTGCAGCGTGTTGATGTTCCTATTAATCTTTTGGATCAAGCATGTAAAGAACATGACCTTTCTTATCGCCATAGTCATCCGGTTTTAAGTCATGTGGCTGATAAAGTGTTGTTGAAAAAAGCTCAACAACGTTTGGCATCCTGTGATACCTCAGTGGGAGAGAGGTTGGCAGTCTTGATTTTGACGTGTGTTATGAGAGGAAAGTTAATGATGTGTGGAGACAAACATTGAAAAAGGATTGAGGAATTTGTATTTATTTTGTATTGTATTTTTGTAAAGCGCTATTGGCTATAAAATAAAAACAAGGTTTCCCAGAGCATGATTTTTTTATTTTAAAAAAGGTGATAGGTATTTGTTGATGTTTTCACATTTTACATACATTTGTTATTTGTTATTTTCCAATTTTCACTTTTTAAATTCATTACATAATAATTTTGATACGACGAAGCTCATTTTCTATATCCAATAGTTCTTCCTCATATTCAGTATGACCAGCCTTTTTACAGGCATGCAAGTACTGAAGCCGCTGGATTAGCTTACTGGGATTGTTCCAGTAAACAAATTTAACAAATGATTTTAGCGGTAAACAGAGCATTTTCATTATCATTAACATCATCAGCCGGCCCCGTGGTGTTGTGGTAGCGCGCCTGCCTCTCACCAGGAGGCCCCGGGTTCGATCCCTGGCTTCTTCAGGGATTTTAAAACTGAAGTGAGGGTTGAAACGGGGTGCACTCAGCCACTTGAGGACAATTGAGTAGCTGTCTGTCAGTGAGACAGCGCCCCGATCACGAATACCAAGATTAACGACCGAGGGGACCCGACGCGCTGATCACGCGTCACCCCATTACCTGCAGGCCAAATGGCTGGGCAGCGGTCGCTTGGTCGGCCTTAGCCCGTCATGGGCTGTATAGTGCCAGGTGTTGTTTTTTTTTTGTTTTTTTTTATATTATCATCATCATCCTCAGCATCTTTATCACTATTATTATAATCACCATCATTGTAATCAACATTATCCTCAACATCACTAAAACTACTGAATTCCTTTTGTTCCTTTTCCACAGGGACCCCTTTCATAGTCTGTATTGACTTTGATAGCGTTGAGGTTTTCTTAGACGTTGACAACTGTCCTAACATGACTTTTTGAGGATATGATAAGTGATTTTGAACAACACTGCACTATCTGCAATATCGTTTTCTTAAACTTGCTTTTTAGCATTTTCATGATTTTTTATAAACAGCAACCGTGGTTTGTTTGGAGCACTACATTGATGAACACTCACACTTAAAACCTTTACATTTTTACTTTTTAGATTCCTTCGACATTTTGTTAACCTCTCTTTTGAGCATCGCCAGAATATTATTCTATTCACATTCTGACGATTATAGTTATAAGAGTAGCCTTGATAGAATGCACGTTGCCTACCTTTGTTGGTTGTAGTAAGTTCCATAGTAGTAACTGACCTGTCAGTATGATGTTTACACTCCGAAGGTTACAACTCTTGATAAAGTGACTTACCATAAGCTTATATATTGGATTTTGTGTTGGCTTATGTGTTGGCTTTTGTGTTGGCTTTTGTATTGGCTTTTGTGTTGGCTTATATATCGGCTTTCGTGTTGGCTTATACGTTTAGACGTGCTTTAAGACTGGCTATGTCGTCTCACTTAGTTCACCTAACCTAATGTTACATTTCATAACCTAACCTAACCCCATGTAATGGCTTTTGTGTTGGTTTATGTGTTGGCTTTTGTGTTGGCTTTTGTATTGGCTTTTTTGTTGGCTTATATGAGGTGCCTAGAATCAAAACCCTCCAAATCCATTCCCTCACTTTTTTGGCAAAGTGGCAAAATCTGACACAAATGAACCAATACCCAAAAAGAAATACTTTTTTCACTAAAAATTGAATTAATTATTTCTAAAAGCAGTGACGAAGTACGAAGCTGATCCCCGAGATAGCTAAAAATGTATGTAGAAAAATATAAAGCAATAATTCGGATTTGTCGGGGTTTGTTACTAAGATTTGGATTTGGCAGGTTTTGATAACAAAGAGCCCTAATACATTTGACGTTGCGAGAAGAGATTGTAGAAACTGCGGAAGCTTTATTAACAAATTAATATTTTGAATGAAAGTTAACTAAATATAGGTTATAAAATTAAAAAGTCGTATAATTTTTGTGTTTTGTTGTCGATGTTATTGTTGTTTTAAGGGGCGGTTTTGTGTTTTATTAGAATAAACAGAAAAATAATAAAACTAATATTACCCATTCAAGGAAGCCTCCGTGGCTTAGGCGGCAGCACGCCGGCCTCTCACCGCTGGGTCCGTGGTTCAAATCCCGGTCACTCCATGTGAGATCTGTGCTGGACACAACGGAGGCAGACAGGTTTTTCTCCGGGTACTCCGGTTTTTCCTGTCAAAATTTCATTCCAGCAACACTCTCCACTATCATTTCTCATCTGTCATTCATTTAATCATTGCCCCAGAGGAGTGCGTCAGGCACCGGCAGCCGGCACAGTTCATATCCTCCCTGCTAGATGGGGGCTTCATTCATTCCATTCCTGACCCGGTCGGAGACTGGAAGCAGGCTGTGGATTTTCATTTTCATTACCCATGCAAGCTTTGATTGCCGCTGACCCTGGCTGTGCCAGCGTTTATGTTTATTGTAGCATGAGCTCTGCGGGGCGAAGCGGAGGACTCAGCGATGACAGAGTGCAATCTACACATAGGTCACGTTGCATTGCGTCAGATAAGCGTCTCAGGAGCTCATGTCCCCATGGACAGTTACATGATGACTGGGGGTACTGGAGCAGAGTCATATCCTACACGCGCAACTGTACCTGTCAACGAAGCACGCTGACGTGTGACACAAGTACATAAATAGTAGTTCCCATCTCCACCGCCGGCAATCAATTCGTGAAAGGGTAATAATAATGTACAGTAAATAACCCCTGGTACTACAGCCCGTGAAGGGACCCATCCCCAGCCTTTTGGCCTGCAGATATTGGGGTGACGCATGACCAGAGCATCGAGTCCCCTCGGCCGTTAATCTTGGTTTTCGTGATCGGGGCGCTGCCTCACTGTCTGGGTAGTTTATTGGCTGAGGAATAACCCACCCACCAAGGGAAGATGATTAAGAGAAGGAAGTAGATTTGGGATTGGAAAAGAAGGATAGAAAAATAGGAGGAGAGTCCCACAAAAATAATAAGTTTCACTTTAAACACACTTCAAGGCGATTGCCACAGAAACTTAACCTCCTGATATCTAAAATAGGTACGAGCTTGGTCGAGGCCAACGGGAACTGCAGCTAAGACTTGGGCAGTTTGCCAGAGAGAGGCTTTAGTGTCTTTCCTCCCAAGCACGAATAAAAGTACTATAGGGAAGGGTGATGGTCTGGCCAGACAGATAGTAAAAGCTTTATTGAGTATGAACGAGGGCATAAACCTAGGAAGAGCTAGGAAAGCCAGGATCTTGCCTAACTGTAGTATCAGAGAAATGATGAATCCAAAAACAAATATTTAATTTATTGAACAATTCAAAGAAGCGTAACTTTAACAAATAAATATGTTCTATGTAGTTGGCAATTTGGGGTCGCAGACCTCCAACAACGTTCAGAAATTGCTCCAGGCAAATGACCATTTACAAGGTTTCAAACCTTACATGTTTCTAAAATCTTTATAAGATTTAAAAAAATGAACAATGAAATAATTAAAGCTTAAACGTGAATTGGAGAACAAAGAGTGCACCTTAAGAAATTCTGGAGAGAATGTTCTAGAGAAAGTGACAACTTTGAAAATAACAATAATAACAACATGAAAAATAAGATAGAAGTTCCTACAACTTCTTATATTTATACAGAATTAATATATGAGAATTATACAAAGAGAGAAGGTCACTTACTGTGAAACCTGAAGAAAGTGAAAGGGAAAGTTCTGGACTTCCCAAGTTTGAGCAGGAATCACTCGCCAAATGGGACAGTTTCCATTTCGTGAAACCTGAACATGACTCGCTCAAGAGTTTAAAGAATTGTTTTCCCTGATTACGGGAAAGGAACAACGTAAATTTAAAACTTGTATCACACAAGCAATTATGCAGAATTTAATTAATGTTAAACTAGCAAAGAGGGAAGGGCACCTTGTGAGTGACACCTTATAGAAAGTTACAATTTTATTAATAATGATGGTTAGTAGAAGGTTGAGGAAAGATCATTGGGATATAGGATCAATGTTCATGGCCGTATTTAATATAACCGGACGATCGCGACGCGGTAGAAACGTGGAGCAAGCACTGTTTATCACTATAGTCTATGAAGATGGATGCAAAGTTCACTATAGAAACACTAAAGTTCATGAAAAAGAAAGTTATTGCAATTATGGAAATAACTGATTGCACTATATAGGTGAGAGTCTATTTCTTGAAAAAGTTGTGATTTACAATTAAATGCGCCATAGAATGTTCCAGAGGTTCCAGCGGTGGAGGAAAGTTAGCTATTGCAAAAATTTGTAAGGAAGATTCCTCATTTTAACTAGCATTTTCACAAGTGCGTGAACAATACTTGACGGCAAGACTCGCAGATAGAGAACAAGATCTCGAAGGTTCCAGAACGACCTTAGCAGAAAATGGGGTTGAGAAAATCCAACGGAGGAACTAGCTTTATAATTATAGACAGCGGGTATTAGATAATATCCCACGTAGCGAGAGGGTTTCTCGTTTAAATAGCTTAAGAAAAGCTCTTTTTTAGTAAGGTTGGCTTATACAAGCAAAAGCTCAACATGGCAAATCCCACGAAGAATGATTATTGCCCCAAAGTAAATGATTTCACACTGTCTATAAATTATAATTAAAAGCACGTGGAAGTTAAAACCATGAAGATGAGGTTAAAACTTTTAAAATGGTACTTATCTTGATTTCATGTTGAAGTCGAAGTTTCTGTTGAAGATTACTTAGCCAACATGGCGTAGAAGAGGGTGAGCCTCTTGGTTTGAGGAGGCAAGCTCGAGCGGAGCTTTGACTGAACGAGTCAACTGCAGACTAAGAAGTGAGTGCAGCTCAACGGAGCACGGAGGGACCAAGAAGGGGGGAAAGAGTGGGGGGTAGGAGACAAAAGGAGAACATATAAGCATTGCCAATATTGTAACAAAAAATGTATCTTCTCTTGCTGAGCCGGTCTTCAAAGAGTTGACAACAGATGATACCAGCGCAGCATGGTGAGTAAAGAAGTGGACGTAGTCCTCTTGCTCAAGGAGAAAATAGCTGGCGATGATAACAGGATCTGGTAGCCAAATGGATATGGAATTCCTCTTGCGCGAGGAAGAGTTGAAGAGCTTCAGAGATTCGCTGTTATATGACGCTAGGTGGGTCATAGAATATATATCTGGAACAGACTCATACAAAATATAAGCAACCGGAACACCTAAGAGAAAACAGAAGATCACTGTTGGTGTCTGACAAAGAGGAAGGAAAGAACATGCAAAAACATTGAAAATTATAATCTCAGGTACCGTGTATTCCAAGAATGCACCACTGTCTGTTACTCAATTGTCCTCACGAGGCCGAGTGCACCCCGTTCCAGCCCTCACGTTAGTTTCCAAAATCCCTGACGGAGCCGGGAATCGAACCCGGGGCCTCCGAGTGAGAGGCAGGCACGCTACTCCAACACCATGGGGCCGGCAATACTGTAGCCTACAGCACTGAACAATAATAATAAGAAGAAAAAGCGTCAAATTAAATTCATATCCAATTACTATGGTCCAGGCCCTTAGAGACAAAACTATCGTCATTCAACTATTAAATCACATTCTTTACTGGAAGATATAGCTACACAATGTCTGTTTCTACCTCATCCTCAATAGTAGTTTCTCAATCATCATCATTCTCGTCGTGTTCGCCACGACGTTCCAGAATGCAATAAAACTGCAGCTCTTCATTTTCCCTCCAGCGTTCTCCAAAATGCTTCGAAAGCAGTCTCGAAACATCTTTCACTTCTTGTGCCTGAAGGACAATCCCTCTGTTTATGTCTTCTGGCTTTACGTGAGTCATATCAAACTGAGGTTTCGTTACACGTTTATGTTCGCAAATGTTAGTTCTGTGGAAAGCATCACCCAGACCAAAATGTTATTGTTCTTCTTGTCCTTTGTCTAAATTATCCAAAACAAATTATTATTTCAGAAAGTATAACAACATAAACCATTCAAATCACGTCAGGCAGAGGTACATTCTCTCACTAATGCACGTAGGTAAAAAGTAAACATTTCGCAAAGCATCATGGAAGGTAAGATGGCAGAACTGGGTGCTCCTATTGGCTGATGTGGATGTGGCGGGTTTTGTGACCAAAAATGGTGAAACTGTCGTTGGACTTGGCGGATATTGCAACTAAGCCTCAACTTTGACTTCGTTTTATAGTAGGATGTAGCGGGTTTGGTAACAAAATAATAGTTTTGATGATATCAGCGCAGCAAAAGCTATATGAAACAATGCTTATCTCAATTTTCATAAAATATGGATTTGGCGGGTTTTGATTCTAGGCGCCTCATATATAATGGCTTTTGTGTTGGCTTATACGTTTAGACTTGCTTTAAGACTGGCTATAACGTCACACATAGCTCACCTAACCTAATGTAACATATCATAGCCTAACCTAACCCCATGTGTTGGCTTTTGTGTTGGCTTTTGAATTGGCTTATGTATTGGCTTTTGAGTTGGCACAATCCCAATAAGCTCGTCCAGCGACTACAGCTGTTGCATGTTTCACGTCAAGCCAGCCATACCGGTCATGATTGAGAAATTCAAGAAATCGAAGAAGAACTTCGAAATGCCAAAATTATTGTTTAAGCCCTCACCCATTGAAATGGTCATTGCTCATGAGTTGTTGGCTTTTTGTTGGCTTTTGGAATTTTGGAAAGGGGGTGTCAGCCCGAGTTCAACGACACCTCATTCGTCAAAATCCGACCATGCGTTCGGGAGATATCGATTTTGCCCCAGAATGTATGGCGGGTTAGTATGTGACGTCACCAGGAAAGTAGGCTATGGGTCAACATTTTAGATTTTTTGATCACAGCTCGTAGGTTAGGTTAGGTTAGGCTAGGTTAAGTTAAAGCTATGGCCGCCATCTTGTGACGTCACTATGAAAGTAGGCTATGGATCAACATTTTGGAACTTTTTGATCACACCTCGTAGGTTAGGTTAGGCAAGGTTAAGTTAAGCTATGGCCGCCATCTTGTGACATCACGAGGAAAGTAGGCTATGAATCAACATTTTGGAACTTTTTGATCACACCTCGTAGTGACGTCACCAGGAAAGTAGGCTATGAATCAACATTTTAGAACTTTTTGATCACACCTCGTAGTGACGTCACCAGGAAAGTAGGCTATGGGTCAACATTTTGGAACTTTTTGAACATACCTCGTTGTGACGTCATCGGAAAGTAGGCTATGGGTTAACATTTTGGAACTTTTCGAACACACATCGTATGTTAGTGACGTCATGGCCGCCATTTTGTGACGTCATGGCCGCCAGCTTGTGACGTCATGACCGCCATCTTGGCCACCATCTTGTGACGTCATGGCCGCCATCTTGGGACGTCACCAGGAAAGTAGGCTATCATCTAGAACCGGTACTACCCCCCACTGATGTCGTTTTACAATTTCAATAAGTAGTAGTAGGGGAGCAGTGCTGACCCTGGTTCACCAGACGCGGCTTTGCCCATTAAACCAAGCGAAGTTCAAACATTTAAATGGACATTTCTCGCAAACCCATGGTCGGATTTTGACAAATGAGGTATCGTGAACTTTAGGTGACGCCATCTTTCCTATGCACCATTTGTTATATTTTTAAAAAGTTCAATTTTGTTTTGTTTTTGAAAGTAGGCCTTATTTTGAAAACCAAACATGATAGAACGTTGTGCAATGGCGTAAACGAATGGTCTCTATGTCCTTTATCGTTAGAACAAAAGTTTTTTTTATTTTCCCCCAAAAAAGTCCAATTTTGAAATTGCATATAGTTTGGGAACTAAGAATTCTACAAAAAAGTTTGTTTGACATATATTAATTGTCTTTACCCCCTCTATCCACAAACCAAGTTTCAAGTCTCTAGGACAAAAACTGGGCAGTAGTGGTTTTTTAAGGGTTCTACAGCCTCCTCCTCCTCCTCACCCTCTTCACAATATGGCGACCGTAGCTTAACTCAAACTAGCCTAACCTAACCTAACCTACGGAACTAGCCTATCCTAGTTAGGCTGACGTCATGCGATGCAGGAGTCGCAAATGAACGCTCGGCTACGCTGACCCTTTAGCCTACTTTCCCGCGAACGTTGTCGATATCTCACGAACGCTTGGTCATATTTGGATTTATGACGTGTCAAATGGCTTGTCTCAAAACCCTCTTTATGTTGTTAATAGGTTCAAGTTTTGAGAATGAGGGAAACAGAATTACTTTACTTAAAACCATGATTTTAGACATTTTGTTATACACTGCTCAAAACAATTACAGGGACAAGAATTTGATCCCGTCTACCATGTAGATAGTCCGTGATTACGATATTAACTATTGCCCGTATTCTTCCGACATGTTTTAAGAATGCGAGGACATCTGCAAATGTCGTAGGAAAGCCATGGCATAGTGGCAGAAGACACATGCCGTAAAGTGAAATGGACGAGCAATGTCGCACTCTATCTTCGAGTGCGTGTAAGTGAAGAGTACGTTACTATCCGCTTGGTGTACGTTGCATTAGTCGAAATGAGGCATCTGAATGAGACAGAATGTGTTCGGGCAGTGACAATACTGCAGTAATGTTGGACCATGACGAATAGAAGGACCTAGTGTGAGGACTCCGCCATTATAGCACGGTAGTTTGTGGTCCCGCCGCTACAAGCACTGCAAGCGATAATGTCCAACAACGTGTCCTGTTGTTGGGTCGAGCCGGGTCTTAGAAAAGTGCGCGAGAAGTTACTGTGTGAGATATTTGTGTGAATTAAATTGAATTTTCTTTGCATTCAGGTCTTAAATTCAGTTCATTGTGTCTTGTGTACATCAGCGTTTTGTGTTGTGAACTTCAAACATATTTCTTATGCGGCTTTGTTAATTTAATAGTTCAAGATGCCGTACTGGTTTTTGCCTGGCTGTAAGTCAGGATATGGTAGAGTAGTTGACGATATACGATCTTTTTCACCACCGTAGAATACAAATCAATTTGAAAAATGGGCCAGAGCTATTCCACGAAAGGATACGGAGTTAACGCGAAGTATTAGAATTCTTCAAATTCATTTCTCTGATGATTTGATATTAAAATCAGGTAATTTTATAGTGAATGGTGAAGAAGTGGAAATCTCTCGTGTGTGGTGGAAGTTACGACCTGGAGCAGTGCCTCATTTTCCCCCTAATTTACCGAAGTAGTGAGAATAAGTCCCGTAAAGCTCCCAACAGGAAAAAGAATCTCGACACCACCAGTAAAAGAAGAAAGAAGATTGAAGATGGGAGTGGAGCAACGAATGAGGCATTAAAAGGTCAATCCAGTGTTGATAAGAATTTGGGTCATTCTAGTGTACTTACTGATGCTGAAAAGACTATAATATTGTTCAAAAGGCGCCGTAAGAATGCTAACCGTAATTTGATTCGCGTTAGATCCTGCCTTAACTCAGCAAAATCGAGAATTAATTTGCTGGAGAAGCAGGTTCGAAATTCACAGGCATTTAATTACAAAGATAACGATTACAGTGGCGGATCCAGGCCTTGCGAGGCCCTGGGCGATATGATTAGGTGGGGCCCACAACAATAGAAAAAAAAATCGAATCAAATGGAAAATAGTTTGGTAATAATAATAATAATAATAATAATAATAATAATAATAATAATAATATAAAGAATAGTTACAATATTTTAAATACACTACAGTACATTGTTTTAATAATAAGAAAGAAACCTTTATGCCCCTTTGAATAAGATTATGTAAACAATGAAATATTAAAATATTACTTTGCGACTTTTTTCCCGGCTGAAGTCTTGTATTATTTCACTGAAATCTTAACTTGCTAAACGGTCACGAGAGGTCATAGCTACACTGAGGAAAGGAATATGAATTATAAATTAGTTTGAAAAGTATACTTAATTAATTAAATGTAGAAAAATCCATGGCGCGGGGCCCCTAGGACCGCGGAGCCCTGGGCGGTCGCCCTCCTCGCCCTCTCCTGGATCCGCCCCTGATAACGAACACCTTAGCAAGAAGGAAAAGATGATAATAGACACTATGCTCAAGAAATGCCAGGAAAAATCTCGCAATGGAATGAGGTACAGCAATGAATTCATTTTAGAGTGTTTATTGTTGAGAATAAAATCACCGAAAGGATTCCGTCATTGTCGGCGACATAATCTCTTGCCTCTGCCTTCAGAAAGTCACTTGAAAAAACTTTGTAAATGACTAAAGTGGCCTTATGGAGTTAATGCGCATAGTATAAATGCTATTTCAGACTATTTTAAGGAAGAAAAGAATGATAATTCACGTTACGGTGTTGTAATTTTCGAAGAAGAGAAGCTAAGAGAAGAAATCGAGTTAAATAGCTTTTCTGATAAAGTAGATGGATTAGTTGATTTAGGTGAACACACACCTGACCTCCAGAATAACGTACTTGCAAATCACGCTCTAGTGTTCATGTTCGTACCTTTCATGCATATATTGGGTGCAGCCAGTTGCTGTTTATGCAAGCGGAAATGCTACTCCAGGGGACATTCTAGCAAAAATTCTAAGTCTAGGTGATTTTGCAGTTAGAAGAGGCTGGGGCGAGGGTGGCTGGCTTTACTTGTGATGGTAGTCAATCAAATAAAAAGGCCAGGAATTCGTTAGGAGTCAGTGGCAAGACAAGCTCTCTACAACCTCACATCCTTAATCCTGCAGATGTTACGAGAAAGATCTGGACTTTCTCCGACTGTATATTCCAGGAATCTGTGTGTTCCGTAACATGTAATGAAGACCGTAGTTCTTATTTCCGTGAATTATATTTTCCGATGTGCCCTGCCATGCTATTTTAATTGTAACCGCTAATTACTTTTTAAAAGAGTATTAGTTACAAAGTAATTAGTTTCCCTTAGCACCATCCCTAAGACCAGCTGACCCCGGCTGTGTGGAGCTTGTCCACTCTAGCGCTGCCTGGCGGGGCGCGCTTGAACTTCAGGAGTCTTCTCACTTTCTCCTTCTATTCGTCATGGTTGGACTATACGTGCAGTGTCTACGGAGCTTAATGTGGCTTCATCTGTTGTTGGGATGGTTTGGAAACGATTTTGTGAAACGTCTTCATACACACGAAAGCCACGGCACGAGAGAAAACAAAAAACACCGACCAGAGACGACCGATATGTGGTGAATTGTTCTCTCCGCCGGCGTTCATGGCCGGGACCTGCAAAATGATCTAAGAGCAGCAACTGGTAGCAGTATCAGTGACCAAATAATGCACAAGAGACTCCGGGAGGCAGGTTTAAGACCAAGACGACCTCATCAGCTCCCACGATTAACTGCTCGGCACAAGAGAGAGGGACTTCGATTTGCTGAGGACCATAGGAACTGGCAGCCGCGTCACTGGCGCAATGTATTGTTTACGGACGAGATCCGCTTTCGTCTAACATGGTGAGACGGGCGTATAAGTGTCTATCGTCGTCGTGGTGAACGTTATTATGAAGCAGCAGTCCAGGAAAAGGACATCTTTGGCCGTGCCTCAGTCATGGTGTGGGGTGGCAACACAATTGATGGCCGATCGGACCTTCAGATAATCAGAGGCTGACTGAATGCTCAGAGGTGACATCAACAAGATTGCACTAGGTCATGTTATGGCCATTACAGTTGCAATGGGTCCTCAGTTTATCCTGCAACTAGATAATGCGAGAGTTCATTCAGCAGCAGCCACCATGGAAACTCTACAGGTCTTCCCGATTCAAACATTCGACTGGCCTGCGTTGAGTCCTGATCTCAATCCCTTTGCGCATTTATGGGATATGCTGGACAGACAACTTCGGGCCCGTCCTGTAGCGCCTCAGACTCTGGAACAACTTGCAGAGGCCCTTATGGAGGAGTGGGACAAAATTCCACAAGAAACTGTTCGCAGACTTGTCAGGAGCATGCCACGAAGATGTGAGGCAGTTATACGGGCACATGGAGGGTCTACTAGATATTAAACTGTTTCTTTTTGTGCGCTCTGTGCATTCATGGAAGGACTCTCTACTTTGGTTGACGACATTGTGTTCCGTTTCTGATCATAGCACCAACATGTGTGCTACGACATGCACAAGTTATGTAAATTTCCGTTAAATAAAGGTTTCATTTCTCAGATAACATGGCTGTTTCACTCCACCTATTCCTGGCAAAATAATGCAGGTGTTTCAAATGTTGTCCCTCTAATTTTTGGAGCAGTGTATCTTGCAAACCAATAATGATAGATACGTGTACGAGGTGTCAAATGACTCGGGGTGACGTCCTCTTTAAAATGTGTTTTTTTTAACAAAATTTACAAGGGGCCTAATGCTATACATGTTGAAAAAATATGTTTTTTTACCTGTTTACAATGTGCATGAAGAGTGGTTGTTGTGAGAGACGGTACCGCTGGGTGTGTGTGTTTGAACGAGCCTATCACTGTCCACGATGACCATGCTTAATAGAACAATCGATATTTCGACGGGACGGTTTATGACAGAGCGAGGGTTGGTTTTTCCGATATTTTACCCCCGAAGGGAATCTTTAACCTGTAAAGGATTATGAATTACATGGCAAATGATAATTCTATGATTAGATGAAGGACAAACAGAACTTGGTTACATGTTGGTTGAAGCGAGTAGAGAAAACAAACTTGCTGAGGGCAGACTAGCAGGATTTGAATGTCATTTGAGCTTATTGGAATGCGCTGATCTGACTTGAGAACAGGTGCAATGGAAAACTACAGAGGCGCAGAGGACACTTGAAGGTCAAACGATCTGACAATCATGGTGGGAGGGGAGAGCGAAATGCATGTGGACACGTGTGAAACCACATGTAAGCTAACAAGTCACCCCCTGTTAGGTTCGTACGTGAGAAAATGCAAGTTGATGTGTAATATGACCTGACACATGTGTTGACCTTGGACGATAGTTGTATACGTGCATCATAACAGCTAATAAGCCCCATCCTGTTTGGTTCGTACGTGATAAAATGCTAGTTGATGTGTAATATGACCTGACACAGGTGTTGTCCTTGGACGTTAGCTGTACACGTGCACGATAACAGCAAACAAGTCACATCCTGTTTGGTTCGTACGTGAGAAAATATTAGTTGATGTGAAACATGATACGACGCAGGTGTTGACCTTGAACGTTAGCTGTAGACGTGCAAGATAACATGATGCTCAAGTGTTTAAATTGCTGAGTCAGTAAAAGTATAATGCATGTGTAGGAATGACATAACAGCCAATAGCTAGGCGAGAGCTGTGGGCAGCAGTGGTGGGAGGGGAGGGGAGGAGAGGGGAGGGGAGGGGCAGTGTAAAAGAGAACACAGGTAAAGAGAGAGAGACGTGTTGCTGATAACACTTTACTCTTAGTTGCAAGTCTCTGACCATTTGGAACTTGTATGTAGACCTAAGCACAATACACACAGGGTTATAGGTTAAGTACAACATGAGTGAATAAATAAATACAAGGCACACGGGTTCACACAACAAGTAATTTATTAATCCAAGAATGAAAGGCTGAGCAAAATCCTAGCCATTTTACATATAGCTTTATATCCTTTCTTGTTTCAACACTTTTTCCACAAAGTAATGTTTAGGAAATATTGTCTTGTAAAGTTCTTGGAGATAAAACCTGATTTTTTATAAATTTGTCCCATGTGTATCTTTCTAGTGAACCCATGTACCATGGGGTCAAAGGGGTCGAATCCATGTATTTTTGCTGAAAGGAAGGAAAGAAATATACAGTCTTCAGAGGAACATAGAAAGATTTCATGCAAGAAGACTAGCATAACGTTGTGTAAGAAGCTGGACCCAGGTGGCCAGGAAATGAGATCATGCCTGACTCATTGATAAGGAGCCAGTCACGAATATAAATAGAAGGAGTGGAAATTTCCAGGCGTGTGACAGAGAACGCGTTTCGGAATTAGCCCTTACCTTGCAGTAAAACGGCAACAGCGCAGCTGTGCCAGAAGAATAATAATTAAATTTAACCCATTTACAAGAATAATATTAACTAAAGAAGTACATCATTGTGAATCATTTCGCATTAGAGATTTTTGTGTGGAGAAAAAGCTTTAAATAATTGCTTAGAAAAGAAGTGCAAATGCAGCATGACGTAATTAAAAGTTTCCCGAGACCCGAGGAGTGGGGAAGTAAAAATCAACCGTAACACCCACACAGCTGAAGACTAAATTTTATTTAATATCTCAGAAATGCACGATCGATTTTCATGTGCAAAGAAGTCACTTTACGTTTAGGAAACGAGCTTTCTAGAGATATAATTTTTATAAGTGTGCGACCATTACTTCAAAAGTTGGTCACGAAAAGGACTAGGATTTTATCTTTTTTTTTAGCTAAAGAGTATAAAACTCCTGGCAGAACCAAGCCAATCATGCAGTTATTCCGAGAGCCCGAGAGGGGGCGTCCGGCTGTATCAGTATTATTCAGTCTACCATATGTGCCGGAGGGCACGGTGCTGTTTCGCACACTATCATCGTAAATGCAGTTTCAAACAGCCCGAGGGGGCGTCACTGTGCTACATCACATCATGCAGTCCATCCAGGGGAGCGTGACGTTGAAGCATCACATCATGCAGTTTACTAAGACTCCTTGAGGGGAGACGCTACATCACCAAAGGCAGTCTACGAGCATCCCTTGAGGGGAAACGCTGTATCACACCGTATAAACAGTATCCGACAGCCAGAGGGCGTCGCTGTATCGACAACCATCGTGCATCCGTAAGGAGTGGCCGATAAGTATTATTATAGTATCGCCGTGTGGAGAATTAGGAAAATCCTAAATACAGGATCTAGTTCCGCCAGTATAAATTTTACAGTGAAAAGTTCAGTAATTACAGTCAGAGTAGGCTGCGAACTTAGAGAACAGGCGATAGGTCTTCAAAAATACAGTCCAATTAAACGACCTAAAATATCGTAACGTTTTGAAGTACCATAACAGCTAGATAAACATTCTATCAACGTATAAGAACCCGATTAGGGTCGGACAAAATAAGGTTCGCATAGGGTTCTGAAAAAATAGGACTTCGAGGACAGAATAAGCAGAAAAAAGAAGTAAATTCTAGACATTGTTTTAAGGAAACAAACGAACAATAAAAGGCACCAAGTTACGAGGAGTATTAGTTGCGAGAAATAATAGGTCACCGATAGATTATCTGGGAGACCGTGAATAAGCCAGACTTTCACTAGACAACTAATAGGGTCTAGAAAGAAGCAGTTCGAGCTAAATAAAATAATAGCCGGTCGTCAGGAAACCGGATTCGAAGAAGTACCAGTCCAGGAGGGGGTAGATGGTTCGAGACTTTCATATTGGTTAGACAGGAAGCCGACATTTACGAATTTCACCCTTGGAGACGGGATGTAAAGAAATCACGTGTGGAAGGCATAATTAAAGCCTTAGTGATTAGAATCTGTGTAGTGTAAATATATCAAATTTGTGTTAAATAGTAATGTTTTAGTGATTTTATTGTGTATCATAGAAGAATACACCAGTGTAATTTAAAATGTTATCAGTGTTTAATGTATATGAGTTATATGTGTATCAAGATATGTCAGTGTATGAAATGAATCTGTGCAATATGGATTAATTACACATTGTGGGCGAGATGAAACATCGTTGGAAAGCACGGTATTCGACCGTCTGAGCATGTGAGTAAATAATTTCATTATGTTTGTGATGGGGAAGTGTTTGTGTACAGTCCACCGGAGTTTGAGAAATAGGGATGTTTTGAATAACAAATAACAGAATAGGAGCGCGGTCTGAACCAATAAAAATTGAGAAATTATGAAATAATTATGTGAAATGAGTAAATCCTTTAGAGGAAATGTATGAGATAAAATATCAGCGTATTTGATAAATGTTATAAAAGCAAGCGTAATAACAATACTAAAAAAAATTATATAAATGAAGATTAAGTTGAATTACATGAAAGTAATAGCTTTTGAGCTCTAGTAAAAATATAAAGACATGGTATGAATACATGTTCGTAAAGTATAGCGATTATTGTCAGGGGAGAGGATTAATATAAAAATGGAGATATAGATCAATTGTTGATGTTGAATTTATCAGTTCTTTGGAAGACGTTTGGCATTAATGTAATGTATAGCGCAATGCAGCGCATTAAAGTAAATTGTCACGCTAGGAAGGCGTTGAATCTAAATACACTTGATAAATTAATTGTGAGGGACAGTTGATTGCGGTAATTGAGCTATGATAAGTCCTCCAGTATGGGATTGGTTCCCGAGGCCGTGTGTGTTATATTGTATTGAATAATAGGGAGCGTATGTATTGTATTGATGAGCGCAGATTAGACCGAGGTCATCCTAAGACGCTGAATTGTTGTAAGTCCTCCAGTATGGGATTGGTTCTCGAGGCAGTTGAGAGAGTCGAACCTAGACTCGTATAGTTGTGGAAGCCCCTAAATATCGTCGTTGTATTGAATTATTCTTACCCATCAATGATGACACTTCATAATCAATAAATGCCAAGGTTACGAAAGTGGTTATTGAACCTAAATAATGTTGTTAAAAATAAATGAAAGGAACGCCAGGTCTGTCCTGAGAACTGTGTGTAAGAAATAGCTGTTTTAAAAAGCATGAATGTAGCTGTCACGCGTGGGCAAGGCTGGAGACCTCCCTTCTAGGCAATAAATTGATCCAAGTGGTTACGGTCCGACCCCTCGTCTTTGTAAGTGTCGTAGGTCGGAGAAGACCGTCTGAGAGAAGTAATAATACACCGTGAGTGTTTAGAAGTTGTTAATGACCCGGGAGTTGAACCGAGGTCCTTATAGATGAAAGTACCGCTTGCCAGTTCAGATCGTAGCTTTCTTATGTGATAATAGTCTTTTAAGGCAAATATATAAAAATCCCTAATGTAATGTTGTATTGATGTAGGATTTCACGAGTTCACTGAGGACAATTAGATTCCGGGAGTAATCATAATTTTTGACTTTGTTCAAGTAGTCTTCGGTAACTCTGAAGAAGAACATTTTATGAAAAGGTTGAGTTGGAAGAGCAAGAAAAAAAACCAGAACAAGAGATAACAAAAGAAGTGAAAGCTGGGGAGACGGAAATAATAATTCCTGAAGAAATGGAGAAAGTAAATGAAACTATAATAGAAAATGTCGTTGAGGCACAGATGGAAGCAGAGGGTCAAGATTTCATAGAAATTGCAAAGGAAAACCCAGAAGGAATTCAGGAGGATAAGAAAGATAGGATACAACTAGAAGAAGAAGAAGGAAAATTGAAAGCACAGATCCTTGAATTAATGATAAAATGTCAGGATTGCCAACGAATGAAAAGAGAAATGGAAACAGATGCCAACGAGAACCAAGAAAACCTCAAAGGGAAAGATGAGATTGTTGGAAATAATGAAAAGAAGAGAGGAGATGGCTTTGAAGAAAATCAGGAAAGAGGAAGAAGACCGCAATTGGTAGTCGGTTTACAAGAGAATAGATACCCCATGGAAACTAGGAGAGGAGGAGAGACAACGTACAATGCCTTGGAGAAAGAGGAAGCACAAGCGTATTTCAGTTGGAAACTTCGTAAAAATAAATGGAATAATAGAAGGAAGAAACAGGAAGAAGGCCTGAAGGATCTATGGAATTGGAAGAGTAGGAAAAAGAAATACTCTTTGAAAATGCCATCTCGATGCGAGATGAAGGAAAAGAAATACTCTAGCATAGCTAACGGGTTAAGCCGCATGCACCCGTTAAAGAGTAAGAGAATAAAGGGAGTTTTCTTGAAAAGGCCATCTAAAGAAGAGATGAGGAAAACAGAAGAAAACCAAGAAGAGTCGGGTGAGGATTGACCGAGCTCTTAAAAGACAAAAGAAATTTACAGACCTGGAGTCTGAAAGAAATAATGAAGAAGTAAAGGGTAAAGCCGTTTGCACCCGTAAGGTATTAAAAGAAAGTCAATAGATTGACAATACATAATGAGAAAAGAGAAACAGACCGGCAGAAGGCCCGTCTTATGAAACAAGAAAGGAACCAAAAATGTTTGACCCAAGTTGAGAGCATGCGCCAGACTAGGGGAAGAATCATAAACACCCGAACGAGACGAGTAATTTATAGCCCTGAGTGTAGACGACCGCTAAGGGAAGTGAATGAATGGGGACTTGTAAAGACCCAAAATGAGCTAGAAGAAGAGGATGTTAAAGGAATAAAGAACAAAAGGTACTAAGAAATGTTAGGATGGCTTCGACAATTAAAGAAAATAAGATTTTATGATTAATTGAAATAAATTTCCTCAAATTTTTCAAAAATTTATTTACCCAAGGAAGGGAGAGATGAACCCATGTACCATGGGGTCAAAGGGGTCGAATCCATGTATTTTTGCTGAAAGGAAGGAAAGAAATATACAGTCTTCAAAGGAACATAGAAAGATTTCATGCAAGAAGACTAGCATAACGTTGTGTAAGAAGCTGGACCCAGGTGGCCAGGAAATGAGATCATGCCTGACTCATTGATAAGGAGCCAGTCACGAATATAAATAGGAGTGGAAATTTCCAGGCGTGTGACAGAGAACGCGTTTCGGAATTAGCCCTTACCTTGCAGTAAAACGGCAACAGCGCAGCTGTGCCAGAAGAATAATAATTAAATTTAACCCATTTACAAGAATAATATTAACTAAAGAAGTACATCATTGTGAATCATTTCGCATTAGAGATTTTTGTGTGGAGAAAAAGCTTTAAATAATTGCTTAGAAAAGAAGTGCAAATGCAGCATGACGTAATTAAAAGTTTCCCGAGACCCGAGGAGTGGGGAAGTAAAAATCAACCGTAACACCCACACAGCTGAAGACTAAATTTTATTTAATATCTCAGAAATGCACGATCGATTTTCATGTGCAAAGAAGTCACTTTACGTTTAGGAAACGAGCTTTCTAGAGATATAATTTTTATAAGTGTGCGACCATTACTTCAAAAGTTGGTCACGAAAAGGACTAGGATTTTATCTTTTTTTAGCTAAAGAGTATAAAACTCCTGGCAGAACCAAGCCAATCATGCAGTTATTCCGAGAGCCCGAGAGGGGGCGTCCGGCTGTATCAGTATTATTCAGTCTACCATATGTGCCGGAGGGCACGGTGCTGTTTCGAACACTATCATCGTAAATGCAGTTTCAAACAGCCCGAGGGGGCGTCACTGTGCTACATCACATCATGCAGTCCGACCAGGGGGGCGTGACGTTGAAGCATCACATCATGCAGTTTACTAAGACTCCTTGAGGGGAGACGCTACATCACCAAAGGCAGTCTACGAGCATCCCTTGAGGGGAAACGCTGTATCACACCGTATAGACAGTATCCGACAGCCAGAGGGCGTCGCTGTATCGACAACCATCGTGCATCCGTAAGGAGTGGCCGATAAGTATTATTATAGTATCGCCGTGTGGAGAATTAGGAAAATCCTAAATACAGGATCTAGTTCCGCCAGTATAAATTTTACAGTGAAAAGTTCAGTAATTACAGTCAGAGTAGGCTGCGAACTTAGAGAACAGGCGATAGGTCTTCAAAAATACAGTCCAATTAACCGACCTAAAATATCGTAACGTTTTGAAGTACCATAACAGCTAGATAAGCATTCTATCAACGTATAAGAACCCGATTAGAGTCGGACAAAATAAGGTTCGCATAGGGTTCTGAAAAAATAGGACTTCGAGGACAGAATAAGCAGAAAAAAGAAGTAAATTCTAGACATTGTTTCAAGGAAACAAACGAACAATAAAAGGCACTAAGTTACGAGAAATAATAGATCACCGATAGATTATCTGGGAGACCGTGAATAAGACAGACTTTCACTAGACAACTAATAGGGTCTAGAAAGAAGCAGTTCGAGCTAAATAAAATAATAGCCGATCGTCAGGAAACCGGATTCGAAGAAGTACCAGTCCAGGAGGGGGTAGATGGTTCGAGACTTTCATATTTGTTAGACAGGAAGCCGACATTTACGAATTTCACCCTTGGAGACGGGAAGTAAAGAAATCACGTGTGGAAGGCATAATAAAAGCCTTAGTGATTAGAATCTGTGTAGTGTAAATATATCAAATTTGTGTTAAATAGTAATGTTTTAGTGATTTTATTGTGTATCATAGAAGAATACACCAGTGTAATTTAAAATGTTATCAGTGTTTAATGTATATGAGTTATATGTGTATCAAGATATGTCAGTGTATGAAATGAATCTGTGCAATATGGATTAATTACACATTGTGGGCGAGATGAAACATCGTTGGAAAGCACGGTATTCGACCGTCTGAGCATGTGAGTAAATAATTTCATTATGTTTGTGTTGGGGAAGTGTTTGTGTACAATCCACCGGAGTTTGAGAAATAGGGATGTTTTGAATAACAAATAACAGAATAGGAGCGCGGTCTGAACCAATAAAAATTGAGAAATTATGAAATAATTATGTGAAATGAGTAAATCCTTTAGAGGAAATGTATGAGATAAAATATCAGCGTACTTGGTAAATGTTATAAAAGCAAGCGTAATAATAATACTAAAAAAAATTATATAAATGAAGATTAAGTTGAATTACATGAAAGTAATAGCTTTTGAGCTCTAGTAAAAATATAAAGACATGGTATGAATACATGTTCGTAAAGTATAGCGATTATTGTCAGGGGAGAGGATTAATATAAAAATGGAGATATAGATCAATTGTTGATGTTGAATTTATCAGTTCTTTGGAAGAAGTTTGGCATTAATGTAATGTATAGCGCAATGCAGCGCATTATAGTAAATTGTCACGCTAGGAAGGCGTTGAATCTAAATACACTTGATAAATTAATTGTGAGGGACAGTTGATTGCGGTAATTGAGCTATGATAAGTCCTCCAGTATGGGATTGGTTCCCGAGGCCATGTGTGTTATATAGTATTGAATAATAGGGAGCGTATGTATTGTATTGATGAGCGCAGATTAGACCGAGGTCATCCTAAGACGCTGAATTGTTGTAAGTCCTCCAGTATGGGATTGGTTCCCGAGGCAGTTGAGAGAGTCGAACCTAGACTCGTATAGTTGTGGAAGCCCCTAAATATCGTCGTTGTATTGAATTATTCTTACCCATCAATGATGACACTTCATAATTAATAAATGCCAAGGTTACGAAAGTGGTTATTGAACCTAAATAATGTTGTTAAAAATAAATGAAAGGAACGCCAGGTCTGTCCTGAGAACTGTGTGTAAGAAATAGCTGTTTTAAAAAGCATGAATGTAGCTGTCACGCGTGGGCAAGGCTGGAGACCTCCCTTCTAGGCAATAAATTGATCCAAGTGGTTACGGTCCGACCCCTCGTCTTTGTAAGTGTCGTAGGTCGGAGAAGACCGTCTGAGAGAAGTAATAATACACCGTGAGTGTTTAGAAGTTGTTAATGACCCGGGAGTTGAACCGAGGTCCTTATAGATGAAAGTACCGCTTGCCAGTTCAGATCGTAGCTTTCTTATGTGATAATAGTCTTTTAAGACAAATAAATAAAAATCCCTAATGTAATGTTGTATTGATGTAGGATTTCACGAGTTCACTGAGGACAATTAGATTCCGGGAGTAATCATAATTTTTGACTTTGTTCAAGTAGTCTTCGGTAACTCTGGAGTACACAAGTATTTTCCCGATCACTGTAGTGAATTTGTTATCTTGAGAGAGATGGTAACGTTGAGAACAATGTGGAAGGCCCAAAAATTTAAGGGGAGGTATGACTGAGTTTTTCAACTTCCACAGTTTTTATCATATCATTACCAAATTTAAACCACTTGCATAAACAGTTGCTGGCATCTAATGTTCTAATTTGTAATTAAATAGCTTTGTTAGTTTTTGAGATATTGCACTTTTTTGTATTCAAAAAGTGGTCACATAAAAAAAGTCCCTTGCGACAAAGTTTTTGTTCGACCAAGCTGATTTTAAAAAAATGTTGTTATGATGTATAGAAACAATAATTGGTTTGGTTTTTTGTGTTAGAGGAATACTGTTCTTTCCAGAAAAGTTTAAACTTTCATTTTATATATTTTTAAAATTTCAGCATTAATAGTTTAAAGTTATCTATCAAAATTCATACTAAAACTCAGAGAATTTCAAAACCAGAAACAAGTTTACATTAGTGTACCTTTTGCAACTACTTTACCAAGTTTCAACAACATCTGAAAAGAATTGCATCGCAAGGAGCATTTTGTACACAGAAAAACATTGGAAAAGAGCAATGCGAGAAAAAGGCAAGTTAATATTTACTCACTCAAAACTGCCCTGCCCCATATGTTTCCCCTTCACATCTCCTCGTTCTTTCTTCCTTAGATATCTTCTGCCATTTTACATGCCTCCTAGTCATTTTCTCCCGATCACAGCCCCTCTTTTGTGCCTGAGTAACACGTCTAACATCTTGTAGTTTGCATAGAGAACTTGAGTTTATAGGGATGGTCGAATTTCTGATGGAATGAAGGGTTTCCAGAGTTTTGTAGTGCCCCATATTGAATTCTGAGACAGCCCTGAGGATACCAAGTTCCAGTTTTGTCTTGGAAACAAATATCTCCTTAGGGCATTTACTCCACACTACATTATGGAGGGACTCGTTAGCATTCTGAGTCTTCCCCGCTGTACAACGCTGCAATATCTGATCTGATGCTAGTCTCAGATACACAGGTGCTATCTTCTCAACAACAGAAGGATTCAGCTTGCAACTCATTCTACTGTGGCTATCATTTGGTTTTCCTTCTGCCTGTTGTCGGTTATAGAAGCACCAGGAGTTGATACCCTTAGGACAAGTCAAATGCTGAGGCTTGCGGTCAGTTGACATACAGTGTCTAAGAGTTGCAAAAACTGCCCTCTTCATTTTTCCTACATCTGGAATATTATTGACAATGGCATGCCTATAATAATGGGTCAATTTAGTTATAGTGCTGTCTTTCAAGTTGCCCTCTTTACGCCCACCCAGTGTCACACCCTTCGCCCTCCATTCCTTTACAGTGTTACGAAGAGCAGTACCAAGTCGCTTAGAAATATGGTTTATGCATTCTTCTTTCTCAATCCTTTGTTCTGGACCGTACACCTCAATCTCATTCAAGTGGGCGTAGGTCTTGGCATCCCCATCTGACAACACCGATGTGTATCGAAAACCATTGTCAATGGATCTCTTCCACATGATCTCTCCAATGTCTTTTTCCATTGCATTGGAGGACCCATCATAATTTTTCTGGCATTCATCTGAGCTCTTATGACCCTCCCACCAAATATTATATTCTGCACTATTTTTTCCCAGGTCCCTTTCTGCAATAACACACTGATGGCAATACTTTGACAGAACATGGTAGTCTAACACAACTCCAGTCAGAATGTCAATTACGAATCCTGCACCATAATTCGATGTATGGCCACGTTTCTGCCATGTTGCATCATATGAAACACCTATGTCAATGGTCTGTTCATCACTAGCCCCATGAGCATTGTGTACTACTTGTGCAGCCATAGAAAGTACTTCTCTTCTCATTAATTTTCCCTCATCTATGAGAATTCTAAGGTGTTTTGCAAAAGGCC
Source organism: Meconema thalassinum (assembly GCA_946902985.2). NCBI lineage: Eukaryota > Metazoa > Arthropoda > Insecta > Orthoptera > Tettigoniidae > Meconema > Meconema thalassinum. The sequence goes on along the minus strand of OX336388.2, from coordinate 1,721,820,029 downwards.
TTCGACCTAAAGTGTTCATACCCATACCTATAGAAAATGTCTCCAGCCCACGCTGGCCTTTACCTAAACTACTAAATGTTTCAACCATAGCATTGTTCACATGGAAACCAGGTCTTTGAGAATTATCATCTTTAATTCTTGGTGAAGTGTAGGTGTTAGCAGAAACATAACCACATGTTCTGCATTTAATTATAATTTTAGAGGAGAACCCATGAGTTTCCCTAAATTCAATAAAAATAGATTTGTTCTTACACTCACCACACAGTAGCTCCTTCACTAGTTCTTGCCAAACATCCTTATGCACCAAGGTATAGATCACAGACCCAACACTTTGTTCTGCACTGGCAGAAACAGAAAATAAATTTATTTTCCTCTCAGATGCAGACATATCTGCATCTAGTGAGCTACTAGAAACGTTATTCACTTCTTCATTAGGCCTAACTGAACTGACTTCTTGTCCTGGTTTCTGACTCTTTCTTTTAGCTATAGCTAATTTGGCAGCCTTGCTTTTCTTTGAGGGACGTTTTTTCACTGGTCTATAACTACACCTAGGACTCTTTTGAATTTCCATGGTTTCTCACTAATAATAATAATCACTATTGCTATAGGCCTAACCTAAAAACTATAATCACTACTTATCTATATACTAAAACGACGCACTAAGACCTCTACACTATAAATTACACAACTACAAAGGAAATAAGACGAAACACATCACTGAATAATCACTAGTTTGGATATGTAATTCGCTGTACTGAAACCACACGTTACTTTTGCATTACAATAACATAAACAAACAGGGAAGCCATGCTTGTACTACTACAGTCAACACAAATACGAAATTCAGAATGTAAATAATACAAACATATATATATATATATATATATATAATATTAACTATCATAGTATAGTTGTGTGAAAAAAATGGAAATCAATTTAGAAGAGAGAAATCGTTCTCTAAATTAGTTAAAATTGAACTATTAAATGACATAACGTAGTTATATGGACTACATAGTAAACAAACGACTGTCAGCTTGCACAGGTGTGCCTCTACGACACATACGCCGCGGAATACTTGAATAATCGACAAAAAACATACAGAAAACTATCATTAAGCTATTACAGGAAAAGTGGGCGTGGTAGTGGGCTATTAAATGCCATGCGCGCTCACATTAAATGGCCTCTACAAGCTTCAAAATAGCCGGAATTACTAAACTGAGATGATTTTCTGAAAGAGGAAGAATTAGGGTATTTTTATATAAATAAAACAAAAAAACGAGTTTTTGCTTGAAAATCCGAAAAATTCAGTCATACCTCCCCTTAAGTGAAGGAATAATATGTACTGTAAATACGATTATATATTGTTTTATTATAAGAAACTCATAAAATAAATATTGAGGTGTGTAAAAGAATGACACCGTTCTTATTGAAATGTATCGAGCCACTGGAGCTCGTGATTATATTGAATTTTTAAAAGGGATACTTCATGGAAGTGAAAAGAATTATAATTTTTGTTGGTTTGAAGGAAACCATGTATTTTAATATAATATTTGTTTGATTTTTATATATTTCTTGTTCACTTTGAACAAGTTTAAAAGGATTGGTCAATAGTTTATTTGTTTTATTTGTTTGTAGCGACATTATTTTGATTAATTAAATGTGTTAAAATAGGAGTTGATTTTGTTTTTATTTTTGGAAGTGTATCCTCTATTTAATCCAAAATGTGTAAGTCACAGAGTGGGAGAACGTACCAAAACCCCGAAAATCCCGATTTGAGCATTGCTGGCATACTGTGATTTGCATATTTCTTACTGAAAGGGCACACTAGTGTACCTGACAAATGAAAAACCTGTGAATGACAGGAACCATTTACCACTAGTCAATGACCACTTGACATATGTGCTTTCTTTGGGTTTAAGACACTATCGATTACGCTATGATGGAACTATTCACATTAAACAATCCATGCCTGATGAGAATCATTTACATGTAGAGATAAATCGTCATAGGATGTTGGTCTATAACCATTAAATGGTCAAAGCAGGTGATGAATTATCATTTCATCTCATGCTCACATGGAATGAAAAGCAAGCAGGAAAAACCTTCAACGATTTCCCGCGTTATGTGGAATTTGAATATATAGCCATGAAATAAGGATGACACGTTAGTTGTCACTTAAACTTTCTTGTGAAAGGTTGTTCGTCATCATCATGGTGAAACAAAGATATGTAGTGAAAAAGACCCTGTCATTGCCAAAGCACGGGGTTAAGGCATTGGTTGATAAGCCCTTGCAAATGAAAAAAAAATGAAAAAATTATGTGTTAACGATTAAGAAAGCCCTTAGTACAGCACAGATACGTGTTATTCCAATACGTCAGCAACAGGTTTCAAAACAAGGTCGAGTGATTCCCATTTCCAAACGAGCTGGATTTTTACCTGCTTTATTCGCCGGTCTGGCTGCCCTGGGTTCACTTTAGGGTGCTGCCAGTGCTGTGACTAAAACCATCAAATCTGTACAGCAGAGCCAACAACAATTGAAAGAATGTCAGCGACACCACGAAACGATGGAAGCCATTGCTACGAGGGCTAAAAACACCAATTTAAAGCCAGCATTTTATCAACAAGGATTTGGAATTTTTCCTTCTCCAAATATATATATAATTTTTTTTAACCACAGCTATAGTAAGACTTGCCTTGACCCATGAAAAAGTCAAAAGCTATGCCAAACAACTAAAGCTTTCTCATTTTCGAGGTGTTTTTATGCAGAACCAATTACCCGTACGACCCTGGAAACAGGAATGTGCAATTCTAAATCTAGATGAGAGCACCAGGAACTCATTATGTCGCCTATATGAAAGAGGGGTCCACAGTATGGTACTTTGACAGTTTTAGGAATCTACCCCACCCATTGAACAAGTGATGTATTTTGGAAACAGGATCAAGATATATTATAATGTGAAACGTGAGCAAACGTTTAACAGCCAAGGGTGTGGGCGTTTGTGTTTAATATTTTTATATAAGACACAGCATAAGCAAAAATGTCAACAGTATGTCAGCAGAAAGTAAGACGTTTACACTGCATGGACGTGGACTTAAAGTCAGCCTAGACTTTTACCCCCTATTGAATTGAGTGAAAGACCTTATGGTTTGGGACTTGTTTCTCTTGAAACGTACAATTAGAATATACAACATACTACAAACTATCATTTTCATTATCAAGTTAACTTTACTAGATATTAGTTTATGCTTAACAGTTGACAGGGAAGTATCAACGACTAGCTATGGTAAGCCATGTGCTTACTATAAAGGATATACATTATATTGTGAAAAGAACTAATAAAAATGGAACTGTTATTTGGTGCTGTTCAAAACAACGTTCAAAACAGTGCCGAGGAATGCTTAAGACAAACGGCTCTAACATACTTATTTCAAACGATCATTATTGTAAATCTCATAATAATACTCATTCAAATGAACAAAATACTCTAACCAAGGTAAAAAAAAAGCAAGTCCATGAAAAAAATACTGTTAGGGCATTGATTGTTAAAAAGCATTTATTATCTCCTGAAAAAGACATATTAGGACAGTCGTTCACAGAAACCCCAAACACTAACTAAGGCATCACAAACTATGCAAAATGTTGTTGCATTGCAAGAGGACCAAAAAGGATTAGATAGTAATAGTGATGATGATTACGATGATTATATTCATGATGATAATCATTGATGATGCTGACGATGATGATGATGATCATGATGGTTTGTGGGCAGAGGGGGTAAAGACCATTTATATATGTGAAACAAACTATTTTGTAGAATTCTTAGTTCCCAAACTATAGTCAATTTCAAGATTGGACTTTTGGGGAAAAAAAAATCAAAAAACATAAACTTTTATTCTAACGATAAAGGACATAGAGGCCATTCGTTTAGGCCATTGCACAACGTTCTATCATGTTTGGTTTTCAAAATAGGGCCTACTTTCAAAAACAAAAATTTTCAAAAAAACTTTTAAAAAATACAAGTGGTTCATAGGAAAGAGGGCGTCACCCAAAGTTCTACGTTACTTCATTTGTCAAAATCCGACCATGGATTTGCGATAAAAGTCTATTTAAAATATTTGAACTTCGCTTGGCCACCATGTTGGTTTTATGGGCACAGCCACGTCTAGTGAAGCAGGATCGGCACTGCTCCCCTACTAGTAGTTCCTCATTGATCGCACTCATTGCACTAATAAAAGCACTACAGTACCGTACAATAGGAACCTACCTTCCGTCTTCCGTCAACTTTGCTTGTCAGGAAAAACTTGACTGAATGGTTGGGGGGGGGCTGATGGGTACGGAACTGATGCGGCGTGCGGCTGGACACTAGGTTGCATTGCCAGCAAGTCATCCAAGGTCAACTGAACTGAACGGAACGGAGGCAGTGTGCTCCCAGCTTATGAGTGCGCTTCCCTGTGTTAATAAAATTTTTGACAATCACGGGACATAGAATTCTAAAACTGCCTCCATTACGGTGACTGGCGAAGTGAGTCTAGGCCTATGCTCATTCCTGTAGTTGCCGAAGTGATTCTATGCTCCCCTGGATACTCTACTGTCATGGAAACGCAAAGGATTGTACCTATAACAGGTGATGGAAATTGCTTATTTATAACAATTTCGTACTGTTTATGTCAAAATGAAGAACGTCATCCTGAGCTGCGTTTTCAAGCTATAGCAAAAATTGTCGCTGGCAGGGATAATTATAAGGATTTTATTATAGACGAACAGTCTCATCGAATTCTCCTCAGCAACCAACTTGATTAAGAAAGACTCTGGACGGTTAATACAATGGACATGTTGAACTTCATTGTATAAGCCAATTGATTATTGATCATTTATTTAGAATACTGAGTCTAACCAGGCTGTTGAATTTGACAATGGAAGTATTAATATTTAATATGTAATATTTAGTGGATCCGTTGATGCAGGACACTACGGTGTTATATAATATGACGTTAATTTGGGGAGAAATGCTACTATAAATAAACCTATTCGACGAAAAAGAACATTGGCCGCAAAAAAGTGGGAAATCGGAGAAAATACGAAGCCACTTTTAAAATCCAATATAAATAGGCCATTTCAGGAGGAATTCCAGATATTATGCAGTACAGTGTAGGGTCCTTGACGATCAAATGCAAACATTGTTCTACATTATATTTCTCTTGCGTGAAATCTACGCTTGGTTACTTTAGCCTTTGCAGTTGTGATGGTAAAATTGATCTGCTAGAATATAAATTATTTGACAGACTGCAACAATTTTTCACTGCAGATGATATCTCAAGGAATTTCACAGAGAATATTCGGCAGTACAACAATGCTTTGCCTTTTGTTTCCTTTGGTGCGATTGCTACCGTGCCACGTGAATACGGCCCATATTGTATTCAAATTTACAGAATATCATATCATCGCATTTCTTCCTTATATTTCAAAAATATAAGCGACGGATCTTACAGTCAGTTTTATATACGAGTATTAGACTCATCGGAAGGTAATCAAGTCAGATCTGCGAATAAAGGGAATGCCTTCATCAGGGAGGGCACACTTCATAATGTAAACAATATTTTGCAAGAGCATGCATAACCTCTGCATTAAACATTCAAAATACCTCTAATTTAATTTGCTATCCAGCTGACGATATTCAATTAGCATGGCTGAGATGTAGCCCAAACGGCAAATATTAATTCATTAATGTGTGTGAATCAACCACTAACATACGAATATATACGTATATTATACGTAACGATATTATTCCTTTTTGTGGGAAAGTTATTGTTCTTGGAGGAGACTTCAGGTACGTTTTGCCTGTTGTGCCGCAAGCTCTTCGCCAAACAGTTATTCACAATTGTATCAAATACTATTCTCTCTGGCCCTTCTCCAAAATACGCCGCTTACATAAAAACACGCGATCGAAACCAGAAGAAATGTTATTTTCTAATTTTTTGCTACATGTTAAAAACGACTACTCCATTTGTAGATGGTGAGGAATCAAATGTTACTGAATTACCAGCTAGACTTTCAACGCATGAGGGTATTGTGACAGATTTACTGTGAAACATTCACTTCTGCGAAGGATATAATAAATTTCTCGAAAGTTTGCATTCTTACACCAAAAAATGAACAATGAAATGATAGGTTATGTTGTGGTTGTTTGAGTCTTCAGTCTTTTGACTGGTTTGATGCAGCTCTCCATGCCTCCCTGTCCTGAGCTAATCGTTCCATCTCTACATAGCTACCACACCCTACATCCGAGGCAATCAGTTTAACATATTCTAACCTTGGTCTACCCCTACAGTTCTTGTCCTCGACCCTTCCTTCCATAACTAAGCTTGCTATTCCTGGGTGTCTTAGTATGTGTCCTACCAACCTATCTCTTCTCTTCATTAGCAGTCGCCAGAAACATCTCTCCTCTCCCACTCGCCTTAATTCCTCTTCGTTTGTAACCCTATCTACCCAACTGATCTTCATCATTCTCCTGTAACACCACATTTCAAATGCTTCAATTCTCCTCTTTTCTGCTGCACCAATAGTCCAAGTTTCACTTCCATAGAGCGCCACGCTCCAGACAAAGGCTTTCAAAAATGACTTCCTAATACCTAAATCTATATTCGATGTCAACAGATTCCTTTTTTGTAGGAAGGCTTTCCTTGCCTGAGCCAACCTACTTTTTATATCCTCTTTGCTTCGTCCATCACTGGTTATTCTGCTTCCTAAGTAACAGAAGTCTCCAACTTCCTTCAGCTTTTCACCTGCCAATTTGATCTCCATAGAAGTTTCTGCTTTATTTCGGCTGCATTCCAGTATTTTTGTTTTACATTTATTAATTTTCATCATGTATTCATTCTGTAAGACGGAGTCCATACCATTCAAAAACTGATTCAAATCCTCAGGCGTGTCGGCCAAGATGACGATGTCATCAGCAAATCTCAGAGTTGAAATTATTTCTCCTTGAATCTTCACTCCCACTTTAAATTTTTCTCCAATTTCCTTCATTGCTTGTTCAATGTAAAGATTGAAAAGTATGGGTGATAAGTTGCAGCCTTGCCTTACACCTTTCTGAATACCAGCTTCTCTCTCATGTCCTTCAGCTCGAATGACTGCTGTCTGGTTTCTGTATAGATTGTATATCACCCTCCTATCCCTGTACTTTATTCCAATAGATTTCAAAATGTCAAACAATTTAGTCCAATCAACGTTATCAAAAGCCTTTTCTAAGTCTACAAGTGCCATGAACGTTCTCTTACCTTTCCTTATTCTACCTTCCAAAATCAGCCTAAGACTTAGTACAGCTTCCCTTGTTCCTACATTTCTCCTGAAACCAAACTGGTCTTCACCCAACTCCGTTTCTATCTGGCTTTCAATCCTCTTGTAAATTATTCTAGACAGGATCTTTGAAGCATGAGTAATCAAGCTGATTGTACGGTAATCTCCACATCTGTCAGCTCCCACTTTCTTTGGTATAGGGATGATAACATTCTTCTTGAAATCAGGGGGTTATGAATATTCCCGAATGGGTATATGATGTTTGATCAGATGAATTTTATCATATTAATTGATAACAATATAATGATATTAATTTAAAAGTCATTGAACTTATATCCAGTTGTTCAAACACATACATACATACATACATCAGCGTTAACAGATTAAATACTGATGATGAAAGCCGGCTACTTGATTTCTCAACTATAGCATTCTTCAATACCTTGGAATTAAGGGATACGCCTCCACATGCTCCAAACGTTTGAGCCATGGTTATGCTCCTTAGAAATCTGTTTATTTCCCAAGGGCTCCTATATGGAACCATATTAATTTTAAGAAACATGTAAGAAATTGCTTGGATTTGTAATAAGTGCAGTTAATATTGACACCTTCCGATAAAACACTTACAATACATTTTCTTTTAAGAGGCAACAATTTCCAATTCGCTTGGCATACTTGACCACAATCAATAAAGCTCAAGTAGAAATTCTGGAACGTATAGGTGTCTATTTACCTCATCAAGTTTCCAGACATGACCAGCAGTATGTTGCAATGTCGAGAGTGCAATCTTTTGGCGCCCTTAAAGTTGCAATAGTGCCAAAAGGTAATCATACAAAGAATATAACTTATAGCCTACAAAAAACTTCTTCAGTAAATATTTTGTCCATTGTCCGTCATGTTTTGACGGGTTTCAACTAGTTACTATCTTAATTCTGTAGTTAAATTTATTATTCTAGATAGGTCTATATAGATCAACCATTAGTATGAATCGTACATTTTAAGAAAAGTAGGCTCTTTAGTTCGTCACGAAACTACTTGTTTGTTCTATCAGCCCAGTACTTACTCATTCCTTCGGACCTCAGTCTTTTTATTCGTATTGTTCGTTTGTTTATCTTAATTTGTAGTGTGCTTTGTTTACCTTTGGAGTTTCTTAATTTTGTCTGTTTTGTTTTTAAAATCCTCAGTAGACTTTTGTAATTCTCTCATATCTTCCTTAATTTGCATAATCCATCTAATATTATTCTTACGGTTCCATCACTTTTCTATTAATCTCCTACTGATTCTACTTTCCGGTGTCCTAATTAAATGTCCAAAGAATGATAGGCGTTCTTTCCTAATTGTGCTAATTACCGGTTCCACCTTGTAGACTGTTTCATTAAAAGCTAGTCCCTTATGTCCATACAATTGATATTGTTTGTTTATGTATGTTATGACTATTCTTCTTTCTATTTTTAATACTTTGCTTCATTGTTATGACTATTATTATTTTTAATTTAACACATACATTGATTACCTCTATTAGTAGAATAGACGCGTGAGAAGGATTTTATTAAGTGTTTAAATAATTCTTGAAGGCTATTTTATTTCCGGCACTAGGTAATTAATTGTAACTTCCCGCCCAATCTAATTGGGCACACTCGTGTTGACCGACCGAAAAATTTCTACTAATATATTACTTAGGCAACACTGAAAAATTGCTTCTAATATTTCAATGCATTCATGATATCTGCCTGATGAATATTGAAAGATAATTGTCCGCATTTCCCTCAGAAATCCCTTCAAAGTACTGAAACTCCTCATCACGCCCTGCTCTCCCCAGCTTACAAGCCAGCTTAACACCCCTGAAAATTGAACTTCACTTTGTAAACAACTAGGCTATGCTTTAAATCAGTTTGTCGCATTCAGGAACAGTAATAACCTACTTACCGATAGTACTTCACAGCCCAAGGAATGGAGTCTGAATAGAAGGCACGATAGCGAGATGCGAACTGGTATAACTGAATAGCATGTTTCTTTAGTGTCCTGGCGTACTGGGGATTACTTTCGTTGAACACCATGGAAGCTGCAGCAAGGGCGGCGGATGTCTCTCCTGCCAGATCGGAGCCTGTAAACATACACAACGACGTACTCAGTTTGTGACGTCAAGATTCTACCAAGAAACTTGATTAGCCTGCGCTCCATGCAATCCGCGCAGTATTTTTTCCACGCCATGTTGAATAGGTAACCAACTGATTCGTTTGTGTTACGTTAACCAGATACAAAAGTGTGCGTGTTTACATACTGTGACGGGAACCAAGGTTCTCTCCCTAAACTTGTGGCGTCCGTTACTAATCACTAAGTCTACTGTACTAGCCTACTATTTACACAATTCTCACGCAGCAGGCTGCCGAGTCCACAGTTCTTAGTCACCAGTAGGTGACGTATCCTGTGCAACTCCTGCCGAGTCCCACTTCTAGTCTCCGTATCTGCCCACACGTTGATGCCAGGGTCTCCAGCACTGTCAGCTTCTACCCTCCCATCGACGTTCCCGTGACACTACAACACTTACACACAAGCGCACTGACTTCTCTTCTCCGCTGCACGCACTGTCACCGTCAGTCACTGATGACTCACTTCACTGCACCCTGCTCACTGCCGACTATGGTGTGAACTCAACACTACAGAGAACTCTACTCTCAATAGATGTCTCCGCACTGCTTTGCTGGCCCTTTAATAACTGTACTGCAGTGGTTCTAAACCCGTAGGCCACTCAGCCTGAAATTGAATCATGTACGAACCCCACCCCCAATACGCCTTGTCAGTTGTAGTCCTTCCTCAGCGCCTTCTCCGTAAGAATATTCAAAAATGATTAAACAAAACAGTTTTTAGAACACATTATTTATTATTACTATTAATTAGTGTACAGTATCCTAACTTAATTACAAAATAGATCAAAATTACTTCTTTATAATACTGTATATTTCCTACATAATATAATAAATCTCAATCATAAATGTATGTTGAAGCAACAATTTTGTTTGCAAAGGATATTGGAAAATAATTTTACCTCAATGGTTTTCTTAGTGTGTCTTTTGTGCTTGACTTTCTTTGACAAGCTGAGGAATTCTAGGTGTTACGCTCTTGCTCAAAGCTAATCTCAAATCACTGCTTGCAACTAACCAATTTCTTTGTTTTTAATCAGCAATAAAGTCGAGAATCCCTGTTCACACAAAAATGTTGTCGAAATCACCGTGAAAAACCGCAAAGCTGCTTGCCGAAAATTTGGGTAAGACATGGCTTCTTTTACACCACAACTCTTCTAGATTTACAACTGATTCAAACAAGTTCTTGAAGTTACTGTCATTTTGAAGTTCAATAATCTCGTCTTGGATATTATCAGGGAGATCCTTAGGCTTGACAGTGAAATGATTTTGAATCAGTTTTTTAAAGCATGAGTCTCACTACTTATTAAGATAAATGACGAGCAATTTCAACCTTAAGAGTGCCTAAGTGACTGAGTATGTGGTGTTGTGCCTTGTCTATAACAGTGGCGTAGTACCCGTCGTCAGCAAGGGATTTGAAAGTCGGGAAAGCATGAAAGTTTTTCTCTTCAACTTTGGCTATCCAGAGATCAATTTTACACTAAAACGCACGGTTTGTCCTCAAATACAAATATATTGCCAACATATTCAAACTTTTCGTTTCCAGAACCTTCAAGTTACAAGTTCAGCTAGTTCAAATGGCCAAAAATATCTACTAAATGTGCGAGTTACGTTGCTTTACTCGATTGTTCCAAGAAATGCTGTATTTTTGATTCAATAAAAATACTTTTAGCTCTTCTCTCAACTCATATAAGCGTGACAAAATATTGTCTTTCGACAGCCAACGAGCCTCAGTATGAAAAAGTAGTGTCTTATGTCCAGAGTCTAATGCTGCAAATATGTTTTTGAAAATATGAGTGTTTAACGACTACTTTCAACCGCGTTCACCATCTTTATGGCCAATTGCATTGTATTCGCAAGTCTTCCGGCAAAGCTTTTGATGCTAATGCTTGGCGATGAATTACGCAGTGCACCTACATTGTTGAAGGATTTTTTCTCTTTCCCCTACGTTGCTAAGCCTGAACGTGATCCTAAAATAGCAGGGGCCCCGTCAGTACAAAAACCAGACAGCTTCTTCCACTCAATGCCATGCCTCTCAACGGAATCATAATTGATTTTCATGACGTCTTCTCCTTTCGATGTTCTTTCCAACTCTTGGGACAATAAGAGTTCTTCCTTGATTGCAACGTTGTCTCCACCTTGTCAATACTATACAATTATATTTAATAATACATTTTAACCGTACATGAGCGTTGATATATTAATAGTTTAAAATAGACCTCGTGCGAATGAACGTTGCGGCGCTCTGGCGGAAAGACACTCAAATATTCCGTAGGACTAGTGTGTGAGTGGAGCAACGTGATTAGATCATGTTGCGGAAAGATTTCAAGTTCAAGATGGTAAAAGTTCTACACAGAGTAGAGCAAATCGTTCTGAGGTTGGAACGTAATTCTTCGTATTCAGAAACCAAAAAACAGTACATTCATAGAAGGAACGCCTCCGTAATTGTGGTATTTGTAGTCGGCATTTTTATAAATAGAATACCGACAAGAGGTCCTGACAGACCCAGGCACTGTCTTACTGTATAGGAAGCCAAACTAATCAAATCAGCGTGAACTAGGGGAGGGTAGCTGATTAACTGCGCGAAGAGAGGTTGAAATGAAAGATTACAGAGAGTAACCCAGTACAAGTGGAAGTAATGCCATGCTCAACTGGAGTCGCGTGGTCACCAAACCAATCCACGTCCTACTATATGTGAGCAGCTGGGGAAGATTCACTGTTTCATGAAAATGAGGGGTGTGAAGGAAGTGTGTTTAAATATGGATTATTATGCAACGCGAGTATATTGACAAATATCATGACCATAAATAGTGATAAGACTGAGGTGAGCTTGATGTCAGCACAACAGTTAACATTGCACGTCCTGTCATCAATCACAACATGAATAACACGAGTATATCGACAAATATCATGGCCATAAATATTGATAAGACTGAGGTGAGCGTGATGTCACCACCACAGTTAACATTGAACTTGTTGTCATCAATCACAACATGAATAAGGGCACCCAATCTACGTAAGAGTGAGACAGTCCTGACCTAGAAATATTCTGTCCGGGTTGCAGTATCATCAAGGTTGTTCTTTTAGAAATCCAGCTCCCCTACGCAGTATTCGTGCAATAAACAACTCCTGAAGTGCCCTGCTCATTACTTGTGCCCATGTCTTTGCATGTGTGTAGAAATTGTGTAAAATCCTATGTTAACAGGAACCATCCCGGTATTTTCCTGGGGAAACCAGGAAAACCAACTTGGCCTATAGGATACCTGAAGTGGTAATTGAACCATCCTCCTCTCAGTTTTATTTTTTATTTTGTTATTGCAGTCATACGGCCATACGTGTAGTATGAGTGTATCATGTTCTAACCCGCAGACCTTCTCGTTTACAATATTCCACGAAAACGTTCTTTGGATTTTCCCATTGTTTAGGAAGGAAGACTTCAAATAATCTCTCTCGTAATTTGATTTAAAAAAACCTACTAAGGATTCAATTTTGAAACACATGGTTTACATCACACTCAGGGAATTGAGATTTCTTATTGCAATTAATCTGTTAAATAAATATTTTTAAATATGGGAAAGAGAAAAGTAAAGTTGTACGTTGATAATACTCTTCTAAATTAATACAGGCTATGTTGTTGTTGTTTGAGTCTTCAGTCTTTTGACTGGTTTGGTGCAGCTCTCCATGCCTCCCTGTCCTGAGCTAATCGTTTCATCTCTACATAGCTCCGACATCCTACATCCGAGGCAATCTGTTTAACATATTCTAACCTTGGTCTACCCCTACAGTTTTTGTCCTAGACCCTTCCTTCCATAACTAAGCTTGCTATTCCTGGGTGTCTTAGTATGTGTCCTACCAACCTATCTCTTCTCTTCATTAACAGTCGCCAGAAACATCTCTCCTCTCCCACTAGTCTTAATACCACTTTGTTTGTAACCCTATCTACACATCTGATCTTCATCATTCTCCTGTAACACCACATTTCAAATGCTTCAATGCTCCTCTTTCCTGCTGCACCAATAGTCCAAGTTTCACTTCCATAGAGCGCCACGCTCCAGACAAAGGCTTTCAAAAATGACTTCCTAATACCTAAATCTATATTCGATGTCAGCAGATTCCTTTTTTGTAGAAATGCTTTCTTTGCCTGAGCCAACCTACTTTTTATATCCTCTTTGCTTCGTCCATCACTGGTTATTCTGCTTCCTAAGTAACAGAAGTCTCCTACTTCCTTCAGCTTTTCACCTGCCAATTTGATCTCCATAGAGGTTTCTGATATATTTCGGCTGCATTCCAGTATTTTTGTTTTACATTTATTAATTTTCATCATGAATTCTTTCCGTAGGACGGAGTCCATACCATTCAAAAACTCATTCAAATCCTCAGGCTTGTCGGCCAAGATGACGATGTCATCAGAAAATCTCAGAGTTGAAATTATTTCTCCTTGAATCTTCATTCCCGCTTTAAATTTTTCTCTAATTTCCTTCATTGCTTGTTCAATGTAAAGATTGAAAAGTATGGGTGATAACTTGCAGCCTTGCCTTACACCTTTCTGAATACCAGCTTCTCTCTCATGTCCTTCAACTCGAATGACTGCTGTCTGGTTTCTGTACAGGTTGTATATCACCCTCCTATCCCTGTACTTTATTCCAATCGATTTCAAAATGTCAAACAATTTAGTCCAATCAGCATTATCAAAAGCCTTTTCTAAGTCTACAAAAGCCATGAACGTTCTCTTATCTTTCCTTATTCTACCTTCCAAAATCAGCCTAAGACTTAGTACAGCTTCCCTTGTTCCTACATTTCTCCTGAAACCAAACTGGTCTTCACCCAACTCCGTTTCTATCTGGCTTTCAATCCTCTTGTAAATTATTCTAGACAGGATCTTTGAAGCATGAGTAATCAAGCTGATTGTACGGTAATCTTCACATCTGTCAGCTCCCACTTTCTTTGGTATAGGGATGATTACATTCTTCTTGAAATCTGGGGGTACCTCACCTGTCTCATAAATCCTACACACCAAGTGAAATAACCTGATCAGACCTTCATCTCCTATGCAGCGTAGCAACTCAATCGGTATATCATCTATGCCTGGTGCTTTGTTCCTGCTTAAGTCTTCCAAAGCTCTATCAAATTCTGATCTCAATATTAAATCTCCTTTCGCATCCTCATCAATTTCCTCCTCTCTTTCCATTACATGATTCTCAATCTCCTTTCCCTTATACAAACTCTCGATGTAATCTTTCCATCTCTCAACCTTTTCTTCCTTATCTGTTAGAGGCTTTCCATTTGTGTCCTTAATATTACAGCACTTAGTCTTCTTTTCACCAAAAGTATTCTTAATCCTTCGATAAGCTGTGTCTACTTTTCCTAATTTCAGACAATTTTCTATACCTGCACATTTCTCTTTCAACCATTCTTCTTTCGCTTCCTTGCACTTCTTGTTAACCTCATTTCTCAGACGTCTGTATTCTGCTTTCCCCTTTTCATCTCTTACATTCTTGTGTTTCCGCCTTTCATCCATCAATTCTAGTATATCCTGAGTGATCCACGGTTTTCTCCCTATTCTTTCTTTCCTACCAATGTTTTCTTCTGCGGATTTTGTTATTTCATTCTTCAAAAGTGCCCATTCCTCTGCAATTGAAGTTTGTTTAGGGTTTTTCATTAGTCCTTCCTTTATACTCTTCTTGAATCTTTCGTTTACATCCTTCTCTTTCAGTCTGTCTATTGCCCACCTTTTTGGCTTTTGACTTTTCTTCAGTTTCTTCAACTTTAATCTGCAATTCATTACAACCAGATTGTGGTCAGAGTTTATGTCAGCACCAGGATATGTTTTACAATCCAAAATCTGGTTTCGAAACATCTGCTTGACCATAATGAAGTCGATTTGGTAACGCCCTGTATCTCCTGGTCTCATCCATGTGTATATTCTTCTATTGTGGTTATTGAATAAGGTGTTAGCTATGACCAATTCATGCTCGGTGCAGAATTCTACCAGCCTGCTTCCTCGATCATTCCTTTCACCTAATCCGAAATCTCCTACTATCTTCCCTTCTCTCCCTTTTCCTACCACAGCATTCCAATCACCCATTACTATAACATTTTCATCACCCTTGATATACCTCAGAATTTCGTCTATTTCTTCGTAGACCTTTTCAACATCCTCATCATCAGCTTGACTGGTAGGCATATAGACTTGTACCACTGTGGTGCAGGTAGGTTTAGTATTGATTTTTGCTACAATAATCCGTTCACTATATTGCTCATAATAATCCACCCGCTGTCCAAGTTTCCTACTCAATATGAGGCCAACCCCTGCTTGGCCATTGTTTGATTTAGTGCTAATGACCCTATAGTCTCCTGACCAAAAGTCCTGTTCTTCCTGCCAGCGCATTTCACTAATCCCAACCAAATCCAACCTCAACCTATCCATTTCCCTTTCTACGTTTTCTAACCTTCCACTTCCTAGCAGACTTCTAACATTCCACGCTCCTATCCGTAGAAGGTCAGATTTCCTCTTTGTCACTTCTGTGATGTTAACCCCCTCTCGAGTAGTCCCCACCCGGAGATCCGAACGGGGGACTAGTTTACATCCGGATTGAAATTTTACAAGGGAGGAGGCCATCATCACATGTAATTATGCATAGAGAGGTGCATATCCTCGGGAATAGCATACGGCTGTAGTTTCCCGTTGCTTTCAGCCGTGCAGCAGGACGCAGTGTGGCCATTATTTGGCTTATATTATCAATATCTTAACCGTCTATAAGACTAGTAAAGAATTGATTTATTCTGAAAGGCTGCTACTCCCTTGCAGAATAAGTAAAGAGCAATTCTACTAACAAAAATACTAACCTTCTACCGTACTAACAATTAAATACCAATATTCTACTAACAAAAAAATACTACATTTCCACCAACAACAAATACTACCACTAAAACAGTCTGTCACCAGGCACACTCACATGCACCCTCACACATCACAGTCTACTGAAGCAATGAACCATAAACTAATAAACAATGCAACTGCTACCAGACACACTCACACACCACAGTCTAATAGAACAATGACATATATCTAATAGACAAACTAACTACCTACTTACAACTTAAACTAACTACATACTTACTGTACTGTTATTTGAATTGACAATATTTACAAAATGCAATTTAGATAGAAAATACTTACAAAATGTAATTTAGATTCAAAATAGTCACAAAATGCAACACAGGCTATACCGGTATGATTAAGAGTGCAAAACGTAAGGCACTCCAACTCAAATTTAACAGCATTAGATGGTTGATTAATGCTAGTTTCTCGCAAATACAAACTGTATAATATTATGCTTCTCCCAACTTTGATTTCAAGATGAGCTTTCCGCCTTTCTTAAGCTGAGAGGCTGTGAAATACGACGTATCCCTCCGAATATTCCCTAAACCCTCCATGGATGACGACATTTCATATTTTACTGTCCTACTAGGTTCTCCAGCACGAGCCATCACACACACCACTCCTACGAACTCAGTAAGCGAGTTGCCGCTAGGGGCGCCAACCAGCTAATATATCACCATTCGCACGAGGTCTATAGGCTAATAATATTAAGTGAAACATGGTCAACTCTCAACAGGATTCGTACAGGTCATAGCAACTGTGCTGACTTCCACTATAAATGGAAAATAATTCCTTCACCTAACTGTGATTGTGGTGCCCCTAAGCAGATCATCCAGCTTATCACCACCAAGTGTCATAAAAGAAAGTACAATGGCAACGTCACTGATTTCGCTCATGGATCACCAGAGACAATGACTTGTATAAATGATTTAGATATAAATATACAGTTTGTCTTCCTTATCTAAATTAATTATCATCTCTGTACAAATTGTATCGGTAAAACCATACGCTAAATAAATAAATAAAGTGATATCCTTACAAAATTTGATTTAAGACAAAATGAAACGTTCAAATAAAAAATTAAATTTTTCAGACTAGAAAGAGGTAGTTACCAAAAATGGAGTTGCAAATAATTCTGGTGAAATGTAAACAAAGATATATAATTATGGAAATTTAGAAATCTAACTTACGAAACTGCCCAAGCCACGCACCTTTTATTTGGCTTATTACCGTAGTAGTTCGCATAATCTTGACAGACAACAGAAGACGCCGCTTCCAAATGAACAATGAGGTGAAAACGTAAATCTTAATGGCTATTGAGCCTTCCAACCTCAATATCTGCCAAAGGCAAGCCCCATTTGTCGGTTCAATCTTACTGCATCAGCTGTTAGTAGATGATAGGTGAGAGTTCTCTTGCACTTGCAGCCTTGAGAGTTTAAAGTACGCACCGCGACTGCATGTTGCAACTCGGCAACTTGTAATTTTGCGAACCATTCGTCGGAAAGGGTACTGCGACGACTCGTTTTAAGGTATTTTTTCTCATCATTCCTATAGCGCACTCATTTAATAAAATAACACAAAAGTGCAAGGTCATTGACTTTTGTTTCCCTTGATATCTCACGAACCAATGGTTGGATTTGAACATATGAGGTATCCTAGGACTTGGGGTGACGCCCCCTCCCCCTCCTATAAACGACATAAATAAATAAATAAATAAATAAATACTACCTGCACATAGTGGTAACCTTTCAGTAAACTTTGCTTTGCATGTATCACACTACTATGAATCAACTATTTCTTTGTAATCATGCACACATGCGACTTTTGTAAGATGGCGAGCTTCTTAAATGATTATTTATGGATTAGTTAGTTTTTAAAAATTTTACCAAAGAACCCAAAACTATCTCGCTAACCAATGATCGGACAGACTCGTGTCAGGTGTCATAAGACTTAGGATGGTCAACCCTTTTCCATGGCCAATGAATTTAACCAAAAGACCCAAAATGGCAAGGTCATCGACCTGAGATTTTATAAACCAATAATCGGATTTGGACACGTGAGGTGTCATATGTCTTTGCGGACCCAAGATTTGTTGAATTTATAATTGTATAAGCCTGATTTACAATTAAAATTAACGCATGTAAGATTTTTTATTTTTATTTTTTTGATTTTAGATTTTAGATTGAAGTTTTAGATTTTAGATTTTTGATTTTATATTAACTTATAGATTATAGATTTTGCAAAAAGACCAAACCATAATGTTATGACTCGAAATTTTGGTAACTAACTATTAAAGAAACACATATACGAATTTGCATTACTTGGAATTATATTTCCTTTACTATGATTTTTTTTATTTATAGATTTTAGATTATAGATTTTACATTTTAGATTTTACATTTAGCAAAATCTCCAAACTTAAAGGTTATTGACGCGACATTTTGGGTAACTAATTAATACTAGATGATTGACTAGAAATTTTGTGAACAAATACTTAAATTTTATTTATTACCAACATCGGACCAGCAATCAGAGTACCACAAGCTTGTCTATATCCTTACCTGGTAAACCATGGTGTATGAATTTAAACAAATACATTTTGTTTAAACATGACTGTACCTTTGTTGACTTGAGATTTCCGAAACCAATAATTTGATAATGTTATACATTAATAAGTTATGCAAATGTCCACTTTACAATACAAAATTATCTTTTTATATATCACTTGATGTCAATACACATTTTGAGACATGTTTCGGCTCTGTGAGCCTTCTTCAGTCAAAATCACTAAAAAATTCTCCTAACACAGTCTAATGTTTGGTCTCTCATAAAAATGTTGTAAAACATTTTTTTTACATCGTCAAGATGATTAAAACACATGAATATAAAATGCTTAAAGAATTTAAATTTAATTTTATATTCATGTGTTTTAATCATCTTGACGATGTAAAAAAAGTTTTACAATTTTTTTATGAGAGACCAAACATTAGACTGTGTTAGGAGAATTTTTTAGTGATTTTGACTGAAGAAGGCTCACAGAGCCGAAACATGTCTCAAAATGTATATTGACATCAAGTGATATATAAAAAGATAATTTTGTATTGTAAAGTGGACATTTGCATAACTTATCAAAATCAATACGGGAAAACTTGGAAAAATGACTAAAGTCATAGATATTCACAATGTTATACATTAGCTTGAATGAAATAGCGCAAACCGTTTTATTGCTAAGGCGAATTATTTTCTTTACTTTGGGCTTGACGACGTAACTAGAAATTTAAGGTTTATAAATATGTCTATAAATGTTGTGAATTTTTAAGAGCATGAATGAGTTTACTCAAAGTTATGTAACATGATATCTAACTGCCAGCGACAGAATAGCATGAGCAAGAGATTTAAGATGGCTATTAATGGATTTTTAAATTATTTATTTATTTAATTAATTATTTATTTAATATTTCTTACACACACAGCAATGTGGGTAGAAAAATGTTTACACTATACGTTAAGACTTATTCATTTAGACCTTGAGACCTTGCAATATGAATTTCCTAACCAGACATGAGTTAGCTACCAGGAAACACTTTGGCGACTATGCCTGTTATTGACCAGTGAATAGGGTTCTAGAAAGCTGTTTGCCATTTTGGTTCATATACAACAGATGCTTATAGGCCTATATACAAACCGAGTGACCATGTTTGCTCTTTTTTTTTACAAAAACCAGACATTATACCAGAGACGATTAGGAAACTTATGTATAGTTTACCAAAACAATGTTGTGCAACGGTAAATGCTACTCAACGGACGGTGACTCATTCCATTACACGATACCTGAGAGGTTTTCTAAAATTATTTTTTGATGGCTTTAACCCTATATTAAACACCTAGTTCGCAAGACTGATAACTTCAATATTATGGAAAAACAACAATTCTGAATTTAAAAACGAACAAATGGTTGAGTCAATATACATGAAAAGATTTTTAAACACTCAAGTCCACAGGATTAATTAAATTAGTAACTTCAGGTTGGCCGCGTGGTTAAGGCATTCGACTTAAGTTCAAAACTAAAAATAAAGTGCATTATTTAAGACCACTCGTTATGAACATAGCCAGAGACTGTTGATGGTTAACAATTGCATTAATAGTGGGACGTGGGGATAACAATTAAGAAACACAGACAATACCCATACAATATGTTTATTTATTTAATTTTTACAATAGATACACACTGAATACAACCCTTTCTCTTTACCATTGCTCGTTATAGTTTTTTAAACATAAAGCTTGTTGCAAATCTTTTCTTCACGGTGAACAATAGGCATAAAACCGTCATCCTCTTGTTTTTCATCATTATCTCTATCATCATCATGATGAGAATTATCATCAATACCATTATAATCATCATCATCATCATCATCGTCGTAATCATCATTACTATTAGTATTAGGTAGTCCTTTCTGATTTTCTTGCGATATCACCTCTTGCATAGTCTGTTTTGACTTTGATAGTGTAGAGGGTTTCTTGGACGTTGACAACACTGTCCAAACATGACTTTTTGAGGACAGGATAAGTGCTTTTTAACAAACAATGCACTATCTTGAGCAGCAATATAGTTTTTTAAACTTGTTTTTTAGCATTTTGATGATTTTTGTCAAGTGCAACCGTGGTTCGTTTGGAGCACTAAATTGACGAACACTCACACTTAAAACCTTACCATTTTTAATTTTCAGATTGCCTCGAGATTGTTTGACCTCTCTTTTGAGCATTGCCAGAATATTATTCCATGCACATTCTGTCGATTATAGTTATCCTTGATACAGTGCTCGTTGTTTACCTTTGTTGGTTGTAGTAAGTTCCATAGTAGTAACCTACCCGTTAGTCTGATTTGCACACTATAAAGATTACAACTATTCTGGTGATAGAGTGACTTACCATAAGCTTTCATAGTCGTGTCATATTGTCATTTAATGAAATGCAGGTTTAACCCCATTAACACCCCTTTATAACCTGAATATCCAAAATTCCCTCCTTAATAGATGTTTTTGATACACAACGAACATAACCCCAAAATTTCATGTTTCTAACTTCAATAATTTTGACTGGGCGATGATGAGTGAGTGAGTAAGTCAGGACATTTTCTTTCATTTATTTTTCAGAATTTCACCCCTTTCATGAACCCCTTAAATTTGATTTATGAAAAAAGCCGGTCGAACACCCATTTACTTATTTTTAAGCTGTTCTTCCCCCCTGAGTTTGATGAGTGAGTGAGTTAATCGGTTAGAACACTTTCGTTCCTGTTTTTTTCCCCCAGAATTTCACCCCTCTCCAAGGGCCCCTTTTATTGGATTTATGAAAAAACGGTCGAACACCTATTTACTTATATTTTAAGTTGTTTTTCCCCGCTGAATTTCAAACTTCTCGCCTATGTCGTTTAAGAGATACACGCTCCGTTTAGAATCCTTCAATCCCCGATTTTCACCCCTTTCACCTCATAATATAAACCACATCGATAAACCCTTACACAAGGGGCAGATGACCTCGTAGTTCCGCCCCTTATTTTTAATGATTAGTTTATATGCCGAATATTACATCCCCAAAGAATCAACTCGTGAGATATCGTTATTCAATGAAATGCACGTATACCCCCTTAACACCTCTTCAGAACCCGAATAAACAAAAATCCTTCCTTAGTTGACGTTTTCGACAAACAGCGAACATATTCCCAAAATTTAATGTTTCCAACTTCAATAGTTTTCGCTGGGCGATGATGAGTGAGTGAGTCAGTCAGGTCACTTTCTTTCAATTATTTTTAACATAATTTTACCCCTCCCCATGGGCCCCTTAAATTGGATTTATGAAGATACGCTCGAACACCTATTAAATTATTTTAAGCTGTCTTTTTTCCCTGAGTTTGATGAGTGAGTTAGTTATTCAGCCAGTTAGGACACTTTCTTTCCTTTTTTTCTTCAGAATTTCACCCCACCCCATTGGCCCCTTAAATTGAATTTATAAAAAAAAAAACAGTCGAACACCGATTTACTTATTTTTTTAGCTGATTATTTTCCGCTGAGTTTCAAGCTTCTCTCCTATGTCGTTTAAGAGATACTCGCACCGTTATGAATCCTTCAACCCCCACTTTTCACCCCTTTCACCTCATAATATACACCACATCGAAAAACCCATAGACACATGTCTGCTTAATTTTAATGTTTAGTTTCTATGCCGAGTATCACATCCACAATATTCAATAAAAGGCAGGTTTAACCCCTTTAAGCCCTCTTTAGAACCTGAATATCCGAAAATCCTGCCTTAGTGTACGGTTTTGATATACAACGAACATATCCCCAAAATGTCATGTTTCTAACTTCAATATTTTCGGCTGGGCGATGAGTGACTGAGTGAGTGAGTCAGGACATTTTCTTTCAATTTTCTTTTTCAGAATTTCACCTCTCCCCATGAACCCCTTAAATTTGATTTATGAAAAAAAACGGTCGAACACATATTTACTTATCTTTTAAGCTGAATTTTTTCCGCTAAGTTTCCAACTCCTCGCCTATGTCGTTTAAGACATACACGCTCCGTTAGGAATCCTTCAACCCCCACTTTTCACCCCTTTCACCTCATAATATACACCACATCGAAAAACCCTCAGACATATTTGTGTCTTCTTATTTTTAATGATGAGTTTATTTGCCGAGGATCACATCCCTCAATGAAACCAAGCCGGAGATATTGTTATTCAATGAAATGCAGATTTAACCCCCTTAAGACCTTTTAGAACCTGAATATCCGAAAATCCTCCCTTAGTGGAAGGTTTTGACATACAATGATCATATCCCCAAAATGTCATGTTTCTAACTTCAATAATTTTGGCTGGGCGATGGTGAGTGAGTCAGGACTTTTTCTTTCAATTTTCTTTTTTCAGAATTTCACCCCTCCCCATGAACCCCTTAAATTGAGTTGATGAAAAAAACTGTCGAACACCTATTTACTTATTTTTTAACAGTTCTTCCCCCTGAGTTTGATGAGTGAGTCTGTCAGTCAATCAGATAGGACACTTTCTTTTCTGTTTTCCCCCCAGAATTTCACCCCTCCCCATGGACCCCTTAAATTGGATTTATGAAAAAACGGTCAAACACGTATTTACTTATTTTTTAGCTGATTTCTTTCCGCTGAGTTTCAAACTCCTCACATTTGTCGTTTACGAGATACACGCTCCGTTAGGAATCCTTCAACCCCCACTTTTCACCCCTTTCACCTCATAATATACACCACATCGAAAAACCCTCAGACACATGTCTTCTTATTTTTAATGATGAGTTTATATGCCGAGTATCATATCCCCCAATGAAACCAATCGGGAGATACTGTTATTCAATGAAATGCAGGTCTACCCCCTTAACACCCCTTTAGAACCTGAATATCCAAAAGTCCTTCCTTAGTGGACGCTTTTGACATACAACGAACATATCTCCAAAATATCATGTTTCTAACTTTAGTAGTTTTGGTGGGGCGATATGAGTCAGTCAGTCAGTCAGGACACTTTGTTTTATATAATAGATATATATTGGCTTATGTCTTGTCTTTATTGGCTTATGTATTGGCTTATTTAGCTTATGTATTGGCCGATGTGTTGGCTTAGGTATTGGCTATTATGTAGACTTATGTATTGACTTATGTTTTGGCTTATGTGTGATGGCTTATATGTTGGCGTATGTATTGGCAATTATGCTGACTTTTGTATTGACTTATGTATTGGCTTATATTGGCATATGTATTGACTTATATGTATTGGCTTATGTGTGTTGGCTTATTTATTGGCTTATGTATTGGCTTAGGTATTGGCTTATGTATTGGTTTATTTATTGGCTTATGAGTGTTGACTTAGGTGAAATGGCTTATGTATTGGCTTAGTTATTGACTTATATATAGGCTTATGTATTGGCTTATGTATTGGCTTATTTATTGCCTTATGGCTTAGGTATTGGCTATTATGTTTACTTACGTATTGGCTTAGGTATTGGCTTATATTGCCTTATGTATTTGCTTATGTGTGTTGGCTTATTTATTGGCTTATGTATTGGCTTATGTATTGGCTTATGTACTGACTTATGTATTGGCTTAGATGTTGGCTTATGTATTGGCTTATGTGTTGGCTTAGGTGTATTGGCTTATGTATTGGCTTTGGTATTGACTTATATATTAGGCTTATGTTTAGGCTAATTTATTGGTTTAGGTATTGGCTTAGGTATTGACTTACATATTGGCTTATGTATAGGCTTATATTGGCTTGTATGTATAGGCTTATATATTGGTTTTTATGTATTGGTTTATGTATTGGCTTATGTGTGTTGGCTTATGTATTGGCTTATGTGTAGGCTTATTTATTGATTTTATGCATTGGCTTATGTGTTGGTATAGTTATTGGCTTAGGTATTGGATTATATATTGGCTTATGTATATGCTTATGTATTGGCTTATGTCTGTAGGTTTATATGTATTGGCTTAAATGTGTTGGTCAATATGTAGTGACTTATGTATTGGCTTATGTGTGTTAGCTTATTTATTGACTTCTCTATTGGCTTATGTGTTGGCTTAGGTATTGGCTATTATGTTTACATATCAACAACAACCAACCCTTGGCACTATACAGTTCATGAAGGGCCTAGGCTGACCAAGCGACCGCTGCCCAGCCATTTGGCCTGCAGATATTGGGGTGACGCGTGATCAGCGCATCGGATCCCCTCGGCCATTAATCTTGGTATTCGTGATCGGGGCGCTGCCTCACTGTCAGACAGATACTCAATTATCCTCACGAGGCTGAGTGCACCCTGTTCCAAATCTCACGTAAGTTTTAAAATTCCTGACAGAGCCGTTAATCGAACCCGGGGCCTCCGGGTGAGATGCAAGCGCTCTACCCCAACACCACGGGGCCAGCTTATGTTTACTTATGTATTGGCTTTTGTATTGACTTATATATTGGCTTATATGTATTGGCTTATATATTTTCTTATGTGTGTTGGCTTATTTATTGGCTAATGTGGTGGCTTAGGTATCGGCCATTATGTTGACTTATGTATTGGCTTATGTATTGACTTATATTGGCTTATATGTAGTGGCTTATTTATTGGCTTATATGTGTTGGCTTGTATATTGTCGTATGTGTGTTGGCTTATTTACTGACTACTGTGGTGGCTTAGGTATCGGCTATTATGTTGACTTACGTATTGGCTTATGTATTGACTTATATATTGGCTTATGTATTGGCTTATATGTATTGGCTCATTTATTGGCTTATATGTATTGGCTTATATATTGGCGTATGTGTGTTGGCTTATTAATTGACTTATATATTGGCTTATATATTTGCTTATGTATTGGCTTATATGTATTGCCTTATATCGACGGTCCCAAGTAGTAACATTGTAACTCACTTTTTTAGGGTTTTGAGTTAATTTAACTAATGAACTAACATTGAAATTATCTATCATTTAAGCCATAAAAATTGTATGTTTGCAATTGAAAAAAAAAGTTATTTCCAAAAATATTAATATTGTAACAGTAACCAGATCCTGTTACAGGTAACATTGTTGAATTTTAAATTATATTGTTAGTTTTGTTTTATCGTGTTTCCTACACTGCTACAACATACGAATAGCGCTTCTATTGTTTTGCCGCCAATTCACAGCTGATGGTCTGCAAATGGATGCTAAAGAAGCTTGCATTGCATCCTCTTTGTCATTATTTCTAAGTGTTCTTTAAGTGAAACCATGAGTGATTTTAGTTCCCGCACAAGAAAAATGGTGCAAATGGCACTGAATATCGTCGAAAATAAGGAAATAATTAGTTTAGGTAAGTGTTTTTGGTATTATAATAATAACAACCACAATTACCGTTGTTGTTATTAACAGCTTCATTCTTTAAATTTTAATTAGAGGAAATAATATTTGACTGAATTGCCTACAGAATCATTGCATGTGTAAGTTTTATCTGCAGTCGTTACTCTATGTTATTAATAATCCTTTTTTTATTTTAACATCTCAATATATTATGTTGGCTTATTTGACGAGTTGTTTTTGGCAATGTATTTAGTGGCTTATTTTCTTGGTCTTGGAAAATATCACAACCATTGTTTGTTTGTAAGTAAGCAACAACAACAACACTAAGAAAAAAAATAGAATACTTTAAGGTTAATGATTGACTCTTAACTCTTACTTTTACCTCTATCACACGCCTAGTCAAAATATTATACTTTTAGATTTTTTTAAAAATATTTGGAAAGTAGGCTATATTTTTAAAACTATTAATTACAAAAAAGTCAACTCTCAGTTAAAAACATTATAATTTTTTAATATTCCTAAACAATATTTGGAAAGTAGGCTATATTACTGAGACATCCAAAAGCTGTCTCAAGCTATTGTTCTGCATCTATTTCGACGTATATGTCCTCTCTACCATTTGAAAACGCGCTAAGATGACTTAGTTTAACTTATGAACTGGAGATTGCAGCACCTCTCGGCACCCTGTTATTATAATGGGTTGTGGCTATGCCCGCCAGAGCGCGGCATAGTTGTCTTCATGCGCAGCTCCTGTCAATACATCATTGGAAAAGAATAATAAAACTGCGCCATTAACAAAAGACTGTATGTGCATCATACCGCCAATTTATTTTAATGATGTCGTGTGAATATTAATTTAAATGCACATTGTCACAGTATTGGATTGGTCAAATTTAAAAACCTTGGTGCCTTGTGGGAGGTATCTTTTCCCCTTGGCCTCCATCTTGTGAATTGTGGACTTGTAACTGATCGCCGGACTGAGGAAGACGTAAATATTGGTTTCGCGTCTGAGGCGAGGGGATAATATCATAAGAGTTTGCTGAATCTGAAGAATGTGGTGTGCAACTATCATCTGAGATATTCATGAGCGAGTTTTTCTGCCCAAATATGAAGAAACGATATTATATGGTTGGATCTCAGTGTGCTTCAGCTGGCAGCCAGCTAAGTGAATTTTTTGTGGTCTAAATTCCTTAAAGATAGTTCATTGTGTTTTTAATATTAGTGTCTCCAATAAGGATTTATTAAGGTATGTCTTAATGTATTTATATAATTTAAATTTTTGGAGCTCCTTAGTAGGTTGTGTACTTGTGTTTTAATTTATTTCTTCTGAAGGCGTTGACTAGGCCTAAAAATGTTTATAACTAGATATAAAAATTTTGTAATTCTTGTTTTTTTTTACTATTGTTTGTCCGGGGGACACGTCTATATATTCGTTCGATTTTTTTATTATTTAGTGTCTTGCTAATACGTTTTCTTCCTAGTTATATTCGGGTACTGACCATACTCGTTAATTGAGTAGTAGGCCTAATTTTGGGCGTTAATCGTTTTGGTTTGGTTTGATCCATTGCGTTTTAAAATACCCTTTGTTATTTTCGTGTCAAGATATTATTAGGGCCTATATCTCCCTGTTTTCTCACTGGAGGAGTAAAATTTATTTAAATTGTGTTGTTGCTGTAATTTAGAAACTGATATACTTTCAACTGTTTTGGTCACCATGGTAGTTTGTTTACCGTAGTGCATTGGGGCTGATGCAAGTTTTTTCCGGCCTGTGGTTGTGGTACATGGTTGAGGGTTATTGTGTTGTTGTTAATTTTTTTTATCTTTCTTGTTTCCTTTTTTTGTGTTTTACCTTTTGTTTATGGTAAATTTTGCATTATTTATTCCCTTTTTGCTTCTTCGTCGGACCTCGTGGTTCAGTTGAAGGTATGTCAGGTTCATGTTAAGTGTTTTGATGGTTCTTCATTTATTTCAAGGCTTTTCCTTCTCGTTCTTCAGTTAATACCTCACAGTATTTTTAATGTTACATTTTGCTAATCTAACTTCCTACCAAAAAGGTAAAATTGTTGTAAAATTGTTTTGGTCGCTTAATTAAAATTTTTCTATAGTTTTCCTAAACATTTTGTTAACTGGTTCCGTCCTTAAGCCTTGTTATTATCTCCAGTGAGAGTTTTAGGTAGGTTTTGTATAAGTTTTGGTATTTTATGCGAGCTGATGCTCTTTCTTTACCTCTTGTTAATCTGTTCCTTAAATATTTTTTTAAAATGTATATTAAGCTAATTTTTGTGGCATTATTTCATCGGTGGCAATTCTGTAGGTTATTTGGGGGGGGGGGGGTCTGTAGACGAGCCTGTGGGATTTCCTCCTCTCCACCTTCCTTCATCTTTAGGTGATGCAGTGCGTGCGGATCTCCGAGGAATGGTAAGTAATCCCTTTATCCCTCGCAATTACCAAATTTAAAAATTCTTAAAAGGCTTATATCAGCTTAAACGAAATTTTACTATGTCCTTTATCATTAGAACAAAACAGGTTTTTTTTTAGATTTTTGGAAAGAAAAAATGTAGGAACTACACTTGCTAGTTCAAAATTATTTCATTTTCTATCTGCATTCTTGGAGTATTTAATGTGAAGCCCAATATTATATTTTAATTACATTGTATGAATATCCATTTTATTATTTTTATTTAATTCTTTTAATTGTAATTTATGATAAATTGACTAGGAATGAGATAGAGAGCTAAACCTAATCTAACCTGACCTAACGTCACCTAACCTAACCAAACTTTACCTAACCTACCCCATCTCAGTTTTGCCTCACGAGGATGAGTGAAACCTATTCTAACCCTCGGATTAAAATTAATTCCTTGGCATTGTCGAGTTGGAACCCAAGACCTCAGAAGTGACAACCAAGTATACTAGCCACTACACCGCAAGATGGTCAAATTACCATGCAACAGAACACGAAAGAAAAGTTTCCTCTTCTGTAACTGATTGGTTGAGAACCGTGGTTGGGATTTGAACCCTGGACCTCAGGACCTTTCTTTTATGCATTGCCAAATAACACCTAACCTAACTTCTGCTTACCTCCGATATCACAATGTTACAGTGTCCACGCTTACACCAAGTACAAGACATATTTCATAGCACAGGTTTGATTGCTATGACATCACACTTTGTTTTCTATCTCTTTAACCGTTGATCGCCAACATTCAACTCACACATTAACATTTAACTCTGAGTGAACATGGGGAAACATGTAGGGAATATAGTGTTATCTCACAATACATTAAATTGAATCAAAAGTGATGTAAAAATTCTGCAAAATTGCCCTGCAAATGTTGACAGAATCCTCCCAAATGTTGTTAAAACGTCCCAGGATTTGGGTAAAGGGTTACAAAGGGTGTTTTATAGATTATATGCATGAAATATAAAAGGGTTAGGCTTAAATTCCATGTCTTTGAGATAGATGATGGGAATGCCCCTCACAACGGAGGAGTGCCTCGAGACGCTGCGAACAAGACTCGGATAGTCGAGGGATGAGTGTAAAAGACCTTAAGGAACCCTAAATTCTGTCCATTAGATATGATAAAATCATTAAATCACTCATCAGGGATTAATGCTTGAGACATTTCTGGGTTGTCACGTAACATGTTCTACAAGTTTAGACTTGCCTTTAGACTGGGTATGACGTCAGAGATGGATGGGGGTTGGAGGATCGACATCACTTTTCATCAAACAAGGACATTTTCCTTTACCGACAGCCTCCAACCCCCATCCATCTGTTACGTCATACCCAGTCTAAAGGCAAGTCTAAACTTGTAGAACATGTTATGTGACAACTCGGAAATATCTCAAGCATTAATCTCTGATGAGTTAATTTAATGATTTTATCACACCTTATGGACAGAATTTAGGGTTCCTTAGGGTCTTTTCCACTCACCCCTCGGCTACCCGAGTCTTGCTCGCAGCGTCTCGAGGCACTCCTCTGTTGTGAGGGGCATTCCCATCATCTATCTCAAATACATGGATTTTAAACCTAACCCTTTTATATTTCATTCATGTGCTGAAGCAACCATCTATAATCTATAAAACACCCCTTGTAACCCTTTACCCAAATCCTGGGACGTATTAACAACATTTTGGAGGATTCTGTCAACATTTGTAGGGCATTTTTGCAGAATTTTTACATAACTTTTGATCCAATTTAATGAAGTGTGAAATAACACTATATTCCCTACATGTTTCCCCATGTTCACTCAGAGTTAAATGTGAATGTGTGAGTTGAATGTTGGCGATCAAGGGTTAAAGAGATAGAAAACAAAGTGTGTTGTCATAGCAAACAAACCTGTGTTATGAAATATGTATTGTACTTGGTGTAAACGTGGACACTGTAACTTTGTGATATCGAAGGTAAGCAGAAATTAGGTTAGGTGTTATTTGGCAATGCATAAAAGAAAGGTCCCGAGGTCCAGGGTTCAAATCCCAACCACGGTTCTCAACCAAGCAGTTACAGAAGAGGAAACTTTTCTTTCGTGTTCTGTTGCATGGTAATTTGACCATCTCGCGGTGTAGTGGCTAGTATACTTGGTTGTCACCCCTGAGGTCTTGGGTTCCAACTCGACTACGCCATGGAATTAATTATGATCTGGGGTTATAATAGGTTTCATTCAGCCTCGTGAGGCAAAACTGAGATTGGTTAGGTTAGGTAAAGTTTGGTTAGGTTAGGTGAAGTTAGGTCAGGTTAGGTTAGGTTAGCTAGCTCTATCTCATTCCTAATCAATTTATCATAAATTACAATTAAAAGAATTAAATAAAATAATAAAATGAATATTCCTACTATGCAATTAAATGTAAATAAAATATAATATTGGGCTTCACATTAAAAACTCAAAAAATACAGATAGAAAATCAAGTAATTTTGAACTAGCAAGTGTAGTCCCTACATTCTTTTTCTTATGAAAAATCTAAAAAATACCTGTTTTGTTCTTATGATTAAAGACATAGTCACCTTTCGTTTAAGCTGATATAAGACTTTTTAGAAAATTTAAATTCAGTAATATAGCCTACTTTCCAAATAAAGTTTTGGTAAAATTTTAAACAATATAATGTTTTGAAATGAGAGTTGGATAAAAGTAGGGGTATGGGTTGACGTATGACTCTTTTGTAATTAATAGTTTAAAAATATAGCCTACTTTCCAAATAAATGTTCTTAAATCAAGAAATATAATGTTTTTGACTGGGCGTGTGATAGAGGTAAAGTAACGGTTGAGAGTCAATCATTAACCTTAAAGTACTCTATTTTTAAAAGAAATCTTAGTGTTGTTGCTGTTGCTTACTTACAAACAAGGGCTGTGATATTTTCCAAGCCCAAGAAAATAAGCCACTAAATACATTGACAAAAATAACTCGTCAATTAAGCCAATACATTAGCCAATAAATAAGCCAACAAATATAGGCCAATACATATAAGCCAACATACATAAGCCAATAAATAAGCCAGCACACATAAGCCAATACATATAAGCCAATATATAGGCCAATATATAAACCAATACCTAAGCCAAAACGTAAGTCAATACATAAGTCAATATAATAGCCAACACCTAAGCCAACACATAAGCCAAAACATAAACCAATAAAGCCAATACATAAGCCAACATATATATATATGTATATGGGCCAACACATAAGCCAATAAATCCAATACATAAGCCAATATATATACATATATATAAGCCAACACATAAGCCAATACATAAGCCAATATATATATATACACATATATATAAGCCAACACATAAGCCAACATAATAGGCCAATATAAAAGCTTATGGTAAGTCACGCTATCACCAGAACAGTTGTAACCTTTTTAGTGTGCAAAACATGACTAACAGGTTAGATACTACTATGGAACTTACTACAACCAACAAAGGTAAACAACGTGCACACTATCAAGGCTACTCTTATAACTATAATCGACAGAATGCGCATGGAGTAATATTCTGGCGATGTTCAAATGAGAGGTCAAAAATGTCGAGGGAATCTGAAAAGTAAAATTGGAAAGGTGATAAGTGTGAGTTTTCATCAATGTAGTGCTCCAAACAAACCATTATTGCTGTTAACAAACATCATCAAAATGCTGAATAGCAAGTTAAAAAAAAACGATATTGCCGCTCAAGATAGTGCATTGTTTGTTAAAAGCACTTATAATGTCCTCAAAAAGTCATGTTAGAACAGTTGTCAACGTCCAAGAAACCTTCAACACTATCAAAGTCAACACAGACTATGCAAGTGGTGGTATTGCAAGAAAATCATAAAGAACTACCTAATAGTAAAAGTAATAGTGACGATGATTTCGATGATGATGATTATAATGATAGTTATAAAGATGATGATGCTGATCATGATGATTATAATGATAGTGATTAAGATGATGATGATGATGATGATGATGATGATAGAGATAATGATGAAAAACAAGAGGATGACGTTTTTATGCATATTGTTCACCGTGAGAAAAAGATTTACAACAAACTTTGTGTTTAAAAACTATAACAAGCAATGGTAAGGAGAAAGAGTTGTATTCAGTATGTATCTATTGTAAAAATTAAATAAATAAAAAAAATTGAACGGGTATTGTCTGTTTTTCTTATATGCTATCCCCACGTCCCACTATTAATGAAATTGTTAACCATCAACAGTCTCTGGCTATGTCAGAAAGAGTGGTCTTCAATAATGCTCTTGATCTGTAGTTTTGTGTACCGAGTATTATAATAATACAGTGCCGTCAACCAATGTTGAGGCAACAGTTATGTCATATAACCATTGCTTCCTTATACAGGAAATTTGATCTTAAGTGAAATACCTTAACCACTCGGCCAACCCGAAGTTTCTAATTTAATTAGTCCTGTGGACTTGAGTGTTTACTAAACTTTCCAGTGTACATTGACTCAACCATTTGTTCGTTTTGGAATGCAAAATTTGTGTTTTTCCATAACATTGAGGTTATCTGTCTTGTGAACTGGGTGTGTTATATAAGGTTAAAGGCTTCTAAAAACAATTTTAGAAGACCTCTCAGGTATCGTGTAATGGGTTTTAGTTATGAGTCGCCGTCCGTTGACTAGCATTTACCGTTACACAACTTTGTTTTAGTATGCTCTACATAACTATCCTATTCGTCTGTGGCTTAATGTCTGGTTTTTGTAAAGAAAAAAGCAAACATGGTCACTCGGTTTCTATATAGGCATAAGCATCTGTTGTATATGAACCAAAATGGCAAACAGCTTTCTAGAACCCTATTCACTCGTCAATAACAGGCATAGTCGCCAAAGTGTTTCCTGGTAGCTAGCTCATGTCTGGTTAGCAAATAAATATTGCAAGGTCACTCAAGGCCTAAAATAATTAGTCTTAACCTATAGTGTAATCATTTTTCTACCTTCATTGCTGTGTGTGGAATAAATATTAAATAATTAATTAATTAATTATATAAATAAATAATTTAAAAATTCATGAATATCCATCTTAAATCTCTTGCTCATGCTATCCTTTCGCGGTCAGTCAGGTATCATGTTATATAACTTTGAGTAAACCCATTCTTGCTCTTAAAATTGTATAACATTTAGAAAACATATTAAGAAACCTTAAATTTCTAGTTACGTCGTCAAGCCCAAAGTGAGGAAAATAATTTGCCTTAGCAATAAAACGGTTTGTGCTGTTTCATTCAAGCTAATGCATAACATTATCAAATTATTGGTTTCGGAAATCTCAGGTCAATAAAGTTACAGTCATGTTTAAACAAAATGTATTTGTTTAAAATCTTACAGCACGGTTTACCATGTACTCTGACTGCTGGTCCGTCGTTTATAATAAATAAGTATTTGTTCACAACATCTCTAGTCAATCATCTAGTATTAATTAGTTACCAAAAATGTCACGTCAATAACCTTTAAGTTTGGTCTTTTTTCCTAAATGTAAAATCTAAAATAAAAAAATAAAAACATTCATATTAAAGGGAATATAATTCCAAGTAATACAAATTCGTAATGTGTTTCTTTAATAGTTAGTTACAAAAAATTTCGTGTCATAACATTATGGTTTGGTCTTTTCGCAACATTTAAACCCTATAAGTTAATATAAAATCTAAAATCTAAAGCTTCAATCTAAAAGCTGAACTCAACAAATCAAAAATCAATAATCTTACATTCACTAATTTAAATCCTAAATCAGGCTTTTATAATAAAAAATTCAACAAATCTTGGGTTCGAAAAGCCATATGACACGTCACGTGACCAAATCCGATTGTTGAACTATAAAATCTCAGGTCGATGACCTTGCCGTTTTGGGTATTTTGGATACATTCATGGCCCATGGAAAAGAGGGCGTTATTCCGAGTCCTATAACACCTGGCACGGCCAAATCCAATGATTATTTTATAAAATCTTAGGTCAATGACCTTGACGTTTTGGGTCTTTTAGGTAAATGAGTAAGCTATGGGAAAGAGGACTTGAAGCCAAGTCATCCAACACCTCACACGTCCAAATCCGATAATTAGTTTATAAAATCTCAGGTCAATGACCTTGCCGTTTTGGGTCTATTGGGTAAATTCATTGGGCATGGGAAAGGGTTAACCATCCTAAATCCTCTGACACCTCACTTTACCCTCTCCGATTATTAGTTAATAAAATCTCAAGTCGATGAAATTGCCGTTTTGGGTCTATTTCTATTGGGTAAATTCATTGATCATGGGAAAGGGTTGGTCATCCTGAGTCCTATGATACCACACACATTCAAATCCGATTATTAGTTTAAAAAAACTCAGGCCGATGACCTTGCCGTTTTGGGTCTTTCGGGTAAATTCACTAGCCATGGAAAAGGGTTGACCATCCTACGTCTTATGACACCTGACACAAGACTCTCTGATCATTGGTTAGTTGGATATTAAAAAGCCGATGACCTTTTAGTTTTGGGTTCTTCGGTTAAATTAAAAAAAACACTAATATGACGTTTATGGCAAAGGGGGCGTCACCCCAAGTCCTAGGAAACCTTATATGTCCAAATCCAACCATTGATTCGCGAGATATCAAAGGAAGCAAGCGTCAATGACCTTGCAGTTTAGGGGTATTTGATTAAATGAGTGCGCTATAGGAAAGATGGGAAAAAATACCCTTAAAACGAGTCGTCGCATGACCCTCTCCGATGAATGGTTCACGAAATAACAAGTTGCCAAGTTGCAACATGCAGTCGCAGTGCGTACTTTAACTCTCATGGCTACAAGTGCAATAGAACTCTCACCTCTCATCTACTTATGTTAACGGGGTATCACAATGCATGGATCAGTTTTTGTACCCAAGATCCAAGTATATATTTGCACAAGCTGGCCAAACTAACTTAGAATGTGACTGGCCAAATTCATATAATGCTTGAGAAAATATTGAGATTTTCTCATTAAAAATCCTTTGCTTACAGATAAAACAGTACAATGGTTCATACAATTTCGTTATAATCCTGTGATTGTCACATCAGCATCATCGTTTCTTCGCTCCAACAAGCCAGGTACGGTTATAAATGAGCCGTCTCCAATTTGCCCTGTCCATCCATAACTGTTGTTCTTTTATATGATGCCAGTTCTTATCTCTAGCTTCAAGGACCTTATAAATTTGCTTCTCCCACACATCGTGAAGTCTTCCTCTTGGTCTCTTCCCTGGGACACTCCTGCCAAAGTACACTCGAGGTATCCTGTGGAACGCCATCCTCTTCATGTGCTGTGATTGTCGCATAAAGAGAGAAAACGTTATGATACCCAACTTCTATTGATGCCGTTACCTACACGATACCGATCTCAGAATGACACCGAGTGGTGAGTTCTCGCGATACATGCTCCCAAAAGTAACGTTACCAATTTCATTTGAAACCAAATTCACACTAATATGACGTGGTGACATCTTTAATTCGAAATAAATTTTCAAGTACATGAGAACATATTTCTGAAGACGTATTTAAATTCCACATGCCAAAGTTTGCTCATTTAACGCAACAAATATCCCTTTAAAATTAAGGAAGTTTGTAGTTTTACGTGACCGTTAATCATGCGGTCATGAGCCACGAACCTCCTTTTTACGTGGAATCCGAACCACATGACATTTGACTTCAAGAAATTCACATGTATTGACCGGGAATCGAACCCAGTCTACCTTGGTGAGAGGCATACCACAGCGCCAACACGCCTCTTCCTTTAAATTAGACTCCACGGTAAAGCGGCTTCGGTGGCGTAGTTGGTAGCATGCTGAGCTTCTATGCCCAAGATCGCGGGTTCAAACCCGGCCTAAATCGTCGGATTTTTTAAGAACGTTAAAAATCCATCAGTAGTAAAGCCGGGGGTCCCGTGTCATAGATTTATGGCATGTTGAAGAACCTTCCACTAATTACACCTGGGTGCAGCTAAATTAGGTTCAAAATTAAAAATTAAGAATTAAATTAAGATGGTGGCCATGACGTCATCCAAGATGGCGGCCATGACGTCACCATGACGTCGCACAAGATGGCGACCATGACGTCACAAGATGACGGCTATAGCTTAATTATCCTAGCCTAACCTAACCTCACCTACGAGGTGTGATCAAAAAGTTTCAAAATGTTAATCCATAGCCTACTTTCCTGGTGACGTCACCTACGAGGTGTGATCAAAAAGTTAACCCATAGCCTACTTTCCTGGTGACGTCACAACGAGGGGTGATCAAAAATTCCAAAATTTTGACCCATAGCCTACCGTACTTTCCTCTAACCAAAATGGCGGCTAACCAAAATGATGTCTAACCAAAATGGCGGCTGACCAAAATGGCGGCCATGGCTTAACTAACCTAGCCTAACCTAAGCTCACCTACGAGGTGCGATCGAAAAGTTCCAAAATGTTAATCCATAGCCTACTTTCCTGGTAACTTTGCAACGAGGTGTTTTCAAAAATTTCAAACCGAACGCATGGTCGGATTTTGATGAATGAGGTGTCGTTGAAATCGGGCTGACACCCCCTTTCCAAAATTCCAAAATGTTGACCCATAGCCTACTTTCCTTGTGACGTCACATACTAACCTGGCAAAGCCGATATCTCGCGAATGCATGGTCGGATATTGACGAATGAGGTGTCGTTGAAATCGGGCTGACACCCCCTTTTTCCAAAATTCCAAAATGTTGACCCATAGCCTACTTTCTTTGTGACTTCACATACTAACTTGGCATAACCGATATCTCTCGAACTTATGGTCGGATTTTGACGAATGAGATGTCGTTGAAATGGGGCTGACACCCCGTTTCCAAAATTCCAATATGTTGACCCACAGCGTACATTCCTGGTGACGTCACATACTAACCCGCCATACAGTCAGGGGCAAAACTGATATCCCCCGAACGCATGGTCGGATTTTGACGAATGAGGTGTCGTTGAACCCGGGGTGACACCCCCTTTTCAATGGACAACATTGCTTGCCAATGCATTCATCGATCGATTGTGCAATCCCAATCGTAATCGGTATGGCCAGCTTGACGTGAAGCATGCAACAGCTGTAGTCGCTGGACGATCTTATTGGGATTGTGGCAACACAAAAGCCAATACATAAGCCAACACAAAAGCCAACACATAAGCTAACACAAAAAGCCGCCACATGGGGTTAGGTTAGGTTATGATGTGTTACATTAGGTTATGTGAACTATGTGTGACGTCATAGCTAATATTAAAGAATGTCTAAACGTATAAGCCAACACAAAAGCTGATATATAAGCCAACACAAAAGCCAATACAAAAGCCAATACAAAAGCCAACACAAAAGCCAACACATAAGCCAACACAAAAGCCAACACATGGGGTTAGGTTAGGTTATGATATGTTATATTAAGTGAGGTGAGCTATGTGTAACGTCATAGCCAGTCTTAAAGCAAGTCTAAACTTGTAGAACATATCACGTGACAAGGTTAAGTTAAGTTAGGTTATGTTAGGTGAGCTGATGTTAAGTCTTTAAATATTCTCGGTCTTTGAGCTACTTTTCAAGACCATTAAAAATCCGTTAAATACACACATCAAAAAAAGTTTTGCATCACCTCGGTTCCAAGAGTTCCGGAACCGTTAAATACAAAGGGAATAGAGATCAACACAAACAACATTTCAGCTCGTTTTATTGCTCATGAGACCC
Organism: Meconema thalassinum; assembly: GCA_946902985.2. Taxonomy (NCBI): domain Eukaryota; kingdom Metazoa; phylum Arthropoda; class Insecta; order Orthoptera; family Tettigoniidae; genus Meconema; species Meconema thalassinum. The sequence goes on along the minus strand of OX336388.2, from coordinate 1,721,781,693 downwards.
ACACATTGCATGTTGTACCATCATACAGCTAGACTTTCAGCATTTGTGGTCCAGATTGCAGTACACACCACTACCTCTAATACCCAGTAGCACGTCCTCTTGCATTGATGCATGCCTGTATTCGCCGTGGCATACTATCCACAAGTTCATCAAGACACTGTTGGTCCAAATTGTCCCACTCCTCAACGACAATTCGGCGTAAATCTCTCAGAGTGGTTGGTGGGTCAAGACGTCCATAAACAGCCCTTTTCAACATATCCCAGGCATGTTCGATAGGGTTCATGTCTGGCGAACATGCTGGCCACTGTAGTCGAGCGATGTCGTTATCTTGAAGGAACGCATTCACAAGATGTGCACGATGAGGTCGAGAATTGTCGTCCATGAAGACAAATGCCTCTCCAATATTCTGCCGATATGGTTGCACTATGGGTCGGAGGATGTCATTCAGGTATCGTAAAGCCGTTTCGGAGCCTTCCATGACCACCAGTGGCGTACGTCGGCCCCACATAATGCCACCCCAAAACATCAGGGAACCACCACCTTGCTGCACTCGCTGGACAGTGTGTCTAAGACGTTCAGCCTGACCAGGGTGCCTCCAAACACGTCTCCGACGATTGTCTGGTTGAAGGCATATGCGACACTCATCGGTGAAGAGAACGTGATGCCAATTCCGTGGGGTCCATTCAGCATGTTGTTGGGCCCATCGGTACCGCGCTGCATGGTGTCGGGGTTGCAAAGCTGGACCTCGCCATGGACGTCGGGAGTGAAGTTGCGCATCATGCAGCCTATTGCGCACAGTTTGAGTTGAAACACGACGTCCTGTGGCTGAACGAAACGCATTATTCAACATGGTGGCATTGCTGTCAGGGTTCCTCCGAGCGGCAATCCGTAAGTAGCGGTCATCCACTACAGTAGTAGCCCTTGGGCGGCCTGAGCGAGGCCTGTCATCGACAGTTCCTGTATCTCTGTACCTCCTCCATGTCCGAACAACATCGCTTTGGTTCACTCTGAGACGCCTGGAAACTTCCCTTGTTGAGAGCCCTTCTTGACACAAAGTAACAATGCGGACGCGATCGAACTGCGGTATTGACCTTCTAGGCATGGTAGAACTACAGACAACATGAGCAGCGTACCTTCGTCCTGGTGGAATGACTGGAACTGATCGGCTGTCGTACCCCCTCCGTCTAATAGGCCCTGCTCATGCATGGTTGTTTACATCTTTGAGCAGTTTTAGTGACATCTATGAACAGTCAAAGGGACTGTATCTTGGATACAATATACACAGTCAACGTCTATATGCCGGAGATCTGGGAACCGAGGTGATGCAAAACTTTTTTTGATGTGTGTACATTGACAAAAATAAATTGTTAAATAAGCCAACAAAAATCCGATATATAAGCCAACACAAAAGCAAATACATAAGCCAATACAAAAGCCAAAACAAAATCCAATACAAAAGCCAATACATAAGCCAATACAAAAGCCAATATATAAGCTTATGATAATTCACTTTATCACCAAAACTGTTGTAACCTTTGTAGTGTGAACATCGTACTGACAGGTCAGTTACTACTATGGAACTTACTACAACCAACAAAGGTAGGCAACGTGGACTCTATCAAGGCTACTCTTATAACTATAATCGTCAGAAAGTGAATGGAATAATATTCTGGCGATGCTCAAAAGAGAGGTGAACAAAATGTCGAGGGAATCTAAAAAGTAAAAATGTAAAGGTTTTAAGTGTGAGTGTTCATCAGTGTAGTGCTCCAAACAAACCATGGTTGCTGTTTACAAGAAATCATGAAAATGTTAAGAAGCAAGTTCAAGAAAACGATATTGCTGCTCAAGATAGTGCAGTGTTTGTTCAAAAGCACTTATCATATCCTCAAAAAGTCATGTTAGAACAGTTGTTAACGTCTAAGAAAACCTCAACACTATCAAAGTCAACCCAGACTATGAAAGGGGCTCTGTGGAAGAGGAACAAAAGGAATTCAATAGTTTTAGTGATGTTTAGGATAATGTTGATTACAATGATGGTGATAATAATAGTGATAAAGATGCTGAGGATGATGATAATGATAATGGTAATGCTCTGTTTACCCCTAAAAATCATTTGTTAAATTTGTTTACTGGAACAATCCCAGTAAGCTAATCCAGCGGCTTCAGTACTTGCATGCCTGTAGACAGGATGGTCATAGTGAATATGAGGAAGAACTATTGGATATAGAAAATGAGCTTCGCCGTGTTAAAATTATTGTGTAATGAATCCACGTAACCGCTTACACATATTCCCAGTCTTTGAGATACTTTCCAAGACCAATAAAAAATCCACTAAATACATTGACAAAATAACTTGTCAAATAAGCCAACACAAAGCCGATATATAAGCCAACACAAAAGCCAATACATAAGCCAATACAAAAGCCAACACATAAGCCAACACAAAAACCAATATATAAGCTTATGGTGACTCACTTTATCACCAAAACAGTTGTAACCTTTGTAGTGTGAACATCATACCGACAGGTCAGTTACTACTATGGAACTGACTACAACCAACAAAGGCAGGCAACGTGCAACATTGAAGAATTGAGGATTGATGAATTGGTATTTGTTTGTATTCTAATTTGTAAATCCCTATGGCTTTGAAATATAAAAGTAAAAATGGAAATGTTTTAAGTGTGAGTGTTTATCAATGTAGTGCTCCAAGCAAACCACAGTTGCTGTTTACATGTATTTGATTGAGCAAGAACCATAGTTAAAATGAATACCCTTAATCTTAGAACATGATTAATGTTGTATTTCATTTACATAGTGCTAATCAATGTCCACGGTATACCAGACATGGGAATATTCATAAAGTCATTGAATATAAACCCTTGAAAAAAAAAACCTACCTTGATACTCTTTTTGTGGTCCCAGCACTCAGCTTGATGATTGTTTGAGGGGTGGGAGAGACATGCAGGTGGGAAATAATGCTATAGCTTATCATAACAGTAATGCATTATTAAGACGTGATGTTAATTATTAGTGGAATGAATGGTCAATGACTTTTATCTACCTATAAACTTTAGGATTAAAACAACAATCATAATGTATATCATCACTGCTATGATTTCAAAAATAGAAAACAAGCACTTTTGCTGTTTTTTTGTTTTGTTTATTCAAAACGTACCATACATCGATGACTGTTTTTACCTTCATAAATCAAATATACAGGTTGACTACTTGTATTGATATCTTGAAAAACATCATCAGGCACGTCATCAAAACGTGAAGGAAGAAATGTTTCAAACTCTTCACAAATGCAAAGAGCGCGGATTCCAAATTTAGTGTTAATTTTTTTATTCTGTGAATGCGAAAAGGTGTATGAATAAGCAAGTCACTCATCTTCTTGAGTTCAAGACCACAGGCTTGACCGATTGCATTCAAACCTTCCATGATTGTCTATAAACTAAAAACATAACTATGACACTCTAGTCTCAACATTGTTACAACAACAAAAACAACAACAACAATCACCCATGGTTTTTAAGTTATTTAGCAAACCCCCTTGGTTAACGGTAGTGAACATGGACATTGGATAAAGTGTTAATGAAATCATAAATGGTCAAGTCGTTTTAACACGGATTCGCAAAATAGTATTGTCAGCGACATCTAGTAGTGAACATTGACACTTGATAGAGTGCTAATCAAAATCACAAATGGTCAAGTCGTTTTAACACTGATCCACACAATAGTATGCCGGCCCCGTGGTGTTGGGGTAGCGCGCCTGCCTCTCACCCGGAGGCCCCGGGTTCGATCCCCGGCTCCGTCAGGGATTTTAAAACTGACGTGAGGGTTGGAACGGGGTGCACTCAGCCTCGTGAGGACAATTGAGTAGCTGTCTGACAGTGAGACAGCGCCCCGATCACGAAAACAAAGATTAACGGCCGAGGGGACCCGACGCGCTGATCATGCGTCACCCCAATATCTGCAGGCCGTATGGCTGGGCAGCGGTCGCTTGGTCGGCCTTAGCCCGTCATGGGCTGGATAGTGCCAGGGGTTGTTGACACAATAGTATTGTCAGCGACATCTAGTAGTGGACATTGGCATTTGATAGAACGTTAATCAAAATCGCAAATGGTTAAGTTACCCCAGGAGAGTGCGACAGGCTTTATCCGCTGACACTGTTTCATATATGGTCAAGTCGTTTAACACGGATTCGCAAAATAATATTGTCAACGACATCTAGTAGTGAACATTGACACTGATAGAGTGTTAATCAAATCATAAATGGTCAAGTTGTTTCAACACAGATTCACAAAATAGTATTGCCAGTGGCATCTAGACATGAACATGGATACTAGATAGACTGTTAATCAAATCACAAATGACTAAGTTGTTTTAACACGGATTTGCAAACTTGCATTGTCGGTGGCATCTACAGTAGTTGTCAACATTAACATAGGATAGAGCGTTTAATCAAATCACAAATGGTCAAGTCGTTTTAACATGGATTCGCAAAATAGTATTGTCAATGGTATTTAGTAGTCAACATGGACATTGAATAAAGCGTTAATCAAATTACAAATGGTCAAGTTGTTTCAACACGGATTCAGAAAATAGTATTGCCAGTGGCATCTAGTCATGAACATGGATACTAGATAGAGTGTTAATCAAATCACAAATGGTTAAGTTGTTTTAACACGGATTTGTAAACTTGCATTGTCGGTGGCATCTAGTTGCCAATATTAACATTGGATAGAGCGTTTAATCAAATCACAAATAGTCAAGTCGTTTTAACATGGATTCGCAGAAAAGTATTGTCAATGGTAATTAGTTGTTAACATGGAGATTGATTAACGCGTTAATCAAATTACAAATGGTCAAGTTCAAATCACAAATGGTCAAGACATTTTAACACGGATTTTCAAACTTGTATTGTCAGTGACATCTAGTCATGTACATGAACACTGGATAGAGCGTTTAATCAAATCACAAACGGTCGAGTTATTTTAACACGGATTTGCAAACTTGCATTGTCAATGACATCTAGTTGTCAACATGAACACTGGTTAGAGCGTTAATCAAATTACAAATGGTCAAGTCGTTTTAACACGGATGCGCAAAAAAATAATATTAGCAATGACATCTAGTAGTTAACATGGACACTGGATAGAACGTTAATCAAATCACAATAATGATCAAGTTGTTTTAACACGGATTTTCAAACTTGTATTGTCAGTGGCATCTACTCATGAACATGAAGACTGGATATAGTGTTAATCAAATCACAAATGGTCAAGTCATTTTAACACAGATTTTCAAACTTGTATTGTCAGTGGCATCTAGTCATGTACATGAAAACTGGATAGAGCGTTTAATCAAATCACAAACGGTAGAGTTATTTTAACACAAATTTGCAAACTTGTATTGTCAATGGCATCTAGTAATTAACATGGACACTGTATAGAGTATTCATCAAATCTCACCTACACGTTTAGTTATTAAAAGAGGTACTCACCTTTAATAATAACTGCTGTTGCCAACTGGATTAGGTATAACCAATTATCTGTAAATAAATAAACCAATCAATCAATCAATCAATCAATCAACCCATTCATCCATTTTTCAATCCATGACTTACACGTTGATTTATATTTAAACTGTTTAAAAAAGTTTAATCTATTAAATACATACCTCACAAATAGTTTTCCTTTTTTTCTCCAAGTAACGCTACAGCTTTCTTAAGTTGCTTATAATAAATAATAAGACTGCAGCATTAATCGCCGGTAATGAGACTAATGAGTGTCGATGATTGATATGACCTTGCATTTATAGTGTTCAATATTGCTAGCTTGCAAAAAACAATTTACATCACATGGCACGTCAAACGGAAATGACATTCATAATAAGTTTTCCATTTTCACTTATCAGCAATATCAGCTTCTTTCAAACACAATTGCTTGTATTGCAATATCACATCCTGTTTCAAGATCACATCTATTAGTTAACTGTTGCCAAGTGATGAAATAAAGAAACGGTATTACATAGTTCATCCTTTACAAAATCTGAGAGCCCACATCCAGTGAGATATAGGATTGGCAATCACAAGATCCTTGCTGAGTTTAGCATTGCTTTCACATGCTTGTATCAAAACTTTCTTCTATTTTCTATCTTGTCGACTTGGGATGAAAAGAGTGAAACGATTTGGCGAGAAAGTGTAAAGGAGGCTGCCGTGGCCTTACAGTAGGTATCATCTCAACATTTCATCCAAAACAAAGTGGAAAACCACTGGAAACCACTTCAAGAATGGTTAAAGTAAAACATCAAATCCCCCTCTACTCATTTGAGTCATCCAGAGGCTAAGTATACCCTGTTTCAATTTTCATATCCCTTTTCAAATGTCATGACAGAGCTGGAAATCAAACCCAGGATCACTGGGGGTGACAGTTAATCATGCTAACCACTATGCTACAAAGGCGACTCGATTCCATTCCCCAATCTTTATCGAGCAACACACATCGTGGTTGACCATCGGTATCGTTCATTCATAGCTTACGAGTTAGCGCGCTAGGCTTTGGCTTGAAGTATCTATGGTTTAATGGTCTGCTACAAAACCATTGCATAAGCCTCTGTTATTTTCCATAGTTTTTTACATAGCCACTTGTTATCCCCTCGCTTTAACAATTCATATCCATGTTCCACGTTTTCGATTTCCTATTCACACTTGGTCAATGCCATGTCCTGTGGTCAATATCATTTTATTCTCCAGGATTAGGTTTTCCAATGAACTAAACAAGAGAGTCCACCTCTACCATCACTGGGGACAGTGTCCTAGAACTTGAGACTCTGAGTCTGTGATACAACTGGGGTGTATAACCAGCATAATGCCCAGGCGGCCTCACATGCAAAGCAAACAGGGGCTTAATAAAGGGATGGGAAGAGGGTGAGGGTGTGGCAAGAAAGTGGGAAAGAGACCGCCGTGGCCTTATGGTAGATATCATCACAGCATTTTGCCCAAATACAAAGTGAGAAATCACAGAAAACCACTTCAAGAATGGCTAAAGTGTGAATCGAATCCTCTCTTCTCATTTGGGTCTGGGCTAAAGCTGAGTAGACCCCGTTCCAGTTCTCATACCACTTTTTTAATTTCTTGACAGAACCGGGAATCAATCCCAGAATCTCAGAAAGTGGCAGCTAATCATGCTAACCGCTACGCTAAAAAAAAGCGACTCAGGAGTGAATTCCATTCTCTTAAAATGGGTTTTCGTGATTTTCCATTTTCACCACCAGGCGAATGTCAAGACAATTCCTTTTTCAATAGATCCACAGTCGATTTCCTTAATATTCAATAATTCATACAGTGGTACATGTAGTGTACGTGCATATTATCTGACAGACAGTGTGTTTAGAGAATGTGTAATTTAACACCGGCATTATACAAGCGTTGCAGTTTTCATTATCTGAAGGTTACACTCAATGCATGCAATCAAGCAGTCGGGTTTCAAGTTTCTCGCCAGAAGTTCACATCTAGTGTAACGTGGGTTTGCGACCACAGGGCCCCAGCTGTGTTCGACATTGCTTTCACTTACTTGCGCCGGGCTCCTCTCCTTTTTTCTTTCCTGTTGACCTCACATGGTTAACTCTTTTTGTCTTTTAATCTGTAGCTACTTGGGGTTTACCCTGTCCCTATTTCATTTTAGCAACACTCTCTACAATCATTTTATTTCATCTGTCATTCATTTAATCATTATACTAGGGGAGTGTGACAAGCTTTAGCATTCGGCACCGTTTCATATCCTCACTGTTTAATGGAGACTTTACTCATTCCATTCCCGGACCCGATCAATGAAGCAATACTTTTCATGATCATTTCATTCCATCGGTCATTCATTTCATTTATTTCATCTGTCATTCATTTAATCATTATCCTAGGGGAGTGTGACGGGCTTTAGCAGCTGGCACCGTTTCATATCCTCACTGTTTAATGGAGACTTGACTCATTCCATTCCCGGACCCGATCAATCAAGCAATACATTGCATGATCATTTCATTTCATCGGTCATTCATTTCATTTATTTCATCTGTCTTTCATTTAATCATTATCCTAGGGGAGTGCAACAGGCTTTAGCAGTCGACACTGTTTCAAATCCTCACTGTCTAATGGAGACTTTACTCATTCCATTCCCTGACCTATCAGTCAGGCAATACTTTGAACGATCATTTCACTTCATCAGTCATTCATTTAATCATTGTCTCAGGAAAGTGCGACAGGCTTTACAAGAGAGCATGGGTTTGAATCACACCTCGGCTGTCCTGAAAAATGGTTTTCATGGTTTCCCATTTTTACCACCAGGCAAATACCAAGACGGTTCATTCATTCCATTCCATGACTCGGTCTATCACAATCAATTCACAATATTGATAATCATAACCGCCACTTAAGCCTCTGCGATTTATCTCTTGGTTAACTCTTGTTCTCTTCCAATCTCTAGCCACTCAGGTTTTTCCTTGTCACTATTTCATTCTAGCAACACTCTCCACAATCATTTTATTTCATATGTCATTCATTTAATCATTATCCTAGGGGAGTGTGACAGGCTTTAGCAGTCGGCACTGTTTCATATCCTCACTGTTTAATGGAGACTTTACTCATTCCATTCCCTGACCGATCTATCAAGCAATACTTTGCAAGATCATTTCATTTCATCAGTCATTCATTTAATCATTGTCTCAGGAAAGTGTGACAGGCTTTACAAGAGAGCATGGGTTTGAAACACACCTCGGCTGTCCTGAAAAATGGTATTCATGGTTTCCGATTTTTACCACCAGGCAAATACCAAGACGGTTTATTCATTCATTCCATTCCATGACTCGGTCTATCACAATCAATTCGCAATATTGATAATCATAACCGCCACATAAGCCTCTGCGATTTATCACTTGGTTAACTCTTGTTCTCTTCCAATCTCTAGCCACTCCGGTTTTTCCATGTCACTACTTCATTCTAGCAACACTCTCCACAATAATTTTATTTAATCTGTCATTCATTTAATCATTATCCTAGGGGAGTGTGACAGGCTTTAGCAGTCGGCACTGTTTCATATCATCACTGTTTAATGGAGACTTTACTCATTCCATTCCCTGACCGATCAATCAAGCAATACTTTGCACGTTCATTTCATTTCATCAATCATTCAGTCATTGTCTCAGGAAAGTGCGACAGGCTTTACAAGAGAGCATGGGTTTGAATCACACCTCGGCTGTCCTGAAAAATGGTTTTCATGGTTTCCGATTTTTATCACCAGGCAAATACCAAGACGGTTCATTCATTCATTCAATTCCATCTATCACAATCAATTCAAAATATTGATAATCATAACTGCCACATAAGCCTCTGCAAATCAAAATCTAACCATGCGTTCGAGAGATATAGACTTTGCCAGGTTAGTATGTGACGTCACCAGGAAAGTAGGCTATAGGTCAACATTTTGGAATTTTGGAAAGGAGGTGTCAGCCCGATTTTAACGACACCTCATTCGTTAATATCCGACCATGCATTCGGGAGATATCGGCTTTGCCATGTTAGTATGTGACGTCGCCAGGAAAGTAGGCTATGGGTCAACATTTTTGGAATTTTGGAAAGGGGGTGTCAGCCCGATTTCAACGACACCTCATTCGTCAAAATCCGACCATGCATTCGTGAGATATTGACTTTGCCAGGTTAGTATGTGACGTCGCCAGGAATGTAGGCTATGGGTCAACATTTTGGAATTTTGGGAAGGGGGTGTCAGCCCGATTTTAACGACACCTCATTCGTCATAACCCGACCATGAGTTCAGGAGATATCGGTTTTGCCATGTTAGTATGTGAAGTCACGAGGAAAGTAGGCTATGGGTCAACATTTTGGAATTTTGGAAAAACGGGGTGTCAGCCCGATTTCAACGACACCTCATTCGTCAATATCCGACCATGCATTCGGGAGGTATCGGCTTTGTCAGGTTAGTATGCGACGTCACAAGGAAAGTAGGCTAGGCTATGGGTCAACATTTTGGAATTTTGGAAAGGGGGTGTCAGCCCGATTTGAACGACACCTCATTCATCAAAATCCGACCATGCGTTCGGTTTGGAATTTTTGATTACACCTCGTTGCAAAGTCACCAGGAAAGTAGGCTATGGATTAACATTTTGGAACTTTTCGATCGCACCTCGTAGGTGAGGTTAAGTTAGGCTAGGTTAGTTAAGCCATGGCCGCCATTTTGGACAGCCGCCATTTTGGTTAGACGCCATTTTGGTTAGCCGCCATTTTGGTTAGAGGAAAGTAGGCTATGGGTCAACATTTTGGAATTTTTGATCACCCCTCGTTGTGAGGTCACCAGGAAAGTAGACTATGGTTAACTGTTTGATCACATCTCGTAGGTGTCGTCACCAGGAAAGTTGGCTATGGGTTAAGATTCTGAAACTTTTTGATCACACCTCGTTGGTGAGGTTAGGTCAGGCTAGGTTAGTTAAGCTATAGCCGTCATCTTTTGACGTGATGGTCACCATCTTGTGCGACGTCATGGCGACGTCATGGCCGTGTGACGTCATGGTGACATCATGGTCGCCATCTTGTGTGACGTCATGGTGACGTCATGGCCGCCATCTTGGATGACGTCGTGGTGTCGTCATGGCCGCCATCTTGGATGGCGTCACCAGAAAAGTAGGCTATGCGTTAGAACTCTCCCTGCCCCCCTACTTAATACACTAATACTAATACAGTCATCACAATGAACACCGGTTACCAGACAGATTCTACACACACAAAGTACACGGGGCTACATGACCGCGTTGTCGCAGCCCCTAAACTAAGGAACCAAAAAGACTCCACGATAGAAAGATAGATGAAATCATTAACAAAGAGTTCCAATAAAACTGAGGACGACGCTAGGTCAGTCATATTTTTTAAACCTACCAGGAACGCACTCGCTGATGTAGAAGGCAGGACGGTCCATTTGCATATCCTCTGGTCGGCCCCAAAAGACATGATCGAGTTCAGGATTACCGACTTGTGCGTACAAAGTGGTTTCGTTTACATGGCATTTCAAAAAATAGTCGGTGGCCCATTTTATAGCTCGCTTAACCTCTCCCAGTTGCATGGCCGTACGGTAGCCCTCCTTGTAAGAGAGCACTCCCCATGACAATACAGTCGTGGTAAAAGCCATGGGGAAGTTGAACTTCATGTAGTCTCCACCTAGAAAAATAAAGAGATACAACTTTAAGGGTTTGCACTAAATCTTGAGATACAGAGAGCAAAGAGTGTTCATTTTAGGTGACTTTCTTAAAATTTAAGATTGATGTCAATCTAGAATAATGACGAAATCAAGTTGGTAACATTCCTAAGTACTGCAGTTTGAAATACACCTGAAATACTGTAGCCTAATAGATTAACTTACTACAGTTGGCAGCCCTGGTGACTCTGAATATATTCTTAGTTCCATCTCTTAAGGTATAGAATGCACATACAAAATTTGATTGAAGTCTAATAGATAGTATGTACGTTACATGCTGTTTGAGATTGGATTTATCAGTGCGCGTAAAATCATGTTGGGATCAATATCATGGTATGCGATGCTCAGAGTTAATCTGAAATATTACAATCTATTATAGTGCCAATTTTGGATAAAATCCAATTTGGTAGTATGGAAGTTACATGTAATTAAAAACTGAAACTATCAGAAAGCTTAGAATCATGTTGGCAGAACTGAGGTATATTAGTTACTCAAATTTAATCTAGAACGTCAAGTACTATACGTGTGCAAAGATTAGAGCTGATGGCTTGCATACTTTCTGATATATTAATATTAGGATTAAACAAATAGAGAGAGCATTTATTAACAGTTGTCAGCCCTGCTGGTTCTTACGAATACGCATATCCATAACTGTTATGGTACAAAAAGCACATGTGAAATTTGGTTGAAATCCATTTGTTAGTATAGAAGTTATTATGCATTAAAAATCGGGACCTATCAGCAGAATCGATTTGGCAGCACTGATGTATACAAGTTACACTAAATTAAGGTAGAATGTCAGGTACTATACGTGTGCAAAGTTAAGAGCTGTTGGCTTGCATACTCTCTGATATATTGATATTAGGGTTAAAACCTAGAGAGAGCATTTATTAACAGTTGGCTGCCCTGGTGGTTTTTGGTTGAAGTCCAATTATTGTCAGTATAGGTATAGAAGTTACTTGCATTTAGAAATTGGACCTATCGGCAGGCATAGAATCATGTTGGCAACACTGGTATGTATGAACTTCTGAAAGTTAATCTGGAATGTTATTATCTATATGTGTGCCAATTTTGGAATAGTTCGCACGCATAACTTCTGAGATATCCAACATAGAGCTGAAATGTCAATTGCGATTTTTCCGCAGTTGGTAGTACTGACGTCAATTTCAAATATGGCCGTGAGATATTCAGGTATAAATATTTACTCTTACCAAATTTGGTTTCGATAGATGCAGCCGAGGAGGGAGGGGGAGGCACACACACACAGACATACAGACAGAAGGACAGACAGACAGACTGACAGGCAGACACACATTTTCCCGGATCATTCTCATAAGTATACTTTTCCTAATTTTTGCAAAATGAGAAAAGTAGGCTAATAGGAGTGACATACGAGGAGGAGGTACTAATAAGTTCTTATGGCACGGCAAATATGAACTAAAGGGGCGAAATACATCCAGTTTGCAGAAGAAAATACGATCTGCAGATTGGAGTGTGCATGACTGTAAATGATTGTAAATTTCCCGCGCATTACTCGCTGCTTCTATTTGCATTTTGAACTTTGTTTTCAAGAAAGATTACAAATTTATTTTCTGAATTCATTTTATAAAAAGCACCCTCTACAAGATAGACATGGTAATACCCAGATGGCGGCTTCGGTGGCGTAGTCGGTAGCATGTTGAGCTTCTATGCCAAAGATAGCGGGTTCAAACCCGGCCGAAGCCGTCGGATTTTTTAAGAGCGTTACAATCCCTCAGTATGCCTTCCTTCGTAGGGGAAGTAAAGCCGGCGGTCCCATGTCATAGATTTATGGCATATTAAAGAACCTTCCACTAATTACACCTGTGTGAAGCTAAATTGGATTGGTTAAGAATGTAAACAACGCCCTTAGGTTTCTACGTTCGTTGCCAAGAGCCGACTGCGGTGACGTCTAGTAGCTAAGTTCTGAACCTGGCCTAATAGTCGTTGACGGTGGCGCTTGGCAGCAAAAATAGGAACTATTTAAAAAATTATAAGTTGCAGTCTGTACTTAAATTAAAAAACAGATAACACACACTAATAATTAACACCGGTTATCAGACAGATTCTACACACACCCAAAGTACACGGGGCTATATGACCGCGTTGTCGCAGCCCCTAAACTTAAGAACCAACCAACCTAATACCCAGATGGCAAAAGAAGAAACCAAATAGACTTCATATCAAGTGGAAACCGAGATGGCGTGACGAATGTGGACTCAAATTTGATTCCGACCATAGGATGGTAAGTACAACACTCAGTCTTCACAAAACAAGAAGATATTTCAAAATATCACAAAAACCTATAGCTGAGAAGATTGTCTTATAGGAAGCAATCGAGATAAACTTAGCTTAAATAAGCGGCTTCGGTGGCGTAGTTGGTTGCATGCTGAACTACTGTGCTCAAGATCGCAGGTTCAAACCCGGCCGATGTCGTCGGATTTTTAAGAGCGTTAAAATCCTTCAGTATGCCTTCCTTCGGAGAGAAAGTAAAGCCAGCGGACCCATGTCATATACTGTATTTATGGCATATAAAAGATCCTTCCACTAACTAAACTTGTGTGAAGCTAGATTTCTATGTTAGATTTCGTTGAAACGCTCTATCAAAGTTTCAACGTTCACCACTAGGTGTCAGTGACATCTGGTAGTGAAAGTTGGAACTACTTGAAATTGAACGAAACTTGTAACTCACCCCATGGGTGTCCGCTTGAAGTAGCTACATCCTCTGGCGAGCCTAACATGTCCTCGGACACTCCCGGCACTAAAAGCCATACGCAAAATAAAATATATAAAATAAACAACCCTAACAATTTAACATTCATGGAAAATTCGCCCCTCTTTACACTACTAGAAAACATTCCCCTTTGGAACCGAGAAACAACAATGTTGAAGCCAACAAGGGAAACACGTTATGGGATTTAGATGTACTTTGTACCATATCTTCAATAAACCAATGCAATCCTGGCATTAACGGCAGTATTAGAGTTTCCAAGATATTCTCAATAGACCAGGTGTGCTTAAAGAGGGCTGTTACGCTTATGCATGGCGAGAATGAAAACTGACCTTTAATAGTTGAAACGCTTATGCATGGCGAGAATCTAAACTGACCTTTAATAGTTGAAACGCTCTATCAAAGTTCCAATGTTCACCACTAGGTGTCAGTGACATCTGGTAGCGAAAGTTGGAACTGCTTGAAATTGAACGGAATTTGTAGCTCACCCCATGGATGAGCCGCGGTGGCCGAGTGCGCTAACGCACTACCTCGTGAGTAGTGGTTTTGTGCGGGTTCCAGAATACCCACTCGCTGCCCACCCGCTAGAATTCCTAGATGGTGACATTTTTGAATGAATTATTGGAGGAAGTCATGTCAGGTGTCAAATTACTCTGGGTTAAGTCCCTTTTCCAGATCCACCATTTATTTTTTCAAAATTTTGCCAAAGGGCCTAACTACATATTTTGAAAATTTTAATTTATTGACTTTTAAAATTTTATTTAATATATTATTTATATTTATTTTTTATTTTCCATTTTTTAATTTGTGTGAAAAGGGCTTAAGTACACTTTTGTCGATATTTCCTGATCCCATGGTCGGATTTAGATGTGTGATGTGTTCTAGGACTCAGGGTGAAGCCCCTGAATTTATTATTCATTTTTCAAAATTTTGCCAAAGGACCTAACTATACATTTTGAAAATTTTGCTAAAACGAAACATTCTTAAAAGCCATATACAGGCTTAAACGGAGGGTCCTTTATTGTTAGAACAAAACTTTATATTTTGTAATTTTTTTCAAAAAAAATGTCCAATTTTAAAAGTGGGATGTACTTTGGAAACTAGGAATTTTACAAAAAAAAATGTTTGTCATAAATGAAACCAAGTTTCAAGTCTCTAGGATACAAGCGCGTCAGTTACTGGAGGCAGGTGTGTGAAACATGCAGACAAGTTTGTTCATGGTTTTGCTGACGTAATTGTATGTTTCCACGGCACACACGTGTGTTATGCGCGTGAGTTACAGGAAATAGGTGTGCGAAACACGATTCTTGCAAATGTGTGATGTCAGCGAAATATGAACCTTCAACCGGATGCAAGTTGTTTATTATCAACCATAAGAATGCTACATCGACAGATATTTGACGAAGCGCACGTGTGTTCATGGTATAAAAGGCAGGAGAAGGGAAAGGTTTTCTTACTTTATAGTTGAATGACGAGAACGGTAGTTAACAACGTGCTATCTCTACAGCTTACTTGTGACTACAGTGGTGCAAGAGGATCTGAAAAAATATATTACTATTTTTGGTAAGTGCTTTCTTTTACAATTATATTTAGTTGGTTATGCGCTCTATTATGTTTTAACGTTTACCGCTAGGTGTCAGTGACAATGATATTTGCTAACCAAAGTTGGATCTACTTAAAATTAAACTTACTAGAGCTCACGGACAATCAATTAAAATACCCTGCTATAACCACTGTATTTTTTTTCCCTTTTACTTTGTTTTTACCTTTTATTAACATTTATGGTTTCTTTCTTTTATAGGTAATTTGGAAAGTGATCATCATGTTCAAGAGTAGTGATTGTGAAAAACAGTTCTCAAGCGCAGACCACCTTCGACGTCATGCAAATGCTAAGCATATTCATAAAATGGTTGTGTACAGCCATTGTGCTACAACATTTAACAGACAGGATAATCTTACACAAAATGTAAATTTAAAGCATGTCAGTTGAGCGCCTTTCTCATGTTCAGTTTGTGAGCTTGTTTTTTCTGCTGTAAAGCAATATCAATTCCACATGGTTGAAGTGCATGGAGAACAATTAAAAACTGTAAAATCATCAACTAGCACAGAACCTTTGAATAAATGTGTTAAAGTAGGGGATGACCGTTCTAAAATAAATCCTCGAAAGCGTAAACGTTCTCAAGATTGTGAAAATAGTTATTCAACAAAAAGAGTGAAAAATGGTGAACCTTTAATAACACGTTGTGATGGATGCAATATTGATATACCTTCTTCAATGATTCATGGACATTTACGCAGTATTAATCATAAAATTAACGCTTGTCATGAAAAGAATTCTACGAATATTCAGCAAATATCTAGTGCGTTTAAAGTCGAATTGCTAGTTACAGCAGAGTCTCGCAAACTCGGTTTAATGTGGACCAAAGGGTGGCCGAGTTCGCGATAAGGCCGGGTTATCGGGAAATGTGTTAAAAAGAGGAAATAAGCTGTTTGTTTTGGTTTAAAAGTAATGCAATGCAGTACGTGTGTTTTTAACAGAAACACAAGTTTTAAAACGATTAAGCCACTACAATTACAGAACTTAAATATATATTTCAGTACTGTACTACTGTACTGCATAAGAATCAAAGAAAACAATTACTGTAAATTATAACAGAAATCTTAGAAAAACAAGGCCTACTATTTTTTCTTTTTTTCTCTTTTTGTTCTATAATATGTACAATGTACAGTATATGTGCAAAACAAATCCCGAAGGCAAATGGTTTTTTTTACTTAATGCAAATTACCATTTCCTTTTTTTTTTTTTTGCAAAAATATAAGTAATGTTCTTTTGCTTTTCGCTTTGAAACCTGTTTCTTGAAGCCTCGTCACGAAGACGGCGAAGAAACAGAATTGCGGAGGATGCGCAATCAAATAAATACAACGCACTGCGTGAGAACCGTTTGTTTGCTTCCTTCTTCCTACAATTTGTGCATTTACAGTACTGTACTGTACTACTACCTGTATTTATCAGGTCGTCGTTACTCTTCTTACTATGTACTCTAGGTCAACTTGTTTAAACTGTCGATAATTCCATTGATGGAGAAGACGAAAGAAAAGATAATAACGCTCTGTTTGGAAACACAAAGAACCATCAAAAATCATGATTTTTTTCTCCTGTCAGAGTGGCCGAGAAATCCAGAGTACCGGGTTACCGAGGGCCGAGTTTGCGAGACTCTTCTGTACAGACTTCATAGTGAAGAAAAAATTCAAAGTATTGAAACATTTAAAAAAAATTCAACCTAGTGTGTTTGGCTTGGTAGATAATGTTTTAGTGGAGCATAAAACAATTAAAATGAATTTTAAACTCTTTGCGCTGTATCTAATTCCTGATATCAAATCATTTAATACAAAAAATGTAATTTTTAGTGAAACAACTAATATCAGTGATATGTACTGTACCCGATACCTAGTTGAGGCTATCGGCTACGCCAGCTGACATTAAGCCGTAGTTGAGATTTATGGGAAAAATTGTAAAGATAGCGCTCAAATCGAGTAGAGGAGAATATTAGAAAATGACGTAGAAGGCCAAGGATCAAGAAGGCATTGCCAGTCAAGTAGATGGAATTATGGGAGGAAATATAAAGTTTTATTAAGATCTTTATGGAACAGTATATTTAATCATCTCAGAAGAGAAGAGATAACAAGCATTATATTTGATAATAACTTGAAGAAAGACAGATAATCCCTTAAGTTATTGTATAACTTAATAGCCGAGATGAAGGTGGTCGAGATTATTTTTGTGACGCACGACAGTAGATGGTGGGGGAGAGCGTCACGTGACCGCGCCAGGCAGGAGCTGGTCATTGCAGTTTAGAGACATCAGTCGAGTTCAGCCAGCGAGCTGAGTGGTACACATGAGCAGAGCGTACGGTGAAGTCGAGCGGTGAACAGCATTTGTTACGTAAAGCGAAGGCCACAGCATTACTTAACCCAGCAGAGAGCAGGAAGTAGGTCATTGAGTCAAGGCGAGCAACGCAGGGCGGACGGCGAGAAGACCGGTTAAGAGGCAGGCTGTACGGGCCGTGTACGGAGAAGAAGGCCGGGGTTCAGAACAGCATTGTAATACGAGTTTGAGAACTTTATTTCGAGCTGCATTTTATAACGCAGAACAGTATAGCAAAGCGGCATGGCGAGGCCGGCTTTAAGCATAGTTCATTCTGGAACAAAGCAGTAGATCCGAGCGGGCTAGTTCCGACTTTTATACGCAAGCAACATTAAAGAAGCTGAACTTCTTTTCAACATTCAGTTACAACATTGAGTTGGGACTTGTATTCAGTAATAGAATTGTGCAGGCAGATAGTTACAATATACTGCAATTATGAACTTAGATATTCAAGTTACATTACGACTATGCATTTCATAACGGAATATGCAGAGCGACCATGGGGTCCAAACAACATTACCGCTTTTAAGCAAACGAACTGTTACAATTATATGCACTTATGAACATTGGCACGTGCATTAATAGAATTCTTTTTCATGAATTATCACAAAATACCGAGTACGAACATAGCTACAGGGTGTTTCAAAAACTTATACACTCTCATAAATACAATTTATTTTCTACAAGTGAGACTTAACCGCTGTGGAGATTGAACTTTTAACAAGCAAACCGAACATTATATGGGACAGTGGCGTAACATAGAAGGAGAATATGGGGTACGCTGCTTTTATGAACATTTACGTAAGGACTTGGACAGTATCCATTATGGATAACATGCAGTTCATCATGTCGAAGTAAACGAAGACAGAGACGCGATGGCACCACGGAGCGATGGATTCGATTCCTGAAGAAGAGGAGGTCTAACAGCTGATTCACTTGGGATATGAAGGCGATCGTTATCGCGTGGGTGAAACGATATTCACGTCGATCTTTCGAGAAATTTATTACACATGAGAATAATCGACGATCTTTGAAATATAATAACAGCTGATATGAGAAGGTACTGTAAGAGTTATGACTTTATAATATGATATTTTCATGAGCACTGGGCATACATGTATATATATTTTTCTAGTAGGAGTTATACGATTATTTAGACATGGCTTAAACATTATTTGTCCGAGTTTTGCTAGAATATGGCGTTACCATATGATATGGCAGGCACCATTATACGAAATTCTCTCCATTGGTTGGCTTTATTAAGCAGATGTTTGGTCTTTTAGACATTTTCCAGTAAGGATAGTTTTTCCTGGATAGTTATTTTTAGTGACGAGTATTTCGAACTCGTGATCTGCAATTGGATTATTTAAATCACTTCGTCAGTTCATTACATACTAGCGAGTGTGTATTATTCATCAGTAGGGATTTTTTTTCCATTGGATTGTTTGGAGATATTAAGATGTTATTCACTCAAGTGAATGAATATCGCTTTTATATGACAACTAGAGACTTGTTGATTCCAATCTGGTACATTCACTCATTAGTCAACGAGATGGGGTCTTTCGTATTTATACGATTGTATGGTGGTTACTCATCTTTACCCATCGTTCAGGGCATTATCATGTTATACGACGGGGCAAGGCCTTTCGTATTTATACGATCGTGTGGTGGTTACTCATCTTACTTGCCATTGAGGAACTCATTTTTATCATCCGAGTGTACTTGAGATTGTAAGAGGATCAAACAAGGAACTACTAGTCACACATCAGTCGAATTTTGTTAAATAAATTAAAAATACATGTCACCAGGGTTACATTTTGTAATTCTTGTTTGCCAATCCAATATTTTGTGGCTATACTCTTTTGAGAGTACTTTCAATTTAACAGCTGATACAGCTGATGCTTTTGATAATTTTTATGATAGAATTTGATACCTTTGAGAAGGATTTAAAGTAATTGAATCTTATAAGATGAATCATTAATGGTCAGATTTATTTTAAGGCAGATCAGTATTGCATATTTCGATGTGAGAGATTATAGCACATTGGTGTTTTTCTGTGAAGTGAATTATGAGAATTTTAAGAGAATTTATGCTATTTGAAAGCAGATTTTGAATTTGATTTCGATTACTAAGGTAATATTTTTCCTAATTGTTTAAGAAGTTGTCTAGATGTGATCAGATTAATTACAGTTATTGGAGATTGTGTGCGTTGATAATTTGAAGCCAGTTATGTATTTTTTGTAGATCATGCAACGTGATTAAGTGAAGTTTGTGATAGGCATTTTGTGGAAGTTGCCAAGTGGAATTTGTAATATTGCTAATGTATTTTGAAGCAGACATGAGGTTGTCGAACCCAGTCTAGCATAATTTTTGAGATTCATGCTGTGCGCTGAATATTTATGGAGTTTGTGGAATAATTGTGGTATTCAAATGTGATATTTGATAAAGTGAAAATATATAATGTAGTTGTGGATAGTGAGATCCAACGTGAATTTGTGAAGGCAATAATATTTTTTGGCATGATAATTAAATACGAGATATAACTTGGAAGTGATAAAACTGTAAGACAACGTTCTATAAACCATATTAAACAATTTGTTAGGAAATTAAACAAATAAATAATGTTGATAATACGAGATTTTCTGATAATAATAATTAATGAAATAATAATCTGAAATTTAAGCATATTAATGATCTGACCTAATGAAATAAAAATCAGAATGACTAGATGAAATAATAAAAATCTAAATAACCAGATGAACAAAATTTAAATAAGTTGATAAATTAAATTTTGGAATAAATCAATGAATTAAATAAATGGATGAATTAAAGTTTGAATAAATAAGCTGACTTAAGTAAATTAATAGATGATTGAATAGATGATGAATAACTGAATTAGAAGGTGATAATTAACTAAAGAAGCTGATGATTAATAAATTTAAATGGATTTAAATAAATTTAATTGAGAGATATAATTTGAATGATTTGAAGAATTGCAACTTGTGTTGATGAATTAAATAATTAATTTTGATGATGATGATAATTATAACCAATGAATAGTGGATTTTCTGTGATTCACAAAACAGGCAATGATTAATGACAGTGTAAATAGTGTAAATTAGTTATTCGATGTTTAGGAGCATTTTACAAACATATTCAGCATTTGAATAATGCCATGCAAGCCATAAATTATGTGATATTTAAAATATGTGTTTATAATATGTGTGTTTAGACAGATTAATAATATTTTTTACATCCACATTCATGATGTTAATTTAAAGAGAAGTTAGGTCTCAGTTATCACGAATGTCAGTGACGCAAAGACATAGTGCTACGGTGATCCTGAGAACCCAAGAGAACTTTAGAAATTTTTCCTATTTTATGTGGATTAAATACACTTTGAGTAGAATGGAGATGGTTCGATTTTCTGGACATTGACAATTTAACGTTGGCATTCGACCATGCTCTTAGGTAGGATGAGTGTTTAATATGTCTGTCTGACTATCAAAGTTGAATAAATTTGTTTTTATCTTAGTTGTGATCTGATGATGATGTGATTTTCCTTTTTCTTTCCTTGTCTTAATTAAGGCTTAACCAGGGAAGGATGTGGTTTGCTAGGGATTCAGTTGATGGCGCCCATTGATATTTGTATTTTTTTAAAATTAAATTTAAACCCGTAACGATCCTGGAGATACTTTATCTCGTGTTACCCTCTGCTTTTGAGATATTTCAACTGAATTTCCGACACATTCCTTATTTGACTAGGTGTTCATTTAACTCCGCTCTGTCCTGGAAATCCAGGAATGCGATGTAATAGCAGATGGGTCATCGCATCCCCAGGACGAACGGGTACAGTACCAAGATATTTCAAGTGGTATGATTGTGAAGAGCGAAGAATTCCAGGAAAGGGAGTCAGGCTGGACGTTGGTTGAAGTACTATATTTAGAAACCATCATAAATTGATTTGCCAGTATGGATAAAACAGAAGAAAGCTTGTGTAAATGTTATGAATAATGATCATGCATGTTTTGCGTGGACTGTAAATTCAGCTCTCCATCCAGCAGTGGAGCATGTTTACAGAACATCATCGTATCCTCACTATTCTTCAGTGTTTGATTTAAAAGAAATGGAATTTCCTATGGAGATAAAAGACATTCAACGTTTTGAAAAGCTGCACAACGTAAGTATTAATACGTATGGAATTGAAAACAAGAGTATAGTAGGTCGCCTATATTATACTCAGGAAAAAAGGATGCTCATGTTAAGTTACTATACATAACCGAAGGTGAAAATGCCCACTATTGCTGGATAAAATATTTAAGTAGACTTGTCAGTAGTCAGCTATCAAAACATAAACCTAAAATGTGGTTGTGTAATGGCTATCTTGCTATATTTTGAGAAAGAGGACTAACTAACTCAACATTAAAAATGGGGGTGTAATCCTGTTCGCACAGTAATACCCACTCCTGGAAATAACATTATAAAATTTAAGGAATTTGAGAAGCAGCTTCGAGTGCCATTTGTTATATCTGCTGACTTTGAGGCTTTGTTATAACCTTTTAATACATGTTCATCGAATCCAACCAAAGCTTTTACCAATACCAATCACATTCATGAACAATTTAGCTTTGCATATTATATTAAAAGCAGTAATGATGTCTCGTTAAATAAGTTCAAGCTCTATAGAAGACCTGATGCACCTAAAGTTTTTATGGAAAGACTTGAAAAAGATGCAATCCGCATATATTCTATTTTACATACTATCATTCCAATGGAGCCACTAACATCAACACAGCAAATGCATTTTGAAACTGAAACTAATTGTTTTATATGTGGTGAATGTTTATATATGGACAGGGTTCGTGATCATGACCATTTAACAGGAAAATATCGTGGTGCTGCTCACCAAGAATGTAATTTAAAGTATAGAGAGTTTAAATTTAATCCCGTCATTCTACATAATGATAGAAAATACGATAACCACTTTATTTTAAAAGAATTAGGAGCCTTAGATGAGAAAATTGATGTAATTCCAAATAATAAGGAACAATATATATCGTTAACAAAATATATTAAAACTGACCTTGAAAAAACTATTAAACTGCGATTTCTAGATTCATTTTGCATTATGCCGAGTAGTCTTGATAAACTTGCTAGTAATTTAAAATCAGTTCAGTTTTGTGAAATTCAATGCGTCTTTCCCAAAAAAGATGATTTCAATTTGATTCGTCAATAGGGTATATTCCCTTATGAATATATTAACTCTCTGGAACGTCTTGAGGAGTGTTCTTTACCACCAAAAGATGCATTTTACAGTTCCTTAAACACAAGTCATATTAGTGATCAGGAATATTTACGTGCACAACGTGTATGGACACAGTTTGACATACGAACTTGAGGTGAATATTCAGGCATATATTTGAAGAGAGTTGTGTTATTAGTAGCAGATGTTTTTGAAAATTTCCGGAATGTTTGTATTTAAACATACGACCTTGACCTTTGTCAGTATTTTAATTTCCCTGGATTAAGTTTTAGTTCAATGTTGAAAAAGAAAAAAGTAAGTTTAGAACTGATGACTGATATAGTCATGATTAATTTTATAAAATCATCAAATCGAGGTGGATTAAGCCAATGCAGTGGGCGATATTCTAAAGCAAATAATAAATACATGCCTAGCTTTAACCCTTGTGAAGAGTCAAGTATATTGCCTACCTCGATGCAAATAACCAATATGGTTGGGCTATGAGTCAATATCTACAACTGAAAGATTTTCGCTGGCTGACACAAACTGAAATTGACGTATTACATGTTAACACTTTAAATGATAACGATGATAAACGATATATAGAGGTAAATCTCGAGTATCCTACAGTAAAGAGTTACATGATGAACATAATGATTTACCATTTTGTCCCGAGAATATGAAATCTCCGTACATCACATCACGAGTGAAAATGTTAATTAATAATCTGAATGATTAATGTAAATATGTAATATATTAATACATTTTCAAAACTTGAAACAGTGTCTACAGCATGGATTGAAACTAACTAAAATTCATCATGTAATACAATTTCATAAGTCAGCATGGCTCAAGCCATATATTGATCTAAACAATAATTTAAAAACACTATCAACAAATGCCTTTGAAAAATATTTTTATTTACTCATGTATAATAGTGTTGTTGGAAAGACTTATGGAGAATGTTGATAAGCGAGTTGATGTAAAGGTGATAACAAAGTGGAGATTTATGGTAAAAGTTATGGTGTGAACAACTTATTAAGCAGGCCTAACTTTCATAGCTGTTCAATTATTGATGAGGATTTAGTTGTAATACAAATGAATCGTCTTAAAGTAACCTACAACAAACTCATGTGGGTTACGCCATTCTAAAATTGTCAAAAAAAACTTATGAATGAATTTCACTATAATTATGTAAAGAAAAACTATCATGATAATGCTAAATTACTCTACACAGACACAGATTCTTTTATTTATGAGTTTAAAACTGATGATTGTTATGATGATATCAAAACGGAGCTAAATAGGTTTGATAAAAGTCACTATCCCAAGGATAATATCTACCATTTACCTTTAGTATACAAAAAGGTTCTTGGAACATTTAAGGATGCATGTGCTGGTGTTGGTAAAGAGTTAGATATAAACGATTATAAGAAATGTATAGTCAGTAACCCACCTATATTATATAAGAAAATGTGTGTTTTAGAAGAAAAAATCATCAGTTACATACTAATTTGCTGAACAATGTTGCATTAAGTAATGAAGACAATAAACGCTTCATTATACCCAACTCATTTTATACTATAGCTTGGGGAAACAGTTGAATTGACAAGTATTACTTTGCTTTAGTCGGATGTTTACAATTTTGTATTATTTGTAGTGTGTTTTATATTGTAATATATTTGTAAAAACTGTAAGTATAATGTATAATGTCAGACTACTGTAGTTTAGTAAAAAGAAGATATGTAATACATTTTACTGTAAAATTTTGCTTTTTATATTATGGATATAAAATGATTAAAAGCATCTATAGGATGTGAGAACTGAACAAGGGGAATGTAAATAAAATGATCTATTATAAAAAAATGTATGTATGGGATGACTCTAAATAAAAAATTAATTATCTTACAATACTTTTTATTTTATATACTGTATAACATTGTCTGTTAGGTAGTCAGCCCGAAGGCTGGTTGGATCCTCAAAAAGTACCTCCGTTACGTTATGTGAGTAGATACCCACAAAAACCCAAGGCAGCGCTATTTTGAGGCGTTCTAGGCAAGATGAGGAGTGAGGTAGTATAACATTACAAAATTCAAAACATCCATTATTCCTTTTCTTAAGTCCACACCCACTCATTTTTAATTTTCCTTTCATGGCACCTATCACAACCAGGGCTGCCATCCTCTCTGCTACCGGGGCATCAGATGCCTTAACACGCTGCTTTGCCTTTTTCAACAACACTTTATCTGCTGGACATCTCGATTGAAGTTCGGCAACACGGTAAGAAATATCATGAGCCATATACAAAGTGTTAATGCCTGCATCACCACAAGCAAGTCGAGCATCCAACTTTGTACCAGAACCACAGTACATGTAACCTGGTAAATGAAGTTCAAAGGGGAGTAAATGAATCACTTTATCAACGAGACCATGGCCAGTACAGGTTAGGCAAATCTTTCTCGGTTGGTGACGTACACTTTGGGTCTTTTTCCGCTGCTGCGGACATTGTTGTCTTTTCCTCCCCATCACAACCGTGGAATGAGGAAACAAAGTCTTCACACTGGGTTTAATGCCCATGATATAGTTTTATGAGCCGACAGGTTCGACACTGGCGCACAGAGGTTATTTTAGCGATAGACACTTGATGATGACGCTTGTAGTTGGCACAAGGTTTTCATTGCGATAAAACCGGATCACGTGACCAATCACTGGGTACAAGTAGTGCTAGGACAGGGTTTCTGTCTACTAACTTATTGAACCCTCCTCGTATTTGCCTCAAACCTGATATCTCGCTAAGCAATCATGGGATTTGAACATACAGGGTTTCCTAGCACTCATAGTGACGCCCCCTACTTTCCTATAGCCTCTTTATTTAATTAAAAGAACAAAACTAAAAGGTCATTCGCGAGTAGTGGGGTAGTGTTGGTTTTCTCAAGTCGCGCTCCTGCTTGAATATGTATGCCTATGTTGGGAAAGGGTTAGGTGGTGGGAAAGGAGTAGGGTCGAGTGAGGGGTCGTTTAGATGGCATTTTTTCCGCTCTATGTGATGGTGAGGTGATTTTTTAAAATGGACGGAATTTGGAAACGCCATTTGGGGTAAACGTGTGTTTTTTGACATTATGGCGATGAATGTTTTTTTGTACGCCTGCGCACTTGGGGGTTTTGTAAAAGAGCGGGCTTTTTAAATGATGATTTAAAAATGAGTTTTTAATATGTATTTAAAAAAACCAAAAAAACTAATAGGTCATCGGCTTTTTACTATCTCGCTAACCAATAATCGGATTTAAACCTATGAGGTGTCGTAGGACTCGTGGTGAACTCCCCTTTACTATGGATGGGGTATATCCACTCCAAAATAAAAACTACCCTTACCCGGGGGTTGAAATAGTAATTTTTTGTATGCCTACGAACTTGGCGGCTTTTGTAAGAGAGCGGGCTTTTTAAATGAATATTTATAGATGAGTGTTTTTTAATATGTATTTAAATAAACCAAAAAAAATCTAATAGGTCATTGGCTTTTTACTATCTCGCTAACCAATAATCGGATTTAAACCTATGAGGTGTCGTAGGACTCGTGGTGAACTCCCCTTTTCTATGGACGGGATATATCCACCCCAAAATAAAAACTACCCTTACCCGAGGGTAAATAATATTTTTTTTGTATGAGCGCGCACGGGCGGCTTTTGTCAAAAGGACCTAACTACACGTTTGTTAATATTTTCTGAACCCCTGATGGGATTTTGCCATAGGCAGTATCCTAACCCGGGGGGTGACGCCCCGTTTTTGAATGTATGATTCATTTTTGTCGTAAGGGCCTAACTTCACTTTTCGTCATATCTCGCGAACCAATCATGCTAGGGCTTGTATGAGGGGTCCTAGCACTTGGGGAGACGTCCCCCTTTGCGGGGTGAAACTACCCCCCAAAATTGAAAATCCATATCTTGGAAACGAAGAATCCTAAAATTAGGTGTGAGAGCTTAAAAATAGGGGATGATATGGGCTTTTACCTCGATTGGTCATTTCACCACTAAAACAATAAATAGTCATTTTACGAGAAAAAACCTGTTAAACACTTTGAAATGATAAATGACCCTAAGATCTTTTGTTTTTGATAAAAAATAGCAGGGGGTGGAAACTACCCCCCAAATTGAAAAATCCACATCTCGGAAACGAAGAAACATAAAATTAGGTGTGATAGCTTAAAAAATAGGGGATGATTAGGGCTTTTACCTCGATTGGTCATTTCACCCCTAAAACAGTAAATAGTCATGTTATGGGAAAAAAACGCGTTAAACACCTAAAAATGATAAATGAACCTAAGATCTTTTGTTTTTGATGAAAAATAGCAGGGGGTGGAAACTCCCCCAAATTGAAAAATCAATATCTAGGAAACGAAGAAGCCTAAAATTAGGTGTGATAGCTTAAAAATAGGGGATGATTTGGGCCTTTATCTCGATTGGTCATTTCACCCCTTAAACAGTAAATAGTCATGTTATGGGGGAAAAACGTGTTAAACACCTAAACATGATAAATGAACCTAAGATCTTTTGTTTTTGATGAAAAATAGCAGGGGGTGAAAACCACCCCCAAAATTGAAAAATCAATATCTTGAAAACGAAGAACCCTAAAAATAGGTGTAATGGCTTAAAAAATAGGTCATGACATACGCTTTTACCTGGATAGGTCATTTGACCCCTAAAAAAGAAAATAGTGATTTTACAGGGGGGTAAAAAGGTGTTAAACGCGTAAACATGATAATTGAATCTTTTGTTTTTGATGAACAATATCAGGGGGGGGAAACTACCCCCAAATTGAAAAATCAATATCTTGAAAACGAAGAACCCTAAAATTAGGTGTGATAGCTTAAAAATATGTCATGACATATGCTTTTACATGGATAGGTCATTTCAGCCCTAAAACAGTAAATAGTGATTTTACAGGGGGGTAAAAAGGTGTTAAACGGCAAAAAATGTTAATTGAACCTAAGATCATTTGTTTTTGATGAAATATCATAGGGGAGTGTAAACAACCCCCAAATTGATAAATCGATAGCTTGGAAACGAAGAACCCTACAATTAGGTGTGAAAGCTTAAAAAATCGGTCATGACATACGCTTTTACCTGGATAGGTAAAACAGGGAATAGCAATGTTACAGGGGAAAAAGTTATCAAACACCTAAAAGCATAAGCGTTTTGTGAAACCATGCTTTAATGGACATGTGTATGGAGGATGATTGTTATTATTATTATTAGGTAATTATGGATTAATGTGTGGATAGATAACTAACCAGTGGGGAGCGTGATGGCGAGGTGCTTAGCTGCTCTTCTTTACCCGGACAGCTGGGGTTCAAATCCCTGTGACAGCGGGGGTTGGAATTTTCACCTAAAAAATCACGTGGCGTCAGGGAGGGCATTCGGCCTTAAATCCCCGGCCAAAACCAAAATGAACCTGGTTGGCTCCGGCGACTCAAAATAATTGGGAAAAGCCGAAGAAAGAAAGGTAACTCACCAGTAATAGTAAACATTGGTTTGAGGTGTTGAAGAAGTCAGGATGGCCTACCCTTTGCCATGGTTCAGGAATGGACCCCAAAAAGTTTTACCTGTCAAGACTCAGTATACCCTGTTGCAGCCTTTAGAAAAAAAATCGAACCGGGGCCTCTGTGGTGACAGTGGAGTTATATTCATGATGCTTTTTAAACAAACATACGCTTGCATACTTCCGCTGGGTTGAATCTGCACAGAGACACTGGCTTTGGTTTGTGTAGTGTGCCTTGGTGATAACAGCACAGCGATCTTGTCACCAAGTTTCGTATTACTCGTCTGCTTGATAGTGGACCTGCTCTGCACCGTGTTATCATACAGGACATGACTAGATTGTTGTTAGGTTTGACAAAGGCTTAGTGAAGCGTATTGCAACCTTGAAATGAATGTCATGGTATAGTCGGGGTTGGAAGCCAAGACCTTAGGGTTGACAACCATGTAGGTTATCCACTACACGATGAGATGGTCAAATAATAATTTAACAGAACATATAGAAACGTTTTCTATAGTTTAACGAATTGGCTAAGAGCCATACCATGAGAGGTGTAGGTAATGGAAATTGAATTCTTAGATGATGATTATACTACTTGAAATCTATAGCCATGCCCACGTATAAGCTATCATGTTAGAAAAAGAATTGTATGGCTTGTTTTAAACGGAGAATAATTGTGTTTACTGTGAAACACAAATCTGAATTTAAAATTAGTTTATGTCCTTCATGATGTTTGAACTCTTTTTTTTATTTATACTTTAGACAAACGCTAACATAGTTGTCATTCAGAAGCCATGGCCGCCTCTTTTCCAATCCTACACCGTAGGCTGAAGTTAAAATGAATAATGATCACGTTACAGACAGTCAGTTTCAAAGCCAGGAGAACTAAGTGAACAAAGAATTAAATTCATGAGCCAGTGAGGAATTCAACATGCTGTCCTTTGGACAAAAGAGAAGCGTTCTACAAACTTAACCACCAAGCTGTCCTATTGACCCTCAATGGTTTGGGTCATCGTAAAGATGAAAATTAAATCTAAGCTATAAAAAAACTAACTACACTCCTATATACTAGAAGAAGACATGGAAAACAAAAGGGCAATAGGCCAAATAAAGGACAGAAGGCATAAAAAATGGCCCCCAACCCTCAAGCATGTGGATTGAGGGAGGTGGAAGGAAGGAGAGCCATGAAAGGCAGATAAAAAGTATAATAAGAGAGGCTCTGCCCCAGATTTAACGGATAAAGAGGAGGAAAACTGGACTCAGCTGAGAAATCCCTTGGGGTCGCCAACTTCCAAACTGATCAGCCGTAAGCCCCTTAAGGGTGTAGCCATATGCAGAGTGCACCGCAAGTGGTGGGGCTATATACACCCTACCTTCTTGAGGGGGCTTGAGCAAAAGACAGGAAATAACATGAAAATAAAAACAAGGCTGCCTCCTCACACTAGTAGGATATCAGAAAAATAAATAAACAAGGGCCAATTAAGTTGCAAAAGGAAGAGACTCCCTAGGCCTCGGATACCCTCATCATGTTGGGGTCGGTAGAGAACAAGTGTTGAGCAAGTGTGGTCGACAGGAAATAAGACAGAGAGGAGCCTAGCACAAGTTAATGGAAGCAATGACGGTCTCAGCTGGGACTCCGTGATCGTCAACCTACATGACACTAGATATGACGCCCAGGGGTGGAATTAAAGACCTCTTTTGTTTTATATCACTGGCTTTTAAGAACGCTAACACATGGCATGCCTTATAATGCAATACTGGTCCTAGGGTATGCAAAATTATATTAGAAACTCAGCTAATAATAGTGTGCATGGCCATGATTATTTTCCCAAGTATAGTACATGGGACTGATAACCATGATTTCCAAGCCCCTAAGTAAGACAAAAACAAATGATTTTCATTTTCCAATGAGTTGGGGTGAGGTGAGTTTTCTATACACCAAACTGATGTGGTTTCCTACTTCTACTCCAGGCAAATGCACATTTGATGTTAAGAATAGTGAAATGGTTTGCAACTGCCCAATGCTAGGACCTGATTAGTGACTTTTAAAAATGGAATGGGATGGAGTACACTTCCCCCAAAACCAACAAGAGGAGTGTTCGATCCCCCACAACAACCATTTTTAAAGTCAATATAAATGACTATGCACTTCAGCTCATGACGGTCCCCTCTCCCCAATCCTACCCCTTGGTGGTGAAAGACACACTCTAATACAACCTTCATAGTGACAGGTTATCTGTTAAATACCTAACTATCCCCAGATTTACCTTAAATTTTACTAAAATCCACTACATTTTCCGCAAATCGACCAAATGACACAACATTCCAACAAAATTCAACAAATGACCACCAGATTTATTGAAATTCCATTGATTTAACTAAGCATGGTTTAAACTACCTCAAATTCATATAAAATTAGACGAATATAGATGAAAATTGACTAAATTTACCAAACATACACAAAGTGGGCTACAAACCATGAAATGTATCAATTTTTTTTGTAAATTCACTATATGTACTCGAAAATTCCATAATATTGCCTTTACATGTATGCTTTTATTGTTGTTGTTGTTTAGTTTACCACACTCCCTGCAGACAAATACCTCAACATGACTTTCTCCTAGACTAGGAGCTCTACATTCGACATGATAGCTGAGTTTCATTTAGCATAAACTTGTCTCTGAGGTGGGTGTCAGGAAAAGGCATTCAGCTGTAAAAACCACACCCTCACATAGACTTTCATAACCTCTTACGTTGAGGTTCCTAACGCTAACGACATTGAATGATTGACCGGTTTCCTTTTCACAATTCCTGTCTATACTTTCCTCTTTAAGGTTGCAAGATGTTTGCAAGATTCCTAAAATGCAATTAAACTTAATAAGTACCTTATGAAGGTTTGATTTGTTTAATGATAATGGTGTTGATGATTGTTATATACGTGAAGACTAATTTTTTAGGTCTTGACTGGCCTGGCAATAAGAATTGACTAACCAAACATGAGTTACCTATGAGGGAACATTTTAGCCCACTATGTTGGTTATTGACCAGTGAGTACACTTGTAGAAAGCTGTTTATTATTTTTTGAAATCATATACAACAGAGGCTTAAACCTAAAGACAAACCGTGTGACCATGTTTGTTAAACAATTAGGATACTTATGTAGAGCTTACCAAAAATAATTTTGTGTAACAGTAAATGCTAGTCAACAAACAGTTATGCCGTACTAAAAAATCATCATACAATACCTGAGAGAGCTTTTCAATAAGTATTGATGCGTAACATGTTTCCACTCGCTTGCTATATATTTTTCGGCGTGGGAATGGTTCTCAAGAAATGAAATGCAAATGGAACTGAAATGCAACACAAACAAACAATGAGCGCGCGCGGTGACTGAGATTGATAACATGACGTACTGTCGGTTATGTAGCTATATGGAATGTTTATCACATATGGTTTACTTCAAGGTTTGGAGATCCCATTAAAGATATTCCTACAATAAATGATCTTGAAATGGTCATTCTTTGGTGTGAAAATATGTATTATATGATAAATTTAATGAAAACAATTATGATTTATTAAATGTTTATACGTTTACTGTATTCTTATTTTATGTAAGCACTCGAGGCACTATCGACCAAAATACGGCACTATCAGGAACATATATTGCATACTTGAAGGTTTGGTGATCCCATTAAAGGTATTCCTACAATAAATGATTTTCTAGTTGTCGTTCTATGGCGTGAAAATATTAAATATATGATATTTGCTAACAGGATTTACCACTGGAATTATTTTACAAGTAGTTATTTTAATGACCGACAGAGTTCACTGTTAAGAAGGTAGAGCCCTATGTGGAATGTAGGATAACATGTAACATGTTATACATGATACGTGACAACTGAAAGGCTTGTGATTTTTAAGATGCCTTTATCCCTATAATAATCACCCAGTTTACAAGACTCATAACTGTAATGTTCCGAATAAATTGAAACAAAACAAAAATCTGCATTGAAAAACCAAAAAGTGATTGAGCAAATATATTTACTGGGGGAAAAAAAAGTTTTGTAAACACTAATGTCCAACAAGACTAATTAAATCAGTAACTGTCAGGGTGGCCGAGTGGTTAAGGCGTTTGACTTAAGATCAAATTTCCAAATATATAAGGAAGCAAGGGTTCGAACCCCTTCCCTGACATAACTATTGCTTGAACATGCAAGAAAACAAGAAATATACACAAACTATGTTTATCAATTTAATCAATTTTTTTATTATAAAAAAAAGAGATAGACACATAGAATACAGCTCTTTTTGCTTATCATTTCTTTTAAACATAACACTTGTTGAAAATTATTTTTAGTGGTTGGAGGTGTTGCTACGTTGACCCATTACACAATAATAGCAGCTTTACGAAGTTCATTTTCTATATTTAATAGCTCCTTCTCATAACTAATATGACCGACCTGTTTACAGGCATGCAAAAGCTGTAGACGTTGACTAATATATTTGGATCGTTCCATTTGCGATTTTTTATGAATGGTTTCAAAAACTCGGGAAGCAGTTCATCATTATCACCATTATCATGATTATCATCCTCATTAATATAATCATTTATATATTGATGATCATCATCATTAATATCATTACTATTATAATTTCCACTTATGTCGACAGTCTGTTCAATGGTTTTAGTTGCCTTTGATAGTGTTGAAAGCTTCTTTTTGGATGTGCTAGAATGCTTTAACATTGTTAAGTTATTAATATCATCACCATTACCTTTCCTCACCAACTTTTTGATGGGGTATATTGTCTCTGATAAGGTTGAGGGCTTTTGAGATGTTGGTGCGTGTCTGAACATGGGTTTCACAGGAGGTGTTAAAGGTTTCCCATTAATCAACTCGCTAACAGCATGAGTGCGTTGGAGTGTATTAAACTTGAGGTTAATATTATCTTGATCAGCACTATCTTTTACTTGGACTAGGTTTTTTGCTTTGGTTTGAGTTTTCCTCACATTTAGACTAGCGTGAGTATTAAGTTTACAATCATGATTGTTTGAAGAAAGTATTGTGCCCAATTCTAGGAATGGGTATTCCAAGATTCAGACACCTAGGTATCAAGGGAAAGGCTACAACCGCTTTTGAAAGTTGAGATATTTGAATATCGCGCTCCTTTCCTTCTAGATTGAAATGGAAACTTTATGCAGCCAAGAAGATGTTAAGTGACGTGGCAAATAGTAGCAGAGGTCGAGACTATTTGGTGATTAAATACTTAGCCATGGAGTAGAGACTTGATACTTGGATCAGATTACTGGCACGGCCAAATGAAAGAGGATGCACGTAGTCTCAAGTGAATCAGACCAGAGACACAGGAGATATGAGGATTTACAGATTTCAGCGTGATCCAGCGTGGAGCCGACCGTTTTGTATAAAAGCCGCTCGGCCCAAGCATAAGCGGCTCACTTCAAACCAAGCTATTGTAGGACAAGGTGCTGCTGCTACGTCGAGCCAAGGCACATGGTTGCCGAATCTACGCAGAAGATATATTTGAATTGTGATAGTCATAAAAGTGCTACGATACGTGGGGAACGTAGTAAGTTTCCGGTAGAGGGAATCACTAAGGTGATTGTTATTTTCTACGGACATTGGTGAAACACTTTGTTTCTATATTGAATCCGCTGAGCTATGGTTCATGTGATATTTTTGTGACGGAATAATTATTATGGGATGTAGTACTTTTGAACATACCCAGAATACCACGTGGGGCAGAGAGCTCATGCTATACTCTTTGAAGTAGCGCTCAATTGCATTTTTGACTTTGGAGGTCTTGTTAATCACTTTTATCCTTTCATAAGACTCAGAATATTCTAATTCGTCATTTTGTATTATTGAATCATTTTGGTGAATGATTATTACGTTTTTGGTAAGGTATAACACTTGCAGATACGCAAGGAGCTATGAAAGTGGTCGCTCAATGACTTCGTTTTGGCGACCTACTTCCGAGTGAAAGTCAGTGACGACACTACATCTGGAGATCTGACGCCAGACAGGCGTTTTTCGAGTATCCGTCCGTCGCGACGTGGACATTATAAATATTTTTGTGCTCAAGTGAGCATCCGACTGCATCGTGTGTTGAAAATAACTATACTAACGTTGTCACACATTGTGGACATATTATTGTTCTACGAAAGGCCATATTAGGCAATATTTTCTACAAACTGTAATTGGTGCCATACGCCAGATATTTTTCCCACGTGTAAGTGGAAGGGAAAAGTGCCACGCCGAAAATATAAGAGTTATCGTCTGATAATTGTGCCAAGACGACGTGATTATTACTGCCAACGATCACAACATTATTGCTACGGAAATTCTGAATTGAAAATATCAATTTTATCGCGGATGCCACGTGATTGATAAAACGTGATACAATTGCACGTGCTAACAAGCAAAGCATCGCATCGTGTTGAATCTTGAGGATCAACAGGCTGAAAACTAAAAAATACTGTGGAGAACACTATTATTTGCATTGTCCACAATAATCACGCCCAAACGTCGAGAGGAACGAGATATTTCGACATTTTCGACATCACGCAAGACATTGAACTTTTCCACGCCATGGTGAAGAAGATGATTTTGGGCTAATACCATTCCGGTATGAGGGGGACGTCGTGATGGAGACCACCAGCTTGATGGAACGTCAGGATGCCGAGGACGCAGACGAAGGAACGTGGATGCCGACTTCCAGGCACATTCCAGACCTTTTTGGGAGACCATCATCCGGAGGCAAACGAACCCTGGTTGCTTGGGAGGTCCAGATTGGTGAATCCGTGGAGGACAGGACCATGCTGGAGAGCCAAGCAGAGTTTTTCGCGACCCTGGTCGATGAATGTCTGAGCCGATGTGAGAGCTACCAAAAGTCGTGAGTTTGGGCACCTTTTCTTTTGTAATAGTCCGCGGTGGTATATTTAGATATCGTAGTTTTTTTTGGTGAATCAACCGCACTTATGTGTCAGCCATTTGCTAGGTAGGGTTGTAATTAGTATAATTGTTGTTTATTTCAGTCATTGTGAGTCACCCTGTGGGGTAGACCAGTTTTGGTTAACCCTGGTGCCGTCCTGATGGACGTCGTACCACGTTATAGCCGACCCACTGCCAAACATGACTGTAATCATTTGCAGCTATTTTGCTCAGCCATGTGTAGGATATTTATCCGTGGTTTCATTCAGATGTCATCGTCACTTTATTTAACTGCAATCTTTGCAACCAGTCTGTTGAGACTTATGACCTCGTTAGATAGGTCGTATCGTTAGGAAACCAACTGTAGTTTCCAGTTTTATAAAAATATGCTGTATTTTCATTTTTGAAAGCGCTCAGAAGCCGATTTATAGTCAAATACTGACAGATTTATTATTTTGGAGAAAGTGTAGATGTCAAGCATCGAACTAAGTGCACTATCGCGTCATTATGCAGGTCTAGAGTTGCAGATCTGTGCCATATTTATCAATTTGTTACTACTTTGTTTCTGTCATGAGGACACAGGTGTTAATATTATACTGAGAACTTAATAAGTGTTATATCTTTGATGAGCAAAGAAGCTCGTGAGACATGCTGTTATGTCTGTGATTTACTATTCTTTGAAATGAAGGACTGCGATACTTTATTGTACAGTTAAATTGTAACGTGTTTAGCACACGGATTCTATAAGGTTTTTGAACCAAGCATATGCTAAGAATGACAAGGCCAAATATTACGGTATTATATAATGTTAAAACTAGCCGGCCTTGCCTGTTGAAAAATGTGGTCAGTGAAGGACTGCAATTTGTGAAGTTGTCACCAATAAACTGGTTTGTTGACCCAGTAACCTTGAAAACAAATGCTTGAAAGCGAGACAGAACTACGATAACATACGACAGAATGTTGATTTCATTCATCTCTTTCTTTCAAAGCAGCTATTGCTCATGAAACCCAGTGTTTCTTACTGTATTTTTGTTCATTTGTTTTTCTTGGATTTTCATACTGTTAGTTAGATATTTTGCTGCGAGGAATTTCATTTCGACATGTCCAGGGTTGTCAGGTTTCTTTATGCATTGTTGGCGATCCACTTGAGAGAGGCAAATTATAATGAAGGCAATTTGGTTATTAAATGCGAGGTTTTTGCCGCAGGTAACCCATGATATTATGTGCCTTGAGTGAGTAAGACGTGCCATTGTTGTAAGTCGCGCATCTGTTGTTGTTTTGAGGCATTATTATTAGAGTTGTTGAAAGCGAGGTATTTACCGTTGATAACTCGTGTTATTGTGAGTCCGAGCCGAGTTTGCTCGTTGAGTTTTCCGACTAATGAGTCGATGTTTTGCTGCGGGAGAATGATCTTTAGAAGACTACTCCTTGTCAGGCCTTTGTCAGAATACGCCATAAACCTACGGAAGGAACATAAACCGACATAATAAACATCATCCGCATAATTGTTTTAAACAAGATCTAACTAACATATTGTTTCCATTTAAACTTTGACATTCTTACATTTGAACCTGCTGACATGGCCGTGCAGATGAAGGGATTTCCTTTATTGGAAACGACGAAGACTGTAGACATTTTTGTTGTGACCTGGCGCACACATGAACCATTAGTTCATAGTGTGTGGAGCGCAGGCCATGTGATTGTCAGACGTGGTTTTAACTACGCTATCACCGACATTACTATCAAGCTAGATGACAATGGTTTACAAAGAGTTAACCATGGGGCAGGATGGCATTATAATAAAAACTGTGTTGTACTATAATTATTGATGTCATGAAACTGTATTTTTTCCCCATGTTACCTTTATTGCGTGCTATTTAGCACATGATTGTTGATTAGATTAATTGTTTTTAAATGGCTGTACACTTAGCTTTGTATTGTAACTGTTTTGCTATTACGGACGTCACCGCCGTAACTTTGAATGTTAACTGATAGGACTTAGCTAGAAAAGTTAAATGTAAATGTGGAAATGGTACCACCATAACTTAGCTTTGCTTTGCTCATTCACTTAAATGTAACTTCATATTAGCTTGATCACGTAACTTATATTAGGGATTTTGCGTCGTACCATTTACCCAGCGTTGTTGCTGTTGCTTACTTATTGTATATTAGATCTTTCGCGAGGGTTAATGTAACTTCATTGTTAGGGACTTGAACTTTTATTATCATTAACTTTTAGCTTGCGGATTAGCCGAATATAACCCTCCGAACTAGGATAGGGGTTTGTGGAAATCTACAATAAATTTTCACTGTGTTTTACATAAGCCTGGATGTTTAATTTCACAGTCTAGTTTTTGAGGTGAACCTTTCTTTAGGCCGTCTTTGACCATTGCAACCATGTACCACGCTCCCCGTGGACTATAGAACCTCGTGCCGCATTGGCCTATTGTTAGGAAGTTCACCTGATCCTCACGGCAAACTTTTAAAGGTCCGACGGGGGAGATGTTAGGAGAGTCATCGCGGTTGTTGGCTATCCCGACAGCTTTACCGGAGGACTTCTGAAGGTCACTCACAAATATGTGCCGTTGCCACCCGGCTGACGGTCACAATATGGACATATGCTAGACTTTGCCTAGATATTATTCTGTCACAGTCCAGTAACAATAATTCAATACTTGGATATTTTAATCCAACTTGTCAGTTTCACAAATTGTAACTAAATAACCACTCAGATCTTTCAGTATATTGAAGGCCAGTCTATCACGGTGTTGTTCATTAGCCGACAAAGGGAAACTATATGTTGCTTCGCGCATGATAGATGGTGTGAAGCCATGCCCAGGGAACGATCTTCAGAACAGCCGTTGATTGTTTTAGACTATCAGTGTTTTCCTGTACTGAAAAGATTACCGTGAGTTATGTTACAACTGACGCTTTTGAGAAGAGATCATTTGGATCTGACCCCATTTAAGCGAACTGCTATGGATTTAATTGAAGTCAATATTAAAATGGATCAGCAGTTACTTCAAACTTCAAGAAATATTTCCACTACGTCGTGCTAGACAGATTGTGGGTATATAATGGCGGCCGATACAAGGATTAGACGTGCGTGTCCAATAGGGCATGTATCTGGATAAATCTGGTACAGACCAGGTTCACTACGCTTCAAGACCAACGAGAAATGTAAGCCACATTTGACTTTTATATTATGCCTAGCTAATTGGAACAAACTCATTTTCTGCAGAGGACCAACACATTTATTTTTCTTCGTATTTAAATCTTGCATTGATTTACGCAAGACACATTAGGGTTATTCTGAGTATTTTCAGCACTCAGAACAGTTTAGGATCGATGACCGAGCATACCGAGCATTTATTTGAATGTTCATTTTGTTTGAGAATCGCGGTAATCAGCCGATATAACTGTAGAAGTTAATATTTATTTTTGTTGAGGAATGGATATTTTGTCCATATTCGAAGAGTCGAACATGTGGTTTTTTCACATAAGGAAATAATAATTAAACATATTTAAGGAAATAATAACAATAATAATCCAATAATAATAATAATAATTTTCATAATTTTTCTAAATAATTATTGGATCTTACATTTTCTAATAATCACATTCGTTGAGAGAGAGCTTAAGGATTAGTTTAATCATTCCTAGTTTGGAACAGGTGATTTTCCGAAAGCTAGTGGATAGCGCAAGCCCGTATTCCACCAACATTATAGTTCTGGTTGAACAGTTAATATTTGCATTTAGCAAAGTATATTTTTCAGATAACACGAAAAGGCATGAAACAGGAAGCCAATGATATTTCTATCAATTAGGATTTTTTTTTTTGTGTTTATATAAAATCATGACGTAGGCACACATTCGACAGTGAAATAGAGAATATCACAAGTGTGGTAACTTCACGGTTTGAACTGAATGGTAAAATAAAATAAACTTGTAAGTTTATAGATCTTCCAGTTTTGATAACAAGCAGAGGCTTGATTTATTGTATAAATTTTGGGAAGAAAATTTATGTGTGTGGAGTAGTTGAAATGCCATTCCCAGGTGCGCATGTTTAAGTCGCAGGAATGAGGAGTTTTTTTTGAGCATCAATCAAATAGCAGGTTCGATGGCTCAGGTTTATAGGAGGAGTATTGGAACCACATATTTCGTCGAATGAATGACCAAACCATCAGTAATTATTTCAAACTTGTTTACGTATTCCATTAATACTTTGGATTTGCTAGAACCCGGTTTTGTCATGATAGTAGTTTATTCTTCTTCAGAGGAAGACCTTTGCCGTTGTTGTTGGGATATTGTGTTCTTACACAAATAATTGAATGGGCCACTGCCAATTAAAAAATAATTCTGTATCCATGAATTACTTAAAGGATGTTTTCAATCCTATTGTCATGAACTAAATGAATTTATTATAAAGCTACAATTCTTATTTCCGCATTCTGTTCAAGAATTGCAAGTTGTGAAAGTTACTAAAATAGCAACAAATATAAATATTTTTCTTAATAATAATTCCAAGTGGAAAATCGAATAGTTGAATGGTTCAACAATTTTTTTTTTTGATCAAGCTGATGATTCAGAAATCATATTTCTTTGGAATTTGAAGTTCATAATCGAGTCACTTCTCGAAATGTTTAATTTTGGAAGAATAATAAATTTTGTTGAGCTTCGCACAGTTCTTCGATGCTATGCTCAAGGGTCAAATACTTTTCAGATGCTGTTATTAATATGTGTACATAATTAGTGTTGGGTCAAAGATAATATTTTTGACAATATTTTTGAAACTGGAAAAATAAGTGGAAGTTAAAAAATTCTATAAACAATTATAAAAAGTGAGAATTTCTACGAGTGTTAATATCATGTTAGAAATTCAACCAGTGAACTACAATATTTCCAGTAAAGACAATTTAATTTGAACTGGATTTCATCGTAAATAATTGATATAATTTTGGAACACAGTCTACAGGACTGATAATCAGACTTGTGTCTCCAAAGACAATTGTGCAATGTGTTGGAAAATTTCTGTACATTGTGTAAATAGTAGTGTGTGCCGTCGCACTGGAATGATGTTACCTTGAGCATCATTTTGCAGTCAATTTTAAAATTTAGAATAAAATGAGATAATTTTACATGTTGTGTTATGCCCAGTTGAATCTCCTTCAATCCTTATTATTGCATTGAGCCAAAAATCAGTAAAGCATTTCTTTATTTATTTTGATGTCGTTTTTTTGCGATTAGCTTTAACCCTTCTGGCGCCCCGGGATATTTTGACTCTCGTGCTAACTTATTCTTGGTAAAAATGCATATGTGGTCGTGCGGACTTCGGTCTAAACGGGCACAGTATGTCCAATTGTTTTGTCTTAAGCATTCCTCGACACTGTTTCGATCGTTGCTTTGAACAGCGCCAAATAACAGTTCCATTTTATTGCTTCGTTTCACAATAT
Source organism: Meconema thalassinum (assembly GCA_946902985.2). Taxonomy (NCBI): domain Eukaryota; kingdom Metazoa; phylum Arthropoda; class Insecta; order Orthoptera; family Tettigoniidae; genus Meconema; species Meconema thalassinum. The sequence continues at coordinate 1,721,740,587 of OX336388.2, read as the reverse complement.
ATGAATATCCTTTATAGTATCCATAAGGCTTACCATGCCTAGTCACTGAAACTTCCATATCAACTGTCAAACACAAACTAATCTCTAGTAAAGACAACTTGGTAATGACAATAATAGTTTAATGTGGGAGCATAAATACATGCAAAAAGTGGGAGCAAAGTTGGGGGGTAAAAAGTGGGAGCAAAAGTGGCAGCAAATGTGGGAGCAAAAACTGTGAGCAAAAAAAGAAGTGGGAGCAAATATGGGATCAAATGTGGGAGCAAAGCACATATAAAAAGTGCGAGCAAATATGCTAATAAATATGTCAACAAATATGCCAGCAAAAGTAAATACACAAGTCACGATAGTTTAAAGTGCAAAGAAAATATGGAAGCAAATATGAGAGCAAAAGTGTTGTTTTTCTAAAACAACTAGACATAACAAACTTAGTCATAACCTAACCTAACCTAACATAACCTCACCTCACCTAACCTCAACTAACCTAACCTAACTTCACCTCACCTAACCTAACTTCACCTAACCTAACTTGACTGATTTTTACCTAACCTATCATAACTTCAGCTAACCTAACTTTACCTAATCTAACTGCTTGCCACGGTGGGTGAGTGGTTATAGTGTCGGACTACCAACCCCAAGATTGCAGGTTCGCCCCTGGCCATGGTAAGTGATTTTTGAAGGCGACAAAAATCATGATACTCATGTCATACGTTGTTGGCATGTTAAAGAACCCATTTGAATTCAGTAGGCCGTGTTCAATGGCAAAATTAATCTCGGGATTTTCCGCCAACACAAAGTTCCTCCATTCTCTACTTGAAAGCGCTGTAGTGTCAAGGAGTTTAGATATCTAACCTCCTTGACTTTCATAGCGTTCAAAGGAACGACGAAATTCGACATGCAAGCTACCCTCTGGGTGTCAATTAACAAAGCTTGCACCAGGCACCCGAGGCCATACGATATTATTATTATTATTATTACCTAATCTAACTTCACCTAACCTTTCACCTCTCAGAGAAAAATTAAATTCTTGGCATAGTTGAGTTGGAACCCAAGACTTTAGGGATAACACCTAAGTATACTAGCCACTACACCGCAAGATGGGCAAATTATCATTCAACACAACATAAAAATAAAAGTTTCCTGTAGTGTAACTCATTGACTGACAACCATAGTTGGGAATTCAAACCCAAGACTTCAGGACTTCTGTTTTGAACATTATCAGAAATATTATTCCATTTACATTTTGCTGCTGCTTATAGTTATAAGAGTTGGCATTAATATGGCGAAGTAAAAAAGTGGGAGCAAATGTGGGAGCCAATATGGAAGCCAATATGGGAGCAAATGTGAGAATCAATATGGGGGCAAATGTGGGAGCAAATATGGGAGCAAATGTGGGAGCCAATATGAGAGCAAATGTGGGAGCCAATATGGGAGTCAATATGGGGGGGGGGGCAAATATTGGGAGCAAATCAGCTCACCTCGGACATCACCAGTGAGTACTCATATCCACCGCTAGATAGCGGAAAACTTAATGAATATGAGACGTTTGTGTCGTCTTAAATCCTATTTTATACGTTGTGATACGTGTAATGATTTAAGACGAGACAAACGTCTCATATTCATCAAGTCCGTTATTATTAGGAACCATTTTTTGCCAACAAGTGCTTACTGCACATGGCAAGGCTTTACACTCCTGGGGTTAGTCAGTCTTTCTTGCTAAGGATCCTCTATATACCCTAGACAAGGCTATACATGTTAGTTCTGAACACTTAGTGTTAATTGTACATTAAAATTATATGCACAGCTTATACAAGCACGTTTGCATGCAGTCAAACTTTGTAAGATAGTTACATACAACACACAAAGTATGTTTTCCGCTATCTAGCGGTGGATATGAGTACTCACTGGTGATATCCGAGGTGAGCTGATTTGCTCCCAATATTTGCCCCCCCTCCCCCATATTGACTCCCATATTGGCTCCCACATTTGCTCTCATATTGGCTCCCACATTTGCTCCCTTATTAGCTCCCAACTTTTGCCCCCATATTGACTCCCACATTTGCTCCCATATTGGCTTCCATATTGGCTCCCACATTTGCTCCCACTTTTTTACTTCGCCATATTAATGCCAACTCTTATAACTATAAGCAGCGGCTAAATGTAAATGGAATAATATTTCTGATAATGTTCAAAACATAAGTCCTGAGGTCTTGGGTTTGAATTCCCAACTATGGTTGTCAGCCAATGAGTTACACTACAGGAAACTTTTATTTTTATGTTGTGTTGCATGATAATTTGCCCATCTTGCGGTGTAGTGGCTAGTATACTTGGGTGTTATCCCTAAGGTCTTGGGTTCCAACTCAACTATGCCTAGAATTTAATTTTTCTCTGAGAGGTGAAAGGTTAGGTTAGGTGAAGTTAGATTTGGTAAAGTTAGGTTAGGTGAAGTTATGATAGGTTAGGTTAGATAATGTTCAGTCAAGTTAGGTTAGGTGAAGTTAGGTTAGGTTAGGTGAGGTGAGGTTAGGTTAGGTTAGTTGAGGTTAGGTGAGGTGAGGTTATGTTAGGTTAGGTTAGGTTAGGTTATGACTAAGTTTGTTATGTCTAGTTTTTTTAGAAAAACAACACTTTTGCTCTCATATTTGCTTCCATATTTTCTTTGCATTTTAAACTATCTTGACTTGTGTATTTACTTTTGCTGGCATATTTGTTGACATATTTGTTAGCATATTTGCTCGCACTTTTTATATTTGCTTTGCTCCCACATTTGATCCCATATTTGCTCCCACTTCTTTTTTTTGCTCACAGTTTTTGCTCCCACATTTGCTGCCACTTTTGCTCCCACTTTTTACCCCCCAACTTTGCTCCCTCTTTTTGCATGTATATATGCTCCCACATTAAACTATTGTTGTCATTACCAAGTTGTCTTTACTAGAGATTAGTTTGTGTTTGACGGTTGATATGGAAGTTTCAGTGACTAGGTATGGTAAGCCTTATGGATACTATAAAGGATATTCATATATTGTGAAACGAAGCAATAAAAATGGAACTGTTATTTGGCGCTGTTCAAAGCAACGATCGAAACAGTGTCGAGGAATGCTTAAGACAAAACAATTGGACATACTTTCTTCAAACAATCATGATTGTAAACTTAATAATCACGCTAGTCTAAATGTGAGGAAAACTCAAACCAAAGCAAAAAACCTAGTCCAAATAAAAGATAGTGCTGATCAAGATAATATTAACCTCAAGCTTAATACACTACAACGCACTCATGCTGTTAGCGAGTTGATTAATGAGAAACCTTTAACACCTCCTGTGAAACCCATGTTCAGACACGCACCCACATCTCAAAAGCCCTCAACCTTATCAGAGACAATATAACCCATCAAAGAGTTGGTGAGGAAAGGTAATGGTGATAATAATAACATAACAATGTTAAAGTATTCTAGCACATCTAAAAAGAAGCTTTCAACACTATCAAAGGCAACCCAAACCATTGAACAGACTGTGGACTTAGGTGGAAATTATAATGGTAATGATATTAATGATGATGATCATCAATATGAAAATGATTATAATAATGAGGATGATAATCATGATAATGGTGATAATGATGAACTGCTTCCCGAGTTTTTGAAACCATTCATAAAAAATAGCAAATGGAACGATCCTAATATATTAGTCGAACGTCTTCAGCTTTTGCATGCCTGTAAACAGGTCGGTCATATTGGTTATGAGAAAGAGCTATTAAATATAGAAAATGAACTTCGTAAAGCTGCTATTATTGTGTAATGGGTCAACGTAGCAACACCTCCATCCACTAAAAATAATTTTCAACAAGTGTTATGTTTAAAAGAAATGATAAACAAAAAGAGCTGTATTCTATGTGTCTATCTCTTTTTTTTAATAATAAAAAAATTGATTAAATTGATAAACATAGTTTGTGTATATTTCATGTTTTCTTGCATGTTCAAGCAATAGTTATGTCAGGGAAGGGGTTCGAACCCTTGCTTCCTTATATATTTGGAAATTTGATCTTAAGTCAAACGCCTTAACCACTCGGCCACCCTGACAGTTACTGATTTAATTAGTCTTGTTGGGCATTAGTGTTTACAAAACTTTTTTTCCCCAGTATATATATTTGCTCAATCACTTTTTGGTTTTTCAATGCAGATTTTTGTTTTGTTTCAATTTATTCGGAACATTACAGTTATGAGTCTTGTAAACTGGGTGATTAATATAGGGATAAAGGCATCCTAAAAATCACAAGCCTTACAGTTGTCACGTATCATGTATAACATGTTACATGTTATCCTACATTCCACATAGGGCTCTACCTTCTTAACAGTGAACTCTGTTGGTCATTTAAATAACTACTTGTAAAATAATTCCAGTGGTAAATCCTGTTAGCAAATATCATATATTAAATATTGTCACGCCATAGAACGACAACTAGAAAATCATTTATTGTAGGAATACCTTTAATGGGATCTCCAAACATTCAAGTATGCAATATATATTCCTGATAGTGCCGTATTTTGGTCGATAGTGCCTCGAGTGCTTACATAAAATAAGAATACAGTAAACGTATAAACATTTAATACATCATAATTGTTTTCATTAAATTTATCATATAATACATATTTTCACACCAAAGAATGACCATTTCAAGATCATTTATTGTAGGAATATCTTTAATGGGATCTCCAAACCTTGAAGTAAACCATATGTGATAAACATTCCACATAGCTACATAACCGACAGTACGTCATGTTATCAATCTCAGTCACCGCGCGCGCCCATTGTTTGTGTTGCATTTCAGTTCCATTTGCATTTCATTTCTTGAGAACCATTCCCACGCCGAAAAATATATAGCAAGCGAGTGGAAACATGTTACGCATCAATACTTATTGAAAAGCTCTCTCAGGTATTGTATGATGATTTTTAGTACGGCATAACTGTGTGTTGACTAGCATTTACTGTTACACAAAATTATTTTTGGTAAGCTCTACATAAGTATCCTAATTGTTTAACAATCATGGTCACACGGTTTGTCTATAGGTTTAAGCCTCTGTTGTATATGATTTCAAAAAATAATAAACAGCTTTCTACAAGTGTACTCACTGGTCAATAACCAACATAGTGGGCTAAAATGTTCCCTCACAGGTAACTCATGTTTGGTTAGTCAATTCTTATTGCAAGGCCAGTCAAGACCTAAAAAATTAGTCTTCACGTATATAACAATCATCAACACCATTATCATTAAACACATCAAACCATCTTAAGGTATTTATTAAGTTTAATTGCATTTTAGGAATCTTGCAAACATCTTGCAACCTTAAAGAGGAAAGTATAGACAGGAATTGTGAAAAGGAAACCGTTCAATCATTCAATGTCGTTAGCGTTAGGAACCTCAACGTAAGAGGATATGAAATTCTATGTGAGGGTGTGGTTTTTACAGCTGAATGCCTTTTCCTGACACCCACCTCTGAGACAAGTTTATGCTAAATGAAACTCAGCTATCATGTCGAATGTAGAGCTCCTAGTCTAGGAGAAAGTCATGTTGAGGTATTTGTCTGCAGGGAGTGTGGTAAACTAAACAACAACAACAATAAAAGCATACATGTAAAGGCAATATTATGGAATTTTCGGGTACATATAGTGAATTTACAAAAAAAAAAAAGGATACATTTCATGGTTTGTAGCCCACTTTGGGTAAGTTTGGTAAATTTAGTGAATTTTCATCTATATTCGTCTAATTTTATATGAATTTGAGGTAGTTTAAACCATGCTTGGTTAAATCAATGGAATTTCAATAAATCTGGTAGTCATTTGTTGAATTTTGCTGGAATGTTGTGTCATTTGGTCAATTTGCGGAAAATGTAGTGGATTTTAGTAAAATTTAAGGTAAATCTGGGGATAGTTAGGTATTTAACAGATAACCTGTCACTATGAAGGTTGTATTAGAGTGTGTCTTTCACCACCAAGGGGTAGGATTGGAGAGAGGAGACCGTCATGAGCTGAAGTGCATAGTCATTTATATTGACTCTAAAAATGGTTGTTGTGGGGGATCGAACACTCCTCTTGTTGGTTTTGGGGGAGGTGTAGTCCATTCCATTCCATTTTTAAAAGCCACTAATCAGGTCCTAGCATTGGGCAGTTGCAAACCATTTCACTATTCTCAACATCAAATGTGCATTTGCCTGGAGTAGAAGTAGGAAACCACATCAGTTTGGTGTATAGAAAACTCACCTCACCCCAACTCATTGGAAAATGAAAATCATTTGTTTTTGTCTTACTTAGGGGCTTGGAAATCATGGTTATCAGTCCCATGTACTATACTTGGGAAAATAATCATGGCCATGCACACTATTATTAGCTGAGTTTCTAATATAATTTTGCATACCCTAGGACCAGTATTGCATTATAAGGCATGCCATGAGTTAGCGTTCTTAAAAGCCAGTGATATAAAACAAAAGAGGTCTTTAATTCCATCCCTGGGCGTCATATCTAGTGTCATGTAGGTTGACGATCACGGAGTCCCAGCTGAGACCGTCATTGCTTCCATTAACTTGTGCTAGGCTCCTCTCTGTCTTATTTCCTGTCGACCACACTTGCTCAACTCTTGTTCTCTACCGGCCCCAACATGATTAGGGTATCCGAGGCCTAGGGAGTCTCTTCCTTTTGCAACTTAATTGGCCCTTGTTTATTTATTTTTCTGATATCCTACTAGTGTGAGGAGGCAGCCTTGTTTTTATTTTCATGTTATTTCCTGTCTTTTGCTCAAGCCCCCTCAAGAAGGTAGGGTGTATATAGCCCCACCACTTGCGGTGCACTCTGCATATGGCTACACCCTCAAGGGGCTTACGGCTGATCAGTTTGGAAGTTGGCGACCCCAAGAGATTTCTCAGCTGAGTCCAGTTTTCCTCTTCTTTATCCATTACCTCTGGGGCAGAGCCTCTCTTATTATACTTTTTATCTGCCTTTCATGGCTCTCCTTCTTTCCAACTCCCTCAAACCACATGCTTGAGGGTTGAGGGACATTTTTTATTCCTTCTGTCCTTTATTTGGCCTATTGCCCTTTTTTTTCCATTTCTTCTTCTAGTATATAAGAGTGTAGTTAGTTTTATTATAGCTTAGATTTAATTTTCATCTTTACGATGACCCAAACCATTGAGGGCCAATAGGACAGCTTGGTGGTTAAGTTTGTAGAACGCTTCTCTTTTGTCCAAAGGACAGCATGTTGAATTCCTCCTTGGCACATGAATTTTATTCTTTGTTCACTTAGTTCTCATGGCTTTGAAACTGACTGTCTGTAACGTGATCATTATTCATTTTAACTTCAGCGTACCGTGTAGGATTGGAAAAGAGGCGGCCATGGCTTCTGAATGACAACTATGTTAGCGTTTGTCTAAAGTATAAATAAAAAAGAGTTCAAACATCATGTAGGACATTAACTAATTTTATTCACATTTGTGTTTCACAGTAAACACAATTATTCTCCGTTTAAAACAAGCCACACAATTCTTTTTCTAACATTATAGCTTATACGTGGGCATGGCTATAGATTACAAGTAGTATAATCATCATCTAAGGATTCAATTTCCATTACCTACACCTCTCATGGTATGGCTCTTAGCCAATTCGTTAAACTATAGAAAACGTTTCTATATGTTCTGTTACATTATTATTTGACCATCTCACCGAGTAGTGGTTAACCTACTTGGTTGTCAACCCTAAGGTCTTGGCTTCCAACCCCGACTATACCATGACATTCATTTCAAGGTTGCAATAAGCTTCACTAAGCCTTTGTCAAACCTAACAACAATCTAGTCATGTCCTGTATGATAACACGGTACAGAGCAGGTCCACTATCAAGCAGACGAGTAATATGAAACTCGGTGACAAGATCGCTGTGCTGTTATCACCAAGGCACACTACACAAACCAAAGCCAGTGTCTCTGTGCAGATTCAACCCAGCGTTAGTATGCAAGCGTATGTTTGTTTGAAAAGCATCATGAATATAACTCCACTGTCACCACAGAGGCCCCGGTTCGATTTTTTTTTCTAAAGGCTGCAACTGGGTATACTGAGTCTTGACAGGTAAAACTTTTTGGGGTCCATTCGTGAACCATGGCAAAGGGTTGGCGATCCTGACTTCTTCAACACCTCAAACCAGTGTTTACTATTACTGGTGAGTTACCTTTCTTTCTTCGGCTTTTCCCAATTATTTTGAGTCGCCGGAGCCAACCAGGCTCATTTTGGTTTTGGCCGGGGATTTAAGGCCGAATGCCCTTCCTGACGCCACGTGATTTTCAGGTAAAAATTCCAACCCCCGCTGTCACCGGGATTTGAACCCCAGCTGTCCGGGTAAAGACGAGCAGCTAAGCACCTCGCCATCACGCTCCCCACTGGTTAGCTATCTATCCACACATTAATCCATAATTACCTAACAATAATAATAACAATCAACCTCCATACACATGTCCATTAAAGCATGGTTTCACAAAACGCTTATGCTTTTAGGTGTTTGATAACTTTTCCCCCTGTAACATTACTATTCCCTGTTTTAAGAGTGAAATGACCTATCCAGGTAAAAGCATATGTCATGACCTATTTCTTAAGCTTTCACACCTAATTTTAGGGTTCTTCGTTTCCATGCTATCGATTAATCAATTTGGGGGTTGTTTACACTCCCCTACGATATTTCATCAAAAACAAAAGATCTTAGGTTCAATTATCATTTTTCCCGTTTAACACCTTTTTACCCCCCTGTAAAATCACTATTTACTGTTTTAGGGTTGAAATGACCTATCCATGTAAAAGCATATGTCATGACTTATTTTTTAAGCTATCACACCTAATTTTAGGGTTCTTCGTTTTCAAGATATTGATTTTTCAATTTGGGGGGTAGTTTCCACCCCCTGATATTTATCATCAGAAATAAAAGATCTTAGGTTCAATTATCATTTTTACCCGTTTAACACCTTTTTACCCCCCCCCCCCCTGTAACATCACAGAAGTGACAAAGAGGAAATCTGACATTCTACGGATCGGAGCGTGGAATGTTAGAAGTCTGCTAGGAAGTGGAAAGTTAGAAAACATAGAAAGGGAAATGGATAGGTTGAGGTTGGATTTGGTTGGGATTAGTGAAATGCGCTGGCAGGAAGAACAGGATTTTTGGTCAGGAGACTATAGGGTCATTAGCACTAAATCAAACAATGGCCAAGCAGGGGTTGGCCTCATATTGAGTAGGAAACTTGGACAGCGGGTGGAATATTATGAGCAATATAGTGTACGGATTATTGTAGCAAAAATCAATACTAAACCTACCTGCACCACAGTGGCACAAGTCTATATGCCTACCAGTCAAGCTGATGATGAGGATGTTGAAAAGGTCTACGAAGAAATAGACGAAATTCTGAGGTATATCAAGGGTGATGAAAATGTTATAGTAATGGGAGATTGGAATCCTGTGGTAGGAAGAGGGAGAGAAGGGAAGATAGTAGGAGATTTCAGATTAGGTGAAAGGAATGATCGAGGAAGCAGGCTGGTAGAATTCTGCACCGAGCATGAATTGGTCATAGTTAACACCTTATTCAATAACCACAATAGAAGAATATACACATGGATGAGCCCAGGAGTTACAGGGCGTTACCAAATCGACTTCATTATGGTCAAGCAGAGGTTTCGAAACCAGATTTTGGATTGTAAAACATATCCTGGTGCTGACATAAACCCTGACCACAATCTGGTTGTAATGAATTGCAGATTAAAGTTGAAGAAACTGAAGAAAAGTCAAAAGCCAAAAAGGTGGGCAATAGACAGACTGAAAGAGAAGGATGTAAACGAAAGATTCTAGAAGAGTATAAAGGAAGGACTAATGAAAAACCCTAAACAAACTTCAATTGCAGACGAATGGGCACTTTAGATGAATGAAATAACAAAATCCGCAGAAGAAAACATTGGTAGGAAAGAAAGAATAGGGAGAAAACCGTGGATCACTCAGGATATACTAGAATTGATGGATGAAAGGCGGAAACACAAGAATGTAAGAGATGAAAAGGGGAAAGCAGAATACAAACGTCTGAGAAATGAGGTTAACAAGAAGTGCAAGGAAGCGAAAGAAGAATGGTTGAAAGAGAAATGTGCAGGTATAGAAAATTGTCTGAAATTAGGAAAAGTAGACACAGCTTATTGAAGGATTAAGAATACTTTTGGGGAAAAGAAGACTAAGTGCTGTAATATTAAGGGCACAAATGGAAAGCCTCTAACAGATAGGGAAGAAAAGGTTGAGGAATGGAATGATTACATCGAGAGTTTGTATAAGGGAATGGAGATTGAGAATCATGTAATGGAAAGGGAGGAGGAAATTGATGAGGATGCGAAAGGTGATTTAATATTGAGATCAGAATTTGATAGAGCTTTGGAAGACTTAAGCAGGAACAAAGCACCAGGCATAGATGATATACCGATAGAGTTGCTACGCTGCATAGGAGATGAAGGTCTGATCAGGTTATTTCACTTGGTGTGTAGGATTTATGAGACAGGTGAGGTACCCCCTGATTTCAAGAAGAATGTATTCATCCCTATACCAAAGAAAGTGGGAGCTGACAGATGTGAAGATTACCGTACAATCAGCTTGATTACTCATGCTTCAAAGATCCTGTCTAGAATAATTTACAAGAGGATTGAAAGCCAGATAGAAACGGAGTTGGGTGAAGACCAGTTTGGTTTCAGGAGAAATGTAGGAACAAGGGAAGCTGTACTAAGTCTTAGGCTGATTTTGGAAGGTAGAATGAGGAAAGATAAGAGAACGTTTTTGTAGACTTAGAAAAGGCCTTTGATAATGTTGATTGGACTAAATTGTTTGACATTTTGAAATCGATTGGAATAAAGTACAGGGATAGGAGGGTGATATACAATCTGTACAGAAACCAGACAGCAGTCATTCGAGTTGAAGGACATGAGAGAGAAGCTGGTATTCAGAAAGGTGTAAGGCAAGGCTGCAACTTATCACCCATACTTTTCAATCTTTACATTGTACAAGCAATGAAGGAAATTAGAGAAAAATTTAAAGTGGGAGTGAAGATTCAAGGAGAAATAATTTCAACTCTGAGATTTTCTGATGACATCGTCATCTTGGCCGACAAGCCTGAGGATTTGAATGAGTTTTTGAATGGTATGGACTCCGTCTTACGGAAAGAATTCATGATGAAAATTAATAAATGTAAAACAAAAATACTGGAATGCAGCCGAAATAAATCAGAAACCTCTATGGAGATCAAATTGGCAGGTGAAAAGCTGAAGGAAGTAGGAGACTTCTGTTACTTAGGAAGCAGAATAACCAGTGATGGACGAAGCAAAGAGGATATAAAAAGTAGGTTGGCTCAGGCAAAGAAAGCATTTCTACAAAAAGGGAATCTGCTGACATCGAATATAGATTTAGGTATTAGGAAGTAATTTTTGAAAGCCTTTGTCTGGAGCGTGGCGCTCTATGGAAGTGAAACTTGGACTATTGGTGCAGCAGAAAAGAGGAGAATTGAAACATTTGAAATGTGGTGTTACAGGAGAATGATGAAGAACAGATGGGTAGATAGGGTTACAAACAAAGAGGTATTAAGACGAGTGGGAGAGGAGATATGTTTCTGGCGACTGTTAATGAAGAGAAGGGATAGATTGGTAGGACACATACTAAGACACCCAGGAATAGCAAGCTTAGTTATGGAAGGAAGGGTCTAGGACAAAAACTGTAGGGGTTGACCAAGGTTAGAATATGTTAAACAGGTTGCCTCGGATGTAGGGTGTCGGAGCTATGTAGAGATGAAACGATTAGCTCAGGACAGGGAGGCATGGAGGGCTGCATCAAACCAGTCAAAAGACTGAAGACTCAAACACACCCCCCCTGTAAAATCACTATTTACTGTTTTAGGGGTGAAATGACCTATCCAGGTAAAAGCGTATGTCATGACCTATTTTTTTAAGCCATTACACCTATTTTTAGGGTTCTTCATTTTCAAGATATTAATTTTTCAATTTTGGGGGTGGTTTTCACCCCCTGCTATTTTTCATCAACAACAAAAGAACTTAGGTTCATTTATCATTTTTAGGTGTTTAACACGTTTTTCCCCCATAACATGACTATTTACTGTTTTAGGGGTGAAATGACCACTTGAGGTAAAAGCCCAAATAATCCCCTATTTTTTAAGCTATCACACCTAATTTTAGGCTTCTTCGTTTCCAAGATATTGATTTTTCAATTTGGGGGTAGTTTCCACCCCCTGCTATTTTTTATCAAAAACAAAAGATCTTAGGGTCATTTATCATTTCAAAGTGTTTAACAGGTTTTTTCTCGTAAAATGACTATTTACTGTTTTAGGGGTGAAATGACCAATCGAGGTAAAAGCCCATATCATCCCCTATTTTTTAAGCTCTCACACCTAATTTTAGGATTCTTCGTTTCCAAGATATGGATTTTTCAATTTTGGGGGGTAGTTTCACCCGGCAAAGGGGGACGTCGCCCCAAGTGCTAGGACCCCACATACAAGCCCTAGCTTGATTGGTTCGCGAGATATGACGAAAAGTGTAGTTAGGCCCTTTCGACAAAAATGAATCATACATTCAAAAACGGGGCGTCACCCCCAGGGTTAGGATACTGCCTATGGCAAAATCCCATCAGGGGTTCAGAAAATATTAACAAACGTGTAGTTAGGTCCTTTTGACAAAAGCCGCCCGTGCGCGCTCATACAAAAAAATATTATTTACCCTCGGGTAAGGGTAGTTTTTAATTTGGGGTGGATATATCCCGTCCATAGAAAAGGGGAGTTCACCACGAGTCCTACGACACCTCATAGGTTTAAATCCGATTATTGGTTAGCGAGATAGTAAAAAGCCAATGACCTATTAGATTTTTTTTGGTTTATTTAAATACATATTAAAAAACACTCATCTATAAATATTCATTTAAAAAGCCCGCTCTCTTACAAAAGCCGCCAAGTTCGTAGGCATACAAAAAATTACTATTTCAACCCCCGGGTAAGGGTAGTTTTTATTTTAGAGTGGATATACCCCATCCATAGAAAAGGGGAGTTCACCACGAGTCCTACGACACCTCATAGGTTTAAATCCGATTATTGGTTAGCGAGATAGTAAAAAGCCGATGACCTATTAGGTTTTTGGGTTTCTTTAAATACATATTAAAAACTCATTTTTAAATCATCATTTAAAAAGCCCGCTCTTTTACAAAATCCCCAAGTGCGCAGGCGTACAAAAAGAACATTCATCGCCATAATGTCAAAAAACACACGTTTACCCCAAATGGCGTTTCCAAATTCCATCCATTTTAAAAAATAACCTCACCATCACATAGAGCGGAAAAAATGCCATCTAAACGACCCCTCACTCGACCCTACTCCTTTCCCACCACCTAACCCTTTCCCAACATAGGCATACATATTCAAGCAGGAGCGCGACTTGAGAAAACCAACACTACCCCACTACTCGCGAATGACCTTTTAGTTTTGGTCTTTTAATTAAATAAAGAGGCTATAGGAAAGTAGGGGGCGTCACTACGAGTGCTCGGACACCCTGTATGTTCAAATCCCATGATTGCTTAGCGAGATATCAGGTTCGAGGCAAATACGAGGAGGGTTCAATAAGTTAGTAGACAGAAACCCTGTCCTAGCACTACTGGTACACTATCCCACATTTCTTTTACAGCATTAGCTGCAACGTAAAAAATAAATGCTATTGGTAATACATTCAATTCTTCTTTTGTGAAACTGTTTAGCTTCTTTCTATACACAAAAAAATTCACAATAGCTTGTTCTATGGCGTTATTTCCCAACTCCATCATGGACCAAATAGACATGACTGAGGTATTTATAGCTCACTAGATTCGATCCCACTACTGGCTGGAGCAAGTGATATTTCAGTTTTAATCAAAGCCATCACTTCCCGGCCTGCGCCTCGTGTCAACCAATCAAACAGCTTCCACACATGAAACATAGCTTTGTTATCTACTTTACACGGTGGTGTGTTGGGGAGAAGGGTTTGTAATAAAGGACAGCCTAAATCCATAAGGTCTATACATTTAGAGGTAGGAGACATAAACTCTAGAAGCCATTCACGTTTTTCATTTCCCTTGACAAATACAACATCCACTGTTGATAAATGCACATTCATAACCATGGATAGGTATTTATAGGGAATGGTTCCTTTTACACAATCGCATCCTAAATGAGTTTGTATTTTGTCTTTAACTGTCTGCAAATTTAATAGGAAAGAATATGGTTTAAACACTAGAGGAGTTAGTTAAGGTGTCCAAAGCGTAGTGCAATTGATAATGGCCACTTCTTTGAATATAAACTTGTTTGCATTAACCATAAAGCCCTGTACATCTACCACTAGCGTACGTTGCATACTTACTCTTTTCTCTACCACAACCTGTAGTCCACTGACTCATGTCTACTCTTACTCCTACTACATAAGGAAAGGATACCAGTAAGAAAAAATAAACAACAGATGGTTCATACCATTTTATTCATAATCAAATTAGAACAAGGTTTACATTTTCTAATTTTAGGATAGGGTTGATACCAATCCATACAACGTAGTCTTCTATGTCTATAACGCTTGTCACGGTCAACGTGTCGGTCTACTAACCCCAAGCCTGCAGGTTCGCTCCTGGCCGTGGTAAGTGATTTTTGAAAGGCGGCAAAAATTCCGACACCATGTCATATGATGTTGGTATGTCAAAGAACCCATTTGAATTCAGTAGGCCGTGTTCATAATGGCAAAATTAATCTCTGGAGTTTCCGACAACACAAAGTTTCTCATTTCTCTCCTAGAAAGCGCTATAGTGTTCAAGGAACTTAGAAATCTAACCTCCTTGACTTTCATTGTGCTTCAAAGAACAACGAAATTTGACATGCAAGCTACCCTTTGGGTGTCAAATAACAAAGCTTGCACTCGGCATCCGAAGCCATACGATATAATAATAATAATAATTATTATTATTATTATTATTATTATTATTATTATTACTATGTCTATATCGTCCATGACACCTATGATGCCCCAATGTCTCAAATGGTAGTGTTTCTACATTAATCCTTTCTTGACCTTGCTTTACACTAGCAAACGGAGCACTGTTATTTTCATAAGGGCCACATGTGTCATAACTTTTATCATCACTGAGGGGCACTAGTGAGGGATAGCTTGAATGACATGGAATATTACCCATATTCATTCAACGAGGGTAGGCACAGGTTGGCGACCAGCATTGATGTTCTTGCATAGGTACATCACTCTCTTGCCACTGATCTATGGTGATTGAACAAAAAGCACGTTTTACCTCATCATGTCTTCCTAAATAATAGGAACCTGCTGCTTCCAAGGCTTGAGGGTTAATGAAAGGCACAGGCCATGTCGCAAATGTTTTGAAACTATGTTCCTCGGATTTTAAATTCATTGGTGTGATACCTCTTGTGGCTTTGAGACAATCCCTGACTGAGCTGCATTCCTTCTGTTCACCTCTTATTTATACGCTAGTCACTTGGTTTGAAAGCGGATGATAATACACATGTTTCTAGTGAATAATGAGGCAATAGGCTGTAGTGTTTGGTGGAATGTTACCATGAGTTCCAAAATCTAGTCGGATGTCAAGATTAGTCACCTTTACAGCCTCCTCTGAATAGGAACAATCAAACACCACCAGAGGAGCCTTTGCCTTAAACTCTTGAGGTGTTACCAATGGACATTCCTCTTTCTGATAATAGGATGGTTGGAATTTTGAAAACATGTCATAGAGTCCACCAAACTTATTTCTTGAAAAGTTTAAATCCAATCCTTCAAAGGGAAAAGGAGCACTATTCAGGAAGAGACGTATATTTCTCAATTGTATATGATCAAATTGAGATGCATCTTTGATTTGATGATATTTGCGATTGGTTTGAAAGCCAACCAAGACATAGAGAGATCTCTCTGTGTAGCGTGCAGATTTCACACTCCAACTGTGTGTATCAGCAGTTGGTAATAGTGGGTATTCATGTAGCGCCCAGCTTCTAAATTGTATGGGTAAAATTAAATCCTTTTCAACAATCTTGAGCATGTCCAGTTTTTTACGATCTGAAAGGGTAACGTGTGGTACTTTCCATATGAGGCGTTGCAGCTGAATCTTTGTATCCTCTAGCCCTGCATCAGCACCCTTGAGCTCATTATTATCACTCCTGTCTCTAACAATATAAAGCACTTGCCTGGCGTTTACCACGATACGCGTATGATCTTCTGCAAAAACTAAAATGATATTGAGTGGTAAAAATCCTGTAAAGGTTCCATCGGTGTGAATCATCCAGGCAATGCTTGAGTTGGGGCACCAACCAGCCATACAAAGTGTTTTACATTCTTCACTCCCATAAGAGGGATACAATTTCATGAGTACTATCCACCACAATATCATTAATCACATAGCATGCCTCAGAAAAAAGAGGCAAAAGCTTGGTTGGCTAATGTTGATGTTGTTGGTGTGGAGCCATCCGCTTTTTTGAGGCGACCTTCAATTTGAATGACACTTCCATGGGGTAGGGTGTAAATGTCTTGATTATTAATAAGAAATTGAATCTCATCATTGTTATTTAGCCCCGGTGTCTGGGGTTGATAGGAATGAGGTTCAATCCTCACGATGCCCGCTTGTTCTTCGATTGGGTTGACCACCTCTAGGGTGGAATTCATGATGTTGCTGTAGAGTATAGCCCAGGTGTAATAACAACTGTTCGTTGACACAGGTTAACTTATACTTACGTTGTAAACAAATAACACCTTTCTTAGACGGTGTTGTTACTTTATACACCAACTTCATACTGACTTCAAAACCAATTGATAGGTCACAGGCGTGTGAGGATTTAACTGGATGAGATGTTGGTTTCCATTCACCAGCCTTATAGTAATATTACTAATGTTGTTCACACTCACAGAGTGTTAAAGCACCATTGAAGTGTTTTCACGAATAATATAGTCACAGGGTGATGTGACAATAAAATCGTAGAGTAAATGGGATGTTTCTTGATTGGAATAGACGTCAGTAATGATATTACACGTAACGGATACGTGATGGTCTTCAATTAATTTCACCTCGTGATCTCATTTTTGTATTTTGTTCGGTTCTAGAACTCGAGGCGAAAAGCCTAGTAATGGTCCAATAGAATCTGGTTGTGATTTAAAATCAATCTTAAAGGATGATAAAATACTGCAGCAATGAGTCACTTTGTTGCCTGCAAGTTCAAACCTGTGTGTTCCCTCGAGAAACGTCATTAAACCATATTGTTCCACAAGCACTTTGTAGATGTGTTCGTAAATATCATCGATGGTATACCCGTCAGGTTGTAGGGTTAACATAAAATCATCAAAGTAGAACTTGTCGTTGACGTTTTTACGTATGTTGTAAATTCTATTATAGCCTTCAAAGGATACTAGTCCTAGTAGATAAGGTCTTTGACCCAATTCAATTGGAGGGTAAAATTCGGCACCTTGTCCATGCACTGTGAACGTTTTACTTTCTGTTGTCATAATGCACACGTTACCTATTGGGTTGGGTTTTATATAAAAAGGTGAGGCATAAGCAACCACACTGTTGTGTGTTAAACTTTTGCACTCGTTTCACATTATAGTATATTGATGCACTACTTCCGAAATAGCGAACAAGCTCTACAGGGGGAGGGAGATTTCCAAAACTGACAAAGTACCACACAGTGAAACCATTTTTTACGTAGGCCACATAATGTGTTCCTGGACCATGACTATCATCTAAATTAATGACAGCACGTTCCTTCTTCCGTGGACGTAACTGTAATAGGTTACGCATAAATACACCTCTAAAGTGTGGAATCTTCATGAGTTTTGCATATTTTTTACTTCGTCATGGATAATGGCTAGTTGAGGCAGTTCATTTATTACAGGTTTTTTGGAGACTAATAAATGCTGAGTCCTTTTTTATATTAGGCCACATTGCGGATAACTCCCTTACCGCAAAGGGCCATGACTTCCATGGTTTTATTATGTCTTTCACCCTCTTTCAATTGTTGCTTTGCCTCTTCAACGGACTTAATTGTTCGTGCTACTGCACTTGCTGCACCAAGCAGGGATCCCAAAGCAGCTAGACCAGCAAACAGAGCGGGTAACAATCCCCCACGTTTTGGAAGAGGAATCACTCGGGCACATTTTAAAAATTGTTTTTTACTTTTGAGATTAGTATGTAATCGTGCCACTTGAAGCACTTGTTTTAAAGACCAACGCTTTATTTTTCTCTCCTCGTGAGGCCACACGTGCAGCATTAAGTATAGCGTTAAAGCCATCCTTTTGCGATGGCTTTTTTGACTTTTTTCACCACGTATCTTTGTTTCACCATGGTGGACAATCTTTCTCATGAAAGTTTCAATCACAACTAACACTTTTCTATAGGAAGAACCCATTCATATATAATTCAACGATGCTCTATATTCAAGTTCTATGTACAGCGGATAATCTTATATATAAAAGTGAAAGTCTGTATGTGGGTGGGTATGTGGGTATGTGGGTCTGTTCAATATACAAATCCACACCGTTCCACCAATCTCAACCAAATTTTGCATACACATAGTTTAGGACCCAGAAAGAACCGCTGGCTACGTGAATTTTCGATAGTCTTTCTCATTCTTCTAATTTCGGCCCTTTTGCACTCAGGCACAGGCTAATCAAATCATAAAATATACTCATGAAGGAATGGCAAGGCAGATAGTTTCCATGTCAACATAGCTCAAGTCGAGACACGGCCGACCGGATGCCAGTTGCGCTCTGCACTACCGGTATAGAAAATGAGGATCTTTACTTGAAATCCCGTTAGTTACCTAACTGCTCACACAGCACTGTCAACCGGGCTTAGCATAACAAAGACTTACACTATCTACTATATATTCAAATACCACTCACTCACTCACTCACTCACTCATACATTCATCACGAAATCTCGGAAACCAACAAACGGATTAGAATGAAATTTGGTATGCAGCTTCCTCAAGGACCGCAAATGCTCACTAAGAGAGGATTTTTGGATATTCAGGTTCTAAAGGGGTTTTAAGCGGGTAGACCGCATTTCATTGAATAGCAATATCTCCCGATTGGTTTCATTGGGGGATGTGATACTCGGCATATAAACTCATCATTAAAACTAAGCACGTGTCTGAGGGTTTTTCGATGTGGTGTATATTAAGAGGCGAAAGGGGTGAAAAGTGTATCTCTTAAACGACATAGGCGAGGAGTTTGAAACTCAGCGAAAAAAAATCAACATAAAAAGAAGTAAATATGTGTTTGACCGTTTTTTCATAAATCCAATTTAAGGAGCCCATGGGGGGGGGGGTGAAATTCTGGGGAGGAAAAAAACAGGTAAGAAATTGTCCTAACTGATTGACTGACTGATTCACTCATCAAACTCAGGGGAAAAAACTACTTTAAAGTAAGTAAATAGCTGTTCGACAGTTTTTTTCATAAATCAAATTTAAGGGGTTCATGGGGAGGGGTGAAATTATGAAAAAAGGAAATTGAAAGAAAATGTCCTGACTCACTGACTCATCATCGCCCAGCCAAAATGATTGAAGTTAGAAACATGACAGTTTGGGGATATGTTCATTGTATGTCAAAACCGTCTACTAAGGGAGGATTTTCGGATATTCAGATTCTAAAGGGGTCTTAAGGGGGTTAAACCTGCATTTCATTGAATAACCATATCTCCCGATTGGTTTCATTGGGGGATGTGATACACGGCATATAAACTCATCATTAAAAAGAAAGAATACACGTGTCTGAGGGGTTTTCGATGAGGTGTATATTATGAGGTGAAAGGGGTGAAAAGTGGGGATTGAAGGATTCCTAACGGAGCGTGTATCTCTTAAACAACATAGGTGAGGAGTTTGAAACTCAGCGGAAAAAAATCAGCATAACAAAAAAGTAAATATGTGTTTGACCGTCTTTTCATAAATTAAATTTAAGGGGCCCATGGGGAGGGGTGAAATTCTGGCGGGGGAAAAAACAGTAAAGAATGTGTCCTAACTGATTGACTGACTGACTCACTCATCAAACTCAGGGGAAAAAACTGCTTTAAAGTAAGCTTTTCGACAGTTTTTTTGATCAATCAAATTGAAGGGGTTCATCGGGAGGGGTGAAATTCTGAAGAAAAAAAATTGAAAGAAAATGTCCTGACTCATTCACTCACTCATCATCGCCCAGCCAAAAATATTGAAGTTGGAAACATGACATTTTGGGGATATGTTCGTGGTATGTCAAAACCGTACAATAAGGGATGATTTTTGGATATTCAGGTTCTAAAGGGGTCTTAAGGGGGTTAAACCTGCATTTCATTGAATAACAATATCTCCCGAGTGGTTTCATTTGTGGATGTGTTACTCGGCATATAAACTAATCATTAAAAATAAGCAGACATGTGTCTAAGGGTTCTTCGATGTGGTGTATTATTATGAGGTGAAAGGGGTGAAAATTGGGGGTTGAAGGATTCCTAACGGAGCGTGTAGGCCCATCTCTTAAACGACATAGGCGAGAAATTTGAAACTCAGCGAAAAGAAATCAGCTTATAAAGTAAGTAAGTCGGTGTTCGACCGTTTTTTCATAAATTAATTTAAGGGGCCAATGGGCTGGGGTGATATTCTGGGAGAAAAAAGGAGAGAAAGTGTCCTAACTGACTGACCAACTCACTCACTCATCAAACTCAGGGGAAAAAGACAGCTTAAAAATAATTAATAGGTGTTCAAGCCTTTTTTCATCAATCCAATTTAAGGGGCGCATGGGGAGGGGTGATATTCTGATAAAATTAATTGAAAGAAAATGTCCTGTCTGACCCACTCACTCATCACGCCCAGCGAAAACTATTAAAGTTGGAAACATGAAATTTTGGGAATATGTTCGCTGTATGTCGAAAACGTCAACTAAAATGATTTTTGTTTATTCGGGGTTTAAAGAGGTGTTAAGGGGATAAACGAGCATTTCATTGAATAACGATATCTTATGAGTTGTTTCTTTGGGGATGTGATATTCGGTATATAAACAATCATTAAAAATAATCAGACATATGTCTAAGGGTTTATCGATGTGGTGCATATTATGAGGTGAAAGGGGTGAAAATTGGGGGTTGAGGGATTCTTAACGGAGCGTGTATCTCTGAAACGACATAGGCGAGAAGTTTGAAATTCGGCGAAAAAAAGAACAGCTTAAAATACAAGCAAATAGGTGTTCGACCGTTTTTTCATAAATCCTATTTAAGGGACCCTTGGAGATGGGTGAAATTCTGGGGGGGGGGGGAAACAGGAAATAAAGTGTCCTAACTGATTGACTCACTTATCGCTCATCAAACTCTGGGGGAAAACAGCTTTAAATAAGTAAATAGGTTTTCGACCGTTTGTTTCATAAATCCAATTTAAGGGGTTCATGGGGAGGGGTGAAATTATCAAAAATAAATGAAAGAAAATGTCCTGACTGACTCACTCACTCATCATCGCCCAGCCAAAATTATTGAAGTTAGAAACATGAAATTTTGGGGATATCTTCGTTGTATGTCGAAAACGTCCACTAAGGAAAGAGTTTTGGATATTCAGGTTCTAAAGAGGTGTTAAGGGGGTAAACGTGCATTTCATTGAATAACAATATCTCACGAGTGGTTTCGTTTGGGGATGTGATACTTGGCATATATACTAATCATTAAAAATAAGCTGACATATTGAACCCTTTACCCTATGTTGGTTAAATGATTCTACTTTTTATTTCTTCAATTAAGAAATATTTCAACCAGCATCATGAAAGTAGCCAGACAGTGATGAGGAAATTTCAAGCATTTGTTGGAGACAGTAGGGACATACCTGCGACAGTTTAACAAAAGGCTAAATACTTGAGCTATGAATAGAAATAGCATAGCTATGTATCACAGGGACAGGTGTGGCTACCTCAATTTTAGAAGCGACGCGCGGTGAGACATGGTTCTGGTATGTTCATTGTGATATTCGCGCCTAGAAGAAATATGATGCAGTAACGTGAATGGCTGATGAAGAAAATAGACACTCCCAAGACGCCGAGATCTACTAGAAACCGCCAAATATCAGAAAATGGAGAACCAATGAGAAGAGAATGCCTACTTGCGCGCCAACTCCGGCTGGGGTACGCGGCGGCTAGCATTCACGCGGGAAATCGCCTAGACAAAATCTCTACGATCGATTCTAGGATTAATGGGCATATTCTTGACCTGTGCAATATTACGAGTTCAGTGATATTTATTTCATTCCTGTATCACAATTATTTCGATAAATTTTTACATAAAATCCCCCTCCATCTAGACCCAAGGGCCAGTTCATTTATAAGTGTGTCGAAGAGCCAAGACACTATTATTATTCTGTTCGTCTGAGGACGTAGACTTTTATTCCGTGTGTCGTGGACACAAGACTTTTATTTGGTGCGTCTACGGATGTAGACTTTTATTCTGTGTGTCGAGGACACAAGAGATAAACTTGTATTTTTGTGTGTCAAGGACACAAGATATTCATTGTAAAGTGTTAAACTCAGTGATAGATAGTCATAGTACTATAGTTATAGGGGCAGTATCGTCGATAATTCGCCAACGAACAGTGACAGGGAATTTAGTACCTGAACAAGCGAATTTAGTAGTCAGACATAAAGTGTATAATAACCTAATTTTTGTATCAGCGCAAGGATGACACCGATGAATGCAGAGGAAGTTTGGAATTCTCAACACTCCGTGCAGATGGCTGATATGAGATAAAGAACCATCCAGTTGGGGAATGGCGTCTGATGTTCTTTGACGGGTGACTACAAAAAGAGATGAGTACATAATAATATTTTATTATTTGTTAAATTAACTTATGGTTTATGGGACATATTTTTGTAAATACTTTGCTTGTGTGATTAATGTAGTATATTTTGTTTTGATCTGACACATTTTTGTTTGGAAGCAGCTCGCACAATTGTAGTTTTTGGAAGGTTCTTTTCTTTGTGTTGTGTTAACTAACGTAGCTATGTGAACGGCCGTGTTCGCCTATGTTACGAAGTGCGGTTAAAAACGTCTCTCGGAGATATGTCGTGTTTCAGAAGTAGGACTGAATTAATATAATTATATAGTAGATTGGAGGGTAATTAAAATTTTGTTGAGATTTATTATTGATCAGATTCAGTGTGATTATTGCCTTTGGAGCAATGTAATTTGTGACGAAGAGTATTCAGCTCTATCGTAAGTTTTAAATATTGTGTTAAATGTTTGCGAGCTCTAATTCAGCAGACCCGTGTGAAAGGCGTTATGTCAGTCCCAGATGTGTGTAGTGTGAGTATATTTTTTGTGGTATTACAAGCGGGAATTTCAGCAGAGACTGATTTCTGTCAGCTTGGTACCAGCTTGGTACAATCTTGTTATTATCTTACGTTTTGTCTCCTTTCTTTCTTAATTATAGTTTTTATCCTATAACCCTTGCCTCAGAAAAGCACGTAGTTTGGCGGACGTAAACACCACACTATGAACTGAACGCGACCCCTTGATCTAAGATTCTTGCATAAAACACTGCTATTCTGAAGGGTTCATAGGTGAAAACTGGCGATTTAATAACTAATTTGTGCATAAAAGAATAAAACAAACAATAATAAACAAAATCCTCCCTGAATTTTCCCCTGACAGGAATATTTATCATTTTTAGGAGTCAGATGGATCTCCCCTTTTCTAATAAAATGTGGATCCAAGTTCCACTATCTTGCATATGAATTTATGTTCGCGTGGTGACTATCTACGAGAAATGAGTACTTGGATGATCATTCGTTCACAACGGGTTAACAGCCACGGTGCTCACGAACAATTATCTCGTAAATTAACGTTTATGGATATGGGCATAACATTAATAAAACTCCTTAAATCTAATTCTGACACACATATTACAACTCTACTATTTACAGGCATCTCTCTGAGACCCTTATTAGTGTGGTGACACACTTAACCAAATGAGCTGCCACAATGGCCAGATACTCAACAACAAGGAAACACAGCGCCGCACGTGACTCACGGGTCACTGACATGGAAAATAAACATAGAATAAACCAACAACAACAAACAACCTGAGTGGTTAAGATTACTTTATATTAACAAAATTGCATGTTAAGGAAACGCTTCGAAGGTTATCGTGTTTCGTAGGCAACTCCCATTTATTTAAACAATTTTACCATTGATCAGTTTCTCACATATATATTTATTTTCAAGTAATTTGGAGCCAGACGTGCACTCCACTAATGATGAGCTTGCTTGCGAAACTCAGCCAGCCCTTGTGACAACAACTCACCCTTTCCACAATACCTGTCATGTCCCCCTTCCAGTGTATATAAATAGCCGACCAGCTGGACTGTTATCTCAAGGAATCAACAGCAACTAACATCTCCTCCAACTCAACATATGGTCAGACAATAATCACATATCCATAATTGTCCTCGCAAGGATACAATATGAATCTGGTACCAAGCTGACAGAAATCAGTCTCTGCTGAAATTCCCGCTTGTAATACCACAAAAAATATACTCACACTACACACATCTGGGACTGACATAACGCCTTTCACACGGGTCTGCTGAATTAGAGCTCGCAAACATTTAACACAATATTTAAAACTTACGATAGAGCTGAATACTCTTCGTCACAAATTACATTGCTCCAAAGGCAATAATCACACTGAATCTGATCAATAATAAATCTCAACAAAATTTTAATTACCCTCCAATCTACTATATAATTATATTAATTCAGTCCTACTTCTGAAACACGACATATCTCCGAGAGACGTTTTTAACCGCACTTCGTAACATAGGCGAACACGGCCGTTCACATAGCTACGTTAGTTAACACAACACAAAGAAAAGAACCTTCCAAAAACTACAATTGTGCGAGCTGCTTCCAAACAAAAATGTGTCAGATCAAAACAAAATATACTACATTAATCACACAAGCAAAGTATTTACAAAAATATGTCCCATAAACCATAAGTTAATTTAACAAATAATAAAATATTATTATGTACTCATCTCTTTTTGTAGTCACCCGTCAAAGAACATCAGACGCCATTCCCCAACTGGATGGTTCTTTATCTCATATCAGCCATCTGCACGGAGTGTTGAGAATTCCAAACTTCCTCTGCATTCATCGGTGTCATCCTTGCGCTGATACAAAAATTAGGTTATTATACACTTTATGTCTGACTACTAAATTCGCTTGTTCAGGTACTAAATTCCCTGTCACTGTTCGTTGGCGAATTATCGACGATACTGCCCCTATAACTATAGTACTATGACTATCTATCACTGAGTTTAACACTTTACAATGAATATCTTGTGTCCTTGACACACAAAAATACAAGTTTATCTCTTGTGTCCTCGACACACAGAATAAAAGTCTACGTCCGTAGACGCACCAAATAAAAGTCTTGTGTCCACGACACACGGAATAAAAGTCTACGTCCTCAGACGAACAGAATAATGATAGTGTCTTGGCTCTTCGACACACTTATAAATGAACTGGCCCTTGGGTCTAGATGGAGGGGGATTTTATGTAAAAATTTATCGAAATAATTGTGATACAGGAATGAAATAAATATCACTGAACTCGTAATATTGCACAGGTCAAGAATATGCCCATTAATCCTAGAATCGATCGTAGAGATTTTGTCTAGGCGATTTCCCGCGTGAATGCTAGCCGCCGCGTACCCCAGCCGGAGTTGGCGCGCAAGTAGGCATTCTCTTCTCATTGGTTCTCCATTTTCTGATATTTGGCGGTTTCTAGTAGATCTTGGCGTCTTGGGAGTGTCTATTTTCTTCATCAGCCATTCACGTTACTGCATCATATTTCTTCTAGGCGCGAATATCACAATGAACATACCAGAACCATGTCTCACCGCGCGTCGCTTCTAAAATTGAGGTAGCCACACCTGTCCCTGTGATACATAGCTATGCTTTTTCTTTTCATAGCTCAAGTATTTAGCCTTTTGTTAAACTGTCGCAGGTATGTCCCAACTGTCTCCAACAAATGCTTGAAATTTCCTCATCACTGTCTGGCTACTTTCATGATGCTGGTTGAAATATTTCTTAATTGAAGAAATAAAAAGTAGAATCATTTAACCAACATAGGGTAAAGGGTTCACAACTCTCCCACTCACAAAATTTCGAACTTAGGAATAAAGTCGACAATTTTACAATACTTCCGTAGGCCAATTTGTTTTATTTCCAGAATCACCCCTTTTCTTACTTGGTCTAGGCGCTCCTGTCTTCAATGGCATTTACTCGTTTTCATATCCTGCTTGTCTCTTCCCCTTCCAATCTTGCGTGACGCTCTGATGCCTGCGGCAACACCTTACTCGCCTCGTTAATGTTTGTCAACAACAAGTCTACTTCCTCCTTCACCACGTGCCGTACTCAACTGCTCCCCGTTTACTTTGTTGATAGTAGGACGTCCGTATATTCAAACAGCGTCATTATTTCGGCGCTACCATGGTTCACTTCGACGATATTTTTTTAGGTTGGCAGCGTTGTAAACTGACATTGTTCCCGTGCTCAATTCTTTCACTCTGCAAGCATTATTTCCAAGGTTTCTTACGATAGAATAGGGTCCTATGAATTTCTCGCAGAATTTACTAAAGATTTTCTTTTCTGGGTCCGATGTAGCAGGTCGTTTCACCAAAACGAGCTGGTTGACTTCAAGATCACCGTAAAACCTCTTATTTCTTACTCGCCGTAATCTGCGGTCTGCTTGTTTCCTCATGTATTCTCTCGTTCTTTCAATTCGCAGGTCTGGTGCTATCATGGGATCTTGTGGACAGTTAATGATGCTTTTCCACGTTCTTACTGGATACTCGTTCTTGTGTAGGACCATAGGGATTTGTCCTGTTGACTCGTGCCTGGTAGAATTCATGCATGTCTCTACATCCTTAATTTTATCGACCCATTTGTGGTGTTCGTTCGGAATGAAGATTCTCAAATATGAAGTTACACATTTAATTACTCTCTCACTTGGATTTGCGTGGGCATGTCGGATACTGCTTAAAACATGTTTTATACCCATGTCTTCCATTCCTTTCTTGAATTCGGCGCTTGTGAAATAACTGCCGTGATCTGATAATATAAACTCTGGTTTTCCAAGGGTTGGAATAACTCTATTACGAATGCGACTGAGTACCTGCTTCGATGTGGTTTTCTGAATAGGGCATAGTACTACGAACTTAGAAAATACATCAATGCACACTAGCAAATGACGGCAACCTCTCCTTCCCTTCGGAATTGGACCAAGACAGTCCATCGCCAGTAGCTCACATGGTTTCTGAGGTAGCAATGGTCTAGGATATTGCCTCAGTAAATAATTATTTGGCTTTGTTCTCTGACACGGGTCACAAGTTGTAATGACGTCACATATAGTTGTTCTCATACGTGGCCATGTAAATGTCTCTCCTATTGTTGCTTCGCACTTGTCTAAGCCCACGTGACCGTAACTTTCGTGAGTATGCCATGTCAATCCTCGTTGTAACGATGCAGGTACTAATATGCGTAACTTGGTGTGGTCATTATCTACCCATTTGTGCAGCAAATTGTTGACATAAACATATCTTCCTTCTTTGGCTTTCGCTTCTCGAAATGCAGGTGTTCCTGTAGGTAGTTGCTTTTTGAAGTATTTAATTAATAGCATCATCCATGGTTCCGCTTCCTGTTCTCGCTGTATCTCACGTAACTCCTCCAAGAATTCCCGGTCCTTCGGTGTTAACTCCAAGTGTTGTATCATCGCTGTTTCTTCATTATCAGGCTCTGGGTTCCTGCTGAGTGCATCCGGTATCACGTTCATCTTCCCTGGACAATGTTCAATTTCAATGCTGAACTGCTGAATGTATATAGACCAACGTGTCACACGTTCGCTTGCCATTGACGTCTTAAACAAGAATGTTAATGCCTTGTGGTCAGTTCTGACAACAATCGGGTAACCATAGATTATTCGTTTCCATTGTTGGAGCGCATGAAGGATGGCCAACAATTCTAGCTCGGTTACAGTATAATTTCGCTCGTGCTTACGCAATTTCCGGCTGACAAATGCCAAATATGTTTTGTGCTGCAGGTTAGCTGGATCCTCTTGGTAGAGCATAGCACCTATCCCAATTAGTGAAGCATCCGCTTGGATTATAAATTTTAGCTTGAAATCTGGATAGCCTAATTTAATGCAGTTTTCCAATAGCTGTTTTGTTGCTTGGAATGCCTTCTCACATTCCGCGTTCCATGACCATTTGTTATTTTTCTTTAACATTTCTTGCATTGGAGCTACAGTCTCCGTATAACCTGGACAGTTTTCTTTAAAGAATCCCGTTACGCCTAAGAAAGCCCGAATGTGCTTGACTCTCGTTGGTGTAGGGAAATTCTTTATCGCTTCAATCTTAGCTGGGTTTGGCTTCACTCCCTCCTTGTCAATGACGTGACCCAAATATAAGATCTCGCTCTTGAAGAAATGCGATTTCTTCAGGTTTACTTTGAAATTCGATGCTTTTAGGTTGCCCAATACTTTATCTAAATTTTCCATGTGAGTTTCAATGTTGTCAGATGCCAACAGAATGTCGTCAATGTATCGCACCGTCATCTCCTTTACTTCCTCGGTTAGGTTCCGGTCCAGTGCTCGGATTAAAGCACAGCCCGCTGTTTTGACTCCAAAAGGCATTCTGACGAAACAATATGTCTGGTTATCGAATAAGAAGCCAGTTAGAAGCTGTGACTTCTCATCCAATTCAAGATGGTGGAACGAGCTCGTCAGATCGACTGATGAATAAATGCTCTTGTTTTTAAAGCCTTTTAATACGTCTCTGATAATTGGCGCTCTGTCATACTCAGGAAAAATGAGTCTCATGTTGAGATTTCTGGCATCTAAACAAAGTCTAATAGATCCATTTGGTTTTGTGACTGCCAAAATCGCATTTAGATAAGGTGTAGGTGTCTTCCTTATCACTCCAGCTTCTAACATCTCATCTATAATGATTTTAACTTGACCACGATACTTTTCAGGAATTGGGTACAATCTGCTTTTGAAAGGTGACCAGTCCTCGACCTGCATAGAGTACTTGAAATTTAAATTTTTTCCAGGTACTGTATCAAATACTGTTTTGTGCTTCCTTAAAATCTCTTCCAACTGTTTTCTGTGTTCACCCCCAAGTTGAATGTCATTGAGCCGCTCCTGTAGTAACTCTTCAAATTGTGCGTCGCTGTTATCTCCTTCTGTTAATAAAGACCATATCTCCTGGGATTCTATCTCCTCATCTAGTTCCACAACAGCCCCTTCTACGATGTTATCTTCCGCCTTTCGTACCTCCTCTTCCGTCTCTTCTGATATTGCTTCCAATGCCCAAGAATTTACATCTCTTCCGGTAGTGATTTCATCCATATGCAATCCCACGTTTTTCAGCTGGTCATATTCTCTAAAACTGACTGTATTCTTGTGTAAATCTATCACTGCTTGATAGTCACAAATGAAATTTGCACCAAGAATTATATTGAAATTCATCTTTGCCATGATAATGAATGTTTGCCCAAAAGTATGTTCCAATATGTTCAGCTCTAAGTATGCCTGACGTTTACAAGTGATGGTGCGTTCAGGAATAACACCCCTCACTTTGAGCTGTGGTACCGGAATTACAGGAATATTCTGAGTCCGTCCCAACTCTCGAACCAAGGCCTCCGATACTAGACTGATCTGTGACCCCGTATCCAATAAACATCTTATATTAATTCCACCAATCCTTGCGTAAATAATGGGTAATTGCCTAATTTCATCGTTCCGTGGTTTCACCGTCTCCTCCAGGCAGTCTTCTGGTAAAGCAATCCATTCTTGTATGTTCGCTACTATCCATCCATCTTCAACTTCCGACTGTTGTGTTTGGAGACTGTCTCCTTGATCCAAAATTAACATTTTTTTTAGCTCCATTTCGACTCCCATCATCCTTCTGTCGCTCATGCCCTTGATATTCCTCTTGTCTCAGTAGACTTCCAGCTTCCTCAGTATGTGTATCTGGGTTCTTTCTGTTCCCAATGGCCTTTTCCCATCTTCCTAGTTCTCCACCTTGACTAGCGTGTAACTCCTCTAAGTAATTTTTTGATTGAGCGTGCCTATCATCCCAGTCATCTCGATAGTTACGTTGATCTCCTTGATTTTGATCTCTCCTTCCTTTCCATCTTTGATTGGCATTGTAATCACCGTATCTTCCATAAGGCCTGTCATTCCTTCGATTATCACGCCATTGTTGATATCCTCTCTGTTGGTATCTATTGTTGCCCTGGTATCTATTGTTGTAGTGATTTTCGTTACGCTGATATGGTCTGTTTTCCCCTTCTTCCTGGTTTCGCCTAGGTGTGGAGGTGCTTGTATTAGTACCCTGCGTTTTAGTATTTCCTTGTTTTGTTTTTACGACCTCTGTAGTGTTGACTAATTCCAGCTGTCTTCCTCCTCTAAAATGACTATGAGATGTGGTCTCATCTATTTGCCGTAATATCTGCTCTGCATGTAGGGCCGTACTAACGTTTGCTGCGACTAGTACTTGCTGTACATTAACTGGCATTTGCCTTGATATTGTCATCACCAAATCTGCTTCGTTTAATGGGTAATCTAGGTCGCGAAATTTTAGCATTTGCATGTTAAAGAAATCTGAGTATTTCGTCTGCTGGGTAGTTTGGTATTTTCTAGAGTAAAGCTCCATTCTTAAACTCTGTTGTATGGCGGGAGACCAGTATTTGCGCAGAAACGCTAAATTAAAGTCTGACATGGTTCCAAATGTATATTTGAAACTTAAAAACCAGGTGAGAACATTTCCTGATAAAAATCTCTCCATCATTCTTAATCTACGTGCTTCAGGTACCCCAGTGTCATTAAAGTGGTCTTCAATCTCTTTGATAAAGGCCTTAGGCTTTACCCCTGAATTTTCTGTGTATTTCTGCGGCTTGTAGTCATTTGAGCGAATTACTTGAATAAGTTGAGTGGGCTGATGACCGTCCTGTGGTGTTGAGCTCCTATCTACGTTCTTGCGAAATCCTTCCGTGTTTGTTGTTAATGGGCCCTCTGCTTGAGTCTGACTTCCTGCTATGCTGGGTTGGGAACTATGTGAGTCATCCTGCTTGTCTTTCAATGCTCCCGTTTTAAATATAGATGATTGTTCTAATGAGCGGAGTTCGGCTTTAATGATCCTGTCTGTCTGCTCTTTAAGTTTATTTTTTACTTCTTGCTCCAAAGCTTGAATACGCGTGTGGTTTTCGCCTACTGTTTTAAGAATGGTGGATCTTTCCTCTCTAGAATCAATATTCATTTTCTTCCAATCTTTCCTGATCTGTTCTTTAATCGTGCTTATTTTTTCTTCAATCTGGCTCTTATTTTCATCCTGATTATTTTCTATCTGGCTTAGCCTTTCGTCTAATGTACTCTTAAATTGTTCTTGTTCCGTTTCTAGGCTTTTCCACTGTTCCGCTGATTTTATCTCGAGACGGTCCATATCTTAAATTATGCCTGATATGTTCTCATCTACTGCTGATATTTGTTGTTGAATGACCCTGCCACTTTTCTCCATCTCCTTGAATCGTCCTTCCAATTTATCCTGAGCTATTTTGACCTCGCTTGTATTCATTGTGCATGCTATTTCAATCTGCTCTAATTTAGCTAACACCGTTTCATCGAGAATGCTAAGTTTTTTATCAAAAATACTTTCCATTTTTTCAATCTGCTCTAATTGTTTCTCATTATTTTTGCTTACATCAAGGGCCAGTAATATCATCTGTTGGTTTGTGTGCTCTTTCATCTCTGCGGTTAACGAAGCTAATTGGTTCGTGTTTTTATTATTTTGCGCCTCTAACTGTGAATTTATAGTGTCATTAATTTCACTCTTTAATAACCTAGCTTGTTCCGCCTGATATTCATTTTGCTCAATTCTACTGTTATTTAACTGTGTCCGCAATGATTCACTTTGTTCTAACAGTTTAGTATTTAGCGATTTACTTTGTTCTGACATTTTCGTATTTAGCGATTCACTTTGTTCTGACAGTTTAATTTTTAGCGATTCACTTTGCTCTAACATACTAGTGTTTATTTGTTCAGATAATTTTGTATTCAACGCTTCACTTTGCTCTAACATACTAGTGTTTATTTGTTCAGATAATTTTGTATTTAACGCTTCACTTTGCTCTAACATACTAGTGTTTATAGATTGACTCTGTTCTGCTAGTTTAGTATCCAACAATTCCTGCGTTCTCCTCGCTGCACTTTCAATGATCTCCTGGATCTGCGCCACCGTTGCCATGTTTTATAATATATATGAGACATATGGGAAATGGCATACGCCAATGCCCTTTGACACGCACATAAATCCAATGCACATTTAATTTCTTTATCCTACTCAGTTCATTTATTTTTACCTTTAATCCCATTAGTTGATTGCATCTCTGAGTAGTTCTAGTTTTACTCAATTTAATTTTAAACCCAAGCACACATTTAGTCATTAAACAGTTATCCTGATCTGATATTAACACTGACTAATTAACAAAGTATTAATTGTCATTTTAGGCTACAGCCTCCTAATATTTCCATGAGTTTGATTTTCTAAACAAATCTAGTTTTAACTTTATCATTGGGCGCCCGGTATCACATCTTAATTTTACTTTAATTTAAAAGACAACAACGTGAACCGTATTTTACTTTGCAAACTCCTGATTTTAATTTATCATTCACACATTTGGCGGTATCCACTTCGCCTCAACTACTTTTAATAAAATATCACTTCCCGGTGATTAAATACTGTCATATCTGCCTGCACTTGCGGCATGCCAGTTTTACTCAAATACGCCACTATTGACATGTGTAATCTCCCCGTTACACCACAGTGAATAGCCCCACCGTTGGCCGCCAGTTTTCACCTATGAACCCTTCAGAATAGCAGTGTTTTATGCAAGAATCTTAGATCAAGGGGTCGCGTTCAGTTCATAGTGTGGTGTTTACGTCCGCCAAACTACGTGCTTTTCTGAGGCAAGGGTTATAGGATAAAAACTATAATTAAGAAAGAAAGGAGACAAAACGTAAGATAATAACAAGATTTAATAACTAATTTGTGCATAAAAGAATAAAACAAACAATAATAAACAAAATCCTCCCTGAATTTTTCCCCTGACAGGAATATCTATCACTTTGAGGAGTCAGACAGATCTCCCCTTTTCTAATAAAATGATCATCCAAGTACTCATTTCTCGTAGATAGTCACCACGCGAACATAAATTCATATGCAAGATAGTGGAACTTGGATCCACATTTTATTAGAAAAGGGGAGATCTGTCTGACTCCTCAAAGTGATAGATATTCCTGTCAGGGGAAAAATTCAGGGAGGATTTTGTTTATTATTGTTTGTTTTATTCTTTTATGCACAAATTAGTTATTAAATCTTGTTATTATCTTACGTTTTGTCTCCTTTCTTTCTTAATTATAGTTTTTATCCTATAACCCTTGCCTCAGAAAAGCACGTAGTTTGGCGGACGTAAACACCACACTATGAACTGAACGCGACCCCTTGATCTAAGATTCTTGCATAAAACACTGCTATTCTGAAGGGTTCAATATGTCTAATGGTTTTTCGATGTAGTGTATATTAGGAGATGAAAGGGATGAAAAGTGGGGGTTGAAAGATTTCTAAAGGAGCGTGTATCTCTTAAACGACATAGGCGAGGAGTTTGAAACTCGGAGGAAATCAATCAGCTAAAAATTAATAAATAAATAAATAAAATAGGTGTTCGACCGTTTTTTCATAAATGCAATTTAAGGGGCCTATGGGGAGGGGTGAAATTCTGGAAGAGAAACGTCCACTAAGGAAGGATTTTTGGATGTTCACTCTCATCGACCAACCAAAACTATTAAAGTTAGAAGAATGATATTTTAGGGATATGTATGTTGTGTGTCAAAAACGTATACTAAGGAGGGATTTTTGGATATTCAGGTTCTAAAGGGGTGTTAACGGGGTTAAACCTGCATTTCATTGAATAACAATATGACACGACTATGACGCGAGCGAAGCGAGGCTAATAATGAGATGGTGTGTGTCTGTGTATTACTCAATCACGCAAGTACCACTGGTCCGATTTACATGAATTTTACATGGAAGTAGCTGATTTACTTGGTTAACATATAGGTTACTTTTGATTTCAATACTACCGACAGTAGTGGCTACGCGGGCTAAAGCGCTGCGTTAGGTCAAGGGGCCAAGCTCTCTGCTGACTCGGTAGACGCGTGGGTTCGAGCCCCACTGTCGGCTGTCCTTGAAATGTTTTTCCGTGGTTTTCCATTTTCAACACCAGGCAAATGCTGGGACAGTACCTTCTGACAGGCCACGGCCGCTTCCTTCCACATCCTTGCCCAGTTTCATTCATCTCCATCCATTCCATCTCTCATCCCGACGCGCAGGTCGCCCACGGGCGTCGCCTAGAAAGACCTGCACTCGGCCTCTCAGGAGGCTACACGAAAAAAAAAATCAATACTTTGCACTATTTAAAGAAGGTGACCATTTTAGTGACGTCACTACTACCTTTGGATTCAAACTTTCATATTTCCATTTCAAATAAAAAGAGAACGCTAAGTAATAGCAAACTTTTGATGGCATATACGAGGTTTAAAATTACATTTTCTATCCGAAAGGTATCTCCAACGGTTAGCGAGTAAAACCTAAATTTGTGCTATAAAACACGGTCAACGTCGAGCGGTGTAGTTGGACAAAATGTTCCATCCTTAATCTCCCTCTGCGCAGCACCTCGCCTATCCCCTGTTTTAACTGTCACCTTCACATTTTAATTTATTTATGACGCGTAGCGAAGCACGGGTACTTCAGCTAGTCATTTATGTTTTTCCCCGCTTCTTTTTCATCGAGTGTAAGCATCATTTGAAAGGATAATTTATCATCAGCTTTAACTGTCTTATGTATATGTTATGGTATAGCACAACCGTTTAATCGTATCGATATATGTCTTATATCTGGCATATATTCCATAATACGAATGGTTCCAACACACAGCAAGCGGTAAGTGGTAGATCCCGAAAGTAGAACATAGATAAGTTCTTTAGTGTCTTTCACTGGCAATCGGTATGTAATGTGTACTAGGAATAGGTGGGGTCGTGATTTAATAAATGAGGATATATATCGTTCCACAAATTGTTCGGTTGTTACATCATGAGGTTGTATGGGGTCTGAAACGTCGGCTAGTCGTCTTCGCTTCATCTGTAGAGCATTTTCCCTGATTTCACACACTTCTCCCATTTTAGAGGTTAAAAACCGTTCTGTGCCAGTGCAAACATCTTGATCATCTTTAGGATCGGCTACGCGAACGATGCGGCTATGATTAGCCGTATAGCCATTGGCAGTCAAGTTAGGCACCCTGTCATATAACCTTTTTACTTTATTATCCACATAGTCCTTTCTAGCAGCATCTGTATTACCTGTACATCAAACTCATTATTCTTGTTCACCATTAGAGTATAAACAGACATGTAGGATTCAGTGTAGACATCTTGATTATTCTTGGGGTTAGCCACGTTATCTATTCGTTTATTTTGCATGTCATAATCTCCTCTGATACGTCGTAAGCTGTATGTATCAACATACTTTTTATTACATGCATCTGTAGAGATTTGTGGATGTTTCACATGGGTTAACCGCATTCCCTTGAAGTCATAATCACCCTCTTTAGTACGTGGCACCACTGATATATCCACATAGTATTTATTAGCAGGATCTGTATCCTGTCTTGGATCATTTAATGAGGTGGCCGTGGTCTTAGTTATTAATGCTCGTCCAAACACATCCATGGTTAGACAGTCCCTGTAGCGGTCCTAGGTTCCATGTATCTAGAGACCGTACTATTATCTTTTACAATTAGTCGCCTGAAGATTATTAAGCAACAACACTCCCTCCCAGTGGGAGACTTGGTTTAACACATCTTTTCAACATCATCTGAACAATGTCATGGCTCACTCCTACCATCTTCTATTCGCTGTTTCATTGTTGGACCCTCAGGATGTGGAAAGACAAATCTTTTGCTTACCCTCATTACTGTTTTAAAACGCGTGCGCCTTCAAAATATTTATATTTTCGCCGAATTTCTCTACCAACCCCTCTATGTCTTTTTGGAGCAGGTGATGATGGGTCTTCACCGCGATAACATGAGCTACTTAACCTTTACAGCACATGAAGATGTTATCTCTCCGGACAGTGTTCGCCCTGATTCACTCATGATTTTTGATGATGTGTCTACAGAACGACAAGCCATTATCCAAGCCTACTTTAGCATGGGACGACATAAACAGATTGACTGTTTCTATCTTGGTCAAACCTATTCACGAATACCTAAACAGTTAATTCATGATAATGCCAATGTGATTGTTCTCTTTCGTCAAGATGAACGAAAAATGCGTCACGTGTTTGTTGATCATGTGAACCTCGATATGACCTTTCACACCTTTACTGAGTCGTGCGCCAAGTGATGGATTGCTTACCATCATGCCTGTCTTGTTATCGATAAACAGAGTGATATTAACCAAGGACGCTACCACATGGGGTTTGACCATTTTATGATTCGTCACTTGTTCAAACGCCATGATATCAACATCAGATTATCAGTTAAAGAAACATATTATCCAAGCCCAGGATAATATTCGCCGCAAATTTCGTGAATTAAAACGTGCACGTGCTGATAGTGAGTTGTTTGTTGAGAAACATTTAACACCTCTTCTGAAAGCTATATTCAAGCACTCTTCCACATCTGGAAAGCCGACAACAATATCGAAAGCAACGCAGACCATCCAATAAGTTACAGGCCGGACGTTTGTTTTAGACGAGTGAAAATTCTTAATGGAAGCCTGGAGGCGAGTTACTACAGTACCTGTGTTGTTATCAGCTGACCCAAGCGGTCCGATGATTGACAAAGCTTTTTCACACTATTACTGAAGTACAGTCGTTGGCAAATATAATGACGTTCTGTTCGTAACTACGTAACGTGTACTTTTGCGTCACAGAATACTTCGAAGTGGACTGTACTGTCTGCTCAAGTCTGGAATTCCATTACATCAGGTCGTTGGTGACAAGTATGAAGCGATAGCGTGAGAGAGTGAGTAAGTGTAGGCTCACCCACAGGCTTCAAGGTCAAGGGCAATCTTCTAAAAACAAACGTCCGGCCTGTACAGTGGAAGAGAAAGAACAAGAGGATGAGGATGAGGATGATGATGATGATGAGAATGAAGTGTTTACACCGGTAGAACCATCACCACTCCCTCAGTTTCTGAAAACATCAGTGATTGCCAAATCACCTTCATCTTATAGAGAACCAACTCTACCAGAAATCTTGTCTACACCTGAATATCAAGCACAGGTAAAAAGCATTCTGCTAAAGAATTACGGGGCTATAGTGTCACCCTGTCTCAAACATCTATTGACTAAAAAGACAGATACTACCTATGGTCTTTACTATGAACATGATTGTTTTCGAATTGGTGATTCCAATATCAAGTTTAAAGATAATGTGCTTATTAATAGAGGTGTTGACTATA
Organism: Meconema thalassinum; assembly: GCA_946902985.2. Taxonomy (NCBI): domain Eukaryota; kingdom Metazoa; phylum Arthropoda; class Insecta; order Orthoptera; family Tettigoniidae; genus Meconema; species Meconema thalassinum. The sequence continues at coordinate 1,721,702,942 of OX336388.2, read as the reverse complement.
AATTATCATTAGGCCTTTTTGAGCTGTTATTTTCACGTACCCCTCTTTCAGATGACTACACCCATAATGATCTCACAACGTATAAAACCATCTTAATGACTACAAATGCTTATAGACGGGGATATAAACGATCTGAACCAGTCAATGCTAATAAAAGTATCAAGTATAGAACCATTATATCAAAATTGTTTCCAACCTCTGAGAGATTTCGCCGTAAAACATCAGCCTCAGGTGTTGTGTTTAAAAATTAAAACCACTCGTCGATGTAACCTACTGGAATGATCCTAATACATTGGTCAACCGTCTACAGCTCTTAAATTCCTCTTACATGTCATACTGGTTATGAAGTTGAACTATTAGAAATAGAAGAGGAGTTTCGTCATGCAGGTATTGTCGTGTAATGGGTCAACATAGCAACACCATGTCGCCTATTAAAACGGTCATTGCTCATGAGTTACATAGGCCAGCTCGTCGCCTCTACCGTCAACGTCATTTCATTACACGAGGAGTTGATGATTTGTGGCAAGCTGATTTGTTAGAAATGATTCCCTATGCTAACTCTAAAAATGGTATACGCTATATACTCACCGTTATTGACGACTACTCAAAAATGGCATTTGCTTAACCGGTGAGTCGTAAATCAGGTCCTCTTGTCACCGCTGTCGAACGGTCTGAACGACAACCTCGTCTGCTCCAAACATATCAAGGGAAAGAGTTTTTCAACACTTCGTTCTCAATCTTTCTCAAAACATGTGGTATCCACCACAATTCTACCTATAGTAATCTAAAGCAAGTGTAGTGGGATGTTGCAATCGAACGCTAAAGACTAACATGTGGCGGGAATTTACAGCAAGAGGAACCTATCGCAGGCTTGATCTTGTAGACAGCTTAGTGGACCAGTATAATGATACTAAACATGGAACCATCAACATGAAACTACGTCTTGTAATAAAGAATATTCCACAGCCAGATAAACATTTAACCCCCATCAAAACTGCAGATTCACGACGTCACCACCTTCAAGTTGGTGATTATGTACGCATCAGTAAGCACAAGTTTGTTTTCGACAAAGGGTACACACCTAACTGGAGCACTGAAATTTTTCAAATTCGAAAAGTAAAACTTCACAATCCAGTCACCTATTTACTCCAAGATGATGAAGGACAGCCTATACAAGGAGGTTTCTACGTGGAAGAATTACAAAAGACAGCGTTTCCAAAACTCTTTCTAGTGGAAAAAGTGATTAAAACATATGAAAAAAAAAAGTTTTGTAAAATGTTGGAGTTTAATTCTACCAAAAATTCATGGATCAATAAATCTGATTTAGTATAAACCTTGTCATTTACTAATATCCTTTTTGCATGTTTACCTATAAATATCCCTTCTCTGACATTATTCACAACCTCAACAGTTTTATTCTTGTTATTGACTTAACCTTAAGCTAGAATCCACTCACAAAAAGTTGAAAGAAAGCTAAATTTTCAAATGTGTAGTTAAGACCTTTGGAAAAAAAAATGGTGGACTGGAATGAAGACATTAATTATCTGAAGTAATTTAACACTTAAAACGACCTTTTCCAATAATTTGTTCAAAAGATATCATCTTGAAATTAAATAACAGCATGAGAGAGTTGCGTGTGCTCCGTTTACTTAGGTGTATGCATTAGCCCCTGCTCTAGGACACATTTACCCACCCGTTTAGTTCAATCCTGGTTTAGTTCAGTTCCAGTTCGGTTTAGGTCCGGTTTGGTTCCAGTTTGGTTCGGGTCGGTTGCAGTTTAGTTCGGTTCCGGTTTTGGTTCGGCTTCGGTTTGGTTTGGTTCGGTTTAGTTCGGTTCGGTTCCGGTTTGGTTTGCTTCCAGTTAAATAGACTAGGTTTGGTTAGCTAAAGTAGAATAGTGTGGGGTTTGAAGCCATTTTTCAGTGTTGCCTTAGTAAACAAAAGTTCATGCTTTTCAGTTGGTCAACACGAATGTACCCAAAAGAGCTGGGTTATGCCCTAATCCTGAAATAAATTACATGAGATTAATAAATACACTAGGATGACCAGTTTCATTGGTCAAGCGATCATCATGAATCCATTACTCATAGGCTATAAAAACTATGTTTGAAAATACAGGTGAAAATATTTACAATATGTACAATTATTTAGTTCCAGTATTGGAATTGCAACTGTCGGTGTATGCTAATTGTAGTATATTATGATGTTAAGTGAAATGCTAAAATGGTGATAGAACTCCGGTGTTTGCCTATTTGGAGTGACAATATGGTTGTCAAAAATCAATTATGGTTGTACTGTAATATTACAGGCTACTACTTATCCGGTTGTCTTCCTCGGTGGAGCTACCAGCAGTTTAGAGTTCACTTTTACACCAGGTGTGGTCGACTGAAATGGGATGTTATCTCAACAGAACTAGTTTATCCCTCCTCCCCCCCCCATTCCTATGTGCTGTGTGAAGTTAAAAAGGGGGCGGGGGAAATAGGGGGTTTAATAATGTACCCTTCTGAACATAGGACCTTCAGGACAGGATTCTATTTTCGGGGGTGGTGCGTTCCTTCTTGAAGCTAACAACTGTCCTGGTGTACTGTATTTGGAAGATCAATAGGGCTGATTAAATAAATCATCACACACAGAATTCAAAACAGAGAAAACTACTTTATTAACACTGGACAATACACAAAATAAATGGGAAATAAATTCAAAAATACTAAATCAAGAAAATCAAAATTTAGAAAAAGAAAAATATCCAAAATTTAACTAACACCAAATAATTAATGAATCAGAAAACCTTGGAACAAATCCAAAATAAATCAAAAATCCGTTTAAAAATCGAAATAATCCAAAAGATCAGAAAAATAAATTAAAAATTGACAAAATCACAAAAGAAATGAATAATTAAATCTCATTTAAATTAATTACACCTCAATTAAATTAATTACACCTCAATTAAATAAATTACATCTCAATTAATGTCCAAATCAAATTAATTAAACTTTGATTGAATAATTAATCCCATTAATTATCATCAATCGATTATCCAATCAACTATCATCAATCAATCATCGATCAGATGCCTAAATGACAATCGATCTGATCCGACTGGAATTAATATTCACTGAAATATTTCATATCTTTGAGCTCAATATCCCAAATATCATGGCACTTGCCAAAGTCAACAAAAAAAGTCAACCCCTGGCACTATACAGCCCATGACGGGCTAAGGCCGACCAAGCGACCGCTGCCCAGCCATTTGGCCTGCAGATATTGGGGCGACGCGTGACCAGCGCGTCGGGTCCCCTCGGCCGTTAATCTTGGTATTCGTGATCGAGGCGCTGTCTCACTGTCAGACAGCTACTCAATTTTCCTCACGAGGCTAAGTGCACCCCGTTCCAACCTTCACGTCACTTTTAAAATCCCTGACGGAGCCGGGGATCGAACCCCGGGCCTCCGGGTGAGATGCAGGCGTGCTACCCCAACACCACGGGGCCGGCACTTGCCATAGTGTACCATTTAATTAATATAATAATCATTAAATTATTTTATTTCAAATAGGGCTTCCTTAATTATAACATTCATAAGACAAATTGCATTACAATATGAGGAGCTAACTTTCAAAAGAGACTTTGTCACTCAAATACAACTTTAGGGAATGACCAAAAAACCGATTTCTCTCAAATTAACATCTTATTGCTTATTTTATGCATTTATGTACACACATATGGGTTATAAAAATGTAACAAGACACTCTAATGAAATCAAACTACAGTAGATATTCAGTATTTACATACTAAATTCTGGACATAGTTGTATTGACTGAACAGAAAAGACATAATCCTTTTTGTTTGCATGAACATGGGACATAGTCCTCTTTGACTGCATAATATTTTGATAAGGCCTAAACATCTAACTCTTTCGAAACATTGTAATAAGCCGAACATTCAACCGCAATGTCATTTACTTAGTTAATATTCAAAACGTCCATTCTTATGAAACGTTACAACAAAAATCTTCTTTTATATATGGAATCCCACATCATCTTCCAGTCACATAATACTTCCTCACGAGGAACACTTGCTGCAGGTGTATCCATTAACAACCTCTTGTACCATTGCAAACCTTTTCGCCTAAACCAATTTTCACCTACTTACATTTCTAAGTTTATTTCACCCATTTCTCTCTTACTTCCGTTTCATTGTTCCCTTCTTTTTCTCTCTTTGATCTATTCTTTCCTCTCTTCAACCTCTATTCTACTTTCTCCTAAAATCTGAGGCAGATGACCTCGTAGTTCCGCCCCTTAAAACAACAATAACTAACTAACTCCTACAATCTAATCTACCTAAGGGGCGTGGTGGCCTCTCACCAAGGTGGACCGGGATCGATTCCCGGTCAATGTATGTGAGATTTTCGAAGTTAAATGCCATGCCCTGTGGTTCGGATTCTACGTAAAAAGGAGGTCCCGTGGCTCATGATCGCATGGTTAATGGTCACGTAAAACTAAAAGCTTCCTTCCTTCCTCCTCCACCTGATCCTTCATCTCATCTACTCTATTAACAACTACATCCAGTCTCTCCTCAACTTCTACTCTGCTTTCACCTACAATCTCCTCTACCTTCACCTACAATATCCTCTACCTCTCTTCTACTTTCACCTACAATCTCCTCTAACTGGCCCTTAATCTCTCCTCTGATCTCACTTATCACTTGTACTAGGCTTTCTATCAACTTTTTATAATCTTGACCTAACTTCTCATTAACTTTAGCTACCGTACTTGATCTAACTTCTGATTGTTATGTTCAAGTTTCTGATTAATTTCTCCCATCATGCTATCTTTCCATTTCCTTTGTAACAATCTCCGACTAGAACTGTTTCACAAGAATCGTGAATAACCAATATGACAGAGGAAACATTAATCAGAAGTTGGATTGAACAGCAAAAGCAATAATCATCATACACACAGGTCATCTACCCCGCTGATCACGCAAAGCATGATGGGAGTCAATTCTTATGATGCTAGAGTTGTGATTGGCTGAAGTACACAAAGTCTTGTTTGAACGAATACTGCAGTGGACAAAGTTGTTTTTTGAATGAATAGTCTACTTTCAGAGATCAATATAGCCAAGACAAAGTCACTTTTGAATGTTTACAGGGTGTTGGGACCTCAGGATAAATCTCACAAAGTGAAACTTGTACTAAGCACATTTTTTGGAATTTTTGGACAAAGTCTCTTTTGAATGTGAGCTCCTCATATGATCTGGCAACATTGCCTATGTGATTGCTTTAAATGAATTATGATGCTTTCATCAGAATAACAACACTTGTGCATCCTTAGTCTCGAACACAAACTTTGCCTTCTTGGCGTATATGAACATTGGCACACTTCATGCCTGAGCTCTTACGCACTTGTCGATGCGCACTTGTTACCATTAACATGCAAATTCACATTCATGTGACCACAATACAACTTGAGTTTGAGATGCGTTACACTGATATTCATTACACACTAATACATCAGAAACATGATTATTCAAGGGTTAATAATAATAATAATAATATTGTATGGCCTCGGGTGCCTGGTGCAAGCTTTGTTAATTGACACCCAGATGGTAGCTTGCATGTCGAATTTCGTCGTTCCTTTGAACGCTATCAAAGTCAAGGAGGTTAGATATCTAAACTCCTTGACACTACAGCGCTTTCAAGTAGAGAATGGAGGAACTTTGTGTTGGCGGAAAATCCCGAGATTAATTTTGCCATTGAACACGGCCTACTGAATTCAAATGGGTTCTTTAACATGCCAACAACGTATGACATGAGTGTCATGATTTTTGTCGCCTTTCAAAAATCACTTACCATGGCCAGGAGCGAACCCGCAATCTTGGGGTTAGTAGTCCGACACTATAACCACTCACCCACCGTGGCAAGCATTCAAGGGTTGAACCTAGGACTCGAGATACTAATTTGGGTCCTGAACTCAAGATCGTCTGTCAAAGTCTTATGGGTGTGCGTAACTATACAGCTATAATACACCTGAGATGCTTGCGGAAAAATCATGATCAAAATACAGGCTTACCATAAGGTAAAATAAAGACACCAAAGCGACTACAAACTTGCGTGCAAAAATTTGCATATTCCAATATTTAAAACATCCTTCGTTCACATTCCGTAGCTTAGCAAAATACATTTAAGACAACGGTGTATGTATCTGTCAACAATGTCTCCGACCCTGCAGAAAATAACACGACACAAAATGCATTTACACAAACAAATGCTAACAAGAGAATATATACACTCGCTGGTTCCGAAGCCTGTACTCCAACTTACCTGCTTAGAGCATGGTACGTCCACAATCGCTACTAATATCTGAGAGAGCATTCATCTTCACAAAAGGAAAGAAAATACAATGGTCACCAAATTAAATTCTTCAATAATAATAGTGTCTATCATTATTATTATTATTATTATTATTGCTGTCACTGTTATTATTATTATCATCACTTTCAACTACTACCACCGTGATAGAACCTATTATCCATAAGGTTGGTGAATACCTGTACCCTAAGATAAAATTTAGTTTCCAAAATCAGTGAATTTATTATTATTATTATTATTATTATTATTATCCTTCTTATTCTTCACTAAAAGTCTCCATCATAGAGCTAGGATACAAAAGGATTTTGTATAATTTTACCCTTACATAAATTTTACCCCGACTTGTCACCAAATTATTATTATTATAATTATTGTTATTATTATAATTATAATGATTATTATTATGACGATAAGTGTCTTCATAATGGAATTGGATCACATAAGGTTTCTGTATTACAGTACCCTACTGTAAATTCATCATTAATTAACATTGCAAATTGGATCAAATATTACACATGTTTTCTTGTGACATCGGAACCAGCTGTCTACCTCGGGACAGAGCTGTAAGCTCCAGCCTCATTGTGACACAAAGATCCCGTTAGTGAAAGGGAAGGGGTGGATGGTTTTGGCACAAGCCACCGTAGTACAAACACCTAGTGGTATGAGCTATCATTTTGCACTCTCCACAAAATACACAGACGAAATGAAATGCAAAGATAGACAACCTCGCGCCTTAGATGGTCTCTGGTTCGAACTGAGTGGGACATCACCTTCGAGCAATATCATTATCGTGGTCACACTTGTTATACAATTAACTGTAAGCACTCTTTGTCTTAACTGTCACTGGGCATGCTTAGTACACATTTCTTACCCCTTTTCCTTTTCAGTTGGCAAGCGGATGACATATGGGTGTCACCTTTCAACCTTTATACCTTTTTTCAATACTCTTTTATCATAATACTCTTTTACCAATTTCTTCATTCGTCGTAGAACACTCGGGATCTCAAGGAACCTCCCGATATCATATTAGCAAACCACTCACCTGAACCTTATCACCCACTTACCACGATTAATCCGATGTTCGCGCATTGCTCCCACAACTCCCAAATAGATATTAAAATAAATTCTTCCATTCATACCATCCTTACCTGAGTTGACCCATAAGAGTCGCATAAAATAAAATCGTGCCTGACGTAATTCCAGAGTACAATTGGATGAATGATTACCACATTGTGTGTCGAAATAACAGTATTAAACTTAAAGTCCTACCTTTTAAATCCACACTTGTTATTATTATTATTATTCCCGATATTATTATTAACAACCTGCGTTATTATCGTGTCCAATATTTCTATTATTTAAATCTCTCTCTCTCTCTTTCTAAATCTACGTACTTTGCTCTCTCTGCTCCCTCCATTGCTGGGCTGAAATACACACATCATAATGGAAAAACACATATAATCCTATCGGTGTGTTCAATTTGGTACGGTACGTGAACAACTATCATCGCCAAGCATCGTCAGAACTAAACAAAATAGCATCTCGTCGTCATGAGTGCAATTAATCTAACACAATAATACCTAAATTCAAAATCTAACTTTACTCTACTATAATAGCTATACAATATCATAATTGTAACAGACACGATCCATAACACAATGACTTATTGTTAATTAATAAAATTCAATACTTATCATGTTTCCATCGCTGGCTGCCATCCTTCTCCAACATAGACGTCGCCAACCCCTTAACCATGTGCCTTTACATCATACTGACACACCACATGATCACCATAATACACTACTTCGTTGAGTGTTTAATAACCATGGTTATCACCAAATTTCACTTGCCTTTACTCTTAGAAAAACAACACCAGCAGTCGCGTATGGCTGTTCTATACTAGTACCCTACTCAACACACGCACATATAGCACTATACACTTTCCATATACAATCGAACTATGATGGCGCAGCACTTGTCTGACCATGTGCGTATCCTCCCGTAGATTCTCTCTCCACACGTACTACTGGCAGTTCCAATGCGGCCCTCTCTTCTAACTCTCACTAAGCCGTTCCTACTTCAGGATCTAGGGTTCGGGTCTCGAATGTTCCGCCGCGCGCATTCCAACTTCAGTGACTATTAAACACTGTCATTACAATTATACAGATCGCGTTACATTGCGATACTGCAGTCTCTTCCTGCATATGAACACTGTTTACTGCGATTACCAATGTGTCTCTAAGATACTTAATTCGCAGCCCTAAATAATAACTGTGGTGCATTATCACCGGGCACGGTGTGCCTCGCCTTGCTACTAGCTATCTGCCTCCGACTGAGTGTCACTGTATCGTGTTGCACTACTAATTGCATGCTCACTGACTGGCGAAGACTACTGCAAACTGCGTGAAGACTGTTTGCGAACTAACCGCATGACCAACCGGGGGTGAAATATATCTTGAATATGGCGGCGCAGCACCTCAAAACTACTACCCACACGAGAGCTCTGCTTTTCAAAATCTCTCCGCTAATACACCATGTACACATCGTTGGTGATAGTAAGGCCTGATCAATCACGGGATTATCACCGATAATCGATCGTAAATTTAGAAAATATCAATCCTGCGTCCTCCGAACTACTTATGGTGACATGGACGCTATGCCTTCCTTCCTAGCAAAACTCTCCAACCCAGACAGCTCGCGGAAGGAACTCATTTTTATGATCTTGATTTATCAATCTCTTGACGATTTATTTATCCTGTTTATTGGCAAAAATTCTTAGGAATATACCCCGCTTAGTGCAGTTAATGGTTCGATCCTGGGTGCCGTCGTATCGCCAAAATAAATTAATTCAGCTATTTAGGGGCGTGGTTTAGCCAAAATACAACGTACCACCGAACATTCTGGAACAAATCTGACGCAAGCCCCTCGGAAGTCCTTGAAGGCGCACATGCTCTTGCTACTGCGTGTTATAGAAGCATGCTCTAGACTCGCCTTTGTGTGCAAATTTTTTGCGACGTATCCCAGGTGCGTCAAGTGGCCGGCTGCCTGGCTTGATCCAGTAATATTGCAGCATGAGTTTAGCATGAATAAATAATATGAAATTAGGCTTCTTTTTCCCTGTAATTCGATGCACATTTAAACGCTGTTCATCTGCATAATTGTAATCCATGTGAATTTAGTTTATGGTCCGTAGGGTAAGGGCGCATCTCCCCCCTCCTTGGTCTTCGAGAAACTATCTTAAGGATGTGATGGTTTTTCCGAATTCGTAACTTCATCTCCTCTTTGGCATATATTCCATCTTGCAGCGTTTAAATGTCACGCGCATATTCCTGCTCCATGTAAATATTTTGGGGTTTTCCTGCCTTTGAACTAGCAAATACTCTTTATGGAGAAGGTCGGTCGTCTGAGTTCGAATCCATATCTTCCATCATTCTCCCTTTTTAAGGTGCCGTTTCCTACGGACGTTCCCCGTCATCTAATTCTTCCATTTCTTCCTCGACGACGTTGACTCATTGATCAGCATCATCTTCTTCCGGTGGAAGGTAAACTTTCATATTCTGGGCGTTATAGATGGCTTCTACTCCCATTTCCAAGTGTTTAACTTTATACGCATTATCCCCCATCACCTTGGTGATCTTGGATGGTACATGGAACAACTCACAAATCTTTGCGTACATTCGTGCTTGTGGATCGGACTTTGCTGGTTTTCTCACTAGCACCAGCTCTTCTAGCTCAAGTGGTCGATGAAACCTGTTATTCTTCACTCTTCTCAAGCGACGCTCGGACTGCTTCTACAAATACAGTGCCGTATCTCTGATCGTTAACTCATGACTCGGTCGGGCATCTAACGGACATGGTATAACGTTGTTCCATGGTCGATCAGGCAGTCCGTTGAAGTACACGACTGCCGGAATACGACCAGTGCTCTCGTGTACAGTGTTGTTGATACATGACTCAATTATCGGTAACACTTCCACCCATTTCCAATGTTGTCGTGGACAGTAAATTCGACAGAATTTAGCAATCTCTCTCATAATCCTTTCCGAAGGATTTCCTTCCGGATGACGTACTGAGCTTAAGACATGATGAATGTCCAGCTTCTTTATTTTCCATCTAAATTCGGCGCTGGTGAAATAGCTTCCATGATCCGTAAGGAAAAACTCTATCTTTTCAAACGTGGGAATTACTTTTGCCTTAATTCGGTTTAAATCCTGATGGGTGTTCATCTTTTGAACTGGGCACAAGACCACGTATTTGGAGAATACGTCTATGCTGACCAAAATATATTTGCATCCTCTTCTGCCTTTAGGCAATGGACCGTATCCATCCATGGCAATAAGCTCGCAAGGCTTTTGCGGCAATCGTGGCTTTGGTTATTGTTTCATTAAAAACGAATTTGGTGTTACCCTGATCACATGTTCTTAGGGTTATTTGGGTGGTCTCTCGTAGCTTCGGCCACACAAACGTCTCTTGAATTAAGGCACAAGTTTTATAAATTCCTCCGTGACCAGAAATACGATGTTCGTGTGCCAAACTAACCCCTTTGGCATGAGGGTGGCACCACAATCCTCAATTTGGTGTGATCCGCATCAGTGAACTTATGTCACAATTCGTTATACCAGTTGTAATTAACGGAAATCTTCTCTGCTTCGATAAATGCAGGAGTTCCAGGTTGTAACTTTCTTTTGAGGTAGTTCAATATCATGTTCATCCAGGGGTCCTTCTCCTGCTCAATTTTGATTCCTTTCAGTCTTGCCCAAAGTCTTGATCCTACCTGGTGAGTTCAATTTGGTTTACTGATTCAACCTGATCCTCTTGATCTGAATTCCGACTCGAAATGTCCGGTATTAGGTTGAATCTCCCCGGGTAATGTTCAGCCGTGATGTCGAACTGCTGGACATAAAGTGGCCATCTATTAACTCTTTCTCCTGCCATCGGTGTTTTCAAAAGAAAAACAAGGCTTCTATGGTCAGTTCTGATGAGAATTTTGAACCCATACACAATTTTCCTCCTCTGTTGTAGAGCAAATATGATAGATAACAGCTCTCGTTAAGTGATGGTATAGTTCAGCTCATGCTTCCTCAGTTTGCGACTTGTAAAGGCTAGATAAGATTTATTCTGAGGATTCTCTGGGTCTTTCTGGTATAACATAGCACCGAGTCCAATTTGGAATGCGTCAGTTTGTATGATGAACTGACGTGAACAATCAGTGTAACCCAATTTAATACTTCCTGCTAAAAGTTCCTTAACCTTCCTAAAAGCACTGTCACATTCGTCACTCCATGCCCATCGATTATTCTACTGGAGCATGTTTTGGAGTGGGGCCATAGTCTCTGTGTATCCCGGACAGTGATCAGCAAAGAAATTACATATGCCCAAAAATTAGCGAACATGCTTTACTTTAGTAGGTTTCGGGAAGTTCCAAATCGCTTCCGATTTAGCCGGGTTTGGGCTGAACTCTTCACCATCAAAGATATGACCTAAATACAACACTTCACTCTGGCAAAAGTGAGACATTTCGATGTTAATTTTGAAATTGGCTTGTTCGAGATTTGCTAATAGTTTTCCAAATTCGCCAGGTGTTCATCCAACTCTTGGGGAAGCTAGCAAGATGCCATCCACATACCGAGTAGTTACACTCTTGACTTCTGGCGTCAGGTTACGATCAAGGGCTCTAATCAACGCAGATCCAGCTGCCTTGATGCCAAAAGGTAACCTCCGGAACACATATGTTTGCTGCTCAAACAAGAACCCTGTGAGCAGCTGTGATTTCTCATCCAGCTCCAGGTGGTGATAACTGCTCGTCAAATCGATGGAGCTAAAGTAAACTCTGTTTCTGAACTTTCGGATGATATCCTTAATTGGTGGAGCTTGGTCATATTCTGGGATCAGTCTTTCATTTATTTCTCGTGTGTCTAAACAAACCCGCACTGTCCCGTTGGGTTTCAAGACTACTACCAATGGGTTTACGAAAGGAGTGGCCATTTTTGCTATTACGGCTCCTTCTTCCATCTTCTTTTAAGTCGTGGCAACTTCATTGATGTATTTTTCGGCAACAGTATATGCCTTTTTCTTAAAAGGTGACCAGTCATTGATCTGCATCGAATACTTAAATCACTTAATCCTTCCAGGTTTGGAATCAAAAACTTGCTGATGCCTTATTAGTATTTCCCCTAATTTCATCCGATCATCGTCATTAATTTTCGCCTCGTGCATCTTCTTTGCAAATTCTTCCTCAGAATCTCCGACCTCATCCTCACTGGTCGTGGTCCATATCTCTGGCTTTATTAGATCGTCATCAATATCATTGAGTCGCTGATTTAGCTCACAACAACTCTGTACCATCCATACTTCCTCCAAATCTCTAGGAAAGTCTGGATTCAACGGAATTTTCATTAGGCGATCCTCGTCCGCAATTTTGAATTGGACAACTTTATTTGCCGAATCAATAACAGCTCCATATTTCCGAATAAAATCTGCACCGAGAATGATATTATAATTTATTTCACTCATCACAATGAATGGGTGTGGCATACTATAGCCCTGCACAACAATCTCGGGGAGAGTTTGAATTTTGAATGTGGTGGATTTGTCCGGAATGACCCCCTTAATTTTGACATTGGAAAGGGGCAAAATTGGAATTTTGAGATGCTTTCCCAATTCAGTCACCAATGCCTGTGAGACTATGCTAATACTAGCTCCTGTGACCACCATGCCCCTGACGATTAAACCTCTTACTCGGGCATGTATGACCGGTAACATTATAATGACTTTTCTCTCTGTTCCCTTTAAGTCTTCGGTCAGTTCCTCTTCTCTTAGCACCCAATCACTTATTTGAGCGACTACCAAATATTTGTGTGGCCCATTCAAATCGTCTGCCTTTTCATGTTGATCTAAAATTGGAGTTTTTTTTTTAAATCCGGGGATGGCTCCCGAATGATTTGTCCTCTTGTTCTATGGCTGTCCTGATATTCCAGGCTTTCTGCTGCAGTCTCCAAAACATCTGGATTCTTACGAGCTTCCATGCCTCTAGTCCATTTGTTTTCTTCTCCCCCTCTTGGTGAATCTTGAGCTTGGAGTTCATCCAGGTATTTTGTGTTCCTTGGTGACATCGTTCCATTTCCTCTTGGTGTGACGGATGCGGCCTTCAGTCTTGCCATGCCCTTCCTCCCCGGGACCATGAAGATCTGCCTCTCCAGAATCCTCGTCCTCTCCAGCGGTAAGGTCTGGATGATCCTCCATTCATCCTCCATGCGCCATTGTATCTCCAATCGGGCCTCCATCCTGTATTCTGAAGATTCTCCTGCTGTTGTGTTCTAAATCCGGAATTTTGGCGTCCTTGCTGTTCCCAGTTCATTTGCTCTTCTGCGGTACCAACGTTCATTCCCTTCCGTCGCTTACGGAGTTGTTCTGAATCTTCGGCTGAGTTGACGTTTTCAACCGTTCGATGTGCTCGTTGTGGACTATATACCGTTGTTTCGTCCAAATGGCGAAGTATCTCTTCCGCACGTACCGCGGTTCTCACATCCGCTGTTGCCATAATATGTTGTACCGCCAGTGGTAACTGTTTTTCGATCGCCGTCACCATTTCTTCTACTGACGGTGGCATATCCAGTTCTTTCATTCTATGTAACTGAGTAATAAAATACGCGGAGTATTTTGTAGGAGAATTAGTGCTATAACGATGACCGTACAACTCTGCTCTTAAATTCTGCTGTGCCGACAAACTCCAATATTCTCTCAAAAATACTTCCCGAAATTCTTTCAAGGTATTAAATGTATATCGGAAACTTTTGAACCATTGTAAGGCGTTGCCGGTTAAGAGCTTTTCTACCGTCCTCAGCTGACGATCTCCGGGAACCTTGGTTTCTTTGATATACTCCATTACTTCTCGCAGAAAACCCTTTGGAGTAACGTTTGTTGTGCCGGAAAATTTATTCGGCCGGTCATCATTCATTCGGATGTCATGAACTACTTGAGTGGCCATAGTCTGTTCCGTCGGCGTCGAAGTCACGAAAATCTGGACTGTATGGCCTCTCTTCATCTCCTAGGCTGAGTTGAACTTGAAAACCAGTTTTATCCTTCCTATGGGTTTCCATCGTTGGTTTGGCCATCCCCATCTGCAAGTCAGCTATGGCCTTATCTTGTGTCATGACTCTTGCCTCATTTTTGGCTTGCTTGTTCACTTGATTTTCGAGCCGTATCAATAATTACATTTCCACCTTGTGACGTCTTCTCTTATCTTCACCTAGTTCTCGCAACATTTCTTTGTTTTCTTCCTTGATCTCTTAGCGAATATCTTCTTATGCCAAATCTCTGTCTCTCTTGAGGTCCTCTCTATCTTGAATCCATGCCTCACCTTTTCCTTCCTGAGATTCTTTTATTTCTTCTCTTATTGCCTGACATGTTCCCTTGACTTCTTCCTTAAATCTGGAGACGTCAATCTTAACTGCCTCAAGTTTGGCTGATGTTTCTGTAGGGCCTTCTCGCAGTTCGATAACATCCGCTTGTGTCGTAGTGAGCTCCCACTCAAAAGTAGACATCTGCGTCCGAGTACCAATTTCTAAATCTGCCATCCTTTGGGCGATACTATCAACTTGGCTTTCAATAGCGACCCTGTGTTCTTGCATTCTCTTGTTGTTTTGCTCGCAGGCTTGACTTATTTGCTTCATTTCAGACCTAATGTGATCGAGTTGGACCTCACTGTCAACCTTTAACTGTGTTAATTGTTGCGCTAAGTGTTCCTCTTGACGTGTTAGCTGTTGGGTAATGTGCTCCTCACTATCGACCCTCAACTGTGTTAATTGTTGCGCTAAGTGTTCCTCACTATCGACCTTCAACTGTGTTATCTGTTGTGTCACTTGCGCTAATTGTTCCATACTCATTTGCTCCATCAGAGCCTTAATGTCCTCTATAGATACCTTTACAACCAATATGAACAAACGGGGCTGCACTAATCCATGCCGGGACAACGGCTACAACTGCACCAGCGATCAACACATCTCAAATCTCCATGTGAATCTTTCAGTGAATATTTTGTTTTGAATGAAGTATTATCTTCCTCTCCGAAATTGAGGTGATTAACCACGCAGTGTTAATCAAATGAAAGATCTAATCCCCATATACAAAAGAATAAAATTTCATGGACACATGGAAAACAATAATTTAATAAGAAATCAATGCCTTCTGTAGGCCTCACTAAAATAAGGCTCTCTGAATCCATAATGGAAACTCAATATCGAAACTTTAAGGGCTTTATCCAGATTACTGTGTAATTAAAATTTTAAAATAGTAATAATCCTGGAAACACAGTAACTGTTAATCTATTTAATCGTATGGTGAATTACATAAAAATAAATCACAAATCCAAGTTCAAGTTTTGGAGCCATTCCACAGTACATTCTCGAAGATGAAACAGATCACTAGGGCTCCCGGAGTAGGCGTGTAGAGGGCAGCGCTGGATGATATGGTCCATGGTCTGTTCCTCCTCATTGCATTGACACAATGGGGAATCTATCCAACCCCACTTATGGCATAGGTAATTGCAACGGCCGTGCCTGGTTCTCAGTCTATTGAGGCGACACCATAATTTTCTAGGAAGGTCAAATGCTTGTATTTTCACCGTTGGGTTGATCTCCTGGGCACTAGTTCCAGACGTTGAGTTTGACCATTCGTCCTGCCAGCATTGGTTTAGGTTGAATCGATTTGCCAGAAGTTGGTCGGCCAATAAACTGGTTGGTCTCCTCGAATGAAGTCGCTTCGGTGGTGGGTGGCAGAATTCCTGGTGTATTGGTAATGAGGGAGAAGCATAGATCTTCTTTGCTTCTCTGATCAGAGCTTCCTTCCTCCTCAGGTGAGGTGGTGGAATGTGGCTGAGTACTGGTAGCCAGTGGCGAGGGGTTGATTTTATGGTGCCGGTTATGCAACGCATAGTGTCATTCAGCTTGGTATCCACTTTATGCACATGTGCACTTTCCAACCATACTGGAGCACAGTATTCCGCTGCAGAATAGACTAGACTGATACCCGTTAATCTTAAGCAGTCCGCCGTGGCTCCCCATGAACTACCGCAAAGCTTGTGCAGGATGTTATTTCTGGTGGAAATTTTGTGAGAGAGCTTGGTGAGGTGTTCTTTGTAGCTCAGAGTTCGGTCCAGCGTGACACCTAGGTATTTCGGGAATGGGTTGTATTTCAGTTTTTCACCACGAAATACAACATTTGGCTTGTAGTTTGCTAGTCGGTTGGCAAGATGGAAGCATGAAACCTCTGTCTTAGACATACTTGGGATCAGTCGCCAGGACTTGAAGAACGTTGACATTTTCTCCAGATCGGTTGTAAGAGTGCCTTCTGCATCTT
Source organism: Meconema thalassinum (assembly GCA_946902985.2). Classification (NCBI taxonomy): domain Eukaryota; kingdom Metazoa; phylum Arthropoda; class Insecta; order Orthoptera; family Tettigoniidae; genus Meconema; species Meconema thalassinum. The sequence continues at coordinate 1,721,686,220 of OX336388.2, read as the reverse complement.
CAAAAGTTCTGCATTGAGCTACCAGTGCAATGTCATCTGCGTAAATAAACTTAGTAGCTGTTGTTGGTGGCAAGTCATGAATGTACATATTGAATAGAACTGGGGCCAAAACTGATCCTTGGGGTAGACCATTATTTAGTTTCCTTTTGCGACTTTTAGCATCATCTAGAAATACTACGAACTGTTAATTGGTTGAGTACCATAAATGCTTCAAGCATCTGCCCCGACATGTTTGGGCGGCAAGGAAATGTGGTGTGCTCGCTCCTCTGTGGGAGCGCGGGGCTGATGACCAAGGCGAAACCTTCGGGAGATTGCTCCCACATGGGTGCCTGAAGGTCAAACGCATGTCATGCCATACGGTTAGGCATCACATGACAAATCATACTAAGCAAAGTAACCCGAGTACATCTGTGTGTGTTAACCACTACGATCTTCCATTAATAAAAGAAAACAGATTAGGATAGATAAGCAATCTACCCTATTCCTTATGTACTCTTCTGAACATAGGACCTTCAGGACAGGATTCTATTCTCGGGGGGGGGGGGGGGGTGCGTTAGTACTTGAAGCTAACAACTGTCCTGGTATACAGTATTTGGAAGATCAATAGGGCTGATTAAATAAATCATTGGACACATAATTCAAAACAGAGAAAACTACTTCATTAACACTGGACAATACACAAAATAAATAGGAAATAAATTCTAAAATATTAAATCAAGAAAATCAAAATTTAGAAAAAGAATCATATCCAAAATTTAACTAACACCAAATAATTTATGAATCAGAAAACCTTGGAACAAATCCAAAATAAATCAAAAATCCGTTTAAAAATCGAAATAATCCAAAAGAACAGAAAAATAAATTAAAAATTGACAAAATCACCAAAAATGAATAGTTAAATCTCAATTAAATTAATTAGACCTCAATTAAATTCATTACACCTCAATTAAATTAATTACATCTCAATTAATGCTTTCCACGGTGGGTGAGTGGTTATAGTGTCGGACTACCAACCCCAAGATTGCAGGTTCGCCCCTGGCCATGGTAAGTGATTTTTGAAGGCGACTAAAATCACGATACTCATGTCATACGTTGTTGGCATGTTAAAGAACCCATTTGAATTCAGTAGGCCGTGTTCAATGGCAAAATTAATCTAGGGATTTTCCGCCAACACAAAGTTTCTCCATTCTCTACTAGAAAGCGCTTCAGTGTCAAGGAGTTTAGATATCTAACCTCCTTGACTTTCATAGCGTTCAAAGGAACGACGAAATTCGACATGCAAGCTACCCTCTGGGTGTCATTTAACAAAGCTTGCACCAGGCACCCGACGCCATACGATATTATTATTATTATCTCAATTAATGTCTAAATCAAAATAATTAATCTTTGATTGAATAATTAATCCGATTAATTATCATCAATCGATTATCCAATCAACTATCATCAATCAATCATCAATCAGATGCATAAAAGACAATCGATCTAATCCGACTGAAATTAATATTCACTGAAATATTTCATATCTTTGAGCTCAATATCCCAGTTACCATGGCACTTGCCATAGTGTACCATTTAATTAATATAATAATCATTAAATTATTTGTGTGTGCAAATTCAAATAGGGCTTCCTTAATTATAACATTCATAAGACAAATTACATTACAATATGATCTGGCAACATTGCCTATGTGATTGCTTTAAATGAATTATGATGCTTTCATCAAAATTACAACACTTGTGCATCCTTAGTCTCGAACACAAACTTTGCCCTTTTAGTGTATATGAACATTGGCACACTTCATCTCTGAGCTATTACGCACTTGTCGATGCGCACTTGTTACCATTAACATGCAAATTCACCGAAACATGATTATTCAAGTGTTGAACCCAGGACTCGAGATATTAATTTGGATCCTGAATTCAAGACCGTCTGTCAAAGTTTTATGGGTGTGAGTAACTATACAGCTATAATACACCAGAGATGCTTGCGAAAAAATCATGATCAACATACAGGCTTCCATAAGGTAAAATAAAGAAATCAAAGCGACTTCAAACTTGCGTTCAAAAATCTGCATATTTCAATATTTAAAACTTTCTTCGTTCACATTCCGCACCTTAGCAAAATATATTTAAGACAACGGTGTATGGATCTGTCAACGATATCTCCGACCCTGCAAAAATAACACGACACAAAATGTATTTACACAAACAAATGCTAACAAGAGAATATATACACTCGCAGGTTCCGAAGCCTGGACTCCAACTTACCTGCTTAGAGCATGGTACGGCCACAATCGCTACTAATATCTGAGAGAGATCTTCACAAAAGGAAAAGAAAATACAATGGTCACCAAATTAAATTCTACAATAATAATAATGTCCATTATTATTATTAATAATAATTATATTATTATTGCTGTCACTGTTATTTACTACCACCGTGATATAATCTATTATCCATATGGTTAGTGAATACCTGTACCCTAAAATAAATTTAGTTTCCGAAATCAGTGAATGTATTATTATTATTATTATTATTATTATTATTATTATTATTTTTATTATTATTATGATCCTTCTTATTCTTCACTAAAAGTCTCTATTATAGAGCTAGGATACAAAAGGTTTGTGTGTAACTGTACCCTTATATAAATTTTACCCCGACTTGTCACCAAATTGTTATTATTATTGTTGTTATTATTATAATTATAATGTTTATTATTATGACGATAAGTGTCTTCATAATGGAATTAGATCACATAAGGTTTGGGTATTATAGTACCCTACTGTAAATTCATCATTAATTAACATTGCAAATTGGATCAAATATTACACATGTTTTCTTGTGACATCGGAACCAGCAACCTACCTCGGGACACGGCTGTAAGCTCCAGCCTCATTGTGACACAAATATCACGTTAGTGAAAGGGAAGGGGGTGGATGGCCTTGGCACAAGCTACCGTAGTACAAACACCTAGTGGTATGAGCTATCATTCTGCGCTCTCCACAAAATACACAGACGAAATGAAATGCAAAGATAGACGACCTCGCGCCTTAGATGGTCTCTGTTTCGAACTGAGTGGGACATCACCTTCGAGCAATATCATTATCGTGGTCACACTTGTTATACAAATACCTGCAATCACTCTTTGTCTTACCTGTCACTGGGCATGCTTAGCACACATTTCTTACCTCTTTTCCTTTTTAGTTGGCAAACGGATGACATATGACGGTGTCACCATGCAACCTTTATACGTTTTTTCAATAATCTTTTATCATAATACTCTTTTACCATTTTCTTCATTTATCGTAGAACACTCGGGATGTCAAGGAACCTCCCGATATCATATTAGCATACCACTTACCTGAATATTATCAGCCACTTACCACGATTAATCCGATGTTCGCGCATTGCTCCCACAACATCCAAATAGATATTCAAATAAGTTCTTCCATTCATACCATCCTTTCCTGAGTTGACCCATAACAGACGCATAAAGTAAAATCGTGCCTGACTTAATTCCAGAGTACAATTAGATGAATGATTACCACAACGTGTGTCGAAATAACAGTATTAAACTTAAAGTCCTACCTTTTAAATCCACACTTGTTATTATTATTATTATTATTCATAATGTTGAATTTTGGGCTTATGCCGTGTTTTATTATATTAATATTCGACGCGTTTCGAAAGAAACCATGTCTTTCTTCGTCAGGAATAATCTGGAATACGACAATGTTGCTAAGAGAAAGCAACGAAGAACATATAGAAGGTGCCCAAAGATGGACGCCATTATAGCCCCATGTTAGGGACAACAGAAAGCAGCAGTGAATTACTTTCTCAGGGTTCTGATAATAGGTAGCCAGGATTCACTGAGATTGTAGCCGGTGTCGCGGTTGAAATTATCTGGGTGTTTGCGTATTTCAACCGCCTCCCTGATGATTCTGGGACGATATTGCTTTATACGGGCAAGAACATCCACACCTTGGAACATGACATCATGGCCAGGTGTTAAAGCATGATCGGCAACAGCTGATTTATCAGGTTGAATGAGCCTGGTACATCTATTATGTTCCTTAATGCGAGTGCATATTGTTCTCAAAGTCTGCCCGATGTAAACCTTGCCACAAGTACAGGGAACTCTGTAGATACCCGGTTGTTGCAATTTAGGCAAACTGTCCTTAGTTGGTCGCAGGAGTTGCCTAATCTTAACAGAAGTTCCAAATACAGTCCGTATGTTGTACCGACGTAGGATTTTAGCAATACGATCCGTCGTGTTATGTATGTACGGAAGGTAAGCAGTTCCTCTTACATCTCTTTTCTCAACTGACGTCCTATTATTATTTGTTGGTTTCAGAACCGTAGAAATCAAAGCCTTGCTATAACCGTTGCTCTCAAAGGTGGTTCGCAGGGTGTTAATTTCTTCTTGTAAAGAAGACACTTCACAAATCCTCCTAGCCCTGGTAGTTAGAGTTGTAAGGATACCATGTTTCTGGGCAGGGTGATGGTGAGAACTTGCGTGGAGATATCTATTGGTGTGTGTTGGCTTACGAAAAACGCTGTGTCCTAAAGATCCATCCTCTTTCTTGGTGACGAGAACATCTAAAAAAGATATTTTGCCGTCAGGTTTCTTGTCCATGGTGAAACAAATAGAAGGGTGCTGGAGATTAAGGTGATCCAGGAAATGGCTAAGATTTTCCTCACCTTCCGTCCGAACAACGAACGTGTCATCCACATAACGCCACCAGATCTTCGGTTTGAAAGGAGCCGACGACAAAGCTTTCTCTTCAAAGTTCTCCATGAAGAAATTAGCCACAACAGGAGAGAGAGGACTACCCATGGCTCCTAAAAATTCCCATTCCATAGAAAGTAAGAGGAGGTCATGCAGTGATAAAAAAAAGTCTTGTGATGTCTTCAGGAAAAAAGTCATTAATGAGAGACATAACACCATCAATAGGTACTCTCGTAAACAGAGACACAACGTCGAGACTCACTATGATATCACCCGGCTGAAGTGTTATAGCTTTCAACTTTTCCACGAAATGTATGGAATCCTTAATGTACGAAGGCGTGTTACCCAGAAGCGGCTGAAGTAGTCTAACTAGGTATTTGGAAAGGACATATGTAGGAGAACCAATCGTACTAACAATAGGTCTAAGAGGGACATCTTCCTTATGTATTTTAGGAAGACCTTAGAGTCTCGGAGGAATAGCATCCCCTGGAAGGAGAGTCTTCGCTGCATCCGCTGGAATAGATGATTGCTTGATCAATTTGACGGTGACATTTGAGTAGCGAGTAGTAGGATCACGACTATTAATCCTATATACAGGATCTGATAACAAAGACGAGATCTTGGAATCATAATCAACCTTATCCAACACCACTGTCGCGTTACCCTAGTCAGCGGGGAGAACGATAATATCAGAATTGTCCCTTAGACCTTTAAGTGCCCGGCTTTCGCCTTGTTTTAAGTTGGTGTTAGGTGGCTTAGCGGTCTTGAGAACTCGGGAACATTCTTGCCTGGCTTCCTCGGCCTCTTCAGGTGTGAAGTGATGTACCGAGGATTCTACGGATGTCATAAGTACTTCAATAGGAATTCTTCTAGGCGCTACAGCAAAATTGAGACCTTTAGCGAGAACTGCCTGTTGGGTATCATTTAGGGGCTTGCTTGACAAATTTACGACAACCTTGTTAGCATCAAGTCTAATGGCTTGAGATTTCTGCAACTGACATAAACTATCATATTTGGAAATATGTCTGTCCCTCACCTGATCTAGAACGCTGTTAGCTTGCACTGAAGAAATACGATCAAAGATCTTCCATAATTCCTCACTTACGAATTTCGAGAGGCGTAGATGTAGCTGTAGTAACTCCCTCGAAATAAAATCCAACTGCTTACGAGTATGCTGTAACCTCTCTATCAATAACGCCTTGCTTGCACGACGATAGATTCTCGTTGCCTTAGGTGTTCTGAAGGTATGCTTCAACATAACAAAATTCGGTAGAATATCATGATCCCAGCATCTAAGGAGAAAAGCGAGTGAAGAGATTAGACACACTTTCTTGCGTCGTAACCCACTAAATCTAGACATCAGTCGGAAAATATCCTCCCCATAGAGGTTTCTAATATTGTCATTTAGACTTTCACGGCCCGTGTTACTATTCATAATGTTGAATTTTGGGCTTATGCCGTGTTTTATTATATTAATATTCGACGCGTTTCGAAAGAAACCATGTCTTTCTTCGTCAGGAATAATCTGGAATACGACAATGTTGCTAAGAGAAAGCAACGAAGAACATATAGAAGGTGCCCAAAGATGGACGCCATTATAGCCCCATGTAAGGGACAACGGAAAGCAGCTGTGAATTACTTTCTCAGGGTTCTGATAATAGGTAGCCAGGATTCACTGAGATTGTATCCGGTGTCGCGGTTGAAATTATCTGGGTGTTTACGTATTTCAACCGCCTCCCTGATGATTCTGGGACGATATTGCTTTATACGGACAAGAACATCCACACCTTGGAACATGACATCATGGCCAGGTGTTAAAGCATGATCGGCAACAGCTGATTTATCAGGTTGAATGAGCCTGGTACATCTATTATGTTCCTTAATGCGAGTGCATATTGTTCTCAAAGTCTGCCCGATGTAAACCTTGCCACAAGTACAGGGAACTCTGTAGATACCCGGTAGTTGCAATTTAGGCAAACTGTCCTTAGTTGGTCGCAGGAGTTGCCTAATCTTAACAGAAGTTCCAAATACAGTCCGTATGTTGTACCGACGTAGGATTTTAGCAATACGATCCGTCGTGTTATGTATGTACGGAAGGTAAGTTCCTCTTACATCTCTTTTCTCAACTGACGTCCTATTATTATTTGTTGGTTTCAGAACCGTAGAAATCAAAGCCTTGCTATAACCGTTGCTCTCAAAGGTGGTTCGCAGGGTGTTAATTTCTTCTTGTAAAGAAGACACTTCACAAATCCTCCTAGCCCTGGTAGTTAGAGTTGTAAGGATACCATGTTTCTGGGCAGGGTGATGGTGAGAACTTGCGTGGAGATATCTATTGGTGTGTGTTGGCTTACGAAAAACGCTGTGTCCTAAAGATCCATCCTCTTTCTTGGTGACGAGAACATCTAAAAAAGATATTTTGCCGTCAGGTTTCTTGTCCATGGTGAAACAAATAGAAGGGTGCTGGAGATTAAGGTGATCCAGGAAATGGCTAAGATTTTCCTCACCTTCCGTCCAAACAACGAACGTGTCATCCACATAACGCCACCAGATCTTCGGTTTGAAAGGAGCCGACGACAAAGCTTTCTCTTCAAAGTTCTCCATGAAGAAATTAGCCACAACAGGAGAGAGAGGACTACCCATGGCTCATAAAAATTCCCATTCCATAGAAAGTAAGAGGAGGTCATGCAGTGATAAAAAAAAAGTCTTGTGATGTCTTCAGGAAAAAAGCCATTAATGAGAGACATAACACCATCAATAGGTACTCTCGTAAACAGAGACACAACGTCGAGACTCACTATGATATCACCCGGCTGAAGTGTTATAGCTTTCAACTTTTCCATGAAATGTGTGGAATCCTTAATGTACGAAGGCGTGTTACCCAGAAGCGGCTGAAGTAGTCTAACTAGGTATTTGGAAAGGATATATGTAGGAGAACCAATCGTACTAACAATAGGTCTAAGAGGGACATCTTCCTTATGTATTTTAGGAAGACCTTAGAGTCTCGGAGGAATAGCATCCCCTGGAAGGAGAGTCTTCGCTGCATCCGCTGGAATAGATGATTGCTTGATCAATTTGACGGTGACATTTGAGTAGCGAGTAGTAGGATCACGACTATTAATCCTATATACAGGATCTGATAACAAAGACGAGATCTTGGAATCATAATCAACCTTATCCAACACCACTGTCGCGTTACCCTAGTCAGCGGGGAGAACGATAATATCAGAATTGTCCCTTAGATCTTTATGTGCCCGGCTTTCGCCTTGTTTTAAGTTGGTGTTAGGTGGCTTAGCGGTCTTGAGAACTCGGGAACATTCTTGCCTGGCTTCCTCGGCCTCTTCAGGTGTGAAGTGATGTACCGAGGATTCTACGGATGTAATAAGTACTTCAATAGGAATTCTTCTAGGCGCTACAGCAAAATTGAGACCTTTAGCGAGAACTGCCTGTTGGGTATCATTTAGGGGCTTGCTGGACAAATTTACGACAACCTTGTTAGCATCAAGTCTAATGGCTTGAGATTTCTGCAACTGACATAACCTATCATATTTGCAAATATGTCTGTCCCTCACCTGATCTAGAACGCTGTTAGCTTGCACTGAAGAAATACGGTCAAAGATCTTCCATAATTCCTCACTTACGAAGTTCGAGAGGCGTAGATGTAGCTATAGTAACTCCCTCGAAATAAAATCCAACTGCTTACGAGTATGCTGTAACCTCTCTATCAATAACGCCTTGCTTGCACGACGATAGATTCTCGTTGCCTTAGGTGTTCTGAAGGTATGCTTCAACATAACAAAATTCGGTAGAATATCATGATCCCGGCATCTAAGGAGAAAGGCGAGTGAAGAGATTAGACACAACTTCTTGCGTCGTAACCTACTAAATCGAGACATCAGTCGGAAAATATCCTCCCCATAGAGGTTTCTAATATTGTCATTTAGACTTTCACGGCCCGTGTTACTATTCATAATGTTGAATATTGGGCTTATGCCGTGTTTTATTATATTAATATTCGACGCGTTTCGAAAGAAACCATGTCTTTCTTCGTCAGGAATAATCTGGAATACGACAATGTTGCTAAGAGAAAGCAACGAAGAACATATAGAAGGTGCCCAAAGATGGACGCCATTATAGCCCCATGTTAGGGACAACGGAAAGCAGCAGTGAATTACTTTCTCAGGGTTCTGATAATAGGTAGCCAGGATTCACTGAGATTGTAGCCGGTGTCGCGGTTGAAATTATCTGGGTGTTTACGTATTTCAACCGCCTCCCTGATGATTCTGGGACGATATTGCTTTATACGGGCAAGAACATCCACTCCTTGGAACATGACATCATGGCCAGGTGTTAAAGCATGATCGGCAACAGCTGATTTATCAGGTTGAATGAGCCTGATACATCTATTATGTTCCTTAATGCGAGTGCATATTGTTCTCGAAGTCTGCCCGATGTAAACCTTGCCACAAGTACGGGGAACTCTGTAGATACCCGGTTGTTGCAATTTAGGCAAACTGTCCTTAGTTGGTCGCAGGAGTTGCCTAATCTTAACAGAAGTTCCAAATACAGTCCGTATGTTGTACCGACGTAGGATTTTAGCAATACGATCCGTCGTGTTATGTATGTACGGGAGGTAAGCAGTTCCTCTTACATCTCTTTTCTCAACTGACGTACTATTATTATTTGTTGGTTTCAGAACCGTAGAAATCAAAGCCTTGCTATAACCGTTGCTCTCAAAGGTGGTTCGCAGGGTGTTAATTTCTTCTTGTAAAGAAGACACATCACAAATCATCCTAGACCTGGTAGTTAGAGTTGTAAGGATACCATGTCTCTGGGCAGGGCGATGGTGAGAACTTGCGTGGAGATATCTATTGGTGTGTGTTGGCTTACGAAAAACGCTGTGTCCTAAAGATCCATCCTCTTTCTTGGTGACGAGAACATCTAAAAAAGGTATTTTGCCGTCAGATTCCTGTTCCATTTTGAAACAAATAGAAGAGTGCTGGAGATTAAGGTGATCCAGGAAATGGCTAAGATTTTCCTCACCTTCCGTCCAAACAACGAACGTGTCATCCACATAACGCCACCAGATCTTCGGTTTGAAAGGAGCCGACGACAAAGCTATCTCTTCAAAGTTCTCCATGAAGAAATTAGCCACAACAGGAGAGAGACGACTACCCATGGCCACACCATCAGTCTGCTCATAAAAATTCCCATTCCATAGACAGTAAGAGGAGGTCATGCAGTGATAAAAAAAAGTCTTGTGATGTCTTCAGGAAAAAAGCCATTAATGAGAGACATAACACCATCAATAGGTACTCTCGTAAACAGAGACACAACGTCGAGACTCACTATGATATCACCCGGCTGAAGTGTTATACCTAGGTATACTACTTCAGCCGCTTCTGGGTAACACGCCTTCGTACATTAAGGATTCCACACACTTCGTGGAAAAGTTGAAAGCTATAACACTTCAGCCGGGTGATATCCTAGTGAGTCTCGACCTTGTGTCTCTGTTTACGAGAGTACCTATTGATGGTGTTATGTCTCTGATTAATGGCTTTTTTCCTGAAGACATCACAAGACTTTTTTTTATCACTGCATGACCTCCTCTTACTTTCTATGGAATGGGAATTTTTATGAGCAGACTGATGGTGTGGCCATGGGTAGTCCTCTCTCTCCTGTTGTGGCTAATTTCTTCATGGAGAACTTTGAAGAGAAAGCTTTTATCGTCGGCTCCTTTCAAACCGAAGATCTGGTGGCGTTATGTGGATGACACGTTCGTTGTTTGGACGGAAGGTGAGGAAAATCTTAGCCATTTCCTGGATCACCTTAATCTCCAGCACCCTTCTATTTGTTTCACCATGGACAAGAAACCTGACGGCAAAATACCTTTTTTAGATGTTCTCGTCACCAAGAAAGAGGATGGATCTTTAGGACACAGCGTTTTTCGTAAGCCAACACACACCAATAGATATCTCCACGCAAGTTCTCACCATCACCCTGCCCAGAAACATGGTATCCTTACAACTCTAACTACCAGGGCTAGGAGGATTTGTGAAGTGTCTTCTTTACAAGAAGAAATTAACACCCTGCGAACCACCTTTGAGAGCAACGGTTATAGCAAGGCTTTGATTTCTACGGTTCTGAAACCAACAAATAATAATAGGACGTCAGTTGAGAAAAGAGATGTAAGAGGAACTGCTTACCTTCCGTACATACATAACACGACGGATCGTATTGCTAAAATCCTACGTCGGTACAACATACGGACTGTATTTGGAACTTCTGTTAAGATTAGGCAACTCCTGCGACCAACTAAGGACAGTTTGCCTAAATTGCAACTACCGGGTATCTACAGAGTTCCCTGTACTTGTGGCAAGGTTTACATCGGGCAGACTTCGAGAACAATATGCACTCGCATTAAGGAACATAATACATGTATCAGGCTCATTCAACCTGATAAATCAGCTGTTGCCGATCATGCTTTAACACCTGGCCATGATGTCATGTTCCAAGGAGTGGATGTTCTTGCCCGTATAAAGCAATATCGTCCCAGAATCATTAGGGAGGCGGTTGAAATACGTAAACACCCAGATAATTTCAACCGCGACACCGGCTACAATCTCAGTGAATCCTGGCTACCTATTATCAGAACCCTGAGAAAGTAATTCACAGCTGCTTTCCGTTGTCCCTAACATGTGGCTATAATGGCGTCCATCTTTGGGCACCTTCTATATGTTCTTCGTTGCTTTCTCTTAGCAACATTGTCGTATTCCAGATTATTCCTGACGAAGAAAGACATGGTTTCTTTCGAAACGCGTCGAATATTAATATAATAAAACACGGCATAAGCCCAAAATTCAACATTATGAATAGTAACACGGGCCGTGAAAGTCTAAATGACAATATTAGAATCCTCTATGGGGAGGATATTTTCCGACTGATGTCTAGATTTAGTAGGTTACGACGCAAGAAGGTGTGTCTAATCTCTTCACTCGCTTTTCTCCTTAGATGCCGGGATCATGATATTCTACCGAATTTTGTTATGTTGAAGCATACCTTCAGAACACCTAAGGCAACGAGAATCTATCGTCGTGCAAGCAAGGCGTTATTGATAGAGAGGTTACAGCATACTCGTAAGCAGTTGGATTTTATTTCGAGGGAGTTACTACAGCTACATCTACGCCTCTCGAACTTCGTAAGTGAGGAATTATGGAAGATCTTTGATCGTATTTCTTCAGTGCAAGCTAACAGCGTTCTAGATCAGGTGAGGGACAGACATATTTCCAAATATGATAGTTTATGTCAGTTGCAGAAATCTCAAGCCATTAGACTTGATGCTAACAAGGTTGTCGTAAATTTGTCAAGCAAGCCCCTAAATGATACCCAACAGGCAGTTCTCGCTAAAGGTCTCAATTTTGCTGTAGCGCCTAGAAGAATTCCTATTGAAGTACTTATTACATCCGTAGAATCCTCGGTACATCACTTCACACCTGAAGAGGCCGAGGAAGCCAGGCAAGAATGTTCCCGAGTTCTCAAGACCGCTAAGCCACCTAACACCAACTTAAAACAAGGCGAAAGCCGGGCACTTAAAGATCTAAGGGACAGTTCTGATATTATCGTTCTCCCCGCTGACTAGGGTAACGCGACAGTGGTGTTGGATAAGGTTGATTATGATTCCAAGATCTCGTCTTTGTTATCAGATCCTGTATATAGGATTAATAGTCGTGATCCTACTACTCGCTACTCAAATGTCACCGTCAAATTGATCAAGCAATCATCTATTCCAGCGGATGCAGCGAAGACTCTCCTTCCAGGGGATGCTATTCCTCCGAGACTCTAAGGTCTTCCTAAAATACATAAGGAAGATGTCCCTCTTAGACCTATTGTTAGTACGATTGGTTCTCCTATATATGTCCTTTCCAAATACCTAGTTAGACTACTTCAGCCGCTTCTGGGTAACACGCCTTCGTACATTAAGGATTCCACACATTTCGTGGAAAAGTTGAAAGCTATAACACTTCAGCCGGGTGATATCATAGTGAGTCTCGACGTTGTGTCTCTGTTTACGAGAGTACCTATTGATGGTGTTATGTCTCTCATTAATGGCTTTTTTCCTGAAGACATCACAAGACTTTTTTTTTATCACTGCATGACCTCCTCTTACTTTCTATGGAATGGGAATTTTTATGAGCCATGGGTATTCCTCTCTCTCCTGTTGTGGCTAATTTCTTCATGGTGAACTTTGAAGAGAAAGCTTTGTCGTCGGCTCCTTTCAAACCGAAGATCTGGTGGCGTTATGTGGATGACAAGTTCGTTGTTTGGACGGAAGGTGAGGAAAATCTTAGCCATTTCCTGGATCACCTTAATCTCCAGCACCCTTCTATTTGTTTCACCATGGACAAGAAACCTGACGGCAAAATACCTTTTTTAGATGTTCTCTTCACCAAGAAAGAGGATGGATCTTTAGGACACAGCGTTTTTCGTAAGCCAACACACACCAATAGATATCTCCACGCAAGTTCTCACCATCACCCTGCCCAGAAACATGGTATCCTTACAACTCTAACTACCAGGGCTAGGAGGATTTGTGAAGTGTCTTCTTTACAAGAAGAAATTAACACCCTGCGAACCACCTTTGAGAGCAACGGTTATAGCAAGGCTTTGATTTCTACGGTTCTGAAACCAACAAATAATAATAGGACGTCAGTTGAGAAAAGAGATGTAAGAGGAACTGCTTACCTTCCGTACATACATAACACGACGGATCGTATTGCTAAAATCCTACGTCGGTACAACATACGGACTGTATTTGGAACTTCTGTTAAGATTAGGCAACTCCTGCGACCAACTAAGGACAGTTTGCCTAAATTGCAACAACCGGGTTGTTGTGTTTCAGCAGAGATTAATACAAAAGGATAGTTTTAATTAATTGTATATTTGGATATAGATTTGGCTTGTCCGCCATTACAGGGAATAAAACAAAAGAGTACATTTATATATAACTTAGATAGTGGAGCAAGTTAGTGACTGGCGGTCAAACGCAAGTATAATAGTTCCTGTAGGTTGGCGCTGATTGAAACTGGATTACTTAAAAACCCAATACCCTCACTTAATCCAGTTGTCATTTTATCAATCGGATTCGATCGGCAATAATAAATTCATCAATTTGCAAAAATTCAAATGTTTCGACTTAACTAAGCTTTTTGTCAGAACATCTGCAATCATTTTACTAGTACCTTTAAAATCAACCGATACTTCTTGTTTTTCAACTGCATTTTTGACAAAATGATATTTTACGTCTATGTGTTTTGACCTTTCTTGTATTTCGCTTCATTTGGCATTTTTAACAGCTGACTGATTGTCACTAAACAATAAAACTTTACTGTTTTTAAAAATAAGTTTGTAATCGTTTCCCTTTAAAATTTCCTTTAATATTCTATTTAGAATTACTGCCTTTCTTGTACATGTTGCTAAACTGACATACTCCGCTTCCGTTGTTGATAGAGCAACAATATCCTGCTTCTTACTTTCCCAAGCGACGGGGCCATTAGCAAGAAACAAAATGTACCCAGTACATGAAATTCTATCAGCTTTCTCGCTAGCAAAATCTGCATCTGCATATCCTATTAAAGAGCTGCCCGATTTGCTGTAAACTATTTTGAAATCAATCGTACCCTTCAAATAACGTAACACCCGCTTTGCATATTCCCAGTGTTCCCTAGTGTAACATGTGTTATATTTACTTAGTTTTCCAACAGCGTAGGCAATGTCTGGTCTACTACAGACCGCTGCATACATTAAACTGCCCAGTAACGCTTGATATGGTACATCAGGATATTTTCTTGGATCTACTTTGGGCGGATCTAACTTAGTTTCCATAGGAGTATCCGCTATTTCGCAATCTAGCATATCAAAACGAGACAAAATTGTTTTTATGTACTGTTCCTGATCTAACGTGATTCCCTTTTCTGATCTCTGCACTCTCATACCTAAAACACTTTTAGCTTCCCCTAAGTTTTTAATTTCAAAATTTTTCTTAGGTGACTTTTCTAGACTGGTAATAATTGTTTCATTCTTACAAAACACAAGGAAATCATCCACGTACACAGCTATTATGCAAAGTAAATTTCCGCTTCCCTGAACATAAATACATGGTTCAGTTGAAACTCTTTTGAATCCTAATGTCATTAGGACATTTCTACATTTATCATACCATGATTTGGAAGCCTGTTTAAGACCATAGATGGCTTTCTTTAATAAGCAAACTTTGTTTTCAGAGCCCAGCTCTGTAAAACCTTCTGGCTGTTCCATAAAAAGAGTCTCTGTCAAATCTCCATTCAGGAACGCAGCTGTGACATCCAGATGATAAATATTTAACCCAATCTCAACTGATAGTGCTATCAGCATTCGTAATGCCGAATAACTTATAACTGGAGAAAATGTTTCCTGATAATCCACACCATATCTTTGTGAATATCCCTTAGCAACTATTCTTGCTTTAAAACGCTCCAATTTTCCTGCAGCATCAATCTTTTGTTTAAAAACCCATTTACATTTTATAGGAATCTTTCCATCTGGCAAATTTACCAGTTCAAAAACTCCTTTGTCCTTTAAATTTTTCCACTGTAAATTCATTGCCTCTTTCCATTGAATTTTATTTTCCGACCCTAAGGCTTCTTGCACTGTTTGTGGATCATTATGAGCGGGTAAGCAGTCACAAAAGTTTCCACTCATTGACGTTAAATAAGTAACGTGATCTGGAAATATCTTAGGAACCCTTGATCTAATAGGATACCGTCTGATTGATTCATCTTGCACAGTCTCTACTGTCTCACTCATATCAGACTCATTATTCTCAGAAGTCTCATTACAAATAACCAAGCCTTCTTCTAAACTTGCATGACCCTGATTATCACTATTTATAACGTTTGCATTTTTATCGTTAACTTCAATATTTTGCTCTAAATTTATTTGGTTCCCTCTTTCCGTATTTGCGTTATCATCTTTGGCCTCACTATTTTCTTCGATTGTAACCGCAAAATCGACTTATGGTAACAACGTTCGAAAATCTGTTTTGTCACCCTCACTGGTTTCAGACTCTCTGGAGATGAAATTGTTTAAAAAAAAAAAAACATTTCTAGATTTTAATTGCTTATATCCCTTTTCTGGATCCGCTAGTAGATAACCCTTTGATTCCTCGCAATAACCCACAAATACACATTTCTTGGATTTAGAATCAAACTTGGTTCTATGTTCTTTTGGAATATGCGCATAGGCCACACAGCCAAACACTCGTAAATTCCCTAAATCTACTTGCTTTCCGGACCATTTCTCTTCCGGTACTTCATTTTTTAGCGCTTTAGTTGGAGATCTGTTTTTAAGGTATACAGAAGTCCTGCAAGCTTCTACCCACAACTTTTTAGATAGGTTTGCTTCTAGAAGCATAGGTCTTGCTTTCTCAACTATTGTACGGTTGACTCTCTCTGCAAGTCCATTTTGCTCTGGAGTGTAAGGGATACTAGTTTCGTGCCTAATACCACAGTTTTCAATTTCTCGTTTCATTTTAGAATTGACATATTCTGTTCCATTGTCAGTACGTAGGCATTGAATCTTACACCCTGTTTCATTTTCAACTTTTGCCTTAAAAATTTTAAAATACTCATACACTTGATCTTTGCTCTTAAGAAAATAAATGAACGTTTTTCTTGAGAAATCATCTGTAAACGTTAAAAAATATTTTTCTCCATTAACTGAGGGTGGTGTCATTGGCCCACACAAATCCGTGTGCACTATTTCCAATTTGCGGGTAGTTTTCTCATGTCGAGGATTTTTTGTTTTGAAAGGTTCCCTGCATTGTATACCTTCAACGCAAGCGATACATGGTTGAAACGGCGTTGTTCTATCCAGTTTCATACCAGTAGCCCTAGTTTCTAACAAAGCCATATTTTTGTGTCCTAGGTGACCTAACCTTTTGTGCCATAATATTTGGCCATTCTTTTCCTCCATTAAACTAGATATCGCCCTAGCTTCATTACTTTCTTCTTTCCGGTTGACTACAATACTTTTCGCATCCAACGTATAAACTCCACCTTCTTCGGAACCAGTAGCAATTAGTTCCCCTGTAATCTTTAAATTTGCTGCGTCAAATATCTGGCAGCTCTTCTCTTTAAATATTACACAAGCACCGTTTCTAGTCATACAACTCACTGAGAGTAAATTAGACGAAAGCTTCGGTACATAATAAACATTTTTAAGCTCCTGATCGTTGCCCTGAACTAAGCTAATAGTTGCACTGCCTTTTCCTGCTGTGCCAATCTTTTCATTATTTGCAACAGTTACCTCAAGATTATCTTTCGAGTTAGAACTAAAGTAATTTAATAAATCAATATCATTTGTCATATGAGCTGAAGAACAAGAATCTACGTACCATTTTTCTGGTTGAACATTAGATGCCACGGCCATGAGCCACGCATTTGCCCTTCCTTTATTTTTGCCGTCGGCTCTCTTACTGGAGTCATCTCCTCTAGAAACTTGCGCAACTTTATTATTTTGAGAACAATCCCTTGCTAGATGTCCGTAATTATTGCACCTAAAACATTTAACTTTATTAATATCAAATGTATTATTCTTACGTTTGCCACCATGATTTGAAGGATTAGAGGATGTAGGATTATTAGGTTTGACTTTGTGTTTAGTATTAAATGCCACCGCAGTCTCCTTGACTTCCAACGAACTTCGATAACCTTCTTGAAGTAGCTTTTGTTTGACAGTTTCGGTATTCAGTTTTCCAGTAGCTGTGTTTTCAATTGCCATTCTAAAAGGTTTATAATCTTCTGTTAATCCTCTCAACATGAGTACGGCAAAAAATTCATCGTCAACTTCCTTCCCCATACTTCTCAGTTTTGCACTTATTTCGGTAAATCGCTGAACATAGGCCTCCATATCCTTTGAATTCGCCAAACTAATATCAAATAATTGGTCTATGAGAGCAATATGCCGATTAACGCTTTTATTCTCGTAGGTTGTTTTTAAGTGGTCCCATATCGCTTTTGGGGTTTTAATGTTAGCAATTTCCATTTTAGGTCCATTATCTAATAGCATATAAATCTTGGCTCTAGTACGTTGGGCCTGCTTCTTTTGCTCTTCCGACGCAGTCGATGCAAGGTTAAACTCCACATATATCCACAAATCCTCATGCAAAAGATACATCTCCATATCCATCGCCCATGTCTCATAATTTGCGCCTCCATGCAATTTTTCGATTTGTAGCAACGAATTGCCAAATCCGCCATTAACGGCCATTGAACAATTTTTAAATAAATAAAAGTTCAAAACTTACAGTAATATGTCCGTCCACTTCCTTTGTACTCTGGGCCCATAACCTGTTGTGTTTCGGCAGAGATTAATACAAAAGGATAGTTTTAATTAATTGTATATTTGGATATAGATTTGGCATGTCCGCCATTACAGGGAATAAAACAAAAGAGTACATTTATATATAACTTAGATAGAGGAGCAAGTTAGTGACTGGCGGTCAAACGCAAGTATAATAGTTCCTCTAGGTTGGCGCTGATTGAAACTGGATTACTTAAAAACCCAATACGGGTATCTACAGAGTTCCCTGTACTTGTGGCAAGGTTTACATCGGGCAGACTTCGAGAACAATATGCACTCGCATTAAGGAACATAATACATGTATCAGGCTCATTCAATCTGATAAATCAGCTGTTGCCGATCATGCTTTAACACTTGGCCATGATGTCATGTTCCAAGGAGTGGATGTTCTTGCCCGTATAAAGCAATATCGTCCCAGAATCATCAGGGAGGCGGTTGAAATACGTAAACACCCAGATAATTTCAACCGCGACACCGGCTACAATCTCAGTGAATCCTGGCTACCTATTACCAGAACCCTGAGAAAGTAATTCACTACTGCTTTCCGTTGTCCCTAACATGGGGCTATAATGGCGTCCATCTTTGGGCACCTTCTATATGTTCTTCGTTGCTTTCTCTTAGCAACATTGTCGTATTCCAGATTATTCCTGACGAAGAAAGACATGGTTTCTTTCGAAACGCGTCGAATATTAATATAATAAAACACGGCATAGGCCCAAAATTCAACATTATGAATAGTAACACGGGCCGTGAAAGTCTAAATGACAATATTATTATTATTATTCCCGATATTATTATTAACAACCTGCGTTATTATCGTGTCCAATATTTATATTATTTAAATCTCTCTCTCTCTCTTTCTAAATCTACGTACTTTGCTCTCTCTGCTCCCTCCATTGCTGGGCTGAAATACACACATCATAATGGAAAAACACATATAATCCTATCGGTGTGTTCAATTTGGTACGGTACGAGAACAACTATCATCGCCAAGCATCGTCAGAACTAAACAAAATAGCATCTCGTCGTCATGAGTGCAATTAATCTAAAACAATAATACCTAAATTCAAAATCTAACTTTACTCTACTATAATAGCTATACAATATCATAATTGTAACAGACACGACCCATAAAACAATGACTTATTGTTAATTAATAAAATTCAATACTTATCATGTTTCCATCGCTGGCTGCCATCCTTCTCCAACATAGACGTCGGCAGCCACTTAACCATATGCCTTTACATCATATTGACACACCACATGATCCCCATAATATACTACTCTATTTAGTGATTAATAACCATGGTTATCACCAAATTTCACTTGCCTTTACACTTACAAGGGAATGGATCGCGGTGTAAAATTCTGATCTGGTTGAAATTTAGTACGCAATAATCCTACAAAGTTGTACAATGACGTAGTGAAAACCGCATGGGCCGATTTCAATTTTGAACGCCAATATCGAACGCCGAAAATCTGCCAGACGACGGCATTAGCGAGGAGGTGAGAAGAGGTAAAGCTGACCTTCAATCCTAGCAGCACGCGTTGGCTCCCGGCCACTAGGCAGCAACCTGCCGTGCTGCGATGCATTCCCCACCTTAATCGTTCCCCTCACTCTTCTACCCTCTCGATTAGAGTATAAAATGCAACATAATGTGATGTTTTGCACTTGGCCATACTGTAAATAAATAAACAACCTTTTATTTTTTTTCTGTTTTACTCTTTGTAATCCTTGCAATAGTGAATGCTTACAAAAAAAGTGGTCAATGCAAAGAGATTGCTTGCACCACGCGCACCTTGCAACACTTTCTTTTATACACATATCGCAAGCATTTTGGATTGCATCATCCTTGAAACAAAATTGAACGGGGTTCGCAAAGCAATCGCAAGCAACGGGCTGTGTTTCAACATAACCGGATTTGTACCAACTATACTTTCACATGTTACGAAACCGCGGAGAAGATAGTTGGTTGCGCGCCAATGATTGGGTTTTTAAAATATTGTTGCGCAAATGAATGTTATTGTCGAAATTGTATAATACATTTGGTCATAAAAATAACGAACAAATTGGTTCCATATCCGGAAACCAGGCACGTCTAACGGCTGAATCATTCCAGTAGTTCTCTGGGGAATAGTTTTAACAATGACAGTTTTGTTGGCAGGTTTTGACGCTAATATAGTTGCTTCACTTTGTGCTGTCCACGAACCCAAGAGTAAAATACTGTCGTCTGGTACTGTTTGAAAATAAACATCTTGTAACCATTTTTGAAGTAACTTTTTAGTTAACTTTACGGACGGGGACGGCAATACAAATAAATTATTTGCTGTAAACAAAGTTCTTTTAACAATAGGGCCAAATTCACCGTCCTTTTCTTTTAACACAACTAACAGTTTAGGTAACAGTTCTCCATCGGCAGATATTACAGGTTGAATTGTGTAGCTGTGTGTTAATGTGTTCAACGATTGCGCTTCTGCGAAAATTCTTTTGTCTCCCTTTAATGTAGCGTATGTCCTGCATGGAACTCTTCGTTAAACCCGCTTTGAACTGTGTTAAAACACACTTTGGAGAGTGAGTGTATATTAATTTGGATACCTCTCCTACAAAAATTGTTGCGTTGGACGCAAGGTCAAGCTGATCGGCTGTGTAACTTTTGGTTGCAAATTTCGTAACTTTTCGGGAACCAATATTGTAACCTTTATGCATTTGTGACTGCATAAATTCTGCGTATTATTTCAACAAAATGTTATTCATGTTTAAAACTGATGCGAGAAAGACGTTGCGTGAAGACCGGGGAAGTAACAAAGGAGAGACCTGTACGTGCTTTTCTCCAACTTTCACCGAGCGCGGACAATAGAAGAAGGAAGCAGGCTGCGAACATCTGGGAACCTCATGGACAGAGACAACGCGAAACGGTCATTCAACCGAGCGGGTAGATACGAACATTTCAACGATCATCTGCTAGATAAACCCCGCCCATTTGAGAGAAATTAGAGCAGCATTTAAAATTCATGAACAGGAGTTACATCATCGTAAAGGGGACAATCTCAGCCTCTCAAAAGTATTTTCAACATTTGAATTAACTTATTCTGTGATTTTTGCCAGAAATAAAACCAAATTAAGGGGCGGATTTGAAACTACCAATCGCAGCCAATATCCTGCAGAAATTATGGAACAATGAAGGAAGTTATGGAGCTAATTATCTCAGGATTCAGCGATCGGATTTTGGATTAAGAGGAAACTAGGAGACATTGAAAATGAGGACGTTCGATTGAGCTACTTTGCATATTCATGCGAGTGATATTATAGAATAAATTTTGGAAAACTCCCCACTCCTATAACTTTCTCTGCAAATCATATACATAATAGCTGAAGACACAGCGAAGTCAGTCTACTTTGGGGCATTGCTGGAGGCGGAAGCCCGTGCCCGGGACGATCAGAAAATACCGCGAAACATAAGTGAAGTCTACTTTAGTTGGGACATTGCATATCTTAATTATTCGCAAGCGCGAAATTACGAGAAATGTGCGTGCCGTTATCAGTAAAAACGGATATCAGTTAGAGATGGCCAACCGTGCTATCAGCATAAAAAGTCAGTGAGATAGGAAGCTATGAACTGTCAGCTGAATTAAGTAGGTTGATGATAGCTTAGAAGTTAGGAGCTCCACACACAGCCGTGCATTGTGCTAATATTAATAAGTCATAGTGGACCTTTGCTTTTGGTGAACTTTTGGAACCGTGTGTAAAATCACCCTCCCTTACAAGATGGATCAGATGGACCAGCGGTCTGGAATCATGGAACAGAGCTACATCCTGGTGAATATGAGATAAATTTATACCCGATGGGGCATGCATGTGTGATGTTTCCCATCCTGGGAGTTGGATAAGTTTCTCTCTATCATAAACCATTATGATAAAATAGGTATTTTGGGCAGAGCATGCATGTTTGTGTAAATTTGTATGTATTGTAATGATGATCTCCATTTGTGTATTTTATATGATAGGATTTGAACATGAGCATCAAAATCTTGTATTTGTTTTGAGGGTTGCAGTAATGTTGTTGAATGCACATTAAGGGGGTGATTGGGATTGAGTGCGTATGCACGACCGTAACGTAAAAGCCAGTATGGGGGTAATAGCATGACATTGCGACAGACCAGTAATGTTGCAGCCACTTGAGCATGACATGTAAGTAAGGTACTAATGACCACATCTAAGGTAAAAAGGTAAGACATAATGGACAGGTGACAGTCTAAAATTCAGAGGAGAGTGAGAATTGACCCTTTGTAGAGCTGAAATAACTAGCGGAGGTGGTATTCCCGCAAATCTACTAGGATATAATGGTAAGTGAAATAGCGGAGGTGATATTCCCGCAAATCTACGACGAAATAATGGTAAGTGAAAATGATTGAGTTCATTATGCGATGAGAGCACGCGATGGCTCCGTCGGAAAGGTAATTGTACAGCTCAGGTCCAAGGCGGTCAGGTAGAAAGCAGGTGCCTCTAGTTTGTTATGATGAGAGTACGTATGTTGCAAGGTCAAGGGGACCACGTTGGATGGTATGTTTTCCTTTTGCCGCTTCAGGAAGCGATATCATATAATTATTGTCGTTCTGGGTGCATTCAGTTAATTGTTTGTTTATTCAAATTCACGGGGCGAAGGCCACCGTAGCGTGCTTATTTTGATGCCTCATGTATTTTGACTTTTATTTTTGTGGATTATATTAGATTGGCAGAGCTATGGCTCTGAGTAGAGTTAGTTTTTGTAACGTAAGAGTGATGCACACATGCCTATGGTCGAGAATAACCCTATTGCATTCATTTCCGGACTCTTGAGAGGATGGTATGATTGTAAGAGAGAGGGCGTATCCAAACCCCTAAAACCATTTATACTTAGAAATATGAGTGCGCGATTGACAGAATGGCTAGACTTTTCAGGCCATAGTTTGATAAATTAAGTCTGTTGACATTTTATTCTTTAACTTGAAGCAGTGGACTGCTGTATTTAGATTGCTTTTCTTCCTGGTTTCAGCCAGTGCATTTTAATATTCATCCTTTTCAGTTTGATTTGCTGTGATTAAAATCTTAGTTTTGTGTTCAGAATAATGTTTAAGGGAGTTGTTTGTTTGTTTGTTTTGTTGTTTGTGGAAGGGAATAAGCGGGAAGATGTTGTTTTTATAAATAAATTATTTTTTGCATTAGCATTCCTCTGACATATTGATTTTAGGTTAAGCTTCCTGTGATCCTACATAAATCCATAGGGTGTTTAAGTTAAGTTTGAGCCAGCGAACAGACCATTACCCCGAGCTAGAGTAGGCATCCTAGGAGCCTTAAAGAGTACAATATTGCATTTATTTTTAAACTTGCGAACCCAGAAAGTGGAGGCGCGGAAGGTATCGTCATGAACACGCCGAACATTCTTCAGGGCCCATTTCCTAATGTGTACGTCATGGACGTTTTTGTTGTTATTCAGCCTCGCCTTTTTAAATTCCTCAAATGTTTCTTTTGTGATAAATTTCAGTTTTTCATCCTTTGTACCGCCTGATTCTACTTGTAGCTTCCATCTAAAAAGGTCCGACTGGTGCGGTAGCTTTTTAAATTTGTGCTGAATGACTTTAAATGACCTTTATTCCCTCCTTTGTTTAGCCAATAATCAACCACCTTTTCTTTTAGTATGTGACACTTATTGCAGGTGTTGTGGTAGCATCTTTATCACTGTCAGTGTCAGATATTGCAAATTCATCGTCTTGAATAACATTGTTATTGTCAGGCAAAACTAACGTATCCTCATGTTCAATGGCGACCTGCGCATCACAAACCATTTATGCAATAAGGCCTGTAAACAAGTATCATGATTCAGTCTTGGTGCATGTCTGCATTTGCCATGAGAAAATGTAAACACAGTTCTTATTTACGGTACAGTTCAAAACCCTATTCTCTTTCACCAGGTGTTATTTGGCTTTCACAGCGATCACTTTCAGCAAAGCAGCTTTGTAGACATACTACCACATTCCAAGGATTAAAATTTGGAAGGTGTTCCAATTGAACATCGTCGTCGTCACTTTCTGACATTTGTAAATATTCTGACTGTAAAGTAAAGGATGTAACATTAATTGCTGTCTGTGCCAGTAAAATTAAACACAGACACAATAAAATTGTCATACTTACAGGGCTTGATGACGGAACGATTTGGGACCTGTTTATCCGAAACATAACTGTTGTTTTGCATAGCCCCACCGAACTGGTAAGGAAGTGACGGGATGAGGGGAAGGTGAAAGGTGGGGAATGCAACGCAGAACGGCAGGTCGCTGCCTGGTGGCCGGCAACCATCGCGTGCTGCTTGGATTGAAGGTCAGCTTTATCTCTCCCCACCTCCTCGCTCATGCCATCGCCTGGTAGGTTTTTGGCGTTCAAAACTGAAAGTGGCCCGTGCGGTTTTCATTACGTCATTGTACAACTTGTACAACATTGTACTACAATGTAGCCGCTTGCTTTGCGAACCCCGTTCCATTTTGTTGCAAGTATGATGCTATCCAAAATGCTTGCGATACGTGTATAAAAGAAAGTATTGCAAGGTGCAAATGGTGCAAGCAATCTCTTTGCATTGACCACTTTTTCGTAAGCATTCACTATTGCAAGGATTACAAAGATTAAAACAGAAAAAAAGTTGTTTTATTTATTTACAGTATGGCCAAGTGCAAAACATCACATTATGTTGCATTTTATACTCTAATCGAGAGGGTAGAAGAGTGAGGGGAACGTTTAAGGTGGGGAATGCATCGCAGTACGGCAGGTTGCTGCCTAGTGGCCGGGAGCCATCGCGTGCTGCTAGGATTGAAGGTCAGCTTTACCTCTTCTCACCTCCTCGCTCATGCCGTCATCCGGCAGATTCTCGGCGTTCAATATTGGCGTTCAAAATTGAAATCGGCCAATGCGGTTTTCACTACGTCATTGTACAACTTTGTAGGATTATTGTGTACTAAATTTCAACCAGATCAGAATTTTACACCGCGATCCGTTCCCTTGTTAGAAAAATAACACTATCACTCGCGTATGGTTGCTGTATACTAGTACCCTACTCAACACACGCACATATAGCACTATACACTTTCCATATACAATCGAACTATGATGGCGCAGCACTTGTCTGAGCACGTGCGTATCCTCCCGTAGATTCTCTCTCCACACGTACTACTGGCAGTTCCAATGCGGCCCTCTCTTCTAACTGCGCGCTCACTAAGCCGTTCCTACTTCAGGATCTAGGGTTCGGGTCTCGAATGTTCCACCGCGCGCTTTTCAACTTCAGTGACTATTAAACACTGTCATTACTATTATACAGATCGCGTTACATTGCGATACTGCAGTCTCTTCCTGCATATGAACACTGTTTACTGCGATTACCAATGTGTCTCTAAGATACTTAATTCGCAGCCCTAAATAATAACTGTGGTGCATTATCACCGGGCACGGTGTGCCTCGCCTTGCTACTAGCTATCTGCCTCCGACTGAGTGTCACTGTATCGTGTTGCACTACTAATTGCGTGCTCACTGACTGGCGAAGACTACTGCAAACTAACTGCGTGAAGACTGTTTGCGAACTAACCACATGACCAACCGGGGGTGAAATATATCTTGAATATGGCGGCGCAGCACCTCAAAACTACTACCCACACGAGAGCTCTGCTTTCCAAAATCTCTCTGCTAATACACCATGTAGACATCGTTGGTGATAGTAAGGCCTGATCAATCACGGGATTATCACCGATAATCGATCGTAAATTTAGAAGATATCAATCCTGCGTCCTCCGAACTACTTATGGTGACTTGGAAGCTATCCCTTCCTTCCTTCCTAGCAAAACTCTCCAACCCAGACAACTCGCGGTAGGAACTCGTTTTTATGATCTTGATTTATCAATCTCTTGACGATTTATTTATCCTGTTTATTGGCAAAAATTC
This sequence comes from Meconema thalassinum, assembly GCA_946902985.2. Taxonomy (NCBI): domain Eukaryota; kingdom Metazoa; phylum Arthropoda; class Insecta; order Orthoptera; family Tettigoniidae; genus Meconema; species Meconema thalassinum. The sequence continues at coordinate 1,721,660,135 of OX336388.2, read as the reverse complement.
TTAGGATTATTTCCCGCTTAGTGAAGTTAATTGTTCGATCCTGGGTGCCGTCGTATCGCCAGAATAAATTAATTCAGCTATTTAGGGGCATGGTTTAGCCAAAATACAACGTACCACCGAACATTCTGGAACAAATCTGATGCAAGCCCCTCGTAAGTCCTTGAAGGCGCACCTGCTCTTGCTACTGCGTATTATAGAAGCATGTTCTGGACTCGCCTTTGTCTGCAAATTTCTTGCGACGTATCCCAGGTGCGTCAAGTGGCCGGCTGCCTGGCTTCATCCAGTAATATTGCTGCATGAGTTTAGCATGATTAAATAATATAAAATTAGGCTTCCTTATTCCCTGTAATTCGAGGCACATTTAAAGGCTGTTCATCTGCATGATTTTAATCCATGCGAACTTAACCTATGGGCCGTAGGGCAAGGGCACAATAGGTAAATGTTATCTGGATCAGGTGTACGATGTACTTTTTTCTGCAATAAACCATGGCCGGTATTCGCGGCAGTATTGAAGGTGCCGGGACGTCCTCAAAGACCGGGCAGCGCTTAGTTTGAATGGCTATTGGTCCACACGTGGCGAGGACTGTTCCACGGTCTTTAATAGTTGTAGACCTACCTCATTCAATAACATGCATCTTATCTAGATTCGGCAACATCCCACAAAAACACATTGCACTGACTTCACTCAGCACATAGGAACAGTGGGGAGAAAGGGAAAAACCAGTTTCGTTGAGATAACATCCCATTTCAGTCGACCACACCTGGTGTAAAAGTGAACACGAAACTGCTCGTAGCTCCAGCGAGGAAGACAACCGGATAAGTAGTAGCCTGTAATATTACAGTACAGCCATATTTCATTTTTTACAACCACATAGTCACTCCAAAGAGACAAACTCCGGAGTTCTATCACCATTTTAGCATTTTACTTAACATCATATATACTACAATTAGCATACACCGACAGTGGCATTACCAATATTGCAACTAAATAATAGTACATTTTGTAAATATTTTCATCTGTATTTTCAAACATAGATTTTATAGCCTAAGTGTAATGGATCTGATGATGATCACTTGACGATCGAAACTTGTCATCCTAGTGTATTTATTAATCTCATGTAATTTATTTCAGGACTAGGGGATAGCCCAGCTCTTTTGGGTACATTCGTGTTTACCGACTGAAAAGCACTAAACTTTTGTTTGTAGACTAGAATAGGTTAGGTTAGGCTTTGCTCACCATCTTTATTTAAAAAGCGCGCCATCCATGTGGGTGGTTGCGCGCAGAGCAAAATTTTCAAAATGTGTAGTTAGGTCCTTTGGCAACATTTTGAAAAATTAATAATACATTCAAAAGGGGGCGTCACCCTGAGTCCTACAACACATCGCACATCTAAATCCGACCATGGGTGCAGGCAATATCAACAAAAGTGTAGTTAAGCCCTTTTGACAAAAATTAAAAATAAAAAGAAGTGGTATATAAAATAAATATAAATAATACATTAAATCATTACGACAACCTGGAAAAAAAGTGGACGGATGAGAGGAAGAGGGAGCATTCCGCGCGAATGAAAATATTTTGGGAGGAGCGGAGGAGTCACACCTACAAATGACATCATGTTATCAAGTTTAATCGCTCTCCTGTATGGGAATTTTCGCTTAAATGAAATAAATAATAATACATTAAATATTAAATACAATTATAAAAATCAATAAATCAAAATTTTCTAAATGTGTAATTAGACCCTCCTGCGAAATTTTGAAAAATAAATGGTGGACTGGAAAGGGGACTTTACCCTGAGTAATTTGTCACCTCATATGACTTCCTCCAATAATTCGTTCAAAAAATATAGCCATCTTGGAATTCTAGCGGGTGGGCAGCGATCGGGTGGTCTAGAACCCGCACAAAACCCCTATTCTCGTGCCTCGCTGGCGTCGGGAGAGCGTGGGTTCGACCCCACCTCGGCCGTCCTGAAATTGTTTTCGTGGTTTCCCATTTTCACCACCAGGAAAATGCCGGGACGGTTCCTTTCAATAGGTCCACGGCCGAATTGCTTCCAATATCCCTTCCCTGACCCGTTGGAAGAAATGAAAACGTAAAAACACTTACAGTGGGCGATGTATAGATAGTGATCTACCCTCCTGCGTTAATTATTCAGTGGCATCGCTCCTCATTGGACCAGTCAGCCGAGTCACTCCTGTGCGCAGACTAGGCGTGTTTTCACACTGGCACTTCGCAGATTGCTTGGACGGAGTTCAATAACCACTGCAACTAAATCTCTACTTTAAAACAAAGTCCCTGATTCTTGGATGCTCCGGGTAATCTCGAGAACCTCTGGATCGATTTTGATGCAGTTTTCTCCATTCTGTAAAGGATTTCTCGAGGAAGATTTCTTTGGAAAAGAATTTATTTATGAGCGAAGGAAGCCGAGCAGTAACGATTTCAGTGAAAAAGTCGAAAAAAAAAAGAACTTATAGTTTACGCTGGGTAAACCGATCAAAATATCTATATAGGCCTACTATGAGCGTAAGAATAGTTCAGCATGAAAAGTTCTACAAAAACGTCCGCGACAGCATATCTCTATCTATATCTATACATCGCCCACTGTAAGTGTTTTTACGTGTTCATGTCTTCCAACGATATCCATTCAATTACTAACTTCTGCGACAGTTTAACAGCTAAATAGCGAGTAAGCCAATCACCCCAGTTATAGCCAGCCGCAAACGAGTCGTGTCGAGCATATGTATCCATATTATTTTGTATCAAGCAGAGGTGTCGAGTTAAGACTTCAGAGAAGAGTGGATGTGTTTGGAGTTTCCCTGGAAGTGCAACTCAGCTTTTCTTCATTTCGCCTGTGAAATTTTCCTTCCGCAGAATACACAGTCAAGTTAAGTTTAGATTGGACGGAATGGAGATTTGTGTTTCATGCACCTCGGCATTCTTAAATTACGTCTGACAAGAATTCGTTGCACGTCATGCTATCTCCATGATAGTTATAATTAATAGTCCAGAGATTTTAATCCATAATGCTGAGACGGAAAACGCATATAGGTCGTAGTTCAGTGAAATTGAAAATAAAAACGCCTTTTAAGCTTACGCTCGGTAAACCGTTAATGATACCGAGCGAATCCGGGGCCGGCAGCTAGTAAGTGTATATATTGTAAATACCATCACCCATACTTGTAGACCTAGATTTAATGGCCTAAGTGTAAGGGATATGATTTTGATCGCTTGACAATCGAAACTGATCATCCAAGTGTATTTATTAATCCCATGTAAACTTCTCTCAGGATAAGGGAAAACCCATTACAATTGGGTACAATCGTGTTTATCGGCAGAAAAACATTAAACTTCGACATTAAGTTTACAATAATGTGTTATTAATTTTTATCCCTTTCTAAAATATATATTCATTTTTAGCCTACTTTTGATTTTTACAAAAAATTAAAGTAGACTTACGAGATCTTCACGGGCCAAATGTCCAAGTGCCTGTCTGTGTGTATGAAACACGACAAACCCGAATCGAGCCAAATTTGGTACAGAGGTAGGACTAGCAAATGTCATGTTTTATATCGCCGTCATCTTAACCAAAAGGTTGAGAGCTTAGATCAAATTACGTTTTAACAATTTATCGGATCTCAAACAAATTTTGGAGAAATATATTTACTTGTAGGAAGAGTCTGGATCACGAACAACAAGGTCATCAGACAACCCAGAATGGCGGCTGTGAAAATCAAGCAAGCTTAACTTAGTTATGATCCAATGAATCAATGTTCACAATATTTGGCATTTAGATACTTTCATATACGAACTCTGTTGTCACCGTGATAACATGAGACTGTAAGTTACGCGCAGCCACAATCTTGAAATAATTAAGTATACAAATAAATAACTCTCAACAGTTAAGAGCTACTGTAACAAAAATTAGTGATAAGGTAGTGGCATTGTATGGCCAAGCCAAAAGAACATACTTTCCATACATTAAAGATACAGAAATGACACACAGAAAGCCTATGGAGATTTCAGATGAGTTGAGAAAATCCCGATCTGAAAGAATGAAAAAGTACTGGAAAGAGCGCAAGAACCAAGCAGTACTACCTTCAAAGAAGAAGTGATTGTGGAACGACTCAAGTGGTCCAATGTGACCAATCAAGATTAATAATAATAATAAAGATAGTGGCTGTGCATACTATCAGAATATTTAAATAGACAACTTAGAATTAAATTGGGTAATAAAGACGAACGTTGCCAAGAGGTGAGCATGATATTAGAGCTCTCACATGCGTTAGTCAGAGGATTATGACATTGACTATAGCGCACAGTGGCCATCTTGAAATTTCGACTTAAATTAATAAATTTGGCATCCTAGAGCTATAATAAAGAAATTCAGTAATTAAACAGAACCTTATAATTCGCTTTGTATGCCCAAAGCAAAATACGAGTGACTCCTTGGATTCAAGATGGTGGCTAGGCGTGCTATTAAAGTTTCGAATTAGTAACTCAGGATGTTCTTGCAAAATTAAGGTGAAACTTGGCAGAAAAAGAGTATTATAAAGGAGGCAAAAAGTGATAAATTTATCACACTGAATATAGGATGCAGAGGCCACCCTGAAGCATCGTAATTTAAAAGGAAATAATATTCTATGCTTAAGAATTCAAATTAAGAAAATTAGTGGTAAGACAGAAACCTACATGTAGTATCGTATGCCCGAAGGAAGATAACAGCGAGTTTAAATTTTAAAATTGGTGGCTGGACGTATTATTAAAACATGATAGGCCTATTGAATCATTCAGAATGTAATTGCGGAATTGAAACCAAACGTAGTAATAAAGAAATACCATATAAGGCACATTGCTGAAATAAGCCATAAGAATAACACTCTGAATACACGCGAGGCGGACATCTTGAAAATATAAAATATAATAATGAATAACTCAAATATTTACAACTACGAAAATAAGCAGTAATGTAGACATTGTAAGTGCCTTCCCATGACCAAGTCAAAAGGACAGCGACTTCATACGTTCACTATAGCGGCAGGGCGTATTCTTAAGACATGAATAGACCTATCATTAAATCACGATGTAACAGCATAATTAAAGTGAAAGGTAGCGAAAAGAGATTACCAAATAGAAGACCACGTTACAATTATTCATTGGAATATCACACTAAGTATAACGCGCAGTAGCCGTCTTGAAATTATGAAATATACAGATATACTATATATTTTACAGATAAAATATCCCAAATTAGCATTAAATTAGAACCCTATTTGGTATGCCAAAAGCGAAAGAACACACCCGCCATATATTCAAAACGGTGACTGAACATACGAAACTTGAAAAGCAATAACACAGTATCCAATTGCACAATTATTGACACGAAAATTTGTAAGAGGGGAAAATCATATAATATAGTGCACCTTTGAAAAGCAGCTTATGACAAGAGTCTGTCTCCGGGGTCAAGCTCAGTTCCTGTTATTGTAACTTAGAGATATATTTTTCTTCATAATACAACAAGGACTCATAGGGGCATTAATCCTAGTAATGATGTGCAACTGGGTTAAAATAAACAACTTTAATAACTGAACCCTCGACAATAACAAATTAAAACACCTCCCTAAATTACTCCCACGAATTAAATATTCAAAAGAAACACTCACTGATTAAAATCAGTCCTCAAAATCAGCATAAGAAAACACTGAATTAAAACATGAATACACTCCATCACTTCCTCATTATTGTGTACGTGAATGTGGCAAGCTGTGGAAAAACATGAGTACTTTATTATCGGAGATTCGCTTCCTTATGTCCAAACAACAAATCGCGAATCCTCGCATGTGAAACAAAATATGGCTCGAGAGAAATAAACTAATCCTAACTAGCTGTACACAAATAACAAAAGTCTGACGTACCCTACCCTTATGAAAATTACATTACTGACAACTTCCACCGACGTTCAACCAAGTGCACCAGCAGTCACAAGAATAAAGTTGCCCAATCGGGTCTTACACACAAAGCTCAGGTATGCTAACGTGACCACAAACATGAACTCAACCTCTAGCTCGCCGGATGTCACCGTAAATCAAATTATGCACGCATACAGAAGTATTTCAAAAAAATTACACAAAGAAACAACTTGCCAACTGGCTGTCAAAATGCAAGAAATAAATCACACTGAACTCAAGACAGCATCACAATCGGAAAATACAGTTTCAGCGTGGATAGCTCACCTCAATTAATCATAAAACAACTTCTAATCACGCAGGCTTATATTTCAGTAATTTAAAATTCACAGTTAAACCTCGTCGCCTGCCATGCTGATGACCATTTACATATCTTATCTTTGATCGGTGTGTGTTTACCACGTAGTCCTCCCACTTGATATTCAAGATGTATCCCATCTTTTTTTGGTGAAAGCGCTCAAGTTTCTTGATATCACGGCGATACAGTGTCCAAGTTTCACAGCCATACAGTAGCGTTGAGATGACGACAGCTTTGTACACCATGAGTTTGGTATGCACCTTGAGGTCTTCATTCATGAAGACTCTGTGCATTAAACGGCCAAATGCTGCATGGGCAGCCCCAATTCATTTATCAACATCCTGTTCGCAGGTGCACCGCTTAGACAAGATGCTACCAAGATATGAAAAATGATCAACCTGCTCCAGTGCTGAGTCTAAGATGGAGATATTGAACTCAGGAAGAGGTAATCCTGGGGCAGGTTGTGCAAGTACATTAGTTTTTTTTTGCATTGATGGTAAGACCAAAGTGATCACACGCAGTGCTAAAGCGATTGACCGATTGTTGAAGCTCTGCAGGTGTCAGAGTAGGAGATGCGGTGTCATCGGCATACTGCAGTTCTGTCACCCGGGTAACTTGGGTATGTCGCTGTGAACGAAGTCTTGCCAGAATGAAAAGACCTCCATCGAAGCGAAACTTGATCTCTATGCCTGGGTTGTTGGAAGATGATTCATACATCATGGCAGCCATGTACAATGCAAGGAGTGTTGGAGCAAGCACACAGCCTTGTTTCAAACCGTGAGTGATAGGAAACGGATCGGATACAGAGTTACCGTGAAGAATCTTCCCAGACATTCCAGCATGAAGAGCTTGAACTAATTCCACATAGCGATCTGGACATCCAAAGTGCGCTAATACTTTCCACATAGAAGATCTTGGTACTGAAACAAAGGCTTTTTCTAGGTAATATAAAACTAAATACAGAGGCTCCTGTTGCTCCCTGCACTTTTCCTGGAGTTGTCTGGCACAGAATATCATGTCTGTTGTGCCCCTGAAGGTTCGTAAACCACATTGAGACTCGGGAAAAATCCTCTCCGAGATACTTTGGAGCCATCTTAGTAGAATTCTTGCGAGAACTTTACCTGCAATGGATAATAGCGATATACCACGGTAGTTCTCACACACACTACAATCGCCTTTCCTGAAGATAGTGATGATAGTAGCATTCTTCAAGTCGCCAGGTACTTCTCGAGATTCCCAAATTAAGAGGATAAGTAAAAAAATTCGAGTCTTCAAAGCCATACCTCACTTTGTAACAACTCCAGAGGAATGTTATCAGGACCATGGGCCTTTATCGGTTTTAGTTGATTGAGCGCTTTGGTGAAATCCCGGAATGTTGGCGGAATCGCCATCCAGGGTTGGTGGGGCTGCTGAGGGAAGTTGGGAAGGAAGTCCGAGGCACGATTTAGAAGTGCAGAGAAATGTTCCTTCCAACGCTCCAAAATTTGTCCTTGATCAGTTAAAATGGCGGAATTGTCAGCAGTTTTCAATGTACCTGATGATGATCGGATTGGGCCGTATACCTCCTTTATGCCTGCATAGAAGTTTTGCAGGTCACGGGCATCAGATAGTCTTTGCAGTTCTTCAGCTTTTCGCTGCCACCAGTTGTTCTTTATTTGCCTGATTTGTGCTTGACGTTTCCCCTTAAGTTGCACGAATTGTGATTTTTCACACTGGAAGACGGATCTTGAAGAAAGGATAGATGAGCTTTCCGTTTTGCACTGATGAGACACATAATTTCATCATTATTTTCATCAAACCAGTCTTGTCTTTTGTTCTTCACAAAACCAATTGTTTCCTCCGCTGACTCAGTGATGACCTTCTGAAGCGTGGCCGATTCCTGTACTACACTATTTGTGCTAACTAGGTGACTAGCCAGTTTATTTGCGATTTCATTTCTGTAATCTGTAGCAATTGATTTTATTTGGAGTTTAGAAGAGTCAAATTTCCGTCTGGACAGGTTGTGGATGGATCGTTTCGGTTTGCGGCAGATTGGGATCCTCAACCGGCAAAACAGGAGCTTATGATCTGTCCAACAGTCATAGACACTTCTTGCGGTCCTGGTGACAAGGATGTCCTTTTTATCACATTGCCTGGTGACGATATAGTCAAGGATGTGCCAGTGCTTCGAGCGAGGATGCATCCAAGTAGTTTTGTAGCGAATCGGCAAGCGGAACTGAGTGTTGGTAATGAAGATTTCATGTTCAGCACATAGACCAAGGTGTAATAGACCATTGGCATTGCAGTTGCCAAGTCCTTGTTTTCCCAACACATTGTTCCATAATTGATGATCTTTACTAACTCTGGCGTTGAAATCACCAAGAGTTTATCTCTAGGTGGTAATAAAACACACATAACACTGACACATATCACCTGGACCAAACTATCATACATATTCCACACCTCATATTACACCAGATCAAAAACTCCCTAAATTTGTGTTCAAATAACACACTCATACTGTGCATACTCATGAATAAAATTACGAACAAAGCGGATGGCTTCCCGTATTAGAATAATGCAACTCACGGCATTTCAGTTAATTACAGCCTGTTTGATTACAAATTCAGCAATTCAAATATATCTTCCCCCATTACTGTTCTTACGTTACACTTTATAAACGATCCACTTCTGCCGCAAACCCTAACTTCCAGTCATGTTCAATAGCTCAACACCCACGTTAACGTGAACAATATTACAGTTATCTAAAAATTAGTCAGCCGCGTCCATAAATAACTAGTACGTCAGTAAATTACGTTAATAAACAAATCTAAAATTAACCTCACACAAACAAATAAATATTTACACAATTCCCTTGAAACCATTTTTGGCCCGACCAAAATTAAATAAATTCAATTTGAGTACTCATCCTTTTCTGGACAGATCTTTAACGGATGTCGCCTGACATGCCCCCTACTGGATATTTACACCATTGTGTAAGTCATCTTCATGATAGTAGCCGTCAGGTTCATCCTTTCTTCATCACGAACGTCTTCATGTTTCATCGAGATGCAGCTGCTTGAAATAAATAGCGTTAAAATTATCTGAGTTATGCACACGTTTGTTAACCTAGCTAATTGCTATTAGTTGAGTTACTCAATTCACCCAATAGTCCGTCTTATTTCATCCCGCACACAAAATGAGCGATATGTCCAACTGGACATCAAATACAGTATTAAAGTACCGGTACTGTTTCTCAACGCAGAAAATTATGACGTACAAATGTGTCACAAGACACTCAAGTCGTATGTCTCTTGGACACGCAAAATATAAGTTATCTGTCGTCCTCATATGCACGAAATAGAAATAGAAGTCTGTCGTCCTCAGACGCACAAATTAGTCTATGTCCCTTGGACACACCAATTGAAGTAAGTCAGTACTTCACGGACACACGAAATGGAATAATTTAAACTGCTCAGACAGCAATATTTATATCAACCAGACACTTTACTAAGGATGTGGACATCACAAAAATCTAAATTCACAAGAAATCGTCTCACTATCATGCAATACATCTCAAAATATTCATAATAATTTGCAGATGAAGATTTTGACATTCGGCACTCAGATCGATCGTAGATTTATGCACAAATTAACTCCCGCATATTAAGAGGCCCTCTTAATGTGATGTTACTTTGCCGCACTGAATCGCGTCCCTTCTTCCCATTTGCAGTTTACTTTCCAAGATCGGCACGTTTTCTGACAGGCACCTCCCATGGGCGCATCTGCAAACTCACTCTGTCTCAGCAGTTTCCATTTTTCTGATGCGAGTGGACAATAACATTCCAGGAACATGACTCGACGCTTCCCTACGCTCTCTCGTTCGTTGAACTTGACACTAACGGTAACCCTTCTTGCAGTTAGGCCGTCATAAAATCATCACAACCCCCAAGTCTGTTGTTTCAAAGTTTGCGCTGGTCTTAATCTTCCCGACTTGCAGTCACCTGGCTAGTTCCTGTGTTTCAGCATCTTTCCAACTATTTCCAACTTGCAGATAAATATCCTTAGAAGCCTTCAATATTAAGGGTCCAATACCTCGCTTGCATTAATAAGACTCTCTCACTGAATATAGCACACAGCCGCCATCTTGAATATATAAGACATTAATATCGACACTCTATTACAGTTACAATCACGAAACGCAGAAAATATGTAGTAAAAAGGCTTTCTCTGCAGAAGACGCAAGATAAACGATTCCATACATTCAAAATGATGGATGGGCGAACTTTTTAAATGTTTCAAACAATTCCTCTGAACAAAAAGCGGAATTACAATGACACTTAGTAAACGGGAAGTCTTATGTAGGATACAACACTTACCGTTCATCACAAGAACATTGTCTCCTTAATACAGTAACTACACCCTTACGTTACGGAGAAAGTAGGCTATATGTTCTTTACTGAACATCTTGTTTAATTATTTACTCCGTTTCCTTATAAAATCGATCAAATTTGAAAGATAAGTAGGCTATATATTATTACTAGCAACCCGACCCGGCTTCACCCGGGAACAGTTATGAATGCAGTACCGGTACGTGATAAGCACTTTTCTTTCGATGTCAATGAATTACGACGTATATCCGTTTTACGTCTAGGCATGATGGGTTAAAATCACTGACTGGACTATTAATTATATTGTCATGGAGATGCATGTGCAACGAATTCTTGTCAGGCGTAATTTAAGAATAGTGAGGTGCATGAAACACAAATCCCCCTTCTGTCCAATCTTAACTTGACTGTGCATTTTGCGGAACGAAAAGTTCACAGGCGAAATGAAGAAAAGCCGAGTTGCACTTCCAGAGAAACTCCAAACACAAACACTCTTCTCTGAAGTCTTAACTCAACATGACTCGACAGTTTGCTGCTGGCTGTATCTTGGGTAATAGGCTCGCCCACTAGCTAGGCTGTAACTGGGGTGATAGGCTCGCCCCTAGCTAGCTCGTAAACTGTCGCGTCAGTAATTGAATGGAGATTGTTGAAAGAAATGAAAACGTAAAAACACTTAGAGTGGGCGTTGTGTTGGAGAATGAGATATGCTCTCGCGGACTTATTGTAGAACGTTTCATGAAAACACAATTTACACTCATAGTATATTGATATTTTTAACGGTTTGCCCAGCGTAAGCTTAAAAAGCGCACAGACGTCAGGTTTCTTTTCGACTATTACACTGAAATCGTCACTGCTTGGCTTCCTTTGATCATAAATAAATTATTTCTACAGAAGCCTTCCTCGAGATATCCTTTACAGAATGGTGAAAACCGCATCAAAATCCATCCAGTGGTTCCCAAGATTTCCCGTGACATCCAACAATCGGGGATTTTGTTTTATACTAAGTAGAGATACATTCATACTTTTTCATTTGAGACTGTTTCGCCTTTCAGCGTCCAGTCTGTAAGCCTCTGTTTGCGAACAAGTCGCCTCCATGATCCGCTATTAGCAGTTAACACTGCGGCCTCCTCTGCTTCTACACCTCTCACTTTGAAATCGTTCACCACGAAATGCAACCATCGCCTCCTAAATCTACCTCTGCTTCTCCTACCCTATACAGCCGAACTTATTAACCTCTTAGGTAATCTCTCCTTCCCCATTCTCTTCACATGACCCCGCCATCTCAGTCGGCCCATACGAATAGCTTCATCTAGCGTGTCCATTTCTAACTTAGCCTTTATCTCTTCATTACGAGTACCTTCCTGCCATTGTTCCCATCTATTTGTCCCAGCAATAATTCGTGCTACCGTTATATCAGTTATATCTAGCTTATGTATCAGATATCCTGTCGATGCCATAATCTCTCACGATGCTAAGCATCTTCTCTCTGGTTACCCTATCGTACGCATTCTCTAGATCTACAAAACACAAACATAACACTGTCTATTCCTCTCGTAGCATTTCTCAATAACTTGGCGCATACTAAAAATTTGATCTTGACATTCTCGTTGTGGTCTGAAGCTAAATTGGTTTTCATCCATCTTACTCTCGGCCAATGTTCGAAATCTCCTTTCTGCATTACCTGAATACACTTTGCCTGGGACACGTATCAAAGAAATGCCTCTATAATATTATTGCAATCTTTCCTGTTACCTTGCTTATAAATTGGTGCCATTACTGCTTTTGTCCAATCCGAGGACAACTTTCCTAAATCCCATGCCAATTCGATTATCCTATGCAACCATTTCAGCTCTGCTTTCCCACTATACTTTACCATTTCTGGTTAAATTTAATCTACCCCTGCCGCTTTGTGACATTGTAGTTTATTTACCACCCTCTATACTTCCTCAACCGTGATCCTGTTCCCGTCCTCATTCTCCTACTGCATAATCTCCAAATCTGCTACATTTCCAGACAAGTCTCCATTAACATTAGGAAGTTTTCGAAGTATTCCTGCCATCTTCTCAGTGCTTCCTTGGTATCTACAATGAGTTTCCCTGAATTATCAAGACACTACTCATTTCTCTTTTTCCTCCATTTTTAAGATTTTTAGGCCTCCAGAAAGGTATTCCGGCAACTTTACCTAACTTCTCTAATCTAGCTCCAAATTTCTCCCATTACTGTATTTTGTTTTGGACTCTATTACTAAGTTATTTGTTTGGTTCTGTTCTGTTCCTTTCCTCTCTGTATGCCAGATTCCTTGTTTGAAGCCATTTTTGTAAGCCTTCTTTTTACTTACAAGCAGACTTCACTATGTCATTCCACCAGGATGTGCGCCTTTTCCTGTCATTACACACTGCTGTCCCAAGACATACCTTTGCTACAACTAGTGTTGCATCCCTGTATCATCCGTTTCAGTGTTCTGCAATTCTTTACTATCTACTCTAGAAAACAGGCTGCCCAAGTGGCTTTTGGACGTCTCTCACATCGTGTGTTTCTGAACAAAGATCTAAGTATCTGCACGAAAGTATTGGTGTACCAAGCTGTTGTTATTTCTACGCTACTCTACGGATGTGAAACCTGGACCCTATATCACCGGGACATCAAGAAACTAGAACGCTTTCATCAACAAAAACTTAGATCAATCATGAACATCAAATGGGATGACTATGTAACTTATATAGCAGTCCTTGAGAAAGCAATGATAAACAGTATTGAAGCCTCCATTGTTGGTCATTGGCTTAGATGGGCAGGCCATATCCATCGTATGAGTGACAGCACACTACCTCGGCAAATCCTGTATAGTGAGCTCAACACTGGCAAGAGGCCATGTGGTGCTCCTTTAAAACGATATAAAGACCAACTCAAGCAGACCATGAGAAGAGTAAAGATAAACCCAAATACTTGGCATACTCTTGCACTGGATCGCCCTCGCTGGCGTGCTACCATCTCAGCTGCAGTTGCACAGTTTGAGCAGGAACGTCGTAGACAGGAAGAGGAAATTCGCCAGAGGAAGAAGATACGTCAAATACTACCACGTCCTCCACCCTCCATCTGATGCAACATATGTGGTCGCATGTTCTATGCGAGAATTGGCCTGATAAGCCATCAGCGCCATCATCATCGTCTGGACTAAAGATTATGGAACTGCAGGCGAGAAGCGTAAACTCGGATACGAGTATCGGCCGACGACGACTCTTTGGAATTTCTCCTCAATTATTTCCATATATTTCTGCCTAACTTCCATATCTTGGAGATTTTCAACCGTAATCCGTCTGTAAACAGCCGTCACTTTCTGCACTTTAGGTCTAACTATGCTTAATTCACAGCAGATTAGTTTGTGGTCTGTTTCATCAAGACATCCTATGAAAACCCTGCAATTCCTGATCAATTTCCTAAATTCAAAGTTAGCAATGACATAGTCTATTATTGACCCGGTTCCTCTACCCTCCCTTGTGTATCTGTGAATCTCCTTATGCTTCGAGAATGAGTTCGCAAACAATAAACCACTTGCAAGCACAGAATTCCAATGAACATTTCCCATTGGAGTTCGCTTCCATATCCTCACCCCACTTAACCATTACCTAATCATACTCTTCAGTTCTATTTCCTATCCTAGCATTGAAATCCCCCATCGGTACTACACTATCCTTATTGTTAACTCTCACTACCACATCACTCAGTGCCTCATGAAATCTGTCTACTTCGTCCCGATCCGCCTCGTCACATAGAGCGTACACTGATACAATCCTGACATTTCCAAATCAATCCACATTAATCGTTCATTTACGTACCTCACAGAAACTATGTTACGCCCTAAGGTTCTCTTGGTATAGCTCTACTCCCTACTTTGCCCTACCTCGTTTCACACCTGACAGTATAAATTGTAATCTCCCACTTCCTCCTCTCTATCTCCCTCTATCTCTATATTGCATATTTGTATATGAAAAAAGGTTTTTTATATTACTGTATCTATCGCACGGAAGAAGAGCATGCTGCCTCATGTACAGCTGCTATGCTGCGTCTCCCTCTATCGCACTGAAGAGTATGCTGAATGCTTCTCTGTTGCTCACCGCTCGCTTACTCAAATATTCGAATTTTAAAGCGTGACAGCCGTGAGTTTTGACCGATTTTGTTTAGGCAACATAATACTACCGAGTTCGCAATAAAGATATTATAATGTTTATTTCAATGAGGAAACGGATGAGTGTAAATTTATAGTAGCCTACCAACGCATCTGGGTTTGTTCTTTTATGCACACACACAATTGCGGCAAAAAAAAGAAAAAAAAAAAGAAGCCTGGGTGAATTTCCTCCAGAACAAAATGCAGATCATTAAAACAAACAGGGGAGCGTGGTTGCGCAGCGGTCAAGCTCTCACCAAGGTGGACCAGGTTCGAACCCGGTCAATACATGTGTTATTTTCGAAGTGAAATGCCATGTCCTGTGGTTCAGATTCCACGTAAAAAAGGAGGTCCGTGGCTCATGATCGCATGATAAACACTCACGTAAAACTAAAAGCTTCCTTTTATTAATACAACTCAAATGGTAAATTTTCCGCAGTAGGATGCATTTTACCCATAACTTATCAAGAAAATAACCGTTCAACATCAAGCCCTTCACAAACTCATCATCACCATAATGTTGCTTCACGAGAGTTACCTCAAGTAATCTCACAGTCAGGGAACTATTGTCACTAATTGTACTGAACACTTTATTTTTTCTCAAAGTTAAGTATAAACCATCTCGAGAGTCTTTTAGAACGACCTAAATTAATATCAGTATACTGAATCTGCCACATTCAGATTATCTAACTCAGGCTTCAAAACTTTGTTCAACTTACCATAAATATAGCCTGCAGTGGGCAGTCTCCAGTGAGCCTTGTTCAACTTACCATCATAGTAGCCTCCGACAAGATCTTCGCCCTTCTGTCCTTTATCGCTTAGTCCAGAATCTTTACGCCATGACACCAGATGATCCATATCGCATAAGGGACCAGAGCGCTGCGCTTGGTAGAACAACAGCGACTTGTACAGGGCGTCGGTGTAGTTATATCCTATAAAATTAATACATGTTGGTAAAAAAATGCGAAACATTAGTCAATGAACATGCGGATAATCCAGAGCAAAAAAGAATTTATCCAGAAATAAATGATACTTATCTATGGCGAGGCAGTGAAAACACGCTATCAGCGCCATCGGCTAATATAAGATAATCAAATAACTTAACCAAAACCAACAATGACTAAAGAGGGTAGAGTGGACAAAACTGTCGACTCCACCGGCGGCTATAGCTCCATCCACTCGCTCTTCAGAGACGAGTTTGAAATTCCTCATTGGCGTGTCGTGTACATGATCTAATCGGGATTCCTAAAGACAGACAATAGCCACCGAGAAGTTTGACATTAATTTACGTAAATGTGTTAGTTATTACAGTTCCATTGTAATAGTGCCTTAGTGTGGACTTAAATAGAAGTATGTACGCTTCACTGTCTACCATACATCGCCATCCCTAGGTGGAGAAGATGGTGTTTGGGAGCACATTTCCACCTCTATATCATCGTCCAAAGACAAAGATTTAGGACAGGCTTCCTCCTTGAACGGCTTTTCGACAGCATCTTCATTTCGTTTTCTCGCCTTTGTGACGATTTGCCTTATCTCTATCCCAAGACTGGGAATCAGAAACCATAATATCCCGTACACGTTTCTTTCGTTTCTTCAAGCGGTGACGTCTGATTGGGGAAAGAAAATACGGCTTTCCCTCAGATGTCGGAGCGAGAGGTCTCTGGGACTTGTGACCCTCCTCTACCTTAGATTCAGGCAGGATCTCCTGGTTGTTGGACTTAGCTCATCACTCCTCTGATGGACGGAAGAGCGAAAGGACTATGATGCGGGAACTACGCTGTCAGCGGGAAGGTGACTGTTCTCCACTGAAGTATTGTCTTGTTTGGATGGCCAGGCAAAGATTTCTTCCCCCTTTAGTCGGGTAAGTCTTCTTTGTCGACTGTTTCGGAGAAAAAGAGGCCTTCCTTTTTTATGGTGCTGGTTGAGATTGTTTAACTGGTGCCTTCTTTATAGCGTTCGGACAGACAGGATTCACTAAAATAATGAGGGGAGATTTTAATATAGATGAAAATATTGAAATCGAGGATACAGCACTTGTAACGAAAGTGGGAGTGGTGAAAGTGGGCATAGCTGTAGTTTCAAACCGATACCTGAAATTCGGGGGCATTCGCATCAAGGTACCTTTTGCGAGCGTCGTGATATGGAAGCCTATCAAGGGTCCTAATCTCCTGGATCTTGGCTTGTGAAATGAGGACGCTGCGTAGACCGAAGAGCGTGGTTTCCCTGGCATTTGGGACAGATCATGGGAGGCGTACAATTATCATCCTCACCCTTGCTGCACTCACTGCACACAGACTTTGACGAGCACCTGGCTGAAACATGCCCAAATTTCTGGTACTGACAGCAGAGCAAAAGTGGATTGATGTATAGTCGAACAACGCGTAAGTTGATGGATAGACGGTTGAACATCGCAATGGTACGATGTGACCTCTTGTTTACGAACCACATCACCCTCAAAACGGAGAACAAAAGCGCCAGTATCCAGTCTGTGTTCCCCAATTTTCCGGGTAATGCGTCTAATCTGTGACGCGTCATCTCCCTAGATCCCGCAATAGCACCGCATCGCTGTTTAGATTGAGGTTGCGATGGAAGATAACTTCACGGACCTCATTCAGCGTTTCGTGCTTTTGACCTGAATGGAAATTTTTCCAAACTGCGTGCATTCCAGCAACGCTTCGGTTTTTCTCCCGGCCAAGGGTATGCAGTAATAGCTGACCGTTCCTAAGCTTCAAAATCCTGTTGAGTTCTCTGAATTTCCCCTCAATTTCTTCACTAAATACTATAGATTTCACCAGTTTAACCTCCCCCGTCTGTCCTGGCAACTACTAGCCTTGTCGATTGGGGAACGCTCTAGCAGTACTTCATCTCATCGCATCGCACCCCAGCAAGCTAATTAATTAATTAATTTAGCAAGTTAATTCCTTAATCTTGACGTCCTTTGCGTTCTACTATGACCTGCCAGCCCCAAAGGGGCCTTAAGAGTCATATCAGAAAAATTTCGACAGACAGCATTAGGTTGAAGGGATTTGGGTGATTACCTTTGAGTCTAATTGGCCAGAATATGGCCTAGTGCATTTAAGCATTAGAAAGACGGAAGATAGAAAAGGATAGTAAAAGTTAGAGTTCAAAAGAGAAAATCAGAGAGGGAGGGTATTGATATTTGAAAGTGAAAGTAAGAGTGCTAGGAAGCTTGTTGATGTTTAAGTGCTATAGTAGCATGCAAGAATTATTCAATGAGGATGCGGGGGCGCTTATGGCGGTTCCCCCTAGCTCGGTAATCACCCAATCTGTTTATGAGAGGATTTCGATTATGTGTGGCTGTTCTGTAGAATTTTGTTGCCTGTCCTCTAATTCGCTCCTGGATGGTAGCGAGGATGTAATCGATATGCAGTTGAGCATTGCGAACATACCAGGGGGCAACTGAGATTGTACGCAATGCTCGGTTCTGAACAACTTGAAG
Organism: Meconema thalassinum; assembly: GCA_946902985.2. Classification (NCBI taxonomy): domain Eukaryota; kingdom Metazoa; phylum Arthropoda; class Insecta; order Orthoptera; family Tettigoniidae; genus Meconema; species Meconema thalassinum. The sequence continues at coordinate 1,721,641,884 of OX336388.2, read as the reverse complement.
TTTGTTGATCGTGGAGGGTGCGGCAAATCCCCATGCTGGACTGGCATATTCCATAATAGGTCGTATTACGGTTTTGTAGGTGAGGAGTTTGCTTTTGTCATCTAAGGCTCCATGTGACCTAAGTAAGGGCCAGAGCTTGGCTTGGATCCCTTTCGCTTGTTCCGCGCGTTGAGTAACCTCCTTAGCGAAAGTAAGGCCTTGATCCAGCGTGACGCCTAGATATTTAGTGGCTGACTGCCATCTGATTGCTTCACCGAAGAAGTTGAGGTCCTGGACTTCAGTGTGTTTACGTTTCTTTGCAAACAGAGTGGCAGAACATTTACTAACATTAATTTTAGTTCTCCATCTCCTTAGCCAGGGTACTAAGGTGTCGAGAGCGACTTGGAGTTTATGTGTAATTCTATGCCCTCTCCAGGAGGTAGTGGAGATGGCAGTATCATCTGCATAAAGGTGGAGGCTTGTAGCGTCTGTAGTGGGCATGTCAGAAACATAGATATTGAAGAGGGAGGGAGCGATGACGCTGCCCTGCGGTACACCGGCTTTGATCCTGCTTATGGAGGAATGGGCATCATCCACCTGGACATAGAATTTCCTGTGTTTAAGGTAAGATTGCACGACCTTTAATAGGTGGTCTGGGAAGGCAAGGTGCTTCATCTTGTACAGCAGACCACTGTGCCAAACTTTATCGAAAGCACGACTAATATCTAGGAAGCAAACTCCTGTCATACGATTTTCGTTAAACTGGCGCGTAATGAGTTCGATGAGCCTAAGTAATTGGTGCACCGTGGAGTGGCCTTGTCGGAAGCCGAACTGCTCATCATTAATTGTGTTATCTAAGTAGGTCTTCAGCCTGACAAGAAGGGTCATTTCAAAGAGTTTTGAAATGATAGAGAGGAGACTAATGGGCCTGTAGTTTTGTGGGAACGTGCCGTTAGAATTTGGTTTGAGGATCATAATGACTTTGGCTAGTTTCCAGGCTGAAGGAAAGTAAGCGAATCTGTAGATGGCGTTGAACAGTTTGGTTAGACATGTAAGAGCATTTTTGCTCAAGTTTTTGAGAAATGATGCTGAGACGTCGTCAGGGCCAGGGGCCTTGCGGGTCTTCAGCTTCTTGATGTGGTTGAGCAGCTCGGTAGGCGAGACAAATCTCAAGCCCTGGGGAAATCCGCCCTGGAAGCCGCCACGAAGGTCATGACGGACTTCGTGAACAAAGTCATCGTCACAAGGTTCCCGGTTAGGCTCACAGGCTTTTTCAAAGGTATCCGCCAGAGCGTTAGCCTTGTCAACGTTGTTGAAGACCAATCCACGCGTGCCATGTAATGGAGGGATAGCAGTTCTTTTCTTTAGCAGTTTTCTGGCCATACCATACAGAGAGCTGGAGTTTCCAGCCATGTTCCCTAGTTTGGTTTGCCAAGCTTGGTTTCTAAGGTCAAGCATGGCAGAATGGACAATGCGTTTCAGACGATACCACTCTTGCTTGAGTCGAAGGTCCCGGGAAGTTTGCCACCTCCACCTGAACATATTTTTCCGTTTGATTGTGGCAAGAAGAGCAGGGGGGATGGTGAAGGACTTGTGTTTCCGGTATTGAGGACCAATGACTGCAGTGCGGGCGGCATGTAGGAGTGATTGAGTGAACTTCTCTGTGAGGTAGTCAATGTCTTCCTCACAGCGAATGCTGGGATTACCAGCAACGGTAGTTTTTAGGATGAGCTGGAAGTGTTCCCAGTCAATCTTTCGAAGATGAAGAGGGATTTTAGAGCGGGAAGGCCTGTAGGTAGTGTTGAGTTTGATAAGGATAGGGTCGTGATCCGAGTCGAAAAATTTGAGGTTGAAAACATCAATGGGGATATCCAGGTCCTTGCTTATGGCAATGTCCAGAGTATCGGGGAGTCTATTTGGATCAAACGGAAAATACGTGAACTCAGACGGAGGATGAATTAAACACCCGTGATCATCGCAAAATTTCTCAAGCAGCCTGTCCTTGGCCACGGTGAACCGGCTATTCCACAGAGTGTTCTTGGAGTTAAAGTCACCCGCCAATATCACTGGGATATTGCCCGGCAACAGTGCCTCCAGATCTGTCGGTATAACCGGAGCACTTGGAGGCAAGTAACAGGACACAAGGCGATAAGGTCCGTTGCTAAGTTCTATCTGTATGATAGTGGCCTCAACAAACCTCAAGTTGTCAGGTGTGGGGATGCGCTGATGTGCCAGGTCTGAGTGCACGATTATGGCTGTGCCACCACCCGGACGCCCTACTCGGTCATTGCGGTACATTCGATATCCTGGGATGTAGAGTCTGGTGTCAGGCATAATGTTGGTTTCGCCTAGTAGAGCAATGTCGATGTGTTCCCGATGTAGGACGTCCGAGAGTTCACCTTCCTGTGACTTTAGGTGGAACGCATTCCATGCCATTATCCTGGTAACGGGGGCGTTGCGTGGATTTGCCATTAAAAAGGTATTGGGTGCATACTTTCATAATAATTTGAAGTCGGGAAGACGTGTCGGGAGCTCTGATGAGACGCTTGAGGATGTCCTTCACGATGGTGAAGAGATCGCGAAGGGAGGGGTCAGTCATTAATTTGAAGATCTCAAACATATCGTTTGAAGCGGTCGGAACAGTAGTGCTTGGGGCAGATGCGGGACGGGAGAGGACGGGGAAGTTACTGCTAGTCATAGCAGGGGGTTGGGAAGTGGTAAGGGGGGGGGGAGGGGGTAGGAGGAGTTGGGGTAGGGGGGGGGGTAATGGCTTCAGCGTAGCTAGTGCCTCCTCGAATGCGGTTGCGTTCTGGGACGTGGCCCGTAGATGCTTTGCGCGCAGATGGAAGACGGTTGTTGAAGGTAGCTGTGAGTTTTTTATATAATTCACAGCCTCTGTAGCTGGCGGTATGTTTTTCACCACAGTTGGCACATTTGGTGGTGGCATCTTTGTGGCCGTAGAGTGGGCAGTCTTAGGATTTGTGTGACTCGGCACATATAACGCAGCGGGGTTTGCAGAGGCAACCGCTGGAGGCGTGGCCGAACCCCTGGCACTGATAACACTGTACGGGACCTGATTGGCCTTGAGATCTGATCACTGATACGGTGTTGTAGAGGAGGGTCTTGAGGTCATATATGTTCCTCTCAGGGGCCGTGGTAGAGTGGGCAAACAAAAAGAGAGGGAGCCTCTTGGAGCGATCGCTGGATTGCGTGAGCTGACTGACCCTTTCAATGGAGTGTCCAAGTTCGATCAATTTCTGATGAATGCGGTCCGTGTTGGTGGAGTGGTGCAACCCTCGGATGACTACCTTTCTGATGTTTTTGGGGTCTGTGGGTCTGGTGTGGAACCTTGGTTGCACTCGATCAAGAATTTTGTGAGGATCCTGTGCTGTTCAGGAGTATTGACAGTGATCCTCACAGTGTTGGGCAGATTCTTGATCTTGAAGGTGAGGCCCTTCTCAACAAGAATGTCGGTAAGGTTATTAATGTCTGCATCACTCTTTATGTATATTGGATGGATCTTGATCTTGAAGGTGAGGCCCTTCTCAACAAGAATGTCGGTAAGGTTATTAATGTCTGCAACATTCTTTATGTATATTGGATGGACCGCAATCTTAGGGGCAGGGGGGGGGGGGGTTCCTGGCAGAATTGGATGAGGTGCCAGGTTGCGGATCAGGGATGGGCTGCTCCCCTGTGAACTGAGATTGAGGGAGGCTATCAAAGGGGTCAAATGGGTTGAGGGTGAGCAGTGACCTGAGTTGGTATAAGAGAGCAACCCTCTGTTGATGATTTTGGCCGTTTTGTGGTCATGGGTCATCCTCTCTCAATATTCCGATCGAAGAGTTATCAACGGTGCGTTCAACTCAGCCAAAGCAATACACACCTGGCGATAGTAAATATCGATCGGGGTTCCTGTGGCTCGGAAAAGATTGAAAAGCTCAAATTAAATAATAAAAGTGGAAAAATGATAGAATAAAAATAAAAATAAATCTAGCAGGCACATACACTTCGACATACACAATGACTTATCCAGCTCGGGCATTAGGACATGCAGGGACTTGCGTTGTCAGGTGGATACCACTGCTAGAGTATGTGGCGCACCTACTGGATGTGTTCAATTTCCTGCTGAAGACGTGGGGTTCCTGAATGGCGGGATAAATCCATAACACTCCGAGTCTTACGATTGCGTCTAGTATAACATTTCTCGTATCACATTCGGTTATTACAAGAATAACATTAATTTATGTCTCAGCTATAGGATTCGGGTTTCTCTGCCTCATAGTAGGAACGTCAAAATTGTTTTACATATTCCTTTGGAAACATGTGCACTAACATGAAAGGACCTTGGCACAATTTGAGCCTGCGAGATGAAGTTTCTAAGAACGGCTCTCCAAAAAAGTTCGACTTGATCACATACAGAACGAAGTGATCCGATTAATCCAAGGATTAAGTGAATCTATAGAGTAAGGACTTAGGTCATCCAGACTAAAAGTGTTTGGGCACGTTAAACGTACGAACAGCACAAGATTACCACGTCCATATATTGAAAGAGGACTGCCAGGCAGGAGACCGGTTTGAAGACCAAGAAAGAGGTGGATGTACCAACTGAAGGGTGATGTGACGAAAAGAGTATAGAACAGGGAACATGTCTTAGACAATGAAATCTTTTTCGACAGGCGACTTTAGAAAATGCATGTTACAACCACCCTACCCGGCACGCTGGAGAGTCAAAATGATGATGATAATGATCGTCTAGGAGTGAAAAGATCTACTCAAAAAAAGCTGAAGACATCCTAATATTATTATTATTATTATTAGCAATAGTAGTAGTAATTGTAACGGTAGTAGTTGTATTAGTAGTAGTACCGGTAGCAGTAGTAGCTGTAGAACAAACAACACACGATTTCACAAGTTTCTTAATAATAACAATATATCACTGCTTCTATTTTATGACCGCATACGATCACTTTCGAAGCGGTTCTCCCAGTACCTTTTTATGTGTTCTGTTCTTCGTGCCCTTTGTTGTGTTGAAAATATTCCTGCTGTGAGTTTCTTTCTTGACAATATGAAGCAGAGGTTTATATTCTGAAATTTTTGTTTAATTCTATCTTGTGATATTTTCTGGTGTAGGGCCAATTTCCTTCAGATCTCTAATTTCTCTATCCCATCTGCATACTGTCGTGGTATATTTTTAGGTGAAATTGTATTGTGGCAGTTGTTTCAGAAGTCTTGAATCCTCCATTCGCATTATGTGTCCAAAGAATCACTCTCTGCTCTTAAGCATGGTATCAGTAATGGGTTCCAATTCCTTGTACAAGACTTTGTTAGACACTATCGGCCACTGTCCACTTTCTGGCATTTTTGTTGATACAAGTTCTTCCTATTGAAGAACCCGGTGCAAGAACCAGACAGACCCACTTTTTGGTCAATTTAGTTTTTTTGCTGTAAGTTATCACAAAAGAAAACTCCACCCATCGGTGCAAGAACTGAGCTGCTCCACTGATTTGGTGCGTAACCACCTGCTTTAATATGTGACAAATGAACTCTAAATATCCTTTTTCATTTACAATCGCTCATCAGCAATGTTTCATCAGAGAAGATGGTTTATGTCCCAGGCTGTATTGTCTTGAAATGTAGCATGGGATACCTTAATACCTTCCCTAGATTTTTCCATTTCTGCGCTATCTCCTCGGGAGAGGACTGTTCAGCCAGCAGATCATGTATCGACCACAGGTTAGAAAGGGGAGAGCTTGATAAGAATGAGAACATGAGACAGAGAAGGGAGTTGCACGATGAGTTTCATGCACAGCAGTACTGAATGAATAGGTTGAACAATGGATCGAACAATCCCATTTACTGTGGTCCTCATGGTAGTATGCTATCAGAGCTTAAAGAGTGAACCATAACTTGCATTAGAGTGATACCCAACACCTAACCAAGTGAGAGTGATATCCCCAAACAAATAGTCAAACGAAACAATGTGTGCTCTGTGCTGTTATTTAAAGTCTTGTCTTTGAAGAATGCATCAATGTGTACTGTACTGCAGGTCATACAATGAGCTAATTGTATCTATTTACACTACAAATACAAAAAGAAAAAATATGCAATACTGGTAGGCTACTTAGATTTTGTTCTTTCTATTGATTCTATTGTAGAAAACCAAACACAATTCTCACTATGAACAATTTAACACTGTCTTATAAGACAATGACAACAGTAATTTTTAAATTAATGACATGTTAAGCTAAACCAATAAATGAGGAGTTTCATCAATGGCAAAGGGCTAATGCTATGTAATAGATCGGGGAGGCATTCGTGTACGAATGTTAGGATTATGAATAAATTATGCACTTACGATTAGCTGCCACGCTGCTGATCAAGAGGAATGAGAAGAAGAGAAAGTTCATGAATACTTGGCACAGATTGCAGCACCTCTTGCTCTGATATCACTGTCAGTGCACAGTTTCCACGTCTCGTGGAACACTTCAGCGAGTATTCCTCGTGAAAGGATTGTTGACTTCTATCACAGGCAGGTAGCTTACATTCGGCCTGATACGTACTAGAAAAGAAATACCATAACATTGGAAGACTCTGGAAACGAGATTGAATATTTCAACATCTTGCAAAGCGTACATTTCAACCATGGTGTTGCATAATTTGTACTTTTGCATCAGTCTTGCTATAACATTGCGTGCGCCGATAGCTATATTTCAGGGTCGGGACAGCAGGAAAATAGGGTCTGTATATGGTGTTGTTCTTCAAAAGGTATTTTGATTATCTTAATCATATCCTTCAGGATGCATACTTTGAAATTAGAAAACATAAAAGATGTTATGTTCCATCAAAAAGTTATTTGCAGACCCAAAAGTGAAAGTGATGTGTAGATTCAAATTAGAATATCTGAAGGCACATAAGAAGATTAATGTGATTTATGGGGTAAATGTTCTTTGAAAAAGAAATGAGGCATTCAAAAAAAACTTAATGGTCATTGTTAATTTAAGGTTGGAACATCGAGGCCATCTGTCCCTGCTAACACAGTAGCGTAATTATACAACTGTATTCAACTTTGAAACGGCTCCTATCATCAATTCAATGTGCTGTGATCAATAAAAATGCATTGTGCCCAGTGGCGTAACTAGGGTTTGCTTCAGGAGGGGTATGAACTGAGTCGAAATTACATTGGTATGTGGGGGTGTGAGGGTACGGTCATAATAAGACATAATCAATGAAAGCTAATATACGATCCCGAACTTCCTAAACCTCCTATTTATATATTTTTCATGTTATATTCAGTACGGTAGCGTTTGTTACGTTGTATTTACACTTGCCAATGTGCAAATGCTCAAAGAATCATAATATTCTTGATATTAAGTTATAAAATCCAGTTTTCTTCGCGAAATCATCTGGCCCTTTCTATTTCCCAACATTGTATAAATTACGCCTTCGGTGGCGTAGTTGGTAGCATGTTGAACTGCTATGCCCAAGATAGCGGGTTCAAACCCGGCCGAAGTCGTCGGATTTTTTAAGAGCGTTAAAAATCCTTCAGTATGCCTTCCTTCGGAGGGGAAGTAAAGCCGGAGGTCCCATGTCATAGATTTATCGCATGTAAAAGATCCTTTCACAGACTAAACTTGTGTAAAGCAAAATTGTTAGGTTAGATTTCGTCAGAACGCTCTATCAAAGTTCCAACGATCACCACTAGGTATCATTGATATCTGGTGGCGAAAATTGGAACTACTTGAAATTGAACGGAACTTGTAGCTCACCCTTTAGGGTGTCCGCTGGAAGCAGCTAGGCTACAGACTCAGGCGAGCCGAACATGTCCTCGGACACTCCCGGCACTAAAAGCCAAACGATAAATAAATAATAGTATAAATATTAATAAACTATAGCTTCCAACTAAAATTGAACTTAAAACAGCTTAACACAATAATATTCACATTCCCAAATGACACACACGCTTGGGTACTATAACAACTGATTAATCTTGTAGCTCACTGCCACCCGTCGGGCTAACTGAACAGGTGACCATTCTGATCATTCAGAAAGTATTAAGTTAGGGTACAGCTAAACATAATACACGAGTGAAAAAATAAATACTTTCAAATTACTAAGTCTAAACTTACACAGTCCAATCATTTGTTACCAATCCGCAGATTGGTTATATATATCTGCATTAAAAATTAAAAACGTACAAATTTCATATTTTATTATTTGCCTGTGGGGGGAATTGGTTCCCAAGATAACACCCCCTGCCCCCGTAGTCCACTGGTCGTGTCCTGATATCGAGAAAGAATATTGTGCAAGTTTTAACACTTCTGAACTATAATCAACTGACCTACTAAAATGAGATAATTTACCCATATCTGACCACAAAGTAATTTGATAAATCCAGGGTCGTTACTGTTCTCACTTAAAAATTGTAGAATGGCGAAAGTATTTCACAGCATTAATTTGAATGAATCTGCACGTATCTTGCAAATATACTATAGTTGTCTTATATCACACAATACACGTCACTTGCTTGTAGACTAGCTTTAAAAGCAAAGCAGTACAATGATAACTTGAAATGAAGCATAGGCTCGCGTAGAGACGACGTTTTGGGATTTTTAAAAAACACCCGGTTAAACGTCTAAAAAGAGGACAATTCCGGTCGTTATTTAATTTGAGGGGCTTGGACATCGTGATCATTTAGCCCTGTGCACTTGGGTGTGTGTAGAATTTGTCTGATGATCTGTGTTATTGTGGCGTCGGCAGTAGTGTGTGTTCTAGTAATTAAGGTGAGGATTGCGAAGGAGGTGGCCGTGGCCTTAAATTAAGAACCATCCCGGCATTTTCCTGGAGTCAACGTGCGAAAATAACGGAAAACCACTTACAGGATGGCTGAGGAATTGAATCCGCCTCTTCTCAGTTTTGTCTCACGAGGCTGAGTTTTCCAGCCCTCAGACCAGAATTAAATTTCTTCTGATGACCTCGCTGTTCCACCCCATAAACACATCAATAACGAACTCTTTAGAGCCAGGAATCGAACCCGAACCTTCGGAGTGACAGCCAAGAAGACATGTCATGGTTTAAGGAGGTCGTCTGGTAACCCTTGATTTAAGCAATTCATGTTTCCGTCTGGATTAATTCTTATTTCAATTCCATATACAGTACAATACCTATTGTAAGTGGGTGCTACATAGCCTATTGTCACCAATTAAAGCTTACGAATATCACTAGATGAACAGCGCTTGTCAGTTACACGTTTGGTTTGATTAGGGACCAAACATGGTGCCCATGTAATGGCATTTATTGACATTAGTAAATATACGATACCAAATCTATTTGTCAACCGAACCATTCACGATTATAAGGGAGGGGGCACTGCCGTGGATCTTACACGATTTGAAAGTGGCAAGGACGTATCCACTATCCAGATGATGATGATGATGATGATGATGATGATAATTGTTGTTTTAAGGAGTTTAACATCTTGGTTAAAAATGTTAAACTGAATGAGGAAGAATATGAACGCTGTAACAATTTTAAATATTTAGGGTCAATGATAGCTGAAAACAATGATACCGTATGAGAGAAGAAATACATGCGAGGATAGCAGCTGGAAATAGGAGTTAAAGCAAGCCTTGGTTGAAATCTGAAGTTGACGGTATATCGTACGGTAGTGAGACCTGTGGTGATGTACTGATGTACTGTAAGGTTTGGAGACTTGGACCATGGCACAAGGTGAAAAGGAATTGTTAAGGATATGGGAAATATACTCAGGAAAGTATATGGACCAGTAAAAGAGAGTGAATTCCGGCGAATCAGTAATAATATGGAGATAAGAGAATTATATGGTAAACCAGATATAGTAGTGGAAATAAAGAGCAGTAACCGGCCGCGGTGGTCTGTGGTAACGAGCTACCTCGTGCCTCGCTGGTATCGGGAGAGCGTGGGTTCGTATCCCACTTCGGCATTCTGAAAATGGTTTTCCGTAGTTTCCCATTTTCACCACCAGGCAAATACCGGGACGGTTCCTTTCAACATGTCCACGGCCGATATCCTTCCAAAATCCCTTCCCTGACCCTTTCTGAAAAGAAAATACTTGGCCATTGGCTGCATTAATAAAATTATAAATAAAGAGTAATAGACAAGTAGAAAGAATGACAGAGAACAGGATGGTAAGGAAGGTCTTCAATGGGAAGCTAGGAGTACGTCGTGCGACAAGAGAAGATGGCTGGATTACGTGGAGGAGTAGGCTATCTAAGAAAGATGGGAGTCAAAAGCTGGAGAACCGAAGCAGTCAACAGGGAAGAATGGGTGGAGATTGTCCTGGAGGCCAAGGCGATACAAGGGCTGTAGCGCCAAGGAGTAACTACAGTAAGTAACATATTGGTTATCGGCCTCTGATGTCAGGATGATCGTGAAAATGATAATGAACCTATAAGTTAAACTAATTACAAGCTTACAACTAAAACTAACTACCGACTTACATACTAGAAGAAGAAATGGGAAACAAAAGAAAAATAAGGGAAATTAAAAACATGGAAAAGAAATGCCCTCAACCCGAAAAGAATGAGGATTGAGGGACTTGTAAAACTATGAAAGACAAACAGGGAAGGGAAAGAGGAGAAGGTCTGCCCCAAAATGCAATAGAATAAGGTAAAAGCGGACCCAGCTCAGGAATCCCACGGAGTCGCCAACTCCAGGGCCGGTGGCTTCGGTGGCGTAAGTGGTAGCATGCTGAGCTTCTAAGCCCACGGTCGCAGGTTCAAACCCGGCCAAAGTCGTATGATTTCTTAAGTGTGTTAAAATCCCTCAGAATGCCTTCATTCGGAGGGGAAGTAAATCCGGCGGTCCCATGTCATAGCTGTATGGCATGAAAAAGAACCAACCACTAACTACACTTGTGGGTTAGAACTGATAACGCTCTATTAGTTACAACGTTCGCCGCCAGGTGCTGAATGCGGTGCCATCTAGTAGCCTAGTACGCAAGCTAGGTGTCGTGGACGGTAGCATTTGGTAGCAAAAGTAGGAACTACCTGAAATTATTGTCTGCAGTCCTTACTTGAATTAAAACAGATAACACACACAAATACAGCCATCACAATTAACACCGGTTATCAGTCAGATTCTACACACACCCAAAGTACACAAGAGAACAAGAGTTGACCAAAGGAGGTCGAAAGGAAAGATGACAGAGAGGAGCACGGCAAAAGTAAATGGAAGGAATGCCGGACTCAGCTGGAGTCCCGTGGTCGCCAACCCACGTCCCACTAGGCGTGAGCCCTTGGGGGGGAGTATCCAGAGAGGGGCTGCTAGGGCTGCAACCTCCCTCCCCGAAATGCTCTGAAATTTTTAGATAAATGAGACTTAATAAACAGCGGTTATTTTTGACGCTATTTAACCATAATATGAGATTGTACCATAGCAAGTACATGTATTATTATGAGAACCGGTATTAGTAAACTCACTAACGACGCTGAGTGGCCAATACTTGGTATTTCCAAAGAAAGAACATGATGGATTTATCGGGAGTGATATAAAATGGCCGCCAATGAGCTTCTATTGGCTGGGGTTTGACAACTAGTGCACCATGTTGGCAGCGTGAGATTATTCTGCTACGATGTAGATGAATTGGCTAGAATTCATGATCATGAAGATCAGGTTGCCTCCACCTCATTGCCACTTTCATACAATGGAGACCACCTCGTGGTGTTGCGGCTAGCGTTCTTGGTTGTCGCTCCGGAGGTCCGGGTTTGATTCCCGACTATGCCAAGAAATTTCAATTTAGGTGTGAGGGCTGGAACGGGTTACATTCAGACTCGTGAGTTGAAACTGGGAAGATTCGATTCCCATTTCACTCATCTTTGAAGTGGTTTTCCGTAGTTTCCCACTTCTACTCCAGGAAACGCACAGCACAAGTGGTCTCTGCTAAGAAATTTAATTCTGGTCTGAGGGCTGGAACGGGGTACACTCAACCCCTTGATGCAAAACTGAAAAGAGCTGGGTTTTATTCCCACCTCAGACATTCGAGAAGTAGTTTTCCGTGGCTACCCCCATCTACTCCAGGCAAATGCCGGGATGGTCCCTAATTTAAGGCCACGATCGCCCCCTTCCTAATCCTCACCTGTCTAGAGTGCATCTGTGAATTGTGCAAGCCGCATTGTGATAATCTGATAAATATCACGTCCTCATCTGTTCGAAGAGAACAGTGCCTCTTACATAATTCTGCAGTGAATGGCAAAGGCATCCTAATGACCTACATTTCATCCCAACTATGTACATTGTACGCCATTCTCTTTATTAAATTAAATTATAAATACATACTGCAATAACACAGGTTATCAGACGAATTCTACACACACCCAAGTATACGGTGCTAAATGACCACGATGTCCAACCCCTCAAATGAAACAACAACAATAATAACACCAGAAATAAGAAATACATCAACCTACTCTTCCTCTTCCGCCAAGTATCGATTTGTGCTAAAGGAACATAGATTTTCTCGTGATATGATGGGAATTTCTGAAATCCCTTTAAATCACACTTGTTCTATTATTGTTTAAGGGGTGGAACAGTGAGGTCATCTGCCTCAAACTTGGAAACTAAGATAAATATTCTAAGTCTGAAGATTTACTGCAATATAAGTAGCATATACGATACTGTATTTGCTGTTATTAGTCCTTTCAGTTTTCGACTACACACAGAAATACCTGAAAGGATATTTTGAGGTGTTCGGTGTGGGCACTAAAACAGTAGCCTACTGTACATTTTACTGTACTTTGTCAAATAATGAAAAAGGAAAAGGAAGTTTGATAGGCTCGATTTGCTCCATTTGTCATAAATAATAATAATAAATTAATAATGCAGCCAATGACCAATTAATTACATAATCAATCAAGTTGATTCTCAACAGGATTTAGTCAATGGTATAAGTCTATCTGTACAACTCTCACAGAGTTTACGCTCCTTTATTTTGTGTCATAAATAATAAAATAGGCCTACTAGATTATTTAACATATCTGAAGGGATGACATTCTACATATGGAAAATATTCCCTCCGTAAATTGCACGGTTCTAGGTTAAGAAACGATAGAGAAAATAATATCATCGTTTTCATACGTGATTATTACTTTGAATCAACATATTTAAAGAAATCTTCCAATGGAATGAGACAGAAATTTGTTTCTACGGATTCGTTTACCAGCTGTAGGTTAATATACTTAGCATTTCCAGGTTGCCTAACCATTTAGTGTTCTCCACGAAAACGTTCAAAGAAAACGGTGGGACAATCACCCCAAGCATTTCAACAGTTAAAAGACATTCTTCAATGTGAAGCGTACACATGCTACAGACACCAGAGAAGGAAGGAAGTAACTACACTTTATAACACAAATCATTCTTTACCTTTCAATGTTATGAAGAGATGCTGCAGAACATTCCCAAAGAGCATAAATGTCTCCCAAAATCATAACCGAAGACTATTATAATCACAAAGACTCCAAGGTAAAATCTTGACACTATACGTTGCCTACGAGATCATTAACGACCTTCGCATATTAAAAAATGGCATCATGGTAGTTGTTCAGTTGCTGCCGTAGATGGCAGGCGTTGTTTCCTGCAGACTTGTGCAGACCACAGATTACCTACTACTAGTGCAGACTTTAGTCACAGTATTGACGTCCGAAACGGGGGAGGAGCTTACGGTCAGCTGTTTGCAATATGGCGGCGAGATAGTGACGTGAAGTAATTGGGTGTGCGTTTGTTATGGCTTCTAATTTATAATGGCAAAATACTACATATTTTCTTTGATTGATAGAAATATTTTTATAATCAATTTAAATGCAGTGCCTAATTACTACCAGATAAAAATATTACCCACATGTAGATAGTTAATTTACTGTCTGTTGTTACATAATTATATGAAGCCTGTACTTGGGAGCCTAGCGGTATCGATGTTTTTATTAATTTAACAATATATATATATATATATATATATATATATATATATATATATATATATATCACATAACACAAAGGACGACTCCCTGATAATAAATTGAATCAAGCAACCCTGAATTTGCATGAATGTTTTGGGTTCAAAGAAGCGTTACTTGGGATGCTCAAATCATATTTCAATATTGCAAATATTGACCTACATACTTGCTGTTGAAAGGCAAGAATATTAATGTATTAATCTCTTGCCACAGGCAAGCTAAAATGGAGGCATCCTCTTTATCAATATATTTAATTAAATATTTAAAATACAGATATTTAATAAAGCTGGAGTCTCCATTTGAACTTGTCATAAGCAAACGGAACAGATCAAAAACTACACTTTAAGCCAAACCAAATTCACTCCTCAGCTCGACATAAACCATAATACCAATTAAAACCTATACAAAAGATACTCTCCTTACTGTTGTACAACTTTCAAACCAACTATTCGCACTCAAAACTGAAAAACCCTGAAATAGGAACTAATTAAAGTTAGAATAGCCTAGGCCGATCCGGGCTCCTGCTACATTACCGCATATGTATACTTAACATCACTATAACTTCAAAATTACGGCTATGTGACTTATCTGCCTGAGTAGTATAGGTGTTACCGGCCTGCCTGGGATGATGTGTCACCAAACCGGTACTTAAAACTAAGATTTTACATTTTAATTAACTAAATTCAACAGTAGGGAGATCATAGCCAATAACGCAATCTAAGCCAAATCATACTTCAATGACCTACATACTTGCTGTTCAAAGGCAAGAATATAAATTCTCTGGCAAATTAAGGCTAGGAACAGCATTTTTCTTAAGTTTTCAAACCATTCGGCTATTGTCAATCGGAAGAACCCCTAAAATAAGTTTACGAAGAGCGGATTACATTCTATGTACGGCACAGAAGTAATAGGCTACAAGTTTATCAGTATTTTTGATGTAGCTGAATCCATGTGAATACAAATTAGAGACAATAACTATCAATAATGAACAGTACCGGTGGAAAGAAGTCGTCTTCACAAAAATGCAGACTGCATACTGTCATGTAACATGTAACACGTTTTCCAATTGACAGCGCCGAAGCCCATCTTTCTCTCTGAACTTTTTGTACAGGAAAGTAGTGAAGATATTTCGTACCCGTTTTATACGATTTGCAACCGTATACAGAGCAGTACCTCTTCGAATTTGACAAATTTATTTCTGTTTCCATCTCGACGTCAATGCTTCACCATCTAAATAAACCTCACCAGTCACAATGTTACAGCTTCAACATTCTACCGCGTGGCTGCGCCATCCAACTTTTCTGACGTCAATAGATATCAATACAGTATGGACACTTCGGCAAAACCGGAAGAACGGATTTTCAAAAAAACAATTGATGAGGGGGAACACCAATACACCTGTAAGCCGCTAGGTAGCACCACTTATGGACAAACACATGATAAACAGCTGATTGATGATTGTATATTTTATGTCATTTATTTAACTCTATTTCAACACACTAGCACTCTTTATAATCAGATATTTTAAGAAAATAAATGACAAGAAAATAGAAAGTGTTAATACTACTGTGTTTTAATTCTAAGAAGTGTGGAATTTAATGTTTAACACCACATTCCTCCAGTCCAATGGTGTCGCATTGTGATTGCATCGTAACGATGAAAGGTTATGATATGTTTTTAATGATTAAATTAACACACGATATATTGAAAAGTGTGGAGGAAATGTGGATTTTGTTTCTTAAACTTTTGTAGTCTGAGATAATGCAATTTCAAGTTTTCTACAGTAACTGTAAATAAGTGTTAATTTTTAGCTTCCTAACGTCAATACCCGGGAATTTATTTAGTCAATAAAAAAGTCATGTTGATGGGTGGGGACAGCCTTATTATGCAGTGTTATTTTCACATTTCATGATATGCCTAGGCTACTTCTTACTCCTCATTTCTTAGCCTACTCACACTTCCGTTCATTATCTTGTGTTCCAAGAAGAATTCAATACCGGTACTGTAAGTCATGTGCTAAGGAATCTCTTTTCATTACCTTTATTAGTTCCACGTCTTTGTGTGGCTATTATAGGAGCAACAAGTAGCTTTCAGATTCAACAAATAGACTATACATTTACTGGTAGATTGTTTTGTTTAGCCTACAGATGGCCTAAAAATAAGTAAAGTAAAGCTGAAATACAAGCTCAGGGCTTAGAGTGAAGTATACCGGCCATCCACCCTTCGTACAGAGGCCTGCTTCTTTAATCCTAGAAGCCAAGGTCACGCCCAGGTCTCCATTCGGAGATCCTAAAGTCGTCATATTATAGTTTTGGACTGGGTTTTGATTCTTGGTTAATGCATGTTAGAATTTCCGAGTTGCATCGAGTTGTTCAAATTCCAAATATAAAAAAGAAAGGTTCTGTGGCTTATGATCACGAGAGCCACATAAAGCTACAAGTTTGCTTTGCTTTCTGTCGCTAGTGAATGTAATAAAGTAATATAACTGGTAAATAACACTTTGTGCAATGGTGTCGCCAATCAATCAAGAAAAACGCTCAGTCCTAAACTTGCTCTAACCATAGCTTAACACCAATCAGACCTAACTTGAACATCGTCACGACTAATAAGTTGTCATCTATCCGCACCGCACTTTTTACTTGTCAGTGGTATGTCAACTCCTTATTCTCCCCATTCTGCAGAAATGGAGATAATATAGGATGAGTTTTCCATGCGATGGATGGTTTTTACACCTGGATGAGAGAAGTGTTAGGCTCATAATGCTGTGTGGCTTTTGGAGAGGCCTGGGGCAGGTCATTCCAGTTGGTACCTGTAAGCGACATGTACATCATAGTGGAATTAATACTGGTCATTAGGAGGCCTATCTATATGCCATAGCGTCAATTACCAGGCCTACGTCAAGAGTTAACAAAGGGCTATCGTGGCGTAATCAGTTCACACTCTGCGCAGAGTGCTGGGATTCAGTTTCAAGTCGTAACAGCAGTCTTATTTTAAACACTTAAAGTTTCAAAGTATGTATAATTTTATTAATGCAGCCAATGACCATGTACTTTTCTTTTCAGGACGGATCAGGGAAGGGATATTGGAGGGAAATTGGCCGTGGATTTATTGAAAGGAACCGTCCCGGCATTTGCCTGGTAGTGAAAATGGGAAACCACCGAAACCATTTTCAGGACGGTAGAGGTGGGATTCGAACTTACGCTCTCCCGATGCCAGCGAGGCACGAGGTAGCACATTAGCGCTCTCGGCCACCAAGGCCGGTTCAAAGTATGTATGCCTCTTGGTAAGCTATAATCTGGAGTCATTTATATAACCATATTTTTTGACATACCGGTACTGTATATATTATTATAGTTCCAATTAGGACCTCTTTGGTCTATGACCCATGTACTTGTGTGTGCACGGTATTTGATAATCAGTGTTGTGGTGAATGTAATGTAATTGTTGTTTTAAGGGGCGGAACTTCGAGGTCATCTGCCCCTAGATTGTTGTGGTGACTAGCAGTGTTTGTAACTTGAACAGTACTCAAAAAAAGGTTTTGCATATTGCGATTTAGTGTTTTGCTATGTGTACTATCCTACCAGCGAATTGTTACCGGTGGCGGAAATCGGAACTAATGCGCTCCGCCCAGCCACACGCCTGCGATAGACGTGCAGTTGTCGCCAGCGAAACCTCATCGCACGTCATTTGTGTGTATGATTCATGCTGGGTCGTGCGCTGTGCGATGTGTTCTCATTGTATGACTGTACATGCGTTCTCCCTCTTGCCCAGCAACCGCTCGCGGCAGCCATAAAGAGGCGAGCTGACGTATGTATACACAACAGGCGTGCTCCACGTCTAGCAGTAACAATTCCCTGGTAAGGTAGTATGTAATGACATACAAAGAAAAACAACACACAATATGCTGTGCAAAAGCATAACATAAGTGGCAATCTTTTTCATGTTGGGGCATATCAATACCATGTATGGCCACCACGAGCCCTAAGGCATGCTTGCCGACAAAGAGGAATACCGTATTGAGAACCAACGAACCAATCTGGTTTGGGGCAGATTATCCCACTCTTGGAAAGCAGCTTCAATCAGTTGCTGAATGTTTGTTTGTTTGTTTGTTATAGGATTGGGACAGTGCGAAACTGCACTCTTAATCTTTCCCCATGCATGTTCGATACTGTTCATGTTCGCAGAATATGCAGGCCACTCCATTCTCCGTATGCCTTGCATCTGAAGGAACTGATGACCACCCTAGCTCGATGGGCATTATCGTCCACTAGTGTAAAGCCCTCACCCATTGTGGCAGCGAATCCTGTAACGACAGGTTTGAGGATGTTGTCTCTGTATACCAGACCGGTCATGTTACCGTGGATAGGAATTAGAGGCGTACGTCGACCAAACATGATCCCACCACAAAACATGACTGAATTTCCTTGCTGTTGGAGGCGTTCCTGGATGAAGAGCTTTTGAAATCTCTCACCCACCCGTTGCCACACTCGATTGCTCCTGTTGTATGGGTTTCTTTTCACGCCCAAGTACACAGGGCTGATGACCATGATGCACAACCTCCTACATGAAACAACAAGCATTAGCATAGCCACCTGGCTATGGCTTCATGAGACAGTGACGGCAGAGAATCCCAATCTTCGTGCTCCAATAGAGGAACAGTTTGACTATGGTATGATAATGCACCGGATGTTACAGCCATTTCAATAGACCAAGAGGCACTAAGGAGCAATCTGGCCACCATGTTAGACAACTTCTGTACATCGACAGCAATCTGTTGTTTCATTTCAGGGGCCTGGCCATCGTGGTCATTTAGCCCCGTGTACTTGGGCGAGTGTGGAATTTTGATTGATAACCTGTGTTATTGTGATGCCTGTCTTAGTATGTGTATTTGCAATTCCGGTGAAAATTGGTAAGGAGGCGGCATTGGCTTTAACTTAGGAACCATCACAGCATTGGCCTGCAGTAGAAGTGGGAAATCTCGGATGACCACTTCCAAGATGGCTGAGGTGGGAATCAAACCCTCCTCTTCTCAGTTGTGCCTCACGAGACTGAGTGTGCCCTGTTGCAGCCCTCAGACCAGAATTACATTTCTTGGCAGAGCCGGGAATCAAACCCAGACCTCTGGGGCAACAGCCAAGAATGGCAGTCACTACGCCACAAGGTGGTCCATGACTGCAATCTAGATCCGCTGTAAATATTCTCAGAATTGCTCATTAACATCACACATAGTATGGATAGTTATTGTTGTTTAAGGGGCGGAACAGCAAGGTCATCTGTCCCTCTTAACACAAAATAATACAAATTTTAGTTGAGTTAAAATTTTTAGGTGATGCCTAATATTAATAAAACAAACAAAAATAATATGTATGGAATAAAAATTCAGAAAAGAAGAAGTTCTTTGAGCAAATGCACGTACAGGTACAGTATTTTTCTCACCAAGATACGATGAACTATATTATTAGTAGGTCCATGATTCTTATGCAAGATATGTTTACGTAATAGTAACAATGTGTGAGTCCTCCAGAGAGACTCGTGCGGGTATTTTTAAAGTTCACACCCATATACTGTACATTCTAAGAAGACTATTGAAACCATAGTCTCCGAACTACCATTAAAACGAAACGAATAAACCCCGTGGCACTACAGTCCATGAAGGGCCTAGGCCTACCAAGCGATCGCCACCCAGCCATTTGGCCTGCAGATTATGTGGTGACGCGTGGTGAGCGCCTCGGATCCCCTCGGCCGTTAATCTTGGTCTCCATGAGCGTGGCACTGCCTCATTGTCAGACAGCTATTCAATTGTCCTTGCGAGGCTGTGTACACCCAGTTCCAGCCCTCACGCCGGTTTCTGAAATCCCTGACGGAGCCTCGAATCGAACCCGAGGTCTCCTGGTGCGAGGCAGGCACGCTACCCCAACACCACCCGAGCTATATTACTCCATTTAATTGGGCATGCAAAATAATTTGAAGATGGAATGTTTGGTGCACGGAGCATTCTGGGAGGGGGGAAGGGGAATTAGAAACCATAGAAATTCACTTCTATTAGGACCAAGAGGTGGATTAGAATCTATCCCTTTTCACTTAGATCATCTCGTGGTGTAACAACTAGCGTTGTGGTCTGAGGGCTGGAACGGGGTACACTCGGCTTTGGGAGGCAAAACTGAGAAGAGATGATTTTGATTCCCATCTCGGCCATCTTGTAAGTGGTTTTCCTTGGTTTCCCACTTCTACTGCAGGTAAATGCCGAGGCGGTAGGCTACCCCTAACGTAAGGCCATAGTCGTCTCCTCCCCTATCCTCACCTAAAATTATAAATGCACACACTAATACAGCCATCACAATAAGGCAGTTTATGAGATAAATGATACACACATCCAAGTACACATGACTAAAGGCCAAAATTTAATTTCTCCTTGGCAAAACCAGGATTCAAAACTGGGCCAACCAGTTAGAAGGCAGTTATGCTTACTTCTAGACCATGGCAGTAGCTGTGGAAACAATGGGCTTATATGTTTGGCTATTTTTATTTCTTGGATATGAATATTTCTTTTATCCCCTTACTTCACTCCCAAAGTCTTTTTCATCCTAATTGACAGTGTCATGGAGCCCTTTCATTCTAGAGAAAAGATCATCCATGCAGCCTCAACGTAGATGGAAAGTAGAAGAGACTAAGGAAGGAATGGGGAAGTGACTGTGGTCTATGGGAAAGCCATCATCTCAGCATTTTGAGATGAGAAACAAGGAAGCTAACTTGAAATGACAGGTGAAGGGACATGAACCAACTTATTTCACAAACCAGGTCTTCAGTGTGGTGATGTGATTTGCAGTTAATGTTGTACAAGATCCTTAGGTCTCAAACCCCAATCCTTCCATTTTCTAACGGGATGGGATAACCCAGAACTAATGGATCATTGCACCTGTCTAAAACCATGGAGGATTATGTTAAGTCCTTTGGCTGTCCAACAATAAAATTGTAAGTTATTTTGATTTAGAAGTTATTGCTTTATGAGATTACTGTACTTCCAAATCCTTTGTTGTAATGCAATAAACAAACATTCCTGATATCGCCATGATCTCAGATCACTGATTTGATTTCTGATAGAGAGTCAGTTTTTGAAATAATGAACTGCTTCAGACCTGTCTATCACATTTGGTGACAACAAGACAAAACTATAGTTATCAGTCACAGAAGCCGCAGGTTATCTGACATGAATTCTAGTTTCTCTACTAAAAGGTAGCGATAAACAATATGTTGGTTTTTGGTGTAAAGATTTGCCTAGGTAGCTCCACTCAAAAATTGCACATTACGTTTCTTAGTAAGTAGCTAAAACCTTGCAGGTATAGTATTATTAAATTTATTTCGTGTTAGACCAACTTAAATGTTACAGTATTTAGGAAGTTAAATTTGCTCCTCAATGACAATGCCAAGGCATTAAAAATCACTATTGAGAAAACCTCTTTACGATTAAACTCTCGCTACCATATTTTATATACTGTAGGCTTCTAGGCCAAGCCCCTTCAGGATATAGTCACAAAATTGGTCAGCTTCACTTCTGAAAATTCAAAACAGGAAAAAATAATGTTTCTTTAAAAATAAAAGTCAAATGTTTCCATGAAAATATATCAGAATACCCAAACATTTGCAGAAAAATATGCCTCTTTGAGTTGGAATGTTTAGGCTTTCATGGCCAGAAAATAAATTACTGCAAATTCTTCTAGGTACGGTACTATGCATATGATGGGGCACAGACATGGCATAATACCTAGAAGAATTCACTGTAATATTTGTACGAGTTGTTTCTACATACTGTAAACCATGTAAACAAATAAGTAATACAGTAATGCAGAAAAAATGTGCGATTGCAAGCAGAAGTTTGTTCTTGACACTTTTCATTCTCTCTGTGGAGTTACTTCAGGAAGAATATAGTGGTCGTAACCAGATGTGGCTGGTTGAACAATATAGGGGAAATCAGCTGGGACCTTTCCTTTTAATAGGTCACAGGCTTTTCCAGTACCTTGCCCAGTTTCATTCATCTCTAATTAACTCTGATGAGTATAATATTTCTTGAATTGTAATCTTCTGTAAATCTTTCTGCCTAATCAACCCTTAAATGAATAAATAATGTGAAAATAGTAGTACATGTTCTGGATATTAATTACATCCTTTATCAGCCATTACAATTTTAGTATGTCATTATAAAGACACACCACTCAGTCCTTCACACATCCTTAAATAGAAAGGAGACAACTTTTCCTAGCTTCATTTCACAATCCATACGATTCCTGACCCCCACATAAATATGAATAATCAAGGGTAGAAATTAAAATTGATGCACATTCTGAAATTTATACCATACCACATACTATGACAAGTGTAGCAAGCACAATGCTTATGTAACATTGACATAGAGGTACCGGTACTGGATACTTGTGATAAACATTTATACCAAATTCTACACCTTTAGCTTGTATCACATGAAACCTTGGCCATGTTTACAGCTAGTATTAAACAGATTATTTCTGCAATGATGAGAATCAAGTCCTTGCCCAACAATAGAATAGGATGTGAGTTGCAGCTTGACATTATCTGAGGAATTTCCGACATCCCTGAACAGGTTTGAACAATGTGGCTTAATGTAAACATTAAAATCTGTTGCTATGACTTAAGATAACTGTAAATTTTAAAACCATTGAGCTTTAAAATGGTATATGAAACTCAAATTTATGAAAATGTTTGGATAGGCAGTAGGCTATTTTCATGTAGATTTATATAGCCTATATTTATGACCAATACATTACATTTTCGCGAGACCACCTCGTGGTGCAGCAGATAGCTTTCTTGGCTGTCACCCCAGTAGGTCTGGGTTTGACTCCCGGCTTTGGCAGGAAATTTTGATTCTGGCCTTAGGGCTGGAATGGGGTACAGTCAGCCTCGTTAGGCAAAACTGAGAAGAGGAGGGTTCGATTCCCACCTCGGCCATCCTGGAAGTGGTTTCCCTACTCAAGGCAAATGCTGGGATGGTTGTTAACTTAAGGACACAGCCACCTCCTTCCCAATCCTAGCAACAATTTACAAATACACACACAGCCACCACAGTAACACAGGTTATCACACAATATGCCCACACAATTTCTCAATTCCCGAGTGATAGTGTACGGCATGTTGACACCCAGAGTTTGCTGTTACATCTCCTCACTTATGCAAGGCTCCACTCTTGTATGATTATTATGTACCGGCACTCATTTTCAAATAACATGGACCTATACGGTATTGCTTTAGTGGCACCACGTTCTGCATGTGACATAGTGAAGAAAAATCATCCCTAGGATCGTTGCTGAAAGTATAGAAGTATCCAGGAATTTGATTAGTGTGTATCGAAGATACAGTTGTTGCTTATTTTAAGGGCTGAGACATCGTGGTCATATATCCCCGTGTATTTGGGCGTGTGTGGAATGAGAGGGAGGTATCACTTGAGAAGAAATTGGGTGGGCTTATCATTTACATGGGTGGGCAAACATTTAGTGGAATCTTGAATTAAATAAAATTAAGGGCATTGTGATATGTCTATGAGGTAGTGCACCCTTCAATAAAGCATGGTTTCGTCGAGAGTCGTCTACGGGGTCGTGTTCAGTCCTGACTGCGTTACACAACAAAGTTCGCTTAAAACAACATGCTCTAATGAATAGAAAGGTTCATGACAGAGGCTATACTAGAAATAAAATGAATAACAAGTAGAATAAAAGAAATTTAATGACTGAAAGGTATGTGCATAATAATAATAATAAATAAAAACAAATCCTCCCTGACTTTCATCCCCTTAATAAATAATAATAATAACACTGAGCGGTAGGAACTCGCTCGTCACAACAAGACAATGTGAATGCAGCATCACGTAAATGATAAAATCATAACATAAGCATTTGAGCGGTAAGAACTCACTCGTCACAACATATGGATACAAGTCCATTTTTTTCTGGTCAAGAAGTTATATAATGTGCGGTGTACTGTTCGTTAATAAGAAATCGAGTACTGATGCGAGTCCGTTTACATCTGAAACACACATGTTGCTTACGGAGTGCATCTTTTAAATCACACTACGGCTATGGGACCCACCCATAATTAATACACCATAATTAATACTGACACCTGCAAGATCTAATAATATTAACAGAATGAAGAATCTCCCTGAGATCCTAGCTGGTGCAGGAGCACATAATGAACACAAAAAGAGCATGCCAGAAATAGGCCAAAAACCGCTCTCATCATAACTTGGGAACATAGCTTCGCGCACCCTAACTTGACACGGGTCAAGGACGCATAAAAATAAACACACCAAAAATTGAACCAACAACAACAAAATACAAGCCTAACGGCTGAAAAATTATGTTTACATTTATATGAAACGCCAGACAAACACGAATTTTGGTGGCTACCTTACAATTATGGACAGCTCCCATTTAATCAATCAATACTCATTATAACCGATCAGGTTTTGTGAATTTAAACAACATCTTAAATTGCAGTACAGCAAGCAAGCCTGTTCTAATGACAAGACATGTTATCTGATTGAGCGCTCCCCTATTTGTATGAGTCAACACTGCCACAAATACCTCTCTCAGTCTGGCAAGCTAAGTGCAGGTTTCCCACTGGAAAACGTCAACATATCTCACGCATCCCCTGGATGGCGAGAAACAAATATATACCACAAGTCCAGCCTAGCGAGGACATGAACTGGGTTGACGTGGAGCAAGTCAGAATAATCACCATGATATATTCTCGCTAGCACATCATAGAAATCACATAACGCACCCATAGCTTCGACTGACTCTCATACACACACACTGGGTCGGCTCAAACACATCAACAATATTGCGTCCATTTACACATTAACAAAAATACACAGCAAAAACTCGGGTGCAAAGTGCCATCCCGTTCAAATCTGCTGGAAAGCAACTATCAAAATAATCCTGATCCGTCATAAAATTCTACTCACAAATAATCTTTTACCCTCCAAATTCTATGTTTGATCTCAAAATTAATTCAGTTCCATTTTTGTTGTAAGGCATATCTCCGAATAATAATGCTTGACCGCGATTTACGCAAGCGAAAGAGAGCATCGGGCTCCGCGTGTCGCTCCGTACATTTAAACCAAATACAATCACAAAATATATAAATTACGCAACGCTCGGCTAGTCCCATATTTAATGTGTCAGTAAAATAAAAACTAATAATCTTCATTACCAAGCAAGCAAACAAATATTTACAAAAATATCCCATAATACCGTAGCTGATTTAATAAATAAATAAATTTATTTGGTACTCAATCCTTTAAACAGCGCCAAGAATACGTCTGCAGCCATCTCCTTTAAGATGTTTATCTTTAGGCAAATGTCCTGCTGGTTCCCAGATCCATTCTCGTACTTAGGCGTCATCTCGTGCTGAATTAAATAAAGTTTTTGTCAGATACACACACGATATAATTCCTACTATATTCACCTATCAAGTAATATATTCCTTGACAGTCTATTTGGTGAATTACGTCGATGAACTGGTCCTACTGATAGTGCTGGGACTATAAATAAATCACTGAAGTTATACTTAAAAATTGACGACACTGTTCCATGTTCACAAACATGAAAATATGCAGAGTATGAATCTTACGTCCACAGACGTACAGAAATAAGTAATAATGTTCCGTCCTCAGACGTACAAAAATTAGTAATGATCCTCGAAGCATCTTGGATCCTTATAAATGACACTGACTAGGGTAGGTGTGGAAGGGGATATATTAAAAAAATATTCCATAATAACTATCAGACTAGCATGCGATCGGTATCATTGAGTTCGTAGCAGTGTGGAGGTTACGATTATGCTGTAGCCGGCTTGAATCGATCGTGGAATTAATCTGTAGATAACTCCCGCGTTAATTTACCAGTGTGCGTTACCAAGCCGAGTTCCCGCTAAGACAAGGCGTCTTGATATTATTGGCCCAGACTGTTGTATGTCTTTGCGCGTTTTTACATACATTTCTGCCGTAGGGAGTGGTTCACATGATGATAGACCAATTACCTTGTAGCATTCGATTTTCATTTTGGCGCCAACCTTCCTAGTAACAAGCCATATTGTGTGTGCCCACGCCAACATTCGCGCTAAAAGTTTCACCTGTCCTGTGTCCCAAGAATATAAACGCATCCTCGTAAAATACCACAGGAGCTTAAACCATTGTGTCCTCTCGGCCACTGATTTCTCAATATATCCCAACACCGTCTGGCTCTCATATCCAGGCCCGACGAGAGGGGGGGGGGGGGGGTCAGGCAGGGCTGGTGCCCCGGGGCCCGGCCCTCTCAGGGGGCCCGGCGTCCTAGGAGAATGGACCCATCGGGCATTGATTTATTATTGCCTTTATGTGACTTGAATTTGCTGCTGGAAATCATTTAGTGAATGCAATGAACTGTATGTGGACAATGCTACAAGGATTGAAAAACGCATTCAGTCAAGTGGACAATATTTTCCTTTACAAAGCGCTTGTGGGAAGAATGACTGTCTCAAAGTGGTCAACTTAGGCGATGGGGCTTCGCTATGTATTGTTCTCAGAATATACCTGAAGATTGAGAGAGCCTGCCATTATTCTAAATTTAGCTTATTCGACTTATGCACCAATCCTTCAAATATTTTGCTCATCTCTCCACTTATTTCGCCTAGTCAACAAGAGCCTGTGCTGCCCTCGTGTGTTTGGTCAGCTAGCTGAAGAATTTCAAGTTTGGTGCGTCTCGTCGAGCATAGATATTTAGAGGTGTTAGTGTCTGACATGAATATATTGTCTATCCAGACGTATTGTATGCCGTGCAGACAGGTAAGTAAAATGCATTTTAAAGTAGCGTCCACACAGTAATTCACTTTATAGTTATTGTTGATTTAAGGGGAGGAACAGTGAGGTCATAAGACCCTAGTAATTCACTTTCGCACTATGTGAAAACTTATCATTGCTGGCTAAATATCTTCCCTTGTCAAACGTAGATAGAAGAAATGCATGCGAAATTGTTCATCTTCTCGTATACTGAATTGAGAAAACAATGCCAACATTTAAATAATCTGTATGTTGAGGTGCAGTATAATTAATTATTATTACTGGATCATTCAATACGATCAACAATCCCAGGTACTTGGGTTCGTGCGCAAATCATTTATGATTAAGGGATTTATTGAAAACCTATATTACTATTGGTACTAGAGTTGGGAAATGCATCCAAATACTGAAACTGAGGTAACATTACAGTATTTTTCTGGACTGAGTGTTAACCAGGAGAAGAATGACAATTAAGCTAGGGCACTGAACCACTCAACTTTGTTTTCCAATTCGTCTCATGGAACGTCAGTGGTAGGGACAAATGACCTACCGTAGCTGTTCCCCCCATAAAATAATAAGCAAACGAAAAGCAGAGTATACACTGTGCTGTGCTATTGCCTCTGTGACATGATTAATCGCATGCCGTATTCTTAGTTGCCGACCGGGAAAAGTGGGAATGCGTTGCCCGTCGCGACTACACGGTGAGATACACCGTGGGGTCTTACTTGAAGGTGCGAGAGATTTTACTTCAATATCGGAGAGTCTTTTCTATTGCCACTCATGTCAATGGACACCAAATTTTTATTCCAAAATATCACAAAAATAATCACCAAAATGGCCTATAACTCAATAATTTGTGCCTAATTTTTGCAAAATGTTCCGGAGGAGGACCTCTGGACCCCACTCTGAGCTTGGTGATATTCCATACTCCCAGATCCCCTGTGTGTCTAATCGCCCATAATCTTGGCTTAAATCCGCCTCTGATGGTCACCAGTCATAGATAGGGTTGGAGATTTTTATTAGAACTTGGCTCTAGGTTTGCTTACTCAAAAGCAATATTAAATTATAAGAAGTCCACTGACTGAAAATTACAAAATATAGTTCAAATTCACATTTTCTTCTTTTGTGAAAACAATCACTGATCAGCTGCAATCTACTGATAGCACATAATAAATAACTTGACTTACGTATGAGTATACCTGTGGGTGATTATGAAAACGTATTTTGCTTTGTTTAATGTACAACGATGTGTGATCGCCGTTCAACCTAAGCAGTGTTAAGGCTTTGACCCAAGTGCGTGGTTCTTGAAGGGCAGCAAGTTTTGAGAATTTTAACATAAAAACCCTATATGTAAAGCGTATTTTAAAATACGTCTTGACTTAGTCTAAAATTCATATTTTCATTTTGAGAAGAGATTACGTCATATGTCACAGAGGCCTTAGTACTGCACAGTGTACAGTGTACCCCTTCCACCTCTTTTAACATGCAGTTCAGTGAACTGAACTACCAGTTGATTAATTTTTGTGTCTAAGGACGTCGTGGTCATCAGTCCTTTCTACTTACTGTGCGTGTAGAACTCTGTCCGACAATCTATATCTGAAGTTAATCTTCATCTTCTTTTTGCGTTTTGCCCATTATAGAGCGCGCTTGAACTTGTTTTTCGGCTTGATGATATTCGCCTTCCTATCTTCCCAAAATCTCTTCATGAAGTCACTGTGCTGCTTCTTCCGTTCTTCTGTCCACTTGGTTCCAGTCCTGCCACTAGTTTTCACCCTAAACTTGTGCTTTGTTACTGCGGTCCTGAAGACTTTGCGGTTTCTCAGAATATTTTCTCCGATGTTCAACTCTTGCAGGTCCTCTCTTGATTCATCCAGCCAGGCTATCCTTGATTTCTGAGAATTTATTACATTGAATAACCTTTTTGTAAGTCTATAATCGTCCATCCTGAAGAGGTGTCCATAAAATGTTAAACGTCTTTTTCGTACCGTGTTGCTGAAACTATCTGTGTGACGGTATAGGTCTGAATTTCGTCTTTTAATCCAAATTCCGTTTTCTTGTGTGGGGCCGAATATTTTTCTAAGAATTTTACGTTCTTGCTTTTCTATATTTGCAATTTTAGAATGACCTCCTAAAGCTATGGTTTCTGAAGCATATAGAGCTTCCGGTAGTACAACTGTTTTGTAGTGTTTCAGTTTTGCATTATGTGACATTACTCTTTTATTATAGTGATCCCATGTTAGTCTGAATGCTCTATGAAGTTTTGAGGCTCTTTCTGTGTTAGCCAAACTGTCCAATCCTGAAGGAAGAATTATTTCTCCAAGGTATTTAAAAAATTCTACTTGTGATATTGCTCCATAAGCTGTTTCTATTTTTTCTTTCTTCTTCTTTTGCTGAAAATTCTTCATGTACTTGGTTTTTTCAAATGATATTTGAAGGCCTGCTTGTGATGCTATTCTGTATAATGTCTCAATAGCATGCTTAGTTTCTTCTTTGTTCCTAGTGATAATCGCTAGGTCATCTGCGAAAGCCAAGCATTTCACATTGATTTTGTTTCCAGCAGTTCCTATGCTAACGCCTTTGATGTTCTTTTCCCACTCTCTGATGACTTTATCTAGAACCAGGTTAAATAGAAGGGGTGAAAGTCCGTCTCCTTGGCGAACACCTGTTCGTACTTCAAAAGAGTCAGAAATTTCCCCAAGAAACTTCACCTTCAATGTTGTATTGGTGAGAGTCTGACGAATCAGTTCTCGGGTCTTCCTGTCCACTTGAAGTTCTTCTAGCGTCTCAAACAGGGTCTGCCTGTCCACAGAATCATATGCTTTCTTTAGGTCCACAAAGGTGACAATTGTGGGGTTGGATCTGCGGATCTTCAAAATCATCTTCAGATTCCATATCTGTTCAGCACATGAACGCCCTTTTCTAAAACCCGCTTGATATTCACCAATCAAATGGTCTGTTTGTTTCTCTAGTCTGTTCAGAAGAGCTTTAGATAGGATTTTATAGGCCACAGATAATAGGGATAGACCTCTATAGTTGTTTGGATCAGTTTTGTTACCTCTCTTGTGCAATGGATGTATTAACGCGCACTTCCAGTCCTGTGGGATCACTTCTGTTTCCCAAATTGCTTTTAAAATTGCGTGGATTCTTCTGGTGACCTCTTCCCCACCGAGTTTCAACATTTCAGCGGTAATACCGTCTTCTCCTGGTGCTTTGTTGTTTTTAAGAGATTGAATGATTTCAGCTGTTTCTTCCATTGTCGGTGGATGTGAATCTGGATTCGGTGCAGGCTTTTCAAAGTGCATTTTTTCTTTCGGTGGGTCACAGTTGAGTAGGTCCTGGAAGTAATCTGCTAAGATCTTGCAGTTTTCCTTGGTGTTTGTTTCTAGTGAGCCATCTGGTCTACTGAAACATATGCTAGGTGGTTGATAACTAGACAGACTCTCACGGAAGGTCTTATAGAAACTTCTGGTGTTGTTTTTTAGGAAATCCTGTTCTATCTCTATGAGTTTATTCCTGTCGTATGTCCGCTTCTCCCTGCGGATGATCTTAGCTGTTGATTTCTGGATCTTAAGGAATAATTCCCATCGTTCAGTTGTCTGATGTCCGTTCCATTTATTCCAGGCTTTAATTCTGTCTTCAATTGCTTTATCACAGGTTGTGTTCCACCATCTGTGTTTCCTTTTCCTTGGGGGCTGCCCTAACTTCTGTGCTGATGTCAGAATTGAGTTTCCTAAGTCCCTCCAGTCTTTGGGATTTTGCTCTTTTATGGCCTGAAGAAATTCTTTGGCGTTCTGCTTGAGGTGCTCCGGATCCACTCTTAGTAATCTCTTAGTTTTTGGTTTGGATCTATTAGGCTGGAATTTCACTTTGATTTGGCTTAAGTAGTGATCAGAGTCAATCACTCCCCTGCGCACTCTAACATTTAGGATTTCACATATGTTCTGTTTGGACACTGCTACATGATCAATTTGGAATTCTCCTAGTGCTGGATTTGGTGATTTCCATGTTTTCTTCTTGTGTGGAGACCTGGTGAAATATGTAGACATGAGCCTCAAATTAAAGGATTTACAGCAATTTATCAGATGCTCACCATTCTGATTTGTTCTCCAATGTGCTGGATGATGACCAACTATGGACCTATACTTCTTTTCCCTACCAACCTGTGCGTTAAAGTCACCGAGTAAAATTTTCACATGATGTTTAGGAATTTTGCTGATGGTTTCCTCAAGGAGTTCCCAAAAGTCTTCTACTTTCTGAGGGTTTTTCTTATTGTCATTGTTTATGGGAGCGTGGGCATTAATCAATGTGTATGCCTTGTTGCTTGATTTTATTGAGAGAACGGAGATCCTTTCGGAGGGAGAAGTAAAGTTGAGTACTGAACTGGCTATTGTTTTTCTTACAAAAAACGCTGTTCCAAATTGTGATAAATTATCTCCAATTTTTATGGCTGGTTTCCCCTTATATATCCTAAAGTTTTCTGAATCAAAATGATT
The DNA here is from genome assembly GCA_946902985.2 of Meconema thalassinum. Lineage (NCBI taxonomy): Eukaryota > Metazoa > Arthropoda > Insecta > Orthoptera > Tettigoniidae > Meconema > Meconema thalassinum. Next base: position 1,721,610,580 of record OX336388.2, on the reverse strand, counting down.
TTCGTCTTGGAAACGTGTTTCCTGAATGGCTGCAATTTGAATATCAAATTTATTCAAGGTGTCAATTAAATGTTTAAGTTTCCCAGTTTTGAGCAAAGTGTTCACATTGACTGTTCCGATGAAGTTCTTTTTCTTCGGGCGAAGAGATTTTGAGAAGCTCCGACTCTTCTCAGCATGATGCTCCCGATCCCCCAGAATCCGATGATCGGGAGAACCCGAACTGTATAAGTCCGGGGCCTGGGGTAGTTGCTGTGATCCAATACGATCCATCATGCCAGGTTCACAAGTTGAAAGTGAAAGGTTGGGGTGATCACATGAAATGATCACATGGTTGCAACTCGATTGTTGAGATTGAGAGGTGCCACTCGATGTTCTGCAGCTGTTTACAGAGTGTTTGGTCCGCGAGAGGTATTTTATTTCCCTCAAGTCCGCTGGCAAGCCAGTGAGGACCCCCCTATCCGCCACCTGGGACGCGCCACGTGGGAGTATCACCTCTCCCCCTGCTACGACAACGTAGTAGGTTCGTGGTCTGAAGTTAATCATATATTTTAAATTAATTTGGGATATGATTGAGGAGGAAATGAGTGTACGATGGTGCAATACAGCCTTTGGCTAGAGTCTAGGGTTAAAATAATGAATCATTGAAAATAAACTTAGTATCAGCGACGGTCTAATTCGATCCCACCTGTTTCCGAGTTCATGGACAACAGCTTTTTTCTATGTGAATTTTCTCCCCAAGTTAAAAACGGTACCGGTACTGTAAAGGCGATGAAATTACGGTCCGATAAATGCATTTTTTTTTCTTCAAATTTGTGTATGACTAACGAGCATATTGCTTTCACAAGCATCACTGAAGTTCTAAAATTATCAAAGAGGATCTGCAGATCTTTAAATCTGAACACTGTGCATGCTTACAGTGTTACCTCATCGTGACAGATTGAGTTCTGTCAATCGCCAAAACTAAACAGTATAGTGAATTTAATGAAAATTATTACCTAGTTTTCGATGGCTTTATTCGTGATAATTATATTTGTTAATTGAAAATAATGCACTGGTACGCGCTTGTCAGGTATAAACATTGAATTTGCAAATAATTCGTCATGCATTCCTCAAGATTCACTGTTGTAAATTTTACATACTAGCATTAACTTATTTATATTGATAGTAATTCACGGTCTGCTTATGATAATAAATATAGCCTGGATTTACTGGAATATGTAATTGAAATATTATTAATACAGTATTTATTGCAGCCAATGGTCATATCAGGACATATCAATTGAACGCCCGTAGGCTCCTCAACAAGTTCAAATTCAAGTAGTTCCAACTTTGGCTACCAGACGCCACAGTCAATGACACCCAGTGGTGAAAGTTGGAACTTGATAGAGTGTTTCTAACGAAATAACCTACAAAATTTGGCTACACACTACCAATTGTAGTGGAAATGAATGTACGATGGTGCAACTACAGCCTTTGGATGAGACAAAAATGTGTCCGGACTGTCGCAACAGCTGGCGTAATTTTTGTCGCGGGACCGTCGGTCTCCTGTGTTATTGCATTCAAGTGCGCACACTGAGGACAAAAGTGTCACTCACCACTCATATCCACGGCCTTCTAAACCACAGGCCCACCGGCTTTACTTCCCCTCCAAATAAAGGCATACTGAAGGATTTTAACGCTCTTATCAATCCGACGACTTCGGCCGGACTTAAACTCTCGAACTTGTTCAGCATGCTACAATTATTATTATTATTATTATAGCTTGCTGTTTTTTTATGTTCTTGTAATTTATATCGTGATGAACATTTTGTGCTAAAAGAAATTTGTACAAATTTACGAAGATTATAAATTAATTTTACATAGTTTGGTTATAGAGTGGGGCCGGGAGATTCCAGCCCCAGGACCCGTCGCCGCTCTCTACGGCCCTGCTCATATCTGTTGTCTGTAGAAATGTATCAAAAGATGATGAATAATTATTAGAATCCTTTATACAGCCTGTGGATAAAGGGTTCACAACCAGGGGCGGTTCGACTGGGGGGGTTGGGGGGGTGTCTCACCCCCCTCACGTATTTTCTCAGTCGGCAAATCGACATCAGTCGGCAGTCAGCAAATCCTGAAGAATCCGTAACATTTCCCAAAACAGCATCTAAAAAAGCAAAACGGGGCAAGGCCATATACGATTTGGTCCGATTTAAAAATAAATAAAAAATATTATACTGACAGTCGGCATTTTACCGACAGTCAGCACAAACGGACGCTGCAATAATTTCGTACAGCCAAGCAAGACAAAAGGCGTTGCAGAGAGAAACCAGGAGCATGAAACAAGATTTCATTGAAGCACGCCGAGAAGCAAAGAAGACCTGCCGGAAGAAGAAGCGCCAGTGGGAAAAGAAGAAGATCGAAATCATCGAGGAATGTGCTGAGAAGAAAGATGTGAGAGGAATGTATTCGTGCATCAAGAGAGAGAAGGGAGGCTTCCTAGCGCGGACTACCATGTGCGAGGACTCAGAAGGCAATCTGGTGACGGAAGGAAGACGTATCCTGGAGAGGTGGGCTGTATACTTCGAGCATGTCCTGAACGAACTCAGTGAGAGTGAGGGTGGGCAGGATGAGGACATCTATCAAGGGGGGCCCGACCCATTAGTCGAGGCGCCTTCCAGGGCTGAAGTAAGCGAAGCCATCAAGCGTTTAAAGAACAACAAGGCGCCGGGCGAAGACTTGATCACGGCAGAGATGTTGAAGAAAGGTGGCAGCTATCTTCATGGACAGCTCTATACTGTGATCAAGAAAATTTGGGAAGAAGAAAAGATGCCTGATGAGTGGGCGATATCCATCGTATTTCCTGTGCACAAGAAGGGCTCGAAGCTGAGATGTGACAACTGCCGAGGTATCTCACTCCTCAACATGGGTTACAAGGTGCTAACGAGTATCATCGCAGCGAGGCTACAAGAGTTTGCGGAGCAATGTCTTGGGGACTACCAATGTGGTTTCAGAAGGAATCGCTCAACCACGGACCACATATTTACCATCCGATGCATGCTGGAGAAATGCTATGAATTCAACATACCGGTCCATCAGTTGTATATCGACTTTCAAAAAGCATACGATAGCATTAAGAGGAGTTTTCTGTCTGAAACATTGGACCATCTTGGAGTGCCTAAGAAGATCATCAGGCTAGTACGGATGACACTTACGAACACTAAGTGTAAAGTAAAAGTTCAGCAAGAATATTCTCGTGAGTTCAGAGTCAACCAAGGCTTGAGGCAAGGTGACCCACTCTCCTGTGTTTTGTTTAACCTAGTATTGGAAAGGCTTATTCGAAATATCACTATAAGTGATAAGGGTACAATGCGCAGTTTTGGTGGATATCAGAGTGAAGCGGCAGGAACACTGTTTAATAGGCCAATCCAGTGTCTTGCATATGCGGATGATGTTGCGTTGCTGGGAAGGACATCAGGAGATGTGAAGAGGGCATTTGTTGAATTAGACCAGATGGCTTCAGGAGCTGGGCTGAGGGTGAATAGCACGAAGACAAAGTATATGACCACCGTGAGGCAGGGTGAGGTACCTCAGGAGCTTGTTATTGATAGTAATAAGACTTTCGCTAAGACCAGCACTTTCAAGTACCTTGGATCGACTATCACCGAGGGATCTGACTGTCTCGAGGAAATCAATGAGAGACTGCGCTCCGGGAACCGAAGCTACTTCAATCTCTCCCATCTGCTGTGATCAAGAACGCTATCACGCAGTTGTAAGAAAACTATCTATAAGACAGTCATCCGACCTGTTGTCACCTATGGGTGTGAGACATGGGTGTTGACTAGGAGGAATGAGGATTTGTTGAACAGGTGGGAGAGGAAGGTACTCCGTAAGATCTATGGACCTGTGTGTGATCGTGGAGTGTGGCGCCTCCGCACCAACAAGGAGATCTATGATCTGTATGGGGACCCTACTATCGTCGCAGAGGTCAAGAGTTCCCGGATTCGGTGGCTTGGACATGTCGAGCGAATGCCTGAGTCAAGGATGGTGTATCAGGTCTTCCATGGGCGGCCGACTGGAAAGCGAGGACGGGGGCGACCGAAAAAGCGCTGGCTGGACGATGTCGAGGAGGATCTCAGGATGCTACGTGTCAGAGCTTGGAGGAGGCGTGCACGGGATAGGAAAAGCTGGAAGACTGTGGTGGAGCAGGCCAAGGTCCTTCATGGACTGTAGTGCCACGGGGTAAGGTAAGGTAAGGCAATAGCCCAGTGCGGCAAGAGGAATAGTCGGCAAAATAAACATTTTAAAAGTTTCACTTCCAGTCCTCTGTGCACCGGCTGCCACTTGCCTTTTCGTTTCTTTGTATGGAAACTGTAGAAAGAATGACAGATGAGCAATATGGGACCAAAGACAAGGGATGAACTCATGGGCACGTTCCTGGGTGGGTCTAACATCACGCGCTCATTATGCAGAGCGACTCAGCTTCACAGCGAAGCGAGCCCAGCACCTGTGCCATGTGGCTAGACAAAAGGTGTTGGTGAGCGCATTGATAACTTCAGGTCAAGCCAACTCATTGAGATATTGTCGGAGCAATGATATGACCCGCTACCGCTTGTCTCGGCGCGTCATCAGATATTCGCGCTATTGTGACAAAATTGACAGGTTTATGGTTCCAAGGTTCCCCAAGGGGTGGAGTGCTCACTAAGGTCAGTGCAGTGGTCACCTAGAATGAGAGAAAGCAGTCGTTCCTGAACCAGCAACTTTTACAGTGATAACTAGGTGCAAATACAGTGACAGTGGGACGTGAGTTTTCGCCGACACGGAACATTTTCACGGAGCTTCGCGTACCCATCAAACGTAAGTAATAATAATACAATAGATGCATGCGTATTTTCAGCCATGTTTATATTTTATGGTGTTAACAAGAAAAAGTGTAGAATGATCGTACGCTGGATTACGTCAGTGGCACAAACTGAAAAGTCGCGGAAAGAAGATAAAGGGCAAATTACAAGAACACTTCATTTCAGAAGCTCATCAAGCAGCGGTGGCAGATTTGTGCCACTTTGTTAATGGAAAAGGCCACGAAGACGTTCTCCTTGATAAACTTTTACGGACGATCAGGATTGAGGAAGAACAAGAAAAGGAGTTCCTCAAAAATGTTATTCATATACTTATTGACACAGCAAGAACCCTTTGTCGGCAAGGTTTGACTTTCCGCGGTCACGAGGATGGAATCACTCAAGATAATGGAAACTTCACGCAAATTTTGAAGTTACTTTCACGGCATAGTACGGTCATGAATAGGTGGTCGGAAGAAGTGAATACGAGGAAGCACAACGTTACGTATATGAGGAAGGACTCTCAAAATTAATTCATCCATCTACTTGGAGAGAAGACTCGTGAAATAATTGCAGAAGAGATCAAGAACGCTGGTATGTTCTCCGTTATAGCAGATAGCCTACTACTCCCGATACGTCACATAAAGACTTCCTCCCGTTGAATATCCGATACGTCGTCGAAAAATATGAAGAGCTAGTTCCTGTGGAGCGTCTTTTAAAAATAGATGCTGTTTTAACAGAAACAAAAAAAAAGACTGGAAAGGAGTTGGCTGAAATATATTTTTAATTTTTAATTCAGAAGAACTTACTTCCACTCGATAAACTAGCGTTTCAATCGTACGACTTTGCTAGTAACATTTCTGGTATATACAATGGCACTCAATAAAGCTATCAGAGAAGTGAGAAATAGATATTCCATACGTAACATGCCAAGCTCACAGGTTAAACAGTTTCGTAGAGGCAGTTTGTAATGCTAGAGCGCTTATCCGAGAGTTTTTTGACACTCTTGAAGCATTGTACGTTTTTTTCGGGTAGCACGAAACGACATTTAAGCTCGCAGAAAGAGCTGGATAAAATTGAAAATTCACTTCAACTTAATAATTTATCAAAAACAAGGTGGACTGCACGCGCCGAATCGGTGAGAGCTGTTTCTTCGTCTTATGGAGAGAGAGTCACAGCATGGGAAACAATGAAAACCTCATTTGATTCTCAATTTGACAGTAAAACCCGAACTTTTGCGTCAGGCTTGCACAAAAAGCTTTTAGACTTTGATTTTATCTGCGGCATGTACTTGACCAAAAACATCATGTTTAAAGTTAGGAACGTAACCGAGCTTTTAGAAGCGGAGGAGCTGAATGTAGTAGACGCGATGCAGCTGATTCAGAGCGCTTTGAAGTCTTTTGCAGGCATCAACGACGATGGCAAGATGAATGCTTTGATAATGAGTGCATCATCATTTGCGAAAAGCATGCAAGTAAATGCGGAGGAAGACTTCTTAAAGCACTACAGAACCCGGCGACTTGCAAAGAAGTATGACGCGAACGCTGAAACGACAGCAGAAATGTCTTTCCTTATATTCTACAGAAAGGAGTTCCGAATACTTGTGGATGTATTTACTACAAGCGTTCAAGACAATCTCGCAAAACTAATTTATTTGCTAGAGTCATTCCACATAATTTTCAAGATACCCCCTGACAGAAAGAACTGCACCATCGAGCGCGTCCGATCTATAAAGCAATCACACCCGAAAATCATCCTTCAAGATGAAGAGCTTGTGCTGGCTGAGCTTGAAATTCAGCTTAATGCCAGTAAACAGTGCTCATCTCTTAAATACTGTAGATCGCAAAAGTTGCTGTTAAATGAAGGAGGATTATCCCGTGTGGTTATCAAGTAGTTCGACTGATTTCAACATCCCCAGTGTCTTCTGCTTCTTTCGAACGGTCCTTAAACAAGTTAAAGCTCATTTTCAAACATTTACGGACATCGATGGGTGACGACCGCTTCGACTCCCTCATGATGCTGTTTTCAACGAAAGATAAGGTCGACGACATTGAAATTACGGAGATAGTTGAGAAGTGGTCCGTGTTAAAACATCGTAAAGTAGGGATTTTGAAAGATTAACTAGATGTTTAGCCTACTTTTCACATATTGCAAAAATGAGGAAAAAGTAGACTTATGAGATCGGGCAAATGTCTGTCTGTCTGTCTGTCTGTCAGTTTGTCCTTCTGTCTGTCTGTCTGGCTGTGTGTGTGTCCCCCCCTATCAACTCCTAAACGGCTGAAGCAATCGAAACAAAATTTGGTATGAGTAAAGATCTATACCTGAATATCTCACGGCTATATTTAAAAATGATCTCAGTGTTACCAACTGCTGAAAAATCGCAATTGAAATTTGAGCTCCATGTTGGATATCTTGGAAGGTATGAATGGGAGCTATTTCAAAATTGGCACACGTATAGATAATAATATTGCAGTTTAATTTCCAGGAGGCCATACATGGCAGTGTTGCCAAAATGATTATAAGCCTGCTGATAAGTCCAAATTTTAAATGCATATAACTTCTACACTATCAATTGGATTGCAACCAAATCTTGTATGTGCTATGTGTACATAAGCAGATATGACTGAGCTTATTCTTAAGTGCCACCAGGGCTGCCAACTGTTAATAAATGCTCTCAATTTTTGTTATCCAAATACCCATATATCAGAAAGTATGCAAGCCGACAACTTTAAACTATGCACACGTATAGTACCCGACATTCTATATTAATGTGGAGTAACTTATATACGTCAGTGCTGCCAACATGATTCTAAGCCTGCTGATAGGTCAAATTTTAACATGCATGTAACTTCTATACTAACTAATGGATTTCATTCAAAATTGACACAACAATAGATCATATTATTTCAGATTATTTCTCACCAATACATGTATGTCATTGTTGCCAACATGATTTTACGCGCGCTTTTATATCCAATGTTTAACTGCATGTAACGTCCATGCCATCCATTGGACTTCAACCAAATTTTGTATTCTGTACCTTAAGAGATGGAACTAAGAATATATTCAGTCACCAGGGCTGCCAACTGTAGTTCTCTATTAGGCTGCATTATGCCAGGTATACAGTATTTCGAACTAAATAGAAATTTCGATATTACCAACTTAATTTCGTCATTATTCTAGATAGATCCATATAGATTAATCATTGGCATGAATCTTAAATTTTAAGAAAAGTAGGCTCTTTAGTTCTTCACGGAACTACTTGTTTTAATTCTTGTAATATTTAAACACTTATTTTGCTCATTTATCAAATTTTCCTGAGATTCAAAATTCTGGAAGCAATTAAATACATTTTAAATGAAAGGTGTTAATTAAGTACATTAGCCTTGCGTATTGTGTGCCGCACTGCTTCCCCCCCCCCCCCCTTCCTCTCCCTCCCGTTGCTCAGTTTTCAAGCGAATAGTCGGCAATGTTAAACAGCCAGTCGGCATTTTTTAAATGCTCATCCCCCCTAGATGTACAAGGTCGAACCGCCCCTGTTCACAACCCCCCTGCATGGAAAAAATCGAACATAATAAATAGTCGATTTTTTTACAAACATATAACATCTGTAATCCATTTCTGCCAATCCTAGAGAAATCTCCCTCTCATCAGTCTAGTCTAGCCGCCACTGTCGTTGGAGTCACATCACGTGCTCGTGTTTACATCCAGCTTCCTCATTCATTCAGACATTCCGCAAACCAGCCTGCTTGACTGATCGCCTAAGGCTAGTATCTCCCCTTTCCAATGTCCTTATCGCTCTCGCTCGCTCTGTCGCTGTGTCATCACCGTCAGAGCTCATTAGTGTCTGACCACAGCAGACTGTTCTCTACTTCCTCGTTCCACTGACGTACTCACTGACCCACGTATAGTTGGATGTGCAAAAAGGACGTCCATATATTCAATTTGCAGCATTATTTCTGCGTTCCCAGGGTTCACTAGTAAAATACAATTTTAAATTCGCCGCGTTATAGACAGACATTGTACCTGTACTCAATTCTTTCACTCTGTATGCGTTGTTACCGAGATTACGTACAATACAGAAGGGGCCAATAAATTTTGGACTGAACTTGTTAAATACCTTCTTCTCTGGATCAGATGCCGCTGGCTTCCGTACTAATACAAGCTCGTTGACTAATAGTTCTCTGTGGTACCTCTTATTTCTGACACGACGTAATCTGCGATCCGCCTGGTTTCTCATATGGACTCTCGTTCTCTCAATTCTCAACTCATGACCAACCATGGGATCTTGTGGGCAATTGATGATGTTGCTCCACGATCTTACTGGATACTCGTTCATGTGCAAGACCATGGGAATCTGGCCTGTTGACTCATGTCTAGTTGTATTCATACAGGTCTCTACATCTTTGATCCTGTCTACCCACTTGTGATGTTCATTGGGAATGAAGATCCTTAAGTATTTAGTAACACATTTTATAGCGCGCTCGCTTGGATTAGCTTGAGGGTGGCGAATGCTACTAAACATGTGTTTTACATCCATGTCCTCCATACCTTTCTTGAATTCGGCACTCGTAAAATAGCTTCCGTGGTCCGACAATATAAATTCTGGTTTTCCAAGGATTGGAATTACTCTATTTCGAATACGACTGAGTACTTGTTTCGATGTAGTTTTCTGAATGGCGCATAGTACGACAAACATAGAAAAGACATCAATGCACACTAGCAAGCGACGGCAACCTCGCCTACCTTTCGGGATTGGACAGAAACAGTCCAGGGCCACTAGCTCGCAGGGTTTTTGAGGTAGCAATGGTCTAGGATACTGCCTCATTAAGTAATTATTCGGCTTCGTCCTCTGACAAGGATCGCAAGTCTTTATTACGTCACAAATGGTAGTCCTCATTCGCGGCCATGTAAACGTTTCTCCTATGGTCGCCTGTGCCTTGTCTAATCCCACGTGACCAAAACTTTCATGTATGTGCCAAGTAAGTCCTCTTTGTAATGATGCAGGTACCATGATACGTAATTTGGTGTGTTCTTCATCTATCCATTTATGCAGTAAATTGTTAAGGTAGACATATCTTCCTTCTCTGGCTTTTGCTTCTCTGTAGGCCGGGGTTCTTGCTGGTAACTCCTTCTTAAAGTACTGGATCATTTGGTACATTCACGGTTCTGCTTCCTGCTCTCGTCTTATCTCCCGTAATTCCTCCAAGAATGCATGGTCCTTTGCTGTTAACTCAATATGCTGTACCATCGCTGTTTCTTCGGTATCAGGCTCGCGGTTCCTGCTTAATACATCCGGAATTACATTCATTTTTCCTGGGCAATATTCAATTTCGATGTTAAATTGTTGTATGTAGATGGACCAACGTGTCACACGCTCGCTAGCCATAGATGTCTTGAACAAGAACGTTAGTGCTTTGTGGTCTGTTCTAATAACAATGGAGTAACCATACACAATTCGTTTCCATTGTTGTAAAGCATGAAGTATTGCCAACAATTCGAGTTCCGTGACCGTATAGATGCGCTCGTGTTTACGCAATCTGCGGCTCACAAATGCTAAATAATCACGACGTTGAAGGTTAGCTGGATCTCCTTGGTATAACATTGCTCCTATACCAACCATGGAAGCATCCGCTTGGATAATAAATTTCCGTTGAAGGTCTGGATAACCTAGTTTGATACAATTTTCCAGTAATAATTTTGTCTCTTGAAATGATTTCTCACTCTCAGCGTTCCAAAGCCATTTGTTGTTCTTCAGCATTTCCTTCATAGGTGCTACGGTTTCAGTATATCCTGGGCAGTTTTCCTTAAAGAAACCCGTCATGCCAAGGAAAGCTCTGATATGTTTCACTCTCGTTGGGGTAGGGAAATTCTTTATCGCCTCTATCTTGGCAGGGTTTGGTCGCACTCCCTCCTGGTCAATGATGTGCCCCAAGTATAAAATCTCCTTCTTGAAGAAATGGGATTTCTTCAAGTTGACTTTAAAATTTACAGTCCTAAGGTTGTCCAAAAGCTTATCCAAATTTTCCATATGTGTCTCAATGTTATCTGAAGCCAAAAGTATATCGTCAATATATCGTACCGTCATTTCCTTCACTTCTTCAGTCAGGTTCCGATCCAAGGCTCGAATTAATGCGCATCCAGCAGTTTTAACGCCGAAGGGCATGTGGACGAAGCAATATGTCTGATTATCGAACAAGAAGCCAGTAAGAAGCTGTGACTTCTCATCCAGTTCGAGATGGTGAAACGAACTCGTCAGGTCTACTGATGAATAGATGCTCTTGTTCTTAAATCCTTTTAAGACGTCTCTGATGATTGGCGCTCTGTCATACTCGGGAAAAATAAGGCGCATGTTTAGATTTCTGGCGTCTAGACAAAGTCTAATGGATCCATTTGGTTTTGTTACTGCCAAAATCGCATTTAAATAAGGTGTAGGAGTCTTCTTAATCACTCCATCTTGGAACATATCATCAATAATCCGTTTTACTGGCTCCCGATGTTTTTCTGGTATAGGGTACAATTTGCTTCGAAATGGGGACCAATCCTCAACCTGCATAGAATACTGAAAGTGTATTATCTTTCCTGGAACTGTGTCAAACACTGTCTTGTGTCTTCTTAAGATCTCCTCAAGTTTCTTCCTATGTTCCACCCCTAGTTGTATGTCACTGAGCCGCTCCTGTAATAGTTCTTCAAACTGAGTATCGCCGTCCTCTCCTTCTGCTAGTAAGGCCCATATCTCCTGAGAGTCACTCTCTTCATTTAATTCCACAACAGCCACATCTAACGGTCATCTTCCGCCTTTCGTGTCTCCTCTTCTGTCTCCTCTGCTATTGCCTCCAATGCCCATGAACTCACGTCTTTCCCTGTAGTGATTTCATCCATGTGTAAGCCCACATCCTTCAGTTTATCAAACTCCTTAAAACTGACTGTATTATTATACAAATCTATGACTGCCTGGTAGTCACAAATGAAATTTGCACCCAGAATAATGTTAAAATTCATTTTAGCCATTATGATGAAAGTCTGTCCAAATATATGGTCTAATATATCCAATTCTATAAATGCCTGACGTTTGCAAGTGACGGTGCGTTCGGGAATAACGCCCCTCACCTTGAGTTGCGGTACTGGAATCACAGGAATATCCTGACTCCGTCCCAACTCTCGAACCAAAGCCTCCGATACAAGACTGATTTGTGACCCCGTGCCAACCAAGCATCTCACGTTAATTCCACCAATCTTGGCATAGATAATAGGTAATTGTTTGATATCATCGTTCCGTGGTTTTACAATCTCCTCCAGGCAATCTTCCGGCAAAGCTATTCATTCTTGTATGTGTGCCACGACCCATCCTTCTTCACGATCCGGCTGTTGCTCTCTCAGGGTGAGTCCTTTTTCAATTATTGGGATTTTTTTTACAACCCCCGCGACTTCCATCATCCTTCTGTCGTGTATTTCCCTGGCGTTCTTCCTGTTTCAATAAACTCTCGGCCCCCTCAATGTGAGTATCTGGATTTGACCTCCTATTTATTGCATTTTCCCAATGTTTTTGTTCGTCCCCTCCATTAGCGTGTAACTCTTCCAGGTAGCGCTGCGATTCGGCGTGCCTGTCATTCCAATCATTTCTATAATTCTGATAGTTCCCCTGGTTCTGATATCTTCTTTCACGCCACTGTCGATTAGCATTATTGTTATTTTTATAACGTCTGTAGGGTCCCTCATTTCTCCTATTATTTCTCCATTGTTGGTATTCTCGCTGCTGATACCTATTGTTGCCCTGTGTCTGTCTATCATTGTTATTTTCATGACGCTGGTGTGACCTATTTTCGTCACCCTCCTGACCTCGTCTTGGTGTTGTTGACACACTTGTATTTGTGGCCTGCGACCTGGTGTGTATTTGAGCGGGTTTAACCACCTCCGTTGTGTTTACCAGTTCCAGCTGTCGTCCCCCTCTTTGCTGCACGTGAGATGTTGTCTCATCAATCTGACGTAAGATTTGTTCGGCTCGAACCGCTGTGTCCACGTTTGCTGCTACTAAAACCTGCTGAACATTTACTGGCAACTGCCGTGCAATCGTCATAACCAGATCCGATTCTTCTAAAGGGTGATCCAGATCCCGAAATTTTAACAATTGTAGCGAAAAGAAATCTGAATATTTTGTCTGCTGAGTCGACTGATATTTTCTTGAATAAAGTTCCATTCTGAGACCTTGTTGTAGAGAAGCCGACCAGTACTTTTTAAGGAACGCAATCTTGAAATCATCTATCCCTCCGAAAGTATACTTGAAGCTCAAGAACCACGTAAGTACATTTCCCGAAAGAAATCGTTCCATCAGTCTTAAACGACGCGCGGGCGGTATATTATTATCATTAAAATAGTGATCCATCTCTTTAAGATACGCCTTCGGTGTGACACCAGAATTTTCTGTGAATTTATTAGGTTTAAATTCATTTGATCGAATTACTTGTACGACTTGGGGGTGCTGATAGCCATGTTGAGGGGTAGAGGTTCCTCCAACGTTGTTGTGAAATCCCTCTGTACTAGTCGTTGATGGGCTACCTGTCATTCCGTGCCCATTCTCCGCGCTAATTGCCCTCTGGCTCGTTGAGCCAACTTCCTTATCTGCGTGCTCTGTCTGAAATAACGTGTTCTGTCCTAATGAGCGCAACTCTGCTTTAATGATTCTGTCCGACTGTTCTTTCATTTTATTCTTGATTTCTTCCTCAAGTACTTTAATGCGCGTATGATTTTCACCTACGGTCTTTATAATAGTTAACCGTTCTTCTTTAGAGTCGCAGCTCATCTTGCGCCAATCCTTTCTGATGTTATCTTTTATCGCTCCCAATTTTTCTTCCATCTGCTGTTTCGTGTCCTGCTGATTCGATTCTATCTTCTCAAGCCTGTCTTCTAGACGTAGATTATTCTCATCTATCGTACTCTTTAAATTATCCTGGTCCGATTCTAGGTTTTGCCATCGCTCTGCTGATTGTATTTCTAATTTTCCATGTCCTTTATTAGACCCGTAATGCTTTCGTTTACTGCCGACAATTGTCCCTGGATAAACGTAGAATCCTCCTCCATTTTATCAAATCGCTTTTCAAGACCATCCTGTGCCGTTTTAACCTCACTGTTATTTACCGTGCATGCTAATTCTATCTGAGCTAGTTTTGCTAATACCGTTTCGTCCAAATCATTTAATTTACGGTTGAATGTATCCTCTAATTTTTGTATCTGACCTAGCTGTTTGTCATTATTCTTACTTATATCAAGCGCGAATTGAACCATCTGCTGTGTAGTGTATTCTTTCATCTCCGCAGATAATGTGGCTAACTGACTCATATTTCTACTTTCTTGCGCTTCTAATTGTTTGTTTATATTTTCATTTACTTGCGCTTGTAATGAGTTACCCTGTTCAATTAATTTAATTTCTAATGACTCACTCTGTTCAATTATTTGTGCCTTCTGTTCAGATAATTGTGATTTTATAGTGTCATTCATTTGAGTCTGGAATGACTCATTCTGTTCCGCTAATTGTGATTTGATAGTGTCATTCATTTGAGCCTGGAATGACTCATTCTGTTCAGATAATTGTATGTCTAATTTTTCACTCTGTTCTTTTAATAGTTTCTGGGTTCGTGCCGTGGCACTTTTAATAATCGCCTGGATCTCTGCGACCGTCGCCATTTTCACACACAAAAATATATATATCACTGAGAAGACAGGAGGATGGCATGCAAACGTCTCCCTGACACACACATATATAATTCTTGACATACATTTACTTCATTTGACCACATTCAGTTCATTTAAACTTATTCCTTTTACTCCCGCAAATCAATCATCACTGAATGGTTCTAATTTTACTTTATACATTTTTAACCCCGCACATATTCAGTCATAAATTACTATCCAGATCTGATGTTAACACTGACTAATTAACAAAGTATTAATTGTCATTTAAGGCTACCAGCCTCCTAACATATTCATGAGTTAGACTTTCTAAACAAATCTAATTTTATATTTAATCAATAGGCGCCCGATTTAACATACATTACTTTACTAATTACATCAATAAATAAAACGTGAATCGTATTTTAACTTGCAAACTCGTGATTCTACTGTATGTTCCATTTTCTTGGCGGTACTTCTCTTCGCCGTATTTACGTTCACAAAATATCACTTCCGGTGATCTCAAACAGTCAAAAACAGCGAAACACCACATGTAGGGTAACAGCTTGTTTATGATCCACTAGAAAAGCCAAACCAACGAAACGCTCCACGGTATGACACCAGCTTATCTATGCTGTCTATCCCCCGTGTTCTAGCAGTGAACTAGCAACGAACTATCCCCACGTTGGGCGCCAGCTTGTCTATGCACCCTTCAATAAAGCATGGTTTCGTCGAGAGTCGTCTACGGGGTCGTGTTCAGTCCTGACTGCGTTACACAGCAAAGTTCGCTTAAAACAACATGCTCTAATGAATAGAAAGGTTCATGACAGAGGCTATACTAGAAATAAAATGAATAACAAGTAGAATAAAAGAAATTTAATGACTGAAAGGTATATGCAAAATAATAATAATAAATAAAAACAAATCCTCCCTGACTTTCATCCCCTTAATAAATAATAATAATAATAACACTGAGCGGTAGGCACTCGCTCGTCACAACAAGAATATGTGAATGCAACATCACATAAATGATAAAATCATAACATAAGCATTTGAGCGGTAAGAACTCACTCGTCACAACATATGGATACAAGTCCATTTTTTTCTGGTCAAGAAGTTATATAATGTGCGGTGTACTGTTCGTTAATAAGAAATCGAGTAATGATGCGAGTCCGTTTACAACTGAAACAGACATGTTGCTTACGGAGTGCATCTTTTAAATCGCACTACAGCTATGGGACCCACCCTTAATTAATACACCATAATTAATACTGACACCTGCAAGATCTAATAATATTAACAGAATGAAGAATCTCCCTGAGATCCTAGCTGGTGCAGGAGCACATAATGAACACAAAAAGAGCATGCCAGAAATAGGCCAAAAACCGCTCTCATCATAACTTGGGAACATAGCTTCGCGCACCCTAACTTGACACGGGTCAAGGACGCATAAAAATAAACACACCAAAAATTGAACCAACAACAACAAAATACAAGCCTAACGGCTGAAAAATTATGTTTACATTTATATGAAACGCCAGACAAACACGAATTTTGGTGGCTACCTTACAATTATGGACAGCTCCCATTTAATCAATCAATACTCATTATAACCGATCAGGTTTTGTGAATTTAAACAACATCTTAAATTGCAGTACAGCAAGCAAGCCTGTTCTAATGACAAGACATGTTATCTGATTGAGCGCTCCCCTATTTGTATGAGTCAACACTGCCACAAATACCTCTCTCAGTCTGGCAAGCTAAGTGCAGGTTTCCCACTGGAAAACGTCAACATATCTCACGCATCCCCTGGATGGCGAGAAACAAATATATACCACAAGTCCAGCCTAGCGAGGACATGAACTGGGTTGACGTGGAGCAAGTCAGAATAATCACCATGATATATTCTCGCTAGCACATCATAGAAATCACATAACGCACCCATAGCTTCGACTGACTCTCATACACACACACTGGGTCGGCTCAAACACATCAACAATATTGCGTCCATTTACACATTAACAAAAATACACAGCAAAAACTCGGGTGCAAAGTGCCATCCCGTTCAAATCTGCTGGAAAGCAACTATCAAAATAATCCTGATCCGTCATAAAATTCTACTCACAAATAATCTTTTACCCTCCAAATTCTATGTTTGATCTCAAAATTAATTCAGTTCCATTTTTGTTGTAAGGCATATCTCCGAATAATAATGCTTGACCGCGATTTACGCAAGCGAAAGAGAGCATCGGGCTCCGCGTGTCGCTCCGTACATTTAAACCAAATACAATCACAAAATATATAAATTACGCAACGCTCGGCTAGTCCCATATTTAATGTGTCAGTAAAATAAAAACTAATAATCTTCATTACCAAGCAAGCAAACAAATATTTACAAAAATATCCCATAATACCGTAGCTGATTTAATAAATAAATAAATTTATTTGGTACTCAATCCTTTAAACAGCGCCAAGAATACGTCTGCAGCCATCTCCTTTAAGATGTTTATCTTTAGGCAAATGTCCTGCTGGTTCCCAGATCCATTCTCGTACTTAGGCGTCATCTCGTGCTGAATTAAATAAAGTTTTTGTCAGATACACACACGATATAATTCCTACTATATTCACCTATCAAGTAATATATTCCTTGACAGTCTATTTGGTGAATTACGTCGATGAACTGGTCCTACTGATAGTGCTGGGACTATAAATAAATCACTGAAGTTATACTTAAAAATTGACGACACTGTTCCATGTTCACAAACATGAAAATATGCAGAGTATGAATCTTACGTCCACAGACGTACAGAAATAAGTAATAATGTTCCGTCCTCAGACGTACAAAAATTAGTAATGATCCTCGAAGCATCTTGGATCCTCATAAATGACACTGACTAGGGTAGGTGTGGAAGGGGATATATTAAAAAAATATTCCATAATAACTATCAGACTAGCATGCGATCGGTATCATTGAGTTCGTAGCAGTGTGGAGGTTACGATTATGCTGTAGCCGGCTTGAATCGATCGTGGAATTAATATGTGGATAACTCCCGCGTTAATTTACCAGTGTGCGTTACCAAGCCGAGTTCCCGCTAAGACAAGGCGTCTTGATATTATTGGCCCAGACTGTTGTATGTCTTTGCGTGTTTTTACATACATTTCTGCCGTAGGGAGTGGTTCACATGATGATAGACCAATTACCTTGTAGCATTCGATTTTCATTTTGGCGCCAACCTTCCTAGTAACAAGCCATATTGTGTGTGCCCAAGCCAACATTCGCGCTAAAAGTTGCACCTGTCCTGTGTCCCAAGAATATAAACGCATCCTCCTAAAATACCACAGGAGCTTAAACCATTGTGTCCTCTCGGCCACTGATTTCTCAATATATCCCAACACCGTCTGGCTCTCATATCTGTTGTCTGTAGAAATGTATCAAAAGATGATGATTAATTATTAGAATCCTTTATACAGCCTGTGGATAAAGGGTTCAGTAGGAACATCAAGGTTAACAGCCCTGGTTTTTATGTCACACAGCCTTAATGCCATGCCGAGCGTAGTGAGGGGGTTGCTAACCTCAATAGTTTGTCTCTGAAAGCAACACTATTTACAATTTTGAGGGACTGGAGTACGTTCAGTCATTTCATGGGATTGTAGCTTTGGGTACACGACAATCCAAACTTCTCCAGAACTCTTCAGGAATAGCACAAAGTCCCATAGGTGAGGGAGCAAATGTTAAATCTGATTTGCATTGTAGCTTGTAATTAAAGCACTTAATTCACTGTAAAGGGCTGCAACTTAACAAATTACATTTAATAAAACACATCAACTAACTTCAGTCAGAAAACCATTTGCCTCCTAGGCTAAGAGGGGTTAGAAAACGGACACTTTAAAGGAGACAATAGCTTCTCTAGGGTGGAGATTTAATGTTTGTTGGGCATTATTACCTAATCTCAGCCTAGCACTGCCCTCCTTGTGGTTTAAAACACTTCCTTTGAGAAATAAAGGCTACATACCCTATATATTGACGTGAAGATTTGCCACGTAAGCCAGTAAATCCTCCGGATTACAGGCCTTTATCCAGTCATTATATCTGGATTAGGAATGAGGAATTTGAGAATTAATGGATAGGTGTTTGAGGGACTGACATCTCAAGGGTATTAAAACCAGAATTATTCGATGAAACGTGTGATATTTGTATTTACCGCTCCAATACACGAGGAAACCAGAATGCTGTTATGTCCAGTGTGACAAGAACTGCGCAAAAAATTACCGCACAGATGTTGGTTTCCCACATTTCTGACATTGATTAAAATGCAAAATTATATTTCTGAGTTGATTTTAATAATTACAAACAATGTTTTCTTCAGACAAAATCGACAGGCCGCACTCAATGAATACGGGAAGACAGCTCTCTCGCGGATACATGGTGAACCGTCGCCGCCATGCGTGCGTGCGTGCGGTGCTTCCGGAACTGGCCGATTCAAAACCATGACGAAAAAATTACATGGTAAATGCCTGATGTGTCCTTACTGTATTGATATCTATACTGTGGTGGGGCCAAAATAAGATTAGCTGATGTTGGGCAAAACAAAAATGTCTTCCATAAGAATAGCATTGTGAAGTGACTTTATATCCCGATTCTTGTGATTAACCGATTATATCTGTTGAAGTTGGCGATAACTACAATTCCTTCTGAATATTGCTGTCTTTTTTGTATGAAAAGTGTGAAGTATCATCGCTATTTGCGATATTTTGGTGTGTTGACATATCACTGTTGGAATGCATACGGTGACGTGAGTACAAGGTTAGGAAATTAAAAGACGGTGATTAAAATATTTTACATATAATTTTTATCCGTAATACTTGTCTGACATGGTTATATTTGTAATGTTTTTACATATATAAAATAAAAAACTCGACAAAGCATACTAATAACATGCATGCCTCTATTATGCTGGTTATGCTTTATAAATCAAGAAAGTTGGACGATAATCACCCGATCGGATCCATTAACCTAATTTTAACTATCATCAATGCAAATTTGGAAACACCTACATTTTATGCAGCTGACCTATGTGGCCTGCCCTAAGAACCACCATTACACTTAAGTTATAAATTGCACAGGCCTGCACATTTAGTTTATACAGTATGTATATACAGTTTTGAATGAACATAAATGTTTCAAGGGGCCTAACATCTACATTATCAGTCACAATAAGTCACCATCTCTCAATCGTCACAAATTGTTTAACATGTCTGAAAGTTCAGACTATTAATCAAACTATAATATATGTGCTAATGAAGCCTCTTGAGTAGTACCAGACAACAAAATATCCATAACAATTAAAGAAAGACAAGACCTGTGAAATGATATCCTGCTACCTTTTTCAAACTTTTGACTACAATAAGCAGCGCAAAATAAAGTATAACCATTTTTGCTATAATTCTTCACATTCAGCTTCTTGCGTTCAGGACAATACGTATTTTATAATATTTGTAATATATTATACTACAAAAATTATCTCGTTTATCGGTGATAATTATTAGGGCTAGGATTCTGATGATTTTGCATTTTTATTTTTTGGTAAGACTGACACGTTGCTCAAATATATATATGTTTCATGAAAGAATGAGTTCAATGAAGTCTATTTTTTGCATATTTTTTTTGCCAATTTTGAGGGATAGAGCATTTTTGGGGGAAATTTTAGGTCATTTTGGTCATTTATATACTATTTTCAAGAAAGAAGGATAATTTTTTATGTTTAGCTATTCTAATTCTGTATTTTACTAAATTTCCGTGTTGAAAATTTTGTTTGATTTCATACAAGCATAACATATATTTTCCAGTAAACGGTGCCCTCTTCCCCTATTCCCACAAGTATGCGTATAATGGACTCGCCCATACAAGGAAATACATCTGCCTCTTGCGTAGTTAGAAGCCTACAGCTAGCAATGAATCATTGAGTTCGTGGTATTTCTTAGAGCCGGATGTGCTGTTCAATTAGACGCGAAGTTACGATATGCCTAAAGTGAAGCAAAGTATATCTGTAAAACTAAAACAATTTGTTTCGCAGTATGGAGAAAGGGTCTTCACCACTGATGGGACAATACTGTACCCTTGCGACATTATATGGAACATGTGTTCGTATCCCAGCTGGCTCACGGTCTTTCGAGGTATAGTTCATCCCACTATACGATCACTTGTTCAGGATTTGAGTCTATCAGGTAACTACTCAACTTGAAAGAAACAACAAACTTCTAAATATAGAATTTAATGGTATTAAATCATGGCAAACAAAAAAAACACAAAACTACAGCTACACTTACACTCCCACAACAAAGATCAAATATCTGGAATGCGCAGATGACAATTCAAAACAATAAGACAAACCCTAGCATGTTTCATCTGCACTCCACAGCTCTGTTTAAATAATACAGGGATTCTATCCACTCAACTGCACTGGTCTCTCCAGGCATGCTGCATCATTTCTTGTGAGTCCCTTTTCTTATGGTTGGCGCTCTTCCACACCCAAATATATCCTATACTTCCTAACACTTATACTTTTTGACATTGAGGAATGTTCATTGTGTCCTTCACATCACTTAATTAACCTTAATTTAACATAACACAACAATAAAAAACACAAATTATAACTGAATAATCATTATGTGTAATCATTAAAGATCCAAATATTTTTCCGTTCTGAATCGGAACATTTTACCTTCAACAATATTGATTTCATTACATTTTTCTTTGTTTAACATTATGTTGTCTTTGTGCACCATCGTTTCTTTTCCCATAGATTTTAAACACTGTTATGAGTGACCTTCCCCTTCAAAATATACATAATTACTGATTTAGCTTCACCATACAACAATCTTTGGGTCTTGTCATGTCGGTACTGTGCCCGTTTCTCCAATGGGACAGGCGATCACCCGGCCAACATCCCGGCCCCATCAGAAGAAACGGCCAAGGGAGTGGGTGAAAAAAGATTAGGGCGTAAATCCCGGTTCATACAGAAAAGACTAAAAGAAATGCTCCAGCGAGCCAGAGACAAAGGATCTCGGGTCGTTTACGGGTTGGGATGGCAAATTGACTGAACCAGGATTCAAAAGCAAACTCCCTAACTTGAATTAACAAACAGAGAAGAAAGGAAAAGCCCTCGTAAAATCACATCTGCTTCTTTATTGGCCAAAGGATAAATAAATATGCAACCTGCCTACCACGCACGAGTATAGAGTTAGGGTGGGACAAAGTCCGAAAAAAAAAGTTCATAGTCCCAAAACAAACAAAAAAAAATTATACTTATTCAAACTCGTGGGTGTCCTCTCTTTAAGTTCCGACAAGGAGATCGCCTTTCAAAAAACTAAATTAACCCTTAATTTATCGGTGCACACGCATGTAAACATCACTAGCCACTTATCACTAAGTTCACCTGCGGCAAAAACTCTAAGAAAATATCGAATATCTATGTATATTACAACTGTCTACCCTTATACAGCAATGGACGGATCTCCTCTATCGAAATGCAAATTAATAACTAAAGAGCATCATATTACATCAAATAGCACTCAAACATCAACTCAGCTTCACATAATATGGCATTTCAACAATTAATTATAACTTATAAATTATTAACACACCCAGATTGTGCTTACATATTTACACTACTAATTCTTATTATTATTACTGATTTATATTCGCCGTTCCAACAACCTTAATCCACACTGTCATATTTGTTATTGTAATTAAATTATAGCATTGTCTAACGTTTATGAAAGGTTAAGAACCTCGTAATAAGGCACCCTAGTGTATTTCATTCTCACAACGAACATTTAATCGCAACCCTTCCGTCGAACACTATGAGTGAGGATCCGAACAATCTGACTGTCGAGCGCACTATCAATTACACCCCTGCACTATTCAATATACAACTCATCGATAAACGTAACACGTTCGTCAAGAGGACCCTGTCCTCACAAATTCAATTCAACGGACATACGTCGCCCCGTGAATAACCTCGTCATATATGACGGAATAATACCATATTTAATTATCACATTAACTTTACACAACATCATTACAAAAAATCATGCATTATTAGCATGTCTCAAGAACCCACACTAACAGAGCGTATCAACTTTATCGGGACCACGAGGTCGTATGATAATATGGCATCCTATCCAAGGAACCTTATTCGACAATCTCCAACCATATCCATTTAGCTATTAAAATCTATGCAATCCGTGACAAACCTTTCAGAATTAAATTCGTATAATGACCTCGGAAATCGAAATGCTAGAATCTCCCAGCAAAATGGGCATCTCATATTATCGTTACCCAATTTCAACTTATTATTATTATTATGTCTCAGAGAATAAATGTATGTCTTACTCCTACCATTGATACTGTTAATTTATGTAAGTCAAAACGACCCGAAAAGAAAGGACAAAAAAAATCTGTACAACCCTATGAGAAAATCTGTTCAATCTTGTTCAATCTGGAATAAATGATTATGAATGGCGTTAAGTTACACGATCTCAGGCTATCTCATGGCACGGCTATCCGAGGTAGAATTCTCTTCTTCCTGATGAACAAGGATGGAAATGAAACGTCTTACTTTAGATCCGGTGTCCTCGGAAACCCCTGGCGTCGGCGTCGGAGTCGTCTGCGGCATTAGGGCGGCGTTGTTCCTCCAGCATCCCCGCGATGTGGTCTCCCAGCGTACTGGTAGAGGTATACGCCCCCGGCACCTCTCGATCTCCTGGCGACGCCCATGTCCGCCCACTGGTTGCCCCCAGTCACCTCAGCGGCGGCGTCTCCTGACGTCCCAACCATGGTCCACTCGTCCATCTCGTTGTGACCGTTCACCCCATTATGGCCCCTTTAGAGGTTCAGTGCAGCATAATTTGCGTATTAATATGCATGTTGATTCCCAGAATATTTGAGTCCATGGTTATAAAGTTCAAGCCGCCGTCTAGCAATATTGCATTTCACTATATCAGAGCACTTTCACGCCCACGCACTATAGCGTCTAGTTCCTGGTTCACTTGAATTATATGTATTCACTTTCCTCAACCAGTGACACACTTCCTTCCACGAGG
Organism: Meconema thalassinum; assembly: GCA_946902985.2. NCBI lineage: Eukaryota > Metazoa > Arthropoda > Insecta > Orthoptera > Tettigoniidae > Meconema > Meconema thalassinum. The sequence continues at coordinate 1,721,586,992 of OX336388.2, read as the reverse complement.
AGCTATTTCGACCTGGCCTTGACCGACATATCAAGTTGCCTGCGACCTGCAGTCTTCCAACACAAGCTTAAAGTGGATGTAGCCTTCCGTCACATTCTCACTGCGTCTCTTAAATGCCGCACTGCTATGCTATTTTCGAATGAATGTCTGTTACAATATAGGGCCTCGCGACAATGCTTCGCCTCGACTATCGTTATTATTGTTCTTTCCCTGATACTCGTAATGTTGAACACCTCCTGGTATTCATCTTTAATTAACATAAATTGTCGGCATGATAATTAAGTTTTTCATCACGGCCTCCACTCGGACGACGTTCAAAGGCGCACAATTTTGTTTTGCTATTACCACAGCACATGCCTTCAACACCTTACTATCCGTTAACTTAACCGGACCACGTGCATTAATCTTCGTAATCAAAATGGTAAAGTACTGTACAATATTCCACGCGTCTTCACCTATCAATAGCAGCATATGCATGAATTTAACGGACCTTCCTTTATCAGTTCTGATTATTTCCTCACATACTAGCGAGTCCGATATCGTCTTGAAATTCACGATTATCGTTCTAGTGACACCTTACTGACCACTGTTCGACAAACAAACTGACACACTTCACTGTAAACAACTCACTGGCACTACATGCACGCTAGCTTCATGGCCTGCTGATCACTCCTCGTATCAAATGGCCACGAGCACTGACCACTCACGTAAACCCGATGCAAATTTCTGTCTACGCCCTGCTGACTAACTGAATATTCTGGAACTGTGTCCTCCATCGAGAAAAAAAAAAGTGGAAGGGGTTGGAACCTCCTGGAGCATTCCCCTACTCTCGCGGTTGCCTCGCCGCGTCATGCCATGACGTCATACTGACCCTCCGGTCTCCTCTCGATCTTCTGTCATCCGGGGCCGGTAATTGACCCTGACTGGATCGGTCACAGTACATTCGTTACAAGTGTGTCATAACACTTATACTTTTTGACATTGACGAATGTTCATTGTGTCCTTCACACCACTTAATTAATCTTAATTTAACATAACACAACGCAACAATAAAAACACACATTATAACTGAATAATCATTATGTGTAATCATTACAGATCCCAATATTTGTCCGTTCTGAATCGGACCATTTTACCTTCAACAATATTGATTTCATAAAATTTTCTTTGTTTAACATTATGTTGTCTTTGTGCACCATCGTTTCTTTTCCCATAGATTTTAAACGCTGTTATGAGTGACCTTCCCCATCAAAATATACATAATTACTGATTTAGCGTCACCATACAACAATCTTTGGGTCTTGTCATGTCGTTACATTCGTTACAAGTGAGTCATATCGTGCAATAACGCTACCAGTCTGAGTAAATTATCATAAACTGGGTAATTACTCTTTACAATTGCATGTTATTATTTGGTGCAGTTAAGATGTCATCATACGTCAACTTGGCCAAATATTATCTGATTTCTATGACCCAACATCCTATCCCCATGGATATGATGCATATAATTCCTTTAATACAATAATGTCAAGCACTTATCAATTATTTCCAGAGATGACTAGATTTTTCAGTGTTCCAGTACAAACTTAAAAAGGAAAAGGGCCACGGTCAATTAGCTCCCCTCGCTGTGTACACAATAGGGTCGCTAAGGTCCGCCCCCTCCAACATGGCTACTGCGGCCTTCACCCTAGCTCTGGTCTCCCTGACCGATATTCAACTTGTAAACAAAACTTGCCATATGCTTTCTCTCTCTGTGCAGCTCTTTCAGGGGGTATGATTTGGATGTGTCATTATGAACGGAGTCGATCTAAGTATTTAACACCTACACTTAGGGTATTTAATTGGCTCAATTCGGCTCTCAATTAATATTCTTAGCAAGGGATGGGTTTCCAGTAGCGTCGCCGTTTTAAGGATGCAATCAGTGGCTCTGAACGCGTACCAGTCGAGTTTCAAAGTGTTATCTCGCTGTACGGGTACGAATATATTAAGGAAATCACCATGTTTCCTACTTGAAGAAATTGTCTTACCTCCACGGGTAGATCAATTATTATAATGGCTCACACAGGGGGTCACAGTTATCCCTGGTAGCGAAGAATATGCTAACAGTGAGTTACAGATGCCATCTGGCCCAACTCTGTTGCTATAATATGTATGCTCTCAGGCTATACAACCACATCGTTAATTCGAAGATTGGCCTACTAAATTCACCAACGCGCGAACTACCTGGATAATCCCTGCAATTATTTACGCAAATCTCGGGATTCTACGTTAGACATGCACGCTTATTGCGGCTAAAATAACATTCCTGTTAGATGACGCAATTCATAATGCACTCATATCCTCCCTTAATTTAATTATTATACCAAGGCTTTACATTAGCTCTAAAAAAGAAGGTATCATTTTACTGGTAATTATCTGATCTGCCTTAATGGCTCTCAATCACAACAATGTAGCAATTAACATTATTTAATATCTCAATTACACTGAAAAATATCTTTATCTCCCTGATATATATCTCTCTCTCTCATTCTTCACAATAACACTGTATTCTTTTAAGGGACATGACACACTTTGCACGTTTCTAAGGCATCAATATGCCGATTTTACATTTATTATTGACATTGACCTCTGATTATTACTATTATTATCAATTAACATTACAGTTACTTTTACCAACATCTTACGCATTAGTTGTCGTAAGTTTATCATTCTCAAAGCAATATATTCACTAAGATACGAGGAAAGTGAACTCGTATACAAATTACTGCACATTCTCAGTATTTGACGGAATGATATGTTGTATGGTGAGCCCTAGAATCATAGTAACATTATTTGGATGGTACTCACTTTTTTCATTCTGGCTGGATTTATCCAACAGTACAACACTCCGCCCGCCATTCTGATGTCTTCTAACCCATCATAACCCTTTTCACAAAGAACATCGAATATGGTTTGAACGTGTTGATCACATCTTGTAATACATGCATTTCACACTTTAAAAATACCACATTTTCTTTATCACACAACTTTAAACACTTTATGTTATCACTTTTTATCACTAACTTTACATTCGATTTGTACACATGAAACCTTATTGGGCTTTCCACTACTACGTGATTTCAGATCTGCGATGCTGCAAAATTCTGACATCCGCCTGTCTCCTCCGAAAGTCTATCTCGAGTAGGTGTGTTCATCTCCCGTCTCATAATGTTCCTATCTTCTAGCTTCTAGTGTGCTGCTTACGTATTTATCACAAATACTTGTGATACTTTTCTGGTCCCCTTTATCTGTAGTATCCGTTACTATATTATCTGACACTTTAAAACATCATAACTATCCCTGTACATATGTTCATTGTCCATCATAATCATAATGCAATTTTCTTACGCTGTACTGAATAATATTCGCGTATAATGCCTGATTATATATCTACCGTAGACTGTTCATAATATTAATGCAGAAATACTTTAAATGGACTGCATAATGCATCTTTCATTGTCTATCACAAAGATTCTGATTATAATGAGTTTGCGTACTGCGCGCACTTATTTCCTGTCGATGGACAGCATGTCGTCCCACGAGCTGAGTCAAAGAATAACTGACTCTCCCCAGCTCCATCTTCCATATAAGGGATTCTTACAAAATATAGTTCTCGTTCATCTCGGGAGCGGCTATTTTCTGATATATCGCGTTTTCCGACAAGGTAACGCATGATTCTTGATCGTCTTTTCACGGAGGTTTCAGATCCACTTGCGTGCCGGTGATTCCTTCGCTCTATTAATTAATATTAATTGCTTTCCTCCATGGTTTGGTGACGCTATCTTCGGTGAATCCCCTCCTGCTACGAGACTGACCAATGCCCCTCCGCGGTTTGCCTGTGAATTATCCTATAATCTAATACAGGCTTTAATTTAGGTGTCTTGACATGCCTAAATTACCTTTCTTTGAATATAAGCATCTGGGTGTAAGTCTCATCACGTTAGAATGCTTCATTTGCCAGTAATTAATTAATTTATCTCGAAGACCATCCCCTCTCTGCTTCTCTGCCTTGTCCGACGGGGGTTTTCTTGGTCATTATTCTCAGTCTTCCCACCCCAGTGACGCCAAGAAATAGTCCACTGGAGACTGTCTGTGCCTCCTACTTTCAAATCCAATTTGTCACCTGTCAAGTTGGCTCGGTTTTCTGTAGCTTTGCTCGAATGTTAGTATATTGGATTGCAGTTCATACAATATTCCAACTCATTATTTCTTAAAATTCCCGTTCCAGATGTGGAATTAAGCTTTTATTAACACATTCCATTTTTATATCATTGCTCCTTGGGTTCACTGTGGTTGTTCCCCCTCAGAGATCAATAGTTCAGTTCTTGGGAAAATCATGGACCTGATTCTTCCTCTTCATAGACCCAGGTTTGATGCCAGTCAGTCCACGTACCATTGGGTACAATACTTTACTGCAAACTTTGTGACGTGAGAGTGGCGTCTGTAAAATGGTTTACTGTGGAACAACATGTATCACGTGAGAAACATAAACGTGGTCTGCAACGACTTCAGAATGAAGGAATATTACTACAACAGAAGCTTCTTGGAGAAACCCATTCATCCTTTTCACCATTCTTTGAAGAACTGTGTAGAGTGTTTCTTTGTGCCGATATCCCATTGAGTAAGTTAAACAACCCTAAACTGCACAATTTCTTAAAGAAGCACACGAGGAAATCCATACCGGATTCTTCTACGTTAAGGAAAATCTTTGTTAGACGATGCTATGAAAAAAGTTTTGGAAGAAATCGGGAAAAGATTTGGAAATAAAAAAATATGGGTATCGGAGGACGAGACGACAGACTCTTCAGGACGATATGTAGCTAACGTGATGGTAGGAACACTGGACGAGGATGTTCCAGGGGAACACTTTCTACTCTATTGTGAGCATTTACAAAAAGTGAACTACTCAACAATCAGCAAAGTTCTTGATAAATCGTTGGCATTGTTGTGGCCTGATGGCATTCGGCATGACAATGTGTAGCTCTTAGTAACGGATGCAGCCCCCTACATGGTCAAGGCTGCTAATTCGCTTCGTGGTCTCTACTCCAAAAAGGTGCATTTAACTTGTTGGCCCACGCGTTACACCGAGTCGCGGAGGAGGTTCGTGGTCATTTCCCAGAAGTTGACCAATTGATAGGATGAGTGAAAAAGGTATTCTTGAAGGCACCCTCTTGAGTTTCAACTTTCAAGTTAGAAGCTCCAGACATTCCACTTCCTCCTTCTCCCGTTTTGACAAGATGGGGAACTTGGATTGAAGCCTGCACGTATTATAGCGAGAACTTACAAGTGGTGAAACAAATCGTGGATTCATTTGACAGCACTGAAGCCGCATCAATCAAAGCAGCGCAAAAACTTTTGGCAGATAGTGAAATTGCAGGGAAACTTGCTTACATAAAAGCAAATTTTGGATTTCTTCCGACTACCATAACCGCTCTGGAAAAGTTGGAAGTGCCGCTAGTGCAGCAGTAACAACTTGTGAATGATTTGGATCGCGCGTGTGGCAAAGGACAAGCTGTGTCTGGGAAGATGAAGAAGGTTTTGGAGAAAAATAAAGGCTATCAGACAATGTGTTCAATTGCTAAAATTTTGTCAGGTGAAACATTTTCTCTTTGTGACATTGACGACAGTGAATTAAATTCAAGTGGCATTGTTTGCTTTAAGTATGCTTCCGTTGTGTCGGTGGAGGTAGAAAGGAGCTTTTCTATGTATAAAGCTTTGTTGGCTGACAATAGACAATCATTTTCATTTGAAAATCTACATAATGTATTCGTTGTTCATTGCAACTCACATATTTTGGAATGAACAATTGGGACCTTTATGGCTGAGAAACGTCAGTTTTGTAAATATGTAAGTATTATTTTTAAAATTCATAACTCGAAAATGTAAATGTCTGTTTTGCCAATATTAATAGCTTGAATTCATTTTGTTACCTCACAAGACTAAAACAATACAGAAATCATAGAAAATCAAAGGTATTTAAAAAAAATTGGGCCATTTTTTGCATATTTTTAGGTCATAAATGCATTTTTTATTTTGCATTTTTTTGCACTTTTTAGGTAATTATAATCCTAGCCCTAACAATTATGTATAATCTTCCAGCTCACGTTGACAGCTCGGGCTTACAAGGGAACTGTCCATACGGTCATATCGAAACCGACAATGATATTTCGTAGAGATCATGAGGAAACCATACATTAGCGATATACAAAAAAAATAGCTGCGATTTCGAACTGGAAGGTCCTGAAACCGGCACGGAGATTCCTAATAGGATTGCACGCGCTAGCATAATAGCTCGACAGCCCTGGTGACCAGCTGAAGCGTGCGCGTAACCTTGAGCGTTCTGTGCTAGGCAGTTAACACATGTTCCTTTGAGAGAGCAGTCATGAATCCGGCTAATGTTCTAGACATCTAGAGTATGCATTACGTTATTTCCGTGAAAAAGATACTTGATGAAATTCCTTTTACAGAAACAAGTAAAATTAAAACGTAAAAAAAAACTATGATGAAAAAAATGAAAATAAATATGCTTGCAAAAATCAAAATTAAATAATCTTACAAAATTAGAATTATAAAAATTGATCATAAGAATTATACAAAAATAAAATAAAAATATAGCTTATAAATATAACAATTTAAAAGATAACACAAATAAAATTTATAAATTAAAATTAGGATAAAAATAATTAAATGAATACAAATAAAATATATTAATAATAGTTCTGCCCTATAAAGGGTTAACACAGTACATGTTACTCAGATAGCTCAATGGTAGATGTGTGATAGTGTATGGTGACTATTTTAGGAGCTGCGACATCTTGGTCACATCCGTCAAGAAGAAGAAGAAGAAAAAGATCAAGTCGGAAAGAAATTTGTTGAAGCAGCTACAGAGCGATTTTTAGACTACACCCCTTCTTCAATATATATTCAACACAGGTCAGAGTGGTTTCGTGCGCGAAATGAAAGCAAAAGGATTCTATCGTTTGTTGGTGAGAAACATACAGAAACAGTTGCTCAATCAGTTCCTGCACTCACCCATTCGTACACATTTATGCCTACAATTAGTATGCCCGGTACACTTTTCCCAAAATTATTCACTGTACTACAGAAGGCAACTGGAACTTTCGGTCCGAGAGTTTCCAAAGAAATGTTTCATGCCAGAAATATAATTGTAACAGTCACAAAATCAGGAAAAATGGGGGAAAAGGAATTAAAATATTGGTTTAAAGAATCCTTTTTCCCATTTGCGGAAGAGCATGTTTGATACTGTTAGATTCCTGGACTACTTATAAGGAATGTCTTGAAGACATTCCTCCAGGCAACAGTATAGAAAATATCCAGATTCCTCCCGGCACTACAGGGAAAATACAGCCCTTGTATAAGTTTTTCTTCCGGCAATGGAAAGCTTTGTATCGCCGTTTAACGGACATTGTGTCGGCTTGTGAAGACGTTCAGTATAATGTATATCAGAGAAACAGCGTAAAAATGCAATCCATCATTCATTTTCAATTTTCTTCCCCACAGTTCAAGAACATGATTACATATTCGTGGTTCGCAACTAATTACACAACGGGAGAGACCTCCCGAGTCCGATGTGCCTGCGAAATTTTGCCTTCAAATAAGTAAGGAAAACTGTGAAAAACAATGTGGCCTCAAAGTGCATATTCGTTGTGCATGGTGCCAACAATATTTCTGTTTTTATCATGCGATTAACGAACCTCATTTATGTTTCACATTCGTTCCCTAACAATGAAGTGTCTTTGGCGCGTGGTCGCCTGCCAGTTCGTTCTCTCTCTTTCCAGCACAGATGCAACTCCACTTCGCTGTGCGCCGCACGAGCCAGCAAGATGCAAGGGTTGTCCAGTAGTTGCGTTGTCACACGGATTTTGTATCAAGATTTCGATACCTTTCAGTTCGAAATGGCAGCTAATTTTTTGTACATCGCCAATTTATTGTTTCCTCATCATCTCTACGAAATTTCATTGTCGGTTTCGATATGATGGTGTGGACAGTTCCCTTGTTAGGCGCCATTTTATACCAATATCAGCTGATTTTATTCTGGCCCCATGATCCGCTGGCAGCGCCCTCTCTATCCTATTGTATGCTCGAAGTTTTTTGCAAGAGAAAAAAGTGGATCACGGCGTTTCAAGAACCGACCAGCAGATGTCAGGGTTGATAGGGTTTGCTGGTAGTAAATCAAATTGGATATTGAGACCATTCTAGTGTTTTATGAGGATGATTTAAATTGACGAAGATTTTATGCTGCATTCATCGAAAAAATAGGGTAATATGATGTTTCACAGCTTTCCGAAAGAATCTGAGTTAAGAGAAAAAATGAAAATTGCCATCTCCAAGCATGGCAAGAAACTAGGTTTCCTTTGAACTCCAAATAATCATTCTTTACCTTTCAATTCAGCCTACATTCGATCGTGCTTGCACACGAAGTTTCTGGGTTGGATTCCAAATTCACATTCCCGTATCTCCGACACTAATGACGATAGAAGATAATTCGGATTTAATTCATAATGCTAAACAAAAATGTAGTTTCAGTTTGAAGGTACAGGAAACTACGATCACGGAAGTCCATGTTTGCGGACATTACACATGAAACAGTCACGTTCCTGAAGTACCGTACGGTATGTCAGAAGGTGGCATGACATACATGCGGTCTGCAATGTAAAGCAGTCGCACACAACTAGAACTACATACAAGAATATCTTCACGGAAACAGATGATAGTTGACTTCATTGACTAATAAGACTACTAAGACACAATGCCATGGGGTCCGACTACCTCCGTACTCTATAGATGAGTGAGTTCGAAACCCACCGTCGACTGTCCCTGCAGTAGTTTTCCGCAGTTTCCTGTTTTCAACTTCAGGCAAATGCCGGGACGTTACAGGTAAAAATGTCAAGGAACGGTCGACTCTAGATAGGTCGGAAGGCTGAGACTTGGCAACATGTTCATCAGTCATACCCTTGCAGGCGGGAACACGAAGGGAGCGTTCAGTCTGGCAGGTGTTCTTGTTTATCAAACAGGGATATTTCCTTCAATATTTTGTTTGTTACGCTTTTTACGTTTATTCGCTTTATAGTAGCGTTTATTCTACCCTTCCAGTTGATTTTTTTTAAACTGTAATCCCTAATCGAGAACACACTGACGAGTGTGCTTTGTATCTGGCCAATATGGCATATACGTTACATGGAATTACCACATGTCGTATTCATGTTTTGAACTTTGATTTTCCAGGTATGTTTCGGCACCGTAACAATGCCAGATAAATGTTGTGTCCCCAACTGTAACGCAAATTATCCAAGTAAGGGAGGCTACACGCCAGTGTTTAGGTTCCCAAGTGACGAAAATCTGCGCCAGGCCTGGATTAGGAAATTCTTCGGAAAGACTGGAAACCTTGGAAATGGTCTGTGGTTTGCATAAACCATTTTCACGAAGGTGATATTATTAAAGATTCCCAGATTTTGAGGAACCCAACACCCATTTGATATCAAAGTTTTCAGACTTTAAAAAAATATACCTCCATGGTAAATTTGCCAGCCCAATGTTGAGACCAGCACATAACCTGAATCACAAAACGTTGTATCCGAGTAACTTAGAAAGACAGAAGGTTTCACTAGCTTGCAATATTTTCCACGAGTCAACTTACAGTGCTAAGAGCCGAATTTCAAAGTGGTTCTGGAATTGTTTCGAGTGAAGGTACTTGTTAGGGACCTACGCCTACCCGGTGTAGGTATAACCAATAAAACAAATTGAATGAAACGCTCAAGACTTCTCATAAGAAAACTTTATATTCTAGTAACCGCCATTACAACATTTTCACTGCCTTGTGTATCAAAGCTCTTAACAACAAGAAACACAAAAGTCATGGAGTAAAGAGTAATCGTCCGTGACATCCTCCCACCTTTGATGCAAATCAAACACAATGTTCATAAACAGAGACGGGAAGGCGTTTTTACTCTTCTTCCACTCCTGGTGAAGTTGCGACTTCTGAGACTTACTGCCTCCGGAACTGCACCACTAAGTAAGGGCACCTCCTCACTCCCACCTCCAGCCTCCAAAGGATATAGGTGTCTCGTAGGTCGGAGGAGTTCTCCTGAGGATGTCTTTACCCTAACTACTCGGGTCACTTTGTCTTTACCTGGAAGTGTAGCTGTCACTCTTCCTAGGGGCCAGTCTATCCTTCTCTTGTCATCACTACCAATGATGACTACATCTCCTACCTTCCACTGATGGTCAGACTCCTTGCCCGATGAACTGCATAGAAGGCTACCCAGATACTCCAGTCGGAATCTCCTCCTCAGCTCACCCCTTAGCTGTTGAAGATATTGAAACCTTCTGGTGAGATTAACTTGATCTAGCATGTCTAAATCAGGAGTGCCAACCACGGGAATGTCCTGAAGAAACATTGATGGAGTCAGAGGTACCAATTCATCACAGTCTTCTGAAATGTAGGTAAGGGGCCTCGAGTTGATTACCGATTCACTATCAGCAATCACAGTCAATAGTTCTTCATATGTCAAGATAGCTTTGCCTAAAACTCGCCTTAACAATTTCTTGACCATTTGCACAATACGTTCCCAGAATCCACCCCACCAAGGGGCTGAAGGAGGACTAAATTTCCACTCGATTCTATCAACTGATACTTCCGCACACAATTTTTTCCAGTCAATGAAGCCAAACAAATTGTTGGTGCCAACAAAGTTTGTCCCGTTGTCACTATAAATCACACGAGGCCTTCCTCGTCGGGCTATGAAACGCCTAAGAGCTAACAGAAACCCTGCAGTGGACAAAGGCATGACTAATTCAAAATGGACCGCTCTCACTACGGCACATGTAAAAATCACAATCCAAGCCTTGTTCTTGCATTTTAAGTATAGCGGTCCAGCAAGGTCCACTCCCACTACCTCAAATACACCTGCATCTCTCACACGATCTTCTGGAAGGGCTGGCGTTTCCGGAATTGTCTTTTCCATTTCGAATCTTCTGCACTGGGTACACTTCCTGATGACTTTGCGAATGGTTCTTCTTCCCTTTGGTATCCAGTAGTGCTCCCTGAGTATAGCAAGTAAAATCTGAACACCAGCATGAGAGGCTTTCAAATGATGATCTCTGATTATCATCTCAGTCAAAGGGTGCTTTGATGGCAATAACACTGGCGCACGGAAATCATATTCATCCTTCCTGTTGGTAATTTTTGTCTTAATCCTGAAGAGACCCATCTGGTCTTTAAAAAAGCAGAATGTTTTCTGGTTGTCCCTTTCGGTAAACTTCTCTTCCTGAACTAATTTCAGCAGTCGTTTCTCTGCCATTGAAATTTCGAGACAATCTAATTCTGAAGCAACATTTTTCACTACGTCCTTCCTGGCATTGTTGACGAACCGTAACATCCAGGCCACCATTCTAACGATTCGTGAGTACTTGGAAAAATAAATCAAATACCAGTGTTTTTCCTGGGAGACAAGCATAGTATTGGTAACATGGCCTTTTCTTCTTTCTTCATCGACCTCCTCTTCATTAACTTTTACAATGCGCGTTGGCCAGCTGTTTTCTTCCAACTTTAACCAAGCAGGTCCCTCCGACCAACGAGAAGAAATCAGCTGCAACGTAGAGCAACCTCTCGAAGGTAGATCGGCTGGGTTGTCCGTCCCTGGTAGATGAAACCAGCGCTTTGGGTTAGTTAATGTTCTAATTTCTTTCACACGGTTAGTGACGAACACTCCCCAAGCTTCCTCGCTTCGTATCCAACATAAAACAGAAGACGAGTCACTCCAGTAGTACTCGGGGACGTCCATTAGATTCAAGCTTTCCTTCACTGTAAAGGCAAGACGTGAGCCTATAGTGCAAGCTAATAGCTCCAGTCTCGGTATCGTCACCTTCTTGAGTGGTGCTACCCTGGATTTTGCTGCGACCAGTTGCACTTCAAATTCTTTCCCATTGAATGATCTCAAGAAAATAACAACTGCATAAGCCACTTGACTAGCATCACAAAATACATGCAAACTCCAAGAGGATCTGTCCTCACAATTAGAAAATCTTCTAGGCACCTTAATCTCAGCAATTGAGGGCAGTTCATGTAACCATTTATTGAATTTGCTTTGGGCGTCTTCACTCAGTGGACTATCCCAACTTATTTTCTCTCTCCAACTTTCCTGAAGCAAAACCTTTGGCACAATGGAAACCGGACAAGTAAATCCAATTGGATCAAAGATACTTTGAGCTACCGACAAAACTGTCCTCCTTGTGAGAACATCAGATTCATTTAATTTTGCTACTTTACAAGCCAAAGTATCAGCCACTGGGTCCCACCACAAACCCAAAACGGGTGTCACTTCGGGAACCTCATCCTCCAGACTCAATCTGGTGTGCTCCTACCCTCGGAGGTCAAATTTTCCTTGCGACAGTAACTCCCTAGACTCATCGAACCTGGACATCAGGGGGAGGGGTACTAATAGCCATGAAACCAGAGTTAAGGCCTGTTCGCCAACGGGAGCTTGAAACTGATGCTGAGGCTGTGTGGGTGGAATTCACGTGTGCGAACAATACATTTCTAATAGGCTCTGTATACCGTGCTCCAAATTCAACTCGGCACATCAATGATGAACTTTTGGAGTCCCTCCGTCGTGTACAATACATCCAGCACAAATACAAGGCCATTTACATAACAGGCGATTTTAATTTAGAAATAGACTGGCAAAACTCTCCTCCCACTCCCAAGGATCCCATTGCTAATGAATTCCTTACCGCATTCTACGATTTATTCCTTGACCAATTAATAACCGAAGCAACTCGAATCACACAAACTACACGCTCCACAATAGACCTATTCCTAACAAGCCTTCCTTCCTCCGTACAGAAAGCTGAAGTCATACCCGGTTTCAGTGATCACGCAGCCATCTTTACCACATTGCATTACAACAAACCACGCAGCAAGAGCACAGTGAGGACAGTATACAATTACAAAAAGGCAGACTGGAAATTGCTATCATCTTTATTCCTCAAACACCTTCCCACCCCATGTATTCTGGACACCAGCGACATCAACTCAGTGTGGCACGCCTGGCGAAATTGTTTCTTTGAATGTGTGGATATAGCTATACCGAAAATAACCATTAGTGGGAAGAAAAATTCTCCATGGGTGACGAAGGAAGTCATTAAAATGATTAGGAAAAGGAACGTTTTATACAAGAAATGGAAAAGTTGCTCAACTGACATCATGTGGGAAAAATACAAGAACATCAGGAACCAAACAAAGAAATTAATTCGCAAAACATACGACAATTATATTCACAAAATAAGCAGCACCAGTGAAATGTGGAAATTTTTGTCCAGAAGACGCGGCACCGCTGTGCCAGCCTCATTTCACTGTAACGGTACATTCCTCAGTGCACCCCAAGATATTGCAACAGCGTTCAGTGACAGTTTCAAGCAGAACGTTTCTAAGCCGGATATGACCACGAACCTGCTTCTGCCAAGGTCATCACTTCCACCCCTCCCACTCTCCAACCTGTACTTCACAACAACTGAGGTGATTCAGAGCCTACGGAAGATTAGACCACATGCGGCGACCGGCCCAGATGATGTTCCCGGACGGATCCTGCTGCAGTGTGCGGAAGCATTAGCGCCCTCTCTGAGTGCGTTATTCAACCTGTCTATCAACCAAGGTTCTGTGCCGTGTGGGTGGAAATGTGCTAACGTGGTGCCAATCTATAAGCAAGGTGACAGAGAAGATGTTGCAAATTACAGACCGGTGTGTCTAACATCTATAATTTGTAAATGTATGGAGCGGCTAGTAGCAAACAGTGTGCTGGAATTCCTACGGGAGAACAATCTGCTCGACCCAAATCAGCACGGTTTTCTTCCGGGTCGTTCTTGCACTACTCTATTGACAAAAGTCATTGATGAGTTTCAGTTCTACTTGAATCAGCCAGAAGTGAAACAAGTGGACTGTATTGCACTGGATTGGGCTAAGGTCTTCTATCAAGTGTCTCATGAAAGACTTTTGTTAAAGCTACAGCAGCTTAACATACGGGGTAGCTTACTTGCATGGGTGAGGTCATTCCTAGAGGGTCGAACACAGTGTGTGGTGTACGGAGGAGCTCGATCGCAGGCTGCTCAAGTTACTTCTGGAGTGATTCAGGGCTCTGTGATCGGACCTCTTCTCTTCACTATATATGTGCTCGATCTTCCTGGCTGTGTCACCTCATCAATGTCACTATATGCAGATGACACCGTGCTATACAGGGGCATTAAATGTGAAGAAGATTCCCTCTGTCTTAAATCAGATCTTGACAACTTATCGCTGTGGTGTTCTGTGAATAATTTAAATATAAATGTACAAAAATGTAAATACATAAGAATAACCAGGTCACAAAAACCCATTGAGAATGAATACAAAATTATGAACAGTGTCATCCCACAGTGCACAAACTTAAAGCTATTAGGGGTAACAATCTCCGACACCCTGAATTGGAACATGCAAAGTGAAGAGGCAAGATGTAAGGCCACCAAAGTTCTGGGTTTCTTGTACAGAAACATGAGAGGTTGTAAACCTAGAGCCTTCAGGATGGCTTACACATGCATGGTCCGTCCGATATTAACGTACGGCTTACCTGCTTGGCATCCCACTACAGCGGAAAACATGAACAAGCTCCAGCGTGTACAGCGCCGCGCAGAAAGGCTAATAGCTCGTTATTCCCCTTCCCCTTTGTCAAAATTTCCATCTATAGAGGCAACAGCCAAACAAATTGATCTAATTTTTCTTAAAAAATCCCTTACAGGTTCCATTAATATTGACCCTTTTTGCCGACTGTCATTGGCATACCGCTCAGTTCGGAGAGGACGAGGTGTAACCCTCGTTCCGCCCTTCGCACGTAGCAATGCTTACCCGACAGGTTTCTACGACCGCTCTGCGCGGTTATGGAACGCGCTGCCAGGGGATGCCAAGATCTTGCCTCTTAGGAAATTCAAGCCGTACGTAAAAAGGTACATTGTATAAATAAACGTATGTATGTGTGATTGATTGTCTCGCTGAATGAATGAGTATCTGAATGGAATGAATGTATGTATCGCGTGATCGAGGTTATGAAAGTGCGTGCGTGAGAGAGTGAGTGAACAGGAAAATGTACTATGTCAATATTCTAAATATGTAAATACTGCAAATATCTTTGTAAAACTTGTAAATATTGTTAAAACAAATGTAGATGTAAGCTGTGCCTGTGAAGCATGAAATATGTATGTGGGGCTTGCCCTTTTTCACTAGGCCTTCCATAATTCGTGTACGATTTATGGTAAATAAATAATAATAATAATAATAATAATCCACAAATTGTTTGAGTTCCTCCTCTGTGTTCAAGGAAGTGACGCAATTGTCTACATATAGTGAGGTTCTTAGTTTATCTGCTGTCTCAGTGAAGCATGTACCGTTTTTCAGATGACTGTCCAATACGGCTCCAAGTAGAAATGGACTACAGTTCACTCCGAAAACGACCCGTTTGTGGCGGTATATTTTAAGAGTCCCCTCAGTGAAGTTCTCCCACCATAGGAATTTCAGAAAGTTTCGATCATTCTCAGAGACTGAAATTTGAAGAAACGCCTTCTTAATGTCTGCGATCACACCTATCCTGTTTAAACGGAACCGGTTCAAAATAGAAGGAATTACTTCCAACAAATTAGGACCCTTTTCCAGACAGTCATTGAGTGAAAGTCCTCCTTTCGATTTACATGAAGCATCAAACACCGGCCTCACCGCTGTACTCGATCCTTCCTTGAAAACTCCTCGGTGTGGTAAATAATACCCAACATTCTGAGAGTTCTCCTGACCAACTTCTTCGATTATCCCTTCCTGTTCCCAGTCCTGAAGCACCTGCTGGTACTTCTCAAATTTGTCTTCCTTGATCAAACGGTGTGTTACAGAAACCAGTCTTTTTAACGCAACTTCCTTGTTGCCTGACAATAACTGCTGATCTTCTTTCCACGGAAGTGCGACTTCATACCTTCCTTCCTCATTGATCTTAACATTTTCTTGGAAATGTTTCAATGTTGCAATTTCAATTTCCTTCTTCGATAGTGTTTCAGCAGGATCACCAATTCCAATCGTTTCCAGGTTCCACAGTTCACCCAAAGAAGCAGTTCTCACAAACAGAGAGTTCACCATTGACACTGTGCTATCGTTTTCAGTTGTCTTCCAAAGCTGACCCATCACTGTCCAACCAAATGTAGTCCTAACAGCAACCAATCCAGACTTCAACTTGATTGTGTCCCCAGTCAATAAACTACCCACAGTGTCTGCGCCGATTAGTAGTCCAATCTCCGATGGCACTGGGCCAAAATCAGAGAGCCAGATTTTCTTTTCTCTGATCTCATCCATCCAAGGGCCCCGGTTTAACCGAGGGATTACACCACAAATTTCCTTTTGTCCCAACACCTTTAATTTTCGAGAAATTGAATGATGTAGGTCGTCTATATCTATCTCATATAGGTTATGATCATTGGCACTGATTGAAGCACCCCCAAAAAGCCTGTGTTCAATTTTTTCAGTCTTTGATGGAATATACCCCATTTCCACAGCAATCTTCTCTAACAGATAGGATCTCTGCGAGCCTGTATCTAACAACGCCCGTACAGTCTTTTCTCTCCCTTGATGAACCAACCTAACTACAAGAGTTTGCAGCAGTACTTCCGAAACATCACTAGTTTGTGTATTAAGGGTTGTAGTTGGGACACCAGGCAATTTTGAGCCCCTTTCCTGGTGCTTCTCCTCACCTTTATAATTCCCCCTATTTACATCTAATTTTGGGCACATAATAGCTTCATGTTTACTACTGCACACTAGACACTTCAGTTTCGTAATACAATTTGCAGCCCTATGTCCAACCTTCAGACAAAAAAAAACAAGCTTTGTTTTCAGACAGCCTTTTACGTTTGTCCCCCAAGTTCATTTCTTGAGCAAGATAACACCCCTTACTGTTATGTGTTTTTTTTTTTTTACAGAAGACACACGTTAAACTGTTTCCTTCACCTTTACCAACAAAGAGAACACTAGCAGTTGCTAAACTACTCTCTTTCCATTCTTTAACTTTAGCACTCCTTGATTCACTAGACACTCCAAAACCAGCTTGAGCAAATGTAATCCTCTCTTCACTTTCTACTTCACCCTTCAGAAAACCAAGTAATGCAGTCAGTTTGTCGGCATGTACATTGTCTTGATCCCACACAGCCGTTGACGAACTCCTCATCCAGACACGTAACACTTCCTCAGGCAAGCAGGATTCTACTAGAGGGAAAAGCATTGACCCGTACTTATCTCGGGTAACACCTATATACTCCAAAGCTCTCAGTTGTGCTTCCAACTTGTCATATAGACTAGCAAGTTGAGTCTTCTTCCTTGTTTGAGAAACATTTTTCACTACAAGACTTATGAGTTCCCTTACATAGAACTCAGTCAATAAATCCTCCCTTCCAAATCTACCCTGAAGAGATTCCACTGCTTTAGGATAATTTTCAGCAGTAGGGGGGAAACTGGCAACTAATTCTCTAGCGCGACTATCAACTTTCGTGGATTGGATCAAGTATTGGAATTTGTCTTCGTCCTCAATTTCCGAGTCCTCGTGAATGCGCCGAAATTGTCCCCAAAATTCCAACCAATTTTTAATCTCCCCATCGAATTTCATGAGACTATTTTGGGTAGTTTCAACTGCCTTTTGGTTTTATTCCCATCTGATAGGACCGATCTTGCTGACACCACTGCCAATACATTGGAATTAGCCTGCAACCGTAGAGCATACTTCTGTCTTGCATCATCCAATCTGTCTCGAAAACTGTCTACATATTCGTATTCACGGTCACACTCGTCCCCTTCCTTTTCCAGCAACATACTTAAAACTTTCTCGTCCAACGGCGCCAGCTCCGTTCCTAACCTCTCCAATTTGGTTAGCAAGGACTGTAAGGTGTCGTCGTCCACGCCGTCTTGAATTTCTTGATTTAAGTTTTGCTAAAGTGCATTGTACGTCTTCGTAAAAGTCGCTCTTACCGGCTTCCGCGCTTTCATTAACTTCTCCATTTCCAATACGAACACAGAACAGGAACACGAACGAACAGGAACACGCGGTCTTTAAATCAACACAATCTTCAAGTTGTTTGAATTAATACGCCATCCTGGCAAGGTCGCCAATATTTTGTTAGGGACCTACGCCTACCCGGTGTAGGTATAACCAATAAAACAAATTGAATGAAACGCTCAAGACTTCTCATAAGAAAACTTTATATTCTAGTAACCGCCATTACAACATTTTCACTGCCTTGTGTATCAAAGCTCTTAACAACAAGAAACACAAAAGTCATGGAGTAAAGACAGTACTTGTCAGTTTATTCTCATAACCCTTAAGTGGTGGACCATTGTAAATGTTAAATCGAATCTAATAGGTACTCTAAAAAGAAATGAATGGGCAATTCCCTTTTACAGTGTTGAGGATGATCGCCTAGTATTCATTAGGCAGTTTTTACTATGGCTGCAACACTGGGAATGCATTAAGGAAGGTGGGTTAACCGTGGTTAACCCGTGATACCCATAAGGCTAGCTTGCCACGGTGGGTGAGTGGATATCGAGTCGGTCTACTAACCTCAAGATTGCAGGTTCGCTCCTAGCCGTGGTAAGTGTTTTCGAAAGGCGGCAAAAATACGATACGCATGTCATACATGTTGGCATGTCAAAGAACCCATTTGAATTCAGTAGGCCGAGTTCAAATTGGCAAAATTAATCTCGGAAGTTTCCGCCAACACAAAGTTCCTCATTTCTCTACTAGAAAGCGCTATAGTGTTCAAGGAGCTTAGATATCTAACATATAACCTCCTTGACTTTCATAGTCAAGGAACAACGAAATTCGACATGCAAGCTACCCTTTGCGTGTTAAATAACAAAGCTTGCACCCGGCACCGAGGCCATACGATATTATTATTATGATTATTATTATTATTATTATTAACCATAAGGCTTTGTTTCAGAGCACTTCAGTTTTGATTGAATTTATTGAGTACAGTTTAAAAACCCTTAAGTAGAGTTTGTGCTGCCTGGCAAGTTACAAACAGACAATCTTGAGGAACGCTTCAGTTGCTACAGACAGTTTTCGGGCGGAAACTACAATGTTTCATTTCTTCAAGTTTTAGAGGCTGAAAAGAAACTGCGATTGAAATCTCTCTTAGGCATAAAATCTGCCAAGTATGGTGTTCTGAAATGGTCCTTTGACACTTACAAAATGTAAATACGGAAGGGACAGGTTCTGCAAATGTAGCCCCATTTTTAAGCATTGTTCAGGAAACAAATGTGTTTGACTTACAAGTTGACTCTCCCTGTCTTCTGTATACTGTATATCAGGTTATGCTGCATTCCAGGTCTCCTCAAAGCTAGAATGTTCACTTTGTGTTGATTGTTTAGTAGGAAAAGAGGCCTCAACCAATGATCCTTGCTTTGACACCCTTGAAAGAGGTGGTCTCACTGTTCCATCAGACCTAGTGTACCACATTGCTGACACTCCTAGCTGTGTCCTAAGTGCATTGATCTCCAATGGTGATAATAATGAAGACAGGTTCTTAAAATGTCATAATCAAAAGAGGGTGCTAGTAGTTGTGTCTAAAACAATTTTGTTTGGTGATACTGGTTTTCCAAATGATGCGTGCTTTTGTGGAGTTGAAATTAGTCTACTAAGTGAAAAAAAAATACTTTCAGTTATTGCCAATGTATTGCTAAACAATTATTCACAGGAAAGGAATGATGCTATTGATGTCAGCAAACTTGGTTATGGGAAACAGAAGGAAGGAAACAGAAATAATCTGATACATTTATGAAATACCAGCAGCAACAGAGAATTTCTATAATGGTAGTAAATTACCTACATACATGTGTGGCGGAATTGAGGGTTTATAAGGCCTACAGTGTAAAGATGTTATGGGAGACAGCCTACATTTTTGCATCAAATAACCCTCAATTGCATCTACTTACTCCATATTATTATTATTATTATAACACCGCCAATTTATTTTATTACCGTACTTAAGAGTAGTAAAATACGAAAAGAAGCCTAAAAGAATTTTCTTTATTTTGCTAATCACATTTATGTTGGTAAATTATTTCCGTGTCATTCACGCCTAATATCAGCTGCCTGACTCGTAAAAAAACGTTCATGATCATGTGCACATTATTCACTTATTTCCGATTGGAAAACTGGTCATATGTAAATACAAATAAACAGATGTTTTGCTAAACATATACCGGTACATATGTTTGTCCAATACTGTATTAATTCAGTAGTTTTTGTCGCCTCCCTCGCTAGCAAACAGCTGATCATGCGCTCGCGACGAAGTATGACTGACAACAACCATAGCTACAGTGTTGTCAGGTCGAACCTTCCGACCTTTCTAGAGTCGACCGTGGCCAAGGCCATTCCAACTCCTTCATTTTCATTCATCTCTCAGAAAAGCCTGTATCACACGACACTCGCTAGCATGGAAGCTTCTACCAGTACGGGTATACAAGCAGGTACACACGCGTCTATTACCGTGTGATTTGTACCTTCCATACTAGGTTCTGCCTTCCATGGTAGCTTCCATGCAACTCACGAAATTGAACAGGTGCTATTTTTCCAGGCAGTTTGTATGGTAGTTTGAGTAAAACAACCAATCGGATTGCTTTTTTCGTTCTAGTAGAGATCTTAACGACAACATTAACAAATACATTTGTTATGTAGGTAGGCCCCCGAATAAATACATCTGAACGAAACTATATTTTCTCTGAACAGCGTTTGTGTGAAACGCAAGCGTCGGTGCTGCCGTTATCTGGAACTAGCGGAAGGGTGATGGAATCATAACAAAGAGGTGCAATAACATGTGATTTGAGAAGATGGGTGTGCTCTTCTCTCGTTTTTTCAGTTATTTTCACAAAAATTGAGGCTAAAAGATGGGTAATATAATTGCTCAGTTCCGCTGTGCTCCTCCAATACAATAATTGCCATATCAATGCATTACTTCCACAAAAAGAAAGCTTTTCCGACGGAATGGAGTTGATTACTTCGCGTCGCAAAGCCGATTTCGAAGGATATGATCGCATGCGGCTGGCAATTTACAAAGGAGAATTATATATTAATAAATTCTAATTAATTTCTTACAATAACCAGTACCCTACATTCTCCCCTGCACTACAAACTAGGCGACTTAGCAAGGTCGATTTGACAGCTGTTCTTCACATGTGGCAGAAATTACTTTTAGGATTCGCTTTATCGTAGGCCTACATGAGGTCGTCTTTCTTTAACTTGCCCCATTGCTGCTTCAAATCTGTGAAGCTCTGGTCTTTTAATTTTATAATCAGGCGCCTATTAAAAATTTAAAAAATCTTTACACGGTAGTCAAATTGTAGGCTAAGCTACAGTCGTTGAAGTATTGACTGCGACAGTATTAGACTACCGGTATATTTTCCAAATTTTAATGTATCTACTTACTGAAGTATGTAAAGCAATGTACCGACTCCACGCTTATTAGGCCTACATATTCCTGAAAAAAATATTTTTTTCTTGGCAACTGGTAACCGAATTTCATTTTGAATCGGATAAGGTACTCCTTTCGAATTACTAGTTTGTAAGCATAAAGCTTCAAGTCTCATAAAATCTTCTGTTTCTAGCACTTTCCCGCACATAATTATGTGCTTGGCATCTAAAAATGCCTTCCCTTCAACAAGAGCCCGCCGGAGCTCGCCTAGAATTGCCAACAACATTCAACACAATAATTAGGCTATATGAAGTCTATCACCCTTGTCGCGACCGACCTGCATCCTACGATCGATTCAGTTCGCAAATGTCCAGTAAATACAGAACGTGTCATATTATTATTATGTCGCCTCCGTAGCGTAGCGGTAAACATGGTTAGCTGCCGCCCCGGAGGTCCTGGGTTCGATTCCCGGCTCTGCCACGAAATTTGAAAAGTGGTATAAGGACTGGAACGGGGTCTACTCAGCCTCGGGTGTTCCAAATGAGTAGAGGGGGTTCGATTCCCACCTCAGCCATCCTCGAAGTGGTTTTCCGTTGTTTCCCACTTCGTCTTCGGGCAAATGCCGGGATGGTACTGTACCCGAAAATCCGGAAAGTAGCCTGTTGGAATACACATTGCCCCAGCTGGATCGCCTACTTCTAACAGCACCGGCCAATTACTACACTAGAAATCGCTCCCAACATGGCCTTTAGGGATTTACATACAACAGTTACAAGAATATTGTGGATCAACAACAAACTACACGGGGCACACCTACCTTTACTTACGCTCTCGGGGACTGGGAACTCAGCTTCGCCTACAATAGATCCACAATACTCTACTCCTTATATTTAAAATGTATCACACGTGAACAACGACAGATAACGAACTGAATAAATGTATTAACAATGGTAAACTAACCTAAATAAACAAAATAACAATAAACTAATCTAATAACAAAATAAAAATAAAACCACACAATCATACACACTTCCTTTCTACTACACATCTTACTACAATGCCGTGCAAAAATATAAGCATAAAAGTCTTGGTTTGTTTAGGCTTACACTACGTAACAAAAACGTTTAAGGAAGGCTCTTACATTCATGGCATTCCTGAGAACGGGTTACATTCACTAGCCCGCATCTGGAAAACGCACGTGCACTAGCCTGGCATTATCAATGAAACGCCTGCACCACGCTGCATTCAGAACTTTTTACATTTTATTTTATAGAAGGCTGTGAATCTTCACCTGCTCATATTATGTCTCACCGCTCTCCAATCCTAAAGGTTGAACATTCTGGCTAGCCTACATTGAGACTGCTTTGTGTGCGTTTAAAATACACGTAAAATTAACATTCAAATCTTACAAAAATGCTCATAACTTCTTTGTTCCTTTAACAATCATTCTGAAAAATTTTATAAAATCTTTCATTCGCACACCGAAATTGTTCTAGACCAATCCAGTTCAACAACTACTCTTAACAGTGGACAATCATTCATACAAAACATCTGCTCACAAAACACACGCTATTCCAAAATAATCGATTAATAAATCCTACCAAAATTATTTAACTAATTAAATCATTTCCGAAAAATATGTATATGTAATTTGTTCAAAATAATAGACACTATTTAGTGTTACTAACACGTTACTTTCGAGATTCTGCCTTCTCGGTTACAATACAACTCTCAATTAATTATATACACTGTGTTTCCACATAATCATTCTCTAACACTCCGTAGTTTTCATATACTGCTGACACATCGTCTTATAAAGGTTTCATTACATTGTCGGTCTAATTCAATCGACTGATTAAGGTTAACTGTACGTAATAACATAACTTCGGGTTTAATACAATATAATAATTGTATCATTGACATCAGTAGACAATCGTTCTCTAGTTGTATTTCCGCTAAAACCCTTCTGTCAACACAGCTAAAACGTTATTTCACATGAACTGGACTACTTGTATACAACGACTCTTATCATGATCCATGCCTTCTTATCAAAGACCAATAATACTTTGACTTCCCTTAAAATGCGGAACTTCCTTCGCACGAGCACTTCATAGCTCTACAAATCCTCATATAACAGTATATATGGCATAAACAAATATCATCCACTATGTTAAACAATAACCAAAAATGAATTAATTGTTGTTAACATTTATTCTGTAGAAACTTTTCTCAAATAATGGCATGACCCTCAGTATCATTTCACATGACTACTGACCTACAATTTATACATGCTTAAGTTCTTCAAACTAAACTTCCAATCGTAATGAATGATATTAGATTGTCGTGATTGACCTCCTAAAGTTTACTCCACAAAAAGATAATTAACTGTTAACTCGTCTGTCGCAAATACATGTAATAAAAATAATACTCCTGTCTCACTTCACTGATCAAGCTTTAAATTGTTAATCGTTGGAATATCAGGTCGACATAATGACGTGATGTTACACAAATAGTGTAAAATAACACACATGTTATTTATAGTGTCAAAGAGAATTCAGTCTTGACCGGCATAAACTAGCTTTGAATTCCTAGCCAAAGATTTGAATAATCTTCTATCAAAAGAGATTTCCTCTAACATATTAAATGAACAAAGCTCTCAGCTTTACAAGTAATAAAAAGGTTTGTCAACGTCGTAATGTTTTCCCACTCTACACAAAGAATGTTTATAGGGGTTAAGACTTCGGTCTTATCAAACGACTAGTATTTCCTAGATCGTCGACAGTTTATATACAATAATGATATAACAATATAATTCGATGTTTCTTCTGTTCTTGAAGTTAGATGTTGTTACATTAAAGTGCTCAAATTAAATTTAAAAATAATTTAATTTGAAGCTATGACACAATGTCAGAATACTCGGTTTAAATCAAATTATTAAAATTCGAGAGTCGAAACGACTAGTCTTCTATGAGGCAATATGATTCCTCAAACAAAAAATTTTAATGTCAGTTCCACAACTGACCCTTAGAATAAAATTGAAAAATAGATGAAAGGCAATCATCTCCTAAATAATCTTGAAGCATAAAAATCTTAGCACACATCTGAAGTGTAACTGAAATACATGAAATGTGAAATTATGGAGTAAGATCATTGGCTCAGGATGTCACTAATCAAGCTCTATACTAAAAATAAGAGACACAGCTACCTTATTTGGACGAAAACTTGAAGATCTATCTAAGTATTCACACAATACTTTAGATGTTAGCTCAGTTCAAGATACTGAGATGGATCTGCATTCGAACCTCGGATCTGCGACCTCAGAGATAGGAAACACATTCCCTCTCCGGAATTCACCAACATTCGCCTGGGCTCGAACGACATCCCTCTGGCAAATTCTTCTATTGTTGCTGGGCTACCCCTAGCATTTTGACAAATCTCTTCTGTAGAATCTTCATTCTCCGTCGCAAATATGTAAAATATGGAAAATAATTTATAGAAATATTCATATTGATGGTGAATGAAATATTTCTATTGCTAATTGATGTTACATTAGTGTTCGTAGACTGACGAAAATGTACAAGATGGACCGTACACTACGTCTGTATTCAAGAATACGTCGTCTAACGAAGTTCCATCGTCGTATCTTAATTTCTGTTATCGAATATGTCTCTGGCGCATGACTATTTAGTTCATCATATCAACAATGTTAATTATGTTGTAAGAAACCACTTGAAGAATAATGATAGTCATTATGATAATGTTTATGTGCTGCGCCAATGTTAAAATTTATCCGCTACTGTTCACTTGAACTGCGTTCGCCAACTTCACGTTGCAATCTAGAATGATATTCAGCTTTATTTCCAACACATTTGAAAATCTGTCTTAACAGGCTTATATTGTCGAAACGGTAAATTTTAGAACGCTCGACTTTCAACAGAATGTAGTATGCGACCTGTTCTTTCTATATATTCACTTAGTTAAACTCAAATCTCAATTATATACGAGATATACTAATTTCAATATTCCTCACAACTTCACATAAAATGGAAGTGCGGTAATCTCCTACGTTCTACCATGCTATCCTCGCGTCTCCACAAGTCGACAGTGGTCGCACTCGGACAAAGTTTTGGTATCTCCGTGAACCCAGTAAAAACACTTCCTCACTCTTCAAAGACTGCTGGAATAAGAACATCGATCCTTGGATCTCCCCCTCCAAGTCGAAATTTTGGCGGCCATATCAATCTCCCACCATAATTTTAGCGCGTAGATTACTAATGCTTATTACTGCGTAGATTAGCCGATCTGCGGTTTTTAAAGTATCAGACATAATTTCTTTTAATATTCTCTTCATTACCAAATAAGAAAATCTTCTTCTAAGGGCCTAAATGCATAATTTCACCAAATTATGTAGTTGAAGTTGATCCCGTCTTCAATAAGACCTCTTCTCATTGGCTCTGAGCTGGGATCCAATAGCATAATTTATAACAATATTTATAATAATATAAATAATTCATGCTTTTGGGCTAATGCCGTGTGTATTTTTAATTTAAAACCATACGTTTCGGAGAAACCTTGCCTCCTTTTTCAATGGAAATAAACAATGTGGCCAAAGAAAGTATATCAATGAGATTACAAAAAATATAGATAAATTCCTCTGTTCGTCACCAGAGAGCAGCTGCCAGAAATAACCATGGTCCATACAGTTATTTCTGGCAGCTGCTCTCTGGTGACGAACAGAGGAATTTATCTATATTTTTTGTAATCTCATTGATATACTTTCTTTGGCCACATTGTTTATTTCCATTGAAAAAGGAGGCAAGGTTTCTCCGAAACGTATGGTTTTAAATTAAAAATACACACGGCATTAGCCCAAAAGCATGAATTATTTATATAATAATCCGGGCCGTGAAAGCCTTAATATGCAAAAAATATTTATAATATTAATTTCCAAACTCACAGTTGTTATGCCAATTTCAGCCTTCTAGAAGCGTCTATTGTGAAATATATCGCGTGATCGGGCTCTCCCACGGCCTCGAGCTTGTAACGCTACCCTCTTGTGTCACACTTCCAGAATTTATATTTGCTGGTAAAATTTTATCATGGGGACGGAAAATACTCTCATTTTGTCCCAGAATAATTCCATTTTTGGGGGCAGTACCTTCTTCAAGGCCACGGCCGCCTCCTTCTATCTTCCTTGCCTATCCATCCCGACCATCCATTACCTTCCCTAATGTGACCCCTGTTCGCTTTGGAGGTGAGGCCGCCTGGGCGAGGTGCCAAACACACCTCACCAGTTGTATCCACTCGGATTAGATGTTCCCAGCCCTAGGACACTGCCCGTAGAGGTGGTAGTGGTGAGTTCCCTCGCTGAGTCCATGGGTTCCACTAACCTGGAGGGTAAACGACTAAGAAGAGGAAGAAGAAGAAGTCATATTTTTTTAAATTTATTTTTTAGTCAATTTACCCTCTAGGTTGGTGGTTCCCACGGACGCAGCGAGGGAACTCACCACTACCACCTCTATGGGCAGTGTCCTGGAGCCTGGAACATCTGGTAGGGATGGATACAACTGGGGAGGTGTGATCAGCACTTCGCCCAGGCGGCCTCACCTGCAAAGCGAACAGGGGCCTCATGAGGGAGGGGATGGATAGGCGAGGAAGAGGGAAGGAGGCGGCCGTGGCCTTACAGTATGTACCATCCCGGCATTTGCCCAAAGACGAAGTGGGAAACCACGGAAAACCACGGAAAACCACTTCGAGGATGGTTGAGGTGGGAATCGAACCCCCTCTACTCATTTGGACCACCCGAGGCTGAGTAGACCCCGTTCCAGTCCTCATACCACTTTTCAAATTTCATGGCAGAGCCGGGAATCGAACCCAGGACCTCCGGGGCGGCAGCTAACCATGCTGACCGCTTCGGAGGCGACTCATATTATTATTATTCTGGGATAAATTTTGAACTGTTTAAATTCTAATAGTTATCACGAATAGTATCCGTCCATGGTTTTAAACAGTATTTAGGGAAAATAGAATTTTATGAGAGAAGACATGTTTACTATCGTCCTCGTAGATCATGTAGACAAAACTAGGTTGCAATATTGTTGTACGATGTGAGGAGGATATAATAAAATAATTAAAAAGAAGTAAAAAAAATTACCGTTGGATAGACTTGAACCCGGGATCTTCAAAACAGCAAGCAGACGCGATACCACTTGCTCACGTTTTGTTACGCCTCTTATTAGCACGTATGGTTATATACCAATTATTACATTTAGATCTTAAATATTGATTGGAATGCATTCACTCAGTACCAGGCATGTTTTCAAATGTACTTAGAGCAAGTTTCACGACCGCTTTGCGTTAATAATGCGAATTGACTGTAAATGTTACCCCCAAACGACAACCGTCCTCCATGTTTTATTTCTTACAACTAGCGCACGAAATGCTAGTGTGTGATACACTTCAGCCATAAAAGCAGGTGTACGGACGAGGATGAACAGAATCATAGGCTACAGGAGTTTATACCAGCGATAACAACAGATTCCTTGCCAGCAAGTGCCGTGTGATACGGGCCTTAACACCTCTCATGATGTCTGCTTCCGTGAATAAATTTTCGGTTTACCCTGTTGCGTTAACGTTAACTTCCCAGTCTTGTCAATAGAAAATTAACATGACTTTTACGGTCCTGCCGCCCCACAAAATACTTTTGGAGTTTGTTACTAATCAAATCAATTTGTAAGGGCGCCACGAGAACGCTGCTTCTACCAAAAATATTCAAATAAAATAAGCGTTCCCGATTATTTATTTATACAAACTCCGTGCTTCTACTTCCCCTGAATTAGCATTAATTTTGGCCACACTTGCGGCGCCATGAAGTGCCTACCTCCCTACACATGTTACCAAAGGCAGATATCACGAGCTGAGGGCTCACATTCATGGCAAAAAGACCGACACTGGCCACCATGTTTATCTGCACCTCCAGGCAACACGCATACGTCGGCCAAGCTCTGACTAGCTATTCTCTGGCATTTCTCCTTCACTGTGATCCATGAACTAACAAAGAGAATGATATGAACTCGAATAACTACTATGTTATCACCAAATTCATATGTACCCTTCCGGGCCTTCTAGGATGTATACTCTTGCTCGGGTAGTGGTCTGTTCGGTGTGGCTCTAACTTAATTATACATCCTAGGGGTTTAATGAAGGATCACAGGAAGCTTAAACTAAATCAATATGCCAGAGGAATCTTTAAATGCAAAAAATAATGTATTCATGAAATTAACACATCTTCCCTCTTACTCCCGTCAACAGACATTATACAACTCCCTAAACATTTACTGTAAAACTCAAACTAATAACTCAAAAGAGCTGATCAAATACTAACCAAATACACTGGCTGATACCAGGAAAGAAATAAAATCTTACCAGCAGTGCTCTGCTTCAAGGTTCAAAACGTCAACAGACTTAAATCAAACAAATATGGCCTAAAGAGCCCAGCCATTCTATTTACGCGTACTCATTATTTTTAATTATGGTAATTCGGGGTTTTGGATAAGTTCTTTCATTACAATCATTTCCATCCTCCCAAGAGTCCGGCGAATGAAGGCATAGGCTATTTCCGGTCACAGGCAAATGCGTGCATCACTTATTTACAGTTAAAAAGAAACAAGTTAACTCAAATCAGAGCCACAGCTCAGCCAAGCTAAATAATAAATTATAATACTATACAAAACACACATGGGCCATCAAATAAAGCACCACGGCGGCCTGTCCCCCATGAATTAAAATACTCAAATAATTATAATGAATGCACAAATGACAAAATAACATTACTTGACTTGGCTTCCTGAAGCGGCAAAGAAAAACAAGAAACCCCGGGAAGTGCGTCGCCGCATCCCAAATACAAGGACAAACATTACCACTCAGATGTGGTGAACCTGATATTGCGACAGCCGTCTTCTCTTTCCAAAACATACCAATCTCGTGGACAATGACCTTCACAGCATCCTAAGAATCTGACAGTCGGCCAAGGACCCTTCTACCTGCTCCCTCGTCTGACCGCCTTGGGCAATGCGTTGTACACACATTTTTCTTCCGTGAAAGAGCCATCACTTGCTCTCCCCAGACAATGAATTCAATCATTACTTACCACTATTTTACCCATTATCATCGTAGAACTGCGGGAACTGAACCTCCGCTTACTTACCAATATTACCATTCTATATCATCGTAGACCTGCGGGCATGTAACTTCCGCTTACTTTACAACTCATCCAAGGGTCACCTCTCAATCTCACCTGAATTTCGACTGTCCTAGCCATTGCACCTGTCCACCTTGGATATAGTCATCAGCACTTTTCTTCCGAGCCCTCGACCAATATAGCTGCATTAGACTGGTCTGTCACAATATCATCATCTATTTTCCCACCAATCTCACCATTCTACGTTACAGGCCGTGCTTGAGCACTCAAATCCCATTATCCCTTTTAGTGCATCCATAAAGAACGTTACTGACGCAACACACAAAATATAACACACACAAAAAAACTATGACCATGTAAAATCCTCTCTGACAAAACACAAATAAATCTATCATTAAAATATATACACAACTTGCACAAAACTTTGCCTACTGTGCCCGAAAATACCTATTGATTATAATTACTTATAATTCGAAAGAAACTTATCCAATTCCTGTGATGGGGTACGTCACGCATGCACGCCCCAGACTGAGTAACTTATCTAATCATCCGGTCCATGATGACGCTTAGTTCCATGAGTCCAATCTGCTGGTTCCTGCGTTCCATCTTGAGGTAGGAGGATGATTTTACACTCGGTTCAAATTCACCAAAATCAAAGGCCCGCTGTGAACTTTACCTTTCAACAATGCACAGTTTATGTATGGAGCTATCCTATTTCCCTGAGCTATGCATTAGCTTACTTAATGCGGCCAACAGTTTATAGCTCCCTGCGTGACTGACATTATTCTAATAGCACGGGTGGCTATCCCTAATTTTATATATCCCGTTTCACTATCAACGGTACGCGCACTCCGCGTAATAACACTGCTCAGCTTCACGCTGGCGAAAACTGTGATTAGAACTGCGATGTCGACTGACTGTACTTATAAGTTTGTGGCAATTCCTGATCTGCACGGGCAAAGGCTCTCGCCTCCCGGAATGCACAATATCGACTGATAACTTATAACAATTCGCGGCAATTCCTGATCTTCACGGGCAAAGGCTCTCGCCTCCCGGAATGTACAATATCGACTGATTTCACTGGGAGTCCACCTACTATTTATATGATTCGCGAGGAATTTCGCAGGAGAGGGGAGTTTCCAAATTTTATTTCTATATTATCACACGCATGGTAATGTAATGTAGCCCATTCGAACACTCTCGTTTTCAATGTCTCAATGCTGCCTTTTAATTTCAAATCGGATCGCAGGGTCCCCTGATAATTAGCTCCGTGAGTTCTGTCATTGTTCCTCAATTTTCGCGGCATTTGGCGGCGTCCTGCGTCCCCGTCTCTGATTGGTCTTTTCAAACTCACCCCTCATTCTGGTTTTGCTTCTGGATAAAATCACACAATGACTTAATTTAAATTTCAAAATGACTTTTGAGAGGTTGAGATCGTCCTCTTCCTGATGACGTAACTTGTGCTCCTGAATCGTAATTGCTGCTCTAATTTCTTTCAAGTAGGCGGAGCATATCCTGTACATTATAGTTGAATTTCTGGCATCTACCCGCCAAGTTGAATGATCGTCTTCCCTTGTCTGCCCACGTCTGGTCTCCAGATGTTTGCCTCTACGTCCCATCTCTATTGTCTGCAGCGCAGTGAAAGTTGCAAATAGTCACGTACAAGTTGCTTCTTTGTTACCATTCTGGCTTGCGAGCTATGCCTTCCTTCCATCAGTTTTAACATGAACATTTCCTATATTGAAATAATATGTGAAATTTATGCTATGACCAATGCTTAAAGGTCACAATACTTAGGATTTAATTTGAATTGAGTATGCCATGCCTTTTAACACTAGAATGACAAATGTCATAGACAATTGTAGTGTACTTTGGAGTTATCATGGCTTCAAAATTTTCTCACGAGAAACAACTACCGGTACACCATTATATTAATCTCTTAATATATTGGGGAAACATCTTCCTAAGCAGTGTACAACTCTTGGTAAATTTCTAGATGCTGTACTGTGCGATATCTTCATAGATTTAAAAAGTACATTATAAGAAATTTAAGATTGATATATTGGCTTCGCTACTCCTGTGGGGGTCCTGGCGGGGACACCAAGAGCTCGCCGATGAGCCAGCTTGGTGTCGTAGGTGAAACCCCACACAAGACACGGCACAAACCTAGAAGAATTGCTGAGTTTTTAAATAAAGAATATCTGATAAAACCCGAACAAACCCAGTTCTCCTTATTGATGGCCTGTTCACCATGTCTTGATGAATGCAGTACATTTGCATTTGTCTTTCGGCACAGGCTTGAGTAAAATGCAGCTTTCCCCCAATGTCTCAGTCTCATTCATGGCTGTGTTTAAATGGAAGCTATTGAGGTATGGGTGCTGCTGAGTAATGGCCTTCAGGGCACAATTAGTGTCTGTGTGTACTGTGAAAGGTTCTTCTCATAGGGTTAGTGCTATTGTTCTGACTCAGTGAGGAAAGGAATGGCAAATTATCTCACTCCTCATCTTGCCTAGTACGCCTCATTATAGTGCTGCTTTGAGGTATTGTATCTACCGACCTAACTAATGGCGGTACTTTTTGAGGGTCTAATCAGCCTTTGGGATGACTACCTAACAGACAGACAGGCGGTGAACATAGTGTATTATATCCCACATATACATGCTACTTTTGATGACATTGGCTGTTTTAGCACCAAGCCACAGAGCAATACTCTCAAAAATAACATTAACAATTGCACAATTAAGAAAGAATATTGGCGACTTCGGTGGCGTAGTTGGTAGCATGCTGAGCTTCTATGCCCAAGATAGCGGGTTCAAACCCGACCGGACGTCGGATTTTTTAAGAGCGTTAAAAATCCCTCAGTATGCATTCCTTTGGATGGGAATTAAAGCCGGCGGTCCCATGTCATATATTTATAGCATGCTAAAGAACTTAACATTAATTACACCTGTGTGAAGCTAAATTGTATAGGCTAAGAATGTAAACAACGCTCTTAGGTTCCTACGTTCGTTGCCAGGAGCCGACTGAGGTGGCATCTAGTAGCTAACTTCTGATCTAGTAGTTGTTGACAGTGGCGTTTGGCGGCAAAAGTAGGAAGTATTTGAAAAATTCAAAAGTCTGCAGTCCTTACTTGAATTTAAATAACATATTAAACCCTTGCGAAGAAGCATATGAGACTCGATTTCGGGGAGTGTAACAGTCGATTTCGTAAAGTTGTTGTTATGAGCGCTTCTTGAAAAATGCAGGGTAACATATACAAAATATCATGCAGGACAAGTGATTACCAGGGATAAACATAAGAATTTAATTAACAAATCAACAAAATTTACAATAATTACAACCAAACAAAAGAACTCCCAAAATGACATCCACGTGAATTAAGAAAAGTGCCAAACAGGCCTGATCTCAGGAGAGATCGTAAACAACTGGACAAAATGTCCCAAATAACTTCAATGACATGTGCGTGTGCGGCTTCTCTTCATGCGGTACGATGTGTACAATTAATGCGAGATCCGTTACCATCCAGTGAACCTTCAGGGGACTGATCTGCATTGTCTTAGAGCTAGACAGACACGGGGAACACAATCTAAACACTAAGTAATTATCCGACACTCCCTACACTGAACAACACAAACAATTTCCGCATGAAATTGCAATAAAAGAAATTGCGGTAGCAATCAACAATGACGCCTAAGAAATTAGGACTTCAAAATCAACTCAAGTAAATCAACACGTGACCAAAAACAAGAAAATATACACATATGGTCGCTTATTATAGAAATACAAATACAACCAACGGTGTCAAGACAAACAAGTATGAAAAGTAGCAAATAATTGAGTCACTCAAATCACTAGGCCTAAAGCCAACATTTACATCAAGACAACAATATTTCATTTTATACGACATGCGGCAGCTCATGATGGACATGGCGAACTCCCATTTATTAGATCCAACGATCTTTAAAAGAACAGATATGCTACAGATAGCTTAAAGGGGTCAGTCGGTCACAGCCGGTCTGCCTACATGATGAATCACCAGACATAGACGGGCGCAACGTGGAATCTGAAACATCTGTCAACCCACGTGTCAAAATACCTCGGCCTGCCGTAGCAATGGCTCAGGTATAGAGGAACCGTGCTCACAATAGCACATAATATACGTGTGTGTGTGTCAAATATTATCTTAGTATTTCCCTTTGGAAATCCATGAATCAGTGATGGACAAAGTAAGGTAGCCTCCTAGAGCGCTCCTCCTTTCCAACAGATACAACCAACATTGAGGGCAGCAGACATATTCTACTCCTCACAACGAAGAACCAATACACTCACATAGACACGCTAGACACACCAGAATCAAACGTATTGGTTTGACAGAAACCTGTAATAAAAAAGACATAAATATTTCCACCGGATTGCGCTCCCAATCTAGTCCGTGACTGAAGATCCTGAAAAGGGATATAAAAAACTCAAAATATAGAACTAAGGTGTTTTACAATGACATCTTAAGGTGTTGCGCTTGGCAACACTAATATGAATTTTAAAAAACCTGTTCGTAAATATCTAAACAAATTTTACCCCCTTCTCCTAATTAAAATGAATTTGAATAAAGCACCACTTATCATCCAAGACGAACATCGCATTCGCATGAATAAATAATCCAATGCACGCGCCGTGCATAATAATGACTCGTAAGAAACATACTCCAACAGACAAATTTTGGCCACGTGCCAACGTACATTTAAATAAATAAGAGTGCCGGTACACAAAATCTAAATACAAGGAAAAATAAGAACAAAACTATTTACAACGTTCCCGCGTCTAATCTAGCTACATATTGAATAAATCAATGGTTTGTACACCACCGAACAGCCTGCAGAAAATCAACCTCCATCCCAGGGCATTTCCCACTGGAAATTTACTCCAACATCGTCGTCATCTTGGTAGAGGCGTCGTACATCACTCCACCCATCGACCTTGTGGTAGACATCTTGGTAGAGGCTTCTTGAAAAGAAATGTTCAAATTAATATGCTATCCTGCTAGAATCGCTATGAGTTACTGGCTTTCGCTCATGAGTCCTAGGCGAATACTCCACGAAGAACTTGCCCTATCTAAGCATTCACTTGGTCACACGCACATGTAAAAAAACACAAAATAATTACACAAATAATATTACAGTTAGTCTGCAACGCAGCTGACATTTAAAGGTCTCTCAAATGATATCTACGCCGAGTAGCACTTATCTCAACACAAGATCCGAACTCAAACTGGCGTGAACTATGCTCCTCAGAGCTTAATCAAAATGTGTACTCAAACCGGCGTGAACTGAGCCCCTCAGCGCCTGATCTAATTGTGTCTCGAGCTACACTCCAACGATCAATTTATTGTAAACTGGCAGATTGGACAAGGGTGGGAGCAATCGAGAAAAATAATCCGCAGTTTTTATCTCATAGACATGGAACTAACCTCAAACGTCTTCTTTTGACCTGTATGTCACAATGTACTCATGCGGAATCAGATCGAATCGGCGGTTCGTCTGACACGTGTTTTCCCCCATTTTTTTTTAAGGCACGCTACTTTACGCGTGGTCCATGCTTGCCTTCTTCTGATTCGACGGTTCAATCAAGCATCGGTTGGAAACTCACCTCTGGCACGCCCACAATGACGCCAAATTGTATGCGCTCTCGCCCTTACTTTGGCCTTGAATTCGACTTCCCAGGTCGTACACAGGAATAGCTACCCACGCCATGACTGTCGCAAGCGATTGCAACACTCAGCTCGCCTTCCATATCTCACTCCAACATGTACTGCCTGGATATGAATAATAATAATAATAATAATAATAATAATAATAATAATAATCATGCAAACTTATTGATCGGCAAATCAATAAGGGTTCATTTATCCTCAGCAAGGTTTTGAAATTCGAAGCAAGTGATTGATTTGGATTTTAAAAACATATCCACTGTAGTATAGATAACAACAGTTAAGTACCTCACTCGGTTGCCTGAGTGTGCATTCCACTGTCCCAATAGTGTGCGCACTTCTCGCTGCTGGTTCCCCTCTGAGCTGTCCAGCACACATCTCTCCAGACCTCTCCTCTCTCACTCAAACAATAACAACTTCGGCCAGACATGCCGTCTTGTTTACAAACAAGAGTTCGCTCTTCCCAGCTACCACGTAGCCACGTGCATTTGAGTGTGGGCTCCCACCTTACTTTTTATAATATGATTCTGCATCCCTTGACCGGCTTACTAATCAAATGGTTCCCTTCTGTAATATGGCTTGAGATTAGCACTATTGAAAACAGATTTAGCGCCAGTGCTCAATTCTTCAAGTCTATAGGCATTATTACCCAAATTTTTGATAATACGGAACGGGCCCACAAATTTTTCAGAAAACTTCGCAAATACTTTGTTCTTTGGATCCGATATCGGGGGTCTCCGGACGAGCACTAATTCCTGTTCCTGTTGTTCACGATGAAATATCTTCCCTCTGTATCTCCTCAGTCTTCGATCCGCCTGGCTCCTCATATGTTCTCTAGTTCTCTGAATTCGCAACTCATGCGTTAACAAAGGGACCCTTGGGTAAGGAATAATCTTATCCCACGATCTTTCAGGCATCCTGTTGTGGTGTACAACTAGTGGGACTTGACCTGTCGACTCGTGCTTCGTAGTATTCATGCACATCTCAATATCTCCTACTTTATCGACCCACTTATTATGATCATTTGGAATCTGACGCGGTAATATTTGGCAACACAGCGAATCGTTCTTTCGCTTGGATTCCCGCAAGGGTGGCGAATACTGGATAAAACATGTTTTATTCCTAAGTTCTCTAGACCTTGTCTAAAAACATTGCTTGTAAAATAAGTTCCATGGTCTGATAATATGAATTCCGGCTTCCCAAGCGTCGGAATGACTTTGTTCTGGATTCTGCTAAGGACTTGCTTTGATATCGTCTTCTGGATTGGACATAATACTACCATCCTTGAAAAGACATCGACACATACTAGAAGGTGTCAGCATCCTCGTCTTCCTTTAACTAAGGGACCGAAACAATCAATTGCGACTAGTTCGCACGGTTCCTGTGGTAATAAAAGTTTTGGAAGCTGTTTCAGTATGTAATTATTGGGCTTAGTGCGCTGACATGCGTCATAAGTCCTAATTACTTCAACAATGGTGTATCGCATCTTTGGCCATGTAACCGTTTCTCCTATCGTTGCTTCAGTTTTATCAGTCCCGATATGTGCTAAGTTTTCATGGACATGCCATGTCAGTCCTCTCTGTAACGATGCTGGAACTAGAATTCGAAGTTTGGGGTGATCTTCGTCCACGAACTTGTGAAGAAGATTATGAAGATAATAGAACTTTGCTTCCTTTGCACGGGCTGCTCGATATTCAGGTGAATCTGGCTGTAGTTCTTTCTTATAAAATTTGATCATCATCCACGGGTCCTTCTCTTGTTCCTTCTGAATTTCTTTCAGCCTATCCAAAAATTCGCGATCTTTAGGTCTTAATGCTAGGAGTTGTACATCTACTGCTGTCTCGTTCTCCTCTTCAGGGTTCCTACTTAAAACATCCGGTATAACGTTCATCCTTCCAGGGCAGTGTTCTATGGTGATATTGAACTGCTGTATATAAATAGACCAACGTGTAACTCTTTCGCTTGCCATCGTTGTTTTGAATAAGGAAGTCAGCGCATGGTGGTCAGTTCTGACAACAATGGAATACCCGAAGACAATCTTTCGCCATTGTTTGAGTGCATACAAAATTGCTAACAACTCAAGTTCTGTAATGGTGTAGTTTCTCTCGTGCTTCCTAAGCTTACGACTAGTAAATGCCAAATATGATCGATTCTTGGGTTCGTCAGTGTCCTCTTGGTATAGCATCGCGCCTACCCCAATCAATGAAGCGTCTGCCTGAATCACAAAATTCTTTCCGAAGTCTGGATATCCTAATTTCACACAATTCGCAAGTAGGTCTGACGTGGATTTAAAGGACCTGTCGCACTCCTCATTCCATGACCATCGATTTGATTCCTTAATCATCTCTTGCATTGGTGCCACTCTCTCCGTATACTCAACACAATTCTCCCTAAAGAAACCTGTCACCCCCAAAAATGCTCTAACGTGTTTCACTTTAGTTGATGTAGGGAATTTCTTGATTGCATCTATTTTCGACGGATTTGGTCTCACACCTTCAACATCAATAATATGACCCAAATATATATCTCGCTCTGGCAAAAGTGCGATTTCTTCAAATTAATTTTGAAATTCATGGTTCTCAAATTATCCAATAGTTTGTTTAGGTTTACCAAATGTTCCTCCAATGTTTCCGACGCTAGAAGTATGTCATCAACATATCTTGTAGTGAAGCTTTTGACCTCTTCAGTTAGATTCCTATCCAGTGCTCTAATCAACGCACATCCCGCCGTTTTCACACCAAAGGGCTTACGAGACCAGATGTAGCTTTGGTTATCAAATAAAAATCCCGTCAACAACTGGGATTTTTCCTCAAGTACCAGGTGGTGGAAACTGTTCGTTAAATCGACGCTAGAATAGGTCTTCTTCCCGCGGAAACTCTTCAATACATCCTTGATCCTCGGCGCTTGGTCGTGCTCGATTAACGGTCTGCTATTCAAAACCCGTGCATCTAGGCATAATCTGATTGCACCATTGGGTTTGGCAACAGCCAATATTGCATTTAAATAAGGGGTTGCTGCTTTTCTAATCATTCCAGAATCTAATAAGTTATTAATAATGTCCTTCACCTGAGCCAAATATTTCTCTGGGATCGGGTACAATTTACTCTTAAATGGAGTCCAATCGGCAATTTGCATGGCATACTGAAAATTTAATACTTTTCCAGGGATCGTATCGAAAACTTCTTTATAATGTCTCAAAATCTTCTCTAATTTGCTTCTGTCAGGTCCCCTAATATTGCCTCCTTAATTCGCTCCTAAAGTAAAATTTCAAATTTAGACCCCTAATTTCTTCCTCCGCCAAATGTGACCAAAGTTCGTGCGAAATATCTTGACCGTCAATTCCAATAACTGCTGTCTCGCTTACTCGTCCCTCCGTTGAGTTCTTATCTTCAATCGCCTCATTAGTGCATTCTTCAATTACCCAAGTATTTGCCTCTCTCTCCAGTGGACTTTCTTCCATGTTCAAACCAACGTGACTCAGTCCCTCGAATTGTCTAAAACTCACAGTGTTATTACTAGATCAATTATGGCGAGGAATTCACAAATAAAGTTGGCTCCCAGAATGACATTATAACTCATCCTTGGTATCACGATAAAAGATTGTGAAAATGTGTGGTTTAATATCTCCAGATCTAAATATGCTTGGTGCTTGCAAACTATTGTCTTGTCAGGAATAACCCCTCGGACTTTAATTAATGGTACAAGCATAATTGGAATGGTTTGATTATTTCCAAATTCTTTAAGTAATACTTCCGTGACTAAGCTCACTTGGCTACCCGTGTCGATACGGCACCTCACTCTAAGACCTCCAATACGAGCATAAATAATTGGTAATTGTCTGATTACATTCTCTTGCTCCTTCCCCACTTCCTCCAGGCAATCGTCCGGGAATGCTATCCACTCTTCAATATTTGCAATAATCAATTCCTATCCTTCACTGGCTTCCTCCGTTTTCAGGCAGTCTCCTGTCGTTGTAATAGGGATTTTTTTTTATCGCGAGACCCATCTGATGAGTTCCGCCGGTTGTCATCCTGTCTCTCCTGCTGACGTAGTAGGCTTTCCGCTCCCGTATCCTGGTGATTATCTGGACTTTTTCTGTTTGCCATCGCACGCCCCCACTTCTCTTTCTCTGTTTCCTCTTCTGCATTTAATTCGTCCAAATACTTTTGCGACTCAACGTAACGCTCGTTCCAAACATTACGATATTCTCTCTGGTTTTCTTGCCGATAATTCCTTTGATTATTCCGTCTACCGTCCCCGTTCCTCTGATATGGTCTATCCTGCCTTTAGTTTCCTCTCCAGTTAAAATATTCTCGCTGGTACGTCCTCTGATTATTATTATTATTATTCTGATTGTTGTAGTTATCATGGCGATTTTGGAAGTTCCTATTATTATTATTATTATTATTATACTGGTTTCGACCGTCAAATTCCTGCCGTCTGGGCGTAAATTGTGTGTTAGTGGACGGCGTTTTCGTCTGATTATTCTGATTTTGATTATTTTGATTCCCGTGAACTATTTCTGCGGAATTCACGCGTTCCATGTTTCGCTTCCCGCTCTGTGGACTAATCATGCTTGTTTCGTCCAAGTGACAGAGTATCTCCTCTGCCTGAACTGGGGTTTTTATTTTCCCTGCTACTAAAACTGCTGGATATTCATCGGAAACTGTTTGCCGATGGTTAACACCATGTTTTCTTCTGATGGCGGCTCATCAAAATCCCGAAATCTTACGAGCAGCTGACTAAAAAACTCAGAAAACCTCGTAGGGTGTGTGCTGTGATGTTTTCTGGTATATAAATCCATTCTCAACCCCTGTTGCAGTGAGGGACTCCAAAACTTCCTCAAAAATGCTTCGTTATACTGGGCCATGTCATTGAACGTATATTTGAAGATTTGAAACCAAATCAAACTCTATCCATCTTATAACTTCTCAACTAAACGAAGCTGTTTTAGGGACTGACGTGTTGGTCATTAAAATAGTCATCTACCTGGCGCAATAATGCTTTGGGAGTAGATCCTGAATTCTCTCTAAATTTATCCGGTATAAAATCATTTCCCCTAATGACTTGTATAACTTGGGCAGGTGTCACACCAGGTTGCGGAGTTGACGTATCCCCTCTGTAATTGTGGAATGGGTTGCAAGTTGTCTTTGGACTCTGATCTCGGCTAGTATCCTCAGCTAACTTCGATCCCTCCGGAGTTTCAATATTTGCGTGTTTTCCTATTGAGTTTTCTGAAGAGAATAAAGTGTCGTTCTCTAAAGATCTTATCTCATTTTTAACGATGAGGTCCGCGTGTTCTTGAAACTTGGACTTTATATTTTCTTCCAAAGCCTGTATTCTAGAATTATTGTCCCCAAGCCTCTTTAATATTGTCAGCCTGTCCCCCTTATTCTCATTCATCTGCTGTTCCCAATCTTTCCGGATTCTATACTTCAAATTGTTAATTTTTCTTCGTTGTTCTCCTGATTGTTCTCAAGCAGTTCCCCTATTTGAGCTTGTATCTGCTTCTGATTTTTAATTAACTGCTCTCCTATCTCTTTCTGATTCTTAATTAATTGTTCTCCCATTTCTTCTCGTATTTGCTCTTGATTTTTACTCAACTGGTCTTCCAAGTTTTCGCGCAAGTACATCCTTTCTTTCTCCGTTTTCATCTCCAATCGGTCAAGTTCCTTTATCAATCTTTAATCCATTCCATCTCTCATCCCGACGTGCAGGTTGCCCACGGGCGTCGAATAGAAAGACCTGCACTAGGTCTCTGAGGAGACCACTCGGGAAAAAATAAAAATCAATCCTAACACATTGTTGTCGACTGAATTAATCTGCTCTTGTATGTTTAGATTCTTCGCTTCTATTCTGTTGAATTGCCCCTGTAATTCGTACTGCGTGCTTTAAATCCCTGCCGTATTGTTTACACATGCTGTCTCGATCTGTTTCAGTTTGGCGGCTACCATTTCATCTAATTGTACTAGCTTGTTGTCAAATTTGGATTCGAGTTTCTTAGTTTCGCCTAACTGTCTCGAATTATTCTCTGGCACCTCCCCTGCCAGTTTCTCTAGTTGTGTTTTGGTACTTGGATTTATTTCAAGGGTGATTCTCTCTAACTGAACTGTTTGCAAAGTTGCCTGGTCCGATAACTTGTGGTTTAGTTCAACTAACTGTTTATTATTATCCTCTTTCTGTTCATGTATTTGAGTAGTTATGTTATCTAACTGTTTATCACTCTGTTCACGTAATTGAGTAGTTAGGTTATTTAACTGTTTATTATTATGCTCTCACGAATCGTGTAATTGTTTGTCGCTATCCAATTTCTGGATTTGCAATTGCACCGTAATGTTACTGTTCACATCATTTAACTGTTTCTCACTCTGTTCATTTATCTCCTCCTTCATGCTTTTCAACTGTTCCTCCGTCTTTGCAGAAGTTCCACAGACATCTGCTCCATCAACACTTTCATTTCCTCGATGCTAGCCATCATAAAACACACACGAATATACTCTGAGATAATAGGGTCATGCACTGGGATTTCAGTCGTACACACACACATGTCTTGATATTTAAAATATTACATTGACTCTAATTTAAATAAAGTTTCAGAAATCAAACTCTTACTGAATAATGACTCTTATTTCCAAACAACAAAATAACTCCCTGTGATCTGCTTTTAAATTCCTACATAACAGAACTCACAAAATAAACTTTAACTAACCGAAGTTAATTAAATGTAAAATAAGGCAACACCTTCCTGCATTTGACTGAGTTCACTAAACATGCAAATTTTCTAATTTTTAAGCTGGGCGCCAGAACAAGTTATAATCAAACACAATATCAAATTCTGAACTTGTTTAACATTTCTAACTTTAAGAACTCAGTGATTTTACTGATACACATGGCGGTACAACTTCGCTTCAATTTACTGAATTTAAAACTCAGCAATTCTTCTTGGTTTGTGCCGTCTCTTGACACGGAGTATTAATTCACCGGCCGTGAAAGCCAATATACCATCTTTTTACTGAATTTACTTTTGTCCTGCTAACCTGGCATTATTTCTCAGCGAAATAAGTATGAGGTCAACAAAAACACAACAACAAACCCCACTTGGGCAGACATTTTTGGTATATGAACCCTTGCGAAGAAGCATATGAGACTCGATTTCGGGGAGTGTAACAGTTCATTTCGTAAAGTTGTTGTCATGAGCGCTTCTTGAAAAATGCAGGGTAACATTTACAAAATATCACGCAGGAAAAGTGAATACCAGGGATGAACATAAGAATTTACTTAACAAAGCAACAAAATTTGCAATAATTACAACCAAACAAAAGAACTTCCAAATGACACCCAGGTGAATTAAGAAAAGTGCCAAACAGGCCTGATCTCAGGAGAGATCGTAAACAACTGGACCAAATGTCCCAAATAACTTCAATGACATGTGCGTGTGCGGCTTCTCTACATGCGGTACGATGTGTACAATTAATGCGAGATCCGTTACCATCCAGTGAACCTTCAGGGGACTGATCTGCATTGTCTTAGAGCTAGACAGACACGGGGAACACAATCTAAACACTAAGTAATTATCCGACACTCCCTACACTGAACAACACAAACAATTTCCGCATGAAATTGCAATAAAAGAAATTGCCGTGGCAATCAACAATGACGCCTAAGAAATTAGGACTTCAAAATCAACTCAAGTAAATCAACACGTGACCAACAACAAGAAAATATACCCATATGGCCGCTAACCATATAAATACACCCAACGGTGTCAAGACAAACAAATATGAATAATAGCAAATAACTGAGTCACTCAAATCACTAGGCCTAAAGCCAACATTTACATCTAGACAACAATATTTCATCTTATACGACATGCGGCAGCTCATGATGGACATGGCGAACTCCCATTTATTAGATCCAACGATCTTTAAAAGAACAGGTATGCTACAGATAGCTTAAAGGGGTCAGTCGGTCACAGCCGGTCTGCCTACATGATGAATCACCATACATAGACGGGCGCAACGTGGAATCTGAAACATCTGTCAACCCACGTGTCAAAATACCTCGGCCTGTCGTAGCAATGGCTCAGGTATAGAGGAACCGTGCTCACAATAGCACATAATATACGTGTGTGTGTGTCAAATATTATCTTAGTATTTCCCTTTGAAAATCAATGAATCAGTGATGGACAAAGTAAGGTAGCCTCCTAGAGCGCTCCTCCTTTCCAACAAATACAACCAACATTGAGGGCAGCAGACACATTCTACCCCTCACTACGAAGAACCAATACACACACATTGTCACGATAGACACACCACAATCACACGTATGGGTTTGACAGAAACCTGTAATAAAAAGACAAAAATATTTCCACCGGATTGCGCTCCCAATCAAGTCCGTGACTGAAGATCCTGAAAAGGTATATAAAAGAACTCAAAATATAGAACTAAGGTGTTCTACAATGACATCTTAAGGTGTTGCGCTCGGCAACCCTACTATGAATTTTAAAACACCTGTTCGTAAATATCTAAACAAATTTTACCCCCATCTCCTAATTAAAATGAATTTGAATAAAGCACCATTTATCATCCAAGACGAACTTCGCATTCGCATGAATAAAACAATCCAATGCACGCGCCGTGCATAATAATAATGACTCGTAAGAAACATACTCCAACAGACAAATTTTGGCCACGTGCCAACGTACATTTAAATAAATAAGAGTGCCGGTACACAAAATCTAAATACAAGGAAAAATAAGAACAAAACTACTTACAACGTTCCCGCGTCTAATCTAGCTACATATTGAATAAATCAATGGTTTGTACATCACCGAACAGCCTGCAGAAAATCAACCTCCATCCCAGGGCATTTCCCACTGGAAATTTACTCCAACATCGTCGTCATCTTGGTAGAGGCGTCGTACATCACTCCACCCATCGACCTTGTGGTAGACATCTTGATAGAGGCTTCTTGAAAAGAAATGTTCAAATTAATATGCTATCCTGCTAGAATCGCTATGAGTTACTGGCTGTCACTCATGAGTCCTAGGCGATTACTCCACGAAGAACATGCCCTATCTAAGCATTCGCTTGGTCGCACGAACATGCAAAAAAATCACAAAATAATTACACAAATAAT
Organism: Meconema thalassinum; assembly: GCA_946902985.2. Lineage (NCBI taxonomy): Eukaryota > Metazoa > Arthropoda > Insecta > Orthoptera > Tettigoniidae > Meconema > Meconema thalassinum. The sequence continues at coordinate 1,721,542,428 of OX336388.2, read as the reverse complement.
ATTACAGTTAGTCTGCAACGCAGCTAACATTTAAAGGTCTCTCAAATGATATCTACGCCGAGTAGTGCTTATCTCAACACAAGATCTCAACTCAAACTGGCGTGAACTATGCTCCTCAGAGCTTAATCAAAATGTGTACTCAAACCGGCGAGAACTGAGCCCCTCAGCGCCTGATCAAATTGTGTCTCGAGCTACGCTCAAACGATCAATTTATTGGAAACTGGCAGATTGGACAAGGGTGGGAGCAATCGAGAAAAATAATCCGCAGTTTTTATCTCACAGACATGGAACTAATCTCAAACTACTTCTTTTGACCTGTATGTCACAATGCACCCATGCGGAATCAGATCGAATCGGCGGTTCGTCTGACACGTGTTTCCCCCTTTTTTTAAGGCACGCTACGTTACGCGTGGTCCAGGCTTGCCTTCTTTTGATTCGACGATTCAATCAAGCATCGGTTGGAAACTCACCTCTGGCACGCCCACAATGACGCCAAATTGTATGCGCTCTCGCCCTATCTTTGGCCTTGAACTCGACTTCCCAGGTCGTACACAGGAATAGCTACCCATGCCACGAATGTCGCAAGCGATTGCAACAATCAGCTCGCCTTCCATATCGCACTCCAACATTCATTCTTTCATTCATTCATTCATTCATTTATTTGCAATGGGGGGGGGGGTTCCCCCGGTGGCAAATTGGATATACATAACAAATAAATAATTATACATAGCAATTCAATAACATTTATACAACAATTAAACTGGAGTATTTACACAAATAGTCAGTCTTTTCTTAAACAAACCTATATGTTTGGGAAAAGGCTCTAAGACTGCGGCAGGTAGAGAGTTCCAGTTATCAATGGCACGGTTTACAAAAGAATATTTACCATAATTTGTTCGCTGTGGTCGGCCCTTAACTTTGAAAGGATGATCGCTCCTACCCATGTAAGTGGGCTTTCCCAATCGTTTGCTAAACTCACCCCATGCTGGTTGATTTGTATACGTGTTGTACATAGCGCAGAGTCTAGATTTCATCCTCCTAGCCTCCAGTGATTCCCACCCAAGTTTCTTTAACATACGGCTCACACTGCTCCTGGTATTAAAGTCACTGAGCACAAATCTAGCGGCCTTTCTTTGTACCATTTCCAACTCATGGATGAGCCCTACTTGATATGGATCCCAAACCGACGAGGCATATTCCAGAATAGGTCTTACAAGTGACAAATAGCCTAATTCTTTAGCAGAGGTACTACTTCCTTTTAATACCCTCATTACAAAGTGCAGGGATTTGTAAGCTTTCGAAACTACACATCCTACATGACTACTCCATTTCATATCATTCCGTACGTGAACGCCCAAATATTTGCAAGAATCTTCTTCTACAAGTATTTCCGAGCCAATGTTATATTGAAAATCCTGCCTTCGTACTTTCCCTATTATTAAGAGACTACATTTTCTTGTGTTTATTTTCATTTTATTTACAATCGCCCATTTATAGACCAGGTTCAGGTCCTGTTGAAGCACTGCATTGTCTTGTGAGTCATGTATCTTTCGATATATTACACAATCATCCGCAAACAATCGACAGTCACTGCGAATCCCATTTGATAAATCATTTATAAACGCCAAAAATAACAAAGTTTCGATTACGTTGCCCTGAGGGATACCCGACGTTACGGTAATTTCATCCGAGAATATGCCTTCGACTTTCACTTTCTGGGAACGACCCGTCAAAAATTCTTGGATCCATAAAATTACTCTTCTATAAATCTTCGTCGAAGCTAATTTATAGAGTAGCATGTCATGCGGCACGACATCAAATGCCTTCGCAAAATCTATAACCACGGCGTCGACTGAAACTCCATGGTCTAACGATTCGCTAATGTCTTGAAAAAGTGATAGCATCTGACTCTCGCATGAGTAACCTTTCCGAAATCCATGTTGCCTATCACTAAACCATGATAATGTTTCCCACTGTTCCCTCAAGTAGTCGCAAATGAGCTGCTCCATCTGTTTACAAACGATGGACGTAAGGCTAACCGGCCTGTAGTTGCCCAATTCAAGACTGCTCTTTCCCTTAAATATGGGACTACCGTAGCTCTTTTCCAGTCATCTGGGATTTGCGCATTGTTTATGGACACATTAAACATCACCTCCAAGTATCCTGCCACGGCCCTACCTCCTAGTTTAAGTACTTCACTAACAATATTATCAGGACCCTTTGACACATTGAAACATAGTTTTTGTATTAGCTTTACAATTGCTGACTGGTTTATTTGGAACAGGGGAGCCCCTGATTCGTCGTTAAGGTCCAACACACAGCTATTGGATTTATTGAACACACTACCGTAAAAGACATTTAATTCATTAGCAATGGCCTGTTTCTCAGTAATTAATTTACCGTCACCGGACATTATCATCGACAAATTATTTGAATTTCCCTTTCTTCTCCTAACTAAACTGTAAAATTTTTTCCACCCTTTACCTCCCGAACCAAGTAAACCTTGCATATAACAGTCATGAGCAGCCCTCTTTTTTAAGACGAGCTCTCTTGATAAGGACTTAAATTTCAACATATACTTGTCACTATCATGTCTTTTATTGTATAATTTCCTAATTTTCCGTTTTAGACTCCTAATTTCTCGTGTGTAATACTCAGGATCTGGGTTTTGTTTCAGCAATTTAAATGGGACAAATTTATCAACAGAGCTATTTAAAATTTTCAAAAAGTTAGTCCACAAGATATTAATATGATTTCCTTCCGATGCCCATCCTACAAATAGCTCATTCAAATACCCCTGAAACTTGCCCTGATCCGCCCTGCGATACTGGAATATGATAGTTTTGCTACATCAGAGTCTAATTTTGTAATGTCACCATATCTAATATTTAATTCAACCCCAGAATGGTCACTAATTCCTGGTACTTTCAGACAGTTAATATACAGCTCTACATGCCTTACGAGATAATCATCTAAGGTATTATTGTCTCTAGTTGGGAAGTCAACTACTTGGGAAAATCCCCCCTCCCTTAAGAATTTATTTGCAGCGCTCTGAGCTTGACCACAGCTAGTTGACTCACCTGACCAGTCTACTTTGGGGAGGTTTAAATCTCCAGCAATTATTATGCTCTTTTTCATAGCATTACCCGTACAAGTTTTATCATACAGTGTTTCGAGGAGAGAAAAGTTATCTTTCGGTGCTCTATACGCCCCTATCACCTGCAGAGGGAATTTATTTCCTTTATCCGAAATTTGTACACATAACATTTCATGATCCATATCAGCTCACTTAAAGAAACTAGCTATATTTTTGCGCACACAAATAAATAGCCCACCACCTCGCTTCCCCCGATCCCTTCTGTACATTTCATAGGTCCCTTGAATTATTTCGCTACTATTTATGTCCTCATATAACCAAGATTCAGTTGCAATGACAATGTCCGGAGAATACGTCTCTACAAGATTCCAAAATTCAATTAATTTATTTCCTAAACTCTGACAATTAACCTGCAGTAATCTTTGAGTCTTACCTCCGCAGCAAATATCTCGAAATAGCTCCTTCTGTTCCCATCGGCTGGCAACCACTGGACCTGCTCCTCCTCACAATAGCCGGCACGAACCGATGACCCTGTCATGTAGGCTCCCTAGGTTGAAAGCGCCCCGTCGATTGAGAGGCAGCCCGTCTCGGGCGAAGTCACGGCCACCAATCCAGCAGTCAGCTTCTACGTACACTAATCCCAGTTGTGCACATACCCAGTCCATGCGGTCATTTACAGTCTTAACTCGCCTTAACGGAACATCTCCCCGCCGAACAATGCCACTCATTATAATTTTTGCATTTCTAAACTTGCTTTTAGCTTTTCTGCTTAGTTCGTAGAGCTCCCACATGATGTAATCAGCTGTAGCACTCTTCTTCAAATCGTTCGTCCCAACATGGAGCAACAACACTTTAACTTTGTCACAGTCCTCTACTGTACATTTGCTTCTTCCACTTGTTGGGCAAGCTGGTCAATTTTAATCCCCGGATAGCACCGCACTTTCGCACCTGATTTCCTCGAGATATTCGCACTCCATCGTATCATATAATCACCCATTATGATAACGTCATCCTCAGTTTGCTCCTGCACGCCCTCTTCCACACTGATCCCAGTAGAAAGCCGTTCGGTCACATCCTTCACCGTTTCTTCTGATTCACGAAGCTTTGCTCTAAGTTCCTGCATTATTTGATCCCTTGCTTTGATTTGCACCCTCAAACAGTCCGGCGTATCACATACTTTACAAAACCAATTTCCGACATCACAATCCTCCTTATTGACCTTAATACAGCCGAAGTGAAACCATTTCTCACATAGTCCACACTCAACACCATTCTTCAATGTTTTACTGCACGTCGAACACTTTAAAGCTGCCACTGGATCATTTGCCTGATTCACATTTGGAGTAACAGGCCCTGGATTCACTTCTACTCCACCAATAACTAGCAATGCTAGCTATCACTAGGGCTATGAACCACAAGTTGCAAGGTCCCGTACGCGCACACAAACACCGGAAATCCCGACTACCCTTCGCATACCACAGTCCGATCCTCGCCCGATAACACTCCAGAGAACAACCCACTTCAGCACACCTGAGAGCTCGGGAAAAACACGACCTTTCACGTTGACTGCCAACTGTACATGTACTGCCTGGATATGAATATTAATAACAATAATCATGAAAACTTATCGATCGGCAAATCAATAAGGGTTCAATATAATACACACTAATACAGTCATCATAATTAACACCGCTTATCAGACAGATTCTTCACACACCCAAAGTACATGGGGCTACATGACCACGTTGTCGCAGCCCCTAAACTGAGGAACCAACCAGCGTTTGTTGATCATAGCAGCTGTAGCCTAATAGCCTGTATCACACGACACTCGCTAGCATGGAAGCTTCTACCAGTACGAGTATACACGCTGGTATACACGCGTCTATTACCGTGTGATGTGTACCTTCCATAGTAGGTTCTGCCTTCCATGGTAGCTTCCATACAACTCACGAAATTGAACAGGTGGTATTTTCCCTGGCAGTTTGCATGGAAGTTTGAGTACAACAACAAATCGGATTGCTCTTCTCGTTCTAGGAGAGATCTTAGCGACAACATTAACAAATACATTTGTTATGTAGGTAGGCCCTCGAATAAATACATCTGAACGATGCTGCCGTTATCTGGAACTAGCGGAACGGTGATGGAATCATAACAAACAGATGCAATAACATGTGATTTGAGTTGATGGGTGAACCCTTCTCTCGTTTTATCAGTTATTTTCATAATCATTGAGGCTAAAACATGAGTAATATAATTGCTCAGTTCCGCTGTGCTCCTCGAATACAATAATTGCCATATCAATGCATTACTTCCACAAAAAGAAAGCTTTTCCGACGGAATGTAGTAGATCACTTCGCGTCGCAAAGCCGATTTCGAAGTATATGAGCGTATGCGGCTGGCATTTTACAAAGGAGAATTATATATTAATAAATACTAATGAATTTCTTACAATAACAAGTACCGGTACCCTACATTCTTCCCTGCACTACAAACTAGGCGACTTAGCAAGGTCGATTTGAAGGCTGTTCTTCCCATGTGGTAAAAATTACTTTTAGGGTTCGCTTTATCGTAGGCCTACAAGTGGTCGTCTTTCTTTAACTTGCCCCCTTGCTGCTTCAAATCTGTGAATCTCTGGTCTTTTAAGTTTATAATCAGGCGCCCATTAAAAATTTCAAAAATCTTTATACAGGTAGTCAACTTGTAGGCTACAGTCGTTGATGTATTGACTTCGACAGTATTAGGCTACCGGTAGACTATATCTTCCAAATTTGAATGTATTTACTTACAGAAGTATGTAAAGCAATGTACCGACTACACGCTTATTAGGCCTACATATTCCTGAACAAAATATTTTTTTCTTGGCAACTGGTAACTGAATTTCATTTGGAATCGGATAAGGTACTCCTTTCAAATTACTAGTTTGTAAGCATAAAGCTTCAAGTCTCATAAAATCTTCTGTTTCTAGCACTTCCCCGCACATAATTATGTGCTTGGCATCTAAAAGTGCCTGCCCTTCAACAAGAGCCCGCCTAGAATTGTCAACAACATTCAACACAATCATAGGCTATATGAAGTCTATCACCCTTGCGTCCACCATTTTGTCGCGACCGACCTGCCACCTACATTCGATTCAGTTCGCGAATATCCAGTAAAAGCAGAACGTGTCATATTATTATTATTCTGGGATACATTTTGAAATGTTTAAATTCTAATAGTTATCGCGAATAGTATCCGTCCATGTCTTTTAAACAGTATTTATGGAAAATAGAATTTTATGAGAGAAAACATGTTTGCTATCGCCCTCGTAGATCATGTAGTCAAAACTAAGTGGCTGTCAAGAGGACTCAATTCGGACCAGGCATGAAATTGAAGGCCAAGTACCTGGGGCCCTTCAAGTCACGAAGGTCAAACCCAATGATACCTACGATGTCGAAAGACGAGGAAGCAACGAAGGAACCGAGACCACCACCAACTGTGCGGAATACAAGAAGCCCTGGCCTGAGGAAGGCTTAACGTCGTCCGGGTCGGACGATGATGATCAGGACGGTCGAATGTGGGAAGACGGGCAGGAATTTCGAGATTTTGCCGCGAGTATATATATATTAAGCCCTTGGATGTATGCCTACATTCAAGTGCTCAAATAATTTTATTTCTTCAGCTAAAGATTCAGCTCAGTTGAGAAAATGTTGGTCATATTTGAAACAGTAGTCTGTCTGTTGGGATGATGCATTACTACCGCTGTCGCAATTGAAGCAACGCTAAGTTAAATAGAGCCAGTTCCAGGAAAAAGAGAAAGGTGGATGCAAGCCAGGGAGCCGTTGACTTGTTCAAAATGAGTGGTATAAATGTTTCATGGTATTAAACGCTGGAGAAGGAAGTTGATAGGCCAACTCATGAGTGAGTTTATGACCCAACATGAGAGTGGGAGAAAGGTCATCACCCAACTGTCACCGTATAATTTGAAATATAGCCAATGAGAGCAAGACGCCAAATTTGCCCGCGCAGTGTTTGCGCGCGAATCCTGATAAATAGATGTTCCTACGATGCGATTTTCTGCACGCTAGTGTCAATTGTTTGTTCTGATTTTTACGAGCTGAATGAGATGTCTCCCATGCGTGTGCGACTATTATTACTATTTTTGTGGAGCTAGTTAACCCCTTCCACATGAGATTCGATTGAATCATATAAATATAATGGTCTGTGAACAGACGCGGTCACAATTATAGATATCTTCGAGCGAGTAGGATGTAATTTTGTCTGAAGACATGGCACGCTGATTGATTAACTTTTGCGGGTGCTTGGGCAGCACGAGATACTTTGAATATTTTTATTGTGTTGCGTGACGTGCAACATAGATGTGTGTTTGTGTTTTAGGTGGAAAATATCCACACAGTATCGATACTGCACGTAGTTTTTGGGTGAATTGAATAGCTCAATTATGCAGTACATTTAGGAGCCTCAAATAATAACTATAACTGTATATTTCTTTAGCAAGATGACCGTAACCATGGTTTCAAGAATGGATAGTGTCGTATCCAATGGTTTGATGTCTAGCATGATGGGCTAGGCCATGAACATGGAAGGTGGCGGGTGCTATCCCGGCACCGGGCAGCTTGGAATGAGATGAGTACAAATTAAATTTATTTAATTTTGTTGGGGAGGGATCATGTATAGTTAATTGGGAAATTGTGTTTTTGTAAATAATTTTGCTTTGCTGTGATTACATGTAGATTCGTTTCACTGACATAATAAGTTAAATAACATCACGTGACTTTGTGTAAATATTAGATTAATTTTCCTTGTGTGTTTTCTTGGGTTCTTACCCGTTGCTTTGTTTGATAGAGTGCTTACCTTCATGTTACAGCGCGCATGAATGTAAGACACTAGCGAGATTATTTACGGCTGAAAACTTAGATAAGGGTGATAAGTGGGACTGCATTTAAATTTTATGTTAGACAATGGGGGGGGGGGATTTACCATCTTCTTGGTTGTAATTTTTTATCCAGGCAAATGCTTAGATTGTTTTGCTTTGAGCAACTTTATAGATAGATAGATTTATTTTGTCTGGCAAGATTAGGGCCATTGGGCCCTCTCTTCCATCTAACCAGATGTTACAATTAATACATTATTACATTATTTGCAAAACTTAACAATGGTACTTAAATCTAACAGGAATACATTTCAGATTTGATCACAGTACATATAATGGCAGGTAAGCATGGCGTAGGAAAAATTATTGTAATTAGTTAATTATAGAGTTAATTATAGCTAAAGTAAGGAAATAATAGGGAAACACAAACACTAATAAAACAGAACCTGATGATGATGTGATGATGTTGATGATGATGATAAGCATCATGGATGAGTTATTACTATAGTCTAATATTGATTTTGCAATGCGCATTTAAAAGGATGTAAGAAAACATTTAGGTAACTAAACAGAAAATAAATAAAACGTAAATTAGAAACACGAATATAACTCAGCATAAGGATTCAAATATTTGACGTGTTGAGTTCAGGTTTCATTTCTTTTGTGATATGTACAGCTGGCATTGCTGCCTGAAGCTAGACGGGGTTGCTCCTCTGACAGAGCGCGGCAGGTTGTTCCACAGTCGTGCAGTAGAAACTACGAAGGAGTTAGTGTAGCGTACCGTACGGTGTATCGGTATGAGCATGAGTGAATCATTTTTTGACCGTGTACCAAGACTATGTTCGTGTGAGAGGCAGTGAAACTGAGAATGCAGGTAAGCTGGAGAGGAACTTAAGAGTATTTGTCGGAAAAGACATAAAGAATGAAGATCGCGGCGTTGATTTAGTCGCAACCAGCTGAGTTGTTCGTACGCAGGGGTGACGTGGTCGTAATACCGTAAGTTGCTTATGTAGCGTACACATGCATTTTGTGCTAGTTGGAGTTTGTTTTTAAGAGTAGCAGACAGGTCATTGTATACCACATCGCAATAGTCAAAATGAGGGAGTACTAGGGAGGAGACAAGTCGTTCTTTTAACACGCGAGAGAAAATATTCCCAAATCGTCTCAATGAATTCAGTGTGGAAAATACTTTTCTAGAGACGTTGTGGACTTGCTGTGTCCAAGAGAGTTGTTCGACAATTATCACGCCCAGATCTTTGACTGATTCTCGGAATTCGATTGGGGAGTAGCGCAAGCATAAGTTCGGTAGGGTGGGATTATTTTTTATTTTTCGGAGAATTTTTGGGTGGGAGATTATGATAGCTTGTGTTTTTGTCTCATTGAGTCGTAGTCCATGTGAATTGGAACAATTACAAATTTCAGTTAAGTCCTCATTGAAAGCTTTGATTGCTTGCGATAGTCTTTCTGGTGCAGCATGCAGATAGAGTTGTACATCGTCAGCGTATAAGTGATATTTGCATCTAGTTATCGATGAAGTGATATCATTTATGTAGATCGAGAAGAGAAGGGGTCCTAGAACTGATCCCTGAGGGACTCCTCTCACCACTGAGCGCCAAGAAGACATTTGATTTGAATTTCTTTTAACGCGCTGTTGGCGCCCATGTAGATATGAGTCCACCCATTGGATACTGTTCATAGAGAGATGAATTTTGAAAAGGCTAGAGAGTAATATGTCATGATCAACAGAATCAAATGCTTTGCTGAAATCAAGCAGTGCTATGATTGTTGCTTTCCCACTGTCCATAGTCTTTCTTATGTCATCCGTGACCTTAAGTAGTGCAGCAGTAGTGCTGTGATTTTTCCGGAAGCCAGATTGGTGCTCATCAAGGATGTTGTGCGCTTGCAAATAGCAGGAGAGTTGTTCGTACACGATAAATTCGAGAGATTTGGAGATGGCAGATAATATGCTCACTGGGCGATAGTCACTCACGTTTTTGGCTTGTGTGTTTTTAGGGATTGGAATGACAATAGCCGCTTTCCATAGCGATGTGTACGTACCGGTCATTAACGAGTAGTTGAATATGTGTGTAATTGTGGGAAGTATAATGTCAATGATTCATTTGAATATTTCTATTTCTATATTGCCGATCCCTTTCGATTTTGATTTGATTCTAAGAATGGCACGTCTGACTTGAGACGGGGTGACATGCGACAAGTAGAATTTTTCTCTGTTGGGGGTGGGGGTGTTGTAGATGTTGGTGAGAGTTCTGTGTTTTATGTCTGGGATGACAGAATGTCCTGTATTAGTAAAATAGTCATTGAGTGTGTCAAGAGGTAGATTAATGGGGTTGTCATTTTTTCCTTTGCCTATTCCCATGTTTCTTAGTTCATTCCACGCCGCAGAGGGTTTGATATTACGCCCGAGCAAGTTGTGAGCATGCCTGGTTCGAGCGTTACGTACTGCTTGGGATGTTCTGTTTCGGAGCTTTTTAAAGTCATCATAATTCTGTTGCGTGGGTAATTTCTTAAACTTTCTGTGCGCAGAATCTCGCTTAGCCATTAGTTCTTTCAGTTCCATGCTGAGCCAGGGTGCTGGAGGTCGCGTCGCTCGAACAGTTTTCACTGGAGCATGTTTATCATATAGTCCTGTCAAGTAGTCGTTCATTTTGTGTACTTTATCATCTATATTGTGAATATTCAGTATGTCATGCCATGGTACATTGAGAGCGTCTTCTATCAAGGATAGCGTGTCAATTTTAGAGAGGTCTCTGTACGTGATGGTCCTTGGTTTGGTCTTCTTATATTTTAAAGAGTAGGACAAGTAGATTAAGTCGTGGGCAGAAATTCCAGGTACAGATGTATGCCCGTATTGAAGCACTTTGTCTGTGTTCTTTACTGATATCAGGTCAATTGTCGTGTGTGATGTGCGTGTGTGATGTGTCGGTAGTAGGTCTAATATTTTCATATCACGTGACGCGAGCATATTCAAGAGTTGCCGAGTTTCAGCTTTGGTATTATCGCCTATATTTGTATTGAAATCGCCCATGACTATTACGTGCTGGTAAAGAGGCAGGATGCGTAATAACGCGTTCTCTACGTCCTCTAAATGACCCAGCGAAGGTGCCTTGTAAACAACGCAGACAGCACACTTTTAATGGGCGGTCTCTATTTCGAATAACATAAATTCGGGTCTTCTATTGTACTGGCTATCTGAGCATGCTAGTATTTTAGGATTTAAGTTCGTCTTAACAAAAGCTCCAACCCCACCTCCTTTCTTTCCTATTCGGTCGTTGCGTAATAGTGTGTAGCCAGACAAGTTAAATGATTTCGAAAGATGGAGTGGCGATAGCCATGTCTCACTCATCAAGCAAATATGAAATACATCACGTATAATAAGTTCTAGTTCATGAAAATGTGCCGATAAGGACTGTACATTTACGTGCGCTATGTGAAGACCTGTCGGATGAAGTAACAGTTTTTCGAACAGGTAATCACGGGCTGCGGTGGAGTCATTGTTCCCTGGAGCTACTTCTGGCACTCTGTCACCTTCACAAGGCCACGGTGAGAGAGAGGTGGGACGGGTGGAATTCCTTTCACTGCAGGGGTTAAGCTGTACCGAGCTTCTGTCAGAGGTCGTAGACCCACATACTAGGTTTGCCAACTTGGGAAATGAGAACTAAACTAACCAAATTGTACTATACTGAACTAAGACTAAAATTACACTATACAGGTGAACTAATATTAATTAAAACTAAAGTAACATACAGTGGCCGCTGTCAGCTAGGTGAATGTTCTTTGACTACAGTTTATGTTGTTACACGTCCGCCTTGCTGTAGTCATATAGTAGAACTTTTGTGTGGTATTTGTATTCGGGATCTGGGGTACGATAGAGGTATTTTGGTCAGGTATGGAGATGTGTGTGTGCTATATGATATTCTTCGAAGAGGTAGCAGGATATGGGCATGGCGACCCAATTTCCGTTGCTCCTCGTGATTCAGTAAACGTACCCGAAGGGTGTATTGCTGATATTTGGATCTTGACACCATGAGTGGTTGGTCAAGCAATATTGATGTTTTATTATGTATTTTTCGCGATTTCAGAGGTTGTGAGTTTCTGCTGACACACTATGGCACACTTGAGCTTGTCTGACCTATGTACTCTGATCTCTGAATGTTGATAAGGAAGTAGTGTGCGCACTACGTTTTCCTGTAACTAATTGGTAAATTGCTTGCCTGGCACATTATAGCTTGCTTTTGATATTAATTGGGATAGTTGCCCACGCCCCTATTTAAATATTTCAGTTCGTATTAATCGAAGTGTCACATGTAAATTTTTGTATTCAGCCCGCGGGGGTATTTTAATTTGGTTGTTGTTGTTGCTTGGATTCTTGCCAAGCATTGTAACTTGTCAGTTTAAAGGTCGCAAGCGGCGTGCCGTTGTCTTTGTTGTCAAGTGGGTACTATGTGTTATTTTTGCTTGACCTAAGACCGTCTGTTCGGCAGTCACATAATTGTAAATATACTATCCGTGTATGATTGATTTTCTGTAAGGGTAGACTATGTCAGTGTCTTTATATTTTGTATTAACCATTTAAGTGTGTATTCCCATAATTATCGTGATTTACCAACTCGCAGTACGGGGTACACGACTTAATCGTGTGGTCGATCGGAAGTGAACTACCCGTCAAGTACTCAGATCATTCCTTGTCCAAACGCGCACACAGCACAATAAACATGTTTTTCTGTTTTAATTTGTATTTGATATTTTCTTGTTTAAACTTTAATGTTCTTGGAGGTGATAGTCTTGTATCCCTCGTTTACAACTGTCTAAGTTGATTTTGGAGGTAGTTTTTCTTGGACTGGTGTTTTAACCAGTATTTTAATACTTCGACGAGGGTGGTTTATTGTTAATTGTTATTTTTATCCGTATTAAATTGTTGTGTTTAACCTGTCATATTTCATTTATAGCCTTAAGTTCCTTTATGAATCCTGGAAATTTGTAAGAAGCACGTTCTCCTCTTTATACTTTGTATGGACCGATCACCCCCGATTATCTGTCTCGTGTAGTGCTTCTCTCCAAGGGTACAATATATCATGGCCTACGTTATAAGACAAGGCCTGGAAATGAGGCGCCAGACAACATTGCGAGCGATGGTTCAAACTCGTTCTGCATTTTGCCGCTAGGTTCGCTTTCTGCACCCTTAATCGCATCGTTTGTATTACGTACAATGTGATTTGTAACTCACTACTTGGCAGTAAATAAGGTGTCTTAATGAGTTTGAAAACTTAAAATAGACCGGTGATGCGTGTCGTATTATAGATGCACTTTCCTTAAGAGCAGTAAACTGCTGTTTGACTAATAATGAGATGGGTGCTAAGTTGTCTTTATGAGCAATACGTAGTGAAAAGCAAGTTTTATTCCAGTGAACTAGAGTAAATGTGGCATGCATATGGGGTAAACAACTTAGATATAATTCACGGAATATTTTTGTATAGCCTAGTAACTTATGAGTAATTAGTATTGTTGTGGTTTGTGAGAAATTGTGTATTGTAGCGTGCCGTATTTAAATCTCGTCAAGTTAAAGGCAATAGACTTTCGTTTCATAATTTTCCATTGAATGATGACATACGAAGGCAATGGGTTCTATCTTTTTCACGGGAGGGGGGGGGGGGAGGCAGGGTCTTAGTGAACTCCAAATCCATCTTCTATAAATTGTAGGAACCATTTCAAGGATTCTGATTATAGTATAAGTTCTGAAAAGAACGCGTTTCCGACAGTTTTTGAGGACTACTCCGAACGTAAACATGTACAAATAAATAGTCATACACGCAAAAGAGCAAGTGTTGATAAAGACAACCATATAAACAATAAAAGAAAATGTTCAGGTAATTTAAATCTTACCGAAGACTTATGATGAACGAATTGAGGAAAACTATGATGAACCACGTATTAGTGCAGGAACGCAATGTTCTACACGCAAGCCAACTCATGGGAAGTCAACAAAAATAGTAATTGAATCGGGAGATCATTTCATTAAATTAAAACTTATATTCACTGCAACGTCAGGACAAATCCGATGTCCAAATATCGAAGCTCAAGAGTGGTGCGGATCGTGGGGTACATGAAAGCTAATTTCTTACTTGAACAAACTAAAACTTTCACGAAACGAAAGTAGAAAATCAATGAAACAATAATCAAAATATATGTATTGCTCTCTAATAAATCACCGTCCACTTATCACCTACTGCGAGATAAAAATATTCTAATAAATCACCGTCCACTTACCGTCTACTGCGAGATAAGAATATTTTACAACTTCCTCATCCACGAACCTTGAGAACGAACGGAAAAGCTAGGTAGTGAACTGAAGAACAATCACTGCAAGCTATTGTATGACAAGAATTTAGACTCTTTCTCGGCATTAGTACCGGTAATATCGAGAAAGATGGATTTGGAATCGAACATAAATTGGCTAATAAATTATAAATAAACTGTACGTCTTTATCTTCAATTGCAATTGCAATAGTAGCAGGGTTTCTTGTAGGAGTGGCAGAAAAGTTGCGAAGGTTTCACTAATATTTTAACTAGCATGCTTTCAGAGTACACAAAATGTGAAATGCGTATGGACAATTCACTCTCCGTAGTTAATCTGCAACATTTATTAAGGCCACTTTTAAAGATGATGATAATTGTTGTTTTAAGGGGCCTAACATCTTGGTTATCGGTCCCCACTTTTAAAGAATAGTGGTGTGAACCACAACAGCAGTAGTGGAACGTTTCTGAATCTAAGAACTAAGCCACTCACGGAAAGATTATTAAAGTGAAGTGAAATACAGCCAAGAATGAGCTGTATTCATCAATTGGGGAAACTAGTGAAAAACAGGCAAGAAGAATTAAGAAAACGTGTGTTAAGTGTATTTGAGTTGCATGCAATGCATAGTCAACAGCCGACAATTAGGGCGCCGAAGTGGGATCCTAGTGGCGTAAAGTGGAACTACCAGTTTGGCGCTCCAAGTCTAGACTCTATTTCCAGGCCTTGAGTATAACGTAGGCCACGATATATATTATTACTATTATTGCATAGCTTTCTGTTCGGCACGTTTGAAATCACTTTGGATGCAAATGTGCTTACTGCTTATGCCGAAGGCTGAAGCACTCCATTAACCATTTAAGCCTTGAGACCTAACGAGCGTAATACGGAAGAGGAAAGTGAAAAAACAGGAAATTGTCACTGTGTGCACTAACCATATTTTATACACACGCTGCTTTTTAGGCCAATAATTGATATTCAACTGAAAGCGGACAGACGGCCATTTTTCCACAGTAGCAGCCCGTCTAGTATCATCGTCCACAGCACTCTTGTAATTGAGCAGGTGAGTTTCACTTTTGGGTTCAAAGTGTCACCGCTCTTTGACCACCCCACGGCGAAGCCGTACATGTTAGGTCACGTACCATGATTGCGAATGTGAGCTGTATCAAATCCGCAGGGTGAATGTTTGAATCCCGGCGCTAACTGTGGCCATCCTACTTCCTTCTGTCATATACCAGGATAGTATATAATTGCAAGCCCCGGAGTACCTGCCCCAATCCTAAAACCAAATAATTACAATTACACTCACTACTACAGTCACCACAATTACACAGGTTATTGGCAAATTCAACACCCCCCCCCCCCCCCCCCCCCCCAAGTAACATGAATCAACAAGAAGCTATAAGAGAAGCTTTCCTGTTATTTCTATATAGCGTATGCAATTGACAGGCACTGAAATAGTGCGCTTTATTCTATACTAGCAGCAATACCCGGTTTCGCCCCGTGGAATGATCATGAAGTCTCAAAGTCTTCTTAAGATCCAGAAAACATTGCAGCCCACATTGCCATCCAACAATTGACTCATTTAAATATTCTTGCAGTTACACCTAAATTCCCAGCATCTCTGGAACACTAATAAAACACCGAAATACTTCCGACATGGTTGGTTCTAGGCCCTTATTATAACGTGGTTTAAACTATGGGTCCCTTTGTCTGTTATTTATACAAATCTACACCGTTTCACCGAACTGAACCAAATTTGACGACCCGAGTTTTGTTTTTTGCATCGCGAGGCTGAAAATGAGCCTAGATTGGTCCTTCTACGACAAATTCGATATTTCGTCTATGTGCCAAACGGTCTAAATATAAGGAATGGAGAGGGCTTTCCAAATTCCAAGTAGACAGTGTTACCTTCAGAGTTCCAAAAGTATAGTATGTAAAATTTGGTTCAGTTCGGTGAAACGGTGTAGACTTGTGCCAAAGGACCTAAATCTAAAAGGAATGGAGAGGATTGTCCAATTTTTAGGTTGCGTACATTTGTATAAATAACAGACAAACAGACAAATCTACTTTCAGCTTTATATATTTCAGCCGAATAGAGTATCTCTAGAGCTTGATCAATTGGATCTCGGGGGGTTCTAGGCTCATTATATTTAATTACGGTACCTTAAAGGCCTCCCTAGGGTGTAGGAAGCAGGCGTCTAACTAACTAACGAAGCTAGAGACTACCTCGTGGAGTAGCGGCTAGCGTTCTTGGCTGTCAAGAAATTTAAATTCTGGTGTGAGTACTGGAATGGTACTCTCAGCCTCGTGAGGCAAAACTGAGAAGAGGAGGGTTGGGATTACCCCTCAGTCATCCTAGAAGTGGTTATACATGGTTTCCCCACTTCTACTCCAGGCATGTGCTGGAATGGTTCCTCATAAGGCCACGGTCGCTCAATCCTATCCCCAATTTACATGTACACACACTTGTGTATCCATCATAATAACACAGGCTATCACACAATTTCCACTAACACCCAAATACACGGGGCTATATGATCACGAAAATCCTCAAACAAGTAAGTATTTGCAATAATTAATTCAGTAAAATACAAGAAAAAATATATTTTTTTAAATCCAGTTTTGGGGTGTCGGGGCACGGGATGCCCAAAATATTTTACGTACTACATGGAAACCGTTTCAGAGCCCTTCCGATTATACCTTAAATTAAACAGTTTGTCAGCACGCAATAAAAAAAAAGAAATGTCGGAATGACCATCAACATGTTTCATGGGTGGTATCTTACGGTTGATGGCATAGGATAAATTAAAAACTAAATTTATCTAGGACTCTTTCCTGTCGTATGTTTCGGAATCAGTTGTTCGAGCAACTGACCAAAATTATCACCGGAAGAGGATTACCAGCATTGTTTATAAGACAGTCTTGGCCGCTGAGTGCCGCTGAGTATCTCAATTGTTTCGCTAATACTTGATTTCAAATGTATAGTCATTCTATTATGTTATTTCAAAGTGGTTTATTTGATCAAGACCAACTACAATACTCAGACCTTAATGCAGGTATCGAAAGGGTGAAAATGGCGTTTGCTGAAGCCCGGCATAATATTCTTTGTTTACAGTCGTTGCTGGGATACAATATTAGCTTTGATTAGCTTCGTTTGATGAAGGTTGGGATAAACTATCGCTCACCTGTAATTTTTAGTTTCTTCAGTATGTCTGTAAAGTCTCGTTCGCGTTAATGTACTGCGATCGGGTGTAGATATGTGATAATACGCTTTTGAAGGACTAGTTCGTTTGTGTGATGATCGTTCAGTCGACCGATGGCATTGTGTCACTTACAGCAGATGTTGAAGTACCTAAGACTAAAGCATTAATAGAAGTGTCTCAAGAATATACACCGCAATGATTTGCTAGTTAGTGACAATATAATGATAGCTTAGTATAGTTCAGTAGTGTCGAACTTGCAGTAAGTACGTAAAGGGAAAACGTAATGACTAATGAGCATCTTGGGCAAGACCAAATCGTTGACCTTATTTTGACGCTCAGCAACATGTGGCTCCGTAAATCCTTACCAGTCTGGCAGATGTTATACACTGCCTTGTATACACGCAAAATACTACAGTGAACTTCTGTTTTATTGGGTAAGGAAGATGTTTCCCCTGTGCCAAACAGTGAACTCATTGTGTTCCGTCATTATTCATACTTTTGTGATTCTTACAGCTTGCAAGTTATTTTTTATTATGATGTGTGTAATAAAGTGCTATGAGTACCTTGCCAATTATGTACTTATATTGGGAGCTGGTGTGCCACGATAATTTCGTAAGAGGGAGAAGGTGCTTTCCTTCCTACAGTACTTTACTAAATCAACTATTTCCATCGCACAACTATTCCAAACGGTAACAGCGAATGTTTAATAGGTTAGATGGTAACATATTATCGTGTCCCTTGTGTGTGGTAATCTCCATAATTATGTTCTGATATCCACACGACGACTTCTTTGCATATTTCAATCAACTAATTCGGTGTGATGTTTTACCCGAGATTTTAGACAATTCCACGAGAGGTCTTAATTGAATTGTATCTCTATGGCGTTGGTTCGATTATTTCAGGCAACTATTCTCAGTCCGATGGTGTACATAAATACTCTGCATGTGCTGGGACAGCACTTCAGTAACCGGGTACTTTCTTCTCTCATACTTCAGAATCTGTTTGATTTTTTGCTAATAATATTAATCTAGTATAATTACTGAACTTAAATACAAATCGTGATAACTCGCCAAAAAGCTTCTTATTCAAACGCAGAAACAGTGAGACTATTGTAGCTGCCCCTTGGGGGAAGACGAAGAAACCTATAATTAGAGGCCAGCACTATATAGATAAATTAATGCAGGTAAGTCTAAATTATTGATGCATATTTCTTCGGAACCTAGTCTCGTCTTGTGATATCTTTTATGCTCTTAGGTGAGTAAAAATAATAATTTACACGAACTGTGACAAGCCCGAGAACATGATCTTAGCTATTGGTAGGGCATCCATCGCCGCCATGTTTTTTCTACATTGAGGTCTGAGGATTGTAGTTGGTCTTGATTTGACTGGCATTTCGCTCCTTTTAATATGGTGTTGTTGATGCTGTCACAGTATAGATATCAATACAGTAAGGACACATCCGGCCTTTACCATGTAATTTTTTCGTCATGGTTTTGAATCGGCCGGTTCCGGAAGCACCGCACGCACGCACGCATGGCGGCGACGGTTCACCATGTATCCGCGAGAGAGCTGTCTACCCGTATTCGTTGAGTGCGGCCTGTCGATTTTGTCTGAAGAAAACATTGTTTGTAATTATTAAAATCAACTCAGAACTATAATTTTGCATTTTAACCAATGGCAGAAATGTGGGAAACCAACATCTGTGCGGTAATTTTTTGCGCAGTTCTTGTCACACTGGACATAACAGCATTCCGGTTTCCTCGTGCATTGGAGCGGTAAATACAAATATCTCACGTTTCATCGAATAATTCTGGTTTTAATACCCATGAGATGTCAGTCCCTCAGACACCTATCCATTAATTCTCAAATTCCTCATTCCTAATCCAGATATAATGACTGGATAAAGGCCTGTAATCAGGGGGATTTACTGGCATGCGTGGCAAATCTACACGTCAATATATAGGGTATGTAGCCTTTATTTCTCAAAGGAAGTGTTTTAAACCACAAGGAGGGCAGTGCTAGGCTGAGATTAGGTCATAATGCCCAACAAACATTAAATCTCCAGCCTAGAGAAGCTATTGTCTCCTTTAAAGTGTCCGTTTTCTAACCCCACTTAGCCTAGGAGGCAAATGGTTTCCTGACTGAAGTTAGTTGATGTGTTTTATTAAATGTAATTTGTTAAGCTGCAGCCCTTAACAGTGAATTAAGTGCTTTAATTACAAGCTACAATGCAAATCAGATTTAACATTTGCTCCCTCACCTATGGGACGTTGTGCTATTCCTCAAGAGTTCTGGAGAAGTTTGGATTGTCGTGTACCCAAATCTACAATCCCATGAAATGACTGAAGGTACTCCAGTCCCTCAAAATTGTAAATAGTGTTGCTTTCAGAGACAAACTATTGAGGTTAGCAACCCCCTCACTACGCTCGGCATGGCATTAAGGCTGTGTGACATAAAAACCAGGGCTGTTAACCTTGATGTTCCTACCTCATAGACATATCACAATGTCCTTAATTTTATTTAATTCTGTGAGACCACTAAAAGTATGCCCATCCATGTAAATGATAAGCCCACCCAATTTCTTCTCAAGTGATACCTCCCTCTCATTCCACACACGCCCAAATACACGGGGATATATGACCACGATGTCTCAGCCCTTAAAATAAGCAACAACTGTATCTTCGATACACACTAATCAAATTCCTGGATACTTCTATACTTTCAGCAACAATCCTAGGGATGATTTTTCTTCACTATGTCACATGCAGAACATGGTGCCACTAAAGCAATACCGTATAGGTTCATGTTATTTGAAAATGAATACCGGTACATAATAATCATACAAGAGTGGAGCCTTGCATAAGTGAGATGTAACAGCAAACTCTGGGTGTCAACATGCCGTACACTATCACTCGGGAATTGAGAAATTTGGCGGGCATATTGTGTGATAACCTGTGTTACTGTGGTGCTGTGTGTGTATTTGTAAATTGGGGCTAGGATTGGGAAGGAGGTGGCTGTGTCCTTAAGTTAACAACCATCCCAGCATTTGCCTTGAGTAGGGAAACAACTTCCAGGATGGCCGAGGTGGGAATCGAACCCTCCTCTTCTCAGTTTTGCCTCACGAGGCTGACTGTACCCCATTCCAGCCCTAAGGCCAGAATAAAAATTTCTTGGCAAAGCCGGGAGTCAAACCCAGACCTACGGGGGTGACAGCCAAGAAAGCTATCTGCTGCACCACGAGGTGGTCTCGCGAAAATGTAATGTATTGGTCATAAATATAGGCTATATAAATCTACATGAAAATAGCCTACTGCCTATCCAAACATTTTCATAAATTTGAGTTTCATATACCATTTTAAAGCTCAATGGTTTTAAAATTTACAGTTATCTTAAGTCATAGCAACAGATTTTAATGTTTACATTAAGCCAAGCGAAAGAAGAATGGTTGAAAGAGAAATGTGCAGGTATAGAAAATTGTCTGAAATTAGGAAAAGTAGACACAGCTTATCGAAGGATTAAGAATACTTTTGGGGAAAAGAAGACTAAGTGCTGTAATATTAAGGACACAAATGGAAAGCCTCTAACAGATAGGGAAGAAAAGGTTGAGAGATGGAAAGCTTACATAGAGTGCTTGTATAAGGGAAAGGAAATTGAGAATCATGTAATGGAAAGGGAGGAGGAAATTGATGAGGATGCAAAAGGAGATTTAATATTGAGATCAGAATTTGACAGAGCATTAGAGGACTTAGGCAGGAACAAAGCACCAGGCATAGATGATATACCGATTGAGTTTCTACGCTGCATAGGAGATGAAGGTCTGATCAGGTTATTTCACTTGGTGTGTAGGATTTATGAGACAGGTGAGGTACCCCCTGATTTCAAGAAGAATGTTATCATCCCTATACCAAAGAAAGTGGGAGCTGACATATGTGAAGATTACCGTACAATCAGCTTGATTACTCATGCTTCAAAGATCCTGCCTAGAATAATTTACAAGAGGATTGAAAGCCAGATAGAAACGGAGTTGGGTGAAGACCAGTTTGGTTTCAGGAGAAATGTAGGAACAAGGGAAGCTGTACTAAGTCTTAGGCTGATTTTGGAAGGTAGAATAAGGAAAGGTAAGAGAACGTTCATGGCATTTGTAGACTTAGAAAAGGCTTTTGATAACGTTGATTGGACTAAATTGTTTGACATTTTGAAAACTATTGGAATAAAGTACAGGGATAGGAGGGTGATATACAATCTATACAGAAACCAGACAGCAGTCATTCGAGTTGAAGGACATGAGAGAGAAGCTGGTATTCAGAAAGGTGTAGGCAAGGCTGCAACTTATCACCCATACTTTTCAATCTTTACATTGAACAAGCAATGAAGGAAATTGGAGAAAAATTTAAAGTGGGAGTGAAGATTCAAGGAGAAATAATTTCAACTCTGAGATTTGCTGATGACATCGTCATCTTGGCCGACACGCCTGAGGATTTGAATCAGTTTTTGAATGGTATGGACTCCGTCTTACAGAATGAATACATGATGAAAATTAATAAATGTAAAACAAAAATACTGGAATGCAGCCGAAATAAATCAGAAATTTCTATGGAGATCAAATTGGCAAGTGAAAAGCTGAAGGAAGTTGGAGACTTCTGTTACTTAGGAAGCAGAATAACCAGTGATGGACGAAGCAAAGAGGATATAAAAAGTAGGTTGGCTCAGGCAAGGAAAGCCTTCCTACAAAAAAGGAATTTGTTGACATCGAATATAGATTTAGGTATTAGGAAGTCATTTTTGAAAGCCTTTGTCTGGAGCGTGGCGCTCTATGGAAGTGAAACTTGGTCTATTGGTGCAGCAGAAAAGAGGAGAATTGAAGCATTTGAAATGTGGTGTTACAGGAGAATGATGAAGATCAGATGGGTAGATAGGGTTACAAACGAAGAGGTATTAAGGCGAGTGGGAGAGGAGAGATGTTTCTGGCGACTGCTAATGAAGAGAAGAGATAGGTTGGTAGGACACATACTAAGACACCCAGGAATAGCAAGCTTAGTTATGGAAGGAAGGGTCGAGGACAAGAACTGTAGGGGTAGACCAAGGTTAGAATATGTTAAACAGATTGCCTCGGATGTAGGGTGTGGTAGCTATGTAGAGATGAAACGATTAGCTCAGGACAGGGAGGCATGGAAAGCTGCATCAAACCAGTCAAAAGACTGAAGACTCAAACAACAAGCCACATTGTTCAAACCTGTTCAGGGATGTCGGAAATTCCTCAGATAATGTCAAGCTGCAACTCACATCCTATTCTATTGTTGGGCAAGGACTTGATTCTCATCATTGCAGAAATAATCTGTTTAATACTAGCTGTAAACATGGCCAAGGTTTCATGTGATACGAGCTAAAGGTGTAGAATTTGGTATAAATGTTTATCACAAGTATCCAGTACCGGTACCTCTATGTCAATGTTACATAGGCATTGTGCTTGCTACACTTGTCATAGTATGTGGTATGGTATAAATTTCAGAATGTGCATCAATTTTAATTTCTACCCTTGATTATTCATATTTATGTGGGGGTCAGGAATCGTATGGATTGTGAAGTGATGCTAGGAAAAGTTGTCTCCTTTCTATTTAAGGATGTGTGAAGGACTGAGTGGTGTGTCTTTATAATGACATACCGGTACTAAAATTGTAATGGCTGATAAAGGATGTAATTAATATCCAGAACATGTCCTACTATTTGCACATTATTTATTCATTTAAGGGTTGATTAGGCAGAAAGATTTACAGAAGATTACAATTCAAGAAATATTATACTCATCAGAGTTAATTAGAGATGAATGAAACTGGGCAAGGTACTGGAAAAGCCTGTGACCTATTAAAAGGAAAGGTCCCAGCAGATTTTCCCTATATTGTTCAACCAGCCACATCTGGTTACGACCACTATATTCTTCCTGAAGTAACTCCACAGAGAGAATGAAAAGTGTCAAGAACAAACTTCTGCTTGCAATCGCACATTTTTTCTGCATTACTGTATTACTTATTTGTTTACATGTTTTACGGTATGTAGAAACAACTCGTACAAATATTACAGTGAATTCTTATAGGTATTATGCCATGTCTGTGCCCCATCATATCCATAGTACCGTACCTAGAAGAATTTGCAGTAATTTATTTTCTGGCCATGAAAGCCTAAACATTCCAACTCAAAGAGGCATATTTTTCTGCAAATGTTTGGGTATTCTGATATATTTTCATGGAAACATTTGACTTTTATTTTTAAAGAAACATTATTTTTTCCTGTTTTCAATTTTCAGAGGTGAAGCTCACCAATTTTGTGACTATATCCTGAAGTGGCTTGGCCTAGAAGCCTACAGTATATAAAATATGGTAGCGAGTGTTTAATCGTAAAGAGGTTTTCTCAATTGTGATTTTTAATGCCTTGGCATTGTCATTGAGGAGCAAATTTAACTTCCTAAATACTGTAACATATAAGTTGGTCTAACATGAAAGAAATTTAATAATACTATACCTGCAAGGTTTTAGCTACCTACTAAGAAAAGTAATGTGCAATTTTTGAGTGGAGCTACCTAGGCAAATCTTTACACCAAAAACCAACATTTTGTTAATCGCTACCTTTTAGTAGCTTCTGTGACTGATAACTATAGTTTTGTCTTGTTGTCAACAAATGTGATAGACAGGTCTGAAGCAGTTCATTATTTCAAAAACTGACTCTCTATCAGAAATCAAATCAGTGATCTGAGATCAAGGCGATATCAGGAATGTTTGTTTATTGCATTACAACAAAGGGTTTGGAAGTAATCTCAAAAAGCAATAACTTCTAAATCAAAATAACTTACAATTTTATTGTTGGACAGCCAAAGGACTTAACATAATCCTCCATGGTTTTAGACAGGTGCAACGATCCATTAGTTCTGGGTTATCCCATCCCGTTAGAAAATGGAAGGATTGGGGTTTGAGACCTAAGGATCTTGTACAACATTAACTGCAAATCACATCACCACACTGAAGACCTGGTTTGTGAAATAAGTTGGTTCATGTCCCTTCACCTGTCATTTCAAGTTAGCTTCCTTGTTTCTCATCTCAAAATGCTGAGATGGTGGCTTTCCCATAGACCACAGTCACTTCCCCATTCCTTTCTTAGCCTCTTCTACTTTCCATCTACGTTGAGGCTGCATGGATGATCTTTTCTCTAGAATGAAAGGGCTCCATGACACTGTCAATTAGGATGAAAAAGACTTTGGAGTGAAGTAAGGGGATAAAAGAAATATTCATATCCAAGAAATAAAAATAGCCAAACATATAAGTCCATTGTTTCCACAGCTACTGCCATGGTCTAGAAGTAAGCATAGCTGCCTTCTAACTGGTTGGCCCAGTTTTGAATCCTGGTTTTGCCAAGGAGAATTTAAATGGTGGCCTTTAGTCATGTGTACTTGGATGTGTGTATCATTTGTCTCATAAACTGCCTAATTGTGATGGCTGTATTAGTGTGTGCATTTATAATTTTAGGTGAGGATAGGGGAGGAGACGACTATGGCCTTACGTTAGGGGTAGCCTACCGTCTCGGCATTTACATGCAGTAGAAGTGGGAAACCAAGGAAAACCACTTACAAAATGGCCGAGATGGGAATCAAAATCACCACTTCTCAGTTTTGCCTTCCAAAGCCGAGTGTACCCAGTTCCAGCCCTTAGACCAGAATGCTAGTTGCTACACCACGAGGTGATCTAAGTGAAAAGGGATGGATTCTAATCCACCTCTTGGTCCTAATAGAAGTGAATTTCTATGGTTTCTAATTCCCCTTCCCCCCTCCCAGAATGCTCCGTGCACCAAACATTCCATCTTCAAATTATTTTGCATGCCCAATTAAATGGAGTAATATAGCTCGGGTGGTGTTGGGGTAGCGCGCCTGCCTCGCACCAGGAGACCTCGGGTTCGATTCGAGGCTCCGTCAGGGATTTCAGAAACCGGCGTGAGGGCTGGAACTGGGTGTACACAGCCTCGCAAGGACAATGAGGCAGCGCCACGCTCATGGAGACCAAGAATAACGGCCGAGGGGATCCGAGGCGCTCACCACATAATCTGCAGGCCAAATGGCTCGGTGGCGATCACTTGGTAGGCCTAGGCCCTTCATGGACTGTAGTGCCACGGGGTTTGTATGTTTCGTTTTAATGGTAGTTCGGAGACTATGGTTTCAATAGTCTTCTTAGAATGTACAGTATATGGGTGTTATCTTTAAAAATACCCGCACGAGTCTCTCTGGAGGACTCACACATTGTTACTATTACGTAAACATATCTTGCATAAGAATCATGGCCCTACTAATAATATAGTTCATCGTATCTTGGTGAGAAAAATACTGTACCTGTATGTGCATTTGCTCAAAGAACTTTTTCTTTTCTGAATTTTTATTCCATACATATTATTTTTGTTTGTTTTATTAATATTAGGCATCCACCTAAAAATTTTAACTCAACTAAAATTTGTATTATTTTGTGTTAAGAGGGACAGATAACCTTGCTGTTCCGCCCCTTAAACAACAAAAACTATCCATACTATGTGTGATGTTAATGAGCAATTCTGAGAATATTTACAGCGGATCTAGATTGCAGTCATGGACCACCTTGCGGCGTAGTGACTACCATTCTTGGCTGTTGCCCCAGAGGTCTGGGTTTGATTCCCGGCTCTGCCACGAAATGTAATTCTGGTCTGAGGGCTGCAACAGGGCACACTCAGTCTCGTGAGGCACAACTGAGAAGAGGGGGGTTTGATTCCCACCTCAGCCATCATGGAAGTGGTCTTCTGAGATTTCCCACTTCTACTGCAGGCAAATGCTGTGATGCTTCCTAAGTTAAAGCCAATGCCGCCTCCTTACCAATCCTCACCGGAATTGCAAATACACATACTAAGACAGGCATCACAATAACACAGGTTATCAATCAAAATTCCACACTCGCCCAAGCACACGGGGCTAAATGACCACGATGGCCAGGCCCCTGAAATGAAACAACAGATAGCAGTCGATGTACAGAAGTTGTCTAACATGGTGGCCAGATTGCTCCTTAGTGCCTCTTGGTCTATTGGAATGGCTGTAACATCCGGTGCATTATCATACCATTGTCAAACTGTTCCTCTATTGGAGCACGAAGATTGGGATTCTCTGCCGTCACTGTCTCATGAAGCCATAGCCAGGTGGCTGTGCTAATGCTTGTTGTTTCATGTAGGAGGATGTACATCATGGTCGTCAGCCCTGTGTACTTGGGCGTGAGAAGAAACCCATACAACAGGAGCACTCGAGTGTGGCAAAGGGTGGGTGAGAGATTTCAAAAGCTCATCATCCAGGAACGCCTCCAACAGCAAGGAAATTCAGTCATGTTTTGTGGTGGGATCATGTTTGGTCGACGTACGCCTCTAATTCCTATCCACGGTAACATGACCGGTCTGGTATACAGAGACAACATCCTCAAACCTGTCGTTACAGGATTCGCTGCCACAATGGGTGAGGGCTTTACACTAGTGGACGATAATGCCCATCGAGCTAGGGTGGTCATCAGTTCCTTCAGAAGCAAGGCATACGGAGAATGGAGCGGCCTGCATATTCTGCGGACATGAACAGTATCGAACATGGATGGGAAAAGATTAAGAGTGCAGTTTCGCACTGTCCCAATCCTCTAACAAACAAACAAACAAACAAACAAACAAACAAACATTCAGCAACTGATTGAAGCTGCTTTCCAAGACTGGGATAATCTGCCCCAAACCAGGTTGGTTCGTTGGTTCTCAATACGGTATGCCTCTTTGTCGGCAAGCATGCCTTAGGGCTCGTGGTGGCCATACATGGTATTGATATGCCCCAACATGAAAAAGATTGCCACTTTTGTTATGCTTTTTGTGTTTGTCTCTTTTGCACAGCATATTGTGTGTTGTTTTTCTTTGTATGTCATTACATACTACCTTACCAGGGAATTGTTACTGCTAGACGTGGAGCACGGCTGTTGTGTATACATTACGTCAGCTCGCCTCGTTATGGCTGCCGCGAGCGGTTGCTGGGCAAGAGGGAGAACGCATGTACAGTCATACAATGAGAACACATCGCACAGCGCACGACCCAGCATGAATCATGCACACAAATGACGTGCGATGAGGTTTCGTTGGCGACAACTGCACGTCTATCGCAGGCGTGTGGCTGGGCGGAGCGCATTAGTTCCGATTTCCGCCACCGGTAACAATTCGCTGGTAGGATAGTACACATAGCAAAACACTAAATCGCAATATGCAAAACCTTTTTTTTAGTACTGTTCAAGTTACAAACACTGCTAGTCACCACAACAATCTAGGAACAGATGACCTCGAAGTTCCGGCCCTTAAAACAACAATTACATTACATTCACCACAACACTGATTATCAAATACCATGCACACACAAGTACACGGGTCATAGACCAAAGAGGTCCTAATTGGAACTACACACATCAAAAAAAGTTTTGCATCACCTCGGTTCCAAGAGTTCCGGAACCGTTAAATACAAAGGGAATAGAGATCAACACAAACAACATTTCAGCTCGTTTTATTGCTCATGAGACCCACACATTGCATGTTGTACCATCATACAGCTAGACTTTCAGCATTTGTGGTCCAGATTGCAGTACACACCACTACCTCTAATACCCAGTAGCACGTCCTCTTGCATTGATGCATGCCTGTATTCGCCGTGGCATACTATCCACAAGTTCATCAAGACACTGTTGGTCCAAATTGTCCCACTCCTCAACGACAATTCGGCGTAAATCTCTCAGAGTGGTTGGTGGGTCAAGACGTCCATAAACAGCCCTTTTCAACATATCCCAGGCATGTTCGATAGGGTTCATGTCTGGCGAACATGCTGGCCACTGTAGTCGAGCGATGTCGTTATCTTGAAGGAACGCATTCACAAGATGTGCACGATGAGGTCGAGAATTGTCGTCCATGAAGACAAATGCCTCTCCAATATTCTGCCGATATGGTTGCACTATGGGTCGGAGGATGTCATTCAGGTATCGTAAAGCCGTTTCGGAGCCTTCCATGACCACCAGTGGCGTACGTCGGCCCCACATAATGCCACCCCAAAACATCAGGGAACCACCACCTTGCTGCACTCGCTGGACAGTGTGTCTAAGACGTTCAGCCTGACCAGGGTGCCTCCAAACACGTCTCCGACGATTGTCTGGTTGAAGGCATATGCGACACTCATCGGTGAAGAGAACGTGATGCCAATTCCGTGGGGTCCATTCAGCATGTTGTTGGGCCCATCTGTACCGCGCTGCATGGTGTCGGGGTTGCAAAGCTGGACCTCGCCATGGACGTCGGGAGTGAAGTTGCGCATCATGCAGCCTATTGCGCACAGTTTGAGTTGAAACACGACGTCCTGTGGCTGAACGAAACGCATTATTCAACATGGTGGCATTGCTGTCAGGGTTCCTCCGAGCGGCAATCCGTAAGTAGCGGTCATCCACTACAGTAGTAGCCCTTGGGCGGCCTGAGCGAGGCCTGTCATCGACAGTTCCTGTATCTCTGTACCTCCTCCATGTCCGAACAACATCGCTTTGGTTCACTCTGAGACGCTGTAACGTGTTTTTCGAGGGGTTTTATGCAACTGGCATAAGTCAGTAGGAAGCCATTCTATATTTATTTACGCGGCAAATTGTTCAGCCAAGAGAATTTTTCATGGTAATTTATTATTATTATTAATTTATTATAATTATTATTAAGGTATTTTCGGAGCATTTTATAAAAATTATTAGCATTCAGATAGGTTTTCTATGTCTTAGAAAACGCTATCCAGCAAATTATTACGAACGACGATATCATAGAAAATTATCTGATTACGGAATTTTACGGAGTTTTCGTCAGTTAGGGTATATCGAGAGACGTGACTCACTGGGATTTCAAGTACACGCTTAATCTTGTCGAGAAGCATGACGCAATCTTGGGTCGCAAGGTCTAGAAAAGGCGAATTGTTGGAACGGAAAACGACTTCTCCCTCTCGCGCGCCGAGTGTAAAGAAACCAGAGGAGGGGAACTAGCGGTGGGTCAACCAATCAGTGAGGACCACGCAAGCTGAAGCCGGCTGAAGAGTGGGGGAGCCAACGTGTGCATATATCGTTCGACGCGCCGTGAAACGAGGACTATCTGTGTAGAACTTGCGGAGTACGGTTGCAAGTGCGTGTCGCTCCGATGTTCAGTGGAGTTGAAGACTAACTTTTGCAAAACTTAACCAGTGCGGTTGTACGAGTGTTTGGGTCCGAGGTACGGACCATAGAATTATCTAAGCTACCAGAATATCATCAAATTCCGACGGAGATGACGACGTCCAGGAGACTGTGGGAAGCTCACAGCATCAGCAAGTACGAGGGAAATGCCTTGGCAATTTCCAATGGTAAGCGCAAATGACGCAGAAATACGCAATCTCTCATTTTCTTTGTTTTACATTTCATATTTCAGTAACTTCATAGCTTGGAAATAAGAGTAAAATCAATTTATCAGACTCCGTTTTCACGTAATTTTCTATCGGTAATATTCAAATCACAACGCTCCAATTTAAATTTTGTACTTATTATTATTATTAATTTTGCTATACTGGTTTTATATAATAAATTCATTTCTTTTACAATGCAATCTTTGCTTTCAGTAGGTAGCATTAGATATAGACCAATTCCTTCTCCTGATACAATTGTTTGTTGGGTTAATGATCAAATCATACCACGATCTGAGTGAATAGTGTCTTGAAGGTGTTCTGCCAGAGCTAGACGTTGTTAAATACAAATTTAGATTTCAACATTGCATTGAGGTCTTGGCGCCCATTAAAACAACATAGCTTAGGCAAAGGTAAACAGTTACATTTGTCGCTACCAACATGGGGCACTAATTCCCATTACATTTGGCGCCCAACGTGGGGATGAAAACCTAATAACATTTGTGGAAGGAGAAGGGTATATATTTCTGTGCCTGTATTTTGGGGGTTATTTGTCTGTATCAGTGTATATCATTATGGGGGATGAGAAAGAAAGACAGATGAGGTTACGTAGTGGTCATCAACGGGAGAGTGATGATACGAGCAGTATGTCGAGTGATGGTAGTACCGGGGTAGCGGAGGTAAATCCCGATACTGAAACAGGGAGTGTAGGCGGCCAACCAGAATTAAAAACTTTACTTCTCGAGTTTATGTATCAGAACAAAGTTAGTAGTGATGCCTTAAATGCTAAATTAGAACAAAACAATGCAAAACTGGAACAAAATAATGCTAAATTAGAACAAAACAGTAGGGAAAATAAAGAAAGTACAGATGCCTTAAATGCTAAATTAGAACAAAACAGTAAGGAAAATAGAGAGAGTACTGAAACTTTAAATGCTAAACTGGAACAAAACAACGCCAGATTAGAACAAAACAGTAAGGAATATAGAGAGAGTACTGAAACTTTAAATGCTAAATTAGAACAAAACAGCAGGGAAATGAGTGACAAATTCGAACTGATTAGAGGTGAGATCAGGGGGGTGATGGAAGAAAAGGCTAAAGAGATTATTGCAGATGTAGACAGAAAATTAGGAAAAGTACAGGAGGAGTTGGAAATTAGAATCAGTACACAGGCTGAAAATTTAAAAGAACTAGTGCAACTGGAAACACAGCAGGTCAAAAAGCAATTGGGGGGAGAAATTGACAAAATTCAGGAAGCTACTAAAGAGGTTAAGGAACAGCTGGGGGGTAGAATTGAGAAAGTCCACTCACAAATAGTTGCAGAAGTAAATGATTTAAGAGAGAGTAATAGAGAGAGCATTAGCAAGATTGAGGAGAAACAAGCAAAGCTATATGATAAAGTAGAAGAATCAGAAGGAAACATTAAATTAACAGTAAACAGTATTGAGAGGAAGGCTGAGGAGAAAATCGCAGAATTAGAATTAAAATTAAAAGCTAGGATCAGGCAAGAAAATAGTCAGAATATGCCAGTTTTTGTGAATAGCACACACAGGGAGGTAGAACTGGGTAAGTTCAGCAATCGACAGGGGTGCCCAATGGAGTTCATGAACACTATAGAAAATAAATTCGGGGAAAGGTTGGAAAATGGTAGTATTGAGTGGTGCCAGGTAGTCGAAATTTTAGAACAAGTGTTTGTGGGGGAAACGAGGAATTGGTTTGCTGTCTACAGAGACAAGTTTACTGATATCAATGATTTTAAAATGAAATTCTGTGAAAAGTTCTGGAATGAGGTTATTCAGTCGCAGCATCGTGAGGGAGTAGTGTGTGGTAAATATAACCCTAAAGGAAGCTCCACCATGACCGAATACTTTTTAGGGCAGGTATTAGTGTGTAAATATCTGGATGGCTTGAAGGAGGAAAGTGATGTGGTGAGGTTGCTACTTAGGCACTTTCCCTATAGGATCAAGGAGGCTGCTTGTATCCAGAATGTAAAGACAATATCACAAGTAGAAAATTTGTTAAGCACATTTGATGCACTAGGGAGAGGGGGTTATGAGGACAATTTCAATCGGAACCAGGGTAATAATAATAATAATAGGCCTAATGAAGCCAGGCATCAAGAAGTTCAAGGGAACGGTGGCGAAGGGGCCAATGCTCAAAATAGAAATAACAATAATCAGCTAAATCAGAACAGAGGAAATGGCTATGGTAATCAGTATCAAGGGAGGAACAATGATTTCAGGGGAAATCAAGGGAGAATCAATGATTTCAGGGGAAATCAAGGGAGGAATTATAACGACAATAATTACAACCAGAATAGGGGTCAAGGAAGAGGACAGCCTAGTGGTAGTAATATACAGCCAAACAATGACAACACAACTCAGAACAACCAGACCAGTGCAGTAGTAACTAGTACTACGGCCAGCTGTAGCGGTTCTTTAAACGCGAACCAGGCTGCGAAGTAAGGTCAGAATCTCAGTCTGTAGCATGCCCTGTCCATACAATTATACAGGAACCCTATGACCTAAATGTAAGAAATGAATTATTACATGAACTAAATGATGAAGGTATTATTCAGGAAGTGGTTAGTAAGAGCCCCATAGTTAAATTTAACGTGTCCGAGGCGTACACAGATGTTTTAATTGATAGTGGTTGTATGAAGAGTTGCATAAGTAGTGCATTTTATGATAAAATGAAAGGAACTGGAGTAAATTTTGAGGAGATGCCAATTAAAAGCACTTTTGTTATCACAGCTGTTGGGAAGAGGTCTAAAGTAATTTCTAAGCAAGTTTTAGTAGACATTAAAATTAATAATCATGTAGAGAAGCAGATTTGCCTTGTAATTCCAAATTTAGTATTCAGTGTTATCTTGGGTTCAGAGTGGCTAAGTAGAGTGTCTGGTAACTTATGTTATGATGTAGGGAGTTTGAAATTTAAATGGGGAGATTCTGAAGTAGAAGTAGCGTTCAATGACCATATTCAGAGGAGTAGTATTGTAGGTGTGATTTGTACTTTAAATGAGATATCGCCAGCCGTAGAGCGGGGTTCTCCATGTTTTGTGGGCAGTGTGATTACGAACGGAAGTCTAGAGGACTCGTTACGTGAGGCTGCATTTCTGGGAAATATAGAGGATGAACAGTGTGTTCGGCTCTATGATGTGTTATGGTGTAATAGGAGAGTGTTTGAGGATCGCATTGGTATGGCCAATTGCTATACCCATTCATTGAACGTTATTGATAGGTCAGTATTCACAGGACATAGATATCCTGTACCTTTCGCTTATCAGAGTGCAGTTGAGGCACAAATTAATCAGATGCTTGAAGATGGGATTATTGAGCACTCTAACAGTCCATATGTTAATTCTTTGATCACAGTACCCAAAACCGACGGCACGGTTCGTATTTGTTTAGACGCTCGTTTGGTTAACAGTAGAATTAGTTCAGATCAGCTGAAATCTATGTCAATAGAGGAATTAATGCAAACATTTGAGGGGAAGAAGTATTTCACTTGTGTAGATTTGAGTTCCAGTTTTTGGCAAGTGCCACTTATGTACGAAGATAGACCATTTACAGCTTTTAGTCATAAATATAACCTTTATCAATTTTGTAGAACACCTTATGGGTTAAAGAGTAGTTCAGCAGCTTTAATTAGGGCTTTAAACATCGCATTAGGGGATGACACAGGAGAGTTTGTAACCATTTACATTGATGATATGGTAATTAGTTCACGCAGTTTTGAGGAGCATCTACGTCATTTAAATATAGTTTTTCAGAAGTTAGATCAGGCAGGGTTCACTTTGAAGCTGTCTAAGTCGTCATTCTGTCAGTCAGAAGTGACATTTTTAGGTCATAGAGTGTCGAGTAGAGGTGTGACACCAGAGGAAAGTAGGGTTAATAAGATACTTCACGCAGAGGTGCCACAGAATGTTAAACAGTTAAAAACTTACCTGGGAATTTGCAACTTTTTCAGGAGGTTCGTTCTTAAATACTCAGGGTTGGTAGAACCATTCAGGGAATTGCTTAAAAGTGGGACTCGGTGGAGATGGGAGTCCAAGCATGATCAGGCTTTTAGAGCGCTGAAGGAAGGTTTTGAGAAAGCTGTAGTGCTGAAATATCCGTTAAAAGATAAGGAATATGTGGTTATGACAGATGCTTCACATATCGGCATTGCTGGAGTATTATGTCAGAAAGATGATGAGGGTAATCTGTGCATTGTATCTTTAGCCTCGCGAGGACTGACAGCAGCGGAGAAAAGATACACGATTACTGAGTTAGAGCTTTTAGGTATTGTTTTCAGTTTAGGGAAATTTAGAATGTATTTAGTAGGGGGGAAATTTGAGATCCACACAGATCACCATGCATTACTGTATATGAGGACTTGTAAACTCAGTTCTAACAGAGTTAGTAGGTGGATTCTTGCTCTGCAGGAATACGAATTCACAGTAAAATATATTAAAGGTAAAGATAACATTCTTGCAGACATGCTATCGAGGGACACTAATTTATGTAGGGATTATCCTGTGGTTAAAGCAGAGGACGGTATTTTAATATGTGCATGTGTGGACAGTAGCAACAGGGCATCGTTACAGACACTGAGAAATATGCTAGTGGAGCAACGTGATGACGTTAAGTTAAAGGAGCCACTGGCTAGGTTGGAAATAGGTGAAGCAGAGTATGTGAAAGTAGGACGGTTCACGTACAAGATGCAGGATGGGCTTCTTGCAAGGAAATGTAGGAATAATCGGTGGGCAATATGTGTTCCTGCCACTTTGCGGGAGGAGCTAATTTGGTTCATTCATAGGGAATTAGGACACTTTGGTGCTGCCAAGGTCTTCTATGAAATTGGTCGTGACTTCATTTGGAGTAAAATGGGAAGGGATGTTAGGAGGATTTTAGCTAAGTGTGACACCTGTCAAAGGAGTAAATATCCAGTTAAATATTTAGTGGGGGAGAGATCTGCAGTTCTCACCAGTAGTCCCGGCGAACTACTGTGTGTGGATTTATTTGGCCCGATCGTTAAAGGACAGTACGGCTACGAATACATTTTTATAGTTATTGACGCTTTTAGTAAGTATGTCAAGCTATATCCGCTAAGGAAAGCCACGGGACTAGCGTGTAGCCGTCTGATCATTAATAAGTATGTACCTGAGTTTGGCATTCCTCTCAGGATACTATCTGACAGTGGACCACAGTTTACTGCAAAGAAATGGAGAACCAGTATGCAGGAAGCTGGTATAACACACGTTCATTCCTCTGTAAGGTACCCTCAGGGTAATTCTGCAGAGCGTCCATTAAGGGAAGTGGCTCGTCTTTTTCGGACTCTAGTGCATGACAAGCATGCGGCCTGGGTTGGACATCTTCCCAAGGTCGAGACTTGGCTGAATTCTGTCCAGCATGAGAGCACGAAATTGACGCCATACGAAGTTCACTTCGGAAAAAGACCACAAAATGAACTAGCGAGGGTGTTGGGATTAAATGAGGGTAAGCAACCGGGGATGGATTACATTGTCCAGTTGGCGAAACAGAATTTATCTAAGTCAGCACAAAAGAGAATTCGCCAACAAAAAGAAACTAAATTTGACCTATTCGAGCCGGGAGACAGAGTCTTACTTAGAGTGCCGAAACAGTCAAATAAGCTAGAGAAAGTCATGTCCAAGTTCTTTTATCTCTACGAGGGCCCATTTATAGTTTCCAAACGTATTGGCAAAACAGCATATGTGCTGGAGAATAGTGAGGGAAACAGATTATACGGGACGTATAATATACATAGTCTACGAAAATATGTGTCATAAAGTGAGTGTGTTGTGTGTTTAGCTGGCGAGCCAGCCTATCAAATGAGTAAGTGTGGTATTTGGTGCGTGGGAGGATCTGGTCTTAAGGCAGGCGTATCAGAAGTCACACAGGGGGGTAGTATGTAAGTAAATGAGAGTTTTTAAGGTACAGGGAAATATGACGGGATTGTCGGATGCTGTTGAGCACTAAATTGTCTCGATGCACCAAGGCCATTTTGGCAGCGCTGATGGGTTCCCATTTATCTCCAAGAGATGGGGGAGCGCTTGTATAGGGCTTGTTAGCTTAAGGCGTCCACGAGATAAAAGATGGGCCATCAGAATGCGAGACAGTCCTTCATGAAACTCATACATATCAGCACACGTGATTTCTGTTTACGGCCTCGCCATGTAAGATTTGTAAGTGTGTAATTTAAGATAATCTGTACAATGGTATTATTTGTGTGAAGAGAAATGGTCTGTGTTGAGAGCTAGTATTAAGTAGAATATGGTTAACGGGAACTTAACAAGACAGGGCGCTTACGGCACAGAAATATTTGGTGTTATATGTAATGCGCATTTACTGTTTTTTTTCAGAAGTCAATATTAATTTAATCTACGTTAAAGAGAGATTAAGTATTATGGTCACGAGGCGCTGCCACAATAGTGTGATCGTGTGCTGAGTGATAAGTGGAATTAAATGTCACCATAAGGAGGGGACCTCCAGTAAAATTAGGAAGTTCTATGGTGATATAAATATATCAGAACACCTTCAATGCGTGTGATATGACATCATAAATACATAGTGCTCACACATTAATTATGTCTATTTCTCCAACATAGAGAAATTTGAGAGGCGGAAATATCCGTGGAACACTATTCCCTATGTAAAACATTGAACTGGTTGCAAAGTGCGATCCATAGTGACAACAAACTTTGACGCAAAGTGCGTGAAGAAAAAATATGAGTGTATATATCTGTAATTTAGGGTGATTTCATTTATGTAATATGTATTTTGGATGGGGTTTATTAACGTGTCTGGGATAATCGGATAATGGACCGTCGTCACGGTAAATCATCCGATGATCCGAGGCGAATATGTAACGTGTTTTTCGAGGGGTTTTATGC
Organism: Meconema thalassinum; assembly: GCA_946902985.2. Classification (NCBI taxonomy): domain Eukaryota; kingdom Metazoa; phylum Arthropoda; class Insecta; order Orthoptera; family Tettigoniidae; genus Meconema; species Meconema thalassinum. Next base: position 1,721,505,596 of record OX336388.2, on the reverse strand, counting down.
AACTGGCATAAGTCAGTAGGAAGCCATTCTATATTTATTTACGCGGCAAATTGTTCAGCCAAGAGAATTTTTCATGGTAATTTATTATTATTATTAATTTATTATAATTATTATTAAGGTATTTTCGGAGCATTTTATAAAAATTATTAGCATTCAGATAGGTTTTCTATGTCTTAGAAAACGCTATCCAGCAAATTATTACGAACGACGATATCATAGAAAATTATCTGATTACGGAATTTTACGGAGTTTTCGTCAGTTAGGGTATATCGAGAGACGTGACTCACTGGGATTTCAAGTACACGCTTAATCTTGTCGAGAAGCATGACGCAATCTTGGGTCGCAAGGTCTAGAAAAGGCGAATTGTTGGAACGGAAAACGACTTCTCCCTCTCGCGCGCCGAGTGTAAAGAAACCAGAGGAGGGGAACTAGCGGTGGGTCAACCAATCAGTGAGGACCACGCAAGCTGAAGCCGGCTGAAGAGTGGGGGAGCCAACGTGTGCATATATCGTTCGACGCGCCGTGAAACGAGGACTATCTGTGTAGAACTTGCGGAGTACGGTTGCAAGTGCGTGTCGCTCCGATGTTCAGTGGAGTTGAAGACTAACTTTTGCAAAACTTAACCAGTGCGGTTGTACGAGTGTTTGGGTCCGAGGTACGGACCATAGAATTATCTAAGCTACCAGAATATCATCAAATTCCGACGGAGATGACGACGTCCAGGAGACTGTGGGAAGCTCACAGCATCAGCAAGTACGAGGGAAATGCCTTGGCAATTTCCAATGGTAAGCGCAAATGACGCAGAAATACGCAATCTCTCATTTTCTTTGTTTTACATTTCATATTTCAGTAACTTCATAGCTTGGAAATAAGAGTAAAATCAATTTATCAGACTCCGTTTTCACGTAATTTTCTATCGGTAATATTCAAATCACAACGCTCCAATTTAAATTTTGTACTTATTATTATTATTAATTTTGCTATACTGGTTTTATATAATAAATTCATTTCTTTTACAATGCAATCTTTGCTTTCAGTAGGTAGCATTAGATATAGACCAATTCCTTCTCCTGATACAATTGTTTGTTGGGTTAATGATCAAATCATACCACGATCTGAGTGAATAGTGTCTTGAAGGTGTTCTGCCAGAGCTAGACGTTGTTAAATACAAATTTAGATTTCAACAATGCATTGAGGTCTTGGCGCCCATTAAAACAACATAGCTTAGGCAAAGGTAAACAGTTACATTTGTCGCTACCAACATGGGGCACTAATTCCCATTACAACGCCTGGAAACTTCCCTTGTTGAGAGCCCTTCTTGACACAAAGTAACAATGCGGACGCGATCGAACTGCGGTATTGACCTTCTAGGCATGGTAGAACTACAGACAACATGAGCAGCGTACCTTCGTCCTGGTGGAATGACTGGAACTGATCGGCTGTCGTACCCCCTCCGTCTAATAGGCCCTGCTCATGCATGGTTGTTTACATCTTTGAGCAGTTTTAGTGACATCTATGAACAGTCAAAGGGACTGTATCTTGGATACAATATACACAGTCAACGTCTATATGCCGGAGATCTGGGAACCGAGGTGATGCAAAACTTTTTTTGATGTGTGTATAATAATATATACAGTACCGGTATGTCAAAAAATATGATTATATAAATGACTCCAGATTATAGCTTACCAAGAGGCATACATACTCTGAACCGGCCTTGGTGGCCGAGAGCGCTAATGTGCTACCTCGTGCCTCGCTGGCATCGGGAGAGCGTGAGTTCCAATCCCACCTCTACCGTCCTGAAAATGGTTTTGGTGGTTTCCCATTTTCACTACCAGGCAAATTCCGGGACGGTTCCTTTCAATAAATCCACGGCCAATTTCCCTCCAACATCCCTTCCCTGAACCGTCCTGAAAAGAAAAGTACATGGCCATTGGCTGCATTAATAAAATTATACACACATCAAAAAAAGTTTTGCATCACCTCGGTTCCAAGAGTGCCGGAACCTTTAAATACAAAGGGAATAGAGATCAACACAAACAACATTTCAGCTCGTTTTATTGCTCATGAGACCCACACATTGCATGTTGTACCATCATACAGCTAGACTTTCAGCATTTGTGGTCCAGATTGCAGTACACACCACTACCTCTAATACCCAGTAGCACGTCCTCTTGCATTGATGCATGCCTGTATTCGTCGTGGCATACTATCCACAAGTTCATCAAGACACTGTTGGTCCAAATTGTCCCACTCCTCAACGACAATTCGGCGTAAATCTCTCAGAGTGGTTGGTGGGTCAAGACGTCCATAAACAGCCCTTTTCAACATATCCCAGGCATGTTCGATAGGGTTCATGTCTGGCGAACATGCTGGCCACTGTAGTCGAGCGATGTCGTTATCTTGAAGGAACGCATTCACAAGATGTGCACGATGAGGTCGAGAATTGTCGTCCATGAAGACAAATGCCTCTCCAATATTCTGCCGATATGGGTGCACTATGGGTCGGAGGATGTCATTCAGGTATCGTAAAGCCGTTTCGGAGCCTTCCATGACCACCAGTGGCGTACGTCGGCCCCACATAATGCCACCCCAAAACATCAGGGAACCACCACCTTGCTGCACTCGCTGGACAGTGTGTCTAAGACGTTCAGCCTGACCAGGGTGCCTCCAAACACGTCTCCGACGATTGTCTGGTTGAAGGCATATGCGACACTCATCGGTGAAGAGAACGTGATGCCAATTCTGTGGGGTCCATTCAGCATGTTGTTGGGCCCATCTGTACCGCGCTGCATGGTGTCGGGGTTGCAAAGCTGGACCTCGCCATGGACGTCGGGAGTGAAGTTGCGCATCATGCAGCCTATTGCGCACAGTTTGAGTTGAAACACGACGTCCTGTGGCTGAACGAAACGCATTATTCAACATGGTGGCATTGCTGTCAGGGTTCCTCCGAGCGGCAATCCGTAAGTAGCGGTCATCCACTACAGTAGTAGCCCTTGGGCGGCCTGAGCGAGGCCTGTCATCGACAGTTCCTGTATCTCTGTACCTCCTCCATGTCCGAACAACATCGCTTTGGTTCACTCTGAGACGCCTGGAAACTTCCCTTGTTGAGAGCCCTTCTTGACACAAAGTAACAATGCGGACGCGATCGAACTGCGGTATTGACCTTCTAGGCATGGTAGAACTACAGACAACATGAGCAGCGTACCTTCGTCCTGGTGGAATGACTGGAACTGATCGGCTGTCGTACCCCCTCCGTCTAATAGGCCCTGCTCATGCATGGTTGTTTACACCTTTGAGCAGTTTTAGTGACATCTATGAACAGTCAAAGGGACTGTATCTTTGATACAATATACACAGTCAACGTCTATATGCCGGAGATCTGGGAACCGAGGTGATGCAAAACTTTTTTTGATGTGTGTACATACTTTGAAACTTTAGTGTTTAAAATAAGACTGCTGTTACGACTTGAAACTGAATCCCAGCACTCTGTGCAGAGTGTGAACTGATTACACCACGATAGCCCTTTGTTAACTCTTGACGTAGGCCTGGTAATTGAAGCTATGGCATATAGTTAGGCCTCCTAATGACCAGTATTAATTCCACTATGATGTACATGTCGCTTACAGGTACCAACTGGAAAGACCTGCCCCAGGCCTCTCCAAAAGCCACACAGCATTATGAGCCTAACACTTCCCTCATCCAGGTGTAAAAACCATCCATCGCATGGAAAACTCATCCTACATTATCTCCATTTCTGCAGAATGGGAAGAATAAGGAGTTGACATACCACTGACAAGTAAAAAGTGCGGTGCGGATAGATGGCAACTTATTAGTCGTGACGAGGTTAAAGTTAGGTCTGATTGGTGTTAAGCTATGTTTAGAGCAAGTTTAGGACTGAGCGTTTTTCTTGATTGATTGGCGACACCATTGCACAAAGTGTTATTTACAAGTTATATTACTTTATTACATTCACTAGAGACAGAAAGCAAAGCAAACTTGTAGCTTCATGTGGCTCTCGTGATCATAAGCCACAGAACCGTTCTTTTTTGTATTTGGAATTTGAACCACTTGATGCAACTCGGAAATTCTAACATGCATTAACCAAGAATCAAAACCCAGTCCAAAACTATAATATGACGACTTTAGGATCTCCGAATGGAGATCTGTGTGTGACCTTGGCATCTAGGATTAAAGAAGCAGGCCTCTGTACGAAGGGTGGTTGGCCGGTTTACTTCACTGTAAGCCCTGAGCTTGTATTTCAGCTTTACTTTACTTATTTTAGGCCATCTGTAGACTAAACAAAACAATCTACCAGTAAATGTATAGTCTATTTGTTGAATCTGAAAGCTACTTGTTGCTCCTATAATAGCCACACAAAGACGTGGAACTAATAAAGGTAATGAAAAGAGATTCCTTAGCACATGACTTACAGTACCGGTATTGAATTCTTCTTGGAACACAAGATAATGAACGGAAGTGTGAGTAGGCTAAGAAATGAGGAGTAAGAAGTAGCCTAGGCATATCATGAAATGTGAAAATAACACTGCATAATAAGGCTGTCCCCACCCATCAACATGACTTTTTTATTGACTAAATAAATCCCCGGGTATTTACGTTAGGAAGCTAAGAACATTAAAAATTAACACTTATTTACAGTTACTGTAGAAAACTTGAATTGCATTATCTCAGACTACAAAAGTTTAAGAAACAAAATCCACATTTCCCCCACACTTTTCATTATATCGTGTGTTAATTTAATCATTAAAACATATCATAACCTTTCATCGTTACGATGCAATCACAATGCGACACCACGGGACTGGAGGAATGTGGTGTTAAACATTAAATTCCACACTTCTTAGAATTAAAACACAGTAGTATTAACAGTTTCTATTTTCTTGTTATTTATTATCTTAAAATATCTGATTATAAAGAGAGCTAGTGTGTTGAAATAGAGTTAAATAAATGACATAAAATATACATTCATCAATCAGCTGATTAACATGTGTTTGTCCATAAGTGGTGCTACCTAGCGGCTTACAGGTGTATTGGTGCTCCCCCTTAACAATTGTTTTTTTGAAAATCCGTTCTTCCTGTTTTGCCGAAGTGTCCATACTGTATTGGTATCTATACTGTGATGCTGTTTCTTTGAGGCGGACACTGCCTTCTCGATTTAAACTAATGTGATTCTTTGACATTAACTGTTCGAAGACTAACTTTGTTCTTTTTCCTTTCATTCAGTCACAAAACGCTGACAAATGACTAACATTGTGCTATCTAAAAAGCGTTTATTTTTATTAGTTATGTAATGCATTTATTATATCAACAGGTCTAAATTTAATGTTTCCCAGTCGATCAACACGACTGTACCCAACTGCGTCGGGTGCTTCCCTAATTCTGGAAAAAATTGCATGAGATCAATAATACTTGGATGACCAGTTTCGATAGTCAAGCGATCATCAGATCCAAACTGGTCATCCAAGTGTATTTATTTGTTCTATTTTTCAATTGTGTATTTTCGTACTTATTTTATTGTTTTTATTTATTTAAATTACATCGACTTTCATTTTGCCACTAGATGGCCCGACAGACGTCGTTCTGTCAAAATAAATGACAATGTATTGAACTCTAATTCAGTCTGTACTGTACGCAAAAATCAGAATAATTCAAATAACTACACCATCAACATAAAATGAGTTAATTTTCTACTGCTACCAAAAGATACTAAGAAACTATGCGTTTACAGTAGCTGCAATATTCATATCTTCATAGTGACTAAGGAAATGCTCGAAAAGATATCAGCATACCACTACCCAAAAATAACCCTGACTGACTGTTGCATAGATGGAAACTATTTAGCAGGTCTCAAATCCCTCACTGAGCCATAACTATCCCCCGTTACAAATCGAGTAATTTGATAAGTTGATGCCGTGAAGATAATGTGCCAAAACGTAATCTTTCTTCGGGGCAAATAATTATCATAGAAAACACTGATTCCAATCAACACTTTGAAGATAAAATTCCTTCAAATAATACTGCTGTTCTTACTGGCGTAAGAGTGTTCCTCACATGATCACAATTCTTGGGCGTGGCTAATAATTCACTGCCACATATTGAAATACTTCTTGCACATGTAATAATACTGACCAGTTCCATAGAAAATTCTTCTGCTAAATGATATTTTCATTGTAATGCTTTATGGTAAATTATATTTTTTGTTTGATTACCTGACGCGTAAACAAACAAAGTTGATGATTTTCCAACACGTGAACAGGCAACATACGATTGGTCATGCGAGAAACATGGGTTTTCAAGATTAATACTGCAAACACTCAATGACTGCCCCTGTTATTTATTTATGGTCATAGCGAAAGCAAGCCGCATTGGAAACTGCAGTCGTTTAAATTCCAATGGTATGTCAGTGGGAATCATTGGGATGCGTGGTACCAAAACGTCCTCTCCTTTGTACTTTCCCTTTAGAATGGTTGCTTCGATCACGTTGTTAATTAATATTTTCACCACTAGCCATGCGCCATTACAAAGACGCAGTTTGTTGATATTTCGCATTATTATGACCACCGATCCGACCTTTAATTGAAGATTGACTCTATTGCTAAACCAAATTTTTAATTATCTATGAGGGGATTTATAATTGAGGAGTGATAACCATTTTCAACTTGCCAAAACATGATGCGTATTGTATCACATTAAATGAATGGTGTTTATCATACACACGCTAGAAGGAGGGAGCTAGGAGTTCTATCGCACTCGACGCCTCGCGTCGCAGGGCATCCATGTTAAAATAGTGGATTTCTCCCCAGCCCATGGTCCGATTTTGACATGAGACATATCGTTGTACTCGGGCTGACGCCCTCTTTTCAATGGACCACTCGTTATAGTTTTCAAAAAAGTTTGAAAAATTTTGTTTTTGAAAACACGCAATAGTTTAAAAACCAAACATGATAGAACGTTGTGCCATGCATGAAACGAATGGTCATTACGTTCCTTATATTTTATAATAATAAAACTTTTATTTTTGATGTTTTTTGAAAACAGTTCAATTTTGAAATTTTTATATTTTGGAAACTAAAGAGTTTACAAAACATTCTGTTCGACATAAAAGAATGGCACTGACCCCCTCTACCCCCAAAATAAATGTCAAGTCTCTAGGACTAAAACTGCGCAGTAGTGTGGTAAGGGGGGGGGTCTACCCATAATCGCGTGTGTGCTTGAATACGTATGGCTAAGTTGGAAAACGTTGGTGGTGGGGGAGGACTAGGGTCGAGTGAGGGGGCGTTTAGATGGTATTTTTTCCGCTCTATTTGATGGTGAGGTTATTTTTTACAATGGGTGGAATTTGGAAACGCAATTTGAGGTAAACGTGCGTTATTGACATTTTGGTGCTATTTAATGAGCTTGTAAGGCTAGAACGATGTGTTGTTTAGGAACGGGGTGACGTCCTCTTTGCTAAGAATGTGTGTTGATTGTTTTTTATTATTTTGAAAATTCTTGTTTTTTTTTTTCGATAGGCGCTATTTTGGAAACTATGAAAGTTCGAAAAAGGTTTGTTTGACGTTAATGAAAGGTGGGCATGCCCTCTAGGGTGGTAGCAAGTTTCAAAGGCGTAGGAGGAAAAAATGATAGCCTACTTTCTCGCGAACATTGGTGATCATTGGCGAACGAATGGTCGGAATTTAACAAATGAGGTGTCGTTGGACTCGACCTGACGTCCTCTTTCCTATAGACAACTCGTTATATTTTTCAAAAAAAAAATTGAAAAAATTTGTTTTTGAAAGTAGGCGATAGTTTGAAAACCAAACATGATAGAATGCTATGCCATAGTTGAAACGAATGGTCCCTATGGCCTTTATTTTTTATGTTGAAACGTTTATATTTTGAGATTTTTTTGAAAAACTTAAATTTTGAATGTTTACTATTTTGGAAACTAACACGTTGACAAATAAGTTTGTTTGACATAAATGAAAGGTCCCTACCTCCTCGACCATGAAAATAAATGTCAAGTCTCTAGGAAAAAAAACTATGCATTTTTTTAATAAAAGAGTGTTTGTAGACAGAGAACCGGTAGCATGGGCGTGTGTTCCAACGAGGCTATGACTGAGCATGGTGAATACTGAAAATGGCTATTTCGACGGGGGCGATGTATGGCAAAACGAGGGATTGCTTTTCGATATATTTTCCTATGACGAATGAATGAAGGCGAATATTTTGAAATGTGACAAGCATGCTAAGATTTGTTACCCCTGAAGGGGATCTTTAACGTTTTAGTTAACGGTGATGAGCGAGATCGCTCTCTGACACAACAGATGGTTGTAGAATATGACCAAGTGATTCTTAGACGTTGGCAATCTCGGTGACCGTGCCCGGAAGAAATGAATAGCTATTTTGGTGGGATGGCGGGGGCAGCTTATGACGGTTGGTTTTGTGACATTCCCTATGACGGATAGAGGCGAATATTTGAAAATGTGTTAAGTGTGCTAGGAATTTTTTTTACCCCTGAAGGGGATCTTTAACATGCTAGTAAACGGTGATAAGCGAGAATGCTGTCTGGCACAGTAAATGCTTTTAGAATATGGAAACCTATAACATTTGCTCGACCAAGTCATGTGCATGTACGCAAAGAGCCAAAACGGTAAGGTCATTGGCCTGAAATGTTATAAACTAAATATTGAACTGGGTAAAGTCATGTGTTTTAGAATGAAAGTATGTGGTTAACATGATCATGTATTGAGGATGGCCGCTTGCTAGTAATTATTATTAGAGTAAAATGTTTAATAATAATAATAATAATAATAATAATAATAATAAGACACACACACATGTTTTGAATGCTAACACGCACACAGTCCAGCTCACTGGTGACTGAATATTGTACCTAGCCAGAGGACTCGTGAGAGCTGTTGCTGGTGCTGACGAGGCAGGAATGTCTACGTCAGCATGAGGTGTGATATCAGCTTACTTGCCTTGTGGTGGCTAGCAGGTGTGCTGTTTAAGCAGAGACCGCCATTTTGGTTCTGAGACGGTAGGACTACCGATGTATAAGAGGTAGACATTTTGGTTCCTTATTAAAAACATGAAACTAGTATAAGGTACACGAATCTTATTCAGATTGAGGGATGTGAAGAGGCGTGGGAACACGTGCGAGAGAGAGACAGAGAACCATTCAAGGTCAAAACGCTGAGAAAATACAACTTTTTCTGTTGCTAGGCTAACTGATAACGATTGCGTTAGTCATGCACTTGCCATTTAGCACACGGACGTTTACAATAGAGCTGTGGAAGAAAAATCCTTTTATTTTTGGTAAGTACCTATGAATGATTATTTTAATAATGTCATGCTAATGAACCTTAAATTTGGAGTTATTGATTAGGTAATTATTGATTATTAATTTATTTGTTTGCAGATAACCGGTATACCTTACATGTCTGAGATACAAGAAACCAGTTTACTTTTGAGCCCACTAGAAGGAAACAGCAGCAAGCCACTGCAAGTGAAGGTGGGATTATTTTTTTAAACTAACTTGTTTCATTTTTTGTTTCATATTTTATTTTATGAAATGCATGTACTAACCTAAATTTAGGTATTTATAACGGTTTATTTTATTTATTTATTTATTTATTTATTTATTTATTTATTTATTTATTTTAAAAACTTGGAAACAAAAGCCTTACCGCCGTAGCAGTCGCTGAAAATCCGAGACGCAGTAAAGTGCAACCATTGTTTCCAGGCAGTGAACTATTTAAAACTCAGGTAAGCCTAACATAAAATGCTATTCCATTTTACCACTACTGAAAACTCGTAGACAAAAAATGACCAGGACGATGATTGCTTTCTTGATTAATGACTATGTATTGACAACCGGTACAAGACCATATTGGTTGTTTACCGGGAAAGTACAAGGCCATATTGGATTTTGTAAAAAACAAAAATTTTAATTTAACTGACATGTCGTTCCCTATAATAATAATAATAATAATAATAATAATAATAATAATAATAATAATAATAATAATAATAATAATAATAATAATAATATATTAATAATAATATTAATATCGTATGGCCTCGGGTGCACGGGTGCAAGCTTTGTTTTTGGACACACAGAGGGTAGCTTGCATGTCGAATTAAGTTGTTCCTTGACTATGAAAGTCAAGGAGGTTGGATGTTAGATATCTAATCTCCTTAAACTCTATAGCGCTTTCTAGTAGAAAATGAGGAACTTTGTACCCTATGAACTCTACGAATATTCACAGGTTTGAACATGATAATCTGAACAAAATGACATGACATTTTTTTTTAATATATTGGTTAAAGGGGAATGTAAATGACTACAGTTTTATAAAAAGGAAATAAGTACATGGGTTACTGTTAGTGCCGACGTACAGTTTATTATAATTTTTATGGTGTTTTGATATATTAATGCCAATTAACGTTAAAGTTTTATTTACAAGTATTGATTGATTGATTGATTGATTGAGTGATTGGTTATTTTGTTTTTCTATTAGGTGTCGTCATGCGCCATTAACGTAATGAACCGACAGTGAACAAGCATACATTGTGCTTTAAAGTACTCTGTGCAATGTTAATAACTTACAATAAGAAAAAGTTTTATTATAACACATGGCGTTAGTACCAAATACAACAAGTGAGCAAGATGGTTTAACACGTGGGTTAAATTTAAAATCAGAACATGATCGTTGGTTAACATTTGAATCCTGGCCTGTAGGCTTTTTGTCGACACATGAACTTGCAAAAGCCGTTTTTTTTACTTGAACCGAGAAGATGTGGTGCGCTGTGTGTTTTGTCGTATTGAACTTTCACACTGGGAAGAAGGGGATGATCCCTTTAGAGACCATTTGCGATGGTCTCCTTGTTGTCCTTACATGCTTGGAAAACAAGAGGGTAACATAACCGTGTATCCATTTTACCGAACCACATGACCATTGGCCTCTACTTACGTTGCTGAATCACAAATAAATAATAAAAATAATGATGTATTACCAGCCAACAACGGTAGTGTCGATATATGTGGTCCATATGCCATAGACAGTGTTGAATTGGCATGTGCTTTTGAGAAATTGGGAGATTGCAAGACTAAAGCACTAGCACACCCAGAGTACAGCTCTGTTGAAAAACGTTTAGAATCTTATAAAAATGTTTGGCCATTAATATTAAAACACCTTACCAAACAGCTAAGTGAAGCTGGATTTTTTTTTATACTGGTGAAGGGGATAAAACAATATATTTTTATTGTGGGTGTGCTTTAAAGGATTGGCAAATGACTGATGACCCTTTTGTGCCACACGCTCGTTGGTTACCTAACTGTAAATACATGGTGTTGCATAAAGGTCAGGAATTTGTGAACACTATTCGTAAAGAAAACGTGATTGCAGCACAAGACATAAAAGTGCCTTTAGAGTTAGAACATGCGGAGCAAATACATGAGGCTGAAAAAAAAAGACTTGTCTCACGAACAGATACAAAAGTGTGACCAACAATTATGTAAAATTTGTTATCAAGATGAACTAGGTGTTGTATTTTTGCCTTGTGGACACATGATAGCCTGTGTCAAGTGTGCATTAGAACTCAACACTTGTGCTATATGCAGAAAAGCAGTATCTGCTACAGTTAGGGCATTTCTTGCATAAGTAGTATAATTTATTAGCAATGCATAGTGCAAAATCCCTAATTGCACAATATTATTAAAGCTGTTTTAGAGTGTAATATATATGCTTTTCTTTTGTTTATAGACTACTACAATGAATGTTTTGAATGCTGTTGGTCAAGCATGTGGCTTAGAGACAAAGAAGCTCAGCGAATTGCCAACGCATATTCCATTCCGCATTATCAAGATTCGGAAATTGAAAACAGCATATGGTTATCGTGTACTTTGTGTATGTGAAAACTTTGAGACATTTCTGCCTACACGGTTTAATGATATGTCGGAGAGTGTTTTTGATAAAGTCAATAATGCTGTGAAACCTGTACACTTAATTTATGAAGGTTTTAAAAACAAAGGTGCATGGTCCGTTTTAATTAAATGAAAAAAAAAATTGAAATAATAATGGAAAATATAAGTATGACAATGGACTGAAAGAAAAAAATATGTGTATAGAATAATAATGTTTTAGTTTTTAGTATTGTCTTAAAAATATTATCATGAAACAAAAAAATGTATATAAAGTTTGTAAATAAATGCAAAATGATGTTACAATGTTGTTTTATTTTATACAAAGTTAGAATATTTAACATTGCAGAGTATATATGATTATGACAATAGATGCACACTTAATACAACTCTTTCTCTCTTTACAATAGTCTGTTATAGTTTTTAAACACAAGACTTGTTGTAGATCTTTTTATAGCAATGTCCATTCACTGTTGATTTCAAAAACTGGGGAAGCCGCAATGGTTTTATATGCATAAAAACCTTATTGTTATTACTATTTAGTCATTTTGATCCTCTTGCAATACTACGGTACCTTTTTGCATATCAAGAGCAGATGACCTAGTTGTTCCACTCCTTAAAACGACGACGACGACAACAACAACTCTACCTCTTGCATAGTTTGTGATGTTGATGGCTCTTGCGGTGTGGAGGACGTATTAAACATAACTTTTAGAAGAGGGGTTAAACGTTGCTCATTAAACAATCCACTATTTTGAGTAGCAATATGGTTTTCTTGAGTTTTTGTCGACGGCAACTGTGTTTCATGCAGTACACTACATTGATGATCACTGACACTTAAAACCTCACTATTTTTACTTTTTAGGTCACCACGACAATGCTTGGAACGTTGTTTTGAACAGCGCCAAATAACAGTTCCGTTTTTATTGGTTCGTTTCACAGTATAAGAATATCCTTTATAGTATGCATAAGGTTTACCAAACCTAGTCACTGATATTTCCATGTCAACCGTCAAGCATAGACTAAGCTCTAGTAAAGTCAACTTGGTAATAAGAATAATAGTTTAATGTGAGAGCAAATATGGATCCAAAGAGCTCAGGTAAAAGTGGTCGCAAAGTGGTAGAACCATTACACAATAATTTTAGCACGACGTAGCTGTTGTTCAATTTCTTTGATTTCCCAATCGTGACCGGTATGCCCAGTTTGTTGTAAAGCATGCAAGTGTCGAAGCCGTTGAATTAGCTTACTGGGTTTGTTCCAGTATACAAATTTAACAAATGAATTTTTAGGTGTAAACAAAGCATTACCATTATCATCATCATCATCATCATCATCATTATCATCATTATCATCATCATGATCATCATTATCATCATGACCATTATCACTATTACTATATAGTCCTTTTTGATCCTCTTGCAATACCACTTCATTTATAGTCTGCGTTGATTTTGATAGTGTTAAAGGTTTCTTGGACATTGACAACTGTCTTAACATGATTTTTTGAGGACATGATAAGTCCTTTTGAACAAACACTGCACTATTTTTAGCCGCAATATCGTTTTCTTGAACTTGCTTTTTAGCATTTTGATAATTGTTTGTAAACAGCAACCGTGATTCGTTTGGAGCACTACATTGATGAAAACTCACACTTAAAACCTTTCCATTTTTACTTTTCAGATTGCCTCGACCTTTTTTTTGACCTCTCTTTTGAGCATCACCAGAATATTATTCCTTTCGCATTCTGACGATTATAGTTATAAGAGTAGCCTTGATAGGGTGCACGTTGCCTACCTTTGTTGGTTGTAGTAAGTTCCATAGTAGTTACTGACCTGTTAGTACGATGTTCACACTACAAAGGTTACAACAGTTTTGCTGATGACGTGACCTACCATAAGCTTATATATTGGCTTATGTGTTGGCTTTTTGTGTTGGGTTTTTGTGTTGGCTTTTGTGTTGGCTTTTGTATTGGCTTTTGTATTGGCTTATTTGTCAAGTTATTTTTGTCAATGTATTTAGTGGATTTTTTCTTGGTGTTGGAAAGTATTTGAAAGAGAGGGAATATTTAAAGACTTAACCTCAGCTCACTAACCTAACCTAACCTAACCTAATCTAACTTCACCTAACCTAACCTAACCTAACCCAACTTTACCTAACCTAACTTCACCTAACCTAACCTAACCTAACCTAACTTCACCTAACCTAACCTTTCAACTCTCAGATGATAATTAAATTCTGGGCATAGTCGAGTTGGAACCCAAGAACTCAAGGGTAAAAACCAATTATTTTTTGGTAGCTTATTTTGGTAGCTTATTTTCATGGCTAACCTAACTTTACCTAACCTAACCTCAGCTCACTTTGGATATCACTAGTAAGTGTTCATATCCTCCGCTAGGTGGAATGCTCGTTTTTCAGGTAGTGCTCATATTTACCGCTAGGTAGCGGAAACATATTTTGTGTGTTGCATGTGACTCTTGTGAAGTTTGACCGCGTGCATGACGTGCTTGTATAAGTTCTATATATAAACTCAATATGCAATAAACCAATAAATGTTCAGAACTAACATGTATAGCCAGGTTTAGGGTATATAGGTGACCCTTAGCAAGAAAGGCTGTCTAACCCACTAGTCTACAGCCAGCCTCGTCATACGCAGTAAGTACTTGTTGGCAGTAAATCCTATACCACGTTGTTCATAACATGGCACTTAAACGGGCTCTAGATCATGGAATAAAATTGGTAAAAAAATCATCGTATGCCTTTAGCCAAGGTCTTTGTTTAAACTTTAACACAAAAGCCAACACATGAAATCATCGTGTGTATGTATGTCGACACTAACAGTAACCCCTGTACTTATTTTCTTTTTATAAAGCTGCAGTCATTTACATTCCCCTTTAACCAATACATAAACAAAAAATAATAATGTCATTTTGTTCAGATTATCATGTTCAAACCTGTGAATATTCGTTGAATTCATAGGGTACAAAGTTCCTCATTTTTATACTAGAAAGCGTTATAGAGTTTAAGGAGATTAGATATCTCTCATCTAACCTCCTTGACTTTCATAGTCAAGGAACAACTAAATTCGACATGCAAGCTACCCTCTGTGTGTCAAATAACAAAGCTTGCACCCGTGCACCCGAGGCCATACGATATTAATATTATTATTTATATATTATTATTATTATTATTATTATTATTATTATTACTATTATTATTATTATTATTATTATTATTATTATTATTATTATTATTATTATTATTATTATTATTATTATTATAGGGAACGACATGTCAGTTAAATTAAAATTTTTGTTTTTTACAAAATCCAATATGGCCTTGTACTTTCCCGGTAAACAACCAATATGGTCTTGTAGCGGTTGCCAATACATAGTCATTAATCAAGAAAGCAATCATCGTCCTAGTCATGTACAGGTAATGAATTTTTTGTCTACGAGTCTTCAGTAGTGGTAAAATGGAATAGCATTTTATGTTAGGCTTACCTGAGTTTTAAATAGTTCACTGCCTGGAAACAATGGTTGCACTTTACTGCGTCTCGGATTTTCAGCGACTGCTACGGCGGTAAGGCTTTTGTTTCCAAGTTTTTTAAAATAAATAAATAAATAAATAAAATAAACCGTTATAAATACCTAAATTCAGGTTAGTACATGCATTTCATAAAATAAAATATGAAACAAAAATGAAACAAGTTTGTTTAAAAAAATAATCCCACCTTCACTTGCAGTGGCTTGTTGCTCTTTCCTTCTAGTGGGCTCAAAAGTAAACTGGTTTCTTGTATCTCAGACATGTAAGGTATACCGGTTATCTGCAAACAAATAAATTAAAAATCAATAATTACCTAATCAATAACTACAAATTTAAGGTTCATTAGCATGACATTATTAAAATAATCATTCATAGGTACTTACCAAAAAATAAAATGTTTTTTCTTCCACAGCTCTACTGTATACGTCCGTGTGCTAAAATGGCAAGTGCATTACTAACGCAATCGTTATCAGTTAGCCTAGCAACAGAAAAAGTTGTATTTTCTCAGCGTTTTGACCTTGAATGGTTCTCTGTCTCTCTCTCGCACGTGTTCCCACGCCACTTCACATCCCTCAATCTGAATAAGATTCGTGTACTTTATACTAGTTTCATGTTTTTAATAAGGAACCAAAATGGCTACCTCTTATACATCGGGTGTCCTACTGTCTCAGAACCAAAATGGCGGTCTCTGCTTAAACAGCAGACCTGCTAGACGCCACGAGGCAAGTAAGCTGATATCACACTTCATGCTGACGTAGACATTCTTGCCTCGTCAGCACCAGCAACAGCTCTCTCGAGTCCTCTGGCTAGGTACAATATTCAGTCACCAGTGAGCTGGACTGTGTGCGTGTTAACATTCAAAACATTTGTGTGTCTTATTATTATTATTATTATTATTATTATTATCTCTTTATTTACTCAACTTACAGTCGGTACCACGTCTCATATCGGTACATTACGTACAAGAAAATTAGTCAAGTAACACTTAAGCCTATTGCATACATTTTCGAATAGCATAGATGTTTGACAGTTAATTTTGTCTTCTCTTCTCATCTTCCACGTCTCTTTTTCACAAGAGGGTCCAAAGAAAAATCCTAATGTGTATTCAAAAACCCTCTAACGAAGCTACAGGTTTTCAGAATTGCAGCCTTTTGTGCAATAGTATGGGTGAATATGGGAAGATTTAGTGTAGCTAGATTTACTGAAAAGGATTTAGGTGTCAGGCCAGTGGGAGAAAGGAGGAAAGGAAGAATCGTCACATTTTTTTGTCTCCAGATTCTGGCAACCTCCATAGCTAGAGGAGTATATTTTTCAATCTTTTCTCTGTATTTATGGTGGATATTATGGTCATTCGGAACAGATATGTCAATCAAGTACGTGTGATGGTTCTTCTTATCAGTTAAAGTTATGTCTGGTCTATTATGAGGAGTTGTTTTGTCTGTTTGAATAGTGCGATCCCAATACAGCTTGTAATCTTCGTTTTCCATCACACTTTCTGGAGAGTATTTGTAATAAGGCGTCCTGTCGTGTATGAGAGATCGGGTTAGGGCGAGTTCTTGATGAATGACTTTGGCAACATCGTTATGCCTCTCAGTGTAAGATGTTGGCGCTAGAATTCTGCAGCTGCTGGTAATATGCTCTATGGTTTCTGGACCGGTATAGCACTTCCTGCATTCGTCATCTATAACAGTCTGATCTTTCTGGATGTGTTTCCGATAACTTTTTGTGGTGATAACTTTGTCTTGTATCGCCTGGTTAAATCCCTCAGTTTCTGGAAACAGCTCTCCCCTTGACAACCATGTGTTCGAAAGCTGTTTGTCAATAATCTTGTCATTGCACTGGTTGTAGAATCTGCCATGAAGTTCTTTTCCTGCCCATCTCTGCACCTTCTCTCTGTTCAGTGTGTTCTTGTCTTTCATGACGAAATTTCCTTCATGGAGATTCAAAGGAGTGTGGTTGAAGTCAGCTTGTGCTACCGCTCGATGTAAAACACTGGTATCTTTCCGAGAATGAAAGTAATTCCTTAGATGTATAACTTGTTGATTGAGCAGAGTTATAGCATCAAGAATACCTCTGCCTCCTTCATTTCTGGGTGTTGTTACTCTCTCTATACAAGCATTGGGTTGCAACATTCTGTGTTTCGTAAGCATAGTTCTTATTGTGCGGTTAATGTTCTCTAGGTCTGTTTGAGACCATTTTAAAACACCAAACGAATACATCAGCACAGATATAGCATATGAATTGATAGCTTTTGTTAGGTTATGAGCACTAAGCTTGGTTTTCAGCAGAAGTCGAAGTCTATGATTAAATTTCTGGTAGAGTTTCTCCTTCTCAGATTTACTGTCGATTCCAACTACTTGCTCAAATCCTAGATATTTATATATTTCATCTTTCCCCATGCTGTCTATTCGCTCATCAGCTGTTATGCTTATTCCCTCTGTTCTACACCACTGTCCTTTGTTGATGCTGTTGATTTTGCATTTGCCAGTCCCAAACTCCATGCAAATGTCCTTCGAAATGTTATCTGTTATATTGATGAGTGATGTCAGCTGGTTCCTATTTGCTGCATACAATTTTATGTCATCCATATAAAAGAGGTGATTTACTTTGAGAAGATTTTGTTTATTTTCTTTTATTTGGTATCCGTAGTTGTTCATCTTTAGAATCTCTGATAAAGGGTTGAGACATAAACAAAACCACAGTGCACTTAAGGCATCACCTTGAAATATACCACGTTTGATGGGTATGACCTCTGTTTCAGTGGTAGTGATGTTAGATTTCAAGATGATTTTGGTACGCCAAAATTGCATAATGATAGCAAGGAAGTTGATGAGTGTCTTGTTTACCCGGTATATCTCAAGGGTATGGATGAGCCAGCTGTGGGGCACCGTATCGAATGCTTTTCTATAGTCGATATAAGCCAAGAAGAGGTTACGTTGTTGCTTCTGTGCTTGGTGTATAATCACACTGTCAATGGTGAGCTGTTCCTTGCAGCCTTGGCCGCCTCTCTTACAACCCTTTTGCTCCTCTGTCAAGATGCTATGCTGGTACATGTGACCATAAATTACATTTGTGATGACTGATGTGATGATCTTGTAGAGCGTCGACAAACAGGTTATTGGTCTGTAGTTTGCTGGATTAGCTGAGTCAGCACTCGTAGGCAATATGTAGGTTCGTCCCTCTGTGAGAAAGTGTGGGAACTCTTCGGGATCATAGATTACCTGAGTTACAAGATCAGCTAATTTTCTGTGTGTGCTGGTAAATATTTTGTACCAATAGTTCTGAATTTTGTCTGGTCCCGGAGATTTCCAGCTGTGTGTTTTTCTGATGGCTATTTGGATGTCCTGTTCATTAATGACTAACTCTTGCGTTTGATTAATGCGTGAGTGCTTCTCGTTGATTTTATGGATCCATTCTGCATCTTCTTTATGCTGCACCGGGTTTGACCACACATTACGCCAAAAGTTGCTTATTTCCTCCTCATTCGGTGTTTTAGAGATTGTTGGTTCACGGCTGCCATCAAGATTCGCGTAGAAAGTTTTCTCATTAGCTCTGTAGAGATAATTTTGTGTTCTTCTCTGATAACTTTCTTTGTATCTCTTGAGTTTTGCTGCTTGTACTGCCAGTTTTTGCTTGTAGTCGTCCATGATATTCAGGATTTCTTGCTTCCCTTTGTTTTTTATGTTCGGAATTATCCTCATGATTTTTGAAGTGATCTTTCGAGTTCTATTATTTGAAGCATATTGTGTGAGCAGACCTATTACATTACGCAACGACATTATGTTATTATTGATTCGTCGTTCCCATGGAGGTATTCTTTCTGAACGAGGACTGAAGTTTTGGTTGCTGGGCACCTGGTTATGGAGTGATAACACAGTAACAGCTGCGCAGTATATGAGCAAATGGAAGTCCGTAAGATTATCTACTGTTTCTAAGAATGCTGCCAAGCAATTGTTTACATCCTCAATTATATGTCTGCTATTATTTTTAAATCTTAGCTTGGGAATAATACTCCTTGAATTTGGATCACTATCTTCCCATTTCATTAATTCTGTCTGTAAAATATTCATCACATTTCTACGATCCTCCAGTGTGTTACTATTGCCTTCAATTTCGACTACGGAAGATTTATTACTTTTTGCAGTACCTTGACGTGGTGTGGTGTCTATGTTAACGGCAGGATGAACTTCATTATTGGTGTCCTGCATGGGTTGTAGTTCTGAGAGAACCCCATCTTTAATCTGTTGAATTTCAAATTCGCTTAGGAGACTGTTCCTTATTATGGTTCTACACTGATCACTTACTCGCTGTTCTGTGATATTCAAATGGGAGTATTTACTTATAAACTTAGAATGCAAAGAAGTTCTATATCCAGTCAGATTTCTTTCCATGTCTGTAGCTAGGAAGTAGAAACGCATGACGTCTGTATTCATTTCACGTGTCCATTGCATGCGTTGTCTACTGCGGCCAGCCTTGGTGGTTGCAAATGAATTCTGAAAAGCACTTTCGGCGGTGCTGATCTGTTGATGTTGGGTATCAGCAGAATTTTCGTTGGCAGCGGGGGTTTCTTCAGATGAAATGGCAGTTGTCCGCTGCATCCACAACCTGCCATTACTGGTGGCTTGTAAACTGTCACGTCCTGCGCCAGAACTAGACGTGCCCGGACGATCCTCCGGTTGCGGGCGTTTAATTAATTCAGAATTCACCATTGTCGTAAGACACTGGGTATTGCCTTTTATACCTATGGCAAGGTTTACAACATTCCTGTGAATGCCAGTGTGTTAGTTTGACTGATCGACCGAGGTTCTTTGTACATATGTGATCCAACTGATATCAATTCACTCGATCGTAACCTCCGTTTCTAATGAAATAAACGACATTACACAATGAATATCTGTTATAGGGGCTCAATTGGACTACTTGAGTAAACGGAGTAATAAACACACAATACAGGGCATAGATTAAACTGTTTTAAACGAAATATTTGTGGTAATGTTAACCTAACCTGTACCAGCAATCCCTATTATTATTATTATTATTATTATTATTATTATTATTATTATTATTATTATTATTAAACAATTTACTGTAATAATAATTACTAGCAAGCGGCCATCCTCAATACATGGTCATGTTAACCACATACTTTCATCCTAAAACACATGACTTTTCCTAGTTCAATATTTAGTTTATAACATTTCAGGCCAATGACCTTACCGTTTTGGCTCTTTGCGTACATGCGCAAGACTTGGTCGACCAAATGTTATAGGTTTCCATATTCTAAAACCATTTACTGTGCCAGACAGCAGTCTCGCTTATCACCGTTTACTAGCATGTTAAAGATCCCCTTCAGGGGTAAAAAATTCCTAGCACACTTAACACATTTTCAAATATTCGCCTCTATCCGTCATAGGAAATGTCACAAAACCAACCGTCATAAGCTGCCCCTGCCATCCCACCAAAATAGCTATTCATTTCTTCCGGGCACGGTCACCGAGATCGCCAACGTCTAAGAATCACTTGGTCATATCCTACAACCGTCTGTTGTGTCAGAGAGCGATGTCGCTCATCACCGTTAACTAAAGCGTTAAAGATCCCCTTCAGGGGTAACAAATCTTAGCATGCTTGTCACATTTCAAAATATTCGCCTTCATTCATTCGTCATAGGAAAATATATCGAAAAGCAATCCCTCGTTTTGCCATACATCGCCCCCGTCGAAATAGCCATTTCCAGTATTCACCATGCTCAGTCATAGCCTCGTTGGAACACACGCCCATGCTACCGGCTCTCTGTCTACAAACACTCTTTTATTAAAACAAACAAAAAAAATGCATAGTTTTTTTTGTCCTAGAGACATGACATTTATTTTTCATGGTCGAGGAGGTAGGGACCTTTCATTTATGTCAAACAAACTTATTTGTCAACGTGTTAGTTTCCAAAATAGTAAACATTCAAAATTTAAGTTTTTCAAAAAATCTCAAAATATAAACGTTTTATCATAAAAAATAAAGGTCATAGGGACCATTCGTTTCAACTATGGCATAGCATTCTATCATGTTTGGATTTCAAACTATCGCCTACTTTCAAAAACAATTTTTTTCATTTTTTTTTGAAAAATGTAACGAGTGGTCTATAGGAAATAGGACGTCAGCTCGAGTCCAACGACACTTCATTTGTTAAATTCCGACCATTCGTTCGCCAATGATCACCAATGTTCGCGAGAAAGTAGGCTATCATTTTTTTTCCTCCTACACCTTTGAAACTTGCTTCCACCCTACAGGGCATGTCCACCTTTCATTAACGTCAAACAAACCTTTTTCCAACATTCACCGTTTCCAAAATAGCGCCAATCCAAAAAACAAGAATTTTCAAAATTTAAAAAAAAATCAACACACATTCTTAGCAAAGAGGACGTCACCCCGTTCCTAAACAACACATCGTTCAAGCCTTACAAGCTCATTAAATATCACCAAAATGTCAAAAACGCACGTTTACCTCAAATTACGTTTCCAAATTCCACCCATTGTAAAAAAAAAAAATAACCTCACCATCAAATAGAGCGGAAAAAATACCGTCTAAACGACCCCTCACTAGACCCTAGTCCTCTCCCACCACCAACTTTTTCCAACATAGCCATACGTATTCAAGCACACACGCGATTATGGGTAGAACCCCCGCACCACACTACTGCACAGTTTTAGTCCTAGAGACTCGAAATTTATTTTCGGCGTAAAGGGGTTAGGTCCATTCTTTTATGTCAAACAAATTTTTTGTAAACTCTTTAGTTTCCAAAATATAAAAATTTCAAAATTGAGCTGTTTTCAAAAAAACATCAAAAATAAAAAAGTTTTATTATAAAATATGAAGGACTTAAAGACCATTCGTTTCAAGCAAGGCACAACGTTCTATCAAGTTTGGTTTTTAAACTATTGCCTATTTTCAAAAACAAAATTTTTCATTTTTTTTTAATATAACGAGTGGTCCATTGAAAAGAGGGCGTCAGCCCGAGTCCAACGATATGTCGCTGTCAAAATAGGACCATGGGCTCGGGAGAAATCCACTAATTTAACATGGACGCCCCGCGACGCCAGGCGTCGAGTGCGATAGAACTCCTAGCTCCCCCCTACTCATGCTCTAACTGACCATTCCGGCGATGTAAAACAATATCACGGGCATTCACATTTTCTCCAACGATAACAATGGCAACTTCATCAATTTATTGTTGGCGCATTGAATCATCTTGCATGTTGGCCCACAGGAATTTTATCAGCTCTGATTACAATTTTGTAATTATCAGAAGACATGATATCCAGTGCAGTTTTCAACAATGTAATCAACTGATTGTGTTGATGAAACAAAATCTGTTTTTTTTTTCTACAATAGACCTCTTCACTGAACTGTTATGTGCACAACGCAGATCAATTTCTTGTGTTGAATCACCCATGTACATTTGCAGGAATTTGTAGTCGCCATCTGAAACCGGCAACAGTGAACCTGCTCGGTGATATATTTGGCCTTGTATCGGTAAATTTAAGAGATAGGTTTATTACTTTTCCCACAAGAACTATAAAATAAACAAAGCAATATGGGGGATAAGCATGTTTGTTATATGTTACCTTGAAAGTTGGCATGAAACTGTTCCGAACCAGGGCCGTGGAGAGCGGTGACGGGCCCTGGGGATGGAATCTCCCGGGCCCCCAAGACCCAATTATTATTCGACACGAAGTTCAGTTCACTGAACTGCATGTTAAAAGTGGTGGACGGGTGTACTGTGCAGTACTACGACCTCTGTGACATATGACGTAATCTCTTTCCATAATTTAAACATGATTTTTACACAAACTCAAGACGTATTATAAAATACGTTTTACATATAGGGGTTTTATATTGACATTCTTAAAACTTGCTGCCCTCGAAGAATCACGCCCTTGGGTCTAAGCCTAAACACTGATAAGTGTTTTGGATGAACGGCGATCACACATCATTGTACATTAAACAAAGCAAAATATATTTTCATAATTAACCACAGGTATACTTATATGTAAGTCAAGTTATCAGTAGATTGCAGCTGATCAGTGATTGTTTTCACAGAAGAAGAAAATGTGAATTTGAACTATATTTTGTAATTTGCAGTCAGTGGACTTCTTATAATTTAATATTGCTTTGCAATAAGCAAACCTAGAGCCAGGTTCACCTAAAACTCCCCAAGCCAAGATTAAGCAAAAGCAAGCTTGTAGTTTAACGTGACGGTTAATCTGGAGATCATGAGCCACGGGACCTCCTTTTTACGTGGAATCCGAACCACAGGACATGGCATTTCACTTCAAAAAACTCACATGCATTGACCGGGAATCGAACCCGGACCGCCTTGATGAGAGGCATACAGCTAGACCGCTGAGCCACCACGCCCAACCAAGCCAAGATTATGGGGGAGTGGATACACAGGGGATCTGGGGGATGGAATATCACCAAGCTCAGAGTGGGGTCGGGGGTCCTCTTCCGGAAAAAGTTTGCAAAAATTAGGTCCAAATTATTGAGTTATAGGCCATATGGGTGATTATTTTTATGATATTTTGGAGCAAAAATTTGGTGACCATTGACATATGGTGGCTATAGAAAAGACTCTCTGTTATTGAAGTAAAAGCTTTTGCACCTTCAAGCAAGACCCCGCGGTGTAGCTCACCAATGACCGTGATGGGGGTCTACAGCAAGTCTGAGGATCAGAGGTTCGAATCTCGGTGCTGACAGCGGCTATCCTGAGTGTGGTTTTTCACACTCCCTCGGGACAAATGCCGGGATAGTACCTTATTTCAAGCCCAGGGATACCTACCCTACCCTTAACCCTAATAATTACACTAATAGTCGCGACGGGCAACGCATTCCCACATTTCCCAGTCGGCAACTAAGAATACGGCATGCGATATGTCACAGTCACAGAGGCCATAGCACAGAACAGTGTATACCCTGCTTTTTGTCCAGCAGTGGGTGGTTTTAAGAGGGTCTAAGTTTCTACTCTCAAAAAATAATTACAACAATGTTGCAAACACATCTCTCTAATTATACAACAACCACTAGCCTCCCCTTCATTATACACAATTCGCACATTTCTTGGTTTTCTATTTGGTTCGCTGTTTGAGAATCTTATAATTTACTTCATTAATATTTGTGAAAATTACTGCTTTACAGTCAACTTCATTCAATAATATGGGGCCCCTCAGAAACAACCCGGAAAATTAACGCGTCAGCAAAATACTGAATATTATATCTACAGTACTAGTTGACGCAAACGATACCCAACCGAGCGCCAATGGTTCATTGCCCGCCAGTGATACTAGACCTACTAGCTACCAAGTACACAGGTTAAATGTCGCAAGCCCCTAAATGAATTAACAACTGTAACGACAAATAGACCTATTATTAACTGTTGAGGAAGACTACGAATGACACCGCAGTCGGTAAGCCGAATCATGCATTCCTGCCGTGGCTTCGTCAGGACCCGGAGTCATTTACAAGTCATGGATAAAGGGAGCAACTCATTTTATGTTTTACGGTACTGAGACGTTAAAGCGTATCATGAAAGGGCTTGATTCGCAAGGGAAAATATCTCTTCGTGTCCTGAAAAATAAGTGCTTTGCAGATCGATGCTGTCCTTTGGAATAAACGGCGTAGAAATGTCCAATAATGATAACAGTCACTGCACCGGCTCAAAACAAAATTTTTATTTATATTAATATTCGACAATACTTCATCTTAATTTTCTTCTGAATTAAGCAGAGTTCAATATTTGGTCTTAGAAACGACTGCGCGGTTGTCTACATGCAAAATTTCTCCATTGCCATGCACACCACTGACGTTCCATATTGTTGTTTTATAAGGCGGAACAGCTGCGGTAGGTCATCTGTCCTTACCACTGACGTCCCATGAGAGGAATTGGAAAACAAAGTTGAGGGGTTCAGTGTCCTAGCTTAATTGTCATTTTTCTCCTGGTTAATTAAACACTCAGTCCAGAAAAATACTGGAATGTTACCTTAGTTTCAGTCTTCGGATACATTTCCCTACTCTAGTACCAATAGTAATTATAGGTTTTCGATAAATCCCTTAATCATTTGCGCACGAACCCAAGTACCTAGGATTGTTGATCGTATTGCATGAACCTGTTATAATAATAATTATACTGCACCTAAGCATACAGATTAATCAAATGTTAGCATTGTTTTCTCAATTCAGTGTACGAGAAGATGAACAATTTCGCATGCATTTCTTCTATCTACGTTTGACAATAGAATCATCCCACCCTTTCGCAAGATATTTAGCCAGCAATGATAATTTTTCACATAGTGCGAAAGTGAATTGCTGTGTGGACGCTACTTTAAAATGTACCTGCCTGCACGGCATACGATACGTCTAGCTAGACAATATATTCATTTCAGACACTCACACCTCTAAATATCTAAGCTCGACGTGACGCACCAAATTTGAAACTCTTGGGCTAGCTGACCTAACACACCAGGGCAGCACAGGCTCTCGCGGTCTTAGTGAAATAAGTGACGGGATGGGAAAGGCATTTGAAGGATTGGTGCATAAGCCGAATAAGCTAAATTTAGAATAATGAAATGCTCTCTCTGTCATCAGGTATATTCTGAGAACAATACATAGCGTAGCCCCGTCGCCTAAGTTGACCACTTTGAGACATTTGTTCTTCCCACAAGCGCTTTGTAGAGGAAACATTGTCAACTTGACATAACAAGTTTCTCAATCCTTGTAATATTGTTCACAGACAGTTCATTGCATTCACTAAATGATTGCCAGTAGCAAATTCAAGTCACATAAAGAAAAACATAAATCAATGCCCGATCGGGCTCATCCTCCTAGAACGCCGGGCCCCCCTGGGAGGGTCGGGCCCCGGGGCACCAGCCCTGCCTGACCCCCCCCCCCCCCCCCTCTCGCCGGGCCTGTTCCGAACTACATTTGTTGCCCCAAATGAAGTCATTTGGAAGCAGTTGTTATATTTTTGGATATTTGTAAAGAAATGTATTTAATCCGTTCCTGTTCCTGAAACCAATGGGTACAATTGCTCTGGAGGTGAAACCAATGGCACTAACTTCACTTTGCCATTTGCGCAACACAAACCAGCGGCTTCATTTTTGTATTTAAATGCCTTAAAATGAGGGCAAACTGAGTTCATAGTTCCAATAGTAACGCATTGGTAGGCACTGTAGTCAATTGAAACATCGTAACTGAAATCAGCTCGATTCAAATTTTCAAGGTTATTAGCTGAATGACGTGCTGCACGGGTTTGTGATATTCGAATCCTTTCAGTTTCATTTCGCTCGTCACGTTGCTGTGCAGTCCGATTAGACTGTAAATTAGCTTGGTTTTTGCCATTTAGAGTTCTTCGACCAGAACTGCTCCGCCCGCGTCGTATAGGTGGCGTGAGTACAGTCGTGGTGCAGTATTAATGGAAACGTACACAAAATAAAACAATCAACTAAACATAAATCGATGAAGTTGTTAGTCGATTGAGAAGTGAAACAAAAACTGTCGTCGTTGAGACCGCTAGCCTTAGAGAAAACTTAAGTCTTTGGATTATCTCTGCACGCTCGCAGCATCTGGTGGCAAACTGTGTTACTGCCGATACACTTAGACTCTAGGGGGTGTCAACCAAGGCTACTAAACTACAGAGGTTACCTCAATATGGAGCTCTTAGGCGAGGGGATCGCGGAGGGAAGGGAAAGGACGTGACGTCACACGTTTCCTCGTAGCGCGCGAGGCGCGAGATATGCAAGGAAAGTCAACTTATATTGTATGGATTGCAGTGGTTTAAACACGTGTTTTAATCCCTTTTGTTTATAATCATGCCAGGCCAAAGATGTGCTGTGGCAGTTTGTCACAGTTATTATAAAGTTGGAAATGACGTGTCGTTTTTCACGATGCCAAAAGACGCATACCTTCGCAATCAGTGGATTGCTGCCTGTAAGCGAAAAGATCATTTCAACCCTCAAACAAGTAGGATATGTTCCCTCCACTTTAAAAGTGAAGACTTTGAATTAGACTACAGGGCCGAATTGCTTAATATAAAGCCAAGATTTCCAAGGAATCTAAAACCAAATGGTAAGTGAGCCTAGCTGCCCTACTCCTTAAGTTTTGATGACCTGCTAGGATGATTTTATATCTGTTAATATTTTTGACATATTTCGTATATGGTATTTTAGTGGTTGGAGCACTAGCCGTCAAAATACGATGGCTGTATTATCAAATCATAAATGTAAACGGGAGGGTTAGCTTAACATTTATAAAAAAAACACTTGCTACATTACTACATAGGTACATCCCACATGAACTTTGTTGTTCTCATATTATTTCCAGCGGTGCCAACGTTACATTTAACTCCAGATCACACCAGTATAGGAGAGTCATCATCAAGGAAGCAAAGATTAATAAAAAGGAACCAGAGGACATTGTTTCAAGATCTACTCAGAGAAGAGGATGTAGAAAATTCAGTGAGTGAACCAGAAGCACCACTTCAAACCCAGGCAGATGACAACAGGTATGCAATTCTACTTGAGAATTACAACAGGGTTTTAGAAGAAAGTGAGCAGTTAAAAAAGCAATGTTTACAAAATAGAGCACAAATTATTGATTACCAGAAGCAAATTGAGAAACTTGAGAAAACAATTGAAGAATTATCAGCTAAATTGGGAAAGACCTCTCAGATAGTACTGAACCAGCAAGTCATTGGTACATTCTCAGGGGTGCTGAGTAAAAGCCAATTAGATATCATCATCAATAAAAAGAAGCACGTTAAATGGACTTCAGATGATATTTCGACTGCATTTACCATCAGATATTTCAGCAAACGGTGTTACATTTACCTCAGGCAAAAGCTACATTACCCTTTACCAGGAATTTCTTCATTGCAGAGATGGGCTTCAAGTTTAAATTTGAGACAAGGGATTCTGGCTGATGTAATTCGTGTAATGGAAGTTACAGGCCACACTATGAATAGTTTTGAAAAAACAACAGTTCTCTCTTATGATGAAATGAAAGTGGCAGGTACATATGATTATGATCAAAAAGAGGATGAAATAGTAGGTCCTCATTCATACATGCAAGTTATTATGGCTAGAGGACTTTTTTCCAACTGGAAACAGCCTGTGTACCTTGATTTTGACTCTAAAATGACTAAGGATATGCTTGATCGAGTGACTATCGAGCTTGACAACATTGGGTACAATGTGGTAGCCTGTGTGAGTGACTGTGGAGGAGGGAACATGGGTTTGTGGAGGGAATTGTCTATCACAGTGAACTGCTCTTCTTACAACCACCCAGTAACTCAACAGCCTATATACTTTTTCGCAGATGCACCCCATTTGCTAAAACTTATCAGAAACTGGTTCTTGGATTATGGCTATATTCTAGAAAACGGACAGAAAGTTACCAGTGCTCCTGTGGTAGAATTAGTGAAACAAACCAATTCTGAGATAAACTCATGCCATAAACTGACACCCAATCACATACAGTGTGAAAAAACCAAAAGACAAAATGTTCGACTAGCAGCACAGCTTCTGTCACACACTACAGCTACAGCTTTAAAGCACTACAAACCAGGTCCAGATAAATTATTAGCAGAGGCAACAGGGGATTTCATAGAACTTGTAAACCAGTGGTATGATGTTATGAATTCATACTGTCCTAACCTGCCTTTACCAACAAAATTAACCCATGGATTGCTAATTGAACAGCAAAATATAATTTTGGACAAGATGGAAAATTTCATGAGCAATTCTCTTTGCATTGGTAAAAATTCTTTGCAAATATTCCAGAAAGCAGTCATCATTTCAATAAAATCCCTTCGACTTCTGTACCAAGATATGGCAAGTAGGCATAATATAAAATACATTCTCACACATAGGCTAAATCAAGATATACTGGAAAACCTCTTTTCACAATTGCGGACCCGTGGTGGCTTACACGATCATCCTTCCCCCCTTGACTGCATTTACAGGCTGAGGATGATTATTTTAGGGAAAAATCCAGGAGTAGTTCAAAACAAAACAAACACTGCTGATCCAGATTCAGATGAATATTTAGTTGCTAAAGCACTAAACAAAGCTGGCATAGTGTCTGAAGCAAGTAACGTGCTTCCAGAACCAACCTTAGACAGCAATGTGCAACCAGAGTCCTTCATTGCCAATATAATGGAACAAAGTGAAGAAGATGGCAAGGCTTATGTTGCAGGTTATGTGGCCCACAAGTTCCAAGATAAATTTCCACAACTTGGGAACTTAACCTATGGAATGCAAACTCAACACGATTATGCATTGCCAACCTGGATTAAACACTTGTCATACGGTGGTTTGACCGATCCCTCAGAAACTTGGCTTAACCAGTTCCGGCACATTTCAGCAACATTCGTCACATTTCACGGAAAATACGGATTTCAACGAGGCAAGAACGTTCTTAGAAGAACGACAGATTTTGTGTCGAGAGAAGTACCTGACGTACCGTCTGATGTGGTTGAGGCATCTGTGAGAACAATTTTCTTCATCAGATTGAAACATTCCAATTCTATCTTGCATAAGAAGAGGTTATTGGAAGTCACTAACACCCACACCAGCACCACTGATACTGCTACCGAGTCTAGGCGAATTACCAAGAAATTCAAGAAGATCACAACATAAAATGTAAGTAGGCTACATTCAGTTATTTTATCACCCATTTACCAATAATTGCATGAGACTAAACTGTACTTTGCGTACTCAACAGCTGATGTTGACAATTTCATCACGGTCGCCACATGGCGAGTTTGGTATCTTGTGACGTCATTCGCCTTCCGAGCGCTGATTGGTGAGTGAAAATTGAGGCAACCTCTGTAGTTTATAAGCCTTGGGTGTCAACCAGATAGGGATCATTTGGCACCATCGGTGTAGTAGCACGTGCCAGTCGTATGGAGCGCTGTATATCGTGTATATCGTGTTGCCAACATATGCATGATACAACGTTGTAATTAAATTGCAAACATATCACTATATTTAGTCAATAAATATACACATAATTCCTAATTGACATTTCCTTGCAATTATCTTGCTCACAGACGATAATTACGGCACTTATCATTAAATAAACATTATTTCTACTAGGTTGGCGGCACTGACCATGCCATGGCGGCTCTGTTTATGACTTGTATGTAATAATATTGGCCGTATACAAATAAGCTAAATAAGCTAATGTTGTGTTCTATCTCATCTTTCTTATATCAAATTGTCTTCGTGGTAATGAGAAGTGAACAGTTCTTCTTCTGCTACGGCGAGTAAGTACGCTTATTTTAAGTTTTGTGTTTCTGTAGTGGCTGTGAAAAATATAGGCCTAGTTTTGAATTGATATTAGACGCAGGTGACATTCTACTTGACATATCAATTAACTTTCACTGTTATTTATCCCATAGGTAGACCTACCAAATTCTGTGAACTGTGCCTATCACCGGAAGAAGGAAAAAAACAAATCGTAAATCGCTGTTCTCGAAATAGCAGAGGAATATATGGCAATTACTCTCCTAAGAAATGATCCAGTCTATGACCAGGTAAGAAGTCTGTGTTACCGTAATGTTTTGGCAGTGGGTAGTGGAACTAGGTACTGTGGGTTCTCGTAATGGATTTTTTTAATAGGCCTATAATGTAGACCTACGGTAGAGTACAAGATGAATAAGGTTGGGTTCCATAAACCATTGCAACAACTTGATTACAACTCGCAGAAATATTTAAATGAGCCTATTGCATGTGTGTACTGAAGATCTTGAGGAGTGTGAATAATCAATTAATTAATTTCACATTGCAATAGAATATAAATCTCATGATTCATGACAACGTGTCTAAGCTTTAATTTTTCCCCTTCCTTGAATTTCAAATTATTACAGTATTCAAAACAGATCAGTTCAGTTAGAATAGGTAGTAATGCCATGTAAGACTGTAATTACAGGCTATTAAAACTTAACACACACACCCCATGGTCTAATAGGTCTAATGGCCTATATCATATAGTCTTACCAATGTGTAACTATATACATTAATGTGTTCTTGTCCTGTGGAACGAAGTCCAACGTGAATATACTTATGCTAAGTCATGGTGCTAAAGTAGTCGACTCGTGTAATGTTCTGCGACCCAAATACCATTCAAATGCACCTGTCCTCCTCTAATAAGCCAAGAACAAACAAATGTGTAGATGTGTTTCCTTGCATATTCATGCTATGGGCACTTTGTATTTATTTTTGTAGATACACAGGAAAATAAGCTGTACGGTTTATGTTATGGTAGGAATGCAGTGTTTGGGCTGGGTGTTCAGTTGGTCGAATTGGTAGTAATGGCAATACTGATGTAGGACTGTAATTACAGGTTATTAAAACTTAACATACACCCCCATGGTCTAATAGTTTTAATGGCCTAGGATCATATTATAGTCTTACCAATGTGTAACTATTGACGTCAGAAAAGTTGGATGGCGCAGCCACGCGGTAGAATGTTGAAGCTGTAACATTGTGACTGGTGAGGTTTATTTTCATGGTGAAACATTGATGTCGTGATGGAAACAGAAAGGAATTTGTCAAATTCGAGGAGGTACTGCTCTGTATACGGTTGCAAATCGTATAAAATGGGTACGAAATCTCTTCACTACTTTCCTGTACAAAAAGTTCAGAGAGAAAGATGGGATACGGCGCTGTCAATTGGAAAACGTGTTACACGTTACATGACAGTGTGCAGTCTGAATTTTTGTGAAGATGACTTCTTTCCACAGCGTAAGCACCGATACTGTTGATTATTGATAGTTATTGTCTCTAATTGTACTCACAAGGATTTAGCTACATCAAAAATACTGATAAACTTGTAGCCTAATACTTCTGTGTCGTACATAGAATGTAATCCGTTCTTCGCAAACTTATTTTAGGGGTTCTTCCGATTGACAATAGTCGAATGGTTAGAAAACTTAAGAAAAATGCTGTCCCTAGCCTTAATTTGCCAGAGAATTTATATTCTTGCCTTTAAACAGCAAGTAGGCCTATGTAGCTCAATATTTGCAATATTGAAGTATTATTTGGCTTAAATTGTGTTTTTGTCTATGATCTCCTTACTGTTGAATTTAGTTAATTAATGTGTAAAATCTTAGTTTTAAGTACCGGTTTGGAAACCCATCATCCCAGGCAGGCCGGTAACACCTATACTACTCAGGCAGATGGGTCACTTAGCCGTAATTTAGAAGTTGTAGTGATTTTAAGTATACATATGTGGTAATGTAGCAGGAGACCTGATCGGCCTAGGCTATTCTAACTTTAATTAGTTTCCATTTCAAGGTTTTTCAGTTTTGAGTCCGAATAGTTGGTTTGAAAGTTGTACAACAGTAAGGAGAGTATGTTTTGTATAGGTTTTAATTGGTATTATGGTTTATGTCGAGCTGGGGAGTGAATTTGATTTAGCTTAAAGTGTAGTTTTAGATCTGTTCCGCTTGCTTATGACAAGTTCAAATGGAGACTCCCGCTTTGTTAAATATCTGTATTTTAAATATTTAATTAAATATATTGATAAAGAGGATGCCTCCATTTTAACTTGTCTGTGGCAAGAGATTAATAAATTTATATTCTTGCCTTTGAACAGCAAGTATGTAGGTCAATATTAGCAATATTGAAGTATGATTTGAGCATCCCAAGTAACGCTTCTTTGAACCCAAAACATTCATGCAAATTCAGGGTTGCTGGATTCAATTTATTATCAGGGAGTCGTCCTTTGTGTTATGTGAGATATATACAGTGGCGGATCCAGGCCTTGCGGGGCCCTGGGCGATATGATAAGGTTGGGCCGACAACAATAGGTAATAATAAAAACATCAAATCAAATGGAAAATAGTTTTGCAATAATAATAAAATAAAGAATAGTTACCATACTTTGAATACACTACAGTACATTATTTTAAGAATGAAAGAAACCTTTATGTCCCCTTGATGAAGATTATGTAAACTATGAAATATTAAAATATCACTTTGCGACTTCTTTTCCCGGCTGAAGTCTTATATTATTTCACTGAAATCTAAACTTGCTCAACGGTCACGGGAGGGCATAGCTGCACTGAAAAGAAGACTATGAATTATAACTTAGTTTGAAAAGATTGAAACGTATAATTTATTAATTAATTAAATTTTAAAAATCCTTGGCGCGGGGCCCCCAGACCGCAGAGCCCTGGACGGTCGCCCTCCCCTAGATCCGCCCCTGGATATATATTGTGAAATTAATAAAAACATCGACACCGCTAGGCTCCCAAGTACAGGCTTCATAACTGTAACGGCAGACAGTAAATTAACTATCTACAGGTGGGTAATATTTTTAACTGGTAGTAATTAAGCACTGCATTTAAATTGATTATAAAAATATTTCTATCAATAAAAGAAAATATGTAGTATTTTGCCATCATAAATTAGAATCCATAACAAACGCACACCCTATCACTGTCTTGCTTACGTGTCGTCACTATCTCGCCGCCATATTGCAAACAGCTGACCGTAAGCTCCTCCCCCGTTCCGGACGTCATGTCCTGTGGAACTAAGTCCAACGTGAAAATCCAATAAAACCATGGAACCATTGGCCCGATAACCCCACCCTTATCTGCCAATTTTTATTTTATACTCTTGGTAAGTTAATAAGTGTTAGGTTCTGTCGATGATATTCTGTAACCGCGAGATAGATACAAGACAAATATAATTGATTTATTGTATGCCAATGTAATGGTTGATATACCTATAGGTAGTATTTTATTCCCACACGTTATTTGCAATATTTTTCAACACGTAGGATGCCAATGTCTAAGCTTACATGGAGGGATTTTTTCATCAATTGATTCTGTAATAAGACCACCTTGTGGTGTGGTTGCTGCCACTCCTGAGGTCCTGGGCTAGTTTCCAAGCTTGATTAAGCAATTTGATTCTGGTCTGACTGTTGGAACGGTGCACACTCATCTTTGTGAGGCAGAACTGAGAAGAGGTAGGTTCGATTCTCACCTCGGCCATCCAAGAAGTGGTTTTCCAAGGTTTCCCCACTTCCTCTCCAGGCTAACGCTGGGATGGTTCCCAACTTAAGGCTACGGCTGCCACCTTTCCAGTCCTCACCTGAATTACAGAAAGTATACACACTACTACAGATACCACAATAACATAGATTATCATACAAATCATACACTCCCCCAGGGGCTCACATCTAGTGGGACGTGGGTTGGCGACGATGGGGCCCCAGCTGAGTCCCGCATTGCTTCCACTTACTTGTGCCGGGCTCCTCTCTGTCTTCTTGCATGTCGACCTCACTTGGTCAACTCTTGTTCTCTTCCGACCCCCACGGTATTAGGGTATCCGAGGCCTAGGGAGTCTATTCCTTTCCCGCCTTAATTGGCCCTTGTCTCATCTTTTCTGATGCCCTCCTCCTGCGAGGGGTCAGCCTTCTTTTTCTTTTCTTGTTATCTCCTGCCTTCTGCTCAAGGCCCTCAAGGGGCAGGGTGTATGTAGCCCCACCACCTTTGGTGCACCCTGGATATTGCTACACCCTCAGGGGCTCACGGCTGGTGAGTTCGGGAGATGGCGACCCCGAGGGATTCCTGAGCTGGGTCGGTTTTTCCCCTTTCTTCCATTGCCTCTGGGGCCTTTCGTGGCTCTCCTTCCTTCCAAGTGTCTCGATCCTCATTCTTCGAGGGTTTGAGGGCATTTCTTTTCCTCCTGTCCTTTGTTTGCCTTATTCTCCTTTTGTTTTCCATTTCTTCTTCTAGTAGCCTATATAAGTTTGTAGTTAGTTTCATTTATAGTTTACATTTGATTTTCATCTTCACGATCACCCAAACCATTAGGGGCCGATAACCAAGATGTTAGGCCCGTTAAAACAACAAATATCAACAAATCATACACACTTCCAAATACATGGGGCTAAATGAATATGTTATCGAAAGCCCTAAATGAATTAATATCAAAAACACAATGATTCTTTTAAAATGTAGTTAACTTATAGTAGGTGCAAACATACACATGTCAGCAAATTCAAGTTCCCCATTTCAAGCATTAAGTTACACATTTATTAAGTTTACTGTTTCAACATACACACTGGTATGTGTTGTAGGAATTTGCGGTTCATCGGTGTCAGCCATTACATCAAGGAGGAACTAGGTCCATTATTATGTGCTGGACCCTACTGTTATACTTTGGCAAGAAAGAAGAAAGGAACATGCCTCAACACATACTTTTAGGAGGACCAGATTTGATTACTGTATTTTTGCTAAGTTTGATCTTGGCTCTTGCTGTTATCTTCTCTTCATTGACAACTTTTTAAATAAAACATGATGAATTCTAGCAGTATTGAGTGTTTTTCTTTTGTTTCATTGAAAGTCCTATTTCTCCCTTCCCCTTAACAGCACGTCATGGAATGTACTGTATTAGTGTGTGATGATAATTTTTAGTGTAGCCTACTTACTGCATTTCACCCTTCAAAATTTTTAACTGGATATATTTTAAAGGGCATATAAAATGAACTACTGTATAGATATTTTGTGATATCCAATTCTTTTTCTGTCCCCTAATGTATTTGGCACTAATTACACTAACAATTTTAGTGTGATGAGGATCTGGTTACACCACCTGATCCTTAGCATTCTCTCTTAAAATTTTACTGTTATTGCTAACAGCATCAAGCATTTTAAAATATGAATTTTCTCCCTTCCCAGTACTTTCCCTTTGTAGTTTTTTCTAATAACTAATTGGTTATAGGCCTACTTGGGCCATTTTCAAGCTGAGTAATAATATGCTGCAGGCCTAATTTTTGTCACCAATGCAATATGCTCCAATTGCAACTGAAAGAAATTTAAACATGTATAATAGTGATGAGGTTATGTCCTAAATGCTGTGATTGTTCATTTCAAAGTTCTGGAATTCACAATTTCCCACTTAGTTATTATTTTTATTAATTTTTTCTGTTATTGGTATTTTGAATGTGATTTATTTCTTGTAGATCATATTATTATCTCCACACTTAAAAACGTGCCATAAGTATTGGGAGATTGTGATTTTCGGAACATTGAAGTGGGCAGAGCATTTAGGACGAGAATATTTAGCGGAACGTGGAGAAGGGGCAGGGTGGAGGGGTGGGGGCGGGAGGGTTAGTGTTTACGAGATCTGCTCATAGGTGGCGCTACCGGTCGACGTGTTGCTAGTACATCAGTCAACCGCCAGACAGCGCTGAAGTCTTAGGTACCAAGAATTAGCATGGCTGTTGGCCATCTGTAGCAGTAGGTAATAGGTAATCTGTGACTCTACCCGTGGCGGTACCTGTTGACAAACGGTGTTACTGCCGATACACTTAGACTCTACCCGTGGCGGTGCCTGTTGACAAATGGTGTTACTGCCGCCACACCAGTAACAATAGCAACGCATTGTTAGGTACTGAAAAATGGGATTTCTACGTTTTTCGGTCAATTTTCCAATTTTTCTCTTCATGAAAACCTTCTTCGGACTTGAACGAATATTTAAAAGGAAAAAAAGGCAGTTCTCGAGTTTTGCGCTTAGCAACGCATTTAGCGATTCATTTTTAATGTATAGACTAGCACTCTAGCAGTAGTGCCCGGTTTCGCCCGGTGGATTTATTTGTTTTATGGATGATAATGAATACTACCACAGAACTGGCACATGATACTTAAACTAACATAAACCAATATTTTAAAAATATATCTTTTTGTGGTGGTGGTGGTGGTGGTGGTTGTAGTGGGGGTGATAAGTATTACAGTATAATAGTCGTAACATTCAGGTCAATTTTCCGTAATGATAATTATGAATAGGGAAACAACTATTTACTAACTACAGCACTGACACATGTAATTTACAAACAAATTTACAAAAAAAATAGAAAGAGCAGTAAGTGAAACAAAAGACACTGCCTAGGGCCTATATCTCATTGGCTGTTAGAAATGTAGAGACCAATAGTGTCGTCATTTGTCGCATAGCGCCGTAGGAAAATAATCAGAACTCTTTGGCAAACTTCGGCTGTCCCGAGCTACTGGGGTAGCAATAGTAGCCTATCATTTATCGCCACAAAGCGTTTAACGATGAGTTTCAGAATAAATGAAGGTAAATTTGAAAGCACCAACGCTTATTGCAGCTGATAACCTCAATGTACTGCACCAACACCAGGCATAATATTTTCATGATGATAACTGTTTAAAGGGGCGTACGAAATCTTTTTGTACTAATTACCCCCCGTGACTGCAATTTATAAACAGCGCAAGATGCAACTATTTTCGCAATTCTGCACCAGAACACTGGTAGGGGTGAAGTGATGCAGCCCGAACTGCCCGTCAACAACAGACTCTTACAGACTCTTACAGTTACACTACTACGGACATGAATGGTTCTAGGGCCTTAATAAGTGGTTTTCAAGTTCATTTTGTCTGTTATTCTAAATGTAGGGAATGGGGAGCGTTGTCCAAAATATCAAGTGAACAGTGCTACCAGCAGGGTTTCAAAGTGTATGTAAAATTTGGTGTAGATTTGTGATGAAGGGCCTAAATGCAGGGAATGGAGGGGTCTGTCCAAAATGTCATGCAGACAGTGTTACTCGCAGGGTTCCAAAGGGTAAGTATACAAATTGCCGTTCTGATCGTAGCAACGGTGTAGATGTGTGCCAAAGGGCCTAAATGCAGGGAATGGACTGGTCTGTCATAAATTTCATGTAGGCTGTGTTAATCGCAGGGTTCCAAAGGGTAAGTATACAAATTTTGGTTCAGATCGGTGAAACGGTGTAGATTTGTGCCAAAGGGCCTAAATACAAGGAATGGAGTGGTCTGTCCGAAATTTCATATAAACAGTGTTACTCGCAGGGTTCCAAAGGGTAAGTATACACATTTTTCCTCAGATCGGGGAAAAGGTGTAGATTTGAAACAAAGGGCCTAATGCAGGGAATGGACAGGTCTGTCATAAATTTCACGTAGACAGTGTTACCATCAGGGTTCAGATAGGTGAAACGGTGTGCTTATCACTAACCATAACGCCAGCGCATGCGGATAGAGCTGTTCGGGAGCACTTGTTCTACCGTCTTACTGAACAAAAATCATTCTTGAAGGTTACCTGAGAGGTGTAGCCTAATGCTACATAGCCTAAACTATTCCTCTTGAATCAGGCTATCATATAAAAAACGAATTTTTTGAATCGGACTGGTAGTTCCAGAGATTAGCGCGTTTATACACATAAAAAAACTCTTCAGCTTTATTATATTAGTATAGATTTAGCTCTAAAGTTTTACAATTTAAACTTTATGTAAAAGTGTTACGATGGGCTGATTACTTCTACATACCGGTACTCTTCCCCCTTAAAACAATCATCACCACCAACGAGTAGGCTGGTACTGCTCCCGGCGTAATTATTTCTAGGACCAAAAATGTTGTTGAATATCCCTTGAAAAGATGTTGTTGATACATTAACTTACAAGGGAAGTATCAGATAAGACAGGTCGAAACCGTACCTGACATCTGGCGCGCAGGCATGATGGCTGGCGTAGCTGGACATCCCTGCGCCATTTGGAGTAGTAGCGAAGTGGGGCGTATATGCTGACTAGAGCGTGCGGCTGCTTCCCACCGGCCTTGAGCGCCGTCTGGACTGTCCTTTCCAACATGAACGGCACTCGCTACTTCCCATTGATTTACATGAGAGATTCACCACATAATTTCGGAGCCTTGCAGTTCAATCTGGAGGGTGATTTTCCGTACGTTGTCCTCTTACAACGATGGCGTCCACATTGTTTCAAGATATGTCTCGACCTGTCTTACCTGATAGGTACCGTACTTCCCTTGTTAGGAGCTTTGCGACAACGTGGTCATCTAGTTCCGTGTAGTTGGGTGTGTGTTTATTTATTTATTGCCACAACAGGGCAGTGCCCCAATTACAGTAGCAAACAATTAAACAATTGTTTACACACAGATAATACATGAAAATACATTAAAATACAAGATAAAAATACATTAGAATACAAAATAAAAATTATAATAATAACGTATGGCCTCGGGTGCCTGGTGCAAGCTTAGTTAATTGACACCCAGAGGGTAGCTTGCATGTCGAATTTCGTCATTCCTTTGAACGCTACGAAAGTCAAGGAGGTTAGATATCTAAACTCCTTGACACTACAGCGCTTTCAAGTAGAGAATGGAAGAACTTTGTGTTGGCGTAAAATCCTGAGATTAATTTTGCCAATGAACACGGCCTACTGAATTCAAATGGGTTCTTTAACATGCCAACAACGTATGACATGAGTGTCGTGATTTTTGTCGCCTTCAAAAATCACTTACCACGACCAGGGGCGAACCTGCAATCTTGGGGTTGGTAGTCCGACACTATAACCACTCTCCCACCGTGGCAAGCTAAAAAGAAATTAAAATTAAAAAGTGATAGTTGAAAATTAAAACTTAAAAATTGAAGATTAAAAATTAAAAATTTAAATTTAAATTTAAAAAAAGAAATTGTTAACAAGGAATATACACAAGTTCAAGTCGCAATACCAGTAAATGAAGCATGATTTTTTAATATTTGGTCACATAATGTAAAACTAGATACATATCTTAAGGTACTAATACAATAGCAATGGAAGATGGTAAGAAAGTGAAACCTAAAACTAATAGCAGCTAAATTTAATATCTTCGTTATAGTGAATCATTTTACAACTAAAACTAAGTGTAATTGTCTTCTATAATTTAGCAAGGACATTCCAAAATCTAAATTATTGTCAGCTGAGAGCCTGTTGTAAGTACAGCACATATTCAATATCGGTGAATTTTTATGGAAATTTGTATTAGATTTTTTAACTATTAGGAGTTCTCGTTTTCTGAGACATTTCTTTCTCACCTTGAAATTTATTTGCCCTAAAGTTTCACTCGTGTCTGAGATACCATTGATAATTTTATACAAATATATCTGCTGAGCAATAAGCCTGCGTGTTGAAAGTTTAGTCATTTGGAATTCTGACAACAAGTTAGAGTAAGGAATTCTACAACGGATGGCTGATACAGAGTACTTCTTGTAATATAGGAAGCGTAACAGTTCCTTTTGAAGTCT
This sequence comes from Meconema thalassinum, assembly GCA_946902985.2. NCBI lineage: Eukaryota > Metazoa > Arthropoda > Insecta > Orthoptera > Tettigoniidae > Meconema > Meconema thalassinum. Next base: position 1,721,465,017 of record OX336388.2, on the reverse strand, counting down.
TTCTATGTTATTTATATGTGACTCGTACATTGGAGACCAGACTACCGCATTAAACTCCAGTTTACTTCTCACATATGCATTCAAGAGCGTAATGATTGTCTTTGCATTCGTCAACTCCTTGGAATTTGGAATTTCTAAAAATAAAGCCCAGATTTCTAAGTGCATCATTCACTACCTTATCAATATGATATTTGAAACTCAAATCATGATTTATATACAACCCTAGATCCTTGACCGTATTCAGTCTAGTTAAAAGATTTCCATCCATTCTGTAGCTCGATTCCAAGCATTGTCTTTTCCGACTGAAGATGATGAAATTACATTTTTTATATTAAACAATAAGTCATTGTCTAGGCTCCATTTGTGAATGTTATCTATATCATTTTGCAATTTCTGGACATGCTGCTCATTGTTAATAACTCTGTACACTTTTAGATCATCAGCATATAGGATACATTTTGATTCTTTGATAGAAATGGGAAGATCATTTATAACCTGTGTCAGTGTAATGGTTGCACGAGTGTGTATATTTGGACAGGAGGTGACCGTGGCCATCCCGGCATTCTCCTGGAGTAGAAGATGGATGGAAAAATCTCCAAGAGCCAGAATGTTGACCTGTTATGAATCATTAGTGCGGGTACTTGACTTGGTAGTGAGATGCCAAGACAAGAAGATATCATGTTGATAAGACTATTAACAATTACTGATAACATCAAAAGTGAAATTGATGGCTTGTTTGCGATTTACTGTCAAGAAGAGTGTTTACATTTCAGAGTGAGAGCTCTCGTGACCTAGAAGATAACAGTACTTGTGCTTCCGTAGAAGATTATAAAGCCTAACGGAAAGTTTGAGGAAGTCGGACTTTTGAAGGGCAGGGAGAAAATCCACGGACCTAAGTGTCGACGTCAAACTAAAATTAGAACTTAGTCACAGGTCGTCATAGATTCACTTTTTGGATGGCAATGAAAACGAGACGTCATCATGATCGACTAGAAGGCATCTCCTTTAACAGATTACCCTACCTGAAAATTCTAAAAGTATTTTCGTTTGTATTAATTTAATAATTTAGAGTCGTTGTAATAATGCCCAATATGACCCCATTTAACCCAGGCGAAGAAACCTGGAGTCCTACAGACATCCTTATTAGGTACAGGAAGTTCTTTATCTATTAAAAAGCATTGTGGGGTATTTATTAATCTCATGTAATTTATTTCAGGATTAGGGCATAACCCAGCTCCTTTTGGGTACATTCGTGTTGACCGACTGAAAAGCAGGTGAAAAACCAATCGACAAGCTAACGGATATCATCCGGGAGATTTGTGAAACAGAGAAACTTCCCAGTGATTGGACATCGGCCCTGATTCACCCCCTGCACAAGAAAGGTGATAAAGCGGACGTAAACAACTATCGTGGCATATCACACCTCTCGATAACATACAAGATTCTCGCGAAAGCGCTTCAAACGAGAGCGGAAGCACAGCTCGATCAACAACTGGGCGAATACCAAGGTGGAATTCGAAAGGGGCGCTCTTGTGTTGAGCAAATCATGAATCTAAAATCAATTCTATCGTGCATGAATCTGAGAAGTTTGTTATGACCTTTGTTGATTTCAAGAAGGCTTACGACTCGCTGCACAGTGGGTCAAAATCGAATTCTAGGAGGACAACATTATTTACTTTCATAATTAAAAATTAATTTAAAAAATCAAAATTTATTACTTCTACAGCATTCTCATATAATTGCCGCTCACTATTCTGGGATATAAACGCATCTTAGTGTAAATCTGTCACCACTGTTCGAGCAGTCTGAATTGGAGGGTGAATGTAAGTGGCTGTGGTTTGGTTGTCTTTGTGGTTAGTGTGATGCTTTAAGATGGAACATGCAGCTGAAGTTATGGTCATTGTAACGTGTTTCAGTTATTAATGGGCTTAATTGTTACGTAGTTATAGCTATATTTGCATTATATAATATTTAACTATTATTTTTAAAATTATATATTCACTTAGATTTTTAGTATGTCGCGTCACTCTGCGTCACTTTCTACTTAATGTTAATATGTAAATCAAGTCTTGTAGTTTACGCCTGTTATAAGATATTTTGCATCTTTTTGCAACTTACTTAGTTATTTTAAGTTTTAGAAGATGCCACGCAACCAGTTCTCATACGTTTACAACTGTTTGAAGCACTGGGTTCGACGATTATGTCAAAAGTAGAACTTTTTGACTTGGATAAAAGTAAATTAGGGGTAGAAAAATGTTCTGAAGAGATAACTGAATGCTCTATCCAACTCCTAGTCATAGCAATTTCTTGCATGTGTAGACGTAGCTTAAAAAGTCTTAACTGATGTTTATTATGAAGTAAACAAATTATATACGTTGCTTTCACTCTAAATTCATGATTAAAAGGTAAAAATAATTTTGTCCCCCTAGATTTTGATTTTGACCCACTGTGCGCTGGATCGAAGTACCCTGATCCAGGTTTAAAGAGAATTTGGTTTACATAATAAGACAAGAGCAATCATTCACCAATCCCTGTTGGATACAGCTTCCAAAGTGAAATTCAGGGGAGTGTTTTCTGAATCCTTCGCAATAGGGACAGGGGTGAGACAGGGAGATGGGCTCTCGCCTCTGTTATTCAACTGTGTTCTTGAGAAAGTTATTCTAGAATGGCGTAAAGAATTGTGTATGGATGGTGTAGAGAATGAGGTCAGACTAGGTTGTAAGAATAAAAATCTGACAATCGACTGTTAAGCTTTCGCAGATGATGATGCAATTTTCTCTAATTCTCTTGACACGGCCACACAACAAATCAATCAATTACAGGTGCAAGCAGCAAAGGCAGGTCTTCAGATTGCATTTCAGAAAACGCAGTTTATAACGAACATCAAGCCAGAACCCAAAGAACTTATGGTGAATGGAGGACAAATAACACAGGTAGAGAAATTCAAATACCTGGGTGAATGGATTGAGCCCAACATTCGTGAAAAGGAAGCTTTCGTGACACGGATTAACAAAATGGAAATGGCTTACCATTTAATCAAATACATTTACAAAACACGATCAATGTCCTTGAAGGGCAAACTGAGGAACTACGTTACCGTTATTCGCCCGGAGGCGTTATATGCATTAGAATGCCTGGCGATGAATAAGAAAGGCCTGGCAGAACTACTCGAAACCAAAGAGAGGAAGATTCTGAGAAAGATCCTGGGCCCGGTCAAGGAACGAGGAGAGTATAGAAGACGACACAACGATGAACTTTATCTACATGTGGATAAAATAACGGACACCATTCGCAAAAGAAGACTCTCCTTTTATGGCCACTTAACACGAATGAACTCTGAAAGATTGTCCAATCGAATCTGTACCTACTTTGTGGGAAAGAAAACCAAAGGGATCTGGTTTACAGAGGAGGAAAAAGACCTACAAGAACTGGGGATATCACATGAGGACATCTTGGAACGTGACTCTTGGAAGAAGAAACTTGGGGAGATACAGAGTTTTCAGCCAAAACCTATATTGAAAACCGGCAAGGAGTGGACCGAAGAACGGAAGGAAGCTCACCGAAGAAGAATGCGCGTATACTGGGCCAATGTGAAAGAAAGAGTGAAAGGGCAGTTGAAATAACGTGGTCCATAGACGACCAAAACGATAATAATAATAATAATAATAATAATAATAACGTTGAGATCAAATAAAGAGCTATATAAAAATGTGAGAACATTTCAAGATCTATGAGGAAAATACGACTAGCTTTCTATGGACACTTGAGAAGAATGGGGCCAGAACGCCTACCAAATACAATCCTCATTTTTCAGGAAAGGAGAATGACTCAAGTACCATGGTTGAAAGAAGTTTAACAGGATCTTAAAAAATGTGGCATTGAGGAGGGAGATATTGCAAACAGAAAATTGTTCAGAAGGAAAATTGCGGAGGTGTCAGATCTGTCCGTAGAGAAACCCAAGAGAACTCGAAGGGTGTTCTCGGACGAGGTACGAGCTAGAGTGAGCCAACGAATGAAAGAGTATTGGCGTAACAGGAAAGAACATCAACAGTCAAGGAAGTTCCATAGGAGGTTGAAACGATCCTAAATAAATATAATGATAACAATAGTTCGCTCGTTTCTCAATGTGCCACCCAAAATGAAGTTGCCATACCGTCTTACAAACAAGCCGATGATGTGTTGATTTGTCCCACTTACGTTGTGAAATGTATGCCATAACATATTTTTTTTTACGAGGGACTGTGGAAAATCTTCAGAAAGACACATGTGTAGCGTCCGCACTTCACAAGAGTGTGGGATTCTTACCCACTAAAAACCATATTAACCCTCGGACACTCGCGCTAGTAATAGATACAGCGTTAATCGCACGGGATACATATGTAGCCCAAAAAGTTATTCGATCTGATGGACTCGCACACATTATTTTCGGTGTTCAATTTCAATAATACGATAAATAGTTGTATATATATATATATATAAGTATTCTAAGCTAAATCTGAAGATTTTATGTTGGCATTTATCTTCTTATGGAGAAAAAGTACAAAGTTAAGAGGAAAATTCAATTTTATCGTACATCTTTGGTAAAACTGCAACAAAAATAAAACTAATGGAAATAGAACTGTTAAATTATTTTATGTAAACCTAAATACTTACATTAATGCTTACTTGGATTGGAATTAAACAAAAATAAAACTCGGTTAGATAATTTCCTTAGAAAATCAGCACTTATTGTGAACAATTTCAGTATTTAATTTATTTTTTCTCGAAGTTTTCAAGTTTATTTTTGCCCCTTTGTCTACAATCTATAGCCCAGAAAATACATAAGCATGCTCAAACAAATTTGTTACTCAAGCATTCTGGGCAAATGGACACAATGATCCGAGAAGATCTTCACTGCACTTTGCGCATCTGTTCCTTGTTGATTTATCCCTTCCTTGTCCACACAAGAAGCAACAACCTACTTTATATCCACTACACTCAACCTATCATTACTTTCTTCTAAACACTGACTGATTTGAAAGTCATCTACATGACCGCCTCCAGTGAAGTAACATTTCCTTTGCACGTTCAATTCTGAAACAGCGATGCTCGCGCGGGCTGCTATTGTAGCCTAGACGACTTCTAATGCATCTGGTGTCAGTTTGGTGCAATTGGTTCAGTTGGAATCACACCCGTCTGTTAAATACAGCATCAACAGGCAGCTACAGAGAATCTCAATATTCCTAGCAAAAAATATACTCTGCGCTACAACAAAATAAATCACTCAACACCTGTAGCCCGCACGATTATCCGAGGGTTTATTTTTCCACGATGCGTTCATCACCCCGGAACCGCTCTCGCATTCCTTCAGGGTGATGTCGTGCTTACTTAGCCTTTCAGACTTCTTCTTTCTTCATTTCTTCTTAAGGGCGTTCGTACGCTTCTAGATCCCGCTTTTTCTGGCGAAGGACATCTTCCACATACACTGCTACCCGATCCCTTGATTGCTGGTTTCGTAACATCGCAGAAATAATATTATCTGGTGTCAGTTCTCCCAATTCAGTTCCCACATATTCTCTCTTTATCATCCAATGGCCGCACACGAAGAAGGTGTGAAGTACATCATAGATGTCGTCACAATTTATGCATATTGCACCACTCGCTCCACCCACTCTATGCAGGAATTTCCGAAAATATCCGTGTCCTGTTAGAAATTGTGTGAGGTAATAATTGACTTCACTATGGACTCTTTCGAGCCCAGGTATCCAAGCGTGGTATCATTCACTTGCTCCATTTTCCACAAGGATCACTTTCCCATCTGAGTTGCCATGGCCTCATCCGTTGATTAAAGGCACGCTTCTTTGCACATTTCTTTCCCAACTCTCCTTGGGTACGCCAGATTTCTTGTCGCTGCAATGCAAGTAGGTCTATTGGGGCTATTGCTGCCACCGTGAGGGTTGCCGGTTCAGAAACCGTGCGGTATGCACATGCAATACGTAAAGCTGCTCTCCGTTGTACGGCAGCTATCCGTTTCCGATACCATGTAAATCTCAAGGATTCCGCCTAAATTTCAGAGCCATACAGGAGCACTGACTGAACCGTCGTCATGAGGAGGCGTCTTTTACTTGATTTCAGGCCGTTAATATTGCCCATTAGCCTACTAAGTGCTGTCATGTATTTTACTGCCTTATCTGTCTCTCTCTGAATATGATTCCAGAAAGTGAGCTTGGAGTCAAGTGTCACTCCTAGATATTTTGTACTCGTAGATGTTTCAATCACTGTATCTCCAACAGTCATTGGTACAAGAGTCTCAATCCTTTTCCTTGTCAGAAGAACAATCTCCGTTTTGTGTTCTGTCATAATAATAATAATAATAACAATAATAATAATAATAATAATAATAATGGGTCTCAGGAATCAACCTGGGAGGAGTCCGTGTGGCTCTGGGCAAATGGGAGTGAAATGCGTCGTTGCATGTCACCTGCAACTCAAACATATTGGATTCAGCAAGAGAATCCAACTTAGCCTCTTTCACTCCAAATCCAGCACGTAACCTACCCGAGGTGTCCCCTGTTAAGCCGAGCAACCCAGTGGAAGGTTGGGTAACCACTCCCAGCGGGAAGCTGGGTCGGCGAGCCAATCAGTGCTGGTGGCTCAAAGGCTCACAACCTTGGTAGTACTTTGGCCGGTGTGAAATATCACCGACCCCAATTACAGTTTTTCAACTGTCTCAAGAAAGCATGGAGGAAAATTCAGCAAAAGCTACTACCCCAGGTGGTAACCAGTCCACCATCGCTTTCAGCGATGCATACAGACCTTCGGATTCTGGGGAGCCTGCACCAAAATGCTTGGAGGTGTCGGAGACTCCACTAAAGATCAAACACAAACATCGGAACTTCTTTGCTACCGTTAATATGAACTCCCTTTTGAAGACTGGTAAACTTAAGCATCTCACTGATACTCTCTCCCAACATCAAAATCTTATCACGGTAGTACAAGAAACAAGATTTACAGATGGACATCTTTTTGAGTCTCAGGGGTACAGAATACTTAAAGGCAAAGTTGGTAAACGTGTTGCAAAGAACATCCCTCACCTTGGCAAGGGATTCATTGTAAATAGAAGAATTTTGGACTCGGTTATAGATTTCAGTTCTCCTAACAGCCGAGTAGCAATCCTCTCTTTCCGATGCACGAACAAAATGTATACTATGGTTAATGTACATGCGCCAATTAGTGAGGCAAACATAAAAGAGAAGGAACAGATGAATTTTGGGAAGAACTGGAGGATATAATGGCTAAAATTCCGGTCAAACATATGATTATCTTTCTTGGAGATTGCAATGCTCAACTTGGCCGTGAAAGAAAATTCCGAAACATTGTAGGAAGTTACCCAGCTCATTACAGAACCAACCGCAATGGAGAGAGACTTCTGGAGCTCTGTAAGGCGTTCAACCTTGTTATGAAATCTACTGCTTTCAAACACCTGCCAAGAAAGCAGAAAACGTGGACTTGTCCAAATCCAAAACTTGGTGAATTCAAAATCGATCATATCGCTATTTCACGCAAGGCACACCGAGGGATCCAGAATGTAAAAGTCCTGAGAAGTGTAAATCTTGATTCTGATGATTACCTTTCCAAAATCAAGATTAAACTTCTTCCAAGAAATACCAGGAGGGTCTGCCGAAGAGAGATCAACATGTTTGACACAGAGAAGCTACACTTGAATCACGAGTTTACTGAGAAGCTTGAAACTTTGGATCCACAGAACTGGGTACAGCTACGAGATGGCATGGTGAGAACAGGTAAAGAGATAGTCCCGCTAACAAAAAGAAGGAAACATCTCTGGTGGACCAGTGAATGTGAAGCAGCAATAAGGCAGAGACAACTTGCATGGCAGAGATGGAACTCTCAGAAGAATTCAGATAACTGGGAGAGTTTTCTGTTAATGAGGAAACATGCTGCAAAAACCATACGTGGGGTAAAACGTGCCTACGACAAAAGTCAGTTGGAAAAGATTCAACAAGACTTCAGGAAGAACAACACTCGAGATTTCTACAGAACCTTCAGACAGAATCTCACTAAATCCACCTAGCCTACACTTCAAAGATCCTGAGGGAAAAACTGCCTATAATGACAAGGACAACTGCACTATCCTGGCAAATTATTTTGAGACTCTCTTTAACTGTAAAAGCCCAGGATCCTCATTCTCATTTGAAGACAATCCAAATATAAACCTGGACTCTACACCACCAACCAAAGAAGAAGTTATGCAGATCATTCAGTCACTGAAAAAAAAATGGCACCAGGCGAGGATTCAATATCGACGAATTATGGAAGTATGCTGGCGACGTAGCTATCGATAAACTAACAGAAATAATTAGTGAGATATGGGAAAAGTAGGAACTCCCTATTGATTGGACATCAGCTCTACATCACCCTCTTCACAAAAAAGGTGATAGAACGAATGTGAACAATACCGTGGCATCTCCCTCCTTGCAATAACATACAACATCCTTTCAAAAGCCCTTCAAACTAGAGCAGAGGAACAGTTGGATCCACAATTAGGGGAATATCAAGGGGGATTTTGGAAGGGACGATCATGTGCCGAACAGATTTTGAACCTTAAATCTATTCTTTTATATCTGAAGCTTAGAAACAAACAGTTTGTAGTGACCTTCATTGACTTAAAGGCTTATGACTCTATCGATCGACCCACCCTATTTGAAATACTGAAAGAACTGGGACTGGACAACAAAACAAGAGCAATTATTCAGAAAACCTTAACCAACACTTGCTTCCAAAGTGAAATTCAGGGGAGAAATTTCAGAGCCCTTCGAAATCAAGACTGGTGTAAGACAGGGAGATGGACTATATCACCTTTGCTCTTCAACTGTGTGCTCGAAAAAGTCATCCGGCATTGGCGAAAAGTAATGAATATTAACAAGTCTGAAAATGGAGTCAGATTGGGCTACAAAAAACAGAACCTGATAGTTGACTGCCTAGCATTCGCAGATGACCTCGCAATTTTTTCAGATTCCCTCGATGCAGCCGCAGTGCAAATTAATGAACTCCCGATTCAAGCAGCAAAAACGGGCCTTAAGATCTCCTTTGAAAAACAGAATTCATCACTAATATCAAGCTAGCGCCAAAAGAGCTGGATGTAGGACAGGGGAAAATCAAGCAAACGAAAGCGTTCAAATATTTGGGTGAGTGGATGGACTACAATCTCTCAGCGAAGGCAGCGTTCGAGTCACGAATCAGGAAAATGGAAATCGCATATAATCTAACAAAGGCCATTTACAACAAGAAATCCATATCAACAAATGCCAAGTTAAGACACTACCAGTCATCCGTCCAGAGGCTTTGTATGCTGCAGAGTGCCTTGCAATGCATCGCAAGGGACTAACAGAGAATCTGGAAGTGAAAGAAAGAAAAATTCTACGAAAAATCTTGGGTCCAGTAAAAGAAAATGGGGAATATAGGAGACGGCACAACCACGAACTTTACACCCACGTGGAAAGAATAACTGATACCATGAGGAAACGGAGAATTGCCTTTTACTGGCATATAACAAGAATGAACCCAGCACGATTGACAAATAGAATTTTCACCTAAGTTACTTCCTCAAAAAGAAAACCAGGGGAGCTTGGTTCACTGAGTTGGACAAAGATTTACAAGAAGTGGGAATTACAGGCAACGATATTTGGGAACGTTCCACCCTTAAACAAAAACTAACAGCACACCGATGTTTCCAAGAAAAGCCAAAGCTTCCAACTGGCAAGAAGTGGACTGCAGAAAGGAAACAACAGCATAGAGAACTAATGCGTAAGTACTGGGAGGATGTTAAAGCTCGATGCAGCAAGAATCAGTTGAAATGACGTGGTCCTTAGATGACCGAATCGAAAGAATAATAATAATACGGACTATCACCTCTTCTCTTCAACTGTGTTTTAGAAAAGGTCATCCGAGAGTGGTGGAAGGAAATGAAAAATTCAAGGGTAGAAAATGGAGTAAGCCTAGGGTACAAGTAAATGAATCTTACAATCGACTGTCTAGCCTTTGCAAATGATCTAGTGATCTTTTCAGATTCCATTGATACGGCAGAATAACAACTTAACCAACTGAAAAATCAAGCACTGAAGGCTGGGCTTCAAATCTCCTTTGAGAAGACACAATTCATGACAAACATAAAATAAGCGCCCAGGGAACTGGAGGTCGGACCAGGAAAAGTTCAGAAGGCAGAAAAGTTCAAATAACTCGGTGAATGGATAGAGCCTAACCTATCAGAGAAAGAAGCCTTCGTGTCACGCATTAATAAAATGGAAATGACATACAGCCTGATTAAAGACATCTACAATAAGAGATCGATATCCTTAAACGTCCAAATTAGACATTACTGCACTGTTATTCCACCAGAGGCTCTGTATGCGGCAGAGACTCTAATAATGAACAAGAAAGGTCTAATGGAAAATCTAGAGGATAACGGAAGGAAGATTTTGAGGAAAATCCTGGGTCCCATCAAACAAAACGGTGAGTACAGAAGGAGTCACAACCACGAATTATACAAGCACGTGGAGAAGATCACTGACACGATTCGAAAAAGAAGGATTGCATTTTATAGCCACGAGGCACGAATGAGCCCAGGCAGGATATCAAAACGGATATTGATGCACTTTCAAGATAAGAAAACCAAAGGTGCATGGTTCATGGAAGTTGAGAAAGAACTACGTGAAATGGAAATTTCCCCTAAAGATATCCAGGAGCGTGTTCCACTTCAGGAAAAACTACGTACGCACAAAGGTTTCCTGGAAAAGCCGAGGCTGAAGACAGGGAAGTTGTGGTCCCAAGAGAGAAAAGAACACCGGTGACGGATGCGGGAACACTGGGCGGTAGTTAGAGCTCGGGAGAAGAGACAGTTGAACTGACGTGGTCCCTAGTTGACCGAATCGAAGAAAGAAGAAAGAGTAATAATAATAATTTTTTAAACGCACTCACTACTTTTATGTTTTTCGAGGATGTCGACTTGCCGGAATTTTGAGTTCACATGATTATTTGCTTATACGTGCCATTAAATGCATCGACATAAGGCTGTCGTATTTCATCACCTTCATTTACTTTAGACAGAACCTACAGTAGATCAAATCTTCATGAAGGATAGCACTCTACGACCAGAGATTTTGTTATTGTTATTATTATCATTATTATTATTATTATTATTATTATTATTATTATTATTATTATTATTATTATTATTATTATTATTATCTACATGTGGTGCTAGTGTTGATACAGCTTTCTATTACCGGCTGATATGCAAGTAATGACGACTGTAATAAATACACTATAAAATTTAAAACATGCATGTAGTTTATCGGAACCCTACTGATGCTAGAAAACCTGTTAAAGTTCACATTGCAATAAAAGCATTTCGTAGCTGTGTGCTTAGCATCGAGTCCCACGTGCATCACGATTGCAGCAAATCCGGTGATTGGAGGTCCAAACTGAGCACCGGAAGTGGCCGAGTTTGGATTTTCCCGGATTATTCCACGCGTTTTCCAAGCACATGCCGGGATAGTATCGTACTTGGAGTCCCGGGACACCAACCTCATTCACGACCCTAATAACTACAGCTAGACATACTACTACAGTCACCACAGAAACACAGTTTATCAGAAAAATCCAACACTCACCCAACTACAAGGGGCTGATAAACAAATGTCCTAAGCCCCTAAAATGAATTAACAACAACCATCACAACAAGCTTGCAAGTCTCTTCCATCATCATTGTTACCAAAAATATTTATTTATTGAAAGTCGTCAACAATTGGAACCCAACTTAAAAATAAATTACATTCATTAAATATATAATCTCTAATGATTAGCTACGTGCTGGACGCCAAAGACACCAGGGCTGATTGTCGAAATTATTTTATCCTTTACATGAACATCAATCAATGACTTCCACACTCACAAAGTAGGCTACATAATACTACCAGTCCTAACGTCTCAAGCCATTGCGTGCGATTTCAACAACAACAACAACAACAACAGTAATACAAATTTCCTTAGGAGACAAGTACCGCTATCCTCATAACAGCTGATACCACCCCTCAACCAGTAAGGTGAATGCTCCAATTACGCAACAACTTCCCCTCCACGCGTCGTCCCACCTCGCCCACCTCATTTCCCCCTGACTGCTTTTCCACCTTCTGCTTGAAGAGTTTCTGAAAACCTTGACTTTTTAATGTTCAATTTAAAGATAGTTGACATGCTTTTTTTTTACCTAGGAAGCTTAGAATAGTCTCTTCTACCACCAGTGTAACGGACGTCATTTATAGACTATCAACTACACCCTGTATAGGCCTATATCGTAATCACAAGTAATTTATTTCAGGTTATTTTTCACATATTCCAGTAATTGGAATTATTTTGTGTTGACCAACTGAAAGCTACAATATTAATTGTCAATAAGGCAACACTGAAGAAAAGCTTCAAAGCTATCTTCATAATCATTTAACGCACAGCTAACACTGTGTTTATATTTTTTAAGTAAATAGGGATATGTGAACGCTGGGAAGAAATAATAAACCTTGAAAAGATAAACATTCATATTTCGTTTCCATGGTACCAGATAGAACGTACAAGAAGTTTTCGCTTTTCTGTCAGTAGGCTGTGGGTTTTGTTGTTATTAATGTACTTTTATAAGAAACCTGGTATTCCTTTGAACAGGCTCGTATTTAATGAAGACATTTCCAAACTATGGCACGAGGTAGATTCGCAAATGCTGTTCAAGGTCAAAAAATGTCCCTTTTTTAAAGTGATTAAAGAGAAACTAACAAAAGAGATGAACGTTAGTATGCAACTTACATTAAACCTATCAATCTGAAATTTGGTGACTGGCTGCGTGGCTCAGCTGTAACGTTCTCGCCTGATGTGCACAAGGTTGCAGGATCAAATCCTGGCACAGTCAGTTGGCATTTGAGCGTACAACATTGCGAGGGAGAGGTGTCAGTAGATTTACTGGCACGATAAGGATCCCCTTCGGAGCAAAATTCCAGCACCTTGATGTCTCTAACAGTCGTACAACTAATAGCATTAAATTGAACTTTGTTGCAGTATAAAGTTCTAAATTAATTAGTCGGTGAACAACCGATTTTAATATTTTATATATTCTAGATGGTGGATACTTGTAAAATTTAACATGATTAAAGTTATAAATGTGGCTATGTATATCCGTCATAAAAAGCTTCCTGATTCACAATTATTTTGATAAGCCTTGAGCTAATGGAACGTAAGTTATCGATTATAATACCGGTACTTGAAAATTACGCATTGTAGCCATATGGAAATTAATTAGCAATGGAATGTTTAACGTAGCCTTCTAATTCCTCTAGTACAGTAATATGGTACATTAGATTCGCATTTAGGAGAGATCTGATGATTGGTTCAGCTGGTAGCCAACTTAGGCGATGGAAGTTCAATTACGGTGACAGAGAAAGGAGGACTTTCTTCTGTGCACACTTGATTTGAATAAATCCAGATCGATCGACAAAAAGATATGACAATTTTTATTTAAAAAAAGACCGTAAATACATTGGTTCTTTGAAGTAAAAAAAAATACTATACAATTAAATCTCATTTTAACAGAGCCCCACTTATTTAAGGAAAGGAGTAAGGAGCGTAAGAGTTTCCAGGAAATAGAGAAAAGGCAAGAGAAAATTGTCTGAAAGAAAGAAGGAAATAAATAAATAAATAAATAAATAAATACATATTGGAGAAAGGAAACAAGGAGGGTTATTTATATCACGTGGTCCACAGTTGGTTAGGATCCTAGGAACAATAATAATCATTTATTTATTTAGCGTATGGCAACACATTGTAAAACACAACACTATTCAGAATACATAAATCACCAGCAAAAATACTACGACATTATTACAATAAAAGCAAAACAGAGAGTGTTAGTGTAACCTACAGTCACAATTGGCACTTATAATGTGAAATTTAAATTGTCCACACACTTAACAGCATCTGGAGTCAACACGAGAAAATCCTTTAAATCCCCTGAGTATGACGTAATACTACACTGCTGCACAATGTGTTGTATGTTCTGGGGTGTCGCACCACAAACACATGCAGGATCGGGAATTTTGTTCCACTTGTAGAGTAAGTCCTTACACACTCCATGGTTTGTGCGAACCCTGTTGGCAGTCTTCCACGTACGTCGAGGCAGATCGAATCCCTCTGGTTTGTTGTGAGTATTTATACTGATTATTACTTCAGCTGGTGCATGCTGGATCCATTTTTGTTCCCATCTATCTCTTATATCAAATCCCTTGTTAAAAAGTTCCATAGCAGATGTTATTGCTGGTTGTCTGGATTTTAACCTGTCAGATATTGCACTTGGGATGAAGTCATGAATGGGAAGGTCAGGGTAGTCTAAATTTTTCTTATATTCACGTACCAAAGCATCCTGTCTTCTGAGTTCAGGTGGTTGAATGTGACTTAAAGTTGGGAGCCAAGCTGTAGGAGTAGTTTTTAGACATCCTGAGATCGTGCGCATAGTTGAATTGAATTGGGTGTCGAGTTTGTTGGTATGATTGCTATTTAGCCATACAGGAGCGCAATATTCTGCTGTGCTATAGACTAGTCCCAGTGCAGAGCAGCGAAGTGTTGTAGCTGTTGATCCCCATGTAGTACCATACAGCTTTTGAAGGATGTTGTTCCTGGTACGTACCTTGGCTGTAGTATTAGACAGATGTTTTCGGTAGGTTAAGGATCTGTCGAGTGTGACACCCAAATACTTCGGTGTAGAATTGTATTTAACAAAGTTCCCATTAAAACATATTTTCAGTTGACGATTAGCCTGTCTGTTGTGAAGATGAAAGCAAGAAGATTATGCTTTACTTGGGCTAGGTGTGAGTCGCCACTTATGGTAATACTGCCACAGGATTGAAAGATCATATGTCAATATCCTTTCAGTTTCCTCTATGCACTTTCTTCTGACGCCAATGGCTAGATCATCTGCATAAGCAAATTTCCTACTTTCAGTATGAGGGATGTCCGCAATGTATAAATTGAAAAGGATTGGTGTGGCAAGACCGTTTGTCAGAGTTCTTCGATTGATGATTTCCTTGCCCAGGATAGCTTGGAAATATCTATCACATAACATATTGTTTAATAACTGGGCTAGTATTCTGCAGGGGATCACTCTTAAGAATTTTAAAAGGAGTCCCTCTCTCCATACTGTATCATAGGCTGCGGTCAGATCAACAAATACTACAGACGTTTTCATACCTTCTTGATAGCCTGCCTCAATAAAAGTTGTAAGATCTGTACAGCTTCTACCTGTTCGGAAACCAGCTTGCTGATGTGGGATATGTTCTATAATTTTGCTACCGATTCGATTTAGGATCATTCTTTCCAGAAGTTTATAGCACGCACTAAGAAGAGCTATAGGGAGGTAGTTTTCTGCCTTATCTGATTCCTTTCCCGGTTTAGGAATTGCTATTATTTTTGTTTCCTTTAGTTCTTTAGGAATGCGGCCAGTCTTCAGAATGACACTAAAGAACCTTGCTAACCATAGTTTGGCATGCGGACCAGTATTCAATAGGAATTCATTATGTATACCATCAAATCCACAGGCTTTCCCAGCTGTTATGTAGTTAAGTGCTATACTAACATCCTCCTGCGTAAATGGTCGTGAATATTCTGTATGTATTTGACAGTTAGCTTTGATTCTTCTGAGTTCCTGCTTTACAATTTGTGTGTGCACTTTATCTCTAGGTAATCTTGATAAAGAGACGATTCGGTCAGCAACTTCGTTAGGCGTTACCAGGTTTTCCATCCTCTGGACAGGTGGACTGGTTCCAAGCTTCTTCAATACGTTCCAAGCTTTTCTACTGGAATGTTTGAAGTCAAGATCTTTTGTAGTGTGCATCCATTTCTCACGACGAGCTACATCGAGTGATCTGAGCAATTCTTCTACAATATCAGTGTCACCACTTCTGAGATATTCTTCATAAATAACCTCACTTTCTTTATTCCGACCAGGAACATACTTCTTTCGATACCTCTTGGGATATGCTTTTTAGCTGTTGACACAACAGCACCGACCAACCGTTTATAATTACAGTAGATGATATAGGTGTTAGCCATCTCAATGAACCTTACCATGGACACCAAACGCTGCATTCAAGGTCATTATACGATGAACTTAGAAGATTACTGGTCAATATAACTTAGTTATAATTAACCTGCATATAAGTGAACACTCGTTGTGAAACACACCATGCATGCTCATGGGTCACCTTCAAGTGTATACTTATCAGTACTCGAACCGCACTCGCTTTGATGATAAGATAACTGGTGACGGGTTCTTATATAGTCGGTGTAGGGGCAAAGTTAGATGTAACTGGAGTCGGACAACTTCAATAGGTAAGTGGTTGAGGTTCCTTGTTGTAGGATGCCAATGATTTGTTACTGAAAGGTCATATTTAAACAAGAGAAAGATTCGCAAAACGAGCAACACTCCACTCACCAAAGAAGAGTGGAATAAAAAAAAAAAATGTAATATAATTATTGTGCATTTGTGATCAAATATATAGAACTCCTGCTGCATTCGTTGAACCAGACACTGGAACTTCAACGTGTGCCTTAGGTAATGACAAATTAACTATAAATATAGGTATTTTGCTATTCATATGCGTTCCAATTGCCTGAGTAATTATTATTTATTTGTTGAGTAAGACTTGAAACTATGACCACACTCAGGATTCACACCCGCTGCCCGGACAGGTAAGTGTAATAATAATAATAATAATAATAATAATAATAATAGAAACGCGCACAATGTGCATAGATATAATTATAGATGATACAGAAACTTGATAATGATTCAAGTCTTTCAGGGCAAGTTAGTACGTGTTATTTATCACACCTTTCTTTACACAACTCACACAGTCTGCACTCAGCATATGAAAAGTCTTAGTAGCACACACTTTATAATGAAAGCCGTGGGTTGCTATTCTGGTCACTAGGTGTCTCAGTTCATAGTCAGCTTTGAGGTCATAGCTTCAGTGATGTAGAAGTCCTCCCATATTCGACTCTTCTTGAATTTGGTTCTAATAATTCAAACTCATTATACGCAAGGGTAGACGGTAACATCATTTGTAGTCGATGTTCGTGCTTGTAGAAATATACTCTTAGCAATACATAGAATAATCTTGATAAAGTCGTTCTGGATAGGCAGAGCATTTTTTAGCCTACCTTCGATATTTGCAAAAAATGAAAGTAGACTTATGAGATCTACACGGGTCAAAAGTTGTCACTCGGTCTGGGTTTGAATGTGTGTGTGACTGTATATATCTGCACCCCCTATCAATTCAGACACGACGAAACCGAATAGACCGACATTTGGTACAGAGGTTGCACTAGCAAAGGACACCTCAGTGTCATGTTTTATATCGCCGCCATCTTGACGGAAACATAATGGCGGCCACCCAAAACTTAAAGCTTAAATCAAATTACGAATCACCCAATCATCTGATCTCTACCAAATTTTGCATAACATATCTTCATGTGGGAAGCGTCTTTTGACCAAACTACAAGGTTATCAGACAAATAGTTTGAAGATAGTGGCCGCGTATGTGTGCAAATCGATCCCCCCTATCAATTCAAACACAACGAAACCAAATCAAACCACCTTTGGTACAGAGGTAGCACTTATTGTTTTAAATTTATCGTATGGCTTTTAGTGCCGGGAGTGTCCGAGGACATGTTTGGCTCGCTTGAGCCTGTAGCTGCTTCCAGCGGACACCCTTAGGGTGAGCTACAAGTCCCATTCAATTTCAAGTAGTTCCAACGTTCACTACCAGATATCAATGATACCTAGTGGTGAACGTTGGAACTTTTGATAGAGCGTTCCGACGAAATCCAATCTAACAATTTAGCTTCACACATGTTTAGTCTGTGGAAGGATCTTTTACATGCCATAAATCTATGACATGGGACCGCCGGCTTTACTCCCCCTCCGAAGGAAGGCATACTGAAGGATTTTTAACGCTCTTAAAAAATCCGACGACTTCGGCCGGGTTTGAACCCGCTATCTTGGGCACAGCAGTTCAGCATGCTAACAACTACGCCACCGAAGCTGCTAGAGGTAGCACTAGCAAGGGACAACTCAGTGTCATGTTGTATATCGCCGCCATCATAACAAAAAAGAAATGGTACCCACTCAAAAGTTCTGAGCTTAAGTCAAATTACGACTAACCTAATCCTCCAATCTCTACCAAATTTTGCAACAATATACCTTAATGTGGGAAGCGTCTTTTTTTTTAAACCCAAACTACAAGGTCATCAGCCAAATAGTTTCAAGATGGTGGGTGTATGAATCATGCAAGTATTATAGCCTAACTGTAACTTACGATTCAACAAGGCCTGGCCTTACCAAATACGCTCTTCGTACATAGGAAGGTTTAAACTAGCCTTAAGGAGGTGACCAGTAGGATATTATCATTTTAAAATAGAATATGTAACCGTAGTAGCTACTAACAAATCAGGCTGACCGTGCTATATCGTGCTTGTCCGTGCCGTCCCGTTGGGTCAAAATGGAGGCTATTGTTTGCTCGCAAATCCATATATTTCCGTAACTTGGTAAGTTTATATCCTTTTCGGATTGTACTGAACAAAATAATACATATTTAGTATCAAATGGTTTATAGAAACGGCAGAAAACGCTAATGAAATCGTTGATTCCAAGACAAAATATTATGGAGTTATACACTGTTGGGTGCTGAACGTTTACTAAACCAGTTGTTAACCAAGTGTTAGCCTAAGGCGTGTGTGGCATAGTGGTAGCGACCTAGACTCATAGTCTAGAGGTTCGTGGATCAATTCCAGCGAGTTCAGTTTTCTTTTTTCTTCGTTTGTTTTGCATTTATTGATTTATAACTGCATGTACTTGAGTTTGTGTGGAAGTTGTATGATAATCTGTGTCACTGTGATGTCTCTAGGCATACTAGTGTGAGTACTTTTATACGAGGAAGCTCTTGTTGTTGTTGTTGTTGTTGTTGTTTCATTTGAGATGCATGGACATCATGGCCATTTAGCCCCGTGTACTTGGGTGATTGTTGAATTTTGTCTGATAACCTGTGTTATTGTGATGGCTGTATTAGTGTGTGTATGTACAATTCAGGTGAGGATTCAATCTATCAACGTATAATATACGTATAGAACGTTGTATTTCAACAAGCTACTACAACCAACATTCAATTATACTCCTTAAAAAGGACAAAGAGTTTATAACTATAACTATGCATTTAGGAAAAAGTTGGCTATATGTTCTTTACTGAACATCATTTTTCATATACAGTCGCACTTCGTTATCTCGACGTGCTTTCGGAAATAAAAAATTGAAAGCGACATTAATTAACGCGTTTATAGTAATAAATTATAATGAGCGGCCTATGAAATAGCCTGGTGCATATCATTGTTGTTCACGCCTTTGAGCGACCTGCGGGTCGTGATGATGAAATGATGAAGACGTCACGAACATCAAGTCCCAGAGTTGTTTGTTATTGTTAATTCAATTTACAGGCTCGAGGCTTCATGGTCACCAGCCCCTTATGCTTGGGTGAATGTTAAATTTATCTGATAATCTATGTGTCTTTGTAACTGCAATTATTTTATTCTAGGATTGGGTTGTGTGTACCAGGATTTGAAATAAGGTAAGCTTAAGGTAAGATTACTAAGAGGAGTAGGCCTAATCTGGGGATCCACATTGAGGATTGCCATTGTCAGCGCCGGGACTCGAACAATTATCATCCGGACTTTCAGCTTCCCTTGCAATTGCAGTGTGTGACTTAACGCACACATTATGCAGCACGAGCCCAGTTTCACAGAAATAATAATACGGAGGTTCAAAGTCACACTGTCCGAAAGGAAATCGAACCCTGAATATTTAGGACCAAATATACAAAGACAGAACCGTATATTCCTAGTCATCAGGTCAGATATTGCAATCAACCACAGTTTTAGTCTGAGAGGGCCACATCTTATTCACACCTGCATGTGAACCACACAAAATTACAGTAGTAGGCCTACTTAAGAACATGATACAGTCAATTCTATAAACCTTTCTTGACCATCTCGTGGTGTAGCGGCTAGCATTCTTGGCTGTCGTCTGGGAGGTCCGGTTCCGATTCCCAGCTCTGTCAAGAAATTTTATTTCTGGTGTTAGGGCTGGAACGTTGTGCACTCAGCCTCATGAGGAAAAACCGAGAGGGCTTCGATTCCCTCCTCAGCCATCCTGGAAGTGGATTTCCGTGGTTTCCCACTTCTACTCCTGGAAAATTCCGTGATGGTTCCTAACTTAAGGCCACGGGCACCTCTTTCCCAATCATATCCTCAAATTACAAATACACACGCCAGTACAGCCATCACAATAACACAGGTTATCAGAGAAATTCCACACACACGGGCCTACATGACCACAAAGGCCATAAAATAAGAAATAACACACATGCATTTTTGAAACAGGATTAGGCTGAAAGATTTGATGAATTAAGTCACTGGTCCTCTACGCCAACTTCTTGATAGCACGAATGTTTTAGATAGTAAGTTCAATCCTTGATTTATTATCTTTTCTACCCTATCCTCAGCATTTCACTGTACTGTCTTCTTTCAGATCCCACCAAGCCTGTCTCTTGGGAGGTTTGATCACTCCTATACTACTGAGAAGTAGTTACCCTCAATACAGAGCAACTCAAGTTTCAGGCAAGCAAAATGCGGTTCCTGCTGATTTCGTCTCTCCTGGCTTGCTGCCTGGCAGCTGTCTATGGTGAGTACATTACTTGATTGTATTGCGTCGCGTGCTAACGCTTACAAGAGCCATTTCATTGGAAATGCACAAAATATGTCCATTAAGTCTTAGGTCCTCTACGCCAATTCATAATAGCAAAGACAATTATACGTTAATGTTGGTAGTAAGTTCAACCTCTGATTTACTGTATTTTCCCAAAAATTTTCGTTATTCTTTTTCGTGAATGATGTGCCGCAATAAGGATGAAATTTTCGTGAATTGTGGAATGCTTTTGACTCAATTCTTACCGGCAACACAGACGTATGTATTTTTCAGTTAATACGACGAATTGCTATTTGTTCGAAATGCAGAAAATCAGCGATCGTTTGTGAGCCGGATTATTAATACTAAACATTTTGTTGACAGGTTATGATTACAGTGAGGTTCTGTACAAGTCCTTGCTGTTCTATCAGGCTCAGCGCTCTGGTAAGTTGACCAACATGGATCCTCTGGTGTCGTGGCGCAAAGACTCGGCTCTCAATGATAAGGGAAACAACGGCGAGGACCTCACTGGAGGATATTACGATGGTGAGTCACTCATAGATATTATTATTGTTTGTGCAGAGCATGGGGACTTGTCAAGTCGTAGGAAAATATTTTTTTTTCGATTCATAAATGAACTGACGCCATGACACAATTATAATAATAATACAATTATTAATAATGATACGGGAATATGCCTCCCCAGTATGGTACAAGTCAACCCACGCCAGGAATGTAGATACAGCTCTAAACGATACCTGTCGCATTATTACCGGATGTCTAAAGCCTACTCGTTTGGATAAATTGTACAGTCTTGCTGGCATTGCCCCTCCTAATATTCGTCGTGAGATTGCAGCAAAAATTGAGAAGAAGAAGGCGGTAACATCTAAAGCTCACCCTCTGTATGGATACAAGCCAGCTACTTCGAGACTCAAATCAAGGAAAAGTTTCCTCAGAATTACCGAGGCTCTTAAGGGGACACCTCAACAATCCCGAATCCATCTATGGCGTGCAAGCTGCGATCGCTCCTAAGAATGGCTGACACCTAGTGAAGAACTACCACCTGGTCATATGGAGAAATGGAGTACCTGGAGATCTCTGAACAGATTACGGGCAGGCGTGACAAGATGTAAAAGTAACCTGCAGAAGTGGGGTTTCGACATCGAGTCCTCATTGTGTGAATGTGGTGTAATCCAGACAACGTCTCATTTGTTGCAGTGCAGCAGGTGCCCTCAAACATGCACAGTACAAGATTTGCTTCAGGCAAGAGAAAATGCACTGGATGTCGCTAACTTCTGGGCAAAAGTAGTATAGACTCTTGTTTGTTTAGTGTGACTTTGCATTGTATTTAATCCAGTAAGAGTTTTAATGTATTCATATATAGTATTAATGCTGATACGAATAAATAAATAAATAAATAATGATACGCATCGGAAATCCTGATCATTGGAGGCTGATCACCAACTAAAAATTTAGAAAAACAGGAAAGGGAAATCCTCAGGAAAATCTTTGGCCCAGTGTGCATAGAGGTAGTGTGAATGAAAAGGAGGTCTCACGAGTTATACAAACATTCCGAGAAAATGTCAGACGTTACTAGAAAAAGAAAACGATTGAAATTTTATAGACACATTCAAAGCAGCTATTGTATTCAGCGCTCGCCATATTCGGAAGTCACGGTCTAGGCCAGCTCGATGCAAGTACATAACATACTTGTGAAATTAGATAACAGATTATATCACCAGTACAGTCATTCAGGCAGGAAAATTTCTTTGGGAACAATCACCCCAGAATCTTCAGAAATAGGATTGGTTCTACGAGATTCAGAGAAATATGATCATCAGCTACGTAAGCACCAAATACTACTCCAGTGCCATGTCATATGCCAATGCCAATCGTTATCTTTGTACCGACAAGAATCCTTGCACATGTGTGTAAATACTGAATATATCAATTCTACCAGTAGTTATCAGTGTTATTCAATACCGATTTGTCACATGTACTGTAATTAAATGCCCTAATTATTTCTGATGTGTTCTTCTCAAGTGTGCTTAACACCATGCAGCACGAATTACTATTATTATATTAATTTTATTAGTATGAAGGAAATTAGGAGTAAAATCAGTACAGGAAGTTACAAAATGGTCGCCCAACGTGGAGCCGAGGAGACTGTAAGAGTTAGTCAAGTTAAAGTTTGTTGGACTTGGTAGATCTAGTTGGACCAGCACCCGTGTTATGTTTGTACCTTGTGGGTAACAGGCCCAGTTGGTGTTGACTAAGACGTGAGACTTGGGTGACAATAATAAATAGAAACAGTTATAAGAGCAGGGTAGGCACGCAGAGTCCCCCCGGGTATTATCCTGTGGTCGCCGAGTCACCTCCCTCTGCGGAAGTGGCTTCGTCAATTTCGGCCAGTTGTATTGTAAGCTTATGTGTTACGTACAGCCCCGACAGAGTGGCGCCATGATGTTTCATAACGTCGCCTACTTCTGCAATTGCCCACCGTTAGTTTGCCTTACAGAACACAATTAATTTGTTTAAACGCCTATATTTTAAAAATGTATAATTTGTTATGGCCGAAAATTATTCCCTGATAATTCACTTTATGGTCCTATTTGTGGCGTTAGTTCCATGACGAAAAGGCACAGTATATCTTCGTATAATAGGTGAGAAAAGTGACCTCAATGCGTGCGAATGAACGAAACTTATTTCTTACGAAGGAGACACAATCAAAATGTTGAATCTTCAAAACCTTGTTTCAAAGAAGCTACTTTACCGTCAATGTTATTTTTCAAATTACACATTCTGGTCCTAGGTGCATATCCTATTGAAATATGATGCATTCGATAGAAGTGTTCACGAATCAATGTCTGTCAGGTAGCCTACTCAGTCCGGAGGTGGCTGGATCCTCAAAAGCCTAGGTTGAGCTACGGTCAACAACTAGAACATACCTTGTTCAACGTCTCTTTCATATGAGGGGTCATTGAAATATCTTAAGATCCCTATCTCTAGAATATTGAAGAATGTTCACTGATATTCTGTTATCTATTTCCACTAATATTGTTATTATATTTTAAAAGCAATATGCATTGGACTTCGTTCTTTTTAAAGCTGGAGACTTCGTGAAGTTCGGCTTCCCCATGGCTTTTACCACGACCATGCTGTCCTGGGGAGTGGTCTCCTACGAGAAGGGCTACACCGCGGCCGGCCAGCTAGATGAGGCCAGGCGGGCCATCAAGTGGGCAACCGACTACTTCCTCAAGTGTCACGTATCCACCAACACGCTGTATGGCCAAGTAGGGCAGGGACAGCCGGACCACAACAACTGGGGTCGACCTGAGGACATGACCATGGCACGACCAGCTTACTACATCAACGAAATTCATCCAGGTACTGATTGTTCCATCTTCAGTACATCAGTTGTCACCCATGATACCAGAACCATTTTAGAGCATTAGTTCAGGGAAAATAGCAGATAAACTGTAGTTATGGACCGCATTACAACTGCACTCTACCTTTAAACCATCAAAATTGGGTAACAGCACGGAATGAGCCTTCCCTCCCAAGATCACCTTCTGAAGTGAACAAGGCCACATGGATCAAATACTTTCTAGGAGACAAACGACAGAATACAAAATTAGAAATAATTTTAGCCTATATTTTCCGTGGAGGAACAGAACAGGATTTCTTCAGGAAAGACAAGAATATGAAGATGATTATGGAGGATGAAATTGAACAACGAACTAAGAATATTTCCTAATGGAGAAAACGCAGTTAATTTAAAAATGGCTGGGGGTTAAATTTAGGCCTAAATGGCAGCTGAGCAAACCCCTCCCCAAGTTTATCATGACCTGTCCTAAGGCCAGAAATTAAAATACCACATCTCAATTAAGCATTCTCCATTACTTTCGTTAAATCAGAACAACTAAATTAACACAACGGATACACAGAAGTTAAAAACAGACAGGACCTAAATATATCACAAGGTGGCCAACTAATGCATCAGCTGCAAATGAAAGAAGAAAAAACATAATACGCAGAGTCCGAAGACTAGTGCAGGAACACTGTACACTACACTCAAGGTTAAATGAAAAATACACTTCATATTATACAAATGAAGTGTAAACACACGCCAAGCAAAACTCAACAACATGAAATCATGTCCAAAGTGTCAAGTTACAGAGTCTATTTTATATGATCTCAGTTAAATTGTTGTCAACTCTCATTCCATTAAAAATAATTTTCTTACCTGAGTCCCTTGATGGCGAGCGTTCATGTCCATCAAATGCCCACGCACAGAGGCAAACACACGAAACTATTACCCGCCCACGTACAGGAGCAAACAGGTGATAATACCTGACGCTACAACTTCATCTGTCAACCACAGGTACGCTGGATATGATACACGTCCCGATAGTACACTCAATTACACAGGCAGCGCTTCTTGGAGAGGGAAATCAATTTAAATTACTGTAGTTCAGAACGAAGTCCCAATACGAACACAACAAATAACAGTCCAGCAAAGGAATACATCGCGACACAAAATTACAAATTGTCGGAAGAGACTTTCCCCAGAAAATAACCTTACTGCATTATTCAACAAACAAAACAAACAGAGCCACTGCAAAGCCCTATATATTACCTTACGGTTACGTCCTTTAGAATAATCGTCAAAACATAAAAGAAATCCCCCAACAAGAGGTTAAACCCAATCCCAGCTTGTCGAACAGTGGACGACAAGGAAACCTATCTACCAAATACACGATATCAACCTTGACAATCACACCATTCATCCTCTGACCTGGACAGTACAGTACAGTTCCCTGATCAAAAGACTTAAAGCCATGAGCTTTGTCACTCGCATGCTCTCCGGTCGCTAACCGTTCGCGAGAGATACCACGCCCATAAACAACGGGGTCCGCATTTAGCGGTACACATAAAATTCGTACCTTAGAAGCGTCATCGCAAACCACAAGCAGGCAACACAATCACTACCCCAGGGTCCTTGGCTATCTACGCCAAAACATTACTTCCACAAATATCATCGCAGGCATTAGCTCTCATTCCAAACGCTGCACACAATACACGTCCCGGATGTTTATAACCAACATTTCTCCCTTAAGTTCTCTGTCGGTCATTGAAAAACAGGGGCAGATGACCTCACTGTTCCACCCCTTACAACAAAAACAACAGCAGCAGCAACAACATAAATAATAATAATAACAAGAAGAAGAAGAAACATCACAGAACAACCCATAAAGTACTAAGCAGGAAAATGCCCCAAGCCAAACTTCGTTTCACAATACTGTACTATGAAACAAGTAGATACTCTCTCTAGAATTGAAATTATTATAGCGAACTAGGGAGCCTCCGTGGCTTAAGTGGCAGCCCTTCACCACTGGGTCCGTGGTTCAAATCCCGGTCACTCCATGTGAGATTTGTCCTGGACAATGCGGGGGCAGACAGGTTTTCTCCGATTACTCCGGCTTTCCCTGTCACAACTTTCATTCCAGCAACACTCTCTACTGTCATTTCATTTAAACTGTCATTCATTTAATCATTGCTCCTGAGGAGTGCGACAGGCTTCGGCAGCCAGCACAGTTCATATCAACGCTAGATGGGGTGGGGGAGAGGGCATCATTCATTCCATCCCTGACCCGGTCGGACGACTAGAACAGGCTGTGGATTTTCATTTTCATAGTAAACTAGCCTCTCCTGAAACACGCTCCTAAATCCAACTAATCAATCACGCGAGAAAATGCTCAGCATACAAGGCCTTTGCATTCAAACAAGATGACGGACACAGAAGGCAGAGCTGCTGGAGCATGCCGCATGCCATGGCCCATATAATGGCTTCCTTCCAACTGATAGATCGTCGTCAGCAGCAGGCTAACAAACAAATACGATAGTACTACTGAATAAGCTTCTTCTCGTCGTTCACCTGAAAATGAAACTTCACGGCAAACTACAGTAGGTACCGTAGGAAGAAATGAAACAGACACTATTTCACTGTTCGTGGATCAATTTACTGTATGTTAATAGCCAAAGACCATAAAAAAACAGCGCTAAATTAACAGCAGTAAAATATACGCATTTCATAGAATTATCATCAATATATGCATAAGATCAGGCTTATAGCTATATATCTGGACTTGCCATCTAAACAACTATGCCGTCCTTCGCGAAATTTTCCGGGTATCCATTTAATCATTTAAACTATAGGTTTACTATATGATGTTGCCATTGGCCACAGTGCCCAACCGCAATGGGCAATTCGGAAGATGAGATGGAGCAGCACCAGGTATGGGTCTTGGCAGTTTCAAAGGGAGTGTTATCTCTTGACCATCTTCACAATTGAATACAGTATTCTGTCCGAAGTCTTGAGCATTAAAATGCAGCTCACAAACCTGCAATTTGCAAAAGAATCATACTAAGTAACATTTGTTGAAATTACAGTACCGGTATATGATTGAGTCTTTCCATGCTGAATGAAGTACATTTGAATAGGCCTACTTTTAATCTGTGTGATTTTTCAAAAATGTCTTCTTATTTAAATTATCCTAAGAGTAACCTACATAAACACTGTAAAATTGTGCAGTGTTTAATTCTAAATTTTTAATTTTTGAGTTAGTCTAAGAATAATCCTGTCAAACATTACCCTATTACTGAAGCCCCATGAGTGAAGTTTTACAAGAGCAACTGCTCCAATGGACGGGGGGTGGGTGATCTTGGGTGGGCTGGTTCATAATAATAGTATGAATCTAAAATCAGAATCATGCATATTAGCCTATATTATTATTAACTTTTGTTTGTTTGTACCATATGTTTACCAATTAGAAATGTGAGCAGAGTGTGTGCTGGGTGAATTGTGTAGGTATCTAGCACCAGTGTCTCATGACTCCACTGTCCTACTGCATAGAGAGAGATGAGTCTGATGCATTTTGGAACTCCAGATCCATGCTGTATTTCATACTTAGGACAATGATACCACATGGTACTCCAGAATATGTTTGATTCTTTCATAAATTAATAGGCTGTGATCGTTACAGTACCTGAGAACAGTCTGCTTGCATTACTGAGCAAAAGGAGATAGAAAAAATTATGAATTAGCCTACAGCAGTGATAATCTCCAACTTACAGGGCTAGCTTCTTTTTATGTTGTCACAAGCACTGTGTGGTACAGTACCAGTACCAGAAGTCTAGCTTTAGAACAAACTATTATGCTACAGGTCTACTTATATTTTATATCTTGTATTTCAACGGTTACCTTCTGTAGGGAATTTCCTATTAAAACATCCTGCTGGGAGCAATAGGGTATCCTGAACTAGCACCAACAGGTAGCGCACAAGCACTATGTGGAATCATTTTGTTCTGTATTTAAAATAACAAATAACACACAATAGCCTGTTACAAACGCTTTAGAGTGAAGATATATAGTAGGATAAATAAGCCGGTTCTGGGGCAGGGGCTAATGGGCAAGATGGCCGCCGCGCGCAACTACCCTATGTTATTCTTATGGAGGGGCCAGTCATAGCTGACGCAAGGGCTAATGGGGAATATGGCTGCCAAGCCCTGAGACCGTGAATGACGTCACAGGGGGAGGTCGGCCGTGTAGTTACTAAATGGAATATTTATTATTATTATTATTATTATTATTATTGTTAGTTTTATTAGGTAATTATTGATTGATGGCTTGCCACGGAGGGTGAGTGGTTATCGTGTCGGACTACGAACCCCAAGCTTGCAGGTTCGCTCTTGCTCGTGGTAAGTGTTTTCTTAAGGCGACAAAAATTAAGACTCGCATGTCATACGATGTTGGCATGTAAAAGAACCCAGGGAGAGGTCGGCTATGTGGTTGCTAAATGGAATTATTATTACTATTATTTATTATTATTATTATTAGGTAATTATAGATTGATCTTGTACAATCAAGACCAGCCTTATATTGCCCCACTTTATGGAGTAGGGGCTAGCATTTTTAGCTGATACTGTAGAGGCTCGGGTTCGAGTCTGGCTCTGTCAAAAAAAAAATCTAGGCTGAGGGTTGAGACGAGGTACACTCAACCTTGTGATTCATACCGCAGCCATTCTGCCTAACCCAACTTTACTTCACCTAACCTAACCTAACCTAACCTAACCTAATCCTAACCTTACCTAACCTAACCAAATCCCACCTTACCTAACCTAACCTAACCTAACCTAACTTCAATGTCAGAATGTACAATACATTTATTGGTATATTGGCTTTCACGGCCGGTGAATTAAAACAGCATTTCTTCTAGGTTTGTGCCGTGTCTTGTGTGGGGTTTCGCCTAGGACACCAAGCTAGGCTCATCGGCGGGCTCTTGGTGTCCCCGCCCGGACCCCCACAGGAGTGACGAACTGCGCGCCACCTCCCTCTATATAAGGTGCAACTGCACCACTTGACTACGAGAACTAAAAGCTCAGGCAGCCTTAACCTCCCTATGAAGGCTTCCAAAAAGATGGTATATTGGCTTTCACGGCCGGTGAATTAAAACTCAGCATTTCTTCTAGGTTTGTGCCGTGTCTTGTGCGGGGTTTCGCCTAGGACACCAAGCTAGGCTCATCGGCGGGCTCTTGGTGTCCCCGCCCGGACCCCCACAGGAGTGACGAACTGCGCGCCACCTCCCTCTATATAAGGTGCAACTTCACCACTTGACTACGAGAACTAAAAGCTCAGGCAGCCTTAACCTCCCTATGAAGGCTTCCAAAAAGATGGTATATTGGCTTTCACGGTCGGTGAAAGGGGGTCCGGGCGGGGACACCAAGAGCCCGCCGATGAGCCTAGCTTGGTGTCCTAGGCGAAACCCCACACAAGACACGTCACAAACCTAGAAGAAATGCTGAGTTTTAATTCACAGGCCGTGAAAGCCAATATACCATCTTTTTGGAAGCCTTCATAGGGAGGTTAAGGCTGCCTGAGCTTTTAGTTCTCGTAGTCAAGTGGTGCAGTTGCACCTTATATAGAGGGAGGTGGCGCGCAGTTCGTCACTCCTGTGGGGGTCCGGGCGGGGACACCAAGAGCCCGCCGATGAGCCTAGCTTGGTGTCCTAGGCGAAACCCCACACAAGACACGGCACAAACCTAGAAGAAATGCTGAGTTTTAATTCACCGGCCGTGAAAGCCAATATACCATCTTTTTGGAAGCCTTCATAGGGAGGTTAAGGCTGCCTGAGCTTTTAGTTCTCGTAGTCAAGTGGTGCAGTTGCACCTTATATAGAGGGAGGTGGCACGCAGTTCGTCACTCCTGGGGGAGGGGCCGGGCGGGGACACCAAGAGCCCGCCGATGAGCCTAGCTTGGTGTCCTAGGCGAAACCCCGCACAAGACACGGCACAAACCTAGAAGAAATGCTGAGTTTTAATTCACCGGCCGTGAAAGCCAATATACCATCTTTTTGGAAGCCTTCATAGGGAGGTTAAGGCTGCCTGAGCTTTTAGTTCTCGTAGTCAAGTGGTGCAGTTGCACCTTATATAGAGGGAGGTGGCGCGCAGTTCGTCACTCCTGTGGGGGTCCGGGCGGGGACACCAAGAGCCCGCCGATGAGCCTAGCTTGGTGTCCTAGGCGAAACCCCACACAAGACACGGCACAAACCTAGAAGAAATGCTGAGTTTTAATTCACCGGCCGTGAAAGCCAATATACCTTCTTTTTGGAAGCCTTCATAGGGAGGTTAAGGCTGCCTGAGCTTTTAGTTCTCGTAGTCAAGTGGTGCAGTTGCACCTTATATAGAGGGAGGTGGCGCGCAGTTCGTCACTCCTGTGGGGGTCGGGGCGGGGACACCAAGAGCCCGTCGATGAGCCTAGCTTGGTGTCCTAGGCGAAACCCCACACAAGACACGGCACAAACCTAGAAGAAATGCTGAGTTTTAATTCACCGGTCGTGAAAGCCAATATACCATCTTTTTGGAAGCCTTCATAGGGAGGTTAAGGCTGCCTGAGCTTTTAGTTCTCGTAGTCAAGTGGTGCAGTTGCACCTTATATAGAGGGAGGTGGCGCGCAGTTCGTCACTCCTGTGGGGGTCCGGGCGGGGACACCAAGAGCCCGCCGATGAGCCTAGCTTGGTGTCCTAGGCGAAACCCCACACAAGACACGGCACAAACCTAGAAGAAATGCTGAGTTTTAATTCACCGACCGTGAAAGCCAATATACCATCTTTTTGGAAGCCTTCATAGGGAGGTTAAGGCTGCCTGAGCTTTTAGTTCTCGTAGTCAAGTGGTGCAGTTGCACCTTATATAGAGGGAGGTGGCGCGCAGTTCGTCACTCCTGTGGGGGTCCGGGCGGGGACACCAAGAGCCCGCCGATGAGCCTAGCTTGGTGTCCTAGGCGAAACCCCACACAAGACACGGCACAAACCTAGAAGAAATGCTGAGTTTTGATTCACCGGCCGTGAAAGCCAATATAGGGTAAACCTGGGTAATTTCGTGATAATTTTAGGATTATTTCATTTAAAGGGGTAAGAAAATAATTTCAAAATTTTATGAGTTACTTTTCATGAAGCTACAATGTTGGTGCGCAAAGCATCAAGTATAAAGTTGAAATTAAATACACATGACTTCGATTTAAAATCGGTTGAGTCTTGAAAGGAATATGTTGGTTATTTCGTGATATCATTGGCAATATCGTGACAACACCTTGATAATTTCGTGATAGTTAAATAAATATATTAAGGAATGCAACGAAAACTTATAATACACATTTATTTAAATATATTTAAAAGAACAGTAATGAGAAAAACAAAACAAGTTTGAGAGATAATTATACCCTTTTAAAAACAACATAGTTCTAGACTAAATACTGTTTATTCAGTCTTCATCAGAACTGATCTGACATCCATCACACATGAAGACATCGTCATTCTCTTGAAATGTGTGCTGGCATTTCGAATGATTCCAGATCAAACAGAAACTGCACTGAAACCACTGAGCCCCAGATTTATTCTTTACATCCTCAGAATAACTGCATCCACAAGATCCACAATCCCAGTCATCAACCTTCTTCTTATTTTTTGTCACGCCCGAGGTGCTTGGTAGTGAAACATATTCCTTGCCATCCTTTTTTGGCCTGCCTGTAAAATTAATATTTCAATCAAAATACTGATTTAATAATAAAGTGTGAAAATGAGCATTAAAATTAAGAAAAATGCTTACCTCTGGCTCCTTGTGGTGCTAGTTCCTGAATTGGAGTTAGACATTTCGCTCTGCCATCCCTCTGCCTGCTCTGCTTGCTTTTGTTCTTCTCGTGGGCTGGCAAAGCAAGCAATTCCTCTTCTGCTGGATGTTTGTCTCGCTGCTGATCTGCTGTTACAGCATTTTCATTCAGCTGATCAGTCAATTTCGAGGTAGATATTGCCCCATCAGTCACTGCGCTAGGATTGAAGGGATAGATCCCTGTATTTCTGAAGCTCGATATTATTGTCTCCGGGCTGAATGCACTGTAAAAAGCAGGCTTCATCAACCTGTGAAAGTCCGATCTTCGAGGCTTATGACCTGGATATTTAGCCAAGTGGCTATTCAGAGATTTTTCCCATGCCTGTTTGAATGGTCGGTAGACACCAACATCTAGAGGTTGCAGAAGGTGGGTAGTGTGTGAAGGAAATGTCAGGAGGAACACCTTGTTCTTCTTTGCTAGGTTAATTACATCTTCTGAAACATGGGATCCATGTGAATCCATCACCAGGATTACAGGTCTCAAAGGTGGTATTGAGGATATGAAGTGATGGAACCATTCCAAAAAGAGTTCACTGTTTATCCATTCCTTAGGAGAAAGCTTCACGAGACTTCCTGGAATAGTATTGTTGAGGAGATTTTCTGTCATTCTAACACCCTTAAAAATCACCATAGGTGGTATCCAGTGACCACTAGCACTGGCACAGACTAACATGGTGTGGTTTTCACCACGATCAGCGTAGGTTCTTCTGTAGATGTATTTTCTACCAATTGCTGTAACAATATTGGCCGGTTTAACAACATACGAGAGCCACGTCTCATCACAGTTCCAAATAAGATCTGGTTTACTTTCTATTTTCAGATCTCTAAGTAAAGTTCCCAGTCTGTCATAGAAATCATTAAGAATCAAACTATTAGACATCGATGACCTATAGGCTGCAATATTTTCTGGCACCCTTAGTGTTAGTCCATACCGAGTTCTAAAATCCTTCCACCACCATTCACCAGCAGCCTGTTCTTCCTCATTAAATGGGTGCTTCCTACCCACTGATACAGCTAATTTATATGCCAACTTCCGAATCTCTATGACCGTCAGACCGAATCCCAATTCTTGCATGGAGAGGATGTATTTATAAATTTTTTGTTCCATTTCTACGGGCAAAGCAAATGGTTTCCCCAATTTTGGCATGCATTCTGTTACGTCATCTTCTCCTTCAGTCCTTTTAATAAAATCCTTTAGGGTAGACCATGGCACATTACATTCCTTAGATGCCCTATACAAAGATACGTTTTCCTCTCTTACCCGCTTTGCCGCTTTAAACAAATTCTCCTTTTCGTACTGTCGATATTTAGGAGGCATCTGATGAAAAGAAGAAAACATGGTATGGTAACTTCGTGATACATTGGTTAATTCGTGATATGTTAATTTACTGTAGTATATATTGCAAAATGAAGTCAGTAGGGGGATGATAGGGGTTCTGCCCCACTTCAGAACCCCCCTTGCTCTACTACTAAGCCTCAGCCATGTTAAATATCTCTTGAACGCATGGTCCGATTTTGACAAATGAGGTATTGTTGGACTCGGGCTGACGTCCTCTTTGCTATGGACCACTCGTTATATTTTTCAAATTTTTTTTGAAAATTTTTGTTTTCGAAACTATGTGATAGTTTGAAAACCAAACAGGATAGAACGTTGTGCCATGGCTCAAACGAACAGTCTTTATGACCTTTATTTTTTGTAATAAAACTTTTTTATTTTTTATATTTTTTTGAAAACACTCGAATTTTGAAAATCCTATATTTTGGAAACTAGGAACTCTACAAAAAAAATTGTTTAACGTAAATCAATGGTCCCTACCCCCTCTACCCCCAAAATAAATTTCAAGTCTCTAGAATGAAAACCTGCAGTAGTGTGGTAGTGGGAAAGCTGCTCCACTTAGGAAGTTGTGAGCCCCTGCGACCTTGGAATGGAAGGAGCCATGCTAGGAGGGCGTGCTTGGATTCGTTTTTTTCGTCTCGTCGTGCTCTTTACGGGAATGTCGGTGTCGAAAATGTGAAAATCTGGAAACACAGTCTTTTTGGGGTAAAAACGTGATTTTAGACTTTTTGTTATATCTCACGAACCAATAACGCTAGAGGCGTGTTCGACAGGTCCAAGGACTCGGGGTAACGTTCTCTCTCCTATGGACCACTCGTTATAATTTTTAATAAAATTGGAAACTCGATTTTGGGGTAAACACATGTTTTTTGTGATTTTGCCGATATCTCACGAAGCAATAACGCTAGAGGCATGTACGACGGGTCCAAGGATTCGGGCAGACGTTCTCTTTGCTATGAACTACTCGTTGTAATTTTTAAAAATTTTGGAAACGCGATTTTGGGGTAAACACGTGTTTTTTGTGATTTTTGCCGATATCTCACGAACTAATAACGCTAGAGACGTGTACGAGGTGTCCTAGGACTCGGGCTAACGCCCCCTTTCAAATGTGGTAGATATTTTTTTTAAAAAAAGATAATTCACAAAGGGCCTAACGCCGTACATGTTGAAAAAAAATCATTACCGTTACCTGTTTATAATGTTTATAAAGCGTGGTGGTTGAGAGAGACGATACGGCTGGGTATGTGTGTGTTTCAACGAACCTGTCGCTAACCACAAGGACCATGCTTAATAGAACAATCGCTATTTCGGCGGATCGGTGTATGACAGAGCGAGCGTGCGTTTTTCCTGATATTTTACCTTTAACGTGTAAACGATGATGAGAACTTGATTCTATGTTGGTCGAAGCGAGTATCGAAAACAAACGAGCAGGAGGTGAAGGTCATTTGAGCTTATTGGAAGGCTCCGATCTGACTTGACAACAGGTGCAATGGAAAAAATGACCAAGACGCTTGAAGGTGAAATAATCTGACCATTGTGGTGGCAGGGAAGTGCGAAAGGCGTGCACACATGTGAAACCACAGGCACGCTAAACCAGTGACATTCTGTCTTGCTTCGTACGTGACAAAATGCAAGTCCATGTGACATTTGATCTACCGCAGGTGTTCACCTTGGACGTTATCTGTCCACGTGCATGATAACTGTTAACAAGTCACATCCTGTTTTGCTTCGTACGTGACAAAATGCAAGTTCATGTGAAATTTGATCAGGCACAGGTGTTCGCCTGGGACGTTAGCTGCCCACGTGCACGATAAGAGAATGTTCAAAGCGTGGGAAAAAAAAAGATTATACATGCAATGTGATATATAAAGACACGTCGCTGACATTTCCACTCGCACTTATGTGACTACTTTTGAACACGCTACAGCGTTGTGTGAAACACTTGGCCTTGTTTAACAGTTTTGGTGTTGGTGGAAAATACTTATTCTTGTTGTGAGGTAGGTATATATTTATTCATTTATACATTTATTGATTTATATATAAATACATGCAATTATTTATTGATTAGGTAATTAATGATTTTATTTATTTATTTGTTTGCAGATAACCGGCATACCTTACATGTCAGAGGGAGAAGAAACTATTGCACTTTTGAGCCCACTAGAAGGGAAGAGTAACAAGTCACTGCAAGTAAAGGTGAGATGATTTTTTTTAAACTAACTTGTTTCATTTTTTTTTGTTTTATGTTTTATTTTATGAAATGTATGTATTAACCTGAATTTAGGTATTTATAGCGGTTTATTTTATTTATTTTTAGAAACTTGGAAAGAATAGCCTTACCGCCGTAGCAGTCGCTGAAAAAAACCAGAAACGCACTAAAGCGAAACCACTGCCAAAGAGTGAACTGTTTAAAACTCAGGTAAGTCCAACTTAAAAATGCTATTCCATTTTACCACTACTGAAAACTCGTAGACAAAAAAAAATTCATTACCTGTACATGACTGGGACAATGATTGCTTTCTTGATTAATGGCTATGTTGTTGTTGTTGACTGGGAAAAGTACAAGGCCATGTTGGATTTTCTAAAAATAAAATAATAAATTTAATTTATGAGTGGTTCCCTATGGACTCAACGAATATCCACAGGTTTGAACATGATAATGTGAACAAAATGACATGACATTCATTTTTGTTTATATATTGGTTAAAGGGAGGGTGGGGGAATGTAAATGACTGTAGCTTTATAAAAAAGAAAATAAGTACATGGGTTACTGTTTGTGCCAACATACAGTTTATTTTTAATGGTGTTTTGATATATTAATGCCAATTAACGTTAACGTTTTATTTACAAGTATTGATTGATTGATTGATTGATTGATTGATTGAGTGATGGGTTATTTTGTTTGCTTTTAGGTGTCGTCATGTGCCATTAACGTAATGAACAGACACTGAACAAGCATGCATTATGCTTTAAAGTACTCTGTGCAATGTTAATAACTTACAATAAGAAAACGTTTTATTATAACACATGGCGTTAGTACCAAATACAACAAGTGAGCAAGTTGGTTTACCACGTGGGTTAAATTTAAAATCAGAACATGATCGATGGTTAACATTTGAATCCTGGCCTGTAGGCTTTTTGTCGACGCATGAACTTGCAAAAGCCGTTTTTTTTTACTTGAACCGAGGAGATGTGGTGCGCTGTGTGTTTTGTCGTATTGAACTTTCACACTGGGAAGAAGGGGATGATCCCTTTAGAGACCATTTGCGATGGTCTCCTCACTGTCCTTACATGCTTGGAAAGCAAGTGGGTAACCTACCCGTGCATTCATTTTACCGAACCACAAGGCCTATGGCCGCTACTTACGTTGCTGAATCACAAATAAATAATAATAATGATGTATTACCAGCCAACGGTAGTGTCGATATATGTGGTCCATATGCCATAGACAGTGTTGAATTGGCGTGTGCTTTTGAAAAATTGGGAGTTTGCAAGACTAAAGCACTAGCACACCCAGAGTACAGCTCTGTTGAAAAACGTTTCGAATCTTATAAAAATATTTGGCCATTAATATTAAAACACCTTACCAAACAGCTAAGTGAAGCTGGATTTTTTTATACTGGTGAAGGGGATAAAACAATATGTTTTTATTGTGGATTTGCTTTAAAGGATTGGCAAATGACTGATGACCCTTTTGTGCAACACGCTCGTTGGTTACCAAACTGTAAATACATGGTGTTGCTTAAAGGTCAGGAATTTGTGAACACTATTCGTAAAGAAAAAGTGATTGCAGCACAAGACATAAAAGTGCCTTTAGAGTTAGAGCACGCGGAGCAAATACATAAGGCTGAAAGAAAAGACTTGTCTCACGAACAGATACAAAAGTGTGACCAACAATTATGTAAAATTTGTTATCAAGATGAACTAGGTGTTGTATTTTTACCCTGTGGACACATGATAGCCTGTGTCAAGTGTGCATTAGAACTTAACACTTGTGCTATATGCAGAAAAGTAGTATCTGCAACAGTTAGGGCATTTCTTGCATAACTAGTATAATTTATTCGCCATGGATAGTGCAAAATCCCTAATTGCACAATATTATTAAAGCTGTTTTAGAGTGTAATAGATATGCTTTTGTTTTGTTTATAGACTACTACAATGAATGTTTTGAATGCTGTGGGACAATCATGTGGCTTAGAGACAAAGAAGCTCAGTGAATTGCCAATGCATATTCCATTCCGCATTATCAAGATTCGGAAATTGAAAACAGCATATGGTGATCGTGTACTTTGTGTATGTGAAAACTTTGAGACATTTCTGCCTATACGGTTTAATGATATGTCGGAGAGTGTTTTTGATGAAGTCAATAATGCTGTGCAACCTGTACACTTAATTTATGAAGGTTTTAAAAACATTAGGTGCATGGTTCGTTTTAATTAAATAAATAAATAATGTGAAATAATAATGGAAATTATAAGTAATGACAATATACTGAAAAAGAAAGAAAATATGTGCATAGAATAGTAATGTTTTAGTGTTTAGTGTTGTCTTTAAAAATATTATGATGAAACCAAAAAAAATGTATATAAAGTTTGTAAATAAATGCAAAATGATGTTACAATGCTGTTTTATTTTATACAAAGTTAGTATATTTAACATTGCAGAGTATACATGATTATGACAATAAATGCATACTGAATACAAGCCTTTCTCACATTATAATAGTCTGTTATAGTTTTAAACACAAGGCTTGTTGTAGATCATTTTATAGCAATGTCCCTTTAATGTTGTTTTCGAAAAGTGGGGAAGCCACAATGGTTGTATTGACATAAAAACCTTATGGTTATTACTATTTAGTCACTTTGATCCCCTTGCAGATCAACAGCAGATGACCTAGTTGTTCCACTCTTTAAAACGACAACAACACCACTACCTCTTGCATAGTTTGTGATGTTGATGGCTCTTGCGACGTGGAAGATGGATTAAAAATAACTTTGAGAACAGGGGTTAAACGTTGATCATTAAACAATGCACTATTTTGAGTAGCAATATGGTTTTCTTGATTTTTTGTCGACGGCAACTGTGTTTCATGCGGTACACTACATTGATGATCACTGACACTTAAAACCTCACTATTTTTACTTTTTAGGTCACCACGACAATGTTTGGAACGTTGCTTTGAACAACGCCAAATAACAGTTCCATTTTTATTGGTTCGTTTCACAATATATGAATATCCTTTATAGTATGCGTAAGGCTTACCATACCTAGTCACTGATACTTCCATATCAACTGTCGAGCATAGACTAAGCTCTAGTAAAGTCAACTTGGTAATAAGAATACTAGTTTAATGTGAGAGCAAATATGGATCCAAAGAGTTCAGGTAAAAGTGAAAGCAAATAAGCAAATATTAGAAACAAGAGTTGGGGTGAAAGTGGTCGCAAAGTGGTAGACCCATTACACAATAATTTCAGCACGACGAAGCTCTTGTTCAATTTCTTTGATTTCCCAATCGTGACCAGTATGGCCAGATTGACGTGAGGCATGCAACAACTGTAGCCGCTGGACGAGCTTATTGGGATTGTGCCAGTATACAAATTTAACAAATGGATTTTTAGGTGTAAACAAAGCATTACCATTATCATGATCATTATCATCATCGTCATTATCATCATCATGATCACCATTATCATCATGACCATCATCACTGTTACTATATAGTCCTTTTTGATCCTCTTGCAATACCACTTTATTTATAGTCTGAGTTGATTTTGACAGTGTTGAAGGTTTCTTGGACGTTGACAACTGTCCTAACATGACGTTTTGAGGACATGATAAGTCCTTTTGAACAAACACTGTACTATCTTTAGCCGCAATATCGTTTTCTTGAACTTGCTTTTTAGCATTTTGATAATTGTTTGTAAACAGTAAGCGTGGTTCGTTTCGAGCACTACATTGATGAACACTCACACTTAAAACCTTTCCATTTTTACTTTTCAGATTGCCTCGACATTTTGTTGACCTCTCTTTTGAGCATCGCCAGAATATTATTCCATTCACATTCTGGCGATTATAGTTATAGGAGTAGCCTTGATAGAGTGCACGTAGCCTACCTTTGTTGGTTGTAATAAGTTCCATAGTAGTAACTGACCTGTCAGTACGATGTTCACACTACAAAGGTTACAACTGTTTTGCTGATGGAGTGACCTACTATAAGCTTATATATTGGCTTATGTGTTGGCTTTTTGTGTTGGCTTTTCGTGTTGGCTTTTGTGTTGGCTTATGTGTTGGCTTTTTGTGTTGGCTTTTTGTGTTGGCTTTTCATGTTGGCTTTTCGTGTTGGCTTATGTGTTGGCTTTTTGTGTTGGCTTTTTGTGTTGGCTTTTCGTGTTGGCTTTTGTGTTGGCTTATGTGTTGGCTTTTTGTGTTGGCTTTTTGTGTTGGCTTTTCGTGTTGGCTTTTCGTGTTGGCTTTTCGTGTTGGCTTTTTGTGTTGGCTTTTCGTGTTGGCATTTCGTGTTGGCTTTTGTGTTGGCTTTTCGTGTTGGCTTTTTGTGTTGGCTTTTCGTGTTGGCATTTCGTGTTGGCTTTTCGTGTTGGCTTTTTTTGTATTGGCCTTTCGTGTTGGCTTTTTGTATTGGCTTTTCGTGTTGGCTTTTTGTGTTGGCTTTAGTATTGGCTTTTGTATTGGCTTATTTGACAAGTTATTTGTGTCAATGTATTTAGTGGATTTTTTCTTGGTGTTGGAAAGTAGTTGAAAGAGAGGGAATATTTAAAGACTTAACCTCAGCTCACTAACCTAACCTAACCTTTCAACTCTCAGATGTTAATTAAATTCTGTGCATTGTCGAGTTGGAGCCCAAGACCTCAGGGGTAAAAAAAAACAATTATTTTTGACGACTTATTTTGGTAACTTATTTTAATGGCTAACCTAACTTTACCTAACCTAACCTAACCTAACCTCAGCTCACTTTGGATATTACTAGTAAGTGTTCATATCCTCTGCTAGGTAGCATGCTAGTAGTACAGGTAGTGCTCATATTTACCGCTAGATAGCGGAAACATACTTTGCATGTTGCATGTGACACTTGTGAAGTTTAACCACATGCAAGACGTGCTTGTATAAGTTCTCTATTTAAACTCAATATACAATTAACCACTAAATGTTCAGAACTAACATGTATAGCCATGTTTAGGGTATATAGGAGACCCTTAGCAAGAAAGGCTGTCTAACCCACGAGTGTACAGCCTTGTCATACGCAGTAAGCCCCTGTTGGCTTTCTCAAATTGTTGTTGTTGTTGTTTTCTGCCAACAGGGGCTTACTGCGTATGACAAGGCTGTACACTCGTGGGTTAGACAGCCTTTCTTGCTAAGGGTCTCCTATATACCCTAAACATGGCTATACATGTTAGTTCTGAACATTTAGTGGTTAATTGTATATTGAGTTTAAATAGAGAACTTATACAAGCACGTCTTGCATGTGGTTAAACTTCACAAGTGTCACATGCAACATGCAAAGTATGTTTCCGCTATCTAGCGGTAAATATGAGCACTACCTGTACTACTAGCATGCTACCTAGCAGAGGATATGAACACTTACTAGTAATATCCAAAGTGAGCTGAGGTTAGGTTAGGTTAGGTTAGGTAAAGTTAGGTTAGCCATTAAAATAAGTTACCAAAATAAGTCGTCAAAAATAATTGTTTTTTTTTACCCCTGAGGTCTTGGGCTCCAACTCGACAATGCACAGAATTTAATTAACATCTGAGAGTTGAAAGGTTAGGTTAGGTTAGTGAGCTGAGGTTAAGTCTTTAAATATTCCCTCTCTTTCAACTACTTTCCAACACCAAGAAAAAATCCACTAAATACATTGACACAAATAACTTGTCAAATAAGCCAATACAAAAGCCAATACTAAAGCCAACACAAAAAGCCAACACGAAAAGCCAATACAAAAAGCCAACACGAAAGGCCAATACAAAAAAAGCCAACACGAAAAGCCAACACGAAATGCCAACACGAAAAGCCAACACAAAAAGCCAACACGAAAAGCCAACACAAAAGCCAACACGAAATGCCAACACGAAAAGCCAACACAAAAAGCCAACACGAAAAGCCAACACGAAAAGCCAACACGAAAAGCCAACACAAAAAGCCAACACAAAAAGCCAACACATAAGCCAACACAAAAGCCAACACGAAAAGCCAACACAAAAAGCCAACACAAAAAGCCAACACATAAGCCAACACGAAAAGCCAACATGAAAAGCCAACACAAAAAGCCAACACAAAAAGCCAACACATAAGCCAACACAAAAGCCAACACGAAAAGCCAACACAAAAAGCCAACACATAAGCCAATATATAAGCTTATAGTAGGTCACTCCATCAGCAAAACAGTTGTAACCTTTGTAGTGTGAACATCGTACTGACAGGTCAGTTACTACTATGGAACTTATTACAACCAACAAAGGTAGGCTACGTGCACTCTATCAAGGCTACTCCTATAACTATAATCGCCAGAATGTGAATGGAATAATATTCTGGCGATGCTCAAAAGAGAGGTCAACAAAATGTCGAGGCAATCTGAAAAGTAAAAATGGAAAGGTTTTAAGTGTGAGTGTTCATCAATGTAGTGCTCGAAACGAACCACGCTTACTGTTTAC
Organism: Meconema thalassinum; assembly: GCA_946902985.2. Classification (NCBI taxonomy): domain Eukaryota; kingdom Metazoa; phylum Arthropoda; class Insecta; order Orthoptera; family Tettigoniidae; genus Meconema; species Meconema thalassinum. Next base: position 1,721,422,973 of record OX336388.2, on the reverse strand, counting down.
AAACAATTATCAAAATGCTAAAAAGCAAGTTCAAGAAAACGATATTGCGGCTAAAGATAGTACAGTGTTTGTTCAAAAGGACTTATCATGTCCTCAAAACGTCATGTTAGGACAGTTGTCAACGTCCAAGAAACCTTCAACACTGTCAAAATCAACTCAGACTATAAATAAAGTGGTATTGCAAGAGGATCAAAAAGGACTATATAGTAACAGTGATGATGGTCATGATGATAATGGTGATCATGATGATGATAATGACGATGATGATAATGATCATGATAATGGTAATGCTTTGTTTACACCTAAAAATCCATTTGTTAAATTTGTATACTGGCACAATCCCAATAAGCTCGTCCAGCGGCTACAGTTGTTGCATGCCTCACGTCAATCTGGCCATACTGGTCACGATTGGGAAATCAAAGAAATTGAACAAGAGCTTCGTCGTGCTGAAATTATTGTGTAATGGGTCTACCACTTTGCGACCACTTTCACCCCAACTCTTGTTTCTAATATTTGCTTATTTGCTTTCACTTTTACCTGAACTCTTTGGATCCATATTTGCTCTCACATTAAACTAGTATTCTTATTACCAAGTTGACTTTACTAGAGCTTAGTCTATGCTCGACAGTTGATATGGAAGTATCAGTGACTAGGTATGGTAAGCCTTACGCATACTATAAAGGATATTCATATATTGTGAAACGAACCAATAAAAATGGAACTGTTATTTGGCGTTGTTCAAAGCAACGTTCCAAACATTGTCGTGGTGACCTAAAAAGTAAAAATAGTGAGGTTTTAAGTGTCAGTGATCATCAATGTAGTGTACCGCATGAAACACAGTTGCCGTCGACAAAAAATCAAGAAAACCATATTGCTACTCAAAATAGTGCATTGTTTAATGATCAACGTTTAACCCCTGTTCTCAAAGTTATTTTTAATCCATCTTCCACGTCGCAAGAGCCATCAACATCACAAACTATGCAAGAGGTAGTGGTGTTGTTGTCGTTTTAAAGAGTGGAACAACTAGGTCATCTGCTGTTGATCTGCAAGGGGATCAAAGTGACTAAATAGTAATAACCATAAGGTTTTTATGTCAATACAACCATTGTGGCTTCCCCACTTTTCGAAAACAACATTAAAGGGACATTGCTATAAAATGATCTACAACAAGCCTTGTGTTTAAAACTATAACAGACTATTATAATGTGAGAAAGGCTTGTATTCAGTATGCATTTATTGTCATAATCATGTATACTCTGCAATGTTAAATATACTAACTTTGTATAAAATAAAACAGCATTGTAACATCATTTTGCATTTATTTACAAACTTTATATACATTTTTTTTGGTTTCATCATAATATTTTTAAAGACAACACTAAACACTAAAACATTACTATTCTATGCACATATTTTCTTTCTTTTTCAGTATATTGTCATTACTTATAATTTCCATTATTATTTCACATTATTTATTTATTTAATTAAAACGAACCATGCACCTAATGTTTTTAAAACCTTCATAAATTAAGTGTACAGGTTGCACAGCATTATTGACTTCATCAAAAACACTCTCCGACATATCATTAAACCGTATAGGCAGAAATGTCTCAAAGTTTTCACATACACAAAGTACACGATCACCATATGCTGTTTTCAATTTCCGAATCTTGATAATGCGGAATGGAATATGCATTGGCAATTCACTGAGCTTCTTTGTCTCTAAGCCACATGATTGTCCCACAGCATTCAAAACATTCATTGTAGTAGTCTATAAACAAAACAAAAGCATATCTATTACACTCTAAAACAGCTTTAATAATATTGTGCAATTAGGGATTTTGCACTATCCATGGCGAATAAATTATACTAGTTATGCAAGAAATGCCCTAACTGTTGCAGATACTACTTTTCTGCATATAGCACAAGTGTTAAGTTCTAATGCACACTTGACACAGGCTATCATGTGTCCACAGGGTAAAAATACAACACCTAGTTCATCTTGATAACAAATTTTACATAATTGTTGGTCACACTTTTGTATCTGTTCGTGAGACAAGTCTTTTCTTTCAGCCTTATGTATTTGCTCCGCGTGCTCTAACTCTAAAGGCACTTTTATGTCTTGTGCTGCAATCACTTTTTCTTTACGAATAGTGTTCACAAATTCCTGACCTTTAAGCAACACCATGTATTTACAGTTTGGTAACCAACGAGCGTGTTGCACAAAAGGGTCATCAGTCATTTGCCAATCCTTTAAAGCAAATCCACAATAAAAACATATTGTTTTATCCCCTTCACCAGTATAAAAAAATCCAGCTTCACTTAGCTGTTTGGTAAGGTGTTTTAATATTAATGGCCAAATATTTTTATAAGATTCGAAACGTTTTTCAACAGAGCTGTACTCTGGGTGTGCTAGTGCTTTAGTCTTGCAAACTCCCAATTTTTCAAAAGCACACGCCAATTCAACACTGTCTATGGCATATGGACCACATATATCGACACTACCGTTGGCTGGTAATACATCATTATTATTATTTATTTGTGATTCAGCAACGTAAGTAGCGGCCATAGGCCTTGTGGTTCGGTAAAACGAATGCACGGGTAGGTTACCCACTTGCTTTCCAAGCATGTAAGGACAGTGAGGAGACCATCGCAAATGGTCTCTAAAGGGATCATCCCCTTCTTCCCAGTGTGAAAGTTCAATACGACAAAACACACAGCGCACCACATCTCCTCGGTTCAAGTAAAAAAAAACGGCTTTTGCAAGTTCATGCGTCGACAAAAAGCCTACAGGCCAGGATTCAAATGTTAACCATCGATCATGTTCTGATTTTAAATTTAACCCACGTGGTAAACCAACTTGCTCACTTGTTGTATTTGGTACTAACGCCATGTGTTATAATAAAACGTTTTCTTATTGTAAGTTATTAACATTGCACAGAGTACTTTAAAGCATAATGCATGCTTGTTCAGTGTCTGTTCATTACGTTAATGGCACATGACGACACCTAAAAGCAAACAAAATAACCCATCACTCAATCAATCAATCAATCAATCAATCAATACTTGTAAATAAAACGTTAACGTTAATTGGCATTAATATATCAAAACACCATTAAAAATAAACTGTATGTTGGCACAAACAGTAACCCATGTACTTATTTTCTTTTTTATAAAGCTACAGTCATTTACATTCCCCCACCCTCCCTTTAACCAATATATAAACAAAAATGAATGTCATGTCATTTTGTTCACATTATCATGTTCAAACCTGTGGATATTCGTTGAGTCCATAGGGAACCACTCATAAATTAAATTTATTATTTTATTTTTAGAAAATCCAACATGGCCTTGTACTTTTCCCAGTCAACAACAACAACATAGCCATTAATCAAGAAAGCAATCATTGTCCCAGTCATGTACAGGTAATGAATTTTTTTTTGTCTACGAGTTTTCAGTAGTGGTAAAATGGAATAGCATTTTTAAGTTGGACTTACCTGAGTTTTAAACAGTTCACTCTTTGGCAGTGGTTTCGCTTTAGTGCGTTTCTGGTTTTTTTCAGCGACTGCTACGGCGGTAAGGCTATTCTTTCCAAGTTTCTAAAAATAAATAAAATAAACCGCTATAAATACCTAAATTCAGGTTAATACATACATTTCATAAAATAAAACATAAAACAAAAAAAAATGAAACAAGTTAGTTTAAAAAAAATCATCTCACCTTTACTTGCAGTGACTTGTTACTCTTCCCTTCTAGTGGGCTCAAAAGTGCAATAGTTTCTTCTCCCTCTGACATGTAAGGTATGCCGGTTATCTGCAAACAAATAAATAAATAAAATCATTAATTACCTAATCAATAAATAATTGCATGTATTTATATATAAATCAATAAATGTATAAATGAATAAATATATACCTACCTCACAACAAGAATAAGTATTTTCCACCAACACCAAAACTGTTAAACAAGGCCAAGTGTTTCACACAACGCTGTAGCGTGTTCAAAAGTAGTCACATAAGTGCGAGTGGAAATGTCAGCGACGTGTCTTTATATATCACATTGCATGTATAATCTTTTTTTTTCCCACGCTTTGAACATTCTCTTATCGTGCACGTGGGCAGCTAACGTCCCAGGCGAACACCTGTGCCTGATCAAATTTCACATGAACTTGCATTTTGTCACGTACGAAGCAAAACAGGATGTGACTTGTTAACAGTTATCATGCACGTGGACAGATAACGTCCAAGGTGAACACCTGCGGTAGATCAAATGTCACATGGACTTGCATTTTGTCACGTACGAAGCAAGACAGAATGTCACTGGTTTAGCGTGCCTGTGGTTTCACATGTGTGCACGCCTTTCGCACTTCCCTGCCACCACAATGGTCAGATTATTTCACCTTCAAGCGTCTTGGTCATTTTTTCCATTGCACCTGTTGTCAAGTCAGATCGGAGCCTTCCAATAAGCTCAAATGACCTTCACCTCCTGCTCGTTTGTTTTCGATACTCGCTTCGACCAACATAGAATCAAGTTCTCATCATCGTTTACACGTTAAAGGTAAAATATCAGGAAAAACGCACGCTCGCTCTGTCATACACCGATCCGCCGAAATAGCGATTGTTCTATTAAGCATGGTCCTTGTGGTTAGCGACAGGTTCGTTGAAACACACACATACCCAGCCGTATCGTCTCTCTCAACCACCACGCTTTATAAACATTATAAACAGGTAACGGTAATGATTTTTTTTCAACATGTACGGCGTTAGGCCCTTTGTGAATTATCTTTTTTTAAAAAAAATATCTACCACATTTGAAAGGGGGCGTTAGCCCGAGTCCTAGGACACCTCGTACACGTCTCTAGCGTTATTAGTTCGTGAGATATCGGCAAAAATCACAAAAAACACGTGTTTACCCCAAAATCGCGTTTCCAAAATTTTTAAAAATTACAACGAGTAGTTCATAGCAAAGAGAACGTCTGCCCGAATCCTTGGACCCGTCGTACATGCCTCTAGCGTTATTGCTTCGTGAGATATCGGCAAAATCACAAAAAACATGTGTTTACCCCAAAATCGAGTTTCCAATTTTATTAAAAATTATAACGAGTGGTCCATAGGAGAGAGAACGTTACCCCGAGTCCTTGGACCTGTCGAACACGCCTCTAGCGTTATTGGTTCGTGAGATATAACAAAAAGTCTAAAATCACGTTTTTACCCCAAAAAGACTGTGTTTCCAGATTTTCACATTTTCGACACCGACATTCCCGTAAAGAGCACGACGAGACGAAAAAAACGAATCCAAGCACGCCCTCCTAGCATGGCTCCTTCCATTCCAAGGTCGCAGGGGCTCACAACTTCCTAAGTGGAGCAGCTTTCCCACTACCACACTACTGCAGGTTTTCATTCTAGAGACTTGAAATTTATTTTGGGGGTAGAGGGGGTAGGGACCATTGATTTACGTTAAACAATTTTTTTTGTAGAGTTCCTAGTTTCCAAAATATAGGATTTTCAAAATTCGAGTGTTTTCAAAAAAATATAAAAAATAAAAAAGTTTTATTACAAAAAATAAAGGTCATAAAGACTGTTCGTTTGAGCCATGGCACAACGTTCTATCCTGTTTGGTTTTCAAACTATCACATAGTTTCGAAAACAAAAATTTTCAAAAAAAATTTGAAAAATATAACGAGTGGTCCATAGCAAAGAGGACGTCAGCCCGAGTCCAACAATACCTCATTTGTCAAAATCGGACCATGCGTTCAAGAGATATTTAACATGGCTGAGGCTTAGTAGTAGAGCAAGGGGGGTTCTGAAGTGGGGCAGAACCCCTATCATCCCCCTACTGAAGTCTTTTAAATTTACTTCTCTATTTGATTATTGAATGACTAATTTTCTAATTTCAAGGACACATAACGGCTAACATATTGGAACGGTGCGGAGCGCGGTAAAAACTAGTTATAAAATGTTAAGAATTCTACCGGCAAAGCTAAGGTGGTACTGTGGAAACAAATAACGTAAAAAATATCTAACTATGTCAAGAAAAACCAGTAATGTACAATTGTTTGTTATACGAAATCCTAGACTCTTACCTTTCATATATCTCCAATTATCTGTTGTGAAATAAGCACACCGATTCTGCTGCGATTAATGCACTGCAGATATCCCCTCAACAAGCACAAAGAATCACTCAGTCAACCAACACTCAAGGACAAAGCCTAGCGTGGTGAATTTAGAAAAAAGACATTTCATGCCATTTATGAGAGAAATTTGGCACTGCTAGTACGGTTGGTTACTGCGTGAGGAAAAGTTAAAAAAATACCACGAAATAATCAATGTAACGAAATAACCAAGGTTTACCCTACCATCTTTTAGGAAGCCTTCATAGGGAGGTTAAGGCTGCCTGAGCTTTTAGTTCTCATAGTCAAGTGGTGCAGTTGCACCTTATATAGAGGGAGGTGGCGCGCAGTTCGTCACTCCTGTGGGGGTCCGGGCGGGGACACCAAGAGCCCGCCGATGAGCCTAGCTTGCTGTCCTAGGCGAAACCCCACACAAGACACGGCACAAACCTAGAAGAAATGCTGAGTTTTAATTCACCGGCCGTGAAAGCCAATATACCATCTTTTTGGAAGCCTTCATAGGGAGGTTAAGGCTGCCTGAGCTTTTAGTTCTCGTAGTCAAGTGGTGCAGTTGCACCTTATATAGAGGGAGGTGGCGCGCAGTTCGTCACTCCTGTGGGGGTCCGGGAGGGGACACCAAGAGCCCGTCGATGAGCCTAGCTTGGTGTCCTAGGCGAAACCCCACACAAGACACGGCACAAACCTAGAAGAAATGCTGAGTTTTAATTCACCGGCCGTGAAAGCCAATATACCATCTTTTTGGAAGCCTTCATAGGGAGGTTAAGGCTGCCTGAGCTTTTAGTTCTCGTAGTCAAGTGGTGCAGTTGCACCTTATATAGAGGGAGGTGGCGCGCAGTTCGTCACTCCTGTGGGGGTCCGGGCGGGGACACCAATAGCCCGCCGATGAGCCTAGCTTGGTGTCCTAGGCGAAACCCCACACAAGACACGGCACAAACCTAGAAGAAATGCTGAGTTTTAATACATTTATTGTTTTTATACACTCATAAATTAGATATAGAGAATGTCCACTACGATTTAGATCCTCGAGCACACTTTCTGACATATCATTAAAACGCATAGAAAGGAATGTTTGAAAATTTTCATTAACACATAGTACACGTTCACCATACATTGTGTCCACTTTTTGAATGTTAATGATACGGAAAAAAGTATGCATTGGTAATTCAGTGAGCTTTTTTTTCTCTCTAATCAACAGTTCTGCCCCCATAGCATTGAGAATATTTATTGTAGTAGCCTATAAAGAAACAAAAAAAAATCATATCTATTACAGTTTAGCTATAAGTGACCACAACCACTATAACATTTTATTCTAATAAGGAGATTTCCATAATGATAAGAAAAAAAAGCTTACCATAATAATGGATTGTGTAAGTAAACGTCTTTTGCTGCATGATGCCACTACTAAACTGATACTCATACAACGGACAAGTGAGTTCATGTTTCGCTGACGTAATCGTATGTTCCCATGCACTTTCAGTGTGTTTCACGCGCCGTAGTGGTTAAATTTGAAACTAGATGAGATGATTTGCTGACGTAATTGTATGTTCCCCCGCACGCACACGCAGGCCCCTGCGGACGGGTCCTGGTGGACGAGTCCCTGTGGACGGGTCCCTGTGGACAGGTCCTTGTTGACGGGTCCTTGTGGACGAGCCCCTGTGGAAGGGTCCTTGTTGACGGGTCCTTTTTGTCTAATCCCTTTAGACCGGTTCCTTTTGACTGGTACATTACCCCTAATGCTATAATGAAATTAAACGTTGTTCCACATGATACGCAAGCAAAGAGCCGATCGCTACTATGAATTAACATGTTTGTTTTTGTTTTGTTTTTACGCATGTGCACTTGGGGTTTTTGTAAAAGGGCGGGCTTTTTCAATACAGATTTATAGATGAGTTATTTTTTTTAATTACCAAAAGATCCAAAACTAATAGGTAATTAGCTTTTTAACATCTCATGAACCAATAAGGCTATGGGACTTGTATTAGAGGTCGTTGGACTTGAGGTGACATTTTGTTTTTGAATGTATTATTTATTTGTTTTGTTAAAAGGACCTAACTACACTTTTGTTAATATCTCGCTAACTAATAATCAGAGAGGGTCAAGTGAGGTGTCATGGGACTCAGGATGGTCAACCCTTTTCCATGACCAACGAATTTACCCAAAAGATTCAAAACAGCAAGGTCATTGACCTAAGATTTTATAAACTAATAATTGAATATTAACATGTGAGGTGTCATAGGTTTTAGAATGGTCAACCCTTTCCTATGACCAATGCATTTACCAAAAATACCCAATACATCAAGGTCATTGACCTGAGATTTTATAAACTAATAATCGGGTACGAACATGTGAGATGTTTACCATGTGTGATGAAACATAGCTAGGTAGAGGAAGAATTAGTGTAGGCTACATATATGGTGACTGACAAGTCTTTTACCATTGAAACTTGTTTTCAGATCAAACTGCAGTATAGAGAGAGTGTAGGTTGCAGGTATAGGTTAATAAATGAGAAACGGTGTACGTAAACTCTGATTTATCAAGAATTAAGAGTAGACTATCTATATTTGATTGGTTAAAGAGGATAGCTAAAACACAAAAATGCTCAGTGGTTACCGAGACAAAATGATCGCTACACACAACAAGCTTTAAATACTTGAGGCTAATAATCAATACACACACACACACACTCGCTTGTTCTAAACTAAACTGTGTTGCTGTCAGTGCTCAGACAGTAGGCTGATGACGAAATGCATTGCTAACAGAAATATAATCATTTCCGGTTGTCTACAAAGGTGAACTGGATTTCATATACAGTTAATGCTGTCTATCACACACTCGACTGTAAGAAAGCCAAAAGAGCAAAAGGCTTAGGTAGAGCAGTGGTAAAATTGCTATATGTAGAGAACTACCTGGCAAAGCTATATCGCATAAACAGTGCAGGATACAATCCTGCAATCAAATTTGTATCTTGTGGAACAGAGAAATGCACTTACGTGAGAAAATGCAAGTTCATGTGTAATATGACCTAACACACAAGTGTTCACCTGTGCACGTGCACAATAAGAGCTAACAAGTCACATTCTGTTTAGTTCGTACGTAACGTTAGGTTAGGGCTAATGCACACACCCTAGTACACGAGGCACATGCCATTTGAGAGCAGGTCAAGGGATCTAACTTGGTGGATGGATGTGTTCTAACGAGTCATTTGTAGTTGAAAGAGAATAATACTTGTTCTTAAGATGTTAAAACTGAGGAGATGGTATGTACAGTAAGACGTCTTGTTATTTCCTGTGTAATATTACAGACATGGCAGAGAGCACACAGTTCTGTTGCTATGACTACGCTGCAGTAATTTGAAACCCTACGTGTTCATTAAGACAATGGGTGATGATTATACAAAGTTAGCAATCATTGGATATTACATAGGTGTTCCTTCCGGTGTCATGTTGCTGACATGGCAGAGAGCACACAGTTCTATTTCTACCACTAACGCTGCAGTAATTTGAAACCCAAGGTGTTGATCAAGACAATGGGTGATGATCATGCAAAGTCAGCAGTAATTGGATACCACACATCAACATTGACTAAATCATAAACGTGTTGTCATAACCAGCAGAAACCTCATTTGAGGATTTTAGATTTTACATTTTAAATTTAAGACTTTTTTGATTTTTAGATTTTACTTTTTTACATTTTTCTAAAAGAGTAAACAACAAGGTCACAACCTCATTAAACCTAACTTTACCAAACCTAACTTAAGCTAATCCAAAGGCTAATGCACATACCCAAAGCATATAAGGTACATGCAACTATCCTTATGCTAGTCTTACAGGTTACTGGACAACATGATCACCACCCAAACGGATTTTTTTTTCATTTTGTTGTTTACACATATGTCAATTTTCCAATTTCCCATTTTCAGTTTTTTAATGTCAGTTTTTAGTTTTTTCAATTTCATAATATGGAAAACATGGATTTTTGCATTTTGTTGTTTACACATTTATTAATTTCACAATTTCCCATTTTCAGTTCTTAAAATGTCAGTTTAAAGTTTTTCAATTTCAAGATATAGAAACATGGATTTTCCAATTTGTTATTTTCACATTTGTCAATTTACCAAATTCACATTTACAGTTTTTTAAATTTCAGTTTAGTGTTTTTTGTTCTATTTGTTAATATGGAAACATGGATTTTTTTACAATTTGTGTTTTACATGTCGTGCAACTATCCTTATGCTAGTCTTATAGGTTGCTGTACAACATGATCACTACCCCCCCCCTCCCCCACTGGATATTTTTTCATTTTTGTTGTTTACACATATGCCAATTTTCCAATTTACCATTTTCAGTTTTTTATGTCAGTTTTTAGTTTTTTCAATTTGATAATATGGAAAACATGGATTTTGCATTTTGTTGTTTACACATTTATTAATTTCACAATTTCCCATTTTCAGTTCTTAAAATGTCAGTTTAAAGTTTTTCAATTTCATGATATTGAAACATGGATTTTCCAATTTGTTGTTTTCACATTTGTCAATTTACCAAATTCACATTTACAGTTTTTTTAAATTTCAGTTTAATGTTTTTTGTTCTATTTGTTAATATGGAAACTTGGATTTTTTTACAATTTGTGTTTTTACATGTCATGCAACTATCCTTATGCTAGTCTTATAGGTTACTGTACAACAAGATCACTACCCCACTGGATTTTTTTTCATTTTGTTGTTGACACATATGCCAATTTTCCAATTCCCCATTTTCAGTTTTTTTTTAATATTAGTTTTAAGTTTTTCAATTTCATAATATGGAAACATGGATTTTGCATTTTGTTGTTTACACATTTATCAATTTCACAATTTCCCATTTACAGTTCTTAAAATGTCAGTTTAAAGTTTTTCAATTTCATGATATAGAAACATGGATTTTCAAATTGGTTGTTTTCACATTTATTAATTTACCAAATTCCCATTTACAGTTTTTAAAATATCAGTTTAATGTTGTTGTTTTTTCTATTTGTCAATATGGAAACATGGATTTTTCCAATTTGTGTTTTACATGTTCATTTTGCATTAGGAGTGGAGAGAGGTGGGTAGTAATTAAAAATGTGCAAGCAGTGCCCATTGTTGACAGGTCATTGTTCACGAGTCCTTTTATACAACAGAAAAGTGAGTTCATGTTTCGCATGCATTACCTAAAATGTAATACCATGCAAGTGTTTATCATTTTACAACTAACCTGTTAGTATGATTTGCACACTACAAAGGTTATATCTGTTCTGGTAATAGAATTATTTAGCGTTGGCTTTGATATTTAATATGTACAGTTTAAAGTGATAGAAAAGTGGTAGAAATGTGGTAGCAAAGTGGTAGACAAGTGGTAGACAATTGGTAACAAAGTGGTAGAAAAGTGGTAGAAAAGTGGTAGCAAAGTGGTAGCAAAGTGGTAGAAAAGTGGCAGAAAAGTGGTAGCAAAGTGGTAGAAAAGTGGTAGCAAACTAGAAAAGTGGTAACAAAGTGGTAGAAAAGTGGTAGAAAAGTGGTAGCAAAGTGGTAGAAAAGTGGTAGAAAAGTGACAGAAAAGTGGTAGCAAAGTGGTAGAAAAGTGGTAGCAAACTAGAAAAGTGGTAGCAAAGTGGTAGAAAATATTACACGTATTGTTAAGAAATAGTTGAAGCGGTTACATGGATTCATTACACAATAATTTTAGCATGACAAAGCTCATTTTCTATATCCAATAGTTCTTCCTCATATTTAGTATGACCAGTTTACAGATTTATCAATTTTACAATTTCCTATTTACAGTTCTTAAAATGTCAGTTTAAAGGTTTTCAATTTCATGATATAGAAACATGGATTTTCCAATTTTTTTTTTTTTCATTTATCAATTTACCAAATTCCCATTAACAGTTTTTAAAATTTCAGTTTAATTTTTTTTTCTATTTGTCAATATGGAAACATGGATTTTTCCAATTTGTATTTTACATGTTCATTTTGCATTAGGAGTGGAGAGAGGTGGGTAGTAATTAAAAATGTGCAAGCAGTGTCCATTGTTGACAGGTCATTGTTGACGAGTCCTTTTCATACAACAGACAAGTGAGCTCATGTTTCACATGCATTACCTAAAATGTAATACCATGCAAGTGTTTAACATTTTACAAATTAGCTTATGTGTTAGTTTATGTGTGGGGTCTTATGTTGAGCATTTTGTGTTGGCTTATTTAACAAGTTATTTTGTCAATGCATTTAGTGGATTTTTCTCTTGGTCTTGGAATGTATATCAGTCCATTTTATCACAACATAATGCTTACTGCCATGTTTGTAAGCAACAACAACACACTAAACTTTCAAAAAAATCTTAAGTACTCTAAGGTACTCTCAACTCGTACTCTTACCTCTATCCCATGTCAAGTCAAGAACATTATTTTTTTTCCAAAAAATGGTGAATGGGGAAAGTAGACTATATTTTTAAACTAAAAAAATCATATAAAGTCATGTTAACTCTAACACCTACGTTTATCCCATTCTTAGTCGAAAAATATTATATTTTTTTAAATTTTTCTAAAGAATATTTGGAAAGTAGGCTATATTTTTGAAAACTAATCATTCTATAAAGTCATATATAGACTCAAACCAATGGCTTTTATATCCTTAATCGTTAGAACAAAATATGGAATTTTTGACATTTTTAAAAAAATGTTCATTTTTTAAATGGACTATATTTTGGAAACTAGGAATTTTACAAAAAAGTGTGTTTGACATAAATGACAGGTATTTACCCCCCTATACCCACAAACCAAGTCCCAGATCTCTGGGACGAAATCCAAAAATGTTTAATTGTGAAAGTAGGCGATATTTTGAAAACGTATCATTCTAAAAAGTCATATATAGACTCAAACAAATGTTTTTTAAGTTATTTAACGTTAAAACAAAACTTAACATTTTTTTCATTTTTCCGAAAAAAGTCCAATTTTCAAAATTGTCTATATTTTGGAAACTAAGAATTTTACAAAAATGTTTGTTTAACGTAAATGAAAGGTCTTTACCCCCTCTACCCCAAAAATTAATTTCAGGACCCTAGGACAAAAACTGTGCAGTAGTGTGTTTGTAACAGTTCTATACCCACCGCCAGCGCTCCACCGCCAAGATAGGGGCCGTAGCTTAACTTAACCTAGCCTAACCTAACAAGATGGCGGCCGTTGCTTAACTTAACCTAGCCTAACCTAACAAGATGGCGGCCGTAGCTTTACTTAACCTAGCCTAACCTAACAAGATGGCGGCCGTACCCTAACCTAACCTACGAAGTGTGATTAAAAAGTTCCAAAAATGTGGCTGCGACTTAACCTAACCTAGCCTAACCTAACCTAACCTACAAGGTGTGTTCAAAAAGTTTCAAAATGGCGGCCGTAGCTTTACTTAACCTAACCTAACCTATCTTAACCTAAACCTACGAGGTGTGATCAAAAAATTTTCAAGGTAGTGGTCATAGCTTAACTGAACCTAGCCTAACCAAACCTAACCTAAACCTACGAGGTGTGATCATAAAGTTCCAAGATGGCGGTCGTAGCTTAACTCAACCTAACCTAACCCTACGTGGTGTGATCAAAAAGTTCCAAAAATGGCTGCCGTAGCTTAACTTAACCTTTGATTGATCCCTGTTGATTGACCCCTTTTGATTGATATCTGTTGATGTATCCCTTTGGACTGGTCCCTGTTGACCAGCCCCTTTGGACGGGTCCTTTTAGAAGGGAGTCATTTTTTTACGGGTCCCGGAGGACGGGTCCTTGTTGACGGGTCCCTGTGGGCGGGTCCCTTTGACATAATTTGGATAAAATGCATGGGCCAGTCCATAGGGATCAGTCCAAAGGACCCGCCCACTGGGACCCGTCAACAAGGACCCGTCCTCCGGGACCCGTAAAAAAATGACTCCCTTCAAAAAGGACCCGTCCAAAGGGGCTAGTCAACAGGGACCAGTCCAAAGGGATACATCAACAGAGATCAATCAAAAGGGGTCAATCAACAGGGATCAATCAAAGGTTAAGTTAAGCTACGGCAGCCATTTTTGGAACTTTTTGATCACACCTCGTAGGGTTATGTTAGGTTGAGTTAAGCTACGACCGCCATCTTGGAACTTTATGATCACACCTCGTAGGTTTAGGTTAGGTTAGGTTAGGCTAGGTTCAGTTAAGCTATGACCACTATCTTGAAAATTTTTTGATCACACCTCGTAGGTTTAGGTTAAGTTAGGTTAGGTTAGGTTAAGTAAAGCTACGGCCGCCATTTTGAAACTTTTTGAACACACCTTGTAGGTTAGGTTAGGTTAGGTTAGGCTAGGTTAGGTTAAGTCGCAGCCACAGTTTTGGAACTTTTTAATCACACTTCGTAGGTTAGGTTAGGCTACGGCCGCCATCTTGTTAGGTTAGGCTAGGTTAAGTAAAGCTACGGCCGCCATCTTGTTAGGTTAGGCTAGGTTAAGTTAAGCTACGGCCGCCATCTTGTTAGGTTAGGCTAGGTTAAGTTAAGCTACGGCCCCTATCTTGGCGGTGGAGCGCTGGCGGTGGGTATAGAACTGTTACAAACACACTACTGCACAGTTTTTGTCCTAGGGTCCTGAAATTAATTTTTGGGGTAGAGGGGGTAAAGACCTTTCATTTACGTTAAACAAACATTTTTGTAAAATTCTTAGTTTCCAAAATATAGACAATTTTGAAAATTGGACTTTTTTCGGAAAAATGAAAAAAATGTTAAGTTTTGTTTTAACGTTAAATAACTTAAAGAACATTTGACTTTTTATAATGATACGTTTTCAAAATATCGCCTACTTTCACAATTAAACATTTTTGGATTTCGTCCCAGAGATCTGAGACTTGGTTTGTAGGTAGAGGGGGGTAAATATCTGTCATTTATGTCAAACACACTTTTTTGTAAAATACCTAGTTTCCAAAATATAGTCCATTTTAAAAAATGAACATTTTTGGAAAAAATGTCAAAAATTCCATATTTTGTTCTAACTATTAAGGATATAAAAGCCATTGGTTTGAGTCTATATATGACTTTATAGATGATTAGTTTTCAAAAATATAGCCTACTTTCCAAATATTTTTTAGAAAAATTTAAAAAAATATAATATTTTTCGACTAAGAATGGGATAAACGTAGGTGTTAGAGTTAACATATGACTTTATATGATTTTTTTTAGTTTAAACATATAGTCTACTTTCCCCATTCATATTTAAAAAAAAATGTTCTTGACTTGGCATGGGATAGAGGTAAGAGTACGAGTTGAGAGTACCTTAGAGTACTTTAGATTTTTTTGAAAGTTTAGTGTGTTGTTGTTGCTTACAAACATGGCAGTAAGCATTATGTTGTGATAAAATGGACTGATATACATTCCAAGACCAAGAGAAAAATCCACTAAATGCATTGACAAAATAACTTGTTAAATAAGCCAACACAAAATGCTCAACATAAGACCCCACACATAAACTAACACATAAGCTAATTTGTAAAATGTTAAACACTTGCATGGTATTATATTTTAGGTAATGCATGTGAAACATGAACTCACTTGTCTGTTGTATGAAAAGGACTCGTCAACAATGACCTGTCAACAATGGACACTGCTTGCACATTTTTAATTACTACCCACCTCTCTCCACTCCTAATGCAAAATGAACATGTAAAATACAAATTGGAAAAATCCATGTTTCCATATTGACAAATAGAAAAAAAAACATTAAACTGAAATTTTAAAAACTGTTAATGGGAATTTGGTAAAATGATAAATGAAAAAAAAAAATTGGAAAATCCTTGTTTCTATATCATGAAATTGAAAACCTTTAAACTGACATTTTAAGAACTGTAAATGGGAAATTGTAAAATTGATAAATGTGTAAACTGGTCATACTAAATATGAGGAAGAACTATTGGATATAGAAAATGAGCTTTGTCATGCTAAAATTATTGTGTAATGAATCCATGTAACCGCTTCAACTATTTCTTAACAATACGTGTAATATTTTCTACCACTTTGCTACCACTTTTCTAGTTTGCTACCACTTTTCTACCACTTTGCTACCACTTTTCTGTCACTTTTCTACCACTTTTCTACCACTTTGCTACCACTTTGCTACCACTTTTCTACCACTTTGTTACCAATTGTCTACCACTTGTCTACCACTTTGCTACCACTTTTCTGCCACTTTTCTACCACTTTTCTACCACTTTGCTACCACTTTTCTACCACTTTGTTACCAATTGTCTACCACTTGTCTACCACTTTGCTACCACATTTCTACCACTTTTCTATCACTTTAAACTGTACATATTAAATATAAAAGCCAACGCTAAATAATTCTATTACCAGAACAGATATAACCTTTGTAGTGTGCAAATCATACTAACAGGTTAGTTGTAAAATGTTAAACACTTGCATGGTATTACATTTTAGGTAATGCATGCGAAACATGAACTCACTTTTCTGTTGTATAAAAGGACTCGTGAACAATGACCTGTCAACAATGGACACTGCTTGCACATTTTTAATTACTACCCACCTCTCTCCACTCCTAATGCAAAATGAACATGTAGAACACAAATTGGAAAAATCCATGTTTCCATATTGACAAATAGAAAAAAAACCATTAAACTGAAATTTTAAAAACTGTTAATGGGAATTTGGTAAATTAATAAATGAAAGAAAAAATTGGAAAATCCATGTTTCTATATCATGAAATTGAAAAACTTTAAACTGACATTTTAAGAACTGTAAATGGGAAATTGTGAAATTGATAAATGTGTAAACAACAAAATGCAAAATCCATGTTTCCATATTATGAAATTGAAAAACTTAAAACTAATATTTAAAAAAAAACTGAAAATGGGGAATTGGAAAATTGGCATATGTGTAAACAACAAAATGAAAAAAATCCAGTGGGGTAGTGATCTTGTTGTACAGTGACCTATAAGGCTAGCATAAGGATAGTTGCATGACATGTAAAAAACACAAATTGTAAAAAATCCATGTTTCCATATTAACAAATAGAACAAAAAACACTAAACTGAAATTTAAAAAACTGTAAATGTGAATTTGGTAAATTGACAAATGTGAAAACAACAAATTGGAAAATCCATGTTTCTATATCTTGAAATTGAAAAACTTTAAACTGACATTTTAAGAACTGAAAATGGGAAATTGTGAACTTAATATATGTGAGTAGCCTAGTTACAAACATGGCCAACTCCATTTTTTTTAAATCGGGATTATGGCTGACTCTTATAGTAAAGAATATGGGGAATCTAACTATAAGATTCGTTAGTATCAAAAACGGCCATAGCAGTGTTAATTTAGCATTAGAAAATCAACCTAAGTTACAGAAACGTCCAACTCCTTAAGGCATTGGTAACAAAATCGACCAATTCCACATTGACCTATCACAAGCTTCGATTTAATCACGTGACTAGCACGTGCGTTTGTGGGAACTGGTAGTAAACAGTGGCTGTTGTTGTTGATATTGTGTGATATTAACGATTGCTGTACTAGAAATTTGTAACAATTGTTAATAATTTTATTGTAGCCTAAAAGGAATTAAACATACATCGAAAGGTTACATTGTGATATGGAGAAAAATATAGAAGAGACTCCTCCCGATAAAAGCCTTTATACGGAGGTTATGGCTGGTTGAGCATTTAGTTCTCTCAGTAAAGAGGTGCAGGTGCCCTTCATAAAAAGAAGGTAGCGCGCAGTTTGCTACTCCTTTGGGGGTCTGGGTGGGGACACCAAGAGCCCACTGATGAGCCAGCTTGGTGTCCTAGGCAAAACCCCACACAAGACACGGCACAAACCTAGAATAATTGCTGAGTTTTAATTCACCGGCCGTGAAAGCCAATATACCATCTTTCTTGGAAGCCTTCATAGGGAGGTTCAGGCTGCTTGAGCGTTTAGTTCTCGCAGTAAAGAGGCGCAGGTTCATATCATAAAAAGGATGGTAGTGCGCAGTTCGCTACTCCTGTGGGGATGAGTTTTAAAGGGCTTGTGCTTACAATGAAGTCGAATTCAGTCACTGTCAGTGTGGAACTCAACTAAAAACTCGAGATTACGCAATCTTTGTCAGTTACGAAAAAAGGTAGCCTAACCGACTGAAAGATATAAATCCTAATGAACTAATTTCCGGCATCTGAGTAAAGCCAATGAAGATGCAAGATGTCAGAAATTTGCTTCAGAAACACTATGGAGAGGAGTGGAACAAAAATGAGAAACTGAAATGGTTCCAAAAGATTGTTGACGAAAATGACACCAGGCCAGAGGTACCTGCAGATGTTGATTGTTGTGAATGTCTCATTCAGAATAGGCTACTGAGGGAGATTTCTAAGTTGTTGAAGTGATTAAGTAGTTTCAAAAACTGAAAACTATCGTATAATGTATGAAAGTCCCACTTTCTTATATTTGTTTCATTAATAAATAATAATAATAATAATAATTAATAAAATAATCAGCTAGCCTCCGTGGCTTAGGCGGCAGCACGCCGGCCTCTCACCGCTGGGTTCGTGGTTCAAATCCCGGTCACTCCATGTGAGATCTGTGCTGGACAAAACGGAGGCAGACAGGTTTTTCTCCGGGTACTCGGGGTTTCCCTGTCAAAATTTCATTCCAGCAACACTCTCCACTATCATTTCATTTCATCTGTCATTCATTTAATCATTGCCCCAGAGGAGTGCGTCAGGCCTCGGCAGCCGGCACAGTTCATAACCTCGCCGCTAGATGGGGGCTTCATTCATTCCATTCCTGACCCGGTCGGAGACTGGAAGCAGGCTGTGGATTTTCATTTCAATAAAATTATCACATTTTTCATCATTAAAACTGAGTTTTATATTTTTACTGAACCCACCTGTCATTAATTTTAGCATTACTGACCAATTTACTATTTTAAATCAGTGCATTATCTTGGAGTTAAGTTACAAAAGTGGCCAACTCCATTGTTTGCTTACAAACATGGCCAACTCCATATTTCAACTGCGATTTTCTGCTTAACTATGGAATATTATATGAAAATATTGATGTAAATATTATTCTGATTATGCTGAGAATCTGCATTCAAAATATTAACTTAGAAGGCAAGTAGGAAATGTATTAAACAGTTTTTTGCCTCTCCTGAAAAATTCTAAGAAACGGAGGTGGCCATGTTTGTAACTGAGCTACTCATGTGTAAACAACAAAATGCAAAAATCCATGTTTTCCATATTATGAAATTGAAAAAACTAAAAACTGACATTAAAAAACTGAAAATGGGAAATTGGAAAATTGACATATGTGTAAACAACAAAATGAAAAAAAATCCGTTTGGGTAGTGATCATGTTGTACAGTAACCTGTAAGACTAGCATAAGGTTAGTTGCATGTACCTTATATGCTTTGGGTATGTGCATTAGCCTTTGGATTAGCTTAAGTTAGGTTTGGTAAAGTTAGGTTTAATGAGGTTAGGTATGTGACCTTGTTGTTTACTCTTTTAGAAAAATGTAAAAAAGTAAAATCTAAAAATCAAAAAAATCTTAAATTTAAAATGTAAAATCTAAAATCCTTAAATGAGGTTTCTGCTGGTTATGACAACACGTTTATGATTTAGTCAATGTTTATGTGTGGTATCCAATTACTGCTGACTTTGCATGATCATCACCCATTGTCTTGATCAACACCTTGGGTTTCAAATTACTGCAGCGTTAGTCGTAGCAATAGAACCGTGTGCTCTCTGCCATGTCAGCAACATGACACCGGAAGGAACACCTGTGTAATATCCAATGACTGCTAACTTTGTATAATCATCACCCATTGTCTTAATGAACACGTAGGGTTTCAAATTACTGCAGCGTAGTCATAGCAACAGAACTGTGTGCTCTCTGCCATGTCTGTAATATTACACGGGAAATAACAAGACGTCTTACTGTACATACCATCTCCTCAGTTTTAACATCTTAAGAACAAGTATTATTCTCTTTCAACTACAAATGACTCGTTAGAACACATCCATCCACCAAGTTAGATCCCTTGACCTGCTCTCAAATGGCATGTGCCTCGTGTACTAGGGTGTGTGCATTAGCCCTAACCTAACGTTACGTACGAACTAAACAGAATGTGACTTGTTAGCTCTTATTGTGCACGTGCACAGGTGAACACTTGTGTGTTAGGTCATATTACACATGAACTTGCATTTTCTCACGTAAGTGCATTTCTCTGTTCCACAAGATACAAATTTGATTGCTGGATTGTATCCTGCACTGTTTATGCGATATAGCTTTGCCAGGTAGTTCTCTACATATAGCAATTTTACTACTGCTCTACCTAAGCCTTTTGCTCTTTTGGCTTTCTTACAGTCGAGTGTGTGATAGACAGCATTAACTGTATATCAAATCCAGTTCACCTTTGTATTTGTAATCCAAGTAATAATTTGAATAGTCACAAATGTAATCAGTTTTAAACGTTATCTCTGTTTTGTTTTGTTTAATATGTTTATGACATGCATATTAACCTGAAATCGATCCCTCTGGTGAAAGGCTAACAGCTTAACCACTGCACCACCATGCCCTTGTTTCTTAGTTCGACTCGTTCTAGGCCTCAGACCTGGAAATCGAGTTAAGACTACCAATACAAGAGCTAAAAGTGCTTACCACTGCAACACAAAAATAAATAAATAAATGGATAGCTGGTAACATTAGACAACCGGAAATGATTATATTTCTGTTAACAATGCATTTCGTCATCAGCCTACTGCTTGCCACGGTGGGTGAGTGGTTATAGTATCGGACTACCAACCCCAAGAATGCAGGTTCGCCCCTGGCCATGGTAAGTGATTTTTGAAGGCGTCAAAAATCACGATAATCATGTCATACGTTGGTGGCATGTTAAAGAACCCATTTGAATTCAGTAGGCCGTGTTCAATGGCAAAATTAATCTCGGGATTTTCCGCCAACACAAAGTTCCTCCATTCTCTACTTGAATGCGCTGTAGTGTCAAGGAGTTTAGATATCTAACCTCCTTGACTTTCATAGCGTTCAAAGAAACGACGAAATTCGACATGCAAGCTACCCTCTGGGTGTCAATTAACAACGCTTGCACCAGGCACCCGAGGCCATACGATATTATTATTATTATTATTATTATTATTATTATTATTATTATTATCAGCCTACTGTCTGAGCACTGACAGCAACACAGTTTAGTTTAGAACAAGCGAGTGTGTGTGTGTGTGTATTGATTATTAGCCTCAAGTATTTAAAGCTTGTTGTGTGTAGCGATCATTTTGTCTCGGTAACCACTGAGCATTTTTGTGTTTTAGCTATCCTATTTAACCAATCAAATAAAGATAGTCTACTCTTAATTCTTGATAAATCAGAGTTTGCGTACACCGTTTCTCATTTATTAACCCATACCTGCAACCTATACTCTCTCTATACTGCAGTTTGATCTGAAAACAAGTTTCAATGGTAAAAGACTTGTCAGTCACCATATATGTAGCCTACACTAATTCTTCCTCTACCTAGCTATGTTTCATCACACATGGTAAACATCTCACATGTTCGTACCCGATTATTAGTTTATAAAATCTCAGGTCAATGACCTTGATGTATTGGGTATTTTTGGTAAATGCATTGGTCATAGGAAAGGGTTGACCATTCTAAAACCTATGACACCTCACATGTTAATATTCAATTATTAGTTTATAAAACCTTAGGTCAATGACCTTGCTGTTTTGAATCTTTGGGGTAAATTCGTTGGTCATGGAAAAGGGTTGACCATCCTGAGTCCCATGACACCTCACTTGACCCTCTCTGATTATTAGTTAGCGAGATATTAACAAAAGTGTAGTTAGGTCCTTTTAACAAAACAAATAAATAATACATTCAAAAACAAAATGTCACCTTAAGTCCAACGACCTCTAATACAAGTCCCATAGCCTTATTGGTTCATGAGATGTTAAAAAGCTAATTACCTATTAGTTTTGGATCTTTTGGTAATTTAAAAAAAATAACTCATCTATAAATCTGTATTCAAAAAAGCCCGCCCTCTTACAAAAACCCCAAGTGCACATGCGTAAAAACAAAACAAAAACAAACATGTTAATTCATAGTAGCGATCGACTCTTTGCTTACGTATCATGTGGAACAACGTTTAATTTCATTATAGCATTAGGGGTCATGAGCCAGTCAAAAGGAACCGGTCTAAAGGGATTAGACAAAAAGGACCCGTCAACAAGGACCCTTCCACAGGGGCTCGTCCACAATGACCCGTCAACAAGGACCTGTCCACAGGGACCCGTCCACAGGGACTCGTCCACAAGGACCCGTCCACAGGGGCCTGCGTGTGCGTGCGGGGGAACATACAATTACGTCAGCAAATCATCTCATCTAGTTTCAAATTTAACCACTACGGCGCGTGCAACACACTGAAAGTGCGTGGGAACATACGATTACGTCAGCGAAACATGTACTCACTTGTCCGTTGTATGAGTATCAGTTTAGTAGTGGCATCATGCAGCAAAAGACGTTTACTTACACAATCCATTATTATGGTAAGCTTTTTTTTCTTATCATTATGGAAATCTCCTTATTAGAATAAAATGTTATAGTGGTTGTGGTCACTTATAGCTAAACTGTAATAGATATGATTTTTTTTGTTTCTTTATAGGCTACTACAATAAATATTCTCAATGCTATGGGGGCAGAACTGTTGATTAGAGAGAAAAAAGCTCACTGAATTACCAATGCATACTCTTTTCCGTATCATTAACATTCAAAAAGTGGACACAATGTATGGTGAACGTGTACTATGTGTTAATGAAAATTTTCAGACATTCCTTTCTACGCGTTTTAATGATATGTCAGAAAGTGTGCTCGAGGATCTAAATCGTAGTGGACATTCTCTATATCTAATTTATGAGTGTATAAAAACAATAAATGTATTGTACATTCTGACTTTGAAGTTAGGTTAGGTTAGGTTAGGTAAGGTGGGATTTGGTTAGGTTAGGTAAGGTTAGGATTAGGTTAGGTTAGGTTAGGTTAGGTGAAGTAAAGTTGGGTTAGGCAGAATGGCTGCGGTATGAATCACAAGGTTGAGTGTACCTCGTCTCAACCCTCAGCCTAGAATAATTTTTTTGACAGAGCCAGGACTCAAACCCGAGCCTCTACAGTAACAGCTAAAAATGCTAGCCCCTACTCCATAAAGTTGGGCAATATAAGGCTGGTCTTGTTTGTACAAGATCAATCAATAATTACCTAATAATAATAATAATAATAATAATAATAATATTAATAATAATAAAAAATAATAATAATAATAATTCCATTTAGCAACCACATAGCCGACCTCTCCCTGGGTTCTTTTACATGCCAACATCGTATGACATGCGTGTCTTAATTTTTGTCGCCTTAAAAAAACACTTACCACGACCAAGAGCGAACCTGCAAGCTTGGGGTTGGTAGTCCGACACGATAACCACTCACCCACCGTGGCAAGCCATCAATCAATAATTACCTAATAAAATTAACAATAATAATAATAATAATAAATATTCCATTTAGTAACTACACGGCCGACCTCCCCCTGTGACGTCATTCACGGTCTCAGGGCTTGGCAGCCATATTCCCCATTAGCCCTTGCGTCAGCTATGACTGGCCCCTCCATAAGAATAACATAGGGTAGTTGCGCGCGGCGGCCATCTTGCCCATTAGCCCCTGCCCCAGAACCGGCTTATTTATCCTACTATATATTGTATTATTAACTTTTCATTCTTCAAATTCGATGCATATTAAATGCCAACGGAAATCAAATCCATTGAGTCCCACATATAACAGTCATGACATCTAGCTGAAAAGTTTCGCATAAGATAACCCGATTAAAGGGAAGTCAGGTACCAACTTCAACAATCTGGAATCTGAGCAATTTGTGGTACATATATAATGACTTTCTAGCGACACCAGACTCAATTATATTAATCATTTGCTTTGAATATCAATTCTCAATATGCATAAAAATACTTTTATAATTATCACATGAATGCTTTTTCAGTATTTGATCGCAACAGACAGTGTGTTAGCAAAGATTTAATATCATTAAGAAATTCGCAGCTTAGTATGATTTCACATAGAAGAGGCTCATATCAGACAATTAATATTTACCACAAAACCAGGGGTGATATTAGCTAACGGGGTCCAGGCGAAAACCATTGGTTTGCCGAAAGCGATATAGGGTACTGAATGCGTGAGGTTGGCAATACCATATATGATGCTAAAAATGGTGTAGTCAGCTGGAATTTCATCTATATAAGTCGTGGTCTTATTTGGGACAGTTGGGTGGGATATAGACAGCGGAGGAGTAAACATCTTTACTATTTCATCTCCAGATTTTTACCAGACCATTACAACCGGTATTTTGGCTAATTTCAGTAGTTTAAGAATGTTTTACTTCGGTTCTGGTGTTCTGTACTGTTACCACTCCAGCATGCTCATAATATGTACACATGTACATGTAAACATTTCAAAAGCGGCTTAGGTGGCGTAGTTGGTAGCATGCTAAGCTACTATGCCCAATATCTCGCGTTCAAACCCGGCCGAAGTCGTCGGATTTTTAAGAACGTTAAACATCCCTCAGTACGCCTTCCTTCGGAGAGGAAGTAAAGCCGGCGGTCCCATGTCATATATTAATGGCATGTTAAAGAACCTTCCACTAATTACACCTGTGTGAAGCTAAATTATATATAGGTTAAACATTTGACAAACGTTCTTAGGTTCCTACGTTCTTCGTCAAGAGCCAACTGCGGTGGCATCTGGTAACTAAGTTCTGAACTAGATGGTCGTTGACGGTGGCGTTTGGCGGCAAAAGTAGAAACTACTTGAAAAAAAAAATCAATGTTTGCAGTCCTTACTTGAATTAAAACAGATACACACACGAATACAGCCATCACAATTAACACCGGTAATCAGACAGATTCTACACACACCCAAAGTACACGGGGCTACATGACCACGTTGTTGCAGCCCCTAAACTGAGGAAACAACCAACCAAACATTTCAAAATGTGATAGCATATTATAAAAGAATACGGTACCGGTATAACTTGGTTTAATTCTCCCATGCACAACAAACCTGCCTCGCATTTAGGGAGATTCGATTATGAATTATTTAATGAGAAACACAATTCCTTATTATCTGAAACTTGGAGCAATACTTTGCATTTATGCCTACTCTAACCTTAAAAGAACTAGACGTGGTCACTTGCGACTTGCTTACAAGTATTAGTTCTTAGGGCTCGTTATATTATTACGAATACATCGGCTCTTTATGTAGTAGGTTAACACTGCTTAGGTAAAAGAAAAACAACGTTTACTGGTACTTACCACAGAATGTTTTGTTGGTATGAATCTCTCTCTTTTAATTGCTGATACCCAACGTTTCTTCAAATTCTCTTCTTAGGTGAACTTAGACACTTGAACTTTATTTTCATTATCATAATGACCCTTGCACTTCGGCACACAACATTTGTAAACCATATTTTATTGAAAAAAAAAATGAAAAATTCGCAGAGTAACTACAACGGCATGCCCACACACATCTGCCTTCAAGATCCACCTGGTAGGTTTTTCAGAGTGTTAACACTACCTAAGGGAAGATGATGAGAGAAAAAAGGAGGTGGGTTTAGGAGTGGAAACAAGTATTGGTAGATAGGAAGAGAATCCAACACTAAGTTATAAGTAAATGTTGATATAAAAAGGAATTTCGCCGTGCTAAACCCATGAAGTACCTAACTTTAGCGGGGGCCTGTACAAGGCAAGCGGAGAGCGCAGCATGAATTGAGGTGGCCTGCAAACGCTCGGTGAGTGCTCTTTCCCTCCCGAGCCGGTATTCCGGTACTATGGGGAAGGGTGATACTCTGGCAAGACAAAGTAAGCCAAAAGGAAAGGATTTACTAACTTTCCCTTCAAAAAGGTTAGATTTTATTACGCATTCGAAAATGCTAGAAAGATTTGAATTTGCAGTTATTTTTTTTTCTGGGCACCGTTGGATCTCTGGCAAAACACCCGAATTCTCCCAGAGTGGGGAGAGAAAAAGCAACTTTAGTGCTTTTAGCAATACGTTTACTGTTTTTTATGAAAATCCTAGAAGAATACCAATGGTTGCACTTGTAAGCTTTTACCCAGCAGAAAGCCGACTAAAAGTTTAGAACAGAGGAAAACCTCAGACCTAACATAAACAAAACTGAGATTTTGAAAGCAAAACATAAGTCAGAGAGAAAATCTCTACAAATAGGTAGCTGGTGGAGCAAGCTGTATTTGCCTTAATGATTTGCTAGAATTAGCTGTGACAGCTCAAAAAAAATTTGAAAACGTTGTTATTTTGACTTTTGTTTCAAACGCAACAAGTGGTAACGTTTTTATTGATTTAGAAATTACCTTTTTTCGAGAATAGAACTTAAGATTAGGGGAAGAATCAGGGAAGAGAAGGTCCTGCCTAACCGTGATTCTAGCGAGAGAGATAAGGCCAATAATTAGAAATAATTTATTTAACAATAAATATAAATTTTTGATTAGTGACAAATTGTTAGATTTAGAATCTTATTTTTGGAGTTAAGAAGAACTTTTTCTTTGGTTAGTTCTACAAACATTTGAAGGTCTCAGACCTAATAAAGGGAAGGTTCACAATGAACAATGTTAAAATAGTTACAAGTTTTAAACTTGTTACAAGCACTAAACATGTACAAAGGTTTTAAAATGTGCTTAAGATTAAAAATTTAAAGCTTTTAAGGAAAATGAATAGCCTCCGTGGCTTAGGCGGCAGCACGCCGGCCTCTCACCGCTGGGTCCGTGGCTCAAATCCCGGTCACTCCATGTGAGATCTGTGCTGGACAAAACGGAGGCAGACAGGTTTTTCTCCGGGTACTCCGGTTTTCCTTGTCAAAATTTCATTCCAGCAACACTCTCCACTATCATTTCATTTGTCATTCATTTAATCATTGCCCCAGAGGAGTGCGTCAGGCCTCGGCTGCCGGCACAGTTCATATCCTCGCCGCTAGATAGGGGCTTCATTCATTCCATTCCTGACCCGGTCGGAGACTGGAAGCAGGCTGTGGATTTTCATTTCAAGGAAAATGAATTGTACAGTAATTTTCACCTTTATAAATTAGGTAGGATACAAGCACTATTGGACTGCCCTTCTTGCAATCAAAGAGGCTATGAACAAATAGATAAAGTTCCTGTTCGTGGCAGGAGGAAAAAGTAGAATTACAAGCGGAGGTTACCGCTATTTTTAAACAGAGATTACTAGATGTGAAATACAAAAATGTACAGGTCGTATTAATGAAGCCTGGATTATACAAATTAGATAATCATTTTATAATTAGAAAAAGCAGAACTCCCTAGTTTTAGAAGGGAAGAACAATACATATTGAAATGTGGACTAGCCACATATGTTGACTCAGAATGACTATATGAGAAGTAGAACAAATTTGGGAGGGCACTTAATTATAAGCGAGGCCTCTTTGTGTTTTAACTAAATTAAGATATTAACCTAATATTGTGTTAGTTAAATGTATTTGGGAAAAAGGAATTGGGAGTTTAAAGTTCTGGCCAGTTTTATTGCTCTCAGTCAAACGTGGCGCGGTTGAAATTAGCACACACAAATTCGAAGCACTGATAGTTTGTTGATACGTTGAAAATGTTCACTATTGTATGGTATGTAAGTCCATAGAACAAGAGAAAGTTACTGCAGTTTATGTGAAACACTTAGTTGAATTTGAACTTGAATAAGGTTATTGCGTTTGAAACTTTATTGTTTGCAGTTATTAGTCTTGTTTAACTTGAAGTTCCAGCAATTTGACGGTATTGAGCATAGTTTATTGTGGTTTAAAGCATATGTTGAGTGGAATACTTCTAGAACTGTAATGACGGTTGAATAGGGCGATAGGGTTCCTCCGGTGGATAAGCTAAGTTTATAGACAGTGGTTTATTTGACTTAAATCCCTCGTTGTGGGAAGGTATTCCCATTTATTTCGTACAAGTAGTACTGGATTTCATGTTATAAAGCCAGCTTAGATAGCTAAAGCCTGACATGAAGTATAACATAAATTTCTCGCCAAATCAATACTTTTTACTTACTTAAAAATTCTATAGGTACATGTTTCGAAAACACACAATGTTTTCTTCCTCAGCCCACTTATTGGTGTTAAACATCATAAAACATCGATAACCTCACTAAATAACAAAAACACAGTTCACATTTCTTCTCTTAGCTAAAGCCTGACAAAGAAAATCCCACGAAGACGGTTAATGCACAATAGTGTGCAATTCCTCACACTGTCTATAAAATTGTATTAAAAGCGTTCAGCATATTAAAACCATTAAAACAATTCTAAAAACATTGGAGGTTTGTACTTAGCTTTTTCATGTTGAGCTGGCGATGGTCCCTATTAACCGTTAGCTTTAGAACACAGACATGGCGTCTACTTTAAAAATGTCTCATGAAGACAGGAGACTGTCCCCTGGGAGGGCTCGAAACTGTACACTTGACGACTAGACTAGAAGTGAGAGCAGCTGAACGGCGCGCGAAGGGACCAGGGAGACGAGGGAGAGGGGGTAGAAGACAAGAGAATATATGTCAGAAGGGGAAACATTACGGAAATGAAAAACACTTTATAAAATAATTTTTCTTCATGGAGCAGTATCTTCAAAGAGATGTTAGCTGGCGACGAGGATGACGCCTGTTGGATTGGTGAGGAAAACCTCTTGAGCTCAGAGAGATTGAGGAACTTCAGTGGTTCGCTGCAAGTTGCCGCTAAGGTTTCCATAGAAGATACACATCTAAAACAAACTCAAAGACACAATAAATTCCTGCTCAAAGAAAAAAAAAATACAAAGGGATCACTGTTGGTGTCTGCGAAGAGGGGAAGAAAATAAATAAACGAACTAATCGAACAGCAGCAAGATCTAACTCTGACTGAACGTGTATTCCAAGGAATACACCACCACCATCTTGGCTACTTTCAATTCAGTGCAACGGCCTTCTATCTAAGTGGTGTTGGCTTAACATGGGTTCGGTCTAGACTGATTCCCAGCTCTGCCAAGAAATTTAATTCTGGTGTGAGGGCTGGAACGGAGTACATTAAGCCTCGTGAGGTAAAACTGAGAAGAGGCGGGTCCGATTCCTACCTCAGCCATCCTTCCAGGCAAATGTTGGGATGGAACCTAACGTAAGGCCACGGCCGTTTTTCTACCCAAGTCCTACCTCAATTCTTGCAAATACACACACTAGTACAGACATCACAGTGACACAGGTTATAAGAAAAGTCTACACACACCCAAGTACACGGGACTACATGACCACCATATCGCAAGGCTCCAAAAACAATCAACAACAAATCTCAGGTATTCACGCAAAAGAGAACACATCATGATCAAAACAATAAATTTAAAGGCCTTACTCGGAAATGAAACATGCCATACACCACAAGATGGCTTTCCTCATACAACGCTAACGATCGCGATGCTAGCCCATTAATATACCACTAGGTATCATTGATATCTGGTAGCGAAAGTTGGAACTACTTGAAATTGAACGGAACTTATAGCTCACCCTAAGGGTATCCGCTGGAAGCAGCTACAGACTCAGGCTAGCCGATCATGTCCTCGGACACTCCCGGCATTAAAAGACATACGATAGATAATATACCCATAGGTATTAGGCCTAACTCTAACTGTAGCTAACTCTCACCGGGTAAACTTGCTTGGAAAATAAACATTTACTAGGTCAATGAAATCGCATCTACCCTATACGAAGTATAGTTAAAAAGCAAATAGCCTACCCTACACATAATGAATGTGAGGAAGCATAACATACCAGAAAGTGAAAAATACCACAATGAACAGTAAAATGTTTGCATAATCTTCATAACACAATATCTACAAGAGCACACAAAACTTTCCGTGAAGTTAATCTTTACGACGAAAAGCACCAAATTTTATCAATTAAGCGGGCTCCATTTGTGAGATTCATGAATATATTCCAGAATTTGAACAGCCAATATTAATATTCAATTCCATCAAGACGACACACTCCGGAAGGAGACCTTAATATGCCACACACTTGATCACATACAGTACCTTTGCATATTGATTGAAGGACTCACTTCCCAATCTGCATTGTTAGACTGCCTTCATTAATTATAGACTACATCTGGGAGCGCTCACAATTTACTGATATGCTAGCACGGAGTTAATAATTCATCCACCTTCAGTATGGATCACAGAGTCATAGGTAGCCATTAATGTGTCGTTATACAAGTCAATGACACAAATACTTTCATTTGTCATTTAATTTCGGATGAATAATAAATCATACCATGCATTTAGAGTTCGAGATAGACATATAACCTGCTGTATGTCGTGTAGGAAGGAATTATAAATGGAACCTACCTGAATGTCTGTTCCTATAAAGCACGACTCTCTGGAATTATTACGCCCATACTCCTCTAGAAAAAGCATCATGACCACAAGCTCAGCATGCGAATGACATGGCCACTCCATTATTACTCACTTGCCAAGGGGAAATGTCTGTATAATAATTTTGTTTGTATTCTTGATTACAACCCCCCCCCCCCTCTTCTTGAGGGTAGTATTTTTCCAAACTCATACACGTTATGCTCGACGCAACACATTCTATTGTGGCTTAGAAAATGCAACTCAATCTACATACTGTAGTACTGTACTTGGATTAGAACATTGATTTTCACGGCAAAATAATAGCACCAGAAAATCTTCTATACCCCATCCACGTAGTCTGCGAAGTAGGTTGATGCATGTTGGCATACAGAGAAAGTGAGAGGGAGAATGCGATGGGCGGAGCACGGCAACTCAATAACTGACGGAGTTGGCCGCCTTGCTTGCGGTACCTTTACAAGGTCCCTCCCCCTCCTTGGCCACGCGCCACATTGGACCAGCCACCGACTGCCTCCCATACGCGGACAACGTGTTTTTACACTGGCACCTCTCAGAATTCATGGCTGTAGTATAGGTTTCTTCTTTCTTCCGAATTTGGCCGCCTGTGGACCGCATGGAACCTAAGGCTTTCTGGTTAATCTCCTCTTCTCTTCCCAAAACCTCTTCATTCGTTCACTTCTGATCTTTCACTCCTCCTCGGATATTACCAGTTTGGCTCTAATTTTAGG
This sequence comes from Meconema thalassinum, assembly GCA_946902985.2. NCBI lineage: Eukaryota > Metazoa > Arthropoda > Insecta > Orthoptera > Tettigoniidae > Meconema > Meconema thalassinum. Next base: position 1,721,391,649 of record OX336388.2, on the reverse strand, counting down.
TGTTTTCTCCTCGAATATCTAGATGTTGTCAATTCGGTTTCTGAACTCTTTTCTGCTGTGGATCACATCCACTGTGAGTCCACTTTCCTTGGCGTCTCTTTTAACCTCTTCTACCCACTTAGTTGTAGCCTTAAGCTCTGTAATATACTTGAATATCCTCTTAGTCAGTCGGTTCTCGTCCATTCTCACCAAATGTCCGTAGAATTTCAACCTTCGCTTCCGCATTGTGACAGTAATTTTTTCAGTATGTTTATAGAGATCATCATTCCTTCTGTTCTTCCATGTCCCGTCAGCAGTTTTCTGTGGTCCTAAAATTTTCCGCAAAATTTACCTCTCCTTTTTTCCAGTTCCTGAAGATCCCCTTTTTTTATTCAGTGTCAAGCACTCCGAGGCGTACAGACCCTCTGGCTTTACTACTGTGCTATAGTGTCTGAGTGTTGCCTTGTAGGATATTGCTCGTTTGTTGTATCTGTTCTGGGTTAACCTATAAGCCAAATCCAATTTTCTAGTTCTTGCCCTATTTGCTTCTTTATCTAGCCCATTGGGTTCTATCCATTCACCTAGATATTTAAACTTCTCAGTTCTTTTGACAGTCTCATGTTTCACTTTTGTGTCTCTCTCCAAGGTGTCTGTACTCCATGTATTCTGTCTTTTCATAGGAGACTTTAAGACCCGTTTTCTCAGCGATTTCGTGCAGAGTATCCAGCATTTTTTGGGCATCATCTCGGCTTTGGGCTAAGAGGGCAAGATCATCAGCAAAAGCCAAACATTTAATTTCCAGGTTCTGTCCTTTCCTTCCCAGATGTATCCCCCTTACTCCTTTCATGTCCAAAGCTTCCTCCCAGGTTCTCATGATTTTCTCCAGAACAATGTTGAAGAGGATAGGTGATAAGCCATCTCCTTGTCTGACCCCTGTTTTTATTTCAAAAGGATCAGAGATTTCTCCAAAGAACTTCACTTTTGACATGGTATCCGTTAGAGTTTGTTTGATTATTTCTCTCGTCTTCCTGTCAATTCCGAACTCCTCTAGGCTGTTAAATAAAGTCTGCCTGTCAATTGAGTCGTACGCCTTCTTGAAGTCAACGAATATTACTACAGTGTTCTGGCTTCTCAAAGCTCTTGATCTGAGGATGCTCTTGAGGTTGAATATTTGTTCTGCGCACGATCTCCCCTTTCTAAAGCCAGCTTGATATTCACCTATGAGGTGGTCTGCTTGTTTTTCAACTCTGTTCAGCAGTACTTTGGAGAGTATCTTGTATGCGACTGGAAGTAGAGAGATTCCTCTGTAGTTGTCGATGTTCGCCCGATTACCATTCTTGTGAAGTGGGTGTATAAGGGCACATTTCCAGTCTTTCGGGATCATTTCAGTTTTCCAGATTTCTTCTATGATGCCGTGTATTTTTTCTGCAGCCATTTCTCCTCCGAACTTCCACATTTCTGCAGCGATGCCATCTTCGCCTGGTGCTTTGTTGTTTTTAAGCTCGTTTATTATGCGCTTTACCTCATCTAAACTTGGTGGGTTGGAATCCGGGTTCTCATAGGATGGATTCTGAGTATTCAATCTTTCCACAGGTTCTTCACAGTTCAGCAGCACTTTGAAATAGCCGGCCAAAAGTTGACAGTTTTCCTTGTCGTTCGTAGCTATACTACCATCATTCCGTTTGAAGCACAGACTTTGTGACTGATATCCCTGTAGTTCCTCTTTGAAGGTTCTGTAAAACTCACGCGTGTTGTTTTTTCGAAAATCTTCTTCTATCTTTTCCACCCTACTTCTGCCGTAGTTCCTCTTCTCTGATCGTATGATCTTGGCAGTTCTCTTCCTTACTTCCCTGAAATCTTCCCACCTCTCCTCGGTCTTGTTGGAGTGCCATCTCTTCCAGGCTTGTAGCCTTTTGTCAAGAGCTTCGTCACACTTTTCATTCCACCACCTATGTTTTCGTTTCCTCGCTGGATTTCCCAAACCATCAGCTGCTTTGGTAATTGCTTCTCTGATCTCTTCCCAGCTGTTCATGTTCAGCTTTGATAGGTTTTCGCAGTATTTTTCCTTGTTCTGTTTCAGAGTCTCTGTATTAATTCTGGGTTTCCTGTTGGTTCTCGGTTTGGGCTTGTTTGGCTGGAATTTTACTTTAATCTCCAAGAGGTAGTGATCCGAGTCGATGTTTAGGCTTTTCCTTACTTTAACATTCAGGATTTCCTTTCGGTTTTTGGTCGTTATTGCGACATGGTCGATCTGGAACTCTCCCAGCATCGTGTTAGGACATACCCAGGTTTTCTTCATGCTCGGGAGTGCCTTGAAGTATGTGGACATGATTTTCAGGTTGAAATGTCTGCAAAACCCGATTATTCTTTCTCCATTTCTGTTCGTTCTTTTATGTGCTGGATAGTCCCCCACAATTTTTCTATATCTTCTCTCTTTGCCGATCTGGGCATTGAAATCGCCAACCAAAACTTTTACGTGATGTTGTGGAATTTTGGAAGTTGTGTCTTCGAGAGTTTGCCAAAAGTTACCCACCTTCTCAGGATTTTTCTTGTTATCTTCATTAATAGGGGCGTGTGCGTTGATAATTGTATATGCTTTATTTCCAGATCTAAAGGAGAGAAGAGAAATTCTCTCGGATGGTGAGGTGAAGTTGATGATGGACTCAGTGATGTTCCTCTTAACTACGAAGGCCGTACCTAAGATCGTTACATTTGATTTGTTTTTTATCGCAAATACTACATAGTAGTATAGTACTTGTTAGTTAGTTATTGTTGTTTTAAGGGGCGGAACTACGAGGGTATAGTACTTGTACTACATAGTAATGTAGTATAGGTTATTACGTGTATGAACCCACTTTGGAGCACTTGGGAGAAAGCCTGCAACATACACGGCAAAACCTAGCAGATTTGCTGGTTTTTCACAGTAACGGTAGGCCAACTTGTCAATACTGATAATAATAATATCGTATGACTTCGGGTGCTGGGTGCGAGCTTTGTTATTTGACGCCCATAGGGCAACTTACATGTCGAATTTTATCGCTCCTTAGAGCGCTATGAAAGTCAAGGGGGTTAGATGCCTAAGCTCCTTGACACTATAGCGCTTTCTAGTAGAGAAAGGAGGTACTTTTGTGTTGGCGGAAAATCCCTAGATTAATTTTGCCATTGTGAACACGGCCTACTGAATTCAAATGTGTTCCTTAACACGCCAACAACGTATGACATGCATGTCGCGATTTTTGTCGTCTTTCAAAAATCACTTACCATGGCCAGGTAAGCTTGGGGTTGGTAGCCCGACACGATAACCACTCACCCACCGTGTCAAGCTTGTCAATAGTAATGATTCGTGCAGGTGCTGACTTGGCTGGGGAGACCGCTGCTGCCCTGGCCGCCGCCTCTCTCGTGTTCGCCAATGTGGACGCTGACTACGCCAAGACTCTAAGGTCCCATGCGGCTGACTTGTTTAACTTCGCCTCACAACACCGCGCTGTGTACTCGGACTCCATCACTGATGCTGCGAATTTCTATCGGTAAGTATTACTTCTCTGAAATGCGACAATTTAGAGAAAAATCTTCTAAGTTACGTAGCCTATGTTCTGTTAATGAACAATTGAAATGCATCCACCTCTTCAGCTAAGCGTGGTAAGTAACGATACTCGTTTATGACTGAGTAACTGCACGTTCCAACATCTCAGATGCGAACTCAGCAATGGAAGCTGCCGTCCTGAGTGCGGACACATTCCAGACAAATTCTGGGATTGTTCTTTATTTCAAGCAGCTATATCAAACTCGAACCTCACCATAGCCGGTCCCACGCCCGTGTTCAGAAAGGAGGATGGAAGGAGCTACAACCTGGACGGAGGAAAGAATTCTCGTCCCAGTGAATAACAGGAGTATTGACTACCGAAATACTCTGAAGTAGCTCCAGGGCAGCCTGTTGCCCAACGTGGCAGCCCATAATCAGGCTCGGGGGCTGTAGGCTAATAACCTGTACCCTTTAAATTTATTACTGAAACTGAAACAAGGGCAACCCGGACGCATCTCACGACAGAGTTCGGTAGAAAGTCCTTGTAGAAGCCCTTTGCTCCTTGGAGAAGCTAAAAAGGACATATCACACTCAAATAATTATAATTGTACATACCATTGCTGGCACCACATTTTCAAAGGTTGAAGACAGAATTTGTGCACATCCTGGCACGCGAGACTGGTGAAGAAAAGAGCCTGTACATCCAACATTAAGCAGCAAAAGAATAACAAATGCATCGAAAGAAACAAGGGAAGTGGTCATAGGATTAAGTTGTTGTTGTTTCTTTTGTGGGCCTTGCGACATCGTGTTCATGTAGTCCCGTGTACTTGGGTGTGTGTAGAATTTGTCTGATAGCCTGTGTCACTGTGATGTCTGTATTAGTGTTTGTATTTTGAAATTGAGGTAGGATTTGGGTGGAAAGTAGCCTTGGCCTTACGTTAGGAACCATCCTGGGATTTGTCTGGAGTAGACGTGGGAAAATACGGAAAACCACTTCCAGGATGGCTCAGGTAGGTATCGAAACCACCTCTTCTCACTTTATCCCCACGACACTGAGTGTATCCCGTTCCAGCCCTCAGAACAGAATCATTTTTTTTGGCAGAGCTGAGAATCGAACTCGGGCCTCCTCGGTGACAGATTAGAATGCTAGACATCTTAGGATTTACTGCGAACGATGAATTTATCGCCACTTTACATTTGTTGTCCCGTAACAAAGCGTCGCAGAGTATGGATTCTTTAAGATAAAGTTAAGGGCAGCCGTAGGCAGAAAACCTTTAAAGAAATACACTTTTTAAATTATTATTTGCTTACATAAAAGTGCATATCTTAAAGAACATTATCCCAAAATTGTACATCAAGAATCGAACTGCAAATGGTATTAATACTTAAAATTAGAATCTCAGGCACTGCAGTTTGTCTCGGGCACTAAGTTTTCTACTCTGCAAAGGTAGAGTTATTCTCAGACAATTTTGCCAGTCAAATGTTAATAGGCCTAAGCAATTTACCGAAACCAGGGAGACTGGGGAGAATCAATATGAAGATTTAAGTACAACAGATTTTTAATCTAACTCAAAGAGAATAGAAATGACTAAAATATCAATTATTTTAGAAAAAAGAAAAGAAATCACAGAAAATCAACGAAAATGTTTATCAATAAGTTACTTCCCTTAAGGCTCTCAACACTAATGTACAGTAGATTATTTTAAAGCATGCAATTACAACTTTGTGCCCAGATAACGACAAGATCTGTACCCGAAAGTAAAGGGTAGAAAAAAGTAAATGTCCTCACATCTCTACAAATAATAATCCAAGAATCCTCAAAAACATCACCATAAATGTCCAAATCATTTCAAGCAAGTGTTCCAAGTTTCAGTCACATGGACAAAATTATAAAAGTTACGAGTATGTGGTTTTTGCCTACGTTTCGCCTTAAATAAAGGTGGTTGTATGTTGACGTTGTATCCTGCCTGTGAGGACAAAATGATGTAGCCTACTTACATATCCGGCCCGACAAGGACCAAATGTAGGGGATCTGCTCGCTGAGGACCAACATCATGTAGCAATGCGAAGTGATCCAGGCCTGGTGGACCATGATCATGATGCTACTGTTCTGGTATCTCACGGGATTGGAAATGGATGGTAAAAGTGGATTTAGTGGACTGTATTTACTTGTGGTTATATAGCATGATATGTATCTCCTTGTACGTATATATCTGCGATTGCTGCTAAATATATAGTAATGACTTGGCATGTGAGAGGCAATTGTCTCTACTTGGCTTGGGAGCATTATACTACGTAAAGAACGTACATCATGTTTGGAAAAGGAAGAACTCATGTTCACATTTATTACTCGCGATCTTACTCCTCATCTGTACTGAGTACTTCGTGTTGAAAATAGGTTTAGCTTGCGTACTAGCAAGGACTAAAACATATGCCATACAATAACTGAGTGCAGGCAGTCATTTACATGTAGAGTATGAACACATTATATAATACATTTGACTCACTGTTGAAGCTGATTCTTATTCCACATAGAATGGTATGCCGGTGTGAGAAATGACTGCATAAAGCAGGTTTTATATGTATCGATTGCCTATCTGAACTGGGAAGCCATGTCTGATCCTACAACATTACTTAATACATTCATAAATATCACGTAAAAGTATTCCGTTCATAGCCTGCCGAATCTTTGCGCGCCGGCCTATACGTGAAACAGGAGTGCTGCCATATTGTGACTAATACCATTTAATTTTCAGGCCTGTGCATTGTCTGATACTTATTACTCTCAAAAGTCATGCACAGCTGATTTGTCATGCGTGCAGCCTGGTTACACATCAATCTGAGGGCAGAGCTATGCTTTAAAGTCGTAACAGTAGTTTTGTATGAAATTCATGAGAATAATCCAGATACACCATACATATAGCGAACAAAACTTGTGGTGTTCCAGCTCTTCTGGCTATGAAGACGAGTTGGCATGGAGCGCTGCCTGGATGTACAAGGCGACAGGTGACAAGGACTACCTCACGATTGCTGAAGACCTGTACAATGAATTCGGGCTGCAATACGCCTCTGGTCTTGGCTGGGACGAGAAGCGATCTGGAGCTGATGTGAGTTCAATTATAAGAAAATGTTCTTCTTTCAAACATAATTAAATGATTTATTTAATCGTATGGTGAGCACAACAAGGAACTTGAAAGAAATTTTGTAATATTTCCCGTATTGAGTAAAAACATGAAATATTTGTGAATATACAGGGTGGAGCACGAAATGTCATACATTGGAAATTGTTTATAGAATATTTAATATACAACATATTTAATAAAATATGGTATTAAAACATTGTGGTTCCGTGGCTTAGGCGGCAGCACGCCGGCCTCTCACCGCTGGGTCCGTGGTTCAAATCCCGGTCACTCCATGTGAGATCTGTGCTGGACAAAACGGAGGCAGACAGGTTTTTCTCCGGGTACTCCGGTTTTCCCTGTCAAAATTTCATTCCAGCAACACTCTCCACTATCATTTCATTTCATCTGTCATTCATTTAATCATTGCCCCAGAGGAGTGCGTCAGGCCTCGGCAGCCGGCACAGTTCATATCCTCGCCGCTAGTTGGGGGCTTCATTCATTCCATTCCTGACCCGGTCGGAGACTGGAAACAGGCTGTGGATTTTCATTAAAACATTCACTGAAATGTGCATGATTAGTCAGTATGCAGAACATGTTCAATATGTCCACCTTCTCGGCGTACAACAGCTACAAGACGAACCTGCATGTTTGTGACCACTCTATGACACATGTCCTCACTCAACCCTCGGAAGAAAGTCACAATGGCCGCTTGCAATTGCAATGCATTTTCTGGTTTCTGGCGGTAGATTGTCTCCTTTAAATATCCCCACAGGAAGAAGTCACAGGGATTAAGATAGGGGCTATGTGGTGGCCAGATTGAGCCACTTCTCAGCTTTGCCACACGAGGACTTACTCCTTCCCAGCTCTCAGATCAGAATTAAATTTCTTGGCACAGCCGGGAATCGAACTCGGGCCTTCGTGATGACAGCGAAGCATGCTAGCTGCTACACGGTCTACAAAATATAGTGAAGACACCATTAACTATCAACAACCACAACCAATCAGACACTCAATCAAACATCCTGGGAATAAAATTGCCTCTAGCTTTTATTCATTCATACAATCCCAAATATTCAAGAAACAACTGAAAAAAATACAGAAATTACCGCTCCGTTTATTCGATAACAGTCCCTTTTCCGTTTGCTGAAAAGTTAAGGTTTTATCTCCCGTTTCGTCTTGAAGCATAAAAATGTTTCGCAAGACGTCCATGATAGTGATTGGTCTGAGCCAAAGATAGCGGAATCGAATCCCGGTGCAGTCAGTTGGCATTTGAGGGTGCTTAAATGTGAGGGAGCCGTGTTAGTATATTTACTGGCACGTTAAAGACCACCTTCGGTGCAAAATTCCGGCACTTCGGCGTCTCTTAAAGCCGCAGTAGTTAAAAAGGACGTAAAATACATAACATTACATTAGTGATTGGTGTTTCAGATTCTGCTCGCAGAAGCCACAGGCAAGAGTCTGTACAAGGACAAGCTGAAGGGCTACTGTGACTACATGCTCAACAGTCAGGAGAGAACTCCAAAAGGACTCCTCTTCCTAGGGGAATGGGGATCACTGCGCAATGCAGCCAATGTAGCGTTTGTTCTCATGAAGGTAAGCGTATTTTCCTCCTGTTCAAACATTATTCTTCCTTCCTCACTGATCATGTGGTTTCCGCATGTGTATCTCGTATCTCCACGGTGTTTATCACACAAAACATCACTTTCCCTAAGATTTAATTGGTCTTTCTTTGTTCGTATTAATTCATTTTAGGGGTTGGACCATTTTTATCTATCTGCTCCGTGCACTTGGGTGTATGAAGGTTTCAACTCATAACCTGTGTATCTGTGGTGACTTTAGTAGTCTGTGTATATGTAATTATTAGCGTCAGGGATTAGGTAGGTGCTCATGAACTTGAAGTGAGGAGTCATTATGGCATTTGCCTGGAAGGACAGAAGGAAAAACTCGAGGATAAACTACACTCAGAATGGCAGTGTCAGCGTCATGGTACGAACCTCCGTTCTCCGGACTTGCTTCAGCTCCTCATCACCGTTGTGATACGCAATTTAATGCACACGGATGCACCACTGAGTGAACCTTGTTCTTGCATTCGATATTTAGACATCAAAATACGCAGGTTCGTGCTCGGAATTTAAGAGGGAACTCGAAACCTCTCGTGAATTGTCTGTCGCCTTTAATAAACAAACCCGCTCATCTGACGTTTGTTCGTTATACAGAATATGTCGCTAAAAGACGTTCCATAAAAATACAAGAACAGAAATGAAGGTTTTGATATTTTAGGTTGTAATGCACAATTGGTGTAAGCCATGAGGTGACCCCAGTGGGACTCGAATCCACGACCTCGGACTTTGTAGGCCGGTGTTCTGACCACTGAGGTATAGGGACACACTTCAATTCTCTATGATGCTCACCTGCGCCAACCTATCATACGCAATAGTCCGATCTTACTGTTTGCTACCCTTGAGAAGTCAACGTTTTCTTGGAAACATAAGAATACATTTTGCTTGTCTCTCAAGGAGACCTCCCTTGCGTACAGTATGTCGAAATTAGCGTAAGGAAAAATGTGGGAGAAATTATGAACAAATTCATAAGACATCTGTCATGGAGTTGATCCATATTGAGCCCGATATCGCCTCTTCGATTCGAGAATAATTGGCTCATGTTAATTTACGATTTATGGAACGCACCAGGGTATTCCATGATCAACAGGAACTTCCGAGAAGCTGTATTTTCTCCTTGGAAGCGGCTCTCATTTTATATAAATTGTCAGGCGAATTAAATCGAATGTATAATTTTGTGCCATCCTAAAGGAAGGATTTATTAGAAGATATTTTATGTTATTTGGACTAATTGGATTTATTGTGAATTTATGGTATGTTGCAAAGTAAAGTTATAACATCGCAGATATGCGAAGAATAAATAATTGGTCACGCTCTTGACTCAGGTAGCGCTGACTGAACTTCCGTCGTCTACCGACATGCTTCTTGTATCAAGCGTCGTCTTAAAAGGACGTGTTTTGTACACGGTCCAATACCAAAACGTGGATATCACATTTTAACTCATCTGAAGTTGGAAAAATATTGATAAAGTGTGGAATTGTCATCTGTGTGACGCACGATTATTATTGAGAACTGACGAGTGTTATTTTCAACGCTTTCACCAAATATAATTGGGTCATTTTGTACTAGTATCAAGGACATTGATGCGAGTACATGGCCGCACGCGTACACTGAAAATTTATAAACTGATAGCTATTCTTCGTGTCGGATTGTATAAAACGTGAATTAAGAACTGTATAAAAGTGAACTGTAAATTGATTTATTTTTGTGAAGGTGGATTGTAAAGATATTGTACTATCACGTGTGTAAAATACATCTTAGTTTTGAGTGTGCTCATTATCACAGAAGTGGTAATTATAGATTCTGTGAGCGGTATAAATGGTCATTCTTGCTAAATCACCGCTACAGTGTGGAGCCAGTGAGATTTTAAATCGACACTATCAACTGTTAATTCAGCGAGAACAACGAATTCTTCATCATGATGTCGACACCCAGTCGAACCCCAGTACCACGTGTTACCAGTTCACCCACTTGCTATGGAAGTCGAGATGGAATAACACCCAAAATGGCTGGGGAGAGTGGAGGATAAGACCCGCTTATAATACCTGATGAGATGGCTTACAATCAGAACTGTATAACCCGCCACATTAATCCCAGGCGAGGCTCGAACGAGGACGAGAACTTGAAGTCACGTAAGTGAGTCGACAGGCACTGATATTTCTATGTATGATTGTACGTACAGGCGGATTAGTATTAAAGGTCCTACTCTTGCACATTCTTTAGAGGCAGGCAATATGATTTAACTTAATTATGTAAGTATTTGTTAGGAGCTGGTCATATTCGTATCGTTTGCACAAGCCTAGAGGAAAACGCTTGTGTCACCATTTTGTGTAAATAAGTTTTGAAGCAATACTACGATTATATAAATTAGCCCACGTTACGTAGTATAGTAGTGTGATACTGTTAGGAATGACATTCCTGAAGTTCTTATATCATTGACAGAACATGTGTTTATCTCGGTCAAAGCCCAGTGAGAGCAGAACTTCATTTATTTTCCACATAGCGCGAATAGCACGTTGGACACTGCAATTTAGAAGGCAGTGGTTGATGCTGTCAGGACAGCTGAGAACTTGTTTGTATCACGAGACTGCAGATGTGAAGTGTAGAGATCTTTTGTTTTTCGCATTCTTATTAAGTTGACTATGACGACTGACAATTTCATAATCAGAATAAAATGTCGAGCCGAGTAAGGTATCACTGGTTCGAGGAGGGGCCACAAAATAGTATTCATGTTCCCCTGTAATTAAAGCATAGCATATTTAGAGTGTAATAGACACTGTTTGAAGGAATAAAATCAGTCAGCCAAGAGCTATTTACCATACTTGAAATGATATTACTGTATGAATGAACAGCTGATTACACAGCCCATTGAATTTTTAGTCCACATCTATGGACGTCTGTATAATTTAGGTGACCGTGATTTGTTATTGTCATATAAGGAACACCACGATGGTAGGAATAGATTACCGTAGTTGAGATGTACTCCTTTTGGTATAGATTTTTGCTAGTGGCATGAACGACTTTTGTCTTGTCAGCTAAGCCAATGGCCGACGGGCTTCGTGTTATTGAGAAGCACTTAAGGGTGCGTGGTTATTGAAATGAATGGAGTTTCACACGATGTTGAAGGTAGCATTAGATGGTCTTTACACACACTAATGATTACTCTATACGAATTTATTGGTCACTAAACGTTACAGAGACACTGATAGGAATACAACATGAGATAATAATAATTACAGTATTATAATAATAATGTGATCGAATTTTTCCACTTAAATGTGAAGTAAATACACTACTAGGCTGATGATTAAAATTATAAATATGTTAAAATTAAATTTCTTTTCTTGACCGATGCTTAGCTATTGCTGTGTTCGACATCTTTTGACACAATTTCTGATTATTCCTAATTTCGGGACGACGGTCAGTTAAGGACGTGTGAAAACCACGGTCGTAAACTTGACATTGCAACGTGAGTCGTTACGTTACGTCATAGCAGTTGCCTACATAATTTTTCCACCTCTACACTTATGACCATTTGTCACAAACAGTGAAAATGTGTGCAGGCAGGCAGTGACGCCGATTGCGCAAAAATATAGGAGGGTTCTATTTGTTATTCATTTGTGTTGCAACTAGTTAGTATTTTTCTCTTGATCATGTTAGGAAAAGAATGTTAATAGCTTTGTGTTTTCATTAAATTTTGGAATAAACGCATCTCGTTTATATATTTGCAATTAAAATTCAGACAGGATTAGCTCGGATAACAGTAAAAATAAATGTTGGAGATGACACCATCATAGCGTCGTCATTAATCTTATTATGCTTTAAATGTAATGACATCCTTGCATTGTAAACAAGTAAATATCTTTCCTTGTTGTAGATTCGTGCCTGTGCTATTGTTAATATTGCAATCTCCGAAGTAATTGGACAGGGAACTGTTACGTGTCATTCTCTTAGCTTTGCTCATTTGTTTTCGAGTCTTTGTAGTAGGTCTTCGAGAGGCTTAAGTTAGATTGTTTTGATTGGAGATACAGTAAGTAAATTCATAATAGGGCAGATTACCTCGGACTAGCCGATTTTCACCTCTCTGAAGTAGGGTAGGGGTCTGTCATTTTTATGAATAAATTCAGTGTGATTTAATTGTAAGCCTGGCCTCGTTATTTATGTTTTTGTGTGTTTGTATTCCTCTGGACTGGTGGTTTAATCATCTCTCATACCCGACACCCCAAGTGCATTTTTTCGTGCTTACCCACTCTAAGAATACATTCCTCCCCATCCTACTTATCTGTTCGTTGGAGGAGGGTCTCGGAAGGGCCACTTAGTGCCTCTGGCTCCCCGAAACTCTTGTATAACGGCCACAATATAGAGTCAAGAGACAAGAAGAAAGATTAAATACAAACAACTAGCTGTGCCCGGCATGCGTTGCTATGCCAATCAAAGAAACAGTTGACGTTGTAATTTTGTTTGTTGTAGTGCTTTTGGATACACCATTTTTTTTCTTTTTCCGTTAACTTGCCTCTGAACTGCATGAAATACACCCATTTGTTGAAAAGACTCATGAGCCACCTCTTTTAAAATAGTTTTACTAATTCAGGAACCTTCACGGGCAGGCAGAACAGTTGACCAAAGTTCATTTTTTGAAACTATTGGCGCGTTAGCACTTACTTGTTGAAACGTTTCGCGTGCCACCTTAAGTGAAATGAATTAAATAATTCAAAACCTTTCGAGGGCGTGCACACGACAACAAATCAAAGTTTATTTGTATACACGATTCGCGGGCCAAATCTTTGAAACGACACGTGCGCCGCCTATTGTAAAATGGATTTAATAAATCAGAAACATTCGTGGGAGCGTGCACAATAACTCACCAAAGTTTCATCACAATCGGATGAATGGTATATGAACGCATACGGGACTTTGTCGAAACGGTTCGCACGCCATCTCTCATTTGTTGAATCTACTCGTGCACTACCTATAGTAAAATGGATTTGCTAAGTCAGAAACCTTTGTAGGAGTGTACACAACAACTCACTAAATTTTCATCGCAATCGGATGAATGGTATATGAACGCATACAGGACATACATACATACATACTTACAGAACATACATATATACATACAGAACATACATACATACATACATACATACATACATACATACATGCATACACACATATATACAGACAGACAGACAGACAGACAGACAGACAGGCAGATAGACAGACAAACTATCACGTCCCTTATTGAATTGTTGACACCTGCTAATACTCAATATGCTCTCTTCTTTATTGAAGCATGTTTTCGGTCCTTCATTGGGATCTTCTTCAGCTTGTTTTCTTAGCCTAACTACTTCATATGTATTTTCTATGAAACAATGACATTAATGGCAATGTAAATAAACATTACGAAATGGACGTCCATACATTATTAATTAAGAAAATATTACTCGTTTTAATATCAGAAAGCAAAAATCTAAAGTTATAATTCAACATAATGTGCATAAAAATGTATTGTCTGGATTCAAAGAACTCTCAAAATAAATGGGTCTTGTGGAGGTCTGTGGAAGAAAACTTTTTAGGTCAACGTTGTTCGAATAGCATTACTGTCCGTATATTTCGTTAATTGTTCTGTTGTACATACCTTACTCGATTTGAAGTCGCCCATCCATATCCATATCGTCCCTACAATCCTGATTTATATATATATGATTATTTCAACTTGGTCCCGTTGTGAAAGTCCCTGCACTATTTGACGTCTGTGATGAACAATCATTGTGCAAGTCGATTTAGAATTGTATGCCAATTAAAAGCTTATAAGAAACTATAATTCTACATACCTTCTGTTAACATTATTACTAGAATGGTTGCCTCATATGAGCTATCACGTAACATTAGTTTTTTTAGTGTATTTTCATTTATGAATGAAAAAATAGGCTTATGAGATCCCCTTTTGTCCTTGTGTGCGTGTCACCCTAATTCGATCTAAACGGCTGGAGAGATTTCAACGAAACTCAGTAAGGTAATAGTAATATTTTTTCCGATCCCAACAGTGCCCTTCAAATTTTATTTTGTCTCACCAATACAACATGGCGGCTGAGCGAAATATTTCACCGGCATTCTATATATCTGAAACTATTACTGATTTCACCCTGAAATTCTGTACAGTAACAGCCTAAAGGTTACAACTAAAAGTTCATCTGTGTGACATTCAAAAAGCCTGTTAAGTTATACCAATTTAATGCACCGACATACAATTTAGTTCAATTGTTTAGATAACCTCAAGATGGCGCTGTGTAAAATTTTAAATTAAGTTTTAGTTTCATGTGTCTTAATCATTTGATCGAATTCAACGTTTGATTAAGCCTAATGAACCTACGGAATAATCGTCTTCTACTAGTACATACAGTACATCTATGGTCTATATACCAGGTGAGTCAGCTGCCCCTTATAACATTGCTTTTATGCAGCCGAACTAACGTGTTATGTCATGAAGGTCGATATTTCTGTGATTGCATCCCGTATGGTACTAATGCACTGTAAGTTTATCCCACAAACGATACAGAACCCTATTATTCCCCCTTCCGATGTGACTACAGACCATTCGAATAATATGATGTGCCTGCAGTCAATTATTGCAGTGCAACATATCATCTGCGTTAAGATGTCGTGCCAAGTGGCTGGGTATCGCAAATCATTAAATTAACGCTTAAAACTATGATATAATGGCGTGGAGAGCGTTTGAAACAGTGAACTGGAGAAGTAACGTACTCTAAGAGGCTCTCAATACAATATTCATCCAAAGCTGAGGCGTAGCTCAAATATAAAATCACTGGACTTCCAATTGATGGACCGGAGTAGCGAAGGTTCGAATCCCACATTGTAAAAATATTTTTGCAACGTTATGAAGCTTCAATGTTACATTCACATGTCATTGTGTGCCACAACATGCAGTCTAATGCAGTTATTACAGTGTTTGTGCGCTACCCACTCTGCGCATCAATACAGTGGGATTGAAGTCACTTCATTCATTCGTCATGTTCTCCACGGACGAATACGTTGACATGTTTCTTGTTTACGGGGAGTCAAGAGGGAATTCCTTGCAGGCACTACGTCTGAAACGGGAAAGATACCCAGACAGGTGACTTCCAAGTGGAAATACTATACGCAATATTGAAAGACGTTTACGAACAGGGGAACTTATGCCCGTTGCTCACGGTAAAATTTTCCTTCAAATTTATTGTACAATAATTTAATTTTATAAAATATATATTGCTCACGGTCAAATTCAAGTTTTATAAAACCTTTGATAAAACTTTCCATAAAATAGGACATGTCCTATTCCGAAAAATTAATTTTACGAAACGAACCAATCAGGGAAGCTGACATGAAGATGATGCTGGCGCCACGTGGTGAGAAGATTGTGAAGCTCGCTTGTAAACAAACTTCGAAAATAAAACATGGAGGACGGTTGTCGTTTGGGGGTAAAATTTACAGTCGATTCGCATTATTAACGCAAAGCGGTCATGAAACTTGCTTTAAGTACATTTGAAAATATGCGTGGTACTGAATGAATTCATTCCAATCAATATTTTAGATATACTTGTAATAATTGGATATTTAACCATACGCGCTGATAAGTAGCGCAACAAATTTCATTACGGTCAGTTGGAAAAGTGTGCTATTGGTATCGCGCTCGCCTGCTGATCTGAAGATCGCTGGTTCAAGACTATCCAGTGGTGGAGATTTTTACTTCCTTTTAATTATTTTATAATTTCCTTCTTACGTCGTACAGCAATTTTGCAACTTTGTTTTGTGTTTTCACCCGTTTCAAATTCTTATTTTCCCTAAATACTGTAACCATGGACGGATACCATTCGTGATAACTATTAGAATTTAAATAATTAAATATTTATCCCATAATAATAATATGACACGTTCTGTATTTACTGGATATAGCTAGCGCTTATCACACAGACGCCGTTTAAAGAAAATATAGTTTAATTCTGATGTATTTATTCGTAGGCCTACCCACATAACAAATCTACTTATGTTGCCCCTAGGATATCTACCTGAACGAGAAAAGCAATCCGATTGGTTGTTGTACTCAAACTTCCATGAAAACTGCCAGGAAAAATGGCACCAGTTCAATTTCGTGAGTTGTATGGATGCTATTATGTAAGGCAGAACCTAGCATGGAAGGTACATATCACACGGTGCTAGACGCGTCTATACCAGCGTGTACACCAGTACTGGTAGAAGCTTTCATACTAACTAGTGTCGTGTGATACGGGCTCCCAAGCTGTTAGTGTTTTACTGGACGAGTACCAGAAATATCAGTGTTTGTATGAGGTTAAAACGCCCATATACCACAATAGAAATGCAAGAAGGGAGGCGGAAATCTCAATCGCCGAATATGTTTCACAAATTCGACCGAACACAAGCCAGGCTGATGTGAAGGCGAAGATAAACGGGTTTCGAACTCACTTGCAGTCTCATTTCAGGAGAAACGCCTTGCCTCATGTTAAGTGTCCTGTCGAATAATTTTGGGACCAACGAGATCTAGGAGTTTTTTAAAACTGCTTTCCTCCATTCTTAGAAAATTCCTATATGAATTCTGATTTCTAACCTCAACTCATTTTCTACCAAGGAGAGTATTCCTCTACTCTTCTCTTCTTTTTATCCATTCCCGAGTCCAGAACTTCCTAGCATTTCTTTTCTTCCTTTTTACCACTGTACGACATATAATTGTAGCTAAAGCAGCAATTTTTGCAATTTTTGCTTTGTTTGTTGGAGCTATACTCTCAAACCAATGTGTGTTGAACAGCTGATTCTTGGTTCAGAAGTTTATCGGTAGATGGCGATCCTGATACATCCACGGATTTTATAAAATAATTTTACCGTGAACAACACAACTTGCTTTCGTCAAATTTTTATAAAATTAGTTGTAAAATAAATTTTAAGAAACATTTTACCGTGAGCAACGGGCATTAGGGTGATAACACCTGTCCGACAGAGGATCATAACGTCTGGTGAGAATGAGGAGGCAGTTATGGATGCAGCTCGCAATAACCCGCACACTAGTACAAGAGAAATTGCACAACAGGTGAACATTAGCCAGTCGTCCGTAGGCCGTTTATTGCATGCGCATAAATATCATCCCTACCGTCAACAACTAAACCAGGAGCTCCAAGGGAGAGATTTCGAAGCTTGGATGAAATTCTGTCTGTGGCTGTTAGGAAATGTAGAAGATGATGTAGCATTTTTATCAAAAATCCTATTCTCGGACGAATCGAGATTCCACAACCGTCAACCGCCATAACATGCACTACTGGAGTCCTGACAATCTCCACTGGGTTCGACAGACGGCCCATCAAGTGCAATGGGGAGTGAATGTATAGTGGGGAATTTTGGGCGATCGCCTTATTGGACCGTATTTTATTGAAAGCCATTTGACAGGTGCACGCTATCTACATTTTCTACGCCATGAGCTCCCACTTCTGCTGGAGAATGTGCCACTTGGGGAACGTTTAACAATGTGGTTTCAACACGACGGAGCTCCACCACATGGTACGTTAGCTGTCCGCAACCATCTCAATACCACACATCCAGGGAAATGGTTGGCCCACCAGGTCAACTGATTTAACGCCATTAGACTTCTTCCTGTGGGGGTATTTGAAACAAGCAGTGTACACCCAGCAGCCAGAAAATCCAGAGCGCCTTCGACAATTCATTGTCGAAACTTGTACTTCAATAACACCGGCCATGCTAAAGCACTCTAGAATGTCCATTCAGCGGCGTGCGCAGATGTGCATAAACAAACCATTGTTAGTGCAGTTTGGTCCCCGTGCCCCCTCCCCATTTATCCATCTGTTCGTAGTCTGACCCTGATGACAAATGGGCCGCATACACTTTCATTTGCTGACAGTTTGCATACAAGGGGATATTACGAAATGGTAACAAAACTTCAATAAGGAACTTCTCACATGTAGGACTGGCTCTTCTCCATGTTCGCCTCGTGCTTAGCACACGAGCTATACTGTACTGCACCGTACCACGGTAAGCTGCTCGTAGATTACAGCTCATGTGAGAGTTTCAAAATGGTTGCAATGTCATCCATGTTCTACAGGGGTTTCATTAACGTCTTAGATGCTATTGTGTAGGCCGTGAATGCAAATATATCCGTTGTACTCTGTTGACTGTGCGTACCGGAAGAGCAATTGTTTTCAGCAAGAATATAAAACTGCGTGTCTGCGGCACACAATGACATGTGATTGTAGCATTGAAGCGTCATAACGGTGCAAACCGTTATATTTTTTTCAATGGGGGATTCGAACCTGCGCTCCTCCAGTCAAACTATTGGAAAGGCAGTGGTGGTCTACTTGAGCTATGCCTCGACCTGGAAAGAAACTTGTATTAAGAGCATACGTTTCTCCTCCAGTTCTTTGATGCAAATTTTCTCCACGTCACTATATCGTAGTTTTAAGCGTTAATTCCATGTTTTGCGATACGCAGCCACTTGGCATGACATCTTAACGCAGATGATATGTTGCACTGCAATAATTGACTGCAGGTACATCATATTATTCGAACGGTCTGAAGTCATAGTCGCCTTCGTAGCGTAGCGGTCAGCATGGTTAGCTGCCGCCCCGGAGGTCCTGGGTTCGATTGCCGGCTCTGCCACGAAATTGGAAAAAGTGGTATGAGGACTGGAACGGGGTCTACTCAGCCTTGGGTGTTCCAAATGAGAAGAGGGGGTTCGATTCCCACCTCAGCCATCCTCGAAGTGGTGTTCCATGGTTTCCCACTTCATCTTCGGGCAAATGCCGGGATGGTACCTTCTTCAAGGCCACGGCCGCCTCCTTCCCTCTCCCTTCCCTATCCATCCTGACCTTCCATTACCTTCCCTCATGAGGCCCCTGTTCGCTTTGCAGGTGCGGCCGCATGGGCGAGGTGCCAATCACACATCACCAGTTGTATCCCCTCCGATTAGATGTTCCCAGCTCTAGGACACTGCCCGTAGAGGCGGTAGTGGTGAGTTCCCTCGCTGAGTCCGTGGGTTACACCAACCTGGAGGGTAAACGACTAAGTAAGTAAGTAAAGCTGAAGTCATATCGGGTGGGAGAATAATAGGGTTCAGTATTGATTGCGGGATAAACTCACATTGCATTAATACCATACGGGATGCAAGCACAGAAATATGGACCTTCATGACATAACACGTTAGTTGGGCTGCATAAAAGCAATATTATAAGGGGCGGCTGACTCACCTGGTATATCAAGACCATGGTGACCATTCAAAATATTTAGACGGTTCTCAATATCTGCTATTCTATGACAGCAATCAAACTGAAATTTTGTATGTTGATAGAGGTTATAAACACAAGTTCACCTTTGTGAATTTCAAAGACCTGGTGAGCACAAATCGAACATCTTGAAATGGACTTTTTCGCGATTTTACCATCCGAGCGAAGTGAAATTTGATACTGTAAATGCTTACACAAATGTTAATCCTCTGACACATTAAACTCTTATTTCAATTGTTTTCATAAGCAAAAGATGGCGGCTGTGCGAAATTTTAAAATCTCTGTTTTATTTAATGCTGCGATTGAAGTTTGAATAATACACCTACGCAATAATCCTCAAGTAATAGTACATAATTCTATGACCTACATAGGCCTACAGTATATAAAATTCTAACATGGCGACCATCCGAAATATTTAGACGGTTCTCAATATGTACGAATTTATTACAGCAATCAAACTAAATTTTGTATGTTGAAAGAGGCAATGAAAATAGGCTAGGCAATATAGTTCTTCACGGAACTACTTGTTATTCCGTGTGTCCTAATCATGCGATCGAAGTTTGAATAATTAACCTACACAATAATCTTCATGTAATAGTACATAACTCTATGGCCTACATATATAAAAATCCAACATGGCGACCATCTGTAATATTTATACGGTTCTCAATATCTATGAATCTATTACAGCAATCAAACTAAAATTTTGTATGTTGATAGAGGGAATAAAGTTGGATATTATATGAAAATAGGCTATTTAGTTCTTCACGGAAACTACTTGTTATGTATTGTATAGAGATTTCACGTTTGGTTTTATTTGAGTTTAAATAATGTAACCCCATGTAAGTAAGCATGTTTTCCTCTTGTTAAAACGCTATTCTTTATTCTTATATGCCAGTTGTTGTTTTATCCCTGGAACACCATGTAGATTTCCCATACTGCTATATCCTTTTGTCAACTTCTCTTGGTTAACTCTTGCTCTATTCAGATCGTGACCGAACTAGGTTATCCGAAGTCTAGGGTATCCTTCATAATTCTGACCTAATGGTCCGATTTTAATGTTAATTACTCACATTTATAGAGGGTTCAAACTCTTCTATTTCACGGTATCCCCTGACATTCTAAGAGGGACATGGTGTATTTAGACCACCATGCATAGTAAATACTGGGTGACACCTTTTATGACTCTATTTCCTTCGAAATTCCTCGATCCTTCTTGTTCGAGAGTTGAGGGCATTTTTCTTCACTGTCTTTTATTTCTCATCTTTAATTATAATTGTTTTTAACACCGACAGTAGTGGCTACGCTGGCTAAAGCACAGCATTAGGCCATGGGGCCAAGCTCTCTGCTGACTCGGTAGACGCGTGGGTTCGAGCCCCACCGTCGGCCGTCCTTGAAATGGTTTTCCGTGGTTTCCCATTTTCAATACCAGGCTAATGCTGGGACGGTACCTTCTGACAGGCCACAGCCGCTTCCTTCCACATCCTTGTCCAGTTTCATTCACCATCATTCATTTCATCTCTCATTAACTCCTCTCATGAGGTTGGCGTCAGGAAGGGCATCCGACCATAAAAACCATCGCCACAAAGACTTCCATCGCATCTCATCCCCGACCCCGTTGGAAAACGGGAATAATAATAGACATACATACAATTATAATTGTTTTAACGTATTTTTCTACCATATAAATTAGGTGTAAGTGATTAGTTAGTAGCCATAGTAGTGGTACAATCAATCTCATGATTACAGTGGGTCAGATATCCTAGATATCAGGCACCTTAAAATACTATAATAATAATAATAATAATCATAATAATCATGAAATAGAAGACGACTTAAAGCAATTAAGGATCACAAGCAAATGATAGAAGACAGAGAAAATTTCAGGAACAAAATTAAGAACGCCAACTTTTTAGTAAGTGAAAGGAAGAAGATAGGAACATTGTGGACGGAACAAAGGAAACAGGAGGCCCAGGCCCGGATCCAGCAACTGCAAAGGGGGGGGCACTGTCCATAGAAAGGGCGTGCGAGTTGCCTACATTTTTAAAGTATAATACACTTTTGATATAAGAAGATAAGAGAATTCATTTGGCATTAAATGCACATGCTAACTACTCATAATTACTCATAATTACAGTTTTTTACAATGTTAATTTGACATTTTTAAAAACAATTATATCAAAAACAACGAACACAAACCAGTTCCTAGATAATAAACTCCACCCTCCGCTTTTTAGACTTCGCATACCTGTCAATTACTCTATCCACACAGACGTCAATATCTTTATGAATGTTTAACAAGGCTAAACCAACCAGACGAGATTCTCCCATCGAAGACCGAAGCCACGTTTTAATTCTGCGCAAGGTAGAAAAACTCCTTTCTACGGTGGCGTTGCTTACAGGCAAAGTGGCTAGGAGTTTGAGCAGGGTAGATACAAGGGGGTATACTTCCGGTAAGCAGGCATCCAGAGCGGCCTTGACTCCCGTTAGCTGATCCTTTTTCTTGTTCTTGTTGGACCTAATCAGGCAAGTTGCTTTCCAGACCGTGATTTCACTTTCGATAGAACGTTGTCCGATGGAAAGTTCAATTGGCAGAATTCGGTGGAAACCCTCCCATAAGGCTTCTGACAGCTCAGCCATGGCTTCGTCTTCAATAGTACCTTTGATGATCTTTTCAGGCAACAGAAGAGGAAGCGAGAAAACCGCCAAACTTTCAGGAGGAAAGCGACTGTGCAGATCTGAAATAACATTACATAACACGACGGATCGTATTGCTAAAATCCTACGTCGGTACAACATACGGACTGTTAAGATTAGGCAACTCCTGCGACCAACTAAGGACAGTTTGCCTAAATTGCAACAACCGGGTATCTACAGAGTTCCCTGTACTTGTGGCAAGGTTTACATCGGGCAGACTTCGAGAACAATATGCACTCGCATTAAGGAACATAATAGATGTATCAGGCTCATTCAACCTGATAAATCAGCTGTTGCCGATCATGCATTAACACCTGGCCATGATGTCATGTTCCAAGGAGTGGATGTTCTTGTCCGTATAAAGCAATATCGTCCCATAATCATCAGGGAGGCGGTTGAAATACGTAAACACCCAGATAATTTCAACCGCGACACCGGCTACAATCTCAGTGAATCCTGGCTACCTATTATCAGAACCCTGAGAAAGTAATTCACTGCTGCTTTCCGTTGTCCCTAACATGGGGCTATAATGGCGTCCATCTTAGGGCACCTTCTATATGCTCTTTGTTGCTTTCTCTTAGCAATCATTGTCGTATTCCAGATTATTCCTGACGAAGAAAGACGTGGTTTCTTCCGAAACGTGTCGAATTGTAATATAATAAAACGCGGCATAAGCCCAAAATTCAACATTATAAATATAGTAACATTATACAAGATCGGAATGTAAGTAGACAGCCGACAGAAGTCTTTTGGCGTACTGGTTGGATGGTTTGAACGGTATAGCTGCTGCTTTCTACATTGCCGAGGAACGGCAAATTCAAGCGGAGGATCCATATCGATTTTCTTGGCGAGGTCTGAAGCTCTCTTCCAGAAGAAATCGAAGTTCTTGTCTACTTCTTCTCTTTGTTTTGTCAATATGCTGATAGCGTTAGTGACCAAGTCAGCTCCTTGACTTAGATCTAAATCTTCGCCCTGTAGCGCCTGGCTCAGCTGCTTCGTATACGATAAAATGCTACTAAGGCAACAGGTCACAATGAAAAACTGTGGCTCACACAAGGCTAAAATCAGGCAGTGAGTTTTGTTTGCCGTCTGGGCGTCTTTCCATGAGGCTATCTCAGAGAGAGCTTGTGTGATACCAGGCAAGTCTGCTTCAAACTGGAGGACACCGTCGTGCCGTTCCACCCATTTGGTTTCGCAAATGGTTTTCAGGGAGCATCCTAGAATATTCATCAACACATGCCTTATTTTTGGATGTGGAGAAAAGGATGTCACTTGATTCAGTGTTGACATGGCCTTTTTCACTTCGGGCACATTATTTGATTTGGACAGGGCGTTATTAAGTTTGTGGTTGTAGTATGAGGTCTTTAAGGCGTTTTCAGCCTCCTTTTGTATCTCTGCAACTGCCCCGCGAACTTCCGACACCATGACCATGCAAGTGTCACTGCCTATACCTACGCACTTTTTGACATCGAGGTAGTAATGATTCTTAAGTCGATTCAGTACTATTTGTCCAACTGCTTCACCAGTTAGGGATAGCTCTTGAGGAATTTCTTCTTCTGTCTCCTTCCCCTCCTCGTCAGTTTCTGAAAGTTCTGTGTCGTCACTAGGTGTTGACAAATAATTAGTTGGTTTCTTTGTCTTTTTCTTCGCAACAAACTGTCCTAACTCGTCAAAGTGCTGACGAATTCAATGAAGTCCTCTCGGACGGACTTAATCGTAGCGTAACGCCAGGCTTAACTGAAACAAGCCTGCTATATATGTTGTTTCGTCAAATAGAATCGCGTAAACCCAGCCATCCGCAATCGTTTCAGAATTTCTTCAGAGATCTCTAAGCTGCAGCAGTTGATAAGCTCGTTCTGCGTGGCCTTGCTTACATAGGTTGCTCTCGCACTGGAGTTCTTCAGATGTCCAGCTAAAACGGAGTCTCCGCTGTCCACGCGAAACCTGAGAAGTTGTCTAAATGTGCCTTCAAATTGCGATTTTGATGTACTACCTTTAGTCTTATCATAGAGTTCAGAGTCACCTTCATTTGACAACTTGACGCGTCCATCGTCCTGACTGCCTCGAAGAGGAATTTTATTTCTTCCACAGAAAGTTATGGATTTGAGGATTGGCTTCAGTTTTTCACGATTTTCTTGAACCATTCTTGATCGTTGTGTGCAAACTTGGTTGGCAATTTCGAGTTGAGGATTCTTGTACGTCGAAATGAAATCCTTCCCGGCTTGAACAGCGCGTAGGTGGTACTGGTGAAGAGAATGGGTCACCAAATCACCTTTTTGGCCACCTAGGTCTTTGAAATTTTTAAGAGGGGTCTTGACAAGATTACCTAAAGGAGTTGCCATCTGGTAGCCGCCTCGTCCATCATGGGTAAACAGAGCACAGGGTACACAAAAAGACCTTTGCACGATGGGGAGTATACCAGCTAGTCATATGCCTGAAGATATTTTATGTTCATGTACCTCTTTTTGTTCCCTTGGTTAGAGAAGGGGAATTGAAAATTGGAGGGGGGAGTCCAATGATTAGTAGGTAATTCCTACTTGGTGATGTCAAGAATTTCCTTTTTCCCAGGGTACCGGCCGACGTCATTTTGTACGTAAAGTTCGAGTTCTGGGGGCTGAACTTCAGAAGGTTGTTTTAAATTCTCACTCCTACTCCTATCCTGGACAGAAGCTGAAGAACATCCTTCACCAGAACATCCACCAGAAGGCCCAGCACCAACATCGACACCTGCACCGCCATCTTCACCACCGTGAAAATCACCGTCACCACCGTGATGAGCTCTCCCTTCCTTTACTTCTTCTTTGAGGATCTTTGCAGGGGGGGGGGGGGGGGTGCAAAGAAAAATCTATTTTGGATTGACGAGCAGGGGTGCCACTGCGACTATCCTAGCAACGTGAAAAGAAAAAAAATACGACCCTGGTATTTTTACATTTTTTAATATTTTGGTTATTTCTTTTGTATTTCTCTGATATTTAATTCAAATTTCTAAATAATCCGTTAAACTCTAAAATTGCAAGATTAGAATTGGAGCTCCATGAACATAAACTTAAAACTTGTGCAAGTTTATTCTAGCGATTTGCTTTGCTTTAAAAGTCGTTAATTTCTTTCGCTGAAAGATAAAAAAATTACTTAACAAACCGATTTTCTATTTTAATTCTTACGTTCAAGTTGTTATAAATTTGCAATTATATTATGTTAGCTTTCTGACTTATATAGAACTTTGTCCAGTTTATAGGGCTCTACTTAGTTAAAATAAGTAATATCCAAAGCAATGCAATGTATTGAGAAATTCACATTTTTCGTAACTGCGCACGTGCCGTGGATATAATCACTTCAATGATAATAATACCTATGGCATGATGCTTTATTAAACGTCCATTGCAAAATAGTATAGTAATGGTAATCGTACTGTAGGGACGGTCATGCACAAGAAGATTTGGGAGCCATTAGCCACTTACACATGCACTTACCTTGGTTAAGAGTTAGTTCCTTCCGAAATTCCAAAAAAATTCTCAGTATCATGAACGCACTACTAACACTAACACCTCAAATTCAAAACACTAAAAACAAACACAGCGCAGGACAGAACAATGCTTTCACCAACAACACCGAAGGTAATTTGCAAGTATACAAGAACTAAATATTAGTGAGGTGAAGTAGCACAAACTGTAACGTTATACAAATCACTCACTTGAAGAACAGCCCTTCGCTGAATGCTTTACCACACAAGGCGCACACACTACAGCTGATTAGCACACGTCAGTGATTCATACCGGACTGAAACCACCTCCCTGTTGCACGTGCAACAAAGCCTTCTTTTAACGAACCCCACACATCATACTGCCAAGATGGCGTCGGTGTGTGAAGTGCGTGTGTTTCGGTCTCCAGTTGTGTGTTGTTTTTACAACAAACTTTATTTTTTTAACAGATAGCTTCGTGTCAGGGGGGGGGGGGCGTCTGACAGGAGCACAGTCAAAGGATGAAAAGATTTTGGGAAGAGAAGAAGAAGAATGGAAAGAAGTGAAAATTGTGACATCATGAGATATTTAAGTTTAAACACTGTCCATAAGGGCAAAAATGATGTAATAATAATAATAATAATAATAATAATCTTAATAATATTATCTCTCAAGTATATGAATTCAAGTACTTACCATACATTATTCAGCCAGTGGGATTAAATCAAGAAGCAAATAAGAAAAGAATTGCAAAATTACAAAAATCATATAAAATTACCTGACACAGACATAATAAAAAATGTATATCACCTTACGTGAAATTACGGCATTACAATACTGTCATCAAACCAGAAGCACTTTACGCATCTGAAACTTTGATAATTAGGGGGCTGTTCACAAGTCAGCAATGTCGAGAAACAAGAGGGAAAAAACCTCAGAAAAATCTTAGGACCAAAATATGAAAACGGGGTTTGGATGAAAATAAAGCCACTAGAAATCTATCACAGTATTAAAATATTCACAGATTCTATCAGAAAAAAAGAGGCTGAAATATGTTATATACTGTACAGAATGGATGACAATAGGCTAGCAACGGAAATTTTAAACCTAGCACTGTCTTTGAATAAACACAACAATTAGCTGGTAGAAATAACAAAAGCCCTACAAGAAATTGATATCAGCGAAGAAATCATTCACAATAGACCAACATTTAGAACACTAATAAACTGATACAAAATTTACCGAGAAACCCACACGGAAGAATACAAGAAGGAAAGAAGTAAGAAAAAGAAAGCACAGTGAACGGATGAAGAGATATTGGGAAGTAAAGTGGAAACATTGAACTAAATAAGTTCTTACGCATTCCTTAGTTGGGCATAACGAATCAAAATAATAATGATAATATCATCATAATCACCACCACCACCTTTCTGCTACAGCACACATCTGTCCATGAAGACTTCGGCTGGTTGGTTCCTCAGTTTAGGGGCTGCGACGACGCGATCATGTAGCCCCGTGTAGTCTACTTTGGGTGTGTGTAGAATCTGTCTGATAACTGGTGTTAATTGTGATGGCTCTATCAGAGTGTGTTATCTGTAATTCAGGTAAAGACTGCAGACATTCAATTTCAAGAAGTTCCTACTTTTGTTACCAAATGCTACCATCAACGACACCTAGGTGCGAATTTGGCTAATATATGCCACCGCAATCGGCACTTTGCGACGAACGTTGGAATTTTCCACTGTTGATGCATCTCCTCACTTATAACAATGGACCATATTCGTCCATTGCTGGAAACTCGACCCCTCATATCTCACTTGACTATACACCTATGCTGTGGTAAAAAAAAAACACACAAGATGTTCATTAAAGGACATATAGCCTACTTTCTCCTAAATTAATAAGTATATTTATAACTCTTTGTTTTTATCAAAGAGTATAATAGAATCATTTCTTGGTTGAAGACCTTAGAAACTATTTACCTCTACCAAACACCAGAACCTCGACAAAAACTACTACCTTCATTGAAGAAAGAAAGAAAGAAAGAAAGAAAGAAAGAAAGAAAGAAAGTGGAGATATATCTCATGAATTTTATGGATCTGGAGAAATAATCGACCGGACTGGTTGCGTGGCTCAGCGGTAACGTTCTCGCTTGCTGGGCCCTAGGTTGTAGGTTCGTATCCTGGCGCAGTCAGCTGGCATTTGAGGGTGCGCAAATGCGAGGGAGCCGTGTCAGTAGATTTACTGGCACGTTAACGATCCCCTTCGGGACAAAATTCCGGCACCCCGGCGTCTCTAAAAGTCTCAGTGGTTAAAAGGGATGTAAAACCAATAACATTATTATTATTATTATTATTACATAATCGACCGGACGTGGGCAACATCCAACTTTGAGCTGAGGCATGTGTTGTAAACGTCTGGCTGTGCATGGCTTTCACCACCTTAATTGTATTAAAAAAATCTTTCTAAGACCCTACAGTGACGTGTGTCTACCAACTATGTGGATAAGTTTGTGAACGCTACCACATCGAGTTCTGTAGTAAAAGAAAACAATCAATCAATGATCAGAGTGAAATTTTAAGGTACATTTTCATTCTTTATTTTCGATTGCTATTTGGCTGCAATAAAAGTATTAATTAATATCCTGAACTAGCACCAACTGCTAGAGTTCAGGTACTATGTGAGATCGTTTGGCTCTTTAGTTCAAATAACATTTTCAAATAACGCATAAAATACTGTTACAAATCCTTTAAAATAAAGAAATTAAAATGTATCGTATTATCAACTTGTCATTCTTCAAATTCGATGCGTATAGAATGACAATGGTATGCTAATCAATGGATTCCCATGTAGACCAGTCGTGACATCTAGTGGAGAAGTATCGAACAAGATAATGCTAATAGGGCGAGTGCATTCTAGCGACCATAAAAATAAACTTTTGAAATAAGGCTGTAAGTTAATCTCTGGGCCAGCGCACAGTTCGCAACAAGTTGGCCATGATAATTCACCTGATTGCTGTTAGATGTCTCGTGGAGATCCGCTGGCAAATTTTGTTTTCGTTAAATATATATTTTCCATTGTAATATGCACAATATAACGCTTACAAAACAATACATATAACACATTTCAAGCATAAAACCAAACTCGGATAGTATTTGAACCCTAGCCATACGAGTGATAGACCAACGCTTTACCACGCAGCCAAGCGTGTCAACGAACATTGGCCGATATCAAATGAGTTACATACAACGTGTTGGCAAATAATGATTTAGACTAAACGATTTCTTCAGAGGAGTATGTTATTTATATATAAAGCATTTCATACAAAGTTTGTATATTTTCTATAAGTAGGCTGTTGTTGTTTGAGTCTTCAGTCTTTTGACTGGTTTGATGCAGCTCTCCATGCCTCCCTGTCCTGAGCCAATCGTTTCATCTCTACATAGCTACCACACCCTACATCCGAGGCTATCTGTTTAACATATTCTAACCTTGGTCTACCCCTACAGTTCTTGTCCTCGACCCTTCCTTCCATAACTAAGCTTGCTATTCCTGGGTGTCTTAGTATGTGTCCTACCAACCTATCTCTTCTCTTCATTAGCAGTCGCCAGAAACATCTCTCCTCTCCCACTCGCCTTAATACCTCTTCGTTTGTAACCCTATCTACCCATCTGATCTTCATCATTTTCCTGTAACACCACATTTCAAATGCTTCAATTCTCCTCTTTTCTGCTGCACCAATAGTCCAAGTTTCACTTCCATAGAGCGCCACGCTCCAGACAAAGGCTTTCAAAAATGACTTCCTAATACCTAAATCTATATTCGATGTCAACAGATTCCTTTTTTGTAGAAAGGCTTTCCTTGCCTGAGCCAACCTACTTTTTATATCCTCTTTGCTTCGTCCATCACTGGTTATTCTGCTTCCTAAGTAACAGAAGTCTCCTACTTCCTTCAGCTTTTCACCTGCCAATTTGATCTCCATGGAGGTTTCTGATTTATTTCGGCTGCATTCCAGTATTTTTGTTTTACATTTATTAATTTTCATCATGAATTCCTTCCGTAAGATGGAATCCATACCATTCAAAAACTCATTCAAATCCTCAGGCTTGTCGGCCAAGATGACGATGTCATCAGCAAATCTCAGAGTTGAAATTATTTCTCCTTGAATCTTCACTCCCACTTTAAATTTTTCTCCAATTTCCTTCATTGCTTGTTCAATGTAAAGATTGAAAAGTATGGGTGATAAGTTGCAGCCTTGCCTTACACCTTTCTGAATACCAGCTTCTCTCTCATGTCCTTCAGCTCGAATGACTGTTGTCTGGTTTCTGTATAGATTGTATATCACCCTCCTATCCCTGTACTTGATTCCAATAGATTTCAAAATGTCAATCAATTTAGTCCAATCAACGTTATCAAAAGCCTTTTCTAAGTCTACAAATGCCATGAACGTTCTCTTATCTTTCCTTATTCTACCTTCCAAAATCAGCCTAAGACTTAGTACAGCTTCCCTTGTTCCTACATTTCTCCTGAAACCAAACTGGTCTTCACCCAACTCCGTTTCTATCTGGCTTTCAATCCTCTTGTAAATTATTCTAGACAGGATCTTTGAAGCATGAGTAATCAAGCTGATTGTACGGTAATCTTCACATCTGTCAGCTCCCACTTTCTTCGGTATAGGGATGATAACATTCTTCTTGAAATCAGGGGGTACCTCACCTGTCTCATAAATCCTACACACCAAGTGAAATAACCTGATCAGACCTTCATCTCCTATGCAGCGTAGCAACTCAATCGGTATATCATCTATGCCTGGTGCTTTGTTCCTGCCTAAGTCCTGTAATGCTCTATCAAATTCTGATCTCAATATTAAATCTCCTTTTGCATCCTCATCAATTTCCTCCTCCCCTTCCATTACATGATTCTCAATCTCCTTTCCCTTATACAAACACTCTATGTAAGCTTTCCATCTCTCAACCTTTTCTTCCCTATCTGTTAGAGGATTTCCATTTGTGTCCTTAATATTACAGCACCTAGTCTTCTTTTCCCCAAATGTATTCTTAATCCTTCGATAAGCTGTGTCTACTTTTCCTAATTTCAGACAATTTTCTATACCTGTACATTTCTCTTTCATCCATTATTCTTTCGCTACCTTGCACTTCTTATTAACCTCATTTCTCAGACGTCTGTATTCTGCTTTCCCCTTTTCATCTCTTAGATTCTTGTGTTTCCGCCTTTCATCCATCAATTCTAGTATATCCTGAGTGATCCACGGTTTTCTACCTATTCTTTCTTTCCTACCAATGTTTTCTTCTGCGGATTTTGTTATTTCATTCTTCAAAAGTGCCCATTCGTCTGCAATTGAAGTTTGTTTAGGGGTTTTGATTAGTCCTTCCTTTATACTCTTCTTGAATCTTTCATTTACATCCTTCACTTTCAGTCTGTCTATTGCCCATCTTTTTGGCTTTTGATTTTTCTTCAGTTTCTTCAACTTTAATCTGCATTTCATTACAACCAGATTGTGGTCAGAGTTTATGTCAGCACCAGGATATGTTTTACAATCCAAAATCTGGTTTCGAAACCTCTGCTTGACCATAATGAAGTCGATTTGGTAACGCCCTGTATCTCCTGGTCTCATCCATGTGTATATTCTTCTATTGTGGTTATCGAATAGGGTGTTAGCTATGACCAACTCATGTTCGGTGCAGAATTCCATCAGCCTGCTTCCTCGATCATTCCTTTCACCTAATCCGAAATCTCCTACTATCTTCCCTTCTCTCCCTTTTCCTACCACAGCATTCCAATCTCCCATTACTATAACATTTTCATCACCTTTGATATACCTCAGAATGTGATCTATTTCTTCGTAGATCTTTTCAACATCCTCATCATCAGCTCGACTGGTAGGCATATAGACTTGTACCACTGTGGTGCACGTAGGTTTAGTATTGATTTTTGCTACAATAATCCGTTCACTGTATTGCTCATAATATTCCACCCGCTGTCCAAGTTTCCTACTCAATATGAGACCAACCCCTGCTTGGCCAGTGTTTGATTTAGTGTTAGTGACCCTATAGTCTCCTGACTCAATAGGCTATATTGCATGAAATACTCAAAATAGTGAAATATAGGTCAGGCACAACATATCAACTGCCATTTTGCCTTGTAACTGAGACGGCTCAGCTTTTAAAAATCACTTCTGCACTATAGTATTACAATATACATTTCTAATTTCGAACGCGCCACTTCCTTTAGAACAGTTAAAACGATTCTCGGTTCGATAATCGGAACTGGTGGGTCCCATGATATCTTATATATATAAGTGAAAGTCTGTATGTATGTATGTATGTATGTATGTATGTATGTGGGTGGGTCTGTTCCGTATACAAATCTACACCGTTCCACCAATCTCAACCAAATTTTGCATACACATAGTTTAGGACCCAGAAGGAACCGCTGGCTACATGAATTTTCGATAGTCTTCCTCATTCTTCTGATTTCGGCCCTTTTGCACTCAAGCACAGGCTAATCAAATCATAAAATATACTCATGAAGGAATGGCAAGGCAGATAGTTTCCATGGCAACATAGCTCAAGTCGAGACACGGCCGACTGGATGCCATTTGCGCTCTGCTCTACCGGTATAGAAAATGAGGATCTTTACTTGAAATCCCGTTAGTTACGCAACTGCTCACACAGCACTGTCAACCGAGATTAGCATAACAAAGACTTGACACTATCTACAATATATTTGTCAAATACCACTCACTCACTCACTCACTCACTCATTCATTCATCAAGAAATCTCAGAAACCACCAAACGTATTGGAATGCCATTTGGTATGCAGCTTCCCCAAGGGCCGCAAATGCCCACTAAGAGAGGATTTTTGGATATTCAGGTTCTAAAGGGGTGTTAAGGAGGTAGACCTGCATTTCATTGAATAGCAATATATCCCGATTGGTTTTATTGGGGGATGTGATACTCGGCACATAAACTCATCATTAAAAATAAGAAAACACGAGTCGGAGGGTTTTTCGATGTGGTGTATATTATGAGGTGAAAGGGGTGAAAAGTGGGGATTGAAAGATTTCTAACGGAGCGTGTATCTCTTAAACGACATAGGCGAGGAGTTTGAAACTCAGCGGGGAAAAAAATCAGCATAAAAATAAGTAAATATGTGTTTGACCGTTTTATCATAAATCCAATTTAAGGGGCCCATGGGGAGGGGTGAAATTCTGGGGGGGGGGGGTAGAACAGGAGAGAAAGTGCCCTAACTGATTGACTGACTGACTCACTCATCAAACTCGGGGGAAAAACTGCTTTAAAGTAAGTAAATACCTGTTAGACAGTTTTTTTCATAAATCAAATTTAAGGGGTTCATGGGGAGGGGTGAAATTCTGAAAAAAGAAAATTGAAAGAAAATGTCCTGACTCACTCACTCACTCACTCACTCACTCACTCACTCATCATCGCCCAGCCAAAATTATTGACGTTAGAAACATGACAGTTTGGGGATATGTTCGTTGTATGTCAAAACCGTACACTAAGGGAGGATTTTTGGATATTCAGGCTCTAAAGGGGTCTTAAGGGGGTTAAACCTGCATTTCATTGAATAACAATATCTCACGAGTGGATTCATTTGTGGATGTCATACTCGGTATATAAACTAATCATTAAAAATAAGCAGACATGTGTCTAAGGGTTTTTCGATGTGGTGTATTATTATGAGGTGAAAGGGGTGAAAAGTGGGGGTTGAAGGATTCCTAACGGAGCGTGTAGGCCTATCTCTTAAATGACATTGGCGAGAAATTTGAATCGCAGCGAAATAAAAACAGCTACAAAAATAAGTAAATCGGTCTTCGACCGTTTTTTCATAAATTAATTTAAGGGGCCAATGGGGTGGGGTGAAATTCTGGGGGGGAAAGGAGAGTAAGTGTCCTAACTGACTGACTAACTCACTCACCAAACTCAGGGGAAAAAGACAGCTTAAAAAATAAGTTATTAGGTGTTCAAGCGTTTTTTCATCAATCAAATTTAAGGGGCCCATGGGGAGGGGTGAAATTCTGGTAAAAATAATTGAAAGAAAATGTCCTGTCTGACTCACTCATCACGCCCAGCGAAAACTATTAAAGTTGGAAAAATGAAATTTTGGGAATATGTTCGCTGTATGTCGAAAACGTCAACTAAGGAATGATTTTTGTTTATTCGGGTTTTAAAGAGATGTTAAGGGGGTAAACGTGCATTTCATTGAATAACGATATCTCATGAGTTGTTTCTTTGGGGATGTGATATTCGGTATATAAACTAATTATTAAAAATAATCAGACATATGTCTAAGTGTTTATCGATGTGGTGTATATTATGAGGTGATAGGCGTGAAAATTGGGGGTTGAGGGATTCTTAACGGAGCGTGTATCTCTTAAAAGACATAGGCGAGAAGTTTGAAATTCGGCGGGGAAAAACCGCTTAAAATACAAGTAAATAGGTCATCGACTTTTTTTTTTCATAAATCCAATTTAAGGGGCCCTTGGAGAGGGGTGAAATTCTGGGGGGGGGGGGAAACAGGAAAGAAAGTGTCCTAACTGTTTGACTGATTTACTCACTCATCAAACTCAGGGGGAAAACAGCTTTAAATAATAAATAGGTATTCGACCGTTTGTTTCATAAATCCAATTTAAGGGGTTCATGGGGAGGGGTGAAATTATCAAAAATAAATGAAAGGAAATGTTCTGACTGACTCACTCACTCATCAACGCCCAGCCAAAATTATTGAAGATAGAAACATGAAATTTTGGGGATATGTTCGTTGTATGTCGAAAACGTCCACTAAGGAAAGAGTTTTGAATATTCAGGTTCTAAATAGGTGTTAAGGGGAGTACACGTGCATTACATTGAATAACAATATCTCACGAGTGGTTTCATTTGGGGATGTGATACTTGGCATATATACTAATCATTAAAAATAAGCTGACACATGTCTAATGGTTTTTCGATGTAGTGTATATTATGAGGTGAAAGGGATGAAAAGTAGGGGTTGAAAGGTTCCTAATGGAGCGTGCATCTCTTAAACGACATATGCGAGGAGTTTGAAACTCGGAGGAAATCAATCAGCTTAAAAATAAATAAATAAATAAATAAAATAAATAGGTGTTCGACCGTTTTTTTTTCATAAATCCAATTTAAGGGGCCTATGGGGAGGGGTGAAATTCTGGAAGAAAAACGTCCACTAAAGAAGGATTTTTGGATGTTCACTATCATCGACCAACCCAAACTATTAAAGTTAGAAAAATGATATTTTGGGGATATGTTTGTTGTGTGTCGAAAACGTCTACTAAGGAGGGATTTTCGGATATTCAGGTTAAAAGGGGTGTTAACGGGGTTAATCCTGCATGTCATTGAATAACAATATGACACGTCTATGACGCGAGCGAAGCGAGGCTAAAAATGCGATGATGTGTGTCTGTGTATTAATCAATCACGCAAGTACCACTGGTCCGATTTACATGAATTTTACATGGAAGTAGCTGATTTACCTGGTTAACATATAGGTTACTTTTGATTTCAATACTTTGCACTATTTAATGATGGCGACCATTTTGACGTCACTACACCCTTTGGTTTAAAACTTTCATATTTCCATTTCAAATAAAAAGAGAACGCTAAGAAATAGCAAACGTTTGTTGGTATGTACGAGGTTTAAAATTACATTTTCTATCCGAAAGGTATCTCCAACCGTTAGCGAGTAAAACCTAAATTTGTGCTATAAAACACGGTCAACGCCGAGTGGTGTAGTTGGACAAAATGTTCCATCCTTAATCTCCCTCTGCGCAGCACCTCGCCTATCCCCTGTTTAACTGTCACCTTCAAAATTTCATTTATTTATGACGCGAAGCGCAGCACGTGTACTTCAGCTAGTGAATTATAAAGTTTGCATAATTCACACGGCCGCCATCCTGAAATGGTAAGGCGGATGACCTTGTAGTTTAGGCACAAGACGCGTCCCATATGCAGGTATGTTGTTACCAAATTTGGTAGAGTTCGGTTGATTTGTTTAGTCGTTATTTGATTTTACGTTTTGAACGTTTGAGTGGCCACCATTAAGTTTTGGTAAAGATGCCGGCGATATAATACAAGTAGTGTGTTTTGGCCGGTTCTAGCACCTCCTCCTTCTCCCCTCCACAAGATGGCGGCAGCCCGATAACTCCCGAACGCATGGTCGGATTTAGACGAATGAGGTGTCATTGAACTCGGGCTGATACTCCCTTTCCTATGAACAACATATTTCCACCCCAAAATAAAACCTACCCCTACTAGGGGGTGAAATTGTAATTTTTTAGAGAATCACTGTTACCAATTGCAACATGCGAGAGTTTGAATGCCGATATGGATTTAAACGTTGTTCCACATAAAGTGCATATGTTCGGTGGAAAGCCACTATGAATTAGCATGCCCACTCATGGCTTTTGTAAGAGGGTGGGGGAGTGGATCCCTATGGATGGGTAATTGTTGACGGGTCATTGTTGGCGGGGTCATTGTTGTCGAGTCCTTGTGGACGAGTCCTTGTGGACAGGTCCTTGTGGACAGGTCCTTGTGGACAGGTCCTTGTGGACAAGTCCTTGTGGACGAGTCCTTGTCCCTTAGGACTGATCCCTTTGGACGGGTCCCTTTGGCCTGGTTCCTACGGACTAGTCCATGAATTTATTTAAATTATGTCAAAGGGTCTAATTACATTTGTGTGTGTTGAATTGACGTTGTTCACCACTACTATAATGGAATAACGATATGAAAGGAAAGTGACGAAATACATGTGAACACGTGTGAAATGACCTTATTACCGTCCTCCTTGTGAAACAAGTCACATCCTGTTTTGCTTCATACGTGAGAAAATGTGAGTTCGAACCCGTGGTCGGATTTTGACGAATGAGGTGTCATTGAACTCGGGCTGATACCCCCTTTCCAATGAACAACATATTTCCACCCCAAAATAAAACCTACCCCTACTAGGGGGTGAAATTGTATTTTTTTAGAGAATCTCTCTTTCCAATTGCAACATGTGAGAGTTTGAATGCCGATATGGAATAACACGTTGTTCCACACAAGAGACATGTGTTTGGTGGATAGCCACTATGAATTAACATGCTTGTTTTTTTTTTTTACGCATGCCCACTCATAGCTTTTGTAAGAGGGCAGGCTTTTTAAAAGATGGCGGCCGTAGTGTAACCTAACCCAACCCACGAGTGGTGATCAAAAAGTATTTTAAGTGACGCTTGTCGATTGGCAAACCAATAATCAAAGAGGTATATGTCAGGCCTTGAGGTGATAGCCCCTTTTGATTGATCCCTGTTGATTGATCTCTGTTGATTTATCCCTTTGGACTGGTCTCTGTTGACTAGCCCCTTTTGGACGGGCCCTTTTTAACAGAGGGTCATTTTTGATGGATCCTTTTTGACAGGTGCTTTTCGACGGGTCCCTGTTGACGAGTCATTGCTGGCGGGTCCTTGTTGATGAGTCCCTGTGGACGGGTCATTGTTGACGGGTCCCTATTGACAGGTCATTGTTGACAGGTCATTGATGACAGGTCATTGTTGACGGGTCATTGTTGATGGGTCCTTGCTGACAAGTCCACGTTGATGGGTCCCTGTGGAAGGGTCCCTTTAGACAGGCCCCTTTGGACTGGTCCCTATGGACCGGCCCATGAAATTTATCCAAATTATGTCAAAGGGCCTAACTACATTTGTGTGTAAAGCAGTGTGTTGAACTGACGTTGTTCACCAGTCCTTACTACTACAATTGGATAACGATATGAAAGGAATTGATTAACTAGACATGAGTTAACTACCAACGAAACACTTTGGCGACTCTGCTTGTTATTGACCAATGAGTAGGGTTTTAGAAAAACTGTTTGCTATTTTGGGTTATATACAAAAAATGCTTAGACCTTTTGAGTGACTATGTTTGCTAAACAAGACATTATACCAGACACGATTAGGATTCTTATGTAGCTCAGACAAGGAGAGCATTTCTACAGAATCTGTTGACATTGAATATAGATTTAGGTATTAGGAAGTCATTTTGAAGGCCTTTGTCTGGAGCGTGGCACTCTATGAAAGTAAAACTTAGACAATTGGTGTAGCAGAAAAGTGGAGAATTGAAGTGTTTGAAATGTGGTGTTACAGGAGAATGATGAAGATTAGATGGGTAAATAGGGTTACTAGCAAAGAGGTATTAAGACGAGTGGGGGAGAAGAGATGTATCTGGCGACTGTTAATGAAGTAAAGAGATAGGTTGGTAGAACACGTACTAAGACATCCAAGAATATGTTAAACAGATAGCCTTGAATGTAGGGTATGGTTGCTATATAGAGATGAAACGATTAGCTCGGGACAGATAGGCGCTGAGATCTGCATCAAACCAGTCAAAGGACTAAAGACTCAAACAACAACATGTAAGTTCACTAAAATAATGTTGTGTAACGGTATATGTTAGTCAACGAACAGTAATGCATTACTAAAACCCATGACACGATACCTAAGAGCTTTTCTAAAATGATTTTAAAATGCCTTTAACCCTATATTGAACACCCAGTTCACAAGACTCATAACTGCAATGTTATGGTAAAACAAAACAAAATCTATATTTCAAAACAAGCAAGTGGTTTGGTCAATGTATACTGGAAAATGTTTTGTAAACACTCAAGTCCTCAAGACTAATTAAATTAGTAACTGTCAGGTTGACCGAGTGGTTAAGGTGTTTGACTTAAGATCAAATTTTCTATATAAGGAAGCAAGGGTTCGAATCCCTTACCTGACATAACTATTGCCTTGACATGGCTTGGCCACACTGCATTATTATGATACTCGGTACACAAACCATAGATATAGTGTATTGTTTAAGGCCACTCTCTTTCTGAACATAGTCAGAGACTGTTGATGGTTAACAATTGTATTAATAGTGGGACATGGGGATAGTAATTAAGAAAAACAGACAATACCCATACAATATTTTTATTAAATTCATTTTATAATAGTTACACACTGAATTCAACTCTATCTCTTTACCATTGTTCTATATAGATTTTTAAACACAACGCTTGATGTAGATCCTTTTACAACTTTCTCCAGGTACTCTTGCTCTTAAAAACTGGGGAAGCCGCAATGGTTTTATAAACATAAAACCCTCATCCTCTTCTTTTTCATAATTATCATCATCATCATCATCATCATCATTATGAATATTATCATCAAAATTATTATAGTCATTGTCACCATCATTATCATCATCATCTTCATTCTCAACATCACTAGAACTATCCAATTCCTCTTGTTTGTTTTCCACAGGGACCTCTTGTAGAGTCTGCGTTGCTTTTGATAGTGTTAAGGGTTTTTTGAACGATGGTATTTGTCCTAACATGTCTTTTTGAGGTGATGATGAATGCTTTTTAACAAGCAATGCACTATCTTGAGCAGCAATATATTTTTCTTGGACTTGCTTTTTTACCTGGGTTAGAGTATTTTGCGTATTTAAATGTGTATTAATTTGAGATTCACAATGATGTTCTTTTGAAGTAAGTACGTTGGAGTCTTTTGTTTTAATCATTCCTCGACACTTTTTGGATCGTTGTTTTGAACATCGCCAAATAACAGTTCCATCTTTATTGGTTGTTTTTACAATATATGTATATCCTTTATAGAAGACACATGGCTTGCCATGACTGGTTGTTGAGACTTCCATATCAACTAATACATATGAATTAAATTTTAGTAAAGTCACATGAACAATCTTTAGATTACAAGTGATTTACACACACACACACTTTCCTAAATGTCAAGATTTATGGATGTTGTTTTCCGCCAACAGCTGCTTACTGCGTATGACAAGGCTGGAGACTGGTAGGTGAGACGGTCTTTCACGATGTGAACACTGTAACAGGCAGTAGTCAACTGACAATATTCTTATACCCTAGTCAAGGTTAACAGCTACTTACTGCGTATGACAAGACCGTACACTCGTAGGTTAGACGGTATTTTTTGTTTGTTTGCTAAGGATCCCATATATACCCTAGACATGTTAGTTCTGAACAATAATAATGTTATTGGTTTTACGTCCCTTTTAACTACCCTGGCTTTTAGAGACGCCGGGGTGCCGGAATTTTGCCCCGAAGGGGATCTTTAACGTGCCAGTAAATGTACTGACACGGCTCCCTCGCATTTCCTCACCCTCAAATGCCAGCTGACTGCCCCAGGTTTCGAACCTGCAACCTTGGGCTCAGCAAGCGAGAACGTTACCCCTGAGCCACGCAGCCAGACAGTTCTGAACACTTAGTGGTTAATTGTATATATTGAATTTAAATACACAGCTCATACAAGCACGTTTTGCGGATGGGAGGGGTGAGAGGCTGGCAAAAAAGGAAATGTTTTAGTTTAATGAAACGTCATGTCCTAGTAGGCGTGATTTATAGTACACGCAATTGATAGTTGACGTAATTGATAGTAGGTGTAATCGATACTAGACGTGATTAATAGTAGACGCAATTGATACTAGGCGTGATTGATAGTAGGCGTGATTTGTAGTAAGCGCGATTTATAGTAGACGTAAATGATAGTAGGCGCGATTGATAGTAGGCGTGATTGATAGTAGACGCGATTGATAGTAGGCGCAATTTGACATGGGCGCGACTCAGATCATTTTTGATATCATAAAGTTACAGTGTCAATGTCTATACAAAGTACAAGGTAGAGGGTATTTTAAGACATAACCTCAGCTCACTTAACATAACCTAACTTTACCTAACCTAACTTTGTCACGTGACATGTTCTACAAGTTTAGACTTGCTTTAAGACTGATTATGACGTCATAGATTGATGGGAGGGGTGAGAGGCTGACAAAAAAGGAAATGTTCTGGTTTAATGAAACGTCATGTCCTAGTAGGCGCGATTTATAGTAGACGCAATTGATAGTAGGCGCGATTAATAGTAGACGCAATTGATAGTAGACGTGATTGATAGTAGGCGTGATTTGAGATGAGCGCGATTTATAGTAGACGCGAAAGATTGTAGGCGCGATTGATAATAGGCGTAATTAGACATGGGCGAGATTTATAGTAGACGCAATTGATAGTAGGCGCGATTGATAGTAGGTGTAATTGGTAGTAGGCGCGATTTGACATGAGCGCGATTTATAGTAGACGCAAATGATAGTAGGCGTGATTGATAGTAGGCGTGATTTGTAGTAAGCGCATTTCATAGTAGGCGCGATTTATAGTAGACGCAATTGATAGTAGGCGCGATTAATAGTAGACGCAATTGATAGTAGACGTGATTGATAGTAGGCGTGATTTGAGATGAGCGCGATTTATAGTAGACGCGAAAGATAGTAGGCGCGATTGATAGTAGGCGTAATTAGACATGGGCGAGATTTATAGTAGACGCAATTGATAGTAGGCGCGATTGATAGTAGGTGTAATTGGTAGTAGGCGCGATTTGACATGAGCGCGATTTATAGTAGACGCAAATGATAGTAGGCGTGATTGATAGTAGACGCAATTGATACTAGACGTGATTGATAGTAGGCGTGATTTGTAGTAAGCGCATTTCATAGTAGG
This sequence comes from Meconema thalassinum, assembly GCA_946902985.2. NCBI lineage: Eukaryota > Metazoa > Arthropoda > Insecta > Orthoptera > Tettigoniidae > Meconema > Meconema thalassinum. Next base: position 1,721,350,356 of record OX336388.2, on the reverse strand, counting down.
CTCAATTGATAGTAGATGCAATTGATAGTAGACGTGATTGATAGTAGGCGCGATTGATAGTAGACGTGATTGATATGGACGCGACTTAGATCATTTTTGATATTACAAAGTTACAGTGTCAATGTTTATACAAAGTACAAGGCAGAGAGGGGGTATTTTAAGACTTAACCTCAGCTCACCTAACATAACCTAACTTTACCTAACCTAACTTTGTCACGTGACATGTTCTACAAGTTTAGACTTGCTTTAAGGCTGACTATGACTATGACGTCATAGATTGATGAGAGGGGTGGGAGGCTGACAAAAAAGGAAATGTTTTGGTTTAATGAAAAGTCATGTCCTAGCAGGCGCGATTGGTAGTAGACGCAATTGATAGTAGACGCGATTAATGGTAGGCGCAATTGATAGTAGGTGTGATCAGGTACTTACTGCATATCAAAAGGCTGTACACTCGTGTGTTAGACACTCTATCTTGTTAAGGACCCCTATATATTCCCTATACAAGGCTATACATGTTAGTTCTAAACACTTAGTGGTTATTTGTATTTTAAATTTATATACACAGGTTATACAAGCACGTTTTTTCACACAGTAAAACTTTGTCAAATAGCTACATGCGACACGCAAAGTATGTTTCCGCTATTTAGCGGTGACTATGGAAACTACCTGAACATATCCTAATCTAATCCTAGCTAACTTCACCTGACGTGACCATACCGGTTTGTAAGCAACAACAACAACACACTAAGATTCCGTGAGTTCCAGAGTACTTTTAGATTAATTATCGACTCTCAACTCTTATAACTATGTCTATCCCACTCTGTCAAAAACACGTTTTTTTTTTAATTTTTGCTTGATGTCAATACTAAAGTGATAATGGGTTTTCCGATCCTATCACTATAAATTCATTACCCCCACTCTTATCTCGGTCTCGACAACAACCATGCCTATTTTTATTATGTCAGATGATGTAATGTTCGAGTGCAAAGTGGGTGTAAAAGTGAGTGCAAAGTGAGTGCAAAAGTGAGTGCAAAGTAAGTGTAAAAGTAGTTGTAAAAGTGAGTGCAAAGTGAGTGCAAAAGTGAGTGCAAAAGTGGGGTGTAAAAGTGGTACCCTATTTGTAATGGTTTATTTGACAAGTTATTTTGTGGTACCCTATTCGTAATGGCTTATTTCACAAGTTGTTTTTGTCAATGTATTTTAGAGGATATTTCTCTTGTTCATGGAAAGTATCTCAGCCCTTTTTATGATAGCATAATGCTTACCGTCATGTCTGTAAGCAACAACAACACACTAAAATTCCAAGAATCCAAACTACTCTAAGGTTAATGATGGTCTCTCAACTCCATTCCACGCCTAGTCTAAAACATTATACATTTCAAATTTTTCAAAAAAGGTAAATTGAGAATGTAGGCTATATATTTAAACTAAAAAATCATATGCTAACTACAACACCTACGTCTATCCCATTCTCAGTCAAAAAAAAATATATTCTTTAAATTTTTCCAAAAAATATTTGGAAAGTAGGCTATAATTTGAAAACTAATCATCCTAAAAAGTCATATATAGACTCAAACCAATGGCTTTTATGTCCTTAATCGTTAGAACAAACCATGGGATTTGACATTTTTCCAAATATTGATCATTTTTAAAAATGGGCTATATTTTGTAAACTATGAATTACACAAAAAATGTGTTTGACATAAAAATGACAGGTATTTACCCTCTCTACCCACAAACCAAGTCCCAGGTCTCTGGGACAAAATCCAAAACGGTTCAATTTTGAAAGTAGACGATATTTTGAAAACTAATCATTCTAAAAAGTCATATATAGACTCAAACAAATGTCCTTTAAGTCCCTTAACGTTAGAACAAAACTTATCATTTTTTTCATTTTTTCAAAAAAAAGTCCAATTTTCAAAATTGCCTATATTTTGGAAACTAAGAATTAGTTCCAAAATGGCAGTCATAGCTTAACTCAACCTAACCTAACCCTACGAGGTGTGATCAAAAAGTTCCAAAATGGCTGCCGTAGCTTAACTTAACCTTTGATTGATCCCTGTTGATTGACCCCTTTTGATTGATCTCTGTTGATGTATCCCTTTGGACTGGTCCCTGTTGACTAGCCCCTTTGGACGGGTCTTTTTTAAAGGGGGAGTCATTTTTTTACGGGTCCCGGAGGACGGGTCCTTGTTGACGGGTCCCTGTGGGCGAGCCCCTTTGATATAATTTGGATAAAATGCACGGGCCAGTCCATAAGGATCAGTCCAAAGGAACCGCCCACAGGGACCCGTCAACAAGGACCCGTCCTCCGGGACCCGTAAAAAAAATGACTCCCCCTTTAAAAAAGACCCGTCCAAAGGGGCTAGTCAACAGGGACCAGTCCAAAGGGATACATCAACAGAGATCAATCAAAAGGGGTCAATCAACAGGGATCAATCAAAGGTTAAGTTAAGCTACGGCAGCCATTTTGGAACTTTTTGATCACACCTCGTAGGGTTAGGTTAGGTTGAGTTAAGCTACGACCGCCATTTTGGAACTAATTCTTAGTTTCCAAAATATAGGCAATTTTGAAAATTGGACTTTTTTTTGAAAAAATGAAAAAAATGATAAGTTTTGTTCTAACGTTAAGGGACTTGAAGGACATTTGTTTGAGTCTATATATGACTTTTTAGAATGATTAGTTTTCAAAATATCGTCTACTTTCAAAATTGAACCTTTTTGGATTTTGTCCCAGAGACCTGGGACTTGGTTTGTGGGTAGAGAGGGTAAATACCTGTCATTTTTATGTCAAACACATTTTTTGTGTAATTCATAGTTTACAAAATATATCCCATTTTTAAAAATGATCAATATTTGGAAAAATGTCAAATTCCATGATTTGTTCTAACGATTAAGGACATAAAAGCCATTGGTTTGAGTCTATATATGACTTTTTAGGAAGATTAGTTTTCAAATTATAGCCTACTTTCCAAATATTTTTTGGAAAAATTTAAAGAATATATATATTTTTTTTGACTGAGAATGGGATGGACGTAGGTGTTGTAGTTAGCATATGATTTTTTAGTTTAAATATATAGCCTACTTTCTCAATTTATCTTTTTTGAAAAATTTGAAATGTATAATGTTTTTGACTAGGCGTGGAATGGAGTTGAGAGACCATCATTAACCTTAGAGTAGTTTGGATTCTTGGAATTTTAGTGTGTTGTTGTTGCTTACAAACATGATGGTAAGCATTATGCTATCATAAAAAGGGCTGAGATACTTTCCATGAACAAGAGAAATATCCTCTAAAATACATTGACAAAAACAACTTGTGAAATAAGCCATTACGAATAGGGTACCACAAAATAACTTGTCAAATAAGCCATTACAAATAGGGTACCACTTTTACACCCCACTTTTGCACTCACTTTTGCACTCACTTTGTACTCACTTTTACAACTACTTTTACACTTACTTTGCACTCACTTTTGCACTCACTTTGCACTCACTTTTACACCCACTTTGCACTCGAACATTACATCATCTGACATAATAAAAATAGGCATGGTTGTTGTCGAGACCGAGATAAGAGTGGGGGTAATGAATTTATAGTGATAGGATCGGAAAACCCATTATCACTTTAGTATTGACATCAAGCAAAAATTTAAAAAAATATCGTGTTTTTGACAGAGTGGGATAGACATAGTTATAAGAGTTGAGAGTCGATAATAAATCTAAAAGTACTCTGGAATTCATGGAATCTTAGTGTGTTGTTGTTGTTGCTTACAAACCGGTATGGTCACGTCAGGTGAAGTTAGCTAGGATTAGATTAGGATATGTTCAGGTAGTTTCCATAGTCACCGCTAAATAGCGGAAACATACTTTGCGTGTCGCATGTAGCTATTTGACAAAGTTTTACTGTGTGAAAAAACGTGCTTGTATAACCTGTGTATATAAATTTAAAATACAAATAACCACTAAGTGTTTAGAACTAACATGTATAGCCTTGTATAGGGAATATATAGGGGTCCTTAACAAGATAGAGTGTCTAACACACGAGTGTACAGCCTTTTGATATGCAGTAAGTACCTGATCACACCTACTATCAATTGCGCCTACCATTAATCGCGTCTACTATCAATTGCGTCTACTACCAATCGCGCCTGCTAGGACATGGCTTTTCATTAAACCAAAACATTTCCTTTTTTGTCAGCCTCCCACCCCTCTCATCAATCTATGACGTCATATTCATAGTCAGCCTTAAAGCAAGTCTAAACTTGTAGAACATGTCACGTGACAAAGTTAGGTTAGGTAAAGTTAGGTTATGTTAGGTGAGCTGAGGTTAAGTCTTAAAATACCCCCTCTCTGCCTTGTACTTTGTATAAACATTGACACTGTAACTTTGTAATATCAAAAATGATCTAAGTCGCGTCCATATCAATCACGTCTACTATCAATCGCGCCTACTATCAATCACGTCTACTATCAATTGCATCTACTATCAATTGAGCCTACTATGAAATGCGCTTACTACAAATCACGCCTACTATCAATCACGTCTAGTATCAATTGCGTCTACTATCAATCACGCCTACTATCATTTGCGTCTACTATAAATCGCGCTCATGTCAAATCGCGCCTACTACCAATTACACCTACTATCAATCGCGCCTACTATCAATTGCGTCTACTATAAATCTCGCCCATGTCTAATTACGCCTACTATCAATCGCGCCTACTATCTTTCGCGTCTACTATAAATCGCGCTCATCTCAAATCACGCCTACTATCAATCACGTCTACTATCAATTGCGTCTACTATTAATCGCGCCTACTATCAATTGCGTCTACTATAAATCGCGCCTACTATGAAATGCGCTTACTACAAATCACGCCTACTATCAATCACGCCTACTATCATTTGCGTCTACTATAAATCGCGCTCATGTCAAATCGCGCCTACTACCAATTACACCTACTATCAATCGCGCCTACTATCAATTGCGTCTACTATAAATCTCGCCCATGTCTAATTACGCCTACTATCAATCGCGCCTACAATCTTTCGCGTCTACTATAAATCGCGCTCATCTCAAATCACGCCTACTATCAATCACGTCTACTATCAATTGCGTCTACTATTAATCGCGCCTACTATCAATTGCGTCTACTATAAATCGCGCCTACTAGGACATGACGTTTCATTAAACCAGAACATTTCCTTTTTTGTCAGCCTCTCACCCCTCCCATCAATCTATGACGTCATAATCAGTCTTAAAGCAAGTCTAAACTTGTAGAACATGTCACGTGACAAAGTTAGGTTAGGTAAAGTTAGGTTATGTTAAGTGAGCTGAGGTTATGTCTTAAAATACCCTCTACCTTGTACTTTGTATAAACATTGCCACTGTAACTTTATGATATCAAAAATGATCTGAGTCGCGCCCATGTCAAATTGCGCCTACTATCAATCGCGTCTACTATCAATCACGCCTACTATCAATCGCGCCTACTATCATTTACGTCTACTATAAATCGCGCTTACTACAAATCACGCCTACTATCAATCACGCCTAGTATCAATTGCGTCTACTATTAATCACGTCTAGTATCGATTACACCTACTATCAATTACGTCAACTATCAATTGCGTGTACTATAAATCACGCCTACTAGGACATGACGTTTCATTAAACTAAAACATTTCCTTTTTTGCCAGCCTCTCACCCCTCCCATCCGCAAAACGTGCTTGTATGAGCTGTGTATTTAAATTCAATATATACAATTAACCACTAAGTGTTCAGAACTAACATGTCTAGGGTATATATGGGATCCTTAGCAAACAAACAAAAAATACCGTCTAACCTACGAGTGTACGGTCTTGTCATACGCAGTAAGTAGCTGTTAACCTTGACTAGGGTATAAGAATATTGTCAGTTGACTACTGCCTGTTACAGTGTTCACATCGTGAAAGACCGTCTCACCTACCAGTCTCCAGCCTTGTCATACGCAGTAAGCAGCTGTTGGCGGAAAACAACATCCATAAATCTTGACATTTAGGAAAGTGTGTGTGTGTGTAAATCACTTGTAATCTAAAGATTGTTCATGTGACTTTACTAAAATTTAATTCATATGTATTAGTTGATATGGAAGTCTCAACAACCAGTCATGGCAAGCCATGTGTCTTCTATAAAGGATATACATATATTGTAAAAACAACCAATAAAGATGGAACTGTTATTTGGCGATGTTCAAAACAACGATCCAAAAAGTGTCGAGGAATGATTAAAACAAAAGACTCCAACGTACTTACTTCAAAAGAACATCATTGTGAATCTCAAATTAATACACATTTAAATACGCAAAATACTCTAACCCAGGTAAAAAAGCAAGTCCAAGAAAAATATATTGCTGCTCAAGATAGTGCATTGCTTGTTAAAAAGCATTCATCATCACCTCAAAAAGACATGTTAGGACAAATACCATCGTTCAAAAAACCCTTAACACTATCAAAAGCAACGCAGACTCTACAAGAGGTCCTTGTGGAAAACAAATAAGAGGAATTGGATAGTTCTAGTGATGTTGAGAATGAAGATGATGATGATAATGATGGTGACAATGACTATAATAATTTTGATGATAATATTCATAATGATGATGATGATGATGATAATTATGAAAAAGAAGAGGATGAGGGTTTTATGTTTATAAAACCATTGCGGCTTCCCCAGTTTTTAAGAGCGAGAGTACCTGGAGAAAGTTGTAAAAGGATCTACAACAAGCGTTGTTTTTTAAAATCTATATAGAACAATGGTATAGAGATAGAGTTGAATTCAGTGTGTAACTATTATAAAATGAATTTAATAAAAATATTGTATGGGTATTGTCTGTTTTTCTTAATTACTATCCCCATGTCCCACTATTAATACAATTGTTAACCATCAACAGTCTCTGACTATGTTCAGAAAGAGAGTGGCCTTAAACAATACACTATATCTATGGTTTGTGTACCGAGTATCATAATAATGCAGTGTGGCCAAGCCATGTCAAGGCAATAGTTATGTCAGGTAAGGGATTCGAACCCTTGCTTCCTTATACAGAAAATTTGATCTTAAGTCAAACACCTTAACCACTCGGTCAACCTGACAGTTACTAATTTAATTAGTCTTGAGGACTTGAGTGTTTACAAAACTTTCTCCAGTATACATTGACCAAACCACTTGCTTGTTTTGAAATATAGATTTTGTTTTGTTTTACCATAACATTGCAGTTATGAGTCTTGTGAACTGGGTGTTCAATATAGGGTTAAAGGCATTTTAAAATCATTTTAGAAAAGCTCTTAGGTATCGTGTCATGGGTTTTAGTAATGCATTACTGTTCGTTGACTAACATATACCGTTACACAACATTATTTCAGTGAACTTACATGTTGTTGTTTGAGTCTTTAGTCCTTTGACTGGTTTGATGCAGATCTCAGCACCTATCTGTCCCGAGCTAATCGTTTCATCTCTATATAGCTACCACACCCTACATTCAAGGCTATCTGTTTAACATATTCTTGGGTGTCTTAGTACGTGTTCTACCAACCTATCTCTTTACTTCATTAACAGTCGCCAGATACATCTCTTCTCCCCCACTCGTCTTAATACCTCTTTGTTAGTAACCCTATTTACCCATCTAATCTTCATCATTCTCCTGTAACACCACATTTCAAACACTTCAATTCTCCACTTTTCTGCTACACCAATTGTCTAAGTTTTACTTTCATAGAGTGCCACGCTCCAGACAAAGGCCTTCAAAATGACTTCCTAATACCTAAATCTATATTCAATGTCAACAGATTCTGTAGAAATGCTTTCCTTGTCTGAGCTACATAAGAATCCTAATCGTGTCTGGTATAATGTCTTGTTTAGCAAACATAGTCACTCAAAAGGTCTAAGCATTTTTTGTATATAACCCAAAATAGCAAACAGTTTTTCTAAAACCCTACTCATTGGTCAATAACAAGCAGAGTCGCCAAAGTGTTTCGTTGGTAGTTAACTCATGTCTAGTTAATCAATTCCTTTCATATCGTTATCCAATTGTAGTAGTAAGGACTGGTGAACAACGTCAGTTCAACACACTGCTTTACACACAAATGTAGTTAGGCCCTTTGACATAATTTGGATAAATTTCATGGGCCGGTCCATAGGGACCAGTCCAAAGGGGCCGGTCTAAAGGGACCCTTCCACAGGGACCCATCAACAGGGACTTGTCAGCGAGGACCCATCAACAATGACCCGTCAACAATGACCTGTCATCAATGACCTGTCAACAATGACCTGTCAATAGGGACCCGTCAACAATGACCCGTCCACAGGGACTCATCAACAAGGACCCGCCAGCTTTGACTCGTCAACAGGGACCCGTCGAAAAGCACCTGTCAATAAGGATCCATCAAAAATGACCCCCTGTTAAAAAGGGCCCGTCCAAAAGGGGCTAGTCAACAGAGACCAGTCCAAAGGGATAAATCAACAGAGATCAATCAACAGGGATCAATCAAAAGGGGCTATCACCTCAAGGCCTGACATATCCCTCTTTGATTATTGGTTTGCCAATCGACAAGCGTCACTTAAAATACTTTTTGATCACCACTCGTGGGTTGGGTTAGGTTAGGTTACACTACAGCCGCCATCTTTTAAAAAGCCTGCCCTCTTACAAAAGCTATGAGTGGGCATGCGTAAAAAACAAAAAAACAAAAACAAGCATGTTAATTCATAGTGGCTATCCACCAAACACATGTCTCTTGTGTGGAACAACGTTTTATTCCATATCGGCATTCAAACTCTCACATGTTGCAATTGGAAAGAGAGATTCTCTAAAAAAATTTCAATTTCACCCCCTAGTAGGGGTAGGTTTTATTTTGGGGTGGAAATATGTTGTTCATTGGAAAGGGGGTATCAGCCCGAGTTCAATGACACCTCATTCGTCAAAATCCGACCACGGGTTCGAACTCACATTTTCTCACGTATGAAGCAAAACAGGATGTGACTTGTTTCACAAGGAGGACGGTAATAAGGTCATTTCACACGTGTTCACATGTATTTCGTCACTTTCCTTTCATATCGTTATTCCATTATAGTAGTGGTGAACAACGTCAATTCAACACACACAAATGTAATTAGACCCTTTGACATAATTTAAATAAATTCATGGACTAGTCCGTAGGAACCAGGCCAAAGGGACCCGTCCAAAGGGATCAGTCCTAAGGGACAAGGACTCGTCCACAAGGACCTGTCCACAAGGACTCGTCCACAAGGACTCGACAACAATGTCCCCGCCAACAATGACCCGTCAACAATTACCCATCCATAGGGATCCACTCCCCCACCCTCTTACAAAAGCCATGAGTGGGCATGCTAATTCATAGTGGCTTTCCACCGAACATATGCACTTTATGTGGAACAACGTTTAAATCCATATCGGCATTCAAACTCTCGCATGTTGCAATTGGTAACAGAGATTCTCTAAAAAATTACAATTTCACCCCCTAGTAGGGGTAGGTTTTATTTTGGGGTGGAAATATGTTGTTCATAGGAAAGGGGGTATCAGCCCGAGTTCAATGACACCTCATTCGTCTAAATCCGACCATGCGTTCGGGAGTTATCGGGCTGCCGCCATCTTGGTGGAGGGGAGGAGGAGGAGGTGCTAGAACCGGCCAAAACACACTACTAATACATGACACTGAGGTTCCCTTTGCAAGTGCTACCTCTTTACCAAATTACGTTCAATTCGGTGTCACCGTGTTTGAATTGATAGGGAGGGGACAGACATTCAGAGTACAAACACACACATACACACACACTCACACACACACACACACACACAGACAAATAATTTTTGGCCCTGTGTAGATCTCATAAGACCACTTTCATTGTTTGCAATAATCAAAAGTAGGCTAAAAACTTGTTGGAGTCATATTGTCAGATAATCTTCGTATAACATTGAGAACAGTGTGCAGCACATACAAACTTAGAAGTATGACATGATCAATGCATGTAGGCTAGTTTCAGCGTTAAAATTCATATTCACAATAATGGAAAATCATTCCTGCCTAAACTATATATATATATATATATTTTATTTCAGACTGCTGACCTTGGAATTAACAGTGATGCGTATAGAAAGTTAGCTAAGGCGCAGATCGACTACGCTCTAGGAGACGCTGGCCGTAGTTACGTCGTGGGCTTCGGTAACAACCCTCCAACCCACTGTCATCACCGCTCCAGGTATGTATGCTTTCAGCTGTGTGACAGTATATACTTGACCCATGTTGTTAACCTCTCCTCCTTCCTATTTCTACTCGCCCCCCACTGTCATTAGGTATGCGTATTATCTACAGGTTAGAGTACACTCGTTGCAAATGACGTTCAGTTATTCACTAGAGACACTAGATTTGAAAACCCCAACATACACACGAAGTCTATGATGATGAAACGTCGACTGTACAGCATAGGGATCATCTATAAAATATGTTTGAAAATATGCCATAAATGATTGTAACATTTTGTTACAGTCTTAATATCCCCTAAGTGAACGTTGAAAATAATTTACCATCCGCCCCCAATCCCCACCTCCGTTTGGGAAAACGTAAAATTTAATTAATATTTAACACATTTAAACTGAACTTTATAATCAACATACTCGTATTTAAAAATCATCATTTTATATAAACAACTTAATTTTGAACATCTCCTATTTTCTTCTCATGGGATTTGCAGATCTATATGATTTGAATCGTTTCTTTATATCCGTGATAACCTTGTTCTTAGGAAAACAAGGAATCAACAGTATTTGAAGGTTATGTACTAACACTAAGCCTACATATGATCTCCCTCCGTTGTTATATTAGTGAGGTAAAGTAGAACAAACTATAACAGCCCACTAACTGCACAAACCTATTGAACTTCTTTCAACAGAATACGTACACAGAGCAGATAGGTCACATATTACGGTGATTCACTTACGCTAGGAACGTGTTGTCTGTGACAAGCACAAGAAGCCACTTACGAACGTACATATTTTCGTAAAGATCCCCCTTCCCCCCTAATTATCGTACACTTTTGCCATATTCTTGTAACCCCCTTTTCGAGAGAACATATTTTATGGCTGACCCCATATTTGTAGACAAATAATTTTTCTCGATAAACTTGGCATCACAAAATAATCCTAACCTAACCTCACCTCTGGTGCTCTTAAACATATATTGTGAGAAAAGATTCAATAAAAGTGTTCCACTGTGTTTACACAGCTCGTGCCCGGATGCACCAGCAGCATGTGACTGGAACACGTTCAATGGCGGACAGGCTAATGCTCACGTGCTGTATGGTGCTCTGGTTGGTGGACCTGGAGCTAACGACGACTACTCAGACATCAGGAACGACGCTGTTCACAATGAAGTAGCCGATGACTACAACGCCGGCTTCCAGGGAGTAGTGGCTGCTATTAAAGCTCTCGGCTTCTGAGCACCGTCTGCTAGACACCAAGATCGATTGCGTCAAGTTGCAACCATTACGTGACTAGTTTTGTGATGTAATCAAAAACACATTTTGGTTATGACTTTCACGACCCACACCACTAGACATATTGAGTTCATTTGGGTTTGTGCTGTGTCCATAGCTTAAAAAAAACAAGAGTCTTTAGCTTCGTGCAGATCAGTGTTGCACATCATCAGAAGAGAACGCGACATTGTTAACAGTGAAAAAGAACTGAACGTTGTTTTTAAGTCAGACTGTGTGGAAGGAAAAAGCATTAGGTGAAGGGAACGTTAGGTGAATTTTGAAACAAAATTGCAGAAGAAGAGAAAGCTATAGGGAAGAACCATCTCCCTTGGTTCAGATGGATGTTTCTTTCATGCTCCTGAATACGAACCCCATTGGACCTGTATATTTTTCCAACATACTTCTCCACAAATGCAAGGTCTTTCATACACCCCGGGATATAATACTGCGTATAGTTTGTCATTGCTTATCCAGGCAAATCGGCTACAGCAGAACATGCCCTCTAGTCGGACCATTATGGCGTATTCATAGACGTGCAAGCCCTTACATTTACGAAACGTAATCGGGCGAGATCATAAGTGAAACGGCAAAAATACGAAAGAATTCTAATAACTTCAATCGAATTACCAGCTATTAGATCAGCGACATCTTGAAAGCTAATTATTAAGAAGGAATTAAGGAAGGAAGGATGGAAGGAAGAAGATCAGATGCTACATTGTAACATGTCGTGCGAACCCTATCACATTTACACCACACTATTAGAACAACACAATAACGCACGTTTCATCTCCATTTTTCAAATTCGTACATTTTCCGTCATTATTGCGTTCTTTCGCCGCGTAGTCTCAAATAGAACCGATAAGCCACAAAAGAGCTCTTTCCCATTGTTAACCATAGCTAATATTTTGATGATGAGCAGCACGGATATGAACGAGCTAAAAATCACTGCTTTTTAAAGCAATTGACATAGCACAAACTTATAGGAAGTCAATATGAGTATGTACCATTTGTTTGATACATTTTACACATTTTTCTACTGTATATGTTTGTGACTACGGTATTAAAATGTTATTTCAATACTTCGTATTAATTTGTTCAACTCCCTTATCTGTTGTGGAGATTTTAGCAATCTCTACAGTATTTGTTGTTGTTGTAGTTTCCTTTAAGGACTTTGGACATCTTGGTCATATGTTTTGTCTACATGTTTCTGTATCATCAGTGCACCTCACCGTAGTTATTTGGGAAGGACGATTAGAATTGGGATATGTAGGCCTAACGTGGAACTTGAACTGACTGTGAGTATGAAAAGACTACACTCGGCATAACCACCGGAAATTAAGATGGCCCATGTAAATTTTTAAAGCCACTTATTCAGTGTTGCCTCTACAAAGTGTCAATTTATACTTTTCAGTCGGTCAACACGCTTTTGCTCAATTAGATTTATATATCATATTATTCTTGAAAAAATTACATGTATTATTATTTATTCTTTATCAGTGAATGATATTAGGCCTAATACATGTAATTTCTTTCAGGAATAGTGTGTTATACTGTATTTGTAATTATTAGTTGTGAATTTATTTCGGGACTTTGCAACATCGTGGCCATCTAGCCCCGTGTACTTGGGTGTGTGTGTGTGTGTGTGTAGATTTTTCTGATAACCCGTATTATTGTGATGGTATCGTAATTAGTTAGGTTTGGGAGGGAGCTGGTCGTGACCTTAGATTAGGAACCATCCCGGCACATTTGCCTGGATTAAAAGTGGGAAATCACGGAAAACCACTTCAGGGATTTCTGAGGTGGGGATCGAACCCGCCTCTTCTCAGGTTTGTCTCACGAAGCTCACTGTACTCTGTTCCAGCTCTCAGTCCAGATTTAAATTTCTTTGTAGACCCGGGAATTGAACCCGAGCCTCTGCGGTGACAGCTAAGAATGCTAGCCATTACGCAACGAGGCTGACGTAGAAATAAAATGTATTGGTAGTGGATCACCAAACATAATATTAGCGACACCTAAAAGCTAATTATTAAGAAGGAGGGAAGGAAGGAGAAAAAGAAGGAAGGGTTATATTATAATTGCATACGTTAAACTTCGTGCGAAGGGCTTTTGCGGCAGATGTAGGGAGTAATTGGGGATGATGGTGGTGGTGATGATAGTTATTTTAAGGGGAAGAACCTCTGGTTATTGGCCCCTTATTGGGGATATTTGACTCGTTTAGACTTCACACCAATGAACGGGATGGATAGTTTATCCATGACATTGTGATAGTGAAGATCTAATATTTACAAGATCAGTGTGGAGCACATATTATCACTTCGTGAGAGGGCTTCTTTGGGATAAGCAATTTCCGTTAAGATCAAAACTAATACTATACAAGAGCTTCTTTGTACCTGTTACTACATATTGCTTAGAAACCTGTACCCAATCCAAGAGAAAAGCCAGCAAACTACAAGCAGTAGAGATGAAGTTTTTAATACCTATGATTCGGAAGACAAGGGGGGACAAAATAAAAATTGATAAGATACGCCATCTTGTCGAAGTAGAACAATCTCTTAATGAGATCTGTGTTGAAACCAGGCTGGAATGGTTCGGTCATCTCAAAAGAATGGACACACAAAGAACAGCTATAGTCTGTTTTGAGAAAGAAATGAAAGGCAAGAGACCAAGAGGTCGACCAAGAAAGAGTTGGATCTACCAGGTTAGGAAATGATCTCGCAGGGAGAGGTCAGGATTCACAGCGAATTATGGAGGAGGAAACATTCTTGGAGAGAAATAAACGGAGAATGCTCATTCACCGCACCCGGGAAACTAGATCCGGTTCAAGATGATGATGATGATGATGATAATCCGTGTGGACAGTAACAATAATGATTTTATTGTTGGCACACAAAAAAGTGAGTATGAAAAAAAGTATAGTGTACCATACTATGGATACAAGAATGAATAATTTTATTAATGCAGCCAATGGCCATGTACTTTTTTCTTTTCAGGACGGATCAGGGAAGGGATATTGGACGGAAATTGGCCGTGGACCTATTGAAAAGAACAGTCCCGGCATTTACCAGGTGGTGAAAATGGGAAACCACGAAAACCATTTTCAGGACGGCTGAGGTGGTATTCGAACCCACGCTCTGCCGATTAATGCTCTCGGCCACCGCGGCCGGTTGATACAAGAATGAAGGATCCCAAATAAGTAGTGCCATCGTGACAATTCTCTCAACCAGGGCATCTGAGTGGGGCAACCAGGTCGTGTACGAGAGGAGCCTGAGTGATTCTATCTCAGGTGCCCAATCCCCTTATGCTATATTTAGAACTGTGGCCACCAGGTGCCTATTAGAAACTACAAATGTGTATCTTGCTTGTGACGTGTGTGTCCTTGTCACTGAAATGGGTTTGGTCGTAATGTCATTCTTACAAGGCTGCACATTGCACAACCCACGACTCACAGATATGATAAGGGAAATTACGCTCAGTGAACATGTTTTTGGTAGTATAGATTCGTCGAATGATATCCAATGATACAATATTATCCAACTAAAATACTAGCATACTTGGCTGTCGCCCCGAAGGTCCGGGTTCGATTCCTGGCTCTGCCAAGATATTTAATTATGGTCTGAGGACTGGAACGGGTTACACTCAACTTCATGAGAGAAAACTGAGAAGAGTTGGGTTCTATTTCTACTTTGGCTATCCTGGAAGTTGTTTTCCGTGGTTTCTACTTTTCTCCAGGCAGATGTCGAGATGGTTCCTAATTTAAGGCCACGGCCGCCTCCCTCCCAATCCTCACCTGATTTATAAATACATCTATCACAATAACACAGGGTATCAGATAAAATTACACACAGACCCAAGTACACGGGAATAATGACTACGATGTCCAAGCCCCTGAAGTAAAACAACAACTACAATAATTCTCATTTCTTCATGACTGCCTCTTTTTTAATAGTTTTTAAATATAGGTACACCGGGGTAAGTGGAACCCCATATTTATTTATATAATTGACATCTTATTTGCTACCGTACATTGAATTGACATTCAATTTTATTAACATTTTAAAATCTGGTTCAGAAATACATGCTCTAAGTTCAGATGAATTATAACGCAGACATATTTTAGGGGGATTCCATTCTGGACCGCAGAACATGAATCGTGATCAGCGTTTACACTTGCCCCGATGATTGCGGCAAGTGGAACCTAAGACCTGTTCATTCATTATATACCACAGGAATATCTCTGGAGGAAGTGGAAATAATTCAATTTGACATACTATACCAATAAAAATGTAATCTCTCTTTACCTTTTATACATTTCATACTTTTAACCTACATTATAGGAATCAAATGAGATGTCAAATTTGAATGTGCCTCGTTTCTCAAATGCTGGAGGTGGCAGATATTGAAAAACTTCTTCGGGTTGAATTATACTCTTGTCCTCAATGTTGGGCCAATGAAATGTTGACGAACGAATTCTTCGAGCAAATTTCACTTCCTGACATGGCTCCTTTTCTGTCAGCTGTCAACATACATTTTGATTTTCTTCTTATGGCAAAATTTTGCAAGAATCCAGTCACCCACCTGCACTGTTGATAAATCTCTCTGCATTACATTAGTGAAATTATCTTCTTCGTCCATTTCTTTGCTCTCGTCATCCGGTTCAAAATCGTCCAAGTCATTTGCGCATTCTTCAGCATTATCATCATCACTACTTTCCTCATGATTTACTGCTATCTTTTTTTTCTAATTTGCCTGTTAACCCCTAGGTGGCGGATAGAGGGCCCACTATAATGTGGGCTGGTTCAGACACCTCAGAAATGAACCCGTGGACCAACAGGCAGCCCTATGCTGGGACACCCTCTCTCCAGGGGTCATAAATTTGGAGGGCCCAAGCTCAGGTTTATGAGTAAAGTCCTCGACGGCAACTACAGTGGAGAAAATGGATTTTCGGAACAGTGCTGTTGGCGGAAGGGGCACCCAGTGCTCGGGTATTTGAGTAAAAAGTATCTGTTCCTCTGTCGGGGAGCAGATATTTAACGTAACGTCTGTACATCAGTGAGGCGGTTACAACAGTGTCTGTTTCCTATGTAAAGGACGGCTGAAAATTTGCCATATTGGCATTGAGGAAGGCAACGGGAAACCACCTCAATTATTTTTTTCCCCAGGATAATCTTCATGGCTCAGAACCCAATTACATTGGCCCTTAGTCCCGGGCAGACTTTAACTGGTCAGAGCGTGTGAAGAATCTCCCGGTCAGCTCTGGAGATAGGAACGTGGATTGTACGGAGTGTGTTTGAAGCAGGAAGGATTCATAATACAATTCATGACATGAAGAGGATGAATGTGTCCATAATGGGTATTAGTGAGATGAGATGGCCGGGGACAGGAGATTGTTATGTAGAGGATTGTATGGTATATTACAGTGGTAATAATGATGCCAGGCATCTGAATGGAGTGGGTTTTATAGTTGACTAAAGTTTGCAGTCTGCTGTTATCAGTTGTATACCATTCTCCAGTGGAATAATGATGTTAATGTTACGTGGTAAACCTTTCCACATTAATCTCATTCAAGTGTATGCCCCTACTAGTGACAAAAGCGATGAAGATGTTGAGAAATTCTATGCCCAAATTCAGACCGTCCTCAAAGACACCAAGGAACAAGATGTAACCCTTGTTATGGGAGATTTTAATGCAAATGTTGGGAAAGGTTCTGAGGAACACATTGTGGGCCAGTGGGGTCTCGGACAAAGAAACAACAGAGGAGATCGTTTAGTACAGTTTTGTAGAGAGGAGAACTTTGTCATATCTAATACTTGGTTTAAGCTACCTGCCACGAGACTTATACTTGGAAAGCACCTGCTGATGGTCCAGACAACATAATAAGAAATCAAATTGATTTAATTCTAATTAAAAACAGATTTAGAAACAGCGTGATTTTTTGCAAAAACCTATCCATGAGCAGATGTTCCTTCTGACCACAATCCTCTCATTAGCCAAATCTGTGTCCGGCTTAACAAGATTCCTATAAAAACAACACAAAAGAAATATGATACCGATGCCCTCGGGAAATAAATACAAGGTCACAGATGGCTGCTGCTCTTGCCACTGATCTTAACCCTCAGTTACCTAGGTCCAATAACATACATACCCCGGTCAGGTCTGACAGACCTCTCTTTATTTTTCTACATCACGAAGAGTTGAATTGATACAGAGGTATAAAAATTAAACTATAGATTATGTGACCTCTTATATATCTAAGTACCGTAGACATAAAACAAAAACTCCATACAACGCTTGGCTGTTGGTATTTATTACATGGAGTACAAAATTTCTTAAAAAATACCTTAAATAGTGAACTCGAATAATATGGAAACATTATAAGAGGAAATTTGTCACTGTCTATAGATATGCGAAGCGAAGGACAAAAACTAGTTCACTAGCATGGAAATGCATCTACAATGAAAAACAGCAAACAAAGCAAAAAATACAAGCAGTTATTTTTATCACAGTTTATTGTTATAGTTTCAATGGATCGGGCTCAAGATAGGCGGTTGTTATTCACAAATAATGCTCACATTCTCATTCTCTCTTGTTTGGAGCTGATCACAGCAATATTTGGTGACTCGACTTTTGGCAAACTGCAAACAATTGGGATTTCTGCAAGAATGGCCCATGTAAGCAGTTTTCCATTTCTTGCTTGGGGAGCACGTGTGGCAAGTCTACCTCTTTAGCAGTTTTCAATTGGAGACAGTGCTCCTTAACACCCAATTTTTTTCTAATGCAAATTCTGAGTTCGTGGGTGAGATGAGTGTTTGAAACCCTTTTTTCCGTAGGTAGAAAAAACAGAGGTTTCGCTGGTGCTTTCATGAATTCAAGTCTGGAGCCAGGATTCTGAGATACGGTTGGATTCAATTGCAAAACCTTCATCACAGTCCGTTTCCCCAATCTCCCATTCTTACCCTCAAACCATTCAGCAATGACACTTTGGATATGTTAATCAGCGGCAATAACTTAACGTGAGCTTCCGGCTGGGGAAGTTATTTCACAACGGTAATACACAGGTATGATCAGGTGGATCGCTTGAGAACTTAGAAATACACATTGCATATTGCACACCACTTAGCGTGACAGCTGGCGATAAACTGATGTTTACGAACACGTTTGCAGCAATAATAGATTATTGAAACCTACGCTGCTCAAGGTCGCAGCAAATGAGAGTAACTATTACTATTACCAAGGTCTGGCAGACCAGTTCTGGGTACTTGAGGGTTAAGACGTTGGCTTCATATGACATGCAGCCCTTGGAATTTTGGGAAAATTTTAAAACCCCATTGAAGAGATTTGGAGATCATTTTCTTAGGAATAAGAGACAACATAAAGAGGAAAGAAGGATAAATAAGCTGTTCTGGGGCAGGGGCTAATGGGCAAGATGGCCGCCGTGCGCTACCAGACCTATGTTATTCTTATGGAGGGGTCAGTCATAGCTGGGCCAGGGGCTAATGGGCAAGAGGCCACCGCGCGCAACCAGCCCTATGTTATTCTTATGGAGGGGTCAGTCATAGCTGGGCCAGGGGCTAGTGGGCAAGATTGCCGCCGCGCGCAACCAGCCCTATGTTATTCTTATGGAGGGGTCAGTCATAGCTGGGCCAGGGTCTAGTGGGCAAGATTGCCGCCGCGCGCAACCAGCCCTATGTTATTCATATGGAGGGGTCAGTCATAGCTGGGCCAGGGGCTAGTGGGCAAGAGGCCACCGCGCGCAACCAGCCCTATGTTATTCTTATGGAGGGGTCAGTCATAGCTGGGCCAGGGGCTAGTGGGCAAGATTGCCGCCGCGCGCAACCGCACTCTTAAATGGCGGGCTATTTAAATTATGTTTTATTTGTTATTAACTTTAAATTATTTATTATTTATTTATTATTTATTTTTATTTATTATTATTATTATTAGGTAATTATTGATTGATCGTGTACAATCAAGACCAGCCTTATATTGTCCACCTCTTGGCGTAGTGGCTAGCATTCTTAGCTGTTACTGTGGAGGTGCGGGCTCGAGTCCTGGCACTGTCAAGAAATTTAATTTTGGGCTGAGGGTTGGAACGGGGTACACTCAGCCTTGTGAGGCAAAACTATGAAGAGGTGGGTTTGATTCCTACCTCAGTCATTTTAAGGGTGTTTTTCTGTGGTTTCCCACGTATCCTCCAGGCAAATGCAGGGGTATATCTTAACTTACGGCCACGGCCGCCTCCTTCCAATCCTCATATAAATTACAAGTACACACACTAATGCAGCCATAACAAGAGCACAGGTTTTCAACGTGTTTTTACCATACTCTAACAAAAGGAGATAGGTTGGTAGAACACCTACCAAGACATCTAGGAATAGCAAGCTCAGTTATGCAAGGGAGGGTTGAGGACAAGAACTGTAGGGGTAGACCAAGGTTAGAATTTGTTAAACAGATTGCATCGGATGCAGGGTGCGGTAGCTATGTAGAGATGACACGATTAGCTCAGGACAGGGAGGCATAGAAAGCTGTGTTAAACCAGTCAAGGACTGATGACCTAATATAAACACACATTACACGCACGGCGATGTATATATAAAAATTCCTCTCGGCACGCCGGAAGGCGGAGGTAGATTTCACCGGGCAAACTAGGGGATAGGCTATAATAGGCGAAATATGCAGGTTTTCGTAGGAGGATCAGAACTCATTTATTGCGAGAAAGTATTTTACAATTGGAGGTTAGTTAATATTTTTTCGTCTTTCTATGCATATTTTTAACATCTTACTGTCTTATGGGGATGGTAACCTTCTTGTCATTTGGGGTTCATTTTTATACATGTGATCACACTGTCCTTATGCAAGGTTTGGAACTAATGTGTAACTATCTAACAGTCTTCTACTTCTTCACGCAAAATTTTATCTCCCGCAGAGATGTTGGTTGGTTCCTCAGTTTAGGGGCTGCGACAAGGTGGTCATGTAACCCCGTGTACATTGGGTGTGTGTAGAATCTGTCTGATAAACGGTGTTATTTGTGATGACTGTATTAGTCTGTAATTCAGGTAAGGTCTGCAGACGGTCAATTTTAAGTAGTAGTACCTAATTTTGTACCAAATACTAACGTCAACGACACCTAGCTGTGAACTTGGCTGCTAGATGCCACCGCAACCAGCAACTTGCAACGAACGTTGTAACTTCCCCTCCGAAGGAAAGCATGCTGACGGATTTTAGCGCTCTTAGAAAATCCGGCGACTTTGGCCGGCTTTGAACCAGCGACCTTGGGCATAGAAGTTCAGCATGCTACCAGTTAGCCGTTTCCCTCATAGTCAGATGGAACAAAAAGTTCCGTGACGAACTAAAGAGCCTACTTTTCTTAAAATTAAGATTCATGCCATAGATTAATCTACAGTATATGAACCTATCTAGAATAATGACGAAATTAAGTGGGTAATATCGAAATGTCTTAATTATTTCGAAATAAGGTATACTAGCCATAATGTAGCCTAATAGAGCAATACAGTTGGCAGCTCTGGTGACTGAATATATTCTTACTTCCATCTCCTAAGGTACAGAATACAAAATGTGGTTGAAGTCCAAAGGACGTTACATGGATTTAGACATTGGATCTATTAGTACACGTAAAAGCATGTTGGCAACAATGTCATGCGAGTGCTGGTCAGAAATAATCTGAAATATTATATCTTTTTGTGCCAATTTTGGACGAAATCCATTTGTTGGTATAGAAGTTACATGTATTTAAAATTGGTCCTATCAGCAGGCTTAGAATCATGTTGGTAGAACTGACGTATATAAGTTACTCCAAATTAATGTAAAATGTCAGGTAATTTACGTGTGCATAGTTTAAAGCTGTCGGCTTGCATACTTTCTGATAAATTTTGATACAAAATAGAGAGCAATTATTAACAGTTGGCAGCCCTGGTGGCTCTTAAGAATACACTCAGTCATATCTGTTTATGTACACATATTACATACAAAATTTGGTTGAAATCCAATTGATAGTGTAGAAGTTATATGCATTTAAAAATTGGACTTATCAGAAGGCTTAAAATTATTTTGGCAACGCTGTCATGTATGGCCACCTAGAAATTAAACTGAAATCGTATTATCTACATGTGTGCCAATTTTAGAAAAGCTCCCAAGTATACCTTCCAAGATATCCAACATGGAGCTCAAATTTCTTGTGCGTTTTTTTTAGCAGTTGGTAGCACTGGCATCTTTTTCAAATATGGGCCTGAGATATTCCGGTATACATATTTACTCATACTAAATTTGGTTTCGATTGCTGCAGCCGTTTAGGAGTTGATATGGGGGGACACACACACACAGCCAGCCAGCCAGACAGACAGACAGACAGAAGGACAGACACATTTTCCCGGATATATCTCATAAGTCTACGTTTTCCTCATTTCTGAAAAGTGTGAAAAGTAGGCTAAAAATGAATGTGATCTCGTCAATGGCGTTGTCTTGGCAACCTCTGATAGATCACCCTCATCAATTTAAAAGCGTTGTTATGGTAACCTCTGATGGAACTTGACATTTTTTAAAATTCCGAAATAATTTTTTCATCCCTTGGCGTAATGGTGGGTCATATCATAAATTATTTCAGACAAAAGTTTTAGGTAATTATTAGGGGAATATTTTCCATTTTGTACAGTTTTGATATTGTGCCTATTAAGAGAGATATGATTAATGTTTCCCGAAAAACCCACTTTTTTCCACCCCTTTGGTCAATGGTTGGTGCTATCAAAAAACTTATTTGACATAAATTTTTGGCACTTATCCGACACATATTATGAACTTTGAATGGATTCGATATTTCACGTATTAAGAGAGTTATAGCGAAATTTCACTTTTTCGAAAAAAGGCCCCCATTTTCACCCCCTTTGACCGATTTTGCCCATTAACGAACTCAACCGAGATTTTATAAGGATACATATTATGTAAGAAATTCAAAGTGATTGGTACAAAATTACGGCAGTTATCGTGTCCACAAGAAACTGATATATATAGATACATATATACACAAATTATATATAAACTTTTGAACTGACGGTGGTTTTGGGGTCTGGGGGATGTGAAACGCGAAGATATGTCGAAATTTTCCGGAAGTCGAAACATGGTACCCATTGCAATAGTTAGCTTTCTAATGAAATCTACCTAAAATGATTACAATGTACAGTAGGCCTTGCCCGACGTGGCTTGATAAGAAGACACCGTAGCTTGCAATAAGTGTTACGCTACACTTCCGCCAAAGCAGCAGCTGGCTCTACAGTGAGTGTGTGTTTATGAATTCATCATGCACAATCAAGACCAGCCTTATATTGTCCACATCTTGGTGTAGTGGCTAGCATTATTGGCTGTTACTGTGGAGGCCAGGGTTCGAGTCCTGGCTCTGTCAAGAAATTTAATTTTGGGCTGAGGGTTGGAACGGGGTACACTCAGCCTTGTGAGGCAAAAAACTGAGAGGAGTTGGGTTTGATTCCTACCTCAGCCATTCTGGTAGTAGTTTTCTATGGTTTTCCACTTTTACTCTATGCAAATGCTGGGATATATCTTAACTGAAGGCTTTGGCTGCCTCCTTTCAATCCTCATTTGAATTAAAAGTACACACATTCTTACAGGTTAACAAGATGTTTTAGCATATTCTAACACAACAAAAACATAGGTTGGTAGGACGTATATAGTCATACACTCACACACACATACTAAGACACCCCTGGAATAACAAGCTTACTTATGGAAGGAAGGGTTGAGGACAAGAACTGTAGGGGTAGACCAAGGTTAGAATATGTAAAACAGATTGCCTTGAATGTAGGGTATGGTAGCTATGTAGAGATGAAACGATTAGCTCAGGACAGTGAGGCATGGAGAACTGCATCAAACCAGTCAAAAGACTAGAGACTTAAACAACAGCATACAACTGATATTTCTTACCTGTACAGAGATTGTATTTTTGTTGATATCCATGGAAAAAACAACACTAGCTTTTTTAGCTAAAACCACGGTATTAGACTAATTAAGGTCTAATGCATTAATGCCATAATAACAGTTAGGGCTTTGCGACATACCATTGTGTAATGGTAAATGCCTGTTAACTAAGAGCGACTGACAACTTTCACATGAACACGATTCCTGTAAATTATCTAATATCCAATGAAATTTTATAAAAATTATGTTATGATACCCACTAAACCCTTTAATTAAACACGTGAATACATGGAGCTATAATACCATAAAGCCTCAACTTGTCTACACACTCAAGTATACGGGAGCTAATCGCCTATAATATTCTACTGTATACCATAATAATGAGTAATTACAGATATACCTTAATTTTACAACATATGCACTCAACACACGGGGTGATCAAAAATATGCTAAAATACACACTGGTGAATAATAATGATTTATTAGTGATGTCCTGCATGGAACTGACTAGCTGTACCGAGCAGTCAGGCAGAGCATATGTGAATTGCAACTTGGCGAAACACGACCTCACATGATAACGCAGGCACAAATATGTTAAAGACTTAGGATCTGGACAGACAGTAAGAATATTTCATTTACTTTAAATGTTGTAACTTATTCATTTTATTGTCTTTTTATGTATTGTTGCAAAATTGTGGGTTTGATTCACAACTCTTAAGACTGAAACAGAGCACTGTATAGAAATAAAAGGCTTGATAGCTCAGTGGTTAAGCAGTTTTACCTATACTGTAAAGACCAGGGTTTGATCCCCGACTCTGTCATGAAATGTAATTCCGGCTTGAAGACTGAAACAGGATACATTTAGTTTAAAGGCAAAACCGGGAAGATGTTGTTTCGATTTTCACTTTAACCATTTTTTATTTTCATTGTGTATTTTTATTTTTATTTTTTTACTTTTACACAAAGACAATGCTGGGACAAGTTGAGGCTTTATGGTCATATCCATGTACTCAAGTGTTTAACACAACGGCTGTTTTCTTTTACATTTTTGCAAGGTTTATTTATTTGTTTTATCCATGCGTAGATTGCTCTATAGGCGTTGCCTTGAAAGACCTGCACTCAACCTCTTATGAGGTATCACGACAAAAAAAAGCTTTTTTTCTGTGGTTTGTGTAAGGAAGGGCATTCGGTCATAGAAACCATACAACATGTAGTATTTTATTACATACTAGCAGATTGCTAGTATGTAATAGCCTAAAATACTACGAGTTGTATATTCCAACAATCTCTAATCAATTACTATAATAACTGTTCCCCCAAGCAAAGCCGGGGCGGATTGCTAGCTCAAATAGCTCCATGTACTCACGTGTTTAATAAAAGGGTTTAGTGGGTATCTTAACATAATTTTTATAAAATTTAATTGGATATTAGATACTTTACAGGAATCGTGTTCATGTGAAAGTTGTCAGTCGCTCTTAGTGAAGAAGCATTTACCATTACACCATGGTATGTCGCAAAGCCCTAAAGCTTATTATAGCATTAATGCATTAGGCCTTAAAGAGTCTAATATCGTGGGTTTAGCTAAAAAGATAGTGTTGTTTTTAGGTAGATTTCATTAGAAAGCTAACTATTGCAATGGGTACCATGTTTTGACTTCCGGAAAATGTCGACATATCTTCGCGTTTCACATCCCCCAGACCCCAAAACCACCGTCAGTTCAAAAGTTTATATATAAATTATATATATATATATATGTATATCAGTTTCTTGTGGACACGATAACTGCCATAATTTTGCACCAATCACTTTGAATTTTTTACCGAATATGTATACCTATAAAATCTCGATCGAGTTCGTTACTGGGCTAAATTGGTCGAAGGGGGTGAAAATGGGGGGCTTTCTTCGAAAAATTGAAATATCGCTATAACTCTATTAATATGTGAAATATCGAATCCGTTCAAAGTTCATACTATGTGTCGGATAAAACCCAAAAATTTATGTTTGATGAGTTTTTGATAGCACCAACCATTGACCAAAGGGGTGGGAAAAAGTGGTTTTTTTTTTTGGGAAACATTAATCATATCTCTCTTAATAGGCACAATATCAGAACTGTACAAAATGGGCAATATTCCCCTAATAATTACCTAAAACTTTTGTCTGAAATAATTTTTGATATGACCCACCATTACGCCAAGGGATGAGAAAAATGATTTCGGAATTATAAGAATATGCCAAGAGCTATCAGTGGTTGCCATGGCAACACTACTAAATTGATGAGGGATGAGCCATCAGACGTTGCCATGACAACGCACTTGCACGAGATCAGATTCAGATTTCCATCTGACTAAGTGTGAAGCGGCTTCGGTGACGTAACTGGTAGCATGCTGAACTTCTATGCCCAAGGTCGCGGGTTCAAAGCCGGCCAAAGTCGTCGGATTTTCTAAGAGCGCTAAAAATCCCTCAGTATGCTGGCCTTTGGAGGGGAAGATCCAACGTTCGTTGCGAGTTGCAGGTTGCGGTGGCATCTAGTAGCCAAGTTCACAGCTAGGTGTCGTTGACGGTAGTATCTGGTAGCAACATTAGGAACTACTGCTTGAAATTGACCGACTGCAGTCCATACCTGAATTACAGACTAATACAGCCATCACAATTCACACCGTTTATCAGACAGATTCTAAACTCACCCAAAGTACACGAGGTTACATGACCGCGTTGTCGCAGCCCCTAAACTGAGGAACCAACCAAAATCTCTCCTGGAGATATAATTTTGCGTGAAGAAGTAACAGACCGTTACATAGTTACACACCAGTGTCGAAACCTTGCATAAGGACAGTGTGACCACAAGTATAAAAATGGACTCCAAATGACAAGAAGGTTACCGTCATCATAAGACAATAAAATGTTTAAAATATGCATAAAATGACGAAAAACAAAGTTAATTAATCTCCAATTATAAAATACTTTCTCGCAATAAATGAGGTCTGATCCTTTTACGAAAACCTGCATATGCTGCCTATTTTCGCCTATCCCCAAGTTTGTCCGGTGAAATCTACCTCCGCCTTCCGGCGTGCCGAGAGGACTTTTTTTCCCATGGATATCGACAAACAGACAATCTCTGTACAGGTAAGAAATGCCAATTGTATGCTGTTGTTTAAGTCTTTAGTCTTTTGACTGGTTTGATGCAGTTATCCATGCCTCACTGTCTTCAGCTAATCGTTTCGTCTCTACATAGCTATCATACCCTACATCAGAGGCGATCTGTTTAACATATTCTAACCTTGGTCTATCCCTACAGTTCTTGTCCTCGATCCTTTCTTCCATAACTATACTTGCTATTCCTGGGTGTCTTAGTATGTGTCCTACCAACCTATCTCTTTGTTTAATTATCAGTCGCTATAAGAAATTTCTATTTACACTTGTCTTTATTTGTTACCATATCTACCCATAACAAATAATGTGTGTTTGAGTCTTTAGTCTTTTAACTGGTTTGATGCAGTTCTCTATACCTCCCCTGAGCTTATCGTTTTATCTCTACATAGCTACCATACCCTATATTCAAGGCAATCTGTTTTACATATTCTAACCTTGGTCTACCCCTACAGTTCTTGTCCTCAACCCTTCCTTCCATAAGTATGCTTGTTATTCCAGGGGTGTCTTAGTATGTGTGTGTGAGTGTATGACTATATACTTCCTACCAACCTATATTTAGGCTAAAATATCTTGATAACCTGTAAGAGTGTGTGTACTTTTAATTCAAATGAGGATTGAAAGGAGGCGGCCAAGGCCTTCAGTTAAGATATATCCCAGCATTTGCATTGAGTAAAAGTGGAAAACCATAGAAAACTACTACCAGAATGGCTGATGTAGGAATCAAACCCAGCTCCTCACAGTTTTCTTGCCTCACAAGGCTGAGTGTACCGCGAGCCTTCGTGATGAGAGGGAAACATCTTGACCACTGAGCTATTACCCCCCCCCCCCTTTTTTCTCTCTCTCTGTTTAATGAAGACATTGACAGGCTTTGTGAATGGGCCCAAAATCATAATCTTAACTTGAACATATCTAAAACACAACTTATATCCATTGGATATTCAAAACTTCTGAATTCAGTAGATTTTAATTCACTACCACCCATCAAGATACTAGATAATAATATTAAATATAGAAACACTGTCAATAATCTCGGAGTGATATTTGATAGAACACTGTCGTGGGCACAGAATACGTCTAATGTGGTAAGGAAGGTTGTATCAACTATGCATCTCCTGAAAAGAACTGTTTCTTACACCCCACCTAACATACGTAAGCTCTTCGTCCAAACTCTCATCTTTCCAATCATTGATTATGGCTCTGCTGTATACAATGATTTACCAGAAACACAGAACATCAAATTACAAAGAGTCCAGAATGCATGTGTTCGGTACATTCTGGATGTAAGGCGAGATGAACATATCACACCTTACTACGTGCAGCTGAAATGGCTGAAACTCCACGAGCGCAGGCAGTTATCAGTTGCTATTCTGACACATAAAATATTACATACCAAGACCCCGTTATATCTCTACAATGCCTTTACACCAATGCATTCTGTTCATAATCGAGAAAATAGATACACAAATGTAACACTCCAGATTCCTATACACCGAACCATGAAGTTCAATAAATCTTTTGTTTGCACCGCCACACGCCTCTTCAACACCTTCGATTTATATAAGTTCGTCAACATTGCAAGCACTGCAGCTTTCAAAAGACATCTTTCATCCCGCTTCTTGGAGCAGTATACCTCTCACATTTGATTACTGTATTATGTTAAAATACTTATTTAAAGTTCAATTATAACACAAGGACAATAGCTGACAACCTGTCTACTTCAATAGCTCTTCTTGTACAGTATATGGTGTTTGTTTTTCGGGCTGATAGTCTGTATGCACTCTCACTCTTTTGTATATAATTTTTCCATTATCATTAGTAATATTATTATTATTGTATTGTTACTATACTTTTGTTACTATAATTGTTAGACTATGATTATTTATATTGTAAGGTAGGTGAAATGTTTTATTTTTATAAGCCCTAACCTTATTTTATGTAGGGCGCTACTGTAAAGGAGCTCTTAAGCTCTAAGTGTAGCAGTGAAAATAAATCAAATCTCTCTTTAGTGTTGTCTGTTCTAGTCCTAAGTCTGGATTCAAGTTAAGACCTCAAGTGCAAAAGTACTTCACCACTGGACCATTAAAATGGTCGATCTTGGTTACATAATAATGTTATTCCATGTCTCTAAAATAAGCTATGATTGTAATGATTGCTACTTTAGAGCACGTGACGACCGGAAACAGATTATATTTCTGTCAACGCATCAATAGTGCCTGTCGGGCAATGTAATAGCAGTCTTGTCTCTGAACTTGTTAAAAGAACATTTGATCATTAGTCGATCATGTTTAAGTGTAAATAAAATTGGAATAATGTGGTCATCAGAATCATATGTTTTCATGTATTGTGCCCGTTTGGACCGACATCCAAAGACCACCTTTTGCAAATTACCGAAATCAGTTCCACACGAGACAAATCTATCTCAGGTTCTATCTTGGCGAATACTAGGCCAGAAACTGGCATCCCTGATATCGGTAATTCGCAAGTAAGGTAGGGAGAGAAATTATTCGAAAACAGCACACTTCTTGAAACATATCATTTATTTATAGTTAAAATTGAAAATTATTGGCAAAAACCCTCAAAACACAAATACAATCACATACAAAAATCAACATCTCCTATAAAAAATAAACATCCCTAATCTTCGCTGGATGATACCCAGAAAAATTGATAGTCCATTCTGGTATCAACAAACGAACAAAAATTCAAATTTACACTATTCACAGGTGACCACGATTCGATTAAGAGTTCCAGTGATCCCTCTATTTACATTTGCAGTTTCCAATTTTACGAAGATTTGTTTAAGATTGTCCTAGTACACGTTGAATATTTTCGAAAATTTTTCACTTTGATTAGTCGATGATATTTTCCACACAAAAAAAACATTGGAAAATTATTTCACTGAATTCATTGAAGTTTTGCATCAACATAATATCAATATTCGGCTAACATGAAGTCGAATGTCAATATTGTTGCTGCTTGTGAATTTTTGTTTCAAAGAAGAAAATGTTTATTGACTTTCATTTTATAATTAATGAAAAATAAATATTTTCTATTTTCTCATTTCCTTTTGTCTCACATGACAAAAATTTAAATTTACTCATCTCAAAAGTGTTATATTGAATTAGCATGAATTGTTATTAACAATAGAAATTGTTGTGATCTACTATCACTTGATTATTTTCTTAATACTTTTCTCGGTCAGGTTCATCAAATCTATGCTCATATTTTATTTACTTGTTTAGGCATAATATTGGATGTCTAGATTGATCCAGGTGAAAATATAATACTCAGATATACAGATTCTGGAATTTGACTAGAATATGGGGCGGTCCACTTGCCTTACACTTCTTTTACAACTCGGAGCAAAACATACCCTTATTAACCATTTCAAATAACACACACACCCCTACATGCGCACATAATTACAGGAACCAATGTCCTCATGGATGACCCCTTGGCCTCCACATAAACCCAAGTATCGACAATTCTAATCGTACACTATTTTCAACTTTAAATAAATCTTTTTTTTTCACAATACTTTATTATATATATATATTTAGATGCGTTGTAATATTCTGTCTTACCAATTTACTGTGTATTCACAAGTTTAATATTTCCAATGAAAAGATGTAGTTAGCCCTGGTAAACTTTTCCCTGCCTCCATTTTACATAATCTCACCCTAGTTGATACATTTTAAATACCTGCCGCCTTCATTAATTTTTATTTAGTGCTTTTTGAAAATCTTCCAAACTCAAATCGTTGCTATTCCACTTCACAAACTAATTTATCCTTTTAAACCTGTTTATAAATACAAACTTCTATTCCAAAACATATTTAAATAAACAAAATTTATTATATTAAATTCATTACTGTTAAATTTATTTAAATCATTTCATGAAATTATTATTATCCCTGGCATAATATAATTTGAGCATAGTTGTTTATGTACAACATCAGAATTATTATTATTGCCCTAGTTTATCCATTATTCAAATAACTAATTAAACAACTATTAATTCAGTCACTTTAATCATTATTAACAAATTAAATTATTTACAAATTGGTGCTATCACCTTCCAAAATATCAAATAAATAATTTAATCGTGTATTCCTACTTTGATTATTATAATATTTATTTATTACACGGTGATTTATTACTATTAAATAATTAAGAAATTATTTAAATAATCCAAGTTGTATCGAGCTTCTAATAAGAGCTATAGGAAAAAAATGCTCCTATTTCTTGAAAATAAATTAGTATGTTTCAAGTTGAAAGACACGAATATAACCGTTGTCCTGACAGTATAGCAAAGTAGTATAATAAATTGTCGGACTTCAATATTGCTCCATTTGTCGTCCTGGACATATATAAATGACGTTTACACAACGATGATGGTGCTGATTTCTTATCGTGAAAGTTTTAAAAGGAATTCTCAAATACTACATTAGGCTAGTAAGTAATACGTGTAGAATTTAGCTTACTTCATTCTTGATGTGATGGTAATTCGTGTCCTTCGGCGTTAGCTATGGCCAAAGCGTTCTCCCATGGTCATCTGCGATTCCACATAAGCTTCGTTCCCTTCCATATCACACCTATCCTCGTACGGTGTTAACAGCACATGTCGGCGATTATCACAGCGCGTTCACAAACACACCTGTTGTACTTAGTAAAATTCGACATGATGAAATGTTGCAAGTACTGGTACAGTTCGATAACTTTCACAAAGGTCGACATGATAACAAGTTCCACGTTCGAAAATTGCGGTTTCACTTGCCTTGCTATTCCAGGAACACCTGTTAGCAATGTGAAATCTGCGATTCCAGCAATGTCCATCTGGTATTTGTAGAATGCCCAATAGTTAGTTTCACAGCAATAAACATAATGTGCTTGTAGGCTGAACTTATGTGAATGGTATTTCGAATAATCACCATCACTTACCAGTAGAATAGACGTGACCAGAATGTCGTCTAATATTTTTAAGACATGCGAAAAACACAAGTGTTCATTCCACTGAACAGAGACTAAGTCCGTGGACAGGTCGTCCAACGACTAACTTCTTTCGAAGATCAAAACGACAGCGTAACTACTTGTTCACGGTACAGCGGCGATGTTCACATGAGCAGTTGTTCGGTAGAAGTACATGTCTTCCTGGAGTTGCTTGCGCCTTTTATACCTGCAGCGGTAAAACGTCTAGAACATTCTAATCCGTATCTCAGCTCCTACTGAACGGATTTCCTTGCTTGATAGCTCCATCTACTTCAAATTTAATAGCCAGAAAACTGTGCTACTTTCCAAAGTTCAAATCCATCGTCTAGAGGATATTCTAAAAAATGTATTCTGTTACGTAGGCCAGTGTGCACGTCACAGTTCCACGTCACAAGCCCCTGCGTAATACCTCCCTCAATACTCGGAGTCTCCCAGCGCGCGATTCAAAGTCAGCGGCTCCAAAGCCAATGTAGACCAACGCCTCTTCGCCTTAAATAATGACGTCATTATGTCACGGACGTGTAAGCGATCCGGGTACAGTATGTAGGGACATTTCTGTCATCAGCCCCCGTGAGTTGTGTTTTTTACGTTTTCCTCCGCTAGTCGCATGTAAGTTTAAAAAAATGTTTAGGCTGACAGCCTCGTAAACTTAGGTGTGAAAAATCTTTGGGACACCTTGGTCATCAGTCCCGTGTAGTTCAAAAGGAATGCTTACTAATTCGGTATTTTTGATTTCAATCTTCAGTCTTTGGACTGATTGAATGCAGTTCTCCATGTCTCCCTGTCCTGAGCTAACCATTAAATCTCTACATAGCTACCATACCCTACATCCAAGGCAATCTGTTAAACCTATTCAAACCTTCGTCTACCCCTACATTTCTTGTCCTCAACCTTCCTTCCATGACTAAGCTTGCTATTCCTTGGTGTCTTAGTATTGTGCCCATGTGGGTTTGGCACAAGATCGAACCCCTGATCTTTTATAGAGAAATATTATAAGACTTTATAAAGATTACAGAGAATACAAGAGTACACCCACTGGTGAGCGACCATAGGGGAAGCTCAAGTGGAGGCAGCTGGTCAGGTCAGGCACATAAGCACCGTTAAAGGTGACAGTTTAAAAGCAAAGAACCATTAAGGAAACTATTAAACCTTTAGCGAGAGTCAAAGTCGAGAGGCCATAAATATCACTCGAAATTCCGATGTGCCAGCGACTTCACCAAAATTATGACTTTTCAAGAGGGCAAGCTAAGAGGAACGTTTTCTCGAGAGGCTCTTAAAAACTTAACCCAGGAATGTGAAGAAACAGCAGTTTTCTCACGCACAGAGAGAGGGGATGTACCATATTAAACTTAAAAAATAAACCCACCAGAATTGTTAAATCTAAAGTGAGACAAGAAATGGGAACGACAAAAATCAGTAGGTTGGCAGGCCGGAAGAAGGCACTTGAAAGACTGCAAGCTACGAGAAAAAGTCATCATAAGTCAAGTGGAAGGCTATCCGAGGACGAAAAGGATGTTTAGACTGGCCCAGCAACGGGGAAAATGACTAATTAAATTAATTAAAAATAAACTAGAGAAGGATTTTCATTCCGCCAGCCGGCAATCAAAATATAATAACAAAATACACTTTAAATTAAATTATGGAGGAAATTAAACCACGGAATCAGAAATTCAGCTTCGACATTTTTTAGGAACTAATTTCTAGGCAGATACGAATAAATAGGGAGCAGTCGAGGGAAGAAGTGTTCAATTCTCATTCAGTTCTCAGTATCGTTCAGTATCATTCAGTCGAACGAAGTCTCATCAGTCTACGAGAAGCCATGCCGGAGGGTATGTCGTTGGGAAGTCTCGTCAGTCTACAAGATATAAAGTACAGTCACGTTACGATGAAAGTTCATCAGTCCAGAGAGAAAGTTTGCTAGAGCAGATTATACGAGAATCTTCAGAGACCACAGTTCGAGTGCGCTACGCAAGTTAGCCAGTTTTTAACAACCTCCATATAGGCATGTTACTTAAAAAGTAATCAGTACGAACAAGTTAGGTCTAGCCTCGGGAACGAAGTGCGCAAGTCCGCAAGAAAATCATAAGCACTACAATCAGTTCGAGTCTCGCAAGAGACGAAACCAGTATGAAGTGCGATAGACAGTAAAAAAATCGAACGAAGTCAGCGAAATAGTATTGGTTCGAAACCAAGCCGCGTGCAAACATAGGAAAGGCAGAAGATGCGAAAGTATCTCAAGAACATTAACGGACGAAGTGCGGGAAAGTAAGGACAATATAGGGGTTAGGAACTCCGAACACTGAATGTAGAAAGAGAAATTATAGCGCGCAGGGAGAGACTAATATATTAAAGAACAATTATCCAAGTAAAACGCCGGAGAAGTAAGTTCAACAGTCAGAACATTTAATAGGATCTTCAGGGAAGATCACGGTAGAAGAAAAAGGAACTATAAAATTGTGATAGTCAATTGTAAAGCAAACGTAAAGCGCGATAGCAGAAGGAAATATGGAACATTAATAAGTAGAGAGAAAGCTATCAAAGAAGGAGGTCCGAAAAGATACAATAACGAGCTCGGGAGTACTAGGAAGAGAGACTTACTGAAGGGGAGGAAGATAGGATCACACGTTCAAAGCGGTACAGGGAGAAACCATCCAGGCTATTCTCCACCAGTTGTATGCTGAGAATTGGTCCGTGTTCGATTGTAAATAGTAATTAAGTGAATTTTTATTGTGTTTTTATAAGTGTTAAAAGTGAAATTAAGAAAATGTATCAAGATATTGTCGTGTGTCAATGTAATGACCAAGTGTTTAAAAGGGTCTATTATAATAGAAAAATGTAGTGCTGACGAAATTATGTGGGTGAAATCATCCAGAAGTCACGTCATGAGCTGAAATATGGGTGAGTCAAAATGTTAATAATATCAAAGTGATTGTATCATATGCTATTTCAGTGAATTTATGTATGAAATGTATGCACGATGAGTAATCAAATAAAAATAAGGTGTCAGAAGGCAACTGCCAAGACGGTTTGCTAAAATGTTAAAAATAATGATAAAAGTGCAAAAATGATAATAATAATAATATTGAAAGCCCGTAAAAATGGTTAAATAACGATGAATTAATGATCTAAAAGGGGGAATCGAATGTAATAACGTAAATGGCCAGTAAATGTACGCCAAATAAATGAAAGTAACGTAAATGAAACAGGCACCGTTAAAGTAATAATAATAATAATAATAAATATTGAGTTTACACTCCAAAAATAGGAAATGTTGAGTTTTATACTCCGAAATGTAATGTTGAAATAAATAATTGCATTCCGCAAAGTAATAATGAATTAATGAATGTTGATCAAAAATAATGATAATAATAAAGTCGAGTTGAACGATAAAATAAATAAAGTAATTGATGTACGTGGAATAATTTAAATAATTGAAGGATCATTGGGATACCTTATTATGATGATAAAATAACGCTATCCAGCAAGTAATAAGAATAATGAGCTAAAATAATCGGTGTTATCGAATGCCAGAAAAATGAATTGTGAAGTTATGAGCTATTGAGCTACGGTAAAGTAAAATGCTAATGCGAGCAAAGTTGTGAAAGACGCTATGACGATCCAAGGTATATAAAAGTTGTGTTGCTGAAAAAGGCCTATCAAGAATAAATGAGTTA
This sequence comes from Meconema thalassinum, assembly GCA_946902985.2. NCBI lineage: Eukaryota > Metazoa > Arthropoda > Insecta > Orthoptera > Tettigoniidae > Meconema > Meconema thalassinum. Next base: position 1,721,315,082 of record OX336388.2, on the reverse strand, counting down.
AGTGGTTGCAACTGAAATGAATATATCCTGTGACGTGCGTAGATTTGGAGATAAAAGGTATAATTGTCGGAAAGTCATCGAAAGTTGTTATGCGAGGGTTCGACCCCTTGATCGAACAGAGATTCGAGTCAAGAGCATTATAGTTGAGAAGTGTTGGTATTGTCAAGCGAGGGTTCGACCCACTTAATCGAAGAGGGATTCGAGTTAAGGGTATTGTTGTTGCAATCTAAGTCCCGCCAGGCAATTGCTAAATATGTATATGGAAAGTACTAGAGCTCCTACGATATGTGATTTCAACTGGAGGTCCACAGAGGTGTACCTGAGCCCAGAATTACATGGCCTGTACTATGCCAACGACGCTATGTTAAACCGACCAAATAAAGTATGTGAAATGAAAGGTAATGAGTTATGATCTCAAACTATGGCACGTGTCACAAGGAAAGTGAAATGAATATGAATAAATAAGGGATAGTTAATGAAGTAATGTGATAGCTTGGATCCTCATAAGCTTTTGTTTTAAAGGGAAACGAAACAATTGAAAATTATAGTCTGTGAATGAAGCGCGAAGACGGTAATAAATCACGTTGAACGAGGGATTCGAGCCGCTGGACGACCGCTCCTAAACAAGAGGGGAGAATACAATAGAGCTTTGTATACACAAGGTTAGGGTGCTGAATGGATACTAGGCGTTATCGCGGAACATGCAAATTTTTAAATATGAGGTGCTATGTAATTGTGAATGAAATAATTGAATTAGTGGGTTTTTGAAAATCATCCCCACGTTAAATTGGTAAAAATCGGATAATATTTGACCATAGTAGTCAAAGATAAGTTGATCATTAAATATTCGATTCCTACCTTAAATATATGTGTGAAATATAAACGGGTTAACTCAAATTTGAGTTTGTAAAAGTAACTGAAATGGTAAAGTAATAGCATATGATACATCACTAATAAACCACCCTACTGCATGGAAATGATTTGTGACGGGACGTGAATTCAAGGATGGGCATGTATTTATTTTCAAAGTGTTTAATTGTTGTGAAAACTGAGGCTTACTGATTAAAGTAACAGAACTTAAATGAATGATTATAAAGAAATTTAAAGTAAATAAAGTATGAATAAAGCCCAGAATGGATGTTAATAATACAGTTAATTGTCTGTAAAGCCTTAGATAAAACTTATACAAAATGATAGGCATGCTCTATGTCTCAGTAAATAAAATGTTGCGGAAATGAAATATAGATGAATACTCAATGATAGAGAGATACCTAAGCAAGGTAACGCGATATTATAAATATATATGAATTTATTATGTATTTGAGAATTTGATGATAAGAATTTTCCAAAAATGTAAATGTTTGTAAATTATTTGTAATAGTCCTGGGAGTTTTTCTAAAATAAACTCATGTCTTTTATAACATGTTTGTTTTCAATGTAGTCTTGTAGATCCTAAAACAAGTGCTATCATATCAAATGTGAAATCACGTTGTGGGTGGACGTAACAAGCCCAGAACCGCACAGCTAGCCAGCAGGTGATTAAGTATTTCCATATGAGATGGGTACAGTATGTGTCCTACCAACCTATCTCTTGTGTTTTGTTAAAATATGCTAAAATGAATAACCGGTGCTATTGTAATGGCAGTAAGAGTGTGTGTACTTGTAATTCAGATGAGGATTGGAAAGGAGGCTGCCGTGGCCTTTAGTTAAGATATATCCCGGCATTTGCCTGGAGTAGAAGTGGAAAACCCCAGAAAACTACTTCAAGAATGGCTGAGGTAGGAATCAAAACCCAGCTCCTCTCAGTTTTTTGCCTCACAAGGCTGAGTGTACCTCGTTCCAACCCTCAGCCCAAAATTAAATTTCTTGACAGAGCCAGGACTCGAACCCTGGGCTCCACAGTAACAGCCAATAATACTAGCCACTACACCAAGAAGTGGATAATATAAGGCTGGTCTTGATTGTACATGATCAATTCATAAACACACACGCACAGTAGAGCCAGCTGCTGCTTTGGCGGAAGTGTAGCGTAACACTTATTGCAAGCTACGGTGTCTTCTTATCAAGCCAGGTCGGGCAAGGCCTACTGTACATTGTAATCATTTTTATATATACATCGCCGTGCGTGTAATGTGTGTTTATATTAGGTCTTCAGTCCTTGACTGGTTTAACATAGCTTTCCATGCCTCTCTGTCCTGAGCTAATCGTTTAATCTTTACATAGCTACCGCACCCTGCATCCGATGCAATCTGTTTAACATATTCTAACCTTGGTCTACCCCTACAGTTCTTGTCCTCAACCCTTCCTTGCATAACCGAGCTTGCTCTTCCTAGATGTCTTGGTATGTGTTCAACCAACCTATCTCCTTTTGTTAGAGTATGGTAAAAACACGTTGAAAACCTGTGCTCTTGTTATGGCTGTATTAGTGTGTGTACTTGTAATTTAGATGAGGATTGGAAGGAGGCGGCCGTGGCCGTATGTTAAACTATACCCCTGCATTTTCCTGGAGTAGAAGTGGGAAACCACTGAAAAACACTCTTAGAATGACTGAGGTAGGATTCAAACCCTCCTGTTCTTAGATTTGCCTCACAGGACTGAGTTTACCCCGTTCCAACCCTCAGCCCAAAATTAAATTTCTTGACAGTGCCAGGACTCGAGCCCGCACCTCCACAGTAACAGCTAAGAATGCTAGCCACTACACCAAGAGGTTAACAATATAAGGCTGATCTTGATTGTACATGATCAATCAATAATTACCTAATAATAATAATAAATAAAAATAAATAATAAATAAATAATAAATAATTTAAAGTTCAAAACAAATAAAACGTAATTTAAATAGCCCGCCATTTAAGAATGCGGTTGTGCGCGGCGGCCATCTTGCCCACTAGGCCCTGGCCCAGCTATGGATGACTCCTCCATAAGAATAACATAGGGCTGGTTGCGCGTGGTGGCCTCTTGCCCATTAGCCCCTGCCCCAGAACCGGCTTATTTATCCTACTGAGGACGGCATGGATGACGGATGAAAAACTGAATCTAATGAGTAGACGAAGAGAAGTCAAAGGAAGAGATAATGAAGCATATTGGTTTATTCAGAGATTGATAAAAAAAATAAGATCAGACAAGCCAAGGAAGCTTGGATGTCAGATAGGTGCAGATAAATTGAAGAACTTAATAGTAAGTATGATATTTTCCAGTTCCATAAGAAAATCACAGAAGTCTCAGGTTGACACAGGAAAAGAAACACAGTTAATTTAGTTAATAGTCACGGTAAGGCAGTATTTGAAGTACAAGAAAAATTACAGGTTTAGGAGAACTATATACAAGAGCTTTTTAATGATGATCATCGTCTCTCCCGAACTGAAATTCCTTCAGTTGTTGGACCCATGATCACCATGGATGAAGTGAAATATGCGATTAGGATAGCGAAAAATGGTAAGGCTCTTGGTCAAGATGACATTCCAATGGAATTATTGAAGATCTTGGATGATGATAGCATTGTGACGCTCACTACATTGTATAACAAGATATTGTTACGCCCCGGGCTCTCATGGGGCGTAGTCACCCTCTTTCATCCCCTTTCATCCCCGCTTCATACCACAATCCCCCAAAATGAAGCAACAGCAACAATCACACAGTTACAACGGCTTGGCACGCCAAATTCAATACATGAGGAAATCATTGCCTCATAGATATAAACACCAGGCTACCAGTTATGTAGAGCACACAAACACATGATTCTGCTGAGCTGGCTTGCAAAACATCGGCATCTACCTTAAAAAGGAGCGACAGCAAGGACCAAGCATCTGCAGCCAGGGAAGGTTTCACCCGTCGACTTCGCGCCGTTCAGCAGCTTTTTACACTATTGAGCTGCATTTCGGGTCACTAGAAATTCACTAGCGACTTGCACTAAGTTATGTGTACACAGCATAGACCTCCATTACATTTTCACTTCACTCTGTTGTACTTTTACCCTCTTACTTTAATCCCTGACCCTCAGTTCGACCCAAGCTCTCATTCCTGCCTTTACACGGCGCGCCTGTCTGTCTACCGTACCGCTACGCCAGGCATTCTCGCCAGTCCACACCGGACGAGGTCGCTGCCTAAAGCCTTGACTCAGCTCTGACACTTCACACTCACAAATACAGCCAAACGCACGTGTGTCCTCCAGACTTAAGCAACCTTACTTCGAAACCTCCGTTTCTCAGTTACGCCCCTGAGGACATAACAATTGGTGGAGACGCCAAGGTTGAACCATTCTAAAACGGTTCAACCGATCCGGGTGGATTCTCCTGCTGCTAGCCAAGCAAAGAAAATCACCCATCCACCCGCCCACACCTTAAAACATATATCTCGCTATACTCAAGCACCCTAACACAGTCACACATTCATTCTAGTTAGCCATGATTCACACGCAGGGAAACACATAATCCAGCCTATTACGTCACACAACGCATGGATAGGCTGAGGCACACCGCTCGAAATTTGGCACACACGCTATCCGCCAGCCCCAAACGACTACGTCCCTAAATCAAAATCACCAACGCCGATTTGATCGACGAAAGCAACACTGGTCGACTTATCACCGAATTCGACACCACGGCTCTTGAGCTTAGAATGAAATACCCTACAGCGACCATACACGAACCACCCCTCACAAGATCACAAGCTCAACACAACAGTTCTCAACAATCACTCGTATCCACCTCTAGCTCTGAAGACACTGGCTCCACACTACCCCCCTATTATATTACAACAGATCATCAATACACAGCAGGCATACAATAATTAATATACACTCAAAGAACAATTGGAAGAGCCAACACATAACTCAGAAAACAAAGAACTCATCACTGATATTACATCCACTGCCGAAACACTAAAACAGAGCATTAACGACACGCTCAACACCCTACAATCAGTACAAATTGAACACGACATTTCACTAGACAACATAAACAGCTGAATAGTCCGACATACAATACACATTACATTCAACACAGATCGAACCCGGTACTTCATAGGTCAGCCCCATATTACCCGCTCAAACAGATTCTAATACTTCCCGTCAGCACACCATAGAAACACAGACGGAAACAGGAGGCACAATGGCCGTACACGCAAAATACCCAATATTCATCCCTAAAAAACACAGGAGCTTCACAGAACACGGAGGAAAACATAAAAACGTTCGACAGGGTGGCCAGCATTAATGGATGGAAAGACGCAGACAAAGTTCGGCTCTTTCCCGTATATCTGTCTGACACGGCCTTAACATAGTTCGAACTACAGGAAAACAATCTACACAACACAACATGGGATGAACTCTGCAACATTTTCAAACACGAATGTAGACACACCACAGATGAGGAAGAGATATTGACCAGATGAAGGAGAAAACACAGGGGCCGACAGAACACACCAACGCTCCTGATGTGCGCTAAGTACGACCCGGACATGCCGGAAAAACAGAAAATACGGTTAATAATGAAGGGCCCGAGGCCAGTACTGGTCGACAAATTATGTACTATGGCCAACACAACGATACAACAAATCAGACAGAACATTAAAACAATAGAGTCTGGCAACAAATTAACAGAAAAGGCCGTAGACTTGCACCTCAAAACAGACACACACGAATTACAACAGCAAGTACATGACCTAACCAAATAAATACAAGACATGAAGATCTCTTCAATTGATAATAATAATGTTATTCGTTTTACGTCCCTGTTAAGTACCCTGGCTTTTAGAGACGCCGGGGTGCCGGAATTTTGCCCCGAAGGGGATCTTTAACGTGCCAATAAATGTACTGACACGGCTCCCTCGCATTTGCGCACCCTCAAATGCCAGCTGACTGCGCCAGGTTTTGAACCTGCAACCTTGGGCTCAGCAAGAGAGAACGTTACCCCTCTCTTCAATTGAAACACGCACACAAGGGAGGGGCATAAAACACAACAGAGGGAACACGCGACGGACACAATTTAACAGAGCACCATCACCTCCACAACAGGCTAGGGCAAACCATGATGAATACAGGGCACAGGGTAACAAGATGTACAGGGAACAGAGGATCTACAACCCTCACCCTAACACTCTACCCCCATTCAGACAAGAAAACACGCCACAATATGGGCAATATGATCCCCCGCAGTACGGGCAGTTCCAGGGCCAATATGCACCACCATACAGATACACATTACGACATAGAATACCAACACGCTCCCCCATTTACAGGCCGCACTTGCTCCCCAATCCAACACACCACCCCAACCATTGGCAGAACCACCCGAGGTACGAACAACCCAGATACACTAACAGATACAATAACACGAACTCGGGAAACTGGTAAAGAAGGAGACGCAATTAAAGCCATCAGTGGCTAGCGATCCTCACCGCCCGAAGTTCCAACACCACATAGTACAGGGGGATGGAAAAGGCTTGTTCCGAGCGGTCAGTTTCCTCATAGACAACACGGAGAACGCACACACAAAGTACAGGGCACGAACAGTCAAACACATCACGGACAACTGGGATGAATACAAATACTTCGTCACAGATGGCCGTGACAACATGTTTACAGACAAACACGCTTACGGGAGATACATGAATACGTGTGGGACTTATGCGGGAGCTCCTGAAGTTACCGCATTAGGAAAACTAACAGGGTACAATATACATGTATACACGGCGGACAATACCCACCTAATACTCTCCACTACTGGGTTCGACAGGGACATACAACTTTTATTTACGGGCAACACCAACGCAGGGCACTACAGCCTTCTTACGCTACTAACAACACAAGTACACGAAAACACGCCTCTCCAGCCAATAGAAAACAGACAGGAAACACCAAAACAGAAAAACACAGCCCCTAAGGCGCAAGAAGACAAACAAAACACACAAAAACATAAAAACACACAAGCTAAGACCAATAACACAGCTATTACACTAACACAAAGGCCCAGAGTGAAACCCACACCCGCTAAGACCAATTAAACAACTAATACACTAACACAAAGGCCCAAAGTTGAACCCACACCCACCAAGACCAATAACACAGCTCTTACAAAAAAAAAGTTATAAAAACGAATGCCCACCCTTTAAGACCACCGCTACACTATCACAAAGCCAAGACATCAAACACGAACCCAAGCCTCTCACTAACACAGCCATTATACAAAACATCAAACATGAGACCAAGTCTCTTACCAACAGAGCTATTATACAAGACATCAAACACGAACCCAAGCCTCTCACTAACACAGCCATTATACAAAACATCAAACATGAGCCCAAGTCTCTTACCAACAGAGCTATAATACAAAACATAAAACACGAACCCAAGTCTCTTACTAACAAAGCTATTATACAAGACATCAAACACGAACCTAAGTCTCTTACTTTTTTTGTCGTGTGACCTCCTCAATAACACATTATACACAGAGACTAGGGGCATGCAAAAACAGACCACAGCGATAAACAATAACCCAGTAAAAAATACACAATCTCACGTGAACACAGAACCGGCCATCCTGCCAGGGCAAACAAAAAGAAAACATGCAATTATTACCAAAGAGGTCTCGCAACACATTCCTACCACGCAATTTACTGAAGCATTTGACACAAGGAGCCGCACAAGTCTCTTACTAACAGAGCTATTATACAAGACATCAAACATGACCCCAACCATCTCACTAACACAGCCATTATACAAAACATCAAACACGAACCCAAGTCTCTTACTAACAGAGCTATTATACAAGACATCAAATCGAACCCAACCTCTCACTAACATTGCCATCATACAAGATATCAAACACAGGACTGCCAAACCACAAATCACACTAGAACAGGGTCCAGGGATCGAATCTAAAGCCAGTACGCCTATACCGAGGCCGAAAATTGAACCCAAAGACACCACAACTATATCCGCACAAATACACCGCACCGACAGCGAACGAAGGGTCCCAGGATACAATAACACACAGAAATAGCACAAATGGATCGAACCGCGGGCTAAAATATACACAGTGACTAGGGACATGCAAAAACAGACCACAGCGATAAACAATAATCCAGCAAATAATACACAATCTCACGTGAACACAGAACCGGCCATCCCGCCAGGGCAAACAAAAAGAAAACATGCAATTATTACCAAAGAGGTCTCGCAACACATCCCTACCACACAATTTACAAAAAACAGTTGACACAAAGAGCTGCACAATCCTCCGGGCCAGGAAGTCGAGCAAACCGCTGACCGGCAATTGTGAAACGTCAGCTATGCATACGCCAGGGAATCGCGACATAAACATTGACTCACAGGCATTCCACTCCACTAAATCAACAACAACAAATACATATATCTTACATAACACACATGCCATCCACAAAAGCAACATTCCTTAACCATTGCAAATACAGGCCACGATACAGGGGCATAACACAAGGGCACTTATTGACTCGAGTGCGGCCATTAGCTGCATTAATGCCCAATACAGCACAGAACAGAACATTGAAACTTCATCTCAAAACATACGGCTCGTGGTGGCCAATTCGCAGCCATTATGCACACTTGGCATTACACACATCCGCTTACAATTACAAAGCTTTGAAACCTCACACCCAATTTACATTGTCCAGAACCTCTCGACATCTTGCATCCTGGGCACGGATTTTCTCGCTAGACACAGGGCTAACATAAATTTCGAAGACAATCAGGTACACCTCACAGACGGGGAACACACGAGTGTCCATCCACTAATCTACACTGCAAACACAGAAGGAGCGCAACTGCGCCCTAGCAAAAAACACGCGACATACCTCTACAGAGGACACAATACAAACACACACTGACTCACGCACACAAAGTACACTTAGCCATTGCTTTCCCACTGAGGGCATCACAAGGGAACAACACGATAGGCTCACAGAACTCTTAGAGACGAACACAGATATATTCGCCACATCTCTAAGAGACTAACAAAAGCAGAGCTCATACAACATCATGTGCACCTCGCCAGCGACAATCCGGTACACCAAGCTCCTTACAGAGTCAGTAAAAAGGAGCGGCACATTATTGATGCGCAAGTACAAGAAATGCTGGATGCAAATATAATCGCACCCACAATCTCGAGTTATAGTGTGCCCGTCTTACTAACTAAGAAAAAGGACGGAACGCATCGGTCCTGCACCGACTTCCGAAGGCTCAACAGACAGATCAAAAACGACCACTACCCACTGCCGAGGACCGATACATACCTAGAAAAACTGAGCGGCGCTAACTGGTTTTCGACTGTAGATTGTTTCTCAGGGTTTTATACCATCCCTATTTACGAACCAGACAGACATAAACTAGCTTTCGTGACAGAAAACGGACTATACGAATATAATGTACATCCCATGGGACTTAAGAATGCTAGTTAGACATTTCAAAACCTCATGGACAAGACTTTTACCGGACTAAAATGAAAGTCCGTACTGACATTCATCGACGGTATTACCGTATTTTCGAAAATATTCGAACACATCACGCACTTAGAGGAATGTTTTGAAAGAATCAGACATGCAAACTTAAAGTTGAAACCCTCTAAGTGTCAGTTTGCAAAACAACAAATCAACATTTTAGGCCATATCGTTAACAGGGAGGGCATAATGCCCGACCCAGTCAAGACATACGCCATAACACATATTGCACAGCCTACAAACATAAAACAACTAAGTAGCTTCCTAGGCCTGGCTAGTGACTACCACCGTTTTATACTTAATTTCGCACAAATTGCCAAGCCACTAACGGATCCGACAAAAGAAAAAACTCCCTTTATTTTCACACAAGAACATACAGATGCCTTAGACACACTCAAATATAGACTTACCACACCGCCCCTTCTCCATAATTTTGACGACGAAAGGCCTACATTCATACACGTCGACGCCATTCAATTCGGCATCGGCGCGGCATTACTACAGGAGGATACAAACAAACATAGACACTCTGTAGCCTATGTCAGTAGGAAGTTAACACCAGCCGAAAGCAGATACTCAGCCACGGAAAGAGAAATGCAAGCCTTCGCGTGGGCGGTAAATTACTTCTGCACATACATCTACGGTATACATTTTACGGCAATAACAGGCCACGCTAGTTTGACATACTGGAACAAGTTTAAGAACCCGAACTCACGACTCAACAGATTTATTTTTAAACTATATGACTATGACTTTGAAGTCAAACATAAGAAGGGTTCGACGCACTTAGACGCGGACGGACTTTCACGTCTCCCAGTCTTTGACGCTCCCGACGAAAACATAGACCACGACTGGGTCTCAATACCAACATATTCCATCACACAACTAGATATCTTACACGAGAAATCAGAGGACCCTTACCTTAAACAGATAAGGGCAGCCTTGCATAACCGTGACAATGCAGACAGCAAACACGCACGCTTTCGCGAAGATTTTTTAAATCCGATACAGGTATACCACAACTTAAGCCCACGGCAACTCACGACACTCCACCAATAGCCGTTCCAGCCTCACTTAAAACACAAATTATGACTGAATATCACAACACCCCCATTGGAGGTGCACATTTCGGAACACACAAGACATATCACAAAATTCGAACACGGTACTTCTAGGACAACATTAAGAAGGGTATACGTAGCTTCTTAGGCCTGGCTAGTTACTACCACCGTTTTATACTTAACTTCGCACACATTGCCAAGCCACGAGCGGACCGGACACGAGCGGACATAAACCACATCGCGGAATTCCTATTCGATATAATTACACGATATGGAACATTCCACAAGCTCCTTTCAGACAGGGGTACAGTATTCACATCCAAAGCCTTTTGAACCCTATGCCTGTCGGAGAGATTTTCCACAGGGTAGGCATTGACATCAAAGGGCCGATATCTAGAACACAGCAGGAAAACAGATACATACTCGTGGCCACAGAATATCTCACTAGGTACATGATTACACATGCTGTGCCACGAGCGGACATAAACCACATCGCGAAATTCCTATTCGATATAATTACACGATATTGAACATTCCACACGCTCCTTTCAGACAGGGGTGGAGTATTCACATCCAAAGTCATTCAACAACTAATTACACTCCTTAGAATCAGATCACATACAACTACAAGATTTTTGCTCCAAACTCATGGTCTCACCGAAGCCATGAATAAAATCATAGGTAAAGCCCTCGCGAAGTTTTCCAATGACAGTGGCGATGACTGGGATCAGTAGTTGCCGGCGATTACTTTTAGTTACAACACTTCTATGCCTACAAGTACCAAAAACAGCCCACACTTCTTACTACACGAGTACCACCCTCGGAACCCAATCGACAACATGTATATACCTCAGGACACGCTCACGGACAACGCCAAAAGCCCACAGTATTTCCACATGGCTAGGATAACAGCAAAACAAAATATTATACAGGCCCAACCAAAACAAAAATACATATGACAGGACACTCAAGCATCACAAATACAGACCAGGCCAACTAGTAATGGTTCGGAAACCCACACGCAAAAAGCACATTTCAGAATTCTTAATCCCTATGTGGAGTGGTCCATTCAAAGTCCACCGCAAACTATCGGACCTGAATTACGTTGTTAATGTGCGACACAGATACAAAATTGTACGAGACACAATAAACGTTATGAGACTCGAATCTTATCAAACAAGAATAACGCCACCCAATACAAACCCCAAGAAACCCATTAGGAGAGAGAGACAGGCGATACAATAACACAAACATTTACATACTGTTCTATACAATAAGGACCATGCTTAGGCCATTAGAACGTATGGTGGCACGCTCCTAAGTATAGCTACAATAACACAGACAATTACATACAGTTCTATACAATCAGGATCAAGCTTAGCCCATCAGAACGTATGGCGGCACGCTCCTCAATATAGCAACAATAACACCGACATTTACATACAGTTCTATACAATCAGGACCAAGCTTTGCCCATCAGAACGTATGGCGGCACGCTCCTTAGTATAGCAACAATTCACAGACATTTACATACAGTTCTATACAATCAGGACCAAACTTTGCCCATCAGAACGTATGGCGGCACGCTCCTAATTACAGCAACAATAACACAGACATTTACATACAGTTCTATTCAATCAGGACCAAGCTTAGCCCATCAGAACGTATGGTGGCACGCTCCTAAGTATAGCAACAATAACACAGACATTTACATACAGTTCTATACAATCAGGACCAAGCTTAGCCCATCAGAACGTATGGTGGCACGCTCCTAAGTATAGCAACAATCCACAGACATGTATATACAACCAGGACTATGCTTAGATCATAAGCCAGTATGATGGCATGCTCCAAGGTATAGAAACAATACACAGATGCTCACACAATCAGAAAACACGCCACCAAATGTGCAGTGAAAAGTTCTGGCAATTCCTTGATGTACCAATCTGGAATCCTTTCAAAACCAATAAGTTAGGTGGAGCCTGTCCACTAAGTGGGGAGTGTTAGAAAATTATCTATCATCCACAGACATGGTAGCCTGCGAACCACCCTTGGTGGTTGCGTGAGAGAACATCTCGAACCCCGGACAGGTTAATTTATGAAGGCACCCATCAATCCTTCCAAAAAATCCAAGACAATCAGCGTATAACCAGGGAAACAACTGCCAAGTTACAAACTGTCACACATTGGTTTAAAAGGCTAAACTCAGGCACAAACAAAAGCACACACTTCAAAACACCGGAGCATACATGTCAAACCGCAGACATACTCATTAAAACACAGACCACGCAGCCGGACATGCCTGAAGGTTATCAGGAACACAATTTTACACAACACAGGAACACTACTTCACACTATACAGAAACGCACCCATTGCTGTAAAGGTAGAGCCGCCAGCCTATCTTGCATAATTGACTAATCTCAGCAAAGAGCCAAGACATATTCAACACGTCATAGAACACTATAGTGCGGGACAAACCATTGGAAGCCTGAAGGTCAACCGGCTCTCCACTCCGCTCTCCACCCCGCGCCCGGCGGTGTTGCCATGCTATTGCATCGTACCTTCAGTCGCGTGCTCGATGCGAGAACGTACAGGACAACAGCGCACCGACTACGCGTGACCTTCAGGCTTCCAATGGTTTGTCCCGAACTATAGCAATGCACAGTGGCGGCGCGTGGATAAAACATCTGGGGGTTCACTACTTTGAAAAATAACGTGGAAAAATTTTATGTTTCTTGATGTATACATAGATATAAACTAGTGACATTGCATGACTAGAATGGTGGCTTTCCTTTGAAGACAAACGATTGCAGCTCGAAAACGTTACCAAAACTATGAGAAATGAAAGACAGGGAATATACGGTGTAATTACCTTAAATTGATCCAGTATCGTCTGCTGTTGAAGACGTTCCTGGCGTTGGTATAACAGCTTTCATCTGTGTGTACAGGAAATCCGTCCGCCTTTCCTTCCTGGAGGCGAATAAGTCAATTACCTTCTCATTAAAATCGACTAATTTATGAGTCATCTCCTTCTCGATGGACAACATAGTGAGAGCAGACAGTATATCTTCATGCATTGTACTCCTCAGGAATGTCTTAATCCGCTTTAAAGTGGAAAAACATATTTATGCTTCAGAAGTAGTCATGGGGACAGTAATAATTAATTTCAAAAGTTTCATCACTTCTCCGAAAGGTTCCTTGAGATTGAGATTCTTTGTTGTGGCTAGCAGCCTGAGCCAGAATTAAATTAAATTAATGGGCGTAACAAAGCACAAAGTAAGCAAATGGGTAGTCTTGTCTTACAATTGTTTGTACTCCGGAGTGTCGGCCACTCATAAGATTGGCACTATCGTAACTTTGGGAGACTACATTTTCTTCGTGCTCTCCAACTACGTGAGTGAGGACCCCTTTTATGCAATCGGCTAATGAGCAGACGTCGTTCCTGCTGGGTTTAAGAAAGTCCAGAACCTTTCAACAGGCTTCCCATTAGCTAATACATATCGAAGTACAATGACTAACTGACACTTTGAAGACACATTGTAACCGTACATACTTCTTTCTGGGTTATCGGGGCGTGGTTATTATTTCACAATGAGGGAGAGCAATTAAAAAACATCTCTTCCATTTATTCTTTTCCATTTAACAACGAGCATCTATCTCTAACACTTCACTTCTCGGGATCTTTTCACACAAAACCTTACCTACTTCCAAGACCAAAAACACAATAATCATCTCAATTCTTCCTACTCCTACGTTTCTACAATCACATATAATCTGACCTCTGACACACTAAACAGGACCTTCTATACTACCGGACCTGACACTGCAATCCAAGATGGCCGCCGTAGTTGGTGGTCGGACATCAAACGCCTGACGTTTGTCACAATCCAACACAACACAAAATAACATCATGACGTGATTTTGTCTGCTGTTAATTCATTTTATGGGCTTGGGACATCTTGGTCATCAGCCCCGTGCAGTTATGTGTGGTTTGAATTCCTCCGATTACGTGATGAATGTAGTAGTGTATGTAGCTGTGTAAGGGACAGGCATGGGGAGGTGCCCTAGGAGTTGAAGTAAGGTACCACCGGAGTTTCATCAGGAAAGGAATAAAATAAAATAATGTTGAGGCCCACAGGAGAGATCTGCAGAATATCTTGGCTGAGTGAACAGGGAAAGTTGTAAATGTTCCTGTAGGAATTTCAATCCCTTTTTAGCAAGTTACATATTATTCGGGGCATGTTTGCCATCTCTTGATGAATGCAGTACATTTGCATTTTCTGTTGGCACAGGCTACAGTAAAATGAGGCTTTTCGCCGATGTCTCAGTCTCACTCATGGCTGTGATTATATGGAAGCTAATGAGGTATGGGTGGTGCTGAGTAATGACATTCAGGGCACAGTCAGTGCCTGTTGGCACAGGCTAGAGTATCACCGATGTCTCAGTCTCACTTATGGCTGTGATTATATGGAAGCTACTGAGGTATGGGTTGTGCTGAGTAATGACATTCAGGGCACAGTCAGTGCCTGTTGGCACAGGCTAGAGTATCACCGATGTCTCAGTCTCACTCATGGCTGTGGTTATATGGAAGCTACTGAGGTATGGGTGGTGCTTAGAAATGACATTCAGGGCACAGTCAGTGTCTGTTGGCACAGGCTAGAGTATCACCGATGTCTCAGTCTCATTCATGGATGTGATAATATGGAAGCTACTGAGGTGTGGGTGGTGCTGATTAATGACATTCAGGGCACAGTCAGTGCCTGTGGGCACAGTCAGTGCCTGTTGGCACAGGCTAGAGTATCACCGATGTCTCAGTCTCACTCATGGCTGTGGTTATATGGAAGCTACTGAGGTATGGGTGGTGCTTAGTAATGACATTCAGGGCACAGTAAGTACCTGTGGATGCTGTGAAAGGTTCTACTCATAGGGTTAGTACTGCTGTACTGACTCAGTGAGGAAAGCAATGACAAACTACCTCACTCCCCTTCTTGCCTAGTACGCCTCAATATAGCGCTGCCATGGGTTTTTTGTGGGTATCTACCCACATAACCTAACGGCAGTGCCTTTTGAGGATCCAACCAGCTTTCGGGCTGACTACCTAACAGACATACATATTATTCTTAAAAATAAATGTGACCAACCAGATGGCGTAGTTCTTGGTTGTCACTTCTGGGGTCCAAGTTTGATTCCTGACTGTCAAGAAATCTCAATTCTAGTCTGAGGGTAAGAACGGGCTACACACAGCCCAGTGAGGTAAACCGAGAAATGTTAGGTTCGATTCTCCGCTTAGCCACCCAGCAAGTGGTTTACCATGGGTTCCCACACATACTGAAGATAAATGCCTAGGTAATTCCTATCATAAGGTCACGACTGCCTCCTGTAAATCCGTCAACAAGTAGGCTAGTCGTATTCATTCATTCCTATTCATGAGATTAAATGGAACTCTGTCAAACGGGGCGGCTTCGGTGGCGTAGTCGGTAGCATGCTGAGCTTCT
The DNA here is from genome assembly GCA_946902985.2 of Meconema thalassinum. Classification (NCBI taxonomy): domain Eukaryota; kingdom Metazoa; phylum Arthropoda; class Insecta; order Orthoptera; family Tettigoniidae; genus Meconema; species Meconema thalassinum. The sequence continues at coordinate 1,721,299,054 of OX336388.2, read as the reverse complement.
ATGCCCAAGATAGCGGGTTCAAACACGGCCGAAGCCGTCGGATTTTTAAGAGCGTTAAAAATCCCTCAGTTTGCCTTCCTTTGGAGGGGAAGTAAAGCCGGCGGTCCCATGTCATAGATTTATGGCATGTTAAAGAACCTTCCACTAATTACACCTGTGTGAAGCTAAATTGGATAGGTTAAGAATGTAAACAACGCTCTTAGGTTTCTACGTTCGTTACCAAGAGCCGACTGCGGTGGCGTCTAGTAGTTAAGTTCTAAACTAGGCCTAGTAGTCGTTGACGGTGGCGTTTGGCGGCAAAAGTAGGAACTATTTGAAAAATTCTAAGTTGCAGTCTGTACTTAAATTAAAAAACAGATACACACACTAATACAGTCATCACAATTAACACTGGTTATCAGACAGATTCTACACACACCCTAAGTACACGGGGCAACATGACCTCGTTGTCGCAGCCCCTAAACTTTAGAACCAACCAAACTCTGTCAAAGGCATGACGTGTGTCAGAATCCAACCCAACCCAAAATTACATCATGACGTGATTTTGTCTGCTGTTAATTCATTTTATGGGCTTGTGACTTCTTGGTCATCAACCCCGTGAAGTTGGGTGTGGGTTGAATTCCCCTGATGGGAAATTAGAAAATAGGCACCAATGGCTTATCTTCATAATAATTGGATTTGGATCCAGTCACACAACAGTTTCAAGGTATATCACCACAATTTTAGCATAACCTATGTATGAGTAAGCCTACTGGTAGTTTATTAAAACGGGATCTACACCAAGTACGTGATAAGATTGATATCCTTGGACAAGCAGGCGTATAATTGGATGAGAGAACACTGCAGACAATTTAAAAAGTAGGTTATGTTCCTACGTACGGTAATCAATTTTCAGATCTTCTTAAACCTTGAATTGGAATACGTTAATTATTGCTATGCTTGCTCATAATGAATTACCATTACTAATAATTTATAAACTCTAAACAGAATAACATATAGACCAAACTTACCCACTGATTGGCAATAGTATTGATGGTATCACAAGCGTAACAGAAGTCACCGGTATCTCGTATTTAAGAAGCACTATTGCAGACATTTACTTACACGAACGTGTAATATCATTAAGCAATAATCAATAAGCACAGATAATCAAGGGAGACGATTGCTAACTGAAATTCACACCGCTATCACATCGTAAACAAAACGACTCAACTTATAAACAAAGCATGTAATCACCAACAGCGACAGCCATCTTTCATCTGTCCCGCCGCTAGTGTCAGGTCCGGTATTATAGAAGGTCCTGCACTAAACCTAACCAATCTTCCCACGTGGCTTCCTACAATCTCCAAAGATAAAACAGACAGATATGCACTAATAACTAAATCCCCCAGTACGGACACCCAACAAAAACAGTCAAAGATATATATAAAAACAAAATAGCATCAAAAAAATACAAAACATCTAACTTCATTGGCAAGGCCACCTGCCATGCCACACAGAGATGCAAACTGCCCTCCCAGCAAGCACCATTTTCTTACCTAACAAAAGAGCTGAGCCTTGAAATCAGAATGGTTGCAACATCAGATGTTTTATCTGCTATCAGGGAGACGAAGTCTGCAGTAGCTACTTCAGCTAAAATATTCTCGCGACACACATGCAACATACATTCCAGAATGTCATTTTGAATGTCCTTCGACGTACCCTTGAAGACAGTAGCACTGTTGAAATGACCCCTAACGACGGCATCCAATGCCGAATTAAAATTAATGAGTCCTCTGAATACGCCTGGATGGTTTGAATGGAGTGTTTCGTCATGACCTCTCAAAGCAAGTTCAAATTCACCTCAGAATTTCACGCAGTCAATGATCTTCGAGAGCACGTACCTATTTTTCTGACACTATCATTATGCCTCTCAATATTCCTTCTGAAAGTGCTACTTAGCTGCTGCCTAATATCTGTGTTCCCCAAAACTGAAAGATCTAAACATGGACTCTTATGTGTAATAGATGCTTCGTGCTTATTGATCTTTTTTGTTAAATGGCTCAGATCTGATACCCCTGTTTTTGTCCAATTCGTGTCCTTCTTTTCCTTTATGTGCCATCTCCTCGCAGGAGGTTGGCAGTCATCATAGAGACTCTTGATTTAGATGATGCAGCACGAAACAGCTCAATAGTGGAACAATTGAACCGAGTTTTCAGATTATCGATCCAAGAAATGCGTCTTCTTCCTGGTCTTCTTTTGCCTTGTAGCTTCCCTTGAATGACCAGCGGCAGAAGATGATATTTCTCTCCTTAACCTTAGCAAAAAGCAAGCACGGGAAACAGAAAAGCCTATTAATTGTATCACAACCACATAGCCAAGTATTCCTCTCGTAAATCTGTGGCTTAAATGTTCTACAAAAATCCTTACCTCTACTTGTTTGCTTCTGAATAACGTTCAGGGAGGGAAGAGGTCTGCCAAGCTGATTTATTTTGCACTTTTCTTCTATACTAAGTGTTGGAAAGGTATTCTCTAGAAGAAACCAAACGGTATTCATTTTCACACTGATGAATACACGACACACACATCAAGACACCGCCACACACCGTGATAACGAACGTCAGATACAATAGAGCACTTCGATAAACACAGACTTGAGATTCGCTAAGGTACTGTTCCGGAGGTCGTTGAACTGACGGGTCAGAAATAAACACTGCTTCAAGAACGCGTTAGGCAGACTGTTATTTATGTTCTTATCTTGACGTATTTTGCCTTTATGAACACTTCTAAATAATTAAAAGTTTACATTAATTACATAAAAATAGGCTACGTACGCCTATTGATGTTATACAAATCGTAGTTAACAAAATATTCTGGTTCATTGCGGTTAATTATATCTAAAACGCAAAATCGTGAAATTAAAAACCCTTCAAAATATACCATAACAGGCAAATTTTAAACCGCACGCTTAGAGACAATACATCGGCCAGGGCTGCATCGGCTAACTTTGGGGTGGTTCGAGGTAGATCGTGTCTATCACTGGCTTGAGCTGGTCCTTTCACCAGCGATATAGTTTAGCTTTGTTCTCGGCTTACCCCCCTTGCCTCACACGACCCCGCGCCCATCGCTCCCTCCTTATGTCCCACCACCGAGCGCCAGCGATCCAGAAATTGAACCTTTCGCGCGCCAGCGATCCAGAAATTCAACCTTTTCGCTGGTTCCGGAGAGCAACCGAGTGTTGATGTCAAAATTATCCCTCCGAGCGCAAATTTACATATGTAATTAGAGAAATACGCACTTGATTAACCATTTTACTAAGAGTTATATATTCCTAGGGGGTTCACTGAACCACTGAACATATAGAACGCGCTACCACTGGCAATGCATGAAAATCACGTTGCCATACCCCCAAATATTTTTAGTACATGAAGCACACGTTGCCACACCCTATGACACATTAACGAAGTTTCTAAACAGCCATGCATCCACACATTAACACCAGGCATCACGCAAATCATGACGAGAAAGACACAACAATAACACAGGTTAACATACAATCGTACACACTACAACGGACACGATGAAAACACCTACACACAACCGCGACAATTCGGGAACCTTCCACGCTGAACCTCACACGAAAACAATATCACATATTTCACTGAAGAATAGAAGGAAAACCGCAGACGCCTCCAACTTAGGACCAAGTACAAACCCAGAAACGTTTGGAAACTATTGGGAACTCTATTACACACTAGGTAACGCACGTTAACATACAATGCACACACAGATTAATCCGCCACTACAACGGCACAAGTTCACGGGGAACTAGTAACAGACACACAATAATTAAATCAGCATAGTAGGTCCAACGCGGAGTATCATACAGGTGAACTGTACTGAGCCCGCTGAGCTCATGTTCAATGATATTTTTCTTTGGAACACATTTGCAAATGTCATGCATTGTCTTACAACGCACCCGGAGACCAGCACATTGCCGGGTATGATGAAGGAAGTGATCTTGACTTCGAAGAAATCTCGGAATTATTTATCTGAGTACTTGTTAATATGTTTCTACTCTTCACAAGGTTCAGATTATATAATCAAGAAATTCTGCATTTTTAAACATTCTGGTGAATGTATTTTATATTAAGGTAAAGGTATTTAACGTCGCAGATGTGCGAAGCGGACGGAGTTAGTTGCTCAACGACTCAAGTATGTACTGCAATCCAGCAGGCAAGAGCAACACACACACACCCGAGTTTGAATCCGTCCACACTGGACCCTTTTGATTGGATATGCTTCAATCGATGCATTCTTTTGAACGTCGTGAGACGTCAGGTCTATTGCTACCTAAACGTGACTGTAGCTGCTGAGCTACTTTGGTCAACCCTAGTATGGGATTTTGTACTTTCCTTTTGAGATGATGGACAGCCATCATTTATGTGTTTTTTTTTTGTGACGCCTCAATTTTTGTAATTTCACGTCACGCCACTGGCTTGCTTAGACAGGTCGTATCGGTTGATGGCCGACAGAAGCCATCAGTTTTGTATTTATACTGTGATTTTTCATTACAGTGAGCTTTGACGCCACTCAAGTTCTTGGTGAAGAACAAAAGTCAGGGATTATCTAGTATGTTACTAGAGCATCAAACCCTGGACTAATAACGTATCATTAGCAAACTCAGCAGTTGTGAGATTTTGCCCATTTATTGTATAATTTGTGTCTAGTTATTTTAGACACAGGATTTATGTTATTTGAAAGTGTAAATATTACTTAATGTGACACATCTGTCAAGCCAAAGCACTCCAAGGGAGTGACACCTCTCACTTTTACTACTGTTTGTTATTGAAGACATGAGGTCTCTTTGTACTGCGTATTTCTACGTAGTAAATGTGTTGTTATTTACTGTTATATATGCACAAGCCACAGGCCAGTTCATATTAGGACTTTCTTTTGAGAGAACTGCTGCCTACAATGATCAAGTGTTAGTTATAAATTGCCAGACGCAATGAATGTAGTGTGCGTGAGCTCAGAGGCAGAACAGGTGTGAGCTTATCCAGAAGCCACCAGCGCACGGAATTGAGACAGACTAAATGTAGACCCATGACTAATGCTTCAGCATCGAGTTGCTGTTATGATTTGCTTTTCATTATTTGGGTCAAGATTGGAAGCCATTTTGTCAAATCAGATGATTATGCTCTTGTAATGGATGACCACCAGAGTCATATGTTTTGATCGCTCTGCATAGCGACTATGTTTGACACTGTTTTGAAAGTGTTTTAAATTTATATGGGGTTTATTTTCTGTTATTGACTAGTGTAGGACACCCTGTTTGGAGGCTATATTTACGGTATTTTGTGCTAGTAGAGCACTGATGTCCAGACTCAATTCTGAGACCTTGTTGTTGCCGGGAGGTAACTGATGTGTTTCCGAGGCCTACCCGAAAGTTGTTTAGATGTGCCGAGTGCCACTAATAACGTGTGTTATTGTATTGTCCGAGCATTAGGAGCTCGTGGAAGGTATTCCGACTTTTATGTCGATGTTATAGCAAGTAAATGATCTCGCAGGAGACGCTACTGCTTTGCCCAGGTGTCTAGGATCGTCAGCACTATCGTCATAAACCTACAATAAAATTTAAACCTACGATTTAATAATCACAAATGTAATTATTCTAAATGGATCTGATAATTAATTAATTGTTTTTCTATAATCTTGGGTTTACATCATGAGCTTGCTGACCGACGCCTTTGATGTGAATCATTTCCTGCCGGGAATGGCATAGTACAGAACACACTATCTTGAGACGACGGAGTGCGCTTAACCATGTGTAGCACGACACTCAAGTAATGTAAGTCGTGATTATAACTACGCAATTACCAACCTAACAAACATGCTCGTAGATGACTTTGGGTACAAACAGTATTCCAAAAGGTGTAGGCAGGGTTTAATAATATGAAACTGTGGTCTAATGTCTTATTTATTTCTTATGTGTGTAATCCCTTGTGCACCTTTCTCTGTGTTGATGATCACATAGTTGTAAGAGTGTCATTAATGTTTTTTTTTCTTTCTTGGCTGTCATGTAGATTTGATGTAGTGTTTTTGCTTACGGACGTCATAGCCGTAAATGTTGTATTCATTGATAGGACTTAGATAAATTGATTAACGTTAAATGTAAATAAAGAAATGGTACCATCCTAACTTAGTTTTGCTTTGCTACCCTGTTAAATGTAAATTCTGTTATTAACTTGTTCTTTTGTAACTTGAGTAGGGTTTCTTTGCGTGCCAATTTCCTAGTTTTGTTGTTGCTGCTTAACCTTTTGTATTTAGATCTTTCGTGAGTGTTTACCTTAGTTTACAGTTAGGGCCTAGATCTCTTATTATTTTTCTATTAGTTTGCGGATCAGCCGATACAAATCCTCCGAACTAGGATAGGGGTTTGTATATTTTAAAATAATATTGTTCACGAGTTTTACTTAAGTCTGGATGTTCTCATTTATTAGATTTGTTGTTTTGGGATGTACTTCTTGGGTCGTCTATGACTTTAGCCACCATGTTACCCCAGATCCCTAGGATCATAGTTTCTCTTGCCGCTCTGGCCTATAAGAAGTACATCCGATCCTCTCGGCACATGTGTCCGGCAGGTGAGGTGTCTGGGAAGTCACTTCGGTCGTTGGCAACCCTGACAGCTCCTCTGACGGGCTCAGTACACACACTTCCAGAAAAATCGAACACGGAAGCATCCATTCATTCATAGCCCGCGCTTACGTCATACGCGGCAGGGCCGGTATCGGGCGTGGCGGTCAGCCATCATGAGGTCAGAGAGACCCTTGCCCTTGCCGGCACAATCCACCATTTTGTAAGGCTCCCCTCCCCCTGCACCGCGCACAGCTCACACGATACCATAGCCCCCCTACTGACCTAGCCGCTTACTTCCCTCTGCCCCACCGTTCCGCGCGACGATCAGAACAAACACGTCACTGTACCTCACATACGAATAACTTTACACATTCAGCCTTTCAAGCTGAGCCTAGACGTTACGTCACCAAGGCACTCACTTTAAAAAGCATAAGTATTACCGACCCACAGCTATCGCAGTAACAAGTTAACAAACTAACAAACAAGTTAACACACTAACAAACAAACTAAAAAACAAGCTAACAAACTAACAAGCTAACATTACAAAGTAACAAAATTGCTAACGAACCAACAAACTAATCTTTCACCATTTACGCAAACAATCAGCCCACACACTTAGAACAAAACCAAACACAGATTTTACCTCCCACCGCCCTACTCCATCCCTTACCACGGTAATAACCTGGGTACACTCAACCTATATATATGTATATTATACGCAGAGGTGGACGGCAATATATCACACAGGTTATACGATCTACATCCATACACATTGTAAGCCCAACGTTAACATACATTCTACACGTCCACTCTCACATACATAACAATTCCATTCAAACCTCAGACAAATTTCACACAGAACAGCAGACCCAGCGGCAGACCAACCGAGCTTGCTGTGTGATGACGCCACTCGGCCAGCCAGCAAAACCGGGGAAAACAAACCAGCAATTCGGAGATCACCAAATTGCACACAGACGCACGAAAAGGGACCGTGTAACAGCGGGAGACCAATCCACCTGTACGATAACGCCCTTTAAGGACACAAGTGTAGGAACATGCCCTTCTTTCTCCAACATCCCAAGGGACGGAAAAGAGGCCAAAATATATGCACACACACTGGACATTGCGCAAACACGAAATCATAATGACAAATCACAGACAATAGACACTAACTCCGAACCTTAGAAAAATAAGTTATTAGCATTAAGTAAATTCGTAAGAGCTCTAAAACAACATAATACACAAGCCATAATTACGCTTTTGCGCACAAACAATTACACTGCGTACAGAGCCAGAATATTACCTCCCACACGAGATGTCCTAATTGGCAACTCAAACTAACACTTGGGGCGCTGCGGTCGGTCTGGATAAGTAGGGTTTAAAATACTCAATAACACGCGTTTGATATGGAACACTTTTTATTTTTCGGTTATAATCAGTAAATGTGGTCTCTAAAGTAATGACAGTGTTATTTTTAATTGTATATATGTATAACTGTGCGATACACGTGATCTAATTTGTGTGTTCCACTGGATTTTTTGGTGTCAATTGCATATTATCAAGCATCAGTTCTTATGGTTGATGTAGATCAGCTGATTCAAATTTACACAGGGCTACACTTCGGACATTATTTCGGTACTATTATGCGCAATATAATGTAAATGTCGATCCTGAGTCAACGCCGAGGACATTCAAATAGAGAAATACGGTACATAAACAAATAAATAACACACCGAAGCTGTGCTACTTTTATCATTCCGAGACTAGCATCCACGCAAACCAGACGCCACTGTTCCAAGCTCCGACTTATATCGTGAATTGATGTCAAACTGATGATCCGCCAGCCTTTCCGCCAAGCCTACACCTCGTAATCGCTAAGTTCTTCGATATTCGAGCTATTCCACTATCAGTCATATAGGCCTAATTTGCCTCCCCGTGGGCACTGTAGAATGAGTGATTCCGCTACCATTCAAATATTCAACACAAAACCCACCTTTTAACCATCCAAATCAAGCAATTCCTGTCGCCCCACGAGTTTTAATACAAGTTAAACTCATCCCTTCTCCCTACCAAGCAGCCAATAATTAATTATTTAATTAATTATTCAAGTAACTTCAATCTTACCAGCGCGCCCATCGTAACAGCTGTTTTTAAACTGAATAACCTTCGCTGGCTTTACGTCGCAGGTCTTCTGTCTGTCTACCTCGACAAGTGTTAGATCCTTCCCGGGGTGGAAAGGTATTATTATTAGGTATTATGTATCATCACATTTCGACTATTGCTATTTGCATCTTTTGGAAAGTGATGAAAAGGTATATCCGCAGCCCTCTTTTACATCGACTTACAGCCGTAAACTGAGCAATACACTTTGCTTTTACTCATTTTTCACTCTATCAACGAGTAAAACTTATTACTTATGTATAAAGACACGAACAATTTACCACGATCTGTTTACCAATACAAGAAACCATATACAAACAGTCACCACGTGACAAATGTACCCTACTTGGTAAGTTTCTCATTTTTACCGCTAGATGTCATATCAGATAGCTGGAGTATAAGGATGCTCCGAAATGGAATGCCTGCAAAGCAGATGAATTATAGATAATAAGATACGACAAAACACTGGAAAACAAATCATAGTATGCGCCCGTGGACAAATCACTCACCGCCTCTGAATAGAGATGCCCCGAGACCAGGGAAGACTCATGAAGAATAATTCAAACCAACACTCGTATACAAATCGCTAACGCCAAGTCCACCTACCCGTAAAAAGTAGATTATTAAGAAATTATGAAATGCTCACCAACATGCTACTCAAAGTCGCTAGCGTAAACAGTAAAACTAAGTTATGGCAAATATGCTCAAGAGACACCGCGAACAACAAACGTAAACAAGACATGATATGTTACCACAGCTACTCTTCCGTCGATAGGATCGATCCAACCCCGAGAAACACGAAATCTCTCACTCATGCATACATCTACACAAAATTGTTGCTACAACAATAGGTAATACACGGCCAGCATTTGCAAACATGTACAGAAATACTCATATATATAACATGCACACTTTATTTTTCAGCACATCATCCATACCCAGAAGAAACTAACAATATTTACATTACAGGAGAAAACCAGGAAGTGCAGTACAATATATACACATGTCCACAGCCAACAGAACTCCAGGGAAAGAGAAGAACACTCGAAAAACAATATCCAGTGACTGTGAAACACTGGACGTTGAACCAGACACTTAACACATTTCTTTTATATTTACACAACAGAAGTGCCACTAATGCGGCAACAAAAATATAACGGTGAGAGACGGCATATTTTGTCATTGACGTCCTTTTGGAAAATATCACCTATCCACAAAAGGTAATTCTTTCGCCCAACCTTAGATATAAACGCGGCCGCATAACTCATAAGCGTAGTTCGTAAGTTAGGTATAGTACGGTAACTAGATTATAAGCTTACATATAGGAGGGCCATAGCTCATAAGAACAATAATGCAGCGTTTAAGTCTAAACAATGGAACGGTACCATAGGTCATAAGTCCAAACATAGGACGTAACCATAATTATAAGTCAAATTCATTTGTCAGCATAGATTACTCACCAACACATTACAATCGTAACTGTCAATATCACAAAGGGCCACAATATATTGTGACCGTACGTACTCTTCCTTTTCGGGGTAGTGGTTGATTATATTCACAAGGGATATTTTATTTTAACAACAGGGCAGACATATAGTACATATACCTGATATATGTGATGGGCGTTCCTCTATTAACCGTTAATTACTCAGATCACCATCAATTAAAACATAAAGGAACCTGCACCTCACCATAGGAACACAGGTATTCATTTAATTCATTAATAATTCTCACTATACAGCTTTTTCTTTATCTATAAGCAATCCACTTTTATAATCCAAACCTAACATATTTCTTTTTCTCATCTAACCATCTCAACAGATACTAACATGACTTCCTACAATCTCCATCTCCATAGATTTAAAAAAAACTCTCTTACAAAATCCTCCAGTACGGACCCACAACAAGAAGTCAAAGATACATATAAAAACAAAACAGCATCAAAAAGAATATACAAAACATCTAACTTCATTGGCAAGGCCACCTGCCATGCCACACAGAGATGCAAACTGCCCTCCCAGCAAGCGCCATTTTCTTACCTAACAAATCCAAAAGAGCTGAGCCTTGCAATCAGAATGGTTGCAATATATATCATCTCATCCAATAAAGAAACATTTCAAAAGTCATTTCATCTCACAATCACCCTCACTAATGTAAATGTAAACCATTATTATATCTTTGTAACACTGCATTGTTGGACTACTATATCAATATAACCATCGCATTTATGTATGTATGTATTTAAGTATTATGTAACACTATGTAACTGGACCACTGTACTATCACAGCCGGCCCCGTGGTGTTGGGGTAGCGCGCCTGCATCTCACACGGAGGCCCCGGGTTCGGTTCCCGACTCCGTTAGGGATTTTAGAAACTGACGAGAGGGCTGGAACGGGGTGCACTCAGCCTCGTGAGGACAATTGAGTAGCTGTCTGACAGTGAGACAGCGCCCCGATCACGAAAATCAAGATTAACGCTCGGGGTCCCGATGCGCTAATCATGCGTCACCCCAATATATGCAGGCCAAATGGCTGAGCAGCGGTCGCTTGGTAGGCCTAGGCCCTTCACGGGCTGTAGTGCCAGGGGTTATTATATTATTACTGTACTGTCACACCATTGCATTATCGCACCATAACCTGTAAAAACACTGTAAATCTAAAATGTACTATCATATGTTACCTCATAATCATCCACATATTGTGAAAAAAATGTACCTCCCCTAAATCCTACCCTATCCTGAACTCACTCAAACCACCATCTACACGCCCACACACGCACCAAGGATAGACGAAGGAAAATAGGAAGAAGAAGAAGGAACATCAATATTACTCATTACCCTACGACTTCCACAATGGTTGGGGACAACCATTCGTTCGAGAGGAGGAGTTGTTACGTCCGGGCTTCCATAGGGCGTAGTCACCCTCTTTCATCCCCTTTCGGCTCCGCTTCATGCTACAATCCCCTAAAATGAAGCAACAGCAACAATCACACAGTTACACCGGCTTGGCACGCCAAATTCAATACATGAGGAAATCGTTGCCTCACAGACATAAACACCAGGCTACCAGTTATGTAGAGCACACAAACACACGAATATACTGGGGTCAAAAGGCTAGGATCACAATTGATGGTCATATATCGAGATCAGTGGAAATAATGCGTGGTGTGAGACAGGGATGCATTCTTTCGCCAATACTTTTTAATATCTATGCAGAACAGATTTTCTCAGAGGCACTTGATGGCATTCAACAAGGTATTAACTTCAATGGTAATTATATTAATAAAATACGGCATGCAGATGATATTGTATTGATTGCAAATAGTTTCTAAAGACTTAAAGAGATTGTTACTACGGTGTATCAAAAGAGGAAACAATATGGCCTAGACCCCAACATTAAGAAAACAAAATATATGATAATATCGCGAAAACCAGCATAGTCACAAGTCATTTTGGTCGATGGACATCAGATTGAGCGAGTCAAGAGTTTGGTTTATTTAGGACAGAATATTAATGGGAATTGGCATCCTTCGGTTGAAATAAAATGCCGTATAAAGAAGGCTAGATCCATCTTTATGACAATGAAAAAACTACTCTGTTGTCGAGATCTCAGTATGACGCTTAAGAAAAGAATTGCGAAGTGCTATGTTGAATCGAGCTTTTGAAATGTGGATATACAAGGGGATTTTAAAGTATCGTGGACAGAACATGTGAGTAATGCCGAGGTTCTTCAGCGTGTGAGCAGTCAACCTGAGCTGTTAACACAATTAAGAAGAGGAAATTGGAATACTTGGGACACATGATGAGGAATCCAAAATACCGTCTGCTCTAAGTTATACTTCAGGGTAAAATAGGAAGTCAGCGTGGACCGGGAAGGAGACATATAATTTGGATGGATAATTTGCGAACGTGGTTTGGGTTGTCTTCCACGGAACTCTTCAGGATTGCACAGGATAAGAAGGTGTTAGCCATGCTGGTTGCCAACGTCCGTATCGGATAAGGCAGAAGAAGAAGAAGCATTTCAGATTTTGCCCTTTCATTCTCTTTTAGTTTTAGGAATGCCTCCTCTGAGGTGATAACTTTTGGCCCTCCACAGATTCTTTTTCTTCCCCGAGTAACTCTAGCTGCATGTTTTACTCGCTCTAGAAGCAACTCTTCAAATGAGACACTTTGCTGCTTGATGTTGCTGTTGGGAAATCAATATCGTTTGAATCAGAGGTTGATGGCAGAGCTGGATGAGTTTCTTCATTAGATACCACTGATAATGACAAAGCTGAGGGAGTGACTTCACTAGCCACTTCTGATTGCAGAGATGGAAGAGTTCCAGCATGTGTCATTGTTGATGATTGATGAGTTCAATCGCTTTGATTTTGTTGTAAATCTAACCATCTCCTATATGCTTGTGGTTCATAACTTTCTACAGGTATTACTGCACTGCAATATGGGAATATCCCGGCCTTCCCGAATCCACTCCGTAGGATAGCTGGCTCTAGTTCTGACCAGATTCTTGATATGATGGATGCAAATGTTGATTTTGGTAACTTATAACCATAATTGTTTCGTTGCCATTTTATGAGTTCCTTGTCCCACTTATTTTCAATGGCCTGAATACACTCAGGTCCATTGGCTGGAGAACATGGCTCGTGTGTGGTGGTAACTTCAGTATCACTACTTTCTCTTGTTCTGCTTTCTGTACAAGCGAGATACCAAGGTGTGAACTATGGCCATCATAGATCAAAATTACTAGTCTTTCGGAGGGAATATTCTTTAAGAAATTGTTCTCAAAGAGGTTCTTGAACGTGTCAGTTTCCATCCATCCATTTTTTGTAGCTGCATAAGTCATGCAGGATACTCTTCTCCTTCTTCTGCAATCCATGGGTCCCATACATTTTCCCCCTTGATCACAATTAGTGGTGGCAATTTTTCTCCAGCAGCATTTCCTCCCATTAATACTGTGATATTTTCTTTTCCGGGACCACTTGTTACTCTGTGGGCAGCAGCTCCCTTTTCACCCATGACCTTAATTATATATGGGTCCAAACAAAAACTGATTTCATCAGTGTTGTATTACAGTAGAAACCCGCTTATCCGAGGTAATTGGGACCGAGGGTAGCTCGGATATCAGAAAACTCAGTTAAGAGGGAATATGTAGGAAATCGTATTTAATTCAACGAATCACAAAACAATAGCGCACAAAACGATGCAACTAGTCGAAATACAACTAGTCGAGCAAGCGAAGCAACACGCTGTGACGCGGGAATTAGAGTAAAGATCAACGAACAACCCGATCCCTGCCGAAGTTCGTCAATATGGACTCTCCTGCACACTAACAATAACTTGAGGGGTGTTGGGCTAGTTCGTTACTATCGTTACTAGCAGCACGTTATTATGAATTTCAACGGTAATTTAATTAATTACGTTGACAAAATTAGTGCCTCGGTTAACACGGAGCCTCGGATAAGCGGATCTCGGCTAAGAGGGTTTCTATTGTATGTGATGGAGGAACTCCATCGACGACTCCTTTCAGGAGTTTAAAATAACTTGAAATGACAGAAGGGTCCATACCACTTTTTCTTGCTACTTTTAAACTTTGAGGTTTCTTCTGGCTCAGATTAAATGTTTTCTTCAACCTGTTGAAGAAATCGCCACCTGGTACTCCATTCTTCAAGGGAGTCGTAATATTATTTTCATTTACATAGGGTCCTAGAGAGTCTAAAACTTCCCTTTTCGAGAGACCAAAACGCAAATTCTCCATCGTTTTGATACCATCAGCAATTATCTTCTCTTCTTCATGAGGGATAGCAGTAGGTGTGCCCATAGACACACTTTTAACACCTGTTTGTCCTTTGACATGTTTAAATAATGTTGGTTTAGGTATTTTGTATGTTTTTGCTGCCCTATATAATGTTAATTGTCCACTAATAAAAAAGTACACAGCAATCTTCAAATCGTCCTTGGAGTAGGATGGAGGTTGAGTTTTGCGAACGTACGTACGCACCATTTCTGGAACAAATTGTTTGATTACAAACTTGATGGGAGAAGTGGAACCTAATGAGTTGCACTTACCCCAGTGACAACTTAATCTGGGGTAAGAGGAACCTATATTGTGTACCCTTTTGACCTTCAGGATAGGATTCTATTCTCAGGGGTGGTGCGCTCCTACTTGAAGCTAACAACTGTCCTGGTATGCAATGTTTGGAAGATCAATAGGGCTGATTAAATAAATTATCACACACAGAATTCAAAACAGAGAAAACTAGTTTATTAACACTGGACAATACAAAATAAATAGAAAGAAATCCAAAAATAAAATTAAATCAATAAAATCAAAATTTAGAAAAAGAAAAAATACTCAAAATTCAACCAACACCAAATAATTATGAATCACAAAACCTTGGAATACATCCCAAATGAATCAACAATCCGATTAAAAATCAAAATAACTCAAAAAATCAGAAAAATAAATTAAAAATGACAAAATAACAAAAATTGACTAATTAAATCTCAATTAAATTAATTACAGTTTAATTAAATTAATTACATCTCAATCAATTTGATTATATATCAATTCAATTAATTACATCTCAATCAATTTGATTATATCTCAATTCAATTGATTACATCTCAATCAATTTGATTATATCTCAATTCAATTAATTACATCTCAATTTAATGTCTAAATCAAATTAATTAAACCTTGATTGGATAATTAATCCCATTAATTAACATCACTCGATTATCCTATCAACTATCATCAATCATCGGTCAGATGTCTAAATGGCAAATTGATCCGATTCGACTGGAATTAATATTCACTGAAATATTCCATCCCTTTGAGCTCAATATCCCAAATATCATAGCACTTGCCATTGTGTACCGTTTAATTAATATAATAATCATTAAATTATTTATGCTTGCAAATTTAAATAGGGCTTCCTTAATTATAACACTCATAAGACAAATCACATTACAACAGGATCTGGCAACACTGTCTTTGTGATTGCTTTAACTAAATATTGTTGCTTTCATCGGAATTACAACATTTGTGCATTTTTTGTCTTGAATACAAACTCTGCCCTTTTAATGCATATGAAACTTGGCACACTTCATCTCTGAGCTCTTACGCACTTGTTGATGCGTACATGTCACCATTAACATGCAAATTCACATTCTTATAACCACAATAGAGTTTGAGTTTGAGTCTGAGTTTGAGTCTGAGTTTGAGTTTGAGTTGCGTTACACTCATATCTATTACACACTAACACATCAGAAACATGATTATTCAAGGGTTGAACCCAGGACTCGAGATACTAATTCGGGTCCTGAACTCAAGACCATCCGTCAAAATTTTATGGGTGTACGTGACTATACAGCTATACTACATCTGAGGTGCTTGCGGAAAAATCATGATCAACAATACAGGCTTACCATAAGGTAAAAATAAACAAACCAAAGCGACTACAAACTTGCGTGCAGAAATCTGCATATTTAAATATTTAAAACATCCTCCGTTAACTTCCCGTACCGTAGCAAAATATATTTAAGACAATGGTGTGTGTATTTATCAACGGTGTCACCGACACTGCAAAAAATAACACGACACAAATGTATTTACACAAACAAATGCTAACAAGAGAATATATACACTCGCAAGTCTCGAAACCTGGACTCCAAGTTACCTGCTTAGAGCATGGTACATCCAAAATCGCTACTGATATCTGAGAGAGCATTCATCTTCCCAAAAGAAGAAGAAAATACAATAATCACCAAATAATCTCCTTCAATAATAATAGTAACCATTATTATTATTATTATTATTATTATCATTGCTATCACTGTTATTATTATTATTATTATTGTTATTATTATTATTATTATTATTATTATTATTATTATTATTATTATTATTATTATTATTATTATTATTATTATAACTTTCAACTACTACCACCATGATGGGATCTATTATCCGAAAGTTTAGTGAATATCTGTACCCTAAAATAAATTTTAGTTTCCAAAATCAGTGAATTTATTATTATTATCATCATTATCATAATCCTTTTTATTCTTCAATAAAAGTCTCCATAATAGAGCTGGTATACAAAAGGTTTGTGTATACTTGTACCCTCATATAAATTTTATCCCGACTTGTCACCAATTATTATTATTATTATTATTATTATTATTATTATTATTATTATTATTATTATTATTATTATTATTATTATTATTATTATTATTATAGTTTATTGTTTGACAACATTATCACGGCAAATACCGGCTACATTTTCTGTTACAGCCTGATTCGGCCTTAGCAAGGAACCATCTGTACTGATTAATTACGATTACAGAGACTTCACATCCATGTCGTGCCCGCATTCTTCACGAGTCTCCTTCATTTGTAGGATGAGCTAAATTCCCATCTGGATCATCGAGCTTTGCTGAGTATTCGGTCAGGGCATTGTCACCAAGGAACTTCCTAACAATATGGCATGTGTTTAACAGAACTGCCTTCTGAAGTTCAATATTTATCTGAGGGTGCAGATTCAATATTGATAGACTACTATGGAGAGTTTTCGGTATAACACCAGTACACGATACAATTATTGGGATGGTAGTCACCGAATCAAGTTTCCACATCTTCTTTATCTCAATTGCCAGCTCTGTGTACTTAGATATTTTAGTAGCTGCTGTTGTTTGGATGTTTTGAGTATTGGGACATGCGATATCTATCAGTAATGCCTCTTTGTGTACTTTATTGATGACAGTGATATCTGGCCGGTTGTTACTGACTGCGACATCTGTCACAACTCCTCTGTCCCAATAGAGCTTGTGTGTGGCATTTTCGAGTACTGCAGATGGTGTGTATTTCGAATAGGGGACGGAGCTTTGAAGAAGTTTGTACTTCAATGCCAGTTTCTGGTGGATAATGTTGGCAACTTGATCGTGTCGATGTTTGTAGTCAGCGTTGGCAAGGTGGGAACAACCTGATATGACGTGTTGAATGGCCTCACTACATTTGCCACAGCGGCGACATTTCTCACTCTCTGTTGCTGGATCTTTTATGATAAATTTCCGATAGCTTCGAGTAGCAACAACTTGGTCTTGGATAGCTACAACAAATCCCTCTGTTTCCGGAAAGAGGACCGAGTGGGTCACCCATGCGTGCGACGCTAACTTGTCGATGTGAGGCTGGTCCAACTCATGTGGAAACTTCCCATGAAGCGCCTTCTGTTTCCAATTCCCGATCTAGTGTTCAGTAGTTTTCATTTCTTTTACTGGTGGATCTAAAGATGACAGATGGAGCGGTGTGTAATTATCATCAGCTGAAGATACAGTGTGATGGAGAGGGGATGTTTCTCCTTTGTTGTGGAAAAATGCACGCAGAGTTGTCACTTGTTTTGTATGAAGGTTCATGATGTCTATCAGTCCTCTACCACCTTCAGACCGAGGTAGAGTCAGGCGCTCTGTTGCTGATTTCGGATGGTGCATACGATGGCGTGATAAAAGCACCTATGTTTTTCGTTGCAGGTCGTGCAATTCAGTTTGAGTCCACCTGATTATACCAAACGAGTATGTAACTACGGGCATTGCAAATGTGTTAACTGCCTTAATGATATGTTTAGCGCTAAGTTTTGAAGAGAGAACACTGCGAAGTCGTGAAGTATACTGCTCAGTTATGTTCTTCTTGATATCACCATGTCTGAGACGGGTACTCTGGGCGAACCCAAGATATTTGTACAATGCGCCTTCCTCCAACGGCTGAATACTTCTTTGTCCCTCTCCAACAGGTATTCCTTGTGCAGAGTGCGAGCCTCTAATAACAGTCTGTGTTCTGCACTTATCAAAACCAAACTGCATATGGATATCTGAAGAAAAGCTCTGAGTGACAGAGATGAGATATTGTAGGTGCACTTTAGTTGATGCATACAGTTTAATGTCATCCATGTAGAGAAGATGGTTCATCTTGTACGCTTCACTATGATTACCCTTAATACTAAATCCGTAGTTGCTAATGTTCAGGATTTGCGAGAGAGGATTCAATGCCAGACAAAACCAGAGTGGGCTTAGAAAGTCTCCTTGGAAAATTCCTCGGCGAATCGGTATTAATGAAGATGTTAAACGAGTGCCACCCACTGTAAGTTGGAGGGCAGTGCTCCATGAAACCATTGCGCACTTCACGAAGTTCACTATAATAGGGTTGACCTTGTAAATCTCCATGCTCTGTATAAGCCATGTATGAGGTACGGAATCGAAAGCTTTTTGGTAATCAATAAAGCAGGCATAAAGATTTCGTGATCTACGACAGGCCTGCTCTAATGCCACGGCATCAATAGGGAGCTGTTCCTTACATCCTTGAGAATTCCTTCTGCAACCCTTTTGCTCCTCTGCGAGAATGACGTTTTCCTCACAATGCGCACGAATTCGATTTGCAATAATGGATGTAATGATCTTATAAAAGTTTGACAAGCAGGTGATGGGGCGATATTTAGATGGGTTTGTAATTTTAGAGTCCTTTGGCTTGAGATAGGTTAACCCTCTGGCAAGGAAAACTGGAAATGCAGCAGGATTTTCCAGAAAACATTGTATGTGAATAGCCAGTAAACGGTGGGTACATGTGAGCCTTTTATAGTAGTAATTATGGATCCGGTCAATTCCAGGTGCTTTCCAATTCTGTAGGCTGCTGATGACCTGGCGTAGTTCCTCAACATCAACGTCTGTATGTGCCATTTGATTTATTCGTCTGATAGCATTCTCTATTTCCTTAAACCACGGAACTTCATTGTTGTGTTCCTCCGGCCTAGACCATATTGATGACCAGTAGTCGGTAGCACTCTCCGCACTGGGTCCTTCTGGAGAATTATTATTATTATTATTATTATTATTATTATTATGACAGTGAGTGTCATCATAATGGAATTGGATCACATAAGGTTTGTGTATAACAGTACCCTACTGTAAATTATTCATTAATTAACATTGCAGATTGGTTCAAATATTACACATGTCATCCTGTGACAGTGGAAACCAGCTGTTTACTCGGGACACGGCTGTAAGCTCCAGCTTCAATGCGACACAAAGCTCCCGTTAGTGAAAAGAAAGGGGTGGGTGGCCTTGGCACAAGGCACCATAATACAAACACCTAGGGGTATAAGCTATCATCCTGTACTCTCCACAAAATACGCTGACGAAATGAAATGCAAATATAGACGGCCTAGCGCCTTAGATGGTATCTGGTTCGAACTGAGTGGGACATCACCTTAGAACACTATCATCATCGTGGTCACACTTGTTATACAAACACCTGTCACTGGGCATGCTCAATAGACATTTCTTACCCTTTTTCCTTTTCAGTTGGCCGATGGATGACATATGACGGTGTCACCATGCAACTTTTAATACCTTTTTTAATACCCTTTTATCATAATACTCTTTTATCATTTCCTTCCTTTATCGTTGAACACTCGGGACCTCAAGGGACCTCCCGATATCATATTAGACAACCACTTACCTGAATCTTATTACCCACTTACCACGATTAATCCGATGTTCGCGCATTGCTTCCGCGACATCCAAATAGTCAAATAAATCCTTTCATTCATACCATCCTTACCTGAATTGACCTATAAGAGACGCATCAAATAAAACCGTCCCTGATGTAATTCCAGAGTACAATTAGATGAATGATTACCTCAACATGTGTCGGAATAATAGTATTAAAATTAAAGTTCTCCCTATTAAATCCATACTTGTTATTATTATTATTATTATTATTCCCGATATTATTATTATTAACAACCCGGATTAATATCGTGTCCAATATTTATATTATTTAGATCTCTCTCTCTAAGTCTGCGTACCTCGCTCTCTCTGCTCCCTCCATTCATGGGCTGAAATATACACATCATAATGGGAAAACACATACAATCCTATCAGTATGTTCAATTTGGTACGGTACGTGAACAGTTATCGTCGCCAAGCATCGTCAGAACTAAACTAAATAACATCTCGTCGTCACGAGTTCAATTAATGTAACACAATAATACCTAAATCCAAAATCTAACTTTACTCTACTATAATATCTATTCAATATCATAATTGTAACAGACATACCCATAAAACAATGACTTATTATTAATTAAGAAAATTCAATACTTATCATGTTTCCGCTGCTGGCTGCAATCCCTGTCCAACACAGACGACGGCAGCCCCTTAGCCATAGGCCTTTACATCATACCAACACACATCATGATCACCATATTATACTACTCCATTGAGTGATTAATAACCATGGTTATCACTATGTTTCACTGGCCTTTACACTTAGAAAAATAACACTATCACTCGTGTATGGTTGCTGTATAGTAGTACTCTACTCAACACACGCATATATATCACTATACACTTTCCATATACAATTGGACTATGATGGCGCAACACTTGTCTGAGCACGTGCGTATCCTCTCGTAGATTCTCTCTCCACACGTACTACTGACAGTTCTAATGCGGCCCTCTCTTCTAACTGTGTGTTCTCTAAGCTGTTCCTACTTCAGTGTCTGGGGTTCGGGTCTCGAATGTTCCGCCGCGCGTTTTCCAACTTCGATGACTATTAAACACTGTCATTACAATTATGCAGACCGCGTTACTTCGCGATACTGCAGTCTCTCCCTGCATATGAACACTGTTTACTGAAATTACCAATGTTTCTCTAAGATGCTCAATTCGCAGCCTTAAGTAATAACCGTGGTGCAATATCAGCGGTCATGCTATGCCTCGCCTTGCTACTAGCTATCTGCTTTCGACTGAGTGTCACTGTATCGTGTCGCACCACTAACTGCGTAACTGTACACTCACTGCGTGAAGACTCGAAGACTGCTTGCGAACTGACTCGCCGACTGACCGCCTGTTGACTAACTGCGTGAAGACTCCTCGCGAACCAACTAACTGCGTGACCACGCGGGGGTGAAATATATCTGGAATATGACGCCGCAGCACTTCAAAACTACTACCCACACGAGAGCTCTGCTTTCCAAATTCTCTCTGTTAATACACCACGTTCACATCGTTGGTGATAGTAAGGCCTGATTAATCACGGGATTACCACCGATAATCGATCTTACATTTAGAAGATATCAACCATGCGTCCTCCGAACTACTTATGGTGACATAGGCGCCATCCCTTCCTTCCTAGCGAAACTCTCCAACCCAGACAGCTCGCGGAAGGAACTCATTTTTATGATCTTGATTTATTAATCTCCTGACGATTTATTCATCCTGTTTATTGGCAAAAATTCTCAGGAATATATCCCGCTTAGTGAAGTTAATGGTTCGATCCTGGATGCCGTTGTACTGCCAAAATAAACTAATTCAGCAATTTAGGGGCGTGGTTTAGCCAAAATACAACGTACCATCGAACATCCTAGAACAAAATCTGATGCGAGCCCCTCGTAAGTCCTTAAGGGCACACCCTCTCTTGGTACTGCGTGTTATAGAAACATGTTCTGGACTCGCCTTGGTCTGCAAATTCCCTGCAACGCATCTCTGGCGCATCAAGTGGCCGGCTGCCTGGCTTGATCCAGTAATATTGCAGCATGAGTTTAGCATGATTAAATAATATGAAATTAGGCTTTCTTTCTCCCTGTAATTCGGGGCACATTTAAACGTTGTTTATCTGCATGATTGTAATCCATGCTAACTTAGCCTATGGACCGTAGGATGAGGGCGCAATTGATATCACTCATAGTAACAAAATTGCATCCACCACACTACTACGGCATTTAAGACATTATTTAACTCTTACTTACTGATTTAACCTCAATGTAATCTATACATTTCTTCGTGTAGCAATCATAAAACGATATGTCGCACTAGGTCACTCTAGGAGTAAATATGACGTACATCCAAAGAGTAGCGTATTACAGCTCTACCGCCGAGAGTTTTGGGTGCGTAGCGATTCCCGCGCGTTATCAAAAGTAGTAAGATGAAAATCACGGCAGTAGCGCCACTTCAGGTATATTATTCAAGCGAGGATAGCCGTGGATTCCACTTCTCCCAAATTTCCACTTATCCCGGTGTTCCAATTACTCTCTTTGTTTTACTTCTTTTAAACTTTATTTTCGATGATTCTTTTATGAAGACGTCACCAACACCCTGTCCCCGAGTCATGGGAATTAACCATAAGAGGTTAAAATCCCCTCATTTGAAGCTTAGCATGCTAACCAATTAGCCACGAGATCTGATTGGTATGGTTACTCTATCATCCCTGGCGTCCCGAGTTAAATTGACCACCTGGTGGTGTAGCGGCTTGTCTACTTGGCTGTCGTCTTGGACGCTGCTTTCACAGAGACTTAGGTCGACAGTACGTTTGTCGACCCGAGCAAGAGTTGTCCCGTTTGAGAGCACTTACTCTGCCGTAATACTGTAGGTATAATCCATTGAACTCAAGCCATTGTTCATCAAGCGTTATAAGTGTTACAGTGTGTTATTATAATTTGTCTTCTTAAGAGAAATTCAGCTTCAATCTCGAAACCAAAGTTTATTGATTGATAAAAATACAAAAGAATATCATAGCTCTTGTGACATGACCTTTGTTTCTCGCTAATACCGCAATGTATGTGTCTGTTGCCAAAAGAACAAAAGCCTGATACCTTCTTAAGAATGGCACAGCCTTGAAGAAGTTGACCTAACTTTCTAGTGACTGTACTACAATCTCCCCCGGGAAAATTTGAACATTGGCAATGGGTGGAGATGTAAACGTGTCACAATTTTAATACTTATGATATATAAATTGACATTCGTATTCCCTTAGGAAGGAAGGTCTAATCACACTTCGTCCAGACCGTGTAGTGATATTGGGTGCACGCACCGGTGTGCCTGAACTCTGGACGGCTGAAGCCCTAGGTACCGGTGGGGTCATCTTGTCATATGGAGCAGTAATCTGGGACTGGATAGTTGACGGACTGGATGTGACCTCCGGAGTGTTTGGAGTAGGGAGAAACTCATGGGCAGCATCAACCTGCTCAGTTGCTGTTGGGCATTGAGTCAATATAGGAGATGGAGAAGGAACACCAGATATTGACATTTGAGGAGGTTGCACTGGAAGTTGGGGTAGTTCTGAATCCGGGCTGACATCAACACCAGAGTGTCTTGGGCGTAGATGTGATGTGGAGATGTGTTTGATTTTGTCCCCCATCATGACCTCATAGGAGACAGATGAGACTCTTCTTGCGATGACGCCAGGGATCCATTGGAATACCTTATGAATAATAGACCGGACCCATACGGTGTCACTCTGTTGATAGGCTGTCACCTTGCCCTTGTTGGTTATATTCTCTTGGACCTTCTTCATATGACTGGACAGTATTGTCGCAGGATGGAGGAGTGATAGGTGATTCCTAAGACGCCGACCCAGGAACACTTCAGCTGGTTGGAACTTGGTAGAAGTATGGGGTGTTGTTCTGTAATGCATTGAGAAATCATCAACTTTTCTTTGCAGGGGTTTGGTCTTGGTATCTTGATCTAATAGTTGTTTGAACAGAGCTGTTTTTGTTGACTTCACCAAGTTCTGAGCCTGACCATTGGACTTAGGGTGATATACCGGTGAATGTAGGAGTCTTATGCCTCGTTCCGTTAAGAACTTCTGAAACTCTTGAGAGGCAAAGGGGGGACCATTGTCGGTCACTATTTCTTCCGGCCACCCCCGTCGCGCAAAAATAGTAGATAATTTATCACACACTTGTTCCGCTGAGGTGCCATCATGCATAGTTTCAATTACAGGCCATTTAGAATGCGCATCAATGACAATTAGGAGGTGCGTACCTATGAACTCAGCAAAATCTAGGTGAATTCTTTGCCATTTTCTTGTTGGCCATGGCCAAGGCATGACTTGTTCTGGTGGTATGGCCATATGTAGTGATTGGCATACTGTGCATGTTTGAACGAGTTGATCTATATCATCGTCCATGCGGGGCCAACATACGTATCCTTGGGCTAGAGTTTTCATACGTGACGTGCCGGGGTGCATTTCGTGCAACATTTGAAGTGCTACAGGTTGTATAGTAGGCGGAATGAGAACTCTACATCCCCAGAGTATACAATCTTGTTGGGCGCTAAGCTCTAGACGGCGGCGGTGAAATGGTTGCAATTCAGCTGACTCTATATTGTCAGGCCAACCTGAGATGATGTAGTGCAGAACTTGTTTTAGGAGAGGGTCTGCTCGAGTCTCTTGAGCAATCTGCATTGCTGACAGAGGCCCAATTCTGCTTACATGTACTCGATTTATTGCCAACTCCACTTCTGTTTGGTCTGGGAGTGGGTTGCGGCTGAGATAATCTGCATGGGGTATCTCGTTGGATTTCTTGAGTAAGATCTTGTACCTGTAAGCCGACAGTAGAACGGACCATCTCTGTAAGCGTAAAGCGGTGAACTGTCTCTGGTGTGATTTTGGTCCAAATATTGTGATAAGCGCCGAGTTGTCTGTATGGAGTTCAAATTCTCGGCCAATTTCTTGAGGCCCATCACAATGGCAGCAGCTTCACGCTCATGTTGCGGATATTTATGCTCAGCAGACGAAAATGTCTTCGATGTGAATGCTATGGGACGCTCCTCTCCATTAGGCATCACATGCGATATTACAGCCCCAGCACCATGCTGAGAAGCATCACATGTTAGGCGCAGAGGAAGTTCGAGGCTGTATGGGATCAGAACACTATCACTGGTAAGTGCATGGATGCATTTGTCATAGGCTTCACTCCGTTCTTCTCTCCATTTTCACTCGGCGTCCTTCTTGACTAATAATTGGTATAGGGGGGAAAGGACTGTGGATATGTTTGGAATTAACTTATGATAGAACGAAACTAGACCAATGAATTGTTGAAGTTATGTTGGGTTGGATAAAGCTTTGGCTTTGTAAATGGCATCAATCTTCTTGGAGACCTCCAGCACCCAAGATGTGTCCGAGGTACAGTGAAACCTCTCAAATCCGAACCCCGGAAATCCGAAATCCCGGGTAATCCGAACGAGTTTTCTTCGACAATTTTATGTTTGAAAAACACACGCAAAACAGAGAAACGTATTTATTTAGTCATAAAACAATTACATATTCTACATTATAGCGTTATTTTTCAATAATTAGTTGAAAAATTAACAAAGAAGTAGAGTTAGCATACGTAACAGAGTGTAAATGTGCCGCATACTTATCTCATTCTGGATTGAAAATTGGAAACGTTGGTTATTGTAATTTCTTAGCTTAATCACTTTGCAAGAACAATGAAATAGCAATAGAAACACACAACATATCACTTAATCTTTCACTTGAAATCAGTTATCTTCAATTGTCGAAGTGACGAAAACCTTCCCGCAGAGGCAATTGCGCACGAACATGACATCGTTTGGCGTGGCTGCTTCGTGTTCTTCTACGAAGGGCAATGCGATGTCCAGAGCAGATGCAGCCTCAGTATAAGTCACATTGTCTGTCCAAGTTTCTTCTTCCTCACTGTCACTAGCTAGATTGCTGTCATGTTGACTCACTATTTCATGTTCGGTGCATTCTTCATTGACATCAACTGTCGTCCACTACTCTAGACAACCTTCTGCAGCATCCTCACAACCTGCTATATGGATATTTTTTGGCTAATCCGAACAAATTCAAATCCGAACTGACTACAGACCCAATTAGTTCGGATTTGAGGGGTTTCACTGTATTCTAATCTATTGACTAGCAGTTCACACTTATCCCAGTTGACGGTTACGTTGTATTCCTGGAATCTTTGAAGCACCTCTTCCAGAAGCTTCATACATCCTTCATAGGTTTTGTGAGCTCCCATGACATCATCCTGATAAATAAACACATTCAAGGAGGCAAGTATTTGTGTCATTGTATTTTGGAATATAGCAGATGCTGAGGCCAGGCCATATGGTAAAAGCAGACATTTATAAGATCCATAGGGTGTTGTGAGTACCAAAATGTCTTGGGATGAATCGGCCACTCGGAGTTGCTGATATGCCTGGGAGAGATCAAACTTAAAAAAAATAATTTCCAGCTACAATAGATAAGTCATCTATGTGAGGAAGTGGGTAGTATTCCATATCCAGCTGGGGGTTCACCGTGACACTGAAGTCCCCACACATGCGAACTGTATGGTCTGTTTTTGGGACTACAGCTATAGGAGTTCCCCACGATTTGACCATTCGCCTCCATGGCATCCAGACATTTCTTGGTAGGGAGACGGAATGGTATGGGAATGACCCTTGGCCCATAGAATACAGGAGTAGCACCTTTTTAAGAACTACATTTACCTCAAATTGTTTGATTTCACCTGGTTGTTTTTTGAATACAGAGGAGAATTTATTTTTTAAAACCTCTGTATCTTGATTTACCTGGAGTACGGTAAGGGGAGGAAATATTTCCTGCCAATCCAGTGTGAATTGCCAGAGCCAGGGTAGGCCCATCAGTGAGGGAAATTTTCCTTTGGCAACAATTAATGTAAGGGTTGCTTTCTGGCATTTATACTTGACCTGGACCTCCAGTTGTCCAAGTAATTCCAGATGGTGTCCAGTACATCCACGGAGAGATTTGGTGGGTTTGAGTGAGAGATGTTGAAAGTGTTGCAGGTATAATGGCTCACCAATGAAGCTTACACTTGCTGCTGTGTCCACTTCCATCTGTATGGGTACTCCTTCCTCCTGGACACTTATCGATGTCCTGAAACTGGTGTTACGACTAGATATACTGTATAAGTTTCAGGTAATTAGATAGGTCATGTCACCTGGTGATGGTGTTATCTTTTGGTTGTCCTCGACTGACTTTACCTTACCACTGGAATAATGTTTATTTCTCTCAGATTTATTTCTACATGCAGCAGAGATGTGTCCTTTGATCCCACATGAGTGACATTCAGCCTCTAGGAACGGACACGACTTCTGACATGATTACCAAGACAATCAGAACATTGATTGGATTTGTTCTTGTTGCTGGATGTTGACTGCCGGTTGTTGTATGCAGTGTGTTTGGTATTCTTGAATGCTCCTGATTTGCTTGATTTGTGGTATTGAATAGCGTTGACATTGGAAACAGTTGGCACACTTTCATATCTTTGAGCAATGGTAAGCATGGCATTAAAATTACCTTCCACATTCTTTATTCGGTCCCGTGTGGTTTCACTGGTGATACCTGAGTAGAATTGGGTCTTCAGAGCTGAATCCAGGTATATACCAAACTCACAAGTTGCTGCTAGGTGTCTCAGGGCTATGGCATAGACTGCATAAGATTCCCCTTGAGCAGGACGGCGATTGTGGATTTTGATTCGTTCCTCAAATACGGAACGCGATGGTGCGTAGTGATTTTCCAACTTGTCTCGAAGTTCTTGGAAAGTACAATTTCCCGGACTATGAGGCGAACGGAGGTCTACTAATATGTGGAATGTTCTAGGACCCACACTGCGTAATAAGACGCTTTGCATATTTGCAGATCTTCAATTTCCTCCGTCACAAAAAATATGTGAGGCATTGAAAGTAAGATTTGATATCTTCAACCCGTGGGTGTAATGTACGAAAACCTTTCGGCATTTGGCCAAAAAATATAGACAGTACTTACTGGCTGAAAATTGTCTTGGATATTACAATCTAGGCCGCGGGGAACTCACTATTGTCCGCGAGTTATTTCGTGTATGTTCGTTTCTAAACTTCTCGTCGCCATTTATTATAATTTGTCTCCTTAAAGAAATTCAGCTTCAATCTCGAAACCAAAGTTTATTGCTTGATAAAAATACAAAAGAATATCATAGCTCTTGTGACATGACCTTTGTTTCTCGCTAATGCCGCAATGTAAGTGTCTGTTGCCAAAAGAACAAAAGCCTGATACCTTTTTAAGAAAGGCACAGCCTTGAAGAAGTTGACCTAACTTTCTAGTGACTGTACTACATGTGTAATTATTTGCAGACTTTAGCGGTTGCTCGGCTATGTCCGTACGTAAGATCCTGGAATGATGTGAAGAGACTCGGGCAGTAAGGCAGTGGCATGCTCATCCTCACTCACCCCATTTGACCACAGCGGAACTTGTCCGTCTCCACTGGGAGCACAAGCGCAACAGCACCAGTCATCTATAAGTGCGGTGGCTCGAGTCGTTTCACATACAACACAGCCTACTCTACCTTTTAACAATGATATAATTCTGGGCTGGGGCTCAGGCCATACTTTGCGTGATATACAAGTGTGACGGTCTACCGCACACCTTGGCCCTAAAGGGCGCCCGCAGATACTACCCACATCTCATTGCTGTGAAAGACATATCCACGATTCGATGTTCCTCTGTGTATCGGAGGATCTTAAACTATTTTCCAATCACTTTTGGAGGGAGGACCCCCCTCCTCTCCTCTCCTCTACCCTTTCATATCAGTATTTCATCGTTCTACTTCCTGTTAAGCCTCTCGCTCCTCGTTCTTCGAAGGCATTTCATTTCCCTGTCTTTTACTTCCCTTATGCCTATTATTTGTCCATTTCTTCTTCTATTATGTAAGCTAGGTATAAGTCATTAGTTGAAGCAATAGTTGTATATTTCATTATCACTATGGACTACCTTAAGAGCTGCTGACCTACATGTTTCGCCCTTTAATACAACCATCACCAGCATCACTACCTTATTACAAGGGACCGGATCCTTAGGGTTTCACCTAATTTTTTCCTTACTTCTAAATACAATAATGTTTTAAT
Organism: Meconema thalassinum; assembly: GCA_946902985.2. Taxonomy (NCBI): domain Eukaryota; kingdom Metazoa; phylum Arthropoda; class Insecta; order Orthoptera; family Tettigoniidae; genus Meconema; species Meconema thalassinum. The sequence goes on along the minus strand of OX336388.2, from coordinate 1,721,269,569 downwards.
ACCTATCCGAATCACACTCAAAAGAGCCATGCTCATGAATTCTGTTACCTAAAAAACTAAATGATATGCGAGTAGGTCTACCTAAAAATATCTAATTGCAGTTTCATTCCAGTTATTGCAGTATATTTGAATCCTTAGTCCATATTTATAAAGAGATACTTGGTTATTTACTGTAATTAAGAAGTGTGGCTATATATCTTGTCATATTGTTTCCGTCAGGAAAGTGGGGACAAATCTCTTATGTTTCCAAGCTCCCTATATGCTAAAGAAAGTTAATTAAACGGGCTAGAGTGTAAATTCACCTGTGACATCTTAGGTTCTATTGAATTTCAATAATTAACATATTAAAGGAGAGCAAATATTGCCTAAAAATGTGAAGTTCTCGGTGATAAATTGACAAAAGATATATCACTATATAAAATATTTACACTCTCGTTGCAATCAAATTTTCTACTAACAATTCATTAATTTTAAGATTTGCGAAGTTTATGTCAACTTTTGTTACACTTAAACATAAAACCTAGGTTATTTAAAATCCTATTCTACCTATTGACTTACTCGACTTGTTTCCTTTCGCTCCGTGCGGAGCATTGGGCATCCAAGTTCTTCACTTCCCTCCAAGTCTTTCCAACTTTCCTGGCCTCCTCTTTAATGGTGCGTTTCCAGATCTTCCTCGGTCTACCTCGTCTCCGAGCCCCTTTAGGATTCCAGTCCAGAGCTCCCCTTTCTACTGCATCATTCTGTTTCGGCAGAGTATGCCCAATCCAGCCCCATTTCCTCCGTTTAATTTTGACTTTTATAGGTTGTTGGTTAGCACTTTGCCACAGCTCTTAGTTTGGAATTATATCTGGCCATCGTATACCCAGAATTCGACGCAGACAACCATTGACGAATACTTAACGTTGGTGGCTAATATGATTGGTAACTTTCCATGTTTCACATGCATACAATAGGACAGCTTTCACATTGGTATTAAAAAGTCTGATTTTCGTCTTCCTGGATATGTTACGGTTTCTCCAGACTGGATAGAAAAAAAGGGCTCTACCTATTAAAAACCTAACCTATTATATGTTTTTGAAAACCTAAAATGACAATTTTGACAACCTAAGAATTGGGTCCCTACATATTACAAATCCAGGGGTGCCTACCTCAAACTTTGACTATAAACTACAGCTATATTTACAATTACTGAGACAAAAAGAACACACAGATTCACAGGGCTGACCACCTTGCCCCTAAGCTAAAGCAACAACAACGTGAAAACGTCATGTTTAGTTGATGCTTCCTTATTGGTGACAGAGTTTGTTTACCCCTGAACTGATAACGCCTACTTTAACACAAGTGCAGACCCAACTGTGTCAACATTCACACTGTACACTGAGTACAGTATATAAGAGTGAGAGTTGAACAGCAATGTCTGTTGTGTTTGACAAAATGCGCATTCTTTGTGTTACGGTTTTCGTCCTCTGCAGCGTGTATGCTGCGCGTGGCAAGTACAGTCATTTACAAAAAGAATAACACCATCATATTTTTTAAGATTCGTTCACATTTAAGGCCTTTGGAATTTTTATGGAATCACGATTAGCTTTATTTATCTTCATAAAAGGCGACTACACGGTGAGTTAGCCGTGGTCGTTACGGCATGACTGCTAGCAGTCGTTCACATCCAGGAGGCGAGGAGGTTCGAATCCCCCCGCCGGCAACCTTGAAGATGGTCTTCTGTGGTTTCCCATCTTCCTTCCAGGCAAATGCCGGGGTTGGTCCCTAACTATAGGCCACAGCCGCTACCTTCCAACTCCTTGTCCTTACATTCAAAAACTTTCCTCACCAGACAAAACTCCACATGCGACGGTACTTGTAGCTCACCCATTGGGTGTCCGCCTCGAAGCAGCTACAAAACTGGCGAGCCGAACATGTCCTCGGACACTCCCGGCACTAAAAGACATACGCTAAAAATCGTATTTAAAAATCAATAGTAGTAAGTAACCATAAATAGTCCTACGTACATAATAGATATACCCTCGGTTAATGTACGTTGACACCAGACCAGAGAGAATGTTGGTCAATTTCTTAATAAAATTCAGATTTAGTTCGGAATTTCATTTGGGCTTCTTAAGTCATCATGTGTCTTTCTAATCAGGATTACCATCATACAACATTAAAAAATTAGAACCACAATGATAAACCGCACGCATTATTTTCCACTAATTTCTGTTGATAAATGCACATATATATAACATGAAAACTACATTTTATACTCTTTAAAAGGATTATGAAGTTAATCTATTATATATAATCCAAAATTGACTCATCACCGCAGGGCTCAAACCACTAGACCTAGAAAGGTGAAATTTTGCATGTTGGTTGATCCGAGTATGTAGAGGCTCACTAAGAAACGGTTTTTGAAAATTCAATTTGTAAGTGACTTTTTTCGGCCCTTTGGCACTAAGCAAGGACAGTCGGTACAAAGATCGGATTTAGCTCATTTTAAGCCGCCAGATACGAGAAACAATACTCGGAGGTCCTGTAGGGACCCCGAAACACACTTTTTAAGTTCCTAAAATGAACGGTTTCGGAGATATTCCCAAATAACTGTGTTCCCTCTGAGAAACAGATCAACGTTACTATGGCAACCGATGCAATTTCGCAGACCGGGGATAGTTTTCTGGCAATATCTCGAAAACCGTTCGTTTTAGGGCCTTAAAACGCGGGGTTAGTAGAAGTGGAAATCTCGAACATTGCTCCTCGCATTGATATGCGTAAAATGAGATATATTTTATTTATAGAGGTGGTTTTTGGGGTCGGGTACGAGTGTGATTTTGAGTCTAATTTTATACTCTTTGAGCTGGTTATTGTGAGCGAGCTTTCGAATCTTTACGCTATTTTACAATGTTAAGATGCTTTCTATTTTGCACAGTATGCTATCATTTTTTTATAAATTTGTTTTTTGTTAACTAAATATTTCTGTTTGCCAATATTGATCTGCTCTTTTTCGTTTTTTACCGTGATCAGCAACCCATATATCTCAGACGAATGTGTCGTATTCTACCGGCTGTCACATTAAATTGTATTATTTCTTAATTACTGAGGAATTGGGCAAACTTATTTCAATAAAGTTGGTATTTTGTCTTTCACGGCCATTGAAACCCCGCACAAGGCACGCCTTATACCTGGAAAAGTTGCCGAGTTGGACTAATGGACTAATGGTGCAGCAGTAAAGAGGAGAATTGAAGCTTTTGAAATGTGGTGATACAGGAGAATGATGATCAGATGGGTAGATAGGGTAACAAATGAAGAGGTATTAAGACGAGTGGGAGAGGAGAGATGGTTCTGGCGACTGCTAATGAAGAGGAGAGATAGAAGGGTAGGACACATATTAGGAAACCCAGGAATAGCAAGCTTAGTTATGGATGGGAGGGTCGAGGACAAGAACTGTAGGGGTAAGCCAGGGTTAAACAGATTGCCTCGGATGTAGGGTGTGGTAGCTATGTAGAGACGAAACGATTAGCTCAGGAAAGGGAGACATGGAGGGCTGCATCAAACCAGTTAAAAAACTGAAGACTCAAACAACAACAACAATCAGGAATTTTAATTTCTTAGAGAGGCATGTGAGGCAAAAGGGTTGTTGGAGAATTTCAATCCCTGGGATGCAACACTGGAAGAGCCTGCATAATGTACATCAGCGGCCAAGGTGAGAGATATTTTACTATAGGTCTATTAATAGCGATATGTTAACGTTCAAATCATCAATACATATAGCAAAATTACACCCAGAATAGCTTAAGGAAGAATACTTTAAATTCCCCATATTCCGATAGATTTGCCATTCCAGTGCGCGAGAGTGCAGTTCCCTCTTCAAGCAATATTCATAATTTCTTTGACAAAGCGCAATGACACACACTTAACAGGAGCACGTGTACATTTAGACAAACTATTTTTTCCCATGGGCAACTGTATGTGGCGTGCTCGCGAGCATCCGGACAACAAAATCGTTATGTGTCAGCAGAAGATGGCAAAACCGAAAACGTAATTTTAAAATGTGTTAACATTATGTAACATCGAACCCTGCAGACTTTCACAACTCTATAAAATTCCCACTTTGATGCTCATATCAATACACTGTATGTATCAGAATATTCAGAATTAGAATGGACCCACCTGTAGCCGCGATTGCTATAATAGAATAGACCAATTATCAGCAATAATGCATCGTCCCCATTGTCTTGATCGCAGGCGAAGCCGCGGGTACCTGCTAGTATTACATATAAATGAAAATGTACATTCGATGAATTCATTATTATTATTACTGTATTATTATTAAACGGTATGGTGTAGCCTACATTTCACAAAAGTCAAACTCCTAAAACCAGACGCAGTTAGAAGATGTGATTGCGCCAAAATATTTTCATTTGTCTGAATAGTCCAGGAAAGAAAACTGCCTGAAAGTTGGGGGCTGGGGTTTCCTAAGCGTGGAATCAAGTGAGAACTGAGTCGTGCCAAGCCCGCAAACCACTAAAGTCAAGCGGTCTGCCACGCATCAGGTTACCAGATTACAAACTACTGTATAGGATAGGCTATATTGAGAGTGAGAGCGAAGGGTTAATATAACGGATTCCTCCGTATGCAAGTAGTTCAGTGTTCCGTAGTTACATGGGGCTTTATAAGGTTTCTTCAACGGAGTGTTCAGTAGTGTATTGAATTAGGTATATTCTGAAACACGGTCCTCTCCTTATTCAAAAAATGTATTGTTAATTCATAGAGGGGCTTTGCGACGTCTTGTCATGTAGTCCCGTGTATTTCGGTGTGTGTGTAGAATTTGTCTGATAACTTGTGTCACTATTTATTTATTTATTTATTTATTATTTATCGTATGGCTTTTAGTGCCGGGAGTGTCCGAGGACTTTTTCGGCTCGCCTGAGTCTGTAGCTGCTTCCAGCGGACACCCTTAGGGTGAGCAACAAGTTCCATTTAATTTCAAGTAGTTCCAACTTTCGCCATCAGATATCAATGATACCTAGTGGTGAACGTTGGAACTTTGATAGAGCGTTCCAGCGAAATCTAACCTAACAATTTAGCTTCACACAAGTTTAGTCTGTGGAAGGATCTTTTACATGCCATAAAACTATGACATGGGACCTACGGCTTTACTTCCCCTCCTACGGCAGGCATACTGAATGATTTTTAAGGCTCTTAAAAGATCTGACGACTTCGGCCGGGTTTGAACCCGCTCTCTTGGGTAACTTACAGCAGTTCAGCATACTACCAACTAGGCCACCGAAGCCGCTATGATGTCAGTACTAGTGTGTGTATTTGTAATTCAGTTGATTGGGAATGAGGCAGCCGTGGCCTTAATTTAGGAACCATCCCAGCATTCGAATGGAGTAGAAGTGGGGAAACCACTGAAAACCACTTCCAGGATGGCTGAGGTGGGAATAGAACACGCCTCTTCTCATTTTTGCTTCAAGAGGTTGAGTTCCAGCCCACATATCAGAATTAAAATTCTTGGCAGAACTGGAAATCGAACCCGGGCCTCCGCAGTGGCAACGAGGCGCTTTATTCTGAAAATCGTCGGACTGAAATGCTATTATTAATTTATGATATTTTTGTCTTCTAAAATCGTATTTGTATGAACATAAGTGATTCAAACCTACTGAGTAGCTAAATTGGTTTTCGTGCAAGGTTAGGGGCCAGGCTTTCTCTGGGCACGGATGACGACTGGGTATGAACCCCAAAGTTGACGTTCTATGAATGGCCATCGGTGGTTGAATTTTTCAATTCCAGGAAACCGCTGGGGATGGTACCTTATAATAGGCCACATTCTCTTTCTTCTCTCTGCCCAATACAATTTATACTCATTCACTCATATATCACAACTTCTCTGATCAGGTGGCCATCAGGACAGCATTCGGCCCCAAGAAGAACTATTTGCACATGCTGTAGATCATCTCATTCAGACTCCGTAAAATACTGTAAGAGATATATACAGTAACTGATTCACTTAATCAAGATATTCAGTTAGCTATTGCTGAGAGTGTTGCATATAATTTGGTAGACCGCTACACACCTTCGACTATCTTTTAGCAACATACTGATTTCTATCCTCAGGCTATGACTACAGTGACGTGCTGCACAAGTCCCTGCTGTTCTATCAGGCGCAGCGCTCTGGTAAGTTGTCCAACATGGACACACTGGTGTCGTGGCGCAAAGACTCGGCTCTCCAAGACAAGGGAAACAACGGCGAGGATCTCACTGGAGGATATTACGATGGTGAGTTCATCTCCATCATGGAGACAGCGCTGAGTCAATATGACCCCTCCGTGAATAAAATCCATATTTTGTAAATTAAAGGGGTGAGACACAGCTTTCCAGGTTGAAACAACACGTTATAGAAATACAGTAAAACTCGGCTTCATCGGAATTGAATTTTTTTACGTTAAACGTACAGTCGGTTTCCGGTTAATGGAGGTAGGCCTATGCTAAAATAATTAAACCATGAACATGCATATAATGGACATACTGAGAAAAAAATAAAATTGTGTAATCTCCTTTACATATTTTTGCTACTAATTAAGACAGTACCGGTACTGTACAATCAAAACTTACAATGAACGTGAAGACAAAGGTTTGTTGATTGACAGCTCATTGAAACGAGCATTGGGATAGGCTAAGGCAACAGGAACTATGAAATCGTACACTTTGACTGTGTAAGTTGGAGAACAAAAGGAGGAAGACCTATTTCCACATTCCTTGTTGGCTACAGAATCAACTGTTACAGAAGACAAGGTGGACTGATAAGTTTCTAACCACTGCATTCTGGAACTTGATTTATTTTGTTGAAATGTGTATTTTGATTCCCGTTGTCTGTGTAACACAGGTTCCGTTTAATGAAGTGAATTTAACTCGGTTTTCACCCCTAAGTTCACAGGACCGTCAAATATTTCCGTTTAAGACAAGTTTCCGTTTAATAAATGGTCCGTTGAAGGCAGGTTTTACTGTAATATTATTTTGACGAGCTAACTTTTAAGGTCTAATTTACAGGAATAATTATTGAAATATCCGCCCAGGTTAATTAATGCACGAAATTACAATTACCTGCCAGCTCGACTTTCCCTAAAACTATTTCTCTCAGACTTGTAATTTATGTAATGGTTTACTTCACGGATCTTTTATTTTTCCATTGATGATTATGATTTTTTGAGGGTTTGGTCTTATAATATCACCATCCACTCAGGACAGTACAGCTTTCATTAGACTTTCTACAGACCTTATTTTAATTAATAATTATTAGCCTATTTTCATTTTATGGAAAAATAGGCTTATGAGATCACCATTTGTCCGTGTGTGATTCATATATGTGTGTGTGTGTGTATGTGTGTCCCTAATAACTTCTAAACGTCTGGAGAGATTTCAATGGAACTCTGTAAGATCATAGCACCTTTCTAGCAGACCCCGACCGTGCCCTTCGAATTTTATTGTGTCTCACCAATCCAACATGGCGGCTGTGCGAAATATTTCACCAGCATTCAGTATCTCCGAAACTTTGTACGGTGATAAAGGGCACTACTAGACGTTCACCTATGATACTTTCAAAAATCTGGTGACTACAAAACCAACATGGCGGTCAAGCGAAGTTGAGACTTTTAAATAGACTTATCTCGTGATTTAACCATCCAAACGTAATGAAAATTGGTACAGCAAATGTTTATACACATTGTAATGCACTGGCGTCTAATTTAGTTCAATTGTTTACATAACCTCAAAATAGCGGTTGTGCGAATTATTTTACTGGCATTCTATATCTCCGAAACTATTACAGATATCACCGTGAAATTTTGTACGGTGATAAAGGGCACTGCTACAATTTTATCTATGTAACATTCAAAAACCTGTAAAGTAAAAAAAAAGAGCTCGTCGGCCAAGCGACGTTGAAACATTTTTAAAGACTTTTCTCGTGATTTAACCATCTGAGCGCAGTGAAATGAGTAGGGGAGTAAGGCGGTTTCCAACCAGTGACACGAACCACTCGGCTACGCTAAACTTTTATGTATATTTTGTGAAGCCATGGGCATGCGACATGTCGTTGGACTCGGTCTGACGTCCTCTTTCCTATGGTCGACTCGTTATATTTTTCAAAATAAAAAAAAAGTTTTTGAAAATAGGCGATAGTTTGAAAACCAAACATGGTAGAACGTTGAGCAATAGCTTAAACGAACGGTCTCTATGTCTTTGATTGTTATAATAAAACTTTTTTTTATTTTTTTATGTTTTTTTAACAGTCCAATTTTGAAATTCCTATATTTTGGAAACTAGGAATTTTACAAATAAGTTTGTTTGACATAAAAGAAAGGGCCACCCCCTCTAGGCCCCCCCCCCAAAAAAAAAATCTAGTCTCTAGGATAAAAACTTGACAGTAGGGCTAGAATGGGAGTTCTTCCTTACCCCCTACTTTCATATAAACTTTGTGTAGTTAAAAGGGACGTAAAACCAATAACATTATTATTACATATAAACTTTGCCGATATCTCCCGAACGAATGATCGGATTTTAACGAACGAGGTGTTTTTGGCGTTGGGGTGACGTCCTCTTTGCTAAGAATGTGTGTTGGTATTTTTTTTTTATTGAAAATTTTTGTTTTTGACATTGGCGCTATTTTGGACACGGTAAATTTTAGAAAAAAAAAGTTTGTTTGACGTTAATGAAAGGTGTCTATGACCTCCAGGTGAACAGCAAGTTTCAAGGGTGTAGGAGGGGAATAAAAGATAGCCTACTTTCTGGCAAACATTGGCGATAATTGGCGAACGGATGGTCAGATTTTAACAAATGAGGTGTCGTTGGACTCGAGCTGACGGGCGCTTTTCTCTGGACCATGTGTTATATTTTTTAGTTTTTTGAAAAATTTGTTTTTAAAAGTAGGTGATTGTTCGAAAACCAAACATTCTAAAAAGTGTTATATGGACTTAAAAGAATGGCCTGTATGTCCTTTATTCTTTATAATAGCACTTTTTTATTTTTTAAATTTTTTGAAAATAGTTCATTTTTGAAATTTTTATATTTTGGAACCGGTAAAGTTGACAAAAAAGTTTGTTTAACATGAATGGTTGATATTTACCCCCACTACCAGGAAAATAAATGTCAAGTAATGTGCCCATTTAGCAAGAAATATGCCAATCACAGTATACCAGCGTAGCTCAATTCGGGATTTCGGGGCAGCGGTAAGTTCCCCCACTCTGTGACTCACATATTTTGGATTAATTAGAGGATACACTTGCAAAAATAACAACAAAATCAACTCCTATTTAAACAAATTTAATTAATAAAATTAATGGCGCTACAAACATTTTAATAATTTAATTACTGACCCAAATATCAACTGCTTGTTCCAAATGAACAAGGGATTACAAAATAAAATAAACAAATATTGTATAAAAAACCTGTGGTTTCCACATAAACCATCAATTCTTACTTAATCTCACTTCCATAAAGCACTAACATTAAGTTTACATAATTCCGAGCTCTTTGGCTCCATGCATTTACATTATTACGGTGTCATTCTTGTACACTTCAAACACTAGCTTTTATATTTTCTTATTTCTCAAAAACAAATATATAATTATATTTAAAATCTATGTTAATTATCTAATTCAATGTTTTTGGGCATGTCCACACATTCAGTTGTTATCATCTCTCTTTATTTCACAAATATATTAAGGTAATCAGAAAATCAATTGTGTACTCCAGAGCGTGAAGGTACTTGACACAGTCAAAAAACTATAGTTACTCCCGAACTCAGTTGCCTTCAATCAACTCGTGGAATCCCACGTCCATACATTATTACAATAGGGATTGTTATTTATCTCTTATGTCTTAATAGACCATTATCATATAAGAAACTACGATCTGAACCGGCAAACGAAATATCCATCTTTAAGGACCTCGGTTCAACGCCCGGGTCGTTTACAACTTTAAACACTCCTGGTGTATTTATTTCTCTTTACAACAGCTTACGAGACGGTCTCTGTTCCTTCTCGCTTTAAGAAAGCTAGTCTCTACTACTGGGGTGCGATTTATGACACGTTAGGGTGGCGGCGACATCCTGTCTGACCCAACATTAGTAGTTTATTTTCAAGGCTTTCAAAACAAACCTTTCCATTCTATCCAGTTCTGGGGAGACCGGGCTTTATTGTACCGTATACATTCAAACAACATTCTTTGGTTCAAGACCATTTTCATATCCTTGGCATTTATTAATTATGAGAGGGTCCTCATTGATTGGGAAGATTAAATACACATACGACGACGGAGAATTTCAGGGGCTTTTATCATAAGAAGATCCTGCATTCGAATCTCTTCAGGTGCCTCGGGAACCAATCCCGTACAGAGGGCTTATTACAAAATGCGATTTAGAGTCGGCCGTGGCCCAATGACATACGCTCAATAATACCATATATTAGCTCCCTTTTTAAATACATACACAATGCCTCGTGATACTAATGTCACAAATAGAGGACTTACACAATTATCAATTCACTGCAATCAACTACCCTCCATAAGTAATGTACCAAGTATTTAACCACTACGCGTTCCTAGCGTGACACTTTAATATTATATTTGCGCTCATTATGCGCTATGCATTATTTTAAGCCGAAATGTCTTCCCAAGAACTGGTAAATCTCTTTAGTAACAATTCATATTATTTTAATTCCCATATTAATCTTTCCATGGTCGATAAATCGCTCCCTGTTTTAAAATATTCCATTGAACCTCATTTCTTACACATACGTTAAGGCTTAACGTTCTTATGTTCATATCAATTTATTTGATTTTTATTTAACATTTCCATATTTAATTATTATTATTATTATCTTTATTCTTTATACAAGCTCAAAAGCTATTTCTTTCATATCTCAACTTTACTTTATTTCAATGTCTTTTATGATAATTAATGATATTTCGCTTGCTCTTATGACATTTGTTAAATACATTCACCCTTTATTCACATATTTCCTCTACGGGAATTATTCTTTACATAATTATTCATAATTTCTCTATTTATTTTATTATTATTGTTCAGACCGTGTTCTTGATTATTCAGTATTTATTCATTAAAACACATCCCTTTCACTCAAAAACTCCGGTGAGTTGGTACACAATCAATCTCTGACACCAAAATAAAAATGAATTTAGTACTCACATATTTTCCAGATCATCCCATGATCTTAAATCTGGTGCGGTGTTTCATTTTTAGGGCCCACTTTGAACTTTTTACACCATATTGAAGGTATTCATCTTACGTAAAAACACTTTTTGACCTATATCTAGAACACTTAATATTGACGACATTTTTATATACTGGTGTGTCCCTTTTGAACACATAATAACACTAAAAATATTATTTAACACACAATCTTGATTATTTTACACTTCACAATTTCTCGATCACTAGGCCGTATTTCTGAGCCTATCACACGTGATCTTCTTAAATTCCCGTTTCCAAGGGTGAAATTTATCCGATGTCGGCTTCCTATTCTGAAGAATGCGAAAGTCCCGAAACATCTACTGTTCCCTGGAGTTCAATTCTGCTATTCCTATCCTGGATAACTGGCTATTTATCTAGCTTGAACGGCTTCTCTGTAGATCTGTCTATTGATCCTAACGAGAGTCTATATGGATCGAGGTCTCCTCTAAGACCTATAGATTTAGTTTCTAGCAGCTAGCACTTCTCGATTCTAGTACTATTAGAATTGTTCGCCTGCTTTCTGGAGCTAATGTTTATAGTCTCCTATCCTATTTATTTGAACTGTTTTAACACTCCTACGTTCGAACCTTATTCTGTTCTTCCTTTTTATGTTTCTTCAATTTAAATAACAGTTTATCTGCCTGGTACGATACTTCCGTACGTTATGATCTATTCGTTCGTACATTTAACGACCTATCGCCTTTAAGTCCGACGTTCGCAGCCTGCTCTGACTATATCTTGCGAATTTTCACTTTAACTTGTATACAGTCGGGCCTAAATCCTATAATTAGGATTTTCCTAATACTTCACTACGGCGATACTTTAAAATTTCGTCTTGACTGCTCCTTATGGAGGTAAGCAAGTCGTTACTACTGTGACGCCTGTGGCTATCGGATCTTACTTCTGCGATGTTAAACAGCGTTTCTCCCCTCAAGGAGTACTGGTAGCTGTTATCGATGTAACGCAGAGTTACGTCCCCTCACGGACTGTCGGAATGACTATTTCTACGTCGTGGAGCAGCACTTCCCCTCACGGAATGCTCGTAGGACTGCATGCGATGTGACACAGTGACGTGCCCTCTGGCTGTCTGAATACTGCATTCGGTGCTTATACTTGGTGCACAGTATGATCTCCCCTGAGATTCATACGTTTGAAGACTTTGATGTAGCATCTCCGGTCACGGAGTGCTCGTTGTAACTGCTTGTGCGGTGCGACACAGTGACGTGCCCTCTGACTGTCTGAATACTGCATGATTGGCTTGGAAACGCCCGAAGCTTTATACTGTTTTACTACAAAAAAATAAGACTCAAGCCTTTCCTGTGGTCAACTTCTAAAATAATGGTGCCACAAATATAAAAATTATACCTTCCGAAAGCTCGTCTTCTCAATGTCACATGATCTTATTGCACCTAAGAATCGATCGTGCAATTCGGAGATATTAATTAATTTCTCGTCCTCAATTGTGTGGGTGTTGCATTCTTTTTGCTCTCTCCCCTCCACAGAGGCTTAGGTAATTCCCCTATGACGTCGTCTTACGTCGGCAGTTTATTTCTGCACAATTATTACATGGTTTCTCTATACTGAAAAATCTCTCATTCAAAATGATTCACTGTACTGTGCTTGTTTACTCATTATTATGCTCGTAAACGTGTTAATTTTAATTATTCCTCTTCTGGTGCATATGCGGCGTTGTCAAATTCCAGCAACGTCAGCTCGAATTCCGATTCAGGCTTCTCTTTCTATCACGGTGGAAAATTCCACTCAGTTATTAATACTCGTGACCGGCCCTCTCTGAAATGTCGAGTGGGGTGATCTCATCTAAGGAGCATCTGTCCCTAGTCGCTTGCACAATGTTAAGCTATATTCCTGGCTTAAAATCTCTCTCCGTTCCTTTAAGAAACTATACTTTTCTTTCATTTCTTCCTTAAGGACATGGATTCGACCGTCATGGACCCTATAGCCCATGGGTTCAGTAACTAGGACAAAAACAGTGCATTTTGAAACTCGAATTTATTTTTTAAAATTAAGAGTGTTTGTAGAGAGAGCCGGTAGCGCTGGACATGTGTTACAACGAGGCTATGACTAGCCATGGTGAATACAGGAAATGGCTATTTCGAGAGGCAGCAGGGCGAGGGAGCGCTTTCTGATATTATGTTTTGACGAACGAATGAAGGCGAATATTTTCAAAAAATCCCTCATCGTGATCTTTAAAACATGTTAGTAAACGGGTCGTGGGTAACATGACAAATGATAATAATTGTATGAGTTGAATGAAAGCGGGAAACGTTTGATAGTTGTCATTAAGAACTTTAAGAACTTGCTTTGTATGTATGTCTGACTGGCAGCCAAGAAAGAAAAATCCGCTTGAGGCTGGCTAGCCGGCTAAGAGAATGGAATGTAAGCGAGAGCTGACAACACTGCTGTCATATGATAACAGGTTGGAACAATGTGGGAACTCTGTAACAGAGATAATATTTCACATCCTGTCATCCAGGCCCCGAGCAGCTGCAGCAGCAGGCAGGGCCCCGCAGAGCGGAAAGGGGAGAGAGGGGAAAGGGTGAACACAAAGAGAGAACAGGAAATCACGTGACCACTGCAGAGCGCTGAGGGGGCGGGGCCAGAGGTGCGGGGAGAGGTGAGGGGCGGAGTGGAGAACCCATGACAGCCAATAGCTGAACGAGTTTTATGTCAACATGGGGTGAAGGAGTGAGACGCAGGTGTGGAAAGAGAAAGAGAAACATGTATGGACAGGCACGAAGCGCGGAGCGCCGTACCCAGAGCTCTAGTACAACATGATTCAATAAAATAAATAAATAAATAAATAAATAAATAAATAAATAAATAAATAAATAAATAAATAAATAAATAAATACATAAATAAATAAATAAATAAATAAATAAATAAATAAATAAATAAAATGTACACAGGTTCACACAACATGTAATTTATTTATCCAAGAATTAAACATATAGTTAAAACCTAACCATTTGACATATAGTTTGTTTCCTTTTTGTTTCCACTCTTTTTCCACAAGCTAATGTTTAGGAAACGCTGTTTTCTGAAGTTCATGGAGATAAAATCTACATTTTATGGGTTGGTGGTTGAAGTCCTGGAGTAATAGGTGACTGGACTGTCCAAGTTGACTTGAATTCGAAATAGTTCAGTCCCCCACTGAGGTGTGTAGCCCTTGTTGAAGGCAGACTTAAATTTGCTCAAACGAAAAAAATCCCCAATTTTCAGTCTGTGATGTTTAGGGTCTGCTGTTTTTATGGGGTTAAACAGTTTATCCAGTCGCTGAATATTTTTGGTCACGAGACGTGGCTTGGTACCAATCGTTCTATGTTTGGTGTCATTGTAACGTGACACTAGTTCTGGTAACATGTCCAACCAGCGATAAGTGCCCTGAGCGGTAAACGCTTTCCACATATGGGTTTTCAATGTTCGGTTAAACCGCTCGACCTCGCTGGCTTTGAGATTGCTGAACGTGATGTAATGGTGAATATCCTTAGATTTGAGAAAACTAGAGAAATCCTTGTTGAAAAAGTCTTTCCCCTGGTCAGTTTGTAGTAACTAAGGTTGGCGTTTGGATTGTTGAATAATATGTTGAAAGGCCTTGGTGACTAGTGGACCAGACTTGCGACGCACAGGTTCAACAAAGGCCATTTAGGAATAGACATCAATGACGGTAAACATATAGCGTACACCGTCGTTAACGCCAGCATAGGGTATCATTTCAACCAAGTCAACCTGCCAAAGTTCATCCACACCTCGTGAAATCACCTTGAGTCGTGGATAGTGACGCCTATCTGGGCGATGCAACTCGTGAGCAATACCCATTTTAATGGGTGAGGGCTTAAACAATAATTTTGGCATTTCGAAGTTCTTGTTCAATTTCTTGAATTTCCCAATCGTGACCGGTATGGCCGGCCTGACGTGAAGCATGCAACAGCTGTAGCCACTGGACAAGCTTATTGGGATTGTGTCAGTAGGTAACATCCAGAAGGGGTTTTTATGTTTTAAAAGTCACTCCCGAAGCGGAAGCTTTACGACGACCACTTTGACTGGTGGGAAATATTTTTGCAATGATGGTTTTATATTTTTGAGATATATTGGCATTCACTTGTTGAGTGGGATCATACTGTCTTTTGTGGGCATGGGTATCCAATAAAATGGATTTATATTTGCCAAGATCCTCTGGTGTATAATCATGGTAAGAGGGTGTTCGGGAGAAAGAGCAGCTTTAACAGTCCTGGCGTTAATTTATAATTGATGTTCTTAATGACAGCATTAGTACGAGCAAATTTAATCAATGAATCACCAATTTTAAAACTATCATCTTCATAGCGAACACCATACGAGGTATCTGGGTTTCCAATAAATAGATCGACGAAATAGGGTTCCAGGGTTGATCCATAATATTTTATTAAAATGTTTTTCAGTTGAGCTTTATGTTGAGGGGTGGCCAAGAGTTGTGAAAACAGAGACGATCTGGAAGGGCAAGGTGTTTGGACCATGACCAAGAATTTCTTTTTTCTTAAAAACTCTGCAAGGGGTGATGCCTTTTTTTTTAGGCGCAAACACTTGTTCATCGTAATCCTCAACTTCGCTTACACTAGACAAATCTTCCTGTTCTTGTTCCTCATCCTCTTCCTCAGGGTCCTCATGCAGCGTCTGAGTGGCATTTGAAACGGTGGGTAGCGTTTCAGATGGCTTGAAAGAGGGGTTCAACATGGCTTTTAGAGCAGGTGCTAAATGTTGTTGAATAAATAAAGCATGATCCGCACGTGATCGTTTCAATTGACGAAACTTTTGACGAATAGTATTTTTTGCTCTAATAATATGCTTTTTTCAATTGACTCTCTGCTAACGCCATGGTGTCTTGACAAATGACTTGACTGGGAATGAGACTGTGCCTTAAATAGCAATAAAATGATTAATCCCTAAGCGATACCGTCCTTGGTTGAGTTCACTTTGTTTGTCAATAACTAAACAGGCATGACGTTGAGTGCTCCAGCACTTGGCACACAATTCTGTTAACATTTGAAAGGTCATATCCGGATTCACATGTTCATTGTCAATGTGACGACTGTTCCTCTCGTCCTGGCGAAATAAAACAATGACATTGGCATTGTCACGAATCAACTGTTTGGACAGTTTAGAATACGTTTGTCCAATATAGAAGCAATCGATATGTTTGTGTCGACCCATGCTGAAATAGCTTTGAATGATGCCTTGACGTTCAGTGGATACATCATAGAAAATCATGAGTGAATCGGGCTTTACCTCATCTGGTGAAATAACATTTTCTTGCATGGAAAATGTGAAATAACCCATATTCTCATTTTGTAATCCAGACATGACTTGATCCAGAAACACGTAGAGGGGTTGGTAGAGAGATTTTGCAAAAATATAAATATTTTGAAAACACAGACCATTGGGCGCTGTGATGAGTGTTAGCAAAAGATTGGTATTTCCACAGCCGGAAGGCCCCACAATGATGCAGCAAATGGAAAAAGGAAACAGTGAACCATGGCGTTGTTCATGTGATGTGAGACAGAGATGGGAAACCATGTCCCCCACGGGGAATGACTCTTGCTGCTTTAAAACCTTCATTTCAACTAAGGCTTAGACAGGCTAGCAGGCTGTCTATATACAGGATACCGAGCCTTGTCATAGAAGCAGTAGACTGGCACTACAGGTTGATGATGGATGTCTTTGGACGTGCGTTGATGGCCAAAGCTAGGTCTGTCCCCATACATGATCCTAAACAAGGAACTGATCCTGCAAATAAACACTATGTGGATAGGTCAGCAGTGCCACGCATAAAACAGGGAGATTATGACTTTAAGGGAAAGCGGTTAACCCATGTAAAACATCCACAAGTGTCTACAGACGTTACTACGAAAAAGTATGTGGATAACAAAGTGTATGAGTTTTATGATAAAGTGCCTCACCTTACAGTGAATGGGTATAGCGCTATTCACCATCGTATTATTCACGTGGAAGACCCACAAGACTAAGACGATGTCTGCACCAAGCGTTACGTGACCTATGAAATGAAAAGGCTTTATAAATTTATCCCATTTGTATTTTTAGTGTATCTGACAAATGAAAAAACTGTGAATGACAGAAACCATTTACCGCTAGTCCATGATCAGCACTTGACCTATGTGCTTGCTTCGGGTTTAAGCCACTATCGATTACACTATGACGGAACCATTCACATGAAATATATCATACCAGATGAGAACCATTTACAAATAAAGATAAATGGTCATAGGATGTTGGTCCATAACCATGAAATGGTCAATGCAGGTGACGAATTATCCTTTCATCTCATGTTGACAGCCATGAAATAACAATCTGACGTTAGTTGTGATTTAAACTTTCTTGTGAAAGGTTGTTGGTCATTATCATGGTGAAACAAAGGTATGTGGTGAGAAAGACTAAAAATAAGACCCTGTCCTTGTCGTCAAAGACTGGGCTTAAGACATTCGTGGACAAGACATAGCGAAAGAAAAAAAAAGGAAAAAATAATGTATTGATCATAAGGAAAGCCCTTCGAGCAGCACAGAGACGTGTTATTCCAAAACGTCAGCGACAGGGTTCAAAACAAGGGCGAGTGATCCCCTTCCCCAAACGAGCGGGATTTTTACCTGCTTTATTTGCCGGTCTGGCTGTTCTGGGTTCACTTTTGGGCGGTGCCAGTGCAGTGACGAAAACCATTAAAGCCGCGCAGCAGGGCAAGCAACAACTAAAAGAAATTCAGCGACATAATGAAACGATGGAAACGATTGCTATGGGGGCTAGACATGCCAATTTAAAGCCAGCCTTTTATCAACAAGGATTTGGGATTCACCATATCGAAATATAAAAAAAAGTAACCTCAGCCATAGCAAGACATGCCCTGACGCATCAACAAGTAGAAAGCTATGCAAAACAACTATAGCTTTCTCATTTTCGAGGTGTGTTTATGCGAAATCAATTACCACCACGACCCTGGAAACAGGAATGCGCTGTTGTCAATTTGGATGATCACCGAGGACCAGGAACGCATTATGTAGCTTATGTCAAAGAGGGATCCACCGTATGGTACTTTGACAGTTTTGGGAATTTGTCCCCGCCCATGGAACTTGTGACCTATTTTGGAAACAGGATCAAGATATATTATAATGTGAAACGTGAGCAAACGTTTAACAGCCAACAGTGTGGACGTTTGAGTTGTTTTTTTATATAAGACGCAGCATAAGAAAAAACGTTCACAGTATGTTGGCAGAAAGTAAAACGTTTACACTGCATGGACGTGGACCTGAAGTCAGCCTAGACTTTTACCCGCCCATCGTATTGAGTGTGAGACCTTATGGTTTAGGACTTGTTTCACTTGAAACGTACAATCGAATATACAACATACGTGAAAATGTGAACAACAAGTTTTACTATGATGATTGTGTGCTCACCATGAACTCTGGTGGATATACGATCGATGATATTTATGAACACATTTATGTGGTGTTGATCAATGAATATGGTTTAAAGTCATTTCTCGATGGAACGCGCAAGTAGGAACTTGTAGGAAATACCAACACTCATCGCTGCAGTATTTTCTCCACATTCAAAATTGACTTTAAAACACGCCCCGATTCTATTGGTCCATTACTAGGATTTAAACCACGTGTGTTGGAGCCCAACAAAAAAACATGAATCAGACCATGAAGTAAAATTCATTAAGGACCATCATGTGTCGGTGACGTGTAATATTATTAGCCAAGTGTACACCAATCAAGAACCATCGCATTCGCTTTATGACTTTATTGTGACATCGCCCAATGGGTATATTATTCGTGAAAACCCTCCAGTGGTGCTTTTTCATTCTGTGGCTGTCGATGGTATTAGTAAAATAACATTAAGACTGATCAATAGAGAGCAACAACTCATTCAACTAGATTCTACCACACCAGTGACCTACAAGTTGGTGCAAAGGCCACTAAGAAGTTTGTGTATAAAGCAACAACACCGTCTAGTAATGGTGTTAGTTGTTTTCCACGTGAATACACGTTAACATCTCAAGACAAGCAGATTTTTCAGCATTTGTGTTACCACGTAAACCTCCATAATGAATTCTATCCTAGAGGTAGCGAACCACAACGAGGAGCAACCAGGAGTGGTAAGAATTGATCTCCATTCCCATCAAGCTCAAATACCTGGACTCAATAACAATGATGAAATTCAATTTGTTATCAACAACCAAGATATTTACACCCTACCGCATGAAAGTGTCATTCAGATTGAAGGTAGGCTCTCCAAAGGCGATGGCCCTACACCCACCACATCCGAGTTAGCCAACCATGCTTTTGCCTTTCTGTTTTCTGAAGTGCGATATGTCATTAACGATATCGTGGCGGATAGCACTCGAAATGTGGGTATTTCCAGTGTCATGAAACTATACCCCTCTTATAGTGAGGAAGAAGGTAAAACACTTTGCATGGCAGGTTGGTGCCCTGACACGACCAATGACTGGATGGTACACACCGATGGGACCTATACTGGATATTTACCTCTTAAACTGATTTTAGGCTTTGCCGAAGATCACCAGCGCATTGTGGTCAACGCAAGGCAAGTGCTTTATTTGGTGAGAGACAGGAGTGGTAATAGTGCATTCAAGGGAGCCGACAATGCTCCCATAGATTCAAAAATTCAACTACAACGCTTGCTATGGAAAGTGCCCCATGTGACCCATGACGATAGCCAAAAACTGGACATATTCCAAATGGTAAAAGGAGATATGCTCTACCCATGGAATTTAGAAGCTGGGCGCTCCATGAGTATCCGCTATTGCCCACCACCAACAACACAGTTGTTCTGAAAAAACAGCCCGCTATACAGAGAGATCTCTCTACATGATCGTGGGTTTTCAAACGAATCGCAAGTATCAACAAACCAAAGATGCCACACAATTTGATCACCTGCAATTGAGAAATGTATGAATTTTCCTCAACGGAGCTGTGTTTCCCTATGAAGGACTGGATTTAGATTTTTCAAAAAATAAGTTTTGACCCCTGTACGACTTGTTTTCTAAATTCCGATGGTCGTATTATCAAAAAGAGAACAGCCCCATGCTGCTACTCCAAGCGTTTAAGGCAAGGGCGCCACTGATTGTCTTTGACTGTTCTTACCTGGAAGAGTCTGTCAAGCCATCCACTATTGACATCCGACTAGATTTTGAAACGCATGACAATATACCAGCCAATACGACGGCCTACTGTTTGATTATTCATCATAAACAAGTCAACTATAATCCACTGTCCAACCAAGTGACGAGTGCATAAATAACAAGTCAACCCACTTCAAGCCGCTCAGTCATGCCTTGCTTTAAAGCCTCAAGAGACGTCACATCCATGAATTTGAAGAGGAACAACGTTTCAAGACTTTTGCAACGTTGCCGGTGCCTTTCATAAACCTTCAAGCCTTGGCGGCTGCTGGCTTCTATTATTTAAAAACAAGAGATGAAATGAAATGTGCCTTTTGTCCCATCATCATAGACAATGGCAAGAGAGCGATGAACCCATGCAGGAACATCAGCGCTGGTCACCTGGCTGCCCCTACATGTACAGAATGGAGGTGGGAAATATACTCTGTCATTCAAGCTATCCCTCACTCGTGCCTCTGGGTGATGAAAAAACATGTTACGATACGAGTGGACTGTATGGTGTCAACGGTGCATCGGTGAACAGCTCACCATCAAAAACGCCTAGTTTAGAGACATTGGGACATAATCGGTGTTATGGACGTTACAAACACTAGAAACTCTATTGTTGTATCAGTAGGTATCGTCCTTATCCCAAAATGACAAAAGCCTGTAAGACGTGTTATGATAATAAAATGATGTAATTCTTAATTCTTATTTTTTCATGTCCCCCTGTCCTACCCTAACTTCAATTTTTTTTTCAAACTTGCATGGCAGGTAAGTCCATGTCATGGGTACATTTTAGTGGCCAATGGTCAGTCAGCCGTCAGTTGAACTTGGTCCAGGCAAGCGTCAACATGTTGCGTACACCCATTGTGGATTGCCAAGGGTTTAAAATTGGTGACACAAAATTTATATTTAAACAAGTGGCCATAATCGATTGTACCACCTTTTGGATATCGCAAGCTACGCATTTGCTATTTAAACCGCCCCATGCTTTTGATTTGTTGTGTGAAAAAGATCGTAAACAAACCGAGTGGATTGAAAATCATAGGCAACTAGACTGGAATCAAGGAACCATTTCCTATAAATATTTGGACATGGTGATGAAAGCGCACTTGTCCTCGGCCAATGTGGTATTTGTGAAAGGTAATGAAAAACGTGAATGGTTGCAACCATTTTTGGCGTCTTACTGTCAATGTATCTACCTCGTGAACTTGGGCTGCCCTTCCCTGCAAACGCTCATGGATACTTGTCTCTGCGGCAACATTACCCATACAACCCTAGCCCATGTGTGGCATCTCTTTCATTGGTTAACCACCCATGCCTGCTGGGAGTTGTTGAACAAAATTAAAAATCAAGATTTACCTGTGAATGACGCCAGTGAGATTTCTACAAGCAACGTGTAAACATCTACAGCACGTGATACCATGGATAAAGGCAATGCTACGGACAAAACCATCGGCAAGTTCTTTGTGTGCAAAAAATAGACAGTTTTACCGAAGAGGAACTCTTAGCGCTGCCCAAGTCGTTCATTTATTATGTGGCCGCCAATGCGGTGAATGAAATCTGGCAACATGTACCTAAATCATGGACTCACTACCCTGTGTTGAGTGAATTGCAACCATGTACGGATTACGATCATCACAAGCAAGTGGTCATGGCAAAAATACCCTCTATGCGTCAGTGCGCGACTTGTCAGCTACAGGAACTGTATCACGGTAATAAAAGTCCGTGTAAAGACTTTGTTGAATCATTCCACGGGTGTCATGGCGAGAAAAAGAAACAACAACAACAACCACAAACATCGTCCACAGAGAAGGAGGAAGACCAAACCTTTTCACCATCCATGGAAAAGGATATGCCGGACCTGTACTGGCAATGGCGTCATTGACAAAGTAATTCAATTCTTACCTTTTGAAATCCATCTTCCATGTTATCGTTTTTATGGCCCTGGAACTCATCTTGAAAAACGTTTGCATTGTGGTGATGAATCCATTAATATTTTGGATCAAGCATGCAATGAACCTGACCTTTCTTATCGCCATAGTCACCCTGGTTTAAGACATGTGGCAGATAAATTGTTATTTAAAAAAGCTAAACAACGTTTCACATCCTGTGATGCCTCAGTGAGTGAAAGGATGGCAGCCCTGATTGTGATGAGTGCTATGAAAGGAAAGTTGATGATTCGTGGACATGAGCATTAAGGAATTGAGGAATGAGGAATTGGGATGTGTTTGTAATGTATTTTCTTCTGTCAATCCACTATGGCTATGAAATAAAAACGAAGGTTTATCAGAACACGATGTTTTTTAAAATTTAAAACAAGATGTTCAGTAAAGAACATATAGCTTACTTTCTCCTAAATGCATGGGTATTGTTATAACTCTTTGTCCTTTTCAAGGAGTATAATTGAATGTTGTTTGTAGTAGTTTGTTGAAATACAACGTGCTATAGGGATATTAAACATGAATAGGAGGTGCCCTTTGCTAGTGCTACCCATGTAAAAAAATTCATTCAATTGGGTTTCACCGTGTTTGAATTGATATGGGGAATGGATTTGCACACATACATGGCCGCTATTTGCAAACTATTGGGCTGATGACCTTGTAGTCAGTCATAAGATGCTTTCCACAAAAAGGCATGATGTTGCAAAATCTGTTAGAGATCAAATTATTAGGATGGTCGTAATTTGATTTAAGCTTTTAACATTTGGGTGGCCGTCATTCCATTTCCGTCAAGAGGGCGGCGATATAAAACATGACACTGAGGTGCCCTTTGCTAGTGCTACCTCTGTACCAAATTTCGTTCAATTCGGTTTCACCGTGTTTGAATTGATAGGGGGAATCAATTTGCACACATATTTGGCCACTATCTGCAAGCTATTGGGCTGATGATCTAGCAGTTTGGTCAGAATATGCTTCCCACATAAAGATATGTTGTTGCAAAATTTGGTAGAGATTAGATTATTAGGTTGGTCGTAATTACATTTTAACTTTTAACATTTGGGTGGCCGCGATTACGTTTCCGTCAAGATGGCGGTGATATAAAACATGTCACTGAGGTGCCCTTTGCTAGTGCTACCTCTGTACCAAATTTCGTTCCATTCGGTTTCACCGTGTTCGAATTGATAAGGGGAATCGATTTTCACACAAAGATGGCCGCCATCCACAAAATATTAGGCTAATGACCTATTAGTTAGGTCAAAGGATGCTCCCTCCATAAAGGTATGTTTTTGCAAAATTTGGTAGAGATCGGATGATTAGGTTAATCGTAATTTGATTTAAGCTTTGAACATTTGTGTGGGCGCCATTACGTTTCTGTCAAGATGACGGCGATATTAAACATGACACTGATGTGCCCTTTGCACATTTGTACCAAATTTCGTTCCATTAGGTTTTACCGTGTTTGAATTAATATGGGGAATCGATTTTGACACAAAGATGACCGCCATCCGCAAACTATTAAGCTAATGACCCATTAATTTGTCAAAGGATGCTTTATCCATACAGGTATGTTGTTGCAAAATTTGGTAGAGATCGGATGATTATGTTAGTCGTAATTTGATTTTAGCTTTGAACATTTGTGTGGCCGCCATTACGTTACCGTCAAGATGGCGACGATATAAAACATGACACTGAGGTGCCCTTTTGCTGGTACTACCTCTGTACCAAATTTCGTTCCATTCGGTTTCACCGTGTTCGAATTAATAGGGACAAACGATTTTCACACAAAGATGGCCGCCGTCCGCAAACTATTAGGCTGATTACCTATTAGTTTGGTCAAAGGCTGCTCCCCCCATAAAGGTATGTTGTTGCAAAATTTGGTAGAGATCGGATGATCAGGTTAGTCGTAATTAGATTTAAGCTTTGAACATTTGTGTGGCCGCCATTATGTTTCCGTTAAGATGGCGGCGATATAAAACATGACACTGAGGTGTCCTTTGCTAGTGCTACCTTTGTACTAAATTTTGTTCAATTCGCGTTCACCGTGTTCGAATTGATAGCGGGGACACACATTCAGAGTACACACACTCACACACACACACACAGACTCACAAACACACATACACACACACAGACAGACACACTTTTTTCGCCCTGTGTTGATCTCATTAGTCTACTTTCATTTTTTTGCAAAAATCGAAAGTATGCTAAAAATCATGATGTTGATGGGCTGATTTTTCATTTTTACATTTCAGACATGATGTATTCACACATTTGCCATTTTAATTTACAGTATTTTAAAAATGTTTGTTTCAAGTTTTGTTTTTTTAATGATATGGATTTTTCATGTTGTTGATTACACTTTTTAAACAATGCCCGTTTGAAGTTTTGGAATTTTCATATTTTACACATGGCCATTTCCAGTTTTTAAAAATGTCCGTTTTAAGTGTTGCGTTTTTGGTGATATCGAAACATGGATTTTCCAATTTGCTGTTTTGACATTTTTCCATTCGGTGTATGTTGAACGTTGAGATTTGTCAATGATGTTGATGCAAGTGCTTGACCATGATAATGCTGCAGTGAGTTTATGGGACTGCGGAAATGTCGAGGTCTACGACTACTGCAGGTAAGACTGTTTTTACAAAAATAATGTCTATTGACCGCTACATTTCAAAGAAAATAAACCTATTAAAAACGAAATGACTACATAAGTGACAATTTCACCCACCCACCCTACCTCACCGTGTTTGCTCTGTCATACATACATACCAGCTTTCTCTCTACTCATACATTCACATCAGTCTTTGGGAACAAACACTACCATTTTATTTTTTCCCAAAAGCACATTCGCGACATGCACACTTATCCCAAAAGAACTTTTCATTATAAATTTACCATTTTACCATTACAAAAAATATAATTAAAGTTACTAAAAAATACTATTATTCATTGAATATTTACACAAAAAAGAATACTTTTGTACAGCTTTAAAAAATCAAACTATTTACCAATCAAAAAATTTAAAAAGTAAGGTTGCATAGAATTTTTTAAGGAGCAATAGGTCCAAGTGGGTTACCACTATTTACAAAATATACTATTTACAATGACAAAAAACAATATTTACAAAATACTAAATCTACGAGTTACAAAAATATGGCATGTCCCTAAACGAACATACAGAAAATTCACACTTCCTCCTCCTTGCGATCATAACCCCAGGGCAGGCTGGTGAGCAGGTCAACAGCTCACACACGTTTGTTATCCATAGAGGCGAGGGTGTGTTTTCTCTGTTCCACAAGATACAAATGATGGTTGCTGGATTGTATCCTGCATAGCTTTGCCAGTGCGTAAAACCGCCAGGTAGTCATCTATACGTAGCGATTTTACCACTGCCTTACCTACATCTTTTGCTCTTTTGGCTTCCTTACAGTCTAGTGTGCGATAAGCATACATTTTCGAGGCCAAGCCTACGAATTCCGTCATGATGGAATCACCGCATTCATCTTTTAAAACGCCCATTTCCTTCTTGTTTTTTGTGGGTAGATGAAACACGTTGTCAGCGCTATAGGAAGAGGTGTCGAACCAGTCACTATGCTGTCTCATAACGTCATAGGGGTTGCAGTGGCGAATGTGGTAAATGCATGAGCCCGTTTCCATATACAAAAGAGAGACGTTCTCAAAATGGCGTTTGGCAAATTCATAGTGGAATCGATACATGACCGATTTGGAAACGTCTAAAATAACTTGGCCCAAGTAAATGGGCTTATCCATGGTCACGCTGGTCTTACTCAATTCAATTGGGGCTAAATCTTCATCAACAATTTTGATTGATTTGAAATTTGGCTTGGCAATGTACCGCCGGGCACCCCACCGCCCGTCCCAGACATTCACCAATTTAATGTCGCGGTATTTGCGGACATTTTCCATGGACTTGCCATAGATGCAGTTGTTTATTAATTTAAAAATAATAATTTCAAACTGCTGTGTTGCGATTTGTCGGTGCTCTGTGTTGAGTTGCATGTTTGGCGGGAGCCATGCTTTTTGAGCAAAAGAAATACCCCTATGGATTTTCTTCAACACTAAGCCTTGGGCTAGGCATTGCACCAGCATTTGGATAAGCAGCACATACCGATTTTTATTGTAAAGTGTGCCCATGAGTTTTTCAATTTTCGCTTTACTGTCAGGGGGAACCATTTGCTCTAGGCAGAATGGGAAATCGACATGTTCATCATACAAGGATGAGGGATATTCAGTGTCCACTTGTAGCACATATCTACGGCCTGTTTCTTGACTAGCCATGTTCACATCAAATTTTGACTCTTGTTTCTCAGTCAGCCAAGCAAACTCCCCATAGGGCAAAGGCTGACTCATGACGTAGCTATACAAATTATTCACGTCATAGTATATTAAGTACGATTCTGGTTTATATGGTGAATAATCAGGCATGTAGACATTGTTCGCTACGGGATGGCGCTGGTTAAGCGACACAAAGCCATCGCGAATGCCCTTTTCAATAAATAGAACCATGTCTACGTCAGTGAGTAAATCCAATTCCACTTGAGTGTATTTCAAAGCGGCATCGAACGAAAGCCCAGGACTCGTATAATAGTGAGCCGGGTCAAGACCATAAATGTGTTGACACAACTCACGGAATTTTTCAAACACATCGGTGAGCAGCAATACATCCAGTTTTAGGTAATGCATAGCATATTCACTTAGCGTCTTAATGTCAAACACTCGCCAAACTTGACATGCATGTGCATAGTCTTCACCGGAAACGGTACTGCGTGTTAGTTTTGAGTAAAATTTGTCTTTTGGTGGGAGTTTACTTTGCTTTAACACGTCCCAGCTGTTGCAGAAATCATACGGGAATATACCTTTCGAAATGCACAATTGAATTTGCTTAGTATCATTAAAATGCATTCTGGTATTTTTAATTCCTCCTCATTCAAGCCATTCACAAGGCTGTCTGGCGAGGATGCCATAAACTTAAAGGAATCCAAAAATCGAATGATAAAGTCGCTCAACCGCCATGTCAGGGCTGTAAAACGTTGATGGTTTTGGGGAATGGTAAGCGAGCCCTTGTTGACATGACCCAATTCACGAATCAAAAACTGAATGTCATAATTCGCTAGATTGTGGAAAAAGACACTGATGAAACG
Source organism: Meconema thalassinum (assembly GCA_946902985.2). Lineage (NCBI taxonomy): Eukaryota > Metazoa > Arthropoda > Insecta > Orthoptera > Tettigoniidae > Meconema > Meconema thalassinum. The sequence goes on along the minus strand of OX336388.2, from coordinate 1,721,242,040 downwards.
AGGAGATGAAAAGTTCAAATTGCATTTGCTGTGAGCAGCTCCACGAAACTCTCCCGTGAAGTGTGAGTGATCACGAACGGTGTCTTGAGCACTGATCAGTGGCTTTTCGCATATATGGGATGTCGTGGCATGCTCACCACACACCACAGGAAGCAATCATTGTCATGATTCTTTATATTTACCACAGCCTTTTTCAAAGCTATTGCTGGTGGTGTTTTAATAAAGCTAGACCCAGCATTCAACGAGTTGAAATGACAAATGTTGATTTGCAGGTAATGGATTTTGTTTAACGCTAAACCACTCGGTCCTTGTCACAGATTATCAAATTTTGATAGCAAGGCATTGACCACATGGCTTTCATACCATTCTTTCAAGTTATCAGCTAACAAAAGCTGTTGCATTTTACTGCCAATATTAAATTGTTTTTATGCATACCGTCCTTGTTTTTATATATGAAATCGCACAAGAGTTGTGTATTGACCTTTAAAGCCGTATGCAACCTTTGCGCTGTACAAATTTGTTCTTAAAATATTTCAAAACATGATTCGATAAAGTCTTTTGGAATTAAACTCTCACTAACATTGACCACGCGGCCAGAGCAGACACGTGACTTGAAACAGGACTCAAGGGGCTCCCAAGTTAAGCTATCGCTAGCAGTGGCAAAAGATATGATTTTTATAAAAAAAATCTCACCCAAGTTTTCAGCCGTTCTCAACAGCAGTTGTCAGGCTCACACTCTAAAAAAGAAATAAAATAAACCACCATGAGTATATCAATTCCACATAACACCTTTGTGCAACCTAAAAAATTATTATTAAACAGTTTATATATATATATATATATATATATATATATATATACAGTATATATATATAATTTTAAAAATCGTACCTTGCTTTGTAAAAAGTCCTGCGATTGCCTTTTGATAGGTTCAAGTGGAATGGGGTTTCTGTCTCCCACAACAGGTATGCAGATTATCTAAAACAAACAAAATAAAAAAAACAATTCATCAATGAAATGGTAAACCAATAATAATAATTTAAACATTCATTAGCATAAAAATAAACTAAACAATATTAATGTTACACTTACCGGTAAATGTATAATGTATCCAATATAGTAACCAACTGGGGTTAAGCACACGAATGCAATTACTTTTACACAGATAAGACACAGCCTATGTTTACATTGCAAAGTTTAAAACAGTATTGACTGACTGTGTGTCATGATCAACACTTTATTACCCCTGTCCTCTTCTCCCAGCCCCTCGCCCTTTGTCCCTCTTACCACAGCTGTTAACATCGCTCTTGCCCTGCAGTTGGCTATGGCAATGGTAAGAGGAGTTATACTCGCTTACTGCATTATTTCTGTGACGTAGTTGTGTCTTTGTTCAACCTTAAAGTCACCTCTACGTCACTGTAATTTTCCATTGGTATGTTGTCCCGTCCGCTGACGTTCCTGAATCGCGATAATATGTCACATCCTGTCACCCAGCCAGCCAAGCTTCAAGCAGCCTCTCGAGCAGATATTCTGTTTTTTTCGTTCTGGCTGCCAGTCAGACATACATACATACAAAGCAAGTTCTTAAAGTTCTTAATGACAACTATCAAACGTTTCCCGCTTTCATTCAACTCATACAATTATTATCATTTGTCATGTTACCCACGACCCGTTTTCTAACATGTTTTAAAGATCACGATGAGGGACTTTTAGAAAATATTCGCCTTCATTCGTTCGTCAAAACAAAATATCAGAAAGCGCTCCCTCGCCCTGCTGCCTCTCGAAACAGCCATTTCCTGTATTCACCATGGCTAGTCATAGCCTTGTTGTAACACATGTCCAGTGCTACCGGCTCTCTGACTGCAAACACTCTTTATTTAAAAAAAAAAGGTTCAAAATGCACAGTTTTTGTCCTAGAGACTTGACATTTATTTTCATGGTAGAGAGGTAAATACCAACCATTCATGTCAAACAAACTTTTTTATCAACTTTACCGTTTCCAAAATATAAAAATTTCAAAATTGAACTATTTTCAAAAAATTTAAAAAATTAAAACGTGTTATTATAAAAAAATAAAGGACATACAGGCCATTCTTTTAAGCCCATACAACACTTTTTAGAATGTTTGGTTTTCGAACTATCACCTACTTTTAAAAACAAAAATTTTCAAAAAACTTTAAAAAATATAATACATGATCCAGAGCAAAGCGCCCGTCAGCTCGAGTCCAACGACACCTCATTTGTTAAAATCCGACCATCCATTCGCCAATTATCGCCAATGTTTGCCAGAAAGTAGGCTATCAATTTTTTCCCCTCATACACCCTTGAAACTTGCTGTCCACCTAGAGGGCATAGACACCTTTCATTAACGTCAAACAAACTTTTTTCTAACATTCACCGTTTCCAAAATAGCGCCAATGACAAAAACTTTTTTTAAATACCAACACACATTCTTAGCAAAGAGGACGTCACCCCAACGCCAACAACACCTCGTTCGTTAAAATCCGATCATGCGTTTGGGAGATATCGGCAAAGTTTATATGAAAGTAAGGGGTGAGGCAGAACTCGCATTCTAGCACTACTGTCAAGTTTTTATCCTAGAGACTTGAAATTTATTTTGTGGCTAGAGGGGGTAGGGACCTTTCATTTATGTCAAACAAACTTATTTGTAAAATTCATAGTTCCCAAAATATAGGAATTTCAAAATTGGACTGTTTTAAAAAAAAACATAAAAATAAAAAAAAATATTATAACAATCAAACACATAGAGACCGTTCGTTTAAGCTATTGCTCAACTTGCTACCATGTTTGGTTTTCAAACTATCGCCTATTATCAAAAACAAAAATTTTGAAAAATATAACGAGTCAACCATAGGAAAGAGGACGTCAGCCCGAGTCCAACGACATGTCGCATGCCCATGGTTTCACAAAATATACATAAAAGGTTAGCGTAGCCGATTGGTTCGTGTTACTGGTTATAAACCGCCTTACTCCCCTACCGAAATGTGGTACATTAAAAGATTATACACATTGTCATCATGCACTGGCAACTAATTTAGTTCAATTGTTTACATAACCTCAAGATGAAGACGGTGCGAAATTTAAAAATTAAGTTTTTAATTTTTGTGTCATAATCATGCGATCGAAGTGAAAGTTTGAATAATGAAGCTACGCAACAATTTTCCGTTAATGGTACATAACTCGATGGCTTATACATATAACAATCCAAAATGGCGAGCATCCTAAATATTTTGACGGTTCTCAATATCTACGAATCTTTTACCGCAATCAAACTGAAATTTTTATGTTCATAGAGGCTATCAACATAAGTTCACCTATAGGACTTTCAGTAACCTGGTGAGCACAAATCCAACATGATGGCGACGCGTAGTATAACTATTTAAATGGACCTGCCTCGCGATTTAACCATCCGAGTGCAGTGAAACTTTGCACGTTAAATGTTAATACAAATGTTAATCCACTGGCATCTAATTTATTTCAATTGTTTTCATAACCACAAAATGGCAGCTGTGCGAAATTTTGAAATCTCGTTTATACTTTTTGTGTCATAATCATACGATTGAAGTTTGAATGCCACACGTACGGAATAATCTTCATGTAATAGTACAAAAATAAAAATCCAACCTGGCGACCATCTGAAATATTTAGACGGTTCTCAATATCTACGAATCCATCACAACAATCAAACTGAAATTTTGTATGTAGATAGAGGCAATTAGCATGAGTAGGATATATGAAAATAGGCTGTATAGTTCTTCACGGAACTACTTGTTTAAGTTGCCAGAATAAAAAATGGATAATGAAACTTAATTAATTGTGTAAATGACTGAGGTTTACTTTGTAGCTGGAGATTTAACATGCACTTTAAAGAAAGAAACGTTAAGAAATTCCTACAAGCAGGGAGGATATGAGGGAAACGGAAAATGGCAGTTCATAATGAAGACAAATTTCAAAAATGGCTTATAAATACATAGTTAGAATTTTGAAAATTTAGAAGTTGCTTCTATTAGCTATGGTCCTTATGTTTTCTTGGTAATGTATAATTACTGTATATATATATATTTATTTTTTATTTTATTCTTTTAGAGTATGGCGTTTAGTACCGGGAGTGTCCGAGGACATGTTCGACTCGCCAGATTTTTGTAGCTGCTTCTACGCGGACACCCATGGGGTGAGCTACATGTACCGTCGCTTGTGGAGTGTTGTCTGGGGAGGAAAGTTTGAATGTAAGGATGAGGAGTTGGAAGGTAACGGCTGTGGCCTGTAGTGAGGGACCAACCCCGGTATTTGCCTGGAAGGAAGTTGGGAAACCACAGAAGTCCATCTTCAGGGTTGCCGTCGGGGGGATTCGAACCTCCTCGCCTCCCGGATGTGAGCGACTGCCTGCAGCCACGCCGTAACGACCACGGCTAACTCACCCGGTTACTGTATAATATTTATGACTGACACAGTTATACACTTGATTCTTTAAGCTGTATCTCCGCCTTCACTTTGTTACAAGTTTGTTATGAAGCACGCTAAGACAAACAGCTGACCCAGTTTCCAAACACCTAACAATTCATATAAAGATAAACAGATGCCCATAGTTTCCCATCAGTCATCATTAAAAGAAATCATTTTCTTTTTACGTCGGCGTGAATTGCACGACGCCCTCCTGACATCAAGACCGAAGTCGAGTCATAGACGTGATCGTGATTCGAACCCATTTACTCGAATGGTGTGTTGATCAATGTATCACCACGACAATAAATGGTTTTGGCTCATATTCAACACTTGTAGTCATCATTCTACTTTCACCACCTGGTCGCCCCGGGGGTTCGTCTATCTACGGCTTATGATATGTTATATAAGTGCTCTCCTCCAAGACCATTCCCAGTATAACCCTGACATTAGATATGATAATGGCTGTTAACGGTCTCCGGGAATTATTCACGGAATTCAGTAAGTTTGTCCTGTTTGGAGCTGAAAGTGGAGTTTGTTGTTGTTTCATTTATGGGGCTTGGTCGTCGTGGTCAATCAGCCCAGTGCACTCAGTTGTGTGTGTAATTTTGTGTGATAACTTGTGTTATTGTGATAACTCTATTAGTGTGTCAATTGTAATTCAGATGAGGATTGGGAAGGAGGTGACCTTAAGTATCATCAAGGCATTTCCCTCGATGAAATTACGGAAAACCACCTCCAAGATGGATGAGTTGGGAATCGATCCCTGCCTTACGAGGCTGAGTGTACCCCGTTTCAGCCCTCAAACCGTTTTTTTTTTGGCAGAGCCAGGAATCGAACTCAGACCTCCGGAGTGACAACACAGAATGCTAGCCGCTACACCACCACCAGGTGATCTTTTGTTGAAAGTGGAGTGATGACTACAAGTGTTGGTAAACACACCATTAGAGTAAATATGTTTGAATCACGATCACGTCTACATTTAGAACTTAATTTTTTCGAGAGATTTTTCTATAAAGTCATTCCCTATGGTCCTAATTTACATATCCCACCTGACCATCTCATGGTGTAGTGGCTAGCATTTTTGGTTGTCACCCCAGAGGTCCGGCTATGCCAAGAAATTTTAAATCTGGTCTGAGGGCTGGAACGGCGTACACACAACCTAGTGTTGCAAAACTGAGAAGAGGTGGGTTCGATTCCCACCTCAGCCATCCGGGGAGTGGTTTTCGTGGTTTTCCACTTCTACTCCAGGCAAATGTCGGGATGGATCCTCACTTAAGGCCACAGCCGCCTCCTTCTCAATCCTCATCTGAATCACAAATACCGTACACATATGAATACAGCCATCACAATAACAAAGGTTGTCAGCCAAATTCCGCACACTCCCAAGTATACGAGGCTATATGATCATGATGTCACAAAGCCCCTTATTCAATCAACAACAACAACAACAACAACATATCCCATTGATTGTCAAATACGAGCTCTCCACTCCTTGCAAAAACATCCCGTCTCAATATGCCAGAATAATGATGATGATGATAATGATGATGTTGTTGTTGATGATGATGATGATGATGATGATGATGTTTGTTGTTTTAAGAGGTGGAACAGCGTGGTCATCTGCCCCTTATGGGAGACCTAAATGATATCGAATGCTTTAGTGAGATCTAAGAAACGTGTCCGTTTTCAGCGGGAGACTTCGTGAAGTTCGGTTTCCCCATGGCTTTCACCACAACGATGTTGGCATGGGGCGCCATCTCCTATAGAGAGGGCTACATGAAGGCGGGCCAGCTGCGAGAGGTGGAGCGGGCCATCAGGTGGGCCACTGACTACTTCATCAAGTGCCACGTCTCTGCCAACAAGCTGTATGGACAAGTTGGGCAAGGACAGCCCGACCACAACTACTGGGGTCGACCTGAGGACATGAACATGGCGCGACCGGCTTACTACATCGATGAGAACCATCCAGGTATCGACTTGAGCGTAAAACGCTTCAACTTTTGACTTGACGAACTTTTCTTATAGATTCGATTATGCGCATTGGAGGTATGCATACATGTATGTCACTTGCTATACCGTGTATTTCGAAAGAAAGAACGCGAAGGATATGGCGGGAGCTTGGAACAGCTGAGCTGTGTTGACAAGTTTTCATTGTTGCAATTCAGCTGATTTGAATAATACACAGGGCGACATTCGGACATTATTTTGGACATTATTGTGTCAATGCCGAGTACATTCAAATAGAGAAATGCGGTATGTAAATAAATGAATAAATAAATAAATAAATAAATAAATCATCACTGCCACCAACTGTAATAACAAATGACGTAGAATTTTCTGACTATCCTATAGTTTCACTTGCATGATGGAAAAGCCACAAGTAGAGCTGTGAACAGTAATCGATCTCCCATATTCGTTCTTCAGTACTCCCGCTGCGCACCACATACAGGGGCAACATAGATTACCCACTTAACGTTCGTGTATGACGGCTGCTTGAAATTAGGCAGCAGGAGGAAGAGTAAACACTACTTCTTGATATAAACAGAAATGCTTTATCGATCATACAGACATTTTACAGTGGCGTCGGTGGCGTAGTTGGTAGCATTCTGAGCTTCTATGCCCAACATCGTGGGTTCAAACCCGGCTGAAGTCGTCGAATTTTTAAGAGCGTTAAAAATCTCTCAGTATATCTTCCATCGGAGGGGAAGTAAAGCCGGCGGGCCAATGTCATAGGTTTAAAGCATGTAAAAGAACCTTCCGCTAACTACAATGGTATGAAGCTAAATTTGTAGGTTAGATTTGATTAACACTCTATTAAGTTCCAACGTTCGCCGCTAGGTACCGGTAGCTGTGGCATCTAGCAGCCAAGTTCACAGCTAAGTGTCGTTGAAGGCAGCATTTGGTAGCAAAAGTAGGAACTGCATGAAATTGATCGTCTCCAGTCCTTACCTGAATTACAGATAACACACACTAATACAGCCATCACAATTAACACCGGTTATCAGAAAGATTCTACGCAAACCCGAAGTACACGGGGCTACATGACCGCGTGGTCGCAGCCCCTAAACTGAGGAACCAACCAATCAGATATTTTACACCATATTTATCATTACTAATCTTTATCCTATTGATTAATCTAAAATAACATGTTTGGAGGAAAATGTGGTCAAACATTTGGACGAAAACCCGCAACAGACACTGCTAAAAGTAATAATAATAATAATAATAATAATAATAATAATAATAATAATAATAATAATAATAATAATAATGATAATAATAATAATAATAATAATAATAATAATAATAATAATAATAATAATAATAAAAGGAATGGGAGTAAGTAAAAATTCAGACTTTCACGACCGGCGTTGAAATAAGAATGTCTGTTTCGCGGGCTTATAGGCCGTGTTCTAAGGACATTTTGTTGTAAGATTTGGTCTATTCATAAAGTTAATAAATAGTGTGTGGGGCAACCGATGCACAGTGGGTCAAAATCGAAATCTAGGAGGACAAAATTATTTATTTTTATAATTAAAAAATCAAAATTTATTACTTTTACAGCATTCTCATATGATTGCCGCTCACTATTCCGGGATATAAACGCATCTTAGTGTAAATCTGACACCACTGTTCGAGCTGGAATCTAATCTTATCTCCTGCGCTGAGCTTGCGTTATCTCGCAGTCTGAATTGGAGGGTGAATGTAAGTGGCTGTAGTTTGGTTGTCTATGTGGTTAGAGTGATGCTTTAAGATGGAACATGCAGCTGAAGGTATGATCTTTACATTTGTAACGTGTTTCAGTTATTAATAGGCGTAATTGTTCCGTAATTTTAGCCCTATTTGCATTATATAATATTTAACTATTATTTTTAAAATTATATTTTCACTTAGATTTTTAGTATGCCGCGTCACTCTGCGTCACGTTCTGCTTAATGTTAAAATGTAGATAAAGTCTTGTAGTTTACGCCTGTTATAAGTTTTTTTGCATCTTCTTGCAACTTACTTAGTTATTTTACGTTTTAGGAGATGCCGCGCAACCAGTTCTCACACGTTTACAACTGTTTGAAGCACTGGGTTCGAAGACTGTGTGAAAAGTGGAACTTTGTGAGTTTGTTAAAAGTAAATTAGGGGTAGAAAATTGTTCTGAAGAAATAACTGAATGCTTACAAGGAGATTTAAAGGATTTTGTTGATAATTTTACCAGGCGGTGGAAGCAGGTTCATAGAAATAAATCAAAATTCATTTCAAAATATTCTTATTGGTTAAAAGAGGAGATAACATTTTCGAAAATTGTGTATGATTCTAAATTAACAGAAAATTTAAATCATCGAAGCTTTTTCATGAAAGTAGTGAAAAATCAAAGAGACGAAAAATTCAACCGCTACTCTCTGCACATTCAGAACAAGAACTTATTCATGCCACACAAGTATCACTGCACATGTCTGGAAAACGAGATGCTGCAAAAATGGTTCAAGAAACTCTTTAAGTCCCCACATAGAGCTACTAAAATTAAAAAATCCTATATATCACCAGCTGTAAAACCTGTACCACTTACCGGTGAAGAGGCTCTATCATTCCTTGTAGATAACAATTACAGAAAAAGCCAATATAAGAATATGCGACCTGAATGCAAAAATAGGAACTGTAATATTTTCCCACCTTACCACATCATTAGAGAAACAAAACAGAAAAGCTATCCACCAAGTGAATCAATAACAATAACGGTAACATCAGCCACAATAACATTGCAATCACTGGTCGACCATACAATTGAGCGCCTTGCAGTAGTTCAAGAAGATGTTTTGAAGCAGTCTATCTCTAGCAATGATACAGTTCATATTATATTAAAATGGGGGTGTGATGGTTCAAGCGGACATAGCCAGTATAAGCAGAAATTTACAGATGATGACGGCAGTGACTGTGATATTTTTGTAGTTTCAGTTGTTCCATTACAAATGTATTCTCTAAATGTAGAAAGCAACAATGAAAAGAAAATTCTATGGCAGAACCCACGACCTTCTTCGACACGATTTTGCAGACCTCTTAAATTATTGTTTGAAAAGGAGACTGTCGAATTGACTAGGCGAGTGGTTCAATTAGTTGAAACTGAAATAATGTCCCTCCAACCAAGTAAAATAGAACTTGGTGATCAATCAAACTCTATTGCTGACCATGGTGGATGGAAAAGTCTGCAATTCTATTACAGGTTCATCAGCACAGAGGTGTTATGTGTGTGTTGCTGGTCCCAGAATTATGAATAACACACTCCCAAAAACAGTTCGTCCTGAGGAGAGCTATAAATTTGGATTATCTACCCTCCATTGTTGGATCCGATTTTTTGAACGCCTGCTACATATATCTTACAAAATAGAAATTAAGAAATGGCAAGCAAGAGGGGATGAAGATAAGAGAAAAAAGAAAGAAAGTAATACAAAATGAATTTCGATCAGAAATGGGTCTGCATGTCTGCATGTTGACAAACCAAGATCTGGAGGCGTCGGAAATTCGAATGATGGCAACACTGCTCGCTGGTTTTTTTTTGTTTTGTTTTTTTTTGATCCAGTCTTGTCATCCAAAATTACGGGTATAAATGAAGAGCTAATCAGACGTTTTTCTACAATTTTGTGTGCTCTTTCTTGTCAGTTCCCTATAAATACACTCGCTTTAAAAACCTACACCCAGGATACAGCAAAATTCTATCTAAATCTATATCCATGGTATTATATGCCAGTCACTGTGCATAAAGTATTAATGCATGGTGCAGATATAATTGATTTTTGTATTATACCTATCGGGCAATTGTCAGAAGAAGCCCAAGAATCATGTAACAAAGATTTGAGAAAATACAGATTTGGACATTCTAGGAAATTCTCACGAAAACATACAAATGAGGACAAATTACATAAGCTTCTGATATCTTCGGACCCCGTAATATCTCATAAAACCAAAATTCAACATAAAAAGAGAAGATCATTATCCAGTGAAAGAACCAGATGTACCGAATCATCATGAACAGCATGAGGCAGTGAGTGACGATGATTCTTCAGATGACACATGTGATGAGTCATCAAGGTCAGGGTCATCGAGTGATTAATGATAGTGACTGAAGTGCTGTCTGCAATTATCCACAACTGCAGTCTTCCAAATTAAAGGTAAACTGAGTACAATCTATTGTAGTTTAGTCTCCATCCAACTCCTAGTCATAGACAATTTCTTGCATGTACACGTAGATGTAGCTTAAAAAAGGGCTTAACTGATGATTATTATGAAGTAAACGAATTATATACGTTGCTTTCACTCTAATTTCATGATTAAAACGTAAAAATAATTTTGTCCCCCTAGATTTTGATTTTGACCCACTGTGCGATGGTATAGAACCTACCAATTTTATATTACTTTTGAGAAAGCACGCTAACTACAACTACTTTAATGACTTCTACGGCCATCTTGTTTACTGAAGGTAGAAAATTTCATCTACATACATTACATTTCCAGAAACAAACAAGAGAGCTCATTTTTTAAAGTTTAGTGGTGACAATCGAATAAACACGATGATACACTCAGATGTTTGTGTCACAAAGAGACCCCACCGTTGGACGTCCGTGAAATGGGTTTCCTTGGTTTCCTATTATCAGTTCGAGGCAAGTGTCGAGACGGTGCCTTTAAGTAGGTCACGGCTGCTTCCTTCCAACTCCATGAATTGATAGAAGCCATTTTTCAGGTCGCCTACTTCTTTTAAAGAAAGCTTTATTTAATAATTCCAACTCCTCGTCCAGTTTGGTCCAACTTTAATCATTCCATCTCTCATTAGCACCTCTCGTGAGTTTGGCGTCAAGAAAGATATGCGGCCTTTAAACCACACACTACATAGAAATTCGTCACCTATCACTTCATTACTTAGAAACAGGATAAATAAGAATTAGACACATGCATATTACGCAAGTATCAAATATTGAAAAATTAAACCATTTCGAAAACGACCTGTTTCTTTCTAAACCAACCTAAAACACAACATACAATTCTTGTACATTCAGTTCTACAATAGGTGCTTATGATTCGAAATATATAACAGGAAAACTATTCCCTCAAGTTGCCACAAGTCGTGACTTAGAGTGGTTTTATAAACAAGAAATACTTTTCCAAGTTAATAGTAGCCTATATAAACACGATATCAAATGGTATTATTAGTGCATTACGAAGCAATGAAGTGTTAGATCAATAGTTTGAGCACTTCTACGACAATATTTCCCGATTCCTGAAATTTGAGTGAGTGTCATTTGGTTTCTAGATTCTCACTTTTGAACAGAAGACGGAACATTGTTGTCTTCATTTTAGATGTATCGAAAAGAGTATTCATATGTGGTTGTTTACAGGCTCTGACTTGGCCGGAGAGACCGCTGCTGCCTTGGCCGCTGCTTCAGTTGTGTTCGCTAAAGTTGACGCTACTTACTCTCAAACTCTACGTAGTCATGCGGCTCAGCTGTTCAGCTTTGCTACAAAACATCGCAAGATCTACTCAGAATCCATCACCGACGCTGCAACTTTCTATCGGTATGATACTGTCTTTTTGGAATGAATGAGTATTATAAGGACACTAACAGCACTGTGATCGTGGATGCAACGTTATAAAACAATTCTCCAGGTCCTTGAAAAGAAAGAAAAATCCTTTCATAGCACAGAAATTCCCATGCAATACAGTGTTATCTCCTCTGTTTTCTCTCCCGGGCCTTCAGTCCATGTATTTTACATGGAACAATCAGTAGAGCAGCCCTCACTATTACATAATTCACCGTACGAGACTGCCAGGAACTAAAGCTAGGGATGAGGTGTGCATACTGAATTACTTTTAGAGATTCCAGAAGGGAAAAACACTTATTTTAAGTAGTCTGCAATTTATAGTGATGTTCCAAGACATTAATAGAACGAATTGTGTGCAATGCGGCCTAATGGTCTTGTGTGGGTGGGCCATTTCGACACTTAATGACGCACATTCCCTGGTGGATAGCATTGATGATTTCGACACTTAATGACGCACATTCCCTGGTGGATAGCATTGATGATTCCTACCCCTGTGATCCCGGCTGTGCCAAGAATTCAAGAGTCTTGGTATGGTCAAATATGGAGTCTCTCAGCCTTGTGTTGCTAAACGGGAACTTGCCGAATGCTGTGTTCCAGCTCATCTGGCTTCGGAGACGAGTTGGCTTGGAGCGCCGCCTGGATGCACAAGGCGACTGGCAACAAGAACTACCTCACGATGGCTGAGAACTTGTACACGGAGTTTGGACTACAGTATGCGTCCGGCCTGGGTTGGGATGAGAAGCGATCGGGAGTAGATGTAAGTTCGTGTCTCTGTAGAGCAAGTATATTTGTGTGAATACAGTTCAAATCAGAATGCATTTTAGTCGAAGAGTTATAGACTAGCCAAAAGAATCCATGGTAGAAACGTAAGTATGGAAACGTGCACATTCTGTACAATTTGGAAGATAGAATTCTTATGTAGCATTGTCCGCCTCGTTGCGTAGTGGCTAGCATTCTTGACTGCCACTGCGGAGGTCCGGGTTCAATTGTCGTCTCTGTCAAAAAATGTATTGTTGATCTGAGAGCTGGAACGGGGCACACTCAGTCTCGTGGGGGCGAAATTGAGAAGAAGTGGGTTAGATTCTCACCTCAGCCATCTTGGAAGTGGATTTCCGTGGTTTCCCCACTTTTACTCCAGGCAAATGCCGGGATGGTACCTAACTTAAAGTTACGGCTGCTTCCTACCCAAATCCTACCTCAATTACAAGTACACACACTAGTGAAGACATCACAGTGACACAGGTTATCAGATAAGTACCTACACGGGGCTACATAACCACGATGTCGAAGAAACCTTAAAATCAACAACAATAACTCTTATAGTATTGAACACTAAAATGTTAAAAGGAATTATATAAAAATAACAGTGTATATTTTGCCAGCTGTTTGGGGTGTGTCTTTCTATCTGGTTATACATACTGCATGAAATGGTTTTAATGCATTTGGAATACAGAGAATAGAGTGAGAGGTTGATTGCTATCTTGAGATCGTTTGGTCCACTACCTGAGAACAGAGAATTGGTGGTAGTGGTGGTGCCAATTGTTGCCTTAATTGGCAGAACATCAAAGTCCCTGGTGTTTTCGAGTTATTTGATTTTGAATTCTTTCCACAGTAGTTGTTGGCTACTACAAAGACAAAGAGTACCAAAGTATGCTATATTTCTTGCTATGCTATGTATTTTAAAATGCTCATCTAAACTGAATGAAAAATATATCCTAAATTTACAATGTGACTTTCCTGGAGTATCAACGACCATATGCATGGTTCATGTACGTAGATCGTAATTGATCCCCTAAGCACAGCAATGGCAGTTATTTCAATGAAAATTCCAGGTAAACGAACTGTCTGTAAAAATGAACCAAACGTTTCTAGCTCCTATCATTATAGTACATTATGCAATGAGCCTATGATGGCAATAATTAAGACCCAAGTATGTTTATAAAACGAGCGTAAGCGAGTTTTATAATTTCCATACGAGTGTCTTAATTACCATTATAGGCGAGTTGCATACGACTGTTTATGTTTGACGATAATTATAACTTTATTATATGTTTTAACATAAATATTCATAAATATCTATTGAGATTCAGTCACTTGAAGTTTGTGATCGGAGTGCAAGCACTGGGTGTGATATCTCTGTTTTCCAAGTTCTCTGACCGACTGACGCATGCGCTCTGTGTGCTTGGCAATGCCATAATTAGCCTATGTTTACAGCCTGCCGATGTGCACCAGCATTCAGTCAAACTGTCACCGAAATCGTTTGGAAGCAATGCGCGGTGTAAAAATTGGAGTTGGGGATATTAAGGTACAGTGCTATTTCTTGTCTCATATTCGCCAGTTTATTTACGCGAACGTATGGACGGTGCACTTTCCATGTCGGTAATTTATAGAGAAGGATGCTGTGTCCATGTCCGACATGTTGGATTTTGAGCGCATGCGGGAAGGTATCCTTACCTAATTGGTCAATGAATGAGCTCTGATTGGCTGGAGAAACTGTATCATAATGGAAAGCAGTACTATAATGGCCATCAATATGATACAGTTTTCTGACGTGTAATATTCACATTTCGACATCGTCGAACATAAAGTCAATTATTGTAATTGACCTAGGTCCTTCTCTTTAAAATAACCTGACAACGATTTGTAAATTTGTCTCTTCGCAACATCTACTTCCTCAGGATGGCTTTCATGAGTCTCAATTCTGACAGTAGGATCTATAATGTATCCTTCCGATGAGTTAAGCAAGAACGCGATGATGTTTATCCATCTATTGCAGCCATCGCTGGAGACACCATGAACTTCGTGATTAATGTTAAAACCCTTCTCCTTCAAAGTATTCAATTATAGTACATTGTGCTAGGAGCCTATAATGACAATAATTAAGACACGAGTATGTACTTGATAAAACGAGCGAAGCGAGTTTTATAATTTCCATACGAGTGTCTAAATTACCATTATAGGCGAGTAGCATACGGCTGTTTATGTTCAACGATGTTGTAACATAAATATTCATAAATATCTGTCGAGATTGTCAGTTGAGTTTAGTGAACAGAGTGCATTTCCTGGATTTCCACTAAGGATCAAAGACCTTAGAAAGCTGTCTTCTTCTTCTTCTTGGGAATTGTGTGGGTTGAGCATTTGCTCTCTACCCAATAACAAATTCCTAAGCTTTGGAACATTGTTTATCCTGAACTAGCACCAACAGATAGCGCACAGGCACTATGTGGGATCATTTTGTTATTTTGTTCAAATAACACACAATAGGCTGTTACAAACGCTTTAAAATTAAAATGTATTATCAGCTTGTTATTCTTCAAATTTGATGAGTATAGAATGTCAACGGAAGGCAAATCAATGGAGTCCCACATAGAACAGTCATGACATCTGGTGGAAAAGTTTCGCAAAACAAATCCCTTTACTGAAGAGAGAGCTGGGTTATTGATTTCCGTGGATCAAATGTCATTAAGTTTCCAGCTTCCATGACGTTATAGTGTGGTTATATCAACAACAGCATTCACTAAAATTGTCGGCGAAATCGCACGCAACGCCCTGTGTAGAAATTGGAGGTACAGTGCTATTTCTTTGTCATATTCCCCAGTTTGTTTATGCATTGATCGGATATCCTTTACATTGTCAACTTTCAAATCATGTAATTCATGTCTGACATGTTGGATTTTGTGTACATGCGCGAAGCTATCAAGTACCTAATTGGTCACACAACTGTTTCATAATGAAAATCTTGAGCTATGATTGGTGGGCGAAACTGTAGCATAATGAAAACTACTAGGCTACTTTAATGACCCTCATTATAGTACAGTTTACTGACATATAATATTTACATTTCGACATCGTTAACATAAACATTATTATAAGATAGAAAATACGCGATGGCTACTTGCCCTTATACAAGGAAAACCATAACGGGACAAACCAAACCAAAACAAACCCCGTGGCACCACAGACCAAGAAGGGCCCAGGCCACCAAGCAACTACAGCCCAGCCATTAGGC
This sequence comes from Meconema thalassinum, assembly GCA_946902985.2. Lineage (NCBI taxonomy): Eukaryota > Metazoa > Arthropoda > Insecta > Orthoptera > Tettigoniidae > Meconema > Meconema thalassinum. Next base: position 1,721,225,986 of record OX336388.2, on the reverse strand, counting down.
CTAGAGATTGCGGGATGACGCGTGACCAGTGCATCGGATCCCCTCAGCCGTTAACATTAGTTTCCGTGACCGGATGCGGTATCCCTGTTATAAAGTTACTCAAGTATCCTCACAAGGCTGAGTGCACCCTGTTCCAGCCCTTTCGTCAGTTCATAACATACCCTGACGGAGCTGGGAATAGAACCTGGGGCCTCCGGGTGAACCAAAAGGGTTCAACCTACCAATAAATCTGAAAAGGCAATAACACAAAACAGAGACGAAAAGTTTAGGTGATTTCTGGGAATTTAAACTTTCTAATAGCTTTACCCATTTAGATCAGGCAGCTAACCCGCGGCGGAAATTAATCATGATGAAAATCAATAAATGTAAATAAAAACAAGAAGTTCCGTGACGAACTAAAGAGCCTACTTTTCATAAAATTTGAGGTTCATGCCAATGATTAATCTAAATGGATCTATCTAGAATAATGACGAAATTAAGTTGGTAATATCGAAATTTCTAATTAGTTCGAAATACTGTATACCTGGCATAATGTAGCCTAATAGAGAACTACAGTTGGCAGCCCTGGTGACTGAGTATATTCTTATTTCCATCTCTTAAGGTACAGAATACAAAATTTAGTTGAAGTCCAATGGATAGCATGGACGTTCCATGCAGTTAAACATTGCATCTAACAGCGCGCGTAAAATCATATTGGCATCAATGACATACATGTATTGGTCAGAAATAATCTGAAATAATATGATCTATTGTTGTGTCAATTTAGAATGAAATCCATTAGTTAGTAGAGAAGTTACATGCATTTTAAAATTGGACCTATCAGCAGGCTTAGAATCTTGTTGGCAGCACTGGCGTAGGCCTATATTAGCTACTCCAAATTAATCTAGAATACCAGGTACTATACGTGCGCAAAGTTTAGAGCTATTGGCTTGCATACTTTCTGATATATTGATATTAGGGTAACTAAAATAGAGACAGTATTTATTTACAGTTGGCAGTCCTGGTTGCTCCTAAATATATGCATAGTCATATCTGTTATGGTACACATAACACACACGAAATTTGATTGAAGTCCAAATGATAGGATAGAAGTGTATTAAAAGTTGGACCTCTCAGCAGGCTTTGAATCATGTTGGTAGCACTGACGTATATAAGTTACTCCAAATTAATATAGAATGTCAGGTACTATGCGTGTGCATATTTTAAAGCTGTCTGCTTGCATACTTTCTGATATATTGGTATTTGGATAAAAACAATAGGGAGTGCATTTATTAACAGTTGGCAGCCCTGGTGGCTCTTAAGAATATGCTCATTCATATCTGTGTATGTGCACATAGTACATACGAAATTTGGTAGAATTCCAATTGATAGTGTAGAAGTTATATGCATTTAAAAATTGGACTTATCAGCAAGCTTATAATCATTTTGGCAACACTGCCATGTATGGTCTCCTGGAAATTAAACTGCAATATTATTATCTATACGTGTGCCAATTTTGAAATAGTTCCCATTCATACCTTCCAAGATATCCAACATGGAGCTCAAATTTCAATTGCGATTTTTCAGCAGTTGGTAGCACTGACATCATTTGCAAATATGGCCGTGAGATATTCAGGTATAGATCTTAACTCCTACCAAATTTTGTTTCGATTGCTCCAGCCGTTTAGGAGTTGATAGGGACACACACACACACACACACACAGCCAGACAGACAGACAGAAGGACAGACAGACAGACACACATTTGCCCGATCTCATAAGTCTACTTTTTCCTCATTTTTGCAAAATGTGAAAAGTAGGCTAAAAAATATAAAATGCACCCAAAAGAAATGAGAAACCCCTACTGACATCAAATGGGCAGGTGAAGAACTGAAGGAAGTAAAAAACTTCCGCTACTTAGGAAGCAAAATAACCAGTGATGGACGAAGCAAAGAAGATGTAAAATTAGTGTGGCTCAGGCAAGGAAAGTATTTCTACAGAAAATACATCTGTTGACAGCAAGTATGGATTTAGGTAGGCCTATTAGAACGTCATTTTTAAAACCTTTGTCTGGAGCGTGGCACTGTATGGTAGTGAAACTTGGACTGTTGGTGCAGCTGAAAAGAGGAGAATAAAAGCATTTGAAATGTGGTGTTACAGGAGAATTATGAAGATCAGATGGTAGATAGAGTAACAAATGAAGAGGTATTAAGACGAGTGGGAGAGGAGAGATGTTTCTGGCGACTGCTAATGAAGAGAAGAGATAGGTTGGTAGGACACATACTAAGACACCCAGGAATAGCAAGCTTAGTTGTGGATGGAATGGTCGATGACAAGATCTGTTGGGGTAGACCAAGGTTAGAATATGTTAAACAGATTGCCTCGGATGTAGGGTGTGGTAGCTATGTAGAGATCAAACGATTAGCTCAGGACAGGGAGACATGGAGATCTACATGAAACCAGTCAAAAGACTGAAGACTCAAACAACAACAACAACAACAACAACCCACGTATATGTCAACGAGCAATTGTAATACTGTTGTACCAATTGTTATGAATCCACATCACCCAAATAACCAACTAAGTACTTTAATCCATATTCAAGTTAGAACACCAACCTGATCATTTACTAACCACTACAGATTATCACACTAATTAATTAAACTTGAATGTCAATAGGCACTAACATATCGCTAGAAATAATCACATACTAACGAACCTGACAAGTGACGCAAGTTTGCAATAAACTTATGAAACTAAAATAGTGGATATTGAGACCGCCAGGATGGAGCTGTCAGGTTAGCCAACAACCGCAATGACTTCCCTAACATCTCACCCGTCGAGCATAAACAAAAAAAAATACCGTCAGGATCAGGTGAACTTCCAAATAGGCTAAAGCGGCACGAGAGTCCGTAGTCCACAGGGATCGTGGTACATGGTGACGATGGTCATAGACTGCCTAAGGAAAGGTTCACCTTAAAAACTAGACTGAGAAAATAAACATCCAGACTTATGTAAAACACCGTGAAAATTTATTGATAAAATTCACAAGCCCCTAGCCTAGTTCGGAGGGTTACAATCGGCTAGTCCGCAAGCTAATAAATAAACAAAAATAAAGAGCAGGTCCCTACCTGAGAAGTTACGGAAAACCCTCGCGAAAGATCTAACTCACAATAACAAAGCAACAACAGCAACACTAGGAAAATGGTACGACGCAAGTCCCTAGTTCAAGTTACAAGATCAAGCTAATATCAGAATTTACATTTAACAGGGTAGCAAAACAAATCAAAGTTAGGATGATACCATCTCCACATTTACATTTAACGTTAATTCATCTAGCTAAGTCCTATCAATTAATCACAAAATTTACGGCGATGACGTCCGTAATAGAAAACAATTACATTCAAATCTAAGTGTACAGCCATGAAAAAAAAAACATTTAATTATCCTTAGAAACTACTTGCTAACCGCACACAATAAGGTAACATGTAGGATTTATACACTTGTACATCATAAATAAGTAATGAAATAGACACAGTCGTTTTATTAAAATGCCTGCCTGCACCTTGGTTTACTCTTTGTAAGCCATAGTCATCTAAAGTGTAGTTACGGTAACGACTGCGTAGTAAAGACTACGTCTAACATCGCATGGCCTGCGCTCCACAAGCTGCGAACTCAAGGTTCGTGCATGCTTCAGGTCGCTTCAATAGTGTCAGCTGTCCTTTTCATTTCCACAAAAGGAAATTACCTTCATCTGCACGGCTATGTCAACAGTTCCAAATGCAAAAGAACAAAGTTAGATAGAAAGAATTCGTTAGTTAGCTTTTGTTTTACCAAAATTATGCGTTTTATTATTAAGATGTCGGTTTAGGTTTATCGTTGGTTTATGGCGAATAATATTGACAATAGCCTGGGCACGGAGTGTCTCCACTGAGATCATTCTCCACCAAAAAGCCTCGACTCAACAGTCGGAATATAATCAACGAGCAATAACAACTCGGACACAAAATAACACAAGTTACCAGCGGCGCAAAGCTCGCGTTCAATAACTCTGGGATGGGCCTGCACACTACAGTTACCCTCCAATAACATCTAGTCAACGGGAACAATCCCGGACAAGGCATACTCAAAATACCTTCATACAATAACTTCCTGCTCTAACAGGGTAGCCTTCAACGTACTATAGAAAACCTGACATAACTGTACACGTCAAACGACGGTACACGCAGCAGTGCGTTTAACTAACAAAAAACAATCTATAAAACATGTGATCAGATACAAGAGTGGACACTGAGTTCCATAAGCTAAGTTGCAATGAAAGGAAATGCGAATACAACCAGTATTCTGTCTTCTGTCAAAGTAGTTCCGTCTCACAATATAACAGGCGTGCTCTCAAGGGCACTGGGTTACAAACCAGTTTTGTGTCGCTGGCAGGCTTCAATATTCCGGCGCTCCACTGACACAACACATTGTCTATCAAGGCCGGCGATTTAAACAAATGAAACTATACATCTGGCCTCTTCATAAAAAACTTTACCATAGGTTACAAACCTCGAAGAATACGTGTATAAAAGAAACACGCTATAAATCTGAATACAATAATACAATTCCGTCTTCCAAAACAAAGACGTCTAAATGATAGTAATGTTACTATTACTGGAGCTCTTTGCTCTCAAAAGATAATTCAGTAGTTGCTTGTACAACATCAAATAAATTTGTGTCTTCACATGACACTAATCAAAATAACAATTGTGGCGCAGATTCCGCACTCTGAATCTGCTTAATGATACGTTGGGAACTGGGTTTGATGCTTGACAACGAAACATTCCTTCTAATTATAAGGTTCACACTTGACCAAGAATAGCTTCTGAGCTTATTCAAAATGAAATATAATGCAGTTACAAAACTGGTAGTTACAGTTGACTACCTAACTGATACGACCGTTCTAACGACAGTCAGGGGTGTAACAAAGACTGGCTGCAAAGAATGCAGTTAACTAATCATGGCATGTGATTGCCATAATTAAAGTCAGCAAAGACTTGAAAAATTACCCCAAATAGGGTTGAACAAAGTAGCCTCAAATGACTACGGTCACGTTCAGCAAAAGATAGGCTTTGACGTTCTACGACGTTCATCAGGCTGCACCAGGGCTGACCAAAATGTCTGAACCAAGGGTGTCTCACTCTAACTGAAATAAATGACATCTAATTAAACTAGTTACATTCCCTACCTATAAAAATGGCTGACACTGAGTTCGGTTGGTTCACAAACTACATTAAACTACTAAACCACCAGAAACTAGAACAAGAAAGGGGTATCCAAAAACTCACGAAATGGAGAAGCTCTCACTCAGCCCTCTATTCAACAACAAGGGTTGTACAAAATCTTCTCTGGCTCTCTGGAACGGTATTATCCTCGTCAGGATTCCCATCTGGACTCCTCCAAAGACCAGGGTTCGATCTGTCCCTGTCGACAACTTCGTGGATATGCTGGATATGCCTGGAAATGGCATCCTGTGTTCCTTCCTTCTCGTTCGCTGTCCTGGAAGTTCCACCATCATGCTGGTTCCCGTAGAAACATCACCCTCATACCGTGATGGTATTAGCCCATGATGACGGTCTCAAACATGGTGAAGAATAGTCCAATCACGTGGATAGTGAAATAAATTGCGTAATAATTCATTCTTTCACTTTCAAAAATATAATGTTCGTCGTAAATGTTATAGGCTTCAATTGTAGTATATGACACAGCCTTTATTTCGTCGATGTGAATTAATATGTGAGCTAACACTGTTTTATGATTCTTCACGTGCTAGTGACGCTACTTTTATATCACGTAGCATCCGTGAATTATGCGTCGTTTTTGAAATGATAAATTCACTTTGGCAATTTAAATATGTCATACAATCATAATCACACTTATTCATAATAGTTGTAACACATTTACCTGTATATTTTCCACTAGGCATTTGGCCCTCCACAAACACGTGGGTACAAAATGTGGTGTTACGGCAATGTTATGCAATTCACTATACTTGCCAATTATTTCCCAAAATGCTTCTTTGGCTCACTGTGCTTGGATAACAGTGAATAGTAGTATTCTCGTGCTCGATGGCACCTGATAATCACTTTCAACGTTCTACAGCGGATATTCTCTACGTCTTGTAGGACAAATACAATTTCACGCCTACACAGGGCGGATTCTCCAGACGTAGTGCAAGGCACTGAGTGTCTCTAGGAAGTAGGTCGTCAAAACGAAGTCGTTGAGCGACTACTTACGTTCCTGTTTGCGTATCTGCAAGGGTATACCTTACCTTAAGTAAAATTAACATTCTCCAAAATGTTTTAATAATGCAGCATGACGAAATGGAATATTCTGAGTCTTGTGGAAAGATAAAATTATTTAATAAGACCTCAGATAAATAATTAGCAGATTTCACCAAAGTCAAAAGTGCGATTCACCGCTACTTCAAAGAGTATAGCGTGATCTCTCAGCTCCACGCGGCTTTCTAGGTGTGTTCGAAGGTACAACATCCCATCATAAATGTTCTGTTATAAAAAATATCACATGAACCATAGCTCAGCGGGTTCAATATATTGTACAGGGTCTTCTATTTCGCTTGGCAAGGACATTCTCCCTCACGCACTCCGCCAGTTATGGCTCAGTTGCCGGTTGCCGCGCGCGCATATGTATGGCAGAGTACGAGCCTTAGAATCAGTATGATGTATTTTTACTCACCATGTTGACAGTAGATGCTGAAAATGTTCCCCATCCACTACCAAACATAATTGGCATCTCCTTATGAAGTTTCCAGTTACTCCGGTTAATTTAGCTTCAGTAAGGAAATAATGACCTTTAACGACTGTTGTTATTGTTTACTGAACCAGTACGTTTGAATATCTTAGCCAGTTGTTTCATTGTCTGATTTATAGGCATGGATCTCCCTGGAAATTTCACTCGAAACTTTTGTCTTGATCTAGCGCACGATTACCTGCATTTTATGTAACTTACGTATTGCGCAGATATACGCGTTCACGTAACGAATATTTCACATAAGGCATTACAGCACTATACACAATCACAATAAAACAACTGGCTATGATATTCAAACGTACAGGATCAGTAAACAATAAAAATAGACTTAAAGGTCATTATTTCCTTACTGAAGCTAAATTAACCAGAGTAAGCGGAAACGTCATAGATATGCCAATTATGTTTGGCATCAGATGGGGATAATTTTCAACATCTACTGTAAACATGGTGAGAAAAAATGCATGATTCTAATTTTAAGCACCGTACTCAGCCGTACATATGCGTGCGCGGCAGCCGGCAACTGAGCCATCACTGGCGGAGCGCGTGAGCGAGAATGTCCTTGCCAAGCAAAATAAAAGACCCTGTATATATCTTAACCCACATATTCACAGACGTAGATTAATAACATGAGTGTAAAGGATCCGATGGTGATCGCTTGACGATCGAAACTAGTCATCCAAGTGTATTAATTAATCTCGCGTAATTTGTTTCACCTTTAGGGAATAACATCCATTACAATTTGAGTACAATCGTGTTGACCGACTGAAAAGCATTTACATTTCATTTACTAAAGCAACACTGCAAATAGATTTTAACACGATAATAAATGGTTATGTTAAGTACGTCTTAAACTGTCAAACTTTTACATGCACTACAAAACATTTGGCACATGTTTTCTGCACAATTCTTGTAAATGTGATGATTGACTGCTACTCATTTCAGCTTCTGCTCGCCGAAGCCACTGGCAAAAGTCTGTACAAAGACAAACTGAAGGGCTACTGTGACTACATGCTCAACAGTCAGAAGAGAACTCCTAAAGGACTCCTCTTCCTAGGGGAATGGGGGTCACTGCGTAATGCAGCCAATGTAGCGTTTGTTCTCATGAAGGTAAGAATAACGTTAGGCAATCCTATCAAAATTTACTTAACAGAGTTCTTCAGAAATAGATTAGGATTACCATTTGTAGGATGTATGTTTTCTTTAAACAAAACTGCATTTGCTATAGATAGGGAAGGAGTTAATTGAACCACTATATTGCTCACGGCAGACCTTGCAATATACGAGGGCAGATTTGAAAGTATTGCACAATAATTTTTTTCACCCCTGGTATTGCAGATGGAATGTTGAAATTTTACGACGATATAGTTTGAAGTTTGCGCAACAGAGGGTATTTTGTTTTCATGTGCAGCTCTAGCGAGAGAAGGCTGAACCACGAAACAAACACGGCGGTGCTCCAGGGAGGTGCTCCAGCATCCACCATAATCCACCATACAGTCCGGACCTGGAACCGTCAGGCTTTTATTTGTTTGGTCCCATAAAGAAATTCCTGGCCACCCAAAACTTTGCGACAGATATGGAAGTGAAATCAGCAGTCCACAGATGGCTATACTCCGACCAAACGGACATCTACTAATAGGGTATATTGAAACTGGTACCACGATGTCAGAAATGTGTTGAGAAAGTTGGTGACTATAAAGAAAAGTAGGTCAAAGGTATAAGTTTATTTGTGATTTGTTTGGTTTTGTTACCTATTAAACGTTTTGGGGAAGAAATGATCGTGCGTTACTTTCCGATCTGCCCTCGTATTTTTTAAATTATGAACGAGATTAACTTTGAAACCATGATTCTAGGCCCATTGCCGGGTGGTACAGTATAATTATTTAAATACAACTGATTTCAGGCCGCTGACCTTGGAATCAATAGCAATGCGTACAGAACGTTGGCGAAGGGCCAGATCGACTACATGTTGGGTGATGGAGGACGAAGCTACGTAGTGGGATTCGGCCACAATCCACCTACTCATTGTCATCACCGCTCCAGGTGCGTACCTACTGTAGTTGACTTTGGTTCTTTGATTCATAAGTAGATATTTGAAAGTAGAGAGAGAGGGAAGCAAAAACAAGCCTCTTCAGGGTGTGGTACAGCTAACGATCATGGACTCCTATTAATATTAGCGTTGTACGGTCCTTCTATGAAATTAGACCATTATATTTGAGGAGTTTTATTTACCATGGTTGTGATTTATCTTTTAATGAGAAAGCTTCATCGATTTCAATGTATGTGTGGGACAATTCGCCGAACTCTGAAGGGAAAAGTACGAGAGGATACTCAACTTAAATTCTATAAGACTATGGCTGTACCAACTTTGATGTACGGAAGTGAGACATGGGTGAATAAAACCAGCCATTGAAATAATATACAGTCATCTGAAATGAGTTTCCTCAGATCAGTGAAAGGATACTCCCTACGAGATAAAGTACGGAATGAAGAAATGAGACGACAACTAAATATATTCTGACTGAATGACAGAATAAGAGACGTTGGCCGTCCTAGAAAGAGATGGCATGAAGATGGAAGTCGGAACAGGCTATCAGCCTAATCCATGAAGAGGAAGTAAGTAAGTAAGTAAGTAAGTAAGTAAGTAAGTAAGTATATTTGAGGAGTTTGCCCCATAACCTCTCTTTTATTTAGCGATACGGTGAAAAAATAAAGCAGTGATTTGGATAACTCCTATGATGGATACATATGCCAAAACACACTCCTAACCATCTAGCTGTTCTCAAGTGGAATGCGTAAACAGAGACAAAACGATATTTTTTATACATTCATCAACAAACAGTTCAAAGCAGAAAAAGAAAAACTAACAATCCACTCGCAAAAGCTCCTCGTATGTTTGCAAAAACCAGACAACCCGTAAATTATATAGGCTATATATTTTCAGAGGACGTGAAAAACCGGGTAACAGTACCCACTTTTAGTGCAAAATGAATGAATGAATGAATGAATGAATGAATGACATGTAAGTTATGAATAATCGTATTCTATTACAATACATTTGATATATAGTATTGATTAGGTGGAACAGTAGTGTTTTCAATTGTAAGGAACGATTCTCCATGTCGAGCTACTTGCCGTGATACGTGATGAAGTGGGCAAGTCTAAAGTGGAGAAGCTTGGGGAGTTATCGAGCACTGTGCAAATACGGGTATATTACGATTAAGATGGTCTCCTAAAAGTTTATTTTCTTCGCCCTGTGAATTTATTCAGCTAACGAATCTGGTTTTTCATGATTTTCAATGCATTTCTTGTGAGTTTCGTGACACATCATCAATGTACTGCTACTTGAATGCGTCTTTAATGCGGATTCAAAGAATGGTATGACTCTAAGCATGCTTAAGGTTGTTGATGGATTTAGGGGCTAAGATGTCGCTAACATCAAACATGCTGAGAATCATATCATTTTGAGAACTGCGGACACATTTTGAAGACTTATTCAACAGATACGACCGCTCGAAGGGAAGCTGTTCCCTAAAGCATTTTCTATGGATAAATAAAACATTATCCGCATCCGCTCCGCAACCGCACGACTGTTATCCGCATCCGCCCCGCAACCGTATGACTTTTATCCGTATCCGCCCCGCAACCGCACGGCTGTTATCCGCATTCGCCCCGCGACCACACGACTGTTATCCGCATTCGCCCCACAATCGCACGACTGTTATCCGCATCGGCCCGCAACCACATGACTTTTATCCGTATTCGCCCCGCAACCGCACAACTGTTTTCCACATCCGCCCCGCAACCACACGACTGTTATCCGCATTCGCCCCACAACCACACGACTGTTATCCGCATTCGCCCCACAACCGCACGACTGTTATCCGCATTCACCCCACAACCGCACGACTGTTATCCGCATTGGCCCGCAACCGCATGACTTTTATCCGTATTCGCCCCACAACCGCACGACTGTTATCCGCATCCTCCCCACAACCACACGACTGCTATCCGCATTCGCCCCACAACCGCACGACTGTTATCCGCATCCGCCCCGCAACCGCACAACTGTTTTCCGCATCCGCCCCGCAACCACACGACTGTTATCCGCATTCGCCCCACAACCGCACGACTGTTTCCCGCATCCGCCCCGCAACCGCACGACTGTTATCCGCATTCGCCCCACAACCACACGACTGTTTCCCGCATCCGCCCCGCAACCATACGACTGTTATCCGCATTCGCCCCACAACCGCACGACTGTTATCCGTTGAAGTCCCCGCAACCACACCACTGTTATCCGCATTCGCCCCACAACCGCACGACTGTTTCCCGCATCCGCCCCGCAACCATACGACTGTTATCCGCATTCGCCCCACAACCACACGACTGTTATCCGTTGAAGTCCCCGCAACCACACCACTGTTATCCGCATTTGCCACACTACCGCACGACTGTTATCCGCATCCGCCCCACAACCACACGACTGTTATCCGCATCCTCCCCACAACCACACGACTGCTATCCGCATTCGCCCCACAACCGCACGACTGTTATCCGCATCCGCCCCGCAACCGCACAACTGTTTTCCGCATCCACCCCGCAACCACACGACTGTTATCCGCATTCGACCCACAACCGCACGACTGTTTCCCGCATCCGCCCCGCAACCATACGACTGTTATCCGCATTCGCCCCACAACCGCACGACTGTTATCCGTTGAAGTCCCCGCAACCACACCACTGTTATCCGCATTTGCCACACTACCGCACGACTGTTATCCGCATCCGCCCCACAACCACACGACTGTTATCCGCATCGGCCCGCAACCACATGACTTTTATCCGTATTCGCCCCACAACCGCACGACTGTTATCCGTTGAAGTCCCCGCAACCACACCACTGTTATCCGCATTTGCCACACTACCGCACGACTGTTATCCGCATCCGCCCCACAACCACACGACTGTTATCCGCATCGGCCCGCAACCACATGACTTTTATCCGTATTCGCCCCACAACCGCACGACTGTTATCCGTTGAAGTCCCCGCAACCACACCACTGTTATCCGCATTTGCCACACTACCGCACGACTGTTATCCGCATCCGCCCCACAACCACACGACTGTTATCCGCATCCGCCCCGCAACCACACGACTGTTATCCGCATCCGCCCCACAACCGCACAACTGTTTTCCGCATCCGCCCCGCAACCACACGACTGTTATCCGCATTCGCCCCACAACCGCACGACTGTTATCCGCATCCGCCCCACAACCGCACGGCTGTTATCCGCATCCGCCCCGCAACCACACGACTGTTATCCGCATCCGCCCCACAACCGCACAACTGTTTTCCGCATCCGCCCCGCAACCACACGACTGTTATCCGCATTCGCCCCACAACCGCACGACTGTTATCCGCATCCGCCCCACAACCACATGACTGTTATCCGCATCCGCCCCGTAACCGCACGACTGTTATCCGCATTCGCCCCACAACCGCACGACTGTTATCCGCATCCGCCCCACAACCACATGACTGTTATCCGCATCCGCCCCGCAACCGCACGACTGTTATCCGCATTCGCCCCACAACCGCACGACTGTTATCCGCATCCGCCCCACAACCGCACGCCTGTTATCGGCATCCGCCCCGCAACCGCACGACTGTTATCCGTATCCGCCCCGCAACCGCACAACTGTTTTCCGCATCCGCCCCGCAACCACACGACTGTTATCCGCAATCGCCCCACAACCGCACGACTGTTTCCCGCATCCGCCCCGCAACCACACGACTGTTATCCGCATTCGCCCCACAACCGCACGACTGTTATCCGTATCCGCCCCGCAACCACACCACTGTTATCTGCATTTGCCACACAACCGCACGACTGTTATCCGCATCCGCCCCACAACCACACGACTGTTATCCGCATCCGCCCCGCAACCACACGACTGTTATCCGCATCCGCCCCACAACCGCACAACTGTTTTCCGCATCCGCCCCGCAACCACACGACTGTTATCCGCATTCGCCCCACAACCGCACGACTGTTTCCCGCATCCGCCCCGCAACCGCACAACTGTTTTCCGCATCCGCCCCGCAACCACACGACTGTTATCCGCATTCGCCCCACAACCGCACGACTGTTATCCGCATCCACCCCACAACCACATGACTGTTATCCGCATTCGCCCCACAACCGCACGACTGTTATCCGCATCCGCCCCGCAACCGCACGACTGTTATCCGCATTCGCCCCACAACCGCACGATTGTTATCCGCATTCGCCCCACAACCGCACGACTGTTATCGGCATCCGCCCCGCAACCGCACGACTGTTATCCGCATTCGCCCCACAACCGCACGACTGTTATCGGCTTCCGCCCCGCAACCGCACAACTGTTATCCGCATTCGCCCCGCAACCGCACAACTGTTATCCGCATTCGCCCCACAACCGCATGACTGTTATCCGCATTCGCCCCACAACCGCACGACTGTTATCCGCATTCGCCCCACAACCGCACGACTGTTATCCGCATCAAAATTCGCTGACATTACAATAATATTTTAAATTTATTAGATAAAGTATTAAAGCAACACATTTAGACATTTGAGGAGGAGAAAATCGTTCCCATAGGCTATGTATGAATAGCAAGACAATGTTGTATGCGTATTGTCCCATTGAGTATTGGCATGTGCATCACCGGCTGGCTACTTAGTCGTCGGATATATCCACGCAGGTATGAAGGGCTACTATGTTTGGCCAAAGTCAACACTAATTGAGAGTATTTCCATGGTTGGCTTCTCTCACTTCTCTATTATTCTCATACAATCCAAGCGAAAGCAAATAGGGAAATAACAAGAAACGTGAAAGACGCAGAACTTAGCAAAAACTAAAATTATTAAGAGGAAACCCAGTTCAATATTGTACTGTATTCTATAAACTATCCGCAAATTTACTGAGAATATTATCCGCAGCTTATCCGCTGTCCGCACAGCCATGCCAACTATATTCTCACGGCGAAAAATGATGCGGATATCCACGGGTTTATCCGCGGATATCTGAATCCACGCAGGGCTTTAACCATAGGCCCCGGCCAAGGGGTGCACAATGCTGAGGGGCGCAAAATTAATCCGCAATTTTCTTTTGACAAAAAATATTCCATATAATGTTATGGACTACAATGCACGTCTACGTCCAACAAATGTTTTGCAACAGCAGATTTTTCGACTTCAGGCGGTGTTGTCTGTATACTTAGCCCCATCTAGCCCCAAAGAAGTTACTGTGGAAGGAAGAGGATATACTAGTTGTAGATACCAAACTGTGTGTGATAGTGGCAGCTTATTTCAATCCTGACCACACTGCAATAGATATAATATATTGCCTAGGAGCAGCTTTAAATACTTTTCCAGACTCAAGAAAGGCCATAATAGCCGGAGATCCAAATTGCAGATTAGATATGCAGAATGTGAAGAGCGATGAAGTAATAAACTACCTGCGAATGGAAGGCTTCGAAATCCGTAACCGCAGTCAAGACTGTACGTACATAGGCCCAAATGGGTCTAGTACAATAGACCTTATATGCACGAGAAGAATATCCGGAAACAGGAACGCTAATCCAATAACCTCGGAAGGTGCTGCTATTCGCAAACATATTCCAGTCAGTAGGCCTATAGAAATAGATGGTGAAGCTAATGATGATATTACACCCAAATTAACGAATAGAACAAATAAGAAACTAAACATGGACAAGTTTAACGAAAATCTGGAAGACATACACAAGGTAATGGCATGCATTCATATAAGAGACATTAACGACGCTGCAAAACGTATTCAAAACTGCATCACTAATGCAACGACTCCATCTATGCAAGTGAGGAAGGCGAACCCCTGGTTTGACGAATCGTGTTATATTCAGAGGAAAAAGACTTTAATGAAACTTCACAGTGTGAGGGCACAAAAAGAGACAAAACACTGGTGGATTATCGACAGCAGAGAAAAACCTACAAAGAATTGCTCACAGAGAAGAAAAGGGAATACATAAAAGATACACAAAACAAGATCATTGCAGAAGCCGAATCAGATCCATATCGGGCTTTAAGACCAACATTCCAACACTTTCAACCCAGTATACCAATGGAATTATGGGAAGAGCACATAAAGAAAGTCACCTTTGCTAAGGAAACTCGACCACAACTTAGATCCACGGATGACCTGGACTCAACGGAATTCATAACAGAAGGAGAGATCTTAACGGCTATCAAAAGAATGGTAAATAATAGATCCCCTGGCCCCGATGGAGTGTGAAATGAACATCTAAAACAAACAGCAGAAGTATTGTTGCCAGTATGGATAGCACTACTGAACAAATGCTTGGAACTTGGACAAATTCCACTTGAATGGAGGAAGTCCACGATCGAGTTACTGTATAAGGGGAAAGGAAGTCCTGACAGCCCGACTCGTACCGAGGCATAGCACTGGAATCAGTTGTCCTAAAACTATTAACAGGGTTACTGACTACAAGGATAAATGTAATTGTAGATCTTTGTTGCCAGATGAGCAATATGGCTTTCGACAAAAACGGTCAACGATTATGGCTGCAGAGAACCTCTTACAACACATAACAACGACGCTAGAAACGCCGAAAGGTAAACTCTATGTAGTTTTCGTTGATTACTCGAAGGCTTTTGATTTAGTGAACAGAAAGTTGTTAATAAATAAGTTGGAAACACTAACTGGCAGAACAAGGGTAACAACGCTCATATCGAACATATTAGCGGGAAAATATATACAAATCTATGATGGAGTTGGACAGTCATCCTGGATAATGCAAACAAATGGGGTATTGCAAGGGGACCCTCTCAGTCCTACATTATTCAATGTGCTTACATATGATGTTCGTGACAGAATTCGGGAAACAACAGAAGCTAAATTATATACTGCTCAAAAAAATTAAAGCACCACTTTTTTCAAAGGCCACCAAATTTTGAAAAGTTGACCTACAAGCTCGAAATCTCAGTATGACGTTTGTCCTGACGCCTACCAAGCATATGCTTCAGCACAACTCCCCAACTTGAGTAGTTTCGGGGTAGCACCCCGAAAACCAGCCCATTTTCGAAAACCGCAAATTGAAGTTTGCGAAAAACGCTGCAGGACTTGTCGCAGGTTGCCAAAGCAGTCGAAAATGAATGAGTCTTGCTCTTAAAGGTTCCACAAACACGTAGAAATCGTTACATTTGACGTTTGGGAATTTTCAACCCCCTTCATCATCCCCTAAACATGGACTACCATTGGGGGCGTCTGAGAAGGTACCGGGTGTGTTTAACCATCTGAAAACCTGCACACCGTCCTCAGTTGCTGATTGCAGTAAGTTCTTAAGGCCTCCGGCAATGTCCATACCCCCTAACACCCTCAACTGGCATGGGACCAAACCACTCCCTCTCGATTCACCCCTAAGGAAGGTTTTAATCGAGATGTTTATCAGTGCTGTGAATGCGGGGGTCTTCCCCTACCGTTTCAAAAATGGAGCTGTGCCTTTGTCACCACCCCTTCCCCTGCAACCCCCGTTTGTATGATTTTTCGAATCAGGCCCTTTTTAAGGGCTGAAACGAGGTCTTAATCGCTGAAAGGGCTGTAAAGATCCTTAGAAGTAGTGGTGACACGAAATCAACCCCTTCCGATTGATGATTGACATTCCGTCCCCGAAATTCGAAATTGTTGCACCCTCAACCCTCCCTGTCTGGACGCGTAACGCGTCATGGCAGAGTTTTCAGAGTTGGATGGAAATGAAGCTTATGGCCTGACATGGAGCCCAAAACAGCAGGTTGGATGGAAATTCATCGGTAGGGTGGGAAACGGGACCAAAAAGTTTTCAAAAAAGTTAACAGCCTCTAGTATGTACACCAATGCATAGGCAACCCACATCACGTCATTTTTCTCTCATTGCCAAACTTTGTAACCTATTGCCGATCATAGGCAACCCACACGCACGGACGTGATGTGGGTTGCCTATGCATGGGCGTACTTACTGTAGGCTGTACACTTTTTTGAAAAATGTTGGTCCCGTTTCCCAACCTACCGATGAATTTCTATCCAACCTGCTGTTTTGGGCTCCATTGCAGGCCATAAGCTTCATTTCCATCCAACTCTGAAAACTCTGCCATGACGCGTTACGCGTCCAGACAGGGAGGGTTGGGGGTGCAAAAATTTCGAATTTGGGGGACAGAATGTCAATCATCGATCGGAAGGGGTTGATTTCGTGTCACCACTACTTCTAAGGACCTTTACAGCCCTTTCAGCGATTAAGACCTCGTTTCAGCCCTTAAAAAGGGCCTGATTCGAAAAATCATACAAACGGGGGTTGCAGGGGAAGGGGTGGTGACAAAGGCACAGCTCCTTTTTTGAAACGGTAGGGGAAGACCCCCGCATTCACAGCACTGATAAACATCTCGATTAAAACCTTCCTTAGGGGTGAATCGAGAGGGGGTGGTTTGGTCCCATGCCAGTTGAGGGTGTTAGGGGGTGTGGACATTGCCGGAGGCCTTAAGAACTTACTGCAATCAGCAACTGAGGACGGTGTGCAGGTTTTCAGATGGTTAAACACACCCGGTACCTTCTCAGACGCCCCCAATGGTAGTCCATGTTTAGGGGATGATGAAGGGGGTTGAAAATTCCCAAACGTCAAATGTAACGATTTCTACGTGTTTGTGGAACCTTTAAGAGCAAGACTCATTCATTTTCGACTGCTTTGGCAACCTGCGACAAGTCCTGCAGCGTTTTTCGCAAACTTCAATTTGCGGTTTTCGAAAATGGGCTGGTTTTCGGGGTGCTACCCCGAAACTACTCAAGTTGGGGAGTTGTGCTGAAGCATATGCTTGGTAGGCGTCAGGACAAACGTCATACTGAGATTTCGAGCTTGTAGGTCAACTTTTCAAAATTTGGTGGCCTTTGAAAAAAGTGGTGCTTTAATTTTTTTGAGCAGTATATATATATGCAGACGATATGGCAATTGCTTCAGAGCAGATACATGATTTGCAAACGGCTATAGACATACTAAGTGACTGGGCACAGACAAATGAAGTAACAATTAATGCGGACAAGACAGAAATGATAATTTTTCGAAACGGTGGCAGGTCATCAAGTTCAGATCAAGTGATATGCAACGGAAAAAAAACTAATCGTACAGGTTACAGGAAAAAGTTTTCAACTGCATATAAGAACAAAAACAGTCGCTGCAATAAAAGCTATAAATGCCATCAGACCCTAGTATCACTTGAGACAGAAATGGTACTTTTTCGAACAAAGGTACTGCCCGTTTTGACATACGGACTTGGGTTAATATGGGAATTTCTTACCTACAGACTGTTAGATGAAATAGAAAAATAACATCTCGATTTCTCAAAAGAGTCCTTTGAGTAGCAAAGGCAACCAAGTCAAGACTTGTATACGAGCTTGCTAGAGAAACATTTTTAATAGAAACCTACGAATGTTACTACTACTGCCAATTTCAGACAATTAAAGAAAACTGCTGCAAGATCTACAAAATAAAAACAGGACATACCCAGGGAATTCTACAGAAGATGGATGCATCCATTCTGTGAAATGCGATATGTCGTGACCAGACTCGCGGTACATGGGTTTCACCACAAGATCTGTTCCAGGACGGTGTTCCATGATCCAGATAGAAATTGCATATGTGAACTATGTAGGAATGTATATGAAATGTACCATATCGTTTCTTGCCCAAAACGAACCATGTCGATAGTGGCATACAGCACAGACAGTAATTGAATTATTACGATAGTTAGTAATTAGTGTATGAAATGTATACGTCAACAACATGGCCACAGGCTGCAATGAAAATGAAAATCCACAGCCTGCTTCCAGTCTCCGACCGGGTCAGGAATGGAATGAATGAAGCCCCCATCTAGCGGCGAGGATGTGAACTGTGCCGGCTGCCGAGGCCTGACGCACTCCTCTGGGGCAATGATTAAATGAATGACAGATGAAATGAAATGATAGTGGAGAGTGTTGCTGGAATGAAATTTTGACAGGGAAAACCGGAGTACCCGGAGAAAAACCTGTCTGCCTCCGTTTTGTCCAGCACAGATCTCACATGGAGTGACCGGGATTTGAACCACGGACCCAGCGGTGAGAGGCCGGCGTGCTGCCACCTAAGCCACGGAGGCTTCGCCACAGGCTGCAATAAAGATTATTATTATTTTTCGACTTCAGCTTTAGAACAGGAATATTTTATGATTTAGTAGGAGAACATTTAAGTCTTGAATATCAATATCAGTTTAATGTGAATAATTCATTACCGAATGTAGTGTATTATATATATCTGAATATCTGTAAGTCTGTGAGTCTTAAATGGTTTACACTTATTTTAATATCGCGTTGGTCTATTTATTAATAGTTTATATATACAAATTTAGAAACAGTTGATTCTCTCATTATTTTAATTTATTTAATTGATTTTACTTCCCGATACATTAGAATAAAAGACCTTTCTAAGGTCTAAATTCTCCCTCCTTCACGATGGAATTGTAACGATTCGATCCCATAGCTGTTATATTTATAGGGTTATTCGATTATTATCATATTATTATTATTAATTAGTACATCCATGAGATGTTTTTTATATCAGATAATTGTAAGCGGTTTTTATTATTATATTCAATTAGATTTTTATTTAACTATTCACTTGTAAAGAGACGACGTATTATATGTTGCAACTATTACTTGTGGCAATGGTGTGAAAACCGTGACACATAGAGTGACGCAGTAACGTGTCGCAACGACAGGTAGCCATTGTCACGAGATTTTAAAACCCACAATGAGTAAGAATCACGTGTGGACAAGATAGAACATTTCGAAGGAATCGAACAATATATTTCAAACTATGGTGTAACCAATACGTCTCTACTGCAGCCAAGGTACGCTTCTAAAATATTGCATGGTGTGATGCAATTAGCCCTCGTGGAGGAATGAACACTGAAGAAAGGGAAGTTTACCAGTGGAGAGGGAAGTTTACGACTCACGTGACAAGGAAGTTATTAGTATCAGCACCCTCGACAAGACATTCATTGATCAACAGCTCTCAATGAAAGAAGGAAGTAGTAATCTTGCTTTCTGGGTCCTAATGGACTGAGCATACAGAGTCGACACTGAACGATGTCCTGCCGATATCTATATTAGTACATAATGGGTTATATCCCTGCTCAAGAGACATTCTACAGATGGCAACATACTTAATGAGGATATTTCATAGTAATTGAGATATCACATCATTTTTAACATACGCGACGTAACCTCTAGATCATCGGTCATTACTTAATATGACGAATCGTCAACGGATTCAGCTACAATTATATATCTTACGTTTCTATAACATATAAATTCAATTGATATTCAATTAAAATTAGATGTTCATTTTCTTTTAAATAATTAAACCGCAGTTGGTAATTTAAATTCTTTGTGTCACTATTAATATTTTGTTTTTGATCCAATAAATTATTTCTTTAACTTCATGTCTATAACTTTTCTTGTAGTTAATACATACTATAGGCAAATCAATCATACTCCTTAAATAAATACTGGAATGGTTAGATGACTTTGTCTCACCACGACCAGGGATAAATAAATAGGTCTCACTCTACTGCTGATAGCCGAGGTTAATTCATAAATTTCGATTCACTATCTTAAATAGGGATCTGGTGCTCAACACATATTATATTACACTATCAAAGTAAGTACATAGGCCTACCACAGTGTATTTATTCTTATTATCTTGTTTGTTTATTGGACCATTACATTTGTCACCACATCGTAAGGCACTTGTCTTACTACGACCCACAGGCCTAGGAGTGCATAAAATCTAAATCCAGACCTGTTTATGTCCCACAGCTCTTGTCCTAATGCCCCGGCTGCTTGTGATTGGAACACGTTCAATGGCGGTCAGGCCAACGCACACATACTGTACGGAGCCTTGGTTGGTGGGCCTGGAGCCAACGACGATTACTCCGATGTGAGGAACGACGCCACACACAACGAGGTGGCCGATGACTACAACGCTGGCTTCCAGGGCGCTGTTGCTGGTCTTACGACACTCGGCTACTAGATATGAAACCTTTATTCACAGTCCACTTTCTCTTAAAAATAAATTGATTTTGCACGACAAGTATTCTCCGTTTTAACCTTCGTTCATAAAAATGGAATAGGCTCAAGATCACTCAGGGGGTGTGCCTGCGTGTCCGTCTGCCCGGAGTGTGTACAGTATGTCTTCCCTAGCCATTCCTAAACATATAAACCGAATTGAATAAAATTTACTAAATAGGCAGCCCTCCTCCCGTGCATCTTCACTGCACGTTTTAAATTTCCGCCTTCTTAGCTAATATAAACGGGGGTCCTCCTGCATTTTCATTGCTTAAGCCGGCTACTGGCTGAACCAATCATCAGATCTCTAATAAACTGAAGCCTCGCATATTATCATGTAAGAACGCCCATGTTACAAATTTCTAGACTAAATAATTTCATTATGGCGACCATGCATAATTTTCAAGTAATATAATCGAAAATTGACGTTCCATTGCATAAATGCTCATCAAAATTAATACCGGTATTGAGAAAGCTCCAGATGACGGACGGAAGTAAGGTGCCAGAGTTACGAGAAAATCACATTGAATATTACGTTCAACTGCCGTCTTGAATAAACGAAATATTAAAATCGCGTGCTCGCCATCTAATTAACTTACAATTCAGAAACTTAATAAAAAGGAAGTAGCCTACTGTACAAAAGATGCTGAAGGCTCAAGTGCCTTTAGTTCATACATTCAAGATGGCGAACATGCGTATTGTTAAAATGTTAAAAGTGATAAATTAGGATTCAAATGAGCAACTACCACGACAAGTGTTAAAAGAGGAGTCTTGTATGGTTGACCCCAGTTGAATATATTACAAGACTATCACACTGGATATTACGCTCACCCACCATCTTGAATATACAAAATAGTGAATTCGGTTGCTAATAAATTTGGATTTTCAAAACATGGTATAAAGTTAGAACTACATTATATAGTTGCATATACTCTGTAAAAATAGAAGTGCATCGGCTCTACTGTGTTACGTATGATGCGTTCAAGATGGTGGCCATTAATATCGATAAATCGGAATGCAATTGAGTAATTAACACTCGGGGAAAGAGGCGACTTGCATAAGACACCCCAATTCTACACAAATATATTACAATAAACAATATGCTGAACCACCTTATTGGATACATAAAATATTATAATCAATACCACAGAAATATAAGAGCGATAATTGAGAAACTTTGGAAGATGAATTTATCGTGTAATACATTTATTGTGCTATGTTCAGAAAATGGTCAGATTAAAAATTACGCATGCCATTCATCTTGGAATTGACCAGCTGCGTGGCTCAGTGGTAACGTTCTCGCCTGTTGTTCCCAAGGATGCAGGATCGAATCCTGGCGCAGTCAGCTGGCATTTGAGGGTGCGCAAATGCGAGGGAGTAGATTTAACGTAGGCTGCGTCTCGTATAGAAAATCTATGTACTTCATAAATAACACTAGATAACAAATTTTAACATTTTGTTGTTTACAAAGATTGATTTATATGGATTTGAGTGTGCTGAAGTTGAAAATGACAGTTAAAAATCTAGATTAGCTCAGGTTTGGAAGTTATTGACTAATAATGGTATGCGTTTTACGTTCCTTTTAACTACTATGGCTTTTAGAGACGCTGAGGTGCCGGAAATTTGCCCCAAAGGGGATCTTTAACGTGTCAGTAAATATACTGACGCGACTCCCTCGCATTTAAGCAAATGCCAAATGACTGCGCCGGGATTTGATCCCGCTATCTTGGGTTCAGCAAGCTAGAACATCACCGCTGAGCCACGCAGCCAGTCGGAAGTTATTGAAACTTTTATTTTCTTCACATATTATCATGGGCGATAAATTGTTAGGGTTATTAGCACATCTGCGGGGCATTAAAACAGCAGTTTTGATTCCACACACTACGTCAGAAACTCGTGTCACAATACACAATTGATCACTACGGAAGACAAGCAATCTCAGACTGTGGCTAGAAACAAAACACAGCATTCATTGGCATTGCTGAAATAAGTGAAAACGAGAGCTAAAAACAGAAATAAGGACGTAACAAACTTTATATAGCACAAAAAATGAAGCTAAAAACGATAGTTATTTTCGAATTCAGCGTTCCAAAATCTATAAAGATTGGGTATTTTTTTAGTCAATTTTACCCTCCAGGTTGGCGGTTCCCACGGACTCAGCGAGGGAACTCACCACTGCCGCCTTTCCAGGCAGTGTCCTAGAGCTGGGAACACTTGGTCAGAATGGATACAACTGGGGAGATGTGATCAGCACATCGCCCAGGTGGCCTCAACTGCAAAGCGAACAGGGGCCTCATGAGGGATGGGAAGGGAAGGGAAGATCGGGATGGATAGGCACGAAAGAGGAAAGGAGGCAGCCGTGGCCTCACTGTACCCGATAATCCGGAAAGGATCCTGTTGGAATAGCCATTGCCCCGCTGGATTGCCTATTTCTAATATATCCGGCAACTACAACATTAGAAATCGCTTCCAACATCGTCTTTGGGGATTTACAGACAGCAGTTACAAGAATATTGTGGATCAACAACCAACTACACGGGGCACTCACCTTTACTTACCTCGGGGACTGGGACTTCAGCTTCGCCTACACTACATCCACAATACTCTGCTCCTTATATTTAAAATGAATCACTCCAACAACAATGGAAAACAATCTGAACAAATTTATTAACAAAAAGGTAAACTAATCTACTATAAACAAAATAACAATAAATGAATTTAACAATTAACATTAAATTTAAAAACACGCAAACATTCACACCTCCTTTCAACTCTACATATTACTACAATGCTGTATTAAAATTATGAGTATAAAACTTGGCTTGTTCTAAGCCCACACAGCCTAAAAATAAAAACGTTTAATGGAGCCTCTTAATGGCATTCCATACACATGTTTTCATTCACAAACCTGCGTTGTAAAACGCATGTGCCGTGGCTTTGTTTCATCAATGAAATATTGGCACCATGCCGTACTCAAAACTGGTTTATACAATAAATAGAAGGCAGTTGGTCTACACCTGCTTAAATATTATGTCATCGCTCTCCACTACTAACGGTGACTCATGCTTGCTAGCCCACAGAGACTGCAAGTGTGTGCATTTATAAAACACGTAAAAATTAACATTTAGATCTAACAAAAGTTCAAATAATTGCTCTGATTCTTAACCAATCATTCTAAAAATTTTATACACTCTTTTATTTCCACTCCGTCATTGTTCTAGACCAATACGGTTCCACATCTTCTCTTAACAATGAATAAGCATTCACGCCAAAAACATCCGCTCATAAACACACACTGTTCCAAAACAATTGATTAATAAATCCTACTAAAATATTTAACTAATTAAATCATTTCCACAAAAATTATTTACATGTAATATGTTTATAATAATATCCATTATCTAGTGTTGCTAACGTGACACTTTCGAGATTCTAACTTCTCGGTTACAATATAATTCTTAACTAAATATATACACTGGTTTTTCACATAACCATCCTTTTATAACGTTCTGTAGTTTTAAAATACTGCATACACCTCGTCTTATATAGGTTTCATTACATTATCAGTATAATACAATCGACTGATTAAGGTGAACTGTACTTAATTACATAAATTCGGGTTTAATAAAATTTAATAATAGTATTATAGACGTGAGTAGACAATCTTTCTCAAGTTCCGCTGAAACCCTCCTGTTAACACAGCTAAATCGTTATTTCCCTTTTCTAGTTCTTTCGGATTGTCTGTCTGTTGTGTTTGGTCAAGATATACTGTATTAATGTCTTTGTACTCTTGCCTTTGGTTCTTCGCAACAACGTTTGGCATAGGGCTCGTGTAATCGAGTTTTCTGAGCAATTCGTCCATTCTTGCTAAATCGTTGTCCCTGACGAGATAATTAGACGTCTGACTTCCACAGGGAGCATCCTGGTTATCGCGTCTATCTACTGAGCTGTAGATAACGGGGGTTGAAGAAATCTGAGCCTGGCTAACTGACTCGTGAAGAAGTCTGCGTATCGTGTGGGAAGAGTTCCTGAGTATTTTCGTGAGTATACTGCGCGTAGGGAATTCTGTGCTTCAATAGACCAAAAACGCTTTATTAGTGCTTCTGCGAATTCATCGAAGTTCATGAAGGTATATCTGAAGGCTCTGAAACATTCAAGGGGCCCATCAGATAAAAAGCGTTCTACGACCTTCATTTCCCTCTCAATTGGAATATGCGCTTCAATAAAGTACTCCTTGAGATTTCTGATATACTCTATCGGTGTGAAACTATCTAGGTTGCTGAACTTACGCGGTTTGTCTTCAAAGTTCCTTATGACCATCACGTTTCTCGGATATGAATCCTGAAGGTTTTGTCGAAAATCTCTATTGTAACTTTCGGGCCCTTTACTCCTCTCCTCTAAACCTTCCGTAAACCTGAATAATCTTTCTTCCGGCCTTACTTCCCTTTCTTCCACTTCTAGGCTATTTCTTCTAGTCTGATTCCTCGAATCTTCAAGATCTGTCTTCTCCCTTTCCTTTTCTTCTATCTCAGCGATAATCTTCTTCAACTGTTGGCCTACGTCGGTCTTTAAGTCTTCCTTATACGTCTCAAGCTTGGCAACATCTCCTAGATTAAGATTTTGTAACTTCTTGGTTAATTCTTCTAGTTCATTAGTGTTTTCCACACTCATGGTATTAACGTTAGTGACAACCTTGTTTAATCGTTCCTCTATCGTTTTAGTTTTACTCTCTAACGATTCTTTCAAAGCTTGCACATCCTGACTAGATTGAGTTCTATCCTCTACTTGCTTTTCAGTGAGCGTATCAATCCTTTTACCTAGATCTGTTCTTACTTCGATAATCTCTCTATTGATTTCTACTTGGGTACTGGCTAATTTCCTTTCTATGTTATCTTGGATTTGCTTAACATGTTCCCCACTTGATTTGTTCCATTCGTCTTTCCATACAACTACATTAGCTTTTAACATTTCAGCTATGTCCTCCTCAATATTTGACTTAAGAATTCTATTATGGTCGATAACCTGTGTTCGTAAAGTTTCTACGTTACCTTTTAATTCGACCAGAGAAGCTGTAGTTTTTATCGCATCGTTAACAAAACGTGTCGTTAAAGCAGTTATATTCTGTGTACACAATTCTTTAGACGCCTCTACCTCTTGTCTAATCTTATTAATGTCCACTTGGACTTTTGATACATCTACAAATACCGTATTAACTTGTGTCTGTATTTTACCTATGTCAGACTGTACATCAGTGACATCTGACTGCATGTTATTTATGTCAACCTGAACATTAGTGACATCGGCTTGGACTGTATCTACTTTAGCTTGGACATGGGATACCTCTACTTGGACTGTATCGACTTTACTTTGGACATTAGATACATCTGTCCTAATATTACCAATATCGGACTGTACATTAGACACATCCGCTTTTACTGAGTCTACTTTGGATCGGACAGTGGATACATCTACTTGGACTGTATCGACTTTACTTTGAACATGGGATACATCTGACCTAACATTATTAACATCAGTTCGGTCATCTCCGACATCTGTCCGTACACCACTTACATCGTCCTGTATCTGCTTTAAGCTGGCCTGTAATCGCGTGACATTTGCAACCATTTCAGAAGCACTAGTATGCAAACCCTCTAAAGAAGTCTGAACGTCCTGAATTTCAGTTTTGAAACTCTCTTTGACACTTTCAGCAACTTTAACTGTAAGAGAATCAACAACTTTAACAATCACTGTGTTAAGGTCCTCTTTTCGTTCCCGCTTCAGTTGTTCTAGGCCCTGCTTCGCCTCCTGAAATTTACCTTCAACAACATTTAAACTGCTCTGCAGTTGCTCCTTCAAATTCTGCTGCATACTTTCCTGCAACTTCATCTGCATCTCCTCTAACATCCTCTTTACATCCTCACTCGCCATTGCAATAACCCTTTATATAGTGCTGTAGAGACATAAATAACAACATCTGAGCAACGTCCTATTCCATATATATTTTTGAGCACCTTAATGTCTAAAAGTAACTTAAAATTAAGTAGGGAGGCTGAGGGGGTTTTGAACCAAATACCGTTATTTATGCAAATGAGGGGGGCGTGGCAAGGTCAATGACCTTGAGGTAGGTCATGCTCAATGACCTTGAGGTAGGTCATTGACCCCCAAGATCGCCGGGACCCCAGAAGGTAAACAAACCTTGGAGGGTCCAGGAACCGGTTTGAGGGGGGTGTGGGTGGAGGGGAGGGGTGGGGGGAGGGGGAGGGTGGGGGAGGGGGGGGGGGAGGGGGAGGGAAGGGGGGGAGGGGGAGGGAAGGGGGGGGGGACGAGGGGGGGAAGGATGGAAGAGGGTCTGCACGAGACCCTCCTCGACCCAGTCTCTCTCTTGGACTGAGCGCCTTCTCTGTTATTATCCTGGGCTATATAGCTTTGCTTTGAGCCCGATGAGATCCGAGTGTTGCCGAAGGTTTCCGAATCCTTGGTTGTGAATGAATTGTCAGAGAATTGAACGGTCAACTGGTGTGTGTGTGTGTGACGTCACAGCAGATTACGGGATGTGGGGTAGGTCATGAACGGGAGTGTTTTGAATGGAAAACATTAGTGTAACTGGTGTGTGTGACGTCACAGCAGAATACGGGATGTGAGGTAGGTCATGAACGGGAGTGTTTTGAATGGAAAACATTAGTGTAACTGGTGTGTGTGTGACGTCACAGCAGATTACGGGATGTGGGGTAGATCATGAACGGGAGTGTATTGAATGGAAAACATGAATGGCGGTGGAAGGTGGTGGTTGTTGAACCCTGACGTGGTAGGTTGGTTAAGCTTTGTGTTGTAGCCGATTGGTTCCGAATGCAGCCGAGGGAATCCGATTCTCCATTTGTGCTGACCCGGGAGATTTGAATGGCTTACATTCACGTGTCAGAATAATCAGATTTGAATGGTCAACCGGTGTGTGACGTCACAGCGGAGTTGACCCCTGAGCTAATTTTCAAATTTGCCTTTATTATTATCATCACCATGTTGTTTGTGGGAGAGGGGTTGAATGACCTCAAAGGTAAACAAACATGACTGATGCTGGACTGGGTTTTATTGAATCTAATGAACAGGGATGTGGAACTATGTGGTAATTGAACTAATAAGCCGGAGCCGGCACAGGGGCTAATGGGCAAGATGGCCGCTATACATGGTCTCTTATGGAACTAACTCTTGGGAGCTGGCACATGGGCTAGTGGGCAAGATGGCCACTGCGCGCAACTCTAGAGGACTTGAGATGACTGGTACAGAGGCTATTGAGCAAGATGGCTGCCAGGTGAAACTCCCTTATGTTGGAGAACTTGACGAGGCTGGCTGGATGCCCTTCACTACCTATGTTCTTTCCAATCGCCTACTTTCATGAAACTGGGGCAATGTTTTATAGACAACTCCCTTATGTTAGAGGACTTGAGCAGGCTGGCCGGATGCCCATAACCTCCTATGCTCTCCCCAATTTCCTACTGTAATAGGCAAATCCTCCTACCATTATGCTAGCGGTTATGTTGGTTAACACTATACGTGAGAGTACATACTTCAAGCCGACCAGGACGTTAGAAGGTAGAAACCGCCATTAACATCACAGCAAGGGTTGGAGCCTTGTCTTATGGAGATGTAGCCAGTACTCTACTACCCTCTGTGAGGGCTCTAACATCAAACCAGTCAAAGCTTGGGGTATGCCCTTGAAGTCAAACTCCTGTAAGTTAACTACAAATGCTATACGTAAACTCTTATCACAGGTGTATCAACAAGCTTTGCAAACTTGGATGACGAATACACCTCAAAGGTCTACTCTCCCTTCGTAAAGGGCACCGCGCATTATAGTTAAGTATACAGAAGCTAAATCTTAAAAAATAAAAAAAAAATAAAAAAAAAAAATAAAAAAAACGAAAACTCCAGTAAGTTAACTAAAAATGCTATACGTAAACTCTCATCATTGACATATCAACGAGGTTTGCAAGCTCGAATGATGAATATGTCTCAGAGGTCTACTCTCCCTTCGTGAAGGGCACCGCGCATTATAGTTCAGCTTAAGGAGCAAGTTCTGGATGTAGAAAAAACTCCGCCGTGACACGGTCATTTGAAAAACTATAAAATAGAAAAAATGTCTATCAATGTCATTAGAATACCCAATCTAGCGGCGAGGATATAAACTGTCTTGATGTTTGTGTCAGGGAAAATTAAAGTACACAGAAGAAAACCTCCTAAGTTATGGAGGCATACTCCTTGCACTTCTCTGCATCAATGATTAAATGACAGGCAGAAGGTAGGAAATAATGGGAAAAGAAGACTGGCCTCTTGCAGAAGGAGGGAATCAGAAAAGATGTGGCAAGGGCCTTGGATACTCTAATACTGTTGGAGTTGGAAGAGAACAAGAGTTGACCAAGCGAGGTTGATAGGAAAGAAGACAGAGAGGAGCTTGACACAAGTAAGTGGAAGCAATGCTGAACTCGGCTGTCACCTCTGTAGTTGTAAAATCCGCGTTCTGCTATATGTAAGCTTTTGGAAGCTGAGTTTAAAAAATGTTTTGCAAGAAGAGAATAATACTGTTAATTTTGTTATCCTTAATTCAACCTTCTTGATTACTCATGCTTCAAAGATCCTGTCCAGAATGATTTACAAGAGGATTGAAAGCCAAATAGAAACAGAGTTGGGTGAAGATCAGTTTGGTTTCAGGAGAAATGTAGGAACAAGGGAAGCTGTACTAAGTCTTAGGCTGATTTTAGAAGATAGAATAAGGAAAGACAAGAGAACGTTCATGGCTTTTGTAGATTTAGAAAATGCTTTTGATAAAGTTGATTGGACTAAATTGTTTGACATTTTGAAATCATAAATCAGAAACCTCTATGGAGATCAAATTGACAGGTGAAAAGCTGAAGGAAGTAGGAGACTTCTGTTACTTAGGAAGCAGAATAACCAGTGATGGACGAAGCAAGTAGGTTGGCTCAGACAAAGAAAGCATTTCTACAAAAAAGGAATCTGCTGACATCGAATATAGATTTAGGTATTAGGAAGTCATTTTTGAAAGCCTTTGTCTGGAGCGTGGCGCTCTATGGAAGTGAAACTTGGACTATTGGTGCAGCAGAAAAGAGGAGAATAGAAGCATTTGAAATGTGGTGTTACAGGAGAATGATGAAGATCAGATGGGTAGATAGGGTTACAAACAAAGAGGTATTAAGACGAGTGGGAGAGGAGAGATGTTTCTGGCGACTGCTAATGAAGAGAAGAGATAGGTTGGTAGGACACATACTAAGACACCCAGGAATAGCAAGCTTAGTTATTGAAGGAAGGGTCGAGGACAAGAACTGTAGGGGTAGACCAAGGTTAGAATATGTTAAACAGATTGCCTCCGATGTAGGGATGTTGGAGCTGTGTAGAGATGAAACGATTAGCTCAGGACAGGGAGACATGGAGAGCTGCATCAAACCAGTCAAAAGACTGAAGACTCAAACAACAACAATTCAACTTTTGCGGTACCATACACAGATCTCACATGAAGTAAGTGAGATTTAAACTGCAGATAAGCGGTGAGAGCCGGTATACTACTGCTAATTTACATAACAGCCCAACACAATTTTAATGATACTGTCACAATTCTAAGATATTGAAAGCCTGTTTGACATTAGACTGGTATCAAGATTGAGGATGTAGGCTATTAACTTTTATTTTTGTTAAAGCAGTATGTCTTGGCAATAAATTTAACAGGTCTTCAACCGGTAATACAATTTGCATTAAATTACAATAAATTAGTCATGTTTCTTAAGTGGGACTGGGAGAAAAAAAAAAGTTTTTTTTCCAACTAGTCTGTAGCGCAACATTAGGTCACGGTCCAAGCTCTCTGCTGACCCGGTAGACGCGTGGGTTCGAGTCCCACCGTCGGCCGTCCTTGAAATGGTTTTCCGTGGTTTCCCATTTTCAACACCAGGCAAATGCTGGGACGGTACCTTCTGATAGGCCGCGGTCGATTCCTTCCACATGTAAATGCTGGGACGGTACCTTCTGATAGGCCACGGCCGATTCCTTCCACATCCTTGCCCAGTTTCATCTTCATATACTCCATAGCGACGCGCAGGTCACCCACGGACGTCGAATAGAAAGACCTGCACTCGGCCTCTGAGTAGGTCACACGACAAAAAAAACTAGCTATGAAATTCAATTAAAAGCTTGTCAGGACGGACTCGGTAGACGCGTGGGTTCAAACCCCACCGTCGGCCGTCCTTGAAATGGTTTTCCGTGGTTTCCCATTTTCAACACCAGGCAAATGCTGGGACGGTACCTTCTGATAGGCCACGGCCGATTCCTTCCACATGCAAATGCTGGGACGGTACCTTCTGATAGGCCACGGCCGATTCCTTCCACATCCTTGCCCAGTTTCATCTTCTTCCAACTAGTCTGTAGCGCAACATTAGGTCACGGTCCAAGCTCTCTGCTGACCCGGTAGACGCGTGGGTTCGAGTCCCACCGTCGGCCGTCCTTGAAATGGTTTTCCGTGGTTTCCCATTTTCAACACCAGGCAAATGCTGGGACGGTACCTTCTGATAGGCCGCGGCCGATTCCTTCCACATGCAAATGCTGGGACGGTACCTTCTGATAGGCCACGGCCGATTCCTTCCACATCCTTGCCCAGTTTCATCTTCATATACTCCATAGCGACGCGCAGGTCACCCACGGACGTCGAATAGAAAGACCTGCACTCGGCCTCTGAGTAGGTCACACGACAAAAAAAACTAGCTATGAAATTCAATTAAAAGCTTGTCAGGACGGACTCGGTAGACGCGTGGGTTCAAACCCCACCGTCGGCCGTCCTTGAAATGGTTTTCCGTGGTTTCCCATTTTCAACACCAGGCAAATGCTGGGACGGTACCTTCTGATAGGCCACGGCCGATTCCTTCCACATGCAAATGCTGGGACGGTACCTTCTGATAGGCCACGGCCGATTCCTTCCACATCCTTGCCCAGTTTCATCTTCTTCCAACTAGTCTGTAGCGCAACATTAGGTCACGGTCCAAGCTCTCTGCTGACCCGGTAGACGCGTGGGTTCGAGTCCCACCGTCGGCCGTCCTTGAAATGGTTTTCCGTGGTTTCCCATTTTCAACACCAGGCAAATGCTGGGACGGTACCTTCTGATAGGCCGCGGCCGATTCCTTCCACATGCAAATGCTGGGACGGTACCTTCTGATAGGCCACGGCCGATTCCTTCCACATGCAAATGCTGGGACGGTACCTTCTGATAGGCCACGGCCGATTCCTTCCACATCCTTGCCCAGTTTCATTGATTGATAACCTGTGTTATTGTGATGGTATTATTAGTGTGTGTGTGTTGCTCACAAGGTCAAGTACACCCCGTTCTAACCCTCAGACTAGAATTACATTTCTTGGCAGATTCTGAAATCAAACCTTGACTTCCAGGATAGATCCTATGTTAAATAGTCTGTTTATAACCACCTTGAGGTTTAGCGGCTAGTATAATTGGCACTCGCCTCTTAGATACGGGTTTGATAATTATTGGGATCATTCATCCTTGTGTACTTGGGTGTGTTACAGTTTTGTTTGATAACCTGTGTTATTGTGTTGGTTGTATTAGTGTGTGTGGTTTACAAGTTTGTGTGTACCCTGTTCTAATCCTCAGACTGAAATTACATTTCTTGACAAACAGTACATTCAGCCTTGCGAGGAAAACTGAGAAGAGGTGGGTTCATTCCACTCCTCATCTATTCTGGAACTGATTTTCCATGGTTTCACATTTCTACGCCAAGCGAATGCTAGGATGGTTTCCAACTTTAGGTTATCACTGTTTCTTTTTTCTCTAATCCCAAGTTACAAATACACACACTACTACAGACACCAGAGTAACACATGCTACCAATAATATAGGACATACAGTACATCATTTAGACCTAAATGCTAATGAGATAAGATAATTAAGTGCAATAACTTGTAAATGTTAGTCATTAGTACAATAACATGTGTTATCATGCAAATAAATTACAAACACCCAAGTACACAAGGGTGAGTGAACATGATATGGCACTGGGGTACACTCAGCCTCGTAAGGCAAAAACTGTGTAGATGTGGGTTTGATTACCATTTAGGCTGGCTGTATGGCTCAGCGGTAATGTTCTTGCGTGTTGGGCCCAAGGTTGCAGGTTCGTATTCTGGTGCAGCCAGCTGGCATTTGAGGGTGCGCAAATGCGAGGGAACCGTGTCTATAGATTTACAAGCACGTTAAAGATCCCCTGTGGGGTGAAATTCCGGCACCCCGGCGTCGCTCAAAGCCCAATAACATTATTATTAGATATATTTTAATACTGTATAGCCTTGGGTGTCGGGTCCAAACTTTTTTATTTGACGCCCAAAGGGCAGCTTGCATGTCGAAGTTTGTTGTTCCTTGGAGCGCTCTGAAAGTTATAGAGATTAGATATATAAGCTCCTAGACACTATAACGCTTTCTAGTAGAGAAAGGAGGAATTTTTTGTGTTGGCGGAAAATCCCAAGATTAGTTAGTTAGTTATTGTTGTTTTAAGGGGCGGAAAAACGAGGTCATCTGCCCCTAAAATCCCGAGATTAATGTTGCCATTATGAACATGGCCTACTGAATTCAAATGGGTTTTTTAACATGCCAACAACGTATAAGGAGAGAAACTGCAAGCTTGGGGTTGGTAGCCAGATACGGTAACCACTCACCCACCGTGGCAATTATTAGATTATCTTTATCCTAAAATGCGTTCTTAAGTATTTGCCAACCTCCTAGTGTAGCGGTTAGCATTATTGGCTGTCGCCCGCAGAGGTCTGGGTTCAATTACCCGCTGTGCCAAGAAATTAATTCTGTTTTGAGGGCTGGAACGGGACAGCCTCGTGAAGCAAAACTGAGAAGAGGTTGGTTCGATTCCCACCGCAGCAATCCTCGAAATGGTTTTCTGTGGCCTCCCCACTCCTACTCGAGGCAAATGCTGGATTGGTTCCTAACTTAAGGCTACGGCCGTCTCCTTCCCAATCCTCTCTCAAATTACAAATACACACAATAACATAGGTTTACAAATACACACAATAACATAGGTTATCAGACAAACACGCACACTCGCACGTCTAAAATACACAGGGCTAAATAACCACTTGTGTCCAAGCCACTAAAATGAATTAACAACTGAAGTATTTTGGCTGAAACATAGTCATGTATAAATGTATTGTCTGTTCTGAATCGTTTTTAATGTAGGAGGAGGAAGTTGTTGTTGTTGTTTCACTGAGGGGCTAGGATATTGTGGTCATTTCAGACTTGTGTGTACTTTGTGTGTGTGTAGATTTTGTCTCATAACCTGTGTTATAGTGGTTTCTGTAGTAGTGAGTGTCCACGTTGTGTAGCGGCTAGCATTCCTGGTTGTCGCCCCGTAGGTCCAGATTCTATTCCTGACTCTGCCAAAAAATTTAATTCTGATCTGAGGGCTGGAACGGGGTGCACTCAGCCTCATGAGGAAACATAAGAAGATGTGGGTTTGATTTCCCTTCATCCATCCTGGAAGTGGTTTTCTTTTGTTTCCCACTTCTACTTCAGGCAAATGCCGGGGTAGTTTCAAACTTGAGTGCATGGCCGTCTCCTTCCTAATCGTCCCTGAAATTACAAATACACACACTACTACTACTACTGCAGATTCCATAATAACACGGGTTACCAGACAAATTAAAATACAGGAAAAAAGTCTCCTTGTTGCGTAGTGGCTAGTATTCTTGGCTGTCATTGTGGAGGTGAGGGTTCAATTGGCTCTGCCAAGAGATTTTAATTCTGATCTGACAGCTGGAATGGGGTTTGATTCCTACCTTTGCCATCCTGGAAGTGGTTTTCTGTGATTTCCCACTTCAACTCCAGGCAAATACAAGGGTGGTACCTATCGTAAGGCCACGGACGATTCCTACCCAAATCCTTCCTGAATTACAAATATACAAACTAGTACATACATCACGGTAACACATGTTATCAGACAACTTCTACAAAATCAAGCACACAGGGCTACATGACCACGATACCCAAGGCCCTCAAATGAAACAACAACATAAAACAAATAGCTGAAATTCTTCATTTGTATAATTTGTGTTCGTGAAAAGCCATTTCTTGGATTACAGAATAATTGTGTAAATTAAGAAGTTGTTAGTGGCTTATTTCAGCAGCTTTGGTGGCGTAGTTGGTCGCGGATTCAAACCCGACCGAAGTCGTCAGATTTTTTAAGAGCGTTAAAAATCTCTTGGTGTGCCTTCCTTCGGAGGAGAAGTAAATGTCAGAGATGTATGGCATAATAAAGAACCTTCCACTAATTACACTTGTGTGAAAATAAATTATAGGTTATATTTGACTAACGTTCATAGGTTCCAACATTTGTAGCCAGAAGCCGTTTGCGGTGGCATCTAGTAACGACGTTCAGAACTAGTTGGTTGTTGACGGTGGAGTTTGGTAGTAAAAGTTAGAACTACTTGAAAATCTAATGTCTGCAGTCCTTGCATGAATTAAAAACAGATACACACACTAATACAGACATCACAATTAACACCGGTTATCAGACAGATTCCACACACACCCAAAGTACACGGAGCTATATGACCGCGTTGTCGCAGCCCCTAATCTGAGGAACCAACCAACCAACCATGACTTCCTTCAGGTCATTACTATATTTATGGCATGATAAAAACCTTCCACTAATTACACTTGTGTGAAGTTAAATTATAGGTTATATTTGACTAACGCTCTTAGGTTTCAAAGTTTTGCTAATCACTACACCATGAGGCGGTCAACATATTTCTTTTAGTGTGATCAAATGTGCATATGTTGACGGTTGATGAGTTGGCGAATGATGGTTAGCGGTAGACAATCTTTTATACATTGACATACCCTTGAGAAAATGAAAGTTGTTTACCCTTCACTAGACGTTAGCTGGGCGTTACCCGCTTTAAAAGTAGTATAAATAGCAACATCCTTGTTGCATAGAATCAGTTGTGTGGACCAGTTCGAACGCATCAGAGAAGGTTGTACTCATCAATTGAGAGTAAGCGCCAAGGTCTGCGCGTGATGCCTTCAGGCATTCTACAGCGAGTAAGTGGGTAATTGCTTGTTCGTGTGGGCCATCAAGTGATGCAGTTTATTATGTATTGTATGGCTTACTGCCTGGAGTGTCCAAGGACATGTTTGGCTCGCCGGAGTCTGTAGCTGCTTCCAGCCGGACACGCAAACGGTGAGTTACATGTTCAGTTCAATTTTATGTAGTTCCAACTTTCACCAACATCCATAAATATAGTAATGACCTGAAGGAAGTCATGGTTGGTTGGTTGGTTCCTCAGATTAGGGGCTGCGACAACGCGGTCATATAGCTCCGTGTACTTTGGGTGTGTGTGGAATCTGTCTGATAACCGGTGTTAATTGTGATGTCTGTATTAGTGTGTGTATCTGTTTTTAATTCATGCAAGGACTGCAGACATTAGATTTTCAAGTAGTTCTAACTTTTACTACCAAACTCCACCGTCAACAACCAACTAGTTCTGAACGTCGTTACTAGATGCCACCGCAAACGGCTTCTGGCTACAAATGTTGGAACCTATGAACGTTAGTCAAATATAACCTATAATTTATTTTCACACAAGTGTAATTAGTGGAAGGTTCTTTATTATGCCATACATCTCTGACATTTACTTCTCCTCCGAAGGAAGGCACACCAAGAGATATTTAACGCTCTTAAAAAATCTGACGACTTCGGTCGGGTTTGAATCCGCGACCAACTACGCCACCAAAGCTGCTGAAATAAGCCACTAACAACTTCTTAATTTACACAATTATTCTGTAATCCAAGAAATGGCTTTTCACGAACACAAATTATACAAATGAAGAATTTCAGCTATTTGTTTTATGTTGTTGTTTCATTTGAGGGCCTTGGGTATCGTGGTCATGTAGCCCTGTGTGCTTGATTTTGTAGAAGTTGTCTGATAACATGTGTTACCGTGATGTATGTACTAGTTTGTATATTTGTAATTCAGGAAGGATTTGGGTAGGAATCGTCCGTGGCCTTACGATAGGTACCACCCTTGTATTTGCCTGGAGTTGAAGTGGGAAATCACAGAAAACCACTTCCAGGATGGCAAAGGTAGGAATCAAACCCCATTCCAGCTGTCAGATCAGAATTAAAATCTCTTGGCAGAGCCAATTGAACCCTCACCTCCACAATGACAGCCAAGAATACTAGCCACTACGCAACAAGGAGACTTTTTTCCTGTATTTTAATTTGTCTGGTAACCCGTGTTATTATGGAATCTGCAGTAGTAGTAGTAGTGTGTGTATTTGTAATTTCAGGGACGATTAGGAAGGAGACGGCCATGCACTCAAGTTTGAAACTACCCCGGCATTTGCCTGAAGTAGAAGTGGGAAACAAAAGAAAACCACTTCCAGGATGGATGAAGGGAAATCAAACCCACATCTTCTTATGTTTCCTCATGAGGCTGAGTGCACCCCGTTCCAGCCCTCAGATCAGAATTAAATTTTTTGGCAGAGTCAGGAATAGAATCTGGACCTACGGGGCGACAACCAGGAATGCTAGCCGCTACACAACGTGGACACTCACTACTACAGAAACCACTATAACACAGGTTATGAGACAAAATCTACACACACACAAAGTACACACAAGTCTGAAATGACCACAATATCCTAGCCCCTCAGTGAAACAACAACAACAACTTCCTCCTCCTACATTAAAAACGATTCAGAACAGACAATACATTTATACATGACTATGTTTCAGCCAAAATACTTCAGTTGTTAATTCATTTTAGTGGCTTGGACACAAGTGGTTATTTAGCCCTGTGTATTTTAGACGTGCGAGTGTGCGTGTTTGTCTGATAACCTATGTTATTGTGTGTATTTGTAAACCTATGTTATTGTGTGTATTTGTAATTTGAGAGAGGATTGGGAAGGAGACGGCCGTAGCCTTAAGTTAGGAACCAATCCAGCATTTGCCTCGAGTAGGAGTGGGGAGGCCACAGAAAACCATTTCGAGGATTGCTGCGGTGGGAATCGAACCAACCTCTTCTCAGTTTTGCTTCACGAGGCTGTCCCGTTCCAGCCCTCAAAACAGAATTAATTTCTTGGCACAGCGGGTAATTGAACCCAGACCTCTGCGGGCGACAGCCAATAATGCTAACCGCTACACTAGGAGGTTGGCAAATACTTAAGAACGCATTTTAGGATAAAGATAATCTAATAATTGCCACGGTGGGTGAGTGGTTACCGTATCTGGCTACCAACCCCAAGCTTGCAGTTTCTCTCCTTATACGTTGTTGGCATGTTAAAAAACCCATTTGAATTCAGTAGGCCATGTTCATAAAGGCAACATTAATCTCGGGATTTTAGGGGCAGATGACCTCGTTTTTCCGCCCCTTAAAACAACAATAACTAACTAACTAATCTTGGGATTTTCCGCCAACACAAAAAATTCCTCCTTTCTCTACTAGAAAGCGTTATAGTGTCTAGGAGCTTATATATCTAATCTCTATAACTTTCAGAGCGCTCCAAGGAACAACAAACTTCGACATGCAAGCTGCCCTTTGGGCGTCAAATAAAAAAGTTTGGACCCGACACCCAAGGCTATACAGTATTAAAATATATCTAATAATAATGTTATTGGGCTTTGAGCGACGCCGGGGTGCCGGAATTTCACCCCACAGGGGATCTTTAACGTGCTTGTAAATCTATAGACACGGTTCCCTCGCATTTGCGCACCCTCAAATGCCAGCTGGCTGCACCAGAATACGAACCTGCAACCTTGGGCCCAACAAGCAAGAACATTACCGCTGAGCCATACAGCCAGCCTAAATGGTAATCAAACCCACATCTACACAGTTTTTGCCTTACGAGGCTGAGTGTACCCCAGTGCCATATCATGTTCACTCACCCTTGTGTACTTGGGTGTTTGTAATTTATTTGCATGATAACACATGTTATTGTACTAATGACTAACATTTACAAGTTATTGCACTTAATTATCTTATCTCATTAGCATTTAGGTCTAAATGATGTACTGTATGTCCTATATTATTGGTAGCATGTGTTACTCTGGTGTCTGTAGTAGTGTGTGTATTTGTAACTTGGGATTAGAGAAAAAAGAAACAGTGATAACCTAAAGTTGGAAACCATCCTAGCATTCGCTTGGCGTAGAAATGTGAAACCATGGAAAATCAGTTCCAGAATAGATGAGGAGTGGAATGAACCCACCTCTTCTCAGTTTTCCTCGCAAGGCTGAATGTACTGTTTGTCAAGAAATGTAATTTCAGTCTGAGGATTAGAACAGGGTACACACAAACTTGTAAACCACACACACTAATACAACCAACACAATAACACAGGTTATCAAACAAAACTGTAACACACCCAAGTACACAAGGATGAATGATCCCAATAATTATCAAACCCGTATCTAAGAGGCGAGTGCCAATTATACTAGCCGCTAAACCTCAAGGTGGTTATAAACAGACTATTTAACATAGGATCTATCCTGGAAGTCAAGGTTTGATTTCAGAATCTGCCAAGAAATGTAATTCTAGTCTGAGGGTTAGAACGGGGTGTACTTGACCTTGTGAGCAACACACACACACTAATAATACCATCACAATAACACAGGTTATCAATCAATGAAACTGGGCAAGGATGTGGAAGGAATCGGCCGTGGCCTATCAGAAGGTACCGTCCCAGCATTTGCATGTGGAAGGAATCGGCCGCGGCCTATCAGAAGGTACCGTCCCAGCATTTGCCTGGTGTTGAAAATGGGAAACCACGGAAAACCATTTCAAGGACGGCCGACGGTGGGACTCGAACCCACGCGTCTACCGGGTCAGCAGAGAGCTTGGACCGTGACCTAATGTTGCGCTACAGACTAGTTGGAAAAAAAACTTTTTTTTTCTCCCAGTCCCACTTAAGAAACATGACTAATTTATTGTAATTTAATGCAAATTGTATTACCGGTTGAAGACCTGTTAAATTTATTGCCAAGACATACTGCTTTAACAAAAATAAAAGTTAATAGCCTACATCCTCAATCTTGATACCAGTCTAATGTCAAACAGGCTTTCAATATCTTAGAATTGTGACAGTATCATTAAAATTGTGTTGGGCTGTTATGTAAATTAGCAGTAGTATACCGGCTCTCACCGCTTATCTGCAGTTTAAATCTCACTTACTTCATGTGAGATCTGTGTATGGTACCGCAAAAGTTGAATTGTTGTTGTTTGAGTCTTCAGTCTTTTGACTGGTTTGATGCAGCTCTCCATGTCTCCCTGTCCTGAGCTAATCGTTTCATCTCTACATAGCTCCAACATCCCTACATCGGAGGCAATCTGTTTAACATATTCTAACCTTGGTCTACCCCTACAGTTCTTGTCCTCGACCCTTCCTTCCATAACTAAGCTTGCTATTCCTGGGTGTCTTAGTATGTGTCCTACCAACCTATCTCTTCTCTTCATTAGCAGTCGCCAGAAACATCTCTCCTCTCCCACTCGTCTTAATACCTCTTTGTTTGTAACCCTATCTACCCATCTGATCTTCATCATTCTCCTGTAACACCACATTTCAAATGCTTCTATTCTCCTCTTTTCTGCTGCACCAATAGTCCAAGTTTCACTTCCATAGAGCGCCACGCTCCAGACAAAGGCTTTCAAAAATGACTTCCTAATACCTAAATCTATATTCGATGTCAGCAGATTCCTTTTTTGTAGAAATGCTTTCTTTGTCTGAGCCAACCTACTTGCTTCGTCCATCACTGGTTATTCTGCTTCCTAAGTAACAGAAGTCTCCTACTTCCTTCAGCTTTTCACCTGTCAATTTGATCTCCATAGAGGTTTCTGATTTATGATTTCAAAATGTCAAACAATTTA
Organism: Meconema thalassinum; assembly: GCA_946902985.2. Classification (NCBI taxonomy): domain Eukaryota; kingdom Metazoa; phylum Arthropoda; class Insecta; order Orthoptera; family Tettigoniidae; genus Meconema; species Meconema thalassinum. Next base: position 1,721,185,108 of record OX336388.2, on the reverse strand, counting down.
GTCCAATCAACTTTATCAAAAGCATTTTCTAAATCTACAAAAGCCATGAACGTTCTCTTGTCTTTCCTTATTCTATCTTCTAAAATCAGCCTAAGACTTAGTACAGCTTCCCTTGTTCCTACATTTCTCCTGAAACCAAACTGATCTTCACCCAACTCTGTTTCTATTTGGCTTTCAATCCTCTTGTAAATCATTCTGGACAGGATCTTTGAAGCATGAGTAATCAAGAAGGTTGAATTAAGGATAACAAAATTAACAGTATTATTCTCTTCTTGCAAAACATTTTTTAAACTCAGCTTCCAAAAGCTTACATATAGCAGAACGCGGATTTTACAACTACAGAGGTGACAGCCGAGTTCAGCATTGCTTCCACTTACTTGTGTCAAGCTCCTCTCTGTCTTCTTTCCTATCAACCTCGCTTGGTCAACTCTTGTTCTCTTCCAACTCCAACAGTATTAGAGTATCCAAGGCCCTTGCCACATCTTTTCTGATTCCCTCCTTCTGCAAGAGGCCAGTCTTCTTTTCCCATTATTTCCTACCTTCTGCCTGTCATTTAATCATTGATGCAGAGAAGTGCAAGGAGTATGCCTCCATAACTTAGGAGGTTTTCTTCTGTGTACTTTAATTTTCCCTGACACAAACATCAAGACAGTTTATATCCTCGCCGCTAGATTGGGTATTCTAATGACATTGATAGACATTTTTTCTATTTTATAGTTTTTCAAATGACCGTGTCACGGCGGAGTTTTTTCTACATCCAGAACTTGCTCCTTAAGCTGAACTATAATGCGCGGTGCCCTTCACGAAGGGAGAGTAGACCTCTGAGACATATTCATCATTCGAGCTTGCAAACCTCGTTGATATGTCAATGATGAGAGTTTACGTATAGCATTTTTAGTTAACTTACTGGAGTTTTCGTTTTTTTTATTTTTATTTTTTATTTTTTTTTTATTTTTTAAGATTTAGCTTCTGTATACTTAACTATAATGCGCGGTGCCCTTTACGAAGGGAGAGTAGACCTTTGAGGTGTATTCGTCATCCAAGTTTGCAAAGCTTGTTGATACACCTGTGATAAGAGTTTACGTATAGCATTTGTAGTTAACTTACAGGAGTTTGACTTCAAGGGCATACCCCAAGCTTTGACTGGTTTGATGTTAGAGCCCTCACAGAGGGTAGTAGAGTACTGGCTACATCTCCATAAGACAAGGCTCCAACCCTTGCTGTGATGTTAATGGCGGTTTCTACCTTCTAACGTCCTGGTCGGCTTGAAGTATGTACTCTCACGTATAGTGTTAACCAACATAACCGCTAGCATAATGGTAGGAGGATTTGCCTATTACAGTAGGAAATTGGGGAGAGCATAGGAGGTTATGGGCATCCGGCCAGCCTGCTCAAGTCCTCTAACATAAGGGAGTTGTCTATAAAACATTGCCCCAGTTTCATGAAAGTAGGCGATTGGAAAGAACATAGGTAGTGAAGGGCATCCAGCCAGCCTCGTCAAGTTCTCCAACATAAGGGAGTTTCACCTGGCAGCCATCTTGCTCAATAGCCTCTGTACCAGTCATCTCAAGTCCTCTAGAGTTGCGCGCAGTGGCCATCTTGCCCACTAGCCCATGTGCCAGCTCCCAAGAGTTAGTTCCATAAGAGACCATGTATAGCGGCCATCTTGCCCATTAGCCCCTGTGCCGGCTCCGGCTTATTAGTTCAATTACCACATAGTTCCACATCCCTGTTCATTAGATTCAATAAAACCCAGTCCAGCATCAGTCATGTTTGTTTACCTTTGAGGTCATTCAACCCCTCTCCCACAAACAACATGGTGATGATAATAATAAAGGCAAATTTGAAAATTAGCTCAGGGGTCAACTCCGCTGTGACGTCACACACCGGTTGACCATTCAAATCTGATTATTCTGACACGTGAATGTAAGCCATTCAAATCTCCCGGGTCAGCACAAATGGAGAATCGGATTCCCTCGGCTGCATTCGGAACCAATCGGCTACAACACAAAGCTTAACCAACCTACCACGTCAGGGTTCAACAACCACCACCATCCACCGCCATTCATGTTTTCCATTCAATACACTCCCGTTCATGATCTACCCCACATCCCGTAATCTGCTGTGACGTCACACACACACCAGTTACACTAATGTTTTCCATTCAAAACACTCCCGTTCATGACCTACCTCACATCCCGTATTCTGCTGTGACGTCACACACACCAGTTACACTAATGTTTTCCATTCAAAACACTCCCGTTCATGACCTACCCCACATCCCGTAATCTGCTGTGACGTCACACACACACACACCAGTTGACCGTTCAATTCTCTGACAATTCATTCACAACCAAGGATTCGGAAACCTTCGGCAACACTCGGATCTCATCGGGCTCAAAGCAAAGCTATATAGCCCAGGATAATAACAGAGAAGGCGCTCAGTCCAAGAGAGAGACTGGGTCGAGGAGGGTCTCGTGCAGACCCTCTTCCATCCTTCCCCCCCTCGTCCCCCCCCCCCTTCCCTCCCCCTCCCCCCCTTCCCTCCCCCTCCCCCACCCTCCCCCTCCCCCCGCCCCTCCCCTCCACCCACACCCCCCTCAAACCGGTTCCTGGACCCTCCAAGGTTTGTTTACCTTCCGGGGTCCCGGCGATCTTGGGGGTCAATGACCTACCTCAAGGTCATTGAGCATGACCTACCTCAAGGTCATTGACCTTGCCACGCCCCCCTCATTTGCATAAATAACGGTATTTGGTTCAAAACCCCCTCAGCCTCCCTACTAAATTACCTTAGCATTAACTTAAAGTACACCCTATGTTGAACAAATTTACTCATCATGTTCGTTATCCTGTGATTCACTTTAAATACACTACCACAAAGAAAAATTCTACCATTACAACCATCAAAACAAGTAAGCTTTAGTTTTAAACATGACCTTAGCAATCGTCATGTACCGGTGAAATAAAATAGATATCAGATCGTAGGTCGTTTTTCGAAACTGTCTACCTACTACACCTCTCTCAGGTTTCTAAGATCGGATCTTTATCTGAGTGTAACCTTCCTAATATTAATTTAAATTAAGCCTATATAATTACACTCACATCCATCCGAAATTGGATATGACATCCCACAAGTCTGGTAATTATTTCTTTCACTAGAAACGTTCAAACCAACTTCCTTTAGAGACACTACGAAGCTAATTTCGTAGCCCCAAAGTTCATAGGCGCCATTCCTACTGTACCCGATAATCCGGAAAGGATCCTGTTGGAATATCAATTGCCCCCGCTGGATTGCCTATTTCTAATTGCTCCGGCAACTACAACATTAGAAATCGCTTCCAACATGGTCTTTAGGGATTTACAGACAGCAGTTACAAGAATATTGTGGATCAACAACCAACTACACGGGGCACTCACCTTTACTTACCTCGGGGACTGGGACTTCAGCTTCGCCTACACTACATCCACAATACTCTGCTCCTTACATTTAAAATGAATCACTTCAACTACAATGGAAAACAATCTGAACAAATTTATTAACAAAAAGGTAAACTAATCTACTATAAACAAAATAACAATAAATGAATTTAACAATTAACATTAAATTTAAAAACACGCAAACATTCACACCTCCTTTCAACTCTACATATTACTACAATGCTGTATTAAAATTATGAGTGTAAAACTTGGCTTGTTCTAAGCCCACACAGCCTAGAAATAAAAACGTTTAATGAAGCCTCTTAATGGGATTCCATACATATGTTTTCATTCACAAACCTGCGTTGTAGAACGCACGTGCCGTGGCTTTGTTTCATCAATGAAATATTGGCACCATGCCGTACTCAAAACTGGTTTATACAATAAATAGAAGGCAGTTGGTCTACACCTGCTTAAATATTATGTCATCGCTCTCCACTACTAACGGTGACTCATGCTTGCTAGCCCACAGAGACTGCAAGTGTGTGCATTTATAAAACACGTAAAAATTAACATTTAGATCTTACAAAAGTTCAAATAACTGCACTGTTTCTTAACCAATCATTCTAAAAAATTTATACACTCTTTCATTCGACTCCGTCATTGTTCTAGACCAATACGGTTCCACATCTTCTCTTAACAATGAATAAGCATTCACGCCAAAAACATCCGCTCATAAACACACACTGTTCCAAAACAATTGATTAATAAATCCTACTAGAATATTTAACTAATTAAATCATTTCCACAAAAATTATTTACATGTAATATGTTTATAATAATATCCATTATCTAGTGTTGCTAACGTGACACTTTCGAGATTCTAACTTCTCGGTTACAATATAATTCTTAACTAAATATATACACTGGTTTTTCACATAACCATCCTTTCTTTAACGTTCTGTAGTTTTAGTATACTGCATACACCTCGTCTTATATAGATTTCATTACATTATCGGTATAATACAGTCGACTGATTTAGGTGAACTGTACTTAATTACATAAATTCGGGTTTAATAAAATTTAATAATAGTATTATAGACGTGAGTAGACAATCTTTCTCAAGTTGTATTTCCGCTGAAACCCTCCTGTTAACACAGCTAAATCGTTAATTCACAAGAACTGAACTACTTGTATACAACGGCTCTTATCATGATACATGCCTTTTATCAAAGAACAACAATACTTTGACTTCCTTAAAATGCGGAATTCCCTCGCCTGAGCACTCCATAGCTCTACAAAACCTCATATAACAGTATATATGGCATAAACAATTATCATCTACTATGTTAAGCAATAATCAAAAGGGATTAATTGTTATTAACATATCTTATGTAGGAACTTCTCTCAAATACTGGCATGACCCTCAGTATCATTGCACATGATTACTGGACTACAATTATACATATGTAAGTTCTTCAAACGAAACTTCCAATTGTAATGAACGATATTAGACAGTCGTGATTAACCTCCTAAAGTTTACTCCACAACAAGATAATTAACCGTTAACTCGTCTGTCGCAAATACATGTAATAAGAATAATACTCCTGTTTCATCTCACTTGTCTGCCTATAAATTGTTTATCGTTGTAATATCATGTCGACAAAATGACTTGATGTTACACAAATAGGATAAAATAACACACATGTTATGTATAGTGTCAGATAGAATTCAATCTTGACCGGGATAAACTAGCTTTGAATTCCTAGCCAAAGATTTGAATAATCTTCTATCAAAAAGTATTTCCTCTAATGTATTAAATGAACAAAGCTCTTAGCTTTACCAATAATAAGAAAGGTTTGTCAATGTCTTAATGTTTTTCCACTCTACACAAAGAATGTTCATAGGAATTAAGACTTCGGTCTTATCAAACGACTAGTATTTCTTAGATCGTCGATAGTTTATGTACAATAATGATATAACAATATCATTCGATGTTTCTTCTGTTCTTGAAGTAATATGTCGTTACATTAAAGTGCTCAAATTAAATTTAATAAGAATTTAATTTGAAGCTATGACACAATGTCAGAATACTTGGTTTAAATGAAATTATTAAAATTCGAAAGTCGAAACGACTAGTCTCCTATGAGGCAATATGATTCCTCAAACAAAATGTTAATGTCAGTTCCACAACTGATCCGTAGAATAAAATTGAAAAATAGATGAAATGCAATCATCTTCTAAATAATCTTGCAGCATAAAATCTCAACACACATCTGAAGTGTAAAATACATAAAAGCACTGAAATACATGAAATGTGAAAATATAGCAATATGGAATAAGATCGCCGAAAATATGAAATAAGATCGCTTGCTCAGAATGTCACTACTCAAGCTCTATATAACAATTGAGATACACTAATACCTTATTTAGACGAAAACTTGAAGATCAATGTAAGTATTGCCACAATACTTTAGATGTTTCCTCAGTACAAGACACTGAGATGGATCTGCATTCGAACCTCGGATCTGCGACCTCAGAGATAAGAAACGCTCTCTCTGGAATTCACCAACATTCGGCTGGGCTCGAACGACATCCATCTGGCAAATTCTTCTGGGTTGCTGGGTTACCTTTCCCTAGCATCTTGACAAATCTCTTCTGTAGAGTCTTCATTCCCCGTCGTAAATATGTATCGGCTTCATCATTGGAATATAATTATGGAAATATTCATATAAATAGTGAATGAAATGTTTCCATTGCTAATTGATGTTATATTAGTGTTCGTAAACTGACGAAACTGCACAAGGTGGACCGTACACTACGTCTGTATTCAAGAATACGTTGTCTAACGAAGCTCCATTGTTGTATCTTAACTCCTGTTATTTAATATGTCTCTGGCGCATGACTGTTTAGTTCATCATATCAACAATATTAATTAAGTTGAATGATAATGTAGAAGAATAATTATAGTCATACTGTTAATGTTTATGTGTTGCGCCCATATTACAAGTTCTCCGCCACTGTTCACTTGAACTGCGTTCGTCAACTTCACTTTGCAATTTATAATAATCTTCAGCTCTATTTCCAACACATTTGGAAATCTAACTTGACAAGCTTATATTGTCAAAACGGTGAATATTTAAGCGCTCGACTTTCCACAATATATAGTAGGTGACCTGTTCTTAATAAATGCAAATCTCAATATTGTACGAAATATAATCAATACTATGTTCCTCGCAACTTCACACAGAATGGAAGTGCGGTGATCTCTACCGTTCCACCTAGCTATACTCGCGTCTCCACAAGTCGACAGTCGTCGCACTCGGACTAAGCCTTGGGATCTCCGTTAACCCAGTAAAAACACTTCCTCACTCTTCAAAGTCTGCTGGAATAAGATCCTCGATCCTTGGATCTCCCTCTCCAAGTCGTATTTTTGGCGGCCATATCTATCTCCCACCATAATTTTAGCGCGTAGATTTCTGATGCTTATTACTGCGTAGATTAACCGATCTGTGGTTTTTAAAGTATCAGACATAATTTCTCTTAATATTCTCTTCATTACCAAATAAGAAAATCTTCTTCTAAGGGCCTAAATGCATAATTTCCTCATGTTGTGTAATTAAAGTTGATCCCGTCTTCAATAAGACCTCTCCTCATTGGCTCTCTGGGCTGGGATCCAATAGCATAATTTATAACAATATTTATAATATTAATTTCCAAACTCGCTGTTGCTATGCTAAGAATAGCCTTCTAGAAGCGTCCATTGTGCAACATATCACGTGATCGGGCTCTCCCACAGTCTCGAGCTTGTAACACGCCCCTCTTGTGTCACATTTCCAGAAATTATATTTGCTAGTTAAATTTTATCATGGGGACGGAAAATACTCTAATTTTGTCCCGAAATAATTCAATTTACGGGGGCAGTACCATCTCGGCATTTTCCCGAAGACGAAGTGGGAAACCATGGAAAACCACTTCGAGGATGGCTGAGGTGGGAATTGAACCCCCTCTACTCATTTGGACCACCCGAGGCTGAGTAGATCCCGTTCCAGTCCTCATACCACTTTTCAAATTTCGTGGCAGAGCCGGGAATCGAACCCAGGACCTCCGGGGCGGCAGCTAACGATGCTGACCACTACGCTACGGAGGCGACTTTTTGGGTATTTTTATTTATGTAGAATATTCATTGTTGAACAGTGTAATAAAAAATAACGTATTAAGACTCACAAAACACCATCATTTACGTGTGTCAGACTGTTTCATGAAGAAGGCGCGCAAATGTAAAATTTATGTCTGTCATTTTTGTCTGTTTGCACCATTATAACGCTAGAATGGCTGAGTGGATCGAGATATAATCTGTACCAGTCACAGTCATGCCAACAGTTATTTCTACAATTCTTCATCGTACCACTCATTAAAAGGACGCTATGAAGGATCCTCCTTCAAATATATTGTGATTTTGGTGTATTGTTCTAAAAGACCTGTAAATCCTAAATTTAAGCTGACCGACGCAAAACAAAAATCAATGTCCAAAATATCCCAAGAACTAGGTTCCAAATCCATAGATATTTTGACCGTACTGTCATCGTTCGGAATTATAAGAAAATGCCAAATTGATGAGGGAAGAGCCATCAGAGGTTGCCATGACAACGCCACTGCACGACATCACATTTTTCACAGTTTTCAATCTGTCTCTGTGGGAAGCGACTTAGATGGCGTATTTGGTAGCAAGCTGAGTTTCTATGCTCAAGATCGCGAGTTCAAACCCAGCTGAAGTCGTCGGATTTTTAACAGCGTTAAAAATCCCTCAGTATGCCTTCCTTTGGAGGGGAAGTAAAGCGGCGCCGGTGGGCCCATGCCATAGATTTGTGGCATGTAAAAGAACCTTCCACTAACTACAACTGTGAGGAGCAAATTTGCAGGTTACATTTCATTAACGCTCTAACTTCCAGCGTTCGTTGCCAGGTGCTGGTTGCTGTGGCATCTAGTTACCATGTTCACACCTAGGTGTCGTTGACGGTAGCATTTTGTAGCAAAATTAGAAACTACTACTTGAAATTGACCGTCTGCAGTCCTTACCTGAATTACAGACTAATACAGCCATCACAATTAACACCGGTAATCAAACAGATTCTACACACACCCAAAGTACACGGGGCTACATGACTACGTTCTCGCAGCCCCTAAACTGAGGAACCAACAAACCTCTGTGTGAGAGAGAAAATTTTGCGTGAAGAAGTAACAGACCGTTAGATAGTTACACATCAGTGCCGAAACCTTGCATAAGTACAGTGTGACCACCAGTATAAAAATTGACCCCAAATGTCGAAAAGGGTACCGTCCCCGTAAGACAATAAAATGTTACAAATATGCATAAAAAGATGAAAAACAAAGTTTATTAAGCTCCAATTGTAAAATAGTTTCTCATAATGAGAGGTATAAAATGAGGTCTGGTCCTTCTACGAAAACCTCCATATTTTGCCTGTTTTCGCCTATCCCCTAGTTTGCCCGCTGAAATCAATCTCCGCCTTCCGGTGTGCCGAGAGGGATTTTTTGTTTTGCCAAATAAATCCCTCTATCACCTTTGAGTTGATATATACCCTACGCCGAGAGATTTATCCCTCAATCTCGCAGCAATGCGAATACCGGTACGTGCTTACAGTATTTATCCAAAATATTACCTTTCGTACACCCATGTTTGCCCATGGTGATTTTACCACGTATCTGATCACTTTATCAACTTTTAATGAAAAGTTGTTGGCTGAACTCACGTAGCGAAGTCAATGAAGCTATGCGTTGAAGTTGTAGCGGTATTTTTAGCAGGCAGTGAAAAGTAAAAGCAAATATGAACTCTTTGATGTGAGAGACAGAGATCAGCTAGTTATGGTTGTTTTGAGGGGCGGAACAGCGAAGTCATTTGCCCCTAGACAGAGATCAATCCGAAGACCTTTAGAGCTGTATCTAGTACGAGGGAACGGGAAGCATTTGATTACCAGGTGTTGGATCATTACGATCTTTTGCCTTAATTGGCCACACCCCGGTGGCCTGGTAATCATCCAACCTGGCTGCTCTTTGCGTTTTATGAAAAGTACTCGAAGGCACGGCTAAGAATGAGCCACTCTGAAATGGACATTAGGGAGCTTGCAATGGTTAGTGAAGGGATACTGAAATAAATAGTTCTGTATTATATGTTTTCTGAAGATATTTCCATGTGTGGAACACTGTTAGTTCGAACCACGATAGTTTCTTTAATTTTAAATTGGAAAAGTTAAGAAATGTTGATTGATTAGTGCTGAAACCTTGTGAGGGAGTTAGGAACTAATTTAGTTCCTTAAAAGACCGCTAGAGAACTCGGCCTCCTCCTTTGCTGTCCGATCATCGCTGAGCATGGAGATTGTTGCTTGAATCGTAAGCTTGGTCATCAGCCCATTGTACTTGAGTGTATCTGATAGCCTCTATTATTGTGGTGACTGTTGTAGTACTGTATTATTATGGTCTAGGATCTGGTCTCGGGACTTGCAATAAGCTACCACCCGGACATTTAATTACCATCTTCGATCAGCTTTGATTATCTTGGCCTAGTCCCATAATTCCACAAGATTTAAGTGTACTGCTTCCAAAAAGAGACATTCTTCTTACTAATTAATTCTTACGTCATTATCATTTACCCAAAACTTACCAATAGAGAAAATATTATTCAAAATTAAATTGCTGCTATCATTGATTTATTTTAGGGTCGTGTTCATTTAGCCCTATGTACTGGGTTTGTATAGGATTTGTATGTTAACCTGTGTTGTTATGTTGACTGTAGACCCTAGTTGTGTGTGCATTTGTAATTGAGGACACGATTGGGAAAGAGGCGGCCGTGGCCTTAAGCATGGAACCATCTCGGTATTTGCCTGAAGATGTAGTGAGAAACCACTAAGATAGCTGAGATTGGAATCGAACCCATCCCTTTTCAGTTCTGCCTCACAAGGCAGTCCTTAGACCCAAATTAAATCGAACCCAGACCTCAGAGATGACAGCTTACTAGTCACTACACAAGGGAATCTATTCAAAAATGAAAATGAACCGGATATGTCGATATGCCCTTCAGACAGCTGTTAAGATGTTCTCAGAAATAGTTCCACTAAACGTCTGTGCAACCTTCAGTATGATTGTCATACGTGACGCAAGTGGTCGTATTTCTCAGTTTAAAAGTTTTCACCTATTAGTTGTCGCTGAGTGAATTCCATAAAACCTTTGTCCTTGCTTAACTTTTCCTGAAACTAATAAAGTGATACCTCGTTTGAAACAGTCTGTTACTTGCAAAGGTCATTCGGTACTTAGAACTATTTTCTTCTACATAAGGTGATTTATATGACGCGGGCCACACCCAAATCCAATTTGGTTCACAGGCATTATTGTGGTGACTCTTGTAGTACTGTATTATTATGGTCTAGGATCTGGTCTCGGAATTTGCAATAAGCTACCACATGGACATTTAATTACCACATACGATCAGCTTAGATTATCTTGGCCTAGTCCCACAATTCCACAAGATTTAAGTGTACTGCTTCTAAAAAGAGACATTCTTCTTACTAATTAATATTACGTCATTATCGTGTACCCAAAATTTACCAATAGAGAAAATATTATTCAAAATTAAATTGCTAATCACTAAGGGGTGTATTTTGATGACCAGAAACTCATTTATAATAATGATGAATCCAGTCGCAGAGCCCGAGAGCGCTAACGCTCTACATCTTGCCTCGCTGGTATCGGGAGAGGGTGAGTTTGAATCCCACCTCAGCCGTCCTGAAAATGGTTTACGTAGTATCCCATTTTCACCACCATGTAGTCATATAGCCCAATGTACTGGATGTATGAGTGTGTAGTATTTGTCTGTTAACCTGTGTTGTTATGATTGCAAATACCGAAACGGTTCCTTTTAACAGGTCCACGGTCGTCTACCATCCAAAATACCTTCCCTGATTCCTCCTTAATGAAACCCAAGTTAGCGGTCAGACTGCCACCATCCCCAGTTGTATCTGCTGACAAAGTGTGTTCAGCACCCAGACACCGTCCTTGCGACGGTAGAGGAATGATCCCTCGCAGGGTTCGTGGATGAAGATTAGCTGGGAGGATAAGCGATTCAAAAAATAGTAGTAATAATAATAATAATAATAGTGGTAATAAATGACGTTATTGGTTTTACGTCCCTTTAAACTACTGCAAGCTTATAGAGACACCGGGGTGCTAGAATTTGTCCCCGAAGAGGGTCTTTAACGTGCTAGTAATTCTACTGACACGGCTCTCTCGCATTTAAGCACCCTCAAATGCCAACTGGCTACGCCAATACGCCTCTACACAAACAAGAGGAGTACTGCAAGGGCTCAAAGATACTATTGTTATTGGGCGTAATGGCTGCTCAGGTAATTAACTGAATCATGTATGCTGACGGTATGGACTTACTCTCTAGAAACTCCACGTCTCCACATACATGCAAACAGCTCAGGTAATTAACTGAATCATGTATGCTGTCGGTATGGATTTACTCTCTAGAAACTCCACACACATGCAGACAGCTTTCGATAGACTCAAGAAATCTGTAGACTACATCACAAGTCAATGGATATCAATACAACAAAAAGTGATGACGATTCGAAAAGGGGGGAAATTATCAAGGTTAGACCACTTCGCGTGTGGAAGTCACAGCTGGGAATCGTGCCCTATCACAAATATTTTGGAACAACACTGCAAAACCATTTAAGATGGAACACTTGCTGCAACTAGAGTTAAATTTGAAATAACGAAGATCCAAAGTGTGTCTCTATCTAGTGCGTCCACCTCGTCATTGTGTAGTGGCTAGCATTCTTGGCTGTCACCGCGGAGGCTCGGGTTCGATTCCTGGCTCTACCAAGAAAATGTAATTCTGGTCTAAGGGCTGGAACGGGGTCCACTCAGCCTCGTGAGGAAAAACTGAGAATATGTGGTTTCGATTCCTACCTCAGCCATCCTGGAAGGGATTTTCCGTATTTTCTAACTTCTACGGCTGGCAAATGCCAGGATGATACCTAATGTATGGCCACGGCAGCTTCCTACCCAAAATCCTAACTCGATTACAAATACACACATCAGTACAATCATCACTGTAACACAGGTTATCTGACGAATTCTACACACACCCAAGTACGTGAGGCTACATGTTCACGATGTTGCAAAGCCCCTAAACAACAACAACAACTCTCTCTACTACAATGACTGGCTGTTTGGCATAGCTGTAACGTTATCGCCTGCTATTCCTAAGTAGAGGCAGATTATTTAAGTAAATGGTTGCATTAGACAGTCCAGTTGTCATCACTACTGTCTTACTTTAACTCATCAACATCCTATATCCTTGAACAGCTTATCCCATTCATCCAGGTTTATCATTTTAAATGATCTTGTCGACTTCGTCGTTACGCTGGGGTCTGGCGTTACGTTACGGTGACGGGACAAAATGTACCCAGTTGCACTGAAGTGTGTGACGTCACAGTACCGCTTGGTGCATGTGTTCCCCGACAATCTCTATCCCCGATTCTTGGATGTCACGGGTAATCTCGAGAACCACTGGATGGATTTTGATGCGGTTTTCACCATTCTGTAAAGGATATCTAGAGGAAAGATTCTGTAGAAAATAATTTATGTATGATCAAAGGAAGCCAAGCAGTAACGATTTCAGTGAAAAAGTCGAAAACAAACTTGGCGTCCGTGCGCTTCTTAAGGTTACGCTGAGCACACCGTTAAAAATATCAATATAGCCTACTATGAGCGTAAGAATTGGTCAGCATGAAAGGTTCTACAAAAAAGTCCGCAAGAGCATATCTCTATCTTCAATACATCGCCCACTATAAGTGTTTTTAGACTGGATGGAAGGGGCACGTCATTCAGCCATCTTCCTCCGCGCACTAGACCTTGCTTTGCCCTTGGTTTGCACTTGCCGTTCGCGAGTAATTTGAAACAAGGTAAAGTATTATAAAGCAAGATAAGTATTATGCAGATAATTTTCTAACATGTCAAAAGTCTTTGGCTTCGAGCGAAGCGAGAAGCCTCCAGCCTTTCTAGCATTTTTCAGCATTTGTAGCATTTAAAATTATACAGTCTAGTCTTTCAGACTGACCGTCACTTTTTTCTTGTATCCCCCTGGCACTTTCTCCCCAAATCATGACGTCATCTGCAAAGACAAGGGCAATTCTTTAATTACCATTTTCTTCTTATGCTAAATAATGTGTAGCCAAGTTTTATTTCGGGGATGTCTTCTACTTACATACGCATTTTCATGTTATTCGCTCCAGTAGTTTGAACTCCAAACATAACAAACAGATAAACAGACAAACAAACAATAGACTGAGGATATTCACCTCATTCGGGATAAATACAATGTTTTAGCCAAAAATTCCAAAAGTCAGACAGAAAGCTTACTTTATTTATAGAGATGTTGATAATTGTTGTCTTAAGGGGCATAACATCTCAGTGATCGTCCCTCTTATTTAAGGGCTTAGTTTCTTTAATATGTATTTAAACTAACTCTATGATGATCCATTCAGTCTATTATAACGAAGATGAGCTTCAATTCATTTAGGGACTTGACGGATTTGAAGTCACGTAGCTCCATATAGATGTGTGTGAAATTTGTCTGATAACCTGTGTTATTGTGATGGCTGTATTAGTGTGTGTATTTGTAATTCGGGAATGGTTGGGCAGGAGACGGCCGGGACCATAACTTGGGTACCGTCCTATCATTTGCCTGGTGTAGAAATGGGAAACCACTAAAAACCACTTATATATAGAATGGTTGATGTGAGAAGCGAAACCACCTCCTCTCAGTTCTTCCTACGAGGTTGAGTGTGCACCGTTCCAGCCCTCAGATCAGAATTACTTTTTTGGCAGAGTCGGGAATCGAACCCGGAGCTCAGGGTGAGAACCAAGAATGCTAGCCACTACTTCATGAGGGGGTCTGGAGGTTAATATTAATGCCTTAAATTCTCGTGTTCTTGTGATGATTCTACAACTTGTTTAGACAAAAAAGCAAGTGTGTTCAATTATTCAGTTTTCGGTCAATCTCCAATTGTCTTCTAATTTTACACGATTCAAAATTATTGATAAGTTATAGGCCTAAACTATCATTACCTAATTTAGGAATAGTTCAGTAAACTGTAATTACATTTGGTTCTACTGTAGTCTGGGGACTCATATAGTCTAAGTATCATACTGTTTTCATTATACGCAAAATTCACTACAGAAAAAGGTGGTGTATATAATTGAATCATATTATTATATCATTATTCATCCAATAAATGTTGAGGCAATAAGACGTCCAATACATGAGCTATTCTAATTATGTTAAAATTATGTTGGCTCTTTCAATCAATCTAATCAAATTTTGCATCGAGTATATAGTAAGTCATATACAAAGGCCCCATTATGATAACAATAGTTTATTCTTCATGTATTATAAGTACTACCCGCCATATATTAAATGTTTCCCAAACTCGCAAGAAGTCTTCAGTGCACTCTATAATATGCTTCTTAATTAAATAATGGCTTGCCACGGTGGGTGAGTGGATATCGTGTCGGTCTACTAACCCCAAGATTGCAAGTTCGCTCCTGGCCGTGGTAAGTAATTTTTGAAAGGCGGCAAAAATACGATACGCATGTCATACGATGTTGGCATGTTAAAGAAACCATTTGAATTCAGTAGGCCGAGTTCATAATGGCAAAATTAATCTCGGGAGTTTCCGCCAACACAAAGTTCCTCATTTCTCTACTAGAAAGCGCTATAGTGCTCAAGGAGATTAGATATCTAACATCTAACCTCCTTGACTTTCATAGTCAAGGAACAACGACATTCGACATGCAAGCTACCCTCTGGGTGTCAAATAACAATGCTTGCACCCGGCACCGAAGCCATACGATATTATTATTATTATAATTAAATAATGGTTTCATTGATTACCCACTAAGCTACTGAGCAACAAATATTATATATTAGATGGCTACGGAATTTGGTACGTTTTTCTTTTGTCCATCATCCCAGGCATACGATACCAAAATAATAATAATTATTATTATTGCATCTCAGTTGTAGCCTACATAAATATCTATGTTTTATCTTGGTTTATATTTATATTTTAATTATATTCTGTCTCAGTTGATTATTAATATTATTATTATTATTATTTATTTTCACAGCATCCTAAATATGTACAATACACTGTGAGTGGAAGCAGAGTTGAGCATAAAATACCCTTAACACAGCAGTGTCTCTGCCACCAATTAACTTATATGCAAAATATACATTCACATAAACAGCTCTGCGTATTAAACTGTGCGTACTTCTGGCACTAAGAAAGAAAGAAAGAAAGAAAGAAAGAAAGAAAGAAAGAAAGAAAGAAAGAAAGATTTAATTAGGAGCGGTGCTGCGCAATATTTAAAACAATGCGAAATTACGCAAGCTCTCAATGAACTCGTTTCGTAACTGAATTCCTCAAAGGCAGGTAGTAAAAGTAACCTTCACCTTCATCACTTTCTCCCAGCCCAGTTGAAACTAACGGCGGCAGGAAGAAAGTGTTACGTCAGCGGGAGCTTTCCCCTGTTGGTCCTCGCCTTCTTCTCCCAGCGGGATACCGACTTCCACGTGCTCCAGTACCTCTATCTCAAACATTGAGTCTAATAAAACTCCTTACGCTAGGCTTGCAATGAAACATGAACAGACTCTGAACTCGATTACCTTATTGAAACAATGATTTACTCTCCCTTTATTATATCATTTGTAGCTGAATCCATGAGACGAATTTGCATCGAAATTGTGCATAATATAAAAAGAAGAAATAGTTGTGTTGCTATTTTGACTTGTAATTTGCTTTTGATTACTTTGATAGAATTCGTTAGTTTTGTTTCATTTTTGCTAGATTTGGCTTCTATTTTTTTACAGTTCAGATACTGTATTGCTTTATGTTCAAATTTTCGAGTTTAAACAATGGGAAGTCCTTCATTGATGCTTTCTTCGATGTTGAAGTTATAAAAAAAAATCTCTTTAGGCCTATTCTAATTATTAGTGATCGCTGGAGCAATCCTGGGTCACTTTTACTTTGTGTTCAGGGCTAATGTCCTCCTTACGCTACGCGATCTCTCAGCTGAAAATTCCACTCATCAGTCACCGGAATTTGAAATCCGGCCGTCCGGATGAAAGACAAGCACTTATGCCACAGCTTTATCAGACATATTTAAATCGATTCTGAAGAATGTGTTCCTGTTCAATCGTGCTGTCTTGTCAAGAGGTGAAACAGTTATGAATGATAGGAGTGGACACCTTAGTGTCAGTGCATTCTACGTCCTGGGCCCTGCACCAACAAGTTCTTTGCTGGCCCAAGTTTAGTAAACTGAATAATTGAGCAATCATGAACTTTTGTACAAAAAAAAAAAAAAAAAATGGATATTACGGCCTTAATTTTTTTTGACAGTGTAATATGACCGTGTCTTGAAATTGGTCACCATTCTAGTATTTGCTTCGAGTAAGTTACGAAAAAAAAAACGCAGAAGAACCACGCCAGCCGACTGGATGCCGAAAAAAGTTGTGACCCGATTGGAACTTTTTCTTCCGAGTTCACTCATGGTAGGTGCAATAACACACACGGCTACGGATTTTTTTTTTTTTTTTTTTTTTTTGCAACATCGCAGGTATACGATACCAAAACCGTGGAGGAGCCACGCGGAAGTGAATGACCCACGCTCTAGATTTTAGGGACAGCTAACAGGGCGATGAGTAAAAATGACATAATTGCCTTCAAAGCTTCAAATAGAACTGTCCCATCCATAAATATTTGACATGTTTTCTAGTTCCACTTCCAGACCATTTTATACCGTTTGTTGGGCAGAAGCTGCAATAAGGTATATATACAACTATACATCCTCGTCATAAATTTAGGGAAGAACTCCGCTTACAATGAGGCGTCAAGCTGGGCAGGTCTGTGGCGGGCACTTGCCGGAGTATTTTAATGTGTTGTGCCCCTCGGTGGGCACGAAGCGTGACCAATATGCGCCCACAACTACAAAGAGAAACAGAGCGACAATAAGGAAGTGGAACTTCTTGCTTTGCGTGAAAACGTTGACTCATGTGGCGAGCTTCACGCGCAGTCGTGCACAACTGACGAGCATTTCTTCAGGAGCACTGATGGTCCAGCGAAACTGAAATTACTAGGAGAGGAAGGTTTATAGCAACGAAACTGAAATTACTAGGAGAGGAAGGTTTATAGCAATCGGGGTGGTGCTCAACTGGCAAGCATTCCTTCAGGAGCACTAGAGCTCCAACGAAACTGAAATTACTAGGCTAGGTAGGTTTTTAGCAATTAGGGTGGTGTACAACTGACAAGCCTTCAATCAAATTATTCAAAACATTGTTCCCAACTGT
This sequence comes from Meconema thalassinum, assembly GCA_946902985.2. Classification (NCBI taxonomy): domain Eukaryota; kingdom Metazoa; phylum Arthropoda; class Insecta; order Orthoptera; family Tettigoniidae; genus Meconema; species Meconema thalassinum. The sequence goes on along the minus strand of OX336388.2, from coordinate 1,721,167,260 downwards.
TGGACCCCAAATTCAATTTTGCCGGGCTCCCGAGATTCTCTTGAATTGCCGTACAGTACTATTTTATTTTCCATCTATAAGACTTTCACGGTCCACACAAATCATAGTTGTATTACTGGGTATATTCCACTTGATAGGAACTAGTTAATTATAACTGTAGGGCTGGTTTTATGAAGGAACACTTGTCAAAATATGAAGAAATGTAAATAGCTCTATCATGAGAGAAAAAAATGAAAATATGCCTACATGAAAATTATATAGAAAAACGACGTAAAGACTTCTTTCTTTTACAATGTTGTGATACAGTTCGGTAAATGAAACATTTAAAAAAATAAAAGGTAAGAAACTTGCATTTGATTTAATTTCAAGAATGCTAATTATTACTCTCCCAGTATTGACGCTTATCTTTTATGGGTTACTATTCTTACTATAACAGTCCGCCTCGTGACACATTAGATAGCATTGGCTGTCACGCCGGAAGTTTGGGTTCGATTTCCGACTCTGCCAAGAAATTTAATTCTCTGGAGCGGGGTACACTCGACCTTGTAAGGCAAATCTGAGGAAAGATCGCGTCGATTCCCACTTAAAGCCACATCTGTCTCCTTTCCCAATCCTCACCTGAATAACCAATACACACAATACTCCACACTACTGACTCCACAATAGTACAGGTTATCAGACATATTTATACATCTAATTACAGGGAGTAAATGACCACTATGTCCAGGCCCCTCAAATGAAACAACAACAAAATGTTATTAAGATCGGTGTGGTGCCAATCCCGGACAAACTAACAAACAGACAGACATATAGAGAGGGGTGATGGAGCAGTGGTCTAGCTGCTCGACTCTCACCAATTAATCCCCCTGTGGCACTACAGCCCATGAAGGGGCTAGGCTTATCAAGTGACCGCTGCCCAGCCATTTGACATGCAGACAATGGGGTGAATCGTGGTCAGCGCATCGGGTTACCTCAGCCGTTAATCATGGTTTTGGTGACCGGGGCGCTGCCTCACTGTCAGGCAGCTACTCACGAGTCTGAGTGCACCCCAGCCAGCCCTCACGTTAGTTTCTAAAATCCATGACGGAGCCGGGAATCGAACCTGGGGCCTCCAGGTGAGAGGCAAGCACTCGACCCCAACACCACAGGGCCAGCTCACCAAATAATGCTTAATTATGAGACATTTGAAGTGAAATATCACGTCTTGTGGTTCGGATTCCACGAACAAATGGAGGTCCCGTGGCTCATGATCGTGAGATTAACGGTCATGTTAAACTACAAATTTTCTTTCTTTTTTCCCTTATACAGACAGACTGACAGACAGACAGACAGACAGGCCGTCAGACCCTTTACTTTATATACGAGTATATATAATTTGAATTGAATGTATCCATAGAGAACTGCTAAAGAGCCCTTTTATGTTGCCTATAGCGTAAACAATGTTATGGCTTGAAGTTTTGTAATAAGAAACTAAACCTAGCTTAATAAAACATAATACACTTATAACTAAACAAGCCAATTAAGCAAACATTTTATACAAGATGAATAATTTAAAAAATTAGAACGTAATAATCAAATAAATGACCTACCTAATGAATTATTAAATCTATTGAAAAAGAAAAACAAATTAAAGTGCGTTAAAAAAGGACTACAATTTTTAAGTGAATTATAATATGATCTATTATTAAAACAAGTACACGAGTGACATGAACACTTGTCCTATAATAATAATAATTATTGTTGTCGGCTGGCTGTGTGGCTCAGCGGTAACGTTCTCGCCTGCTGTGTCCAAGCTTACAGAATCGAATCCTGGCGCAGCCAGTTGGCATTTGAGGGTGCGCAAATGTGAGGGAGCCGTGTCAATAGATTTAATGGCACGTTAAAGATCCCTTTCGAGGCAATTTCCGGCATCCCAGCGTCTCTAAGATCCGCAGTAGTTAAAAGGGACGTAAAACAAACAACATGTTTAACAACATTATAATTGTTGTAGTTATTGTTTCATTTGAGGGGCTTAGACAACGTGGTCATTTAGTCCCGTGTACTTGGGCGAGTGTGTGTGTGTGGTTTTATGCCTGATAACCTGTGTTATTGTGATGGCGCTGTATTACTGAGCGTAGGCTATTTGTAATTAAAGTGAGGATTGGGAAGGAGACAGCTGTGGCCTTAAGTAAGGAACCAACCCGACATTTGCCTGGAATAGAAGTGGGAAACCACGTAAATTCACTCCCAAGAAGGCTAGTTAGTTAGTTATTGAGATTCTAAGTTGCGGAACAGCGAGATCATTTGCCCCTATTCAGAAAACTGAGGTGGGAATCGAACCCACCCCTTCTCAGGTTTGCCTCACAAGGCTGAGTGTACCTCGTTCCAGCCCTCAAACTAGAATTAAATATATTGGAAGAGCCAGTAATCGAACCCGGACCTCCGGGGCGACAGCCAAGAATGCTTGCCACTACATCACGAAATGGTCTTCCTAAAGCAGTAATGACTAAACATAAAGCATTTTAATGTTATCTCAGTTCTTACCTGGGGTACATACACTAGCTGTGTGGATTGCACTCCATGTTCGTCCCCGTGGCAAGCTTATTATCATATTAATAAAGAAGAAGCACATGTTGAAGGAAGTACAGTGGAGCTTCATTTCAATATGAAAGACAGCATATTCGCCCCAGTTCGTTGTGTGATGTGCCAAGGACCTTTCTAAGCCACCTGCTACCTTGACCTAGAAGCGCTCCTCTGTTCTGTTAGGCCAGGTTACGCAAGGTCGTAAAACGACTGCTGACAGGTACTTGCGATTGGGATTAACGTGTTTGCGCTCTGTTGACTTCACAATAACAAATGGCACAAAACTGGCAGGTGAAATAGGAAAGAGGGCAGTAAAAAGCCAGGGGGATCGCTATCGCTACACTTTCTTCTTTCTGCATTCAATAAAGATGTCAGGTCTCAGGGCCAAGTCAAGGTAAATGCTTCTGAGCCCGACCGTGTTCTGTGTTTTATTGGTGTAGGCTTAGAGAAAGCTTTCCTTTTTACTGAGAATAGTTATATTGTACTGTTATTTAACTTTTAAGATCATATTCATGAAGTACTTCAACCTAGGTATTGGTGATAAAAAAAACTTCCAGATTTTAGTTCTCTAACTTAATCTAGATGGCTTGCACCAGTGGCGTAACTACAGGGGTAGTTAGAGGGCTCAATTCACCCCCAGAGCCGAACAATAATTATATGAAATTTGTTGAAGTTTCTCATTTTTAATAAAGCCAATTGTCAGATTGACGACGAAATGATTGATTTATATAGGCCTAAGTTTATATTTACTAATATAAAAGCAGGAACGAAAAAATCTTAGGAAAATCTATGGCGCTGTTTTCCGTGATGGAATTGGGTCAGGAGACCAACAAAGGAACTTCATGAAAATACAGACACCATTACAAATAAATTTAGGAAGAGACGTCTGCAGTTTTATGGACACATATAGCCTATAGGATGGATGAGAACAGACTCACTAAGAAGATTTTCACTATCGTGAATGCAAGTAAATTAAAGACCAGTTGGATAAAATAAGTACATGAAGACATGGAATTACTTAAAATCTCTGAAGACGACATTAAGGACAGAGAACAATTTAGAAATAAAATCAGAAACACGAAGATTGTACAATTCACAGGGAAGGACACATCAGGGAAAAAATGGACAGAGGAAAGGAAGAAAAAGCACAGTGAACTAATGAAGAGGTTTTGGGAAGAAAAGAAGAGAGGAAAAGAAAGTGAAGCTGTGATTGGCTCAAGTTCTCACGCTCTCCTGAAGGGGAATAATCGGAAATAATAATAATACTAATTTAAAAGCTGGTATATTGGCTATCACGGCCCGCGAATTAAAACTCAGCAATTTTTCTAGGGTTATGTCGTGTGTTGTGTGCGGTTTCGCCTAGAAACACCAAGCTGGCTCAGCAGCGGGCTCTTGGTGTCCGCGCCTGGACCTTCATAGGAGTAGCGAACTGTGCACTACCTCCCTTCTTATGAAACGCACGTGAAAGCCAATATACCATCTTCTTGAAAGCCTTTATGGGAATGTGAAAGGCTGCATGAGCTTTTAGCTCTTGCAGTTAAGAAACGCACTTTAATTCCCACCTGGTGTCATATCTCATTCTTCGGCTTATCTCAGTTATTTGGGGTTGTCTGAGCCTATATGCTCATTTTGGTTATGACTGTCGGCTTGAGGCTGGATTCACTTCCTGACACCACGTGATTTCTTTCATGTGAAAATCCACTATGCGGCCACTGGTATTCGAACCTCGGCCGTCGGGGTGGAAGGTAACCAGGCAAGGCCACTGCGCTATCCCTTCGCTCCCCTTCCCTTTTAGACGTTAAATGCCTTTTTTTGATATTAGATTTGCAGCAGGTGATCCATATCCATATACAATACATTTATTAACACAATGTTTTAATACCGTGTTACCGGGTGAGTTAGCCGTGGTCGTTACGGCATGACTGCTGGCAGTCGCTCACATCCGGGAGGCGAGGAGGTTCGAATCCCCCCGCCGGCAACCTTGAAGATGGTCTTCTGTGATTTCCATCTTCCTTCCAGGCAAATGCCGGGGTTGGTACCTAACTATAGGCCACAGCCGCTACCTTCCAACTCCTCGTCCTTACATCCATACTTTCCTCCCCAACGGTACTTGTAGCTCACCCATTGGGTGTCCGTCTCGAAGCAGCTACAAAAACTGGTGAGCCGAACATGTCCTCGGACACTCCCGGCACTAAAAGCCATACGCTAAGAAAAATAATTTAAAAAAACGTGTTGGAAGCCATTTTTCAGTGTTGCCTTAGTAAAACGAAATTTAGTGTTTTTCAGTCGGTCAACACGATTGTTCCCAATTGTAATGGGTGGGTCCCTAATCCTGAAAAACAATTAGGCCTACATTAGATTAATATATACACTTGGATGACGAGTTTCGATCATCAAGCGATCATCATGAACTGTAAATATCATAACCCATACTTGTAAACATACATTTATTGGCGGCTTCGGTGGCGTAGTTGGTAGCATGCTGAGCTTCTATGCCCAAGGTCATGGATTCAAACCCGGCCGAAGACGTCGGATTTTTTAAGAGCGTTAGAAATCAGCATGCTTTCCTTCGGAGGGGAAGTAAAGCCGGCGGTCCCATGTCATAGATTTATGGCATGAAAAAGAACCTTCCACTAACTACACTTGTGTGAAGCCAATTTTTATAGGTAATAATAATAATAATAATAATAATAATAATAATAATAATAATAATATCGTATGGCCTCGGATGCCGGATACAAGCTTTGTTATTTGCAACCCAGAGGGCAGCTTTCTTGTCGAATTTTGTATTTCCTTGAAGCACTATGAAAGTCAATGAGATTAGATATCTACTATACGCTCCTAGATACTAAAGCGCTTTCTAGTAGAGAAATTAGGAACTTTGTGTTGGCGGAAAATCCCGAGATTAATTTTGCCATTATGAACACGGCCTACTGAATTCAAATGGGTTCTTTAACATGCCAACATCGTATGACATGCGTATCGTGATTTTTGTCGCCTTTCAAAAAACACTCACCACGGCCAGGAGTGAACCTGCAAACTTGGAGTTAGTAATCCGACACGATAACCACTCACCCACCGTGGCAAACAATTTGTAGGTTAGATTATTTGATAACGGTATATTAGTTCCAACGTTTATCGCCAGGTACTGGCTGCTATGGCATCTAGTAGTCAAGTCCACAGCTAGGTGTCGTGGATAGTAGCATTTTGTAGCAAAGGTAGGAACTACTTGAAAAATTGATTGTCTGCAGTCCTTACTTGAATCACAGATAACACACACTAATACAGTCATCACAATTAACACAGGTCATCAGACAGATTCTACACACACCCAAAGTACATCCACATGACCGCGTTCTCGCAGCCACTAAACTAAGACACCAACCAGATATAGATTTACTGTAATAGCCTAAGTGTAAAAGATCTGATGATGATCGCTTGACGATCGAAACTGCTCATCCAAGTGTAGACTATTTATTACTCTCACGTATTTTCTTTTTTCAGGATTAGGGAACCACCCTTTACAATTGGATAATATCGTGTTGACCGACTGCAAACCATTAAATTTCGACAATGTTTTATTATATTTTTTACGTTGCCTCATGATCGATCGCCTAAGTGTGTGTGATATCTGGTGTAGAGTCCATGATTATTCATTGTTCGGGTCCCTTTTGGAATTAGTCAATGAAATAATAAGAATTATATAACTTGAGCTTAAATTACAGGGCAACAGAACACATTATCATACAGCTGTGCTCACTCTTTAAGACCTGTCTTCAGCGCCCCGAGCGTAGGCAGGTCTGCGCTGTTCATATGTGCGCTTCGTCAAATTATCTTTTCGCATCAAGATTAGGCCCATAAAAAGTAAAATTAATACAAGACATGCAAGTTTTAAACTTATTAAAACTTATTTTACATTGATGAAGAATGGTTCTTCTCCGGAGCTCTTGCCAAAAAAGGTGAGTAAGAAAATGCGTGCTACAAATCATCTCGGAATGTGTCTACCCCTTATTATTCGCGTTTTCAACGGGTCGGGGATAAGATGTGGTGAAAGTCTCTGTGGCAGGTACTTTTTACGCCCGTATGCCCTTCCTGCCGCCAACCTCATGAGAGGAGTTAATAAGAGACTGAAGATGAATGAAAGTGGACAAGGAGATGGAAGGATACGGCTGTGGACTAGTACAAGGTACCGTCCCGGCAATTGCCTGCAGTTGAATATGGGAAACCACGAAAACACATTTCAAGGACGGCCGACGGTGGGGTTTGAATTCACGCCTACCGAGTCCACAGATAGCTTCACCCGATGGCCTAGCGTTCGCCTCGTTGGGTAGTAGCTCTCACCGTGGAGGCCAGGATCTGATTCCCGGCTCTGCCAAGATATTTAATTCCGGTCGGGGGCTGGAACGGGGTACACTAAGCCTCGTGAGGAAAAACTGAGAAGAGGCGTGTTCAATTCCCAACTCAGGCATCCTGGAAGTGAACTGAGCAATTTTTCTAGGTTTATTGCCGTGTCTTGTGCGGGGTTTCGCCTAGGAACACCAAGATAGGCTCATCAGCGGGCTCTTGGTGTCCGTGCCTGGACCCCCACAGAAGTAGCGAACTGTAAACTACCTCCCTTCTTATAAAGCGCATCTGCGTTTCTTTACTGCGAGAGCCAAACACTCAAGCAGCCTTTCACCTCGGTCAACTAACCCCAAGCTTGCAGGTTCGCTCCTGGTCGTAGTAAGTGATTTTTGAAAGGCGGCAAAAATTACGACACAATGTCATACGATGTTGGCATAACAAAGAACCCATATGAATTCAGTAGGCCGTGTTCATAATGGCAAAATTAATCTCGGGAGATTCCGCCAAAACAAAGCTCCTCATTTCTCTACTAGAAAGCGCTATAGTGTTCAAGAAGCTTTGATATCTAACCTCCTTGATTTTCATAGTGCTTCAAGGAACAACGAAATTTGCCATGCAAGCTACCCTTTGGGTGTCAAAAAACAAAGCTTGCACCCGGCACCGAGGCCATACGATATTATTATTAAACCTCCCTATAAAGGCTTCTAAGAGCCTCAGTAGTTAAGAGAGACGTAACAATCATAACATTATTAACTAATTTATTTATTTTTATTCATTTTTTATTTATTTATTTATTTATTTATTTCATCAGGCAGTTACTTCATTATTCAAATTAAGTCAAGAATGAATCCAGTTACCAGGCTTGAGTTAAACGGATGATTGCTTCAAATTATCTGCTGTTAATAGACGTTGTCCAGAAAAATGCTGGCCTTGAATTTATGCAAATTGCTGATCTATTGGATAAGGTCATCACGAACCTCAAGGTGCTCAAGACTTCCTGTAATGTCCATCATGTCCTTGTGGGACTAGTTTAGTACTTTTCGCTTGATTTGAGTTAGTGTGTAATGGAATATAATGGATGAAAGAGGACAGCCTTGAAATAGGCAGTGCGTCATCACGAGGACGGGCGTCATAAGCTCATTTACATAAATATGGAGAGCGAGGAGCAACAACCCAGCATCCACCCACGCCGCCCCCGAGCGGGCTGGTCTATCTCCACAGAACGAGGGTGGCGCCCACAGCGCAGGGCTTGGAACTAGGGCAGGTTACCAAGCAAAGAACACACCGAGTGTCTACAGCCGCTTTTTCTCCGATGTTTCTGAACATAATATGATGAGCTCGGTATGAGATAAAGGCAGGCAGTGCGGCGGAACACACATCTTGGGGCCATCCCCACGTTCAAATGATTTTGTTTAGGGGCTTGATATATCTTGCTCATCAACCCCGTGTACTAAACTTGTCTGATAACCTTTATGTATGTGGTTGGTTGGTTCCTCAGTTTAGGGGCTGCGACAACGCAGTCATGTAGCCCCGTGTACTTTGTGTGTGTGTAGAATCTGTTTGATAACCGGTGTTAATTGTGATGACTGTAATAGTGTGTGTATCTGTTTTTTTAATTTAAGTACAGACTGCAACTTAGAATTTTTCAAATAGTTCCTACTTTTGTCGCCAAGCGCCACCGTCAACGACTACTAGGCCAAGTTCAGAACTTAGCTACTAGACGCCACCGCAGTCGGCTCTTGGCAACGAACCTAGAAACCTAAGAGCGTTGTTGACATTCTTAACCTATCCAATTTAGCTTCACACAGGTGCAATTAGTGGAAGGTTCTTTAACATGCCATAAATCTATGACATGGGATTTACTTCCCCTCCGAAGGAAGGCATACTGAGGGATTTTTAACGCTCTTAAAAAATCCGACGGCTTCGGCCGGGTTTGAACCCGCTATCTTGGGCATAGAAGCTCAGCATGCTACCGACTACGCCACCGAAGCCGCCTTTATTTATGTGATGACTGTGGTAGTGTGTGCAACTGCATTAGAGACAGGGATGGGGTAGGTTCTCCAGGACTTGAAGTAACGTATTATCCTGGCAGTGGAAAAACCCGGGGAGAAACCACACTAAGGATAACTAATATTGTAGATTTTAGTCGGTCGGCACAAAAGTTACTCCAATTACTTCCTCTTCTTCTTCTTCTTGTTCTTCTTCAATAGTCCGTAAAATCTTAATACCATGTAATTTATTTCTGGTTATTTTTCAAATATTCCAGTAATTGGAATGATTTCTGTGTTGACCGACTGAAAGCTGAAATATTAATTGTAAACAAGGCAACACTGAAAAATGGCCTCTAAACCATCTTTTATCGAGTCATAATCCAAGTCCGGTGAATGTCGTGGATGGAAGCACACTTTTCAACCCCTGCGACAACACAGATCGGCTGCAGAGTGTGCCATATGGGCGTACAAATGATCCTGTATGTAACACAATGTGAGATTTCTGTAGGAAGTGTTACCGCTTACTTCGCAACGCTCACTGGTCTCAGACTATGCTATAAAAATTGTGGAAATTGTGTGTGCTCAAACTACAGTATCTATCCTTACAGAACGACATATGTCATGTTTGCCATCTATTCCATAATATTGCGGATTTTGCTGAATCTTCCGTACACCTCTTAACCCCAATATATATATTGTCGGTGAAAGGAACCGAAATATATTCAAATTCAGTACAAAATATTAACCCTTAACTGGTGACCTCGTCGTTCCGCCCCTTGAAACCTCAACTCTCAAAAACTGATGAGGTGACTCTTTTGGGACGTATTTGGTGAGGTGGGGTTTGGTACACCCAAAAGTAAATTTCCCTTAATGAAAAACTGGAAGCAATAACATTTTCGGAACTTGAATTTTTATTAAATTAAGCATTTAATACAAGTATATAGGACAGAAGAAACAGCAGATTCGTCTTATTAAACATAACAAATAACGGTATAATTAAACTATGCAAAACGGATAGCAAATCCGTAGATGTTTATAAATGCATTTTTTCCCATAACTCTCTGAGAGAAATTAACATCTATTGGCTTTCTATTCATGACTAAAGACTTCTGTTCACAACTATTTGATATGATGACAAGTTTAGAGAGCACAATCAATGCAAAATTGCACTGTACTTTACAATCGGTGCATTCGAATCTTGTTTTTATTTATTTTTGTTGCTGGTCCTGGGACATTTGGCACATCTCACTAGCCATCCAGTTGTGCATGTCCCTCAGTAGAAGTAGCTTTGTTGAGGATTCAGGCAATGCCGAGTCGCAACTCACGTGGCAAATGTCCATTTTGCATTTTAGTGGCTAACTGAGATTCTACCAGATCTATAGCAAGAGATTTTATGAATTCAAGCCTCTTCCGCTTGGGATTTCCACCAGATAGTTTCTTTCTGACTAAGGTTAATAAATAAAAGTAATTATCTATACATTTAAAACACTAAGGTGATTTTTGTTACATCGAGATTGCGAAAACGTCTTAACCGATTGACTTCGTAATGCATTCTAACGAGAACTCTTGGCATGTAGATTTGCAGGGTGTCTTTAAAACGAAAATATATGTTAGGGTATATTTTTAAATGATTAAAGAAAAATGTAATATTTGTGGCGATTGAGCGTGCGGACAATGGCGTTCTTTCACGAGAGAAATGGCAGATAAAATATCCCCAGCATCGTAGTGTGATCTTTGTTTATGAGATTTAAAAAGAGGGAAAATATTGCTTATGATGTTCTCACGATATATACTGGAATAGATACATAAAAGAAGGGATATACTAAAGGACTTCAACAGGCATTTGAGTGCGTTTGATGCTTAGGTAACTTAATATTGCTAAAGGATTACGTTGTCTTGGTGGCTCAGAGGAAACATTGCGGACCACGAAATGAATTTTGCATAGTCTAAGGAGTTCAAATCCCAGATCCCACCTCAGACATGTATTTTTATTTCCCAATTATTACTTCTGGCTATTGGTAATACATTGTCTTAACATATTTTAATTTTATTATTCCCGTAAACTAAGGAATTCTCCACGATTTACGTTGCCATATACTTTTAAATTATTGAAAGATGAAAGATGGCCACAATCGCTTTCGCCATGAGAGACAATTGGCGAACATAATTCATTTGATGGACTCGGACATCGTGGTGACTCAGCTCCGTCTACTTTGGTGCGTGTGTAAAATAACCTGTGTTATTGTGATGGCTGTATTAATGTGTGCATACGTAATTAAAGTGGGGAATGGGGAATTAATGACAGAGGCTCTAAGTTAGGAACTATCCCAGTATTTACCTGCAGTGGAAGTGGCAAACCACGGAAAACCACATCCCAGTGTGTTGAGATGGGAATCGAACCTTGCTCTTCTTAGTTTTGCCTCAAGAGTGCACCCCGTTCCAGCCCTCAGACCAGAATTAAATTTCTTGGCAAAGCAGGGATCGAACCCGGAATCTGGGGTGATATCTCAGAATGTAGCCTTAAGATTGGGCTTCCCTGTGTTAATACGATTTTTGTCAAGCACTAAACATATAATTCTAAAACTCCCTCCATTACGGTGGCTGTCGAAGTGAGTCTATGCTCATTCCAATAGTTGGCGAAGTATGGTCCCTTGCTTAATTTACTATGTCGCCGCCGTAGCGCAGCGGTCATCATGGTTAGCTGCCGCCCCGGAGGTCCTGGGTTCGATTCCCGGCTCTGCCACGAAATTTGAAAGGTGGTATGAGGACTGGAACGGGGTCTACTCAGCCTCGGGTGGTCCAAATGAGTAGAGGGGGGTTCGATTCCCACCTCAGCCATCCTCGAAGTGGTTTTCCGTGGTTTCCCACTTGGTCTTCGGGCAAATGCTGGGATGGTAACTACTGTAAGGCCACGGCCGCCTCCTTCCCTCTTCCTCGCCTCTCCATCCCAATCTTCCATCCCCTCCCATCCCTCATGAGGCCCCTGTTCGCTTTGCAGGTGAGGCCGCCTGGGCGAAGTGCTGATCACACCTCCCCAGTTGTATCCATCCCGACCAGATGTTCCAAGCTCCAGGACACTGCCCAAGAGGCGGTAGTGGTGAGTTCCCTCGCTGAGTCCGTGGGAACCACCTACCTAGAGGGTAAATTTAAAAGCTTAATTTACTGCCATGGAAAAGCAAAGAATTGTACCTTCAACAGGTGGTGTAAATTGCTTATTTAGAGCAGTTTTGTACTGTTTATTTCAAAATGAAGAACGTCATCCTGAGCTGCGTTTGCAAGCAATATTGGCGATCAGTATCATCGCATTCTCATCAGCAACCAACTTGAGAATGAAAGTATCTGAACTTCATTGTATAAGTGAATATTATTGTTTATTGATTATTTGTTTGGAGAACATAACAGTCTAACCACGCTGTTGATTTTGGCAATGGAAGTATTATTTGTTAATATTTGGCGGCTGCGTTGATGCAGGCCACTATAGCGTTATTGAATATGACGTTAATGTGGGGAGAAATGCACTATAAATAAACCCATTTGACGAAAAAGAACATTAGCCGCCAAAAAGTGGGGAATAGGAGAAAAATACGAAGCCACTTTTAAAATCTAATATAAATACGGTATGTCATTTCAGAAACAATTCCAGATATTATGCCATACAGTGTAGGGTCCCCGACGAACAAATGTAAACATTGTTCTGCACTGTATTTCTGTAGTGAGAAATCTACGCATGATTACTTTGACCTTTGCTGTTGTAATGGTAAAATTGATCTGACTAAATATAAAATATTTGACAAACTGCAAGAATTTTTCACTGGAAATGATATCTCAAGGAATTTAAAAGAGAATAATCGGCAGTACAACAAATGCTATGCCCTTCGTTTCATTTGGAGCCAATGTTACTGTGTCACATGCATTGTGTCCGTATTGTTTTAAAATGTAGGCCTATGGAATTGCACATCATCGCATTTCTTCGTTACCGGTACTGTATATTCCAAAATTATAAGCGACGGTTCTTGCGGCCAGTTGTATATACTCGTATTAGACTCCTCAGAATTCTTGAATTCCTTGGAATTAAGTGATTTGCCTCAACATACTCCAAACCCTTGATCCATAGTTATGCTCCTTAGAAATCTGAACGTTTCCTAAGGGCTCCTAAATGCAACCATATTCATTATAAGAAAATATGTACGAAAATGGCTTGAATTTGGAAATAATAAGTGCAGTTAAAATTAGGCAGAGAGGTCTAATCCTTCGACTTGATTTAACACCATCCGATAAAACAAACATTTTCTTTTAAGAGGCAACGTTTTCCAATTCGCTTGGCATATTTTATCACAATCAATAAAGCACAAGGGAACTCGGGAACGTATAGGTCTCAATTTACCTCATCAAGTTTTCAATCATGGCCAGCAGTATGCTGCAATGTCGAGAGCGCAATCTTTTGACGCCCTTAAAGTTTCAATAGTGCCTAAAAATATTCGTACAAAGAATGTATATAAGAAAATTCTTCAGTGAATATTTTCGAATTACCGTCATGTTTTGACGGGCTTCAACTAGTAAAATAATAAAAACCAGCATTACCCGTCGCGGCTTCGCCCGCAAATATTCTAGTTGTAAAGAGTACACTTAGCAAAATTTCAATCATGAATGCTATGACTGATTTATCCTTGGTATGAATAATCGGACTTTATCAATTCAGCTACTGGTGCAGTGGTTAGGGGTTTGTCATTCCTTTATAGGTATATCAGAGCGAAGTTAGTTTTCTGGGAATATCACAGACACTGTTAATTTAAGGGCCTTTAAATGTGGTTTTCGGAGACCCTTTATAGTCGGGTGAAGACCTTTCGTACCACACTCACACGTGAAAATTGCGTGAACAAATTCTAGAGTGCCCCTTGACTCTAAGCGCATTATACTGTATGTATTGATGAATTTTACAGCTTAATTTGGTTCAGTGATAACCTTATAACCGTCTGGAAACTTTCACAGTAATGTAATAATTGGAATTGCATTGCGTCTTACAGAAATAGATGGACCTGTGAGATTCTGTTACCATGGTTACCGTGTTGCATTCTTTCATTATTTCATTGTAAATATACATGTTTTAAGGTATGCATTTAATTGTGAGGCATTTAAAGAGTAAGTGAGTGCGTTTCGATTACGCATTGGGTTATGTTGAACCTGTAGGTACCCCATATGTGTAGGTTGGTGTTAATGGGACCTTATTTTCGGTACAAAACTGGAATGGGACCTTAGCAGAATAATATAGGGAGGGATACCAAATTGATGTACGGTATAATTCTCTTACAATAATCGAAAACACGTCAAATTGCTCTTGAATAAAAGTGTTACATATCTGGTGAGGTGGGGTTTGGCGAACCCCTGACAAACAATAATGACTAGGGCTAAGATTCGAGCATATTTGCATATTTTTTTCCTGAATAGTACACATTGAAAGAAGCCTTTCGGTGGTGTTTTCACCTCTCTGGGACCAACAGAATTGAAATTTATTGAGCATATAAATGCATATTCATGTGGTTTTCTTCTAAATAGTATGTTTTTCTTCGAATTCCCCCCCCCCCCCCCCCGAAATTTGGGCCCTGGCCATCCTTAAGGTTCGAAAACAGAAATAATTATTGAAAAGCCTATCTGGTGCGAATAATAGAACCGCAGGTTTTTAACCTTTAGTGAGGTTCTTGTCATTGAAACTTTTATTGACGGGTTTATGAAAATCATTCAAAACTGAAAACATAAAAGAAAAAAAAATCTTATTGCACAGACCAATGCAGATCTACTTCATTGACTCGCCTAATTCTGAACATTTTGTAAATGAACTTTTAAACTGTAACTTTTATAAGAAAACTTCCCTTATATATACTTGAAAAACTGGAATGCGAGTATATTGTATTGTATCAAACATACAATTAGAAAATAAAGCTCGTATATAAAGGTATGTTATTGGTTTTTCGTTTCACTCTCCTTTCTATAGTTTTTAACGGTGTTTTTCGAGCATATTCTGCATATTTAACCGCATATAATGGTTCTTTCGAGCATATCTATCGAGCATATAATGGGTTTTTCGAGCTTATCTATCGAGCATAAAACACATGGTTTTCGAGCATATCTGGAGATTTTATCGAGCATATCGATCCGAGCCCTAATAATGACTGTTATTTTCAATATTAGCTGAGTTATATTCACGTCCACTCACTTGTTTGATCGCCTATACACTGCCTGGAAGCTACCTGGTATCTCATATGCCCCACAACATAACTCGCTAATCAGTGGCGGTTTGAAATTTTGTTTGGGTTCAGCAAACCCCACCTCGCCAGTAGAGGGTTGAAGCACAATATTGTTAATTTTGAGAGAAAACATAAATAAAGAAAAAATCATTTAATTTAAGTTTCGGGCAGATGACCTCGCTGTTCAGCACCTTACAACAACAATTACTAACTAATCATTGTGAACCTTTCCTGCCACCCGGTAGTTGAGAATATGTGTTTATTTGTTTTCGTGCCGGCCCTTGAGTCCCGCTCGTTTTGAGGAGCCGACATATGCATCCAGATCGGCGTGAAGGAACCGTTCTCCCGTCTGGATTCACTGACCGCCCTGCCCACGCCTGCCCTTGAACATCTGACAAGTTAACAACACCGTCTCCCTTTCATAACCCTCACAAAAGGGGCTTCTTCGCTTACTTTTTTTGCTTTCGTTTCTCGTGGGATTGCTTCCCTTAGATAGAAGAAGGTAGTTTTTACCTGCTTCAATTGCAGGGTTGAAGACAAGTAAAAAAACTTTCCCTGATTCATCCCTACTACCCTTACAACTAACGTCGGCTTGGTGGCGACCGGAATGTCTCCAAAAGAGCAGCTTATCTGGATCAGTGAAACTGAAATATGCGGTCCGAATTGAACCCATCATTTACAGAATTGCAGGCTATTATCGCGACCACATTGAATCCAAAGCCCGCAACGGACAACCAATACAGTGTGAATGTGCCAATATGGTGGCTTCACATGATGTCTTATATTTAACTGGCAACCCGCCCAGGCTTCGCCCGGTATCTTTAACTGTTTACCCAGCGCATGCTTAAAAGGCGCACGGACGGCAGGTTCCAGATGCAATTCAGAAAAGCCGAGGTGAACAACGAAACCACCAACACATAATTCTTCTCTGAGGTGTTAACTCAACACGACTTGACAGTTTGATGCTGGCCTAAGCTGGGGTGATAGGCTCGCTCACTAGCTCGTAAACTCGCTCCGAAGCTAGTAATTTAAATTTCCACTGAATGGAGATGGTTGGATGAAATGAAAACGTAAAACCACTTATAGTGGGCGATGCATTAAAGATAGAGATATGTTATCCCGGTCGTTCTTGTAGAACTATTCATGCTGAACAATTCTTACACTCATGATTCTATAGATATTTTGAACGGTTTACTTAGCATAAGCTTAAAAGGCGCACAGACGGCAGGTTTTTCTTCTACTCGATTCACTTAAATCGTTATTGTTCGGCTTCCTTTGGTCATTAAAAAATGTTTTTCTATAGAAACCTTCCTCGAGAAATCCTTTACAGAACGGTGAAAACCGCATCAAAATCCATCCAGTGGTTATCGAGATTACCCGTTACATCCAAGATTCGTATGCCAAATGCCTACTTTTTTTTTGTCCGTGCTGTTAATGTGAAATTTGTTTTCCATTTGGTGAATACCTTGTCACTACTTAAAACTTAGCCTCAATATACAGTAGTTAATTTGTTTCTGGTGGAAACCTGGAAACAAATCTTGAAAAATTCTTAGGTTTTCTCTAAACATGAAATTCGAAGCTTTAAACTTTTAAATAATTTGATACATCTCGCTATCACAGGCTACACTCAAAACATATTTAAGCTTCTGAGGAAAACATTAGCTTTATCCAAATTCTTTCGCACTTAAATGATCTATACCAAAATATACATTTTACAATAGCCTAATATTTTGGAAATTGTGTTTGAAAGAATATGCTACTATACATTTTTAACAGCCTTCTAAAATGGGTTTAAACCATAGACTATGAATTAAAGGCTATAGGTGTAAATAGTAGAACTTCCAAAACTGAAATAATTTCAAATACAATAAATATTTGACTTAAAATGGCTAATATCACGCAATTATTCCATAATCACAAAACAGTTTCATAAAGTTTTTGAGCGATTCTTTATTTTAAATTATTAACATTTCTTTTTACTCCAAAATTTCACAAAAACATCCAGCCAAATGGCCCATTACTCACTAATTTGGGCAAGGTTTAGCAAATGTTTCTGTTTGGGTCCTATTCCCTACCTCCCGACCTCCCCCCATTATTTTGGCTAAAATACGCCCCTCTTATCAGCTTGCAAATGTATTCAATGCAAGATCAAAGTGAATACTCCTCAGGGGCTCCAAGAAAATCATCAAAATCGTGTTCAAGAAAAGGGAATGATGGAGGTGTCCCTGAAACACGTTCCGTTAATTTAATAATATTTAGATAAATGTTCAATGTACTAACAGAGCAGATCACTGAAATTAATAGAACCCCTTATAATAAATCTCACGTATTGTACCTTTTGTCAAATAAAATTAAGAAGTTGTACCATTAGCTCAGTGGTTAGAGTATTTGAGTACAATGTTAATTGGAGGTTGTGGGTTCAAGACCCGCTTCTCTAACTTCCATGTACTGTGCCCAATTCAACAATGAAATATGCAAATCACAGTTCGCCAACAATGCTCAATCTGGAGTATCGGGGTTCATGGTATGTTCTCCCACTCTGTGACTTACACACTTTGGACTAAGCATAGGATACACTTCCAAAAAAAAAACAAAAAAAAATAATCCTACTATCAAAACATTTAATTATTCAAAATATGGCGCTACAAAAATAAACATAAAAACACTGACACTAAACTTCACACTTGTCCAAAGAGGAACAAGGAATACAAATTTAATATTCACAAAATAAATAATTACTGGTTATCCAAAAACCAAACAAAAACTCCATCTGAGTTTCACTTCCATATAGCATCAATCCTAATTCTTCAAAAAACGAGCTCCAAATGGCTCGGTAAAGTTTACATGCACTGTGTTAACAATTAAACCCACATCATTTAATTTTTACATGAGTACATCTGGCTTTAATCACAATATCATAGTATGGCTACTCATTAATTAATTTTGGGCTCCCACAATGTTCATCTGTTACCATCTCTCTTCTCAAGCTACCAACTACCAACAACTCACTACCGTGATTGGAAAAATTTGGTATCCCTGAGTTATAGAAAACTACTGACCAAGTCAACTTAAGATTACTCCCAAAATCTTAACATCTTCATAATAACTCATGAATCAACTCTATCATTTAATAATAACGTTAGGGATTTTATTATATTGTCTTCAAAGACAATTATATCTTATGGAAGCAACGATCTGAACTCTGCAAGCGATAATAATGAACGTAAAAGGTTCTCAGTTCAAATACTGGGTCGTTAAAACAATCTTAAACACTTCCGTGTACCGTGAATCAGACAGCTCGTTCTTGACCTTTCTCTATAAGAGAGTGTGTAAGGGTCTGTCCCAAATACTTGGCTGATTTATGGCTATGGAGGGAGGGGGACCCACAGTCACGCTTCCTCAAGAGACGGCTATACAGCGCTACTACCAGCTGCTTCAAATGCGTTTCTTTAAAAGACAAGGCTCATAATACAAATTAACAACATGACAATATTAGGTTCTCCAGACCTATTCTTTTAGCTTCGGTAAAGTATAATTATGAAGTGTCCTCATTAGCGGGTAAGAAAATCCATAAAACAACAAATATATAAGGGGCTTCGATACGGACGACTCTGAGATCAATCCTTTAAAACTGCCTCGGGAACCATATCCCAACTTTGAGAACTTACAACATTAGCGACTTAAGGAAGGCATAGCACGCAACCAGCGCTCATAATACAACATAAATTGCACCCTTTTCAGTATTGCATAGTATCACAATTCAACATAACTCATTACCACTACTAACTGTCTCTCACAATTATTATTACCGAGCATTTCAACGCGTTCCTAGCGTGACAAATTATTTCAATTGCGCGACATGGCGCTCATACATAAAATAGCCAAGTTGCCTTTCAAAGAAAGAAAGAAAGAAAGAAAGAAAGAAATTCAAATCAAAATTTGATCTTCGTCTCAAAAATTATAAATTCAGCCTTAGCCTCCATTAACAATAATCATTTATAACATTAAGAACATATTGATTCACAACAATTAAACAATTCATCTAAGGGGCTCTTACAGCTACCACCTATTCAATATATAATTCATCACATAATTAATTAATTTTATTATTATTATTATTATTATTATTATTATTATTATTATTATTATTATTATTATTATCGCGCTTGCTTTACCATAGTTATATTATTTACCATTATACTGATATTCCACTGAATATTTTCCACAAGGGATTCATTAATACTTCACATTATTTATATTTCAATCAAATTGATCGTTCAGATCGCGCAACCTATATTTCACATGTTTTCAAACATCCCTACTTCCACTCCTGAGGATTATACGCAAATCTTCCCAAAAACACATAATAATGAAATTAGTACTCACATGATTTTACGGTCAGCGACCGAGTTCTCCATCGATGGAACATTTCACCAACTAATTGCTTCTTAAGCCATATTCATGATCATATCTACACTTGATAACACTTTTTCAACATCACATAAAACATATACACTGATCACTTTTAATCTAAAGAATACCATTTTTAGATTCATTTTCACTTAAACACAAATACAATTTCACTAAAAATATATTACACTCAAAAATTATACTAAACTTGAATTACATAAAATTTTATCACTCTGGCATTAATTATTTGCCTTAACACACGTGATTTCCTTATTCTTTCCCGTTTCCAAGGGTTGCACTTTATGTACGTCGGCTTCCTAATCTGATGAGATGATTGAAAGTCTCGATCGAACTACCCTCACTGGAACGGTTGATCCTCTTATTCTGGGTTCAACTATCGGCTTAATAATTTTACTGCACGATATCGTATCTTGCTAGACGCTAGCTTGTTCGTCTAATAAAAGTCTGTCACTGACGTTTTACTTTTATGATCGCTCGAACTAGTATAACGGCGACCTAGTAATTTCCTTGTCCAGTAATCCACACGTGGATTTTACTTTCTGTTACTGTGATTCTTGACTTATTGGAGTAATCCCCAATGTCTGACTGTTCATTTGTCTACACCTAGACAAAGCCTGGAATCTCGATTCCTAGATTCTATCGTACGCCGCTCTAGTCCCCTCAGTTCCGGAACACTAGGCGTTACTACCACGTTCTACCCTGATCTGGTTATTTAACGTAGATAGAATTGTATAGTTCACTGTCCTTGGGTACTTCGAAATCCTATGATGCGTCGGTTCTTTAACTGAAACTATTTAGATTCGAGTACCTATCGCCGGTAATTTCTTAAGTCCACAGTCTAAAACTTTGACTGTACTGGTGAAATTTATAAAGTCCGAAGCTTGATGATATATTTCCTATAACAAGGATTTTGATGTGTCTTCGCACGGGGATACTATTGACGATACTAGACGGCGTCTCCCATACGGGTTGCTCGTCTGCGATACAGAGTAACACGACCCAGCACGGTCTCGTGAGTACTGAATACTGCATACTCTTCCTGACACGTCCAGGGTTTATATTCAAATCTGCCATAAAAAGATCAGATCTAATTCTTCTCCAACACTAACTTCTAAAATAATTGTCGTATAATTTTGAAAAATATGTCTCCTGAAAGCTCTTGTTTTAAACTTAAAAGGGTTCCTTTGATCACGAAAATCGATCACACAATTCCAAGATATTAAATAATTTGGCTCCTCAGATGCGTGGGTAGTGTGGTTTTATTTTCCCTCTCTCCTAGCTTTGGGCTCGGGGAATAACTATCGACGTAATGCCGCGTATGCACGTCTTTCCTGTGCAATTATTATAAACTTTTACCACACACAAAAATCTCTTTTACATAATGATCAACAGTGACGGGTTCATTTCATTAATTAAATGCTTGCAAATGGCTTAATTTTAATTATTTCTCTTCTTGCGTCATTTCAATATTGCCATTTTATCGCTGAGTAAGACCTATTTCCGAAACTCCTTCTCCGTCACTCGCAGTGGAAAACTACCAGCTCTATTAATAATCATGCCCTGGCCTCTTATCGCCGAGTCAGCCATGATCTCACGCCCGTGTGACTAGCGGTCACCCGCGCTTGCATACCTTGTAACAGCCCAACTTCTTATTAACCCTTAAAATTCTTTACAAATCCATTCTAAAGACTGCATTATTTCCTCTCTTTTTTACATATAAAATATGGATTCGACGCTTGAACCAATCCAGATGGGTTCAGTACATGATTTGTATTTCCTGTACCGTATAGCTGTAAGTTTACATTTGTCAAATAGCATGTGAATTGTGAATTCTTGTAGCCTCCTAAACAACCAACGATAGCTCCGAAACAAAGTTGAGTGTCGACCAGGATGGGTACGGTACTTTAGGAGAGTTGTTTTTGTTGCTATTAGCTAAGTGTTCTTGAGTGCGTTTGCATGTGGAATAAGTTGTATTTGATGATAATGCGCGATATTTGGGGTCCGTGCGAGTGAGTGTTCCTGCAACTATTCGGTTCATTCTACAGTTCCCTCCACCATTTCCTGCCGGTAGAGTTCTCTAATTTTCCTCATTAACAACCGGCTCGCTTTTGAAGCCTGGCAGGGCGACCTTGTTTATATTCCATGTTTGCGTGGAGTCAGGACTTTCCCAGCTCGAGGCACAGCGTTGTCAACTCTCCACTGTAGCTACTGAGAGCAACCAGCGAGACTGGACAGAACTGCGTGCAACAGTGCAACCCTGGAAACCCGACAAGCGAGCCAGGGGCCAGTGGAGCCCACGTGGAGTGTACATCAAACATGCTATTGGTCAAGAACCATTAGCTATTGGTCAGCAGTAAACAATGGTTTTTGTCGGCGCGTGGCACTGCCTAATGTTTGAGTTGCCGCTCGTTAACGAGGAAAGTGAGTGCACTGTAAGTGCATCGGAAAATCATAAAACCAGCGAGCCTCAAATTCTAGAGCATGAGCGTTGATACGTAAATTGTCAGTCACGCAGAGAGCTCAACCGGGTCAAAATCGCGGATAAACCACAAGCTATGTGCTCCACTGCTGGTCAGCAGCGCTTCCAGTGGGCTGTTACTAGACTACTAAACTCACTTCAATGCGTGAGCTCTCAAGGATACGGGCAGAAATCCATGGAGTCAACTGTACCGTCCTTATGGTTTCTTCATGACTCCCTCTGTGGATCACTAGATTGCCGTTCTCATTGTCACCCGATCCCAGGTTCGATTTCCGGTCGAATCGGATTTTCTCTCTCACTGTGGTTAACAGCCGTGAGGGTGGTTGGCAGCAGTTCACCATTCATCACATATCTCCGTCTTCCTCTTTAGTTCACAGTATGAGCCACAACCCATATCTTCCAGTATTTGACTCATGTACTCCAGTCTGGGTCTTCCTCTATAATTCTTGCCGTCTACTGTTCCCTCGATTATAATCTTAAGCAGTCCATTGTGTCGCAGTATGTGGCCCACGAGGTGATTCCGTCTTCTTTTTAAATATTTAAGGAAGCATCTTCTCTCTCCCACTCTTCTAAAGACTTCCTCATTTGTGACCATTTCTTTCCAGCTGATTTTCATAATCCTTCTATAGCACCAGGTTTCATATGCTAGTAGTATTTTCCTCTCTCTCTCTCTCTCTCTCTCTCTCTCTCTCTCCTATCGTCCAAGATTCGCTGCCATATAGAGCGACGCTCCATACATAGGTCTTCAACATTTGTTTCCTCACATCAAGACTTATGTTCTGTACAGTAAATAGGTTCTTCTTTTTATAGAAAGCATTCTTGGCTTGGGCAATCTCACTTAATATTTTTCTGCTACTTCTTCTATCATTCGTTATTTTACTTCCCAGATAAATACACTCATTCACTTCTTGTATCGTTTTATTTCTTAACTCTATTGTTGTCTGGTTTTCGCCATTTCTACTGCAGACCAAACTTTCTGTTTTGTTTATATTTATCGTCATATTAAATTCTTCCTCCATTATTTTGTCCATTTTGCTCAAGATCTTTTGTAAGTCTTCTTCATTTTCTGCAATTAGCGCTATGTCATCAGCAAACCTTATCATGTCAATGTTATCTCCATGAATATTCACTCCTGTGACAAATTCTTCTCTTACTCGGTCGATTGCCTTTTGTACGTATCACCATATATATTATTTCAGTAGTATGTATCCCTCCTGCGGCGCTCACAAGAGACCGATCGTGAAAAATGAACATTCCAATGAAAGAGAATATACATTACCAGTGATGCATTGCACGCTAATTTCATAAATATATATAATTTCCTAAAAAATGACTTTTAAAAATCTGTACGAAGTGTGCGATTTGCAGTTACTGTTGCTGCAGGAAGATACGCTCCATAATTGGTGTCCACTTCACATTTTGGCTGCTGTGACGCATTTATTAAGTCATTTTTACATTCTGCATCGATTTCAGAAACAGTAAATCAAAGGAATGTGTACTCAAATCGGATAATTTCATAAGTTAGCAGTGACAAATTGCATTCTAATTTCATAAATATCAAGTTTTGTATGAAGAGTGCGATTTGCAAATACTGATGCTCTAACATTCTGAAATTATGAGTAGTCACTATTAAACGATAATTATTTTACAGGTTTTTCTTCTGCCTTCTAATATCGATCATTTCGAAGAGTTTTCAAAAACAGTAAATCAATGGAATGAGTACTCTAATCGTATAACCGGTGAGTGTCACAAATACCTTAAAACATTGAACGTTAATTAAATTCTTTAACAGTTTTTCTTCTATCTGATTTTCAGAATCAGTAAATCAATGGATTAGGTACAGGTTTTTCTTCTGCATTCTAATTCCATAAATATCGATTTTTATAAGAAGTGTGCTTTTGCAAATACTGTTGCTGTATCATGCTAGAATTGTCGTCTACAACCTTAAAACTATCATCATCATCATCATCATCATCATCATATAGGCCTCATAAATTAGCAGTGAAAAATAGCATTCTAATCTCATAAATATCAATTTTAGTAAGAAGTGTGCGATTTGAAAATACTGATGCTCTAAAATGCTGCAATTATGAGTTGTCCTCTAAACCCTTAAAACTGTTAAATATTAATCATTTTACAGGTTTTTCTTCTGCATTCTAATATCATAAATATCGATCATTTCACATGGTTTTCAGAAACAGTAAATCAATGGATTGAGTACTCTAAATCGTATAACCGGAGTGTGTTACGGCGTCTAAAACATTAGAAGTATTAAACATTAATTCTTTTACAGGTTTTTCTTCTATCATTTCCCATAGTTTTCAGAATTACTAAATCAATGGATTGGTACACATATCGTATTATTTCATAAATATCGAATAACCGGTGAGTGTTACGGCTAAGCTCTCGATCAATGGACTCAGCACTGAAACGGAATCAACAGTGACGAATTGCTTTTTAATTTCATAAGTATCAAATCCTATATCAGACCTGAATTACAAGAAGGAACACTGGAGGATGTATGTTGAAGATCTATACGCAGAACCAATTCCATTCGTTTTGCCAACACGTGGCGAGGAAGACAGGTAAATTGCAGAAGATAGAATTATTAGATCAGAGTTCGATGAAGCTCTAAAATCAATATCTATGTGTAAAACACACTAATCAAGAATAGTGGGGATAGTACACTTGAATGGATATTCAAATTGGTAGCAAGAATTTTCAAAGAAGGTAAATGGCCTCAGGAGTTTTACACCAGCGTCATCATTCCAATTCCAAAGAAGACTGTACCAGTTGAATGTAGTGACTATCGGACCATTAGTCTCATCCCTCACGCATCAAAGATACTTCTGCAGATTGTAAGGAAAAGGATGGGAATATACATCGAACAGTATCTAGACAACTCTCAATTTGGTTTTCGAAAGAATATGTCTACACGTGATGCTATCGGGTCCTTACGATGTCTTGGAGAAAAGATGTTAAGTGTAAACAGAGAGCTCTACGTATGTTTTGTGGACTTCGAAAAAGCATTTGATAAAGTCAGCTGGCACAAGCTGTTTCCTCTTCTGAATCAAATAGGATGTCCCCATCGATTAATCAGATTAATATTTGATCTGTATATAAATCAAACTGCTGTTGTTCGGCTTGGAAATGACGTATCAGAACCCGCTAAGATCCGCAAAGGTGTGCGACAAGGTTGTTTTCTGTCCCCTGGACTGTTCAATGCATTCGCTGAAGCTATAACTAAGTGGGCTTTTAAAGGTTCTAATATGGGAGTGAAAGTTGGTGGAAGACTTATCCAGAATATTAAATTTGCTGATAATCTGGCATTACTTGCAGTAAATCGGCATACATTAACAAACATGTTAAAATGTTAAAATGATACGGCTACAAAATATGGAATGAAAATCAATTTTAAGAAGACCAAGATTCTGGTGATAAGTAAGCAGCAACATGAACTAAATATAACCATAAATAAAGAACCAGTACAACAGGTCAGTCGTTTTAAATACCTTTGTCAGATCTTCACAGAAGACCTACGATGTGAAGTTGAAATCAGGAGCCGTATAGCCATGGCCAAGCAGGCATTCCGTGAAAAGCATTCTCTAATTTGTTAACGCTTGATGTCCCTCAGCCTTAGAAAACAACTGGTTAAGACCTACATATGACCAGTTGCAATGTACTGCAGTGAGACCTGGTCAATGAATAGAGGTGACATTAAACGACTAGAAGCGTTTGAGATGTAGTGTTGGCGCCGAATGGAAAATATCAGCTGGGTAGAGAAAATGACCAACATAACGGTGCTAGATCGAATAAAGGAAAAACGGCAAATGATCCGTCAGATACATAGAAGGAGATCCACCTGGCTTTGGCCACAGGTTACGACATGGTGGCCTGATGGTCGACATACTAGAAGGCAAAATACCTGGAAAACGCCCTCGCGGGAGGCCACGGAACACTTTCATGAGATCTTTCCTAGATAGCTCTGGCCTACGAAATTATGAAATGGTCAAAAGGACCGCACAAGACCGGACAACGTGGAAAAGACTCATTGTAGGGGCAGACCAGTCGCTTGACTGAAAAAATTGATGATGATGATGAAATATCAAAGACAGAAACCAGCCACAGCACGCTCTCATGTTGACGCTCCACTCGGGAAAGCGAAATCACCCCTGTAAGTAACGTGCAAAGGAGTTTAGCGTTGAGCGCTACACACATAACAAGGAAAGCACCCCTGTAGGTAACGTGCAAAGGAGTTACGCGCTGATCTTTGCACTTAGGAACAAGGAAGCCTCACTGTAAGCGGGGCGTGAAGAAGTTTTCCAACGAGGGCTGTCCTGATAAGGGAGCAGGACGCTCCTCAGCCAACAAGATAAAGCAAGAAATCTCGATCAAGATGCTTTCATAAATATCGAATAACTGGTGTGTGTTATGATGATCCAATTTTCAGTGATTCCCTTTAAGTTAGAGAACGTAGAACTTGGAATTCTAACTGAAATGTGAAGTGTTACAAAATCATTTCGATGAAATGAAAACATAACAACCTTTCTCCTTAAGTCTCTCATTATAAACCTACTGAGAAAAGTTGGTTTATGAACAAGCGAGATTTTCTAATTTCATATATACGAAGTGTGCGATTTTCAGATGCTGTTGCTGTAGGAAAAGACGCTCCATAATTGCTGTCCTATTCACATCTTAGCCGCTGTGAAACCTGTTTAGTGTCATTTTAACATTCTGAGGTCTTTCCATTATCATTCTGCATGGATTTCAGAAACAGTAAATCAAAGGAATGTGTACTCAAATCGTATAATTTCATAAATTAGCGGTGACGAACTGCATTATAATTGCATAAATATCAAATTTTGAAAAAGTGTGCGATTTGCAAATACTGATGCTCTAACATGCAGCAATTATTAGTTGTCGTCTAAACCCTTCAAAATATTAAACGTTAATTATATTACAGGGTTTTCTTCTGCATTCTAATTTCATAAATATCGATCATTTCGCATGGTTTTCAGAAACAGTAAATCAATGGATTGAGTACTCTGAATCGTATAACCGGCGTGTGTTACGGCGTCTAAAACCTTAGAACTATTAAACATTAATTCTTTTACGGGTTTTTCTTCTATAATTTCCTATGGATTTCAGAATTACTAAATCATTGGATTGGGTACTCAAATCGTATAATTTCATAAATATCGAATAATCGATGAGTGTTATGATGATCCAATTTTCAGTGATGGCCTTCTTAAGTTAGGGAACGTACAACTTGGAATTCTGACTGAAATGTATCTAATAACCGGTGAGTGTTACGGCTAAGCTCTCAATCAATGGACTCGGCACAGAAATGGAATCAACAGTGACGAATTGCATTGTAATTTCATAAATATCAAAGAAAGAAACCAGCCACAGCACGCTCTCATGCTGACGCTCCACTCGGGAAACCGAAAGCACCCCTGTAAGTAACGTGCAAAGGAGTTTAGCGTTGAACGCTACACACATAGCAAGGAAAGCACCCCTGTAGGTAACGTGCAAAGGAGTTACGCGCAGATCGTTGCACTTAGAAACAAGGAAGCCTCTCTGTAAGCGGGGCGTGAAGACGTTTTCCAACGAGGGCTGTCCTGATAAGGGAGAAGGAGGCTCCTCAGCCAACAAGATAAAGCAGGAAATCTTGACCAAGATGCTTTCATCAATATCGAAAAACTGGTGAGTGTTATGATGATAGAATTTTCAGTGATTGCCTTCTTAAGTTAGAGAACGTACAGCTTGGAATTCTAACTGAAATGAAAATGGTGTTCTATAAATATTTGGTTGAAATAATAACATAACAACCTTTCTCCTTAAGTCACTCATTATAAACCTATTGGGGAAAGTATGACTTGTGAACATGCGAGATTTCTCGCACGGGTACGATAGTATATTGAATAGGTATGGCGATAGGGATCAACCCTGCCGTACACCCTTTCTGATGTGTGCTGTTTCTTCCTTGCTACCACAACGAACTATTCCAGTTTCTTGCTTATAGATATTGTAGATGAGTCTTCTGCCTCTAAAGTTGATACCTATTTGATGAAGAATGCTGAATAGAACATTCCAGTTCACATTGTCAAACGCCTTTTCAAGGTCGACGAACGCTAAGAAAGTAGGTTTGCCTTTCATCTGCTTCTCTATCACTTGCCCAGATTGCTTCTCTTGTTCCGACTCCTTTCCTAAAACCAAATTGATCACCAGATAGGTTTTCATCGATTTGTTTTTCTATTCTCTTCATAATATTCTAGTGACTATTTTTGATGCATGACACACCAGACTCAATGTTCTGTATTGTTTACATGACCTTGCATTTCATGTTTTAGGTATAGGTACCATTATGCATTTTACAAAGTCTTCAGGCAATTCTCCAGTCTTGTAAATATTACATACTAAGATGTAAAGTTCCTTTTTTAACTTGTCACCTGAGTTTTTCAATAGTTCTCCTAGTATGTTATCAACTCCAGGAGCTTTCTTTCCTTTAAAGTCCTGCAATGCCCTCTCAAACTCTTCTTCCATAATAGGTGCCCCCAAGTCATCCTCTGTCATTTCATCTTCTTTCTCCATGGGCAAGTTAACACAGTTTCCACTGTATAGTTGTTCCAAATATTCTTTCCATCTTTTAACTATTATTTCGTCATCATATATCAACATCCCAATTTGTCCTCAATGCACATTGTTTTTGGCGTTCTTATTTCAAAGAACCACTTAATATCTCTATGTTGATGTTTGAGTCTTCAGTCTTTTGACTGGTTTGATGCAGCTGTCCATGCCTCCCTGCCCTGAGCTAATCGTTTCATCTCTACATAGCTACCACACCCTACATCCGAGGCAAACTGTTTAACATACTCTAACCTTGGTCTACCCCAACAGTTCTTGTCCTCGACCCTACCATCCATAATTAAGCTTGCTATTCCTGGGTGTCTTAGTATGTGTCCTACCAACCTATCTCTTCTCGTCATTAGCAGTCGCCAGAAACATCTCTCCCACTCGTCTTAATACCTCTTCGTTTGTAACCCTATCTACCCATCTGATCATCATTCTCCTGTAACACCACATTTCAAACGCTTCAATCCTCCTCTTTTCTGCTGCACCAATAGTCCAAGTTTCACTTCCATAGAGTGCCACGCTCAAGACAAAGGTTTTCAAAAATGTCTTCCTAATACCTAAATCTATATTCGATGTCAACATACTCCTTTTCTGTATAAATGCTTTCCTTGCCTGAGCCAACCTACTTTTTATATCCTCTTTGCTTCTTCCATCACTGGTTATTTTGCTTCCTAAGTAACAGAAGTCTCCTACTTCCTTTAGTTTTTCCCCTGCCAATTTGATGTCCATAGAGGTTTCCGATTTATTGCGACTTCATTCCAATATTTTTGTTTTACATTTATTAATTTTCATCATGAATTATTTCCTCAAGACGGAGTCCATACCATTCAAAAACTCATTCAAATCCTCAGGCGTGTCGGCCAAGATGACGATGTCATCAGCAAACCTCTGAGTTGAAATTATTTCTCCTTGAGTCTTCACTCCCACTTTAAATTTCTCTCTAATTTCCTTCATGGCTTGTTCAATGTAAAAAAGAAAAGTATGGGTTATAAGTTGCAGCCTTGCCTCACACCTTTCTGAATGCCAGTTTCTCTCTCATGTCCATCAGCTCGAATGACTGCTGTCTGGTTTCTGTATGGATTGTAGATCATCCTCCCATCCCTATACTTTATTCCAATCATTTTCAAAATGTCAAGCAATTTAGTCCAATCAACGTTATCAAAAGCCTTTTCTAAGTCTACAAATGCCATGAACGTTCTCTTAACTTTTCTTATTCTACCTTCCAAAATCAGCCAAAGACTTAGTACAGCTTCCCTTGTTCCCACATTTCTCCTGAAACCAAACTGGTCTTCACCCAATTCCGCTTCTATCTGGCTTTCCATCCTCTTGTAAATTATTCTAGACAGGATCTTTGAAGCATGAGTAATCAAGCTGATTGTACGGTAATCCTCACACCTGTCAGCTCCTACTTTCTTCGGTATAGGGATGATAACATTCTTCTTGAAATCAGAGGGTACCTCACCTGTCTCATAAATCCTACACACCAAGTGAAATAACCTGATCAGACCTTCATCTCCCATGCAGCGTAGCAACTCAATCGGTATATCATCTATACCTGGTGCTTTGTTCCAGCTTAAGTCTTCTAATGCTATGTCAAATTCTGATCTCAATATTAAATCTCCTTTTGCATCCTCATCAATTTCCTCCTCCCTTTCCATTACATGATTCTCAATCTCCTTTCCTTTATACTAACCCTCTATAAGCTTTCCATCACTCAACCTTTTCTTCCCTATCTGTTAGAGGCTTTTCATTTGTGTCCTTATTATTACAGCACTTAATCTGATCTCTATAGGCCATATATATTTGTCCAGATTTCATGTTGTTATTTATGCCTGCATAGATTCCCATTAAATGCTGTTCTTGTCTTGTTTTACTAAGAAACACTTATGTTAATTATACGCCAAATCAATACTAATAGAAAACACACTTAAATGTCTACAATTTATAGGCTATTTGAAGTGTACATGTTTCGAAACAATAATGGTTTCTTCTTAAATATTCATACAATAAATATCATAAATAGTTGGCATGCGAGACAGAAGGCATAGCGACGAGATAACGATCTGATGCCCTGATTTAATACATGTTTTTTTTAAAGTTCTGGCACCTTAGTTATAACTGGATTAATAACTCACTTAGATGGTTTCAAGTTTCATAGGCCCTCGATGTAGTCCCCACCGTTGCGTACAACGTGTTCCCAGCGATGCGGAAGTCGTTGGATCCCGTTGGCACTGCCCAATCTATTGATGGTACGAAGAGAGCACTCGGCAGCCTGCTTAACGTCTTCAATGGTACGGAAGCGCTCCCCGCGCATTGTCATCTTCATCTTGGTGATGAGATCATAGTCGCAGGGACTGATGTCGGGAGAATATGGGGGGTGATAGAGGACCTCCCAGCCCCAGCGATCCAAGTATGCCGACACAACACCTGCTGTGTGTGCCCTAGCATTGTCATGCAGAACGATGGGCGGTGTAACCATGTGGTGGCGCCGTTTCCTTCTCAGAGCTCCTCAGAGATGGTCTTGCAGAAACGAACAATAGTACGCCGCATTAACGGTTTGCCCTCGGGGAACAGTATGGTGAATGATCACACCATCCCAATCATAGGCAAGAATCAACATTACCTTCACATTGGTGGGGGATGGTCGAACTGTTTGTTTCCGTGGTGATCCGTGGTGCCGCCACTCGTTCGATTGGCGTTTTAACTGTGGCTCATAAGATCTGGCCCACGTCTCGTCAATGGCTATGATACGCCGTAAGAAGGCCTCTCCTTCGCGCTCATAACGCTGCAAGTGCATACGTCAAGCGTCATATCGCAGTTATTTGTGCATGTCGGTTAAATCATGCGGAACCCATTTGGACGCAATCTTCCTCATTTTCAGTAAGCCCTTCGGGATTTGGAGGACAGTTGAATGCGCCCGTCCGGTGTCTTGCTCTAATTGATGAATCGTTACGATCCGATCCACCTCTACTAACGCGGACACCATCTGTACATTGTCATCACTTACTGGTGGGTGACCAGATCGAGGCATGTGCTCCACACGTTCGCGCCCATCTTGAAAGGCTGCAACCCATCTTGCTACCGTTCTGAACGGTAACGCAGCTGCACCGCACGCTTCCTGCAATCCTCGGTGACACTGTTTAGCACTGCGACCCCTAGCACACTGAATTTTTATCCACGTTCTCTGCTCCTGCTTGGAAAACATTGCGACTGTCTTTCGCGAGCGCTGGTCTCACACTACTCATCTAACAGGCGCGACTGCGCACGAGCGGTGGTGAGGACGGGCGAGGTCATGTGCTCTGAGGGAGGGGATGCAGGGCAGCAACCGTCGGTAAAAGTGGCAGCGCCCAACGTTGTTGCAACTTGGCACTGAAGCATTGGTGCCAAAACTAAAAAACCAACCCATGTATTTTCGAGGTTAGTAAACACCATTAAACCATAGCATGTTTCAACAAGGGAGGAGAGGGAATGGCATATGATGTTTAGGATGGTTCTTACAGGGTTATTTTTTTTTCAAGTTCCAATATTAAGATGTCCTAGATTCGAGATGCCGCTGCATCCTGGCTCATATGAACATCATATAAAAAATATTTATAGGTTACTGATATGCATTGCCATTAACTGTAGAATCAATAAGAACAGTAGCAAGAATAGCAACATGTTAATCTATAAGAACTGAATGAACATCGAAATATAGACTTAGTAGGATCTAAGATTGTACCGTATCAGTTCCACGATAATCGAGTGTCAAAAATAATTCCCAGATTTCTTACTGCTGACTGGTACTGTGCCATTTGGGATTCAGGCGGTAAAGGTGGTACTGGGTCGGGTAGAGAACTGAGTAATTTGGTATGGCCGATGATGATGATGGGTTGTGTTTTTCGAAGTTAAGATTATGATCGAGTACGGACTTAGATAGTCTTTAAATGTCACTGTTAATTAGGGCTACGTTCAAATGAATGGATTTCAGATTCATAAGTAGGTAGAGCTGTAGGTCGTCTGCGTACACACGATGTTGACAGATGGCGATTGCAACCACATTTTACATATGGTTGTCTTCTAAATTATGGTACATAGGGACAAGTTGTGGTATGATTGGCGAATTCTGATTTTGAAATAAGTGACTACTTTCGTTACGGTACATAACAATACTTTAAGTATAATTCCCTGTTATTATCAAAATCATAATTTTTAAAAGTTTTTTTTGTGTGTGGCAGGATCACACAAACCTGATTCTGAAAAGGGTTGCATTGTCATTACATCAAATTAGGCGAACATGCTTCTATTTGCTGCAATATGTACGGAAGAGACTGATATTCGATACTACCAATTTTTGACTCTGGATCTATTATTTTCCATGAACTGGGAGAGATCCTCAATGCAAAATTCCTAAGAATGCAATAAGTTTACGTGCGGCTTGTACTCAATGTACCACGAGAGTCTCATTCAACTCCATTTCACGTTCAGATTGGATGGCTAAAATTAAAAGAACAACATTACTCCATGGCTGTGACTGTGATAAACATTTTAAAATTCAGAATATCGTCTTATATTTATAGCAGACTAGCAGTAGTACCCGGCTTCGCCCGGTGGAAAGATGATAATATTTCAGTCTCCTTAACACTCAACGTCATAAATTATATTTATTTATGTATTCATTTCTTACATTATCAAACCCAGTGACAATGTTTATACTTAAGTCACTATGGGAAGGCTCTGTAAAATAATGATCATTCTCGTGATATTTGTCTTCAGTCCGAGTCGAGATATGTCGTTAGCGGTCCCAGAATTCGTGACATCTCAGTCATAGAAGACTTTATGTGGTGGTGATTAGAAATATAATGGACTTAAAATCTAGGTCATTTACCCCAAATGACGTTGAGGGCGTAACATCTAGGTAATTTGCCCTACTGATCAGGATGATATTGAAAATTACTACATAACTGACATATGAAACTTAGAAAATAATAGAAAAAGTTATTTTTAGGACTCACATTTCGGGAAAGACTTGATTATTTTTTGCCAAAGAGCTCCCACTTAGATCGCTATCTGGTTAAAAGTTTCGTCTTGTTAAGGTTTGAACTGTACGATAAATGTCTGAAGCAATTCCTCAAAGAGAAGCTTCCAGATTTCGCAGTCGATATATCGTTAACGTTCCTGAGCATCCAGTTGTATTTTCTTCTGACGCAAAACATCTTCTACATAGTGATGATGAACATAGAAGCGACTACTGGCACATGTAACTTATCAACGAATGGGAATAATTGATACTTTAAAGGAATGAGAGGTCATTTGCCCTTTTGATGAGGATCACAATGAAGACTACTACTACTATTACTGAACGGGTATATCAAACTTACAAACTAATGGAAATACGTATTTTTAAAATCACAGGCTAGGTAGACTCTGATGTTACTTAGTAGTATAATGGACGTAACATCTAGGTCATTTGCCCCTTTGATGGGGATGATAATGAAGACGACTACTACTGAACGGGTATATCAAACTTACAATCTAATGGAAATACATATTTTTTAAATCTCAGGCTAGGTAGACTCTGGTGTTGCTTAGTAGTATAATGGACGTAACATCTAGGTCATTTGGCCCTTTGATGAGGATGTTAATGAAGACGATTACTACTGAACGGGTATATCAAACTTACAAACTAAAGAAAATACACATTTTTAAAATCACAGGCTAGGTATACTCTGGTGTTGCTTAGTAGTATAATGGACGTAACATCTAGGTCATTTGCCCCTTTGATGAGGATGATAATGAAGACGACTACTACTGAACGGATATATCAAACTTACAAACTAATGGAAATACACATTTTAAAAATCACAGGCGATGAAGACTGTGGTGTTACTTAGTAGTATAATGGACGTAACATCTAGGTCATTTGCCCTTTTGATGAGGATGGTAATGAAAACTACTGTTGAATTGACACGACAAACTTACAAACTACCGTGAGAGAAAGAAATATTTCAAAATTCACAGGCGATGAAGACTTATTGTGTGTGGTGATTAGTGGTATAAAGGGTGTAACATCTAGGTCATTTGCCCTTATGATAATAATAAGGTAATGAAAAATGACTACTAAACGAACATGGTGTAATTTTAAATCTGATATAGGTAATTCAGATTACTACCTTCGATGTCTTCCAAAGTCTGAACGTTATATTCTGGCTTAGGCCTATACTCGATGCGTGTAGTGAAAGAGCTTATCGAGTACTGCTCGGCAAGGTAAGTAGACTGCTCGGGTCCAAGCTGCACGTAGCTGAGAATATCGCAGATGGTGACGATATATGATGACAGACGTTCGGGGGGGTTCCCGGTCCTATTCACATTGACCGGTGAATCACTCATTCTTTCGTAACACTACAGCGGTTTGAGCAAAGACCCTGTATGAACATCAGCATAGTCAGCAATAACAGGTAACACGGCGGAGTCTGGACATTTTTCTCATGTCACCTCGCGATGAATGAGCAAGCTATTCTCACCCCTGCCCCCTCTTCCCCCCTCCACCCACCAGGGTCACAACTTGTGGGACGTGGGTTTGCGACCACGGGACCCCAGCTGAGTCCGGCATTGCTTCTACTTACTGGTGCCGGGCACCTTTCAGTTCTCTTTCCTGTCAGCCTCCCTTGGTCAAACTCTTGTTCTCTTCCGACCCCGATGGTATCAGGTTATCCGAGGCCTAGCGACTCTTTCACTTTCCCGCCTTAATTGGCCCTTGTCTAATCATTCCTGATAGCCTCATTCTTTTCTTAATATCTCATATCTTCTGCTCAAGACCCTCAAGGAGGCAGGGTGTGTGTAGCCCAGGTGCACCCTGGATAGTGCTACATCCTCAAGGGCTCATGGCTGGTGAATTCAGGAGCTGGCAACCCTGAAGGTTTCCTGAACGGGTCCGGTTTTACCCCTTTTTTTCATTGCCTTTGGGACGGACCCTGTCCACTTTCCGGGAATGGAGTGGTCTGTCCGCAATTTCAAGCAGACAGTGTTACTCGCAGGGTACCAAAGGGTAAGTATACAAATTTTGGTTCTGATCGGTGAAACGGTGTAGATTTGGACCAAAGGGCCTAAATGCAGAGATTGGGTTGGACTGTCCGAAATTTCAAGTGGACAGGGTTACCCGCAGGGTTGCAAAGGGTAAGTATACACATTTTGGTTCTGATCGGTAAAACGGTGTAGATTTGGACCAAAGGGCCTAAATGCAGAGATTGGGTTGGTCTGTCCGAAATTTCAAGTGGACAGGATTACCCGCAGGGTTGCAAAGGGTAAGTATACAAATTTTGGTTCGGATCGGTGAAACGGTGTAGAAGTTTGCCAAAGGGCCTAAATGCAGGAAATGGGGTGGTCTGTCCGAAATTTTAAGTGGACAGTGTTATTCACAGGGTTACATAGGGTAAGTATACAAATTTTGGTTGAGATCGGTGAAACGGTGTAGATTTGGGACAAAGGGCCTAAATGCAGGGAATGGGGTGGTCTGTCGGAAATTTCAAGTGGACAGGGTTACCCGCAGGGATCCGAAGGGTGAGTATACAAATTTTGGTTCAGATCGGTGAAACGGTGTGGATTTGTATACATAACAGACAGACAGACAGACAGACAGACAGACAAACATTGAGCTTTATATATATAGACTAGCAGTAGTACCCTGCTTAGCCCGGTGGAAAGATGATAATATTTCAGTCTCCTTAACACTCAACGTCATAAATTATATTTATTTATGTATTCATTTCTTACATTATCAATCCCAGTGACAATGTTTATACTAAGTCACTATGGGAAGGCTCTGTAAAATAATGATCATTCTCGTGATATTTGTCTTCAGTCCGAGTCGAGATATGTCGTTAGCGGTCCCAGAATTCGTGACATCTCAGTCATAGAAGACTTTATGTGGTGGTGATTAGAAATATAATGGACTTAAAATCTAGGTCATTTACCCCAAATGACGTTGAGGGCGTAACATCTAGGTAATTTGCCCTACTGATCAGGATGATATTGAAAATTACTACATAACTGACATATGAAACTTAGAAAATAATAGAAAAAGTTATTTTTAGGACTCACATTTCGGGAAAGACTTGATTATTTTTTGCCAAAGAGCTCCCACTTAGATCGCTATCTGGTTAAAAGTTTCGTCTTGTTAAGGTTTGAACTGTACGAT
Organism: Meconema thalassinum; assembly: GCA_946902985.2. Lineage (NCBI taxonomy): Eukaryota > Metazoa > Arthropoda > Insecta > Orthoptera > Tettigoniidae > Meconema > Meconema thalassinum. The sequence goes on along the minus strand of OX336388.2, from coordinate 1,721,130,399 downwards.
AAATGTCTGAAGCAATTCCTCAAAGAGAAGCTTCCAGATTTCGCAGTCGATATATCGTTAACGTTCCTGAGCATCCAGTTGTATTTTCTTCTGACGCAAAACATCTTCTACATAGTGATGATGAACATAGAAGCGACTACTGGCACATGTAACTTATCAACGAATGGGAATAATTGATACTTTAAAGGAATGAGAGGTCATTTGCCCTTTTGATGAGGATCACAATGAAGACTACTACTACTATTACTGAACGGGTATATCAAACTTACAAACTAATGGAAATACGTATTTTTAAAATCACAGGCTAGGTAGACTCTGATGTTACTTAGTAGTATAATGGACGTAACATCTAGGTCATTTGCCCCTTTGATGGGGATGATAATGAAGACGACTACTACTGAACGGGTATATCAAACTTACAATCTAATGGAAATACATATTTTTTAAATCTCAGGCTAGGTAGACTCTGGTGTTGCTTAGTAGTATAATGGACGTAACATCTAGGTCATTTGGCCCTTTGATGAGGATGTTAATGAAGACGATTACTACTGAACGGGTATATCAAACTTACAAACTAAAGAATATACACATTTTTAAAATCACAGGCTAGGTAGACTCTGGTGTTGCTTAGTAGTATAATGGACGTAACATCTAGGTCATTTGCCCCTTTGATGAGGATGATAATGAAGACGACTACTACTGAACGGATATATCAAACTTACAAACTAATGGAAATACACATTTTAAAAATCACAGGCGATGAAGACTGTGGTGTTACTTAGTAGTATAATGGACGTAACATCTAGGTCATTTGCCCTTTTGATGAGGATGGTAATGAAAACTACTGTTGAATTGACACGACAAACTTACAAACTACCGTGATAGAAAGAAATATTTCAAAATTCACAGGCGATGAAGACTTATTGTGTGTGGTGATTAGTGGTATAAAGGGTGTAACATCTAGGTCATTTGCCCTTATGATAATAATAAGGTAATGAAAAATGACTACTAAACGAACATGGTGTAATTTTAAATCTGATATAGGTAATTCAGATTACTACCTTCGATGTCTTCCAAAGTCTGAACGTTATATTCTGGCTTAGGCCTATACTCGATGCGTGTAGTGAAAGAGCTTATCGAGTACTGCTCGGCAAGGTAAGTAGACTGCTCGGGTCCAAGCTGCACGTAGCTGAGAATATCGCAGATGGTGACGATATATGATGACAGACGTTCGGGGGGGTTCCCGGTCCTATTCACATTGACCGGTGAATCACTCATTCTTTCGTAACACTACAGCGGTTTGAGCAAAGACCCTGTATGAACATCAGCATAGTCAGCAATAACAGGTAACACGGCGGAGTCTGGACATTTTTCTCATGTCACCTCGCGATGAATGAGCAAGCTATTCTCACCCCTGCCCCCTCTTCCCCCCTCCACCCACCAGGGTCACAACTTGTGGGACGTGGGTTTGCGACCACGGGACCCCAGCTGAGTCCGGCATTGCTTCTACTTACTGGTGCCGGGCACCTTTCAGTTCTCTTTCCTGTCAGCCTCCCTTGGTCAAACTCTTGTTCTCTTCCGACCCCGATGGTATCAGGTTATCCGAGGCCTAGCGACTCTTTCACTTTCCCGCCTTAATTGGCCCTTGTCTAATCATTCCTGATAGCCTCATTCTTTTCTTAATATCTCATATCTTCTGCTCAAGACCCTCAAGGAGGCAGGGTGTGTGTAGCCCAGGTGCACCCTGGATAGTGCTACATCCTCAAGGGCTCATGGCTGGTGAATTCAGGAGCTGGCAACCCTGAAGGTTTCCTGAGCGGGTCCGGTTTTACCCCTTTTTTTCATTGCCTTTGGGACGGACCCTGTCCACTTTCCGGGAATGGAGTGGTCTGTCCGCAATTTCAAGCAGACAGTGTTACTCGCAGGGTACCAAAGGGTAAGTATACAAATTTTGGTTCTGATCGGTGAAACGGTGTAGATTTGGACCAAAGAGCCTAAATGCAGAGATTGGGTTGGACTGTCCGAAATTTCAAGTGGACAGGGTTACCCGCAGGGTTGCAAAGGGTAAGTATACACATTTTGGTTCTGATCGGTAAAACGGTGTAGATTTGGACCAAAGGGCCTAAATGCAGAGATTGGGTTGGTCTGTCCGAAATTTCAAGTGGACAGGATTACCCGCAGGGTTGCAAAGGGTAAGTATACAAATTTTGGTTCGGATCGGTGAAACGGTGTAGAAGTTTGCCAAAGGGCCTAAATGCAGGAAATGGGGTGGTCTGTCCGAAATTTTAAGTGGACAGTGTTATTCACAGGGTTACATAGGGTAAGTATACAAATTTTGGTTGAGATCGGTGAAACGGTGTAGATTTGGGACAAAGGGCCTAAATGCAGGGAATGGGGTGGTCTGTCGGAAATTTCAAGTGGACAGGGTTACCCGCAGGGATCCGAAGGGTGAGTATACAAATTTTGGTTCAGATCGGTGAAACGGTGTGGATTTGTATACATAACAGACAGACAGACAGACAGACAGACAGACAGACAGACAAACATTGAGCTTTATATATATAGATTAACTCCCACTTTCACAAAAACAATAAATATTCTTCAAAAATAGTTTTAGACTATGCTTGGAATTTTATAGCGGTCATGATTTCTTTCACGTTTAACGGTCAAACTACAACATTTTCGTTGTTGCTTACCTTAGGGGCTACGACAACGTGGTCATATAGCCCCGTGTAATTGGGTGTGTGGGGATATTTATGTGTTAACCTGTGCTATTGTGATGACTGTACTAGTGTGTGTATTTGTTAATTGGGGGATTAGGATTGGGAAGGAGGCGACCGTGGCCTTAAATTAGTAACCATCCCAGCATTTGCCTGGAGTAGAAGTGGGGGAAACCACGGAAAACCACTTTCAGGAAAGCTGAGGTAGGAATCGAAACCTCTTCCTCTCAGTTTTGCATCATGAGGCTTAGTGTGCCCCGTTTCAGTCGTCACACCAAAATCAAAATTTCTTCAGAGCCGGGAATCGAACCCGGAATTCCTGGACGAGGTGGTCCTTCATCGGTGCGGTGGTGCGGTATGTGCGGTTTGGAGCGTTTGTGAAGCTCTGTCTTGGATGAAGTGTGGACTGGGCTTCGGCTTCGGGAATATGCCGGGATGGTACCTACTGTAAGGCCACGTCCGCCTACTTCCCTCTTCCTTGCCTATCCATCCTAATCATCCCCTTCCCACATGAGGCCCCTGTTCGCTTTACAGGTGAGGCCGCCTGGGCGAGGTGCTGATCACACCTCACCAGTTGTATCCACTCCGGCCAGATGTCCCCAATTCTAGGACACTGCCCGTAGAGGCGGTAGTGGTGGTTCCCTCACTGAGACCGTGGGAGTCACCAACCTGGAGGGTAAAAGCGATTTAAAAAAATAAATAAAAAATATATATAGCCTATGAAATAATTACATCGTGTTCTGCCAACGAATCAGTGCTGATGTTATGAAACTTACGCTGCTAAAGGAGCTGACGCCATACAATGATGATGATGCTGTGGGTAAACAGACAGTTAACCTTGCTATGACGAGCGGACCGTGGTGTGAGGGCGTACCTCAGCTCACGCGAGCGCCACTGCCTCGCATGATGCACATGCACCACCCTTGGGAGTTGGAGGAAGATCTCCTCACTGATAATGGAGATTCGAGAGAGCTCTCACGTGGAATATGCTCGCATGATGCACATGCACCACCCTTGGGAGTTGGAGGAAGATCTCCTCACTGATAATGGAGATTCGAGAGAGCTCTCACGTGGAATATGAGATGAGCTAGCAGCACTTAGTTCCATCTCTTCTAATACACTTTGTCTAAAGCCCTCGGATTCTGACAAGAGTTGTTGATTCAATTGAGGGTCTTGGACATCGCCATCATTTAGGCCTGTGAACTTGGGTGTGTGTGTTTTAGAATTTGTATGATAACCTGTGTTATTGTGGTGCTGGTTGTAGTAGCAATGTGCTTATTTGTAATTGGGAAGGACGCGACCGTAGCCTTAAGATAAGAACGATTCTGGCATTCGCCTGTAGTAGACGTGGGAAACCACGGAATGCTACTTCCAGGATGACTAAGGTGGGAAACTAACCCACCTATTTTTAGTCCTGCATCACAAGGCGGAGTGTACCCCGTTCCATCCCTCAGACCAGAATGAAATTTCTTGGCAGAGCCGAAAATCAAACCCAGACCTCTAGGGCGACAGCCAAGAATGCTAGCAGCTACGCCACGAAATGGACTGATTCTGTCAAGAAATTTAATTCTGAACGGAGGTTTAGAACGGCGTACACTCAGCCTCGTGAGGTAAAACTCAGAAGAGATGGGTTCGAATCTCACCGGGATGGTTCCTATAAAGTCAACGACCGCTTCCTTCCCAATTCCCACCTGAATCACAAATATACATACTTTTATAGACACCACAATAACTCAGGTTATCAGACAAATTCCACCTACACCAAAGGACACGGGGATAAATGACCACGATGTCCAGTTCAGTTAACTTTATCTGGCTAATGGCAGGTTTACTTTTGGATTTTCTCTCCATCGTATCCAGTTTACGACGTAACGTTTCATTAAGTCATAAGATTTATCAATCTTTATGTTATCAATTAGCTGAAACCTTTTTCATCCTCTTCTGATTTAACCATTTACTGTCCCTTCCAACGCTCTCGTTACCAAACTATTTCCTCTTATGCAATGTCCAATCCAATTCATTTTTCTTTTTCGTATAATTAGCCTACTTTCGATTTTTGCAAAAAATGAAAGTAGTCTTATGAGATCTACACAGGACCAAAAATTGTGTGTCTGTGTGTGTGAGTGTGTGAGTGTGTGTACTCTGAATGTCTGTCCCCCCTCCCTATCAATTCGAACACGGCTGAACCGAATTGAACGAAATTTGGTACAGAGATTGAACTAGCAAAGAATACCTCAATGTCAAGTTTTATATTGCCGCCATCTTGACGGATACGTAATGGCGGTCACCCAAATATTCAAAGCTTAAATCAAATTACGACTAACCTAATCATCCCATCTCTACGAAATTTTGCAACAACATATAATTGTATAGCGAGCGTCTTTTGACTAAACTACAAGGTCATCAGCCCAATAATTTGCAGATGGCGGCCATGTATGTGTGCAAATTGATTCCCCCTATCAATTTAAATACGGTGAAACCTAATTGAACGAAATTTGGTACAGAGGTAGCACTAGCAAAGGACACCTCAGTGTCATGTTTTATATTGCCGCCATCTTGACGAAGACGTAATGGCGGTCACCCAAATGTTAAAAGCTTAATTCAAATTACGACCAACCTAGTCTTCAGATCTCTACCAAGTTTTGCAACAATATACCTTTATGTACGAAAAATATTTTGACTAAACTTTGCGGATGGCGGCCATGTATGTGTGCAAATGGATTCCCCCTATCTATTCAAACACGGTGAAACCGAATTGAACGAAATTTGGTAATGAGATAGCCCTAGCAAGTGGCACCTTAATGTCATGTTTTATATTGCCGCCATCTTGACGGAAACGTAATGGCGGCCACCCAAATTTTAAAAGCTTAAATCAAATTATGACCAACCTAATCATTTGATCTCTACCAAAGTTTGCAACATTATACCATTATGTACGAAGAATCTTTGACCAAACTACAAGGTCATCAGCCAAATAGTTTGCAGATGGCGGCCATGTATGTGAGCAAATCCGTTCCCTATATCGATTCAAACACGGTGAAACCGAATTGAACGCAATTCGGTATAGAGGTAGAACTAACAAAGGGCACCTCAGTGTCATGTTTTATATCGCCGCCATCCTGACGGAAACGTAATGGCGGCCACCCATATGTTCAACACTTAAATCAAATTACGACTAACCTAATAATCCGATCTCTACCAAATTTTGTAACAACATATTATATTCATATGGCATGCGTCTTCTGACTAAATTACAAGGTCATCAGTCCAATAGTTTGCTGATGGTAGCCATGTATGTGTGCAAATCGATTCTCCCTATCAATTCAAACACGGTGAAACCGAATTGAACGAAATTTGATACAGAGGTAGCACTAGAAAAGGGCACCTCAGTGTCATGTTTTATATCACCGACATCTTGACGGAACGTAATGGTGGCCACCCAAATGTAAAAAGCTTAAATCAAATTTCCACCAACCTAATCGTCTGATATCTACCAAATTTTTCAACAACATACCTCTATGTGAGTAGCGTTCTTTGACCAAGCTACAAGGTCATCAGTCCAAGAGTTTGCATATGACAGCCATGTATGTGTGCATATTGATTCCCCCTATCAATTCAAACACGGTAAAACCGAATTGAAAGAAATTTGTTACAGAGGTAGTACTAGCAAAGGGCACCTTATATTCATGTTTAACATCCGTATAGCACGTTGTATTTTAACAAGCTGTTACAACTAACATTCAATTATACTTCTTGAAAGGGACAAAGAGTTATAACAATACGGTACCCATGTATTTAGGAGAAAGTAGGCTATATGTTCTTTACTGAACATCTTGTTTTTCTTCTCCTATTTTCAGCAATACCCCATATCTTACTTTTTCTCCCCAACTTATTCCCTCAATCTACCCACAAATCCACATTTCTGGAGACTCTATTCTTCTCGCAACTTCTTCTCTAAGTGTCCAGGTTTTGGCTCTATACATTGCCTCACTCCAAACATAATACAGTACTTCACTAATCTCTTTCTTAAATCTATATTCATTGGTCCACAAAGTAAGTTTCTTTTCTTATTAAAAACTTATTTTGCTAACGCAACCTTTGATTTTATTTCTCTTGAACTTCCTAGGTACGGTACTTAAAACTTTCAACGTGTTCAATTTCTCCTTCTAAGTTTATTTTAAGTTTCTCACCTTTTCCCTCTATTACCATACTATCTGTCTAATTCTCATGTATTTTCATGCTATAATTTTAGCCTATTTTCATTTATGACAAAATAGGCTTATGATATCACATTTTATCCGTGTGTGTGTATGTGTGTGCGTATGTGCGTGTCACCCTAATAAAATCGAAACGGCCGGAGTGATTTCAATGAAACTCGGTGAGGTCATAGCACCATTTTGGCCGACCCGACCGTATCCTTCAAATTTTATTACAACTAACCAATCCAACATGGTGGCTGTGCGAAATATTTCACTGGCATTCTATATCTCCGAAACTATTACTGATATTACCCTGAAATTTTGCACGGTGATAAAGAGCATTACTAGAAGTTCACCTATGAGACGTAAAAAAAACCTGTTAACTACAAGACGAACATGGCAGCCAAGTGAAGTTGAATCAATTAAATACACTTTTCTCGCGAATTAACCATCCAAACGCAATGAAACTTGGCACAGCAAATGTTTATATACATTGTAATGCACTGGTATCTAATTTAGTTCAATTGTTTACATAACCTCAAGATGGCGGCTGTGTGAAATTTTAAAAAGAAGTTTTTATTTCTTGTGTATTAATTATGCGATTGAAGTGAAGTTTGAATAATGATCCTACGCAATACTCGTCATCTAATTGTATATAACTCTATGGCTTACATATATAAAAATCTAACATGGCGACCATCGGAAATATTTAGACGGTTCTCAACATCTATTAATCTATGACAGCAATCAAACTGCCATTTTGTGTGTTGATAGAGGCTATGAACATAAGTTCACCTATGGGACTTTCAATAACCTGGTGAACACTAATCCAACATGGCAGCGACGCGAAATATAAATATTAAAATGGGCGTTTCTCGCGATTTAACCATCCGAGTACAGTGAAACTTACTATGGTAAATGTTTATACAAATTTTAATCCACTGGTATCTAATTTATTTCAATTCTTTTCATAGCCAGAAGATGGCTGCTGTGCGAAATTTTAAAATCTCGTTTTTATATTTTGTGTCCTAATTATGCCATTGAAATTTGACTACTACACCTACACAATAATCTTCATGTAATAGTACGTAACTCTAAGACTTACACATATAAAAATCCAACATGGCAACCATCCGATATATATATAGACGGTTATCAATATCTACGAATCTTTACAGCAATCAAGCTGATATTTTGTTTGTTGATAGAGGTAATTAACATTAGTAGGATATTTAAAACTAGGCTGTATAGTTCACGGAACTACTTGTTTACATATTATATCAACCATTTGTGTTACAGCATTTGTCTTTTACTCTCCACAATAACTACCATATCATCTGCAAATCTAATATATTCACATCTTCTTCCCCCTATACATAATCCTCCTCTTTCCGTCAATGGCTGGCTGCGTAGCTCAGTGGTAACATTCTCGCCTGCTGTGCTCAAGGTTGCAGGATCGAATCCTGGCGCAGTCAGCTGGCATTTGAAGGTGCGCAAATGCGAGGGAGCCGTGTCAGTAAATTTACTGGCACGTTAAGGCACCCCGGCCTCTCTAAAAGCCGCAGTAGTTAAAAGGGACGTAAAAACAAATAACATTATTATTATTATTTCCGCCAAAACGTTCGTTAATAATTTTTTCTAAATGAAGGCCCTCAAATGAAGAATCAACAACTTTTTGTTTGTTTGTAATTGCAACTAGCGTTCTCAAGACACCCTAGTCCTGCTAGAAAGTACAGAGACACCGCAATAACAGCGGTTATTAAATACACACATCAAAAAAAGTTTTGCAACACCTCGGTTCCCAGATCTCCGGCATATAGACGTTGACTGTGTATATTGTATCCAAGATACAGTCCCTTTGACTGTTCATAGATGTCACTAAAACTGCTCAAAGATGTAAACAACCATGCATGAGCAGGGCCTATTAGACGGAGGGGGTACGACAGCCGATCAGTTCCAGTCATTCCACCAGGACGAAGGTACGCTGCTCATGTTGTCTGTAGTTCTACCATGCCTAGAAGGTCAATACCGCAGTTCGATCGCGTCCGCATTGTTACTTTGTGTCAAGAAGGGCTCTCAACAAGGGAAGTTTCCAGGCGTCTCAGAGTGAACCAAAGCGATGTTGTTCGGACATGGAGGAGGTACAGAGATACAGGAACTGTCGATGACAGGCCTCGCTCAGGCCGCCCAAGGGCTACTACTGTAGTTGATGACCGCTACTTACGGATTGCCGCTCGGAGGAACCCTGACAGCAATGCCACCATGTTGAATAATGCGTTTCGTTCAGCCACAGGACGTCGTGTTTCAACTCAAACTGTGCGCAATAGGCTGCATGATGCGCAACTTCACTCCCGACGTCCATGGCGAGGTCCAGCTTTGCAACCCCGACACCATGCAGCGCGGTACAGATGGGCCCAACAACATGCTGAATGGACCCCACGGAATTGGCATCACGTTCTCTTCACCGATGAGTGTCGCATATGCCTTCAACCAGACAATCGTCGGAGACGTGTTTGGAGGCACCCTGGTCAGGCTGAACGTCTTAGACACACTGTCCAGCGAGTGCAGCAAGGTGGTGGTTCCCTGATGTTTTGGGGTGGCATTATGTGGGGCCGACGTACGCCACTGGTGGTCATGGAAGGCTCCGAAACGGCTTTACGATACCTGAATGACATCCTCCGACCCATATTGGAGAGGCATTTGTCTTCATGGACGACAATTCTCGACCTCATCGTGCACATCTTGTGAATGCGTTCCTTCAAGATAACGACATCGCTCGACTACAGTGGCCAGCATGTTCGCCAGACATGAACCCTATCGAACATGCCTGGGATATGTTGAAAAGGGCTGTTTATGGACGTCTTGACCCACCAACCACTCTGAGAGATTTACGCCGAATTGTCGTTGAGGAGTGGGACAATTTGGACCAACAGTGTCTTGATGAACTTGTGGATAGTATGCCACGGCGAATACAGGCATGCATCAATGCAAGAGGACGTGCTACTGGGTATTAGAGGTAGTGGTGTGTACTGCAATCTGGACCACAAATGCTGAAAGTCTAGCTGTATGATGGTACAACATGCAATGTGTGGGTCTCATGAGCAATAAAACGAGCTGAAATGTTGTTTGTGTTGATCTCTATTCCCTTTGTATTTAACGGTTCCGGAACTCTTGGAACCGAGGTGATGCAAAACCTTTTTTGATGTGTGTAGATTACATGAATGAATAATGCCGGTCTCGTGGTGTTGGGGTAGCGTGCCTGCCTCTCACCCGGAGGCCCGGGTTCGATTCCCTGCTCCATCAGGGATTTTAGAAACTGACGTGAGGGCTGGAATGGGGTGCACTCAGCCTCGTGAGGACAATTGAGTAGCTGTCTGACAGTGAGGCAGCTCCCCAATCACGAAAACCAAGATTAACGGCCGAGGGGACCAGAATGCGCTGATCACGCATCACCCCAATATCTGCAGGCCAAATGGCTGGGCAGCGGTCGCTTGGTAGGCCTAGGCCCTTCATGGGCTGTAGTGCCAGGGGTATTTATTTTAATTATTTATTATTACATGAATGAATGGTGTTCAAGATATTCCACGTCACTAAATAAGAACACAAAAGTGTGTTTGGGCTCTCCACATATTGGACTACTTTGTTATTTCGGAGCAACACGTTCTCACGCTGGGTGGTACTAACATTAATGCTCACACACTTCAGCATTCCTTACTTTGGACATGTTGTTTGACAGCGTCTCTCATGGGTGGTCATACATCGTATGTATGTGAGGTCAGCATTGTCTGAGAAAACATAATAGAACTGTCCCTGCCAGGAGGTGACACAACACATTAGCTTCGGACGTAATCATAATCTTTGATATAATATGTTGTGTAGTGTCTCTGAAAATAAATATAGTACCCTAAACTTTACTTCCCATTGCAGTCGTTTGAAGCCAGCAATCACATCCCTCTTTTACATTATAAAAAGGGGCTATTTTCAAACTACAGTACAAATATCGAACGATTTCTCCCGTGCGGGGAACTACACTACTACAGATATCAGAATAATTAGAATTACAGTATCTTCTGTTCTGAATCTGGCATTGACAGAGCTTGATGTTGTTGACGTTGCTTCATTTTTAGGGGGCTTGCGACATTGTGGTCATGCAGCCCCGTGTACTTGGGAGTGTGTAGAATTTGTCTGATACCTGCGTCACTGTGATGTAGGCACTAGTGTGTGTATCTGTAATTGAGGAAGGATTTGGGTAGGAAGTGACAGTGGTCTTAAGTTAGATACCAAATCATCCCGACATTTCCCTGGGGTAGAAGTGAGAAACCACAGAAAACCACTTCCCGGATGGTTGAGGTAGCAATCGGATCCATCTCTTCTCAGTTTTGCCTCACGAGGCTGAATGTACCCCGTTCCAGCCCTCAAACCAGAATTAAATTTCTTGGCCGAGCCAGGAATCGAGCCCGAACCTCAACGATGGCAGCCAACAATACAATCAAATTCACCATAAGGTGGGCCTCTTTACAGAAAATATCGTTATGAATCTTCGACTGAAGTCACTTTTTGATCTTTCACCGTAATAGATCCGTCTGCGTTGAATGAAGTAAATGGGGCAAACGATCTCTCAACTATCGCTCCTAAATTTCAATATCCATAGTGTACCCATATGAAGAATTTCCATGGAAAATATGCACCCGCCTCCAGCTAGCGGCAGTCCATGGGCGTACTACCATTCAACCCTCTGAGCAGTTGCATATTTTGGATTTGAAACTAGGAGGTATCAACTCTACAATAACAACACACAACTCTACTCTAAAAGATTTAATTGGAGTCTAAATCATGGCTTCACACACATCAAAACAGCAACACAATTATATTACACACAAAATATGCAAAACATACTGTTACCCTCACTTATTATTCGCACTTTATCCCCACACAAATCCAAATAATTGTTGATTTTACTTTACCTTGAAATTACCATAATAATCATTTCCATGTGCGCTAATGCACTGGTAAACTTTACACAAACAATGTCAATCATACAATCTTTCGTTAACCATAGTGAACACTTTCAACTATACAATGGGCCTAAGATCATCCCTTGTACTTTTCTTCCCGCCAAAATACTCGAACCTACCATGCATTAACCAATCTATTATTTGTAACTCCACTGTATGCCGTAATGAGTTTTCTTCCATATATTTACTCTGCTACCGCTGTGTCGAGTGGGACTTTATGCTACCCGTCAAGTGGGCGTAGCGTAATTGATATAGTATCCATTCTCGGAATTACGTGTCGTTGCCAGTATAAAAATGCAACTTTTACCACCTTATAGCTTGGCCAAATATTAAGATATCAGAACGATTCTTAATTAGCAGTGTGTCTTATTGCACACATATTATATATTCATTACTACAATCAACATTTTCTAACAATCAGGGTTTCATAGACTTCAAATTTATACATCCTACTCCAAGAATACAAGTGTGAGTTCTCTCCTGTCCCTTCACTTAGTACAATGGACCCTCGCCGCGGGTGGTCAACCAACTTGGTCGCTGCCCCTTGCTCCGCTCCAAGCAATTGTCTGCTGCTCCCAGACATACACAATGTGGCGTCATAACGACCCACCAAATATTACTGACCTAAAACTTACAGAATGCAATATGGAATATGGAATTTTTTAAACATGTACTCCTATCATTTAGGATTTAAAGGCTGGCCGCAACAGGCACAATTAATTCAGGCCAAGGAAACGAGATTCACTATGCACAAAGTCGGTTTTTGGAACAGTCGGCGCTTTTGTTAAAGACCACAGTCAGGGCACGACTTCCTGCCGTCAAATTCACCCCCAAAGAGATGAATTAATTCACACAATTAGCTAGTTCACGGTCGCTATCCTGCGTCATGGCGAGGTGTCCTCGTTTTCCTGCCATACGCACCTGGATTCGAATCCGGAACGCTTTATTAGGAATAATCAGAGCTAGGGATCCCACTATTTACGCTCGATTGCAGTTTATATCTCCGTATCCCCCATGGCTATAAGAGATTCCATACGTCGATTAAGCTACCTGACTTCCCTGACTCTTGTGAAGCTGATGCCGTCCTTAATTAATAAGATAATCTCTACCAATTAATCTTATAAGCTTATTTATCAAGCTGCAATTCAATTATCTTTCAAACATTTCCATTTCCGACCTCCTTTGCATAATTCTGTCCATTATCATATGATTCTCTGATATTAATTTTCTCTGAGGGATCCATTTACTTTCAATAATACTGCTTAGATATACAGTTATTCAAATTAACATATATTTGTTTTACAAATTCCCTGATGTTTATTTATTATTATTATTATTATTATTATTACTGACATGTCTTCCCTTATCTCGACAAAACGTAGCCATAGTTATATCATTAATAACTGAACATCCGTGTTCATTACATTTATAAAGCATATTAACTTAAATGCCATTTCTACGTTACTTGTAATGGATTTACACATAACTCGATGTAAAACGAACATCTTAACTTGACAAAAATCAACACGAAATTAATGTATGAAGGTTCTACCTTCCAAATTCAATTTTCATTGGCATATTTTATAACTTTTGATATTACCGACATACAGAGGGCTACATGTTTACAATAAAATCATGGTTTTCCTTGTATTTACGTATTATCCTGGCGTCACCGCCCAAACACATACTCCATTGATGCCTGCCATAGTTGCATTTTAGCAAGGCATCCTTACACTTTTTACACACACTTTACATAATTTTTCCATTGAGAAATACACTGCACTTTGCTTTTCCATGCTGAAGCTATCGCTTCCTATTTAAATAAAACACATTATATTGACCACTACACTTGTAGAATACACATATTTAAATAACAAATCACTTAAAAACGAACGATAACTATATACATTTACTCACTGGTTGACACTTCTGGCAGAATCTCCGAAACACAGGTTTTGTAGATCATTCCTCCACAAATAACCCTACATCCCGTTTGAGAGTCTCGTGACACTGCTTGAAGTTCCCTAGTGGATTCCTGTTCCTTGAAAATCCCTCGTGATTCCCAATGATCGTCAACTCCTATCCAGTGGTATGTTCCCGAGACTAGCATAGATATGCTTCCATATAATACATAACGTTAATCAATGTGGTACTTATGTGAAAATACTTTACCCGTGTTAAAAAAATGTTTATACCTGCGCAATTCTAAATACTGTATCCATGTCTTACAGATATATTCGATACTGAGCTTGTCCATCGTACATTGTACTTGTACAATTACCACTCTCATTGTCATCTGACTGTACTTACAGTCTTCCTGAACGGTACGCTTTTAACAAAGTCTTGTACAGTCCCACGTACATTTATATAACAATGCATTATCTCTTCGTTATGAGGTTCGATTGACCTATTATGATGCTTTTCTAACTCGTACATACTTATACTGCACGGCTAATACACTTAATAATTAACACTAAAAATGTTAAAGTCTTTTGTTCGCGCGTCCCTTTTCCTGGACCAGACCAGCGTGGTCTCTGCCCAGCGACTTGTTTCAACTGTCCTCGACTGCCTGCTGCAGTGACCTTATATCTGTTTTCACCCGAAAAGTAGGTCCGTAAATTCCTTGGAGTTTCATCTCTTCTTTACATGCTTTTCCTCTCTTGAAATGATGTTTTTGAGATGCGTCCTGCATCACTGCTTCCATATCTGCCCGCGTGCATAAGAATCGATCGATCAATTAATTATAATTAATTGCCTCCCCCAGTGCGTACCGACGCGGCGTGGGTGGTGATTCCCCTATGACCTGGTGGTATTCCTGCGCTGGTCTCATTTCTGCTGTGTCCCTCCGCAATACCTTAAATCTGCCTCAATTTCGATGTCTTATGGCTTGATACTTAGCCTCCTTGCAATTCATTCACGCAGGTGCAATCCTTATGTCTCTGGCATACTCCAATCGCGAGTAATCATTAAATTATCCTTGCAGTTACCCACTCCACTGGTCTCCTCTATTGTGGTAAGGGGGTTTACTGGAACACATCTGCGACTCTCACCCCCTTCTAGACGGTGTAAATAGATCCGAGTGACTGACGTGGTGCCTTGAAAACACGCCCAGTTTCTTAACTCATTTGTAAAATGTCAAGAGCTCCAACTCTTAGTGCTAACTTCAGAACTGTAAGCTTTTTACAGCCAAATATTGCCGTATTCCTTCCATCTTTTCTGGATTACATTAACAAATAATGCCAGAATTCATTTAAATCACATTAGTGGTTTAATGTGTCCTGTCTCTAGGGGTTTCTCTTGAATAAACTCCCTCAGAGACCCTGGGTTCATTCCTCGCTGGCATCTCTATTCCGTTCTCACTTTCCCAGTGACCCAGGTTCAACACCAGTCAGCCTAATGCCCTAGGGTACATCTTCCCCTTGCTAAACTTATAGAAGTCATTTGCAAGTGAACTTCTTTAAGTCACCACCTGACTGTGTTGTGACCGCACCTCTCTGTTTATACTAGCGGTCGTTCAACTTGTCTGACTGCGGGTAGGTTCGTCTGCTTCTCCCCTTCCCGTCTCAGGCTGGCTTTCAGATGTGCATTGTCCTTGCGGAGGGCTTCATTCCTTGTTGCCACCTCCCCTGCTAACACAACCATTTCAGTGTAAAGCTGTTTCTGGCACATGCACTCTGTCTCTCTGCTTTCTTCAATAGACAAGCTGTTTGGGTTTCCTTCCGTCTCGCTGAGTGAGCCTCCCAACTCCTTTGCCTGCCTGACTTTGCTGTCCACGTGCACTTGGGTGTGTGCTGCGACAACTTCTTCTTGTTCATCGAATTCATTTGGTGAATAGTAAATTTAGAGATTTGCAGCATTCATAACGACCTCGTTTCCAGTCTCTAAATGCCTTACCCTATATGCATTGTTCTGTAGGTCGCTTATAATTTCGAACGGGCCGTGGAAATTAAAATTGAATTTCTTGTATTTGTGGGCGTCTGGATCCGATCTGGCTGGTCTCTTCACTAAAACTTTCTCTCCACTGAGTAGCGGTCTATGATAACGCTTCCCACGGTTCCTTCTCTGGCGTCTTTCAGCCTGTGCTTGGAGATACTTGAAGGTTCGCTGGATCCTCAATTCCCGTCCTGGCTGTGCATCTACTGGTAATGGAATAACACCAGTCCATGGCTTCTCCGGTCTTTGATCAAGGTGTAGGCTTACGGGCACTTGTCCTGTCGCTTCGTGCACAGTATTATTGATGCAGTAATCTATGATCTCCAAGACGTCGATCCATCTCCAGTTTTCCTCTGAACAATAGATTTTCGTGTATTTTTGGATCTCTCTCATTACACGTTCCACGGGGCTAGCCTCAGGATGGCGAATGGTAGATAAAATCTGCCTAATTCCTAGATTTGCCAATTCCTGACGAAATTCTGCGCTAGTGAAACAGCTCCCGTGATCTGAGAGTAAATTATCTGGTTTCCCAAGTATCGGAATAACTCTCTCTTTCAGTCTCTTTAGCACCTGCTTCGAGCTGGTCTTTTGTATGGGGCATAATACCACCATTTCTGAAAACACATCCATTGCTTATTGCCCCTACGTGCTCTAGGCAATGGATCAAAGTTATCTACACTCATTAACTGCCTAGTTTTCTCTGGTAACAACGGAATGGGTCGTTGTCTCATTAAAAAGGGATTTGGCTTTACCCTTTGGAACAAATCACATGTCCTAATAGCATTTCTTACAGTTTCTCTTAATTTCGGCCAAATGAATGCTTCTTTCAGTAGGGCAGTTACCTTGTCTATTCCAGGGTGACCAAACGCTCTGTCCGCTAGCCATACCAATCTCCTCTGTTGAGATGCAGAAATAACAATCCCTTGGCGGTTATGGTCTACGTCGCTCCACTTGTGTAGCATCTGATTGTACCACAAGTACTCTGTTGATAACGCCTCTGCCTCTCTGTATATTGCAGTTCCCCTTGCTAAGCGTCCCTCGAAGTAATCATCATCTTTATCCATGGATCTTGACGTCATCTTCAAGTCATCTAAGGTCTCGGTTCTCTATCTCGACAGCTAGAGTTTCCTCTTCTCTGGGATATCGGCTTAGCATGTCCGGTATTACGTTCTCCTTCCCTGGAGAGTATTTTATTTCCACATTGAACTGTTGAATATACAGGGACCATCTTGTCAACCTCTGGCTGGACAAGTCCGTTTTTAACAGGAATGTTAAAGCTTTATGGTCTGTTCTGAGGACGATTTGAAATCCGTACACGACTTTGCGCCAGTACTGTAAAGCGTGCAATATTGCGAGCAATTCTATCTCTGTAATCGTGTAATTCTTCTCGTGGGACTTCAATCTCCTACTTATAAAGGCAATAAAAAAATTCTCTTCAGGCTTTTCAACCTTTTCTTGGAATAGCATCGCCCCTATTCCAACAAGTGACGCATCCGTCTGTATTATGAACTTCAGGGTATATCCAGGGTATCCCAGCTTCACGTAATCCAAAAGCATTTGTTTAGACCTCACGAATGCTTCTTGGCAATGCTCCGTCCAATTCCACCTGCCGCCTTTCTTCAATAGATCTTGCAGGGGTGCCACAGTTGCAGTGTATTTTGGGCAGTGATTAGCAAAGAATCCAATAACTCCCAACTACTTTCGGACGTGCTTAACGTTCGTGGGTCGAGGAAAATTTCGAATCACCTCTAATTTCTCTGGGTTAGGCCTTACTCCATTTTCGTCAATAACGTGCCCTAGGAATTTAACTTCCTTCTGACAGAAATGAGACTTCTTTATATTAACCTTAAACTTGGCTTCTCTAAGGTTATCCAGCAATTTCCTTAAGTCTCTCATGTGCTCCTCCAGAGATTCCGATGTGAGTAGAATGTCATCTACGTACCTGATGGTACTCTCTTTAATATCTTCCGATAAATTGCGGTCTAGCGCTCTTATCAAAGCTGAACCAGCTGTTTTCAGGCCGAAGGGAAGCCTTAAAAACGAATATGTATGTTGATCAAACATAAATCCTGTCAAGAGACTAGTTTTCGTTTCCAATTCAATATGGTGGAAGCTTGCTGTGATATCTAAATTTGTAAATATAGTCTTGCCTTTAAACTTCCTGAGGATCTCCTGAATAGGTGGCAGTTGATCAAACTCCTTAATCACTCTTATATTTAAATTCCTCAAGTCCAGGCACACTCTGACAGTTCCGTCTGACTTGGGTACTATCACCAGTGGACTTACGTACTGCGTGGATGTCTTCTCAATAACACCGGCCTCCAACATCTCCTGAATTACTTCTTTGACTTTAGCATAATGCTTTACGGCGATTGGCCGGGGTTTCTGCCTAAATGCATAAGTGAAGTTCTTTATACGACCAGGTCTCGAGTCAAAGACTTCCTTCTGTTCCAGTAACAATTTCTCTAAATTTTCTTTCTCTCTTGGGCCCATTTTTCGCTTCTTCTAGCTTTTCCAAAATACAGTTTTACTATATGGGTTCCAGATCTTTTTGCATGTCTGCGGCTAATGTTTGCAGTTTGTATTCTATATTTTCAATGGCTAACACTTCCTCCTCAGTCATGTCTCTGTATGTATGCCATACTTGTTCATCTGTCCCAGGTTCATTCTGCTTGAGTGAGACCTCTAATCCTTCGGCATCTTCATTCACACGGAACATGACTCTGTCCTGTGATATGTCTATTATCACTCTGCATTCCCTTATAAAATCCGCACCAACTATGAGATTAAAAGGTAGTTTGCTTACGAGTATAAAACTCTGAGAAAATATAGAGCTTCCTATTTGTAAGTCGAGGAATACTTAATATTTGCATATCATCGTTTTGTTAGGAATGACACCCTTATTTTTGACACTTGAGATAGGTATTTTCAAGACGATTTCTCTATGCGCTATCTCATTATATCAAGCTTGCGTCATGAGACATACAGTTGAGCCTGTGTCCAAACGGCTTCTTATATTCAACCCTGCCATTCTCACTATAATAATGGGCAATTCTCTTTTGACTATGACCTGAGATCCTCCTGTATCTTCGATTAATTCTTCAGGTTTAGCTATCCAATTAATGATGTTGACTGCGTTCCATCCATCATTTTCAAAATCTTCTAATTTTGGTGTTTTTTTTTCTCTACAGCGCCAGTGCCGTTAGAGTGTCTTCTCTCCTGTTCGCTGCGCTGTAATTCCAAACTCAAGGCCCCGTCTCCATATTTGTCTGGTGACGTTCTATTTTGAATAGCCTCATCCCAGCGAAATTGCTGTTTCTTGGGTTCTTTCCCTCTCTCATCGAGGTATTGTAGTGAAGCGTGGTATCGTTCCTCCACTTCTTCGTCAAAGTTGCGCCTTCTTTCTTGGGGTCTCCAAGTTTGATTGTTGCCTTCTTGGTCATTGTTTCTCCCATTGTTCTGGTATGGCCTACCACGAGTGTTTTGTTGATTCCAATGATTTGGCCTCCTCTTCCTCTACTGGCGTTCCCTTTATATCTCGGTTGCCATCTCCTGGGTTCATGTTCCCATTGATGCCCGTTGGAACTTAACGTTTCGGTACTAGTAGCTTTATTGTTTTTAGGAGCTTTGTACTGGTCAGTCTGCGTGTTGGTCATGTGTACCTGTTCCACGGTTCGATTCCGACGCATGTTATTGGATGTAGCGAGGTCCAGTTGCCTAAGAACTGCCTCCATTTCTATCGCTGTTTTTGCATTTGCCGAAATCAGCAGCCTTTGAATTTCATAAGGAAGTTGTTTGGCAATAGCAATGCATAGCTCTAATTCGCAAGGGGCCTGATCTAGCTCCTGGAATTTGCATACTTGAGATATGAAAAACTCAGCGTACTTAGTTGGATTGTTGGTACTATATCTTTTTGAGAACAGATCCAATCGTAAATTCAATTGTGTGCCCAAATCCCAGTATCGCTTCAGGAAAGCTTCCCGGAACTCCTCGACAGTATCGAAGGTATAACGAAAACTGCGAAACCATAACGCACACTCTCCCTCCGTTAATTTCTCTATGGCTCGTAACCTGCGCTCTTGTGGTTTCCGTGCGTCATTCAGATATTCGGACACCTCTTTCAACCAGTGTTTTGGTGTCATGTTACAATGGCTACCTGAGAATTTTCTTGGTTTTTCCTCGCTTGCTCTGATTACAGTCACGAATTGGTTGTGAATAGCATTTTCATGCGGCGTTGAAGTTGCGATCGGTGCGTTCGGCGTCATGTATGTGCTTTCGCCTGGTCCTGTAGCATTTCTTAAAATAGGTGGGGTCTCTAAATCTGCCCACCTGTTTTTCCTCATATCTTCCACGCTGCCTTCACTTGACTTAGGATCTTTCATTAGGGATTCCTCCTGTGCTATTATACTAGTCTCCATTTGATTGTGGCGCATCACTGCCCTTTCCAATCGAGCGAGTACTTCTTGTTCTATTTTGCTCAATCTATCACGGTTTTCTTCTGCCACATGAAATATTTTCTTCTTATCTTCCTTCAGGCTTTGGTTGATATGGGATATTTCATCTTCTACTTCTTCCTTCATTTGAGCAAGGGTCTTGTCGTTTGCCTCTGTGTTTTGGCCTACTCTCACTTCGAGTTCTTCCCTATGCCCTTTGACTTCTTCTTGGATAAATCCATTGACCTTTGATATTTCAGTTCTGACCTTCTTGATTTCCCCTCTGTTTTCCTCTTGTCTTTTGTTGACCACAACAATGTCATTTTCAACCTGGTCCAATTCTTGCTGAACTTTGCTCATCTGACCTTTTATATTGCCTACTAATTCTTTACTTTCGTTCGCGATGGCCTTAATTTCTCCTATTTCCTGGCATTGGTCTAATTTGTTCTGATCCTGCCTCTTTAAATCCCCGTTAATAGCTTTCGCGTAACCTATGAGTTTTTGATCCCATTTACTATCGTTCTCTTCCAAACTCTGATCTACCGTTCTAGTGAATTCGGAAAATTGTTTCGCTTGGCATTCGAGATTCGCCTCATTTTGGATTTGAATATCCTTAATATTATTCGACAGTGCATCTAACCTGCTGTTAGTTTCATCCTGAGATTGCTTACAAGCCTGCAAATTATTTTCGAGTTTCGCTTCTATCGACTCGAAACGTATTTCTGTATTAACCTGCATTTCTGAGATAATGCTTACAACAGTTGCAGTGACTTCGGTCTTAATGGTTTCCTGCATTCGACCTAATTTATCATTTATTTCAACCTTATTTGCGTCCAATCGGTTGTTTATTTCAACCTGATTGGCCTCTAATCGATTGTTTATTTCAACCTGATTGTTGTTTATTGTAACCTGATGGTTGTTCACTGCAATCTGATTTGCATCTAATCGATTACTCAGTTCAACCTGATTATTGTTTATTTGTTCCATGAAAGCCTTGGCTTCCTGCTTATTTTCCTCATTTACAGCGTCAAAATGCTGTCTTAACTCTGCAATAACTTGCAGTATACCTTCCGTGCCAGCCATCCTGTACTTCAATTCACTTTGAGATATAGGCAGGCTTCATGGATACATGAATGGATGCTTTTTGAAGAAAAAATCAAGATTCCATACACACATTGCAAGATTGTACTTTAAAATTGGATTGTGGATAAATTGCGAATTGGGTATGTAACGCTAGTACCCGTCGGCACTTCTCTTCTCAATAGAGAAACTCTACGTTACCTCAAAAAGCCTAATAAATTCAAAAATCGCTCAAACACAGTTTGAGAAAAAAACAATTATCATGGTATTCCCCATGAAATACCATATAAATCTATGTGGTTTCCCAAAATCCCATAAGCTCCAAAACCTTGAGCGCCATGATAAAAATATAGCACATGGCTGCCCCAATGCAAGACATCGGCCAAGCTCACAATTATTAGCATAAACCGTCCAGGGAGTGGTTTTTACTGCCGAATGCCCCACTTTGGGTCTCGCCATGATAATAAGGGTGATGGCTGGGACAAGCTGAGCAATGACAAGATAGCTTATATTGCACTGATGTAGGCGATTCCAAAATTAATTAATACCGCCCCATGTTGCCTTGACCATGATACATATAAGGTGTTTATCAATATTTATTTTTGGTTGGAAATGAGCTTATATAAGACTAGGTGCGGTCCTTCCCTACTTCACGTTATTCATTAAGTTATTAGAGTTGTTTACATTAGATCTTGCCCGACTTTAGTTGTACCTCTAGTTCAAATCAATATACATGGCACCAATCTCCATGCACCCATGTGAAGAATATCCATGGAAAATATGCTCCCGCCTCCAGCTAGCGGCAGTCCTCGGGCGTGTACCATTCAACCCACTGTGCAGTTGCATATTTTGGATTTGAGACTAGGAGGTATCAACTCTACAATAACAACACGCAACTCTACTCTAAAAGATTTAATTGGAGTCTAAATCATGGCTTCACACACATCAAAACAGCAACACAATTATATTACACACAAAATATGCAAAACATACTGTTACCCTCACTTATTATTCGCACTTTATCCTCACACAAATCCAAATAATTGTTGATTTTACTTTACCTTGAAATTACCATAATAATCATTTCCATGTGCGCTAATGCACTGGTAAACTTTACACAAACAATGTCAATCTTACAATCTTTCGTTAACCATAGTGAACACTTTCAAGTATACAATGTGCCTAAGATCATCCTTATGTCTCTGGCATACTCCAATCGCGAGTAATCATTAAATTATCCTTGCAGTTACCCACTCCACTGGTCTCCTCTCTTGTGGTAATGGGGTTTACAGGAACACATCTGCGACTCTCACCCCCTTCTAGACGGTGTAAATAGATCCGAGTGACTAACGTGGTGCCTTGAAAACATGCCCAGTTTCTAAACTCATTTGTAAAATGTCAAGAGCTCCAACTCTTAGTGCTAACTTCAGAACTGTATGCATTTTACAGCCAAATATTGCCGTATTCCTTCCATCTTTTCTGCATTTCATTAACAAATAATGCCAGAATTCATTGAAATCACATAAGTGGTTTAATGTGTCCTGTCTCTAGGGGTTTCTCTT
Organism: Meconema thalassinum; assembly: GCA_946902985.2. NCBI lineage: Eukaryota > Metazoa > Arthropoda > Insecta > Orthoptera > Tettigoniidae > Meconema > Meconema thalassinum. Next base: position 1,721,107,457 of record OX336388.2, on the reverse strand, counting down.
GAATAAACTCCCTCAGAGAACCTGGGTTCATTCCTCGCTGGCATCTCTATTCCGTTCTCCCTTTCCCAGTGTCCCAGGTTCAACACCAGTCAGCCTAATGGCCTAGGGTATATATTCCCCTAGCTAAACTAATAGAAGTCATTTGCAAGTGAACTTCTTTAAGTCACCACCTGACTGTGTTGTGACCGCACCTCTCTGTTTATACTAGCGGTCGTTCAACTTGTCTGACTGCGGGTAGGTTCGTCTGCTGCTCCCCTTCCCGTCTCAGGCTGGCTTTCAGACGTGCATTGTCCCTGCGGAGGTCTTCATTCATTGCTGCCACCTCCCCTGCTAACACAACCATTTCAGTGTAAAGCTGTTTCTGGCACATGCACTCTGTCTCTCTGCTTTCTTCAATAGACAAGCTGTTTGGGTTTCCTTCCGTCTCGCTGAGTGAGCCTCCCAACTCCTCTGCCTGCCTGACTTTGCTGTCCACGTGCCCTTGGGTGTGTGCTGCGACAACATCTTCTTGTTCATCGAATTCTTCTGGTGAATAGTAAATTTTGAGATTTGCAGCATTCATAACGACCTCGTTATCAGTCTCTAAATGCCTTACCCTATATGCATTGTTCTGTAGGTCTCTTATAATTTCGAAAGGGCCGTGGAAATTAAAATTGAATTTCTTGTATTTGTGGGCGCCTGGATCCGAACTGGCTGGTCTCTTCACTAAAACTTTCTCTCCACTGAGTAGCGGTCTATGATAACGCTTCCCCCGGTTCCTTCTCTGGCGCCTTTCAGCCTGTGCTTGGAGATACTTGAAGGTTCGCTGGATCCTCAATTCCCGTCCTGGCTGTGCATCTACTTGTAATGGAATGACACCAGTCCATGGCTTCTCCGGTCTTTGATCAAGGTGTAGGCTTACGGGCACTTGTCCTGTCGCTTCGTACACAGTATTATTGATGCAGTACTCTATGATCTCCAAGACGTCGATCCATCTCCATTTTTCCTCTGAACAATAGATTTTCATGTATTTTTGGATCTCTCTCATTACACGTTCCACGGGGCTAGTCTCAGGATGGCGAATGGTAGATAAAATCTGCCTAATTCCTAGATTTGCCATTTCCCGACGAAATTCTGCGCTAGCGGAACTGCTCCCGTGATCTGAGAGTAAATTATCCGGTTTCCCATGTATCGGAATAACTCTCTCTTTCCGTCTCTTTAGCACCTGCTTCGAGCTGGTCTTTTGTATGGGGCATAATACCACCATTTCTGAAAACACATCCATAGCTACAAAAATATGCTTATCGCCTCTACGTGCCCTAAGCAATGGACAAAATTATCTACACTCATTAACTGCCTAGGTTTCTCTGGTAACAACGGAATGGGTCGTTGTCTCATTAAAAAGGGATTTGGCTTTACCCTTTGGCACAAATCACATGTCCTAATAGCATTTCTTACACTTTCTCTTAATTTCGGCCAAATGAATGCTTCTTTCAGTAGGGCAGTTACCTTGACTATTTCAGGGTGACCAAACGCTCTTTGCGCAAGCCATACCAATCTCCTCTGTAGAGATGCAGGAATAACAATCCCTTGGCGGGTATGCTCTACGTCGCTCCACTTGTGTAGCATCTGATTGTACCACAAGTACTCTGTTGATAACGCCTCTGCCTCTCTGTATATTGCAGTTCCCCTTGCTAAGCGTTCCTCGAAGTAATCATCATCTTTATCCAAAGATCTTGACGTTGTAAGATGGTGAGATTCTTCAAGTCATCTAAGGTCTCGGTTCTCTATCTCGACAGCTAGAGTTTCCCCTTCTCTCGGATATCGGCTTAGCATGTCCGGTATTACGTGTTCTTTCCCTGGAGAGTATTTTATTTCCACATTGAACTGTTGAATATACAGGGACCATCTTGTCAACCTCTGGCTGGACAAGTCCGTTTTTAACAGGAATGTTAAAGCTTTATGGCCTGTTCTGTGGACGATTTGAAATCCGTACACGACTTTGCGCCAGTACTGTAAAGCGTACAATATTGCGAGCAAATCTATCTCTGTAATCGTGTAATTCTTCTCGTGGGACTTCAATCTCCTTCTTATAAAGGCAATAAAAACTTTCTCCTCAGGCTTTTCAACCTTTTCTTGGAATAGTATCGCCCCTATTCCAACAAGTGACGCATCCATCTGTATTATGAACTTCTGGGTATAATCAGGGTATCCCAGCTTCACGTACTCCAAAAGCATTTGTTTAGATCTCACGAATACGTCTTGGCAATGCTCCGTCCAATTCCACCTGCCGCCTTACTTCAATAGATCTTGCTGGGGTGCCACAGTTTCAGTGTAGTTTGGGCAGTGATTAGCAAAGAATCCAATAACTCCCAAATACTGTCGGACGTGCTTAACTTTCGTGGGTCGAGGAAAATTTCGAATCACCTCTAATTTCTCTGGGTTAGGCCTTACTCCATTTTCGTCAATAACGTGCCCTAGGAATTTAACTTACTTCTGACAGAAATGAGACTTCTTTATATTAACCTTAAACTTGGCTTCTCTAAGGTTATCCAGCAATTTCCTTAAGTCTCTCATGTGCTCCTCCAGAGATTCCGATGTGAGTAGAATGTCAACTACGTACCTGATGGTACTCTCTTTAATATATTCCGATAAATTGCGGTCTAGCGCTCTTATCGAAGCTGAACCAGCTGTTTTCAGGCCAAAGGGAAGCCTTAAAAACGAATATGTATGTTGATCAAACATAAATCCTGTCAAGAGACTAGTTTTCGTTTCCAATTCAATATGGTGGAAGCTTGCTTTGATATCTAAATTTGTAAATATAGTTTTTCCTTTAAACTTCCTGAAGATCTCCTTAATAGGTGGCACTTGGTCAAACTCCGGTATCACTCTCATATTTAAATTCCTCAAGTCCAGGCACACTCTGACAGTTCCGTCTGACTTGGGTACTATCACCAGTGGACTTACGTACGGTGTGGATGTCTTCTCAATAACACCGGCCTCCAACATCTCCTGAATTGCTTCTTTGACTTCAGCATAATGCTTTTCGGCGACTGGGTAGGGTTTCTGCTTAAATGGTGTCCAGTCGTTAACTTGGAATGCATAATTGAAGTTCTTTATACGACCACGTCTCGAGTCAAAGACTTCCTTCGGTTCCAGTAACAATTTCTCTAAATTTTCATTCTCTCTTGGGCCCATTTTCGCTTCTTCTAGCTTTTCCAAAATACAGTTTTACAATTCAGGTTCCAGATCCTTTTCCATATCTGCGGCTAGTGTTTGCAGTTCGTCTTCTATATTTTCAATGGCTAACACTTCCGCCTCAGTCATGTCTCTTTATGTATGCCATACTTGTTCATCTGTCCCAGGTTCATTCTGCTTGAGTGAGACCTCTAAGCCTTCGGCTTCATCATTCACACGGAACATGTCTCTGACCTGTGATAGGTCTATTATCACTCTGTATTCCCTTATAAAATCTGCACCAACTATGAGATTAAATGATAGTTTGCTTACGAGTAGAAAACTCTGTGAAAATATAGAGCTTCCTATTTGTAAGTCCAGGAATACCTGATATTTGCATATCATCGTTTTGTCAGGAATTACACGCCTTAATTTTGACACTTGAGATAGGTATTTTCAAGACGTTTTCTCTATGCGCTATCTCATTTTTTAAAGCTTGTGTCATGAGACATACAATTGAGCCTGTGTCCAAAAGGCTTCTTACCTTCAACGCTGCCACTCTCACTATTATAATGGGCAATTCTCTTTTGACTATGACCTGAGATCCTCCTGTATCTTCGATTAATTCTTCAGGTTTAGCTATCCAATTAATGATGTTGACTGCGTTCCATCCATCAGTTTCAAAATCTTCTAATTTTAGTGTTTTTTTCTCTACAGCGCCAGTTCCGTTAGAGTGTCTTCTCTCTTGTTCGCTGCACTGTAATTCCAAACTCTTGGCCCCGTCTCCATATATGTCTGATGACGTTCTATTTTGAATAGCCTCATCCCAGCGGACTTGCTGTTTCTTGGGTTCTTCCCCTCTCTCATCGAGGAATTGTAGTGAAGCTTGGTATCGTTCCTCCACTTCTTCGTCAAAGTTGCGCCTTCTTTCTTGGGGTCTCCAAGTTTGATTGTTGCCTTCTTGGTCATTGTTTCTCCCATTGTTCTGGTATGGCCTACCACGAGTGTTTTGTTGATTCCAGTGGTTTTGGCCTCCTCTTCCTCTACTGGCGTTCCCTTTATATCTCGGTTGCCATCTCCTGGGTTCATGTTCCCATTGATGCCCGTTGGAACTTAACGTTTCGGTACTAGTAGCTTTATTGTTTTTAGGAGCTTTGTACTGGTCAGTCTGCGCGTTGGTCAAGTGTACCTGTTCCACGGTTCGATTCCGACGCATGTTATTGGATGTAGCGAGGTCCAGTTGCCTAAGAACTGCCTCCATTTCTATCGCTGTTTTTGCATTTGCCGAAATCAGCAGCCTTTGAATTTCATAAGGAAGTTGTTTGGAAATAGCAATGCATAGCTCTAATTCGCTAGAGGCCTGATCTAGCTCCCAGAATTTGCATACTTGAGATATGAAAAACTCAGTGTACTTAGTTGGATTGTCGGTACTATATCTTTTTGAGTACAGATCCAATCGTAAATTCTGTTGTTTGCTCGAATCCCAGTATCGCTTCAGGAAAGCTTCCCGGAACTCTTCGACAGTATCGAAGGTATAACGAAAACTGCGAAACCATAACGCACACTCTCCCTCCGTCAATTTCTCTATGGCTCGTAACCTGCGCTCTTGTGGTATACGTGCGTCATTCAGATATTCGGACACCTCTTTCAACCAGTGTTTCTGTGTCATGTTACAATGGCTACCTGATAATTTTCTTGGTTTTTCCTCGCTTGCTCTGATTCCAGTCACGACTTGGTTGTGAATAGCAATTTCATGCGCCGTTGAAGTGGCGATCGGGGAGTTCGGCGTCATGTATGTGCTTTCGCCTGGCCCTGTAGCATTTCTTAATTTAGTTTGGGTCTCTGAATCTGCCCACCTGTTTTTCCTCATATCTTCCACGCTGCCTTCACTTGACTCAGGATCTTTCATTAGGGATTCCTCCTGTGCTATTATCCTAGTCTCCATTTGATTGTGGCGCATCTCTGCCATTTCCAATCGAGCGAGTACTTCTTGTTCTATTGTGCTCAATCTATCACGGTTTTCTTCTGCCACATGAAATATTTTCTTCTTATCTTCCTTCAGGCTTTGGTTGATATGGGATATTTCATCTTCTACTTCTTCCTTCATTTGAGCAAGGGTCTTGTCGTTTGCCTCTGTGTTTTGGCCTTCTCTCACTTCGAGTTCTTCCCTAAGCCCTTTGACTTCTTCTTGGATATATCCATTGACCTTGGATATTTCAGTTCTGAAATTCTTGATTTCCCCTCTGTTTTCCTCTTGTCTTTTGTTGACCACAACAATGTCGCTTTGAGCCTGGTCCAATTCTTCTGAACTTTGCTCATCTGACCTTTTATGTTGCCTACTAATTCTTTACTTTCGTTCGCGATGGCCTTAATTTCTCCTATTTCCTGGCATTGGTCTAATATGTTCTGATCCTGCCTCTTTAAATCCCCGTTAATAGCTTTCGCGTAACCTATCAGTTTTTGATCCCATTTACTATCGTTGTCTTCCAATCTCTGATCTACCGTTCTAGTGAATTTGGATAATTGTTTCGCTTGGCGTTCGAGATTCGCCTCATTTTGGATTTGAATATCCTTAATGTTATTCGACAGTGCATCTAACCTGCTGTTAGTTTCATCCTGAGATTGCTTACAAGCCTGCAAATTATTTTCGAGTTTCGCTTCTATCGACTCGAAACGTATTTCTGTATTAACCTGCATTTCTGAGATAATGCTTACAACAGTTGCAGTGACTTCGGTCTTAATGGTTTCCTGCATTCGACCTAATTTATCATTTATTTCAACCTTATTTGCGTCAAATCGGTTGTTTATTTCAACCTGATTGGCCTCTAATCTATTGTTTATTTCAACCTGATTGTTGTTTATTGTAACCTGATGGTTGTTCACTGCAATCTGATTTGCATCTAATCGATTACTCAGTTCAACCTGATTATTATTTATTTTTCCTGGAAAGCCTTGGCTTCCTGCTTATTTTCCTCATTTACAGCGTCAAAATGCTGCCTTAACTCTGCAATAAATTGCAGTATACCTTCCGTGCCAGCCATCCTGTACTTCAATTCACTTTGACATATAGGCAGGCTTCATGGATGCATGGATGGATGCGTTTTGAAGAAAAATTCAAGATACCGTACACACATTGCAAGATTGTACTTTAAAATTGGATTGTGGATAAATTGCGAATTGGGTATGTAACGCTAGTACCCTTCGGCACTTTTCTTCTCAATAGAGAAACTCTACGTTACTTCAAAAAGCCTAATAAATTCAAAAATCGCTCAAACACAGTTTGAGAAAAAAAACCAATTATCATGGTATTCCCCATGAAATACCATATAAATCTATGTGGTTTCCCAAAATCCCATAAGCTCCACAACCTTGAGCGCGATGATAAATATATAGCACATGGCTGCCCCAATGCAAGACATCGGCCAAGCTCACAATTATTAGCAAAAACCGTCCAGGGAGTCGTTTATACTGCCCAATGCCCCACTTTGGGCCTCGCCATGATAATAAGGGTGATGGCTGGGACAAGCTGTGCAATGCCAAGATAGCTTATATTGCACTGATGTAGGCGATTCCAAAATCAATTAATACCGCCCCATGTTGCCTTGACCATGATACATATAAGGTGTTTATCAATATTTATTTTTGGTTGGAAATGAGCTTATATAAGACTAGGTGCGGTCCTTCCCTACTTCACGTTATTCATTAAGTTATTAGAGTTGTTTACTTTAGATCTTGACCGACTTTAGTTGTACCTCTAGTTCAAATCAATGTTCATGGCACCAATCTCCATGTACCCATGTGAAGAATTTCCATGGAAAATATGCTCCCGCCTGCAGATAGCGACAGTCCTCGGGCGTGTACCATTCAACCCACTGAGCAGTTGCATATCTTGGATTTGAGACTAGGAGGTATCATCTCTACAATAACAACACACAACTCTACTCTAAAAGATTTAATTGGAGTCTAAATCATGGCTTCTCACACATCAAAACAGCAACACAATTATATTACACACAAAATATGCAAAACATACTGTTACCCTCACTTATTATTCGCACTTTATCCTCACACAAATCCAAATAATTGTTGATTTTACTTTACCTTGAAATTACCATAAAAATCATTTCCATGTGCGCTAATGCACTGGTAAACTTTACACAAACAATGTCAATCTTACAATTTTTTGTTAATCATTGTGAACATTTTCAAATATACGATGTGCCTAAGATCATCCCTTGTCCTTTTCTTCCCGCCAAAATACTCGAACCTACCATGCATTAACCAACCTATTAATTGTAACTCCACTGTATGCCGTAATGAGTTTTCTTCCATATTTTTACTCGTACAGAACGTTAATCTAAGTGGTACTTATGTACTTATGTGAAAATACTTTACCCGTGTTAACAAAATGTTAATACCTGCGCAATTCTAAATACTGTATCTATGTCTAACAGATATATTCTATACTGCGCTTGTCCATCGTACATTGTACTTGTACAATTACCACTCTCATTGTCCTCTGACTGCACTTAGAGTCTTCCTGAACGGTACGCTTTTAACAAAGTCTTGTACAGTCCCACGTACATTTATATAACAATGCATTATCTCTTCGTTATGAGGTTCGATTGACCTATTATGATGCTTTTCTAACTCGTACATACTTATACTGCACGGTTAATGCACTTAATAATTAACACTTAAAATGTTAAAGTCTTTTGTCTTTTGTTCGTGCGTCCCTTTTCCTGGACCAGCCCAGCGTGGTCTCTGCCCAGCGACTTGTTTCAACTGTCCTCGACTGCCTGCTCCAGTGACCTTATATCTGTTTTCATCAGAAAAGTAGGTCGTAAATTCCTTGGAGATTCATCTCTTCTTTACATGCTTTTCCTCTCTTGAAATGATGTTTTTCATATCCGTCCTGCATCACTGTTTCCATATCTGCCCGCGTGCATGAGAATCGATCGGTCAATTATTTATAATTAATTGCCTTCCCCAGTGCGTATCGACGCGGCGTGGGTGGTGATTCCCCTATGACCTGGTAGTATTTCTGCGCTGGTCTCATTTCTGCTGTGTCCCTCCGCAATACCTTAAATCTGCCTTAATTTCTATGTCTGATGGCTTGATAATTAGCCTCCTTGCAATTCATTCACGCAGGTGCAATCCTTATGTCTCTGGCATACTCCAATCGCGAGTAATCATTAAAATATCCTTGCAGTTACCCACTCCACTGGTCTCCTCTCTTGTGGTAAGGGGTTTTACTGGAACACATCTGCGACTCTCGCCCTCCTCTAGACGGTGTAAATAGTTCCGAGTGACTGACGTGGTGCCTTGAAAACTCGCCCAGTTTCTAAACTCATTTGTAAAATGTCAAGAGCTCCAACTCTTAGTGCTAACTTCAGAACTGTGTGCATTTTACAGCCAAATATTGCCTTATTCTTTCCATCTTTTCTGCATTACATTAAAAAATAATGCCAGAATTCATTTAAATCACATTAGTGGTTTAATGTGTCCTGTCTCTAGGGGTTTCTCTTGAATAAACTCCCTCAGAGAACCTGGGTTCATTCCTCGCTGGCATCTCTATTCCGTTCTCACTTTCCCAGTGTCCCAGGTTCTACACAAGTCAGTCTAATGCCCTAGTGTACAATAGCTTAACTATAAACATTCCAAAATTATCTAACAAAAGCTACATCACATAATAATTCACCTGTCCGAGGCTTTGCAGTACTTACAACGATGCAGTTCGTGTAAACTGGGAATTAGATTTCTGTCTCTCAATTAGACGGTTTTTGATAATTATAATCCAGTTGCATAATTCATATTAGAAATAAAATTATCTATCAAACAAAACAGAACCACCAATGTATAAATGGGCCTGTTCCCTAGTTATTAATGTTACACTTAAGTATTTTTAGTGTTCTATGTAATAATTGAAACCTGTGTTTATTTTTGGCATTAGATCAAATTTATATTTATATTTTATATTATATTTAGATTTATTTATTTACTACGGTGCATTTAGATATCTGTGTGAACTTCCTAGCGTTAAGAATTGCACTTGGATAATGTAGAAATACCTGGTACTGAATTTACTGTGCAGGCCAGCTGCTATTGGGGCGCACACTGAGCCCTGTTGTGTACTATCAATAAATAAATAGATAAATAAACAAACAAGCAATTAAATAAATAAATATATAAATAAACTTATCTTTTATGCTGATGCATTTCCTGTTGAGTGAGGTATATTTGTTAGAGTGGGACAAAGAAATAAGAAATACCGAATTTAATTTGTAATTTTGAAAGGAGAAGAGTAAAATCTTTCTTAGATTTCATATAACTAGAAATACATAGAGTTTTTAAAGTAGATGTTAATAGTACATTATGCAACGAGCCTATAATGGCAATAATTAAGACACGAGTATGTTTATAAAACGAGCGTAGCGAGTTTTATAATTTACATACGAGTGTCTTAATTACCATTATAGGCGAGTTGTATACGACTGTTTATGTTCGACGATAATTATAACTATTTTATGTTCGGACATAAATAATCATAAATATCTGTCGAGATTTCACCAGTTTTATGTACTGAACATAGCGCATGGGACGCAGAGAATACCTTGTATTTGACCATAGCCACCTGGAATACCTCACGCAGTGATATTTAAAATAGGGGGCCATGGAAATAAGGCACGTGCGATGTTATCCTCACCAAATTGGTCACACAACTGTTTCTTGAGTTCTTATTGGTGGGAGAAACTGTCCCACAATGAAAACTTGTACTATAATGAGCCTTATTATAGTACAGTTTTCTGACATATAATATTTTCATTTCGTCATCGTCGAACATAAACATTTTAAGGTGATTGGCCCCCACCAATCTCCCTGTGGTTACGGTCCTGCTATCTTGAGTATTTGGTAAGCTGTATAAATAATTTCATGGCAGCAATGTCAATATAAGGGGCAGATAACCTCGTAGTTCCGCCCCTTAAAACAACAATAACTAACTACCTAGAACCAGTGTTGTTCTGGTGTCTGTGCTTGTAAATTGAGGTAGTGATTGGTAAGGATTTTGCTGGGACCTTACGTTAGGTAACGTCTACTTAGCACACGTGACCAAGACCGGAAAGGTAGCATGCTGAGCTTCTATGCTCAAGATAGCTGGTTCAAACCCGGGCGAAGCCGCCGGATTTTTTAAGAGCGTTAAAAATCTCTCAGTATGCCTTCCTCCGGAGGGGAAGTAAAGCTGGCGGTCCCATGTCATAGATTTATGGCATGTTAAAGAACCTTCCACTAATTACACTTGTGTGAAGCTAAATTGTATAGATTAGAATGTAAAAAACGCTCTTAGGTTAGAGCCGACTGCTGTGGTGTCAAGTAGCTAAGTTCTGAACTAGGCCTAGTAGTCATTGACGGTGGCGTTTGGCGGCTAAAGTAGGAACTATTTGATAAATTCAAAGTTGCAGTCCTTCCTTGAATTAAAAAAAGAGATACACACACTAATACAACCATCACAATTAACACCGGTTATCAGACAGATTCTACACACACCCAAAGTACACGGGGCTACATGACCGCGTTGTCGCAGCCCCTAAACTGAGGAACCAACCAACCAACCAGCAAGATCGGAAAGGCTGTATTCGGCGTAATCGGTAAAGTATTCTTATAAAATGTTCTTAACTGCTAGCAGAATACGCGATTCAATTAGTAGAAGAAGCAAATACGTAGAAAGCTACTTGTCATACTTGGCACGAAATAGGATTCACAGCCGACTCTATACTCAGCCTCTCACTTCCCTTCAAAATCAATTTTAATATCAATTAATATATATATATGACAACTGTGTTGAATAAGACTGGAAAATGAGACCACCGTTGAAATTTGAGTCTGAATTTCGTGCAATCTGAGCAGGTGCGTTATCCATAGTAGGCTACTTGTAGACATTTCTTACCTCAGTTTTGGAAGATAATTCAAATTGGATTGGATAACGCATCTTTTTTTTTTAATAACTAGGGATTTAGACGCTATATATTTTTCCTTTAGCCGCTAGCATAAATATTCCTCAACTGATAAATAATTTCTGACTTAAGCAGTTAACTTAGCAATCCTACTCAAATATGAACTAATTATTGGGCTGATTTAAAAATTTCGTAATAAGGTGTCTTCTAGAATGATAGATTATTTTGGCGTGTGCTATATGAATGCAATCTACCATTGTACAAATTGAAAATGTTAAATTTTGCCTTAAAATTTTGTCTTTGATGTAAACGCACGAAGGGCAATAAAAGTGGAGTACGGTACATCCACGTGTTTGTCAATCTATGACTATTAGACTATCACTCTTTCCTAACTTTTTGAGAACCAAGGTGTAGCCTATTTCTACGGGCTACGGATATGTACACCTCAAATAGTATAAAGAATGAAACAAATTTAAAGATTTCAGCACTTGATATTGTCTAAAATAAATTCAAGGACAATGCTTGAAATTTTTGAGGATAGGGTGTAGAGTTTGGGGCTAATGCTATACCGTATTTAACACACGTCCCCCTCAAATTAATAAAAACAAACTCTGTATAGGTCAGGGGTGAGATGCGGATGTCGGCTCCATGCTCGACTGTCGTTGCTACCAGGAATTACCCTGGTTCTTATTTCTGTTGTAGGCTCAGTGAAGCCCAGGTTCTGGAAGTGGTAGTATTGTTTCTAAAATCCATTACTTGGGTGAGAAACGAGCCCACTCTCTTCCAGTTAGAGGCACAGCTTCTACACTCACCAACAAAATATTATGGTGACGCTGTTGGTAGGTCTGGTAGGGTCAATAAGGTCAACGACCATGTGGCTCATGACCGTGGCGATTGAGATGCAAATGCTACTGAAAGGTAGTGACGCGCTCAGTTCGTTCACACAGAAAGCTAATGGCTACACAACATCCATAGATGAGTGACCTTGCTTCCAGCTTTATTTTAAGTGATATTGAACCAGGCGTAAATGTTGAAAATGGAACTACGGTCAGCACTCTATCCCCTGATTCCGGGCCAGGTGGGCCAACAATGTATTCATATTGAAAATTACGTGCATGCACCATCTTGAATAAACGTATTAACATCGCTTATTCAATATATAATAAAGTTTGCAGAAAGGTTGACTAGTATTGAACAGGAGATTTACTCTGATGAAGGCACAAGTCCCCAAATTTTATGCATTCAAGTTGGCGGCCATGCGTATTAATTTATTTAAAACATTAAAATCCATAAATTATGAGATGGAAAAAAATTGGTGAAGAGGGAATCTTTTATGAGAGATCTCATTTGCACAAATTACAAGACTATAATACCGATTAATACACCCATCTGCTATGTTGAACATACAAAATATTGACATCGATATCTCAGCATCTAATAAACGTATAATTTTGAAACTTCATACAATTAGTACGGGATATGAAATCTATTCTGCAGAAGACACACGTGTATGAATATAGGCTAATACTTTCAATGTGGTAGCCAAGCAAGTTATGAAGGCATTAAGATCGATAAATCAGTATGCAATCGAGAAATTACTGCGGAACATAACGAATAAGGGAGGACTAGTGTATGACACCCCAGTTGCACAAATACAGAAATAAGTGAATACTGTACTACGCTGGACCACAATCTTGAATATAAACAAGTAGTTCCGTGAAGAACTATACAGCCTATTTTCATAAATCCTACTTATGTTAACTGCCACTATTAACATACAAAATTTCAGTTTGATTGCTGTAATAGATTCGTAGATATGGAGAACCAACTAAATATTTCGGATGGTCGCCATGTTGGATTTTATATATGTAGGTCCTAGAGTTATGTACTGTTACATGAAGATTATTGTGTAAGTGTAGCATTCAAACTTCAATCGCTTGATTAGGACAAAAGAAGTAACAAGGAGATTTTAAAATTTCGCACAGCTGCCATCTTATGGTTATGGAAACAATTGAAATAAATTAGATGCCAGTGGATTAACATTCGTATAAGGATTTACTGTACAGTACCAAGTTTTACTGCACTCAGATGGTTAAATTGCGAGAAACGTCCATGTGAATATTTATACTTCGCGTCGCCGCCATGTTGGATTTGTAATCACCAGGTTATTTAAGGTCCTATAGTTGAACTTAAGTTCATAGCCTCTATGAACATAAAAAAATCAGTTTGATTGCTATAATAGATTAGTAGATATTCAGAGCCGTCTAAATATTTCGGATGGTCGCCATGTTGGATTGTTAAATGTATAGGCCATAGAGTCATGTGCCATTAAAGGAAAATTTTGCGTAGGTTCATTATTCAAACTTTCACTTCGATCGCATGATTACGACACAAGAAATAAGAACATAATTTTAAAATTCACACAGCCGCCATCTTGAGGTTATGTAAACAATTGAACTAAATTAGATACCAGTGCATTACAATGTGTATAAACATTTCCTGTACCAGATTTCATTGGGTTTGGAACATTAAATCGCGAGAAAGGTCTATTTAAAATTTTCAAATTCGCTTGGCCGCCATGTTCGTTTTGTAGTTAACCGGTTTTATAGATGAACTTTCAGTACTGCCCTTTATCTCCATACAAAATTACAGGATGATACTGCTAATAGTTTCAGAGATATAGAATGCCGGTGAAATATTTCGCACATCCGCCATGTTGGATTGGTGAGACGTAACAAAATGTGAAGTGCACGGTCGGGGTCGCCCGGAATAGTGCTATGAACTTACCGAGTTTCATTGAAATCACTCCAGCCGTTTAGAAATTATTAGGGACACACACACACACACTCCTCTCTCTCTCTCTCACACACACACACACACACACACGCACACGCACACACACACGGACAAAAGGTGATCTCATAATCTTTTTTTTTTTAAATTGAAAATAGGCTAAAAAATATTATAATCTATACTTCAGAATACTTAAGGGCGAAAAGGACGAAACTTTTGAATACGAATGTACTGTATAAGAACTGACTGTGTTACGTCCAGAAATGTATCAGTCTGAGTATTACGCAAAATTGTTATCTTGAATATAACAATATTTGAACAGTGACACATTATCCAGTAATCAGTAGACAATGAGCAATAGGCTTGAGAATTGAATTAGACTGTTTGTATGGGGATAAAACTCATTGAATCAATAGACTGAAAATGCAGGTCGAGCATACTATTAGAACATTAAAATATATAACTCTTAAAGTAAGTGAGAAATGTTCACGAAACTTGGCAGATGAGGAGACATAAGTGAAAATTCTTATTTAATCAGGTAATAGCCCAGAACAGTATATTGTCGATAATCCGTTTATTGGTATCAGAGGTAGTTTGGCTTTTCAAATTGTTCGTATTATTAGAAATGTATACAAATGAACACATAAAAACTTTTAAAAATTATGATTTTGATAATAACAGTGAATTATACTTAAAGTATTGTTATTTACCTTAACGAAAGTAGTCACTTATTTCAAAATCAGAATTCGCCGCAACAGAGCCTGTCCATGTAGGATTTGGAAATATATTGTGGTTGTGGCATGGCCCGTAGTGTCTTAATGCACCGCCCGGACAACAGGATATTTTGGGTTCGGTTCCCGACTGTGGTCATATTGTCGCCAAATTGATTATAACATTTATTAAATTTGATACCCCACCTTCTATTAAAGCTACAATGACGAAACATACCAATTAAGTAGATTCTCATACAAGGCTTTCTCTGCAAAGCCCTAAGATGAACGACTCATACAGTCGAGGTGGGCCGGCGCACTATTAAAACGTTAAAATTGATTCCTCGGGATGCACTAGCGGAGTTAGAACAAAGCAGTAAACAACGAGTCTAAGTCTAGCGATAGTTACAAGAATATACATTCGGCGCAACCACCATCTTGAAAATTAAAACTTTAAAATTACCAAAGTACAACATAAAGAAACAATGACGACACTTGCAATTGTGGCAGACTCGTTTAAGGGGCATTCGCTGTATAATGCACTTACTGAAGGTATCACTGCATACAGTAAGTGTCTGAATCTCTCACGGCGTTGGATCGTACTGGTGAGCAATAATGACTTGCACCGGCCACGGTGGCCGAGAGCGTTAGCGCGCTACCTCGTGCATCGCTGGCATTGGGAAAGCGTGGGTTCGAAAATGGTTTTCGAAGTTTCCCATTTTCACCACCAAGCAATTGCCGGGGCAATTCCTTTCAATAGGTCCACGGCCGAGTTCCTTCCAATATCCATTCCCTTAACCGTCCTCAAAATAAATGTACATGGCCATTGGCTGCATTAATAAAATTATTAATACAAGACTTGCCTGTCTGTACATGACATAATAGTTGACCTACTTAATTCTACGAAATTATAGGCCTACTGCTTGTTTAGGAAAGGAAGCTCAACGAAAGCCATCAATTTAAGAGATAGTAGGAAATGTATGTCCACCCTTTTATTATTCCCGTTTTCAATGGGGTTGGGGATGAGTTGTGATGAGATTCTATGTGTTTTTTACGGCCGGATGCCCTTCCTGACGCCAACCTCATGAGAGGAGTTAATGAGAAATGAAATGAATGAAGTTGAATGAAACTGGGCATGGATGTGGACGGAAACGGCCGTGGCCTGTCAGAAGGTACCATCCCAGCATTTTCCTGGAGTTGGAAATGGGAAAACCACGGCTGACGGTGGGGCTCGAACCCACGTCTACCGAGCCCGCAGTGAGCGTGGTCCCATGGCCTAGCGCTGCGCGTTAGCGAGCATAGCTACCGCTGTCGGTAAGAGACAGGAGACTATGATCATTACTAAATATCTTGTTATATCTAAAATTCATGATCTATTGCACATACCTCGACCAGTGCTGCGGTGGGCTTGATGGTCCAATGGTCAAGCTGGTTGCCTCTCACCTAGGGGAACTGGGTTTGATTCCCGGTCAATGCATGTGAGGATTTTGAAGTGAAATATCACGTCCTGTGGTTCGGATTCCTCGTAAAACAGGAGGTCCCAAGTCTTATGATCACGAGTTTAACGGTCAAATAAAGCTACAAGCTTCCTTGCTTTGCATCGACCAGTGCAATCGTGGTGAATGATTTAACGCACACGGCTGTCGTTGCCGAATGACGATGAAGGAATGATGCATGGCTGTTTTATTGAATTTATAATAACTATGAGCCTCGACTCCATACAATCAAGAAGAAAGGAACGAGCTAATGCACGATTCCAGAAACTGGTTCTGCCTGAAACGGGCAGTGGACAGAATTCCACTTGTCCAAAAACTGGAGCAGGTAAAATTTATTTTACAATCCTCAACAATTCAATTACAAAACATAGGCCCATGCTATGCATGTAAATTAGAATTCAAAGAATTACGTCCCGCCCGAATATCTTTATAATGGGGATTGCCAGGAACAATAAACATTATGAGCTTCTGTGTATTCGCAGCATTGTTGCTGTGTAGCAGCGTAAGTTCTTTGTGGCTGTTGATGACCGGTCTCTTGTGCTCAAGTGGTCAGAACAGACTCGCCTTAATTTTTTTTATACATCAAAGGAGATATTTGCAACAAGTTTTCTTATCGAGTTGGAAGCCAGTCTTCACTGTTACCTTAGTAACGAAATCTATGCTTTTCAGTTGGTCAGCACGATTGTACGCAATTACAGAAAACCCTGTCTTCAACGGACCCTTTATTGAACGGAAACTTGCCTTAAAAGGAAATATTTAACGGTCCCGTGAATTAAGGGGCGAAAAACGTGTTAAATTCCCTTCATTAAACGGAAACGAAAATCAAAATATGTTCACCAAAAATCAGTCAGCACGAGAATCTAAACATCCCAGGGCGCCATATGGGTTAAAGTGAGTACAATAACACAAAAGCAAAATGCTTTACTGATTTTCGGCTCGATGCAACAATAAGGACAGAAGGAGATTTTCTGAAAATAACACAATCCGTAAAAAATATCTCATTTTATTTAAAATGTTAAAAAGTTACTGAAGACGTGCTAAAAAGAAGTATAATGGATGCATGACGAATCATACATTATATACACAAATTTACAGATTCACCAACACATGAACACTAGGCATTTGAAACGAAAGTCAGATTAATACACCTGTTGACTTCGTTCAAAAGAATTATTTGTCAGTGCAAATTTAATTGTCCATCCCGATTCCTAACTTTAAGTATTCACACGTTGAAATGAAATATTATCACTCGATGAAAAAAAATCACCGTTTTGTTTGTCTTTCAAATAGTAGCAGAAAATTAACTAACACTTTTTCCAGGAATCAGTATCTCAAAATGTGTTCAAATATAAAGTTACAACAATGAAAATAACACAATATTAATTACATGGACATTCGGGCATGGATTCGAAGTACTTCGATAAACAGAAAGAACATTTATTGTATCATCTCTTCTCGATCCAACATTAATATTCTGAGTTCTTGACTCAGTTAGCAATATTATGGTCAAAAATTTATTATTAACATAATATCAACTCTTTTAAATATGGATTGAACCATTCAAATATTTAAATATCAATTTGAAATATTACTTTAGAAAAATTAACACAAAAATAATATTAGTTGTTTCTATTATCAAATTTACAATTCTTTTGACAGAATGTCAAAAATGTTAATCTTCAAATTAATTTGCAGAATGTTTATATTCTTATATTCTTAACAGGATCACAAATATCCTCTAAATTGTAGTGGTTGTTTAGGAAATATCAGTTTTAATTTATGTACAGCATCGGCCCATTCGATTTAAATGTGTCAAAAATCACGTTATCATAAATAGCATCTAGACAACGGTAAAGTCTTCACATAATGAAATAACAAAATTCCGGGCTAACAATTACTAGCAAATATTTATAGAACAAGTGGGCAAACTGTGGATTGACATGATGGTTCCATAATATAACCCTTGGTTATGAATTCGACGAAAGTGTGGCTTACAACAATAATTCAACTCCCAACATTATTTCTAAGTCATCCAACCTACAATATGGTTGATGCTCCATTATAACAACCTCATTCCTGCGACATAAAATGCACAATCAGAATGGCATATTCAACTATTTCCACACACACACAAAATTTCTTACCAAATTATAAATAATAATCAAGCCTTTGCTTGTTACTCAAACTGGAAGATTCGTAATCTAGTAAGCTCCTAAATGAGTTACAGTAATTTTACCATCAATTTGAACATTAATTATTCCACACCGTGTCTATTTCTACCAAACGTTCTATCACAAGACGTTGTTCAAAATGATATTATATTTATACAAACTCCAGTAAAACCCTAATTTATACATGCTATTTGCTTCCCGTATCATTACTTTCCGTTTCTTTCAAAAGATTTAACTGCATAATGCAAGAGTAAAATGTTCCCATAAGATTATTCTGTTAGTGGAATGTGGGCGTGCGTTAACCACTAGCCTTCGGAAAAACAAGTCTCCGATCTAGCAAACTGTTTTAAATATCAACTTTATAAATCAAACTACATGATATGATCATTAGAAATATAAATCATAATTATTATTTTCTCTGACAAATATTGAAAATGATTATTATTATTAAATCAGCATTATTATTATTATTATTATTATTATTATTATTATTATTATTATTCCACAAATGGAATTAACGTTGCTAAACTGTTCGGGAAATATCATCCTCCACTTCTTAAATATGGATAAAAATCCATTCCTCAACTTAAATTTATTATTAAATTTACAGTTACGACGGCTAATGCCCGCGATTGGAAAAATGCTTTCAAAAATAAATAAATAAATAAATAAATAAATAAATGCTCGTTTTGCTCGTCCATTAATTCAAATCATTGACTTCTCATGTCTGAGGGTAAAAACTACTCAGATCAAGGCTTCCACATGGCTTGAAAAAATATTTGCAACAGCAAAATATCGAAGAAAAAATATGTTGGCAAGACTGTAGAAAAATGAGAAATTCCAGCTAACTACGCATAAGAATAATGCAAAATGTAGCTTACATTCTTGTATATCTTGATGTGGATAATCTGGTCTGAACCAGATTATTTCAGTCTTCTGTCTCAATTTGGACACGTACTCATAATCTCGCATCGGCCTCCATTATATACCCGCAAAATGTCTAAGCAGACATAGCGGTATTCATACTCGTTGCCTGAATATCTTGATGAAAACTGTCAATAATATTAACTGCTTCAACTGCTGAAGTAATCTTCTTGATAGGGGTAAGATCGAAATGATCCATGATGCAAAAATACCAGTAGTAACTTGACCCAACTGTGATACATTCAGTACTATCAATACTCTGACAATCTTATTCAGCACCGGTCCAAGTTCTGCTGTTCAATTCTCTGGGCAGAGTTTCTCACTCTCCAGACACTGCTAAGCATGCTGGTTTCCCTATGTCGGCTAAATGAACTGAACCGTGCAAGACTGGTATGTGAACGATACTGACTTATCTTGGTTGGTCAAAGTGTTATCAAGACAAAAGCGTGTTCTGGTCATTGGATGAAAATAATCCAAGTTTAAATCTTAGTGAACAGTGGAAAGAAAAATATAGACTTAGTCTATCATATGTCCGTGTAGCAGTAATAGTTACCAATGTTCTGCCACAAAGTCTATCACCTCAGTGATAACTTACGATGAATTCTAAGTTCACTAAAACTTTCAACATTTTTCGAAGTACAGTAACCATGTACTGTCGTAGAAATTTCACTAAGTCCCAGCAACTGTGTGCTGGTTAAGACGTAGAGTATTGCAACAATGTGCACGAAGATAATTCTGAAGCATAACGATGTTCGGAGCGACGTGATGTGTCTAGCGACAGGGCGCTTACGAAGAAGTGAACATATCGAGTGGTGGCTCCCAGCTCTTTTACATCCAGCGGACGGACTCCTCTACGTCACTGCTTGAAATCTGCTAAAACTAAAACATATCTTATCACAGCGTCCGCTAGATCAATTTTCTTGAAATATAGCACGATCTTCTTCCCTTGTCCGTGCCAGTAATTTGGTGTTAGTCTCATGTTTCTACTCCATCGAAAAATATTTTATACAAATATCTGGACTCTGATAACCTTGCTACGTCACTTAGCGATCTCTTGGCTGCATAAAGCTTCTTAATGCTTCTTAGAAGGTTTGGCGCGCGCTATTCAAAACCTCAGCTCTGGACTTAGCATCTGGGCCTGTGCTCTCAAACTGGATTTGAGTACATCATATCTGCCCCCCCCCCCCCCTATCGATTTAAACACGACGAAACCGAATTCAACGAAATTTGGTACATATGTAGCACTAGCAACGGACACATCAGTGTCATGTTTTATATCGCCGCTATCTTGATGGAAATGAAATGGCGGCCACCCAAATGTTCAAAGCTTAAATCAAATTACGACTAACCTAATCGTCTGATCTCTACCAAAGTTTTCAACAATATACCTTCACGTGGGAAGCGTCTTTAAAAATAAATAATAAAAACTATAATGTCATCAGCCAAATAGTCTGAAGATAGTGGCCGTGTATGTGTGCAAATCGATCCCCCTATCAATCAAACTCAACGAAAGCAAATCAAACCAAATTTGGTACAGAGGTAGCACTAGCAAAGGCCATGTTGTATATCACCATCATAACGAAAAAGGAAATGGCGACCACCTAAAAGTTCTGAGCTTAAATCAAATAATGACTAATCTAATCATCCGATGACTACCAAATTTTGCAACAATCTTAGTATATAATACGCTAAGATGTATGTTTCACAAAACTCAAGCTCCTAAACCAGAGGGAGTTAGAAGGTGCGGTGTGTACCAAAATCTTTCAAATCGTCTCAATAGTACAGGAAAATCTTGCATTTCCTGAAAAGTCAACGGAAATATATTTATTTGCTTATAAAGTGCTTTTAAACAAATAAACAAGACGTAGCCCCTGCAAGAAATGTGTCGCGTCCAGCCCGCGTAGCACTAGAGCCGGGCGGGTAGTCCGTACACATGGGACGCACACAACCCATTATGAGAGAGTTCCCGCTCGGGCCCGCTAGTATACCTTAATGTAGGAAGTGTCGTTTTCCCAAACTATAAGGTCATCAGCCAAATAGTTTCAAGATGGCAGATTTATGAATCATGCAAGTATTATAGCCTAACCGTAACTTATGATTAAACAAGGCCTGGCCTCACCAAATTCACTTATCGCACAGAGGATGGTTTAAACTGTCCTCAATGAGGTGACTCGTAGGTTATTAGCATTTTATAATAGAATACTATACCGTAGATGTGACTAACAGTTCAGGCTGGCCGTGCTGTATCGTGCTGGGCCATGTCGTCCCGTTGGGTCAAAATGGATGCTATTGGTTGTTCGCTAGTCCATATTTTAGTAGCTTGTCAGTCTTTCAGGAATGTACTGAACAAAAAAAATACAAATTTAGTATAAAATGGTTTATAAAAATGGCAGAAAACGCTATTTAAATAGTTCATTTCAAGACAAAATATGCTATGCAGTAATACTAAAGCAGTTGTTGGCATAACTTTAACATCGGTCATGTGTATCAGAGGGCTAGCGTTCTAGGCTCCCAATTTGGAGATATATGGTTCAAATCCAAGCTGGTTAAATTTCCTTTACTTGATACTTTTTGTATTTATTGATTTTAAACTACTCACATGTTATAATGTTAAGCAAATATAGTGTGTATTTGCGATCAAAATATTATATATACTTATAACACCACATATTTCAACTCTCGACTACAGCGATTTAGATAGAATGTACTGCATATATTTTTCCGTAGGACGTAAATATATTTTAAACGTATGAGATGTTATTTAATTAAAACTGTTTTTCATTTGTTTCATTTAAATTATTTATTGAATGATTTATTTATTTATTTATTTATTTATTTTTAATTTGAAATGGACATTTTTAAAGTCGACATCACTTGAAAATTCACTCTTACACACTTCACTCAGCGTTAATACCTTATTTGTGTTCTCTTCTTTCAAAGAAGAGTATCTGAATTAGCTCCGAGTAGGACCGTAAACAAACGTAGTTTCAAAAGATGACACGTGCGGGAAATCACCTGACTGCACCTTGCTCAAAGAATACTTATTGTGAATCCATGGGCTAATGAATGAATTAATGAATTTGTTAATGTTAGACTATGTAATTTTTTCAGGTTTACGTATATAGCCCATTATAATTGGATACAATTGTGTTGACCGGCCGAAAAACATACATTTAGTTCGCAAGAACATAAATGTTTGAACCAGGCCACCAGTAGACGTAGACTGAAAATTACTTCTCAGTTGATTTGAATGTGTTTGATTCATTACTGTATCGTTTCGTCTCTACATACCACACCTTATATCCGATGCATCTGTTTAACATAAACTAAGGCCTACCCCTACAGTTCTTGTCCTTGATGCTTCCTCCTATACGGTACCGGTAACTAAATTTGCTATTCCTGGGTGTCTTCGTATGTGTCCTTCCGACCTATCTCTTCTCTTCATTAGCACTCACCGGAACATCTCTCCTCCCCCATTCGTCTTAATACCTCTTCAGTTGTTACTGTACCTACCTGAGGGGTGTGGTGGCTCAGCAGTCTCTCACCAAGGTGGACTGGGTTCGATTCCCGGTTAATGCATATGAGATTTTGGAAATGAAATGCAATGTCCTGTGGTTCGGATTCACCGTAAAAAGGAGGTCTCGTGGCTCATATCACAAGATCCGCGGTCACGTAAAACTACAATCTTCCATCGTTACTCTAACTACCCATCTGATATTCATCATTCTCCTGTATCATCACATTTCAAACGCTTCTATTCTATTCTTTTCTGCTGCGCCAACAATCCAAGTTTCACTTCCATAGAGCAAAACGTTCCAGATAAAGGCTTTCAAAAATGACATATACATAAATATATATTTGATGTCAACACATTGTGTTTCTGTAGAAATAATGACCTTGCCTGTGCTTCGTCCATCACTGCCTATTTTGCTTCCAAAGTTACAGACGTCTCCTACTTCTTTCACGAGAATATGTATTATTAATATTGCAATGATCACCTTTACGTATTTTAATTTTAAAGGGTGATTTATGTATTGTATGGTCATATTTAAGTAGTTTATAAAAGAAAAGATTTGTGGTGTCAATGTAGTAATAAATTCACCATAAATTATTTTATGATCAATATCGATTTGTTTCGTGACTTATGAGATCAACACAGGGTGATTTTTCAACAACATATATTTATACGGCGAGCGTCTTTTGACTAAACTACAAGGTCATCAGCCCAATAGTTTGCAGATGGGGGCCATGTATGTGTGCAAATCGATTCCCCCTATCAATTCAAACACGGTGAAACCGAATTGAACGAAATTTGGTACAGAAGTAGCACTAGCACAGGGCACCTCAGTGACATGTTTTATATTGCCACTATCTTGACGAAAACGTAATGGCGGCCACCCAAATGTTAAAAGCTTAATTCAAATTACGACCAACCTAATCATCTGATCCCTACCAATTTTTGCAACGTTATATCTTTATGTATGAGGAATCTTTTGATCAAACTACAAGGTCATCAGCCCAATAATTTGCGGATGGCGGCCATTTATGTGTGCAAATCGATTCCCCCTATCTTTTAAAACACGTTGAATCCAAATTGAACGAAATTTGGTACAGAGGTAGCACTTGCAAAAGGCAACTCAGTGCCATGCTTTATATCGTCACCATCTTGAAGGAAACGTAATGGTGGCCACCCAAATGTTAAAAGCTTAAATCAAATTACGTCCAACCTAAACATGTGATCTCTACCAACTTTTTCAACAACATACCTTTATGTGAGAAGCGTCCTTTGACCAAGCTACAAGGTCATCAGTCCAATAGTTTGCATATGGCGGCCATGTATGTGTGCAAATTGATTCTCCCTATCAATTCAAACACGGTAAAACAGAATTGAACGAAATTTGGTACAGAGGTAGCACTAGCAAAGGGCACCTCAGGGTCATGTTTTATATCGCCGCCATCTTGACGGAAACGGAATGGCGGCCACCCAAATTCTAGAAGCTTAAATCAATATACGACCAACCTAATTATTTGATATCTACCAAATTTTTCAAAAACATACCTTTTTGTGGGAAGCATCTTTTGACTGAACTACAAGGTCATCAGCCCTATAGTTTGCAGATAGCGGCCATGTATGTATGCAAATCGATTCACCATATCAATTGAAACACGGCGAAACCGAATTGAATGAAATTTTGTACAGAGGTAGCACAAACAAAGGGCACCTCATATTCATATTTAATATCCGTATAACACGTTGTATTTCAACAAGCTACTACCACCAACATTCAATTTTACTTCTTGAAAAGGACAAAGAGTTATAACAATACCCATGTATTTAGGAGCTGAACAACTTGTTTTATTTTTTATGGCAATGTTTCTAGTAATTAGTTTTTCACCCAAAGGTTTTGTAATACAATGGATAATAGCGTACTGTCAATATCGACCACGTCGTAGTATAGCGGCTAGTATTTTTGGCTGTCGCTCCAGATTTATTATTAATTATTATGTATAATATTTGCAAATGGGGATAATTTCCCGGTAGCAAATTGTACAATTAAAGAAAATTATCAACAATAACATCAAACACAATTCGCAATTAGGACTAGAGTAATTTCATCGTAGTATTCACACAAAATGGCAATCGTCTCTTAATCACATCAATATGTTTGGGGAAAGGCTCTAAGACTGAGGCAGGTAAAGAGTTCCAATTATCAATACCACGATTATTGAAAGAAAATTTCCTATTATTTGTAGGCTGTGGTCGGCCCTTAACTTTATGTGGATGATCAGCCCTGCTCAGGTAGGTGGGATTTCCCAGACGTTTGCTTAGTTCTCCCCATGCTGGCCGATTAGTGTAAGTGTTAAACATAGCGTATAGTCTTGATTTCGTCCTTCTATCTTCCAAAGATTCCGCCCTTAGTTTTTCTATCATATGAGTTACACTACTTCTAGGATTAAAATCGTTGAACAAAAACCTAGCAGCCTTCCTTTGTACCATCTCCAGCTCATTGATGAGCTCTACCTGAAGTGGGTCCCAAACCGCTGAGCCGTATTCTAAGATTGCCCTCACCAGGGTCATATATCCTAATTCTTTTGCGGAGGAGCTACTGCCTTTTAATACCCGCATTACAAAATGAAGTGATTTGTATGCTTTGGGGACGACACAACACACATGAGTACTCCATTTCATATCATTCCTTACATGGATGCCCAAGTATTTGCACGAGTCTTCTTCTACAAGTATTTCCGAGCCGATATTGTATTGAAAATCATGCCTTAGCCCTTTTCATATTCTCATGAGACTACATTTACTCGTAGTTATATTCTTTTTGTTGTCAACCATCCATTTATGAACCAGGTTGAGGTCAATTTCTAACTGAGCGTTGTCTTGTGATGTTTGAATTTTTCAGTACGGTATATTACACAATCATTCGCAAACAATCGGCAGTCACTTCGAACCCCATTCGGTAGGTCGTTCATAAGTGCCTGAAATAACAGGGGCCCAATCACACTACCCTGAAGGACACCTGACGTTATCAAAATGTCCTCCGAGAATACATTAGTCTACCTATTTTAACCTTATGCGAGCGACCAGTCAAGAACTCTTGAATCCATAAAATTACTCTTTTATCAATCTTCATTGCTGCTAATTTACGGAGTAGTATATCATGTGGGACGACATCAAAAGCCTTCGAAAAATCTACATTTACGGCGTCAACTTGCACTTCCTGTCTAGCGAGTCATTAATATCCTGAAAGTGTGATAACATTTAGCTGTCACATGAGTACCCTTGTCTAAATCCGTATGATACTTTCCCCACTGTTCCCCTAAGAAAATCAGAAATAAGGTGCTCCATCAGTTTACATATGATGTATGTGAGGCAAACAGGCCTATAGTTTCCAATTACCAATGTGTTCCCTCTCTTGAATATTCTTTTCCAGTCTTCGGGTATTTGTGTGTTATTAATTAATACATTAAACAGCACCCCCAAGTATCGCCCATTGGCTGTACATCCCAGTTTTAGCACAGCTCCACAAATATTGTCTGGGCCTTTCGATATATTTCTACGTAGCTTTTTAATTCTTGCTAGACTGGGGCCGATAACCCAGAAGTTAGGCCCCTTAAAACAACTATTATCATCATCATCATCATCATCAATTCTTGCTAGAATCGACGATTGGTTTATTCGGAAAGGTTGGCTATCAGAATCATAGTTAAGATCCAACTCACAGCTATTAAATTCATTAAACACACTACCATACCATATATTCAATTCAGTAGCAATTGCCTGTTTCTCAGTAATTAAGTCACCATCTCCGGATATTATCATAGACAAATCATTGGAATTTCCCTTCCGCCTTCTAATGTAACTATACAATTTATTCCACCCATGTTCGGGTTCGATTCCCCCTCTGCTAAGAAATTTTAATTCTGGTGTAAAGGCTGGAACGGGGCACACTCAGCCTCGTGAGGCAAAACTGAGATGAGTAAGATTTGATATCCATCTAAGTCATCTTGGAAAATTGGATTTATGTGATTTCCCACTTCTACTCCTGGCAAATGCCGGGACGGTTACTAACTTAAGGTCACGGCCACCTCCTTACCAACCCCCATCTGAATTACAAATACACACACTACTATCGACACCACACGGTAGAGATTTGAAATACAATATAATCTACTAAAATGTTTGGAACAATGAAAGCTTTTCTTTTAAGCATTCCTGACGTACCAGTTTAAAGCCAATTCCTTGAGGGCATTGGTTATAAAAGATACGATACAGTAGTCGCATATGATGGGTTAACATGTTATCCTACAATGAAATTGAGATGAAATGTATGTGAAGTCATCTGGCATGTTATCCTACTCGTATACTACACAGAAGGACATTCTTAAAATGTTAATTTGCGCTCCGTTTTCATACTGGTACTATGATGAGTGTATAGATTTAATTGGAGATATGCTACTGTCACACTTGTTTGAACAAACATCACATATTATATTGTAAATTAAGAGGTGGAATGGAACCGTAGTCTCCAGCCTATCTATTGTACCCTTCAGTAAAACAGTGTTTTATGACAAGATTCTGCTCTTCGGGGTGGATGTTTTTAGAAAGTTCACCAAAACAACATGTTCTACGGATTGAAGGATCATACGAAAAACTATAATTAAGAAAGGAAGTGAAAACAAGTAAAATAAACATGATTTAATAACTGATAAAATGCATAACAAAAATAATAACAATGAAAAGAACTCCTCCCTGACATTTTACTCCACATAAAACTGAATTCAACAAATGAGTGGTTAAACAAAACCCACTCCTCTCAATTAAACATGTGGATACCTGGTCCACTGACTGTTTAAGAAATGTGTATGCGCACGTATTGACCAACTAAAAAGAAAATGAATACTTTGGATGAGTGATCGTTCACAACGCGTAACAGCCACGATGCACACGAGCACCCATCTCGCAAATCAACATTCATGGCTATAGGACTCAACACTTAATAAACACTTACTATAATTAAATCCTGACACACGCAAACCTTAAACATCTATAATTACAAGAATCTCCCCCGAGATTCCTCCTAGTGCCACAGCTCAGCAGACAAACAAGCTTGACCCAAGGCCAAGTGCTCAGAAATAAACAAGGAAACAGCGTCACATGAAAAGTGGCCTCACGGGTCATTGACACGGAATGTAAACAAGAAAAATCAAGCAACAACAACTACGCCTCGGTGGCTGAAAATATATTACATGAATAACAAGATGTTCAGTAAAGAACATATAGCCTACTTTCTCCTAAATGCATGGGTATTGTTATAACTCTTTGTCCTTTTCAAGGAGTATGATTGAATGTTGGTTGTAGTAGCTTGTTGAAATACAACGTGCTATAGGGATATTAAACATGAATATGAGGTGCCCTTTGCTAGTGCTACCTCTGTACCAAATTTCGTTCAATTCGGTTTCACCGTGTTTGAATTGATAGGGGGAATCGATTTGCACACATACTTGGCCACCATCTGCAAACTATTGGGCTGATGTTCTTGCAGTTTGGTCTGAATATGTTTCCCACATAAAGATATGGTGTTGCAAAATTTGGTAGAGACTAGATTATTAGGTTGGTCGTAATTACATTTTAGCTTTTAACATTTGGGTGGCCGCGATTACGTTTCCGTCAAGATAGCGGTGATATAAAACATGACACTGAGGTGCCCTTTGCTAGTGCTACCTCTGTACCAAATTTCGTTCCATTCGGTTTCACCGTGTTCGAATTGATAAGGGGAATCGATTTTGACACAAAGATGGCCGCCATCCGCAAACTATTAGGCGAATGACCTATTAGATTGGTCAAAGGATGCTCCCTCCATAAAGGTATGTAGTTGCAAAATTTGGTAGAGATCGGATGATTAGGTTAATCGTAATTTGATATAAGCTTTGAACATTCGTGTGGCCACCATTACGTTTCAGTCAAGATGGTGGCGATATAAAACATGACACTGAGGTGCCCTTTGCTAGTGCTACCTCTGTACCAAATTTCGTTCCATTCGGTTCCACCGTGTACGAATTAATAGGGGGAATCAATTTTGACATAAAGATGGCGGCCACCCGCAAACTATTAGGCTAATAACCTATTAGATTGGTCAAAGGATGCTCCCTCCATAAAGGTATGTAGTTGCAAAATTTGGTAGAGATCGGATGATTAGGTTAATCGTAATTTGATTTAAGCTTTGAACATTCGTGTGGCCGCCATTACGTTTCTGTCAAGATGGCGGCGATATAAAACATGACACTGAGGTGCCCTTTGCTAGTGCTACCTCTGTACCAAATTTCGTTCCATTTGGTTTCACCGTGTTTGAATTAATAGGGGGAATTGATTTTCACACAAAGATGGCCGCCATCCGCAAACTATTAGGCTAATGACCTAGTTATTTGGTCAAAGGATGCTTCCTCTATAAAGGTATGTTGTTGCAAAATTTGGTAGAGATCGGATGATTAGGTTAATCGTAATTTGATTTAAGCTTTGAACATTCGTGTGGCCACCATTACGTTTCTGTCAAGATGGCGGCGATATAAAACATGACACTGAGGTGCCCTTTGCTAGTGCTACCTCTGTACCAAATTTCGTTCCATTTGGTTTCACCGTGTTTGAATTAATAGGGGGAATCGATTTTCACACAAAGATGGCCGCCATCCGCAAACTATTACGCTGATGACTTATTAGTTTGGTCAAAGGATGCTCCCCCCATAAAGGTATGTTGTTGCAAAATTTGGTAGAGATCGGATGATTAGGTTAGTCGTAATTTGATTTAAGCTTTGAACATTTGTGTGGCCGCCATTACGTTTCCGTCAAGATGGCGGCGATATAAAACATGACACTGAGGTGTCCTTTGCTAGTGCTACCTTTGTACCAAATTTCGTTCAATTTGCATTCACCGTGTTCGAATTGATAGGGGGGGACAGACATTCAGAGTACACACACTCACACTCACACACACACAGACACACAGACACACACAGACTCACACACACACATACACACACACAGACAGACACACTTTTTTCGCCCTGTGTTGATCTCATAAGTCTACTTTCATTTTTTGCAAAAATCGAAAGTAGGCTAAAAACACGATAAGTTAACGCTTCGAAGATGAGAAAACAACGTAGGCAACTCCCATTTACTCAACAATTACATTTACAATTGATCAGTTCTTTTCTGAATTCAAACAGCATTATAAGACAGGCCAAACTGCTCTGCATTGCTAATGACCATCGGCCGTCGTTATCTGATTTAGCTCGCCTCATGATATGCTTCCTCACTCCTCAACATCTCTCTTACTTGTCAGCTCACCAAGCAGTGTCTAAAAATATAACGAGTGACCCACTGGCCTCGTTATCAATCTATAAATCGTAGCATCACAACAATATCTCACCCACTTCCTTGAAATGGCAAGAAACAATATATCCACATATCCGCCTCGCAAGGACATGATAAGGGATCTGGTCTGCGGCTGACAGAATCAGTCACCATGCTGAATTCCCGCGGCAATAACCAGTATAATCACACATGACACCTTAGCTTGGACTGACACTCATAATCACATCATGCAGGTCGGCTCCGAATCAGACTTCCTAATTTCGTGTCAAAGACACCCAAAATTTTAAATCAAGATTTTAACCCTTGAGTGAGCTTACTACTACTCGTAAATAAATTAAATTGCGTCAATGGCAATTATCAACAATGAAGCTGATCAATTATAAAATCTACCTCAAGTTAAAATTAAACCCGCCAATACTACTTGATATTACATTAATTAAGTCCCACTTCTGTCATCTTGCCCATCTCCGATTTACGCTACTTGACCGCATTACATGGTCATATGCGGGCTCGGTAGCACACATATCCACATATATTATACAACGATAAAAACACAATATCTACAAAAATAACGCTAGCTGTTCCATGCAATTTACTGTGTGTCAGAAAAGCAAACATGATTCTACATTAAACACGCAAACAAGATATTTACAAATTAGTCCCATATACCATAAATTGATCTGTCAAAATAATAATGCATTATTTAGTAATCAATCCTTTTCTGCCAGTCAGCGTCAGAGAAAATCAGCAGCCATTCCCTTTTTTATGGCTTAGCTCGAGCCAATCATCTCGCTGAAGTGTTGACAGTTCCAAGCTCTTCCTGGGTTCCGTGATGCCATCTCTGTGCTGAAGAAATAGCTTTTGTTAATTAATACACACACAATCTTTGCTACTAATTTCGCCGATTCGAGTACATCATTCCCCAAAAGTCTATTGGCGAAGTATCGAAGTTACTGGCCCTATTACTGTAGTACGGTGACTACCTAAATTCACTGAAGTTATAATACAACTTTTATAGTCTCAAAAATATAACAGTGTCTTCATGACACAAAAGTACAAGTGCCTCTCGACACACCAAAAGTATAACTTGTGTATCAGTGTCTTCCAACACACACGAAAAGAATAGTGTCAGTGTCTCACGACTCACGCAAATAGAATAATGTTTGAATAGTGTCCCTCGACACACACGAATAGAATAATGTTCGCCTCTCGGGCCATATATAAATGAAACAGTCAAGAGGTTCACATGGAAGGGGTGAAGTGAAAATAATTTCTATAAAAATCGTCGTACTGGCTTGCAACAAGTATCAATGAATTCGTCGTAACACGCAGGTCAAGATCATGATGCTGTAATCAAGAATCGATCGTAAGGATTATCTGTAGCTAATTTCCCGCTCAAATCCATGCTCTTGGGTACAATGCCGTTCTGGTGCCGAAAAGAAGCCTTTTTCTCTCATTGGGTGAAAATCACGCTCACATTGAAGGCTTTTTAAATACACACCTCCCTGTGGGAGTGGTTACTCGATCGGCTGGCCTCTCACATCATAGCATCATTTCGCCTAGGCGCGAAACGAACAAGGAACATGCCAAGTGCGTGCGTCACCGTAGCGTCTCTCTGGTTAAACTTAGCTAGCACCTGTCCTAGATTTGTTATCAGGGTTGGGTTCACCTTTCTAACATACCATAAGCGATCAACCTTTGTTTCCAAGCAGCTAGGTACATTCTTACTGTGTCCATGAAATACTGAATGTTTCACCACCACAGTCTGGTTTATACTCGATGCTGGCAGAAATAGCATATTATGCAGAATAAAACATAGAATCATTTATACTGGACTTAGTATAAAGGGTTCACTATTGACTACTAGAAATAATGTTCAATACAATCAAATTTCCCAATTCCTGCTTGGTGCAAACTATTGTAATTAAAATTAGATAAATAGTAATTTCATGTAGATTCTGTTAAAATGACGAATAATGTTATGATAGATATCGTTTAAATCGATAAACTGGTAGCAAAAACATTTGCCGGGACTGGGGTTCGAACCCGACACCTCATGATTCGCAGACCAAGGGGCTAGTCACACAGCTACTACAACCACAATTATTTAGGGTACAAGGCAGTTACTTATTTTCACGTGCCGGTAATAATAATAATAATAATAATATGGAAGTAATTTTTAATGCTCCATTAATATTTTGCTTTTTTTCGATAATGTTCCTGCGTGGAATTGAGTTTTAAATTAGTTATGAATACGCCTACTTGACAGTAAAGGGAATTCCAATGAAAGGCTAGCCCAGTTCCCGTATAAAAATCGATATATATTATGTTGATCACTGCATTACCGCAATGTGGTTTAATATCTGAATAGCCATTGTGCAGAAACATAATACCGGCTTTGCCGACTAGTTACAATGTTTCATTATTAAAGCATATCATATTTAAATACTGATACGAAGATTTTGAACATGTGGTTTGCGTTTCAGTCAGTTGACACCAGAGTTCGCATGGGCGTTTTTTTTATATTTATGCTTATGGCATTGTACACAAAAACGATATACCAAAAAAAGGGAGCAAACCATTAAAACAATCAACTTAGCCCTTCAGATTTCACAGCTGTATGTCCAGTTCGTCTAGCCACTGTATGGCCTGAGAAGATGTCACCAGAAAGTCGTCCATTGATCCAGAGTACGCCCTCCTCGGACATTCTGCTACAATATGGTGGATGGTTTGATTCACTGTACCACAGTCACAGCTGGGGGAAGTTCGCATGCCCCACTTTTGAAGCAGTGAGCCACATCGCCCGTGCTTGGTTCGGATTCTGTTGAGGGCAACCGAAGTTCTTCGTGGGAGATCAAAACCAGCCGGAGGGTGCTTGATGTTAAATAATGTCTGCCACTCCTTCGGAGCTGTGCCCTTCTAAACAGATTGCCATTCTGCTTTTCCATTATAGCTTCTGCTGGTGAGCAACTGTGCCGTCTGAACTGGTGGTGATCTCGATTTTAAGCGCCTGAATCCTACAGCTATGTCCTGGTGTATGGGAAGGGCTGTGTTTGATGTTATTTTTCTGTACTCTCTTACCAGGTTGTTGAGACGTCTTATATCTGGAGGCTCAATATGACTCAACACAGGTAACCAAAACTGAGGAGAAGATTTAACGGTGCCGCTGATGATACGCATGGTTTGATTCAAGACTACGTCGACCTTCTAAACATAAGGACTGTTTAGCCACACAGAAGAGCAATACTCTGCTGTAGAGTACACTAATGTCATTGCTGATGTTCGAAGAGTGGATGCAGAAGCTCCCCATGTTGAACCAGCGAGTTTGTGGAGCATGTTGTTCCTAGTCTGTAGTTTAGCAGCACTATTGTTCAGGTGTTTCTTGAAAGAAAGTGTGCGATCAAGACTAACGCCGAAGTATTTTGGGTGAGGGTTGTAAGGTAGTGGTGTACCATCAAGTAACATTTGCCTGTCAGTTGTTGAGATGGAAAAAACAACCTTCTGTTTTGGTGGTTTTTGGTCTCAGACACCCCTTTCTGAAGTAATCACTCAAGGTAGAGAGAGATTTGCATTAAGAATTT
Organism: Meconema thalassinum; assembly: GCA_946902985.2. Taxonomy (NCBI): domain Eukaryota; kingdom Metazoa; phylum Arthropoda; class Insecta; order Orthoptera; family Tettigoniidae; genus Meconema; species Meconema thalassinum. The sequence goes on along the minus strand of OX336388.2, from coordinate 1,721,073,795 downwards.
CCTCAATCTGTTCTGTAGAGGAATGTTGAGTTAATATCGCCAGGTCATCAGAATAAGCAAACTGACGAGAGGTGGTAAGTGGTATGTCTGCGATGTACAAATTGAACAGAAGAGGAGACAGCACAGAGCCTTGAGGAAGACCATTGTTGAGGACTTGAACTTTACTTCGTTGATCACCCATTACAACCTGTACCAGGGACGGTGCGTCATTAAGGACCAAATGGGCCCTGCCCACCCAAGGCCGTTAGGCAGCATTGCAAAGAATTTGTTTAATTAATGTCTTTTAAAATTACTTTATATTACAGATACTCAACTTAAAATAAGTGTTTTACCCTTCTAGAATCTCTAAAGAGAATTCATTATAAATAACTCATCCCTAGCTTAAGATCCTGACAGTCTCGTACGGTGTATCGTCGAGGGCCGCTCCACAGCAAGTGTTGGGAATTGACTTTCAACTTGGCCACAGATGGTGCCATCTCCCAAGCTCCATAGTTTTTGTCATTATGTTGGACTGCAGTGTGTATGTGTTTTATCTGTCGCTGCTGCTCTTTGTATTGTTACTCTTTTTATTCTGTGATATGTAATAAAAGGTTGACGAGTTTAGAATTGTGACTAGTGTGTGTTGTCAGTTTTATGCCTCCCTATCCCTCAATATTTGGTGCCGAAACACTCGGGAAGACAACGGAATAATTTCTACAACGAAGTCTATCTACGGACGAGCTTTCTACACTACAGGAAGCTCCACGAGACTAGCTTTCTACACTACAGGAAGTTCCACGACGAGGGAAAAAAGGATACTCCACAACACCACACCACGTCAGATGCTGAGATGCCTCTATTAACCTATACTGCACTCTCAGATAAGTAAACTTTATACGAAAGTAAATCGCATATCGAAACTGTATGCACGGATGTTGTATTATGAATTGTCTGCATGAATTTTTGTGCATGAATTATTAAGGAATCCAGTGTACCTTTAATCTTTAAGTAGAATATCTTCCACCGCTGGACTTTGGATCCTGCCACGCATGTGTAGTTCCCTTCGGTTCCGCACGATCTGAGTGCACAGGCCTACACCAACACTAACGATCTGAGCGCACAGGCCTACATCAACACTAACGATCTGAGCGCACAGGCCTACACCAACATTACCGCGCACTCTATTAATAAGGTCTTTAAGATTTTCCAAGGACCTAACACGCCATCTGTCAGCTCTTAAAGATACTCCGGTCACCCCCTCCTCTCGCTACGTCACGTCTAGACTGAGAGGCCGGTTAGTTAAGCTTAAGATTTATTGCACCCAAAATGCCGACTGAGCAAGAGATCGCTGCTGCAGCGACCCTACACAATTTAAAAAGGAAAAGAACACGAGATAGGGCAAATGCCACACGCTTCATTACAGCCATTAACAGCCTTACAGGAGACGCAGCACTAGAAGACTTTACTTTCCACCGCGACAGACTGCAGGAAACACTCTCTAGCCTAACCCAACTGGACGATGCTATTCACGATCTACTATCTGACACAGAATACATTGTTGACAATACTGTATGTGACGAATATATTGACAATGCAAAGCGCGCCATACAGAAAGCTACCATTGGAGCGGACAAGAAGCTTTACTCTGTCACCTCTACTTTGTCCACTCCCACTGCCTTGCTCACGTCACAACCAATTAAGTTACCTACCATAAAACTTAGTCCCTTCACGGGAGATATAGAAGAATGGTCTCGCTTTTGGGAGCAGTTCACTACTTCCATTGACCAGAATCCTACAGTATCGCAGGTCGACAAACACGTCTTTCTGAGAGGTTACTTAGAAGGGGAACCCAAGCATCTCGTTGACGATATTGCCATCACAGCCGGCAATTATAATGACACAAAGAAAATTCTAATTTCCAAGTACGGAGATAAAAATAGAATTATCCAGGCACACTTAGACTATCTGGAAAATATACCACCGATACACTCCGCCACCCCGAAGTCCCTGAATCACACTTACGTTGAGTGTAACAGACGGATTCAAGCACTGCAGGCTCTGGGGGGAAATATTTCCAACTACGGTCGCGTGCTAGCCCCCAAGGTACTAAGAGCGTTCCCAGACGATATCTGCCGGCGTTGGATCATCCACACGCGGAGAGACAACGTTAGTGAAGCTGACATAATCAAACTCATGTGTTCTTTGAACGAAGAGGTTGAAGGCGTCCTTATCAGTCAAAAGATTCGGGGGGAATATTATCAGCATCCGTCTTCTGTCCCAGTAACAGCGGCGTTCCAGATTTACGCTCACGCGAAAAAAGGGAAGAAGAGAGAGAAGGAAAGACCACAGCCATTTTGCATCTTTTGTGAGGGAAGAGGACACTGGGCTCAGGATTGTACTAAGATAACCGGGACTGACGCTCGAACTCAGAAATTGAAACAATCATCGCGTTGTTTCCTCTGTCTTAAACGAGGCCATCACACAAAGGACTGTAGCAGGAAAGGGAGAGCTTCGTGTTCCCAGTGTGGAAAAGGTCACCATAGAGCGATTTGCAGCAACTTAAAAAATTACCCTGTCACGAATTGCACAGAAACAACCGCCGTTGGTAAAATAAACGTCACTACTCCGGGATTTACCCATCTCCAGACTGCTAGAATATGAATCTCGGGACCAAAGGGTACGAGTAAGCTGACGAGGTGCGTTCTCGACGGAGGTAGTCAATCCAGTTTCGTCAAAGGTTCCTTGGTCGATGAGCTGGGTCTGGAAGTCATTGGAGACGCACCATTAAAGGTCCACGCGTTTGAAACACCATCCAACACATCACATTCACGTAGGTTCGTTCGCCTGAAGACGAGAGGATTTTGGGACAGTACCCAAGTAACCTTGACGGCATTTGAAACCACCCACTCCTTTTCTCACCAACCAGCAGTACCACGAGATATCACGATGACCGGACAAACGCGGAAACTGCAATTGGCTGACCCTACAGATGATTCAGCTGACCTTCCAATCGAGCTGTTAATCGGAGGAGATCAGTATTGGACAATCGTCAGTGACTCTGCCCCGATACGACTCTCCTCGTCAGTTGTGTTAATTCCATCGAAATTTGGATGGATATTCACCGGAAACCGCTCAGGTGTATCAGCTATTAACACGGTTGTAAACTTCATCGATGCATATCACTTCATGCCCTGTGACGACTCTCTTCGACGTTTTTGGGATCTGGAGTCCGTTGGGATTGCAGCTGAACATGACCGAGCAATGAGCGCTAAAGATACCGCAATTCTAACATAATTTCACGCGTCTCACAGTATTGAGGACCAAAGAAGAGTCGTACGATTGCCACGCAAGGAAACTATGGAACTTGCCAACAACTATCACGTTGCAGAAAAACGATTCAAATCACTGGAAACCCGATTCCGGAAGAACGAAGCCCTGAGACAAACTTATACGAACCACATGATGGACTACATAAGGAAAGGCCACGTGGAACCAGCTCCAGAGGAAACCCGTACGGATGAGTTTTATCTTCCTCATCACTTAGTAAAGAAAGAGAAACATGGAACCATTAAATGGCGTATAGTCTTCGACGCATCGTCACACGAAGAAAACGCGCGCCCACTCAACAAGACCCTGGAAATGGGACCCAACCTACTCCCCGAACTGTTTGCAGTATTGTTGCGGTTCCGTTCATTCCCGTACGGTGTAATAGGAGACATCAGCCAAGCGTTTCTACACTTGCCCCTTCACGAAGAGGATAGGGACTTGACCAGATTCCTGTGGTACCGTGTTGTCGAAGATGAGAGTGGTGCTCAAGTGGCTTCCAACGAGCGAGCGATTTTCCTCTTGACAAGACTCCCATTCGGACTGACTTGCAGCCCATTTCTCCTTTCAGCTACGCTGAGAGAACTAGCCACTAGAAACAGATCACAGTTTCCTTCCACGGCTTCAATCATAGATCAAAACATATTCATGGACGACATTATCGCAGGTGCCCGAGGAGAAAATGAAGCGATCGCACTCTACTATGAACTCACCTCTCTCACGAAGAAGATAAGTCTACCCATGTCGAAATGGGCCACGAGTTCCCAACAGCTGATCCAGATATGGAAGGCCGAAGGAAGAGAGATCACCACGGAAACACACGTTCTTGTTCCATGGGACACAGTAACAGACTCGCTCACTATAGATGTTACAGAAATCACGAGACTGAAGGACCGCCCCGCTACGAAACGACACCTGCTCCAAGCGACTGCTAGTTTCTACGACCCATTGGGTTTAATGACGCCGGTATCAATACGGGGGGAAATCCTATTTCAGGACACATGGCATAGAGGACTAACATGGGATGAACTCCTACCGCAGGACCTTGCCAGTCGCTGGCACAGCTGGACTTCAAGTCTACCCCAACTCTCGCAGATCACCGTCCCAAGATGGGCAGGAATGCCCGAACGCGACATCACAGATGTCCATGTGTTCTGCGACGCTTCAGAGCGAGCGTATGGAGCTGTTTTGCATATGCGATCTCTCTGCAATGGCACCACATCTGCCCACTTGTTGTGCAGTAAAAGTAGACTTGCGCCAGTCAAGAAGGTGACACTACCACGTTTAGAGTTGCTAGCAGCGGTGATAGGCGTTCGACTCTTGAATTACTGCGCTAAGGCACTGCCCTTCGACACAAGCGGAGGGACCCTGTGGACGGACTCAAGAGTAACCCTAGGATGGATTCAGAATGATCCGAGTCTTTGGAAGACGTTCGTCTGCAACCGCGTAACCGAGATTCAATCCTCTACCACTCCGTCACAGTGGAGACATTGTCCAGGCAAGGAAAATCCAGCAGATCATTTGTCACGAGGGTTGACGGCAGAGAAGATCAAAACTCTTCAGGCCTGGTGGAGAGGTCCATCAAGGCTATCTCTCGACCGATGCCATTGGCCACACAGCTCACCCATCTCTACGCCCCTCCCTGAAGCAAGAACTCCCGCTCAGGATGTGCTCCAAATTGAATCACCAGACCCAATAAATGAAGCTACCAGATACAGCTCCTATATCAAACTTCTTCGCGTAACAGCATGGGTTCTTCGCTTCGTACGCCTACTTAGACATGAGGACCAACCAACGGGGGAACTGACAGCAGAAGACATAAATGGAGCCCTCCGCTATTGGATAAAGGCAATGCAAATGGAATGTTTCCCTACCGAAATGGCAGCTCTCGAACGGAAGACCCCTCTGCCTGAGAAATCGAAGATCAAACGTTTCAATCCATTTCTCGACAATGGCATACTTCGCCTCGGTGGACGTCTACAATATGCTGCGGTTTCAGAGAGTGAACGGCATCCAATCATCATGGAAGGACGACATAACTTCACACAACTGCTAATAAGAGACAAGCACATACGGCTCCATCATCTCGGAGTACAGATTGTTCTCTCTGACCTCCGAAGCACCTACTGGATCCTTGGTGCTCGCCGTGCCATCAAACACGTCCTTCACCAATGTTTACCCTGCAAAAAGATGGTAAATTGGCTTTCACGGCCGGTGAATTAAAACTCAGCAATTCTTCTAGGTTTGTGCCGTGTCTTGTGTGGGGTTTCGCCTAGGACACCAAGCTGGCTCATCGGCGGGCTCCTGGTGTCCCCACCCGGACCCCCACAGGAGTATCGAACTGCGCGATACCTCCCTTTATATAGAGTGCAACTGCACTCCTTAACTGCGAGAACCAAAATCTCAAGCAGCCTCAACCTCCCTATGAAGGCTTCCAAAAAGATGGTATATTGGTTTTCACGGCCGGTGAATTAAAACTCAGCAATTCTTCTAGGTTTGTGCCGTGTCTTGTGTGGGGTTTTGCCTAGGACACCAAGCTGGCTCATCGGCGGGCTCCTGGTGTCCCCGCCCGGGCCCCCACAGGAGTATCGAACTGCGCGATACCTCCCTTTATATAGAGTGCAACAGCACTCCTTGACTGCGAGAACCAAAAGCTCAAGCAACCTCAACCTCTCTATGAAGGCTTCCAAAAAGATGGTATATTGGCTATCACGGCCGGTGAATTAAAACTCAGCAATTCTTCTAGGTTTGTGCCGTGTCTTGTGTGGGGTTTCGCCTAGGACACCATGCTGGCTCATCGGCGGGCTCCTGGTGTCCCCACCCGGACCCCCACAGGAGTATCGAACTGCGCGATACCTCCCTTTATATAGAGTGCAACTGCACTCCTTGACTGCGAGAACCAAAAGATCAAGCAGCCTCAACCTCCCTATGAAGGCTTCCAAAAAGATGGTATATTGGCTTTCACGGCCGGTGAATTAAAACTCAGCAATTCTTCTAGGTTTGTGCCGTGTCTTGTGTGGGGTTTCGCCTAGGACACCAAGCTGGCTCATCGGCGGGCTCCTGGTGTCCCCACCCGGACCCCCACAGGAGTATCGAACTGCGCGATACCTCCCTTTATATAGAGTGCAACTGCACTCCTTGACTGCGAGAACCAAAAGCTCAAGCAGCCTCAACCTCCCTATGAAGGCTTCCAAAAAGATGGTATATTGGCTTTCACGGCCGGTGAATTAAAACTCAGCAATTCTTCTAGGTTTGTGCCGTGTCTTGTGTGGGGTTTCGCCTAGGACACCAAGCTGGCTCATCGGCGGGCTCCTGGTGTCCCCGCCCGGACCCCCACAGGAGCATCGAACTGCGCGCCACCTCCCTTTATATAAGGTGCAACTGCACTCCTTGACTGCGAGAACCAAAAGCTCAAGCAGCCTCAACCTCCCTATGAAGGCTTCCAAAAAGATGGTATATTGGCTTTCACGGCCGGGCGGGGACACCAGGAGCCCGCCGATGAGCCAGCTTGGTGCCCTAGGCGAAACCCCACACAAGACACGGCACAAACCCAGAAGAATTGCTGAGTTTTAATTCACCGGCCGTGAAAGCCAATATACCATCTTTTTGGAAGCCTTCATAGGGAGGTTGAGGCTGCTTGAGCTTTTGGTTCTCGCAGTCAAGGAGTGCAGTTGCACTCTATATAAAGGGAGGTATCGCGCAGTTCGATACTCCTGTGGGGGTCCGGGCGGGGACACCAAGAGCCCGCCGATGAGCCAGCTTGGTGTCCTAGGCGAAACCCCACACAAGACACGGCACAAACCTAGAAGAATTTCTGAGTTTTACCCTGCAAGTTGGTAAAAAACGTTGGCGGCCAGGCAATAGAGGCTCCACTGCCCTCCGAACGAGTGACCCCGAGCAAACCATTCGCTGTCACAGGTATCGACTTTGCGGACCCGCTGTACGTCAGGGCAGGAACAACAGCCAAAGAGTGTTATATCACCCTCTTTACGTGTGCCACTACACGGGCCCTACATTTGGAGTTGAGTGGTGATATGAGCGCCGACAGATTCATGCAAGCACTACAGAGATTCGTCGGTAGGCGCGGTCTGCCACACAATATTTATTCGGACAACGCCCAGACCTTTCTCGCGGCTAACAAGAAACTGAGTGGCATTTGGGCTTCACTGTCTGCGGCGAAGACTCATCGCTACCTCTCCGAGCACGGTGTAACTTGGTAATTCATCGCCCCACGTGCGGCTTGGTGGGGAGGATGGTGGGAGAGGATGGTTGGATCGACGAAGCGGTGCCTACGGAAGGTACTTGGACGCTCCAGCATCGACGAAGAAGGACTTCAAACAGTACTGGTCAGCATCGAAGCCGCACTGAACTCTAGACCCTTGACTCGCAATGGAGACACCGGCGATGTGTTGACTCCCGCACACTTCCTTGTGGGAGAGAAACTCACTACAGTTCCATCTGGGCCTGAACCACCAACGGGACTGTTCGAGAATTCCGACTGCGTCAACAACTGGCAGACGACTTCTGGAAGCGCTGGAATAAGGAGTACCTACTGTTGCTGCAGAGCTTCCATCAAGTCCAGCAGCCCAAGAAGAACTCCACGCTGAGGGTAGGTGACGTCCTTGAAAGTGACCTTCAGCCGAGACATCTCTGGAGAAAGGTCCGGATCCACGAGCTGCCTACTGGAAGGGACGGGATTGTAAGGACTGTAATCCTTTCCACAGCAGATGGAAAACAGCTGGCCCGACCCGTTCAGCTGGTCGTACCTCTAGAGGTAGACCAGGGTGGGGAGGATGTTGGGAATTGACTTTCAACTTGGCCACAGATGGTGCCATCTCCCAAGCTCCATAGTCTTTGTCATTATGTTGGACTGCAGTGTGTATGTGTTTTATCTGTCGCTCCTGCTCTTTGTATTGTTACTCTTTTTATTCTGTGATATGTATTTATTTATTTATTTGTTTATTTATTTATTTATCATATGGCTTTTAGTGCCGGGAGTGTCCGAGGACATGTTCGGCTCGCCTGAGTCTGTAGCTGCTTCCAGCGGACACCCTAAAGGGTGAGCTACAAGTTCCGTTCAATTTCAAGTAGTTCCAACTTTCGCCACTAGATATCAATGATACCTAGTGGTGAACGTTGGAACTTTGATAGAGCGTTCTGACGAAATCTAACCTAACAATTTTTGCTTTACACAAGTTTAATCTGTGAAAGGATCTTTTACATGCCATAAATCTATGACATGGGACCGCCGGCTTTACTTCCCCTCCGAAGGAAGGCATACTGAAGGATTTTTAACGCTCTTAAAAAATCCGACGACTTCGGCCGGGTAATGAAAGGTTGAAGAGTTTAGAATAGTGACTAGTGTGTGTTGTCAGTTTTATGCCTCCCTCTCCCTCAATAGCAGGTCCCATGTAAAGTATATGGCTTCATGGGCCGGGTAAGGAAACAGTGGACATAGCACTGTCTTGCACGCGAATTCAGTGCTATGAAGGGAATTTTCTCTCTCTTCAAGGGCCAGCAGATTGGACCCATAGCGTTGCTTTGAAGCTTCCTGCTTCTGTCTCTGTCAAACAGGATTAAGGGAGAAGGGTTCACCCCACCTCACGCTCTTAAACAGGTATTCAGCTATTGACGTCCGAAACGGGGGAGGAGCTTACGGCCAGCTGTTTGCAATATGGCGGCGATATAGTGACGTGAAGTAATTGGGTGTGCGTTTGTTATGGCTTCTAATTTATGATGGCAAAATACTACATATTTCCTTTCATTGATAGAAATATTTTTATAAACAATTTAAATGCAGTGCCTAATTACTACCAGTTAAAAATATTACCCACATGTAGATAGTTAATTTACTGTCTGCTGTTACATATATGAAGCCTGTACTTGGGAGCCTAGCGGTATCGATGTTTTTATTAATTTCACAATATATATATATATATATATATATATATATATCTCACATAACACTAAGGACGACTCCCTGATAATAAATTGAATCAAGCAACCCTGAATTTGCATGAATGTTTTGGGTTCAAAGAAGCGTTACTTGGGATGCTCAAATCATACTTCAATATTGCAAATATTGACCTACATACCTGCTGTTCAAAGGCAAGAATATTAATTTATTAATCTCTTGCCACAGGCAAGTTAAAATGGAGACATCCTCTTTATCAATATATTTAATTAAATATTTAAAATACAGATATTTAACAAAGCTGGAGTCTCCATTTGAACTTGTCCTAAGCAAACGGAACAGATCAAAAACTACACTTAAAGCCAAACCAAATTCACTCCTCAGCTCGACATAAACCATAATACCAATTAAAACGTATACAAAACATACTCTCCTTACTGTTGTACAACTTTCAAACTAACTATTCGCACTCAAAACTGTAAAACCCTGAAATGGGAACTAATTAAAGTTTGAATAGCCTAGGCCGATCCGGTCTCATGCTACATTACCGCATATGTATACTTAACATCACTATAACTTCAAAATTACGGCTAAGTGACCTATCTGCCTGAGTAGTATGGGTGTTGCCGGCCTGCCTGGGATGATGGGTCACCAGACTGGTACTTAACACTAAGATTTTCCATTTTAATTAACTAAATTCAACAGTAGGGAGATCATAGCCAAAAACACAATTTGAGCCAAATCATACTTCAATGACTTATATAGGCCTACTTGCTGTTCAAAGGCAAGAATATAAATTCTCTGGCAAATTAAGGCTAGGAACAGCATTTTTCTTAAGTTTTCTAACCATTTGGCTATTGTCAATCGGAAGAACTCCTAAAATAAGTTTACGAAGAGTGGATTACATTCTTTGTACGGCACAGAAGTAATAGGCTATAAGTTTATCAGTATTTTTGATGTAGCTAAATCCATGTGAATACAAATTAGAGACAATAACTATCAATATTCAACAGTACCGGTGGAAAGAAGTCGTCTTCACAAAAATGCAGACTGCACACTGTCATGTAACATGTAACACGTTTTCCAATTGACAGCGCCGAAGCCCATCTTTCTCTCTGAACTTTTGGACAGGTAAGTAGTGAAGATATTTCGTAGCCGTTTTATACGATTTGCAACCGTATAGAGAGCAGTACCTCCTCGAATTTGACAAATTTCTTTCTGTTTCCATCATGACGTCAATGCTTCACCATCTAAATAAACCTCACCAGTCACAATGTTACAGCTTCAACATTCTGCCGCGTGGCTGCGCCATCCAACTTTTCTGACGTCAATTGTTCGCAGATTGCTGACATAAGACACACATATAATTATACATTTTCAGTTGTCTGATATTCCAAGTAGAGTACAAATGTGTTAGTGAGTTCTGTCGATGAAGCAGTAATTTATACTGTATAAAAGTTTTTTATTTTTATTTGTGGTACGGTACGTAGTTAATTAATATGTCGATTGTATGCCGAAATAGGAAGATGAAAGTGGATTTTTTAAACAAATCCATTTTCTTCTAAAGCTCTGAACACAAAGTTAGAAATTAAAGAACTGTGACCTCATCAACCAAGCTGAATGATAAATTTGCTTCATCCAAGCACAAAAGAGAATGTTTTTAATGCATCAACTATTTATTAAAACTTGTTAAAAATGTTGTGTTGTGTGGAATTATGATAATGGCAATATTGGCAACAATAAATGCCAAATATAAAACAATATTTAATATGTAACAACAATAGGATCATCTTGCCCACCTTAGAATTATAAGCAGGAGCCGCTCCTAACCTGTACCATTCTATTTGATAACATTTTGTTTAGTAATTGTGCCATTAGCTTGCAGTCTGTCAGTTTAAGGAACTTGTACACAACACCTTCCCTCCAAACCGTGTCGTATGCAGTTGTAAGGTCTATAAACACTGCACCACTCTTCAATCTTCTTTCGAAGACTGCTTCAATATGAGTCGTCAGCGCTAGCAGTTGGTCTTCACATCTCCGAGTTGGTCTAAAACCAGCCTGCTCAAGAGGGAGAATAACATTTATTTGTGGGCTAATCCTATTACATATGAGCCGTTCCAGGAGTTTGTAACAAACACTCATCAAGGCTAGCATGAGCGTTTACCGTTCAGTATGAAGGTGTTGATCCAAAGTTATTCGGGGAGTAGCCATCACTTTTATCCAGAGATTGGAAAAGAGACTCTTAATAAATCATAATTGTTTTCAGCAAATATGATATAATGCATATTTTTACACCAAAGAACGACAACTTGAAGATGATTTACTGTAGGAATATTCTCAATGGCGCCTTCAAACCTTGAAGTAATCCATCTATACTAATATAATAAAGCTGACGAGTTTGTGTTTGCGTGTTTGGGTGTTTAAACGCGCTAATCTCTGGAACTACCAGTCGGATTAGAAAAATTATTTTTGTATATGATAGCCAGATTCTAGAGGAATAGTTTAGGCTATGTAGCATTATGCTACACCTCTCAGGTAACCATAAAGATCGATTTTTGTTCAGTAAGTCGGAAGAACAAGCGCTCCCGGACAGCTCCAATAATACCTAAGTCTATTGTTGCCTGGTAATGCAGGCTGCATCACGTCACCCCTACCAGTGTTCTGGTGCAGAATTGCGAGCTGCTTATAAATTGCAGTCACGGGGAGTAATTAGTGCGAAATGATTTCTTAGGCCCCTTAAAACAGTTATCATCATGATGACAATAGTATGCCTCTGTATAAGGGCGATGCACAGTGGGTCAAAATCGAAATCTAGGAGGACAACATTATTTATTTTCATAATTAAAAATCAAAATGTATTACTTCTACAGCATTCTCATACAATTGCCGCTCACTATTCTGGGGTATAAACACATCTTAGTGTAAATCTGTCACCACTGTTCGAGCGGTCTGAATTGGAGGGTGAATGTAAGTGGCTGTGGTTTAGTTGTCTTTGTGGTTAGTGTGATGCTTTAACATGGAACATGCGGCGGAATGTATGATCTTTATAACGTGTTTCAGTTATTAATGGGCGTAATTGTTACGTAATTTTAGCTATATTTGCATAATATAATATTTAACTATTATTTTTAAAATTATATATTCACTTAGAGTTTTAGTGTGTCGCGTCACTCTGCGTCACTTTCTACTTAATGTTAAAATGTATATAAAGTCTTGTAGTTTACGCCTGATATAAGATTGTTTGCATCTTTTTGAAACTTATTTATTTTACGTTTTAGAAGATGCCACGCAACCAGTTCTCACACGTTTAGAACTGTTTGAAGCACTGGGTGCGACAGTAGTGTGTTTTGGCCGGTTCTGGCCCCTCCTCCTCCTCACCCTCCTCACAAGATGGCGGCAGCCCGATAACTCCCGAACCCGTGGTCGGATTTTGACGAATGAAGTGTCATTGAACTCGGGCTGACACCCCCTTTCCTATGAACAACATATTTCAACCTCAAAAATAATCTACCCTACTAGGGGGTGAAATTGTAATTTTTTAGAGAATCTCTCTTTCCAATTGCAACATGTGAGAGTTGGAATGCCGATATGGAATGAAACGTTGTTCTACATAAAGTGCATGTGTTCGGTGGAAAGCCACTATGAATTAGCATGCGCACTCATGGCTTTTGAAGAGGGTGGGGAAGCGGTTCCCTGTGGACGGGTCCTTGTTGACAGGTCCCTGTGGACGGGTCATTGTTGCCGGGTCATTGTGGACGAGTCCTTGTGGACAAGTCCTTGTGGACAAGTCCTTGTGGACAAGTCCTTGTGGACAGGTCCTTGTGGACGAGTCCTTGTGGATGAGTCCTTTTTGATGAGTGCCTTTGGACTGATCCCTTTTGGACCGGTTCCTACGGACTGGCTCATGAATTTATTTAAATTATGTCAAAGGGCCTAACTACATTTCGCGTGTGTTGAACTGACGTTGTTCTCCAGTCTCTACTACTATAATAGGATAACGATATGAAAGGAAAGTGGCGAAATACATGTGAACATACAAGGGATCTAACTCGGTGGATGGATGTGTTCTAACGAGTCATTTGTAGTTGAAAGAGAATAATACATGTTCTTAAGATGTTAAAACTATGGAGATGGTATGTGCAGTAAGACGTCTTGTTATATTTCCTGTGGGTCATATTACAGACATGGCAGAGAGCGCACAGATCTGTTGCTATTACTAACGCTGCAGTAATTTGAAACCGCAAGTGTTCATTAAGACAATGGGTGATGATAATGTAAAGTTAACAGTTATTGGATATTACACAGGTGTTCCTTCCGGTGTCATGTTGCTGATATTGCAGAGAGCGCACACTGTTGTTGCTATGACTGACGCTGCAGTAATTTAAAACCTCAGGTGTTGATCAAGACAATGGGTGATGATTATGCAAAGTCAGCAGTCATTGGATACCACACAGGTGTTCCTAGTGTGCTTTGGACTCTCAGCTGTATTGGGAGAGGAATTGCAATGATCTGCAAAAAACTGCTGACACGAGCGATGAGAGTTTATATAAGAGGGGTGTCATATATCTCCCCACTGTCAGTCTTTATTACTCGCTTTGAGTGAACAGTGCTCTATTACTGCTCAAGAGTTGTAAAAAAAAGCCGTTTTGGTAGAAAATCATTAAATTATTTTGCAAGGTAAGTACTTATTATTAATGGATTGTAGTCTTTTATTATTAATTGATGTTGAAGTTATTGATTGGAATGTATTTATTGATTGATTGATTGATTGATTGATTTGTTTACAGATAATTGGGTACCTGTAGGTTACCAGATTCCTACAATCTGTTCATTCAGTGGCAGCAGTTGATAAATTATAAAATGGTAAGTGCCCCTCTAATAACTTTTAAACAGTTAGAGTGATATTTTCCAATGTTCACCACTACATGTCAGTGAAAATGGTATATTTGGCAGTCAAAAGTTGGATCTACTTGACCACGGTGTGTAAAGCTAATTTTGTAGGTTAGATTTTGATTACCGCTCTATTAAGTCTGAATGTTCATTGCTAGGTGTCAGTGTCAGAGGGAATATTTAAAGACTTAACCTCAGTTCACCTAACATAACCTAACTTTACCTAACTTAACCTTGACACGTAACATGTTTTACAAGTTTAAACTTGTTTTAAGACTGGCTATGACGTCACACTTAGCTCACTTAACTGGCGATCGCTGGTTTCTATCACGTGACATGTTCTACAAGTTTAGACTTGTTTTAAGACTGGCTATGACGTCACACTTAGCTCACTTAACTGGTGATCGCTGGTTTCTATCACGTGACATGTTCTACAAGTTTAGACTTGTTTTAAGACTGGCTATGACGTCACACTTAGCTCACTTAACTGGTGAACGCTGGTTTCTATCACGTGATATGTTCTACAAGTTTAGACTTGTTTTAAGACTAGCTATGACGTCATACTTAGCTCACTTAACTGGCGACTGCTGGTTTCTACCACTCTATCAAGTTCCAATGTTCATCGCTAGGTGTCAGTGACAGTGGTATATAGTAACCCCAGTTAGAACTACATGAAGTTAGACTTGCTAGGAGTTCACAGATCGATTTAAATACCCTGCTATAACCATTGACTGGAATATAATTAAACTATCTATATTGTACTTTTGTTTTATTTTTATTAACATTTATGATTTCTTTCTTTTATAGGTAATTTCGAAAGTGATCATCATGTTCAAGTGTGGTGACTGTAAGAAACAGTTCTCAAGACCTGACAACCTTCAATGACACGCAAATGCTAAACATGACATTAAATTGTTTGTGTGCAGTCATTGTGCTACCACATTTAACAGACAAGATAATCTTGCACGTCATGTAAATTTAATGCATGTCAGTTCAGCACCTTTTTCATGTTCAGTTTGTGATCTTGATTTTTATGCTGTAAAGCGATATCAATCCCACATGGTTGAAGTGCATGGGGAACAACAGGAATTAAAAACTGTAAAACCATCAACTAGCACGGAACCTTTAAATGAATGTAATGCTCAAAAGCGTAAACGTTCTCAAGATTGTGAAAATAGTTGTGCATCAAAAAGAAAGAAGAATGGTGAACCTTCGATAACACATTGTGATGTATGTAATATTGATATACCTTCTTCAATCATTCATGGACATTTACGCAGTATTCAACATAAAAATAACACTTGCCATGAAAGAAATTCTGGAAATGTTCAACAAATTGGTAGTGCATTTAAAAGTCGAATTGCTAGTTACAGACTTCATAGTGAAGAAAAAACTCAAAGTATTGAATCATTTTTAAAAAATGTTCAACCTACTGTGTTTGGCTTGGTAGGTAATGTTTTATTACACCATAAAACATTTAAAATGAATTTTGAACTTTTTGGCCTCTATGTAAAAACTGGGAGCGAAGGTGAAATTACGGATATCAAATCTTTTAATACAAAAAACGTAATTGTTAGTGAATCAACTAATATTAGTGATATATATCAAAATATTTCAAGTGCTATCATCGTGAAGAGTGAAGAGTTCCAGGAAAGGGAGTCGGGCTGGGCATTGGTTGAAGTACTTTATTTAGAAACCAACATGAATAAATATAATCCCCTTCGAGCATCATCATACATTGATTTGCCAGCATGGATCAAACGTAAGAAAGCTGTTGTGAACGTTATGAATAATGATGACGCATGCTTTGCATGGGCTGTAACCTCAGCTCTCCATCCAGCAGTGGGACATGTGGAGAGAACATCATCATATCCTCACTATTCCTCAGTGTTAGATTTAAAAGAAATGGAATTTCCTATGGCGATAGAAGACATTAAACGTTTTGAAGAGCTGAACAATGTAAGTATTAATGTTTATGAAATTGAAAATAAGAGTATAGTAGGCCCTCTATATTATACTCAGGAAAAAAAGGATGCTCATGTAAATTTACTTTACATAACCGAAGGTGAAAATGCCCACTATTGTTGGATAAAACATTTAAGTAGACTTGTTGGTAGTAAGATAACAAAAAGAGAACATAAGAAGTGGTTGTGTGATGGCTGTTTGCTATATTTCAGAAAAGAGGACCAACTAACTCAACATCAAAAATGGGGGTGTAATCATGTTTGTACGGTATTACCGACTCCTAAAAATAACATTCTAAAATTTAAGGATTATGAGAAACAGCTTCGAGTACCATTTGTTATATATGCTGACTTCGAGGCTTTGCTAAAACCATTTAGTACATGTTCATCGAATCCAGCCCAACCTTTTACCAACACTACCTACATTCATGAACCTTTTAGCTTTGCATATTATATTAAATGTAGGTATGATGACTCTTTAAATAAGTTTGAGCTCTATAGAGGACCTGATGCACCTAAAGTTTTTATGGAAAGGCTTGAGAAATATGCCATCCGTATATCCTCTATTTTAAATACGATCATTCCAATGGAACCACTAACTTTATTAGAGCAAATGAATTTTGAAACTGAAACTAATTGTTTTATATGTGGTGAATGTTTATATACAGACAGGGTTCGCGATCATGACCATTTAACAGGACAATATCGTGGTGCTGCTCACCAAGAATGTAATTTAAATTATAGAGTAAGTAAATTCATTCCGGTCATTCTACATAACGGTAGCAAATACGATAACCACTTTATCGTTAAAGAATTTGGAGCTTCAGATGTGAAAATTGATGTGATTGCAAATAATAAGGAACAATACATATCGTTCACAAAATGCATCAAAACTGACAATAAGAAAACCATTAAACTGCGATTTTTAGATTCATTCCGCTTCATGCCGAGTAGTCTTGATAAGCTTGCTAGTAATTTAAAATCAGATCAGTTTCATGAAATTCAACGTGTCTTTCCTAAAGAAGATGATTTTAATTTGATTTGTCAAAAGGGTATATTCCCTTACGAATATATTAACTGTGTGGAACGTCTTGAGGAGTGTTCTTTACCACCGAAAGATGCATTTTACAGTTCCTTAAACACAAGTCATATCAGTGATCAGGAATATTTACATGCTCAACGTGTATGGGCACAGTTTAACATTCAAACTTTAGGAGAATTTTCAGACATATATTTGAAGACAGATGTGTTGTTATTAGCAGATGTTTTTGAAAAATTTCGGAATGTTTGTATGAAAACTTATGACCTTGTTCCTTGTCAGTATTTCACAGCTCCTGGGTTAAGTTTCAGTTCAATGTTGAAAAAAACGAAAGTAAATTTAGAATTAATGACTGATATAGACATGATCAATTTTATAAAATCATCAATTCGAGGTGGATTAAGTCAATGTAGTGGACGGTACTCTAAAGCGAATAATAAATACATGCCTAGCTACAACCCTTGTGAAGAGTCAAAGTATATTGTCTACCTCGATGCAAATAACCAATATGGTTGGGCTATGAGTCAATATCTACCACTGAAAGATTTTCGCTGGCTGACACAACCTGAAATTGATGTCTTACATGTTGACACTCTTAATGATAACGATGATAAAGGATATATTTTAGAGGTAAATCTTGAGTACCCTAAAGAGTTACATGATGATCATAATGATTTACCATTTTGTCCTGAGAATATGAAATCTCCATACATCACATCACGAACGAAAATGTTAATTGCTAATGTAAATAATAAATGTAAATATGTAATACATTATCGAAACTTGAAACAGTGTCTACAGCATGGATTGAAATTAACTAAAATTCATCGCGTATTGCAATTTCATCAGTCAGCATGGCTCAAACCGTATATTGATCTAAACAATAATTTAAGAACACAGTCAACAAACGCGTTTGAAAAAGATTTTTATAAACTCATGAATAATAGTGTTTTTGGAAAGACTATGGAGAATGTTGATAAACGAGTTGATGTAAATCTGATAACAAAGTGGGAGAATGATGGTAAAAGGTATGGTGCGAGCAACTTAATAAGCAAGCCTAACTTTCATAGCTGTTCAATTATTCATGAGGATTTAGTTGTAATACAAATGAATCGTCTTAAAGTAACTTACAACAAACCCATATATGTGGGTTACACCATTCTGGAATTATCAAAAACACTTATGTATGAATTTCACTATGATTATGTAAAGAAAAACTATCTTGATAATGCTAAATTACTCTACACAGACACAGATTCTTTTATTTATGAGTTTAAAACTGATGATTTTTATGAGGATATCAAAACTGAGCTAAATAGGTTTGATACAAGTGACTATCCCGAGGATAATATTTACCATTTACCTCTAGTAAACAAAAAGGTTCTTGGGAAATTTAAGGATGAATGTGCTGGTGTTATTATAGACACCTTTGTAGGCACAAAATCTAAATCATACAGCTATATGACAATTGATGATGTAGTAGTAAAAAAATTAAAAGGAGTGAAAAAGAATGTTGTTAGTAAAGAGTTAGATATAAGTGATTATAAAAACTGTATAGTTAGTAACCCACCTGTATTATAAAAGAAAATGAGTGTATTTAGAAGTAAAAATCATCAGCTACATACCAATTTTCTGAACAAAGTTGCTTTAAGTAATGAAGACAACAAACGATTCATTATACCCAACACATTTGATACTTTTGCTTGGGGAAACAGTCGCATTGACGACTATTACTTTACTTAAGTCTAATGATCACTATATTGTAATATTTGCAGTGTGTTTTATATTGTAATATTTTTTTGTAAAAAACTGTAAGTAGAATGTATAATGTTAGGCTACTGTAGTTTAGTAAAAATAAGATAAGTAACACATTTTAGTGTATAATGTTTGCTTTTGTATATTACGAAAAAGATTTTTAAAAAATGTACAGAATGTGTGAACTAAACAAGGGAAATGTAAAAATGTAAAGTGGAAAATTGTAAATATCCATGTGTGAAAAAGTGAAATAGTTATCACCATTTTAAAATTAAAATACATTGTGATCTGGTAAACCTTGTTTTTATTTCACAACAACAAAAATGTACAGAATGTGTAAACTAAACAAAAAGAATGTAAAAAAATGAAAAGTGGAAATTGTAAATATTCATGTGTGAAAAAATGAAAATAAAGAAATGGCTATCACCATTTTAAAATTAAAAGACATTGTGATCTTGTAAACCTTGTTTTTATTTCACAACATATATGGCTTTACAAAATAGAATACAAAGAAATACCATTTCCTCAATCCTTTTCAATGTTCATGTCCACTCATCATTAACTTCCCTTTTATAGCAGTAATCACAATGAGGACTGCCAACCTCTCCCCCACTGAGCCATTATAGGATGTCAAACGTTGCTTAGCTTTTCAACGATACTTTATCCACCACACGTATTAAAGCATAATGACTATGACGATAAGAAAGGTCGTGTTCTTTACATGCTTAATCCAAAGAAATAATAGGTATTTACTTAACACATGGTCTTGAGTCCATGAGTTTGGTACATGTTGCAAGATTTCTTTCACGGCATTGACTGTCACAAAATAAATGAAAACTTGGAGAGCACCAATAATTCATCTTTGGTAAGACTATCCAGAATCTTGAGTCCATGATTTTGGTATAAGTTGCCAGATTTCTTTCACGGCATTGACTGTCACATAATAAATGAACAACATGGAGAGCACCAATAATCCTTCTTTGGTAAAACTATCTGCATATCGATGACAGATAACCTTTTAGTTCCACCCTTAAAACAACAACACTACCTCTTGCATAATATCGATGTTGATGGCTCTTGAGACGTGAAAGATGGATTAAACATAACTTTTACATCAACAGGAGTTAGACTATGCTCAGTAAACAATGCACTGTCATGAGCCACCGTATTTTTTTTCTTGGACTTGCTTTTTTCTTTTCTTTATAAGTGTTTGAAACGGTGTATTAAAAGAGAATGATAAACATCCAAAGGGTAAATAGAGTAACAAATAAAGAGAAATGAAAATGATACTTCCATATCAATTGTCAAGCATGAACTAATCTCTAGCAAAGTTCATTCAATACTATAAATAATAGTTTAAAGTGGGTCCTCATAAAAATCATCAGTTTTAAACTCATAAATAAAAGAATCTGTGTATGTGTAGAGTAATTTAGCATTATCAAGATAGTTTTTCTTTACATAATCATAGTGAAATTCATACATAAGTGTTTTTGATAATTCCAGAATGGTGTAACCCACATATATGGGTTTGTTGTAAGTTACTTTAAGACGATTCATTTGTATTACAACTAAATCCTCATGAATAATTGAACAGCTATGAAAGTTAGGCTTGCTTATTAAGTTGCTCGCACCATACCTTTTACCATCATTCTCCCACTTTGTTATCAGATTTACATCAACTCGTTTATCAACATTCTCCATAGTCTTTCCAAAAACACTATTATTCATGAGTTTATAAAAATCTTTTTCAAACGCGTTTGTTGACTGTGTTCTTAAATTATTGTTTAGATCAATATACGGTTTGAGCCATGCTGACTGATGAAATTGCAATACGCGATGAATTTTAGTTAATTTCAATCCATGCTGTAGACACTGTTTCAAGTTTCGATAATGTATTACATATTTACATTTATTATTTACATTAGCAATTAACATTTTCGTTCGTGATGTGATGTATGGAGATTTCATATTCTCAGGACAAAATGGTAAATCATTATGATCATCATGTAACTCTTTAGGGTACTCAAGATTTACCTCTAAAATATATCCTTTATCATCGTTATCATTAAGAGTGTCAACATGTAAGACATCAATTTCAGGTTGTGTCAGCCAGCGAAAATCTTTCAGTGGTAGATATTGACTCATAGCCCAACCATATTGGTTATTTGCATCGAGGTAGACAATATACTTTGACTCTTCACAAGGGTTGTAGCTAGGCATGTATTTATTATTCGCTTTAGAGTACCGTCCACTACATTGACTTAATCCACCTCGAATTGATGATTTTATAAAATTGATCATGTCTATATCAGTCATTAATTCTAAATTTACTTTCGTTTTTTTCAACATTGAACTGAAACTTAACCCAGGAGCTGTGAAATACTGACAAGGATCAAGGTCATAAGTTTTCATACAAACATTCCGAAATTTTTCAAAAACATCTGCTAATAACAACACATCTGTCTTCAAATATATGTCTGAAAATTCTCCTAAAGTTTGAATGTTAAACTGTGCCCATACACGTTGAGCATGTAAATATTCCTGATCACTGATATGACTTGTGTTTAAGGAACTGTAAAATGCATCTTTCGGTGGTAAAGAACACTCCTCAAGACGTTCCACACAGTTAATATATTCGTAAGGGAATATACCCTTTTGACAAATCAAATTAAAATCATCTTCTTTAGGAAAGACACGTTGAATTTCATGAAACTGATCTGATTTTAAATTACTAGCAAGCTTATCAAGACTACTCGGCATAAAGCGGAATGAATCTAAAAATCGCAGTTTAATGGTTTTCTTATTGTCAGTTTTGATGTATTTTGTGAACGATATGTATTGTTCCTTATTATTTGCAATCACATCAATTTTCACATCTGAAGCTCCAAATTCTTTAACGATAAAGTGGTTATCGTATTTGCTACCGTTATGTAGAATGACCGGAATGAATTTACTTACTCTATAATTTAAATTACATTCTTGGTGAGCAGCACCACGATATTGTCCTGTTAAATGGTCATGATCGCGAACCCTGTCTGTATATAAACATTCACCACATATAAAACAATTAGTTTCAGTTTCAAAATTCATTTGCTCTAATAAAGTTAGTGGTTCCATTGGAATGATCGTATTTAAAATAGAGGATATACGGATGGCATATTTCTCAAGCCTTTCCATAAAAACTTTAGGTGCATCAGGTCCTCTATAGAGCTCAAACTTATTTAAAGAGTCATCATACCTACATTTAATATAATATGCAAAGCTAAAAGGTTCATGAATGTGAGTAGTGTTGGTAAAAGGTTGGGCTGGATTCGATGAACATGTACTAAATGGTTTTAGCAAAGCCTCGAAGTCAGCATATATAACAAATGGTACTCGAAGCTGTTTCTCATAATCCTTAAATTTTAGAATGTTATTTTTAGGAGTCGGTAATACCGTACAAACATGATTACACCCCCATTTTTGATGTTGAGTTAGTTGGTCCTCTTTTCTGAAATATAGCAAACAGCCATCACACAACCACTTCTTATGTTCTCTTTTTGTTATCTTACTACCAACAAGTCTACTTAAATGTTTTATCCAACAATAGTGGGCATTTTCACCTTCGGTTATGTAAAGTAAATTTACATGAGCATCCTTTTTTTCCTGAGTATAATATAGAGGGCCTACTATACTCTTATTTTCAATTTCATAAACATTAATACTTACATTGTTCAGCTCTTCAAAACGTTTAATGTCTTCTATCGCCATAGGAAATTCCATTTCTTTTAAATCTAACACTGAGGAATAGTGAGGATATGATGATGTTCTCTCCACATGTCCCACTGCTGGATGGAGAGCTGAGGTTACAGCCCATGCAAAGCATGCGTCATCATTATTCATAACGTTCACAACAGCTTTCTTACGTTTGATCCATGCTGGCAAATCAATGTATGATGATGCTCGAAGGGGATTATATTTATTCATGTTGGTTTCTAAATAAAGTACTTCAACCAATGCCCAGCCCGACTCCCTTTCCTGGAACTCTTCACTCTTCACGATGATAGCACTTGAAATATTTTGATATATATCACTAATATTAGTTGATTCACTAACAATTACGTTTTTTGTATTAAAAGATTTGATATCCGTAATTTCACCTTCGCTCCCAGTTTTTACATAGAGGCCAAAAAGTTCAAAATTCATTTTAAATGTTTTATGGTGTAATAAAACATTACCTACCAAGCCAAACACAGTAGGTTGAACATTTTTTAAAAATGATTCAATACTTTGAGTTTTTTCTTCACTATGAAGTCTGTAACTAGCAATTCGACTTTTAAATGCACTACCAATTTGTTGAACATTTCCAGAATTTCTTTCATGGCAAGTGTTATTTTTATGTTGAATACTGCGTAAATGTCCATGAATGATTGAAGAAGGTATATCAATATTACATACATCACAATGTGTTATCGAAGGTTCACCATTCTTCTTTCTTTTTGATGCACAACTATTTTCACAATCTTGAGAACGTTTACGCTTTTGAGCATTACATTCATTTAAAGGTTCCGTGCTAGTTGATGGTTTTACAGTTTTTAATTCCTGTTGTTCCCCATGCACTTCAACCATGTGGGATTGATATCGCTTTACAGCATAAAAATCAAGATCACAAACTGAACATGAAAAAGGTGCTGAACTGACATGCATTAAATTTACATGACGTGCAAGATTATCTTGTCTGTTAAATGTGGTAGCACAATGACTGCACACAAACAATTTAATGTCATGTTTAGCATTTGCGTGTCGTTGAAGGTTGTCAGGTCTTGAGAACTGTTTCTTACAGTCACCACACTTGAACATGATGATCACTTTCGAAATTACCTATAAAAGAAAGAAATCATAAATGTTAATAAAAATAAAACAAAAGTACAATATAGATAGTTTAATTATATTCCAGTCAATGGTTATAGCAGGGTATTTAAATCGATCTGTGAACTCCTAGCAAGTCTAACTTCATGTAGTTCTAACTGGGGTTACTATATACCACTGTCACTGACACCTAGCGATGAACATTGGAACTTGATAGAGTGGTAGAAACCAGCAGTCGCCAGTTAAGTGAGCTAAGTATGACGTCATAGCTAGTCTTAAAACAAGTCTAAACTTGTAGAACATATCACGTGATAGAAACCAGCGTTCACCAGTTAAGTGAGCTAAGTGTGACGTCATAGCCAGTCTTAAAACAAGTCTAAACTTGTAGAACATGTCACGTGATAGAAACCAGCGATCACCAGTTAAGTGAGCTAAGTGTGACGTCATAGCCAGTCTTAAAACAAGTCTAAACTTGTAGAACATGTCACGTGATAGAAACCAGCGATCGCCAGTTAAGTGAGCTAAGTGTGACGTCATAGCCAGTCTTAAAACAAGTTTAAACTTGTAAAACATGTCACGTGTCAAGGTTAAGTTAGGTAAAGTTAGGTTATGTTAGGTGAACTGAGGTTAAGTCTTTAAATATTCCCTCTGTCACTGACACCTAGCAATGAACATTCAGACTTAATAGAGCGGTAATCAAAATCTAACCTACAAAATTAGCTTTACACACCATGGTCAAGTAGATCCAACTTTTGACTGCCAAATATACCATTTTCACTGACATGTAGTGGTGAACATTGGAAAATATCACTCTAACTGTTTAAAAGTTATTAGAGGGGCACTTACCTTTTTATAATTTATCAACTGCTGCCACTGAATGAACAGATTGTAGGAATCTGGTAACCTACAGGTACCCAATTATCTGTAAACAAATCAATCAATCAATCAATAAATAAATACATTCCAATCAATAACTTCAACATCAATTAGTAATAAAAGACTGCAATCCATTAATAATAAGTACTTACCTTGCAAAATAATTTAATGATTTTCTACCAAAACGGCTTTTTTTTACAACTCTTGAGCAGTAATAGAGCACTGTTCACTCAAAGCGAGTAATAAAGACTGACAGTGGGGAGATATATGACACCCCTCTTATATAAACTCTCATCGCTCGTGTCAGCAGTTTTTTGCAGATCATTGCAATTCCTCTCCCAATACAGCTGAGAGTCCAAAGCACACTAGGAACACCTGTGTGGTATCCAATGACTGCTGACTTTGCATAATCATCACCCATTGTCTTGATCAACACCTGAGGTTTTAAATTACTGCAGCGTCAGTCATAGCAACAACAGTGTGCGCTCTCTGCAATATCAGCAACATGACACCGGAAGGAACACCTGTGTAATATCCAATAACTGTTAACTTTACATTATCATCACCCATTGTCTTAATGAACACTTGCGGTTTCAAATTACTGCAGCGTTAGTAATAGCAACAGATCTGTGCGCTCTCTGCCATGTCTGTAATATGACCCACAGGAAATATAACAAGACTTCTTACTGCACATACCATCTCCATAGTTTTAACATCTTAAGAACATGTATTATTCTCTTTCAACTACAAATGACTCGTTAGAACACATCCATCCACCGAGTTAGATCCCTTGTATGTTCACATGTATTTCGCCACTTTCCTTTCATATCGTTATCCTATTATAGTAGTAGAGACTGGAGAACAACGTCAGTTCAACACACGCGAAATGTAGTTAGGCCCTTTGACATAATTTAAATAAATTCATGAGCCAGTCCGTAGGAACCGGTCCAAAAGGGATCAGTCCAAAGGGACTCATCAACAAGGACTCATCCACAAGGACTCGTCCACAAGGACCTGTCCACAAGGACTTGTCCACAAGGACCTGTCCACAAGGACTTGTCCACAAGGACTCGTCCACAATGACCCGGCAACAATGACCCGTCCACAGGGACCTGTCAACAAGGACCAGTCCACAGGGAACCGCTCCCCCACCCTCTTCAAAAGCCATGAGTGGGCATGCTAATTCATAGTGGCTTTCCACCGAACACATGCACTTTATGTAGAACAACGTTTCATTCCATATCGGCATTCCAACTCTCACATGTTGCAATTGGAAAGAGAGATTCTCTAAAAAATTACAATTTCACCCCCTAGTAGGGTAGATTTTATTTTTGAGGTTGAAATATGTTGTTCATAGGAAAGGGGGTGTCAGCCCGAGTTCAATGACACTTCATTCGTCAAAATCCGACCACGGGTTCGGGAGTTATCGGGCTGCCGCCATCTTGTGAGGAGGGTGAGGAGGAGGAGGGGCCAGAACCGGCCAAAACACACTACTTGCGACGATTATGTCAAAAGTGGAACTTTGTGACATTGTTAAAAGTAAATTAGGGGTAGAAAATTGTTCTGAAGAGATAACTGAATGCTCTATCCAACTTCTAGTCATAGACAATTTCTTGCATGTGTAGACGAAGCTTAAAAAACGTCTTAACTGATGTTTATTATGAAGTAAACAAATTATATACGTTGCTTTCACTCTAAATTCAGAATTAAAACTTAAAAATAAAGTTGTCCCCCTAGATTTCGATTTTGACCCACTGTGCGATGGTGTTGCTGCAGTATACTGAGGTTATCAGCTGCAATAAGCGTTGGTGCTTTCCGATCCTTATCCTTGAGCGCTCCAGTTATGTAGTAGTAGGCCTATTCATTATCATCCATAAAACAAATAAATCCATCGGGCGAAGCCGGGCACTACTGCTAGTATGTGATATACATTCCACATGGCCGGCAGTGCGTCATGGTACCAATCTCCAACACTGCGCGCTCATTGTTTCCTCTTACCACTGCTAGCTGGATCGCATCCCTACTGGCTGCTTTAGCAGTGCGTCTTACACACTTCCGTCCGATCCACTTCCGTCCCATTTTTTAAAATCACTCCCACAAACAAATCCAACAACCGAATGGAAAGATGTTACACATTAAAGAAAGGCCTATTTTCATATATCCTACTTATGTTGATTGCCACTATCAACATACAAACTTTCAGTTTGATTGCTGTAATAGATTCGTAGATATTGAGAACCGACTAAATATTTCGGATGGTCGCCATGTTCGATTTTTATACATGTAGGACCTAGAATTATGTACTGTTACATGAAGATTATTGTGTACGTGTAGCATTCAAACGTCAATCGCATGATTAGGACATACTAAGTATAAACGAGATTTTAAAATTTCGCACAGCTGCCATCTTGCGGTTATGGAAACAATTGAAATAAATTAGATGCCAGTGGATTAATATTTGTATAAGGATTACAGTACCAAGTTTCACTGCACTCGGATGGTTAAATTGTGAGAAACGTCCATGTGAATACTTATACTTCGCGTCGCCGCCATGTTGGATTTGTGATCACCAGGTTATTGAAAGTCCTATAGGTGAACTTATGTTCATAGCCTCTATGAACATTACAAAATTCAGTTTGATTGTTATAATAGATTCGTAGATATTCAGAGCCGTCTAAATATTTCGGATGGTCGCCATGTTGGATTGTTATTAGTATAAGCCATATAGTCATGTACCATTAAAGGAAAATTATTGCGTAGTTTCATTATTCAAACTTTCACTTCGATGTCGGTGCATTACAATGTGTATAAACATATACTGTACCAAGTTTTATTGCGTTTGGTTGGTTAAATCGCGAGAAACGTTTATTTAAAAGTCGCAACTTTGCTTGGCCGCCATGTTGGTTTCGTAGTTACCAGGTTTTCAAAAGTCACATAGGTGAACTTCTAGTAGTTCCCTTTATCACCGTAAAAAATCCAGGGTGATATCGGTAATAGTTTCGGAGATATTGAATGCTGGTGAAATATTTCGCACAGCCGCCATGTTGGATTGGTGAGACGTAACAAAATTTAAAGGGCACGGTCTGCGTCGTCCGGAATAGTGCTATTAACTTACCAAGTTTCATTGAAATCGCTCCAGCCGTTTAGAAGTTATTAGGGGACACGCACACACACACACACACACAGACAGACACACGGACATAAGGTGATCTCATAAGCCTATTTTTTCATAAATGAAAATAGGCCAATAATACAAAAAAAACGAAACACTGAGGATGGATTTTGACCTTCATGCCCATGTATTTAAGTAAGTTTCCCAGATATTTTACAGGAGAACTGTGAAGTAATTTCATTTTGCAGAACATTCAAGATAGTGTGAAGAAAAAAACTGTTCACTTTCCAAATTATAATTCACAATGAAGTTCTGGAAATTTATGATTGTCTGGATGTCAAGTATTTACTGTATATGCTTTGTATCAATATGCTATGTAAATATCCTAAATAATAAATCGTTTTATTTCCCTTAGTGTCATTGTTAGAACTGTAAATGCTTTCGCCATCTACTGTATTTGTATACTCTGGTAGGAGAATATGAATCTAATGAGCATCAAATATTTAATCACAGTTTGTTAATTTTGTCTCGTCTGCCTCTCCATCGATTAACCCTCTAAATTGATTTCAAATAATAAACCGAATGACGGAGAAAACATTAAGAGACAGTGACTGCTCTTTATTTAATTTGTATTTCCCTGTCACAATAAATAAAAAAATGGCTGTTAGAAAAATGGTTGTCTAATTCACAGGTTTTTAATATACTTGGCTTACCACTCGACTTCGTATTAACGCCGCCACCTGCCTGCCTCGCTCTGATTGGTGACCGCCCAGAAACTCGTCACATATCTCCAGCACAATACAAAGCTTTTGTTCGGGGCAGCTAGTCCACTCACACACAGCTGAGCCGGCCAGAGGGCAGTTGAGCTGGACAGTCGTGACCTGATTTATGAGGAACCCATAATCACTTTGATGCTCTTTTTTTACTTACTTTCCCAAGGGACTCACAACTATTAGGACGTGGGACCCCAAATGGACTCGGGCATTGCTTCCACTTACTTCAGCCGGGCTCCTTTCGGTTCTCTTTCCTGTCGACCCCACTTGGTCAACTCTAGTTCTCTTCCGACCCTGAAGGTAGACTATTAGGGTATCCGAGGCCTAAGGAGTCCTTCAATTCCCACCTTAATAATTGGCCCTTGTCTCATATTTCCTGATACACTCCTTCTTCGAGGGGTCAGATCTCTTGTTTTTCTATTCATGATGTTTCCTACTTTCTGTTCAAGGGTCTAAAGGAGGTAGGGTGTATATAGCCCCACCACTTATAGTACACCCTGGATAGTGCTACATCTTCAAGGGCTGACGGCTGGTTAGTTCAATAGTTGGTGACATCGTGGGATTCCTGAGCTGGGTCCAGTTACTCCCTTTTTTCTGTTGCCATTGGAGAGGGTCCTCACCTCTTTCCCCTTTGCAATCTGCCTTTCATGGCTCTCCTTCCAAGTCCTTTAATACTCATTCTTCAAGGGTTGCGGGCATTTATTTTCCTCCTGTTCTTTGTTTCCCTTATTCTTCATTTGATTTCCACTTCATCTTCTAGTGTGTAAGTCTGTAGTGTGCCCGTTCGTGACCCTGGGACACACACAGATCGGCTCAAATCTCAATGATCCGTCCCAGGCCCACTAACTGACCCCAGGAGGGATGCACCCCGGAACCAGTCATCTCGCACGAGACGCCAATAAAATCTCAGGGTGGATGAATTTGGTTCGAGACAACCGGCTCCTGAGCACAATCGGGAATGTGGATAAGGATTCAAGGCCAATATTTAAAGCTTTATCCCAAATGTTTATTATCCACAAAAATGTAACATCAATAACATAAATATCCAATTGAAATATGTACAAGGGTAACGAATGCATAACTTCTATAGTGCCGAAACACACTACAAATTCTCTGTAAATATTGCACTGATATATGGAAGAATTGTTTATAATAATCATTAGCATTATTAATGTTGTTAAGCAAAACACTGATATATGGCAGAATTATTTATAATAATTATTAGCATGGCTAAATGTTGTTAAGCATATAACAAATGCTTTGTAAATATTGCACTTATATGAGGCAGAATTGTTTATAATAATTATCAGCATGATTAATGTTGTTAAGCATATAACAAATGCTTTGTAAATAGTGCACTGATATGTTGCAGAATTGTTTATAATAATCATCAGCATGGCTAATGTTGTTAAGCATATAACAAATGCTTTGTAAATAATGCACTGATATGTTGCAGAATTGTTTATAATAATTATCAGCATGGCTAGTGTTGTTAAGCATATAACAAATGCTTTGTAAATATTGCACTGATATTGTGCCCAACTGGTCACGGCAGTCTGGTATCGAACTCAGGGCCTTATCAGAGAAGACCAGGCAAATGGTTATGCCTAAGGTCGAACCAGTGGTCTCTAAGGGGGAGCCATATTATGGAACCCACAGAGCAATGAGAGGTCTACTGACACATAATAGTCTAGCGTGATTTCACGATTATTTAGGTGCAAATCATAGCAATTGAAAGGAGAAATTGTAAGCAGAATGCAAGGGAATGTACGTTTTCAGTGCATACGAAGTCGAAAGGAGCTAGTTTGAAGTCTGACAAATGACTTTAACAAGTAGGCGGGGTAGGCCTGGCGCCTACGGAACTATTTCCGTCTAGGGCGGTCAGACAGCTCAAAATTAATGACCCGGGAATTCACCGGTCGACAACGAGCAAAGCTTTGGCGGGACCAAGCCCACAAGAAATTAATTAATTACAGATAAATGGAGCATTGTAATGCAATGAAACATACACACAGATGAATGTATTCACGGAGGAGTAATTTAGGAGTGGTTTTTCACCTAAAATTACGCCTATTTCTCAAAATGACCGCATTACAACCTAACTCACGCTCGAGAGCATGAATACTTTAACCAACCAGCGGGAAATCCCCACCGTAGCATCCCACGCGCTGAACTAAGGCAATTAATTGTAATTAATTGGCCGAAGCAATCGCCGGCACGCGAATGTTTTTAAAACCTCCACGCCTAGATAAACAAGATGCAGTTGTTATTTCGGCTGAAGACGGAGTATTTCAAGAAGGGAGTCGCTCTCACGTGTCCCGTGAACTATTTTGTGCAAGAAACCAATATAAGGGAGAGCAGCATACGCTAAGGGTCAGTTATGGTTCAGTGGAAAGCAGTTGAAGACGTCAGACGGTCGCTCGAGTTGGAAGTTAGTCCTTTGTCTACCAGCGCTCTGCAGTAAGCACGCCAATTATTAAAATATCAGCGTACCGCCGTTGAAGACAATGGAGGCAAATTGTAAGCTTCATCAGTAATAATGAAGTGCATAAAAGGTAACAAAGTGCAGATATTGCTTTATTATCTGACACAGATATAAATTCGCTACAGCGAATAGGAACTGATAATGTTTGGAACAGTTCGTATACCGGAAGGTATTGTCAATTATATGACATCAGCATTAGGAGCACTCCAGTGATGGGAGAGTGGAAGTTATTGCCACCTATCCAGGACAGTGAGGTAAACGGGAGTGCAGGGAACTAGGATCGAACATCTATAAAAACGCTACTAGATTTCACGGAGACCAGCGGTTATCATAAGTCATCGCATCTCTGAGGTCAAGCGTAGGTGAAATCCAGATTAAGGATCAACGTGTGAAATGATAGATGAAGTGTATAAATTGTGAAATAATAATTTAAAGTGTTAATGTGTTTAATGATTAATATTCAGTGTTTATCAGTGGTAATGGCCACTTGTGGTAATATGTGTATCATGTGTAAAAAGTGTGAATCTCAGTGTTGTGTATTGGATATCATGATGGATTAAGTCAAATCGTCATGGTAGAGCTCAGGCGGAGATACTGGTACTTTCCAGCCAGAAGGAAACGTGAGTAAACATGCAAATAATAGCATTATAATGGCATAGTTCACCATGTAACGATTAATCACTTTGAAATTAAAGAAGTAATAGTCACTTACTGAACGAGTTTTCACCACTCGTCTTGAATAAAGTATGACTTGGAAGGTGATTTGCTTAGGATCATGTAGGTCAAAAATAGTGATGGATCTAAACGTTAAGATAATAATAATAATAATAACTGGGGTCGGCAACCATAAAGTAAGGGAAAAATTGGCCTAAGTAATGTTCAAATAGTGTCATGTCTAATTTAAGATACTGTCATTTGGTAAACAGTAAAGAATGTAGTGTGGAATATCGCGAATACGAGAACTTTTCTCAGTGTCAGTGAAAATTTGAATAAATATTTGAAATTAAAGTAAGCCAGTATATTTATACAGTTGTGTTAGGAGCTATGTAAAGCTTTGGCTTAAATAGTATAACAGGAAGAACGCAGGTACCTTGATAATGGAGTCATATATGTGAAATATTATTTAGCCGCATATAGCGTGCAGATTAACGTAGAATCCAGTGATTTACGTAAGATAAGCACGGGAAAGACTAGTATAGCTTGCGCGTGAGGTGAAAATTGGCTTAATCTTCGAGAAGTATCGCCCTTGTGCATACTGTATGTGTTACGCAGCGATTTGGATAGATTCTGTCTATTGCCAACGCTTGCATTGAATTATAGCCACTATGGACGCCCAGCGAGGCGCGGTGTGCATTTTTACTTATGGTCTGCCCGAGAGGTAGAATCATATTCGTCGACGAGGAACGTGGTTTCCCAAATATATGTAAATGACAGCTGCTGATGATAACCATGGGGTTTCATTATGATGCGCGTCTTTAAAGCCACAAGTAATCACCTTAGAACGGCAATGCTATCATTAGAATTTCACCCCTGCCATGAATGTTTAATAGGAGCCATTTGAGCCCAAATACACTGTAAAGTTAGGTGTTAATTAATTAAATGACTCAATTACTTAGGATTATGCCTAGCGGATCTTTATTGTTATATAATTGTAAACAAGAGTGGCCTTGACGGTAGAGAGAGACAGGAAATGTAGACCATTTCCGTGGCAGCCATCTTGGAGAGCTGTCTGGAACTAATTTTATGACCTGCTGAGGGGAGGGAGGTCGCTCGACCGATCCCTTGTCAATTACAGTCACAATAGGACACTGAGAGATCTCGGTATTCAATAATGCAATTAAAATATGAGTATTTTAGTGATGCAAATGGATTAATTGGTGTATGGCAACTCACATATGTGGTTGAACCATAGAAATCAGATGATATTTGGCGAAGTTATCCTCTGAGGGGGAAAGCTGAACCAAAATAATGTAGGCATCTTCTTTAAAGTGCATTTTGCCAGTTTATGCTAATTTAGGAAAAACGGGTATGTGTTTTTCCCAGAACATGACACAGTTGTATCTATAAAAAGTCCGACAAGACCCAGATAATCGTTATATGGTGAAACTATAAATATTC
This sequence comes from Meconema thalassinum, assembly GCA_946902985.2. NCBI lineage: Eukaryota > Metazoa > Arthropoda > Insecta > Orthoptera > Tettigoniidae > Meconema > Meconema thalassinum. The sequence goes on along the minus strand of OX336388.2, from coordinate 1,721,040,718 downwards.
TATCCATGTTTATGTTTATTTTATGATTAAGAAGCATGACTCATTTTCCTAGAGCGTTCATAGGGATGGAAAGAAGGAAGATGATTCGCACGACACAACAAAATATTTGCTAATAAATGTAGGAAACATTGAAGTAATGATAATTAAAGTAAATGCTGTAAGAGACGGAATAATGTCTTAGTAATATCATGTTTATGTGACATGTGGTTTTTGTGTTAAGATACTTCCATTAAATAAAATTGTGTCACATGACGAACACTATGAAAACCTTGTAATCTGAACTATTATTGACAGGATATTAGAAGTAGGTTTGAGTGCATTGTAGCGCTATTTTTAAGGAGAAAGCTCACAGAATAACCCTATTTAGTTGTGGGAATTAATTGTAATTTGTCCTTTGTTTTGTATTTGTTGTACAGCCATGATTTTAGACCAGTAAATATTATTCATAGGAATGTTGTGTATTTCCTGTAGAGTAGTTACCTGGTAGACTCAAATCCTGAACATGTGGTCGTATTGTGGGCAGGAACGTCCCATACCTCGAAAGACCGTGAGCTAGTTGGGATACGAACACATGGTCCACATGGTGACAATCGGGTACATGGGGGAGTTGTCTCTGTACTTGGATTGAGTCACAGGTAATTACTTAAGTCGGTCAAGGTATTAATGGTAGAAGCAAATATAGCATAGAATTTAGGACAGAATAGGAAGACCGCATCCCATTTGTTAATAAGCCACCACATTAAAAATAATTGTTAATCCTCCATAAGACATGCTTATATAATTGTAACTTTCATAAACCATAGCCATAGATAACACATATAAAATAACATGACGCTGATGTGTGGGACCAGTTTAAAATACAGGTAACCTCCACTTAAGCATCATGAGCATGGCATAAATAAGCATGTTGACTACCCTAATTTAACATGTCACCCACCTGTGGGCCATGACAGATTAGATTAACATGGCACCCATGAGTGTGTGACCAATATAGATTAACATGGCGCCCGTACGTGGTTGGCTTATGGGATTTAGAAAAAAACCCATAATAATAGCATGGTTTTCATGGGGAAAACCATAGAAATATTTTTTTTTCCTCAAACTTGGTTTGAGCGATTGTGAGTCTTTCTAGATGATGTTCAGACGTCAGACAAATGTTGTCAGACGGGTACGAGGGTCTATACCCATTCCATAGTTAGTTTTGACATTTTATAATATGTTGTTGTTGTTGTCGCGGGATCGGAATCTTTTCTTTCCAATAGAACGCGCCAGTGTCTTCAGCTAGGGCCTACCTGAATCTCAAATTAAATAGTACAGGATGGCCGGAACGGAAGAAGTACTCAGGTGTATCGCCGAGTTAAGGGAACATTTCGATGTTATAAATGCTAAAAGTAAGGAAGAATCCAAAGCATTTAAAGATGAAATAGCGGGTAGATTGGATGCCAATCAAACCGAAATAAACAATAGACTAGAGGCTAATCAAGCCGAAATAAATACTAGACTAGAGGCTAGTCAAACTAATGTAAACACGCAGTTAGAATTAAACCTAGTAGAGGTTAATAAGAAAATGGACGACGTTAAAGAGTCGGTCCAGAGACAGGTAACTAAGAATATTGTTAGTGTGATCTCAGAAATGCAAAATGATAACGAAAAACGCTTTGAGTCTATTGAATTAAAATTAGAAAGCAATTTGCAAATGTGCAGAGAGTCACAGCGTGAAATTAACGATAATTTAAACAGTATGTCCCGGGAGCTTAAAGACATTCAAAGTCAGAATGAAGCAAACACGAAACGTCAGTTAGAGCAATTTAACACGTTTACTCAGACCGTGGATCATAGGTTCGAGGATAATGAACTAAAATGGAATACGCGAATGGCAGGTTATGCCAAGGCTGTAGACGAAGCTTTAAGAAAGCAGGACCAGAATATCCTTGACCAATGCAAGGAAATGCAGGAAATAAAGACGTCTGATCGAGATAATAAGGAAATAATGTCTAATATGAAGATACAAGTTGGAAAGGTGCAGAAAGAGTTGGAACAAACTCAGAACGACTTAGCAGTTATCCATAAAAGACAGGACGAAGACCAAGGAGAAATCACAAAAATGAAGACTGAAATATCTCATATACAAGGTCACATTCAACGGGAAGTTACAGGCTTACGCGAAGAGTTAGAGCTTCGAGAAGGCTTAAAGACGGAAGCCAGTGATAAGACTCTTGCCGAAGTAAGAGAAAGTCTAGCAGGAGAAATTGTCCACCTGAAGGAAAACCTTAAGGATAATAAAGAAAAGGTATTTTCTATGGCAGAAAGAAACCGAGATCGCCTCGAGAAAATAGAACGAGAGGTATTAGCTCGTTTGGAAAGGACTGAAAACAGGCACAGCCAGTTAGAAACGAGAATGATAGCGCAGGAAGAATCCATGTTGCGGAATCCTAGGTCTAGCGAAGGAAGTATAGACGAGAATAGGAGGAATAAATGGGCAGAGATAGAAATACAGCCCACTCCAAAGAATGCAGCAATGCCAAGTGACAGCCCGTATGCCACACCTGGTATGCCAATGGCTATGTCAACACCGCAGGAAAATGCTGTACAGAACCAAATAGTCACAGTTATAAGGGCTAGTGATGAAAAACCAAAGAAATACTCTGGGAGTAATTCTAATATGACACCCAAGTACTGGCTTAAAGAAGTTTCCGAGTACTTGAATGATGCGAAAGTACCGCCAGAGCGCAGGTTGAGAGCGATTGAAAAACTAACCGATGGAGAGTGTGCCCTATGGTTTAGAAGTTTTAGGTACACGTTCGACACCGTTGAGGAATTTCGCCAAGCATTTTTAAGCAGGTATTGGAACGCGAGCGTACAACAAAACCTCAGACTGGACTTGTATTCCAGGCGTTACAGTACCAGTAACCCGACCAAGTACGGAGAGTTTTTTGTGAACCAATTATGCCGTTTTCGCGAGCTCGATGAAGGACTCAGAGAGTCAGACTTATGCATAGCAATAGCTAAGCAGCTGCCGTATGAAGTGCAGCGCCTGCTAATCTCAGCAAACGCAAAAACTGCAATCGATATGGAGGAGGTGCTGAGACAACTTGATTTAACCACAGTGCAGCACGCAAGACAAAGCCGACATGTGGAACAAGTTAATATGACGAATACGCCGATCGAGCCAACGAAGGTGCAGACGAAATGCAAGTCTACAAGCACCGAAACAGAAAAATCCGACTGGCAGCGCGAAGGACGCGAAAACCAAAATTGGAGGCCAGCGTATCGAGGAGGTTCGAACCGTGGTAACCGAGGAAGGAAAAACTGGAATCAGCGTGGTACCAGAGACCAGCAGCTGGATAACAGAAGAAATTACGGCCGAAATGGGAATAACCAAGGATGGAGATCCCAAGAGCAGAGTCGTGGGTTCGATGAAGAGGCGGAAGAACGCTATCATGCATCTTTAAGATACATGGAAGAGCGCGGAGATGATCCGAGACAATCGCGAGTTCACTGGGATGAAGCGATTCGAAATAGAAGGTCACCCGACATATATCAAAATGATGATGGTGCCAAAAGTCTGGAACTTCAACAGCATGAAGACAGGCAGAAGAACTCCACAAAGAATGGAGCAATTGAAAAAAAAAACACCAATTTTAAATGACCAGAGAGAGATAGGTTCAGGATGGAATACAGTAAATGTTATTAACTGGATTGCCAAACCTGAGGAGCTTATCGAAGACCTCGATGAAAGAACGGTCAATGTAAGAAGGGAACTACCTATTATTATTGTAAACATTGCGGGAACGAAAGTAAGAAGTCTCATCGATACAGGATCAACAGTGAGTTTGATAACCCAGGCATTATACAATGAAATCCAGAGTAAAATCCACGTATTGAAAATACCCATTTCAAGCGTGAAAATAAAAGGTGTCATACCAGACAAAGTTATGATATGCAGATACCAAGTATTTTTAGATCTGCAGATAGGGAACTCTACATTCTCACAGAGCTTCCTACTTGTAAATAAGCTGCCATATAACCTTATTGTTGGGATGGATTTCATAAGAGAGTATAAAGTTATTATAGATCTCTCGCAAGACATTGTAATGTTTCGCGCAAATGAGGGAAAGGAAGACTTAGAACTCTCATTAAGGCATAATGAAGCGAGACAAGAAGAATACGTATGGCATACATACGGAGATATGACTGGGGAGGCAGTGTCGACAATAGAAGATATTGAGGAAGAGTTGGCAACACTGGCCGCAGACATTGAAAAAGATCTCGAACCAAAATTTGAAGAATGCCTGGAAGAAAAGATTGAGGAAGCTAAATTTGGTCCAGAATATAAGAAAATGCTAAGGGAACTGCTATTCGAGTATAAAGGAGTCTTCGATTCGAGACCTGGCCGGATCAAGAATTTCCAGTATGCGTTTCAAGTCAGCGATTGGACGCCATTTAAACAGAAGCCGTATCCTGTAGCTGAGAAACATTATTTAAAGGTCAAAGAAGCGATACAGGAAATGCTAGAAGCAGGCGTCATTGTAAAGACAGCCACACCTTATGTCAGCCCACTGGTAGTTGTACCGAAACAGGATGGAAGTGTGAGGATATGCCTGGACCTACGAAATTTGAATTCCAAGGTTATACCGGAATTTGATACAGTTCCACCCATTAAGGAGGTACTCAGAAGGTTCAAAGGAAAGACTGTATTCTCAAATCTTGATCTAACGGCAAGTTTTCACCATCTTGCTCTGGAAGAGAAAACAAGTCTGTTAACCGGATTTTTATTTGACCAGCACACGTACTCCTACGTCCGTCTTCCATTTGGATTAAAAACAGCAGGTTCAGCGTTGATACGAGCGCTAGATAGGAACCTATCCGAAGAAGTAAAAGCTACAACCATATGCTACGTAGATGATATACTACTGACCTCTGAAACAGTTGAAGAACATGTCAGAGATCTACGCAAGTTGTTATATGACCTAAGTCAGGCTAACTTCAAGGTCAATATAAAGAAGTCTAACTTTGCTCAGAGAGAAGTTAAATTTCTAGGTCATGTAATCGATGCACAAGGAGTTAGGCCTAATCCGGGAAAACTGGAAGTCATAAAACGTTTCCCGAGACCAACGAAGGTGAAGAACGTCAGGCAATATCTGGGCGTTATTGGATTCTTTTCGAACCATTGTCCGAAGTACACCGAGACTGTAGCACCACTCCAAGACTTACTTAAAAAGGGAGGAAGATGGCGATGGACGGAGCAATGCGAGGAAGCCTTCGTGAAATCTAAACAGATGCTGTTAGATTATGTGAAATTGGGATATCCTGACTACACTCAGAAATTTATCATCCAGACTGACGCATCCTTCGTAGGCATTGGAGCTATGTTGTATCAGGAAAATAAGGACAGGCCAGAGGAGAGAACTTATATCGCATTCATCAGTAGAAGGTTGAGGCCTAATGAAAAGAATTATACGGTCACGGAGATCGAATTACTTGCGATACTGTATGCATTACAGTATTGGCACAAGCTGATTTATGGCTTTAGAATTATTTTGAGAACAGACCATAAAGCCCTAACGTTCCTGCTAAAAACTGACTTGTTGAGTCAAAGACTGACAAGGTGGTCCCTATACATACAACAATTTCAAGTGGAAATAGAATATTGCCCGGGGAAGGACAATATCATACCTGATTTGCTAAGCAGATACCCTACAGCAGAGGAAGAAGAAACTCTAGCTATTGAAATAGAAGATAGAGATCAGAAGACCTTAGATGATCTGAGGAACATCACCGTTTTTCAACGTGAAGATCCCTGGATACGGTTGATGATAAATTACTTCGAGGGAAAGCTGAATAGAGGAACCCCGATGTATATGGAAGCTGAAGCACTTTCAACGGAATATCTATGGTTTAACCAGATGCTACATAAATGGAGCGACTCTGACCACACAAAACCTAGGATTGTTGTACCACCAGCATTGCAGAGAAGGCTAGTTTGGCTAGCACACCGAGCTTTTGGACATTCAGGTGTAGATAAGACTGTTGCCCTGCTTAAAGAGGCGTTTATTTGGCCTAAACTTAGAGAAACAGTCAGAAATACTATCAGGGCATGTGATATGTGCCAACGAGTAAAGCCTAACTCGTACTTAATGAGGCAGAAACCTATACCACTCTTACCAGAGAAGCCATGTCAGCTCCTGGCGCTGGACAACTTTGGGCCCCTGCCTAGAGCTTGAAGAGGAAATAAACACATCCTAGTTGCACTAGACGTGTTTTCCAAAATGGTAGTCCTGTGTCCAATTCAGAAAACCAGTACAAAACAAGTACTTAAGAGGCTGAAGGAAAGAATCATTCCTATATTAGGACAGCCAGAAAACATCTTATCGGATCACGGAAGCTGTTTTACCAGCGTAGAATTTCGCAGGGAGTTGGAAAATCTGGGCATAAGACAGATTTTGTCCACGGTTAGGCACCCGGAGTCGAACTCAGCTGAGAGAGTTATGAGGGAGGTGCAAAAATACATGAAGATATACTGCTCTACTGAGAATTGGAAATGGATTGACGTACTTGAGATTATTGAATATTGTATCAACAATACTGTGCACGAAGCTACAGGAGAGGTGCCAGTGAGCCTACATCTCGACAGAAGACCCGAGAGGCCATGGAATAATGTCATCCAGACACCCGTCGATGCACAACTTGGACGTGAGTTGAGAATCCAGAGGACGTTCGAGTATCTCAAGAAACAAGCAGATAAACGACAGCGGAGAAACAGGAGGAAACGCTATCATAGACCGCTACTCGTGGGAGAATACGTCTTATTGAAAAAACCCGCCAGTTCAGATCCAGAGAGCAGGAAATATAAGAAATTCCAGCACGCTTATCTCGGACCCTACCTGATTATAAGGGATCTGCAGAATAACGCATATCGGATTAAAGATGAGGCAACAGGTAGAGAAGTTGTGGTAAATGCAGCAAATCTGAAGTTATATAGTCCACCAGAAGACTATGAAGCGAGAGAAGAGCAAGCTACACACATCCAAGTGAACGAGGAATCATTACGTATGCACGGAAAGGTTCTGGAGAAAAGCTTTTAGGCTCGAGAAGGGTCGAAGAAAAGAAAACAGCTCGCCAGCCCAGCGGACACGAGGGGAGAGTGCAGCTGTCGACTGCAGGAGTTTTACGACCAGTTGAAGGGAGCCGCTGTGGAGTTAGAGGAGATGAATGAACAATTGAGACAGGAAAACGAAAGTCTACGAGACAGCAGACAAGAGTGGAGTGGGAAAACGTGAAAGCCCATTGGCAAGAGCAATGACCGCTTAAAGTAAATACTGCAAGGAGTTGATACCAGCTGATAGGCCCGAAAAATTCACTTATGAAATGAATTTTTCGAACTTAGCAGGAGAAAGATGTGCCCAACTGGTCACGGCAGTCTGGTATCGAACTCAGGGCCTTATCAGAGAAGACCAGGCAAATGGTTATGCCTAAGGTCGAACCAGTGGTCTCTAAGGGGGAGCCATATTATGGAACCCACAGAGCAATGAGAGGTCTACTGACACATAATAGTCTAGCGTGATTTCACGATTATTTAGGTGCAAATCATAGCAATTGAAAGGAGAAATTGTAAGCAGAATGCAAGGGAATGTACGTTTTCAGTGCATACGAAGTCGAAAGGAGCTAGTTTGAAGTCTGACAAATGACTTTAACAAGTAGGCGGGGTAGGCCTGGCGCCTACGGAACTATTTCCGTCTAGGGCGGTCAGACAGCTCAAAATTAATGACCCGGGAATTCACCGGTCGACAACGAGCAAAGCTTTGGCGGGACCAAGCCCACAAGAAATTAATTAATTACAGATAAATGGAGCATTGTAATGCAATGAAACATACACACAGATGAATGTATTCACGGAGGAGTAATTTAGGAGTGGTTTTTCACCTAAAATTACGCCTATTTCTCAAAATGACCGCATTACAACCTAACTCACGCTCGAGAGCATGAATACTTTAACCAACCAGCGGGAAATCCCCACCGTAGCATCCCACGCGCTGAACTAAGGCAATTAATTGTAATTAATTGGCCGAAGCAATCGCCGGCACGCGAATGTTTTTAAAACCTCCACGCCTAGATAAACAAGATGCAGTTGTTATTTCGGCTGAAGACGGAGTATTTCAAGAAGGGAGTCGCTCTCACGTGTCCCGTGAACTATTTTGTGCAAGAAACCAATATAAGGGAGAGCAGCATACGCTAAGGGTCAGTTATGGTTCAGTGGAAAGCAGTTGAAGACGTCAGACGGTCGCTCGAGTTGGAAGTTAGTCCTTTGTCTACCAGCGCTCTGCAGTAAGCACGCCAATTATTAAAATATCAGCGTACCGCCGTTGAAGACAATGGAGGCAAATTGTAAACTTCATCAGTAATAATGAAGTGCATAAAAGGTAACAAAGTGCAGATATTGCTTTATTATCTGACACAGATATAAATTCGCTACAGCGAATAGGAACTGATAATGTTTGGAACAGTTCGTATACCGGAAGGTATTGTCAATTATATGACATCAGCATTAGGAGCACTCCAGTGATGGGAGAGTGGAAGTTATTGCCACCTATCCAGGACAGTGAGGTAAACGGGAGTGCAGGGAACTAGGATCGAACATCTATAAAAACGCTACTAGATTTCACGGAGACCAGCGGTTATCATAAGTCATCGCATCTCTGAGGTCAAGCGTAGGTGAAATCCAGATTAAGGATCAACGTGTGAAATGATAGATGAAGTGTATAAATTGTGAAATAATAATTTAAAGTGTTAATGTGTTTAATGATTAATATTCAGTGTTTATCAGTGGTAATGGCCACTTGTGGTAATATGTGTATCATGTGTAAAAAGTGTGAATCTCAGTGTTGTGTATTGGATATCATGATGGATTAAGTCAAATCGTCATGGTAGAGCTCAGGCGGAGATACTGGTACTTTCCAGCCAGAAGGAAACGTGAGTAAACATGCAAATAATAGCATTATAATGGCATAGTTCACCATGTAACGATTAATCACTTTGAATTTAAAGAAGTAATAGTCACTTACTGAACGAGTTTTCACCACTCGTCTTGAATAAAGTATGACTTGGAAGGTGATTTGCTTAGGATCATGTAGGTCAAAAATAGTGATGGATCTAAACGTTAAGATAATAATAATAATAATAACTGGGGTCGGCAACCATAAAGTAAGGGAAAAATTGGCCTAAGTAATGTTCAAATAGTGTCATGTCTAATTTAAGATACTGTCATTTGGTAAACAGTAAAGAATGTAGTGTGGAATATCGCGAATACGAGAACTTTTCTCAGTGTCAGTGAAAATTTGAATAAATATTTGAAATTAAAGTAAGCCAGTATATTTATACAGTTGTGTTAGGAGCTATGTAAAGCTTTGGCTTAAATAGTATAACAGGAAGAACGCAGGTACCTTGATAATGGAGTCATATATGTGAAATATTATTTAACCGCATATAGCGTGCAGATTAACGTAGAATCCAGTGATTTACGTAAGATAAGCACGGGAAAGACTAGTATAGCTTGCGCGTGAGGTGAAAATTGGCTTAATCTTCGAGAAGTATCGCCCTTGTGCATACTGTATGTGTTACGCAGCGATTTGGATAGATTCTGTCTATTGCCAACGCTTGCATTGAATTATAGCCACTATGGACGCCCAGCGAGGCGCGGTGTGCATTTTTACTTATGGTCTGCCCGAGAGGTAGAATCATATTCGTCGACGAGGAACGTGGTTTCCCAAATATATGTAAATGACAGCTGCTGATGATAACCATGGGGTTTCATTATGATGCGCGTCTTTAAAGCCACAAGTAATCACCTTAGAACGGCAATGCTATCATTAGAATTCCACCCCTGCCATGAATGTTTAATAGGAGCCATTTGAGCCCAAATACACTGTAAAGTTAGGTGTTAATTAATTAAATGACTCAATTACTTAGGATTATGCCTAGCGGATCTTTATTGTTATATAATTGTAAACAAGAGTGGCCTTGACGGTAGAGAGAGACAGGAAATGTAGACCATTTCCGTGGCAGCCATCTTGGAGAGCTGTCTGGAACTAATTTTATGACCTGCTGAGGGGAGGGAGGTCGCTCGACCGATCCCTTGTCAATTACAGTCACAATAGGACACTGAGAGATCTCGGTATTCAATAATGCAATTAAAATATGAGTATTTTAGTGATGCAAATGGAATTAATTGGTGTATGGCAACTCACATATGTGGTTGAACCATAGAAATCAGATGATATTTGGCGAAGTTATCCTCTGAGGGGGAAAGCTGAACCAAAATAATGTAGGCATCTTCTTTAAAGTGCATTTTGCCAGTTTATGCTAATTTAGGAAAAACGGGTATGTGTTTTTCCCAGAACATGACACAGTTGTATCTATAAAAAGTCCGACAAGACCCAGATAATCGTTATATGGTGAAACTATAAATATTCTATCCATGTTTATGTTTATTTTATGATTAAGAAGCATGACTCATTTTCCTAGAGCGTTCATAGGGATGGAAAGAAGGAAGATGATTCGCACGACACAACAAAATATTTGCTAATAAATGTAGGAAACATTGAAGTAATGATAATTAAAGTAAATGCTGTAAGAGACGGAATAATGTCTTAGTAATATCATGTTTATGTGACATGTGGTTTTTGTGTTAAGATACTTCCATTAAATAAAATTGTGTCACATGACGAACACTATGAAAACCTTGTAATCTGAACTATTATTGACAGGATATTAGAAGTAGGTTTGAGTGCATTGTAGCGCTATTTTTAAGGAGAAAGCTCACAGAATAACCCTATTTAGTTGTGGGAATTAATTGTAATTTGTCCTTTGTTTTGTATTTGTTGTACAGCCATGATTTTAGACCAGTAAATATTATTCATAGGAATGTTGTGTATTTCCTGTAGAGTAGTTACCTGGTAGACTCAAATCCTGAACATGTGGTCGTATTGTGGGCAGGAACGTCCCATACCTCGAAAGACCGTGAGCTAGTTGGGATACGAACACATGGTCCACATGGTGACAATCGGGTACAATATATGGAAGAATTGTTTATAATAATCATTAGCATGATTAATGTTGTTAAGCAAAACACTGATATATGGCAGAATTATTTATAATAATTATTAGCATGGCTAAATGTTGTTAAGCATGTAACAAATGCTTTGTAAATATTGCACTGTTATGTGGAAGAATTGTTTATAATAATTATCAGCATGGCTAAATGTTGTTAAGCATATAACAAATGCTTTGTAAATATTGCACTGTTATGAGGCAGAATTGTTTATAATAATTATCAGCATGGCTAAATGTTGTTAAGCATATAACAAATGCTTTGTAAATATTGCACTGTTATGTTGCAGAATTGTTTCTAACAATTATCAGCATGGCTAATGTTGTTAAACATATAACAAATGCTTTGTAAATAGTGCACTGATATGTTGCAGAATTGTTTATAATAATTATCAGCATGATTAATGTTGTTAAGCATATAACAAATGCTTTGTAAATATTGCACTGATATGTGGAAGAATTGTTTATAATAATTATCAGCATGGCTAATGTTGTTAAACATATAACAAATGCTTTGTAAATAGTGCACTGTTATGTTGCAGAATTGTTTCTAACAATCATCAGCATGACTAATGTTGTTAAGCATATAACAAATGCTTTGTAAATAATGCACTGATATGTCGCAGAATTGTTTATAATAATTATCAGCATGATTAATGTTGTTAAGCATATAACAATTGCTTTGTAAATATTGCACTGATATGTGGAAGAATTGTTTATAATAATTATCAGCATGGCTAAATGTTGTTAAGCATGTAACAAATGCTTTGAAAATATTGCACTGATATGTGGCAGAATTGTTTATAATAATTATCATAATGCTGGTCATAGATTTCATTACAAATACCTAAATGGATTTTTATATAATGGGACAGCTTTTATGTTAGGCAGCATGACGTCCAATGCGACATATATTCGATGCCATAAGAAAGCGCTTACATGGGGAAAACTACAACGCATCGTACGTGCATAATTAACAATACACTTTGTGGCAATCATATGCTCACAAATAAAAATGCAAATGACATCTAATATATATATCTCATGGCAACTACGGCTCACGAAAAATATTAACAATTACAATTATGGCAACTACGGCTCATAAATATAACAATAGCCCCTCATCTGTCGAGGTAATCTTGGCTCACCAAATGTAAACAACAACACTGATATATCGTGGCACTACGGCACACCAAATGTAAACAACAACATTGAGATGCATCACGCTACACATGTCGCTTCAGGCAGAACATGCTTGCTCCTGAAGTGCTACTTTCCCCATACGTCATGCTCACCTTATCATTTAGAAAAACAATTCATATACTGCCATCGTGTAAATATTATGACGAATGGTTTCAATGGATTATACGTAAGATGGTGTCGTCTTATGCCTGCCATAAAATAAACATTAACTTGAACGGATATCTAGGAACAACTGTCTCTTTTAACATCGTGCCGAAATTTGGAGCCGCTGAATGTAAATAAATGATAACCTGCGAAAACCAGTTAACCAGGAAAGAGTGACGAACTTAACTAACAATTCGATAACCACAAACAACCATATGAAGAATTGGCTGACAATACCTTACTCGAAGACCACCATAGGGTACATTCTGATGTGGGTCCATGGCCATGGGGCGCCCTTCGGCGTCGGCTGGAAACATCCCGACGCGCGCAACCGGCAGATCTTCTCCCCATTCTCTCAGTCACCAGCGTACCTGCCGTCGAAATCCCATGGAGTCGTTTAGCACGCCATGTTGAGAAGATCAAAATCCAAGTAGGAAGAGCGTCTCTCTATTCCCGTCGACGTCGTGACGCACACCAGCGAAAGATTTTCTCCGCACATGCTTTACGCTGAATATTCCAGATGTGATCCAACCAGTATTAACGGGTTCGTCCACATTTGACGTCACGTCTCGACAGTGATTTTCTGATAGGCACTGTTCCGAATGAGCCCCGATTTAATTCTTCGATAAAATGGGATATCACAACTAACGTTCTCACAGATTACATATAATCGCACATATTTGTACACGGCACATTCTACTGCCAGCTTAACCGGTTAATATCGGTATGATAGTTCCCGTAATTTGAGTATATGAACAATCCGCGACACTTCACAGGGCCACCTAACCATTCAATAGTTTCAACCATGTAATAGTCCCAATTATAATTTCGTAGATTTGTGCGTACTCGCTATAACAGTTCGCAACTTTCACACGACCATTCAACCATTTAACAGTCCCAATTATAATTTCATAGATCTGCGTGTACTCGTAATAACAGTTTGCACAACTCACATGAATAGTTTCTTGCAATAACCACACTACAAAAATGAATCGACACGCCTGGCCCTCATAGTAATATGCACTGGAGTGGAGTCCACATACTGACCCTAGAAAACTGTACGACCGGCTATTCAGAGCAGCACCTACTGACACGCTCGCTTGACACAACTGATAACACACACTCGCTGCATCTTAACCTTCAATGTCTACCGGGTCGACCCACCCCAGTCAAGTTCTCAAGTCAAACATTTGAATCCACACCTGACTCACTTCCGCGTTCAGAGCGCGTTCAAAAATCTTCTTCCGCTTCCGCTTCTGGAATATTCCGTCTTGTGTCATAAGGCAGACTTTCATGAAAGAGTAAAGGCCGAAATAAACATAAATAGCTTCAAAATAACATAGTGAAACCCGGTTTCTCCAAATGAGGTGACGTACTCAGACATGCTCTTATTATCCAATCGTCCATGACGTAACGGGGACAGTAGTTAGTTTAATTTATAGTTTCCCATACATTATCATATTTCAGTATCATCCAAACCACTAGGGGCTGATAAGATAGATGTTTGTTTACTAGATGTGAAATGCTATACAGGGTAAGTTTTCCAGGCAACCTGGAATATTTGATTCCCCAGTCAGAAAGCGAAAGATGTGAAGATCGTGTTATAAAAGTAGCGGTAGAGCACAAATTATGGTTTATTTACTTTATTTGAAACATGTTTAGCAGACTGATCGTACGCCATATTACTGTACTTTATTTCCACTATGTTCTGCAGCATAGCCTAATAAAACAAAGAAATGATCTCTAGGTTGAATATGTGTACTGCACCCGAATCCCGTATAGCCATAGACTATATCCGCAAAGGTAGAAAAGGATTGTAGGGAGGTCGATACCCGGCCAGGTAGATCAACGCTACCCCACTAGGATAATGACTAGGGAACCCTCGATGCATACCGGTCATGCAATAACACTACCGATTAGTCACACATTTACATCGAAATAAACTATCCTAAACACAAAATGGTAGGTCGAGAATCTCGGCTCTCGGGTGTGTGAACGGTGAACGTTGAGACTAACTTGAACTCTAGTAACTAATTCGCAGTATTATCGCATGTCGATCGCAAGAATGAAATGATGATGAGATTTATAAAAAAAACAAACAGGCAAACAAAAACTAGTGCCTGGGATTTATTTCCAAAACAAATACACATAATAAAATAAAATAATCCCCATGAATAGATAAACATGTTAACTTTAACTAATACACACGTCAAATGAATCTACTATTTGTAGAATAAGTGTATCTAAATATTCTTGTTACAGTAATGTAACGATATTAAGTTTCATAAAATGTTTACATAACTTTACAGTCACCCTGTGGCTGTGTCATTAAAAATGGTCTGATAAAATCAGCTGTTCACTCATGAAAAATGAAGTTAACAATTCAAAACCGTACATTATACACGATGTGCGTAGAATATAACTATCTACTCAAATAAAATTGTTATTAATAATATATGGTTTAAATATTTACATTATTTACAAATCTCGTGCTTCACATGGTTCAAAAATTACCATTAACACTGTCAGTCGCGCTCTGACAGCTTCATAGTGTCTCTGTTACATAAATTACAGTTCTCCTACAATGCTTCTTCCAACGATAAAATTCTCAGGTACTTCCAGTGGTGTGTCATAATAAATAAGCCTGAGTATCAAACAATTAAGTTAAATACAGCTTGGAATGTAGTGTCAATAAATAAAACAATAGGATAAAGATCGATGCGAAACTACTACAAGACTTTATACATTACGTGGACCATTTACAAATACCCTCAAACATAAACAATTCAAACAATAACCTCTGTGTTAGCGCTTTTTTACTTATCCTGTAACAATTCGTTGCTCCACATAGCAATATATTCCTTCCTTCCGCAATACAGTGAACAATACTTATCAAAGGCGTCTTACTACGCTCTAAACATGTCATACTTTCTTCCTTTCCTCTTTATAAACAATCTTCACAACTCCGCACGGCATTACTTCCTTTAAAAACCCATCTTGCTATACACTTATAGAAGAATTAGTGATTTTACTAGATAAATACACTAGAGAATGTTACCGTTCAGAATGCACTCCTAACACTCAACTCCTGTCTAAATTATTAAACCTCGTGCTTCAAATTACAACAATTACATGTTCGTTCACATTAATACAATTCGCAAAGTACTTCTTATTCCTTTCATTAGCGCTCTTCGTTCTCTATGATCCATAATCAACTTGTTCTTTCACGTTACCAAACGTTAACAATGTTACTTAGTAGTTCGCTCGTCTTTTAGTTATTAATAAAAATAAATTCATATCCTCCCGCTTCTGGTGTATATTTAAATATATGAACAATTCATATTTAGTTTGTTTTACCATACAAGACCGCAGGTAGATTATCTCCTGGTCTAATCATCTCAGTTAAACAATGTTTATACTTTAATTGTTGATAAATATAGGCATCATTTGACCTCAATTGTCAATACCATGATCCTAATTTATAGTGTATATTCGTAATATAATAGTCCATGACTATTTAGTTGTCTAATAAGTTGTATTCCGCTATAGGAATTTTATAACACTCCAAGTGTTATAAATAATTATGTCAGAGGTATGTTAACATCGTAATGTTTGTTACATAAAATTATAGCATCTCACAATTATGCTTTATTTGATAATTATGCATTATAGACATATAAATGGATACTTTCGCTGTTACGCATAGAAAGTGTTAATAGCAATTATAATGTTTAAATGTTCTTATAATTTGTCAATATCTACGCTCTTCTCCAAAATACAATGTAATCGAATAATCTAATAATCTAAACATTCTCAAGTTATCTTGGCATTATCGAATTATCTTAGTTTTATCGACTTATCTAAGCATTATCGAAGCATTCCTTTATAAGACGAGTATCGTTCAAAAGTGTGATTCAAATAGCGTTTCCTTCAGAATAAAATACAAGAAACGCAAATCTAAGTTAAAATGAATTAAATAACGTCTCATACGACACATGATGACGTATCAAAAATTACAATGAAACTCTAAAATTTAAGCTATTAAAAGACAAAGAATTAAGATAAGAATAACTACAAATGATGTTGGTCACTCCAAAAATGGACCTCTACTACTACAGCAAAACTACAGACATGAAACAAACGGTTGTTCTACCTTGAGACGTCTTCTACAGCCAGGGAATACCTCTGTCAGCTGTCCTAGATGTTACGTCGAAGCTGTCATCGTTCGTCTCCCAGCGAAACCAGTTACTGCCAAGCTCGTGGATCAGCTGCGGTGGACCCCTACTCACTTGGCCTGCTACCTGTTCTGGATCACGGCTCGAGCTGCTAACGGCAGCTGCGTCATTTTCTCGGCCAGCGGCCTGGAAACTGCGATTCCCAGTTTGATCGGCTGCAAATGGTCTTCTTCTTCTTATCTCTGTCCTGCAGAGTGGTCCCGCCATTGTAGATCCGCAAGTCCTGGGTTGACATCTCGTCCTGGTGAAGATGGACATCTTGCTTGTGGTGTAGAAATTCATATTTGAATGCTGCAAGTTAGTGTGCAGTTGTAGCTGTGTCGATCCTTGAATTTCCGAGTCACTCTGACCTCCCCATCCTTGGTATAGATTAACCTCCTTTCATTTTACTTAGTTCTCCATAATCTCTTCTTCAATAGACGTATAATAAGCTTCTCCTCCCCGACTTATGATTTCTGCCATCATATAGACTGTGATGTAGCTTGTGATGAAATACTGCTGTATATTTGTATTTGGAATAGTTGCAGCAATATCGTTGCTTTCTGTAGATAATGCTCTTAATTATTTCTTCTGTGTGAAGTGCTGCTTATTGGTGAAGTCTCGTTCTAAAATTGTAATGCTATTATACTCGCTGTTCTCTCCAATAATGTAAATGCGTTTCGCCGGCTTCTCTACACATCTTCCTCGGCGATGCCTTGGTTGTTTGATGGTGCAACGGTGCTTATCGTTCGGGCTTATGCTGTGTTCAAAACTGCTCCTTTGCTGAGTGCGTGCGTGAAACGTGTCTGCTCGTGGCCAGTCGCTATGAGAGAGTGTTTAGCTACGCTTCTCCTTCGCGGCGCTTGTCAGTCCTGGCTTCGCTTCGCTAGCCTCCAACACATGTATAGTAATAGAAATATACTCATATTCGCTCTATTATTCAATAATTTATATTTCTTTTCAACCAAATAAATTTCATATTGCATTCTACACTTGTAGATGTGCTTATTTCTCTTAATATCTGCCAAATTTATATTAAAGCGATTCCCACAAAAATTATGTGCTATTAATTGATTGGCTGTTGAAATATTCTGAAAGAGGCTCCTGGGTCTAGCCTCTTCTCCACGGGTCGTGTGCATTGCTTTGTTATGATAGCCTTGCTAACCAAACTGGTTTTCTCGTGCCAAACATGAAGCTTTGTACAAAATCCAGCTTCGAATGATCGAGCTCTTCCTTAGTTAAAATCGCATTCACCAGAATATTTCCAAATAATAAATTCCTCAAAACGCTTCAAATTTCTCCGAAATACTTTCATTATGCAGCATTTGCATCCCATAATACATATATATTCATTAAATTATTTTAATTTCAAATTTCCAATTTTTCCTTCCAATGGTGCACAAGTCGTTCGAACCTCGGCTCAGTCAAAGGTCCTAAGCTGGGCTGAATTCGAGTTCAGTACATTGAGAGGTTCTCCCACAATCCATGTTACGGCTGTCACGTGGGTGACCTTGCAGCGAATTCAATCTGACAATAGTGCTAAAAGTTTCATGTGCATGAGGGGATGGTACGGCCATGTGGTTTGAAAAGTTCCTTTCCTCTTCGAGACACCAACCTTCAGTTATAACCTGTCGCCGTTACTCTCAACTGGATAACAGCTGACTACGTTGTTCAGTTTTGTTGATATTTACACATAATTTGTCACGTCTCGTCTTCTTGAGATAACCAAAAC
Source organism: Meconema thalassinum (assembly GCA_946902985.2). Lineage (NCBI taxonomy): Eukaryota > Metazoa > Arthropoda > Insecta > Orthoptera > Tettigoniidae > Meconema > Meconema thalassinum. Next base: position 1,721,022,319 of record OX336388.2, on the reverse strand, counting down.
ATGAGGAAACTGCAAGTGGCATTTCCTGGTTCCCGGTTGTCAGTGGACTAATGGAAGTATCTTAAGTTCCTAGATCTAGCGATAAAATTACTAAATTGGTAACACTGCGCTGTTTGCTGTGTAACTAGGAGGTCAATAATCCTCCCGATCATCCCTCCGAAACAAGCATGCGGATGAAGCAGGCACATGCTCGCCACGCTCAGTTGATTTCTCCGACCTGAAGGTGCCCTGCAATAAGGAAGAGTTGTCTCTACATTGTTCTGTTGTGACCTCGTGGATTATATTATCGGAGATCGATACTGGTTTCGTTTTCGACACCCCACCCTCAAATTTACCGTCAAGGTCTTCATAAAGTGAACGACCTTTTATATAGACTCTTGCTGAGAATTAAAATGACGATCGCCAATGAGGATCAAACATTATTGGAAATACAGCAATATTTCACGTCTAATCTCTTTCACAAGAGATTTAGCCAATGACGGCTGACCCACCAATATAAAACAAAGTAAATGTTGGAGTCGGGAGTAACTCGATAATATAATGGATTTTAAGACGAACATTTGACTTTAAATAACGTGCAATAATGGCATTACTAACTAAATTAAACTTCTGTATCGTGCTGGACCCATTTTTCAGTGTTCCCTTAGTAAATTAAATTTAAATGCTTTTCAGTCGGTCAACACGCTTCTACCCAAAATACATGAGATTAATTAATTAGTACACTTCGAGTGGTGTTCTAACTTGGATATGGATTGTTAAATGATTTCCTGTTCCGTCTTTATTACCCTAAAAAGGTAGCAATCGTCTCCACGACGAAATCGGAACACACTCCTGCCTTCCCCTCTTCCCCCTTTTGGCCAATCCCCACCAGTATTTGGCAATCCTAAAATACAAAGAAAATTAGTCAAAATACAAATAAATAAAAAATTAGTCAAATTCCACAAATCCCCACAACACCATCAAAATGAGTCAAAATTTGTCAAATAAGGTAAAAAAAAGTAGAAAACAAAAATATCCTTAAAATCTATAAAACAGAAAACAACAAAATTAGTCAAAATACAAAAACACAATCGAAATAGTCAAAAACACTCAAAAAGTCAACAAAAAATATTCAAAATCCAAAAAGAAAACAACCAAAATTTGTCAAAATTAGTGAAAAACATCTCAAAAGTTTTTAATAAATAAATAAATAAATAAATAAATATTAAATAGTCAAAATAAAAAAATAAAAAAGGGAAAATTTAACAAAATTATTCAAAAACAGTCTCCTTTCTGCTAGCCTAGAGAGTGAAATAAAAGTTGACATAAGTGGTATTTATTATCAGCTTCTAGAATCGTAGTCGTCACCGATGCGAAACGCTACCGATAACAACGTTAAAATTAGCGCTATCGTTCCAGGGTTAACGCTGTAAATAGAGGCTTGATGTTAAATTGAGTTTTCTTTTTACCGCCATCACATAAAGCGACGTTCCAAGAGTATCCTCTGTCAATTAAAGTCTAATCGGAAGGGTTAATACTACCAGAGTTCCCTACCGTAAGTTCCGACGCAACGTTAAACATTCTCAGTAGTATCACTATCGAACTTCTTCAAACACATACAATGGGACGCCAGATTACTGTTTAGAAATTTGGTTGGCCCATGAAATTGCAGCATACCACGGGAGAAAAATATTTCCGCACCAAAATATACAAATGACACAGTGCTATTATAATACCAAATGAAATGAAATGAAAATCCACAGCCTGCTTCCAGTCTCCGACCGGGTCAGGAATGGAATGAATGAAGCCCCTATCTAGCGGCGAGGATATGAACTGTGCCGGCTGCCGAGGCCTGACGCACTCCTCTGGGGCAATGATTAAATGAATGACAGATGAAATAAATTGATAGTGGAGAGTGTTGCTGGAATGAATTTTTGACAGGGAAAACCGGAGTACCCGGAGAAAAACCTGTCTGCCTCCGTTCTGTCCAGCACAGATCTCACATGGAGTGACCGGGATTTGAACCACGGACTCAGCGGTGAGAGGCCGGCGTGCTGCCGCCTGTGCCACGGAGGATCTATAATACCAAATATGCCTTCAAAAATGTATCCTCTGGCTTCCTCATAGTGAATCCCTGAGGGAGTCATGCTCTCTGCTTGAGAGACACAGGTTTACAAGTACGGCCACGACTGAATTCCTGTCTCCATTAGTCCTGGTTAGTTAAAGACTGCGGTTGACTTGAGAGTTCTACGACCCGTGAGGATTTGTCACGTACAGCCTGGGGGAGTCTTCGCTATTGTGTACAAAAACTTATGAAAACTACAAAATGTCATACTGAAAACTTTGTAAACTAAACATTGAATTGTAATTTGTCGCCAATAAGATAAAACTGTACGATTCCTTTGTATATGAGTCCTTGACTCGTTAAGGGATTAATAAAATGCATTATTATTATTATTATTATTATTATTATTATTATTATTATTATTATTATTATTATTATATTAGAAAATAAGTACACGATCCTAGTCTAAGTAATCTATATTTGTAATTGGGAGCTCTTTATTTCTTTCTTTCGTTATTTATTTATATTTATATTAGTATAATAAAGCTGAAGAGTTTGTTTGATTGTTTGTTTGTTTAAACTCGCTAATCTCTGGAACTACCAGCAGGATTCGAAACATTCTTTTTGTATATGATAGAGGAGTAGTCAGGCTATGTAGCAATAGGCTACACCTCTCAGGTAACCTTAAAGATTGATTTTTGTACAGTAAGTCGGAAGAAAAAGCGCTCCCGAACAGCTTCAATAATACCTAGTCTATTGTTGCCTGGCAATGCGGGCTGCATCACGTCGCCCCTACCAGTGTTCTGGTTCAGAATTGCGAGCTGCCTATAAATTGCAGTCACGGGGAGTAATTAATACAAAAATATTTCTTAGGCCCCTTAAAACAGTTATCATCATGACAACAGTATGCCTCTGTATAAGGGCGATGGTGTTGGTGCAGTATACTGAGGTTATCAGCTGCAATAAGCGTTGGTGCTTTCCGATCCTTATCCTTGAGCGCTCCAGTTCTGTGGTAGTATTCATTATCATCCATAAAACAAATAAATCCACCGGGCACTACTGCTAGTTTCGATATAAATCGCTATTAATTATTATCTTAACCTACTTTCTTGAAAGGAAATATTCTGTGTCCTTCTTTTCCTTCTTATTTTTCCCGCTTCATAGTTTCAGTTTGTCCACCTCGTTGCGTAGTGGCTAGCATTCATAGCTGTCCCCGTGGAGGCCAGGGTTCCATTCCTGGCTCTGCCAAGATATTTAATTTTGGTTTGAGGGCTGGAACGGGGTACACTTAGCTTCGTGAGGCAAAAAAGAGAAGAGGTGGGTTCGATTCCTACCTCAGCCATCCTGAAAGTGGTTTTCCGTGGTTTCTACCTTCTACTTCATGCAAAAGCTAGGATTGTACCTAATTTAAGTCCATGGCCGCTTCCTACCCAAATCCTACTTCAATTACAAATACACACACTAGTACAGACATCACAATGACACAGGTTATCAGACAAATTCTACACACACCTGAAGTACACGGGCAACATGACCATGATGTCGCAAGACCCATACAGAATCAACAACAACAACAACAATTTTCATTTTAGCAAGAGTGATGAACTGATGAACAATGCAACTTGAGAATTTCAAATTCGCTATTTTAACAGTGAATGACGTTAAACACAATCCACATTTCAGAAATTGGCACAAGCGTTTCCTCCATATCTTTCGTTTTACTGTTTTATATAATACTAGCAGACCCGTGCGAGAATTCGCGCATAATGGGTCGTGTGCGCCCCATGTCTAAAGACTACCCGCCCGGCCCTAGTGCTATGCGGGCTATACGCGGCACAGTTCTTGTTTATTTGTTTATACACACTTTATAAACAAATAAATATATTTCCGTTGACTTTTCAAGAAATGTAAGATTTTTCCTGTACTATTGAGACGATTTGGAAAATTTTGGTACAAACCTCACCTTCCAACTCCTTCTGGTTTAGGAGCTTGAGTTTTGTGAAACGTACACCTTAGCGTAGTCTATTATTATTATTTTGTCACAATACACTATCCGGACAGTGAATGATCGCTTGACGATCGAAACTTGTCATCTAAGTGTATTAATTGATCTCATGTATTTTTTCAGGTTTAGGAAATATTACCCACTAGCAGCCCAGCTTCGCCCGGTATCTTAAACGGTTTACCCAGCGTAATCTTAAAAGGCGTATTTTTTGGATTTCAATGAACTACGACCTATGTCCGATTTATAGGAATGGGTCTCCCTGGAAATTTCACTCAAAACTTGTGTCTTGTTCTAGCGCACGATTTCCTGTTCTTTCTGTACGTATTGTGCAGATATACACGTTCACGTAACGAATATTTCACATAAGGCATTACAGCACTATACACAATCACAATAAAACAACTGGCTAAGATATTAAAACGAACAGGTTCAGTAAACAATAAAAATAGACGTAAAGGTCGTTATTTCCATACTGAAGCTAAATTAACCGGAGTAATCGGAAACTTCATAAGGAGATGTCGATTATATTTGGCAGCGGATGGGGAACATTTTCAGCATCTACTGTAAACATGGTGAGTAAAAATGCATGATTCTGCTTTTATGTACCGTACTCTGCCATACATATGCGCGCGCGGCTGCCGGCAATTGAGCAATCACTGGTGGAGCTAATGAGTGAGAATGTCCTTGCCAAGCAAAATAGAATACCTTGTATATAGATATGTTTAACGGTTTATCCAGCGTAAGGTTAAAAGGCGCACGGATGGTAGGTTTCTTTCGACTCGATTTACTGAAATCGTTACTGCTCGGCTCCCTTTGGTCATAGATAAATTATTTTCTACAGAAACTTTCCTCGATCCTTTACAGAATGATGAAAACTTCATCCAAATCCAGCCAGTGGTTCTTGAGATTACCGGGAACATCCAAGAATCGGGGACTTTGTCTTATACTAAGTAGGGATAAATAGAGTTTACAATTTGGGTACAATCGTGTTGACCTATTAAAAAGCATTTACATTTTAAAAATATTTTTATACAATTTAAGTGCATGCCAGTTGTATAAATAGCAAAAAAACAAGATGTTCAGTAAAGAACATATAGCCTACTTTCTCCTAAATGAATGGGTATTGTTATAACTCTTTGTCCTTTTCAAGGAGTATGAATGAATGTTGGTTGTAGTAGCTTGTTGAAATACAACGTGCTATAGGGATATTAAACATGAATATGAGGTGCCCTTTGCTAGTGCTACCTCTGTACCAAATTTCGTTCATTCGGTTCCACCGTGTTCGAATTAATAGGGGGAATCAATTTTGACACAAAGATGGCCGCCATCCGCAAACTATTAGGCTAATGACCTATTTGGTTGGTCAAAGGATGCTCCCTCCATAAAGGTATGTTGTTGCAAAGTTTGGTAGAGATCGGATGGTTATGTTAGTCGTAATTTAACTTAAGCTTTGAAAATTTGTGTGGCCGCCATTGCGTTTCTGTCAAGATTGCAGCGATAGAAAACATGACACTGAGGTGCCTTTTGTTAGTACTACCTCTGTACCAAATTTCGTTCCATTCGGTTCCACCGTGTTCGAATTAATAGGGGGAATCAATTTTGACATAAAGATGGCCGCCGTCCGCAAACTATTACGCTGATAACCTATTAGTTTGGTCAAAGGATGCTCCCCCCCCCTAAAGGTATGTTGTTGCAAAATTTGGTAGAGATTGGATGATTAGGTTAGTCGTAATTTGATTTAAGCTTTGAACATTTGTGTGGCCGCCATTACGTTTCCGTCAAGATTGCAGCGATAGAAAACATGACACTGAGGTGCCTTTTGTTAGTACTACCTCTGTACCAAATTTCGTTCCATTCGGTTCCACCGTGTTCGAATTAATAGGGGGAATCTATTTTGACATAAAGATGGCCGCCATCCGCAAACTATTAGGCTAATAACCTATTAGATTGGTCAAAGGATGCTCCCTCCATAAAGGTATGTTGTTGCAAAGTTTGGTAGAGATCGGATGGTCATGTTAGTCGTAATTTAACTTAAGCTTTGAACATTTGTGGGGCCGCCATTACGTTTCTGTCAATATGGCGGCGGTATAAAATGTGACACTGAGGTGCCTTTTGTTAGTACTACCTCTGTACCAAATTTCGTTCCATTCGGTTTCACCGTGTTTGAATTAATAGGGGGAATTGATTTTCACACAAAGATGGCCGCCATCCGCAAACTATTAGGCTAATGACCCATTCATTTGGTCAAAGGATGCTTCCTCCTTTATGGTATGTTGATGCAAAATTTGGTAGAGATTGGATGATTAGGTTAATCGTAATTTGATTTAAGCTTTGAACATTTGTGTGGCCGCCATTACGTTTCCGTCAAGATGGCGGCGATATAAAACTTGACACTGAGGTGCCTTTTGTTAGTACTACCTCAGTTCCAAATTTCGTTCCATTCGGTTGCACCGTGTTCGAATTAATAGGGGGAATCGATTTTCACACAAAGATGGCCGCCATCCGCAAACTATTACGCTGATGAGCTATTAGTTTGGTCAAAGGATGCTCCCCCATAAAGGTATGTTGTTGCAAAATTTGGTAGAGATCGGATGATTAGGTTAGTCGTAATTTGATTTAAGCTTTGAACATTTGTGTGGCCGCCATTACGTTTCCGTCAAGATGGCGGCGATATAAAACATGACACTGAGGTGTCTTTTGTTAGTACTACCTCTGTACCAAATTTCGTTCCATTCGTTTGCACCGTGTTCGAATGAATAGGGGTAATCGATTTTGACACAAAGATGGCCGCCATCCGCAAACTATTACGCTGATGACCTATTGGTTTGGTCAAAGGATGCTCCCCCCATAAAGGTATTTTGTTGCAAAATTTGGTAGAGATCGGATGATTAGGCTAGTCGTAATTTGATTTCAGCTTTGAACATTTGTTTGGCCGCCATTACGTTTCCGTCAAGATGGCGGCGATATAAAACATGACCTTGAGGTGTCCTTTGCTAGTGCTACCTTTGTACCAAATTTTGTTCAATTCGCATTCACCGTGTTCGAATTGATAGGGGGGGACAGACATTCAGAGTACACACACTCACACACACACAGACTCACACACACATACACACACACACACACACACACACACACAGAGACTCACACACACACATACACACACACAGACAGACACACTTTTTTCGCCCTGTGTTGATCTCATAAGTCTACTTTCATTTTTTGCAAAAATCGAAAGTAGGCTAAAAAGTGATAGCCACACGTGTGAGACCACTGACTAAGCCTAGAGTCTCCAAGAGTTGTCTTCCATCCACAGCAAGTGCATGGTGTTTAAAATACAGTAGTTGCGCAGGTTTGCTTAGTGATTTCAAGTTATTGCGGGAGAAAAAAAGTGGTCGCACGAGTACAGTAGTTGCAACGGTACATAAAGTTTACAGGGCAATTATTGGTTTAATCGAGCGATTCTTTTCAGAGCATAGGTGGCATTACAAGTTGTGTGAAGTATAAGGTGCGTTTAAAAAGTAACGAGCCGGAGGCTGGAATGCGCAAACCGGTGACGACATCGGCTAATCGTGGCGTGTGTAACGAGGTGTGGTTCCGACCAGAGCGTGGAAGGTCACAGCCCGTCGCTAGAGGGCACGCGTGCACGTCACATGACGATACAAAGCGAGCAGCAGCATGCATCAATCGTCCAACCAAGACCAAGACAGTAGGCCATTCGACATGCTTCCTGGTGTTGTTGAAGACTGTGGGGCACCCATTGGGTACACACTTTCCGCAAATGCAGTCGTTCCGTCATGATGGTGTGCACACTTGCGACGCTCAATCTGACCACGGCGGCTATGGCGTTCACTGTCACTCGGCGGTCCTGGGTAATGAGTGCATCAACCAGCTGGACGTTGTCATCGGTAATGCAGGGGGGTGCCCCAGACTGGGCATCATCGGTTAACGACACATGCCCTTCCCTGAAGCGCTTGTGCCACGCCTTGACCCTTGTAAGGGACATGCAGTGTTCGCCGTACACTTGTGACTTTCGGCGATGAATGTCCGTTCCCCCTGGTCCTTTCGCTGTCAGAAACCGAACAACACCTCTTTGCTCTTCGTTTGACGTCTCCATGTCACTGTTTTCAATGCGACTGCCACCGTTTGACAATTGATGCATGCTGCTGCTTGCTTTGTATCGTCACGTGACGTGCACGCGTGCCCTCTAGCGACGGGCTGTGACTTTCCACGCTCTGGTCGGAACCACACCTCGTTACACACGCCACGATTAGCCCATTTCATCACCGGTTTGTGCATTACAGCCTCCAGCTCGTTACTTTTTGAACGCACCTTATACTTTTGATTACTGCCGCTCGAGGAGAGCAAAGATGGGAGGTCATTACCACCAGGGAATGCAAGAGCAAGCAAGGGGTAAGATGTAAGACAAAGAAAGATGGTGGTGGTGATGATGTTTGCTTATTTATGGGGCGGAACATCAAAGCCTCCAGAAGGTAAAGTAGTCTTCCAATATACATGAAACAGAAACGTATGGAAGTAAAAACACTAAACCCTGAAAGTTATAAAGAAGGTCATGCCAACTTTACCAGTTGCAAGATTGTGGATAACTTACTCATCAAACACATACTATATGTTTTGATGAGGTGGAGGTTATAAAAGTTTGTACAAATATTGTGTATATATTTGTGCATACGTGTAATACATAAACCTCGTACCTTATCTAAGCCTAGAATCTGAGGATGATCGTTTGACGATTCGAACATGTCATCCAATGAACTGCAAGCATTTGCTGCAAACTGAACACTATTATTTTCCCCTCGTTGTGCCTACATATTAGTGTTCCAGTATCATTTGCAGGATATGCTTACATTAGCACCATACGGGATGCAAACAGAGAAATATCGACCTTCCTGATAACACGCGTTACTTTAGCTGACTTACTGGTATAGGTAGCTCTCCTACCTGAAACTTCTTTGGTGTTTTATTTTATGTTGGGCATTATTTTGGTCTCTTCGAATGAAATTTTGAGCCCTATTTTTAATGCTTACCTCTAGCATTCAAGGTTTTGTTCTTGGCTCCTTTTCAGGTCTCAGATAGTAAGGTCATGTCATCAGCAAAGCTAAACAATAGTGTAACTAATTGTATTGATCACACTGTATTCGTGGAATAATCTGGTTAGATGGCAGAGAGGGTCCAATGGCCTCTATTTTACCAGACAAAATAAACCTAATATACATTCAATCTAACATCTTTCAGGTTAACAAGATTTTCTGTAGATAGGGAAAATATACGAGCAGACGTCTGTCTAGAGGAGAAGATACTGCAGCAAAGATTGAAATGAGTGCATTGCAAACTTCTCACGTAAATATGACGAAGTAGTTCGTGCTCGGAGTGATCGTAAATATGCTTGAGACAGCACAATGAATCATGCTACACTTCCTTATTATAATATTGTACTGTAGTTGTTTCGCTCGCGAGATGCAGTGTTATTTAACGGATGTAACCGTAATCTGGCGCTGTGTTCAGCGGCCTGTGTGGGCAGATCCAAACCTCCACATCTATCGCGCTAGTAAAAATGTAAATACGGTATTACATTTATTCCGTATAGTGGTCTAAAAATTCAATAATGGCCCATTTCAGTTCCATATAGCTGAGACGAACATGCTGTGTGTTTTTTATTCTACTAAGAATGCCAGATCATAACATAAACTAAATCACTACAATGTATACCTAAGTAGTTTGTATGGTCCATTTCCTAGTGTAGCGGATAGCATTCTTGGCTGTCAATGCGGGGGTCTGGGTTTGATTCTCTGCTTTGACAAGAAATTTAATTCATGTCTGAGGGCTGAAACGGGGTACACTCTGCCTCTTGAAGCAAAACTGAGAAGAGATGGGTTCGATTTTTACCTCAACCATCTTGGAAGTGGTTTTCCGTGGTTTCCCCACTTCTATTCCAGGCAAATGCGGGGATGGTTCTTAACGTAAGGCTACGGCCGTCTCCTTCCTAATCCTCACTTGACATACAAATACACGCACTAATACAGCCGTCACAATAAGACAGGCTATCAGACAAATTCCACACACACCCAAGTACACGGGATACATATGTACTTGGTATGTCGCAAAGCTTCTAAATAAATCAACATCAACAAGTTAATAGTAGGACTTTCACAACTTTAAAAAAATTAGGATACAATACATACTTGACTTAAAATGGCTAATATCACTCAAATATTTCCCAATTCATAAAACAGTTTCATATAACTTAGTTTTTGAAAGTTGCTTTATTTTAAGCCTAAATTGTTAACATTTATTTTTACTCCAAAATATCACAAGAACAATCACCTAAACGGCCTCTAACTAAAGCCCTGCGTGGATGCGGATATTCGCAAATTTTTCCGCCAAGCGGATATACTTTGCATGGCTGTGCGGATAGAAGATAAGCTGCGGATAATGTTTGTAGTACATTTGCGGATATTTTTAGGATACAATCTGAACTTGTTGAACATCATTACTTGGACCCGGATGCTTATGACGTATCATATTTTTCCGTTATATTTTTTCATTACAATGATGTAAGATGATGGATGATTTACGCTAATCTTATTTAAATTATGCCATTAAGCGCAATTAACACTCCAAACTGGAAAGAGTTGCAATTCTGGCTGTATAACATTCATTGTAAACATAGCACATGACACACATAGCCTAGGGGAACGACTTTCTCCTCAAATGTCTAAATGTGTCGCGTTAATACTTTATCTAATTAAAACTATTTTGTAATGCCAATAGATTCGGATAACAAACGTGTGAATAAAAGTCGTGCTGATGCGGATAACAGTGGTCCAGATGTGGGGCGGATACAGACAACAGTCATGCGGATGCGGGGCGGATGCGGATAACAGCTGTGCGGATGTGGGGTGGATGCAGATAACAGCTGTGCGGATGCGGGGTGGATGCGGATAACAGCTGTGCGGATGTGGGGTGGATGCAGATAAGAGCTGTGCGGATGCAAGGTGGATGCGGATAACAGTCGTGCGGATGCGGGGTGGATGCAGATAAGAGCTGTGCGGATGTGGGGTGGATGCAGATAAGAGCTGTGCGGATGCAAGGTGGATGCGGATAACAGCTGTGCGGATGCGGGGTGGATGCGGATAACAGTCGTGCGGATGCGGGGTGGATGCGGATAACAGTCGTGCGGATGAGGGGTGGATGCGGATAACAGTCGTGCGGATGCGGGGTGGCTGCAGATAGGAGCTGTGCGGATGGAAGGTGGATGCGGATAACAGTCGTGCGGATGCGGGGTGGATGCAGATAGGAGCTGTGCGGATGGAAGGTGGATGCGGATAACAGCTGTGCGGATGTGGGGTGGATGCAGATAAGAGCTGTGCGGATGGAAGGTGGATGCGGATAACAGCTGTGCGGATGTGGGGTGGATGCAGATAAGAGCTGTGCGGATGCAAGGTGGATGCGGATAACAGCTGTGCGGATGCGCATAACAACTGTGCGGATGCGGGGCGATGCGGATAACAGTCGTGCGGATGAGGGGTGGATGCGGATAACAGTCGTGCGGATGCGGGGTGGATGCGGATAACAGTCGTGCGGATGAGGGGTGGATGCGGATAACAGTCGTGCGGATGCGGGGTGGATGCAGATAGGAGCTGTGCGGATGGAAGGTGGATGCGGATAACAGTCGTGCGGATGCGGGGTGGATGCAGATAGGAGCTGTGCGGATGGAAGGTGGATGCGGATAACAGCTGTGCGGATGTGGGGTGGATGCAGATAAGAGCTGTGCGGATGCAAGGTGGATGCGGATAACAGCTGTGCGGATGTGGGGTGGATGCAGATAAGAGCTGTGCGGATGCAAGGTGGATGCGGATAACAGCTGTGCGGATGCGCATAACAACTGTGCGGATGCGGGCGATGCGGATAACAGTCGTGCGGATGAGGGGTGGATGCGGATAACAGTCGTGCGGATGCGGGGTGGATGCGGATAACAGTCGTGCGGATGAGGGGTGGATGCGGATAACAGTCGTGCGGATGCGGGGTGGATGCAGATAGGAGCTGTGCGGATGGAAGGTGGATGCGGATAACAGCTGTGCGGATGTGGGGTGGATGCAGATAAGAGCTGTGCGGATGCAAGGTGGATGCGGATAACAGCTGTGCGGATGTGGGGTGGATGCAGATAAGAGCTGTGCGGATGCAAGGTGGATGCGGATAACAGCTGTGCGGATGTGGGGTGGATGCAGATAAGAGCTGTGCGGATGCAAGGTGGATGCGGATAACAGCTGTGCGGATGCGGGGCGATGCGGATAACAGTCGTGTGGATGAGGGGTGGATGCAGATAAGAGCTGTGCGGATGCAAGGTGGATGCGGATAACAGCTGTGCGGATGCGCATAACAACTGTGCGGATGCGGGCGATGCGGATAACAGTCGTGCGGATGAGGGGTGGATGCGGATAACAGTCGTGCGGATGCGGGGTGGATGCGGATAACAGTCGTGCGGATGCGGGGTGGATGCAGATAGGAGCTGTGCGGATGGAAGGTGGATGCGGATAACAGCTGTGCGGATGTGGGGTGGATGCAGATAAGAGCTGTGCGGATGCAAGGTGGATGCGGATAACAGCTGTGCGGATGTGGGGTGGATGCAGATAAGAGCTGTGCGGATGCAAGGTGGATGCGGATAACAGCTGTGCGGATGTGGGGTGGATGCAGATAAGAGCTGTGCGGATGCAAGGTGGATGCGGATAACAGCTGTGCGGATGCGGGGCGATGCGGATAACAGTCGTGCGGATGAGGGGTGGATGCGGATAACGTTTTGTTTATCCGCGCAGGGCTCTACCTATAACTCACTAATTTAAGCCATATTTTTGGAAACTCTTCCGTGGCCGGACCCTCCCTCCTCCCCCCCCCCCCCCCCCCCCCCAAACCCGACCCTCTGGTGTGTCAACCCCCTTACATACCCCTGACTCAGCCTCCTAAATAAATCAGGCATTTTGGGTCCAATCCTAATCTCAGCTAGTCATGAATGGTTTCCATTTTGACTTCAGAAAAATATCAAGAGGTTTTCTGACTTGGCCACAGCCGGGCACAGTAAAAAACAAGATGGTATTGATATTACGTACTGTGAAAGTTGGTGCAACATTGTCGCAGGAAGAAACAGAGACCGGCCAGTGGAAGGCAAGCGGAAACAATGTTTTTGTGACGGTAAGTAAGTTGGAATGCCTGGCCGCGTGGCTAGAAGTCCTGTTATCCGCCTCGGGCAGGCGGCCACGGCGTAGCAAGGGCATTGCCCTCGCCTCAGCCCGCTAGCGCTCTTCCTCAGACACTCCCGACCATCGCGTCGCATCGTTACACAACATTCTCTGCCGAGATTTCAGTGGCCTTTTAAGCGGGAATCGAGCAACTACAGGCATTGTCTCTGATATTGTACACAAGAAGTACGAAAGTTCAAGCAATGTTGCCATCTTTCAGTGTTCTTCTTCTTCTTCTTTTATTCATGTGGTCTCTGTAAACAGTTTCTATTAGCTTCGACCTCAAAGAACTTTTGCTACCATGTGTTTTCCATTCATTCCCAAGTGGTTATTTCTGTTCTCTTAAAAGAGTTGCAGGCCCTCCTTGGGTCTTCTCGGATATTTTCTCTCTCTTTGCCAGGTAAACCCAATGTAGAGATTCTGATTCTTCCCAACGCCTCACATTCGAAGAGTAGGCTATGTGTTCAGCTGATGTCTTTCAGTGTTACTGTTTAATTCGTGCTACATCTTGCTCCCTAAGGGATTGCAAGTTAACCACCTTGTGATGTAGTGGCTAGTATGCTTTACAGTTGCCCCGGATGTCCGGTTTCGATTTCCGACTATTCCAAAAAATGTAATTCTAGCCCGAGGACTGGAACGGGATACACTCAGCCTCGTGAGGTAAATCTGAGAGGAGGTGAGTTCGATTCCCACCTCAGCCACCTTGAAAATGATTTTCCGTGGTTTCCCTATTTCTACTTCAGGCAAATGCCGGGATGGTTCCTAACACTAGGCCATGGTTGCCTCTATCCCAATCCTCACTTGACTTAGAAATACACACACTAATACAGCCATCACAATAAGCCAGATTATCAGACAAATTCCACACACATCCAAGTACACGGGGATACATGACCATGATGTCCCAAAGTCCCAAAATGATTAAACAACAGCTTACAAATTGTGGGAGTTGATTCATAGTTTCACTGCTTCACTTACAGTGCCTTGTGTCAGGCACTTATCTTTCAAATGTTCAGTTCAACCTACCTTTTCAGTTTCCTTTCGTCTCTTCCGGAGCCGTCGTTGATAGAGTACGCGAGGTGTAGAGTGTCTCATTTCTCCATCTTACATAGACATTTTCTTTTTCTCCCTTGACATTCTCAACTTTAGAGAGTCGATAATCTTTCATAAGTACCGGTAATATTTGCATACTGTGGAGCTGATAACCTTCATGTTCTGCCTTTTATAACAATAATCAACACCACCTCTACCAAACTTTACCACTGCTGAAACCAGGCAGAGCAACGTGTCAAACTTCAATAAAATGTGCACCACGGCCGCGAGGGCAGCTGCAAGTCTGGAGGTTGCTGGTTTGAATCCCGATGTTGATAGCGGCTATCCTGAATGTGTTTATTATCGGGGTTTTCTTACTCCCTGCACACAAATGCCGGGATATTGCCTTACTTCAAGTCCTGGGGCGCTTACCCAATTCCTGTCCCTAATACTGTTACACCCACTACTACAGTACGGCCATCACAGGAATACAGGTTACCAGTCAAGTTCAACACACACCAACAACACGGGGCTGATGACCAAGATGTCCCACTGCCCTGAAATGAATTAACAACAACAAACAACACCCAGGCAAAACCTGCAACAGACATGGCAAAAACCTGAACAATTTATTGGAGTTTATGATTTCTATGGTTGAGGCTTCGCTGAGTGTCACTGCTCAAAGGCCAGTCCATAATTACACGCATGTATGATTGTGTGGCCATGACCGTCTATGGAGAGCGAGAAGGTTAAGGTTCCGCACTTTCTTTGACCTCCGCCGCTGAGATGAGAGTGAAGTAGACAGCATTCCTCCTGAGCTGGTCTTCATTCCCTCCCAGTTCCAATGTGTTGCTTCAAAGGTACAGAGCTTTACCGCCATCAGGAGTAGCGTATTGGATCTTCAACATCTTTACTTATAAAATAGACTTTAGTGCGTTAGCATAAAGGATTCGATTCCTACCGTCTTCATCTTCGAAATAAGAAATAGGCTATCAGCACTAGAATTCACTCTATTCGAACATTTTACATTCCATATTCCATTCCATGACTTCAAGCAAGACACCTCATTGCCAAACAAAGTCATAGCCTAGAGCTTTGGTCATTGACCGAATGAAGTTCCATTTCTTCAGCTCTTGAGAATCGTCAATGAGTTTCTTGTGGACGTAGGCCGTTCATACAGGGGATTCATGGTTCATATCACGACGGCGATGGTCTCATTTTCAAAGTTTATGCTTCAAAGTATCTCCATCTTAAGAAATGTACCGTAATCCAAAATATTTTTTGTGGATCTGTGATTATGATCATGATAATAATAATAATAATAATAATAATAATAATATCAATAATAACAATAATAATAATACGCATTAATAAAATGGAAATGGCATACAACCTGACTAAAGACATCTACAATAAGAGATCGATATCCTTAAACGCCAAAATTAGACATTACTGCACTGTTATTCGACCGGAGGCTCTGTATGCGGCTGAGACTCTAATAATGAACAAGAAAGGTCTAATGCAAAAACTAGAGGCTAAATAGAGGAAGATTTTTAAAACAATCCTGGGTCCCATCAAAGAAAACAGCGAGTAGACACGATTCGAAAAAGAAGGATTGCCTTTTATAGCCACGTGACACGAATGAGCCCAGGCAGGATATCAAAACGGATATTGACGTACTTTCAAGATAAGAAAACCAAAGGGGCATGGTTTACGGAAGTTGAGAAAGATCTACGTGAAATGGAAATTTCCCCTAAAGATATCCAGGAGCGTGTTCCACTTAAGGAAAAACTACGAACGCACAAAGGTTTCCAGGAAAAGCCGAAGCTGAAGACAGGGAAGGCGTGGTCCCAAGAGAGAAAAGAACAACACCGGAGACGAGTGCGGGAACACTGGGCGGTAGTTAGAGCTCGGAAGAAGAGACAGTTGAACTGACGTGGTCCCTAGTTGGCCGAATCGAAGAAAGAATAATAATAATAATAATAATAATACTAATAATAAGCAACATATGCCGCTGAAACAATAGTAATCGATGGTCATTCCAAAATTAGGGAACTGTAAATGCAAGAGCGAAAAATCTCCGGAAGATCTACAGAGCAATCAACAGAAACGCATTTGGATGAAGAGATCTAGTACAGAACTCTATTAAAAGACCACTACGATAACAGACGAAATTCGAAAACGCAGTGCCAAATTTTACACTCACACCCACAGGATGGCCACCTCCAGATTGCCAAAGAAACTACTTGGTATCATAACACAGAGTAAATGCGGCACAGAATGGCTTAGAGAGGTACAGAGAGACTTACATGTCATCAGCAGAGAAAATTTCGAAGACCGAACTGAGTGCCAGACGAAAATCGCGGATGTTAAGTTTGGACCAAGATCAATACGACAACCTGGAAAAAGATGGTCGGATGAGAGGAAGAGGGAGCATTCCGCGAGAATGAAGAGATTTTGGGAGGAGTGGAGGAGACACGCCTCCAAATGACATCATGTGATCAAGTTCAATCGCTGTCCTGTAGGGGAATTTTCGCTTAAATAAAATAAATAATAATAACAATAATAATAATACTGGCATAACGTTACTTTTAGCTCCATATTGTAGTTTCAGAGACATTAGGGGGCTAGATTTATGCCCATAAGGAGATCATTAATGAGCTAATAACTATGCTAGATGTAGGCTTCTCGCATTTAAGCACCCCCAAATACCAACCGACTATGCAACCACAACCACAAGTTAAATTTGCTGTTAATTCATTTCAGAGGCTTGGGACATCTTTGATCGTCAACCCCGTATACTTGTGTGTGTGTCTGATAACCTGTGTTTACGTGGTGACTGTAGTAGTGTGTGTAATTGTAAATATTCGGATCGGGGATGAGGTAGGTGCCCATGGACTTAAAATAAGGTACTAACCCGGCTATTGCCTGGAGGGAGTGTGAAAAAAAGAAGAAAATCTAAATGAATATGAAGATTGTAGTTTTACGTGACCGTTAATCTCGAGATCATGAGCCACGGGACCTCTTTTTTACGTGGAAACCGAACCACAGGACAGGGCATTTTACTTTGAAAATCTCCATGCATTGACCGGGAATCGAACCCGGTCCACCGTGGTGAGAGTTCGACAGCTTGACCGCTGCGCCACTACGCCCCCAAGAAAAATTGCACTCAGGATAGCCGCTCAGAATCGAGATTCGAACCTGCGATCTTTTGACTTGCTGCAGCTCTTGTAGTCAGTGATTTAAAGCATACAGTTGCAACCCATTGTTTAATAAGAGAAGCTACATTTGCGATACCTCAACAACGCTGTCTTGCCCAGTAATTTACTTTCTTCACTGTGTTTTATTTCCAGCTGGGTGCTTCTCATTCTCCGCCGAGCAAGAAAGGGCGTGGCCAGGAAAGACGTGCTCGAACCCAGGCAGCATTACGGCTCGTAAAGAAGTAAACAGCCAGGATAACGTGTTCGTAACTCCTCAGATATCCTGTTTGTTGTTGTTGTTGTTGTTGTTGTTGTTGTTGTTGTTGTTGTTTCCAGGGCTGGAGTTACACTTACGACTAATATTCCGGAACTTAGGGATGCAGTTATTCGAGGGTGAACAACTTTATGTATGTCCACCCCTTAATATTGCTGTTTCAGCAGGGTCGGGAATGAGATGCGGTGAACGCATATGAAGTAGGTGGCATTTTTTACGGTCAGATACTCTCCCTGATGCTGACCTCCGGAGAGGATTTAATGAACGATGGTATGAATGAAGATGAATGAAACAGCGCAAGGATGTGGAAGAAAGCGGCCATGGCCTGTTAGAAGTCATCAACCCAGCATTTGACTCGAGTTGAAAATGAGAAACTATGGTAGACCATTTCAAGGACGACCGACGGTGGAGTTCGAACCCACGTTTACCGACTCTGCATATTGCTTGGCCTAGCGCTGCACGTTAGCGAGGATGATTATGGCTGTCGGTGGAGGTGAAAATCTAATATAAAAAAGAAAAAAGTATTGGTACGTGCCACCCCCTAGTGGCACTTTTGTTAACTGGATTACGGTGGGGGTACAAAGCACAACACCAATTACTGCTTAAATAAATAATTAACTTTATTGTGGCCAGAAAATTACACTAATCAGCAAATACAAGCAATTAGGAGCCTTACTCCAGTTTCCTCAAGTCTCTTCCTTGAGCGCTCTTGGCCCTTCCACTTGTCAACAGATCACAGAAGTTAATCCGTCCTAATGAGTACGGTGGCCTTGACAGAAACTACCTGCTCCTCTCCTTTATGTTCACCGACCACAATTACTTACGATCACTTGCTGCAGGCTATTTCGCTGTCCACAAGCTGGAGAAACAATGTCACTGGATTTCGTAACTCGCACAGCACTTCGTCACCACACTTCTGTCGCACAAGATAATAGCTCGCACTAGCTCGTAAAACACAACAACAACAACTGCTAGACAGGTCGCACTTATATAGCAGGCCGGTGACTCAATAAATGCTTCTAGATCCATCCAGGGTTCACGGCTTCTCGAGGTTTCCATCGCTGGTCCAGTCACGAATATTCTGGACTACCCCTTTGTCCTAGTAGCCCTGTTGCATAAGGCACACGCAATACAGGAGGCAGGCCACAGCCCAGCCCTGGGGCAGTTGTGACTCATGCGGCGAGCGATGACACAAACTCACAGCCGTAACACCACCCCGTTCCTAAAAAGGCTGATCGTCCCGATCAATCATTGGTCCGTCTGTGTCCCTCCGTAGGCTGCCAGGCGATCTCGATGCACGATCTTCATCTTTGCCCTCGGGCTCCGCTGGATCCTGTAGACGACATCGTTGATCCGTTTCACGACTCGGTACGGGCCCTCCCAGGACTTCTGCAGTTTGGGTGACAGGCCTTTCTTCCGTAATGGGTTGAAGAGCCAGACCAGGTCGTCCTCGTGGAATCCGCCGGCATCCGTCTGTTGGTCGTATCGGGTCTTCATTCGGTCGGTCTCGATCCGCAGTTTCCTCCTCGCGAACGCGTGCACGTCCTCCAGTTGGTCGACCAGTTCTTGACAATACTGGCTTACCGGGATCGGATCATTCCCAGTTCGGCCGAAGGCAAGATCGACAGGTAGGCGGAGCTCCCTCCCAAACATGGCCCGGGCTGGTGTGCACCCGGTGGCTTCGTGCACGGCGGTGCGGTAGGCCAGGAGAAATAGTGGAAGATGTTTGTCCCAATCCCTCTGGTGCTCGCTGACGACTATTCGGAGATGGTTCTCGATGGTGCGATTGAATCGCTCTACCATCCCGTCGGACTAAGGGTGTAGTGGCGTTGTCCTTGTCTTCCGGATTCCTAGCAGCTGGCATAGGTTCTGGAACACCTGCGACTCGAAGTTCCTCCCTTGGTCGGAGTGCAGCTCCAGGGGTACTCCGTACCGGCTGACGAATTCCTTCACCAGGGTCTCTGCAATCGTCGCGGCTTCTTGGTCAGGGAGCGCATACGCCTCCGGCCATTTGGTAAAGTAGTCGCTGACGACTAATATGTAGCGGTTCCCTGCCTCGCTTAACGGGAATGGCCCAGCAACATCGATGGCCACTCTCTCCATGGGGCCGCCCACGTTGTAGGTCTTCAGTGGATCCCGTCGTCTTCGTCCTGGGCCCTTGCTGGCTGCGCAATCGTGGCACCTCGCGCAGTGGTTCTCCACGTCTGTTCGGCATCCGATCCAGTAGAACCGCTCTCTCAGCTTCTCCAGGGTCTTCTTTATCCCTAGGTGTCCACCAGATGATCCTCCATAAACTTCCTTCAGGACTTCCTCCGTCATAGCCTTTGGAACGACGACTTGTTCCCGAGATGTCTTCCCGTCGGTGCTCTCCCAGGTACGGCAGATGAGGCCATCCCTTACAATCAGCGAGTCCCACTGCGTCCAGTAGGACTTAAACTTTGGGCTGCAGTCACTCGCAATGTTCCACCCGGGTCTGGGGACACAGGCCCTCTTCCATTCGGCTATCAGTCGCAGGTCATCATCTTCTGCTTGCGCCCGCGTGAAAGATTCGCGGCTCCAGCTCCCTTGAAGTTCCACGGTAGTCCTTCGGCACTGTATACCGGTGTTCTCCTCCCTTCGGGCACAGAAGGTGCAGTCTTCGGGGCACGGTCTTCCTGACAGGGCGTCGGCGTTAGAATGCAGTTGGCCTTTCCTGTGCTGAATCTCAAAGTTGTACTGTTGAAGCCTCTCTAACCACCGCGCGAGTTGACCCTCGGGCTGCTTGAAGTTCAGGAGCCACCGTAGGGATGCATGGTCGGTCCTGATGAGAAATTCTTGCCCGTACAGATACTTGTGGAAGTGTTCAATGTTCTTCACGATGGCGAGCAGCTCCTACCTGGTGACGCAGTAGTTCCTTTCTGGCTTTGACAAGGCCTTGCTGAAGTAGGCCACTACTCTCTCCTCGCCGTCCACTACTTGCGACAGGATTCCCCCTATGCCAAAGTCGCTGGCATCGGTATCGACGATGAACCTTGTTCCAGGTCTGGGGTAGGCCAGAATAGGCGCGGTGCACAGAGCCTGCTTGAGTTGTTCGAAGGCACTGTGGCATTCTGCTGTCCACGTGAAGAGTTGGTCCTTCTCAGTCAGTCGATGTAAAGGTTTGGCGATGTCGGCGAATCCTTTCACGAAGCGACGGCAATAAGCGCAGAGTCCCAGGAAGCTCCGTAGTTGGGACTTGTCCTTCGGAACTGGACACTCCCTCACAGCTGCGGTCTTCTCTGGGTCGGTGCGCACCCCTTCCTCGGAGACGATATGCCCAAGGTACTGGACCCGCTTCTGGAAGAGCTGACACTTCTTGAGGCTCAACTTCAGCTGGGCAGCCCGTAGCTTCAACAAGATCTCTTTCAGGTTGCTGTAGTGCTCCTAGAAGCTTCTCCCCAGAACGATGACGTCGTCTAGGTAGACCAGGCAGGTCTTCCAGTGTAGTCCCCTCAGAATGGACTCCATTAGCCTTTCGAAGGTCGCAGGGGCGTTGCACAGACCGAATGGCATGACGGTGAACTGCCAGAGCCCGCTGCCCACAGAGAACGCAGTTTTCTCGCGGTCCTTAGGGTGGACCTCCACCTGCCAGTAGCCACTCTTCAAATCCAAGGTGGAGAACCATCTCGACCCTGATATGGTGTCCAGGGTGTCGTCGATCCGCGGTAGAGGGTAGCTGTCCTTCTTCGTGACGTCATTCACCCGCCTGTAATCCACGCAGAACCTGGTGGAACCGTCCTTCTTCTTCACTAGCACGACCGGAGAATTCCAAGGACTATGTGATGGTTCGATCACCCCTTGCTCCTTCATCTCTTCTTCCATCCGGTCGACTTCGGCTTGCTTGGCGAGCGGGACTCGTCGGAATGGGGCCCTAATCGGTGCGCTGTCCCCAACGTCGATTCTGTGCTGGACCAAGCTTGTCCTGCCGAAGTCTTTGCTCCCCACGGAGAAGACGTCCTGGAATTCGCGTAGCAGGTCCTGAAGTTGGCGTGATTGTTCCTCGTCTAAATGGTCCTGGGATCCTTGGTACAGCTTCTGTAGTTCTTCTGGCAGTGTGCGTCTTCTTCGGTTGTCCGTCTGCAGGTGTCCGTCTGTCGTATCTGTGATGCGGGCAATCCAGGTAACGGGCTCGCAGACTCCTAGGTTGGTGTCCCGGTGAACCGTAATGTCGTAGTCGTTCAGGTTGGACAGGCGGACGTACGGCTGAGACGTCGTGTTGATGAGAGTCTTGGCAACTAGCAATCCTTTTGTCTGGATGTCCTCATATTTTGGCTCGATGACAGCCGCCACTCCCTCAGCAGTTCCGTCGACAATTACGGCAGCGCTGACCTCCGTCCTGGCGCGAATGATGACGTCTTCTCTCAGCCTTACTCGTCGTGTGGTGATGGACTCGTGCGCAGGTTGCAAAGCAAGTTCCTCACCTCCGAAGTGCAGAGTGTTGGTACTCAGATCCAAGATGATGTTGTTCTGGTCCAGGAAGTCCAGTCCAATGATCACTTCATTTGATACGTCAGCCACAAGCACTGGACGCTTTATCGCCCGTCGACCAATGACGACTCCAGTGATGCTTCGCCATGTACCGGTGCGGTCTCTCCGGTCGGGGTTATTAGCTGGAAGTTCCTTTGTGTGTGTTTCACTCTCCACTTCGGGATCACGGTGGGACTGACGATGGTCCTCGATGCTCCCGTGTCGATTAGCATGGGCCAGCTCTCTCCGTTGACGACTCCGCCGACCATCAGGCTGCTATTGTCCCTCCGTAACTTCGTCACACGAACCTGGACTGCCGGGGCTTGACGACTGTCACAAGCCAACCTTTGCCCCCCAAGGCTGGCTAATACTCGTTTCCCTGGTCGCGCGGTTTTCAGACGACTGATTTCCCGTCGGATACCCTCGGCGGCGGCGATCACTGCAGTCCTTGCTCAGGTGGCCTCTCTTACGGCAGGTCCAGCAGGTCGGTAGTCCTCTTCCGGGCCGCCTCTCCGGATGTCCTTCGGCTGCGTTTTTGTTGGTGGTACTGCGACTCTTGAAGAACCGGCGTAGCGACTCCATCAGTTCATCGGCCAGGGGCTTGGTCTTGTCGGCTTTGGATGGTTCGTCGACGTCCAGCTGACGCACCCGCGCGTGCATTCTGGATGCCTGTTTTGCCGTCTCGAACTCAAGTGCGTGGCTCAGCGCATCTGTCAGGGTCTTATTGCGCACGAGTCGCAGCGCCTGTTGAGTGTCCGAGTCCCGTAGCCCGTCGGTGAAAGTCTGCGTCGCTATCTGCTCCAGAAAGTCGGCCGGCGCTCTTGGGTAGGCGAGCCTTACGAGGCGTGCGATGTCCATCTCGAACTCCTGCAGGGTTTCCGCGTTCTTTTGTACCCGGGTCCGGAGCTGCATCTGGTAGGCCTGCTGAAGATGGCTATCTCCATATTGGGACTCCATATGGGCGATCAGTGAAGCGTAGTCCTGGGATCCAGTCGGGATGGCCTGAAGGACGTTAAGGGCGTCACCTCTCAGTGCTACAATGAGAGCTGTAGCCTTTTCAGTGTTGTTCCAGTTATTTATGGAACCCGCCTCGAACTGACGTAAGTAGGTGCTCCACGGGACCTTCCCGTCGAAGGTTGGGGGCGTCACACTGCTATGTCCCGTTCCTGATATTCCCGGTGTAACGGTGGGCGGGCGTTGGCGCAGCTCGGCAACTTCCTCTCGTAGAGTGTTGAATTTCTCTTCCACCCCCGTCAGTGGGCGTTGGCGCAGCTCGGCAACTTCCACTTGTAAGGCGTTGAATTTCTCCTCCACCCCCATCAGCGGTCGTTGGCACAGCTCGGCAACTTCCACTTGTAAGGCGTCGAACTTCTTTTCCACTGCTGCGACTTCCTCACGTAGGCCCTGTTCTAATTTCCTTTGGCTCTCCTCTAATTTCGTCAGCAGACACTCTTCAAGATTTTTCTGGCCATCCAGAAATTTGGCGGTTAGGTCCTCTGCTAACTTATTCTGGCCGTCCTTCAGGTCCTCTGCTAGCTTATTCTGACCTTCTTCTAATTTGGAAGTTAGGTCCTCGGCTAAACATTTCTGGCTGTCTTCCATCTTCTTCTGGCCGTCTTCTAATTTGGCAGTTAGGTCCTTGGTTAAATTCTTCTGCCCGTCTTCTATGCCATTTAACTTTTCTAGCAATGCTGCCAATTGCGCCTCCATTTTAGTTGTTTGCCTTGTAAAGGGCATGCACTCACAGGAAAATTAGAGAAAATGACCTGCTCGGGTTTTGAAACCAGGACCATTAGGTGTTGTGCTTGAGTTCGTAATCGGGCTTCCGACACCAGTTGTTACGTGCCACCCTCTAGTGGCACTTTTGTTAACTGGATTACGGTGGGGGTACAAAGCACAACACCAATTACTGCTTAAAGAAATAATTAACTTTATTGTGGCCAGAAAATTACACTAATCAGCAAATACAAGCAATTAGGAGCCTTACTTCAGTTTCCTCAAGTCTCTTCCTTGAGCGCTCTTGGCCCTTCCACTTGTCAACAGATCACAGAGGTTAATCCGTCCTAATGAGTACGGTGGCCTTGACAGAAACTACCTGTTCCTCTCCTTTATGTTCACCGACCACAATTACTTACGATCACTTGCTGCAGGCTATTTCGCTGTCCACAAGCTGGAGAAACATTGTAACTGGATTTCGTAACTCGCAAAGCACTACGTCACCACACTTCTGTCGCACAAGATAATCGCTCGCACTAGCTCGTAAAACACAACAACAACCCCCGCTTGACAGGTCGCACTTATATAGCAGGCCGGTGACTCAATACATGCTTCTAGATCCATCCAGGGTTCACGGCTTCTCGAGGTTTCCATCGCTAGTCCAGTCACGAATATTCTGGACAATCCCTTTGTCTTAGTAGCCCTGTTGCATAAGGCTCACGCAATACAGGAGGCAGGCCACAGCCCAGCCCCTGGGGCAGTTGTGACTCAAGCGGCGAGCGATGACACAAACTCACAGCCGTAACACCACCCCCTTCCTAAAAAGGCTGATCGTCCCGATCAATCATTGGTCCGTCTGTGTCCCTCCGTAGGCTGCCAGGCGATCTCGATGCACGATCTTCATCTTCGCCCTCGGGCTCCGCTGGATCCTGTAGACGACATCGTTGATCCTTTTCACGACTCAGTACGGGCCCTCCCAGGACTTCTGAAGTTTAGGTGACAGGCCTTTCTTCCGTAATGGGTTGAAGAGCCAGACCAGGTCGTCCTCGTGGAATCCGCCGGCATCCGTCTGCTGGTCGTATCGGGTCTTCATTCGGTCGGTCTCGATCCGCAGTTTCCTCCTCGCGAACGCGTGCACGTCCTCCAGTTGGTCGACCAGTTCTTGACAATACTGGCTTACCGGGATCGGATCATTCCCAGGTCGGCCGAAGGCAAGATCGACAGGTAGGCGGAGCTCCCTCCCAAACATGGCCCGGGCTGGTGTGCACCCGGTGGCTTCGTGCACGGCGGTGCGGTAGGCCAGGAGAAATAGTGGAAGATGTTTGTCCCAATCCCTCTGGTGCTCGCTGACGACTATTCGGAGATGGTTCTCGATGGTGCGATTGAATCGCTCTACCATCCCGTCGGACTGAGGGTGTAGTGGCGTTGTCCTTGTCTTCCGGATTCCCAGCAGCTGGCATAGGTTCTGGAACACCTGCGACTCGAAGTTCCTCCCTTGGTCGGAGTGCAGCTCCAGGGGTACTCCGTACCGGCTGACGAATTCCTTCACCAGGGTCTCTGCAATCGTCGCGGCTTCTTGGTTAGGGAGCGCATACGCCTCCGGCCATTTGGTAAAGTAGTCGCTGACGACTAATATGTAGCGGTTCCCTGCCTCGCTTAACGGGAATGGCCCAGCAACATCGATGGCCACTCTCTCCATGGGGCCGCCCACGTTGTAGGTCTTCAGTGGATCCCGTCGTCTTCGTCCTGGGCCCTTGCTGGCTGCGCAATCGTGGCACCTCGCGCAGTGGTTCTCCACGTCTGTTCGGCATCCGATCCAGTAGAACCGCTCTCTCAGCTTCTCCAGGGTCTTCTTTATCCCTAGGTGTCCACCAGATGATCCTCCATAAACTTCCTTCAGGACTTCCTCCGTCATAGCCTTTGGAACGACGACTTGTTCCCGAGATGTCTTCCCGTCGGTGCTCTCCCAGGTACGGCAGATGAGGCCATCCCTTACAATCAGCGAGTCCCACTGCGTCCAGTAGGACTTAAACTTTGGGCTGCAGTCACTCGCAATGTTCCACCCGGGTCTGGGGACACAGGCCCTCTTCCATTCGGCTATCAGTCGCAGGTCATCATCTTCTGCTTGCGCCCGCGTGAAAGATTCGCGGCTCCAGCTCCCTTGAAGTTCCACGGTAGTCCTTCGGCACTGTATACCGGTGTTCTCCTCCCTTCGGGCACAGAAGGTGCAGTCTTCGGGGCACGGTCTTCCTGACAGGGCGTCGGCGTTAGAATGCAGTTGGCCTTTCCTGTGCTGAATCTCAAAGTTGTACTGTTGAAGCCTCTCTAACCACCGCGCGAGTTGACCCTCGGGCTGCTTGAAGTTCAGGAGCCACCGTAGGGATGCATGGTCGGTCCTGATGAGAAATTCTTGCCCGTACAGATACTTGTGGAAGTGTTCAATGTTCTTCACGATGGCGAGCAGCTCCTACCTGGTGACGCAGTAGTTCCTTTCTGGCTTTGACAAGGCCTTGCTGAAGTAGGCCACTACTCTCTCCTCGCCGTCCACTACTTGCGACAGGATTCCCCCTATGCCAAAGTCGCTGGCATCGGTATCGACGATGAACCTTGTTCCAGGTCTGGGGTAGGCCAGAATAGGCGCGGTGCACAGAGCCTGCTTGAGTTGTTCGAAGGCACTGTGGCATTCTGCTGTCCACGTGAAGAGTTGGTCCTTCTCAGTCAGTCGATGTAAAGGTTTGGCGATGTCGGCGAATCCTTTCACGAAGCGACGGCAATAAGCGCAGAGTCCCAGGAAGCTCCGTAGTTGGGACTTGTCCTTCGGAACTGGACACTCCCTCACAGCTGCGGTCTTCTCTGGGTCGGTGCGCACCCCTTCCTCGGAGACGATATGCCCAAGGTACTGGACCCGCTTCTGGAAGAGCTGACACTTCTTGGGGCTCAACTTCAGCTGGGCAGCCCGTAGCTTCAACAAGATCTCTTTCAGGTTGCTGTAGTGCTCCTAGAAGCTTCTCCCCAGAACGATGACGTCGTCTAGGTAGACCAGGCAGGTCTTCCAGTGTAGTCCCCTCAGAATGGACTCCATTAGCCTTTCGAAGGTCGCAGGGGCGTTGCACAGACCGAATGGCATGACGGTGAACTGCCAGAGCCCGCTGCCCACAGAGAACGCAGTTTTCTCGCGGTCCTTAGGGTGGACCTCCACCTGCCAGTAGCCACTCTTCAAATCCAAGGTGGAGAACCATCTCGACCCTGATATGGTGTCCAGGGTGTCGTCGATCCGCGGTAGAGGGTAGCTGTCCTTCTTCGTGACGTCATTCACCCGCCTGTAATCCACGCAGAACCTGGTGGAACCGTCCTTCTTCTTCACTAGCACGACCGGAGAATTCCAAGGACTATGTGATGGTTCGATCACCCCTTGCTCCTTCATCTCTTCTTCCATCCGGTCGACTTCGGCTTGCTTGGCGAGCGGGACTCGTCGGAATGGGGCCCTAATCGGTGCGCTGTCCCCAACGTCGATTCTCTGCTGGACCAAGCTTGTCCTGCCGAAGTCTTTGCTCCCCACGGAGAAGACGTCCTGGAATTCGCGTAGCAGGTCCTGAAGTTGGCGTGATTGTTCCTCGTCTAAATGGTCCTGGGATCCTTGGTACAGCTTCTGTAGTTCTTCTGGCAGTGTGCGTCTTCTTCGGTTGTCCGTCTGCAGGTGTCCGTCTGTCGTATCTGTGATGCGGGCAATCCAGGTAACGGGCTCGCAGACTCCTAGGTTGGTGTCCCGGTGAACCGTAATGTCGTAGTCGTTCAGGTTGGACAGGCGGACGTACGGCTGAGACGTCGTGTTGATGAGAGTCTTGGCAACTAGCAATCCTTTTGTCTGGATGTCCTCATATTTTGGCTCGATGACAGCCGCCACTCCCTCAGCAGTTCCGTCGACAATTACGGCAGCGCTGACCTCCGTCCTGGCGCGAACGATGACGTCTTCTCTCAGCCTTACTCGTCGTGTGGTGATGGACTCGTGCGCAGGTTGCAAAGCAAGTTCCTCACCTCCGAAGTGCAGAGTGTTGGTACTCAGATCCAAGATGATGTTGTTCTGGTCCAGGAAGTCCAGTCCAATGATCACTTCATTTGATACGTCAGCCACAAGCACTGGACGCTTTATCGCCCGTCGACCAATGACGACTCCAGTGATGCTTCGCCATGTACCGGTGCGGTCTCTCCGGTCGCGGTTATTAGCTGGAAGTTCCTTTGTGTGTGTTTCACTCTCCACTTCGGGATCACGGTGGGACTGACGATGGTCCTCGATGCTCCCGTGTCGATTAGCATGGGCCAGCTCTCTCCGTTGACGACTCCGTCGACCATCAGGCTGCTATTGTCCCTCCGTAACTTCGTCACACGAACCTGGACTGCCGGGGGTTGACGACTGTCACAAGCCAACCTTTGCCCCCCAAGGCTGGCTAATACTCGTTTCCCTGGTCGCGCGGTTTTCAGACGACTGATTTCCCGTCGGATACCCTCGGCGGCGGCGATCACTGCAGTCCTTGCTCAGGTGGCCTCTCTTACGGCAGGTCCAGCAGGTCGGTAGTCCTCTTCCGGGCCGCCTCTCCGGATGTCCTTCGGCTGCGTTTTTGTTGGTGGTACTGCGACTCTTGAAGAACCGGCGTAGCGACTCCATCAGTTCATCGGCCAGGGGCTTGGTCTTGTCGGCTTTGGATGGTTCGTCGACGTCCAGCTGACGCACCCGCGCGTGCATTCTGGATGCCTGTTTTGCCGTCTCGAACTCAAGTGCGTGGCTCAGCGCATCTGTCAGGGTCTTATTGCGCGCGAGTCGCAGCGCCTGTTGAGTGTCCGAGTCCCGTAGCCCGTCGGTGAAAGTCTGCGTCGCTATCTGCTCCAGAAAGTCGGCCGGCGCTGTTGGGTAGGCGAGCCTTACGAGGCGTGCGATGTCCATCTCGAACTCCTGCAGGGTTTCCGCGTTCTTTTGTACCCGAGTCCGGAGCTGCATCTGGTAGGCCTGCTGAAGATGGCTATCTCCATATCGGGACTCCATATGGGCGATCAGTGAAGCGTAGTCCTGGGATCCAGTCGGGATGGCCTGAAGGACGTTAAGGGCGTCACCTCTCAGCGCTACAATGAGAGCTGTAGCCTTTTCAGTGTTGTTCCAGTTATTTATGGAACAGGCCGCCTCGAACAGACGTAAGTAGGTGCTCCACGGGACCTTCCCGTCGAAGGTTGGGGGCGTCACTCTGCTATGTCCCGTTCCTGATATTCCCGGTGTAACGGTGGGCGGGCGTTGGCGCAGCTCGGCAACTTCCTCTCGTAGAGTGTTGAATTTCTCTTCCACCCCCGTCAGTGGGCGTTGGCGCAGCTCGGCAACTTCCACTTGTAAGGCGTTGAATTTCTCCTCCACCCCCATCAGCGGTCGTTGGCACAGCTCGGCAACTTCCACTTGTAAGGCGTCGAACTTCTTTTCCACTGCTGCGACTTCCTCACGTAGGCCCTGTTCTAATTTCCTTTGGCTCTCCTCTAATTTCGTCAGCAGACACTCTTCCAGATTTTTCTGGCCATCCAGAAATTTGGCGGTTAGGTCCTCTGCTAACTTATTCTGGCCGTCCTTCAGGTCCTCTGCTAGCTTATTCTGACCTTCTTCTAATTTGGCAGTTAGGTCCTTGGTTAAATTCTTCTGGCCGTCTTCTATGCCATTTAACTTTTCTAGCAATGCTGCCAATTGCGCCTCCATTTTAGTTGTTTGCCTTGTAAAGGGCATGCACTCACAGGAAAATTAGAGAAAATGACCTGCTCGGGTTTTGAAACCAGGACCATTAGGTGTTGTGCTTGAGTTCGTAATCGGGCTTCCGACACCAGTTGTTACGTGCCACCCCCTAGTGGCACTTTTGTTAACTGAATTACGGTGGGGGTACAAAGCACAACACCAATTACTGCTTAAAGAAATAATTAACTTTATTGTGGCCAGAAAATTACACTAATCAGCAAATACAAGCAATTAGGAGCCTTACTTCAGTTTCCTCAAGTCTCTTCCTTGAGCGCTCTTGGCCCTTCCACTTGTCAACAGATCACAGAGGTTAATCCGTCCTAATGAGTACGGTGGCCTTGACAGAAACTACCTGCTCCTCTCCTTTATGTTCACCGACCACAATTACTTACGATCACTTGCTGCAGGCTATTTCGCTGTCCACAAGCTGGAGAAACATTGTAACTGGATTTCGTAACTCGCACAGCACTACGTCACCACACTTCTGTCGCACAAGATAATCGCTCGCACTAGCTCGTAAAACACAACAACAACCCCCGCTTGACAGGTCGCACTTATATAGCAGGCCGGTGACTCAATACATGCTTCTAGATCCATCCAGGGTTCACGGCTTCTCGAGGTTTCCATCGCTAGTCCAGTCACGAATATTCTGGACTATCCCTTTGTCTTAGTAGCCCTGTTGCATAAGGCTCACGCAATACAGGAGGCAGGCCACAGCCCAGCCCCTGGGGCAGTTGTGACTCAAGCGGCGAGCGATGACACAAACTCACAGCCGTAACACCAACCCCTTCCTAAAAAGGCTGATCGTCCCGATCAATCATTGGTCCGTCTGTGTCCCTCCGTAGGCTGCCAGGCGATCTCGATGCACGATCTTCATCTTCGCCCTCGGGCTCCGCTGGATCCTGTAGACGACATCGTTGATCCTTTTCACGACTCGGTACGGGCCCTCCCAGGACTTCTGAAGTTTAGGTGACAGGCCTTTCTTCCGTAATGGGTTGAAGAGCCAGACCAGGTCGTCCTCGTGGAATCCGCCGGCATCCGTCTGCTGGTCGTATCGGGTCTTCATTCGGTCGGTCTCGATCCGCAGTTTCCTCCTCGCGAACGCGTGCACGTCCTCCAGTT
Organism: Meconema thalassinum; assembly: GCA_946902985.2. Taxonomy (NCBI): domain Eukaryota; kingdom Metazoa; phylum Arthropoda; class Insecta; order Orthoptera; family Tettigoniidae; genus Meconema; species Meconema thalassinum. Next base: position 1,720,991,426 of record OX336388.2, on the reverse strand, counting down.
GGTCGACCAGTTCTTGACAATACCTGCTTACCGGGATCGGATCATTCCCAGGTCGGCCGAAGGCAAGATCGACAGGTAGGCGGAGCTCCCTCCCAAACATGGCCCGGGCTGGTGTGCACCCGGTGGCTTCGTGCACGGCGGTGCGGTAGGCCAGGAGAAATAGTGGAAGATGTTTGTCCCAATCCCTCTGGTGCTCGCTGACGACTATTCGGAGATGGTTCTCGATGGTGCGATTGAATCGCTCTACCATCCCGTCGGACTGAGGTTGTAGTGGCGTTGTCTTTGTCTTCCGGATTCCCAGCAGCTGGCATAGGTTCTGGAACACCTGCGACTCGAAGTTCCTCCCTTGGTCGGAGTGCAGCTCCAGGGGTACTCCGTACCGGCTGACGAATTCCTTCACCAGGGTCTCTGCAATCGTCGCGGCTTCTTGGTTAGGGAGCGCATACGCCTCCGGCCATTTGGTAAAGTAGTCGCTGACGACTAATATGTAGCGGTTCCCTGCCTCGCTTAACGGGAATGGCCCAGCAACATCGATGGCCACTCTCTCCATGGGGCCGCCCACGTTGTAGGTCTTCAGTGGATCCCGTCGTCTTCGTCCTGGGCCCTTGCTGGCTGCGCAATCGTGGCACCTCGCGCAGTGGTTCTCCACGTCTGTTCGGCATCCGATCCAGTAGAACCGCTCTCTCAGCTTCTCCAGGGTCTTCTTTATCCCTAGGTGTCCACCAGATGATCCTCCATAAACTTCCTTCAGGACTTCCTCCGTCATAGCCTTTGGAACGACGACTTGTTCCCGAGATGTCTTCCCGTCGGTGCTCTCCCAGGTACGGCAGATGAGGCCATCCCTTACAATCAGCGAGTCCCACTGCGTCCAGTAGGACTTAAACTTTGGGCTGCAGTCACTCGCAATATTCCACCCGGGTCTGGGGACACAGGCCCTCTTCCATTCGGCTATCAGTCGCAGGTCATCATCTTCTGCTTGCGCCCGCGTGAAAGATTCGCGGCTCCAGCTCCCTTGAAGTTCCACGGTAGTCCTTCGGCACTGTATACCGGTGTTCTCCTCCCTTCGGGCACAAAAGGTGCAGTCTTCGGGGCACGGTCTTCCTGACAGGGCGTCGGCGTTAGAATGCAGTTGGCCTTTCCTGTGCTGAATCTCAAAGTTGTACTGTTGAAGCCTCTCTAACCACCGCGCGAGTTGACCCTCGGGCTGCTTGAAGTTCAGGAGCCACCGTAGGGATGCATGGTCGGTCCTGATGAGAAATTCTTGCCCGTACAGATACTTGTGGAAGTGTTCAATGTTCTTCACGATGGCGAGCAGCTCCTACCTGGTGACGCAGTAGTTCCTTTCTGGCTTTGACAAGGCCTTGCTGAAGTAGGCCACTACTCTCTCCTCGCCGTCCACTACTTGCGACAGGATTCCCCCTATGCCAAAGTCGCTGGCATCGGTATCGACGATGAACCTTGTTCCAGGTCTGGGGTAGGCCAGAATAGGCGCGGTGCACAGAGCCTGCTTGAGTTGTTCGAAGGCACTGTGGCATTCTGCTGTCCACGTGAAGAGTTGGTCCTTCTCAGTCAGTCGATGTAAAGGTTTGGCGATGTCGGCGAATCCTTTCACGAAGCGACGGCAATAAGCGCAGAGTCCCAGGAAGCTCCGTAGTTGGGACTTGTCCTTCGGAACTGGACACTCCCTCACAGCTGCGGTCTTCTCTGGGTCGGTGCGCACCCCTTCCTCGGAGACGATATGCCCAAGGTACTGGACCCGCTTCTGGAAGAGCTGACACTTCTTGGGGCTCAACTTCAGCTGGGCAGCCCGTAGCTTCAACAAGATCTCTTTCAGGTTGCTGTAGTGCTCCTAGAAGCTTCTCCCCAGAACGATGACGTCGTCTAGGTAGACCAGGCAGGTCTTCCAGTGTAGTCCCCTCAGAATGGACTCCATTAGCCTTTCGAAGGTCGAAGGGGCGTTGCACAGACCGAATGGCATGACGGTGAACTGCCAGAGCCCGCTGCCCACAGAGAACGCAGTTTTCTCGCGGTCCTTAGGGTGGACCTCCACCTGCCAGTAGCCACTCTTCAAATCCAAGGTGGAGAACCATCTCGACCCTGATATGGTGTCCAGGGTGTCGTCGATCCGCGGTAGAGGGTAGCTGTCCTTCTTCGTGACGTCATTCACCCGCCTGTAATCCACGCAGAACCTGGTGGAACCGTCCTTCTTCTTCACTAGCACGACCGGAGAATTCCAAGGACTATGTGATGGTTCGATCACCCCTTGCTCCTTCATCTCTTCTTCCATCCGGTCGACTTCGGCTTGCTTGGCGAGCGGGACTCGTCGGAATGGGGCCCTAATCGGTGCGCTGTCCCCAACGTCGATTCTCTGCTGGACCAAGCTTGTCCTGCCGAAGTCTTTGCTCCCCACGGAGAAGACGTCCTGGAATTCGCGTAGCAGGTCCTGAAGTTGGCGTGATTGTTCCTCGTCTAAATGGTCCTGGGATCCTTGGTACAGCGTCTGTAGTTCTTCTGGCAGTGTGCGTCTTCTTCGGTTGTCCGTCTGCAGGTGTCCGTCTGTCGTATCTGTGATGCGGGCAATCCAGGTAACGGGCTCGCAGACTCCTAGGTTGGTGTCCCGGTGAACCGTAATGTCGTAGTCGTTCAGGTTGGACAGGCGGACGTACGGCTGAGACGTCGTGTTGATGAGAGTCTTGGCAACTAGCAATCCTTTTGTCTGGATGTCCTCATATTTTGGCTCGATGACAGCCGCCACTCCCTCAGCAGTTCCGTCGACAATTACGGCAGCGCTGACCTCCGTCCTGGCGCGAACGATGACGTCTTCTCTCAGCCTTACTCGTCGTGTGGTGATGGACTCGTGCGCAGGTTGCAAAGCAAGTTCCTCACCTCCGAAGTGCAGAGTGTTGGTACTCAGATCCAAGATGATGTTGTTCTGGTCCAGGAAGTCCAGTCCAATGATCACTTCATTTGATACGTCAGCCACAAGCACTGGACGCTTTATCGCCCGTCGACCAATGACGACTCCAGTGATGCTTCGCCATGTACCGGTGCGGTCTCTCCGGTCGCGGTTATTAGCTGGAAGTTCCTTTGTGTGTGTTTCACTCTCCACTTCGGGATCACGGTGGGACTGACGATGGTCCTCGATGCTCCCGTGTCGATTAGCATGGGCCAGCTCTCTCCGTTGACGACTCCGTCGACCATCAGGCTGCTATTGTCCCTCCGTAACTTCGTCACACGAACCTGGACTGCCGGGGGTTGACGACTGTCACAAGCCAACCTTTGCCCCCCAAGGCTGGCTAATACTCGTTTCCCTGGTCGCGCGGTTTTCAGACGACTGATTTCCCGTCGGATACCCTCGGCGGCGGCGATCACTGCAGTCCTTGCTCAGGTGGCCTCTCTTACGGCAGGTCCAGCAGGTCGGTAGTCCTCTTCCGGGCCGCCTCTCCGGATGTCCTTCGGCTGCGTTTTTGTTGGTGGTACTGCGACTCTTGAAGAACCGGCGTAGCGACTCCATCAGTTCATCGGCCAGGGGCTTGGTCTTGTCGGCTTTGGATGGTTCGTCGACGTCCAGCTGACGCACCCGCGCGTGCATTCTGGATGCCTGTTTTGCCGTCTCGAACTCAAGTGCGTGGCTCAGCGCATCTGTCAGGGTCTTATTGCGCGCGAGTCGCAGCGCCTGTTGAGTGTCCGAGTCCCGTAGCCCGTCGGTGAAAGTCTGCGTCGCTATCTGCTCCAGAAAGTCGGCCGGCGCTGTTGGGTAGGCGAGCCTTACGAGGCGTGCGATGTCCATCTCGAACTCCTGCAGGGTTTCCGCGTTCTTTTGTACCCGGGTCCGGAGCTGCATCTGGTAGGCCTGCTGAAGATGGCTATCTCCATATCGGGACTCCATATGGGCGATCAGTGAAGCGTAGTCCTGGGATCCAGTCGGGATGGCCTGAAGGACGTTAAGGGCGTCACCTCTCAGCGCTACAATGAGAGCTGTAGCCTTTTCAGTGTTGTTCCAGTTATTTATGGAACAGGCCGCCTCGAACTGACGTAAGTAGGTGCTCCACGGGACCTTCCCGTCGAAGGTTGGGGGCGTCACTCTGCTATGTCCCGTTCCTGATATTCCCGGTGTAACGGTGGGCGGGCGTTGGCGCAGCTCGGCAACTTCCTCTCGTAGAGTGTTGAATTTCTCTTCCACCCCCGTCAGTGGGCGTTGGCGCAGCTCGGCAACTTCCACTTGTAAGGCGTTGAATTTCTCCTCCACCCCCATCAGCGGTCGTTGGCACAGCTCGGCAACTTCCACTTGTAAGGCGTCGAACTTCTTTTCCACTGCTGCGACTTCCTCACGTAGGCCCTGTTCTAATTTCCTTTGGCTCTCCTCTAATTTCGTCAGCAGACACTCTTCCAGATTTTTCTGGCCATCCAGAAATTTGGCGGTTAGGTCCTCTGCTAACTTATTCTGGCCGTCCTTCAGGTCCTCTGCTAGCTTATTCTGACCTTCTTCTAATTTGGCAGTTAGGTCCTTGGTTAAATTCTTCTGGCCGTCTTCTATGCCATTTAACTTTTCTAGCAATGCTGCCAATTGCGCCTCCATTTTAGTTGTTTGCCTTGTAAAGGGCATGCACTCACAGGAAAATTAGAGAAAATGACCTGCTCGGGTTTTGAAACCAGGACCATTAGGTGTTGTGCTTGAGTTCGTAATCGGGCTTCCGACACCAGTTGTTACGTGCCACCCCCTAGTGGCACTTTTGTTAACTGGATTACGGTGGGGGTACAAAGCACAACACCAATTACTGCTTAAAGAAATAATTAACTTTATTGTGGCCAGAAAATTACACTAATCAGCAAATACAACCAATTAGGAGCCTTACTCCAGTTTCCTCAAGTCTCTTCCTTGAGCGCTCTTGGCCCTTCCACTTGTCAACAGATCACAGAAGTTAATCCGTCCTAATGAGTACGGTGGCCTTGACAGAAACTACCTGCTCCTCTCCTTTATGTTCACCGACCACAATTACTTACGATCACTTGCTGCAGGCTATTTCGCTGTCCACAAGCTGGAGAAACATTGTCACTGGATTTCGTAACTCGCACAGCACTACGTCACCACACTTCTGTCGCACAAGATAATCGCTCGCACTAGCTCGTAAAACACAACAACAACCCCCGCTTGACAGGTCGCACTTATATAGCAGGCCGGTGACTCAATACATGCTTCTAGATCCATCCAGGGTTCACGGCTTCTCGAGGTTTCCATCGCTAGTCCAGTCACGAATATTCTGGACTATCCCTTTGTCTTAGTAGCCCTGTTGCATAAGGCTCACGCAATACAGGAGGCAGGCCACAGCCCAGCCCCTGGGGCAGTTGTGACTCAAGCGGCGAGCGATGACACAAACTCACAGCCGTAACACCACCCCCTTCCTAAAAAGGCTGATCGTCCCGATCAATCATTGGTCCGTCTGTGTCCCTCCGTAGGCTGCCAGGCGATCTCGATGCACGATCTTCATCTTCGCCCTTGGGCTCCGCTGGATCCTGTAGACGACATCGTTGATCCGTTTCACGACTCGGTACGGGCCCTCCCAGGACTTCTGAAGTTTAGGTGACAGGCCTTTCTTCCGTAATGGGTTGAAGAGCCTGACCAGGTCGTCCTCGTGGAATCCGCCGGCATCCGTCTGCTGGTCGTATCGGGTCTTCATTCGGTTGTCCGTCTGCAGGTGTCCGTCCGTCGTTTCTGTGATGCGGGCAATCCAGGTAACGGGCTCGCAGACTCCTAGGTTGGTGTCCCGTTGAACCGTAATATCGTAGTCGTTCAGGTTGGACAGGCGGACGTACGGCTGAGGCGTCGTGTTGATGAGGGTCTTGGCAACTAGCAATCCTTTTGTCTGGATGTCCTCATATTTTGGCTCGATGACAGCCGCCACTCCCTCAGCAGTTCCGTCGACAATTACGGCGGCGCTGACCTCCGTCCTGGCATGAACGATGACGTCCTCTCTTAGCCTTACTCGTCGTGCGGTGACGGCCTTGTGTGCTGGTTGCAAAGCAAGTTCCTCACCTCCGAAGTGCAGAGTGTTGGTACTCAGATCCAAGATGATGTTGTTCTGGTCCTGGAAGTCCAGTCCGATGAACACTTCGTTTGATACGTCAGCCACAAGCACTGGATGCTTCACCACGCGTCGACCAATGACGAGCTCCAGTGATGCTTCGCCATGTACCGGTGCGGTCTCTCCGGTCGCGGTTATTAGCTGCTGGTTCCTTTGTGTGGGTTGCACTCTCCACTTCGGGGTCACGGCGGGATTGACGATGGTCCTCGATGCTCCCGTGTCGATCAGCATGGGCCAGCTCACTCCGTTGACGACTCCGTCGACCATCAGGCTGCTATTGACCCTCCGTAACTTAGTCACACGCACTTGGACTGCTGGGGCTTGACGACTGTCACAAGCCAACCTTTGCCCCCCAAGGCTGGCTAATACTCGTTTCCCTGGGCCGCGCGGTTTTCAGACGACTGATTTCCCGTCGGATACCCTCGGCGGCGGCGATCACCGCAGTCCTTGCTCAGGTGGCCTTTCTTACCGCAGGCCCAGCAGGTCGGTAGTCCTCTTCCGGGCCGCTTCTCCGGTTGTTTTCCGGCTGTGTCGTTGTTGGTGGTACCGCGACTATCGAAGAAACGGCTTAGCGCCTCGATTAATTCGTCGGCCAGGGGCTTGGTCACGTTGGTTTTAACTGGTTCGTCGACGTCCACTTGACGCACCCGCGCGTGCATTCTGGATGCCTGTGTTGCCGTCTCGAACTCAAGTGCGTGGCTCAGCGCATCTGCCAGGGTCTTATTGCGCGCAAGACGCAGCGCCTGTTGAGTGTCCGAGTCCCGTAGCCCGTCGGTGAAAGTCTGCGTCGCTATCTGCTCCAGAAAGTCGGCCGGCGCTGTTGGGTAGGCGAGCCTTACGAGGCGTGCGATGTCCATCTCGAACTCCTGCAGGGTTTCCGCGTTCTTCTGTACCTGGGTCCGGAGCTGCATCTGATAGGCCTGCTGAAGATGGCTATCTCCATATCGGGACTCCATATGGGCGATCAGGAAAGCGTAGTCCTGGGATCCAGTCGGGATGGCCTGAAGGACGTTAAGGGCGTCATCTCTCAGCGCTACAATGAGAGCTGTAGCCTTTTCTGTGTTGTTCCAGTTATTTATGGAACAGGCCGCCTCGAACTGACGTAAGTAGGTGCTCCACGGGACCTTTCCGTCGAAGGTTGGGGGCGTCACTCTGCTATGTCCCGTTCCTGATATTCCCGGTGTAACTGTGGGCGGGCGTTGGCACAGCTCGGCAACTTCCACTTGTAAGGCGTTGAATTTCTCCTCCACCCCCATCAGCGGTCGTTGGCACAGCTCGGCAACTTCCACTTGCAAGGCGTTGAATTTCTCCTCCACCCCCGTCAGTGGGCGTAGGCGCAGCTCGGCAACTTCCTTTTGTAAGACGTTGAATTTCTCCTCCACCCCCATCAGCGGGCGTTGGCGCAGCTCGGCAACTTCCACTTGTAAGGCGTCGAACTTCTTTTCCACTGCCGTGACTTCCTCACGCAGACCCAGTTCTAATTTCTTCAGGTCCTGTGTCAACTTATTCTGACCGTCTTCCATCTTCTTCTGGCCGTCCTCTATCCTCTTCAGGTCCTCCGCTAGCTTATTTTGACCGTCTTCTAGTTTGGCAGTTAGGTCCTCGGCTAACTTCTTCTGGCCGTCTTCTAGTTTGGCAGTTAGGTCCTCGGCTAACTTCTTCTGGCCGTCTTCCATCTTCTTCTGGCCGTCCTCCATCTTCTTCAGGTCCTCCGCTAACTTATTTTGACCGTCTTCCATCTTCTTCTGGCCGTCTTCTAATTTGGCAATTAGCTCCTTAGTTAAATTCTTCTGGCCGTCCTCCATCTTGGTTTCCATGCCATTTAACTTTTCTAGCAATGCTGCCAATTTCTCCTCCATTTTAGTTGTTTGTCTTGTAAAGGGCATGCACTCACAGGAAAATTAGAGAAAATGACCTGCTCGGGTTTTGAAACCAGGACCGTCAGGTGTTGTGCTTGAGTTCGTAATCCCACTTCTGACACCAGTTGTTACGTGCCACCCCCTAGTGGCACTTTTGTTAACTGGATTACGGTGGGGGTACAAAGCACAACACCAATTACTGCTTAAAGAAATAATTAACTTTATTGTGGCCAGAAAATTACACTAATCAGCAAATACAAGCAATTAGGAGCCTTACTCCAGTTTCCTCAAGTCTCTTCCTTGAGCGCTATTGGCCCTTCCACTTGTCAACAGATCACAGAAGTTAATCCGTCCTAATGAGTACGGTGGCCTTGACAGAAACTACCTGCTCCTCTCCTTTATGTTCACCGACCACAATTACTTACGATCACTTGCTGCAGGCTATTTCGCTGTCCACAAGCTGGAGAAACAATGTCACTGGATTTCGTAACTCGCACAGCACTTCGTCACCACACTTCTGTCGCACAAGATAATCGCTCGCACTAGCTCGTAAAACACAACAACAACAACTGCTAGACAGGTCGCACTCATATAGCAGGCCGGTGACTCAATAAATGCTTCTAGATCAATCCAGGGTTCACGGCTTCTCGAGGTTTCCATCGCTGGTCCAGTCACGAATATTCTGGACTACCCCTTTGTCCTAGTAGCCCTGTTGCATAAGGCTCACGCAATACAGGAGGCAGGCCACAGCCCAGCCCTGGGGCAGTTGTGACTCATTCGGCGAGCGATGACACAAACTCACAGCCGTAACACCACCCCCTTCCTAAAAAGGCTGATCGTCCCGATCAATCATTGGTCCGTCTGTGTCCCTCCGTAGGCTGCCAGGCGATCTCGATGCACGATCTTCATCTTCGCCCTTGGGCTCCGCTGGATCCTGTAGACGACATCGTTGATCCGTTTCACGACTCGGTACGGGCCCTCCCAGGACTTCTGAAGTTTAGGAGACAGGCCTTTCTTCCGTAATGGGTTGAAGAGCCAGACCAGGTCGTCCTCGTGGAATCCGCCGGCATCCGTCTGCTGGTCGTATCGGGTCTTCATTCGGTTGTCCGTCTGCAGGTGTCCGTCCGTCGTTTCTGTGATGCGGGCAATCCAGGTAACGGGCTCGCAGACTCCTAGGTTGGTGTCCCGGTGAACCGTAATATCGTAGTCGTTCAGGTTGGACAGGCGGACGTACGGCTGAGGCGTCGTGTTGATGAGGGTCTTGGCAACTAGCAATCCTTTTGTCTGGATGTCCTCATATTTTGGCTCGATGACAGCCGCCACTCCCTCAGCAGTTCCATCGACAATTACGGCGGCGCTGACCTCCGTCCTGGCATGAACGATGACGTCCTCTCTTAGCCTTACTCGTCGTGCGGTGACGGCCTTGTGTGCTGGTTGCAAAGCAAGTTCCTCACCTCCGAAGTGCAGAGTGTTGGTACTCAGATCCAAGATGATGTTGTTCTGGTCCAGGAAGTCCAGTCCGATGATCACTTCGTTTGATACGTCAGCCACAAGCCCTGGATGCTTCACCACCCGTCGACCAATGACGAGCTCCAGTGATGCTTCGCCATGTACCGGTGCGGTCTCTCCGGTCGCGGTTATTAGCTGCTGGTTCCTTTGTGTGGGTTGCACTCTCCACTTCGGGGTCACGGCGAGATTGACGATGGTCCTCGATGCTACCGTGTCGATCAGCATGGGCCAGCTCACTCCGTTGACGACTCCGTCGACCATCAGGCTGCTATTGACCCTCCGTAACTTCGTCACACGCACTTGGACTGCTGGGGCTTGACGACTGTCACAAGCCAACCTTTGCCCCCCAAGGCTGGCTAATACTCGTTTCCCTGGGCCGCGCGGTTTTCAGACGACTGATTTCCCGTCGGATATACTCGGCGGCGGCGATCACCGCAGTCCTTGCTCAGGTGGCCTTTCTTACCGCAGGCCCAGCAGGTCGGTAGTCCTCTTCCGGGCCGCTTCTCCGGTTGTCTTCCGGCTGTGTCGCTGTTGGTGGTACCGCGACTATCGAAGAAACGGCTTAGCGCCTCGATTAATTCGTCGGCCAGGGGCTTGGTCACGTTGGTTTTTACTGGTTCGTCGACGTCCACTTGACGCACCCGCGCGTGCATTCTGGATGCCTGTTTTGCCGTCTCGAACTCAAGTGCGTGGCTCAGCGCATCTGCCAGGGTCTTATTGCGCGCAAGACGCAGCGCCTGTTGAGTGTCCGAGTCCCGTAGCCCGTCGGTGAAAGTCTGCGTCGCTATCTGCTCCAGAAAGTCGGCCGGCGCTGTTGGGTAGGCGAGCCTTACGAGGCGTGCGATGTCCATCTCGAACTCCTGCAGGGTTTCCGCGTTCTTCTGTACCTGGGTCCGGAGCTGCATCTGATAGGCCTGCTGAAGATGGCTATCTCCATATCGGGACTCCATATGGGCGATCAGGAAAGCGTAGTCCTGGGATCCAGTCGGGATGGCCTGAAGGACGTTAAGGGCGTCATCTCTCAGCGCTACAATGAGAGCTGTAGCCTTTTCTGTGTTGTTCCAGTTATTTATGGAACAGGCCGCCTCGAACTGACGTAAGTAGGTGCTCCACGGGACCTTTCCGTCGAAGGTTGGGGGCGTCACTCTGCTATGTCCCGTTCCTGATATTCCCGGTGTAACTGTGGGCGGGCGTTGGCACAGCTCGGCAACTTCCACTTGTAAGGCGTTGAATTTCTCCTCCACCCCCATCAGCGGTCGTTGGCACAGCTCGGCAACTTCCACTTGCAAGGCGTTGAATTTCTCCTCCACCCCCGTCAGTGGGCGTAGGCGCAGCTCGGCAACTTCCTTTTGTAAGACGTTGAATTTCTCCTCCACCCCCATCAGCGGGCGTTGGCGCAGCTCGGCAACTTCCACTTGTAAGGCGTCGAACTTCTTTTCCACTGCCGTGACTTCCTCACGCAGACCCAGTTCTAATTTCTTCAGGTCCTGTGTCAACTTATTCTGACCGTCTTCCATCTTCTTCTGGCCGTCCTCTATCCTCTTCAGGTCCTCCGCTAGCTTATTTTGACCGTCTTCTAGTTTGGCAGTTAGGTCCTCGGCTAACTTCTTCTGGCCGTCTTCTAGTTTGGCAGTTAGGTCCTCGGCTAACTTCTTCTGGCCGTCTTCCATCTTCTTCTGGCCGTCCTCCATCTTCTTCAGGTCCTCCGCTAACTTATTTTGACCGTCTTCCATCTTCTTCTGGCCGTCTTCTAATTTGGCAATTAGCTCCTTAGTTAAATTCTTCTGGCCGTCCTCCATCTTGGTTTCCATGCCATTTAACTTTTCTAGCAATGCTGCCAATTTCTCCTCCATTTTAGTTGTTTGTCTTGTAAAGGGCATGCACTCACAGGAAAATTAGAGAAAATGACCTGCTCGGGTTTTGAAACCAGGACCGTCAGGTGTTGTGCTTGAGTTCGTAATCCCACTTCTGACACCAGTTGTTACGTGCCACCCCCTAGTGGCACTTTTGTTAACTGGATTACGGTGGGGGTACAAAGCACAACACCAATTACTGCTTAAAGAAATAATTAACTTTATTGTGGCCAGAAAATTACACTAATCAGCAAATACAAGCAATTAGGAGCCTTACTCCAGTTTTCTCAAGTCTCTTCCTTGAGCGCTCTTGGCCCTTCCACTTGTCAACAGATCACAGAAATTAATCCGTCCTAATGAGTACGGTGGCCTTGACAGAAACTACCTGCTCCTCTTCTTTATGTTCACCGACCACAATTACTTACGATCACTTGCTGCAGGCTATTTCGCTGTCCACAAGCTGGAGAAACAATGTCACTGGATTTCGTAACTCGCACAGCACTACGTCACCACACTTCTGTCGCACAAGATAATCGCTCGCACTAGCTCGTAAAACACAACAACTACCCCCGCTTGACAGTTCGCACTTATATAGCAGGCCGGTGACTCAATAGATGCTTCTAGATCCATCCAGGGTACACGGCTTCTCGAGGTTTCCATCGCTGGTCCAGTCACGAATATTCTGGACTATCCTTTTGTCTTGGTAGCCCTGTTGCATAAGGCTCACGCAATACAGGAGGCAGGCCACAGCCCAGCCCCTGGGGCAGTTGTGACTCAAGCGGCGAGCGATGACACAAACTCACAGCCGTAACAATATTATAGAAGTATAGTACAAGAAGTATAGTACAAGTATCGACCTTTTAAGTGCATACAGAACAACATCCCGGAAAATTTGGATATAAAACATTTTAATGTATAATAACGAAATTATATTAAGAATGATTGCATTACAATTTGGCTGAAGTGGCTTCAGTAGCGTAGTTGGCAGCATGCTGAGCTTCAATGTCCAAGATACTTTGTACCCATTGATTACAATTCTTGCGTTTGTATTCATGACTGAATTTGTTTTGTGAGTCTGGTGTTATTCATCTTCATTACGCGTCCAAAGAAGTTAACCCTCCTTTTCCTGATCGTATCGTAAATTTTTCAATTTCTTTATTTTTGTAGAGGTCGTCATTTTTAGCCTACTTTCGATTTTTGCAAAAAATGAAAGTAGACTTATGAGATCAACACAGGGCAAAAAAAATATGTGTGTCTGTCTGTGTGTGTATGTGTGTGTGTGCGTGTGTGAGTCTGTGTGTGTGTGTGTGTGTGTGAGTGTGTGTGTACCCTGAATGTCTGTCCCCCCCCCCCCCCTATCAATTCAAACACGGTGAACGCGAATTGAACGAAATTTGGTACAAAGGTAGCACTAGCAAAGGGCACTTCAGTGTCATGTTTTTTTTATATCGCCGCCATCTTGACGGAAACGTAATGGCGGCCACACAAATTTTCAAAGCTTAAATCAAATTACGACTAACATAATCATCCGATCTCTACCAAATTTTGCAACAACATACCTTTATGGGGGGGGGGGAGCATCCTTTGACCAATCTAATAGGTCATTAGCCTAATAGTTTGCGGATGGCGGCCATCTTTGTGTCAAAATCGATTCCCCCTATTAATTCGAACACGGTGAAACCGAATGGAACGAAATTTGGTACAGAGGTAGTACTAGCAAAGGGCACGTAATCGCGGCCTCCCAAATGTTAAAAGCTAAAATGTAATTACGACCAACCTAATAATCTAGTCTCTACCAAATTTTGCAACAACATATCTTTATGTGGGAAGCATATTCTGACCAAACTGCAAGATCATCAGCCCAATAGTTTGCAGATGGTGGCCAAGTATGTGTGCAAATCGATTCCCCCTATCAATTCAAACACGGTGAAACCGAATTGAACGAAATTTGGTACAGAGGTAGCACGAGCAAAGGGCACCTCAGTCTCATGTTTTATATCGCCGCCATCTTGACGGAAACGGAATGACGGCCACCCAAATGTTAAAAGCTTAAATCAAATTACGACCATCCTAATAATTTGATCTCTACCAGATTTTGCAACAACATGCCTTTTTGTGGAAAGCATCTTATGACTGACTAGAAGGTCATCAGCCCAATAGTTTGCAAATAGCGGCCATGTATGTGTGCAAATCCATTCCCCATATCAATTCAAACACGGTGAAACCGAATTGAATGAAATTTTTTACAGAGGTAGCACTAGCAAAGGGCACCTCATATTCATGTTTAATATCCCTATAGCACGTTGTGTTTCAACAAGCTACTACAATCAGCATTCAATTATACTCCTTGAAAAGGACAAAGAGTTATAACAATACCCATGCATTTAGGAGAAAGTAGGCTATATGTTCTTTACTGAACATCTTGTTTCTGTATCTGAACTCTCCACTTTCTGTTTTTAATGGTCCCAATATTTTTCAAAGTATCCTCCTTTCATTTTTCTCTAGCTCTTCTATTTCGTCTTTTTAATGGAAAACATACATTCTGAAGCATAGAGACAGTATAATTGTTTACTTATTTATTATATTTATTTAAATTATTATTAGTATATTTTAGATTTCACGGCCAGTGTATTAAAACTCAGCAATCTTTCTAGGTTTATGCCGTGTCTTGTGTGGGGGTTTCACCTGGTCACACCAAGCTGGCTCATCAGCGAGCACCTGGTGTCCACGCCCGGCACCACAGGACTAGTGAACTGCACGCTACCTCTCTTTTTATGAAGCGCACCCGTGCCTCTTAACTGCGAGAGCTAGAAGCTCAAGCAGCTTTAACATCCCTATGAAGGCTGATGAGCCAGCTTGGTGTCCTAGGCGAAACCCCACAAAAACCACGGCATAAACGTAGAAAAATTGCTGATTATTATTTATTAGTATATTTTGTTGCAAATTAACATATAACGTAAAAGTTTAAGGACTTGTTTAGATGTGTTAAAAGTAAAATTTGTAGTTTCGTTTTGTTATTTGCGAGTAACTTGATTTAAAAACTGTATTTCAACTTTTTTTTGTTGTTGCTACAAATAAATACGACTAACATCAATTTATGTGTTCACAAAATGAATTCTTCATCTCAGTTCTCCACTCTAACACTCTTAGTTATAATTGAAAACACGGGCAGGAGACGAGCTGTGACGTCACAAGACGAGACTCGCCGCACGAGCCCTTCCTTATCTTCTTGCACGCGTGCAGTTGTCGGCCATGTTGCCACACACTCCCCACTGCCGATCTTTCTATCAAAACTGTCTACGGCGGAGTGATTAGCCAGTCAAGAACAAGCAACTCATCCGAGATCACAAGACAAGCGGTGCCGAGCTGGATCAGGCAACGCCAAGCAAGCCACTTCTACCTCGCACACGCGTAGCACACCGAGGATGTATTCTCATCTGTTTCCTGAGTCTGTAAATTGTGGGCAAATTAACTAGAGCCCTTGTTGAGTGGAAGGACACATCAAGGCTATCAGGCTCCCATAATGCACGGAGGGAAGGAAGAGAGGAAGGAAGAAACGAAGGGCGGAAAAAGGAATGGAAGAAATTAGGGAAGGAAGGAAGGGATGAGGGAAGAAGAGAAGAAAGGAAGGAATGAGGGGAGGAATGAAGAAAGGAAGGATGGAATGAGGGAAGGAGAGAAGAAAGGAAGGAATGAGGGGAGGAAAGAAGAAAGAAAGGATGGAATGAGGGAAGGAAAGAAGAAAGGATGGAGGGAAGGAAGAAATGAAGAAAGGAAGAAAGGACGGAAAGGAAGAAAGAAAGAAGGAAGGAAAGAAGAAAGGAAGAAGGGAAGGAAGAAATGAGGGAAGGAAAGAAGAAAGGAAGGAGGGAAGAAAGGAAGAAAGGAAGGCAAGAAAAATGGAAGGAAAGAAGAAAGGAAGGAAGGAAGGAAGAAATGAAAGAATGAATGAGGGAAGGAAAGAAGAAAGGAAGGAATGAGGGAGGGAAAGAAGAAAGGAAGGAAGGAAAGAATGAGGGAAGGAAAGAAGAAAGAAAGGAACGAATGAGGGAAGGAAAGAAGAAAGGAAGGAACGAGGGATGGAAAAAGAAAGGAAGTAAAGAAGAAAGGAAGGAATGAGGAGAGGAAAGAAGAAAGGAAGGAAGGAATGAGGGAAGGAAAGAAGAAAAGAAGGAGGGAAGGAAGAAAGGAGGGAAGAAATGAAAGAATGAATGAGGGAAGGAAGGAATGAGGGAAGGAAAGAAGAAAGGAAGGACTGAGGGAAGGAAAGAACAAAGGAAGGAATGAGGGAAGGAAAGAAGAAAGGAAGGAACGAGGGAAGGAAAAAGAAAGGAAGTAAAGAAGAAAGGAAGGAATGAGGGGAGGAAAGAAGAAAGGAAGGAAGGAATGAGGGAAGGAAAGAAGAAAGGAAGGACTGAGGGAAGGAAAGAACAAAGGAAGGAATGAGGGAAGGAAAGAAGAAAGGAAGGAACGAGGGAAGGAAAAAGAAAGGAAGTAAGGAAGAAAGGAAGGAATGAGGGGAGGAAAGAGGAAAGGAAGGACTGAGGGAAGGAAAGAACAAAGGAAGGAATGAGGGAGGGAAAGAAGAAAGGAAGGAACGAGGGAAGGAAAAAGAAAGGAAGTAAAGAAGAAAGGAAGGAATGAGGGGAGGAAAGAATAAAGGAAAGAAGGAATGAGGGAAGGAAAGAAGAAAGGAAGGACTGAGGGAAGGAAAGAAAAAAGGAAGGAACGAGGGAAGGAAAAAGAAAGGAAGTAAAGAAGAAAGGAAGGAATGAGGGGTGGAAAGAAGAAAGGAAGGAAGGAATGAGGGAAGGAAAGAAGAAAGGAAGGAATGAGGGAAGGAAAGAAGAAAGGAAGTAAAGAAGAAAGGAAGGAAGGAATGAGGGGAGGAAAGAAGAAAGGAAGGAGGGATGGAGGAAAGGAAGAAAGGAACGAAGGAAAGAAGGAGGGAAGGAAGACATTAAAGAAGGAGTGAGGGAAGGAAGGAAGGAAGGAAGGAAGAAAGTGGTATGACCCCTCCAAGAGTACGGACATCAGTTTAGATACGACGTGAAGGATAATGACAGAATAATGAATGTCACTATTGTCTTCGAAACGGCCATCGGCGTCAGAAAAGAACACTGGTTGAATAAGATACGTCGACGAAGTTGTGAAAGAAAGGAGCTCACCACTCAATGCTGGACTCAGACGAGCCCTGTGGTCTCCAACTCACGTCCCATAAGTTGTAAACTTCTGGTCGGCTGCGACCAGTTCAAGAGGTCGGGGACAGATGTCCTGACCTCAAGGAGAGGTCCAAGAAGTGAAAGGTCAATGTAAGGTCACACCAAGCCATTGCCACCAAAGCTAGGTAGCACGATGTGCAGGATGCCACTCTGCAGTAACATGGAACTGCAATGGAACTGCAGATGACCGGTCCACTTTATCTTATCAGACAACTTTTTACTTCATGAAATGTGGACGTTTGGAGTTGCAGTAAACTTGATAACTCAAACTTGTTATTAGACTACATTTCACATTTTGCAAAAATGAGGAAAAAGTAGACTTATGAGATCGATCCGGGTAAATGTATGTCTGTCTGTCTGTCTGTCTGTCTGTCTGTTTGTCCTTCTGTCTGTCTGTCTATCTGTGTGTGTCTCTCCCCCCCCCCTATCAACTCCTAAACGGCTGCAGCAATCGAAACCAAATTTAGTATGAGTAAAGATGTTTACCGGAATATCTCACGCCCATATTTGAAAATAATGTCAGTGATACCAACTGCTGAAAAAACGCACTAGGAATTTGAGCTCCATGTTGGATATTATGTAAGGTATGCATGGGAGCTATTCCAAAATTGGCACACATGTAGATAATACTATTTCAGTTTAATTTCCAGAAGCCCAAACATGCCAGTTTTGCCAAAGTAATTTTAAGCCTTCTGATAGGTCCAATGTTTAAATGCATATAACTTCTACACTATCAATTGGATTTCAACCAAATTTTGTATGTAATATGTGTACATAAACAGATATGACTGAGCGTATTCTTAAGAGCCACCAGGGCTGCCAACTGTTAATAATTGCTCTCTCTACTTTTTATCCAAATACCAATATATCAGAAAGAATGCAAACCGACTGCTTTAAACTATGCACATGTATAGTACCTGATATTTTAGATTAATTTGGAGTAACTTATATACATCAGTTCTACCAACATGATTCTATCCCTGCTGATAGTACCAATTTTTAAATACATGTAACTTCTATACTATCAGTTGGATTTCAACCAAATTTCTTATGTGCTTTGAGTAACGTAACAGATATGACTATAAGTCTTCTTAAGAGCAATCAGGGCTGCCAACTGTTTATTTATTTATTTATTTATTTATTTATTTATTTTATTTATCGTATGGCTTTTAGTGCCGGGAGTGTCCGAGGACATGTTCGGCTCGCCTGAGTCTGTAGCTGCTTCCAGCGGATACCCTAAAGGGTGAGCTACAAGTTCCGTTCAATTTCAAGTAGTTCCAACTTTCGCCACCAGGTATCAATGATACCTAGTGGTGAACGTTGGAACTTTGATAGAGCGTTCTGACGAAATCTAACCTAACAAATTTTGCTTTACACAAGTTTAGTCTGTGAAAGGATCTTTTACATGCCATAATTCTATGACATGGGACCGCCGGCTTTACTTCCCCTCCGAAGGAAGGCATACTGAAGGATTTTTAAAGCTCTTAAAAAATCCGACGACTTCGGCCGGGTTTGAACCCGCTATCTTGGGCATAGCAGTTCAGCATGCTACCGACTACGCCACCGAAGCCGCTTTGCCAACTGTTAATAAATGCTGTCTATATTTCTTTAACCTATTATCAATATATCAGAAAGTATGCAAGCCAACAGCTGTATACTTTGCACACGTATATCACCTGACATTCATTAATTTGGAGTAATTAATACAAGTCAGTGCTGCCAACATGACTCTATGCCTGCTGATAGATCTAATTTTAAAATACATGTAACATCTATACTAACAAATGGATTTCATCCAAAATTGGCACAACAAGATATCATAATATTTCAGATTATTTCGGACCAGCGCACTCATGACATTGTTGCCAACATGCTTTTACACGTGCTGATAGATCCACTGTCTAATTGCATGTAACGTCCATTGGATTTCAACCAAATGTTGTATTCAGTACCTTAAGAGATGGAATTAAGATTATACTCAGTCACCAGGGCTGCCAATTGTAGTGCTCTATTAGGCTACATTATACAAGGTATATTGTACAGTACCCCAGGGGTATGCACCCCTTGGAGACCATCCCCCCATCATCTATCTAAATCTCCTAACCGGCAACCCTTGTAAAGCCAGACCAACATCCATCAACACCGCAAGGACAGCTTGCCACTCTAGAAAGCTGGTACAATCCTTGCACAATTATTACACACAGCGACACATTATTAACTGGGGCAGCTATGCCATCACAATGCTGACAGCATAGCGCCGAAGAATATATAAAGGGGTCCTAAGGAGGTCAGGGGATCTCTCGATTATCAGTCTTTCAACGTGACGGCCGGAGGCTACGCTGGTATCATCAGGTGAGTGAGTCAGCAAGTGTTCAGATCTCCTCTATTTGTAACCTTTACCCACAGATTGTACTTTTACATTGTAACATCACTACATCCCTTAAAAGGGACTCACATATCCATTATTACTGACCAATAAACACTTGGTCAGTACATACACCTGCATTACTGTTTACACGCTTCTTCACGCCCTAACTCCCTTCCTGAACTCTCCGTCACTATTAGACGTGACTTATAGTAGCCAGATACTTGCTAGTGCAAGCAACATCGTATTCCCGCACCGGCTTGCTTGCTAGCGGCCCGCGCCATATAGCTGACGAGTACAAGTCGATTATCTAACCAGACAGCTGGGCGACCAGCACAGTGACCCTTGCATTGAGTTCCATCCCCCCAAAGTACTCCTACATCGTTTATAGGAGCACCCTAACACTAAACAACACTCTACACTGGTCAGCTTGCCCGACTACGGGAAGCTACCCCCTTTTAGACACCTTCTTCTAAATCAACACAATAACTCTTCCGTTTTAGATCCTACCACCCCCAAATAAGGGATCTAAAACAGATGGTGGTGGAGCGGAACATAGTCACACACACACACATGCGCTCAACAATTAGGAGCGAACACAGACAGGGGCTCTGAGAAAACAAGACCTCCCCCCCAATAACTTCTTTTCGCGATACTATTCCTAAAATAAATCATTCCAGGCGATTAGGACATGGCCAGTCGCACTACGACCACTGGCCACATTCACACTACAAATGGCAGACCAGATTAGGTCGTGAAGCTTTACTATCCCAAGGCGCGGATAGAAAGCCAACATGGACCAAGGGAGGATGACAGAAGAACAGGCTACCAGCGTACCACCTTACTCCCTTCCAATAACCTTCTCACGTCCAACATAAACAACGCAGACACATGAACACGACCCAAACAGCTACACTACATTACAGAGTATACACAAGGGGTTGATAGACTTCATGCGTCTAAAGAGAAGGCTTGCTACGCCTTGGTTTACAACGCTACCACCTGAGTATTAGGGGTGGGTCGGCAAACATTAATTAAGCATAATGCGCATCTCCAAATGAGAGATGAGGCCACAATTATATATATTAACCATTTTTGTTAATTAAATACTCCCGCATGACAGGAATATATTAGTATTATGCCTCAACCTACACCTATCCGTACATGAGTGCAGATGCCTCATATCCAGATACCTGCATGAGTATCCCATCCATTCACCAGGGACATTACTATCAAACCTGCATGGAATTTTTATATCTTTGCAATCCCGGGAATTACCTGCCCCAGTCCATTCATTGTAGGAGCAATCCTAGTAGCATTACCGGCTCAAGGCCACCATTTATTTGAGCCCAAAGATGCATAACCTCTTCCTACCATACTTTAAGCCCACTCTACAAATAACTACCCCCAGATCCTAATAACAGGTTACCTGACATCACAGACCCTACTAACACCTCCATGAAGGGTTAACAGAGCATTATCGCTGGAAAGCTGACATAGCAATGGTAGACCAGAAGTAGTCTATGTACTTAGAAGATCTATAACCCCACAACACTTGGAAAATTTTACATTTTTACATAAAAATACATTATTTACAAAGGTTACGCCCATATTTTTTTTAAAAGGTAAAGGAATCTGAAACACTCTGATTGATGATAGCGGCACTAGCCGAAGGCCAGAGGCACCACACTGGAGCAGAGCTGGGGAAGGTGACGTGGACCCTTACCCCAGTTGGCTCAACAGCTCAGTGACCTCACTTAACTTGACGGCTAGACCAAACAGACGAACCACGTGAGGTCAAAGCATTCGTGACCTGGCACGGGCAAACATCGAGATCTAGGGGTGCATATAGCTTATCCCCCTTGTCGGAGACGGTTACACCCACTATGTGCCACGGTCATCGAAGCCAAGACCTGCAGGGAAGACTTTCTGAGGATGGCGGGAAAAATAGCTCACTCAGCGCCGGACTCGAGAGCTATCCCTAGAGACGACCCATATTATGACTAGACTTTTAGTAAAATTTAAGTAAGTAGGACTTCCATGGCGGGGAGTCAGACTCCTATTCGTCAGGAGTGAAGCAGGATCCTAGGGTTCAGCAGGACCAATCCTAGATCCGACAAGTCCTTACCCCGCGAGGCGAAGGTGAAGACTACGACGTTAATAAATAATGAAGAATGAAATATGAATATATATATGGAATGTACGCGCTCATTCGGTCCTGCGCCCACGTAAATGGATGACAACGGGTCGCCAGAGATCTTAAATGAGTAGCATAGCGGGCACTCAAAGGGGTTCAGTGGGCCAACCCAGCAATGCCAACAATGGCGAAGAGAATATTATTGCGGCCAACAATGGCGAAGAGAATATAATTGCGGCCAACAATGGCAACGAGCAGGATGGTACGGTAGGCGAAACGGTTTGCTTAGTGGCACCGTAAGCCGCCTGTGACTAGGTTAGTACTAGTAGTAAGACCTAGAATAGATGTCGACAATAGGATTAAAACGGAGGGGACTACGAGACATTGTTGGGTTCCGGTCCCGACAATGTACTACAAGGGAACCACCGCGAGAGAAATCAAACGGACAGCCTCCATCTAAATTTTAGTACTTAAGTCATAGTGCCATTTTAAGGTCACTTAGATGTAAGCAAATTTACTAACCGCTGTTGCTAATAATAGCACAGCACATTTCGGCTTTAGAGTAAGGTCCACTCGGCATGTACATACAGCATAGTTTACATTTAATTAATTTTATTAATAAATAAGATAAGTAGTGTTAAGATAACGCCGCTCGGCGCCTGATGACCCACAAACCCGGCATCAGGGTAAGTCCGACAACTCATGATAAGTCATGATAATTCGTTGTAATATAGCATAAGCCTACATTTAAGGAATTTTTTTTTAATATATATGGATTGCGGTAGAATATCTCGGCACTTGGTGACTAAAAATCCGTTACCAAGGTAAGCCCGACAACACTAGGCTAAGATAGGTTAACATAGGCTAACCTAGAAATAAGTTAGACTTCAGTGGCGCCACACTTAATTTTATAAATTAAGCGCTGCCACGAAAATGTCATATGGATTATATTGTAATGTATTGTCATGTATTGCTAACAACTAATCCGCTTTCCCAAACACAGGAAACCCAGGGAGCAACGCGGCCACAGATATACACAACAGAAAAAAGAGTTGCCATTAATACATTTTTTTTACATATAGCAAGGAGCATGAGCATGTCTATTGTAAATATATTTCCCACACCAAATTACACATACCCTTATCTCTGTCACACAAACACACTACTCCTCATCATTTTTCGGTCGCGCCAATAAGGTGACGGCGCCGCGATCAGCGACGTAAGGTGACGTGGGGCACCGAGCGACGCTGACGCAAACACACGTATGAATACGCTTCAATAATAAGCAATATACGGTAGCCAGGGGCGGTGCAGAGATTGTGAGCACCTACCCTCGCTGCCAAGGTGAATTTTTCCACCCACGGGGAAAATTTGCGACAGGTAAGGTTAACGGCATGACCACTAACCTACAGCCATAGGTAAGAGGTACCTACAGCTCAGCGAATAGCAAAATGAAGGGAGAATGAGTCGACAGAGGAGAGCGCTACAGAAGGCCTAGAGAATGAGATGAGGTACCAGGCTCATGAGCAAACCGGTCTAGTAATAAGATTATTATTTTATATTATATCATGCTTGTAAATTAAATGTAAACCCACAGCGTACACAAATATATATTAATGCTCAAGTGTACGCCTATGCACGTAAACTTACAATATGTCACGCCATTCCACACTGCCATAATGGCAACACTGAATACACGGTTTTGTTTTTTCCTTTCTACTCTTCTAACTTCCCCATTTGTCAGGGTGTTCCGTTTTATCCCAAACCAATAAATACTTTGAATATTTCCCTTAAATTATCCCCTAAAACACTCCTACATTATTTATAGGAGCACCCCAACACTAAAACAACACTCTACACTGGTCAGCTTGCCCGACTACGGGAAGCTACCCCCTTTTAGACACCTTCTTCTAAATCAACACAATAACTCTTCCGTTTTAGATCCTACCACCCCCAAATAAGGGATCTAAAACAATATTTCGAACTAATTAAGACATTTCGATATTACCAACTTAATTTCGTTATTATTCCATATAGGTTCATATACAGTAGATTAATCATTGGCATGAACCTTAATTTTTAGAAAAGTAGGCTCTTTAGTTCGTCACGGAACTTCTTGTTAGGTAGATTTCATTAGAAAGCTAACTATTGCAATGGGTACCAATGTTTCGACATCCGGAAAATTTCGACATATCTTCACGTTTCACATCCCCTAGACCCCAAAACCACCGTCAGTTGAAAAGTTTATATATAATTTATGTATATATATATATATATATATCACTTTCTTGTGGACACGATAACTACCGCAATTTTGCACCAATCAATTTGAATTTTTTACATAATATGTATACCTATAAAATCTCGGTCGAGTTCGTTAATGGGCACAATCGGTCGACGGGGGTGAAAATGGGGGTCTTTTTTCGAAAAAGTGAAATATCGCTATAACTCTCTTAATATTTGAAATATCGAATCCATTCAAAGTTCATACTTTGTGTCGAATAAGGCCCAAAAATTTATGTTTGAAGAGTTTTTTGATAGCACCAACCATTGACCAAAGGGGTGGGAAAAAGTGGGTTTTTCGGGAAACATTAATCATATCTCTCTTAATAGGCACAATATCAAAACCGTACAAAATGGACAATATTTCCCTAATAATTACCTAAAACTTTTGTCTGAAAAAATTTTTGATATGACCCACCATTACGCCAAGGTATGAGAAAAATGATTTCGGAATTATAAGAAAATGCCAAGAGCTATCAGAGGTTGCCATGACAACACTACTAAATTGATGAGGGATGAGCCATCAGACGTTGCCATGACAACGCACTTGCACCCGATCACATTCAGTTTTCCATCTGACTAAGTGAGAAGCGGTCTCGGTGACGTAACTGGTAGTATGCTGAACTTCTATGCCCAAGTTCGCGGGTTCAAAGCCGGCCGAAGTCGTCGGATTTTCTAAGAGCGCTAAAAATCCCTCAGTATGCTTTCCTTTGGAGGGGAAGATCCAGCGTTCGTTGCGAGTTGCTGGTTGCGGTGGCATCTCGTAGCCAAGTTCAGTGCTAGGTGTCGTTGACGGTAGTATCTGGTAGCAACATTAGGAACTACTGCTTGAAATTGACCGTCTGCAGTCCTTACCAGAATTACAGACTAATACAGCCATCACAATTCACACTGTTTATCAGACAGATTCTACACTCACCCAAAGTACACGAGGTTACATGACCGCGTTGTCGCAGTCCCTAAACTGAGGAACCAAACAAAATCTCTGCGGGAGATATAATTTTGCGTGAAGAAGTAACATACCGTTACATAGTTACACATCAGTGTCGAAACCTTGGATAAGAACAGTGTGACCACAAGTATAAAAATGTACCCCAAATGACAAGAAGGTTACCGTCCCCATAAGACAATAGAATGTTTAAAATATGCATAAAATGACGAAGAAAACTTAAGTAAGCTCCAATTATAAAATACTTTCTCGCAATAAATGAGGTCTGATCCTTCTACGAAAGCGTGCATATTCTGCCTATTTTCGCCTATCCCCAAGTTTGCCCGATGAAATCTACCTCCGCCTTCCGGCGTGCCGAGAGGACTTTTTTTTTTTATTGTAATGACTTAGGGTCATTTCCACTGCGCAGGTAGTTGTGCACGGCACTAGACAAACAAACTAGTGGGTAAGTTGTTGTCGGAGGTCCCGAGTTCGATTCTTACCTCTGTCGAGAATCCAGAAATCATGATAATTATGGTAAGGTACGGCCATCCACTAATGCCAAATGGGAACCTGCCGGATGTTGTGGGTTTATCATTACCAAATCAAATACTAAATACGGTTTTCAAGCTCTTCTTCTTCTTTCGTTTCAACCTCTTTGGGCTACGTTGAATCAATCATTTCTCTGTATGTTGTTCTTTCCTTAGTGCCCAATATCTCTTCTTTCGGATCTTCTTTTCCTCTCTTCTTCCGAGATGATGGGTCTGGATTTTAGTGTAGATTTGTCTTGGAACCTTACATTTTCGTCTTTGGTAATTATGTTAGCTTTTCGTTTGAGTGGAGAATTTTCTGTAATTTTTAATTCTACTGGGTCTATTTCATTTTCTTTAATCTATGTGAGTATTGTTTTGCGGTTACGGAAGAAATCAAAGATATGTTTGTTTAATCTATTTGAGTTCATTCTGAGAAGATGACCGTAAAATTTTATCCTCCTTATAGTATCTGAGAGTTTTTCAATTTTCTTACAGAGTCTCATTTATTATTATTATATTTTACAATTATTTTTATAATAATAATAATAATAATAATAATAATAATAATAATAATGTTCCACTCGATGAAAATCAACTGGACACAGTGGCAGAGGAGAGGTGCGAATACCAGCCACTTGCCATTGAACTCAGTCAAATGGTTTAAAAGAAGTTTCCGTCATCCCAGTTGTTGTCTCTGTGGATGGATTAGTTACAAAGGGCTGGAAAATACAAAGGAGAAACATGACTTGAATAAACACCATATGTAGATAATGTAAAAGGCTGCCCTCCTTGGTACTGCAGGTATAGTACGTAAGGTTTTGTCTCTTCAGTGACTTGCTCTGAACATCTTGAGATCAAGTGCTGTCATCAGTGTCTTTGGATCACAAGGAGTTCGATTATCACTATTATTATTAGAACCATATTTATACAAGATGTTTCCATAAAGCCGGAAGATAATCAGGGTATGAATAGTACATAAAAGGACTAGAAGTCTTTGAAATGTGGTACTGGTGACGTTTAAAAAACTGAGTGCGGACGTACTCCACCAAGTTAACAAGAAACGACAGTTATATTATTAGAAAGAAAATAAAGGTATTCTGCCTTTTCAATACTTATATTGAACCTACTCACAGGTACATGTTTCGAAGGTTAACACCTTCTTCGTCAGCCTGTACATAAATATCAAAGATAAATTACCTTTATAAGAACATACGTTACATCAAATAAAGATTTGTGATATAAATAATGTGAAGTTCAACTGTTTCCGATTCTCCATAGAAGATCTTCTAATTGGATTTCCAGGCCTGGGTGCATTAAAAAGCCGCTGAATCAGGCCGGTGTTGTGAGTCGCTATTTGGTTGCGTCATCGTTTTCCGAATTAGTCTCTATGCTGCCCTTGGAGAACATCATGGCAAAGAAACCATAGAATCCCTGCAGCAGTGCCATGCCCCGCCGTATTTAGTGTGTTTGGGCGTGAACAGCAGCAGATCAAAACGTGTCTCGCAAATATCACTCCTTTGATTGTCCAAAGACATACTAGGGGAGAAGGGGAAGGGAAATAGAGGACGGGAATAAAAACCAAGGAAAAATAAATGTGGATGTTTATGATGTGTCGTTGTTGGTTGTTGTTTTGGGGTGGATGGATGCGAAAAATAAGAGATATAATCATTATTGAATTTGGAAAATAAATGGTATGAATGGTGGAATGCAACTGATCAATTCATCTATTACTATATAATGCGTCTATTAGAGTTCTGTATAAAATACTGGTTTCAAAAATTATTTCGTTAAGATTGTGGGAAGGGTTAAATCTCTGTGCTTTGTCGATCTCTATTTGTTCCAGAATATTCATGAGTGTGCCTTTGTTTTCTTGATGTAAAATGACTAGATCGTTCTCTATGGTAGTGAATTTGTGCCCAGTTTCTACCATATGGTTGCCTGACGCCGAAAATTTATTATGTTTAGTGGCATTAACATGTTCCAAAAATCTGGTGTTGAACCCTCTTCCTGTTTGTCCCACGTAATCAGCGTCACAATCATTACATTTGATTCTGTAGATACCAGAATTATTATATTTGTTTGTTTTATTGAGAATATGCGAGTTGAAAAATTTATTGTGATTAGTGTTGTTGGTTCTGAAAGCTACATTTACTTTATAGTTTTTGAGTACACTAGTAACATTGTAGGTGGATTGATTCACAAACGTGAACATTGCATAAGTGGAAGGTTCTTTATCCTCTTTTGCTAATCTGGAAGCGGGTTTTCTTGATTTTGTTAATAATAATAATAATAATAATAATAATAATAATAATAATAATAATAATAATGTTATTGGTTTTACGTTAATAATACTGTTAACATATTTTCTATTGAAACCATTAGCTTCGGCAATTTGGTGAATTATTGAAACTTCATGAAGATATTCTACTTCAGACAGTGGGATGTTCAAAGCTCTGTTAATAAAACATGTGAAGGCTGCTCTTTTATGGGATGCGGGGTGGTTAGAATCTTGTCTAAAAACAGTGCTGGTTTGAGTTGGTTTTCTGAATATTTGATAGCTCAGGAGATTATTTTCACGTTTGATTAGCAGATCTAGGTAATTTATGGAACTGTTAATTTCATTCTCTGACGTGAATTTAATGTTGCTATATAATTGGTTCAAATGTAGCAAAAATTGTTCGATTTTAGTTATAGAGTTGTCAAGGATTATGAAAACGTCTGTGAACCCTTTATCCACAGGCTGTATAAAGGATTCTAATAATTATTCATCATCTTTTGATACATTTCCACAGACAGCAGATATGAGAGCCAGACGGTGTTGGGAAATATTGAGAAATCAGTGGCCGAGAGGACACAATGGTTTAAGCTCCTGTGGTATTTTAGGAAGAAGCATAAATATTCTTGAGACATAGGACAGGTGCAACTTTTAGCGCGGAAGACGGCTTGGGCACGCACATTATGGCCTGTTGCTATGAAGGTTGGCGCCAAGAAGAAAATCGAATGCTACGAGGCAATTGGTCAATCATCATGTTAACCACTCCCTACTGCAGAAATACATGTAAAAGCGCGCAAAGACATACAAGAGTCTGGGCCAATAATATCAAGACGCCTTGTTTTAGCGGCAACTCGGCTTGATAACGCACCCTGGTAGATTAACGCGGGAGTTATCTACAGATTCATTCCACGATCGATTCGAGCCGGCCACAGCATAATCGTAACCTCCACACTGATACGAACTCAATGATACCGATCGCATGCTAGTCTGATAATTATTATGGAATATTTTCTCATAAATCCCCTTCCACACCTACCCTAGTCAATTTCATTTATAAGGATCCAAAATGCATCGAGAGAACACTTATTTTCGTGCGTCTGAGGACGTAACGTCATACACTTATCTTCGTGCGTCTGAGGACGTAACGTTCACACTCTTTAATTCGTGCGTCTGATAACGTGACGTTGATTTTTATTTCAACATGGAACAGTTTCGTCAAGTTATAAGTATAACTTCAGTGATTTATTTGTAGTCCCAGCACTACCAGTAGGACTAGTTCATCGAAATAATTCACCAAATAGACTGTCAAGGAATTTAGTACTTGATAGGTGAATGTAGTAGGAAATATATCGTGTGTGTATCTGACAAAACTTTATTTAATTCAGCACGAGATGACGTCTAAGAACGAGACCGGATCTTGGAACCAGCAGGACATTTGCCAGAATATGTCGATGACGAGATAAACATCTTAAAGGAGATGGCTGCAGACGTTTCCTTGACGCTGTTTGAAGGATTGAGTACCAAATGAATTTATTTATTTATTAAATCAGCTATGGTATTATGGGACATATTTTGTAGATATTTGTTTGCCTGTTTGGTAATGTAGATTATTAGTTTCTTGTTTTACTGACACATTAAATATGGGACAAGCCGAGCGTTGTGTAATTTGTAAATATTGTGATTTGTGTTTTGTTCAACTTTACGGGACGACGCGCAGCTCGGGCTCGCGTTCGCTTGCGTAAAACGCGGTCAAACATTATTATTCGGAGGTATGCCTTATGACAAAAATGGAACTGAATTAAATTTGAGATTAAAAATAGAATTTGGAGGGTAAAGATTATTTGTGAGTAGAATTTTATGACGGGTCAGGATTATTTTGATAGTTGCCTTTTCAGCAGAGCTGAACGGGATGGCACTTTGCACCCGAGTTTTTGTTGTGTAATTTTTTTAAATGTGTCATTGGACGCAATATTGTTGATCTGTTTTGAGCCGACCCAGTGATATGAGTATGAGAGTTAGTCCAAGCTTTTGGTGCGCAGTGTGATTATTTGTATGATGTGCTAGCGAGAATATATCATGGTGATTATTCTGACTTGCTCCACATTAGCCCAGTTCATGACCTCGCGAGGCTGGACGTGTGCTATATATTTGTGTTTTCTTGCCATCCAAGGGGATGAGTGAGATAGTTGGCGTTTCCAGACGGAAACTTCACCTGGCTTGAGCGACTGAGAGAATTAATTGAGGCAGTGTTGACTCATACAAGAGGGGCGCGCTCAAATCAGATAACGTGACTTGTCATTAGTAACAGGCTTGGATCCTGTACGTCAATTTAAGACGTTGTTTAAATTCACAAAACCTGATCGGTTATAATGAGCATTGATTGATTAAATGGGTGCTGTCAATAGTTGTAAGGTAGCGTCCGAAACTCCGGTTTGTCTGGCGTTTTATAAAAATGTAAACATAGTTTTTCAGCCGTTAGGCTTGTATTTTGTTGTTGTTGGTTCAATTTTGTGTGTTTATTTTACGCGTTCAATGACCCGTGTCAACTTAGGGTGCGCGAGGCTATGTTCCCATGTTATGATGACAGCGATTTGGCCTATTTCTGGCATGCTCTTTTTGTTCATTTATGTGCTCTGGCACCAGCTGGAATCTCAGGGAGATTCGTCATATTTTTGTATTATTAGATCTTGCATGTGTCAGTAGTAATTATAGTGTATTAATTAAGGGTGGGTCCCATAGCCGTAGTGTGATTTAAAAGATGCAACTCCGTAAGCAACATGACTGTTTCAGTTGTAAACGGACTCGCATCAGTACTCAGTTTCTTATTAACGAGCAGTACACCACACATTATATAACTTCTTGACCAGGAAAAATGGACTTGTATCCATATGTTGTGACGAGTGAGTTCTTACAGCTCAAAGTTTATGTTATGATTTATCATTTCGAGTGAAGCTGTATTCACATTGTTTTGTTGTGACGAGCGAGTTCCTACCGCTCAGTGTTATATTTATTTTATTAGGGGGTGAAAGTCAGGGAGGATTTCTTTTATTTATTTATTATTATTATTATGCACATAATTTTCAGTCATTAAATATCTTTTATTTTACTTGTTATTCATTTTATTTCTAGTATAGCCTCTGTCATGAACCTTTCTATTCATTAGAGCATGTTGTTTTAAGCGAACTTTGCTGCGTAACGCAGTCAGGACTGAACACGACCCCGTAGATGAATCTTGAGAAAACCATGCTTTATTGAAGGGTGCAATATCATATGACATTATGAAACGACAGTTAACCAATGAGACTGATATGGCTGGAGCACAGATTGGGCTTTATCAATGAAATACTTGAGGGCAAAATACCTGGAATCCGCCCTCGTGGGAGGCCATGAAACATATTTATGAAGACGTTCTTCAGTTGTACAGGCCTAAAATTTTATAAAAAATGTAAAAGAACAGCAAAAGATATATTCAATTGGAGAATACTCGTCATAGGGACAAACCATTGCAAGACTGAATACATTATGATGATGATGATGAAAATCTAACAGATTCCATGAAACACAGGCACTCGAGACAGATGACCAAAGATATCCGAAGTCTCCGATAGAAGCAGCGATAACGTCTCATTGGGGAAACCCGAAAGGGAAATGTCTGCAGTATGCTGAAAGAAGGTCAGCACAAGGGGAGTTTCAGTTTCATGAACACTTGCTACTTGCTTGTCTTCGTGCAGTGCACTTCGTGGAACCTGCCCGCGGCCACAAGCCTTCTGATCTGAGCGGGCACGTAACTTGAGTCGCGTTGGCAGCCACCTCACTTGTTCAGTCGATCTCAACAACGGCTCTGATCAATTGGCAGCTTGGGTGGTTTAAGTTATAGTTCTAACCCTTAGAAGTCAGCAAGCTTCCCTGAGGTTCGCTCAATTAGTTCACTTTATGAATGTTGTTGTTGTTGACTCTATGCTGACATTTTAAGTAGCGAATGTTACACACACAGAACCGAGGTAGCTACGTTCGCTAAGGCTAAGCGCAAGACAATGCGGTCAAGCTATCGTTGTTGTTGAATTAAAGGGGCTTAGACATCATGGTCAAGCAGCTCCGTGTACTTGGGCGATGATTTGTGTTATTGTTACGCCTGTACCAGTGAATGTTTATGAACATGTGGTTTGGATTGGAAAGGAGACAACTGTGGCCTTAAGTAAGAAGCCATCCCGGCATTTGCCTGGAGTAAAAGTGGAAAACCACGGAAATCCACTTCAAGGATGGCTGAGATGAGATTCGAACCCACCTCTTCTCAGTTTTGTCTCACAGTATTTAGTGAACCACGTTTTAGCCCTCAGACCAGAATTAAATATCTTAGAAGAGCTGGGAATCAGACCCGAGCCTCCGCGGTGGCATCCAAGAATTAGTTATTTATTGAGGTTATAAGGGATGGAACAAAGTGGTCATCTGTCCCTGCAGCCAAGAATGCTAGCCACTACTACACCACATGAATGCCCTACAAGATATAACGACTACAACTTTGTTTCCCTCCAACTGTAGGCCTACAGTGCATTGTTTTCATTCAAATGAATAGAACATATTCGAGGAGTAGCTGCCTTTAATTAACAAGAAAAAGAGAGAGACGTTTTTACATTTTTCTTGAATCCCAGTTTCAAAACGTTTAGTTTCTTTTTCAATTTGTTAGGTTTATGGTTGAAGGGCTTTCGAGACGGATTTTCTCTCTCCTCAGCGAATAAGCAACGCTGTGTGAAGGAAGTCTCAAAAAACAGCTACAAGTAGACTACAGAATGTTCCCAGACGGATGCTCTTTCCTTGAATAACGAGTAGAGTAGTTCTATATTTGAAGCGAAAGCACGAACGCTGAGATTGCGGGGTGCGTTTCCGGTAGCTAGATATGCCATTGTATGGTGACCGTTATTAACAGTGGCCGCATACGTAATGCCGTGGCTATTGTCCAATATCATCGCTCACAATAAATATTTCACTCCACGCGCTGTCTCTCCACGAGGCTCAGTGGCGTAGCGTCAATCTTCCGACTGGGAACATGACGTCATGTCCAGCCGGCTGTTGGGGCGGGGGGCAAGACTCTCACCTCCCAGTGTTGAAGCTAGTCCTAGACCTGCTCATTCGACATCATCATACTACAATTACGTGACCGCACTCATGTCAGTGTTTGATCGCAAGGAGCGCTAGTTAACGACCATTTAACGTCGGATGGTCGTTAGTGGGGAATAGATTTTATGTACAGTAGGCTTTGCCATAAAGTACCATTAGCTGGCATGTCTCTTACTACATAAGTACTGTATAATGCATTTATGACATCTTCTTCTTCAAGTGCCTCGTCCTCCAAGAACATTGGCGATCAGTAGCATGATCTACCGTTTGTCCATAGCTGTTCTAAACAGTGACACTGTATTAAGTCCAAACCACTGGCTTAAGTTCTTTAGCCAGGATATTCGTCTGCGTCCTGGATTTATGACATAAAAACGCAAAAAATGATCTTAAAATGAACTTTATTTTACCTTATAAGGAAATTAATAATTTGAATTAGTCATATCGTAATTAAGTAAATATTGTTTGGTAAATAAATTACCTAACCTTGTTTTGAAAATAAATGTATTTATGATTTACAATAATAGCCCTTGTTTCACCAATGAGGTAAAAGAGAAGTCTCCTATCACACACTTTGAATGCAGAATTTTATGGAGAATGATATCATCTAACTAATGAAAGATTTCATTTATTGAAACAACAACGTAATTAAACACAAAATAAAGGAAGAAGGATCGCCCGAATGGGCATTAATTTTTACTGTAATCACTAAGTGATCTTGTTCTTTTGGGGCATGTCGTTATATGGTGCTTGGTACACCTTTCGTTGCATAGTAGCCTACACATATGCATTTGTCACTCGGGCTATGTTAATATCTGATTAAACAAATCTCATGATGAAAGCCATGAATGGCGAGTTTCATCTAATGAGGACAGTTAATCCACCATGAAAAGCGTGTTAATACAGTTAACTAACCATTAGTGACGTACAATGAAAATTGAACGTTCATTGTCAGGAAGGAGGTTGGTTCAGCGACGTAAACACGGGATATTTTTTAAATGAGAACTACTGAAGTAAGACGAAGACAGTAAAAATGACTCATTGAGCATAATTGCAATAAGAAATGCCATAAATTGTCTATTTGTCATTGACACGTAAATACCGAACGAACAATATTTTCTGACTTACCAGAATAGGGATGCAATTTTTTCAAAATCCTAGCCCTAGCCTACTTATTATACTTGAAGGTCTAGAGTATGGGGGGTCAAATCCTGGTTCGATTCCCGGCTATTCCAATACATTTTAATTCTGGTCTGAGGGCTGGAACGTGGTACACTCAGCCTTGTGAGGCTAAGCCAAGGAGAGAAGGGTTCGACTTCCACCTCGGCCGTCCTTGAAGTGGTTTTCGTAGTTACGCCCCCCCTCCCCCCAAATTCTATTCGAGGCAAATGCTGGGATGGTTCGATACTCAAGTCCACGCTGTCTCCATCTCAATCATATCTCCAATTTACAAATAGACATAGTACAGCCATCACAATAACACATGTTAACACACACATTTCACACACATCCAAATAAATATACGGTGTCGCAGCCCCTAAAATAACCTACAACAGCATTTTCCACGGAACAGGAACCTTTTTTGAGGGGTAGGACAAAGACCTTCCTAAACCTGATTGAGACAGTCAAATGGGTTGCGAATTGGATAATATTTAATTGCAGACCTTGTGGGTAATTAACTGCCATTTTACTGTATAAAAAACTTGAAGCTGATTAGCAAACAATTAGTAAATCTGTAGAAAACTCCAAATTCGGAGAGTGTTGTTATTGATTCGTTTAAGGGCTTTGTGACATCGTGGTCATGTAGCTCCGTGTGTTCTTAGGTCTGTGTGTGTAATATCTGTTTGATAACTTGTGTCATTGCAATGGCTGTACAAGTGTGTGAATTTTCAATTGGAGCTATGATTAGGTAGGAAGCGGCAGTGGCCTTAATTTGGCTATCATCCCGGCATTCACCTGGAGTAGAAATAGGAAACCAAGGAAAATCACTTATAGAATGATTGAGATGGGAATCGAATCCTCCCCCTCAATTTGGTCTCACGAGGCTCAGTGAACCCTGTTCCAGCCCTCAACCATGGTTCAATTTCTTGGCAAAGCCGAATACAGGATACAAGGAGGGCTGCATCAAACCAGTCTATGTAAGTTATTGAACACTCGAGCAAAGTAACACAGAGGTGCTAAAGACTGTATATGGACAATAGCTATAAAAGTGAACTGGTGGTGATTATCTGACATTCCTTCTCGATCCAAGGCCAGCTGCAAATACTTCCGATATGGTATGCTACCGCTGAGCTGACCATGTAAATGAGACTCACGGCCCCCTGATACATGCTCTGTCGCGTCATCGTGACACTAAACAGCATTCTAGCCAAGCGCGTCAAGTCACGCTTTACGACTGCAATGCAGAGCTGGAAGTTCGAATCTCCAAATTGACAGCGATCATTCTTATTGTGATTCAGATTACCTCCAGGGCCATACCACACTTCCTTGGCAAATCATCATTTGAAGTCCCGCGGCATCTGCCTCAATCCTCGACCCTACTAACAATATGTTGTTGTTAACTCATTGGAGGGCTCATGTAGCCCCGTGTATTGGGTGAGTTGGGATTTAGCTGATAACCTGTGTTATTGTGATTGCTGTATTCATGTGTGTTAGAACTAGGATTGAGAAGGAGGTTGCCGTGACCTTAAGATAGGTACCTTGTTGGCATTTGCCTGGAGTAGAAGTGGAAAACCAAGGAAAAACATTCAATGATAGCTGAGGTGGAAATCAAACCAACCTGTTCTCAGTTTTCGGCACCTCGTGATGTAGGGAGGCAGCCACCCTGGACCGGTTTTCCACTTCTACTCTAGGCAAATACCGGGATGGTACCTGATTTAAGGCCCCGACTCCCTCTTTCCAATCCCAGCTTCAATTATAAATATACGAACTACTACAGACACCATAATAACACAGGTTATCAGGCATATTCCCTACACACTCAAGTACACGGGGTTAAATGAGCACCCAGTCTAAGCCCCTCTTAATGAAACAACAATAACAACATTTTGTTTTTTGTTTTTTGTTTTTTGGCAGAGCCAATGCGCCACGAAGTGTTCTCGTACTAACTGTAACACACCACCAAAAGCAGTGTTATTAGAGAAATCACACACACAAGTACACGGGGCTGATGACCAAATTATCCGAAGTCCCTATTAAAGATTGAACAATGAATTCCCTACTATTACCTCTGTCCAGCTGACACTTGCACGGATTCCGGTGTGTATGGAGAGTGAGTGATCTGGCAACGTGGTTAAGACAGGTCGTGAGACATGCTTCTACTGTCTACTCGAAGTCTAATGGATGGCTCTCGATGTAATTGCAGCCTGGTAAACTGCTTTCAGACAAAGG
The DNA here is from genome assembly GCA_946902985.2 of Meconema thalassinum. NCBI lineage: Eukaryota > Metazoa > Arthropoda > Insecta > Orthoptera > Tettigoniidae > Meconema > Meconema thalassinum. The sequence continues at coordinate 1,720,955,877 of OX336388.2, read as the reverse complement.
TACAGGAAATCCTATATGGATAATGTATCCAGGCTTCATTTTACTTTAAATGTTAATGAGTAATTCCACTATGATTTCCTTTAAGCCATCAGTATACAGTAATACTGTGGTAGTCAACAACTGGGTTTTGTATTCGAGATAAGTTTGTAGATCTCCGGCCGGTTGTCTAGGCGAAGAATGATCAACTTATCAAATTTATATTTTTATCCAAGATTTTCAGTGAGAATCTACTTGATTCGGTCCTCACGGATTCTCCTCGCGTCTGAGTTATTAAATATTCAAAGAACTGAAGACGTTGAAAAGTAGTTTGTTTATTGGTTAACCAACACCGAAGTACTTTAAAATATATACAATAACATGAAGCCAAGCTTGCTTGCCTTAGGCAGAGCGTACACAGTTCTACATAGTTGGCTGTCAGTTTGTGAAGAGGCCGGATACCTTAAATATTAGGTTAGTTTGGTGGGGAGAAGACACGAATATTCTCGAGTAAATTTGGTCTTCCGAATGAGATCCACCAATAAAGAAATACATGTATTAGTTAGTAACCAGTAAGAAATAAGACTGTGGTAGGAGGGAGTAGCAACCAATGACAACATGCTTTTTGGGGCGCTGTTGGGGGCGTAACTAAATAGCAGCACCTTGGCTTCTTGGAAATCCTGTGACGAAGGAGTAGGACTTACCTTCCTCAAAAAGTTTGTCATTGTTTGGGGACGTTCTGATTTTCTGAGAATCGCTATCAGAGCCGTGTCAAGGGAGTTTTTACTTTTAAAGAGCTTATGACAAACTTGGGGCTCGGCCTGACTACCTGCTCGGGTTGGGCTGGCCAATATTTGCTTTAAGGAAGTGTGTTCTGTAATATTGGAAATCTTAATAGAATACAATTCCTCGCGTTTTCAGCAAATAATAATAATAATAATAAAAATAATAATAATCAAGGAGGCAGTGACTCAGTAGGTCAGCTCGCAACGATGCTCCCGAATTTGTTCATTTTATATGGTTATTTTGCGCTACCAAGGTTATTTTACAGTTTAGATGTTAATTTTGGATGATTTACTACCGGTATACATGACTTCGGAATGTTTGAGAGTGTTTTTATAATCATATTTGACATATTTGTCTAGCATGACATTTTGTTTACCTGGTTGCTTAGAAATAAGAAGGCCTACAACCAGGTTAGGTTATGTAAGTTGTCATAAGTACGTCGCTGCCGCTGTTAGATTTGAACCATATGTTGCGTGTTTATAACATCTTTCATCCAGTCTCTAACTGAATTTGGATCAGATATTGCTGCAAAATAAATTGATGAATGGTGTTATGTTACATACTGTAAGTTGTGCAAATTAAGTGTCGACTGGTGAGACATCAATGAAACCCAGGATCTACGAGTATAAATTGTATCCTTAGTTTACTAGCACAGCTGGTTGCTTTCGCCCCTCCTGCCACAGTGAGTATTTATGCATTTGTATACCGCTTGCTTGTGCTCAACTTTGGTGAATTGCGTACATATTTTACACGAAGAGGTCAATTAAGATCTGACAGCCCCAAAGCAGGTTAAGGATAACTCGTCTCATACTCTTTCGATATCAGCTTCAAAAGCATCGGCAAAATTTACAAGAAATGATTACTAGTCTATTAATCATTTAGGGCAGGTAGGACTCTCCATCCATAGTGAAGACAACCTGCCTAGGGGATGAAAACCCCGAAATCAAACTCATTGCAGCAGCGTCTGTCCCGCAGCGGGCGGCTGCTAACGACGTCTGATCCCCATGTTAGGGACGGTCGAAATCATATCCTGGCCGTAGGTATAAAAGGCACACCATCATCATGATGAGACCAAATAAGAAAAGTGGAAATAAAAGGCCGCTACCCGAGGAGCGTCGGGGCACCCTTGGAGCCATCGCTGGGGGTGGCAGCATACAAGCCGGTGGTTATCAGGGTCAATGAACAAAGGCACACCGATCTTTCTTCAGTTGACAAAGATGTAAGTATGTCGCCGGAAGCACTCGGAGAACCAGTGCGGAAACAACTCGAAGATGAATTTGGGAAGGCTCTCATAGAATTTGAAGGGACTGATCCCATAGAGCGGCCCATGATCACGAACCAACATTGCTCTAAGAAATTTGCTACCGCTGTTGTAACAATGAGCGACATTCTCTCTCAGCATCTGTCCCAGAAATCATATTGTTTCAACCATGTTCAGACTGTAATTTACGCTGGAGCGATAGCTGTGATACGAGTGACAGGAGGTAGATTATGGCGACCTAATTATACCTCAGGTCGTCAGAAGAAGATGCCAGCTTTGGAGATACGTTTACGAAAGTCTGTTGATGAACTGAGAGTAAATATCGGAGGCAACAGAAGTAACAAGGTTGTTCAATGTGTTCAAATGTTGAGCCATACGAAGAGTAAACATGCAAAGTATAATCCTCCAAACTGTAGCTCCCTTGAGATCCTAGACACATTAAAGCAACAACTTGAGGCAAAGGCACAGAGATTACGTCGATATAAAAATTCGAACGAACGGAAGCAACAGAACAAGCTATTTGTTACCAATGAGAAACGGTTCTATAGGAATCTCGACGATCCTGGAACACAAATGGGCAGTTCACCGCAAAAAGAAGAGGTAGAGAATTTCTGGTCATCCGTATGGTCGAATGCTGGAGATTATAACAGCAGCGCTAAATAGATTACGGAGGAGGAGGAAAGAATGTCAGAAATTGACAGGATGAGTGACTCTTCGGTATCAACTGAAGATGTGACCCGTGTGGTTAAGGAGACCCAAAATTGGAAAGCGGTAGGACCAGACAGCATCCACAATTTTGGACCAAACGTTTCACTTGTACTCATGAGCATCTTTCCCGCTGCTACACAGATTTCATCCAAAATCCACAGCTTATCCCCTCTTACTTGATGCGAGGTAAAACATACCTTCTGCCAAAAGGTGATAGAACCAATGACCCTTCCAAATATCGACCTATCACCTGTCTATGCACCCTGTATAAGATATTTACATCTTGCATTGCACGTAAGATTTATGAACACATAAATCTTCATAACAACCTGGCTGAGGAGCAGAAGGTGTGCATGAAGAAGTCTCAAGGTTTGCAAAGAACAACTTGTAATCGATGCAGTTACTATGGAACAAGCAGGGAAGATGATGCGTAACCTCTACATGACATTTATTGATTACAAGAAAGCTTTTGATTCAGTGCCACATTCCTGGTTAAATCAAACCCTGAAGATATATAAAGTTGATCCTGCCATCATTATAAGTCTGCAACATATGATGTCCCATTGGGGAACCAATTTATTAACGTCTAATGGAGACACATGTATGGAATCGGGATTTATTCATATCAAAAGAGGTATTTTTCAGGGTGACAGCTTGAGCCCTCTATGGTTCTGTTTGGCGCTCAATCCGCTATCATCATTGCTGAATAATGCAAAGTGTGGCTTTCCAATTAAGCACCATGGTATAGAGAAATACAAAATTTCTCATTTGATGTATATGGATGACATTAAACTATATGCATCCTCTGAGAAACACATCGACAATCTAATTGCAATAACTGCTTCATTTTCTTCTGATATTGTAATCTCCTTCGCATTAGATAAGTGTCGCATCCTCACCATTCAGCGTGGAAAATTAAAGGGCCGAGCATTTCAACTTGATGACGGTTGTTTCATAAAGCTTATGGAAGGTAATGAGACCTACAAATATCTTGGTCTCTTGCAATCTAATCGAATAGATCAGAAAGGTATTAAAGATAGAGCCGTAGCTATCTACAATCAACGCCTTAACAAGATTTTAAAATCAAAGTTGAATGGAAAGAACACCTTTAAGGCGATTAATACCTATGCTATTCCTGCTCTGACATACACTTTCGGTATTATCAAATGGACGCAGACTTACTTCCAGAACATCCAAATTAGGACACGTTACATCTTAACAAAACACAGATGTCTCCACCCTAAGTCAGCTGTTGAGCAATTTTTAATCCCGCGTCAAAGAGGTGGACGAGGGCTCATGGACATTATCCAATTGCATTCAAGGCAAGTGAGGAACCTTCAGAGATACTTTCTGGGCAGACATGACTCTTTCATACATCAAGCCGCTGTGAAGGCAGATGACAAGTGCACACCGCTAGATCTTCTTCACGTAAGGGATATACAGTTAGCCACTGATGAGGAATGTTCAGCCATCAAGCTTTAGCAGTGGACGCAGAAAGCTCTGCACGGTCGTCATCCGTATGATCTCAAGCAGAAACATGTCGAGATCGATGCGTCGAACAGCTGGTTGACTCATGCGAACCTATTCACTGAGACTGAAGGATTCATGGTTGCAATCCAGGATCAAGTTGTGGCTACCAAAAACTATCTTAAATATATAGTTAAGGCAAATATTCAGGATGATAAATGCCGAAGATGCCAATTAGAACCGGAAACAATTCAACATATCACAGGAGGCTGCCAAGCAATCTCCTGTACTGATTACATGAAAAGGCACAACCAAGTGGCCAAAATAATGCACCAATACCTTGCTCAAAAGCATTTATTATCTGATAATATTTTGCCTTACTATCAGTATGTTCCTGACGCCGTTTTGGAAAATCCTAGCCACAAGTTGTTATGGGATCGATCAGTTATTACTGATAAAACCAAACCAGCAAACCGGCCAGATATCGTTCTTGTGGACAAGGTGCAGAAGAGAACCTTCCTAATTGATATTGTAGTGCCCAATTCCCATAATCTGCATCAAACCTGCTGTGATAAGATCACCAAATATCTGCCCTTGGCTGAGGAAATACGGCAAATGTGGAGACAGGAAAGTGTAGTGGTTCTGCCCATAGTAATTTCTTCTACCGGCATCATCCCCAAGTCATTGGCTCGCAATCTACAAATACATCCTGGTCTACATGTCACCATGCAGAAGGCCGTCATCTTGGAGACCTGTTCCATTGTTCGCTCGTTTCTCAATGTGCCACCTTAAGAGAATTAGCCATACCGTCTTGCAAACAAGCCGACGATATGTTGATATGTCCCACTTATGTGGTGAAATGAATGTAAAATAATAATAATAATAATAATAATAATAATAATAATAATAATAATAACAAAATGATATTTAAAACCCAAAATTAGTGGAAGGTGCAGACTGTTCATGAATATTAAGTGGTTCATTAGACAAGGTACATGACTCTCGTACTATATGTGGTGGGATCTACTCAGCCTCGGGTGGTCGAAATGAGTAGAGGGTGTTTGATTCCCACCTCAGCCATCCTCGAAGTGGTTTTCCGTGGCTTCCAACTTCGTCTCCGGGCAAATACCGGGTTGGTCCCTAACGCAAGGCCACGGCCACCTCGTTCCCTCTTCCTTGCCAATCCCTCCAAATCTCTCCCCCCTTTCCCATCCCTCATAAGGCCCCTGTTCGCTTTGCAAGTGAGGCCGCCTGGTCGAGGTGCTTGTCCCATCTCCCCAGTTGTATCCCTCCATCCAATGTTTCAAGCTCCAGGACACTGCCCTGGTGGCAGTAATGGTGGTATCCCTCGCTGAGTCCAAGGGAAAAGTCAACCTGAAGGGTAAACCGACTATAAACAACAACTATATGTGGCACAGTTGTAAGGTTCTCACTTGCTGAGCACAACATTTCGGGATCGAATTCCCACTCAGTCAGTTGGCACTTCAGGGTACTCAAAGGTGTCGGGAGATTTACTAGCACGTTAATGATTCCACTTGGGACAAAATTCTGATGCCCTGGCGTCTCTCAAGCCGCAATAGGTAACAGCGACCTAAAACCAATAACATTATTATTATTCTTTCCGGTAAAGACTGCTATGGACCATGTGCAAATTTCAATTCCTCGTCCTTAGTTTTTTTCTCAGCATTTCTTTCCTGTACTCCTTTATCATTTCTTTGTGCTATTTCCATCTTTCCTGGGACCCCTGCTGATCAGTTTTCTGCAAGTGAGAATCCTCCCTTGTTTAACACCTTCTTTCTAAAAATCTCCCTTCTCATATTTTCTTCTCCTCTTATATTACTCCGTTCTAATTCTTTTACAACCATTTGAACTCAGCCTATTGTTATTCTTTTTCTAGTATTTGAATATATTTTTGTTAGTGACATTGCTGTTATTATTTGTATATTATTATTGTTATTCGAATGGATTATTTTGGAAAGCTGAAGCACAACATTACCTAAGTTACTGCCTTTCTCCACTGATCCTTGACTTGCTAGACTTTTGCTATCATTCCAGGTGGCCCTGCGGTGTTGAGGTAGCGAGCCCACATCTCACCCGGAGGCCCCGGGTTCGACTCTCGACTTCATCACTGATTTTACAAACCAACGCGAGGGTTGAGAAGTGGTGGAAAACCTAGCCTCTTGAGGACAAATGAGTAGCTGTCTTACAGTAAGGCAGTGCCCCAGTCAGGAATACGCTACCACGATTACTGGCCGAGGGGATCCCGCACGCTGACCTTGCGTCACCCCGCAATTTGTAGACCAAATGGTCGCTTGGTAGACCTAGGCACTTCATGGGCTGTGGTACCACGGAGTTAAGAGGATTTGCTAACATTACGCATAACGTTTCTTTGGTTGTACGAAAATCGCTCCCAGGGGTGCGTTAATCGCTCTCAGTCTAGGAATTAACCTTACTGTTATACATACAAAACAAACCTAACCTACCCCCTTCCTTGTAGTGCAATGAGTAATTTTCGTCCAGACAGTCATCTAACTAAGTTTCCTTTTGTATGTAGAACAGTATTGTCACGAGGACAATTCCTAGACTGGGCACGATTTACGCACATTTCTTAGTGGGTCCTATTTACCCTGGGTGCGATTTTCGTGCAACCATCCAAGTAGGCCTACAAGGGATGATGTCAAAGATGTCCCAACCCCTAATACGAATTAACAACAACTTAACTTCAGATATTAACATAGCTGAGCCTTTAGCCTCTCAATATTTTGAATACTAAAAATTATTGATAGGAAATTCGAAACAGAAGATCACCAAAATGGTTACTTCCTTGACTCAGACCTCAAATAGCCACTACGCCACGAGATGGTCGAATTTTGTTTGAGGAATGAGGTTTGCAGATTTACATGACTGTTAATCCCATGAAGATGAGCCACGAGACTTCCATTGTTTTACGTAGAATCCGAACCACTGGACGTGATATTTCACTTCGAAAGTTTCATATGCATTGACCGGGAATCGAATCCAGTCCATGTTGGTGAGAGGCAAGCAACTTAACCTCTCCATCATAAAGTTCCCAAATTTTGTTAGAGTGACTTCCCTAGTAATTCGTACTTGAAAATGTCCATTTTTCCATCCCCTATGACCTTTTTGACTCCGGTCCCTAGTGAAGGAGAAGAAAAAGAACAATAACAATGAGATATTTAAGGTATCAAGAATGCCATTCTTTGAACGCGCTAAACAGAATAGTTTTCCACATCGACAAATCAATTTATTTGATGTCAACTATAGTTCTTATGCTATATTCTATATATAAAAATGCGTTAACTGTTGCTGTATTCACTCATTTGTCGGTAGGAATGACCTTGGTGGATCTATGTTCTGACAATACGGAACTGAACCCTTGTCCTCCAGATAACTTCTCATATTGCCTCACCACTTGATGTGATGCCATCACCTGTTGTCACCATGACGCATACGTGGCGTCTTGGCATCATCAAGTTTCTGCTAGCGAGGGAAGTTATTTAGAAAGGAATAACCATTTTGAAAGACTTCCAAGTATTGAACGAGGTGCATTGCTTAGCACGTAGCCTAATGGCAGCAATAGAAGAGTTGATATCATAGCCTTCAGAATGATGATAGAGAAAGGGTCTACTGTCTGATCTGAAAGTCATGAATCTCAACCCGTTGATTGAATGAGGATAATAGAACTACATATTCCCCAATCAATCTCTTATCAGGAAATATGTACCGCAAACATATTGATATTGAGATGATAAGGATATTCGAGATACGATACCTCACGTCAATGCGGTATTTTGCGTTGTATGCATTTTGCTTTAAAATAAAATTATGTTCAACATCTTCAGGAACCACTGATACCAACTATGCTGAATTGCATTTCTCTCATAATTTATTTTAAACCGTGCTAATTTACGGTCTTATTTCTTACAAATATTATAAGGTCTGGTTTAGTATGATTTGTTGGAAATGGAAAACTTTGTGGGAAGCGTTTACACATTTGAATATAGACTATCTCATTGGATATTATGTAGGGACAGCTTACCTGTCAGCGGCTTCGGTGGCGTAGCCGGCTGCATGCTGAACTGCTATGTTCATGATTGCGTGTTCAAACCCTGCCGAAGTCGTTGGATTTTTAAGAGCGTTAAATTCCTCCAGTATGCCTTCCTTCGGAGGGGAAATAAATCCGGCGGGCCCATGTTATAGATTTATGGCATGAAAAAGATCTATCACTACAATTGGTAGTGTGAAGCTAAATTTGTAGGTTATTAGGCTAGAAACGCTCTATCAAGTTCCAACGTTCGCCACTGGGTGTCAGTGACGTCTGGTAGCCAAAGTTGGAACTACTGTACTTGAAATTGAACTTGTTCATTTATCTTCATTCATTTCATCTCATCCACATGCAACTGTACTTGTAGCTCACCCCATGGGTGTCCGCATAGAAGCAGCTACAAACTCTGGCGAGCCGAACATGTCCTTGGACACTCCCGGCACGAAAAGTCATAAATAAAAGCTAAATAAATAACCTGTCAGTAAATAGCCTACAGGAACTAAACAGATATCGACCAGATTTGAGATAGTTAAAATACGTATAAAAACAAAACGCAAGAGGAAGTTCTACCAAGATACAATAACCTTATCCACAACACGCAGTGGCAAAGCTATAGATCCTCTTGAGAAATCATCAAAAATAAACAAATGAAACATGCAGTAGCAAATTTCCAACCAATATGGGTCTTGGCTGCCTCGTTGCATATACAGTATAACTAACACATCTTTACAGGTTGCGCAAGGTTATAATAACTGCTGTAACCAAGTGTATATATTGTAAATACCATCACCCACATACTTGTAGACATAGATTTAATAGCCTAAGTGTAAAGTACTTGACGATCGAAACTGGTTATCCAAGTGAATTTATCAATCTCATGTATGTTTTTCAGGTTTTGGGAAACACCCATTACAATTGGGAAAAACGTATTGACCGGCTGAAAGGCATCAACTCTCGAGATATCTTTGATCACCTAGACGGCACCCTCTGAAACACCTCCAGTGAATCCTAGAAGAAAGTATAGATGCAGAAGTCAATGACAAACTTCTCAATACCGAGATTCTATAACCTCTTCAGACCCAGGGTACAGATATGTGCAACTTCACTTTTTAATATTTTTATCAGCAGAAGTTGGTAGTATATGAATTCTGACCTTTATTTCTACCCCTAAACATTCCCATTTTTTGGGGGTTGAAGATGACATGTGATTTCTATTTGGCGTGTAGGTTTTACGAATATATGCCCTTTCAAACACGTAGCTCTTCGCAGGTGTCAATTAGAGGCGAAATGAATGGTGCCGAATGAAACGCGGCAAGAAGTTGGAAGGAAGCAGCCGTGGGCAATTAGAAAATATATTTACAGTTTCACCTGAAATTGATAATGATAAATCATGAAAACCCATTTCAAAGGCATACGATGGTGAGGTTGATGCACTCATCTTTCCCTATAGACTTGCGACTTAGCGCATTGCCGTAATAAGTAGCTGTAACCTGTAATTTTAATATTTTAAATCCTATCCCCAATTTATAAATACACACACTAATACAGCCATAACAACAACAGAGGTTATCACACAAATTACACACACGCTCAAATACACAGGGCTATATTATGAACACGGTTTTGCAGCCCCTAAAATAAACAACAACAAACATCTAGAATAACTCCACCGATTTTATCCCAATATACTGTGTATAAAAATGAAAGTTTGTCTGTTTTTTCTAAATTTCTACGGAAATTTGCGTTATTAACGCGTTTCAGACTGATTTATGACGGATGCATTTTAATTTTTTTGTGTGTCTGTCTGTCTGTTTGTCTGTCTGTTGACAACTTTGTGTCCTTATAACTCGAGAACGGCTGGGTGGATCAATGTAAAATTTGGTACAGATGTCCATCAGAGGCACAACACCAATCATTGATGTAATTCTTCTCCGTAACTCTCATAAAATGGGGGCCTACCCCCCTAAAATACATGCTGAAATAGGCGTAGAGAGGTGCGACAAAGCTCATTTTCAGCCGCTAAATGTGAGAAACGAAACTCGGGGGCCCTAAAACCAACAGTATTTGAGATATTCCCAGAAAACTAATTTCATTTAATAAACTAATGACTGAATGCAAGCGGTAAACATGGCAACGGAACCTCAGAGGTCCATCTATTTCTGTAAGACGCAATGCAATTCCATTTATTACATTACTGTGAAAGTTTTCAAACGGCTATAAGGTTATAACGGAACAAAATTAAGCTGTAAAATTCATCAATACATATAATGTGCTGAAGGGGGTCAAGGGGTACTTTTTCACGCGATTTATACATGCGGGTGTGGTACGGAAGGTCCATTTTATCCCTATCCCTATATTGTTTTATAATAATAATAAATATAATAATAATTATTATTATTATCATTATTATGGCGTACATCGACGAGACAAAGCTCATTCTCAGCACCTTGGTGTCAGAAACAAAACACGGGCCCCTAAAGAGCCGTAAAGGGTCCCCGAAAACTACATTTTAAGGCTCTAAAACCAACAGTTTCTGATCTATTCCTAGAAAACTAATTTCATTTAATAAACTAATAAAGGAATGCAAGCCAGTAACCATTACAGCAGTATTTCAAGAGGTGACATCCAACTTTCCATATATTTCTGCAAGATGTAATGCCACTTCATGTATTACATTTCTGTGAAAGTTTGCAAATAGTTTCTGGTGAGAACTTATGAGAATTATATTTTCTCATTTATTCTTTCCTGAGATCATCACTCATTTTACTATTTAATACATTTCAAATCTTTCACATTAATCAAAATTTCCTTATAATAAATAATAACCCAAAAATTAAATTTTGTTTATTTTCTTTACTTCTATCGTTAGGGGGACTATCACGGAACCAACTAAAACTGTAAAATTTATCAATGCGCTTAAGGGGGTCAAGGGGTACCTTAGATTTTTTTCAGACGACTTACACGTGCGATATGCCGTACTGAAGGTCTATTATATCTCCAAACAGCAACATTATTTTTTTTAAATCCTGAATTGAAATAGTATTTTTGCGGCTTTTAGGAATTTGGGCCATTGGATTCTAAAAAACCTGAATTTTCATACACCTTTACAATTTATTAAAGGGGTCTTTCTGTGGATGGGGACTTAACACAACAGTGCGCGTCAGATTTTATGTGACGTGTATTGCGTTTCGTCTACGAGGTTTTTAACTTTATTTTCACGTTAGGAAGTACAAACTAACTAACCCCGTGGCACTACAGCCCTTGAAGGGCCTAGGCCTACCAAGCGACCGCTGCCCAGCCAATTGGCCTGCAGATTTTGGGGTGACGTGTGGTCAGCGCGTCGGGTCCCCTCGGCCGTTAATCTTGGTTTTCGTGACCGGGGCACTGTCTCACTGTCAGACAGCTACTCAATTGTCCTCACGAGGCTGAGTGCACCACGTTCCAACCCTCACGTCAGTTTTAAAATCCCTGATGGAGCGGGGGATCGAACCCGGGGCCTCCGGGTGAGAGGCAGGCGCTCTACCCCAACACCACGGGGCCGGCTGTTAGGAAGTACACGTTAGGTAAATTTAGTTTGAAAACACATTTTAACTATTCATTTTTCTTTATTTTCAGGTTACAAGCCCCTAACCATTGCAACTGTAGCTCAATTGATAACGTCTGGGTATTAATACCGAAGACCGTTCGAAGAATGGGTACTTCTTCTACATACAATATTAGTTTGATTGTTGATTTTTAAGAAAACTGACGAGAGGTGGCCATACGAAAAAATAACTTTCGGCAACCTATGCTTATAAACTGTTAGAGCCTATATCATTGGAAGGAAATCGACGAGTATATATACATATAATAAAAGCAATGTTGCGACATGAGTGAAGAACATGTATTTTGACTGTTGATTAAATTAAAATGTTAAAAAAAGGAAAAAGGTGAAGATTGGAATACATTTATTGCAGCTTTTAATAAAAGAAATGTTTTTTGCCCTCGAGTTTTGGATATGTAACATCGAAACCATCTACAATAAGTGGTAATTAATTTAACCAACACAAAGTATAAACTAGATCCAAGACAGAGGTGTCTTTGACTGAAACTCTCTCTGTCACTAATGTCTTAATTTGAAGAGTGAGAGGGTACTGTAATTTTACAGCAATATTATCACATTTGAATGCCGTCATGAAATAAATAGGCATCTTCGGTGGCGTAGTGGGTAGCATGCTGAGCTTCTATGCCCAAGATAGCGGGTTCAAACCCGGCCGAAGCCGTCGGATTTTTTAAGAGCGTTAAAAATCCCTCAGTATGCCTTCCTTCGGAGGGGAAGTAAAGCTGGCGGTCCCATGTCATAGATTTATGTCATGTTAAAGATCCTTCCACTAATTGCACCTGTGTGAAGCTAAAATGAATAGGTTAAGAATGCAAACAACGCTCTTAGATTTCTACGTTCGTTGCCAAGCCCCGACTGTGATGGCGTCTAGTAGTTAAGTTCTGAACTTGGCCTAGTAGTCGTTGACAGTGGCGCTTGGCGGCAAAAGTAGGAACTATTTGAAAAATTATAAGTCGCAGTTGTTAAAATTAAAAAAAAAACAGATACGCACACTAATACAGTCATCACAATTAACACCGGTTATCAGACAGATTCTACACACACCCAAAGTACACGGGGCTACATGACCGCGTTGTCGCAGCCCCTAAACTTAAGAACCAACCAACCAACCAACCAACCAAGAAATAAATAAGAATCTCTCAGGTGATTTAAAAGACCATGAATAGCATAAATGTAATTACTGTAGATTCCAAATGCGCAACTATAGGAAATGCTTCTTTTCTTTCTTCCGACTACACTGCAAATCTTCAGATTATAACTTAATTTAATGACTTCAATTCACGCATAAAACTGTTTTGGGAAGACCAACATACTGTATTACAGGGTGGGTGATGGCGTAAGATATAGGCCCAAACATGTATTCTGAGTGACAGTTTCCTGTGACATGTTGGAGTATCGGTTGCTTGATTAACTCGGCAATATTAACACCTGAAGGGAAACTGCCAACATTGGTTTCAAGGCAGTCTTGGGTGCTAAGTGTATCTGCTATGCGCCAATGATTGTTAAGAGTCGTTCCATTATGTTATTGTAAGGAGTTTTATTTAGCTAGTATTTAGGTTTTGTTTATTGTGTTGTTGATGTTATTGTATTTCATGAAATGGGCATTGCTTTCCTTATTTCAAGTTGCGCAATTTTTGTTATTTAGTTTGCAAGATCTTAGTTGTACAAATACTACTTGGTACTCTCTCCTCTGCTCCATTGTCACAAAACACTAACACTGAGCTATCTTAATAACAATTTGCTACTGGCAGTTAAGCTATGACCATGACGAATAGAAGGAACTAGTGAGAGGACTCCGCCATTATAGCACGGTAGTTTGGGGTCCCGCCGCTACAAGCACTGCAAGCGATAATCTCCATCAACCTGTACCAGGGTTGTAGGCACTACAAGCACGCCATCAAAAAACAGCAGTTGAAAAACAAGCAACAACTTCATAAACCCATCCCCTCACTCCTCTCCCTCTCACCAACACTTCCCCCACGCAATCCTAGCACTCTACATCAAATCCTACAGCTTTTAATCACGCCAGCAGCACAATAAACTTAATAAATCCGGGCTACAGAACAGACCAAAAAACTACACTTTAAGCTAAACCAAATTCACTTCTCAGCTCGACATAAGCCATAATACAAGTTAAAACCTATACAAAACATACTCTCCCTACTGTTTTACAACTATTAAACTAACTATTCGCACTCAAAACCTAAAATCCCTGAAACGGGAGCTAATTTAAAAACGCAATAGCCTAGCCCGATTACGTCTCCGGCAGTGCTACCGCATATGCATTTCAGGGTGTATGTAGCCCCACCACTTCTGGTGCACCCTAGATAATGCTACACCCTCAGGGGCTCCCGGCTGGTGAGTTCGGGAGTTGGCGACCCCGAGGGATTCCTGAGCTGGGTCCGTTTCCCCCTTTTGTCCCTTCCCTTTGGGCTGACCCTCTCCTCTCTCCCCTCCCCTCTCCTCATAATCCTCTCCTCTTTTCCTTATATTTCCTTTCCTCTTTCAGATTCCCGCACTGTTTTTGTTACTTGGTTCCCCGTGTATCGAAATTCCATTTTAGGATTTTTTTTGTAGGTATTTTTAATGTACGTCGCATTTTGTAAGTCTTTTCGATCTAGATTGCATTTTGTGTGAGTTTTTCAATCTCAATTGCATTTTGTAAGGATTGACAATCTAAATTGCTTTTTAGTATGTCTTTCAATATCCGGGCCGGGGCTTTTGTTCTTTTTTTGAATTTCAATTGCATTTTGTATTTTCAACCTACCTCGCTTTGTTCAAGTAGTTAAGTCTCAATTGCAATTTTGTGGGCATTTTGAATCTCCATTACATTTTGTGCGTATTTTCAATCTCATTTGCATTTTGTAAGTATTTTGACTTCACTTGCATTTTGTACGTATTTTGGACTTGACCTACATTTTGTGCGTATTTTTCAATCTATTCCTTTTCGAGTATTTTCGTTCAAAATTCCCTTATGTACGTATTACCGCTCTCCATTTGGTGAGTAGTTTCAATCTGAGTTCCTTTTTGTAAGTATTTTCCCTGCTACATAAGGCATAGTTGTTGGGGCTCATTGTCTTTTTAGCCTATTTTCAATTTTGAAAAAAATAGGCTTATGAGATCACCTTTTGTCCGTGTGTGTGTGCGTGTGTGTGTGTGTGATTCGTGTGTGTGTCCCCCCCCCCCCCTAATAAAATCTAAACGGCAGGAGCGATTTCAATGAAACTCGGAAATTTCATAGCACAATTCCCGGCGACCTCGACCGTGCCCTTCAAATTTTGTTACGACTCACCAATCCAACATGGCGGCTGTGCGAAATATTTCTCCAGCATTCAATATCTCCGAAACTATTAGCGACATTACCCTGACATTTTGTATGGTGATAAAGGGAACTACTATAAGTTCACTTATGTGACCTTTGAAAACCTGGTAACTACAAAACCAACATGGCGGCCAAGCGAAGTTGCGACTTTTAAATAGACGTTTCTCGCGATTTAACCAACCAAACGCAATGAAACTTGGTAGAGTATATTTTCATATACACTGTAATGCACCGACATCTAACTCCGTTCAATTGTTTACATAACCACAAGATGGCGGATGTGCGAAATATTTCACCGGCATCCTATATCTCTGAAACTATTACTGGTATCTCCCTGAAATTTTGTACGGAGATAAAGGGCACTACTGGAAGTCCATCTATAAGTCTTTCAAAAACCGGTTAATTACAAAACGAACATGGCGGCCAAGCGAATTTGAAAATTTTAAATAGTCCTTCCTCGCGATTTGATGTTCTAAACGCACTGAAATCTGGTACAGGAAATATTTATACACATTATAATGCACTGGTATCTAATTTAGTTCAATTGTTTACATAACCTCAATATGGCGGTTGTGCGAATTTTAAAATTAAGTTTTTATTTCTTGTGATGTAGTCATGCGATCGAAGTGAAAGTTTGAATAATGAACCTACGTAATAATTTTCCTTTAATGGTACATGACTCTATGGCCTATACATTTAACAATCCAACATGGCGACCATCCGAAATATTTAGACGGCTCTGAATATCTACGAATCTATTATAGCAATCAAACTGCATTTTTAATGTTCATAGGGGCTATGAACTTAAGTTCGCCTATAGGACTTTAAATAACCTAGTGATCACAAATCCAACATGGCGGCGACGCGAATTAAAAATATTCACATGGACGTTTCTCGCAATTTAACCATCCGAGTGCAGTGAAACTTGGTACATTAAATCCTCATACGAATGGAAATCCACTGGCATCTAATTTATTTCAATTGTTTCCATAACCTCAAGGTGGCAGCTGTGCGAAATTTTAAAATCTCCTTGTTACTTCTTGTGTCCTAATTATGCGATTGAAGTTTGAATACTACACGTACACAATAATCTGCATGTAACAGTACATAACTCTAGGACTTTCATATGTAAAATCCAACATGGCGACCATCCGAAATATTTAGTCGGTTCTCAATATCTACGAGTCTATTACAGCACTCAAACTGAAATTGTGTATGTTGATAGTGGCAGTTAACATAAGTAGGATATATGAAAATAGGCTGTATAGTTCTTCACGGAACTACTTGTTTATCTAAACCATTTTCGTTTCATCCATAGCAGTGAGCTGTTTTTTATCTTCATCCTTTCATTTCACGACATTTCATTTCATCAGGGGCCGATAACCTCTATGTTAGGCCCCTTAAAACAACAATTATCATCATCATCATCGTATATGCATTCATAACTTCACAATAACTTCCAAATTACGACTAAGTGAGCTATCTGCCTGAGTAGTTACAGGTGTTACCGGCTTGCCTGGGACGATGGGTCACCAAACCGGTATTTAAACTCAATTATTAAGCTTTAATTAACCAAATTGAGAGGAAACAGATCAGACCAAAAAACGTACACTTTAAGCTATACCAAATTCACTTCTCAGTTCGACATAAACTTTAATTCAACTCAAAACCTACACAAAACATACTCTCCTTACTCTTTTACAACTATTAAACGAACTATTCGCACTAAAAACCTAAAAACCCTGAAACGGGAGCTAATTTAAAAACGCAATAGCCTAGCCCGATTACGTCTCCAACAGTGCTACCGCAAATGCATTCATAACTTCACAATAACTTTTGTATAATTTGGTGCAAAATGATGGGTTTTAAAGCTATCTGGGTTCAGTTTTTCAACCAATTTATTGTGATGTTTTATGTACGGTATGATTAATGTCAAACGCAACTAATACCATTTTATCCATAATGTAGAATCTTGGGCTTATGCCGTGTTTTATTTATTCAAACTCGACGCATTTCGAAAGAAACCATGTCTTTCTTCATCAGGAATAAACGGAAATACGACTAAATTGTTGCTAAGAGAAAGCAACAAAGAAACTAAAAAAGGTGCCCTAAGATGAACAATGAAGTGTATCTAACACGTCCTTCGAGAAGTGTAGCCTATGTGGCATTCTTTTCCAGGCCAAGAAAGTAATTACCGGACAATTAAACTCAAAATCGATGTGGAGCGAAATATTTATGATTGTATCGATTCCAAAGGAACAATTTCAGTTGATCATTCAGGAGCTGGCTGCTGTCTTCAGCGTGTCATGGATATTATCCCTAGACTTGTTTATTTTGGGTGCCGATTCATCTTCAGAACGAAGGAAATCCGCCGAGATTTGCAATCTCGAACATCCGCCAAGTCTTCACGCAAGCTTTCAAAAGTTCAGTACCGTAGCCGACAAAGTAAATTGGTAAGTAGAGAGTTACTTTAAATAGTTTATGTGTGCTTGTTTTAATATGCTGGGGATTAGCCGTGTTTTTTATCTGTTTCTGTATACTCCAGGAATCTGTGCGTTCCGTAACATGCAATGAAGACCGTAGTTCTTATTTCCATGAATTATATTTTCCATTGTGCCCTGCCGTGCTATTTTAATTGTAACCGCTAATTACTTTTTAAAAGAGTACTAGTTACAAAGTAATTCGTTTCCCTTAGCACCATCCCTAAGACCAGCTGACCCCGCCAGTGTGGAACGTACCCACTCTAGCGCTGCCTGGCGGGGCGCGCTTGAACTTCAGGAGTCTTCTCACTTTCTCCTTCTATTCGTCATGCTATGACTTTGATGGATAACCAGACAATTACATGAAAATCCACAGCCTGCTTCCAGTCGACTGACCGGGTCAGGGAATGGAATGAATGAAGCACCCATCTAGCGGCGAGTATATGAACTGTGCCAGCTGCCGAAGCTTGTTGCACTCCCATGGGGCTAGGATTAAATGAATGCCAGATGAAATGAAATAATTGTGGAGAGTTTTGCTGGAATGAAATTGTGACCGGGAAAACCGGAGTACCCGGAGAAAAACCTGTCTGCCTCCGCTTTGTCCAGCACAAATCTCACATGGAGTGACCGGGATTTGAACCACGGACCCAGCGGTGAGAGTCCGGCATGCTTCCACCTATGCCTCGGAGGTTCTCAACCAGACACATAACTACATTAATAATATGTCATTATGTGATAGTTTTGGCCGTAACTACCAAAGGCCGTACGAAAACCGGGTACTACTGCTAGTGGTAATCTATAAATAGAAGTACAAGTTTTTAATGCAGGAAATGAATAACTTTGTTGCTGGTATGTGAAGTTTCTTGTTCATTTTCCTATGTTACGCTTCAATATCTCTTCACAAAACATACACACGCAATCTTTTAAAGGAGCTTCGTATTTTATTAGGATTACATAGCCTAATAAGCGAATCAATGACGAATTGTTAATCTTCTAACCAGAAGCTCATAAATTGTATTGGTTAAGGTTGCGTGACCAAGTGGTTTACTCGTGTGGACTGAATTGTGAGCTCATGTATGTACTGTATGTATTCTTTATTGTCAGACAGATAGACTCCACTAGTGACAATATAATAATTAACAATAAAATTTACAATTATAAACAAAACAAAAACAGCAAACACGAACAAAAAAATAGAAATGCACTAGTCTATTATAAATCAATAACCACAACCATACAGCCACGCACTCAAACATCCTATCTCAAGCATTCATTAACACAATCCCTTTGTACAAGAAACATTGAAATAATTATTACAGAAAAAACAAAACTATCTACAGTAAACGGAAAAAGGCAAAAACATAAAATAAAAGATAAGAAGAAAAAAGTTCAGAAACAGCATAGGCCTACATAGTTTGTCTTATAAAGAGTAGGGGCGTGGTGGCGCAGCGGTCAAGCTGCTGGCCTCTCACCAATGTGGACCGGGTTCGATTCCCGGTCAATGCATGTGAGATTTTCAATGTGAAATGCCATGGCCTGTGGTTCGAATTCCACGTTAAAAGCAGGTTCCGTGGCTCATGATCTCAAGATTAACGGCCACGTTAAACTACAAGCTTCCTTCCTTCTTATAAAGAGAATATAGTTCTTGTTGTTATTACCAGGAAATTCACGATTAGCCCTATCTGATTATTATGTGTGATTGTAATCTGATATAGTGTGCTATTGTGATGTTTGCTCTAATGTGTGTAACTATACGCTAGTATGATGGCTGGAACGGGGGACCGTGATCCTCATGAGACAGAACTGATATATCTGAGATTGATTCCCACCCCAGCCATCACAGAAGTGAATATCATAGTTATTTGTTTACTTTATTTATTTAGCATTTGGCTTTTAGTGTCTGGAGTGTCCGAGGACATGTTCGGCTCGCCAGAGTTAGTAGCTGCTTCTATGCGGACACCCATGGGGTGAGCTACGAGTACCGTCACGGATGAGATGAAATGAATGAAGATGAATGAGCAAATTTCAAGTAGTTCCAACTTTGGCAACCAGATGCCACTGACACCTAGCAACGATTGTTGGAACTTGATAGACGTTTCTAACGAAATACAACTTACAAATTTGGCTACACACTACTGATTGCAGTGGTAGGTTCTTATTCAAGCCATAAGTCTATGCCATGGGCCCGCCGATTTTTCTTACCTCCGCTGGAAGGTATACTGAAGGATTTTAACGCTATTAAAAATCTGACGTCTTCGGCTGGGTTTGAACCCTCGATTTTGGGCAAAGCAGTTCAGCATGCTACCGACTAACTTACGCCAATTTTACGCCAGTCAAATGCTGGGTTGGTACCCACAACCACCTTCTACTCAGTCCTAGCCCCAATTACCAATTCCCACATTAGTATATCCATCACCAAGACATAGGTCCACACACACCCAAATACGTGGGACTAAGTAAATTTACAACAAAAACTAGCTATAAGTATTCAATATCCTTACTGAAGCCAATGATCGTACTGTGCTAGTTGTTTTCCGTCTATTATGAAGAACTTGATCTATTTTCGAGGTATCATCCGATGAGGGATTGAAAATTGGTTTAGATTATCGATTATTATTCTCAGGTGCACCCATTTCTGTGCAACCTTTATTGACGGGCTATTGTAATGGACGAGATGGTGTCTAACGGCGATATGTTTAGGTCTAACTTAGGGAGCCTACGAATTGATTGAAAAGCTCTTTTAGTAGTTATTGTTTTATTCTACGGAGTATCTGTCATTGAACAACTTTACTTAGTGTTTTGTGTTACTAATAAAGTAGGGATGTCCAATTATTCATATTATTTATAGGCTAAGCACAAATTGATAAAATTTCCGACTGTCAAAACTTGTAATGAAAACACTATTATTCAGGTTAGTTGAACAGAACTTGAGTTGAAGAATGGATCTCAGTGGAGCTTGTGCTCGCGAGCACTTTTTGGATCGTATGGCGAAAGCATCAATTTTCATTTAAAGAGCACCGGCATGAGAACGCCTGGTCCAAAATAATCTAAGTTAAAAATGTAAACAAACATTGTATACCAACAAATGTCACATGGCGAAGTCTGCCACAGAGATTCATCGGGCAGTATCTACTCTTGTTCCTGGTTGAATTAGAAATGGCAAGCAAGAGTATTGTTCCTTTTCGTTTGGAAGTAAACTGGTTGTAATCAGCGCCTGGCATCAAAGATATGCAACTTTCAATACAGCTATGTTTCACAAGATGCGTGCCCGCGCATTGCAGGCGCTCTTGTCATTGTGAATAGCCTACCGCAGTAAGAGTAAGTTCACGATTCCTGAAGTGGATAGGCCTGTTATGATTGTGTGGGAGATACAACTTGCAGTCCAGTCCATTGTCTGATTGTTATTGCTACTTCACATAATTTTAAAACCTAACGGAACGAACATGCAGCAACATCTAACAAATCAGGCAACACGCAAAATGTTCGGCCAATGCATTACATCCAGCTACTCAGTGTGGCGAGGCACCTTTAGAGAGGTGTAATGACTTCATTCTCCAACATCGAATTTGATACATCAATTGAAAAATTACAAGACTCTGAAGTTGGAAGGTTTGAAGTAACCAGATACTTCCACTATAGTACTTGTTAATTCATCTTAGGAACTTGGAACATCTTAGTCATATGCCCAATGAATTTGAGTGAGTGTTAAACTTGTCTAATAACCTGTGTTTCTGTGGGGACTGTAGTAGTGTTGGAACCATATTAGGGATAGAGATGGGGTAGGTGCACAGGAACTTGAAACAATGTACTATCCCGGCATTTGCCAGGAGGGAGTGTGGAATAACCGGAAGGAAAACCACACTCAAGGTTGTCGCTTTCATCGTCAGGTTGTGAAGTGGCGATCTCTGGCAGTGGCGTAACTAGGATTTGCTTCTGGAGGGGGATGAGCTGAGTCAAAATTACATTGAGGGGGGAGGAGGAGGGGGAGGGGGGGGGGGGGGCTTTGACATAATAAGACATAATCAATGAAAACTATGGGAATAAAGTACAGGGATAGGAGGGTGATCTACAATCTATACAGGAACCAGACAGTAGTCATTTGAGCTGATGGACATGAGAGAGAAGCTGGTATTCAGAAAGGTGTGAGGCAAGGCTGCAACTTATCACCCATACTTTTCAATCTTTGCATTGAACAAGCAATGAAGGAAATTGGAGAAAAATTTAACGTGGGAGTGAATATTCAAGGAGATATAATTTCAACTCTAAGATTTATTGATGACATTGTCATCTTGGCCGATACGCCAAGGATTTGAATGAGTTTTTGAAAAATATTGGAATGCAACCGAAATAAATCAGAAACCCCAATGGACGTCAAATTGGCGGGTAAAAAGCTAAATAACTAGTGATGGACGAAGCAAAGAGGATATAAAAAGTAGGTTGGCTCAGGCAAGAAAAGGAATCTGTTGACATCGAATACAGATTTAGGTATTAGGAAGTAATTTATGGAAGCCTTCGTCTGGAGTGTGGCGCTCTATGGAAGTGAAACTTGCACTATTTGTGCAGCAGAAAAGGGAGGAGCTGAAGCGTTTGAAATTTGGTATTACAGGAGAATGATGAAGATCAGATGGGTAGATAGGGTTACAAACGAAGAGGTATTAAGATGAGTGGGAGAGGAGAGATGTTTCTGGTGACTGCTAATGAAACGAAGAGATAGGTTGGCAGGACACATATTAAGACACCCAGGAATAGCAAGATTAGTTATGGAAGGAAGGGTCGAGGACAATAACTGTAGGAGTTGACCAAGATTAGAATATGTTAAACAGATAGCCTTGAATCACATAATTTTAAAACCTAACTGAATGAACATGCAGCAACATCTAACAAATCAGGCAACACGAAAAATCTTACTTTCAAGTAAAATACTTGAGAATTATTTCAGTTCACTGTATTACAATTAAAATACACGCTAGTGATGTCCAGAAGGAAGTGCTCATGACATAATCCTTCGCCCAGTGAACTGACGTTCAATTCACAAATAAAAGCCAGCACGGTGTGCTACTTATGCAAGCCCCACTACACAACAAGCCTTGACGGATGGAACGATTCATACATGAAAAAGATATATTTCACTTAAAGACCATAGAAAATATTACGTGTTTGCGGTGTTTGAAAAATAACATCATGGAACATTCAGTCAAACGTGTTTATACGTAACTTAATAAATAAATAAGACGGATGGAAACGACGAAGCAACAGAGAAGTCTACCAGAACATGGAAAGAATCTCAGAGACTATGCGGAAGAGGAGGCTGACATTCCTCGGACATCTATACAGCATGCACAAACATAGATTAACCATACAAATATTCGACTATCTCTGGAAGAAGAAGACCACTCCAACGTGGACTACGGAAGTTAGGAAAGATTTAGAAAAGTTGGACATCACACAGTCTCAAATGCTAGAAAGAAGTGAATTTAAGAGTAAAGTGAAAAATCTGGAAGGGTTACAAGATGAAGAAAGCCCCAAGAGAAGTGGACGAACTTGGGCAGAAGTTCAAAGGAAACACGCCAGTGAACGCATGAAGGAACATTGGAGACAGAGGAAACTCCAGGTAAAGGAAAAGAAAGAGAAATACAGTTGTTGCGTAATCCTAAGTGGTCAATTCACTTGAAGAGATAAATAAATAAATAAATAAATAAATAAATAAATAAATAAATAAATAAAAACAAGATATAAATAAATAACATCTTATATAAGACATTTTGGGGAGTAGGATGTCAAAGAAGGGGGTTTCATGGCAATTGTTTGAAACTAAAACAAGTAGCTTATTGAACAATTGTAAGTAATATACCCAACTTAAATTGGCACACTATTTGGGAAATGTTCGCCATCCCTGGTCTATAGGGACAGACAGTGCAATGTCATCATGTTAGTGAATTGGAAATTGGTTTGAAAGTGATTCCTAGCTTGGTTGTGGAATTTTAACTTTTTATGATAAATCCCCTTAGCTTTGGATCTGGGTGTTTGAGACACCACTAAATTCAACCTCAACACAAAGTGCAGGTCGCCTACGGGCCTGCACC
This sequence comes from Meconema thalassinum, assembly GCA_946902985.2. Lineage (NCBI taxonomy): Eukaryota > Metazoa > Arthropoda > Insecta > Orthoptera > Tettigoniidae > Meconema > Meconema thalassinum. The sequence continues at coordinate 1,720,932,127 of OX336388.2, read as the reverse complement.
ATACCTCTCTGGAAGCCACACGCACACATTTTGTCATATTTGTAAGACAAGTGCGAATAACTAAGCGAGGTTCGAGTAACGCATGCATGATAGATCCCATCACCAGACCTGATGGCCCTGTAACAGTGAATGTCAAGCACACAGGTGCTGGGAAGTGTTCTCGGAACTGACCTTCGCTTGAATTCGTCTCGTATGCACGAGTAAACCCGTCGGCTAGAATATTTCTGAGACTGTGCCACGACCCCACACATTGTCTGTGTCTGACCCTCACTTCATACAGTATTATAAACTGTAGCGAAGAGTGTGTCTTCGATGGCAGTGGGGTTATAAGTATATTTAATATCTTTCATTGCAAAATCACTATAAGACAGCCCTGCGGGTGAGAGTCTGTCACAGTAACCCCTTGGCCATGTTATCGACAGCCTTAGATATAAGTGCCTAGAAAATAATGCCTTGGAATATTATACCTTTGTTATAAACTATTTCATACAAAATGTATATTATTTATTTCAGTACATTACATAAAACAACTGCTACTACTACTACTACTACTACTACTACTACTACTACTACTACTACTACTACTACTCCTCGGCGCTACAGTCCATGTGAGACCTTGGCCTCTCCAAAAATCGTTGCCCAATCCTGACGATCTTCTATACGTTTCCTCCATCTTCTTACACCCATCTTGCGTAAGTCGTCCTCCACGTCATACATATCATTTTTCAGTTTACATTTTCCTTTTCCTTGCATAGGTCGTTTATCATTATCATCAGTCCGGCTATTATTGTATTGGAGTTTCTTAACAGGCTATTTTTAGCCTACTTTCGATTTTTGTGTGTATGTGTGTGTGTGAGTCTGTGTGTGTGTGTGTGTGTCTGTGTGTGTGTGAGTGTGTGTACTCTGAATGTCTGTCCCCCCCTATCAATTCGAACACGGTGAATGCGAATTGAACGAAATTTGGTACAAAGGTAGCACTAGCAAAGGACACCTCAGTGTCATGTTTTATATCGCCGCCATCTTGACGGAAACGTAATGGCGGCCACACAAATGTTCAAAGCTTAAATCAAATTACGACTAACCTAATCATCCGATCTCGACCAAATTTTGCAACAACATACCTTTATGGGGGGGAGCTTCCTTTGACCAAACCAATAGGCCATCAGCGTAATAGTTTGCGGATGGCGGCCATCTTTGTGTGAAAATCGATTCCCCCTATTAATTCGAACACGGTGCAACCGAATGGAACGAAATTTGATACAGAGGTAGTACTAACAAAAGGCACCTCAGTGTCATGTTTTATATCGCCGCCATCTTGACGGAAACGTAATGGCGGCCACACAAATGTTCAAAGCTTAAATCAAATTACGATCAACCTAATCATCCGATCTCTACCAAATTTTGCAACAACATACCCTTATAGAGGAAGCATCCTTTGACCAAATGAATAGGTCATTAGCCTAATAGTTTGCGGATGGCGGCCATCTTTGTGTGAAAATCAATTCCCCCTATTAATTCAAACACGGTGAAACCTAATGGAACGAAATTTGGTACAGAGGTAGCACTAGCAAAGGGCATCTCAGTATCATGTTTTATATCGCCGCCATCTTGACAGAAACGTAATGGCGGCCACACAAATGTTCAAAGCTTAGGTTAAATTACGACTAACATAACCATCCGATCTCTACCAAACTTTGTAATAACATTCCTTTATGGGGGGAGCATCCCTTGACCAATCTAATAGGTTATTAGCCTAATAGTTTGCGGGTGGCGGCCATCTTTATGTCAAAATTGATTCCCCCTATTAATTCGAACACGGTGGAACCGAATGGAACGAAATTTGGTACAGAGGTAGCACTAGCAATGGGCACCTCAGTGTCATGTTTTATATCGCCGCCATCTTGACTGAAACGTTATGGCGGCCACACGAATGTTCAAAGCTTAAATCAAATTACGATTAACATAACCATCCGATCTCTAGCAAATTTTGCAACTACATACCTTTATGGAGGGAGCATCCTTTGACCAATCTAATAGGTCATTCGCCTAATAGTTTGCGGATGGCGGCCATCTTTATGTCAAAATTGATTCCCCCTATTAATTCGAACACGGTGGAACCGAATGAACGAAATTTGGTACAGAGGTAGCACTAGCAAAGGGCACTTCAGTGTCATGATTTATATCGCCGCCATCTTGACGGAAACGTAATGGCGGCCACACTAATGTTCAAAGCTTATATAAAATTACGATTAGCCTAATCATCCGATCTCTAGCAAATTTAGCAACAACATACCTTTATGGAGGGAGCATCCTTTGACCAAACTAATAGGTCATCAGCCTAATATTTTGCGGATGGCAGCCATCTTTGTGTGAAAATCGATTCCCCTTATCAATTCGAACACGGTGAAACCGAATGGAACGAAATTTGGTACAGAGGTAGCACTAGCAAAGGGCACCTCAGTGTCATGTTTTATATCACCGCTATCTTGACGGAAACGTAATCGCGGCCACCCAAATGTTAAAAGCTAAAATGTAATTACGACCAACCTAATAATCTAGTCTCTAACAAATTTTGCAACACCATATCTTTATGTGGGAAACATATTCAGACCAAACTGCATGAACATCAGCCCAATAGTTTGCAGATGGTGGCCACGTATGTGTGCAAATCGATTCCCCCTATCAATTCAAACACGGTGAAACCGAATTGAACGAAATTTGGTACAGAGGTAGCACTAGCAAAGGGCACCTCATATTCATGTTTAATATCCCTATAGCACGTTGTATTTCAACAAGCTACTACAACCAACATTCAATCATACTCCTTGAAAAGGACAAAGAGTTATAACAATACCCATGCATTTAAGAAAAGGAGCCTATATGTTCTTTACTGAACATCTTGTTTTGATATGGGGTTGTTAGCCCCATGATCAACCTCCAACCTGAAGGACCAGGGTATCCCTCTTTGTCAGACCCATCACCTTTGACCTGTCCGGCATGGGAGGCCCTACCAGGAACTCACGCTCCCGCCGGCATAGCTCGCAGGATCATTTGGGCTCTCTAGCCCCCACATCACGACAAGATGAGGACACCATCATGAGGGATAAAACAGCTTCAAGCTACTTAAATATGGACCAGGCAGCAAACGTTAGCCAACATTTTGACGTGCTCGGTGCTCGGCACGGTCATTCGGCTTCAGTGCTCTTAAGCCACTACAGTATAATATTATGTTATAAAATTATAATATACAACGTGTCAGTTTAAACCACCCTCTGTTCGATAAGTGGTACTGGTGAAGCCGGGCCATGTTGGATCATAAGTTACGGATTAGCCAATGATGCTCACGGACGCCATCTTGAAATGTTAGAACTGATAACCTTGTAATTTGGGCAACAGATTTTTGATGTGTAACATCTTTCCGCTCGGTTGCTGGATAGTTTTGTGGGAGTGATTTTGAAAATTGGGGACAGAAGTGGATCGGAACGATCGAGCTGGCAGTGGTGGATCGAACGGAAGTATGCACTGCCCGCTCGATCGATCGAACGGAAGTGTACTAGCTGGCAGTGGTGGAAAACGGAAGTATGCACTGCCCGCTCGATCAATCGAACGGAAGTGTACTAGCTGGCAGTGGTGGAAAACGGAAGTATGCACTGCCCGCTCGATCGATCGAACGGAAGTGTACTAGCTGGCAGAGGTGGAACGAACGGAAGTATAAAATGCACTGCGAACTCGATCGATCGATCCAGTGGGCAGTGGTAAGATCCAGCTGGCAGTGGTACGAGAAACACTGAGCGCGCGGTGTCGCAAATTGATACCATGACGTACTCTCGGCCATGTGGAATGTGTATGACATACTGAACGGAAAACGCTCATGCGAACTCTGGTGTCAAGTGATTGAAACAAATGACATGGTACATGTTCGAAGTCGTCGTATCAGTATTTAAATGGTAAAATGCCTTAATATCAAATATTGTAAGTAGTCAGCATTGCCGGTATTTGTTTCTCCACAATGGCTATTCAAATATTAACCCAAATAACGGTAATGCAGTCATCAATATAATATAATCGTTGTGGTTATACGAGAATTGAGCAAGCCTTCATGAACTATTACTGAATACATTCTCTTTACTCACAAGAGGGCCTATTCATGTCATTTTAACTCAATTTCACGCAGGAACATTATCGAAACAAGCAAAATATAAATGAAACTTAATTCCGTAATGCAGTATTATTGGAACGTGGAAAAAGCCTAAGTCACCATCTTCTGCACAAAATTTGCGAAGCCGAAATAGCCGTGGGGTTAGTGCTTATGACTGTGAATCTAGAGATCGTGGGTTCGAATCCCGGACGGGGTAGATATTTTTGCTAACAGATTATCATTTTAAACGATATTTATCATATCACTATGACTCATTTTAACAGAATCCATATGAAATTACGTGTTGGTCTGTGAATGAAGAGGACCTGTTTATAAGGAATTTAAGGTTATGAGCGGTGTCGCATCTATTAATCTAGTTGATCCATATCGTATTCTTTATTTAGGCTAGTGCTGGTGGAAGCTACAAATCATCTAATAAAATGAGTTCCGTATTATAAACTACAATATCTGTAAAACACTCCATTTTACAATAGATTAATATTTGTGCCAATAATGGTATAAAATACCGGTGTATCAACAATTTCATGTGAGGTTTCTTCTATGTCAGATGTTACACATCTTATGCGACTACTGTAAGGCTCGTCATTTTTTTTAATTTATCGTATGGATTTTAGTGCCGGGAGTGTCCGAGGACATGTTCAGCTCGCCTGAGTCTGTAGCTGCCTCCAGCGGACACCCTTAGGGTGAGCTACAAGTTCCGTTCAATTTCAAGTAGTTCCAATTTTCAGCACCAGATATCAATGATACCTAGTGGTGAACGTTGGAACTTTTGATAGAGCGTTCCGACGAAATCTAACTTAACAATTTAGCTTCACACAAGTTTAGTCTGTGGAAGGATCTTTTACATGCCATAAATCTATGACATGGGACCGCCAGCTTTACTTCCCCTCCAAAGTAAGGCATACTGAAGGATTTTTAACGCTCATAAAAAATCCGACGACTTGGGGCGGGTTTGAACCCGCTATCTCAGGAACAGCAGTTCAGCATGCTACCGGCTACGCCACCGAAGCCGCTTGGGCAACATGTGATTCCCACATGACGTTATATTGTTCCAAAATGTGGTAAAGGTTGGATGGTTGGTTTAATAATAATTGTATTTAATATTTGAACATTTGGATGGCCACCATTTGGTGTTCTTGGCTACAGCTACCTCTGTACCAAAGTTGGTTCAATTCGGTTTCGTCGTGTTTGAATTGACGGAGGGGAGAGGGGGGAGAGGGGTGGGGGGGAGACAGGTATACACACGCACACACTCACACACACACGAACTTTTGGCCTGTGTAGATCTCATAAGTCTACTTTCATGTTTTTGCAAAAATCGAAAGTAGACTAATGCTATAATATGCTCTCACTTATCATTTCTTTTGTGATGTGCCACCATGTCTATCTCGAAGCAAATGTTTGTATTTGTACCATATATAACAAGAGATGGTTTGAATTCAATTTAATACTTATTCTAGCAGACATATCTCTACTTGTATTAGTCAATTGTAATGCCTGACTCAAAACAAGACGGCCTCGACCCATTCACTTTCCTAAATGATAAGACAAGGCCCAGTTCAGGAAAGAAGGCCGTCCTGTTCTGAGCTTCACTATAGATTGATTGATTTAATATTGATTTCTAGTGGAGTGGGTATAATGCCCTCAAAATAACAAGTTACGACGCACAAACAGTGTGTGCTGAGGTCATTGCCCTTCGCTTACAAATTCTCTTGCCATAAAAGATGCTTCCTTTACCTAACGATGGTGTTTGGTTTATAGCAACCTGACCGTGCCCATCCTAAAGAAAAAAAGCCCCCAAACCTGCAGTGAAAGAGAAGGCTATAAAAAGCTTTGTGCTATAAGTTGTACACCCTATTCCACAGAAGACAAGTGACAGCGGCGCCCTCTTCTTTAAACATATGGAGGGAGGAGGCAGCAGTTCTATAGAAAAAAAATGATATATTCATTACAAGGTATTAATGGTGTTAGAACACTATGGGTTGACCGACTGGAAAGCTTTCTTTTATAAATCCATATCTAGTATTTATTATACCTACTTAAATCATAGATTTATGTACCAACAGATACACAGATGGTTCATTATACACAGTTAAACTTTGATCGCTTGATTAGAATACAAGACATAGATCCATGTTTATTAAAATGTTGCACAGTGCCATTTTTAATTTTTTAGAACTATTTATTTATATTAGACGTTACTACATTAAGCTCTAAACAAAGACCTACTATGTATAGCTTCACGACACTCGGTTGATTAAGTCGCTAGGAATACCCATTTAATGATTTGAACTTTGCGTGTTCACCATGTAGATTTTATGTTTCTCAGATTTTTGAAAGTCGCATATATGCACTTTATAGCTATTTTTAGCCTATTTTCATTTATGAAAAAAAAATAGGGTTATGAGATCACCTTTTGCCCGTGCGTGTGTATGTGTGTGTGTCTGTGTATGTGTCTCTCCCTAATAAAATCTTAACAACTAGAGCGATTTCAATGAAACTCAGTAAGATTTTAGTACTATTTTGTCCAATCCCGACCGTGCCCTTCGAATTTTATTACGTCTCACCGAACTAACATGGTGGCTGTGCAAAATATTTCACCGGCATTCTATATCTAGGAAACTATTACTGATATCACTCTGAAATTTTGTACGCTGATAAAGGGCACTACTAGACGATCAACTACGTGACTTTCAAAACCCTGCTAAGTACAAACCAAACATGGTGGCCAAGTGAAGTTGAAACATTTAAATAGATTTTTCTCGCGATTTAACCTTCCGAGCGCAGTGAAACTTGGTGCGGTAAATGCTAATACAAATTTTAATCCACAGACATCTAAATTATTTCAATTGTTTTCATAACCACAAGATGGTGGCTGTGAGAAATTTTAAAATCTCGTTTTTAATTATTGTTTCCTAACCATGCGATTGACTAATACACCTACACAGTAATCTTCATGTTATAGTACATACGGAAACCATCCGAAATATTTAGAGTTCTCAATATCGACGAATCTATTACAGCATTCAAACTGAAATGTTGTATGTTGATAGAGGCAATTAACATAAATGAAAATAAGCTGCTTAGATTTTCGCGGAACTACTTGTTTAAATCACCAAACAAGATTTCAGATTGATTGGTGCAATAGTTTCGGAGATAGGCTATTAAATGACGGTGAAATATTTTGGCAGTCGTTCTGTCTGCTCCGGCGGATACGAGGAATTGTACGTTAAGTGACGATATGGTAGTAATTATTGGGGATCCAACCAGTCTCCAGGCAGACCACCTAACAGACAGACAATGGAATGAAACTTAGCTACTCACACCTGCTAACCGGTAAAAAAGTTACATGCATTAATTATTGAATTAATGAATTAACTTTTCTACACTTTTGGAAACATGGGGACAGAAATGTACTCGTATACATATATACAGCTAATTTATGTAAATGTTCTCCTGGTTAGTAGATGTGAATATATAGGCTACTGTATGTGTTGTTGCCAACCCAATATGATTGGGCACATTAACGTGTAGACCGACTTAATATCAATTCTTTCACTAAATTACGAAGGCAACACTCAAAAATGGCTCCTAAAATTTACATTGCCAAGGATGCAAAGATTAGACGACGTGAAGATTCCAATAGTGATTTATAAGAATGAACTCAGAATATACAACCTAAAGCTTGCAATATGAATTGGAAAAATAAATTTGATTTTTACTTCATATGCTGGCGTTTGCCTTTGAACTTTGTTGTTGTTTATGTTAATAATTAATTTGGGGTCTTGGGACATCTTGGTCATCAACCCCGTATAGTTAGGTGTGACTTGAACATGTCTGATAACCTGTATTTAGCCTATGTGATGACTGTAGTAGTGTGTGTAACAGTTGCCTGGAGGGAGTGTGAAAAACCCCGGTGGATACCACACTCAAGATAGTCACTGTCAGTGTCGGGATCTGAACGTACGATCTCCCAACTTGCTGAAGCGACCCGCGCAGCCGTGGTGCACGATTTAACGAGCACGGCAACGACGCGGGAAACAGAAACTTGCGAATATGCATAGTAAATATATTTAAAGTTTGTGTGTGGCCATTTTAAACTGGAATAACTTTTGAGATAGAGGCCGGGAACTGATACCTTTTGATAGACACGCACACAAGTATTGACGACACCAAATATTTCCTTCCAAGGTTATATGTCAGATATGGCCCGTTGACATTAATCATGGAGTATATTAATAAGGTATCCCTGACCCTCCCAGTAAGCGCAGTCAAACAACTCTTCACAGCGACTTGAAGTGATGGATGAGGCGAGTCACATAAGCCTCGCGCCTGGAGCTGACAGCATACCTCGTGTCCAGCGGATATCATGGCCGGTTACACATACTTCCTGCTTCCAACGAGTTTTATAGATCTTGTTCGATCTTCTTTCTTAGATCCCCGCTTGCCTCGCTGGGTGAGTGGTTATCGTGTCGGACTACCAACCCCAAGCTTGCAGGTTTGCTGCTGGCCGTGGTAAGTGATTTTTGAAAGGCGACAAAAATCACGGCACGCATGTCATACGTTGTTGGCATGTTAAAGAACCCATTTGAATTCAGTAGGCCGTGTTCATAATGGCAAAATTAATCTTGGGATGTCCTGCCAACACAAAGTTCCTCTTTTCTCTACTAGAAAGCGCGAAGTATCAAATGGCTTTGATGTCTAACCACCTTGACTTTCATAGCTCTCCAAGGAACGACATAATTCGTCATGAAAGCTGCTCTCTGGGCGTCAAATAACAAAGCTTGCACCAGACACCCGAGGCCGTACGATATTATTATTATTATTATTAGCTCCCTAAAGAATAATATTGTGTTGGAGCTTTCTTCCAAATATCTATCTATTATTGTCGGTTGCTAATATTGTTGTTGCTGTTGTTGTGGAATGTTTTAGGGGCTGTGCGACGTCGTGGTCATGTAGCCCCTTGTACTTGGATATGTGTAGAATTCTCTGATAACCTGTGTTACTGTGATGTCTGTACTGTTGTTTGTATATGTAATTGAGGTACGATTTGGGTACAAAGCGACCGTGGTTCAGTACACGCGCTGCGGGTTTTCGACCGCAGATATGAGTTTTTTGCTACAGTCCTGTGAATAGTTGCTTGATGGGGATCTCCTGTCACCTTATCCTAGTTCGAACCTGCAGCATTCGGCTTATTACAACTCTCACCTTTCAGTTCGCTATCTGTTGTTTCTGTGGACTGTTAAGTTATCGCGTGGTGCTTTCCACCGCGGGCGTGTAGTGCTGTGCTTCAACGTACTGAGCTGTGTGTGATACGTTTTCAGTGACTCGCTAATAATAATAATAATAATAATAATAATAATAATAATAATAATAATAATAATAATAATAATAATAATAATAATAACGATAATATCGTATGGTCTCTGGTTCCGGGTGAAAGCTTTGTTATTTGACACCCAGAAGGCAGCTTCCATGTCGAATGTTGTTGTTCCTTGAAGCACTATGAAAGTCAAGGAGTTTAGATATCTAAGCTCCTTCACACTATAGTGCTTTCTGGTAGAGAAATGAGGAACTTTGTTTTGGCGGAAAATCCCGAGATTAATTTTGCCACTATGAACACGGCCTATGGAATTCAAATAGTGTCTTTAACATGCCGAAATTATTAGTGACTCACTCTAATTTACGTATCGCAGTGCTATGAAATTTATCCAGAAGAAGCAAAAAGGATAAATTACTTGCTTGATAGTGTTGAAAAGGAAGAAACACAGAATATAGTTTTATTGAGAGAGCAATGTGCTGCCACGAAGATACTTTTTCACGAAGACAACGAATGTGGGATTGAATTGTCATCTTCAAAAGAGGAAATTTCGATTACACAGAAGAGAGTGACCACGACTCGGACACGCAAGTTCAGGCTAATAGTGAAAAAGGCGATGGAACTGAGGATTGTGCCAGACGTGGGGTGCCTCCTCTCCCTCCTAAGTACAGTATACAAATTTACTGTGCTTTCCTACTTTCAGATTTCTGAGTTTTATATAATTTTACCTTTTTACGTTTATTGTAGCTTTTGGTATTTAAAAATGTCTGTATGATTTTAAATGCAGAAGCAGCATTTGTAACTGGTATTTTATATGTAACCTTGGGTGAAATAAAGGCCTATGTGACTTAATTCCACGAAAAATAAATTAAACAACTATAACAACAAAGAACATTAATAACATTAAAATGAATGGTACCAAAATAGGACTGCGCAGAGAAAATTGCGGTCTTTTCCACCGTACGCGTGTTCTTGCGCAACAGTACTCCATGCGAGTTCTGGAGGGTTAAGTTAGGAACTATGCCGGCATTTGCCTGGAATAGGAGTGGGAAACCACATGGAAAACCACTTCAAGGATGGTTTTACGTCTCTTTTAACTACACTGGCTTTTAGAGACGCCAGTGTGCCCCGAAGTGGATCCTTAACGTGCCAGTAGGCCTAAATCTATTTTTGTTAGTAGAATTGCTCTTTACTTATTCTGAAAGGGAGTAGCAGCCTTTCAGAATAAATCAATTCTTTACTAGTCTTATAGACGGTTAAGATATTGATAATATAAGCCAAATAATGGCTACACTGCGTCCTGCTGCACGGCTGAAAGCAACGGGAAACTACAGCCGTATGCTATTCCCGAGGATATGCACCTCTCTATGCATAATTACATGTGATGATGGCCTCTTCCCTTGTAAAATTTCAATCCGGATGTAAACTAGTCCCCCGTTCGGATCTCCGGGTGGGGACTACTCGAGAGGGGGTTAACATCACAGAAGTGACAAAGAGGAAATCTGACATTCTACGGATCGGAGCGTGGAATGTTAGAAGTCTGCTAGGAAGTGGAAGGTTAGAAAACTTAGAAAGGGAAATGGATAGGTTGAGGTTGGATTTGGTTGGGATTAGTGAAATGCGCTGGCAGGAAGAACAGGACTTTTGGTCAGGAGACTATAGGGTCATTAGCACTAAATCAAACAATGGCCAAGCAGGGGTTGGCCTCATATTGAGTAGGAAACTTGGACAGCGGGTGGAATATTATGAGCAATATAGTGAACGGATTATTGTAGCATAAATCAATACTAAACCTACGTGCACCACAGTGGTACAAGTCTATATGCCTACCAGTCAAGCTGATGATGAGGATGTTGAAAAGGTCTACGAAGAAATAGACGAAATTCTGAGGTATATCAAGGGTGATGAAAATGTTATAGTAATGGGAGATTGGAATGCTGTGGTAGGAAAAGGGAGGGAAGGGAAGATAGTAGGAGATTTCGGATTAGGTGAAAGGAATGATCGAGGAAGCAGGCTGGTAGAATTCTGCACCGAACATGAGTTGGTCATAGCTAACACCTTATTCAATAACCACAATAGAAGAATATACACATGGATGAGACCAGGAGATACAGGGCGTTACCAAATCGACTTCATTATGGTCAAGCAGAGGTTTCGAAACCAGATTTTGGATTGTAAAACATGTCCTGGTGCTGACATAAACTCTGATCACAATCTGGTTGTAATGAAATGCAGATTAAAGTTGAAGAAACTGAAGAAAAGTCAAAAGCCAAAAAGGTGGGCAATAGACAGACTGAAAGAGAAGGATGTAAACGAAATATTCAAGAAGAGTATAAAGGAAGGACTAATGAAAAACCCTAAACAAACTTCAATTACAGACGAATGGGCACTTTTGAAGAATGAAATAACAAAATCCGCAGAAGAAAACATTGGTAGGAAAGAAAGAATAGGTAGAAAACCGTGGATCACTCAGGATATACTAGAATTGATGGATGAAAGGCGGAAACACAAGAATCTAAGAGATGAAAAGGGGAAAGCAGAATACAGACGTCTGAGAAATGAGGTTAACAAGAAGTGCAAGGAAGCAAAAGAAGAATGGTTGAAAGAGAAATGTGCAGGTATAGAAAATTGTCTGAAATTAGGAAAAGTAGACACAGCTTATCGAAGGATTAAGAATACTTTTGGGGAAAAGAAGACTAAGTGCTGTAATATTAAGGACACAAATGGAAAGCCTCTAACAGATAGGGAAGAAAAGGTTGAGAGATGGAAAGCTTACATAGAGAGTTTGTATAAGGGAAAGGAGATTGAGAATCATGTAATGGAAAGGGAGGAGGAAATTGATGAGGATGCGAAAGGAGATTTAATATTGAGATCAGAATTTGATAGAGCTTTGGAAGACTTAAGCAGGAACAAAGCACCAGGCATAGATGATATACCGATTGAGTTGCTACGCTGCATAGGAGATGAAGGTCTGATCAGGTTATTTCACTTGGTGTGTAGGATTTATGAGACAGGTGAGGTACACCCTGATTTCAAGAAGAATGTAATCATCCCTATACCAAAGAAAGTGGGAGCTGACAGATGTGAAGATTACCGTACAATCAGCTTGATTACTCATTCTTCAAAGATCCTGTGTAGAATAATTTACAAGAGGATTGAAAGCCAGATAGAAACGGAGTTGGGTGAAGACCAGTTTGGTTTCAGGAGAAATGTAGGAACAAGGGAAGCCGTACTAAGTCTTAGGCTGATTTTGGAAGGTAGAATAAGGAAAGATAAGAGAACGTTCATGGCTTGTGTAGACTTAGAAAAGGCTTTTGATAACGTTGATTGGACTAAATTGTTTGACATTTTGAAATCGAATGGAATAAAGTACAGGGATAGGAGGGTGATATACAATCTGTACAGAAACCAGACAGCAGTCATTCGAGTTGAAGGACATGAGAGAGAAGCTGGTATTCAGAAAGGTGTAAGGCAAGGCTGCAACTTATCACCCATACTTTTCAATCTTTACATTGAACAAGCAATGAAGGAAATTAGAGAAAAATTTAAAGTGGGAGTGAAGATTCAAGGAGAAATAATTTCAACTCTGAGATTTGCTGATGACATCGTCATCTTGGCCGACAAGCCTGAGGATTTGAATGAGTTTTTGAATGGTATGGACTCCGTCTTACGGAAAGAATGCATGATGAAAATAAATAAATGTAAAACAAAAATACTGGAATGCAGCCGAAATAAATCAGAAACCTCTATGGAGATCAAATTGGCAGGTGAAATGCTGAAGGAAGTAGGAGACTTCTGTTACTTAGGAAGCAGAATAACCAGTGATGGACGAAGCAAAGAGGATATTAAAAGTAGGTTGGCTCAGGCAAAGAAAGCATTTCTACAAAAAAGGAATCTGCTGACATCGAATATAGATTTAGGTATTAGGATATCATTTTTGAAAGCCTTTGTCTGGAGCGTGGCGCTCTATGGAAGTGAAACTTGGATTATTGGTGCAGCAGAAAAGAGGAGAATTGAAGCATTTGAAATGTGGTGTTACAGGAGAATGATGAAGATCAGATGGGTAGATAGGGTTACAAACAAAGAGGTATTAAGACGAGTGGGAGAGGAGAGATGCTTCTGGCGACTGCTAATGAAGAGAAGAGATAGGTTGGTAGGACACATACTAAGACACCCAGGAATAGCAAGCTTAGTTATGGAAGGAAGGGTCGAGGACAAAAACTGTAGGGGTAGACCAAGGTTAGAATATGTTAAACAGATTGCCTCGGATGTAGGGTGTCGGAGCTATGTAGAGATGAAACGATTAGCTCAGGACAGGGAGGCATGGAGAGCTGCATCAAACCAGTCAAACGACTGAAGACTCAAACAACAACAAATCTACTATCACGGCTCCCTCGTATTTGTGCACACTCAAATGCCAACTGACTGCGCCAGGATACGAATCTGGAACATTGAGCGCAGCAAGCGAGAAAGTTACCGCTGAGCCGCGCAGCCAGCCGGCTGAGGTAAAAATCGATCCCACCTCTTCTCAGGTTTGCCTCTAGAGGCTGAGTGTATTCCGTTTCAGTCCTCAGACCACGATTGAAATTTCTTGGCAGAGCCGGGAATCAAACCTGGACCTCCGGGACCACAGCCAATAATGCTAGCCACTACACCATCAGGTGGTTAAGAGATTAACTTTCAGGATGGCTGACGTAGGAATTACAATTTTTTGGCAGTGCCAAGAATGCTATTCACTACTCCATAAGATGGATTCCTTCACATTTAAGCACCCTGAAATTTCAACTGACTACGCCGGGTTTTGGTCCTGCAATCTTATTCACAACAGCTGAGCACCTTGGCGCTGTGCCACGTGTGTTTTAGAAGTACTGCATATAGGTTCACACAATAGTTTTCGCACACACGTCCTCTTGTATTATCGTACATCACATGGAATCCCCCACTGGCGGGAAGAAGGAATCTTTTCGGGGAATGTGAGAGGGTGCCGCAGGAAGCACCTCACCCAGGATGGAGGTCCTCATGTTCCCCGTGTATTTTTTTTAAACAATAAGAGGGTTTGTTGCTGAGATATCCTGTAGAGCTTTAAAAAACGAAATCGCTTGGTTTCTCTTTCCTCAACCAACAGGTAGGACCGCGTCAAATTTCATACGCTACCGAAGGATGACCTTCAAAGTCTTGAATAGGAAGGATGTTGTAAAAAAATGCGTTTTACAACTTCTAGTCAGATAAATGTTTCAGAACCATAAAGAAATATTGCAAGAGAAAGTTGAATGACCCAGCACGTGAAGGGAGGAAGGAAGAAGATCCCTCAATGACGAGCTATTGAGTGTCTTGATGAATAGGGGGCGATGCAGTATTGCTACACACAATGCTTGAACGATCCATAGTAGAGGTGATGTGCAGTTTGGAACAGGATGTACCTTGAAGCAGAGTATCAACACTATATTATTATTATTATTATTAATAATAATAATAATAATAATAACAATAATAGTGAAAGAATGAAAGCAATATGGTCTGTTAGAAAGGCGAATCATAAATGTAATGCGTGATCCAATAGGGTCCATACGCACATAATAATAATAATAATAATAACAATAATAATAATAATAATAGTAATAATCTCATCCCAAACCTGTGCTCTGAAGATCAATAAATACAGTCGAACTTCGATATCTCGAACCTACATTACTCACCTTTTCGATAGGCCTAACTCGTAGTAGTTAATATATCCCCAACAAACTTACTATAAATTACATGTTTTGATGTGTAACATCTTTCCACTCGGTTGTTGGATATTTTTGTGCGAGTGATTTTGGAAAAAGGACGGAAATGGGACGGAAACAATGAGCGCGCGTGGTGGCGGAGATTGGTACCACAACGTACCTTGGCCAAGTGGCTATGTGGAATGTATATCACATACGGTTTACTTCAAGGTTTGGAGTCCACATTAAAGATAGTCCTACAATAAATCATCTTCAAGTTGTCGTTCTTTGGTGTGAAAATATTCATTATATCATATTTGCGGAAAACAATTATGATTTATTAAATCTTCATACCTCGCGCATGCCCACCGGTCAGGATTTGTCACTGGAGTTTTACAAGTAGTTATTTCAATGACCAACAGAGTTCACTGTTAACAAGGGATTTGCGCTCGACGGAAATAATGAGCGCGCGCGGTGGCGGAGATTGGTACCACGGCATACTGTCGGCCATGTGGCTATGTAGAATGTATATCGCATACGGTTTACTTCAAGGTTTGGAGGTCCCATTAAATATATTCCTACAATAAATCATCTTCAAGTTGTCGTTCTTTGGTGTGAACATATTCATTATATCATATTTGCTGAAAACAATTATGATTTATTAAATCTTCATACTTTTGCTGTATTCTTATTTAATGTAAGCATTCGAGGTACTGTCGGCCAACATACAGCCCTATGAGGAATACATATCGCATACGGCTTACTTCAAGGTTTGGAGGCCCCATTAAATATATTCCTACAATAAAATCATCTTCAAGTTGTCGTTCTTTGGTGTGAAAATATTCAAAGCCTTACAGTAGTCGCATATGATGTGTAACATGTGACATGTTATCCTACTATGTGTCTGCCGGGAGCGCAAATCCCTTGTTAACAGTGAACTCTGTTGGTCATTGAAATAACTATTTGTAAAACTCCAGTGCCAAATCTTGACCGGTTCGCACATGTCGGCCATGTGGCTATGTGGAATGTATATCGCATACGGTTTACTTCAAGGTTTGGAGGTCCCGTTAAAGATATTCCTACAATAAATCAGTTAGTTAGTTAGTTAGTTAGTTAGTTAGTTAGTTAGTTATTGTTGTTTAAAGGGTCGGAACTACGAGGTTATATGCCCCTAAAACCTATAAATCATCTTCAAGTTGTCATTCTTTGGTGTGAAGGTATTCATTACATCATTTGCTGAAAACAATTATGATTTATTAAATCTTCATACTTCGCGCATGCGCAGCGGTCAGGAGTTGGCACTGGAGTTTTACTAGTAGTTATTTCAATGACCAACAGAGTTCACTGTTACAAGGGATTTGCGCTCCCGGCAGACACATAGTGGGATAATATGTCACATGTTACACATCATATGCGACTATTGTAAGGCTCGTATTTTTAGCCTACTTTCGATTTTTGCAAAAAATGAAAGTAGACTTATGAGATCAACACAGGGCGAAGAAAGTGTGTCTGTCTGTGTGTGTGTATGTGTGTGCGTGAGTCTGTGTGTGTGTGTATGTGTGTGTGTGAGTCTGTGTGTGTGTCTGTGTGTGTGTGAGTGTGTGTACTCTGAATGTCTGTCCCCCCCTATCAATTCGAACACGGTGAATGCGAATTGAACGAAATTTGGTACAAAGGTAGCACTAGCAAAGGACACCTCAGTGTCATGTTTTATATTGCCGCCATCTTGACGGAAACGTAATGGCGGCCACACAAATGTTCAAAGCTTAAATCAAATTACGACTAACCTAATCATCCGATCTCTACCAAATTTTGCAACAACATACCTTTATGGGGGGAGCATCCTTAGACCAAACTAATAGGTCATCAGCGTAATAGTTTGCGGATGGCGGCCATCTTTGTGTGAAAATCGATTCCCCCTATTAATTCGAACACGGTGAAACCGAATGGAACGAAATTTGGTACAGAGATAGCACTAGCAAAGGGCATCTCAGTGTCATGATTAATATCGCCGCCATATTGATAGAAACGTAATGGCGGCCACACGAATGTTTAAAGCTTAAATCAAATTACGACTAACATAACCATCCGATCTCTACCAAACTTTGCAACAACATACCTTTATGGAGGGAGCATCCTTTGACCAATCTAATAGGTCATTAGCCTAATAGTTTGCGGATGGCGGCCATCTTTATTTCAAAATTGATTCCCCCTATTAATTCGAACACGGTGGAACCGAATGAACGAAATTTGGTACAGAGGTAGCACTAGCAAAGGGCACCTCAGTGTCATGTTTTATATCACCGCTATCTTGACGGAAACGTAATCGCGGCCACCCTAATGTTAAAAGCTAAAATGTAATTTCGACCAACCTAATAATCTAGTCTCTACCAAATTTTGCAACACCATATCTTCATGTGGGAAACATATTCTGACCAAGCTTCAAGAACATCAGCCCAATAGTTTGCAGATGGTGGCCAAGTATGTGTGCAAATCGATTCCCCCTATCAATTCAAACACGGTGAAACCGAATTGAACGAAATTTGGTACAGAGGTAGCACTAGCAAAGGGCACCTCATATTCATGTTTAATATCCCTATAGCACGTTGTATTTCAACAAGCTACTACAACCAACATTCAATCATACTCCTTGAAAAGGACAAAGAGTTAGAACAATATCCATGCATTTAGGAGAAAGTAGGCTATATGTTCTTTACTGAACATCTTGTTTAAAATTCTCTTTCAGACCCCAAATTGGAAAAAAATAAAAAATTCTTTTCTATATGCATATTTGGACTTTCCTGAACATTTTGGTATATAATGTGTTATATAAATCCATCCATGTATATTTTTAATAGTATTTTAAATTTCACTTGAAACAACATTTCAAACAACATGTCTGCCTCCTCTGAGATTTATTTTCACAGTTCAGAAACTATATGACCTAGAAGGCTGAGGGTTTGCATTGCTTCTCTTTAGAGTTATTTCTTACACATTGGCTGCACGAGTGTGATTGTCATTTGTTTTGAAGCCATTAAACATTAACAAAGCAAATAGTTTGAAATTGTGTAGCTTTCCAAGTTTATTATGAACATTTGTGTGTTATTTCTCTCATTTTATAATGACTAATCTGAAAGGTGTTTTCATGAGACGCCAGACAAAGGCAACAAGTACTACATAACTACACCAGTTGTAATTAGTAGTGATAGCTCTAGTGGTAGGGATAATGTTGACACTGTACACCTTGTACACCACCTGTGCCCACCTGCACCAAATACATGGTGCAAATATAGAAAAGCAGAGGCAGCCGGAAAATCAGAGGTGTTCAAACACAAACACACAATACCTGAAGCAGTAATGGAGGCCATTAAACCTATTATTAGATATTTGGCAAGTCCAGAAATGCCTTCATAGAAAACACAAAATGTAAATGAGACATTTAACAATATCGTATGGTCCTGAATCCCACAAAATGTATTTGTAGGCCTAAAAACTTTAAAATTAGGTGTGTGTGATGCAGTGATCTCCTTCAACGATGGGTATTCTGGAAGAATGAAGGTCTTGGATCACCTGGGAATGCATCTAGGATAGAATACTGCAAGTACATTTCACGCGCTTGACCAACTAAGCGTGCGGAATGCTGAAATTTCTGCTCATCAAATGACCAAAGAGGCAAGAAAGAAGAGAAGAAGGAAGAAATTAGGTCTTAAAGATGGAGAGGAATCATCATTCTATGAAGCAGGGTTCTTTTAACCAGTCCTTCAGGAAGAAATATATAAGTTGCTACATAATTATTTATTTAACTTAAATTTTCTCAAAACTTGAAATTTTCAGACAAAAGCCATATTTTCTCAGGAAATAATAGATAGAACCTTGAAAATTGCTCAGATTATTCATGTAGTAGAGGTGATTACGTGGATCTACATTCACTGTTATTGGAGTGGTAGAATTGATACTGTGTTGTACATAACCTCAAAAAAATCCTAAAAAGTGGATATGTGTAAAAAAAAGTATCTCAATTCCAAATATGTGCATCTTCCTCATTTAAGATCAGTCAACTAAAGGCACACAAATGTGTAATTGGTTAAAGTTTGGTAGTGATATGTCTGGTAGTTTCAGTTATAACGGGTCACAAAATATCTGAAATTAGCATTGTCGGTATAGGAGGTCTGATCTCACCTGGCACTTAAACTTGCATTTATGTATATTTTTGCAGTGAAACTTGTCTCATTCCAAGGTTCGAATTCGAACTTTTCCACCAATTACCATTTTCCAATCAACAGTATGCATTTTCTATGCTTACATCAAGAGCCGTTAAGAACCTAAGACGTGATGTAACCAAATAGTTTATAAAGATAATAGCGGAAACTCCTCGCCAAAACAGGAGACAGCGCTCCCCAGCACCGCCTAGCGGTCCGAGTTGGCAACGTAAGACAACTGATTTACAACCGTGAGATCCAACCAATTATAAGAAATTATTGACCTGTGGATGATATAATTATCCAATTGTAATGGTTGGTACGGGGAGTATTTGTGCCATATATGACTGCAATAATTATAAACAACAAAGAAATAAGGAAATGTAAGTATGAATTTATTGTAAACAAGTAGCCTACCAATACACTGATAGTTCGGTTTTCTTTTAATACAGAATGCTTTTACAATATAATTTAGCATATTTTAGCCTGTTCTTTATTTATTTATAGATGTACGCAGTGGGTTATTCGAAACCGAAGAGCTGACTTAGATGACGTATTGAAAAGGAATGGCCCACAACATTTAAACAGAACTCATGTTGTATGCTCAGACCACTTTGTGGAGAAAGATTTCAGGAACAAAAACTTGTTAAGTCAGGGGTAAGATCTTTGTAGGTTGTTGATAGTAGGCCTAGTGTTAATATTGAAATAACAGCATAATTATAAAACGTGGTGACTCTACGGTACAGTAGGCCTAACATTTAACAACATGCTTCAATATTTCCGATTGAAAGTGCACGTAGTTATTTGTTGTTGTTGTTGTTGTTGTTGTTATAAAGTGCGGAACAGCGAGGTCATCTGCCTCTAAAGTGTACACATTGCACCATTAAAGCTAAAGGAGGTTGGTGTAATCTAACAAGTTCAGAAACACAAATTTTAATTTTACTGACTTTATTAGGAAATATACAAGAACGTAACTGTTTTTTTTAAATGTAATTAAGCGTGTTCAACTCATTTTTAAATACCAGTATTTAGGTGCAATTTTGATAACTTTTTGATTGAAAGCACACATGGGGTCAAAATCAAGATGGTTAATTTACTTACGAGTGAATGTGCCACACCAGTGGGAGTATACAAGAACTGTATTCTGTTGTTGGCTTGCACATATTTTGCAGTCTTCATAAAGGCATTTGTGAATAAGACAAATGATTCTTCTGAATCGTATGTAAACATAGGAAGTGTTAAATTACGAAAAGTAACACATCAATAAGTGTAAATGCTTACGGGTGTGTATGGGCATATTCCAGACTTCAGTAACCCACACCAATACCATGTCATTAATTATCTGCAGTTTTTTTTTATTTATTTCTATATAAATTGTACAGATCCAAGTATCTTTTGTTTCTTTTAACAGTAATCTTTAAATTATTTGCTGCCTAAATATCAAGCCGAGACATATTATGTTAGCTTCACAATGCAATTTCGGTCGGTGCGCACTGAAAAATGCTAGCTGTGGGTGGCCAGGCGAGTAATGCTGTCAACTCGCACCAAGAGATGGCACTGTGATCGCTGTCTCCAGGCGAGCGCATGCCTTTACGGCCGAGTTTCCGCTATTATCTTTATAAGCTATTTGATGTAACTCCACTGGGATTTGCAGGGAAGTGAACATTGCGTCTGACGGCCACCAAGGTTAGACTTGCCTGCTATTCCGTGAGGAGTTACACTACTTGGGCTATCAACGGCTCATATACAACTTAGATAATCTAGTTAGTAAGTAATTGAGGTTTTAAGAGCCGATTCTAGGAATTCATCTGCCCCCCTACATAATGTAATAAGCCTGTCATCATTTACAACACACATTTTTATGACATACATTTAGACAGCTAGGCTATGTCGTAACCCTACATACAGTATTTTGCGACCAGTATTTCACAAATTTTAACATTTTTGCTACGTATCTTCATAACTCGAATTTTCAATAAGTCGAATATATTCGCACAATTCCTAACGATTCGAGATATCGACGTTGTAGCTGAAGAAATCAAGGAAATATGGGAAATGATTGAGGTTAGGACACAACCCATCTTAATGTCGGCAACTGGAATTGTTCCATTGACTTCTACACTTCATCTTAAGGATCTCCAGATTGAAAGCACAACACCATTCATCCAGAAATACTGAACACGTGTCTCTTAGTGAGGAGAACGATGACGTGAAAGATAATTCTTGTGCCTTTTAAAATTCACCGTCCCGGTTGCTCTGCCATCTAGTTGAGAAGTAGAACTCTATTGGGTTACCTATTTTGTTTGGAAAATAATTCTCGTACTAATGTCCAAAGTAAATAATTATTGTACCCATCATTATTTTACTTGGGTAAGCAATGCTTACCTTACATCCATAGAATACACGCGCCTGCCAGTGGCGTGTGATGGGATTTTACTTAGGGTAAGCAATGGTTTTCTTCGCAAAATCATTGAAGATCCAGTTGTAGAAGTTTCGGATATTTTGAACTTAATCTATCTCAATTGAAATCAATGATAAATGTTATACATTTAGTTAAAATAGCGAATACAAGCTTTCACTTTCGTGTTAATAGGCCTACTCAATTGAGGAGTTGGACGATTTCCTAAAAAAAAAAAAAAATTTGTTCTCAAATTTACCGCACATCACATGCTGGCATCTCTAGGCCCAAATCCCGGTGCCATATTTTTACAGATTTCTCACACCTACTAGTGTAAACAAAAACGTCTACTGCATACCCTACTCCCCTATATTGCATTAGACAACATTATATCGCTGAACTATAAAAATGACGGCCTACCACTGTAAAACAATCACACGTTTTAACACAGTATATAAAAAGCTGTTTTAAACAAACACTGACACGCTTCTCAAACTATAATGGGCGAGTAAACTCACTATCTTTGAAAACTGACCGCTCCTTGTTTTCGGCCTAAGGTATGTAACTTAAGGAATTGCTTCCTAGCCTTCGCTTTCACTCACCCTGCAGTACCAAGAAATACCAAAAGAGGGCATAACGCTATTGTGCTGCTTCAAGCGACTCCGCAAGGAACTCGCAGTAGGTATCACAGAACAACGAAGTGTAAATGGGTTCATTAAAACAATACACGACACAGAGACTGGAATATCACTATAACCAAAGTAAATAATTATTGTACTGAACCCTTTATCCTCTGATGGATAAATGATTCGATGTTTTATTTCTTCAATTAATAAAGATTTCCACCAGCATCATGAAAATAGCCAGACGGAGATGAGGTAATTTCAAGCATTTGTTGGAGACAATGGGGACATACCTGCAGCAGTTTGACAAAAGGCTAAATACTTAGGATTGTGTAAAGATAGACCCTAGCAATGTTTCAGAAGGACAGGTGGTGGCTACCTCAATATAGAAGGGACGCGCAGTGAGACGCGCTTCTGGTATGTTCATTGTAATATTCGCGCCTAGAAAAAATATGATGCAGTAACGTGAGTGGCTGATGTAAATACTAGACACTCCTACGAGGCCAAGGTCTGATAAAAACCGCCAAGTTACAGAAAATGTGGAACCAATGGGAGATGAATGCCTACGAGCGCAGCAAGGCTAGCTTGGGCACGCGATGGCTAGCATTAACGCGGGAGATCGGCTAGACAACATCTCTACGATCGATTCTAGGATTAATGGGCATATTCTTGACCTGCGCAATTTTACGAGTTAAAGTGATATGTATTTCATTCCTGTACCACTATTATTTTGAGAAATGTTTATATAATTTCCCCCTCTATCAATACCTAGGGCCGGGTCATTTATAAGTGGCGTGAAGAGCCAAGACAATGCTTATTATATTTGGTGTGTCGAAGACACAAGTTTATCATTACATTTTGTGTGTCGAGGACACATGCTACTTTACATTTTGCGCGTCTAAGGACGTAGACAGTTATACTTTTGCGTGTCATGAGGACACAGAAATTATTAATAAATGTGTTAAATTCAGTGATAGATAGTCACAGTACTATATTTTGTAGGGACAGTAGCATCGACAATTCGCCAACAGACTGTTCCGGGGAAAGTAGTACCTGAAACGGAGAATTTAGTAGTCAGATATCGAGCGTATAATAATCTAACTTTTTGAATCAGCACGAGAGATGACATCGCTTATCCTGGAAGAAGTTTGGAACTATCAACACTCCGTCCAGATGGCTGAGATGAGCTAAGAAGCATTCAGTTGGGAGATGGCAGCTGATGTCCTTTGATGGGTGACTGGCCGAGGATGAGTACAAAATAATATTCTTATTATCTGATAAATTAACTTATGGTATATGGGACATATTTTTGTAAATATTTTGCTTGTGTGATTAACGTAGTATATTTAGTTTTGGTCTGACACACCTTTTGCATGGAAACAGCTCGCATAAATGTTATTAGTAGAAGGTTCTTGTTTTTGTTTTGTTTTAACTAACGTAGCTATGTGGACGACCGTGTTTGCATATGTTACGCAATGCGGTTAAAAACGTCTCTCGGAGATATGTTGTGTTTCAGAAGTAGGACTGAAGTAATATAATTATACAGTAGATTGGAGGGTAATTAATCTTTTTTAAGGTTTATTATTGATCAGATTCAGTGAGATTATTGCCTTTGGAGCAATGTGATTTGTGACGAAGAGCAGTCAGCTCTATCGTAGGTTTTAATATTTTTAAATATTTTCTGAGCATCTGTTCAGCCGACCTGTGTGAAAAACGTAATGTCATTCCCAGCAGTGTGAGTGTGTGTATTTTGTGGTCATTACAAGCGGGAATTTCAGCGTAGACTGATTTCTGTCAGCTTGGTGCCAAGTCCATATTGTTACCTTGCGAGGGGCATATGTGGCTATTTTGATTAATGTCTGACCATATGTTTAGGTGGTTGAGATTTGTTGCTGTTGATTCTTTGAGATAACGGCACAGCTGGTCAGTTATTTTTACACACTGGAGTTGGGGCAATGACAAGTATTGAGGAAGGGGGAGCTGTTTCACAAGGCGGACTGAAGGTTGCAAGCGAGGTCATTAGTGGGGAGTGCTTGTTTGGCTCCGTAATTACTTGAAATACAAAATTAAGAACTGATCAATGGTAAAAATTGTTTAAATAAATGGGAGTTGCCTACGAATCACGATAATCTCCGAAGCGTTAGCTTAACGTGCATTTTTGTTCGTATAAAGTAATCTCAGCCGGTCAGGCTTTTGTTGTTGTTGGTTTTAGTCCATGTTTATATTCCATATCAGTGACCCGTGAAGTCACGTGCGATGCTGTATTTTCCTTGTTTATGTATTGAGCAATTGGCCGGAGTTGGCAGCTCATACTGTCAAGTGCGTCATCGCGCTAATGGAGGATCTCGAGGGAGATTCCTGTAAATAGTAGATTTTTAGTGTGTGTGTCAGCATTAAATTTTTTAAGGGTTTTAATTAGTGTCATGTCCCATATCCGTAAACGTTGGTTTACGAGATGATTGTTCGTAAGCATCGTGGCTGTTAACCCGCTGTAAACGAACAGTCATCCAAGTACTCATTTCTCGTAGTTAGTCATTACGCGTACATAAAATCCAAATGCAAGTTAGTGGAACTAGGATCCACATTTTAATAAGGGGGAGATCCGTCTGACTCCTCAACATTGATAGATATTCCTGTCATGGGAAAATTCAGGGAGGATATTTTTTAGTATTGTTGTTTATATTCATTTTATGCACTATTAGTCATTAAATCATGTTATTATTTTACGTCTTGTCACCTTTCTTTCTTAATTATAGTTTTAATCCTATGACCTTTACCTCAGTAGAGCATGTTGTTTGGCGAACGTAAACATCACACTAGGAACTGAGCGCGACCCCTTGATCAAGATTCTTGCATATAAACACTGCTATTCTGAAGGGTTCATAGGACGTAAACTGGCGGCCAAGCGTGGGGCGGTTCACTGTGGTGTAACGGCAATGAAATTGCACATGTCAATGTAAGCGTAGTTGGGTTTTCAAACTGACGCAACAATGAAGGTGTAATTTTGTTGCTGGTTCGCTGCTGGAACACATTTAGTTGGCGTATTTGAGTAAAACTGACAGGCCACAAGTGGAGGCAGATATGACAGTATTTTAATCACCGGAAAGTGATATTTTATTAAAAGTAATTGAGGCGAAGAGGATACCGCCAAATGTGTGAAAGATAAATTAAAATCAGGAGTTTGCAATGTAAAATACGGTTCACGTTTTTGTCTATAGAATTAAAATAAATTAATATACGTGATACCAGGCGCCCAATGATTAAAGTTAAAACTAGATTTGTTTAGAAAGTCAAACTCATGAAAATGTTAGGAGGCTGGTAGCCTTAAATGACAATTAATACTTTGTTAATTAGTCAGTGTTAATATCAGATCAGGATAACAATTTAATGACTGAATATGTGTTTGGGTTTAAATTAAATTGAGTAAAATTAGAACCACTCAGAGATGCAATCGACTAGTGGGATTAAATGTAAAAATAAATGAACTGAGTAGGGTAAAGAAATTAAATGTGCATTGGATTGTATGTGCGTGTCAAGGGGCATTGCTTTATGTCATTTCCCTAATGTCTCATATAAAGTGTATAACATGGCAACGGTGGAACAGATTCAAGAAATCATTGAGAGTGCGGCTAGGAGAACACAGGAATTGTTGGACACTAAATTGGCGGAACTGAGTCAATCATTAAACACTAGTATGTTAGAACAAAGTGAAGCATTAAACGCGAAGTTATCCGAACAGAGTGAATCACTAAAAACTAAACTATCCGAACAAAGTGAAGCAATAAACAATACTATGTTAGAACAAAGTGAGTCTATAAACAAATTATCCGAACAAAGTGAATCATTGCGGACACAATTAAATAACAGTAGGATTGAACAAAATGAATATCAGGCGGAACAAACTAGATTAATTAAAAGTGAAATTAATGACACTATCAATTTGCAGTTAGAGGCGCAGAATGTTAAGAACACGAACCAATTAGCTTCGTTAACCGCAGAGATGAAGGATCACACTAATCAACAGATGGTATTGCTGGTCCTAGATGTTAGTAAAAACAATGAAAAACAATTAGATCAGATTAAGAAAATGGAAAGTATTTTTGATCAAAAACTTAGCATTCTGGATGAAACGGTGTTAGCTAAATTAGAGCAAATTGAACTAGCGTGCACTATGAATACAAGCGAGGTCAAGATAGCTCAGGATAAGTTAGAAGGACGATTTAAGGAAATGGAAAAGAGCGGCAAGGTCATTCAACAACAATTATCAGCGGTAGATGAAAATATTTCCGGCATAATTAAAGATATGGACCGTCTCGAAATAAAATCAGCGGAGCAATGAAAAAGCCTAGAAGCGGATCAGAATCAATTAAAGAGTACCATCGACGAAAATAGCGCGAGATTGGAAGAATGGAAAAGCCAGATAGAAAGCAATCAGGATGACACTAAAAGCCAGATTGAGGAAAAAGTAAGCACAATTAAGGAGCAAATAAGGAAAGAATGGCGATAAATGAATATCGATTCTAAAGAGGAAAGATCAACCATCCTTAAGACAGTAGGCGAAAATCATACTCGTATTCAAGCATTAGAACAAGTAATTAAGAGTAAACTTAAAGAACAAACAGACAGGATCATTAAAGCCGAACTGAGGTCGTTAGAACAATCCTCGATATTTAAAACGGGAACATTGAAAAACAAGCAGGACGACTCAAATAGCCCGGGGGAGGCAAGCACAGCAGGGAGTCAAGCTCAGACAGAGAGCCCATTAACAACAAACACGGAAGGGTTTCGCAAGAATATCGAAAGGAGTTCCACGCCACAAGACGGTCATCAGCCCACACAACTTATCCAAGTAATTCGCTCGAACGATTATAAACCGCAGAAATACACGGAGAATTCAGGGGTGACACCTAAAGCCTTTATTAAAGAAATTGAAGATCATTACAATGACACTGGGGTACCTGAAGCACGTAGATTGAGGATGATGGAGAGATTTTTATCAGGAAATGTCCTTACATGGTTTTTAAGCTTCAAATATACATTTGGAACTATGACAGATTTTAAATTAGCGTTTCTGCGCAAGTACTGGTCACCAGCATTACAACAGAGTCTAAGGATGGAGCTTTACTCTAGAAAATACCAAACCACCCAGCAAACAAAATACTCAGATTTCTTTAACATGCAAATGCTAAAATTTTGCGACCTTGATTACCCTTTAAATGAAACGGATCTGGTGATGACTATAGCGCGGCAATTACCAGTCAACGTGCAGCAAGTACTAGTCGAAGCGAACGATAGTACGGCCTTACATGCAGAGCAGATATTACGCCAGATAGATGAGACTACATCTCATAATCATTATAGAGGAGGAAGACAACTGGAGTTAGTCAATACGACAGAGGTCATAAAACCTAAACAGGTGAACACTAAAACGCAGGGTACTAATACAAGCACCTCCACACCTAGGCGAAATCAGGAAGAAGGAGAAAACAGACCATACCAGCGTAACGAGAATAACTATAACAATAGGTCATATCAAGGCAACAATAGATATCAACATAGAGGGTATCAGCAATGGCGTGAAAATCGAAGGAATGAAAGGCCTTATGGAAGATACGGTGATTACAATGCTAATCAAAGATGGAAAGGAAGGAGAGATCAAAATCAAGGAGAGCCACGTAATTATCGAAATGACTGTGATGATAGGCACGCTCAATCACAAAATTACCTAGAGGAATTACACGCTAGTCAAGGTGGAGAGCTAGGAAGATGGGAAAAAGCCATTGGGAACATGAAGAATCCAGACACACATACTGAGGAAGCTGGAAGTCTACTGAGACAACAGGGATATCAAGGACATGAGCGACAGAAGGATGATGGGAGTCGCAATGGAGCTAAAAAAAATGCTAAATTTGGATAAAGAAGACAGTCTACAAACGCAACAGTCGGAAGTTGAAGATGGATGGATAGTAGCGAACATACAAGAATGGATTGCTTTGCCAGAAGACTGCCTGGAGGAGACGGTGAAACCACGGAACGATGAAATTAGGCAGTTACCCATTATTTACGCGAGGATTGGTGGAATTAATATAAGATGTTTATTGGATACTGGGTCGCAGATCAGTCTGGTATCGGAGGCCTTGGTTCGAGAGTTGGGACGGAGTCAGAATATTCCTGTAATTCCCGTACCACAACTCAAAGTGAGGGGTGTTATTCCTGAACGCACCGTCACTTGTAAACGTCAGGCATACTTAGAGCTGATCATATTGGAACATACTTTTGGGCAAACATTCATCATCATGGCAAAGATGAATTTCAATATAATTCTTGGTGCAAATTTCATTTGTGACTATCAAGCAGTGATAGATTTGCACAAGAATACAGTCAGTTTTAGAGAGTATGATCAGCTGAAGAACGTGGGATTGCATATGGATGAAATCACTACCGGAAGAGATGTAAATTCTTGGGCATTGGAAGCAATATCGGAAGAGACGGAAGAGGAGATACGAAAGGCAGAAGATAACATCATAGAAGGAGCTGTTGTGGAACTAGATGAGGAGAGTGAATCCCAGGAGATATGGTCTTTATTAACGGAAGGAGATGACAGTGAGGCACAATTTGAAGAGTTACTACAGGAGCGGCTCAATGACATTCAACTTGGGGGTGAACATAGAAAAAAATTGGAAGAGATTTTAAGGAAGCACAAAACAGTATTAGATACAGTACCTGGTAAAATATTAAATTTCAAATATTCAATGCAAGTCGAGGACTGGTCACCTTTCAAAAGTAGATTGTACCCAATTCCGGAAAAATATCGTGGTCAAGTTAAGGTCATTATAGATGAGATGTTACAAGCTGGAGTGATAAGGAAGACACCTACACCTTATCTAAATGCGAATTTGGTAGTCACAAAACCAAATGGATCTATTAGACTTTGTTTAGATTCCAGAAATCTCAACATGAGACTCATTTTTCCTGAGTATGACAGAGCACCAATTATCAGAGACGTATTAAAGGGCTTTAAAAACAAAAGCATTTATTCATCAGTTGACTTGACGTCCAGTTTCCACCATATTGAATTGGATGAGAAGTCACAGCTTCTAACTGGCTTCTTATTCGATAACCAAACGTTTTGCTTCGTCCGAATGCCCTTTGGAGTCAAAACAGCGGGCTGTGCTTTAATCCGAGCCCTGGACCGGAATCTAACCGAGGAAGTTAAGGAGATGACGGTACGCTACATTGATGACATTCTGCTGGCATCCGACAACATTGAAACTCACATGGAAAATTTAGATAAAGTATTAGGCAACCTGAATGCATCAAATTTCAAGGTAAACCTGAAGAAGTCGCATTTCTTCAAGAGCGAGATCTTATATTTGGGTCACATCATTGACAAGGAGGGAGTGAAGCCAAATCCAGCTAAGATCGAAGCGATAAAGAATTTCCCTACACCAACGAGAGTCAAGCACATTCGGGCTTTCTTAGGGGTAACGGGATTCTTTAAGGAAAACTGTCCAGGTTACACGGAGACCGTAGCTCCAATGCAGGAAATGCTAAAAAAGAATAATAAATGGTTGTGGAATGCGGAGTGTGAGAAGGCGTTCCAAGCAACAAAACAGCTATTGGAAAACTGCATTAAATTAGGATATCCAGATTTCAAGCACAAATTTATAATCCAAGCGGATGCTTCACTAATTGGTATAGGTGCTATGCTCTACCAAGAAGATCCAGCTAACCTGCAACATAAAACATATTTGGCATTTTTCAGCCGAAAATTGCGTAAGCACGAGCGCAATTATACTGTAACGGAGCTAGAGTTGTTGGCCACACTTCATGCGCTCCAACAATGGAAAAGAATAATTTATGGTTACCCCATTGTTGTCAGGAATGATCACAAGGCACTAACATACTTGTTTAAAACGTCGATGGCAAGCGAACGTGTGACACGTTGGTCTATATATATTCAGCAGTTTAGCATTGAGATTGAACATTATCCAGGGAAGATGAACGTGATTCCGGATGCACTCAGCAGGAACCCAGAGCCTGATAGTGAAGAAACAGCGATGGTACAACACTTGGAGTTAACACCGAAGGACCGGGAATTCTTGGAGGAGTTACGTGAGATACAGCGAGAACAGGAAGCG
The DNA here is from genome assembly GCA_946902985.2 of Meconema thalassinum. Lineage (NCBI taxonomy): Eukaryota > Metazoa > Arthropoda > Insecta > Orthoptera > Tettigoniidae > Meconema > Meconema thalassinum. The sequence continues at coordinate 1,720,901,582 of OX336388.2, read as the reverse complement.
GAACCATGGATGATGCTATTAATTCAATACTTCAGAAAGCAACTACCTACAGTAACACCTGCATTTCGAGAAGCGAAAGCCAAAGAAGGAAGATATGTTTATGTCAACAATTTGCTGCAGAAATGGGTAGATAATGACCACACCAAGTTACGCATAATAGTACCTGCATCCTTACAGCGAGGACTGACATGGCATACTCACGAAAGTTACGGACACGTCGGATTAGACAAGTGCGAAGCGACAACAGGAGAGACATTTACATGGCCACGTATGAGAACAACTATATGTGACGTCATTAAGACTTGTGATCCGTGTCAGAGGACAAAGCCCAATAACTATTTAATGAGGCAGTATCCTAGACCATTGCTACCTCAGAAACCCTGCGAGCTACTGGCCCTAGACTGTTTCGGTCCAATTCCGAAAGGAAGGCGAGGTTGCCGGCACTTGCTAGTGTGCATTGATGTATTTTCTAAGTTTGTCGTATTATGCCCCATTCAGAAAACTACATCGAAACAAGTACTCAGTCGTATTCGAAAGAGAGTTATTCCAATCCTTGGAAAACCAGAATTTATATTGTCAGACCATGGCAGTTATTTCACAAGCACCGAATTCAAGAAAGGTATGGAGGACATGGGTATAAAACACGTTTTAAGCAGTATCCGACATGCCCAAGCTAATCCAAGTGAGAGAGCAATAAAATGTGTGACACCATACTTGAGAATCTTCATTCCCAAAGAACATAATAAATGGGTGGATAAAATTAGGGATGTAGAGACATGCATGAATTCTACCAGGCACGAGTCAACAGGACAGATCCCTATGGTCTTACACAAAAACGAGTATCCAGTGAGAACGTGGAAAAGCATCATTAACTGCCCACAAGATCCCATGATAGCACCTGACCTGCGAATTGAGAGAACGAGAGCCTACATGAGAAAACAAGCAGATCGCAGATTACGGCGAGTAAGAAATAAGAGGTTTCACAGTGATCTAGAAATTAACCAGCTCGTTTTGTTGAAACGACCCGCTACATCGGATCCAGAGAAGAAGATCTTCAGCAAATTCTGCGAAAAGTTCATAGGACCCTATTCTATTGTAAGAAACCTAGGAAATAATGCATACAGAGTGAAAGAGTTAAGCACAGGAACAATGTCGGTCTACAATGCAGACAACTTAAAAAAGTATCGAAGAAGTGAACCATGAGAAAGCCGAAATTATGATGCAGTTTAAATATATGGACGTCCTATATCAACCAAGTGGACGGGGAGCAGTTGAGTACGGCACGTGAAGAAGGAAGTGGAATTGGTGTTGACAAACATTAACGAGACGAGCAGAGTGTTGCCTAAGGCACCAGCGCGTCATGCAAGCAGTTGAGAGGGTCATTACAAGCAGGAAATGAAACGAGTAAATGCCATTCAAGACAGGAGCGGCTAGACCAAGTAATAGAAAAGGGGTGATTCTGAAATAAAACAAATTGGCCTACGGAAGTCTTTTAACAAATTATCGACTTTCTCCTAAGTTCGAAATTTTGTGAGTGGAGGAGTTGTGAACCCTTTATCCTCTGATGGATAAATGATTCGATGTTTTATTTCTTCAATTAATAAATATTTCCACCAGCATCATGAAAATAGCCAGACGGAGATGAGGAAATTTCAAGCATTTGTTGGAGACAATGGGGACATACCTGCAGCAGTTTGACAAAAGGCTAAATACTTAGGATTGTGTAAAGATAGACCCTAGCAATGTTTCAGAAGGACAGGTGGTGGCTACCTCAATATAGAAGGGACGCGCAGTGAGACACGCTTCTGGTATGTTCATTGTAATATTCGCGCCTAGAAAAGATATGATGCAGTAACGTGAGTGGCTGATGTAAATACTAGACACTCCTACGAGGCCAAGGTCTGATAAAAACCGCCAAGTTACAGAAAATGTGGAACCAATGGGAGATGAATGCCTACGAGCGCAGCAAGGCTAGCTTGGGCACGCGATGGCTAGCATTAACGCGGGAGATCGGCTAGACAACATCTCTACGATCGATTCTAGGATTAATGGGCATATTCTTGACCTGCGCAATTTTACGAGTTCAGTGATATTTATTTCATTCCTGTACCACTATTATTTTGAGAAATTTTTATATAATTTCCCCCTCTATCAATACCTAGGGCCGGGTCATTTATAAGTGGCGTGAAGAGCCAAGACAATGCTTATTATATTTGGTGTGTCGAAGACACAAGTTTATCATTACATTTTGTGTGTCGAGGACACATGCTACTTTACATTTTGCGCGTCTAAGGACGTAGACAGTTATACTTTTGCGTGTCATGAGGACACAGAAATTATTAATAAATGTGTTAAATTCAGTGATAGATAGTCACAGTACTATATTTTGTAGGGACAGTAGCATCGACAATTCGCCAACAGACTGTTCAGGGAAAGTAGTACCTGAAACGGCGAATTTAGTAGTCAGATATCGAGTGTATAATAATCTAACTTTTTGAATCAGCACGAGAGATGACATCGCTTATCCTGGAAGAAGTTTGGAACTATCAACACTCCGTCCAGATGGCTGAGATGAGCTAAGAAGCATTCAGTTGGGAGATGGCAGCTGATGTCCTTTGATGGGTGACTGGCCGAGGATGAGTACAAAATAATATTCTTATTATCTGATAAATTAACTTATGGTATATGGGACATATTTTTGTAAATATTTTGCTTGTGTGATTAACGTAGTATATTTAGTTTTGGTCTGACACACCTTTTGCATGGAAACAGCTCGCATAAATGTTATTAGTAGAAGGTTCTTGTTTTTGTTTTGTTTTAACTAACGTAGCTATGTGGACGACCGTGTTTGCATATGTTACGCAATGCGGTTAAAAACGTCTCTCGGAGATATGTTGTTTTTCAGAAGTAGGACTGAAGTAATATAATTATACAGTAGATTGGAGGGTAATTAATCTTTTTTAAGGTTAATTATTGATCAGATTCAGTGAGATTATTGCCTTTGGAGCAATGTGATTTGTGACGAAGAGCAGTCAGCTCTATCGTAGGTTTTAATATTTTTAAATATTTTGTGAGCATCTGTTCAGCCGACCTGTGTGAAAAACGTAATGTCATTCCCAGCAGCGTGAGTGTGTGTATTTTGTGGTCATTACAAGCGGGAATTTCAGCGTAGACTGATTTCTGTCAGCTTGGTGCCAAGTCCTTATTGTTACCTTGCGAGGGGCATATGTGGCTATTTTGATTAATGTCTGACCATATGTTTAGGTGGTTGAGATTTGTTGCTGTTGATTCTTTGAGATAACGGCACAGCTGGTCAGTTATTTTTACACACTGGAGTTGGGGCAATGACAAGTATTGAGGAAGGGGGAGCTGTTTCACAAGGCGGACTGAAGGTTGCAAGCGAGGTCATTAGTGGGGAGTGCTTGTTTGGCTCCGTAATTACTTGAAATACAAAATTAAGAACTGATCAATGGTAAAAATTGTTTAAATAAATGGGAGTTGCCTACGAATCACGATAATCTCCGAAGCGTTAGCTTAACGTGCATTTTTGTTCATATAAAGTAATCTCAGCCGGTCAGGCTTTTGTTGTTGTTGGTTTTAGTCCATGTTTATATTCCATATCAGTGACCCGTGAAGTCACGTGCGATGCTGTATTTTCCTTGTTTTTGTATTGAGCAATTGGCCGGAGTTGGCAGCTCATATTGTCAAGTGCTTCATCGCGCTAATGGAGGAACTCGAGGAAGATTCCTGTAAATAGTAGATTTTTAGTGTGTGTGTCAGCATTATATTTTGTAAGGGTTTTAATTAGTGTTATGTCCCATATCCGTAAACGTTGATTTACGAGATGATTGTTCGTAAGCATCGTGGCTGTTAACCCGCTGTAAACGAACAGTCATCCAAGTACTCATTTCTCGTAGTTAGTCATTACGCGTACATAAAATCCAAATGCAAGTTAGTGGAACTAGGATCCACATTTTAATAAGGGGGAGATCCGTCTGACTCCTCAACATTGATAGATATTCCTGTCATGGGAAAATTCAGGGAGGATGTTTTTTTAGTATTGTTGTTTATATTCTTTTTATGCACTATTAGTCATTAAATCATGTTATTATTTTACGTCTTGTCACCTTTCTTTCTTAATTATAGTTGTAATCCTATGACCCTTACCTCAGTAGAGCATGTTGTTTGGCGAACGTAAACATCACACTAGGATCTGAGCGCGACCCCTTGATCAAGATTCTTGCATATCAACACTGCTATTCTGAAGGGTTCAGTACCCATCATTATTTTACTTGGGTAAGCAATGCTTACCTTACTTCCATAGAATACACGCGCCTGCAAATATCTTAGAATGATCTTCACATCATTCAGCCCAGTATAGTGTATCCTACGCATCGACATTTCTTTAAAATAGCACTATAGCTAATGCCCTGTGTGGATGCGGATATCCACAGATAAACCCGTGCGCAAAATAATTCGCCAAGAGGATACATTTTGCTCGACTATGCGGATAGCGGATAAGCTGCGGATAATGTTTGGAGAAAATTAACAGTTTTAGAATACAATCCGATCTTGTTTAATATCATTATTAGGAACCGGATATTTATTTTTCCGTTATGTTTGGTTGGTTGGTTCTTAAGTTTAGGGGGGTGTAGAATCTGTCTGATAACCGGTGTTAATTGTGATGACTGTATTCGTGTGTGTTATCTGTTTTTTTATTTAAGTACTGCAACTTGGAATTTTTCAAATAGTTCCTACTTTTGCCGCCAAGCGCCACCATCAACGATTACTAGGCCAAGTTCAGAACTTAGCTACTAGACACCACCGCAGTCGGCTCTTGGCAACGATAATAGAAACCTAAGAGCGTTGTTTACGTTCTTAAGCTATCCAATTTTGCTTCACACAGATGCAATTAGTGGAAGGTTCTTTAACATGCCATAAATCTATGACATGGGACCGCCGGCTTTACTTCCCCTCCGAAGGAAGGCATACTGAGGGATTTTAACGCTCTTAAAAAATCCGACGGCTTCGGCCGGGTTTGAACCCGGTATCTTGGGCATAGAAGCTCAGCATGCTACCGACTACGCCACCGAAGCCGCCTCCATTATGTTTCTTTCATGACAAATGTAAGATGATGATTTAAGCTAATCTCATTCCAATTGTCATTAAACATAATTAACACTCCAAACAGGAAAGGGTTGTAATTATGACTGTACAACATTCATTTTAAACATAGCACATGACATACATAGCCTAAGGGAACGACTTTTTCCTCAAATGTCTAAATATGTTGCTTTAGTAATTTATGCTTTATCTACTGTAATTAAAACTAGTATTGTAATGCCAGTAGATTCGGATAACAAACGTGCAAATGCGGGAAAATGTCTTGCGGATGCGGGGCGGATGCAGATAACAGTCATGCGGATCCGAATAACAGTTGTGCGGATGCGGGGCGGATGTGGATAAAGTTTTGTTTATCCGCGCAGGAATCTAACTATAGCAGCGGACAGTGACGGCAACACCAGGTATGTGATCATATGCGTAGAGCAATGCATCATTTTCAGCAAATAATACACATAACCATACACACCATTATGCCTTTCATTGTCTAGTCTAGTCTGCAAACCTCAGTGTGTGAAGGGGACGCCTCCATGAATTCATAGACCACCTCAGGTGAAGAGGATAGCGAGGCCTGCCAGAATTTAATTTATTCTCGCCAAGAACGAAGTGCTTACTGATATATTTCATTTCTGTTGTTAGTTGCTGACCACCACGTGGTGTGGCGGTTAGCGTTCTTTACTGCCGCTCCGGAGTTCCATGTTGGATTCCCGGCCCTGCCAAGACATTTAGTTCTGGTCTGAGGGCTGGAATGGGGTACACTCAGCCTCGTGAGGAAAAACTGAGAAGAGATGGGTTCGATTCCCTCCTCAGCAATATTGTAAGTGGTTCTTCGTGGTTACCCACTTCCATTTCAGGCAAATGGCGGAATTGTACCTAACGTAACGTCCAAGTGGAGTCCTTCACAATCCCAGCCCCAATTTTAAATGCACACATTAGTGCAGCCACCATTATGACACAGGTTAGGAAACATTTTTCGGAACACGTTCAAGTACACGGGGTTAAATATCTACGATGCCGAAAAGCCCATAAATGAAACAACAAATTTTATCTAGAGGTGTGCCATGGTTTACCTAATGTGGAACAGTTGACAACGGTTTTAGGTAGATTTCATTAGAAAGCTAACTATTGCAAGGGGTACTGCTCCCGAATTCCGCATAGTCATAGCTTATATCCGCTGAGATGGAAAAGGATTGTAGGGAGTTCGATACCCAGCCAGATTAAACAACACTACCCTACTAGGATAATGACTAGGAAACTCTCGATACATACCGGCTATGCAACAACACTACCGATTAGTTACACATTTACAAAAAATAAAATATCCTGAACACAAATTGGTAGGACGAGAATCTCGGATCTCGAGCGTGAATGGTGAAAGTTGAGACTACGTGAATTCTAGTAACTAATTCGCAGTATTATCGCATGTCGATTGCAAAAATGAAAAGATGATCAGATTTATAAAAAATGAACAGGCAAACAAACAAATAGTGCCTGGGATTTATTACCAAACAAATTACAAACAATAAAATATTCCCTATCACCAATAAAAATATGTAAGCAAGTTAAAATTAACTATTTCACACGTCAAATAGTTCTACTATCTGTAGAATAAATGTTATTAAACATTGTCATTACAACAATGTAATTATGTCAAGTTTTATAAAAAGTTTACGCAATTACTAGTCACCCTGTGACTATGTCAATGAAGCAGTCTGATCAATATCAGCTGTTCAATTATCAAAAATGAAGTTAACACTGCATAAATCCTACATTATACACATGCGTGTGTAAAACGTGACTATCTACTCTAATCATAATATTAGAAATTAAATAAGGTTTAAATATTTACAATATCTACAATTTTCTATGTTTTACACGGTATAAAAAATTACTATTCGCACTATCAGTCGCGATCTGACAGTCTTATAGTGTCTCTGTTAAATAACAGTTCTTTGAACAATATTTCACACAGCAATGGAATTCTCAGGAACATCTGGTAGTATGTCAAAGTAAATGAAGCTTGTATATCAAACACTGAAGTTAAATATAGATTAGAATGTCGTGTCCATGAATAAAACAATATAATAAAGAGCGATGCGAAACTACTTAAAAAACACTACACAGTTCGTGGATCATATACTTATACTCTCTGACATTAACAATACAAACATTTACCTTTGTGTTAGTGCTTTTTACACATACTGTAATAATTCGTTGCTCCACCTAGCAATACCTTTCTTTCTCTCGCAATACAGTGAACAATTCTCATAAATGGCGTTTACTACAATCCATACATATCATACTTCCACCTTTTCCTTACTACCAACAATCTCCAATACTCCGCACGGCATTACTTCCATAAAAAAACATCTTGCTACAGACTTGTAGAAGAATTAGTGATTTTACTAGGTAAATACGCAATTGTATATTACCGTTCAGAATGCACTCCTAACCCCAACTCTCTTCTAAATTATTAAACCTCGTGCATCAATTACAACAATTACATGTTCGTTCACATCAATACATTTCACACAGTATTTCTTATTTCTTTCATTAGCGCTATTCGTTCACTTTGTTCCATAATAGACTGTTTTTCCACGTTACCAAATGTTAACAATACTAATTCGTAGTTCGCTCGTCTTTAGTAGTTAATAAAAAGAAATACATATCCTCACGCTTCTGGTGTACATTTAAATATATGAACTTTTCATATTTAGGCTGTTTTTAGAACATACTAGACCTCAGGTAGACTAACAAATCTGCTGGTCTATTTATTTCAGTTTAACAATATTTCCAATTTAATTGTTGATAAATATAGGCATCATTTGACCTCAATTGTCACTACCATGATCCTATTTTATAGTGTACAAGCTGTACCCGGCATGCGTTGCAATGCCAATCAAAGAAAGTGTTGGCGTTGAAATTCTGTTTCTTGAAGTGCTTTTGGATACACAACATGTTAACTGCCTCTAAGCTATCGTAAAATGGATTTTCTAATTTAGAACCATTCGTGGAAGGGTGCACAACAACTTTCAAAAGTTTCATCGCTGTCACTCATTTGTTGAATCTACTCGTAGGCTACCTGTTGTGAAATGGATTTACTAAGTCGAAACCCTTCCCTGGCGTGTACACAGTAACTCATCAATGATTCATCGCAATCGGATGAATTGTGTATGCACGTATACGGGGTTTTGTTTAAACGATTCGTGCGCTGTCACTCATTTGTTGAATCTACTCGTGCGCTACCTATTGAGAAATGTATTACTAAGTCGAAGCCCTTCCCTGGCGTGTACACAATAACTCATCAAGGTTTCATCGCAATCGAAGAATGTTATATGAATGCAATAGGGGATTTTGTTGAAACGCTTCGTGCGTCGTCACCCATTTGTTGCATCTACTCTTGCGCTACTTATTGTGAAATGGATTTACTAAGTCCCCTTCCCTGGTGGGTACACAATAACTGATCAATGTTTCATCGCAATCGGATGAATAGTATATGAACGCATACCTGATTTTGTTTAAACGATTCGCGCTCCGTCACTCATTTGTTGAATCTACTCGTGCACTACCTACTGTAAAATGTATTTACTAAGTTAGAAACCGTCACGTAAGTGTCCACAACATCTCACCCAAGTTTCATCGCTATCGGACTAATGGGATATGAAGACATAGGGGACTGTATTGAAACGCTCCGCATGTCGTCGTTCATTTGTCGAATCTACTCGTGTGCTACCTACTGTGAAATGTATTTACTAAGCCAGAAACCTCCCTTGGAGTGTCCACCATATTTCACCCAAGTTTCACCGCTAACGGCAGAATGGTATATGACCTTATACGGGACTTTGCTGAAACGCTTCGCGCGTCGTCCCTCATTTGTTGAATCAACTTGTGCGCTGCATATTGTATAGTGGATTTACTAAGCCAGAAATTTTCCATGACGTGTACACAACATCTCACCCAAGTTTCATAGCTACGGACGAATGGTACATGAATGCATACGGGACTTGGTTGAAACGCTTCGCGTGTCGTCGCTCATTTGTTGATTCTACTCTTGCGCTACATATTGTAATATGGATGTACTCAGCCAGAAACCTTCCCTGGAGTGTACACAACATCTCACCCAAGTTTCATCGCAATCGGATGAATGGTATGTGAACGTATACGGGACGTTGTCGAAACGCTTCGTGCGTAGTCACTCATTTGTTGAATATAAACGTGCGCTTCGTATTGTAAAATGGATTTACTTAGCCAGAAACCTTTCCTGGAGTGTACACAACAATTCACCAAACATTTATCACTATCAGACGACTGGTATATGACTTTATACGGGACTTTGTTGAAACGCTTCGCGTGTCATCGCTCATTTGTTGAATCTACTAGTGCGATACCTATTGTAAAATGTATGTACTAAGCCAGAAACCTTCCCTGGAGTGTACACAACATCTCACCCAAGTTTCATCGCTATCGGATGAATGGTATATGAAATTATATGGCACTTTGTTGAAACGCTTCGCGCGCCGTTGCTCATTTGTTGATTCTACTCGTGCTCTACCTATTTTTAAAGAGATTTACTAAGCTAGATACCTTCCCTGGAGTGCACACAAAATCTCAGCCTAGTTTCATCGCTATCGGACGAATGGTATATGAACGCAAACGTGACTTTGTTGAAATGCTTCGCGCGTCGTAGCTCATTTGTTGAATTTACTCGTGCGCTGCCTATTGTAAAGTGGATGTACTAAGCCAGAAAATTTCCCTGCAGTGTACACAACATTTTACGCAAGTTTCATAGCTATCGGACGAATGGTATATGAATGCATACGGGACTTTGTTGAAACGCATTGCGTGTCGTCGCTCATTTGTTGAATCTACTTGTGCGCTATCTACTGTGAATTGTATTCACTAATTTTGAAACCTTCACGTAAGTGTACACAACATCTCACCCAAGTTTCATCGCTATCGGACGAATGGTATATGAACACATACGGGACTTTGTTGAAATGCTTCGCGCATCGTCGCTCATTTTTTGAATCTACGCGTGCGCTACCTATTGTAAAATGGATTTACTAAGTCAGAAACCTTCCTTGGAGTGTACTCAACATCTCACCCAAGTTTCATCGCAATCGGACGAATGGTATATGAACGCATAGGAGACATACAGACATACCCACAGACAAACTATCACGTTACATTGATTTTTATATATATATAGATTTTCTTAATATCAATAGTCCAAGACTATATAGTTGTCAAATAAGTTGTATTCCGCTATTGGAATTTTATAACATTCATATAGTTATAAATAAATATATCAGTTGTATATTGACATAATAATGTCTATTGAACAGTGTTACAGCATTTCACAATAATGCTTTACTTTATAAAAATGTAATACAAACATACACATGTATTCTATCGCTGTTACGCATTTGTAATTGTTAATAACAATCTTAATGTTCAAATATTCATACAATTTGAAAGTAATTTCAATGAAATATGTCATTATCGAAGCATTCTCTCCGAGATACAATAATATCGAAATACAGTATTATCGAAGAATTCCCTTTATAAAACGAGCTTTGTTCGAAAGTGAGTATGTTAAAACGTTTCCTTCAAAAATAAATGCATGAAACGAAATATCTAAGTTAAAAATGCATGAAATAACGTCTTAAATGACACACGAAGACGTATCAAAGAATTACAATGAATCTCAACATTTTAGCTATTATAAACATAGAATAAAGATAAGAATTTCTACAATGAAGTTGGTCATGCCCAAATGCATTTCTACTTCTACAGCAAAACTACAGATATTAGAGCAATCGGTTGTTCTACCTTGAGATGTCTTCTGCTGCCGAGAATACCTCTATTAGATATTCTTGGTTCTCCGTTGAGACTGCAAGCGCTCGTCTTCCCTTGAAACCAGTTACTGCCAGGCGCGTGCGAATCAGCTGTGAGCGACCCCGTCTCAGTCGTGCTGCATTCACCTGCTCTCCGCCTCGACTGGTGACTGCTAACCGCAAATCTTCCATTTTCACGGTCAGCGACCTGGGAACTGCGATTCTTGGACTGATTGGCTGCGAGCGGTCGTCTTCTCCTTATCTCTGAACTGCAGAGTGGTCTCACCAACGTAGATCCGAAAGTCCTGGGTTGACATCTCCTCCTGATGGTAGTGGACATCTTGCTTGTAGTGCAGAAACTCATTTTGGAATACTGCAAGTTGTTGATTTAGTTATCCATAATAATCTCCTCAGTATTTGTAGAATAAGTTTGTCCTCCCTGACTCAAGTTCGTTGTCATCATGTTGACTGTGATGTTGACTGTGATGTAATAACGTAGAATAAATATATAGTTGAATATATTGTAGCAATACTGTAGCTTGAAGTAGGCAATACTGCCGGTTATTGCTTTTCTTTAGAATGCTGTTGTATTAGCGAAGTCTCGTTCTGATAATATTCTGTTTCAATAAACTCTGATCTCTTCAAATCTAGTTCATTTGCACTTCACCGGCTCCTCTGCTAACTTCCTCGGCGATTCCTCGGTCTCCCGACAGTACAATAGCGTTTGTCGACCGGACTTCCGTACCGTGCAAAAAGTGCTTCTCTGCTGGGCGCGTGCGACACACGTTCGCTCGTGTCAAGTAGCTGCGTGAGAGTCCTGGCTCGCTTCTCTGCTGTGACGCGCATGCCATTGCTAGCCTCCTACCCTAGCCTCGCACTGTTGCATTTTTATAGAAGTATACTCATAGTTTCTCTATTAACCAATAATTTATATTTCTTTTTACCAAATAAATTTCATATTGCATTCTACACCTGTAGATGTGATCATTTCGCTTTATATATGCCAAATTTATATAAAAGCGATTCCCACAAAATGTATGTGCTTTAATTTGATTGGCTGCTGAAATATTGTGATAAAAGCTCCTGGAACTAGCCTCTTATCAACGGGTCGTGTGCATCGCTTTGTTATTGTCGCCTAGCTAACCAAAACTGGTTTTCTGGTGCCAAACATGAAGCCTTGTACAATTTCCAGGTTCGAATGAGCCAACTCTTTGCTTCGTTAAAATCTCATTCACCAGAACATTTCCAAATAATAATTCCTCAAAATGCTTCAAAATTTTCCAAAATACCTTCATTATGCATCATTTACATCCCATAATGCATATATAATTATTAAATTATTTTAATTCCATATTTCCAATTTTTCACTCCAATGGTTCACGAGTCGGTTCGAACCACGGCTCAGTCAAAGTCCTAAGCTGGGCTGAATTCGAGTTCAGTACCATGTTTTGTCTTCCGGAAAATTTCGACATATCTTCGCGTTTCACATCCCCTAGACCCCAAAACCACCGTCAGTTCAAAATTTTATTCATAATTAATGTATGTATATATGTATGTTGTATATCACTTTCTTGTGGACACGATAACCACCACAATTTTGCACCAATCACTTTGGATTTTTTACATAATATGTATCCCTATAAAATATCGGTCGAAGGGGGGTGAAAATGGGGGGCTTTTTATCGAAAAGTGAAATATTGCTATAACTCTCTTAATATGTGAAATATCGAATCCATTAAAAGTTCATACTATGTGTCGGATAGGGGCCAAAACTTTATGTTTGAAAAGTTTTTTCATAGCACCAACCATTGACCAAAGGGGTGAGAGAAAGTTGTTTTTTTGGGAAACATTAATCAAATCTCTCTTAATAGGCACAATATCAAAACCGTACTCAATGGGCAATATTCCCCTAATAATTACCTAAAACGTTTGTCTGATAGAATTGTTGATATGACCCACCATTACGCCAAGGGATGACCAAAATGTTTTCGGAATTATAAGAAAATGCCAAGAGCAATCAGAGGTTGCCATGACAACGTTACTAAATTGATAAGGGATGAGGCATCAGAGGTTGCCATGACAACGTCATTGCACAAGATCACATTCAGTTTTCCATCTGACTGTGGGAAGCGGCTTCGGTGACGTAACAGGTAGCATGCTGAACTTCTATGCCCAAGGTCACGGGTTCAAAGCCGGCCGAAGTCGTCGGATTTTCTAAGAGCGCTAAAATCCCTGAGTATGCTTTCCTTCGGAGAGGAAGTTCCAACGTTCGTTGCGAGTTGTTGGTTGCGGTGGAATCTACTAGCCAAGTTCATAGCTAGGTGTCATTGACGGTAGTATTTGGTAGCAAAATTAGGAACTACTACTTGAAATTGACCGTCTGCAGTCCTTACCTGAATTACAGCCATGACAATTTACACCGTTTATCAGACAGATTCTATACACACCCAAAGTAAACGGGTCTACATGGCCGTGTTGTCGCAGCCCCTAAACTGAGGAACCAACCAACATCTCTGCGGGAGATAACATTTTGCCTGAAGAAGTAACAGACCGTTAGATAGTTACACAACAGTGTAGAAACCTTGTATATGGACAGTGTGACCACAAGTATAACAAGAAGTTCCGTGAAGAACTATACAGCCTACTTTTCATGCCAATGATTATTCTACAGAATATGAACCTATCTAGAATAATGACGAAATTAAGTTGCTAATATCGAAATTTCCAATTAGTTCGAAATACTGTATACCTGGCATAATGTATCTGGGTAGATTATAGGCTAGGGAATAACCCACCCACCAAGGGAAGATGATTAAGAGAAGGAAGTAGATTTGGGATTTGGAAAAGAAGGATAGAGAAATAGGAGGAGAGTCCCACAAAATTAATAAGTTGAAGTTTCAACACACTTAGAAGCAGTTTCCAATGGAAATTAACTTTCGGATACCTAAAGTAGGTACGAGCTTGGTCTAGGCTAACGGGAACCGCAGCTAGGACTTGGGCGGTTTGCAAGAGAGAGGCTCTAGTACATTTCCTCCCGAGCATATATAAAAGTACTATGGGGAAGGGTGATGGTTTGGCAAGACTTAGAGGAACAAATTTACTGTATGTTTTCTCAAGGAAATTAGGTTTTACAAAGTAATTCGAAGAATGCCAATGATTTAACTCGAGCTTGGTATTTTCAATTTCCAAAATTATGGAGTTCCTGTAAGGGCGACCAAGTGTCTCTAAGAAGGAATATGATAAAGGATTATGCTTTATCGGGTAATCTTGGTAAATGAACCAATGGTTGCATTGGACAATGGCTAAGCTTTTACTCAGCGAGGAGCCGGCTAAAAGTTTAGACAAAAAGAAACACTTATTTTTTAGAAAACTGACCATAAGTTTTCGGAGAGGGTCTCCACAAGCAGGTAGTTGGCTTAGCGAACTTTACTTGCCTTACTGGCCAATTAGAATTAGCTATTATCGCTAAGAAGAACTTTAGTAAGGTGAAAATTAAGAGTTCTTGCTCAAATGCAACAAATAGTGAAAGCTCTATTAATGATTTTAATATCATTGAGTGAGGAGAGTCAAGGAAGACAGGATTTTGCCTAAACTTTATATTCGCAAATGAAAAAGAGAAGGGAAAAGATTTGTTTATTTTACAATTAAAAAGTTTGAGGAAATTAACAATAATGCAATATAATTTTAATAAACATAGTTCATTTGAACTTTTTAACAAATAGGGTCGCAGACCTCTTAACATCAAACAGTTGCTCCAGGCAATTGACAATTTACAAGGTTTCAAACCTTACATGTTTCTAAATTTTTTTATAAGATTTAATCAAATGAGCAATGAAATAATTAAAGCTTGAATGTGAATAGAAGTACAAAAAGTGCACCTTAAGAAATTCTGGGGAGAATGTTCTGGAGAACGTGACAACTTTGAAAATAACAATAATAACAACGTGAAAAATAAAATAGAAGTTCCTACAACTTCTTATATTTATACAGAATTAATATATGAGAATTATACAAAGAGGGCAGGTCACTTACTGTGAAACCTGAAGAAAGTGAAAAGGAAGTTTCTAGACTTCCTGTGTTTAATTAGGAATCACGAGAAAAATGGGACAGTTTCCATTTCGTGAAACCTGAACATGACTCGCTCAAGAGTGTAGAGAATTGTTTTCCCTATGTATAGGAAAGGGACAACGTGATTTAAAACTTGTATCACACAAGCAATTATGCAGAATTTAATAAATGTTAAACTAGCAAAGTTGGAAGGGCACTTCGTGAGTAACACCTTATAGAAAGTTACAATTTTATAAATAATGATTGTTAGTAGAAGGTTAAGGAAAGATCATTGGTATATAGGATCAATGTTCATGGCCGTATTTAATATAACCGGACGATCGCGACGCGGTAGAAACGTGGAGAAAGCACTGTTTATCACTGTAGTCTATGAAGATGGATTCAAAGTTCACTGTAGAAACACTAAAGTTCATGAAAAAGAAAGTTATTGCAATTATGGAAAGAACTGATTGCACTATATAGATGAAAGTCTATTTCTCGAAAAAGTTGTGATTTACAATTAAATGCGCCATAGAATGTTCTAGAGGTTCCAACGGTGGAGGAGGTTAGCTATTGCAAAAATTTATAAGGAAGATTCCTCATTTTAACTAGTATTTTCACAAGTACGTGAACAATACTTGACTGCAAGACTCGCAGATAGAGAACAAGATCTCGAAGGTTCCAGAACGACCTTAGCAGAAAAATGGGGTTGAGAAAATCCAACGGAGGAAATAACTTTGTAATTATAGACAGCGGGTATTAGATAATATCCCACGTAGCGAGAGGGTTTCTCGTTTAAAGCTTAAGAAAAGCTCTTTTTAGTAAAGTTGGCTTATACAAGAAAAAGCTCAACATTGCAAATCCCACGAAGAGTGATTATTGCCCCAAAGTAAACAATTTCACACTGCCTATAATTAAAAGCACTTGAAAGTTAAAACCATGAAGATGAGGTTAAAACTTTTTAAAAATGGTACTTATCTTTGTTGCATGTCGAAGTGAAGTTCCTATGAAGACTATCTAGCCAACATGGCGTAGAAGAGTGTGTGCCTCTTGGTTTGAGGAGGCTAAGCTCGAGCGGAGCTTTGACTGAACGAGTCAACTGCAGACGGAGAAGTGAGTGCAGCTCAGCGGAGCGCGGAGGGTCCAAGAAAGGGGGGAAAGAGAGGGGGGTAGGAGACAAAAGGAGAACATATAAGCATGGCCAACTTAAATACAACAAATTGATTTCTTGGTGAGCTGGTCTTCAAGGAGTTGATAGACGATACTAGCGCAGCATGGTGAGTAAAGAAGTAGACGTAGTCCTCTTGCTCAAGGAGAAAGTAGCTGACGATGGTAACGAGATCTGGTAGCCAAATAGATAAGTAAGTCATCTTGCACGATGAGGAATTGAGTAGCTTCAGAGGTTCGCTACTAGATGACGCTAGGTGGATCACAGAAGTTATATATCTGAAACATACTCATGAAGACATAAGAGACATGCCCAACAAGGAGAAAACAGATGATCACTGTTGGTGTTTGGCAAAGAGGAAGGAAGAAATGAACATGCAAAGAGCAATAGACATTATATCTCTCGTACCGTGTATTCAAAGAATACACCATACTGGGGGGACAAACACCAACAGAGAGCAAATAAGCAGTTACACATTTATTGGAAGCGGAGCGATCAAAGACAGTGGTCTTGTGATCGGTCCATTTGTAGTCAAGATTCTGGCCACCCTGACTCTCCCATCTCTTCCAGGGTAACATTCGGTCACCCTACCAGAAATCCATACTAAGGGGGGTGAAATATCCCTAACCAAGACCAAGTCCCCTACTTTAATGTCGGGACTGGAAAGAAACCACTTCTGCCTCCGTTGCAAGGAAGTTAAATATTCCAAGTTCCACCTTTTCCAAAAAGAATTACGGAGGGCTTCAAGTTTCCGCCAAGCGATAGGTAGATTAGAATCCCTGTAAGAATTAGGAAGAGGAGGAGGGGCAGAAAGAGAAGTGCCGATAAGGAAGTGACCAGGGGTGAGTGGAAGTAGGTCATCAGGGTCATTGGAAAGTGGAGTTAAAGGGCGAGAGTTAACAACACCTTCAATCAGAACAGACAGAGAATTGAATTCTTCGTAAGTCAGAATTCGATTACCTAACACTTTTCTCAAATGACGTTTAGTGAGCTTTACGCAAGATTCCCACCTCCCACCATGATGCGGAGCGTAAGGAGGTATAAAGCGCCATTTGAAACCTTTTGAATAAGAAAAATTAGAGATTTGTTCCATGGCAGGAGAGGAAGTGAGAGCTTTCTTCCACAGGGAGGCTGCGTCCTGAAAGGTGGAAGCGTTATCAGAGAACATCTCAGAAGGAACACCACGCCTAGCGGTGAAACGAGAGACAGCTGATAAAAAATAAGAAGTAGAAGCATTCGTTACTAGTTCCAAGTGGATTGCGCCGGTAACCATGCAAACAAAGAGAGAGACATAAAGCTTACCAAACAATTTGCGTTTAGCTTCAGGAGAGTTTCGTTGATATTGGAACGGACCCATATAGTCCACGCCAGTTAAAGCAAATGGGCGTATAGGAGAAGAACGAAAAGAGGGCAGATCGCTCATTAATTGAGTGTTGATTTTAGGTTTCGCTTTGAAACAAGGAATGCACTTATGAATTACAGAAGAAACTTCATGAATTCCATTTATAATCCAGTACTTTTCTCTTAAGAGGCAGAGCAGAGTACGTGTACCAACATGCAGATTACGATAATGAAAGTCACGTATAATTAAAGAAGTAACGTGATGTTTGGAAGGCAAAATAACGGGATGCTTTTTGTCCTCAGAGAGTAAAGATTGCGAAAGCCTTCCACCTACCCTAAGTATTCCATGGTCATCAAGGAACGGGGCTAAAGCACGAAGACGGCTGGATTTGGGGAGATCTCTTTTAGAAGAAAGCAATGACAATTCAAAAGAAAAGGCTTCTTGCTGTGTCAGTTGTAAAATCTTAATGGTGGCGAGATTCAATTCATGATTGGTAAGGTGTGGTTTAGGGAGAAGAGGTTGGTCAACCACGAGATATTTCCATCTAAGGAGATAGGCAACAATCCGTAGTAATTTATGGAAGGAAGAATAGCGGGACAACAAAGGATGAGATGCGTTGGAAACAAGACACGAAGCAATGGGTAGAGGTACTTTAGCGTCAGGCAAGTTGGAGTTTGTAGCTGGGGGTTTAGAAGGCCATGAGGAAGATTCGTCGATTAACCACGAGGGCCCATGCCAGTACAATTGGGAAGCTGCCAATTGAGAGGGTAAACAACCACGAGAGATGATATCAGCTGGATTATCCGCACTGGGAACATGCCTCCATTGACATCCAGAAGAAAGAGTTTGAATTTTGGAAACCCTGTTTGCGACAAAAGTTTGCCAGTGAGAGGGGTTTTTGGCGATCCAACAAAGGGCGATCATAGAATCGCTCCAGAGATAGATTTGCGAAAATTCGACCTTTAATACTTCCCGTAATTTCTTGACAAGTTCTGCAGCCATTAGTGCAGCGCACAGTTCGAGCCTAGGCAAAGTGATAGTTTTAAGAGGAGCGACCTTCGATTTGGCACAAACAAGGTTAGAAACTGAAGATCCATAGAGTGAATCGTGATAAACTAAATATGCACAGCAACCATAAGCTTTTTCGGAACTGTCCGCGAACACGTGAAGGAAAAAAGATGCATTAGAATGAGAGCTGATTAAATTCCTGGGAATTTCAATAAGGGAAAGGTCCAACAAATTGCTGCGAAACGAGAGCCAACGATTAAGAAAAGAAAGAGGGACAGCGTCATCCCATTCACATTTAAGCGACCACAGCTCTTGCATGAAGAGTTTGGCTATAACGATAACTGGGGCAAGAAATTGAAGGGGATCGAAAATTTTTGCAATTTCAGAGAGGATTTGTCTTTTTGTATTAGGAAGCTCTTCTGCGAGCGTAACTTTATAGATAAGAGTGTCAGTGTTAGTGCACCAGTGAACTCCTAGAGTTTTTATAGATTCGGAGTTTCCGCAAATTTCGACAGAAGAAGGATCTACGTCTTCAATGGGAAACTGAGCGAGAAACTCAGGGGAGTTGGAGTTCCACTTATGAAGTGGGAAACCTCCATTCCTTAGTAATGCTTGAAGTTCTAAAGATACAAAAGAAGCTTCCTCCAAAGAGGGGAAGGATTGCAAATAATCGTCGACATAGAATGACGTAGTTAGTGCTTCAGAGGCTTTGGGGTTAAATAAATGACCATCTTGAGAGGCTAGCAAGTGTAGGGATCGGATAGCAAGGAAAGCAGAGGGTTTTAAGCCATAAGTAACCGTTTTCAAGCGAAATACCTTAATGGGCTTACTGATTTCATCACGCCACAAGATTCTTTGAAGATCTCGTTGTTCTGGTTGAATTAACACTTGACGGTACATCTGTTTTATATCGGCTATGACAGCTATGGGAAATAATTGAAAGTTTAAAAGTATAGCAGATAAATCTGATTGAATAGCAGGACCAGAATAAAGAGTGTCATTAAGGCTGTTGCCGTTAACGTCGGGTGATGAACCATTGAAAACAACTCGGATTTTATCTTTTACAAGAGGGTTTTTCCACACGGGATGGTGATTTAAATAAACCGTTTCAATTGGAGGGTGCAATTCATCATCGGATTTGTTAACAACTTCCATATGATCCAAGCTTTCATACTCATCCATGAAATCAGTGTACTGTTGTTTAACAAGAGGTTCCTTCTTGAATTTGCTCTCGATAGCAAAGAGAGCTTTTCGAGCTTTGGGCTGAGAATTGATAAGTTTAGGAGGATTATGTAATCTTGGCATTTGAACGACGAACCGGCCATCAGTAGAACGAGTGGTGGTGTTTAAAAAAAGTTGCTCACAGAATTCATTTTCTGAAGAA
This sequence comes from Meconema thalassinum, assembly GCA_946902985.2. Taxonomy (NCBI): domain Eukaryota; kingdom Metazoa; phylum Arthropoda; class Insecta; order Orthoptera; family Tettigoniidae; genus Meconema; species Meconema thalassinum. The sequence continues at coordinate 1,720,881,675 of OX336388.2, read as the reverse complement.
GTTACATTAGGAGAATCAACATTTTCAAGCCTCCAAAACTGTTCCAGATCAGTATTGGAGAAGTAACATTGCGATGCGGGTTGGGGTGAATAATGGGGAAGTTGCCCTGTGACAATCCATCCAAAATTAGTGTCTCTAGCGACCACGTTTGAGGATAGCATGCGAACCTGTTTCCGAAGGCAGTTCCAAAAGACATTGGCACTAAAGAGTATGTCAATGGGATTTTGTATGTTAAACGAAGGATCGGCTAACCTTAAATGCGAGGGAATGTTTAACCCCGAAATATCAACCGAGTGACTAGGAGTGTCTTCTCCAATGCTATTGAGAATTAGACAATTAAGTTTAAGAAAGTTGTTTCTATGACAAGTATCTCTTATGGTTAGTTTTGAAAATTGTAAAGCTTGCGATTTTGAGCTGTTGATGCCCGACACATTGATAGAAGTGGGGTTTACGGGTAAGCCTAGTTTTCTAATCAAGGAATTGGACACAAAATCATGAGTTGCCGCTGAGTCTAGAAGACCGCGTGCACGGACCCAGTTGCCAAAATTATCCTGAACGTCAATTTGGACAGTAGACAACAATACTTGAGCACTGCGAATGGACTTAGCATTTTGAATATATGATGAAGCATTAGAACTGTTAACACTATCATTTTTCGGCGAAGTAGATGCTGTTGATGACCTTGCCTGATCATGACGATGTAGCAGAGTATGATGAGCCTTTTCACAATGGTAGCAAAGTCTTGTGGACTTACAGTTAGAAGCAGAATGCGTAGGCGCTAGGCAGTTGAAACAATGTTTGTTTTGGGCGACTAATTTTCGTCTGTCATCGACTGACATTTCTTTAAAGGATTTGCAGAGGTATAGGGCATGGGGATCTTTACAAAGTATGCACTTTACCGGTTCGTTTAAACTTTTGCGAGGTTCACCTTGCGTGTTTAAAACAATAGAGCTAGCAACACGACGTTCACTAGACCTAGTTGGGTAACCAGTGGAGTTTGATTTTAGTTTAGATAAGCTGGACCCTGGTTTTTGGGTATTAGACGCTGAGCGTTCGCTTTTGGGTTTGATGGACATTAATTCGAATTTGGAACTAGGAGATGAAGGTTCGCTCTGATTAGCTAGCGCGGTTAAAAGTTGGCATCTAGCGTTTATGAAAGTGACTAAATGCTCGTAAGAGTAGTCGTCTTCCTTAGAAAGTTCAATTTCCCAAGCTTTGAGGGTAGCAGCATCAACTTTAGAAACTACTAAATGTATTAGGAAAGTATACCAATGTTCGGTAGGCTGCTCTAATTGGGACAAAGCTTTAACGTGGAGTTGGGTAGTGTCAATTAAAGTACGCAAACTAGTGACGTCATTGTGCTGTGACGCAGGTAGGTTAAATAGAGCCTTAATATGGCGTTGAATACGTAACCGTGAATTTCCATATCTTTCTTTTAATAAGTTAAAAGCAATGGGGTAATTTTCGGCACGCAGAGGAAGTGCTTCAACTAACTGCAAAGCTTGACCTCGAAGGATAGATCTCAAGTAATGAAACTTGTAAATGACTTGAATGTCTTCATTGTCATGAACAAGGGAGCAAAATAATTCATAGAAAGAATCCCACATGGATTCATCTCCAGAAAAATGGGGTAAATCAATTTTCGGTAAAGTAGGTTTGGGCTTGTGAGTGCTCTCACGGAAAGAAGTTTGAGGTTCGTGAAGGGAACCAAGAACAGAAGCATCCTTTTTCTGCTCCTCTTCGAGTTGGCGTATTATTTTGAAAGCAGAACCTATGCCTTCGTAATATAAGTTCTCTACTTCGACACGATCTTCTGTTTGATTAAGCATGCAAGTTTCAATTTCAGTTTGAATGTTACAGTAGTTTTCATAAGAACGTTCAAAATCCTTTACACGATGTTTCAACAAATCTAATTGCGCGTCTAAGGGATCTAATTCTTTTATGTACCTTCTGAATCGGGTAATTTGCCCTTTATAGGATGCTCGTTTAGAAGTAAGTTTTTCATCCTTATCCTTATCAGTGGGAGCCATGTTAAAGAAGATAAATGAAAATGTAACTCACGAAACTGTGGAACCTTGGAAATGCTGTCAAGCTGGCAGCAGCGAACGAGTAGAAAGAATGGGACACACCATAGGAGACAGGAGCGGCCTCTTTCCCGTTCACAGGCTTTGCACGATGTGGTTATAGCTGAAATATTCAACACAGATATTAGAAATATGCAAAATATTGTCAAATGACACTTTTTTAAAAAGAGAAAGGAAAAAATGGGCTCTCCCGGGTTTCGGCACCAAATTTTGGGTAGATTATAGGCTAGGGAATAACCCACCCACCAAGGGAAGATGATTAAGAGAAGGAAGTAGATTTGGGATTTGGAAAAGAAGGATAGAGAAATAGGAGGAGAGTCCCACAAAATTAATAAGTTGAAGTTTCAACACACTTAGAAGCAGTTTCCAATGGAAATTAACTTTCGGATACCTAAAGTAGGTACGAGCTTGGTCTAGGCTAACGGGAACCGCAGCTAGGACTTGGGCGGTTTGCAAGAGAGAGGCTCTAGTACATTTCCTCCCGAGCATATATAAAAGTACTATGGGGAAGGGTGATGGTTTGGCAAGACTTAGAGGAACAAATTTACTGTATGTTTTCTCAAGGAAATTAGGTTTTACAAAGTAATTCGAAGAATGCCAATGATTTAACTCGAGCTTGGTATTTTCAATTTCCAAAATTATGGAGTTCCTGTAAGGGCGACCAAGTGTCTCTAAGAAGGAATATGATAAAGGATTATGCTTTATCGGGTAATCTTGGTAAATGAACCAATGGTTGCATTGGACAATGGCTAAGCTTTTACTCAGCGAGGAGCCGGCTAAAAGTTTAGACAAAAAGAAACACTTATTTTTTAGAAAACTGACCATAAGTTTTCGGAGAGGGTCTCCACAAGCAGGTAGTTGGCTTAGCGAACTTTACTTGCCTTACTGGCCAATTAGAATTAGCTATTATCGCTAAGAAGAACTTTAGTAAGGTGAAAATTAAGAGTTCTTGCTCAAATGCAACAAATAGTGAAAGCTCTATTAATGATTTTAATATCATTGAGTGAGGAGAGTCAAGGAAGACAGGATTTTGCCTAAACATTATATTCGCAAATGAAAAAGAGAAGGGAAAAGATTTGTTTATTTTACAATTAAAAAGTTTGAGGAAATTAACAATAATGCAATATAATTTTAATAAACATAGTTCATTTGAACTTTTTAACAAATAGGGTCGCAGACCTCTTAACATCAAACAGTTGCTCCAGGCAATTGACAATTTACAAGGTTTTAAACCTTACATGTTTCTAAATTTTTTTATAAGATTTAATCAAATGAGCAATGAAATAATTAAAGCTTGAATGTGAATTGAAGTACAAAAAGTGAACCTTAAGAAATTCTGGGGAGAATGTTCTGGAGAACGTGACAACTTTGAAAATAACAATAATAACAACGTGAAAAATAAAATAGAAGTTCCTACAACTTCTTATATTTATACAGAATTAATATATGAGAATTATACAAAGAGGGCAGGTCACTTACTGTGAAACCTGAAGAAAGTGAAAAGGAAGTTTCTAGACTTCCTGTGTTTAATTAGGAATCACGAGAAAAATGGGACAGTTTCCATTTCGTGAAACCTGAACATGACTCGCTCAAGAGTGTAGAGAATTGTTTTCCCTATGTATAGGAAAGGGACAACGTGATTTAAAACTTGTATCACACAAGCAATTATGCAGAATTTAATAAATGTTAAACTAGCAAAGTTGGAAGGGCACTTCGTGAGTAACACCTTATAGAAAGTTACAATTTTATAAATAATGGTTGTTAGTAGAAGGTTAAGGAAAGATCATTGGTATATAGGATCAATGTTCATGGCCGTATTTAATATAACCGGACGATCGCGACGCGGTAGAAACGTGGAGAAAGCACTGTTTATCACTGTAGTCTATGAAGATGGATTCAAAGTTCACTGTAGAAACACTAAAGTTCATGAAAAAGAAAGTTATTGCAATTATGGAAAGAACTGATTGCACTATATAGATGAAAGTCTATTTCTCGAAAAAGTTGTGATTTACAATTAAATGCGCCATAGAATGTTCTAGAGGTTCCAACGGTGGAGGAGGTTAGCTATTGCAAAAATTTATAAGGAAGATTCCTCATTTTAACTAGTATTTTCACAAGTACGTGAACAATACTTGACTGCAAGACTCGCAGATAGAGAACAAGATCTCGAAGGTTCCAGAACGACCTTAGCAGAAAAATGGGGTTGAGAAAATCCAACGGAGGAAATAACTTTGTAATTATAGACAGCGGGTATTAGATAATATCCCACGTAGCGAGAGGGTTTCTCGTTTAAAGCTTAAGAAAAGCTCTTTTTAGTAAAGTTGGCTTATACAAGAAAAAGCTCAACATTGCAAATCCCACGAAGAGTGATTATTGCCCCAAAGTAAACAATTTCACACTGCCTATAATTAAAAGCACTTGAAAGTTAAAACCATGAAGATGAGGTTAAAACTTTTTAAAAATGGTACTTATCTTTGTTGCATGTCGAAGTGAAGTTCCTATGAAGACTATCTAGCCAACATGGCGTAGAAGAGTGTGTGCCTCTTGGTTTGAGGAGGCTAAGCTCGAGCGGAGCTTTGACTGAACGAGTCAACTGCAGACGGAGAAGTGAGTGCAGCTCAGCGGAGCGCGGAGGGTCCAAGAAAGGGGGGAAAGAGAGGGGGGTAGGAGACAAAAGGAGAACATATAAGCATGGCCAACTTAAATACAACAAATTGATTTCTTGGTGAGCTGGTCTTCAAGGAGTTGATAGACGATACTAGCGCAGCATGGTGAGTAAAGAAGTAGACGTAGTCCTCTTGCTCAAGGAGAAAGTAGCTGACGATGGTAACGAGATCTGGTAGCCAAATAGATAAGTAAGTCATCTTGCACGATGAGGAATTGAGTAGCTTCAGAGGTTCGCTACTAGATGACGCTAGGTGGATCACAGAAGTTATATATCTGAAACATACTCATGAAGACATAAGAGACATGCCCAACAAGGAGAAAACAGATGATCACTGTTGGTGTTTGGCAAAGAGGAAGGAAGAAATGAACATGCAAAGAGCAATAGACATTATATCTCTCGTACCGTGTATTCAAAGAATACACCAGTATCCTAATAGAGCACTACAGTTGGCAGCCCTGATGACTGAATATATTCTTAGTTCCGTCTCTTACGGTACTAAATACAAAATTTGGTTGAAGTCCACTGGATAGCATGGACGTTACATGCAGTTAAACATTGGATCTAACAGCGCGCGTAAAATCATGTTGGCAACAATGTCATGTATGTATTGGTCAGAAATAATCTGAAATAATATGATCTATTGTTGTGCCAATTTTGAATGAAATCCATTAGTTAGTATAGAAGTTACATGCATTTTAAAATTGGACCTATCAGCAGGCTTAGAATCATGTTGGCAGCACTGACGTATATTAGTTACTCCAAATTCGTCTAGAATGCCAGGTACTATACGTGTGCAAAGTTTAGAGCTATTGGCTTGCATACTTTCTGATATATTGATATTAGGGTAACAAAAATAGGGACAGGACATGTTAACAGTTGGCAGCCCTGGTTGCTCCTTAGAATACGCATAGTCATATCTATTATGGTACACATAGTACATACGAAATTTGGTTGAAATCCAAATGAAAGTATGGAAGTTACATGTATTTAAAGTTGGACCTGTCAGCTGGCTTAGAATCATGTTGGTAGCACTGACGTATATAAGTTACTCCAAATTAATATAGAATGTCATGTACTATACGTGTGCATAGTTTAAAGCTGTCGGCTTGCATACTTTCTGATATATTGGTATTTGGATAAAATAAATTAGGAGCATTTATTAACAGTTGGCAGCCCTGGTAGGACTTAAGAATACGCTCAGTCATATCTGGTTATGTACACATACAACATACGAAATTTGGTTGAATTCCACTTGATAGTGTAGAAGTTATATGCATTTAAAAATTGGACCTATCAGGAGGCTTATAATCATTTTGGCAACACTGCCATGTTTGGCCTCCTGGAAATTAAATTGAAATATTATGATCTGTACGTGTGCCAATTTTGAAATAGCTCCCATTCATACTTTCCAAGATATCCAACATGGAGCTCAAATTTCAATTGCGATTTTTTAGCAGTTGGTAGCACTGACATCATTTTCAAATATGGCCGTAAGATATTCAGGCATAGATCTTTACTCCTACCAAATTTTGTTTCGATTGCTGCAGCCGTTTAGGAGTTGATAGGGGGGGGGACACACACAGCCAGACAGACAGACAGACAGAAGGACAGACAGACAGACAGACAGACAGACAGACAGACAGACACACATTTGCCCGATCTCATAAGTCTACTTTTTCCTCATTTTTGCAAAATGTGAAAAGTAGGCTAAAAATATGCATAAAAAGAAGAAAAATAAAGTTAATTAAACTCTAATTTTAAAATAGTTTCTCGCAATAAATGAGTTCTGATCCACCTACGAAAACCTGCATATTCTGCCTATCTTCGCCTATCGCCTAGTTTGCCAGGTGAAATCTACCTGCGCCTTCCGGCGTGCCGAGAGGAATTTTAATTATTAAATGGCCAATGACAGGGACGTACTCTAGTGGTGGTGGGGATATAGAAATCTCCTTGGAGGTTCACTGACCCATCGTAGGGACCAACTAGGGTCCGGAAGTTGCATAGAAACATGAGAGGTACGGTAATGGGTTGAAGTAGCTTTTGTGAAGGCCTCAGAATACTGGATATGGAATGTGACCTCGGCAATCAAATGGCTGAGAGTAAATCTTCAGGTTCGCACCGGTGCCTCTCTTGAAGAACAATGGAAGATGAGAAGTGCTGACCTAGGAGGGGAAGACCAGTTGCTAGTCACTGAATGTGGTTATAAAAATCTCTTCAAATGAGAAGGTTGACCTCTCAGGAGTCGTGTGGAGAGGGGACGAATGACGAGTGTCTCAGGTGATCTCCTAAAGCATTAGCTAAATCTCTCTGAAGTTTTGGAACTGAGCTTTAGTTATGCCCGTTTCTACGGGGTTACTACAAAGCTCTTGTAGGTTGACATTCTGACACATGTGTATACCATCTGCTGATGCCTTACGACATCGTAATTTAGCGTGCGTTGCAAAACATCACCTAAATTATGGCAAACCAGTGCTACAAAGGAAGAACTGATGATGCCCTGTATCAAAACTCGGCCGCCAGGAATTGATAAGCACAGGAAGATTTGGACAACTCTGAATAAAATACGAACTAATTGTGGCAGATGCACCGATTCCCTGCATAAATGGGGGATGACATCCTCCCTGTGCTGTGATTGTGGTGTTGAACGTCAAACGGTTCAGCACATTGTCCAAGAGTGTCCCTTACGAGCATTCCATGGTGACCCACAGGAGCTCCTCTTCGCAACAAATAAGGCTATTGAATACATCACAAATCTGGATATCTTTTTGGGACTCAGTGTACAGATTATTATGTAAATATGTCTATAGACTATAATTATATTTGTGCAATAAGCTAAATGAATGATAACCTACATATAATTCTTGGTTGGTTGGTTCCTCAGTTTAGGGGCTGCGACAACGCGGTCATGTAGCCCCGTGTACTTTGGGTGTGTGTAGAATTTGTCTGATAACCGCTGTTAATCGTGATGACTGTATTAGTGTGTGTTATCTGTTTTTTAATTCAAGTAAGGACTGCAGACTTTGCATTTTTCAATTAGCTCCTACTCTTGCCGCCAAACACCACCGTCAACGACTACTAGTTCAGAACTTAGCTACTAGACGCCACCGCAGTCGGCTCCTGGCAACGAACGTTGGAACCTAAGAGCGTTGTTTACATTCTTAACGTAAATAATTTAGCTTCAAACAGGTGTAATTATTGGAAGGTTCTTTAACATGCCATAAATCTATGACATGGGACCGCCGGCTTTACTTCCCCTCCGAAGGAAGGCATACTGAGGGATTTTTCACGCTCTTAAAATATCCGACGACTTCAGCCGGGTGTGAACCCGCGATCTTGGGCATAGAAGCTCAGCATGCTACCGACTATGCCACCGAAGCCGCTCATATAATTCTTAATACGGGGGCTGACAGATGTCCCGGAAAATTGCTGCTCATGAAGTGTTTCGAGGAAATCATCACCGGAATTCGTTCTACCCGATACACGCTTAACTGTCCGCCTCGTTGCATAGTGGCTAGCAATCTTGGCTGTCACCGCGGATCCCGGGTTCGATTCTCGGCTCTGTCAAAAATCTTTAACTCTGGTCTGAGGGTTGAAAATGGGGTACACTCAACCTCGAGAGGCAAAACTGAGAAGAGGCTATAACCTGTGCTATTGTGATGGCTGTATTAGTGTGTGTATTAGTGTGTGCATTCACCTGAAGTAGAAATGGGAAACCACGGAAAACCACTTTCAGGATAGGAGAGGTGTGAATCGAACCCGCCTCTTTTAATTTTTGCCTCACGAGACTGAGTGTACCTCCTTCCAGTCCTCTGACCAGAATTAAATTTCTTGGCAGAGTCGGGAATTGAACCTGGACCTCCGTGGTGACAGACAAGAATGCTAGCCACTACGCAACGAGGTGGTCTCACAAACAGAAGCTTGCAGACTAGACTGGACACAGAGTCAAAACAGTCTCAACTGAAAATGTATGTAGGCTGTGCATTATTTCCAGACTTTACTCTGAGAGGCCACTGTGGGAGTGTTTCTCTGAGCCAATATAGGCCTACTTTGGTTAATTCAGATTTCTAGGGGCCTTAAAGTATGGAGTGTACCGTCGCGTCTGTTTCTAAATGGGATGCGATGATGAGTCACAGGTAGCCTATGTACGGGAGACTCAGCTAACTCCGCAATATTAAGGGGTTGATGGTAAACATGATAAATTAAGGGAAACGGTTTCAAAAAATAACTTAGAAATTAAATTACTACATATTTGTGACATAAATTCTCTTCTTTAAAGTTTCATCTAGCATGGGTTATCTAAATCGTCTAATACTTAAAATATCACTTTCACAGATATGTAAATTTATTAACATTTTTTGGGATTTTTGGTTAATACTAATGGTATTACCCTTTCACGAAATGATTGCCGGCGGTCGAGATGGGAACTATTCTTTGTTTACTTGTGTCACACGTCAGCCTGCTTCGTTGACAGGTACAGTTGCGCGATTAGGATATGACTCAGCTCCAGTAGCCTCAGTCATCGTTTGACTTTCCGTGGTTACATGAGCTCATGTGACGCTTATCTGACGCAATGCTGCTTGACTTATGTGCAGACTGCACTCTGTCATCGTTGTGTCCTCCGCTTCGCCCCATGGGGCTCATGCTACAATAAATAATAAACGCTGAGGCACCCACGCTCAGTGGCAATCAAATGTAGAATGGGTATCTTGTCTAAATCCACAAATTAATAATAAGCTTCACTACAACCATTACCGTATCACCGAAATACATGAGATTTTATTAATACTTCACACAAACAAATAACACGATTTTACCACTGGGTGGTGGTAGCCTTTGTCGTTTGTAAAATCATAGCCAAGGGAAATTAAACAACTGGTGAGATGAACTCGTCTCTTACCCTGGGGTATCTCTGCAGAAAAAATACAGTATATTCAAGTACTGTGGGATTAGCCGTGCCGCGGAGATAGCCAAGTCTTCCCTCCGACACTGTAGACGTTTCAATTTCAGACGCGGTAGTCTTAATTTCATTTTTCGTCTTGTGACCTTGAGTCGTGAGAGTAAGAGGATCAAATCACATCGAACTGTAGGTGAGTGGCCTGGGGGACACGATACCTCCCAGATCACCTTACGTCTGTGTACCACAACATAACCTAGGATCATTTATTGTTATTGTTGTTGTTTTATTTGAGGGGCTTAGATATTGCGGTCATCAACGCCTTGTACTTGTGTGTGTGTGTGTGTGTAAAATTGTGTCTGATAACCTGTGTTATTGTGATGGCTGCATTAGTGTGTGTAATATAATCCAGTTGAAAATGGGCAGGAGGCGGCCGTGGTCTAAATTTAGGAACGATCCCGGCATTTGTTTGGAGTAGAAATAGGACACCACGGAAAACCACTTCCAAGATGGCTGAGGTGGAAATAGAACCCAGTTTCTCCTCACGAGCCTGAGTATACACCATTCCAACTCTCAGACCAGAATTAAATTTCTTGACAGATCCGGGAATGAAACCCGGACTTTTATATGTAGACTGTTATACCTCGAGAACTCAGTGTCAGTGTACTAATAATTTCACGAAGATAGAAGAACATTACCAAAAGTTGTAATTAGTGTAATGCGTAATTTGACTGTTCACCTGCAGAGTTCTTTCCAAGTTTTTCTTATTTTGGATGTTGAACTCATTGGCTCTGTTTTTGAGTGCTGCCAACATATTGTGTATTATATATTATAATAAAAATAATTCATCACGAACCGAAAGGAAGCAATCGAGATACACCTAGCTAAAATAAACAACCCCAATAAATTAAACGAACACACATTCATGGAAAAATCACCCCTCTATAGTCTATTAGAAAACACCCCCCGTCGGAAACAAGACATAACATAACGAAGTAGCCAAGCTAGATACGGGATTAACAAGGGAAACATGTTATTGGATCAGGATGTACGATGTATTGTTTCTTCAATAAACCAAGGTCAGCATTAAAGGCAGTATTGAAGGTTCCGGGACATTCTCACTTGACCGTTTGTGCTTAAATATGGCTCGTTAGCTTCTGCGTGGCAAGAATGAAAACTGGCCTTTAATAGTTGAGGTTTGTCCAATATTCAGTAACATACACCACATTACGGTGAATAGACTTGGCAACTCACAGTTACATTTTGTACGAAGAACACAGACACGTAGGAATGCGAGAGGGGGGAAATCCCAGGGAGATGTGGACCTTCGCACACAGGAAACTTCCCTCGGCTGAGAGCAGATGGTGACCAAGTTAACTGCTCTCACCAGGACCGCCCAAAACTCAAACCAGATAAGTAGCCTGTACAATACAATCTGAATTAACCATTTAACAACTATGACATATTCACTCTAAACAAGCAAATTTTGGAGGTCAATCACCACTTCCCGTATCTTAACAAATCATCACATAGACTGCAACTAACAAATATTGACGAGTTGCATTATCTTAACTAATACTGCAATTAAATAAGTGCACATATTGTAAATACTTTCACCCATACTTTTAGACATAGATTTGATAGCCTAAGTTTAATGGATCTGATCGCTTGACGATCGAAACTGGTCATCAAGTGTATTTATTAAACTCATGTAAATTTTATTCAGTATTAGGGAATAACCCATCACAATTGGGTACACTCGTGTTGACCTACTGAAACACATCAAACTTCGTATATATTATAATACGATAAAACATGCCAATCTCAAATTGTTTCGATACAGTACACTTTACGTATTGAAAACAGTCACGTTAACGGGGCTGAGTTAGAATCTTGAGTCTCATGATCGATAAGGTCTTATGTGTCGTCGTTGTGCCTGTAAAATTCATAATGTGAGTGGCAGATGACCTAAATGTGCATCTCCTAAAACAACAATCCACACTACCAATACCTACAATATAGATCACAGCTTGATAGTGATTGTGATTTTAGGATCTCCAAGCAGATGTTTTCTAGAAGGCACAGGTGCGAAGAAAGCATTTCTGTGTCAAAACTCGTGTTTTTGTGAGTCTTCATCGCATCTCTGTTGAACATTAGTAAAATAGAGGTGGAGATTATAGATAACCTTCGTCAACCTGCCTGTAGCTTATAACTGTTATCATCGCGACTACGGTCATCATCAACAGAAGTTCTGTACAGCGGAGAGGAAAGAGTGCCGCTCCCCGAATCATTACGATGTACTGTAATCTAGGCTGTAATTCATTACATTATTTCAGAATGTAGTTGCTTCTCTTCGGACAGACATAGCTTGAAGAGTTAAAGAAGAGTTCAGCTACTGTCATAATATCAAGAACTACCTCGAGCATGGAGATTCGTGGTTTAATCAGTTACTACATCTACTTTCAAGGCAGGAGATACGGGTTCGAGTCTTAACGATGGTCTCATCTTCAAACCCTACTCTTCAAATTAGGCTGCATTTATTTATTTATTTATTTATTAATTTGGCAATTACTTGTTAATCCACCACCACGCCTTCATCCTTCCTGAATGGGATTTCTTCCATTCATCCGAGTGAACATATCTCATGCTGGGTTTTACTTCCTCTTGATGAACCTGACGGAGTGTTCGTTTCATTGGGGTTGTGAGCAAGATATCAGATTCAGAAATTTCAAACTTTAACAAGTCCTTATCCACTTCCGCCAGCCAAAGAGGTTTCACCTTTAAACCTCGGATGTATCATAACAGACGGTTGGAGAATCTAATGACTGGAAATTCTAAGGAGGTGTGAATAGAATGTTATTCTCCGTTTCCGGATTACACTTGAGATCTTTTCAGTGTGGGAGTATATTTCTGAATTACTCCAGAGCTTGTAACCTCCATCTTTGAACTTTGTCAATTAATTAATTCAGTTATTACGTTATTTATTAATTTGTTAATTTATTAATTTGTTAATTTATTACCGGCAATTAATTAATTAATTAATTAATTTGTTTGTTAATTTATTTATTTATTAATGTATTTATAATAACTTATTTTCTTAATTAATCAATTAATAAATTTGTTTATTCATATATTTATTTATTTGTTTATTTATTTATTTATTTATTTATTTATTTAAGTATTTATTTATTTGGGCGATGTGATGTAGTTAATCCTACATGGCCCTTACCTCACACAAAACCAAGATATTAGCACATAACACTCCGGCAAACATCTGCGACACTTTTGACCATACACTGGTGAATGACATAGACGAGAGAAGGAGAGTGAGAAGAATGGGTTGGGAATGGATCTTTTTGTCCTGCTTTGATTTAAAACGTACTAAACGTATTATTCAGAGACATGGAATTTTTTCTTATACATGGAACAATTGGCTCCAAATGAGTCTGTCCTAGAAAATCTAACAAGTAAGATGAATGGCAGGCTTACCAAACTACCATATTACAATATTGTACCACGGATGTTAGTATTGGGTTAAGTCTCTCGTGGAGTTGCTGGAATGTGAATATCGCACAACTATCATGTTACAGCACCCGGATGTTAGTATTGAATCAAGTCTCTCCTGGACTTGCTGGGATATGAAATGCGGTGTCGCTTCGGCCACAGAAGTGCAGATTTAAGTAGCGCCTGTTGTAAAGACGATGGAATAAAAAGCCCATTAGTGCAACTGGGAAATTTGTGGTCCAAGTGGCCCGTGTTCTAGGCAGCTGCTGAGTTAACGATCATTCTCAGAAGATGACATTCTTCACTCCTTTCATACAAAAAATATGAGTTTGTTGGAAAAGGATTCAGGTAAGATTGCTCTTAAAGAAAGGCAAGGTAGTAAAAAAGTACAAATATCTGAGAAGCCTGTCGTAAATTTATACACGCAGATAGCTACAAAGGAGCTTCAAAGAATACGGTACTGGTAACAAGATTTCGGATTGGCATAGGCTATATAAGAAACACAGCAGTAGAGCACTAATCGCATTAATATTCAATTTGTTCGAGTACATCAAGGTATGGATGTCAGTACGGAAAAATTCTGCGTACGGTCCTTCGAACCACGATGAAAAAGCAGGCTACCGTGGTTATGAAAGTGTCACAGTAAGTGGCAGAATTTACTGTCACTCTTCTGCTGAGAAAATCAACAAGATGCGCACCATTGTAGTACCAAAATACCATCGCCATCACTCATAACATTTATCGTGGATGTAGCAGTTCAGATATTGTGATGTGGGCACAAGGAGTACTCCCATGACATGTATGCTTGTTTCATTTCCTATTACGATACGCAAACACCGGGCCACATTATGCTCTTCTACGTTTGACCATATTTTTCATAATACATCTGATATTGCGTGGGTCTGACGCAATATTCGTCGCTGAACTTGTAATACCGCGTATCTTACAATGCTCTTCTTTTCCAATATTAATCTGGAATAGACCGGCTTCGGTGGCGAAGTTGGTAGCATGCTGAGCGTCTATGTCCAAGATCGCGGGTTCAAACCCGGCCGAAGTCATCGGATTTTTTAAGAGCATTAAAGTCTCTCAGCATGCCTTCCTGCAGAGGGGTAGTAAAGCCGGCGGGCCCATGTCATAGATTTATGCCATGTAGAAGAACCTTCCACTAACTACAATGGTGTGAAGCTAAAATTTGTGGGTTAGATTTGATGAACGCTTTAAGTTCCAACATTTGTCGCCAGGTGCTGGTTGTGGTGTCATCTAGTAGCCAAGTTCACATATAGGAGTCGTTGACGGTGGCATTGGTTAGCCAAAGTAGGAACTAATTAAAATTGATCGTCTGCAGTCCTTACCTGTTTTACAGATAACACACACTAATACAGCCATCACAATTAACACCGGTTATCAGACATTCTACACACATGACCGCGTTGTTGCATCCCCAAAGCATAGGAACCAACCAACCTGGAATAGAGTGGGATATCATGGAAGATGGCTGAGGTGGGAGTAGAATTCACCTCTTCTCAGTTTTACCTCACGAGGCGAAATGTACCCTGTTCCAGCCCTCAGACCAGAATTAAATTTCTTGACAGGATTGGGAATTGAACCCGAATATGCGGGGTGACATGGACCAATCAACATTGTCCTGATAAGCTAACACGTGGAGCTGGCGGTCTCTGCGTGTCAAGGGTATAGCTCACATCCGGAGGGACGTTGGGGACAATGCAAGAGAACCCCTCAACTTGTGGGGCACCGGTTCAAGTCCAGAAAGAGTTTCTTGTGAAGCACACGCGTCCTGGTGGGATCGCAGGAAGTGAAACACATCGCAAAATGGAGGAGCGACACATCACATCCCATTGAAGAAAGAATAGGCTCTCGGTAGTAAACTTCCGATCACCTCGTGGTGTAGTGGCTGGCATTCTTGGCTGTCGACCCAGAGCTCCGGGTTCGATCTCCGGCTCGGCCAGGATATTTCAATTCTGGCCTGAGAGCTGCAACGGGGTCAATTCGACCTCGTGAGGCAAAACTGAGAAGAGGAGGGGTCAATTTCCACCTCAGCCATCTTGGAAGTGGTTTTCCGTGGTTTCCCACTTTTACTCCAGGTAAATGCCGGGATGGATCCTAACTTAAGCCACGGCCATCTCCTTCCCAATCTTCACCCGAATTACAAATACACACATACACACACTTATACAGCCATCACAATAACACAGGTTATGAGACGTATTCCGCACATGCCTAAGTACACGGGGCTACATGACCACGATAACAACAAAAACAACAAAAGTAATCTTCCCATCCCAGTGTGGAGGACACTCAACCGCATGAAGGCGGGTGTACCAAGGTGCAAAACCAACCTGCAAAAAGTAGTTCCGTGAAGAACTATACAGCCTATTTTCATATACAGTAACTTACTTATGTTAATTGCCTCTAACAACATAAAAAATTTCAGTATGCATTCTGTAATAGATTCGTAGATATTGAGAACCGTCAAAATATTTCGGATGGTCGCCATGTTGGATTTTTATATATGTAGGCCATAGAGTTATGTACTATTACATGAAGATTGTTGCGTACGTGTGCTATTAAAACTTCAATCGCATGATTAGGTCAAAAGAAATAAAACGAGAAATTTTTCGCACAGCCGCCATCTTGTGGTTATAAAAAGAACTGAAATAAATTAGAAGTCTGTGGATTCAAATTTATGAAAGCATTTACCGTACCAAGTTTCACTGCGCTCGGATGGTTAAATCGTGAGAATCGTCCATCTAATTATTTAAATTTCGCATCGCCACCATATTGGATTTGTGCTCACCAGATTATTGAAAGTCCTATAGCTGAACGTATGTTCATAGCCTTTATCAACACACGGAATTTCAGTTTGATTGCTGTCATAGATTAGTAGATATTGAGAACAATCTAAATATTTCGGATGGTCACCAAGTTGGATTTTTCTGTAGGCCATAGAGTTATGTACTGTTCGGGTCCAAGCTGCGCGAACCTGAGAGGAATGTGGATCACGGAGTATGAGAAGTGATGGTGTCAAGTGATGAGGTTTCCCGGTCCGTGCGTAGTGACAGAACCAAATACATTGGTCGGTGACTCACTCACTCATTCGCAACACCACAGTGGTTTGAGCAACAGCCCTACGTTAGCAGTATTGGAATAGAAAGGAATACGGCGGGCTGTTGACAGGCCCTTCTCTTCTCGCCTGGCCCTTCTGTGCCCCTTCCCCTCACCCCGCAAGACCACAGAGCTTCAACCCGAGCAGTACTATTAAATGACGATTATTACGTAGGTTCATTATTCAATCGTTGACTTCGATCACATGATTAGGACACAAGAAATAAAAACTAATTTTAAAATTTCCCTCAGCCGCCCTCTTGAGGTTATGTAAACAATTGAACTAAATTAGATATCAGTGCATTACAATGTGTATAAACATTTGCTGTACCATATTTCACTGCGTTCGGATGATTAAATCGCGAGAAAAGTCAATTTAAATGTTGCAACTTTGCTTGGCCGCCATGTTTGTTTTGTACTTAACAGGTTTTTGAAAGTTACATAGGTGAATTTCTAGTAGTGTTCTTTATACCCGTAAAAAATCAGGGTGATATCAGTAATAGTTTTGGAGATATAGAATGCCGGTGAAATATTTAACACAGCCACCATGTTGGATTGGTGAGCCTTAATAACATTTGAAGGGCACGGTCGGGGTCGGACAAATTAGTACTATGACCTTACCGAGTTTCATTGAAATCTCTCCAGCCGTTTAGATTTTATTAGGGGGACACACACACATACGCATACACATACATACACACGGACAAAAGGTGATCTCCTAAGGCTATTTTATAGGCTAAAATGGGGTTTCCTGGTGGCCGATGAAGACATCCTGTGTGAGTGCGGCGCTGTTCAGGACCGAGCCACCTACTGATCTGCCCCAGCTACTGTAGATCATCCATGCACAATGGAGGGCATGTTCCTGGCAACTGACAATGGTATCTCAGCTGCCAACTTTGGAAATTTATAGTGACCAGACACAGAAAGTAAATATAAAATAATGTAAATACATTTTAAAATATGGTTCTTAAAGAATAAAAGTAAATGGGGCCTTCAAGAATGGCAATACCTGTTTTAGGAATGCATATCAAGTTGCTAGCTTTATGGTACTTTCGAGCAGTTCATTGGTTAAGGGTTCCTCACCCATCCCTTGGTCAATTTTTAGGTTAACGACAAAAATTCATTACTAGTAATATAAAGAATACTATTTAGTTTACGTGTAAGTTGGCAGCAGTAGACTGTACTGTGGCTCAAGATGCCGAAGGAAATCGTCGTGGTAGCCTGTTGAAATAATATGGTGTTTAAAGTATATAATAATAATTATAATAATATTTGTTTTACGTTTTACTACTGCGGCTTTTAGAGACTACAGGGTGCCGGAAGTTTGCCCGAAGGGGATCTGTAACTTGCCAGTAAATCTACTGACACGGCTTCCTCACATTTGCGCACCCTCAAATACCAACTGACTGCGCCAAGATTCGATCCTGCAACCTTGAAACAGTTACCGCCTTTTTTTTACATATTTATTTTTCTGTTTATTCTATTTGTTTCCAGTTTTTGATTTCTTTGTACACGAAGACGTCACAAACACCCAGTCCTCGAGCCAGAGGAATCAACCACAGGAGATTAAATTCCCTACGGCACGGCCGAGAATCGAACCCGGGACCCTTCGG
The DNA here is from genome assembly GCA_946902985.2 of Meconema thalassinum. NCBI lineage: Eukaryota > Metazoa > Arthropoda > Insecta > Orthoptera > Tettigoniidae > Meconema > Meconema thalassinum. The sequence goes on along the minus strand of OX336388.2, from coordinate 1,720,863,789 downwards.
GCCAAAGCCTAGCCCGCTAACCAATTAGCCACGGAGTCGGACACTGAGCCACGCAGTCAGTCTAAAATATATAGATCAGTTCTAAACTAAGGTTTATTGGCCCCGTGGAGTGGGGGTAGTACACTTGCCTCTTACCTAGGACGCCCCTGGTTCGATTCCCAAATCCGTCAGGGATTTTAGAACTGATGTGTGGGTTGAAACGGCGTACTCTGAGTAGTTTCCTGGTTAGAGAGGCAGCTACTACGGTCAAAAAATCCAATATTAACGGTTGAGGGGATACGTCGTGTTGACAAAGATTGACTCCACAATAATTGGCACTGTCAATTTGACAGGTCATTTCGCTAAGCAGCAGTCGCTTTGTGGGCCAAGACCCCCATGGGCTGTAGAGCCACAGGGCTTAGTTAGTTAGACTAAGAAATACATTGGGAACATTCCCACTGCTGCAGCATAGTGTATCCAGAAACAGTGTCAGGCTGGAGTGATGCATGTTCCGGAGGTCCGATGTTCAATCTCGGTGGCCTTCCTATGTGCATTAGTTTTGCGATGAGGTTATACCGCAGCTTACTTCACATTCACGATTCAGGGTACCTTTAAATACACTAGCACATACATCATAATAACACAGGCTATCAGGAGACGCTTGGTGTGAACTGTGAATTTGCGCCCAGAGGGCAGCTTGCCTGTTAAATTTTGTCGATACTAGGAACGCTATAAAAGTCAAGGAGGTTAGATCAAGGGTTAGATATCTAAGCTCCTTGATGATCTTGTGTGGGCTTAACTTCATCTACCTTAAAGTACATAATATTATGGTATTCTAATGCCGGAGATCAAGAGTTGAATACGTAATAACTTGAGAGCTATAAACTACACAAGTGATCCGATTAGAAACCTTGACTCATGTGGTAGGGTGGTCAGATTCTTACCATTCATTTTAATACCACAGCAACAGGTAGGTTCCCACCGTATCAGATATAATAATAACATCGTATGGGTAGGTTGAAACGGGATACTCTCAGCCTCCTGAGGACAATTGAGTAGTTGCCTGGTTCGAGAGGCAGCTACTCCGGTCAAAAAAATCCAAGATTAATGTTTGAGGGGATACGTCGTGTTGACAAAGATTCACTCCACAGTCAGGCCATTTCGCCGAGTGCCGGGTGCAAGCTTTGTTATTTGCGCCCAGAGGGCAGCTTTCCTGTCAAATTTTGTCGATCCTAGGAACGCTATGAAAGACAAGGAGGTTAGATCAAAGGTTAGATATCTAAGCTCCTTGACACTATAGCGCCTTCTAGTAAAGAATAGAGGAACTTTGTATGGGAGGAAAATCCCGAGATTAATTTTGCCATTATTAACACGGCCTACTGAATTCAAATGGGTTCTTTAACATGCGAACAACGTATGACATGCGTGTCGTGACTTTAGCCGCCTTTCAAAAATCACTTACCACGGCCAGGAGCGAACCTGCGAGCTTGGGGTTAGTAGACCGACACGATAACCACTCACCCACCGTGGCAAGCACCGTATCAGATAACACCAAAACTTTTAAGTTCTTGGCAGAGCTGGGAATCGAACCCGAAGCCTCAGGACCTGCAGTCGATAATGCTAACCACTACACTACGGTGTGGTCTGTTTAGAATATACTGTATAGAGGAGACCTCATTTTCCTCAAAAATTTAATTCACCCTCACCCATGACAAAATGTTCCTAGAAGAAACACTGCAGTGGAGTAAGGAAAGGGAAGCAAAGCCAAGTAGTCTGCTGGATCGGTGAATTTGTGGAGTAATTTTTAGTACTAAAATACAGTTACATTCCGCGCTCTTCCTCACGTGTGTGGAGTGCATACGTGTGTGTGATAGACGGGAAGTACCAACGATTCTACTACAGTTTTTTCGTTTTGTTGGTAATCAACTTTTTCGTAATACTGCCCTCAAGTGACCTTGTGTTTCTCATTTCTTACTTCTGTGTGATTGTAAGTCATTAGCCAAGCAGGCTGGGATTGGCGCACGATCGTCTAATACCTGTGTTACTCTAATTTGAGAAATCATCAGGAGTAACAGTCCTCCGTGAAAGGTCGTATGGGGTGTCACCAGAGATCGTGATGAACTGAATTCGGCTTTCAATAAAGTCTATGCAGCAGTCACTTTTCTCGTATTTTGTGACTCGAGGCTAATAGCCTACAAAATTGAAGAGTCTTTACAGTCAGAAATACATTTTCAGTTGTTTGGTGTTCCAATTACAGTGCAAGTGTGTTGGTGAGTTCTGTGAATGAAGTGAATTTCTACAAATTAATGTGTTTTTAACTTTTGTGGTACGGTACGCACTGTAGTTATTTAATATGAGCTAGCTGCGTGGCTTAGCGGTAATGTTCTTGCTTGTCGTGGCCAAGGTTGATGTTCCCTAGATCCTCGAATGTCACTCTTGTATTGTTTCTTGTTCCCAGTTTCTGAACTTTTTCTTCTATCTTTTCATTTATGTTTTTGCCTTTTTCTGTTTACTGTAGATAGTTTAAATTTTTTGTAACAATTATTTTAATGTTTCTTGTACAAATGGATTGCATGAATGAATGCTTGAGATAGGATGATTGAGTGCGTGTCTGTATGGCTGTGGTTGTTTATATATAACAGTGTATTTCAATTTATTTCCTGTTTGTTGTTTTCGTTTTCTTTATACTATAAATTGTATTGTTAATTATTATATTGTCACTAGTGGAGCCCATCTTTCTGGCAATAAAGAATACATCTATACATTTCAGTCGGGAATCGAACCCGAGACATTCTCGGTAAGAGGAAAGCGTGCTACCCCTACAGACTGAGCCTATTGTGGGAACAAAATGCGGAGTTTCTTTGTTATAACTACCGCCCGTGATACTAAATCGGGTTTGTCGTAATCTTACGATCAGATTATTATGCAAGACGCACAAATACTGCGCAAGACGTTAAGATGGGTACATCTCTCATTAACCTTTGAACCTGCCGTTTACGTGGTTCCGGATAATCTGGCCAAGGCCGTAGACCAATGAAGAAGTGCCATTGCGCTTGACCGTAGTTCAAGGCTATCACGCTAGTGAAAGGATAAAATATGACATTGGTGTCTGATGCGGTGGTCATGCCTTATTACTCGAACCATAAGAAGTACCTTCATTTTAGAATGTGGCGCTTTTAGATACAATCAGGGCCGACTCCTGACTAAAATTTTAGGGTAGGCCGGATGATAATATTGTTGTTTCATGTTAAATTTTGTTTTATATTTGACATTCACTGTTGCCAATATTGCCATTTTCATCATTCCACACAACACAATGTTAGAACAAATTCACGCATTAAAAACTGTATCCTTCACCTTGGTTTATGAGGTCCTATTTTTTTTAATTTCGAACTTTGTATTCAAAGATGTAGAAGAAAACGGATTTTTTAATAAAAATTCCACTTCATTCATTTTCTTCTGTCGCACACAATGATCATATTAAATAAATATTATTATTATTATGCTTTTTAACAACTGCGGCTTTTTGAGGCGCTGGAGTGCCGGAATTTTGCCCCGATGGGGACCATTAACGTGCCAGTAAATCTACTTACATGGCTCTCTCACATTTGCGCACCCTCAAATGCCAACTGACTGCGCCAGGATTCGACCTGTAACCTTGGGCACAGCAAAGGAGAACGTTACCGCTGAGCCACGCAGCCAGCCGCTGGTAACCATATAGTATAAGATACGTCCATGTGCTGATTAACATGGTACGTGTCCAACTTAGAGTTTGGCTCTGCCACTGTGTCCTTCAACACGGTCAGTTCTGAAGGGCAGGTAGGTGACAAGAGGAAACAATGAACTCGCCATTGTGATAGCGATTAGGAGATAGCGTTGACATGAACTACTAGTGTCTCCTTGATAAATATTTGCACAACGTAAATCACTAACACGGAAGTAAGATATACTAGCACACATGAAACAAAAGCTTAGTGGCAGCGACCGTGGAGAAAGGACCTTGAAAGAGGCGCCCTTGCAGCGTCGTGACTCGCCCCGCCTGGAACTTCTGCAACACTACAGTATTTTCTAGGGGAAAAGAAATAACATCGTAACAATGATGAGAAAAGCACAACAAAGAAAATTCGAGACAGGCTACAAGTAGCCTATTTCAAGGAAACTGCAAATATTTTCGTAAATATTGTACATTGAAATATTTAGAAGTCATTTGTCTTGTTAGACATTTAGTTTTAATTTTTCCAGTCTTAGTTGTGGTTTAGTAGGCTAATTTGCAAGAAGAAACGATCCTCACAAATATAAATAAAATCCTAGGGCTCGTAAGTCACGTTAGTTTCTTTTGGATTAGTCAACCCGATAAGACCTGTCATTATACCATTCCTGTATGCAAATGTGTTTAAACCAAGCTTTTGGCACGGGAGATATTTATAATTAGAGAAACCTTAATTTAAACATAATCAGGCGAGCTATGTATTCTTCTTCTCTATTGGCTGTAAATCAAGGTGCTCCAAAAATATACTTGAGGTCAGCACGTCTAGCCCTGAGGCTGTATGTTTAAATCTTCTGGTAACCCTCCTCGCTTTAAAGCGAATTCTACAGGTCTTTTCCATGGCCTTCTTCTGCCTCTTCTCTGCTCCTCGATGCCTAAGGATCGGTGTACTAGATGAGAGTAATCTCGCATCATTACATGTCCATATTAGTGAAATTGCCTCGCTCAAAGCATCTCGCTCATATGTGTATACGTTCCACGTAGCCTACAGTAAGTGCCCATTGTGGATCCGATCCTTCAATGTCACGCCAGCAGTCCAAGTTGCTGTCAACCAGGAGTTTGCTGTCAACATACTGTACATATCCACTTTTGCGATCGTCGTGAATTGACGCCACAATAACATAGTACACAACCGGCCAAAGGAAAGCGTAACACTAGGATATTTTCAATGAATGAACGGAAAATTACATTTACCTGCATTAAGTTAAAACTTAAATGGAAGGAAGATTAATAGCAACTTCATTTTAAGGGAAATATCATTTTCCCCTAAAAGGTTTACTTGTAGATGAGTATAATTTGTTAAAATTTTTGGCAAATTTTCATGAACTTTATTTTCAATATGTTGTGCTTAAACCAAAATCACTGCCACTAAAACGTCACAACACATCCTTGAACATTCAGTCTTCACTCATCTTTACTGCAATCAAACTTCCTGATGATCTACGAAGTACTGAACAACAAGTCATTAGATGAGAGCCCAACAATGCCTCAATAAACCACCATTCTCACATCCCCATAAAAGCGGAAACGCGAGGCTGTACAGTTAATGCAGATACTGCCATCAGATTCCAACTCTAACCTTAGGTGACAGAATCCCTTTATAAACCGTAGTCTACAATTTCGTATGCTTGTTCCCAAAACAATGACCTTTGCCCCTAGACATAAAGAAAACCATTATAGTGAACATTATTATGAAACACTTTTCGACAACTTACATTTTCCTAAGCGTTACGTTTTTTTTTGGCTGGCAGTGTAGTAGAGCTGTTATATATGCCCTACCTTATGCTATTGATATAGGCTACAATAATATGAAGGAAATAAAATATGCAGTTCACATAAAATGAAAATGTACGGTATGTTTGAGGTCATAATTGACAGCCTACGCTGCCAACTTTCAAAATATTATTACAATTGCCAGTTTCAGTGTCTGCAAGTGATCTATAAACATGGTGACTATGAAAAAAGGTGGCTACAGTGAATGCAACTTTGGATCAACCCAACTGCAAGAAAAATAATATACATAACCATGGTGAGCGATAAGTGGTTTGGTGTTATCTTTAGTAACTTATTTAAGGTGGCGTGGACTGTAAGGAATCAAATCTCTCTGCTCTTAAGAGCAGAGGTGATCGATTGCCTTCGGAACTGTTTTATATTTGTTCTGGACGATGAGCACGGATACACTTGATTCAAGCGGATATTAATATAGGATATCTGAATATAAACTACGGGAAATTTACGGGTAAAATATTCCCAATAATGTAAGAGAGGATCCGTTATCCATTTCTTCTTCTAAACTATTTAGTTACTCGCCACGGGTAACTGCTTCACACTGTACTTCTCATGACTTGTGACGTATTATGATGAATTTGCAACAAAACGTTAGTGGTAAAGAGTTTTAATGCTTGCATTCTTAATTCCTAAAAACAATGCTTGGGGTATGATCTCGCCCTCTAATAGTAGGCTATACGAGTGATTATTTATATATGGTTTTTAGCTGGCAAGCAATACAGTAGACACATGTAGAGCAGGGGAGTGGAAAAGTGGAGCATCGAGAAGGAGAAATTCAAAGCAAAATTCCCTGTACAAGTCCTTCCTTTGTACCACCACGATGCTGTTCTGTGATATGCCGCTATTACTAGCAAGGTTGAATGTGAGCGAGCGACACGTGAGTGTTCTTCGTTAGCTCATCGCCTAAGGTTATCAACCAAGAGCTTGGTCGGCCACGATCTGTAGAGACTGATGCAGATTTTGGTCACAATGGAACTTACACTCATATCTCCATTTTCTAACGAGTTTTCACTTGGAGGACAAAACAGAAATATTGGAGATTGATTTATGGTTCAAAGAAGTATGACTCATAAAATTGCCATATATTAGCACCCTGTATATTCTGTGTAAATATACGAGTGCTAAACCGTCGACGATAGGTAAAACAGACAGTTTAATGTAAACTTTGAAATAATTTAAAAGCACTCAGCTTCCCCTAGAGTTCCTACCCTTCAGGGTGAGTGGTTAGATTAGTCTGCTTCAATGAAGCTAGGCGAAACCTCCCAAAGGACACAGCAAAATTCTAGAAGAATTGATGGATTTTCAGAAATTCGTAGTTATTTCATTTAGGGACTAACAACATCGTGGTCATCAGTTACGTATATTTGGTGAGTTAGCGACTTCGGTGGCGTAGTTGGTAGCATGCTGAACTGCTGTGCCCAAGATAGCGGGTTCAAACCCGGCCGAAGTCGTCGGATTTTTTAAGAGCGTTAAAAATCCTTCAGTATGCCTTCCTTCGGAGGGGAAGTAAAGCCGGTGGTCCCATGTCATAGATTTATGGCATGTAAAAGATCCTTCCACATACTAAACTTGTGTGGAGCTAAATTTCTAGGTTCGATTTCGTTGTAACGCTCTATCATAGTTCCAACGTTCACCACTAGGTATCATTGACATCTGCTAGAGAAAGTTGGAACTACTTGAAATTGAACGGACCGTGTAGATCACCCTATGGGTGTCCGCTGGTAGCAGCTACAGACTCAGGCGGGCCGAACATGTCCTCGGATACTCCCGGCACTAAAAGCCATACGATAAATAAAATAAATAAAATAAATTTGGTGACTTTGGAATCTGTATGATTACATGTGTTATTGTGGTGTTTGTGCAAGTGGTTATATTTGTAACAGGAGGAAAGAGGCGCCATCCTGGCACATGTCTTTAGTAGACGTGAGAAATGAAGGGAAACCGGTTCTAGGATTTGCTGAGGTGGGAATCAAGCCCATACATTCTCAATTATCCTCACGAGGCTGATATATTAAAAGAAAAAAGATACGAGCCTTACAGTAGTCGCATATGATGTGTAACATCATCTGACATGTTATCCTACCTTGAAGTTGTTATCGTTTTAGGTAGATTTCATTAGAAAGCTGACAGTGGTTTAGGGGTCATCTGTCATTCATTTAATCATTGCCCCAGAGGAGTTTGTCAGGCCTCGGCAGCCGGCACAGTTCATATCCTCGCCTCTAGATGGGGGCTTCATTCATTCCATTCCTGACCCGGTCGGAGACTGGAAGCAGGCTGTGGATTTTAATTTCATATGTATATACTGTATATCAGTTTCTTGTGGACACAATAACTGCCGTAATTTTACACCAATCACTTTGATTTTTTTACATAATATGTTGGCTATCTCTTTACATTCTCGGTCGAGTTCGTTAATGGGCAAAATCGGTCAAAGCGGGTGAAAATGGGGGGCTTTTTTCGAAAAAGTGAAATATCACTATAACTCTCTTAATACGTGAATTATCGAATCCATTCAAAGTTCCTACTATGCGTTGGATAAGTGCCAAACATGTATGTTTAAAACGTTCTTTGATAGCACCAACCATTGGCCAAAGGGGTGGAAAAAAGTTTTTTTTTTTGGGAAACATTAATCATATCTCTCTTAATAGGCACAACATCAAAACCGTACAAAATGGAGAATATTCCCCTAATAATTACGGTACCTAAAATTTTTGTCTGAAAGAATTTTTGATATGACCCACCATTACGCCAAGGGATGAGCAAAATGATTTCAGAATTAGAAGAAAATGCCAAGTGCCATCAGAGGTTACCATGACAACGCTTCTAAATTGATGAGGGATGAGCTATCAGAGGTTGCCATGACAACGCCATTGCACGAGATCAAATTCAGTTTTCCATCTGACTCTGTGGGAAGCGGCTTCGGTGACGTAACTAGTAGCATGCTCAACTTCTATGCCCAAGGTCGCGGGTTCAAAGCCGGCCGAAGTCGTCGGATTTTCAAAGAGCGCTAAAAATCACTCAGCATGCTTCCCCTCGGAGGGGAAGTTCCAACGTTCGTTGCAAGTTGCTGGTTGCGGTGGCATCTCGTTGCCAAGTTCACAGCTAGGTGTCGTTGACGGTAGTATTTGGTTAGCACAATTAGGAACTACTACTTGAAATTGACCGTCTGCAGTCCTTACCTGAGTTACAGACTAATAGAGTCATCACAATTAACACCGTTTAACAGACAGATTCTACACAAACCCAATGTACACGGGGTTAAATGACCACGATGTCGCAGCCCCTAAACTGAGGAACCAACCAACATCTCTGCGGGAGATAAAATTTTGCGTGAAGAAGTAACAGACTGTTAGATAGTTACACATCAGTTCCAAACCTTGCATAAGGACAGTATGACCACATGTATTGAACCCTTATCATTGTGTCCAATAACAGTGTTTCATATTATTAAAAACGCTGGAAATACTAAATACATGATATGCTGGATATTTGAGTAAAATTGATGTAGCAAGCAATCTGGACTTGGTAAGACGGGCTACGTGCTGGCTGGAAACTACCGACAGTTTCACAACCAATGCTATTCTTATTCTTCTGAGAAAATCAGGTATGACGCTGAGGCGTACGTGACCATCGACAGGCCACGATGATGGGTCCAAGGCAAGGAGTGAGAGAGAGGACAAGTGTCGTGACGTCAAAATAAGGGCGGGATTTGTAAGGTCAGAACTCCGACGCCAACTTATCTGACCAATAAGAAAACAGGACGCCAGAACATAGCATCAGTGTGTTTTGCGCGCCAATCGGATATAAAAAGATCTAGCGATCGGTTTGCGTGTTCGGCGGCAGATTCGCGACCTGTGAGAAATTACAAGATTTTTGAGAGGTCACACATAATTATAGGCCCATTATTTAAAATATTGAGGAGCTGTTTTCTCCCACCATTGGAACTTTAGGCTTTCTGTATATATACAAATGTCTGAGATGAACCGGGGCACTCCTAATTATTCTTCGATAGTCAATTTAAGACGTCCTTAAGACGGTATGGTTTTAAAATTCTAGTTGTGTGTCGACAACGAAGTTATAAATTTCATAAATTGTGAGATGGCAATTAGCCATAGAATAGGGAAAGTCTACGATTCTGCATAGGACAATATGAGGAAATAAAATACTCATAAAGCAGATAGAACAGTTTTAAAACTTTAATTTAATTGTGTTTTTAACAGCAGCAAGATGACGACCATGGAAAGAAGACAACAAGTTTCATCCTCCATTACCATCAGTGTTATGGGCTAACGGCCTAATGGTGGGAAATGACGAGGCGGAAGGCCTCTGGAAAGCGGTTTAAGTGATGAGTATTAAAAAATTGATTTATTGATTTTGGACGAGGGGAATCGCGAGAGATGTGTGGAACTTTGTACAGATTTTATTTGTGTGGTTTAATTTAAATTTTAGGGTTTGATTTCTTAACTGACATGCGTGTAGTAATTTTTGGCATTGCGTGACAATTATGTTGTACAGTAACCTTTTGTAACTTAAATGTTGTCCTTATGTATACGTAATTCTTATAGCGAAATGGCCGCATATGATTAACGTATCAATAAAAAAAGTGTAGCCATGAATGAGAACCTAGGAACGATAATGATAAATGGACTGAATTAATGATGTGTAAAACTAAAGCTAGACGTGGGGGGAAAATTAGTGTTTTAGTTGCTTTGATAACTCGGGCTAATTCTGATTCCAGTTATTAATTCTTTATTGTCATTTGGACATGTTGTGTGTCATTTATCTGAGGGGTGTGCTGGTTTATGCTGCGACGAGATCTTCGAGAAAGTGCCACGTGTTTTTGGGTGTAAGTGATGATGAGGAAAGGTAAAGCCTGTCCTTGACTGCGACATCATTCCGGCAAATTAGTTACCCTTGGGGGTAAGTTTGACCTGGAGATGTGTTCTTAAAAATCCCTGAGAGGATGTTTTGAGATAATGTGATATTTTGTTTGTACGCGTTTAACAGGTGGCGATTAGCAAAGGTTGCTGGACGCTGGCTATGGGCCAGAATCTATATTTAGCGTGGCACTAATTACTACGTTGGGGGAAGAAATCAGCCACTTACTCAGATATGTCATAACAGACCCGGCTGTCTCCAGCTCGGTTATGACACGTAATGTTTGCTTTAAAGCCTAATGAGTTAAGGTTATTTTATTTGGTTTAATTTGGGGAGTAGCCATGTTGTCGATCCAAGGTTTCTTTTATCATGACTATGACTTATTTGTTCATTGTTTTAAAACGCCAAATTTTCTGGCGTGAAAATTAAAATTTGTATTTTTGTTGTTGTTGGCTCTTATTTTCAAGGCCATTGTATTCATTATAAATATAATTTGGCAACCGGCCAAACTTGTTCATGTCATGTTATGCTTTCCTAGTGTTTGTGGTATAAGACGGTAATTCCGCAGCCCTTATTTTAAATAATACACACGTGTATTTGGTTGTGGTAATCTAAGGTTAGAGCATGTCAGTAGTGTATATAAATATGTAATTGTTGTTTCCACATTTCCGTAATTCGTCCTTCGCAGTACGGAGTTCGTTCCCGAACCGACTGTTTTGGTCGAAAACGAGTGCCCGTCAAAGTGCTCATTACTTAAACTAGTCTTAAAACGCGTGTCACTCATAAATATTAAATTCTTGTACTATTTTATTTGTTTGTTATTTTTGGATCTTGTGATCCGTTTTTCTTTTGTTACTTTGAATTAAGTGACATTGCAGTCACAACGCTTGTTTGACAGCTGTCATGCCGTGTTATCATGGTACGTCAGGCTGGTCAGTGTCAGATCTGTTCACGTGCGAGTGAACAATATAAGGGTGGTTTATTGTTGTGTTTTATGTTTGATTCAGTTATTACATTTCATTTGTTAGTAGATCCTGTTGTTTTCTTGGCTTTGTAATAATTAGTTAACCTTATGAACCCTGCAAGTTATGTTGATAGCATAAATCTCTAAATCACATTCACAAGAATCCATTACGACCCCGAAATTTTGAATCTTGTCTACATGCTATTTTCCAAGGGTATATAAGAGTTACTTTGGCTTCCGAACGTGTGGCAGTTGTGTTTTAGAGTAAAAAAATAGATCACTGGCATGTGATAAGTTTATTAACGTAAGTTAGGCGAAGATTGTACCGCAAAATGTTTGAAAATATAAAGTCATGGAGTTTGCAATAAAGTAAATGTGGAACACGTTAAGTGTGTGAACTTTGATTAAAATTAGAACAAACTTTTCCAGGCGCCCAATAAAATTAAATTAGCTTTGTGTAGAAAAGCCAAACTCAAAGAATTATTTGACAGGAAGGTTAGACCTTAAAAACTAATTAATACTCTATTAATTGGTTAAAATTTGTAATTGCAGTAAGGTCAGGAAGATTATAATTGAATCAAAGGGTTAAAAATAAATGGAATAATAAGTAAATTATACTCAGTGATGCTATAGTTTGTGGGAGTAATTTAAAGTAAATGAACTGAGTATGTAAAGGGTTAATGTGTGTATATTTAATATGAGTGAGTGCGCGTATCCAGGGCTCCGGCCTTATGTCATTTCCCTATGTCTAAAATATAATATTGTTGTGATGGCAACTCTTGGAGAAATCCGCGAAGTGATTGAATTAGCATCCGCTCGTACGCGAGAACAACTTAGTGAGATGAGAAAGGACATAACCAATGAAATACAGACACAGTTAGCGGCAAATAGTGAAGAAACGCAGACACAGTTAACGGCTATAAATAAACAATCGGTAGAAATGCAGACACAGTTAGCGGCAAATAGTATAGAAATGCAGACACAGTTAGCGGCAAATAGTATAGAAGTGCAGACACAGTTAGCGGCTAATAATAAACAATCGGAAGAAATACAGACACAGTTAAACACAAAACTATCTGAAGTTAACGAGAATATAAATCAGAAAATCGCTACACAAAACATTCTGGTTAGTGAACAACTACATAGGCAGTCTGAGAAAAACAAGGAAATGTTAAACGCACAAGACGAAAGGAACACTCAAAATTTAGCTGCGTTAACGGTAGAAATCAAAGAGCACACAAAAGAACAGCTAATCCAATTAGCAAAGGACGTTAGCACTAACAATACCAAACAATTAGGAATAATAAAAGGTATCGAAGATTCGTTTAAAAAGGAAATAAAAGGAATGGATGAGACTGTTATGGCAAAACTAGCACAAATCGAGCAAGCGTGTTTGACCAGCTCATCTGAGATTAAAGAAGCACACACAAACTTAGAAAAAAGGTTTGAGAAGATCGAACGAGGGACACAGGGTATGCAAGATCAGATAATTACAGTAGATAATATCACTGGCTTAGTGACGGAACTCAACAAATTAGAAATACAATCAATTGAGAAATGGAAAAAGTTAGAAATTGACCAGGAAGAAATTAAACAAACATTAGAGCAGAACAACATTTCTCTGGGAGAAAGGATAGATAAACTCGAAGATAATCAGGAGGCTAATCAACAGGAAGTCGAAAAGCACATTGTTAAATTGAAGGATACTATTAGAAAAGATTGGACCAAGATGAGCGCTGATTCGAAAGATGAGCGGCTCGCAGTAAGCAAGAAGCTAGGGGAAAATAACGCGAAAATGCAGGCGTTAGAAGAAAATATCAAGTTAAGATTTCAAATTCAAGAGGACCGCATGATAAAATCGGAGTTGCAGTCACTTGGACATAATACGATGTTTGCGACACTAATGGAAAAGGGGAAAGGGGAGAATGCGGAAAGAGAGCACACAGTAGACAGCCACGAGCTTGGGCAAAGTCCAAGAACGATAGACACGCAAGCATTCCAGAATTATGAGGGTCGTAGCTCGACACCTCAAAACACACAACTTCCCACGCAAGTTATACAAGTCATCCGTGGAAACGAATTTAAACCGAATAAGTTTTTACCAGAGAGCGGAGGGACACCTAAAGCCTTCTTAAGAGAACTGACAGAATATTTTTCGGACCAAAATGTTAGCTCGACGCGACAATTAAGAATGGTTGAACATTTTTTGGCGGGCTCAGCACTTACCTGGTATCTTGGATTTAAGAACACATTTAAATCAATGGAAGGGTTCCACAAGGCCTTCCTAAGCAAATATTGGAGTGAGTCATATCAACAAAGCTTGCGAATGGACTTATACTCGCGCAAATACCATTCCACGCATAAGACGAAATATGCAGATTTTTTCGCCATGCAACTTGTCAAATTGCAAGATCTTGATAATCCCCCGAGCGAAATGGAGCTAATAACTACTATAGGAAAACAGATGCCTATTAGCGTTCAGCAATTCTTGGTGGCGGCAAATATTACGACCGTGGTCCAGGCAGAAGAGGTATTAAGGAGGATAGATGAAACCACTAATTACATCAACCCGAGAGAGAAGAGACAGATAGAGTTAGTTAATGCAGTCGAAGTAGTCAAGACACCGAACAAAAACACGAGGTCGCAAGCTACAAACACTGGGGATAATCAAAGACGGCAGAGCACCGGAGAATATGAGCCGAGATCTCAACCGAGATATGAAAATAGGGACAAAAACCATTACAATCAGGAAGAAACTAACCGCTACCGGAACACAAACAATCAGCAGTGGCGAGATAATAGGAGATACCAAACGTCATACAATAGGAATAATAATAATAACGCACCTTATAATCGGGGATGGCGTGGAGGACACTATAATCAACAATACAGGCCCAGGGACAATAGGCGTTACAATCAACAATATAACGCACAAGATAACCAGCGGTTTAACCAGCAATCGGATCCAAGAGAGGACCGAAGAAATTGGAACGAGAGACACGCTGACCCACAACAGTACCTGGAGAATCCACGTAACATAGAGGGAAACAATAAGGATAAATGGGAAAGAGCAATAGATCGGCGGAAGAATCCCGACACCCACGAGGAGGAAAACGGAACACATCAAATGTTGGAGGCCATGCATGCAGAAACCCAGAGATATTTGGAGGAGCTGCATGGAGAAGAAGAAAATAGAGCAGCCGACAACAGGAAATAGAAGAATAACATGAGAGATTCGCAGGCCGTGTCAGGCAAGGGTCTCGAAATATGGTGAAGAAATTTATTATACAGGAATCGGAGAAGAAGAGGGGAGAAGGAAGAAGATGGCAACGCGGGAGAGAAGAAGGAGATGACATCACGGTAAAATGGTGAAAAGACAGGAGCGGCTTAAGGAAGTTCAACTAGGGGTTACGAACTTAGGTAACAACGCCTACAGAGTCCGGGAGGTGAGCACAGGAAACATGGCAGTGTATAATATTTCAAATTTAAAATTGTATCATCAGAGAGAGCCATACGAACCGAGAAATAATGTTACTGCAGCAAATTAAACATTCGCGTGATAACATACAACAAAAGATACGGGGGTACTCTAGTGGTGAATGCGCTCGAAAGACGGCTCTGGCGTGTTTACAAATTCAGGCGGAAGTTGTAAATGAGCAATGTTGATGTTTTGAAAGAGTGAGAGGGGAGACGAGTAGCGAGGAAAGACGCCGGAGGGCACAAGCGTACAGGAATTTCCTAATGAGTTTGGAGCGAGACGGCTACTGAAACAGACAGAGGCGGACAGTCATTATATTTTGAGGGTGACCAGCAACTTCAAATTTGAGCCAGAAAAGTAGGGGATGTGAAATTCGACTTCATATTGAGTTCGAATTTCATTAACTAGGGGTCAGATGATCCCTTATCATTGTGTCCAATAATAATGTTTCATATTATTAAAAACGCTGGAAATACTAAATACATGATATGCTGGATATTTGAGTAAAATTGATGTAGCAAGCAATCTGGACTTGGTAAGACGGGCTACGTGCTGGCTGGAAACTACCGACAGTTTCACAACCAATGCTATTCTTATTCTTCTGAGAAAATCAGGTATGACGCTGAGGCGTACGTGACCATCGACAGGCCACGATGATGGGTCCAAGGCAAGGAGTGAGAGAGAGGACAAGTGTCGTGACGTCAAAATAAGGGCGGGATTTGTAAGGTCAGAACTCCGACGCCAACTTATCTGACCAATAAGAAAACAGGACGCCAGAACATAGCATCAGTGTGTTTTGCGCGCCAATCGGATATAAAAAGATCTAGCGATCGGTTTGCGTGTTCGGCGGCAGATTCGCGACCTGTGAGAAATTACAAGATTTTTGAGAGGTCACACATAATTATAGGCCCTTTATTTAAAATATTGAGGAGCTGTTTTCTCCCACCATTGGAACTTTAGGCTTTCTGTATATATACAAATGTCTGAGATGAACCGGGGCACTCCTAATTATTCTTCGATAGTCAATTTAAGACGTCCTTAAGACGGTATGGTTTTAAAATTCTAGTTGTGTGTCGACAACGAAGTTATAAATTTCATAAATTGTGAGATGGCAATTAGCCATAGAATAGGGAAAGTCTACGATTCTGCATAGGACAATATGAGGAAATAAAATACTCATAAAGCAGATAGAACAGTTTTAAAACTTTAATTTAATTGTGTTTTTAACAGCAGCAAGATGACGACCATGGAAAGAAGACAACAAGTTTCATCCTCCATTACCATCAGTGTTATGGGCTAACGGCCTAATGGTGGGAAATGACGAGGCGGAAGGCCTCTGGAAAGCGGTTTAAGTGATGAGTATTAAAAAATTGATTTATTGATTTTGGACGAGGGGAATCGCGAGAGATGTGTGGAACTTTGTACAGATTTTATTTGTGTGGTTTAATTTAAATTTTAGGGTTTGATTTCTTAACTGACATGCGTGTAGTAATTTTTGGCATTGCGTGACAATTATGTTGTACAGTAACCTTTTGTAACTTAAATGTTGTCCTTATGTATACGTAATTCGTATAGCGAAATGGCCGCATATGATTAACGTATCAATAAGAAAAGTGTAGCCATGAATGAGAACCTAGGAACGATAATGATAAATGGACTGAATTAATGATGTGTAAAACTAAAGCTAGACGTGGGGGGAAAATTAGTGTTTTAGTTGCTTTGATAACTCGGGCTAATTCTGATTCCAGTTATTAATTCTTTATTGTCATTTGGACATGTTGTGTGTCATTTATCTGAGGGGTGTGCTGGTTTATGCTGCGACGAGATCTTCGAGAAAGTGCCACGTGTTTTTGGGTGTAAGTGATGATGAGGAAAGGTAAAGCCTGTCCTTGACTGCGACATCATTCCGGCAAATTAGTTACCCTTGGGGGTAAGTTTGACCTGGAGATGTGTTCTTAAAAATCCCTGAGAGGATGTTTTGAGATAATGTGATATTTTGTTTGTACGCGTTTAACAGGTGGCGATTAGCAAAGGTTGCTGGACGCTGGCTATGGACCAGAATCTATATTTAGCGTGGCACTAATTACTACGTTGGGGGAAGAAATCAGCCACTTACTCAGATATGTCATAACAGACCCGGCTGTCTCCAGCTCGGTTATGACACGTAATGTTTGCTTTAAAGCCTAATGAGTTAAGGTTATTTTATTTGGTTTAATTTGGGGAGTTGCCATGTTGTCGATCCAAGGTTTCTTTTATCATGACTATGACTTATTTGTTCATTGTTTTAAAACGCCAAATTTTCTGGCGTGAAAATTAAAATTTGTATTTTTGTTGTTGTTGGCTCTTATTTTCAAGGCCATTGTATTCATTATAAATATAATTTGGCAACCGGCCAAACTTGTTCATGTCATGTTATGCTTTCCTAGTGTTTGTGGTATAAGACGGTAATTCCGCAGCCTTATTTTAAATAATACACACGTGTATTTGGTTGTGGTAATCTAAGGTTAGAGCATGTCAGTAGTGTATATAAATATGTAATTGTTGTTCCCACATTTCCGTAATTCGTCCTTCGCAGTACGGAGTTCGTTCCCGAACCGACTGTTTTGGTCGAAAACGAGCGCCCGTCAAAGTGCTCATTACTTAAACTAGTCTTAAAACGCGTGTCGCTCATAAATATTAAATTCTTGTACTATTTTATTTGTTTGTTATTTTTGGATCTTGTGATCCGTTTTCCTTTTGTTACTTTGAATTAAGTGACATTGCAGTCACAACGCTTGTTTGACAGCTGTCATGCCGTGTTATCATGGTACGTCAGGCTGGTCAGTGTCAGATCTGTTCACGTGCGAGTGAACAATATAAGGGTGGTTTATTGTTAAGTGTTTTATATTTGATTCAGTTATTAAATTTCATTTGTTAGTAGATCCTGTTGTTTTCTTGGCTTTGTAATAATTAGTTAACCTTATGAACCCTGGAAGTTATGTTGATAGCATAAATCTCTAAATCACATTCACAAGAATCCATTACGACCCCGAAATTTTGAATCTTGTCTACATGCTATTTTCCAAGGGTATAGTATAACAAGATGTTCAGTAAAGAACATATAGCCTACTTTCTCCTAAATCCATGGGTAGTGTTATAACTCTTTGTCCTTTTCAAGGAGTATGATTGAATGTTGGTTGTAGTAGCTTGTTGAAATACAACGTGTTATAGGGATATTAAACATGAATATGAGGTGCCCTTTGATAGTGCTACCTCTGTACCAAATTTCGTTCAATTCTGTTTCACCGTGTTTGAATTGATAGGGGGAATCGATTTGCACACATACTTGGCCACCATCTGCAAACTATTGGGCTGATGTTCTTGCAGGTTGGTCAGAATATGTTTCCCACATAAAGATATGGTGTTGCAAAATTTGGTAGAGACTAGATTATTAGGTTGGTCGTAATTACATTTTAGCTTTTAACATTTGGGTGGCCGCGATTACGTTTCCGTCAAGATAGCGGTGATATAAAACATGACACTGAGGTGCCCTTTGCTAGTGCTACCTCTGTTCCAAATTTCGTTCTTTCGGTTCCACCGTGTTCGAATTAATAGGGGGAATCAATTTTGACATAAAGATGGCCGCCATCCGCAAACTATTAGGCTAATGACCTATTAGATTGGTCAAAGGATGCTCCCTCCATAAAGGTATGTTGTTGCAAAGTTTGGTAGAAATCGGATGGTTATATTAGTCGTAATTTGATTTAAGCTTTGAACATTTGTGTGGCCGCCATTACGTTTCCGTCAAGATGGCGGCGATATTAATCATGACACTGAGATGCCCTTTGCTAGTGCTATCTCTGTACCAAATTTCGTTCCATTCGGTTTCACCGTGTTTGAATTAATAGGGAGAATCGATTCTGACACAAAGATGGCCGCCATCCGCAAACTATTAGGCGAATGACCTATTAGATTGGTCAAAGGATGCTCCCTCCATAAAGGTATGTAGTTGCAAAATTTGGTAGAGATCGGATGATTAGGTTAATCGTAATTTGATTTAAGCTTTGAACATTCGTGTGGCCGCCATTGCGTTTCAGTCAAGATGGCGGCGATATAAAACATGACAATGAGGTGCCCTTTGCTAGTGCTACCTCTGTACCAAATTTCGTTCCATTCGGTTCCACCGTGTTCGAATTAATAGGGGGAATCAATTTTGACATAAAGATGGCCGCCATCCGCAAACTATTAGGCTAATAACCTATTATATTGGTCAAAGGATGCTCCCTCCATAAAGGTATGTTGTTGAAAAGTTTGGTAGAGATCGGACGGTTATGTTAGTCGTAATTTAACTTAAGCTTTGAACATTTGTGTGGCCGCCATTACGTTTCTGTCAATATGGCGGCGATATAAGACATGCCACTGAGATGCCCTTTGCTAGTGCTACCACTGTACCAAATTTCGTTCCATTCGGTTTCACCATGTTTGAATTAATAGGGGGAATTGATTTTCACACAAATATGGCCGCCGTCCGCAAACTATTAAGCTAATGACTTATTCAATTGGTTAAAGGATGCTTCCTTTATAAGGGTATGTTGCTGCAAAATTTGGTAGAGATCGGATGATTAGGTTAATCGTAGTTTGATTTAAGCTTTGAACATTTGTGTGGCCGCCATTACGTTTCCGTCAAGATGGTGGCGATATAAAACATGACTCTGAGGTGCGTTTTGTTTGTACTACCTCTGTACCAAATTTCGTTCCATTCGGTTGCACCGTGTTCGAATTAATAGGGGGAATCGATTTTCACACAAAGATGGCCGCCATCCGCAAACTCTTACGCTGATGACCTATTAGTTTGGTCAAGGGATGCTCCCCCCATAACGGTATGTTGTTGCAAAATTTGGTAGAGATCGGATGATTAGGTTAGTCGTAATTTGATTTAAGCTTTGAACATTTGTGTGGCCGCCATTACGTTTCCGTCAAGATGGCGGCGATATAAAACATGACACTGAGGTGCCTTATGTTAGTACTACCTCTGTACCAAATTTCGTTCCATTCGGTTGCACCGTGTTCGAATTAATAGGGGGAATCGATTTTCACACAAAGATGGCCGCCATCCGCAAACTATTACGCTGATGACCTATTGGTTTGGTCAAAGGATGCTCCCCCCATAAAGGTATGTTGTTGCAAAATTTGGTAGAGATCGGATGATTAGGTAAGTCGTAATTTGATTTAAGCTTTGAACATTTGTGTGGCCGCCATTACGTTTCCGTCAAGATGGCGGCGATATAAAACATGACACTGAGGTGTCCTTTGTTAGTGCTACCTTTGTACCAAATTTCGTTCAATTCGCATTTACCGTGTTCGAATTGATAGGGGGGGACAGACATTCAGAGTACACACACTCACACACACACAGACACACACACACACATACACACACACACACACACAGACACACACAGACTCACACACACACATACACACACACAGACAGACACACTTTTTTCGCCCTGTGTTGATCTCATAAGTCTATTTTCATTTTTTGCAAAAATCGAAAGTAGGCCAAAAATGAACCCCAAATGACAAGAAGGTTACCATCCCCATAAGACAATAAAATGGTAAAAACAAGATGTTCAGCAAAGAACATATAGCCTACTTTCTCCTAAATGTATGGGTATCTTTATGACTCTTTGTCCTCATCCCTAAAACAATCACCCCAACCACAATGTATTGTTTGTTTTCTTTTGGTTGGTTGGTTGGTTCTTAAGTTTAGGGGCTGCGACAACGCGGTCATGTAGCCCCGTGTACTTTGGGTGTGTGTAGAATCTGTCTGATAACCGGTGTTAATTGTGATGACTGTATTAGTGTGTGTTATCTGTTTGTTCATTTAAGTACTGCAACTAAGAATTTTTCAAATAGTTCCTACTTTTGCCGCCAAGCGCCACCGTCAACGACTACTAGGCCAAGTTCAGGACTGAGCTACTAGATGCCGCCGCAGTCGGCTCTTGGCAACGAACATAGAAACCTAAGAGCGTTGTTTACATTCTTAACCTATCCAATTTAGCTTCACACAGGTGCAATTAGTGGAAGGATCTTTAACATGCCATAAATATATGACATGGGACCACCGGCTTTACTTCCCCTCCGAAGGAAGGCATACTGAGGGATTTTTAACGCTCTTAAAAAATCCGACGGCTTCGGCCGGGTTTGAACCCGCTATCTTGGGCATAGAAGCTCAGCATGCTACCGACTACGCCACCGAAGCCGCCTTGTTTTCTTTTATATTGATAATAAGCCAGTAAGTGTCAAGATCAATATTATATACTTTATGATGATTGAATAACAAAACTACTAACTTATTGTAATGCATTCACGTCCGTTAATCTCTATATTAAGCCAGCCTGCAAAATTAAGAATCTTCCGCCCCAATCACAGTAGGTGGTGCTGCGATCTATCAGTGAATTAATCTTTATCTTGTACGCCTATGCACTGCCATCGTAATGTACTACGATGGCAGTGTTCTATGGGTGTTGAATGAGTAGGCAGTTTAAAGTAGCCAAGAGGGAGGCGATCCAGCTGGCAGTGTTTAAAGGTATTCGGAGCGCGATCGTGGCTAATAGTTGAACTACCAGTATTACAAAATTGCCATACTTCAGGAGGCCAGCTCAGGCATTTACACAGCGTTATGTTTGGAACAATATTACCCACATAACCCACAAGAGGACAGCACCGTACAGAGGCATTAAGAAGGCTGTGGTTAATGACAACGTGTATCTAGTTCTTCTATTCTCCTTTTTCTAATGTCTTCTGTTTATGTGCGATGCTGGGACTGTGATTTTATTAAATAATCGAGTGTATACTTTATCCTCTCCTTTGAGCTAAATGACATTTTATTCAGTATCTGTGGGAAAAGCTCGTGCACATCATTTGTAAAAGAATTCAAGAAAAAAAAAAAACCTAACTGTAGCAGTATTCGATCCCCAGTCAACTGCGTGTCAGACTAACATGCTAGCCCAGAGCTAACCGCATCCATGACGTCAGGTGTTCTTAACTGACATATTAGATACAAACTGTTGGCAAATAATGACTTTAAATAAACGATTTCTTCACTGCAGTACATCTTCATTAAAGATCATTTCATACAAAGTTCATATTATTGTATCAGTACGGTATATCACATACAACATACTAAAACTACTGAAATATAAGACAGGCACATGAGGACAGCTGCCATCTTGTCGTGTGACACAAACGGCTCAGCTCTTTTAAGCCACTCATACTGTATAATATTATAATATTAAATTATAATAAATAACGGATCACGACCTTCAGGATAGCTTAAACCCCCCTAGGCTCGATAATCGGAATTGGTGGGTCTTAAGCTATTTATTAAAATGGTTGCATAATTCACACGACCGCCATCCTGAAATGGCATGGCCGATGACCTTCAATTTTGGGTGAAAGACTCGTCCTATATAAAGGTATGTTGTCACCAAATTTGGTAGAGATCGGATGATTAGTTTAGCCGTAATTTGATTTTACGTTTTGAACATTTGAGTGGCCGCCATTCTGTTTTGGTAAAGATGGCGGCGATATAAAGTATGACACTGAGGTGTCCTTTACTAGTGCTACCTCTGTACCAAATTTCGTTCAATTCGGTTTCACCGTGTTCGAATTGATAGGGGGGGACAGACATTCAGAGTACACACACTCACACACACACAGACACACACACACACACACAGACTCACACACACACATACACACACACACAAACAGACTCACACACACACATACACACACACAGACAGACACACTTTTTTCGCCCTGTGTTGATCTCATAAGTCTACTTTCATTTTTTGCAAAAATCGAAAGTAGGCTAATATGCATAGAAAGACAAAAAAAAGTTAATTAACCTCGAATTGTGACATACTTTCTCGCAATAAAGGAGGTCTGATCCTTCTACGAAAACCTGCATATTTTGCCTATTATAACCTGTCCCCTAGTTTGCCCGGGGAAATCTACCTCTGCCTTCCGGCGTGCCGAGAGGAAATTTATTTATTATCCTTGACATTCATCAACACACAAAATATATTTTTATTTTTTACACTTTCACAATACATAACAATTCCAAGATTTTCTCTTTTTTCCTCACTGCCTACTTGATATTTCTACTCTCGCACTGCCTTCTTGATACTCTGCTGTTACAAAGTAATCCGTATGTAATAAACATTCCAGCCAGGAGGGATGCGATCCAACTGGCAGTGCGTCTTACACACTTCCGTCCGATCCACTTCCGTTCCATTTTTCAAAATCACTCTCAAAAGAATGTCCAGCGACCGAGTGGAAAGATGTAACACATAAAAAAGAAGGGTGGTAGCGAGCGGGAGAATGACGGATACCCTGATCCTCAAATGGCATGGTGATGAACTTGATACCGATCCTCAGAAGGAACACATAAAAGGGTACAGCTGGTCCTGAGAATTTGTATACTACTGTGGAGGTGAGAAAACACCAGTCCACAACATCCTGCTGGTCAAATTCGCAAGGTTAACCCCTCCTCATTGTTACTCATACCCTGAGAAAATGCAACTTCCAAGGGGTCATGGACGTACTTGGCTAGATGAGTCACACGTGGCAGACGGGAATGATCATTCTTCGCAACAAGGAAGTATGAACATGACGCAATACTAATCACATCGTCTAGCAGGATCATAAATACAATTTCCACTTTGCACAGCACTAAAAATACTTCACCACAGCCTTTATATAACCATGGCACGTGTACTAATAACGTGCAATACTGCAGTCTACTTCTAAAATTGTCCTTCTACCTGTAAACTTTGAATTATTGCTGAATTTAAATGTTATCCTGGCCGAGGAGTAGAATGTCCAATAGAACTTCTTGTTAAAGCATGTTTTTAATTATTGGGCATATTTGAGAAATTTTGATGTACTGCAACATAACGTTAGTTGTTGTTAATTCATTTGGGAGCTTTGCGACATCGTGGTGATGTAGCCCCATGTACTTGGCTGTGTGTAGAATTTATCTGATAACCTGTGATGGCTATATTAGTGTGTGTATTTATAATTCAGGTGTGGATTGTGAAGGAGGTAGCCGTGGCCTTAAGTTAGAACATATTCTAGCATTTTTCTGGAATAGAAGTGGGGAAACCATGGAAAAGCATTTCAAAGATGACTGAGGTGGGAATCAAACCCACCCTTTCTCAGTTTTGCCTCACGAGGCTGAGTGGACCCCGTTCCAGTCCTCAGACCAGATTTAAATTTCTGGGAAGAGCCGGGAATGGAAGCCGGGCTTCCGCGGTGACAGCCAAGAATGCTAGCCACTACGTACCGAGGCGGACATAGCGTGTTGTCTCCTGTATGAAGGTTATTATTTAATATTTTAATGAAATGCAAATGCTTTTCAGTCGGTCTACACGATGTACCCATTTTATAATGGGTGTTGTTCCTTAAACCCGAAAGAAATAACATGAGATTAATTATAACATATTTTAATTATTGGTCAATAAGGCATCCTACTGTATTTTAGCCTATTTTCATTTTATTATCGATATCACCCTGAAATTGTGTACGGTGATAAAGGGCACTACTAGAGTTGTACCTATGAGACGTTCATAAACTTAGTAACTACAAAACCAACATCGCGGCCAAACGAAGTTGAGAATTTTAAATAGACTTTTCTAGCGATTTAACCATCCAACCGTAATGAAACATGGTACAGCAAGTGTTTATACACATTGTAATCCACTGACGTCTAACTTAGTTCAATTGTTTACATCACCTCAAAATGGCGGCTGTGCGAAATATTTCACTGGCATTCTATATCTTCGAAACTATTACAGATATCACCATGAAATTTTGTACGGTGATAATGAGCACTGCTACAAGTTTATCTATGTAACATTCAAAAATATGTAAAGTACAAAACGAACATGGCGGCCAAGCGAATTTGAAACATTTTAATAGACCTTTGTCGTGATTTAACCATCTGAGCGCAGTAAAATGTGGTACAGTAAATGATTATACATATTGTAATGCACTAGCATCTAATTTAGTTCAATTGTTTACATAATATCAATATGGCGGCTGTGCGAAATTTTAAAATTAAGTTTTTATTTCTTGTGCGGTAATCATGCGATCGAAGTGAAACTTTGAATAATGAAGCTATGCAATAATTTTCCTTTAATGGTACATAACCCTATGGCCTATACATATAACAATTCAAAATGGCGAGCATCCGAAATATATTGACGGTTCGCAATATCTACGAATCTTTTACAGCAATCAAACTGAATTTTTTTATGTTCATAGAGGCTACGGACCTATGTTCACCTATAGGACTTTCAGTAACCTGGTGAACACAAATCCAACATGGCGGGGACGCGAAATATAAATATTTAAATGGACGTTTCTCGCGATTTAACCATCCGAGTGCAGTGAAACTTTGCACGTTAAATGCATATACAGTTGTTAATCCATTGCCATCTAATTTATTTCAATTGTTTTCATAACCACAAGATAGCAGCTGTGCGAAATTTTAAAATCTCGGTTTTACTTCTTGTGTCCTAATCATGCGATTGAAGTTTGAATACCACACGTACACAATAAACTTCATGTAATAGTACGTAAATAAAAATCCAACCTGGCGACCATCTGAAATATTTAGACGGTTCTCAATATCTACGAATCTATCAAAACAATAAAATTGAATTTTTGTATGTTGATAGAGGCAATTATCATGAGTAGGATATATGAAATATGTCGAAATCTGAAATCGAGACGTTCGGTCCAGCGTTGTTGCGGAAGCTACCATAGGCCTATTTGCGTAACATGCATGAGTCTTATAGAGATGTTTGCTAGAATAGAAACGCATTTTACAACGCAAGAAATTTCTCCGTTGAAGAAATATGTGTCCGTATAATACAAAGAGGGTAAGTTGTTGGATGCTGAGCTAATACCATTATTGGGCTGTACAGTCGAAGCAGTTAATACTTGGTGTAGCGTCTAGCATTCTTGGCTGTCACCCTGGAGGTCCGGGTTCGATTCCAAGCTCTGCCAAGTTATTTAATTCTGGTCTGAGGGCTGGAACGGGGAACACTCACTGTTTGGGATCGTGGTCGCCTTGCTCTGCTAATTTGCCGGCCTCTCGCCAGAGATCGCATTAAGTTCCGTGCATCATCGTTGTGCGCTGAGATGCGGAATACATGCTCCTTGAGTTTGTGGCAACAATCGACGACATCGGTACATTCATCGAGATACACAGGACGGTTGGTGTGTTAACAGACGCGTGACAGATACAGATGGTGCGGCAGTCCAACTTCAAGAAATTGGAATATGTATGGTCATTCGGCAGTATGTAATTGTTATTAGCTTATATAAATATTCTTTAGTAATAGTCCACAGAAATCCAGTGATTTTACCCAGCTAAACTCACCTCGTCAATATCCACATCTACCTACAGTCCACTTAAATATTATTCTCTTCAAAACCAATTCTTCGTCAAACTCACTATCAATACATTTTACTCACCCTCGTGAGACAAAACTAAAAAGAGGTGGGTTCGATTCCCACCTCAGTCATCTTAGAAATACTTTTCCTTGGTTTCCCCGCTTCTACTCCAGAAATATGCTAGAATGTGTCCTCGGCCGTCTCCTTCACAATCTGCACCTGAATTATAAATACACACAATAATACAGCCATCACAATTGCACAGGTTATCAGGCGAAATTCCACACTCACCAAAGTACACAGGGATAAATGACCATTATATCAAAGCTCCTCAAATGAAACAACAAAACAACTCAAGTATTTTGTAACCTAATCTATAGGTCTTATTGTTATATCATGATGACCTTCCCTTGTGAATGAAGAACTGAGTGGAAATGTCTGCTGCACAAGGCCCATCTATTTCGGAGTGATTGATAACGTCTAATTCTATTCAGTGTCGGGGTGTATGATGCCATCTATCATAATTTTGTATTGTTACTGAGAATCACCGCGTTAACATTTCGTAATAAGCCAAGGCTTATCGGAATGACTTCCGCAAGGTGGGTGACATCATAAGCAAACCAAAATCATTTCCAATAAACTTACCAGTAAACAGCATTTTTATGCTGACTTCATCGGGCTTGCTAATTATATGGCCTTAACGAGAATAGTCTGCAGTTAACACAAGGTCTGCACCGGATTCTCTTACACGGCTCATTTGCGCATTATTGGGACTCACTCAAGGTCACTGCCTATAATACTGCTCTTTGAATTATACAGTTTTCTTCAAGGCTGTGGATAACTTGTATAGAGCGTTTCTGTGACGGTGGTGATTTCATTCCCCTCTAGACTGGCTCCATGAATAAGTGGTTAGCACGCTAGTCCTTGGTTGCGATTCCTGGCAACGCCGTAAGATATATCGCTCACGTGATTGATTTCCCTAGCTCGAGAATTGAATATTTGTGTCTTCTTAAATATCATCTCATGTTCATCGCCACGTGTATGTCACCCAATGAGAATCAGATATTTAATATGCACCTCTCTATGCATAATTATATGTGATGAGGGCCTCCTCCCTTGTAAAATTTCAATCCGGAGGTAAACTAGTCCCCCGTTCGGATCTCCGGGTGGGGACAACTCGAGAGGGGTTAACATCACAGAAGTGACAGGGAGGAAATCTGGCATTCTACGGATCGGAGCGTGGAATATTAGAAGTCTGCTAGGAAGTGGAAGGTTAGAAAACTTAGAAAGGGAAATGGATAGGTTGAGGTTGGATTTGGTTGGGATTAGTGAAATGCGCTGGCAGGAAGAACAGGACTTTTGGTCAGGTGACTATAGGGTCATTAGCACTAAATCAAACAATGGCCAAGCAGGGGTTGGTCTCATATTGAGTAGGAAATTTGGACAGCGGGTGGAATATTAGGAGCAATATAGTGAACGGATTATTGTAGCAAAAATCAATACTAAACCTACGTGCACCACAGTGGTACAAGTCTATATGCTCACCCGTCAAGCAGATGATGAAGATGTTGAAAAGGTCTACGAAGAAATAGATGAAATTCTGAGGTATATCAAGGGTGATGAAAATGTTATAGTAATGGGAGATTGGAATGCTGTGGTAGGAAAAGGGAAAGAAGGGAAGATAGTAGGAGATTTTGGATTAGGTGAAAGGAATGATCGAGGAAGTAGGCTGATGGAATTCTGCACCGAGCATGAATTGGTCATAGCTAACACCTTATTCAATAACCACAATAGAAGAATACACACGTGGATGAGACCAGGAGATACAGGGCGTTACCAAATCGACTTCATTATGGTCAAGCAGAGGTTTCGAAACCAGATTTTGGATTGTAAAACATATCCTGGTGCTGACATAAACTCTGACCACAATCTGGTTGTTATGAAATGCAGATTAAAGTTGAAGAAACTGAAGAAAAGTCAAAAGCCAAAAAGGTGGGCGATAGACAGACTGAAAGAGAAGGATGTAAACGAATGATTCATGAAGAGTAGGCTATAAAGGAAGGACTAATGAAAAACCCTAAACAAACTTCAATTGCAGACGAATGGGCACTTTTGAAGAATGAAATAATAAAATCCACAGAAGAAAACATTAGTAGGAAAGAAAGAATATGTAAACAATCGTGGATCACTCAGGATATAGGGTGAAGTAAGGTTATTTGGCGCGACAGGTAATTTGGTGATAAACTTTTAAAAGAATGCCACCACAAAAACTATTCTATTCTTGAGCTCGCCTGTTGTCTGAAGGGAGCTTAGATCATAAATCCAATAGATGGCTGATGACGTCACATTGTTGAAACCAACATCTCGATCAGCTGACTAAAGGAATCTGAGGGTAGTTTGTAGCACTGAAATACTACACGTGATGATAGAATTGGGTTATTTAAAGTGAGTTCTATTCATTACTAAGTCAGAATGGTGTATTACTGTGTCGCGTATGAATGTAAGGAGACGTTTAAAAAAGGATCGGGCATTTCTTTCCATACGTATGTTAATTCATTGCTAAATAACCCTAAAATTCTTGACTTAATTAATTGCATTTCTTTAGCCTGCGTTTCCTCTCAACTCCGAAACATGAACGAAAAATAATTAAACACGGAAATGCTGGAATGTATTATAAATGATTATAATTTACCCTATCCCTTACTCCACTGAACAGGCATGTATTTATGTTCGAAGGTATCAAGTATTTACATGTCCATAGGCTAGACGTTTTTCTTGGTGTTTTGTTGAGACTGCTACTAAATGCATCTCTGAACATAAAAATGCTTTATGTCCCTATGCTGGATTAAATGTAGTGTGGACTACACAATGCAGTCGTCAATCATGTTCAGTGTCAAATTGCAGGTTATGCTACAGATGTGACGGTGTAGACAAACACAATTTTGTTCAAAAATCAGTAGGCCTAATTCAGAGTTGGATTTGTTATTAAGTATTTACAAGAGGGGATCCTGGATGTATGAGTATTACGGAACACGACAGACACTTTTAATACAAACACAATTCTGCTCAAAAATCAGTAGGCCAAATTCAGAGTTGGATTTGTTATTAATTATTTACATGAGAGTATCCTAGGAGTATTACGGAACACGACAGCCACTTTTAACGCCAAATATGTTACATTCTTAAGCTTCGCTACCTTCCGGTACGTAAAGAACAAGTAGTTCCGTGAAGAACTATACAGCCTATTTTCATATATCCTACTTATGTTAATTGCTACTATCAACATACACAATTTCTGTTTCATTGCTGTAACAGATTCGTAGATATTGAGAACCGACTAAATATTTCGGATGGTCGCCATGTTGGATTTTATATATGTAGGTCCTAGAGTTATGTACTGTTACATGCAGATTATTGTGAACGTGTAGTATTCAAACTTCAATCGCATAATTAGGACACAAGAAAAAACAAGGTGATTTTAAAATTTTGCACAGCTGCCATCTTGAGGTTATGGAAACAATTGAAATAAATTAGATGCCAGTGGATTAACATTCGTATAAGGATTTACTGTACCAAGTTTCACTGCACGCGGATGGTTAAATTGCGAGAAACGTCCATGTGAATATTTATAATTCGCGTCACCGCCATGTTGGATTTGTGATCACCACGTTATTTAAAGTCCTATAGGTGAACTTAAGTTCATAGCCCCTATGAACATTAAAAAATGCAGTTTGATTGCTAAAATAGATTCGTAGATATTCAGTATCGTCTAAATATTTCGGATGGTCGTCATGTTGGATTGTTAAATGTATAGGCCATAGAGTCATGTACCATTAAAGGAAAATTATTGCGTAGGTTCATTATTCAAACTTTCACTTCGATCGCATGACTACATCACAAGAAATAAAAACTTAATTTTAAAATTCGCACTGCCGCCATCTTGAGGTTATGTGAACAATTGAACTAAATTAGATACCAGTGGATTACAACGTGTATAAATATTTCCTGTACCAGGTTTCAGTGCGCTTGGAACATTAAATCGCGAGAAAGGTCTATTTAAAATTTTCAAATTCGCTTGGCCGCCATGTTCGTTTTGTAGTTAACCGGTTTTTGAAAGTCTTATAGATGGACTTCCAGTAGTGCCCTTTATCTCTGTACAAAAGTTTAGGGAGATACCGCTAATAGTTTCAGAGATATAGAATGTCGGTGAAATATTTCGCACATCCGCCATCTTGTGATTATGTGAACAATTGAACGAAGTTAGATGTCGGAGCTTTACAATGTATATAAACATATACTGTACCAAGTTTCATTGCGTTTGGTTGGTCAAATCGCGAGAAACGTCTATTTAAAGTCGCAAATTCGCTTGGCCTCCATGTTGGTTTTGTAGTTACCAGGTTTCCAAAAGTCACATAAGTGAACTTATAGTAGTTCCCTCTATCACATTAGAAAATGTCAGGGTAATATCGGTAATAGTTTCGGAGATATTGAATGCTGGTGAAATATTTCGCACAGCCGCCATGTTGGATTGGTGAGTCGTAACAAAATTTGAAGGGCACGGTCGAGGTCGCCGGGAATAGTGCTATGAACTTTCCGAGTTTCATTGAAATCGCTCCTGCCGTTTAGATTTTATTAGGGGGGGACACACACACGAATCACACACACACACACACACACACACACACACACGCACACACACACGGACAAAAGGTGATCTCATAAGCCTATTTTTTCAAAATTGAAAATAGGCTAAAAATGCGATGCTTTTCCCAATGCCGTATAAATTACGAAAATGTGTGTTTAAACCCTCATTAAAAATCATTTCCCCACATACTCCTATCACCTTCCATTACGAGGTCCCCTGTTTACCCTTTAATCAGCTGATTGATATGTTGTTTTCACGTCACAGTACAGGCGCAGTGTGGCAATGCGCACTCTATTGTATTTATGCTCGAAGGAAGGGAGTCTTGGGGTTTTCCTTCGCTCTGAGCTCACATATAATCCTTAGACCCTTCCACTTACTGAGGTATGCGATTTTGTAACACTTAGTGACAGTGAATTGACAAGTGCTGACGTCTTAAATACAGTGTGCCGTTCAAGTGAAATTTAGTGTGTCAATATATCGTTTATTTTAGTTAGTCTTTGTGTCAATCTGTTCCTAAGAAAGTGAGTTATTTTTAACAGTGAGAGAAAAGTTGGATACCACAGACATTTTCAGCACAAACCTTAAGATAATACCGAAATATTTAAGCATTTTCTACTTAGCTGATGGTAAGCCACAATATTGTTATTTTATATTTTTATATCAGTTTTCGAGTCTGATTTCTTTAAATGTTTAAAGGAATGAGAATTTAATAGATATTAGAGTTGTAGGTTGTGTAAATTAACAAATTTCATAATTATTTTCAGAAAATAGACTATCACCAAATTCCCTTACGGTAAAATGCCGGAAAAAAGACAACATGAAACGAAAGCCTGATATTGATGACGATGTAATCGTGTACATGTGTGACGTGTGTTGTGAAAACTCATCATAAGACAAAAACTCCTGTGGAATGAAGCTATACAACTCTAGAAAGTAAAAACATGTTTAGACAACTATCACCAGATTACCTTCCTACTGTCACCAAATTACATATATGTATCACCAAATAACCTTACTCAAGTGAGTTGTACAAAATGACATAGATTTCAATAAAAAAACAAGAAGTTCCGTGACGAACTAAAGAGCCTACTTTTCTTAAAATTTAAGATTAATATCAATGATTAATCTATATGGATCTATCTAGAATAATGACGAAATTAAGTTGGTAATATCGATATTTCTAATTAGTTCGAAATACTGTATACTTGGCATAATGTAGCCTAATAGAGCACTCAAGTTGGCAGCCCTGGTGACTGAATATATTCTTAGTTCCATCTCTTAGGGTACAGAATACAACATTTGGTTGAAGTCCAATGGATAGCATGGACGTTACATGCAGTTAAACATTGGATCTAACAGCGTGCGTAAAATCATGTTGGCAACAATGTCATGCATGTATTGGTCAGAAATAATCTGAAATAATAGACTATGATCTATTGTTGTGCCAATTTTGAATGAAATCCATTAGTTAGTATAGAAGTTACATGCATTTTAAAATTGGACTCACCAGCAGGCTAAGAATCAATTTGGCAACACTGACGTAAATTAGTTACTCCAAATTAATCTAGAATGCCAGGTACTATACGGGTGCAAAGTTTAGAGCTATTGGCTTGCATACTTTCTGATATATTGATATTAGGGTAACAAAAATAGAGACAGTATTTATTAACAGTTGGCAGCCCTGGTTATTCTTAAGTATCGGCATAGTCATATCTGTTATGGTACACATAGCACGCACGAAATTTGGTTGAAATCCAAATGATAGTGTAGAAGTTACATGTATGTAAAGTTGGACCTCTCAACAGGCTTAGAATCACGTTGGTAGCACCGACGTATTGAACCCTTCAGAATAGCAGTGTTTATATGCAAGAATCTTGATCAAGGGGTCGCGCTCAGTTCCTAGTGTGATGTTTACGTTCGCCAAACAACATGCTCTACTGAGGTAAGGGTCATAGGATTAAAACTATAATTAAGGAAGAAAGGTGACAAGACGTAAAATAATAACATGATTTAATGACTAATAGTGCATAAAAAGAAATATAAACAACAATAATAAAAATCCTCCCTGAATTTTCCCATGACAGGAATATCTATCAATGTTGAGGAGTCAGACGGATCTCCCCTTTATAAAAATGTGGATCCTAGTTCCACTTACTTGCATTTAGATTTTATGTACGCGTAATGACTAACTACGAGGAATGAGTACTTGGATGACTGTTCGTTTACAGAGGGGTTAACAGCCACGATGCTTACGAACAATCATCTCGTAAATCAACGTTTACGGATATGGGACATGACACTAATAAAAACCCTTAAAAATTTAATACTGACACACACACTAAAAATCTACTATTTACAGGAATCTCCCTCGAGACCCTCCATTAGCGCGATGACGCACTTGACAAAATGAGCTGCCAACTCCGGCCAATTGCTCAATACACAAACAAGGAAATACAGCATCGCACGTGACTTCACGGGTCACTGATATGGAATATAAACATGGAATTAAAACCAACAACAACAAAAGCCTGACCGGCTGAGATTACTTTATATGAACAAAACTGCATGTTAAGCTAACGCTTCGGAGATTATCGTGATTCGTAGGCAACTCCCATTTATTTAAACAATTTTTACCATTGATCAGTTCTTAATTCTGTATTTCAAGTAATTACGGAGTCAAACAAGCACTCCCCACTAATGACCTCGCTTGCAACCTTCAGTCCGCCTTGTGAAACAGCTCCCCCTTCCTCAATACTTGTCATTGCCCCAACTTCAGTGTGTAAAAATAACTGACCAGCTGTGCCGTTATCTCAAAGAATCAACAGCAACAAATCTCAACCACCTAAACATATGGTCAGACATTAATCAAAATAGCCACATATTGCCCTCGCAAGGTAACAGTATGGACTTGGCACCAAGCTGACAGAAATCAGTCTACGCTGAAATTCCCGCTTGTAATGACCACAAAATACACACACTCACACTTCTGGGAATGACATGACGTATTTCACACAGGTCGGTTGAATAGATGCTCACAAACTATTTAAAAATATTAAAACCTACGATAGAGCTGACTGCTCTTTGTCACAAAATCACATTGCTCCAAAGACAATAATCTCACTGAATCTGATCAATAATAAACCTTAAAAAAGATTAATTACCCTCCAATCTACTGTATAATTATATTAATTCTGTCCTACTTCTGAAACATAACATATCTCCGAGAGACTTTTTTTTAACCGCATTGCGTAACATATGCAAACACGGTCGTCCACATAGCTACGTTAGTTAAAACAACAAACAAACAAGAACCTTCTACTAATAACATTTATGCGAGCTGTTTCCATGCAAAAGGTGTGTCAGACCAAAACTAAATATACTACGTTAATCACACTAGCAAAATATTTACAAAACAAAATATGTCCCATATACCATAAGTTAATTTATCAGATAATAAGAATATTATTTTGTACTCATCCTCGGCCAGTCACCCGTCACAGGACATCAGCTGCCATCTCCCAACTGAATGCTTCTTAGCTCATCTTAGCCATCTGGACGGAGTGTTGATAGTTCCAAACTTCTTCCAGGATAAGCGATGTCATCTCTCGTGCTGATTCAAAAAGTTAGATTATTATACACTTGATATCTGACTACTAAATTCGCCGTTTCAGGTACTACTTTCCCCGGAACAGTCTGTTGGCGAATTGTCGATGCTACTGTCCCTACAAAATATAGTACTGTGACTATCTATCACTGAATTTAACACATTTATTAATAATTTCTGTATCCTCATGACACGCAAAAGTATAAGTGTCTACGTCCTTAGACGCGCAAAATGTAAAGTAACCTGTGTCCTCGACACACAAAAGTATAATAGCCTGTGTCCTCGACACACTAAAGAATAATCATCTGTGTCCTCGACACACCACAGTATAATAAACAAGTATTGGCTCTTCACGCCACTTATAAATGAACTGGCCCTAGGTATCGATAGAGGGGGAAATTATATTAAAATTTCTCAAAATAATAGTGGTACAGGAATGAAATAAATATCACTGAACTCGTAAAATTGCGCAGGTCAAGAATATGCCCATTAATCCTAGAATCGATCGTAGAGATGTTGTCTAGCCGATCTCCCGCGTTAATGCTAGCCATCGCGTGCCCAAGCTAGACTTGCCGCGCTGGTAAGCATTCATCTCCCAATGGTTCCACATTTTCTGTAACTTGGCGGTTTTTATCAGACCTTGGCCTCGTAGGAGTGTCTAGTATTTTCATCAGCCACTCACGTTACTGCATCATATTTTTTCTAGGCGCGAATATTACAATGAACATACCATAAGCGTGTCTCACTGCGCGTCCCTTCTATTTTGAGGTAGCCACCACCTGTCCTTCTGAATCATTGCTAGGGTCTATCTTTTCACAATCCTAAGTATTTAGCCTTTTGTCAAACTGCTGCAGGTATGTCCCCATTGTCTCCAGCAAATGCTTGAAATTTCCTCATCTCCGTCTGGCTATTTTATGACGCTGGTGGAAATATTTATTAATTGAAGAAATAAAACATCGAATCATTTATCCATCAGAGGATAAAGGGTTCACAACTCCTCCACTCACAAAATTTCGAACTTAGGAGAAAGTCGATAATTTTAAAAAGACTTCCGTAGGCCAATTTGTTTTATTTCAGAATCACCCCCTTTTCTATTACTTGGTCTAGCCGCTCCTGTCTTGAATGGCATTTACTCGTTTCATTTCCTGCTTGTAATGACCCTCTCAACTGCTTGCATGACGCGCTGGTGCCTTAGGCAACACTCTGCTCGTCTCATTAATGTTTGTCAACACCATTTCCACTTCCTTCTTCACGTGCCGTACTCAACTGCTCCCCGTCCACTTGGTTGATATAGGACGTCCATATATTTAAACTGCATCAGTATTTTGGCGCTCCCATGGTTCGCTTCTAGGATACTTTTTTAAGTTGGCTGCATTGTAGACCGACATTGTTCCTGTGCTTAACTCTTTCACTCTGTACGGATTATTTCCTAGGTTTCTTACGATAGAATAGGGTCCTATGAACTTTTCGCAGAATTTGCTGAAGATCTTCTTCTCTGGATCCGATGTAGCGGGTCGTTTCACCAAAACGAGCTGGTTGATTTCTAGATCACTGTGAAACCTCTTATTTCTCACTCGCCGTAATCTGCGGTCTGCTTGTCTTCTCATGTAGGCTCTCGTTCTCTCAATTCGCAGGTCAGGTGCTATCATGGGATCTAGTGGGCAGTTAATGATGCTTTTCCACGTTCTCACTAGATACTCGTTTTTGTGTAAGACCATAGGGATCTGTCCTGTTGACTCGTGCCTGGTAGAATTCATGCATGTCTCTACATCCTTAATTTTATCCACCCATTTATGATGTTCTTTGGGAATGAAGATTCTCAAGTATGATGTTACACATTTTATTGCTCTCTCACTTGGATTAGCTTGGGCATGTCGGATACTGCTTAAAACGTGTTTTATACCCATGTTCTCCATACCTTTCTTGAATTCGGCGCTTGTAAAATAACTGCCATGGTCTGACAATATAAATTCTGGTTTTCCAAGGATTGGAATAACTCTATTTCGATAGCGACTTAGTACTTGCTTCGATGTAGTTTTCTGAATGGGGCATAATACGACAAACTTAGAAAACACATCAATGCACACTAGCAAGTGACGGCAACCTCGTCTACCTTTCGGGATTTGGCCGAAACAGTCCAGGGCCAGTAGCTCGCAGGGTTTCTGAGGTAGCAATAGTCTAGGATACTGCCTCATTAAATAGTTATTGGGCTTTGTCCTCTGACAAGGATCACAAGTCGTAATGACGTCACATATAGTTGTTCTCATACGTGGCCATGTAAATGTCTCTCCTATTGTCGCTTCGCACTTGTTTACTCCGACGTGTCCGTAACTTTCCTGAGTATGCCATGTCAATCCTCGCTGTAAAGATGCAGGTACTAGTATGCGTAACTTGGTGTGGTCATTATCTACCCATTTGTGCAGCAAATTGTTGACATAAACATATCTTCCTTCTTTGGCTTTCGCTTCTCGAAATGCAGGTGTTCCTGTAGGTAGTTGCTTTCTGAAGTATTGAATTAATAGCATCATCCATGGTTCCGCTTCCTGTTCTCGCTGTATCTCACGTAACTCCTCCAAGAATTCCCGGTCCTTCGGTGTTAACTCCAAGTGATGTACCATCGCTGTTTCTTCACTATCAGGCTGTGGGTTCCTGCTGAGTGCATCCGGAATCACGTTCATCTTCCCTGGACAATGTTCAATCTCAATGCTAAACTGCTGAATATATATAGACCAACGTGTCACACGTTCGCTTGCCATCGACGTCTTAAACAAGAATAATAGTGCCTTGTGATCAGTCCTGACAACAATGGGGTATCCATAAATTATTCTTTTCCATTGTTGGAGCGCATGAAGTATGGCCAACAATTCTAGTTCCGTTACAGTATAATTGCGCTCGAGCTTACGCAATTTTCGGCTGACAAATGCCAAATATGTTTTATGTTGCAGGTTAGCTGGATCTTCTTGGTAGAGCATAGCACCTATACCAATTAGTGAGGCATCCGCTTGGATTATAAATTTGTGCTTGAAATCTGGATATCCTAACTTAATGCAGTTTTCCAATAGCTGTTTTGTTGCTTGGAACGCCTTCTCACACTCCGCATTCCATAACCATTTATTATTCTTTTTTAGCATTTCCTGCATTGGAGCTGCAGTCTCCGTATAACCTGGACAGTTTTCCTTAAAGAATCCCGTTACGCCTAAGAAAGCCCGAATGTGCTTGAATCTCGTTGGTTTAGGGAAATTCTTTATCGCTTAGATCTTAGCTGGATTTGGCTTCACTCCCTCCTTGTCAATGATGTGACCCAAATATAATATCTCGCTCTTGAAGAAATGCGATTTCTTCAGGTTTACTTTGAAATTTGATGCATTAAGGTTGCCAAATACTTTATCTAAATTTTCCATGTGAGTTTCAATGTTGTCGGATGCCAGCAGAATGTCATCAATGTAGCGTACCGTCATCTCCTTAACTTCCTCGGTTAGATTCCGGTCCAGGGCTCGGATTAAAGCACAGCCCGCTGTTTTGACTCCAAAGGGCATTCGGACGAAGCAAAACGTTTGGTTATCGAATAAGAAGCCAGTTAGAAGCTGTGACTTCTCATCCAATTCAATATGGTGGAATCTGGACGTCAAGTCAACTGATGAATAAATGCTTTTGTTTTTAAAGCCTTTTAGTACGTCTCTGATAATTGGCGCTCTGTCAAACTCAGGAAAAATGAGTCTCATGTTGAGATTTCTGGCATCTAAACAAAGTCTAATAGATCCATTTGGTTTTGTGACTGCCAAAATCGCATTTAGATAAGGTGTAGGTGTCTTCCTTATCACTCCAGCTTGTAACATCTCATCTATAATGACCTTAACTTGACCGCGATATTTTTCCGGAATTTGGTACAATCTGCTTTTGAAAGGTGACCAATCCTCGACTAGCATTGAATATTTGAAATTTAATATTTTACCAGGTACTGTATCAAATACTGTTTTGTGCTTCCTTAAAATCTCTTCCAATTGTTTTCTATGTTCACCCCCAAGTTGAATGTCATTGAGCCGCTCCTGTAGTAACTCTTCAAATTGTGCATCACTGTCGTCTCCTTCCGTTAATAAAGACCATATCTCCTGGGATTCACTCTCCTCATCTAGTTCCACAACATTTCCTTCTATGATGTTATCTTCTGCCTTTCGTATCTCCTCTTCCGTCTCTTCCGATATTGCTTCCAATGCCCAAGAATTTACATCTCTTCCGGTAGTGATTTCATCCATATGCAATCCCACGTTCATCAGCTGATCATACTCTCTAAAACTGACTGTATTCTTGTGCAAATCTATCACTGCTTGATTGTCACAAATGAAATTTGCACCAAGAATTATATTGAAATTCATCTTTGCCATGATAATGAATGTTTGCCCAAAAGTGTGTTCCAATATGTTCAGCTCTAAGTATGCCTGACGTTTACAAGTGACGGTGCGTTCAGGAATAACACCCCTCACTTTGAGTTGTGGTACGGGAATTACAGGAATATTCTGACTCCGTCCCAACTCTCGAACCAAGGCCTCCGATACCAGACTGATCTGCGACCCCGTATCCAATAAACATCTTATATTAATTCCACCAATCCTTGCGTAAATAACAGGTAACTGCCTAATTTCATCGTTCCGTGGTTTCACCGTCTCCTCCAGGCAGTCTTCTGGCAAAGCAATCCATTCTTGTATGTTCGCTACTATCCATCCATCTTCAACTTCCGACTGTTGCGTTTGTAGACTGTCTTCTTTATCCAAATTTAGCATTTTTTTAAGCTCCATTGCGACTCCCATCATCCTTTTGTCGCCCATGCCCTTGATATTCCTCTTGTCTCAGTAGACTTTCAGCTTCCTCAGTATGTGTGTCTGGATTCTTCATGTTCCCAATGGCTTTTTCCCATCTTCCTAGCTCTCCACCTTGACTAGCGTGTAATTCCTCTAGGTAATTTTGTGATTGAGCGTGCCTATCATCCCAGTCATTTCGATAATTACGTGCCTCTCCTTGATTTGGATCTCTCCTTCCTTTCCATCTTTGATTAGCATTGTAATCACCGTATCTTCCATAAGGCCTGTCATTTCTTCGATTTTCATGCCATTGCTGACAACCTCTATGTTGATATCTATTGTTACCTTGATATGACCTATTGTTATAGTTATTCTCGTTACGCTGGTATGGTCTGTTTTCTCCTTCTTCCTGGTTTCGCCTAGGTGTGGAGGTGCTTGTATTAATACCCTGCGTTTTAGTGTTTGCCTGTTTTGGTTTTATGACCTCTGTCGTATTGACTAACTCCAGCTGTCTTCCTCCTCTATAATGATTATGAGACGTAGTCTCATCTATCTGGCGTAATATCTGCTCTGCATGTATGGCCGTACTAACGTTTGCTGCGACTAGTACTTGCTGCACGTTGACTGGTAATTGCCGCGCTATAGTCATCACCAGATCCGCTTCATTTAAAGGGTAATCAAGGTCGCGAAATTTTAGCATTTGCATGTTAAAGAAATCTGAGTATTTCGTTTGCTGGGTAGTTTGGTATTTTCTAGAGTAAAGCTCCATCCTTAGACTCTGTTGTAATGCTGGCGACCAGTACTTGCGCAGAAACGCTAATTTGAAATCTGCCATAGTTCCAAATGTATATTTGAAGCTTAAAAACCATGTAAGGACATTTCCTGATAAAAATCTCTCCATCATCCTCAATCTACGTGCTTCAGGTACCCCAGTGTCATTGTAATGATCTTCAATTTCTTTAATAAAGGCTTTAGGTGTCACCCCTGAATTCTCCGTGTATTTCTGCGGTTTATAATCGTTCGAGCGAATTACTTGTATAAGTTGTGTGGGCTGATGACCGTCTTGTGGCGTGGAACTCCTTTCGATATTCTTGCGAAACCCCTCTGTGTTTGTTGTTAATGGGCTCTCCGCCTGAGTCTGACTCCCTGCTTTGCTAGTACCCTCTGGGCTATTTGAGTCGTCCTGCTTGTCTTTCAATGTTCCCGTTTTAAATATCGAGGATTGTTCTAACGACCTCAATTCGGCTTTAATGATCCTATCTGTTTGTTCTTTAAGTTTACTCTTAATTTCTTGTTCTAATGCTTGAATCTTAAGGATGGTTGATCTTTCCTCTTTAGAATCGATATTCATTTTTCGCCAATCTTTCCTTATTTGCTCCTTAATCGTGCTTACTTTCTCCTCAATCTGGCTTTCAGTGTCATCCTGATTGCTTTCTATCTGGCTCAGCCTTTCGTCGATGGTATTCTTTAATTGATTCTGATCCGCTTCTAGGCTTTTCCATTGCTCCGCTGATTTTATTTCGAGACGGTCCATATCTTTAATTATGCCGGATATATTTTCATCTACCGCTGATAATTGTTGTTGAATGACCTTGCCGCTCTTTTCCATTTCCTTAAATCGTCCTTCTAACTTATCCTGAGCTATCTTGACCTCGCTTGTATTCATTGTGCATGCTAGTTCAATTTGCTCTAATTTAGCTAACACCGTTTCATCCAGAATGCTAAGTTTTTGATCAAAAATACTTTCCATTTTCTTAATCTGATCAAATTGTTTTTCATTATTTTTACTAACGTCTAGGACCAGCAATACCATCTGTTGATTAGTGTGATCCTTCATCTCTGCGGTTAACGAAGGTAATTGGTTCGTGTTTTTAACATTCTGCGCCTCTAACTGCGAATTTATAGTGTCATTGATTTCCTTTTTTAGTAATCTAGCTTGTTCCGCCTGATATTCATTTTGTTCAATCCTACTGTTATTTAATTGTGTCCGCAATGATTCACTTTGTTCAGATAGTTTAGTTTTTAGCGATTCACTCTGTTCAGACAATTTGTTTATAGACTCACTTTGTTCTAACATAGTATTGTTTATTGCTTCACTTTGTTCGGATAGTTTAGTTTTTAGCGATTCACTCTGTTCAGACAATTTGTTTATAGACTCACTTTGTTCTAACATACTGTTGTTTATTTGTTCAGATAATCGCGTTTAACGCTTCGCTTTGTTCTAACAAACTATTGTTTATTTGTTCAGATAATTTCGTGTTTAGCGATTCACTTTGTTGTGATAGTTTAGTGTTTAATGATTCATTTTGTTCTGATAGTTTGGTGTCCAACAATTTCTGTGTTCTCCTAGCCGCACTCTCAATGATTTCTTGAATCTGTTCCACCGTTGCCATGTTATACACTTTTATATGAGACATTAGGGAAATGGCATAAAGCAATGCCCCTTGACACACACATACAATCCAATGCACATTTAATTTCTTTACCCTACTCAGTTCATTTATTTTTACATTTAATCCCACTAGTCGATTGCATCTCTGAGTGGTTCTAATTTTACTCAATTTAATTTGAACCCAAACACATATTCAGTCATTAAATTGTTATCCTGATCTGATATTAACACTGACTAATTAACAAAGTATTAATTGGCATTTAAGGCTACCAGCCTCCTAACATTTTCATGAGTTTGACTTTCTAAACAAATCTAGTTTTAACTTTAATCATTGGACGCCCGGTATCACGTATATTAATTTATTTTAATTCAATAGACAAAAACGTGAACCGTATTTTACATTGCAAACTCCAGATTTTAATTTATATTTCACACATTTGGCGGTATCCTCTTCTCCTCAATTACTTTTAATAAAAATATCACTTTCCGGTGATTAAAATACTGTCATATCTGCCTCCACTTGTGGCCTGTCAGTTTTACTCAATTACGCCAACTAAATGTGTTCCAGCAGCGAACCAGCAACAAAATTACACCCTCATTGTTGCGTCAGTTTTAAAACCCAACTACGCTTACATTGACATGTGCAATTTCTTTGCCGTTACACCACAGTGAACCGCCCCACGCTTGGCCGCGCCAGTTTACATCCTATGAACCCTTCAGAATAGCAGTGTTTATATGCAAGAATCTTGATCGAGGGGTCGCGCTCAGTTCCTAGTGTGATGTTTACGTTCGCCAAACAACATGCTCTACTGAGGTAAGGGTCATAGGATTAAAACTATAATTAAGAAAGAAAGGTGACAAGACGTAAAATAATAACATGATTTAATGACTAATAGTGCATAAAAAGAAATATAAACAACAATAATAAAAAATCCTCCCTGAATTTTCCCATGACAGGTATATCTATCAATGTTGAGGAGTCAGACGGATCTCCCCTTTATAAAAATGTGGATCCTAGTTCCACTTACTTGCATTTAGATTTTATGTACGCGTAATGACTAACTACGAGGAAAGAGTACTTGGATGACTGTTCGTTTACAGCGGGTTAACAGCCACGATG
This sequence comes from Meconema thalassinum, assembly GCA_946902985.2. Lineage (NCBI taxonomy): Eukaryota > Metazoa > Arthropoda > Insecta > Orthoptera > Tettigoniidae > Meconema > Meconema thalassinum. The sequence goes on along the minus strand of OX336388.2, from coordinate 1,720,820,928 downwards.
CTTACGAACAATCATCTCGTAAATCAACGTTTACGGACATGGGACATGACTCTAATAAAACCCCTTAAAAATTTAACACTGACACACACACTAAAAATCTACTATTTACAGGAATCTCCCTCGAGACGCGATGACGCACTTGACAAAATTAGCTGCCAACTCCGGCCAATTGCTCAATACATAAACAAGGAAATACAGCATCGCACGTGACTTCACGGGTCACTGATATGGAATATAAACATGGAATTAAAACCAACAACAACAAAAGCCTGACCGGCTGAGATTACTTTATATGAACAAAACTGCATGTTAAGCTAACGCTTCGGAGATTATCGTGATTCGTAGGTAACTCCCATTTATTTAAACAATTTATACCATTGATCAGTTCTTAATTCTGTATTTCAAGTAATTACGGAGTCAAACAAGCACTCCCCACTAATGACCTCGCTTGCAACCTTCAGTCCGCCTTGTGAAACAGCTCCCCCTTCCTCAATACTTGTCATTGCCCCAACTTCAGTGTGTAAAAATAACTGACCAGCTGTGCCGTTATCTCAAAGAATCAACAGCAACAAATCTCAACCACCTAAACATATGGTCAGACATTAATCAAAATAGCCACATATTGCCCTCGCAAGGTAACAGTATGGACTTGGCACCAAGCTGACAGAAATCAGTCTACGCTGAAATTCCCGCTTGTAATGACCACAAAATACACACACTCACACTTCTGGGAATGACATGACGTTTTTCACACAGGTCGGTTGAATAGATGCTCACAAACTATTTAAAAATATTAAAACCTACGATAGAGCTGACTGCTCTTCGTCACAAAATCACATTGCTCCAAAGGCAATAATCTCACTGAATCTGATCAATAATAAACCTTAAAAAAGATTAATTACCCTCCAATCTACTGTATAATTATATTAATTCAGTCCTACTTCTGAAACACAACATATCTCCGAGAGACGTTTTTAACCGCATTGCGTAACATATGCAAACACGGTCGTCCACATAGCTACGTTAGTTAAAACAACAAACAAACAAGAACCTTCTACTAATAACATTTATGCGAGCTGTTTCCATGCAAAAGGTGTGTCAGACCAAAACTAAATATACTACGTTAATCACACTAGCAAAATATTTACAAAACAAAATATGTCCCATATACTATAAGTTAATTTATCAGATAATAAGAATATTATTTTGTACTCATCCTCGGCCAGTCACTCGTCACAGGACATCAGCTGCCATCTCCCAACTGAATGCTTCTTAGCTCATCTTAGCCATCTGGACGGAGTGTTGATAGTTCCAAACTTTTTCCAGGATAAGCGATGTCATCTCTCGTGCTGATTCAAAAAGTTAGATTATTATACACTTGATATCTGACTACTAAATTCGCCGTTTCAGGTACTACTTTCCCCGGAACAGTCTGTTGGCGAATTGTCGATGCTACTGTCCCTACAAAATATAGTACTGTGACTATCTATCACTGAATTTAACACATTTATTAATAATTTCTGTATCCTCATGACACGCAAAAGTATAAGTGTCTACGTCCTTAGACGCGCAAAATGTAAAGTAACCTGTGTCCTCGACACACAAAAGTATAATAGCCTGTGTCCTCGACACACCAAAGAATAATCATCTGTGTCCTCGACACACCACAGTATAATAAACAAGTCTTGGCTCTTCACGCCACTTATAAATGAACCGGCCCTAGGTATCGATAGAGGGGGAAATTATATTAAAATTTCTCAAAATAATAGTGGTACAGAAATGAAATAAATATCACTGAACTCGTAAAATTGCGCAGGTCAAGAATATGCCCATTAATCCTAGAATCGATCGTAGAGATGTTGTCTAGCCGATCTCCCGCGTTAATGCTAGCCATCGCGTGCCCAAGCTAGACTTGCCGCGCTGGTAAGCATTCATCTCCCATTGGTTCCACATTTTCTGTAACTTGGCGGTTTTTATCAGACCTTGGCCTCGTAGGAGTGTCTAGTATTTTCATCAGCCACTCACGTTACTGCATCATATTTTTTCTAGGCGCGAATATTACAATGAACATACCATAAGCGTGTCTCACTGCGCGTCCCTTCTATTTTGAGGTAGCCACCACCTGTCCTTCTGAAACATTGCTAGGGTCTATCTTTTCACAATCCTAAGTATTTAGCCTTTTGTCAAACTGCTGCAGGTATGTCCCCATTGTCTCCAGCAAATGCTTGAAATTTCCTCATCTCCGTCTGGCTATTTTATGACGCTGGTGGAAATATTTATTAATTGAAGAAATAAAACATCGAATCATTTACCCATCAGAGGATAAAGGATTCAGTATATACGTTACTCCAAATTAATATAGGATGTCAGGTACTATACGTGTGCATAGTTTAAAGCTGTAGGCTTGCATACTTTCGGATATATGGGTATTTGGATTTAAAAATATGAGAGCATTTATTAACAGTTGGCTGCCCTGGTGGCTCTTAAGAATGCGCCCAGTCATATCTGTTTATGTACACATAGCACATACGAAATTTGGTTGAAATCCAGTTGACAGTCTAGAAGTTATATGCATTTAAAATTTGGACCTATCAGCAGGCTTTTAATCATTTTGGCCGCACTGCCATGTATGGCCTCCGGGAAATTAAACTGCAATATTATTATCTATACGTGTGCCAATTTTGAAATAGCTACCATTCATACCTTCCAAGATATCCAACATGGAGCTCAAATTTCAATTGCGATTTTTCAGCAGTTGGTAGCACTGACATCATTTTCCATTATGGCCGTGAGATATTCAGGTATAGATCTTTACTCCTACCAAATTTTGTATCGATTGCTGCAGCCGTTTAGGAGTTGATAGGGGGACACACACACACACAGACTGACAGACAGACAGACAGAAGGACAGACAGACAGACACACATTTTCCCGATTTCATAAGTCTACTTTTTCCTCATTTTTACAAAATGTGAAAAGTAGGCTAATGATTACAAGAAGACGTTGATGATCAAAACCTGTAGCTAACGGTCTGTTCTATATGATACATTGAATTTAAAGTGAATAAATTATGTATATTTATACTAAATATTGCTATAATATAAAATTATCACCAAATTACCTTACTTTACCCTACTAGAATTAATGGATGAAAGGCGGAAACACAAGAATGTAAGAGATGAAAAGGGGAAAGCAGAATACAGACGTCTGAGAAATGAGGTCAACAAGAAGTGCAAGGAAGCGAAAGAAGAATGGTTGAAAGAGAAATGTGCAGGTATAGAAAATTGTCTGAAATTAGGAAAAGTAGACACAGCTTATCGGAGGATTAAGAATACTTTAGGGGAAAAGGAGACTAAGTGCTGTAATATTAAGGACACAAATGGAAAGCCCCTACCAGATTTTATATTGAGATCAGAATTTGACAGAGCATTGGAGGACATCAGCAGGAACAAAGCACCAGGCATAGATGATATACCGATTGAGTTGCTACGCTGTATAGGAGATGAAAGTCTGATCAGGTTATTTCACTTGGTGTGTAGGATTTATGAGACAGGTGAGGTACCCCCTGATTTCAAGAAGAATGTTATTATCCCTATACCAAAGAAAGTGGGAGCTGACAGATGTGAATATTACCGTACAACCAGCTTGATTACTCATGCTTCAAAGGTCCTGTCTAGAATAATTTACAAGAGGTTGGAAAGCCAGATAGAAACGGAGTTGGGTGAAGACCAGTTTGGTTTCAGGAGAAATGTGGGAACAAGGGAAGCTGTACTAAGTCTTAGGCTGATTTTGGAAGGTAGAATAAGGAAAGATAAGAGAACTTTCATGGAATTTGTAGACTTAGAAAAGGCTTTTGATAACGTTGATTGGACTAAATTGTTTGACATGTTGAAATCTATTGGAATAATGTACAGGGATAGGAGGGTGATCTACAATCTATACAGAAACCAGACATCAGTCATTCGAGCTGAAGGACAGAGCGAGAAGCTGGTATTCAGAAAGGTGTAAGGCAAGGCTGCAACTTATCACCCATACTTTTCAATCTTTACATTGAACAAGCAATGAAGAAAATTGTAGAAAAATTTAAAGTGGGCGTGAAGATTCAAGGATAAATAATTTCAACTCTGAGTTTTGCCGATGACATAGTCATCTTGGCCGACACGCCTGAGGATTTGAATGGTATGGACTCCGTCTTAAAAGATTACATGATGAAAATTAATAAATGAAAAACAAAAATACTGGAATGCAGCCCAAATAAATCAGAAACCTCTATGGACATCAAATTGGCAGGTGAAAAGCTGAAGGAAGTAGGAGACTTCTGTTACTTAGGAAGCAGAATAACCAGTGATGGACGAAGCAAAGAGGATATAAAAAGTAGGTTGTCTCAGGCAAGGAAAGCATTTCTACAAAAAAGGAATCTGTTGACATCGAATAAAGATTTAGGTATTAGGAAGTCATTTTTGAAAGCCTTTGTCTGGAGCGTGGCGCTGTATGGAAGTGAAACTTGGACTATTGGTGCAGCAGAAAAGAGGAGAATTGAAGCATTTGAAATGTGGTGTTACAGGAGAATGATGAAGATCAGATGGGTAGATAGGGTTACAAACGAAGAGGTATTAGGACGAGTGGGAGAGGAGAGATATTTCTGGCGACTGCTAATGAAGAGAAGAGGTAGGTTAGTAGGACATATACTAAGACACTCAAGAATAGCAAGCTTAGTGATGGAAGGAAGGGTTGAGGACAAGAACTGTTGGGGTAGACCAAGGTTAGAATATGTTAAACAGATTGCCTCGGATGTAGGGTGGTAGCTATGTAGAGATGAAACGATTAGCACCGGACAGGGAGGCATGGAACGCTGCATCAAACCAGTCAAAAGACTGAAGACTCAAACAACAACAATATGCTAGTTATTAAGTAATATCATTCTATCAGGACATTAACAAGGTAATGAACAAAATAATGCAAATGTAATAAATTAATATTTATCCATGAATGTAGGTCGAGAAAAAAAAAGGCTTGTCCTCGAAAGAACTGTTGTAGGCTTCTCTGGAGGCCACATGCTACAGCATATTATTATTATTATTATTATTGGTTTATACAGTACATAGCCTATAACACATTGCTGGTACATTGCAACGTAACTATACGGGCTTCAGGGAACTAAAGTATAGTTACTGATCAGCAACTTCTAAGCTGGAATGTCGCTACCCATGAACTTCCGAACGATTATTATGGTTGTTGATAGAACTACTGTCTTCTGCATTCGTTTGTATAGTTGCGTATCCAGACCCAGTTCTTTAAGGCATTGGAACAAGGTACTTGGGATCACGCCCGTACTTGAGACAATGATATGTATGGTCTTTACCTTATTATTATTATTATTATTATTTGCGGATCACGCTACAATTTCATTTCTTCTTCGTCCTAAGTTTTCTCTTCCTCCAGTATTCCTTCATATTGACGCTGTGCTGCTGTTTCTGTTCATCCGTCCAGGTTCTTCCAGTCTTCGCAGTTCTTTCGTCTTGGAGCCCTTCAACATTTTGAATATCTGTCCGAAATGTATTCCTATCTAACTTCTGAACTTCCTGAATGCCCTTGGACCTTCCTAGATCTTTACGAACTTCCTTAAATCCATGCCGTTGTTGTCTTCTTGTTCCATAGGCAGTCGAATATCATTTTAGTTATTCTGGTTTCGTTCATTCTGTACAAATGTCCAAGAAATTACAACCTCCTCCTTTTATTATTATTATTATTATTATTATTATTGTATATAAAATTTACATAAAAATACAAAAGCATCACCGTCGGTCTCCGTGTGATACAAAGATACTGATGATAGCACTGGATCTCGAGATGTTCAGAGCACGTCACTGAAGAGACAAAACCTTACGTGCTATACCTGCAGTGCCAAGGAAGGAAGCCTTTTGCATTATAGTTGCCTCACTTTCCTGGTTAACGAACGGCGACTCAAATGTTAAGCAGTAGCACGCGCCGACAATAAGCATTGTTTGTTGCTGACCAATAGCTGGCGGCTGTTGACCAATAGAATGCTTCCTCCATCTGTCCACGTGGAGTGCAGACCAGCCCTCTCTACCAGCTCACTTTACAGCCTCCAGTGTTGCGATGTTGCACGCTGTTTTGTCCAGTCTCGCTGCTGCTTGCCGTGGAGACCGAGTAAGTTGCTGCTACGGTGATGGACAGTTGACAACACTGTGTCTTAAGCTGTGAATGCCTTGGTATAGTTCCCTCACTTTCCTGGTTAACGAGCGGCGACTCAAACGTACGGTACTAGCACGTGCCGACAATAACCATTGTTCGCTACTGACCAATAGCTGATTGTTCTTGACGAATAGAATGCTTCCTCTATCACTCCACGTGGACTCGTAAGTCCCGCCCTGGTGGCTAGCTTGTGTCTCCGACAGTTATCAGTGTCCAATGTTGTACATCTGCACATAGTTCTGTCCAATATCGCTGCTTGCCCTCAGTGGCTACGGTGGACATTTGACAATGCTGTGTCTCACTTTAGGATAGCCTTGGCTCCAGGTTCCATGGAATGTAAACATATCAGCCCAGCTAGATTTCAACGAGGCGGCTTCGGTGGAATAGTCGGTAGCATGCTGAGCTTCTATGCCCAAGATCGCGGGTTCAAATCCGACCGAAGTCGTTGGATTTTTTAAGAGCGTTAAAATCCCTCCGTATGCCTTCCTTCGGAGGGGAAGTAAAGCTAAATTGCATAGGTTAAGAATGTAAACAACGCTCTCTCAGGTTCCTACGTTCGTTGCCAAGAACCGACTGTGGTGACGTCTGGTAGCTAAGTTCTGAACTAGTAGTCATTGACGGTGGCGTTTGGCGGCAAAAGTAGGAACTACTTGAAAATTGATCGTCTGCAGTCCTTACTTGAATTAAAACAGATACACACACTAATACAGTCATCACAATTAACACCGGTTATCAGACAGATCCTACACACACCCAAAGTACACGGGGCTACATGACTGCGTTGTCGCAGCCCCTAAACTTAAGAACCAACCAACCAACCAGATTTCAAAGGCGAGCCGCACGTTAACCAGGAAAGTGAGGCAACTATATCCTGCAGACATGGAATGTTAACATATCCGCCCAGCTAGGTTTCAAAGACGAACCGCACGTTAACGAGGAAAGTGAGGCAACTACTGTATATCTGCATATGGCTTCTTCAAGTCAAGTTTCTCCTTTGCATTTTCCCAGTCCCTTGTAACTAAACCATTCACAGACGCAACAACTGTGATGACGAAAATTTCTTTTAAGCCGTATATGTGACTGAGTTCAGTGGCAAGTGACTGGTATTTGCGCCGTATCTCTGCTACTGTGTCCTGTAGGTCTAAATCAAGTGCGTTGTTTATATAATATCACAAGGTATGGCCTGTAGACTTCTACAAAACGATCAGATATAATAGTGGAATCTAATAAGTTATTATTATCACCTTTATTTCATAATGGATGTGGTAAATAGCATTATTATTATTATTACTTCCCTCATCAGTTCCATTTCTCAATATGTTGTTGACATTGCTGAAGGTCACTTTTATAACGTGTCCTACTTGGACACTATTTCTGTCTGTGGTATTGAGAGGAAAGCAATGTCAATGTCACAGCTGTCCTAGATCAATGTGTTTAACCCAACACCACACAGTGTCTTGCCTAACACGAATATATTTCTGGTAATGGTGAGGATGTGCAGCAGGCGTGTCATCGTCGAGTGTACGTTTATGATGAAATCTGTCCTATTTAGTAGTTCCATTGCTAACCCTGTACGCCTGTGAAGGTAGTTAGTTAGTTTTTGAGGTTTTAAGGGGCGGAATAGCGAGGTCATCTGCCCCTCAAGGTAGTTAAGTTATGGTCTTAAGTTATGCACCATCCCAGCATTCAACTGGAGTAGAATTGGGGAATCCATGGAAAAGCACTTCTAGGAATTGGAATTGAACCCTCCTCTTCTTAGTTCTTCGTCACAAGGCTGACTGAAACCTGTTCCAATCCGCAGGCCAGAATTAAATTTCTTGGCAGAGTCGGGAATCAAACCCGAATCTCCGGGGTGATAGCTAAGAATGCTAACCCATGCATCCCGAGGTGGTCGACATCAAAAGTATCTCTGCATGAAGCCGTGGAAATGACATTTATCTGGCACGGATTGTTTTCCCCCCACCTCACTCTGAAATTCTTTAACCAAAAACATGTTTCGTTTGAAATAATAGAAATCAACACATGGCCATTTTTAGCCAATTTTCAATTTTGAAAAAAAAAAACAGGCTTATGAGATCACCTTTTGTCCGTGTGTGTGTGTGCGTGTGCGTGTGTGTGTGTGTGTGTGTGTGTGTGTGTGTGTGTGTGTGTGTGTGTGTGTGTGTGAGGAGTGTGTGTGTGTGAGGAGTGTGTGTGTGTGTGTGTCCCTAATAAAATCTAAACGGCTGGAGCCATTTCAATGAAACTCGGTAAGTTCATAGCACTATTCCCGACGACCCCGACCGTGCCCTTCAAATTTAGTTACGTCTCACCAATCCAACATGGCGGCTGTGCGAAATAGTTCACCAGCATTCATTATCTCCGAAACTATTCCCGATACCACTCTGGAATTTTTTACGGTGATAAAGGGAACTACTAGAAGTTCACCTATGTGGCGTTTGAAAAACTGATAACTACAAAACCAACATGGCAGCCACGCGAATTTGCGACTTTTAAATAGACGTTTCTCGCGATTTAACCAACCAAACGCAATAAAACTTAGTACAGTACATGGTTATACACATTGTAATGCACCGACATCTAACTTGGTTCAATTGTTTACATAACCACAAGATGGCGGATGTGCGAAATATTTCACTGGCATTCTATATCTCTGAAACTATTTGTGGTATCACCCTGAAATTTTGTACGGAGATAAAGGGCACTACTGGAAGTTCATCTATAAGACTTTCAAAAACCGGTTAACTAAAAAACGAACATGGCAGCCAAGCGAATTTGAAAATTATAAATAGACCTTTATCGGGATTTAATATTCTAACCGCAATGAAATCTAGTACAGGAAATGTTTATACACACTGTAATACACTGGTATCTAATTTAGTTCAATCGTGTACATAACCTCAAGATGGCGGCTTTGCGAATTTTAAAATTAAGTTTTTATTTCTTGTGTCGTAATCATGCGATCGATGTGAAAGTTTGAATAATGAACCTGCGCAATAATTTTCCTTTAATGGTACATGACTCAATGGCCTATACATTTAACAATCCAACATGGCTACCATTCGAAATATTTAGACGGTTCTGAATATCTACGAATCTATTATAGCAATCAAACTGATTCTTTTAATGTTCATAGGGGCTATGAACTTTAGTTCACCTATAGGACTTTAAATAACGTGGTGATCACAAATCCAACATGGCGGCGACGCGAAGTATAAATATTCACATGGACGTTTCTCGCAATTTAACAATCCGAGTGCAGTGAAATTTGGTACTGTAAATCCTTATACGAATGTTAATCCACTGGCATCTAATTTATTTCAATTGTTTCCATAACCACAAGATGGCAGCTGTGCGAAATTTTAAAATCTCCTTGTTACTTCTTGTGTCCTAATCATGCGATTGAGGTTTGAATGCTACACGTACACAATAATCTTCATGTAACAGTACATAACTCTAGGACCTACATATATAAAATCCAAGATGGCGACCATCCGAAATATTTAGTCGGTTCTCAATATCTACGAATCTACCCATATTACAGCAATCAAACTGAAATTTTGTATCTAGATAGAGGCAATTAACATAAGTAGGATATATGAAAATAGGCTGTATAGTTCTTCACGGAACTACTTGTTAAATGTTCGGATCAAATATCAATCAATAATATAATACATCATGTATCTATTAAGGTGATCATATACTAAATGAGTAAATGCGTATTTAATAAATTAAACGTCGATAAGGAACATTATTAGTTATGATTACGTTCATATCACTATGTATTGATATACGTTTAAAATTGCAATTTTGGATTGAATTTTGACTGTTTTTTGTTTTAACTTAATTCTTCTACGACACTTTAAGAAAATGTAGCCTATGGTTTTTACACGTTTCAAGCATAAATATGGTCAGAAATTGATTTAAATGGTCCAGGGTGTGGGTGTTTGATCACAACGCTAAACTTGAAACTTTATTCACTCAATCACCTATCAACCTCAACAAGGTCTCAAATTAGAGAAGGGAAATGAACATTTCTTCATTAGACAGAGTGAAGGAATTATTAGACTAATAAAAAAAGCAAATGGAGTGTCAAAAACTACGATTCGTCTATCTCCTGACACGAGAATAATATCTTATTGACGACCTTAGAAACTATTGACCTCTACAAAACACCAGAGCCTCGTAAAACTACTGACATCATTGAAGAAACAAGAGAAGACCTTATTCTCCGGGGCTAAATGGTTAGTGCGCTAGGCTTTGCTCCAAAGTGCCCCGGGTTCAAATCCGGGCTGAGCCATCAGGGATTTTAATCTCCTGAGGTTAATTCCCTTGGCTCGGGGACTGGGTGTATGTGCCGTCTTCATCACCACCTCATCCTCATTACAACGCGCAGGTCACCCCCGGGCGTCAACTAGAAAGACCTGCACTCGGCCTCTACGGAAGCCACACGATCAAACAAACAAACAAACAAACAAACAAACCACCCTATTTGTATTAAAAGATCTTTCCATGACCCTACAGTGACGTGTGAATGCTAACTATGTGGACACAAGCATGTGAACGCTACCACTTAGAGCTCAATCAAAGACTATGCAAATCAAAGCGCCAGAGCGCAATTTTAGTCTACATGTTCATTCTTTATTGTCGATGACTGTTTGGCAGCAATAGAAGTGTTATTAAAGTAAATAACATTAAGTACAAAATGTCCTGTACTAAAGCTGAGAAAAAATGTCCCCATTCAAAAACTAAATATGAAGAAGGGAAATCAATATTTTTAAAATTTTTGAAAGAATATGTTATATTTCTTGGTATAATAGTGATAAACTAATACAGTTAGTAGGGGACATCACGGACACTAATGTTTATAGTTACGGCTGGAGCGATTTCAATGAAACTTGGTGAGGTCATAGCACTATTTTGGCCGACCCCGACCATGCGCTTCAAATTTTATTATGTCTCACCAATCCAAAATGGTGGCTGTGCGAAATATTTCACCGGCATTCTATATCTCTGAAACTATTACTGGTATCACCCTGGAATTTTGTACGGCGAAAAAGAGCACTAACGAATATGGCGGCCAAACGAAGTTGAAACATTTAAATAGACGTATCTCCCAATTTAACCAGCCGAGAGCAGTGAAACTTGGTACAGCAAATGTTTATATACACTGGAATGCATTGGCATCTAATTTACTTCAATCGTTTACATAACGTCAAGATGGTAGCTGCGCGAAATTTTAAAATTAAGTTTCTATTTCTTGTGTCCTAATCATGCGATCGAAGTCAACGTTTGAATAATGAACCTACGCAATAATCTTCATCTAATAATACATAACTCTATAGCCTACATATATAAAAGTCCAATATGGGGACCACCCGAAATATGTTGATGGTTCTGAATGTCTACTAATCTATGACAGCAATCAAACTGTTATTTTGTATGAACATAAGTTCACCGATGGGACTTTCAATTTCCTGGTCAGCACAATTCCAATATGGCGGCTACGCGTAATTTAAATATTTAAATGGACGTCTCTCGCGATTAACCATCCGTGCGCTGTGAAACTTGGTACGGTAAATGCTTATACTAATGTTAATCCACTGACATCTAATTTATTTCATTTGTTTTCACAAGATGGCGGATGTGCGAAGTTTTCAAATCTTGCTTTTGTTTCTTGTGTTCTACTCGTGCGATTGAAGTTTGAATAATAGACCTACGCAACAATCTTCATGTAATAGTACACAACTCTATGGCCTACATATATAAAGATCCAACATGGCGACCATCATAAATATTTAGACTTTTCTCAATATCTACAAGCCTATTACAGCAAACAAACGGATTTTTTGTATGTTGCTAGAGGCAATTAACATAAGTAGGATATATAAGAATAGGCTACTTAGTTCTTTACGGAACTACTTGTTTATGATGACACACCATACGCATTGAGTAATAGATTACGGACCACGTGTGTAACTTACATTATGAATTCACTAGGTATATGTAGGCTACTCCTTGAACTCATATGCTGCAAGCAATATACCTTACAGCAGCAATACATGCTAATCTGTTACCGGTGTTTATGCTATATGTATTCAAGTTCAGTTTGCAATGTAGCAAGTCGAATGAGGGAGACAGAAGACACGGGGCCGAGCACGAGGAACCCCAATATCTCGTAATAGTGACCTGAAATACTAATGGCTGTGTTCACGTGCTCTGTCAAATGTGACATTGATCACATGGCACTCTGCACACTTCTCCGGGATTAGCATTCATTATGCAGGCTCTTTCGAAATCTGTCACAAAATCCTAGGATTTGTACAAGGAATATTGTGAGTAGTCAGGCATGGTTTACAACATTAGGACACTGCCATATCCTTCCCAAACCTCACCATTGCCACTAATGCACACACTACTACAGATAACACAATAACACAGGCTCTCAGACAAACTCTACACACACGACCAACTATAGTCGTGATGGTCAACGGGTACCCAGGTGGCGTTCTTTCATCCTCATAATCCTGCTGCTCAGTCCCGTCCAAATAGTCGGCTTCCTTTCGGTCGACAATAGATGCCCCTCGTGATTTAAAGGTACAGTGGCTGTTTCCCTTGGAGAGAGAAACTTAAGACTTAAATTCCACCCTCATAACATCCCCCCCCCCCCTTGCTGGGCGAGAAATACTTGTACTGTATAAGGCTTAGGATCAATCGCATGCCACTTTCTTTGAAGACCACTGGGGATGAGTTGGTCGTCACGACTATATAAGGGCGCGATGTCTAAGCCCCTACATTAAATGACATCGACATGGTTATGAGTACAGTCCTACTTTTTAGTGTTTGGTCATGTGAGGAATGTCCATCCTTTGTCCGTGAGCCTCTCCCTGACCGTAAGAGGTTACATCTCTACAGTGTGTTCCTTAAAATCAGTTATTCCTCGTCTGTAACTGAGTTAAATGGAAATAATATTCATACTAAAGCCAATATTAATAACTGCGAATACATAATAATAATATCGTATGGCCTCGGATGCCGGGTGCAAGCTTTGTTATTTGACTCCCAAATGGTAACTTGCATGTCGAATTTCGTTGTTCCTTGAAGCACTATGAAAGTCAAGGAGATTAGATATCTAAGCTCCTTGAACACTATAGTGCTTTCTAGTAAACAAATGAGAAACTTAGTGTTGGCGGAAAATCCCGAGATTAATTTTGCCATTACGAACACGGCCTACTGAATTCAATTGGGTTCTTTGACATGCCAACATCGAATGAAATGGTATCGTAATTTTTGCCGCCTTTCAAAAATCGCTTACCACGGCCAGGAGCGAACCTGCAAGCTTGGGGTTAGTAGACCGACACGTTGACCACTCACCCACCGTGGCAAGCTTGCGAATAAATGTGAATATGTAATGAAAATTCTATTGGTACAGCTACCGAACGGACTGCTCTCGATGCGCAGATGGCGTTTAGTTTTGCTAACTTCTGAAGTGACTTGTTTAAAGGTCCGAGTGGTGGAGACGCACTGCTGCCATGCCAGAAGCAGTACAGAATTCCCATACGATTCTCTCTCTCGTAGCGTTCATCCCGCCATACAGGGTCCGCTACTTTGCTAATCTTCTCCATTTCAGCATGTCGTTGTCATCTACCGATTTTAAACCAACATCGTGCATGTCGACTTTAATATTGTCGGTCCACCACTTAGCTGATCTTCCACGCGGTCGCATTCCACCTTGGTCAATTTGTAGAGCTGTTTTAGCGACTGATCCTGCCTTCTCAGTACGAGGCCATACCAGCGGAACCGAGCTTCCGTCACTATCTCCACTATCGGAGAGACGCCTAATCTTTGTCGAACATCTGAATTCCCAAAGGTTATTCTATTGTTATTATTATTATTATTTTACTTTCGAATTGGGCCACTATAGATAGAGCCCTGCGCGGATAAGCAAAACGTTATCCGCTCCCACCCCGCATCCGCACGACTTTTATCCGCCCCCGCCACGCATCCGCACGACTGTTATCCACACCCGCCCCGCATCCGCACGACTGTTATGCACACCCGCCCCGCATCCGCACGACTGTTATCCACACCCGCCCCGCATCCACACGACTTTTATCCACATCCGCCCTGCATCCACCCCGCATCCACACGACTGTTTTGCACACCCACCCCGCATCCGCACGACTGTTATCCGCCCCCGCCCCGCATCCGCACGACTGTTATCCGCCCCCGCCCCGCATCCGCACGACTGTTATCCACACCCGCCCCGCATCTGCACGACTGTTTTGCACACCCACCCCGCATCCGCACGACTGTTATCCGCCCCCGCCCCGCATCCGCACGACTGTTATCCGCCCCCGCCCCGCATCCGCACGACTGTTATCCACACCCGCCCCGCATCCGCACGACTGTTATCCACACCCGCCCCGCATCCGCACGACTGTTATCCACATCCGCCCCGCATCCGCACGACTTTTATCCACATCTGCCCCGCATCCGCACGACTTTTATCCACATCCGCCCCGCATCCGCCCCGCATCCACACGACTGATATCCACACTCGCCCCGCATCCGCACGACTGATATCCACACTCGCCCCGCATCCGCACGACTGTTATCCGCATCCGCCCCGCATCCGCACGGCTGTCATCCACACCCGCCCCGCATCCACACGACTGTTATCCGCCCCCGCCCCGCATCCGCACGACTGTTATCCACACCCGCCCCGCATCCTCATGACTTTTATCCACGTCCGCCCCGCATCCGCCCCGCATCCACATGACTGTTATCCGCATCCGCCCCGCATCCACACGACTGTTATCCGCATCCGCCCCGCATCAGCACGATTGTTATCCGCATCCGCCCCGCATCCACACGACTGTTATCCGCATCCACCCCGCATCCGCACGGCTGTTATCCACACCTGCCCCGCATCCGCACGACTGTTATCCACACCCGCCCCGCATCTGCACGACTTGTATCCACACCCACCCCGCATCCGCACGACTGTTATCCACACCCGCCCCGCATCTGCACGACAGTTATCCGCACCCACCCCGCATCCGCCCTACATCCGCCCCACATCCGCACGACTTTTATCTGTATCCTTACGTTTGTTATCCGAATCTACTGCCATTACAATCATCATCATCATCATCTTGTACATTTTCCAGCCCCAGGCTGGGTCTGTTTGGAACATAAGCCTCGCCACTTAGTTCTTTCTTCCCACCACCTCTCCGCTGTCACTCTGGTCCAGTCCTCGCCTCTCTTCTTGACACATTCCTCCACTCCTTTCAGCCAACTATATCTTGGTCTTCCCCTTGGTCGTTTCTTCTGCATCTGCATCTGCATCTCATGTATCCTCTTGGGAATCTTCTTCTCATCCATTCTCTTTAAGTGTCCATACCACCTCAGTCTTGATGTCTCAATCCTACCTTGCAAGGGCTCCTCTTTCACCATTTCCCTGACCTTTTCATTCCTCACCCTGTCTCTTCTTGTTACTCCGATCCTACTTCGCAGGAACTTCATTTCACCTGCCTGTATTCTGCTTATGTCTCTTTTCTTCATTGCCCACGTTTCTGAAGCATAGGTCAGTATCGGGATATAGTAGCTTCTGTATAACACTTCCTTGCTTTTTTGTGGGACATCTTTATTCCACACTAAGCTCCTAATGCTTCTCAGAAATGCTTCTACCTGTCTGCCACGTACCGTAATCTCTTTGTCATTTCTCCCATTTTCCTCCACTATACTTCCCAAGTACTTGAGACTTTCCACCTTCTTCAGCTGTCCACCTCCAAGTGTTATCCCACTCATTGGTCTGTCCTTTTTCCTGGTCGTTAACAGGATCTCACATTTACTGATGTTGAGCTTCCATCCGTACTCTCCCTCTGTTTCTTCCCAAGCCTTCAGTTGCTCCTGAATTTCCTCCTCCTTGTTTCCCCAGACCATGAGATCATCTGCAAACACCATTGCTTTCATCTTATCTTCTCCTATCTTTCCTGCTATCCATGTCATTACCTCGTCCATAACCACAATAAAGAGGTGACAGCGCACTACCCTGTTTCAGGCCACTCATTTGTCTGAACCAGTCTGTTCTTTCCCCTCCAACTTTCACACAACTCACACTTCCACAATACATCTCCTTCACTCTGCCTACAGTCCCTTTTCCCACTCCCATGTTTTCCATTGCTTTCCAAACCTTCTCCCTACACACACTATCATAGGCCTTTTCGATGTCCAGGAAGGCCATCAACAGATCCTCTCCAAATTCGTAGTGGTGTTCCTGGAGCTGTCTCACTGAAAATATGAGATCCACTGTTGATCTCCCAGGTCTGAATCCATACTGCTCCTCTCTCAATTTTCTCTCCACTTTGGCTCGTATTCTACTTTCTAATATCTTTTCATATATCTTGGCACAGTGAGGTATGAGTGTGACTCCCCTGTAATTTCTGCACTCCTTTCTGCTTCCTTTCTTAAATATTGGGACAATTAATCCTTTCTTCAAAATCTTCTGGGGTCTTTTTCTCCTTCCATATCACCCTCATCACACGGTACAGCCACTGTTTCCCAACCTCCCCTGCTGCCTTCACCATTTCAACACTCACTTCACCCACACCTGGTGCCCTTCCTCCTTTCATCTTGTCTATAGCCATTTCCAGTTCTCTCCAAGTCAGGTCCTTTTCCATTCCTATGTTGTCTTCTCCATCTTCCAATACATTGTCTTCCTCCCTATGACCATTTGGATTCAGCAAATCCTCAAAGTACTCTTTCCACACTGTCTTGAGTGTCTCTTTGTTGTGTACCTCATCCCATAAAGTACTTTCTTATTTCCTCTGCTGTCTTCCTCCATCATCTCTGTCCACTTTACCATCCACTTCTTCCTCTCCTCTGCGACAATCTTGTTTGCTTCTTTCTTCTTTATCTTATAATCTTCCCTTGCCAGATCAGTTCTTTCCTGGAACCACACTCTGAAAGCCTTGTTCTTCCTCCCCTCAGCTTCTTTTACTCGCTCATTCCACCATGGTGTCTCTTTACACCGCTTTCTGTTGCTTGTTCTTCCACATACTGCCACTGCAGCTTCCACCATTGTGTTTTTGAATTGCTTTCATTCCTCTTCCCCTGTTTTAGGATTGTCTGTTGGCATCCTTTCCCTTATTATCTTCTGGAACTCTTCCTTGACTTCCTTTTCCTTGAGTTTCCATACTTTGATTCTCCTTTCCTGGTACTCTGTTTTAATTAGATAAAGCATAAAGCAACATATTTAGACATTTGAGGAGAAAGTCGTTCCCTTAGGGCATGTATGTCCTGTGCTATGTTTCAAATAAATGTTATTACAGCCTGAATTGCAACTCTTTCCAGTTTGGAGTGTTGAATATGCTTAATGATATAATTTGAATGATTTAACTTAAGTCATCATTTTAGTCATGAAAAAGAAATCATCATCATCATCATCATGTATTTCAGTCAAGCGACTGGTCTGCCCCTACAATGAGTCTTTTTCACGTTGTTCGGTCGTGTGCTGTCCTTTTGACCACCTCATAACTTCGTAGGCCAGAGCTATCTAGGAAAGATCTCATGGAAGTGTTCCGTGGCCTCCCGCGAGGGCGTTTTCCAGGTATTTTGCCTTCTAGTATGTCGATCATCAGGCAACCATGTCGTAAACTGTGACCAAGCCAGGTGGATCTCCTTCTATATATCTGGCGGATCATTTGCCGTTTTTCCTTTATTCGATCCAGCACAGTTATGTTGGCCATTTTCTCTACCCAGCTGATCTTTTCCATTCGACGCCAACACCACATCTCAAACGCTTCTAGTCGTTTAATGTCACATCTATTCATTGCCCTGGTCTCACTGCAGTACATTGCAACTGGCCATATGTAGGTCTTAACCAGTTGTTTTCTAAGACTGAGCGACATCGATCGTTGACAAATTAGAGAATGCTTTTCACGGAATGCCTGCTTGGCCATGGATATACGGCTCCTGATTTCAACTTCACATCGTAGGTCTTCTGTGAAGATCTGACCAAGGTATTTAAATCGACTGACCTGTTGTACTGGTACTTTATTTATGGTTATATTTAGTTGGTGTTGATGCTTACTTATCACCAGAATCTTGGTCTTCATAAAATTGATTTTCATTCCGTATTCTGTAGCTGTATCATTTAAACATTGCAACATGTTTGTTAATGTATGAGGATTTACTGCAAGTAAATTTAATATTCTGGATAAGTCTTCCACCAACTTTCACTCTCATATTAGAACCTTTAAAAGACCACTTTGTTATAGCTTCAGCGAAGGCATTGAACAGTCCAGGGGACAGCAAACAACCTTGTCGCACACCTTTGCGGATCTTAGCGGGTTCTGATACGGCATTTCCAAGCCGAACAACAGCAGTTTGATTTATATACAGATCAAATATTAATCTGATTAATCGATGGGGACATCCTATTTGATTCAGAAGAGGAAACAGCTTGTGCCAGCTGAGTTTATCAAATGCTTTTTCGAAGTCCACAAAGCACACGTAAAGGTTTCTGTTTACACTTAACAACTTTTCTCCAAGACATCGCAAGGACCCGATAGCATCACGTGTAGACATATTCTTTCGAAAACCAAATTGAGAGTTGTCTAGATACTGTTCGATGTAATTTCCATCCTTTTCCTCAAAATCTGCAGAAGTATCTTTCATGCATGATGGTTGAGACTAATGGTCCGATTGTCACTACATTCAACTGGTACAATCTTCTTTGGAATTGGAATGATGACGCTGGTATAAAACTCCTTCTTCGAAAATACTTACTACCAATTTGAATATCCATTCAAGTGTACTATCACCACTATTCTTGATTAGTTCAGCAGGAACATTGTCAATACCTGGTGCTTTACCCATGGTTATTGATTTTAGAGCCTCATCGAAATCTGATCTAATAATTCTATCTTCTGCTATTGACCTGTCTTCCTCGCCAAGTGTTAGCAAAACGAATGGAATTGATTCTGCATATAGATCTTCAACACACTTCCTCCAGTGTTCCTTCTTGTAATTAAGGTCTGATATAGGATTCCCATGTTTATCACGGACCTGTCTAGTGCGGAATCCTTTTTGTTTCTTAGTTGTTTCCCTGATATTTTGGTATGCTAAATTTATTCTTCCTTGTTTTTGCATAAATTCGATTTCTTCGCATTTTGACTGCCACCACTCCATTTTCTTCTCCCGATTGAGTCGATCAATCTGGTTCTTTAGCATTCGGTAGTTATTTCTGCCTACTTCTGAAGAGTCTTTCTTAAATTTTCTTCTTTCATCCATCTTTAAGAGAATGTCCTGTGTGATCCATGGTTTGCGATTCACTCTTTCCACAAATCCCACATAGTCTTCAGCAGCCTTTTCGATGGAGAATTTGGCTATTGACCATAAATGATCAACAGTTTGTGAGTTGCTTGCATATGATGATATGTGGTCATCAGTGGCTTCCTGATATTGCTTTTTAGTCCGCTCGCTTTTAAATGCTTCAAGATTCCACTTCTTTGTTGGTTTTCCCTGAATCCTGCGTTTAAATTTCAGTGCCCCCATTACTAGTAGAGAATGATCAGAACAGATGTCATCCCCCGGATATGCCATGGATTTCTTCACTTGGTTTCTGTATCTTTCCATGACAAGAATATAGCCAATCTGGTAACGTTGTTCATCACCTGGTTTTTTTTTCCAAGTATATCTCCGCCTCTTTGGTGAGGTAAACCTAGTGTTACTTATAACGAACCTCTCTTGTTCAAATAATTCTAGAAGACGTTGACCACGTGAATTTCTTCTACCAGGACTATACCCTCCTACTGCAAATCCTTCTTTTCCCTCACCAATCACTACATTCCAGTCTCCCGTTATATTAATGTTCTCGCTAGCCTTTGTCTTACGCAGTAATTCTTCCAGCTTCTCATACATTTCTTCAGCCTCGTCATCATCACTGCTGGACGTAGGCATATATACCTGCACCACAACTAAATTTACGGGTGTTGCCAGAATACGCGCTATGATAATTCTGTTTCCAATAGCTTCAACATCCAGTAGGGCTCTTGAAGAGTTAGTATTTAGTACCAAACCTACACCGCCTTGACCATTCTCACATCCAGAGTGCAAGACTTTGAAGTCTCCGCTTATGAACTCCCCTTCTTCTCTCCAACGTGTTTCAGCTAATCCTAAAATATCTAATTTATGTCGGTCTATTTCTCTTTTCAAGTTCTCTAGTTTCCCAGCTTGTAACATAGTTCGAAAATTCCATGTTCCAATTTTAAAATAGGGATTTCTCCTGACAACGACCTGAGAGGCCCCATTTCCTCTCCTGCCGGGCCCGACATCATTCCTTTGAGGTGTGATCCCGCAGTTGCCAACTTCACTAACATTTGTCTTTGGACTCATCGTAAGTTTTCTTGGGATACACATAAAGGTCTTTAATGGAGTGGTTTCCTGTTGCCTTCTCCACTCACTCCAAGGACAAAAGAGTGCCCTGACCCTATCTGCAATTTGCGAAAGAGGGGAGCCACTTATACCGGCGGCTACTCGGTCCCCTTTTAGTCGCCTTTTACGACAGGCAGGGAATACCGTGGGTCTATTCTACAGCCCCAACACACAGAGGGCGTTACACTACTTAAAAAAAACGGAAAAATATGTGTCATAATATCCGGGTCCTAGTAATGATATTCATAGTTCGGATTGTAATCTAGAAACTATCCGCAAATTTACTCCAAACATTATCCGCTATCCGCACAGCCATGCAAACTATATCCGCATGTCGAAAAATTTTGCGGATATCCGCATCCACGCCGGGCTTTAACTATAGATTACGAGTCATCAATCAATATCGTTTTCTGTGTCTTGCTCTTGTTAGTCTGCCAGCTTTGATGTCATGCTAGTATCACTTGAACCTATCACTCTGTGCCTTCTTTCGATCTCCTGATATAGTAGATACTCTAGCGTTTAGTGGGTTCTGCCCCTACGTTAATTTGTCTAAATTCATTCCCGTTCAGAATGTTGCCCTCCAGAATACCAATTTCTTTAAGGACACTGGCTTGTGACAATGGCTTATTTTACACAATTACATAAGGAAATTGTTGTTGTTTGAGTCTTCAGTCTTTTGACTGGTTTGATGCAGCACTCCATGCCTCCCTGTCCTGAGCTAATCGTTTCATCTCTACCACACCCTACGTCCGAGGCAATCTGTTTAACATATTCTAACCTTGGTCTACCCTTACAGTTCTTGTCTTCGACCCTTCCTTCCATAACTAAGCTTGCTATTCCTGGGTTCTTAGTATGTGTCCTACCAACCTATCTCTTCTCTTCATTAGCAGTCGCTAGAAACATCTCTCCTCTCCCACTAATTTTAATACCTCTTTGTTTCTAACCCTATCTACCCATCTGACCTTCATCATTCTCCTGTAACACCACATTTCAAACGCTTCAATTCTCCTCTTTTCTGCTGCACCAATAATCCAAGTTTCACTTCCATAGAGCACCACGCTCCAGACAAAGGCCTTCAAAAATGACTTCCTAATACCTAAATCTATATTCGATATCAACAGATTCCTTTTCTGTAGAAATGCTTTCCTTGCCTGAGCTAACCAACTTTTTATATCCTCTTTGCTATTTCCGTTTGGTCAATGGTTGTTAATTTTACACTAAACAAGGATATAACCTTTCTAAGCCACCTGCTAACAATAAATATGAAATATCATTGTCTGATTTTGTACAAAGTGTTTTTGACTTACCGGGAGTGTCCGAGGACATGTTCGGCTCGTCAGAGGCTGCTTCTAGCGACACCCACAGGGTGAGCTACAAGTTCCTTTCAATTTCAAGTAGTTCCAACTTTCGCTACCAGATGTCAATAATACCTAGTGGTAGAGCGTTCCAACGAAATCTAACCTAGAAATTTAGCTTCACACAACTTTCGTCTGTGGAAGGATCTTTTACATGCCATAAATCTATGACATGGGACCGCTGGCTTTACTTCCCCTCCGAATAAGGCATACTGAAGGATTTTAACGCTCTTAAAAAATCTGACGACTTCGGCCGGGTTTGGACCCGCGATCTTGGGCACAGCATGCTACCAAATACGCCACCGAAGCCACTATAATAAGCATCAAGTATACGGCAAGTAGAAAGTACAAACGCATGCGGGACTTGAACCCTCAACCTCACCATTTCTCAGCCACCGAACTAATGCGCAGACAGTTAAATTATCATGCCATGGGTACATCTATGAAGTAGCCTATGCCAGCATATCATACTGCCATGCTCGCTGTGACTTAGATCCCAAGAATTCCGATTTTATTGACCGCATTGATGACAGATGGAAGCTTCCAGCTATTAGTTTGTGTATCGTACAGCAAGTACATGCCATTTAGATGGGAGAATTATAATGGCAAGTTCTTCTATAGAAACGACACGACCCAAGTGCATTTGTGGATGAAACAGTTCCAGATATGTTTTCCTAGCGATCTGAGCAATATGAGTCGAAGTTAGATCAAGGTGCGCGGAGGTGGCGGGGAGTTGATGTTCGTGACCTTACCTAGTCAGTGCACTTGGTGATCCAGGAGTGGCATTGTAACAAGTACCTGTGTCTCTGTTTGAAGAGACAATGTCTATGCTACAAGAATAATGACAGCAGGGGTAATATTGAATGTCATAGAAGACTTCGAGAGAGATCGTAAAGTCGAATTGCGGGAGATCAGCTAGATATTTGGTGAATTGGCTGCAACCCTAACAGTTCCGTTAGAAATGTAAGAGCAGTGAGAATGTGAGGGACAAGACACGCTACGGAAAGTTTCTGGACGATCGAAGATCATTACCAGACAACAGGGTTGTCTAATCGAACGGATTCAATTTCATCAGCGTCTACCAGAGACGTGTAAGTGCTTCATTACAGTACAAGATAGTAAGGTTATTCGTACAAGAAGTCCTGGATTCTTGATATCTCTTATGCAGTATACAATTACCATCTCCGGTGTCGTTAGCGGTGGTGTCGTTAGTGGGTGGGTATCAACGATGGCTAAGAACTGGCGACGCATCGTTTTCATAGATTATGCCACGATTTGTCCACGTACATACACTTTGATAAACATGTGGATTGGGCACCAACCCAGACTTCAATGAGTGACACATCTGCAGGACTGATGACGTTATGATTTGTGCAACCATCATTATACAGTATGATTCCCGATTCTCACCCATAGTGATCCAGGAAACATAGAATTTGCTGGACATTCTCCGGCCGTATGTGTTTCCCTCAATGGTACGGCTACAATAGCCAAGTTTCCATGAAGATGAAGCCCACCTGCGTGCTTCCCCTTCACTGCCTCCATACTATGGACACAATTTTATGGTCGGTTCTGTCCTTAGACATATCACCATTGAGTACGTGGTACCAGCTTCTACTGTCGTCGAGAACGAGGTATCTGGCGAAGCATTTGTAATATGGGGTGTTTGAAAAAGAACTCCCTAGTTTTAATGTGTCCTAGAATCTGTACAAACTGACATACACTATTCTAGTTTGTCCCCAGTGCTGTTTGTATCCTCTGCTCCCTGAGTTCAGTCCAGGCGTGCGTGCAAGAAGTGCAGTGCAGAGCAACTCAGTAGCAATGCGTACTCCGCAACGGGAAGTGCAGTGTGTTATTTGGCTTGTGCAAACTGAGTCAGTTATAACAGTGCAACGTATGGCGGTGAACTACCTACAGCAAAAACTATCCGTCATTGGCTTAGGTCTTTCAAGGAAACCGGTAGTGTTTTAAAAGCAAAATCACCAGGTAGACCGAGAACTTCTGAAGCTGTTGTTGAACAGATCCGTGAACAGACGTCTAAAATTACGTTGTACTGTTATACAGTAACTGACTCAGTTTGCACAAGCCAAATAACACACTGCACTTCCCGTTGCGGAGTACGCATTGCTACTGAGTTGCTCTGCACTGCACTTCTTGCACGCACGCCTGGACTGAACTCAGGGAGCAGAGGAAACAAACAGCACAGGGGCCGTCTCAAGGTCAAGCAGACCTGCCTACTGCAGGGGAGCCAAACATGGAGAGTTGATGAATCACACACCACAAACTAGAATAGTGTATGTAACTTTGTACAGATTCTAGGAGTTCTTTTTCAAACACCACGTATTTGTAGTAGACCTTTTGCAAGGGCTCATGAGACGTTATATGACTACAGCTTTCACGGTAACGCAGCATGTCATCACGCTGAGGATTATATAACTTTACAATAATATGGTTATCTAAATGCAGTTTTCACCTGAATAAATTGCATCATTGCTCTGATATTCTGATCATGCCTCATCACTAACCTAGGCTGCGCCAAGTATTGCAATGACTACTTTTGGCCGGCGATCAACCTGTTGGCCTCCCACCAAGGCGGACTGAGTTCGATTCTCGTTTAATACACGTCACACCCATTGGTTCATATTCCACGTTATTAGGAGGTTCTGTGGTTTATAATACGGCGCGAGATAAATAGCCAAGTGAAAGTGCAAGCTTCCGCCCGATTACCTTCTGCTCACTGTATTTTATATGACGATGAATGTATCACATGTGGCACACAATGCGTAGGGCAGCTCGTGTAGGTCTGTGTGTCTGCTCCACACGTGGCTGTCTCCATTGAATCATGTGCCTCAGTAAGTTCATTGTAAATAACCCGTGCCCGAATTTAAAAAACATCTACCTGTAGAATGAACTTGCTTAATTACGACAGAACTTCCTGGCTGCAATAACTTTCACTGAATATTTCTATTGAAATACACATGAAGTCAATAATTGTCATGTAATAGATTCTTCACATCAGCGTAATAGCAGTCTAAAGAACAAGTGATATTTACTCTTGGTTAACTGAGATGACCCAATTGGACTATTGAGTTGTATTAGGTTCTTCAAATGTTCACGAAGACAGTAATTAACAGAGATTCAAGATTTACTTCAGGAACGGGCGAATAAAAATTCAAAAAACCTCAACCACAACTGAAATTCGAAAGGAAACCAACGCCTAGCCCAGTGTCATGATGCATGACACAGATCTTTCCCACGCAACATAGTGAATGAAACTCGATTTGTCGTGATATAATTATCTATATAAATGGCTGCCTATGATTGGCCACCGCTAGGTAGCTCTAGCCTAGCACTTAACATCAAGTACTATTTCATAGTACATTTGCGAGCATAAAGGCCCCGCAACACCTTAGAATATTATCATGTTACTTTATAGCTTATGTTATGCATTATAATTTGACTAACGATGTGAATAATGGTGATTATGGACTAGACACCTCATGCTGCCAACTTTCAAGTTACATTATAAGTGCCTGTAAATGGTCTGCAAACATGGTGACTTTGAAACATGAGTGGTAACAGTGAACATAACCTTGTAAATTGTAAAAGGATTCTCAGGTCAAGTACATTGAGTTGATTATTAGTTTGCCATTAAAAATATTTGATTTGTTTGGGCTATGTTTTCAATAATATAGAGAAAAACGTTACTTTTGTGGAACTTCAATTTGTGATATTGCAAGGCTACAGATCTTACACGCGAGAATGAATATCAATGGGCGTGGCCATAGTTTTATAACATTTATTTTCTAACCGTAGTTTGATGTTTTTAGTCAGT
The DNA here is from genome assembly GCA_946902985.2 of Meconema thalassinum. NCBI lineage: Eukaryota > Metazoa > Arthropoda > Insecta > Orthoptera > Tettigoniidae > Meconema > Meconema thalassinum. Next base: position 1,720,795,080 of record OX336388.2, on the reverse strand, counting down.
CAACACGATTGTACCCAATTGTGGGTTATTCCATAATCCTGAAAAAAGAATTACATGAGATTAATAAATACAATCGTGTTTACCAACTGAAGAACACCAAACTGCGTTTACTAAGACAACACTGAAAAATGGCTTCAAACACCATAATTTACTTTCTGTTTCATGGTACACTGACTAGCATTAAGGCCCCGCAACACTTTTGAATATTATAATTTTACTTCATTGCGTACTCGTGTTGACGACTTCGGTAATTATTTCGAAACACGATTTCCCAATTCAACAACTTCATCCAGATGCCAACTGAATCCCTAGTTTCCTTTAGTTGCTCAATTTTCAAATTATGTAAATTTCGCTTAGCCAGTTCCTTCTCCACATATCACCCGCTTTTGGTGCAGTATATTGTGTTTAAGGGAATTAGCTACTATGATACGTATCAGTGAATGTGAAATGTTGCATGTAATATGGTACGCAACGGTAAGGGTTAATTCAGTCTAATGTTGCACGAAGCATACTCTTCCTTCGCCAAGGATCCAGCTAGAAATGGGGATACATAAAGAAAGACATCAGGGAAAATGCGCCTTCTTGAGATGTGGTACACACTGCACTAGGTACCTTGTGTCAAGTTGCAACCAACGATTGGTATCACTTGTCAAATTTTAAAATGGAGATTGATGTAATTTTCATCTTTGCACTTTGTGCACATTAAATTAAATTATTATAAAGAAAAGTAATTAAAAATTCGTGTATTCCTATGGCTACGCAATTTTTAAAGAAAGTTCAAGCGTAAATGTTACAATGCCAATCTTTCTGTACAAACGTCATTTAAATGTTAGGCACTTTTACTTTTAGTCTGGGACACTGAAATATAACCTCTGTAAAGTCTTAGTCCCATACATTTTAGCTAAGGGGTTCTTTTCAAATAGAAAACCACAATTTTTAGCCTACTTTCGATTTTTGCAAAAATGAAAGTAGACTTATGAGATCAACACAGGGCGAAAAATTGTGTGTCTGTCTGTGTGTGTGTGTATGTGTGTGTGTGTGAGTCTGTGTGTGAGTGTGTGTACTCTGAATGTCTGTCCCCCCCTATCAATTCAAACACGGTGAAACCGAATTGAACGAAATTTGATACAGAGTTAGCTCTAGCATAGGGCACCTCTGTGTCATACTTTATATCGCCGCCATCTTTACCAAAACTGAATGGCGGCCACTCAAACGTTCAAAACGTAAACTCAAATTGCGGCTAAACAAATCATCTGATCTCTACCAAATTTGGTGACAACATACCTTTATATAGGACGCGTCTTTCACCCAAACTTCAAGGTCATCGGCCTTGCCATTTCAGGATGGCGGCCGTGTGAATTATGCAACCATTATAATCAATAGCTTATGGTTCGGCCACTGTCTTGGCAAACCAGTTTTGTTTATCCCTATTTGTTTCCACTCTGTGTGGTTGTACATATCTTTATTATTTGTCTTCATTGTATTAATTCATTGTCAAGTTTGTTTTGTTTATGTTGGTTAGTCGTCATGATTCATTTGTTTTGATTACATGTTGTATTCCCACTGCCGGTGTTTCCAGTGGGATATTTTTGCTTAGAAGGTATTTTGGTATTCTAAGTTGGCCACTTAGATTCTTCTTCTTTCTCTTTGTATTCTCTTTGACTTGTCTTTGAACTCTCTGCTGTGATTGGCTGCTTTCAGCCTATCAGAGGCCTCCTTGCTGTTTGTAGCGACCAATCACGTTTTTCTTCTTCGTTCTTTAAGCTTGTAGCCATGACCAAATGTTGTGCTTTGACACTGGTTGTGATCTATCGACGAATATCCAGTTAATCACTTCTATAATTGGTGCTATCTTCATAGTAACCGTGCTTAGTGATCATGTCCTTGCACATGATTCATATTTTGTTAGGGCAGTGACATTTTGGTGATTTTCGGTCTCATCAGACCATGCTTGTTATCGCTACGCGACATGTTGACGAATCCTTCAATCCGCGGTGTCGGATAGTTTGCTGTAACATGTTTAATTCTGATCTTCATCTACTGCCTAACAATTTGTCATCACGCGTACGAATAATGATTTTGTTTCGTGTGATAAGTAATTCATCGTTTGTCTTGAGGCATGTGCTACAAGGCCATGCACTATCTTCCTGCACCATCACTGAAATGGAGGTTGACACTGGGCTCAACTACTTTACTATTGTGACAATACCGTGCGATTGGCATATCCCGGTATTTGTATGACATCAACTACTTTGACTTCCTGCGTTTCACACATAATTTGTTTAATAAACAATTCATTTTGGGCTTACGGTATCGGCACATCACTGTAAGTCAGTCCTGGTTCGACGACACATTCTCGTTCCATGCGACCTGTTTTTCATTATTTGTTGCAACTCCACTTGTGTTGCATATTTAAACTATATCATTCTTTGGAACCGCCTTGTATTGCATGCCGCTCCTTGATGTACTGATCTGCAGCTACGTTCAAGACAATTTATGTGTTTTAGGCTCAATCCTTACGTGTGTTAATTCCATGCGAGTGTTTCTTCAATTGTGTAAATTTGTGCCAGTGTTTCTCATATATTTGTGTGCCATCTTTGAATATTTACTTTATGTGCCACCTATTTGATAATATATCATATTATTAGTTATTGTTTGTGTTGTGTCCTTTATGCCTTCCTGGACCTCCTTACTTGGTGATAGTGATATTGTCTGGTCCTCCACATGTTTGCTAAATTGTTATGCGACCTTTTGTAAAGTCAACCCCTTTTATCATTACATCTTTATCTAATGCTTTGGCCAACAAACCCTTATACATGTCCGCTAGTACCAGAATACTCTTGGTGGGTTGTTGACTTCCCGCGTTGGTCAATACATTGTTTGGTCTTCTCCGGGCCGGATATTGAGCTGTTTACTATTTTGAATTATTAAGCATTGTTTTGGCCATGTGTGGCCCTTGTTTCTTGCTATTTCACCAGGAAGGCCATAAATTAACATTGTATACGTTCCCATTAACTTCCCAAGGACACAATACAGTATTCTATGTTCAGATGTTTGTTTACAACTTAATCGAGACCATTGTCTCAGTGTTTATTTTTGGTGTTAGTTGGTTGTGTTAGTTAGGTGTGCAACTCTGGTAATTACATCTAGGCGGGCAATCCTAAAGTCATTATGGAGGATGCCCAAAAGCGAGTTTTATTTAGGAAGCGTGCAGTCGCTAAGGGCATGCTTACCTCACAAGAAAAAGTTATTAGTAACTTTCAGGACATTACAGAAGAGCAATATCAAATGTTAGTGTTACGCAAACACAAATGCGTGGAAATTTATAAACAATACATCGAAGTGCAAGTCACTTTAGAGGATATTACAGACAATATCGACGAAGAAACAGCCGAACGTTGTGACTTCGATGATAAGTATTTTGGGTTGATGGTTAAAATTAAACTACATTGTGGCAATTTCAAAAAATCCAACACTACAGACAGTGATAACCCTTTGAATAATTTGCAGAGTGCACAATTTCCTAATGCTAACGTAGCTGCAGCGCATATAAAGTTGCCTGAAATTCAAATTCCGCAGTTCAGTGGCGACTTCACAGACTGGCTGAATTTCAGAGATAGCTTCAAGGCCATAGTAATTGATAACCATGCCCTTTCTGATGTTGTTAAGTTCTACTACCTTAATTCTAGTCTTAGTGGCGAGGCTAAGCTCCTCCTAAAAAACATTACTGTGTCAGATGAAAACTTTATGGTCGCATGGAACTTGCTGACAACTCGTTACAATAACATTAGGCTCATAGCACACAACCATGTCACCAAGCTTTTCAAGCCCCCTGCATACGGTAATGATTCAGTGTCCTTGCGTGCCATCATCGACCACTTTGTTTCTCATGTCAATGCGTTAGAAGCTTTGGACTTTAACGGGGTCACCCTTCAAGACTTGTTATTGTCACATTTTATATTGGAGCTACTAGATAATGATAGCATCCGTGAATGGGAGAATCATGTTGATTCTGGGAGAATTCCCACTCTCCAGGACTTGGTTAGCTCCTTAGAGAAAAAATGCAAGGTACTGGAAATAACTGAAAAGAATGGGTCCAGGCCTGCATTACATACTGCTGTAACCAAACTTAAAGTTGAAGGTCATTTGCCTCAGAAAACCATGTTAACTACTACCAAATTTCGTTGTACATATTGTAGGAGCATTGATCACCAATTATTGTCGAAATGTGGTACCTTTATTAAACTTTCGTCCACATCCAAATGGGATTTTGTCAGGTCTCGAAAATTATGTTACAATTGTTTGCGTAATTTCGAGCCTAATCATCAATGTTTGAAGTACTCTTGTAACACTTGTTCCCGAAAACACCACACTCTTCTTCACTATGAGTCCTCCAGTGGCACTAGTAATGATGCTTCTCAAGCTCATGCTAACATGGTAAACACGAGTTGCAGTAACGTCGCTCGTGACAATCAATCTTCAAGGACGCTATTACCCACTGCCAAGTTGAATATATTAGCTGGCAATGGCTTACGTGTACCTGTCACTGCTCTACTTGACTCTGCATCAGATTGTAACTTAATTTCGTCACACTTAATTAAGAAATTAAGACTCCACACCAAACCTATGAAGGTACACATTCGCGGTGTTGGCCAAAATCAAAGCACTGCTACTGTTGTTGCTGATGTGAACGTTTTTGCCTGTGCTACTAATTGGTCTGCTAAGCTTGAATGTCTCGTGGTTCCCAATATTGCACTTGAGCTACCCGCTGCTGGAACATTCCATCACATATTGATTTAGCTGATCCTGATTTCAATTGCACTAAACCTATTGACCTTGTTCTTGGTGCAGAATATTTCTTTGACCTGTTATGTCCTGGTAAAATCATACCAGTTGGTGATTTGCCCATCATTCAATATACCTCTGTGGGTTGGGTGTTTTCTGGGAGGCTGCCCAGTGCAAGCACCTCGCAACCATCGCACGTGGTATCAGCACTTACACTCTCACGCCCTCATGTAGAACAACAGCTGGAAGCGTTTTGGAACGTTGAAGAAGTTGAAACCCCAGTGTTGTCTGTTGACGAATCCATATGTGAAGAACACTTTGTTGCTACTACCACTCGCCAATACGATGGTAGATTTATGGTTAGACTCCCTCGCAAGGTAGACTCGGAGCCTCTAGGTGCCTCTCGCTACGCTACACTAAATCGTTTTCACTCTCTCGAAAGACGTTTGGCTCGTAACCCTGAGTTAAGGTTAGAATACACTGAATTCATGCATGAATATCTAGCCTTAAACCATATGCAAGTCACCCCCCACCCGACTGATGGTGAAGTTTACTACATTCCCCATCATCCTGTTTTCAAGCCTCACAGTACTTCTACAAAGCTCAGAGTGGTATTTGATGCTTCGATGGCTACTACGTCTGGGTGCTCCCTTAATGATACCTTGTTGGTGGGCCCTGTAATTCAGCAGGACTTGTTCTCTATTTTGCTTCGGTTCCGTACTCACTTGATAGCGTTTGCAGCTGATCTGAGTAAAATGTACAGACAGATTCTTGTAGATCACAAAGATCGTGACTTACAGAGAATATTTTGGAGAGACTCTCCTTCAGACCCAATGGTAGAATATCAATTAAACACTGTTACATATGGTACTGCCCCAGCTTCCTTCTTAGCCACTCGTGTGCTAAAGGAGCTCGCCCTCACTGATGGCACAGCTTTTCCAGCTGCCACTCAGATTGTTTTAAGCGACTTCTATGTTGATGATTGTATCTCGGGATGTGATTCCGAGCAGGACGCACTCATTCTGTATGATGAATTGACCCTTCTTTTGAGATTAGGTGGTTTTGAACTGTGTAAGTGGAGTTCAAACTCCATGACTCTATTAGATAACATTCCTCTTGATCATCAAGAGAAACAACAACTCCGTAGTTTCGGCGATGGTGAAGAAACAGTCGCCAGAACGCTAGGACTTTATTGGCAACCTATCGATGACTTGTTGCGGATTCAGTCACCTATCGTGAACTGTGACACTTCAATTACTTTTACTAAGCGTTCATTTTTGTTCATTGTTGCCTCTATCTTTGACCCCTTGGGTTTAGTGTCACCTATTGTGGTTACTTGTAAGATTCTCTTCCAAGATTTGTGGATTCACAAACTCGGTTGGGATGACCCCATTCCAATGGAAATCACGCAAGATTGGCTGAATGTTTATAGCAATTTACCTGCGATTTCTGAGATTTCTACTCCACGTTTGATTAAGCCTGCTTCAGAAATCAAATCTATGCAACTTCATGGCTTCTGCGACAGCAGTCGGCAGGCCTATGGAGCTTGTCTCTATTTATTGTCAATTGATACCAACGGCATCATCACTGTTGCACTTGTGTGCGCTAAGTCGAAGGTTGCTCCTCTTAAACAGTTGTCTTTGCCCAGACTTGAGTTATGTGGCGCACTTTTGCTTTCCAAATTGCTTGCAAAGGTGCAACCCGCTTTGAACTTGCCTATTGAATCCGTCTATTGTTGGACAGATTCCACTATTGTTTTGTCTTGGTTGGCTTCGCCCCCCTCAAAATGGAAAACCTTTGTAGCCAATAGAGTTGCTGAAATGCAAAGGCTTACTCTTCACTGCGCCTGGAAACACGTCTCTTCCCGTGACAATCCAGCCGACATAATTTCCCGAGGCTGTATGCCCTCAGAATTGAAAAATAATCAGTTATGGTGGCATGGTCCAGCATGGTTGAAGGCCTTTACAAGCTCCAGTACTTTAGATATCCTTGACACTCCTGTGTCCGAATTGCCTGAGTGTAGAATTTCGTGTGCAAATGTATCTAAACCTGTTGACATTTGAATTTTTAAATAATTTTTCTTCCTACACAAGATTGTTGAGGGTCATAGCCTACTGTATTAGGTCTGTCTCTAATTGTAGAAATACCACTAGGATCAGTGGTCCACTCACTGCCATTGAAATTGATGTTGCACTACTTACATGTGTGAAAATTATTCAAGCTCAGTGCTACTCTACTGAACTTGCTGCTCTAATGAAGAATGAGCAAGTGCCATCCACTTCCACCACAAGCAATTTGCACCCTTTGCTTCACTCTGATGGCACTATTCGTGTGGGAGGCCGTTTGGAATTGGCCGACCTTCCATTTGATACAAAACACCAGATACTTTTGCCCAATGACCATCATTTCACTAAAGTCCTGGTCAGACATACCCATTTAAAGTTGCTTCATGGCGGGATCTAGATTGTGATTGCGACTATCCGACAACGCTTCTGGATACCGTCACTACGAAAACTTGTTCGTAGCCTATCTCGCTCTTGTGTTACTTGCGTGCGCTACGCTGCACGTCCTTCTGAACATTTAATGGGTCAACTCCCAGCTGTTCGCCTCCATCAAACCTTTCCCTTTAATCACGTTGGTGTTGATTACTGTGGTCCATTCACTATCAGGTACGGTGGTCCCAGGTCAAAGGTCTCTACTAAGGCCTACATCGCAATGTTCGTTTGTATGGTTACGAAGGCTGTGCACACTGAAGTCGTCACCTCCCTCTCCAGTCATGCTTTCGTTGTAGCCTTTACTCGCTTCTGCAGTAGAAGGGGTGTTCCCGCTCAAGTGTATTCCGACAATGGTACCAACTTTCAAGGCGCACAGTCTGACCTTGCTGATCTTGGTTCGTTGCTCTCCTCTGCAGATTTTCAATCTGTTGTTCAAGATTCTACCTCATCGCTACTAATTCAGTGGCACTTCATTCCTCCTAGTTCTCCGCATTTTGGTGGAATATGGGAGTCAAACATCAAATCTTTGAAATCTCATTTAATAAGAATCATGAAGGCTCAAGTACTTACGTATGAAGAATTGACCACTCTCGTGGTGCAAATTGAAGCCATTCTAAATTCTAGATCCATTTCACCTATGACTGAGGATCCTACTGACTTGTGCTATCTCTCGCCAGGTCATTTTCTGGTTGGACGACCTATGAATGCCTTGCCCATTCCTGACGTTTCTGAAGTGCCCATCAATAGGTTGTCTAGATGGCAATTACTTCAACAGATTATGACTTCATTGTAGCGTAAATGGTCCACAGATCATTTACTCTCCCTTCAACAACGTCACAAGTGGAACCGTGTGTCTCCTAACCTCAAGGTTGGCACGCTTGTGCTTATTATGGATGACAATGTTTCTCCTACTTACTGGCGACTTGGACGCATTCTTGAGGTTCACTGTGGTAAGGATGGCCTAGCTCGTGTGGTCTCTCTACACACCACCTCTGGACTCTTGAAACGTCCCATCGTCAAGGTGTCTCCCTTGTTGCTGCAGAACTAAACCCTCTTGTATCTCATTAACAACCTGCCTGTTGTTTCTGTGCGGGCAATATGGTTCGGCCTCTGTCTTGGCAAACCAGTTTTGTGTATCCCTATTTGTTTCCACTCTGTGTGGTTGTACATATCTTTATTATTTATCTTCATTGTATTTATTCATTGACAAGTTTGTTTTGTTTATGTTGGTTAGTCGTCATGATTCATTTGTTTTGATTACATGTTGTATTCCCACTGCCGGTGTTTCCAGTGGGATATTTTTGCTTAGAAGGTATTTTGGTATTCTAAGTTGGCCACTTTGATTCTTCTTCTTTCTTTTTGTATTCTCTTTGACTTGTCTTTGAACTCTCTGCTGTGATTGGCTGCTTTCAGCCTATCAGAGGCCTCCTTGCTGTTTGTAGCGACCAATCACGTTTTTCTTCTTCGTTCTTTAAGTTTGTAGCCATGACCAAATGTTGTGCTTTGACACTGGTTGTGATCTATCGACGAATATCCAGTTAATCACTTCTATAATTGGTGATATCTTCATAGTAACCATGCTTAGTGATCATGTCCTTGCACATGATTCATATTTTGTTAGGGCAGTGACATTTTGGTGATTTTCGGTCTCATCAGACCGTGCTTGTTATCGCTACGCGACATGTTGACGAATCCTTCAATCCGCGGTGTCGGATAGTTTGTTGTAACATGTTTAATTCTGATCTTCATCTACTGCCTAACAATTTGTCATCTCTCGTACGAATAATGATTTTGTTTCGTGTGATAAGTAATTCATCGTTTGTCTTGAGGCATGTGCTACAAGGCCATGCACTATCTTCCTGCACCATCACTGAAATGGAGGTTGACACTGGGCTCAACTACTTTACTATTGTGACAATACCGTGCGATTGGCATATCCCGGTATTTGTATGACATCAACTACTTTGACTTCCTGCGTTTCACACATAATTTGTTTAATAAACAATTCATTTTGGGCTTACGGTATCGGCACATCACTGTAAGTCAGTCCTGGTTCGACGACACATTCTCGTTCCATGCGACCTTTTTTTCATTATTTGTTGCCACTCCACTTGTGTTGCATATTTAAACTATATAATTCTTTGGAACCGCCTTGTATTGCATGCCGCTCCTTGATGTACTGATCTGCAGCTACGTTCAAGACAATTTATGTGTTTTAGGCTCTAGCCTTACGTGTGTTAATTCCATGCGAGTGTTTCTTCAATTGTGTAAATTTGTGCCAGTGTTTCTCATATATTTGTGTGCCATCTTTGAATATTTACTTTATGTGCCACCTATTTGATAATATATCTTATTATTAGTTATTGTTTGTGTTGTGTCCTTTATGCCTTCCTGGACCTCCTTACTTGGTGACAGTGATATTGTCTGGTCCTCCACATGTTGGCTAAATTGTTATGCGACCTTTTGTAAAGTCAACCCCTTTTATCATTACATCTTTATCTAATGCTTTGGCCAACAAACCCTTATACATGTCCGCTATTACCAGAATACTCTTGGTGGGTTGTTGACTTCCCGCGTTGGTCAATACAGCTTAAGGCCCACCAATTCAGATTATCAAGCCTAGGGTGGTTTAAGCTATCCTGAAGGTGGTGATCCGTTATTTATTATAATTTAATATTATAATATTATTCTGTATGAGTGGCTTAAAAAAGCTGAGCCGTATTTGCCACACGACAAGATGGCAGCTGTCCTCATGAGCCTGTCTTATATTTCAGTAGTTTTAGTATGTTGTATGTGATATACCCTACTGATACAATAATATAAACTTTGTATGAAATTATCTATAATGAAATGTACTGCAGTGAAGAAATAGTTTATTTCAAGTCATTATTTGCCAACAGGTTGTATCTAATATATCAGTTAAGATCGCCATGATGTTATGGATATGGTTAGCTCTGGGCTAGCGTGTTAGTCTGTCACGCAGTTGACTGCGGATCGAATACTGCTGCAGTTAACATTTTTTTCTTGAATTCTTTTACAAATGATGTGCACAAGCTCTTTCCACAGATACTGAATAAAATGTCATTTAGCTCAAAGGGGAGGCTAATGTATACACTCGTTTATTAATAAAATGACAGTCCCAGCATTGCACATAAACAGGAGACATTAGGAAAAGGAGAATAGAAGAACTGGATACACGTTGTTATCAACCACAGCCTTCTTAATATCTCTGTACGGTGCTGTCCATTTGTGGGTTATGTGGGTAATATTGTTCCAAACATACCGCTGTGTAAATACCTGGCCTCCTGAAGTACGGCAATTTTGTAATACTGGTAGTTCAACTATTAGCCACGATCGCGCTCCGATTACCTTTAAACACTGCCAGCTGGATCGCCTCCCTCCTGGCTACTTTAAACTGCCCGCTCGTTGAACACCCAGAGGCGTACAAGATAAATATTAATTCACTGCTAGGTCGCAGCACCAACCTACTGTGATCGGCGCAGATTTTTAAAGGAGAAGGTACCCAAAACGAAAGATTCTTAATTTTGCAGGCTGGCCTAACATAGAGATTAACGGACGTGAATGCATTACAATAAGTTAGTAGTTTTGTTATTCAATCATCATAAAGTTTATAATATTGATTTTGACACTTACTGGCTAATTATCAATATAAAAGAAAACAAACACTACATGCTGGTAGAGGTGATTGTTTTAGGGATGAGGACAAAGAGTTATAAATATGCCCATACATTTAGGGGAAAGTAGGCTATATGTTCTTTGCTGAACATCTTGTTTAAGACATCGGTTTACTTTTAGACGTGCTAAAAAGTGATACATAATGCAAGTAAAGTTTTACACGAGGTCCATCAATTCTTGATTTCAATGGGCTATTGAACTGCCTCAAAATGTCTTGATATTTAAGTATCTATTCATATCCTAAGGACAAAAATCCATTAGCCATTACGACTTAAAATCGATCGTGATATTCTGGAGAAATAAGCAAAAATTCTTTAAAAAATATTGAAATACAACCTGCGACAAAAACGTACGGTGAATAGTTCTATACTATCAACATACTGTAGATGAACAATGCACGACAGTGACACTATTTTCCTTCGAAATAGTCCCCTCCCGTAACTATGCAATGGTGAGATCGGCGATACATGTCCTGGAAACTTTGCAAGAAGGCGTCCTTTGGGATGGTGATCAAAAGGCTCGTCACGTGACCGAATAGTTTGGTGAATGGGTCTATATTACGAACGGATTGTTGGCTTACCTGAAACAGCAGTTACTGTCCTTCGAAGTACTCCCTGTGGATGGTTATGCACTTCTGAGAATGTCTGTACAAGTCCTGGAAACTCTTTTGGGACAGCCTTCAGTTGGGTCGTCACATTACGTTGGATGTTCGAAACCCTCTGGCCCTTCAGGGCTTTTCGGTGACCCTGGACCCCGCCACTCCATACTTTGACGCTTGACTTCGGGGTCGTACCTCAGACACCAGTTCTCGTCGCCCGTGACGATGGTTTTCAGATAAGCCATTCCATTCCACAGGACATTTACCTTTCTTACTGCCACCCGCCAAACAGATGTGCATGGTAGGTTGCATAAATTCATCCTCCTCACTGCAACCCGCCGAACAGGTGTGCATGGTAGGTTGCACAAATTCATCCTTCTAAATACGCACTGTGTCAAACAGGTCTTACACGTTGCGTTGTGTGTCGCCAATGTTGCCAGGTCGACAGTTCTGACTTTATTCACCGAACTTTTCTGCCACGTGACGAGCCTTTGGAACACCATCCCAAAGGACGCCTTCTTGCAACATTTGCAGGACATGTATCACCGATCTCAGCATTACATAGTGACGGGAGGGGACTATTTCGAAGGACAATAGGGTCTCTGTCGTGCATTGCTCATCTATGTTGATAGTATAGGACTATTCACCGAACTTTATTGTCACAGGTTGTATATTTTTAGCATTGTAGAATATAGGTGACTTGGTACAATTTACAGGGTAATTTTAAAAACTTACAACTGTGGTGTGTAAAGACTCACTAAATACGGACACGTATTGCACACCAGGGAACACCACGCACTCGACCACCGGCATGTAGCAACCCTGCCCCAGTTAAGGAGGGCATCTCGTCCTTCGCAACAACAAACAGATTACTCAACACAGAACGCTATGACCTGTTTGAGGGCATGGCTAAAGTTGAGACGGGCAAGGGCACTGCACTCCCACACTCATTGTTGAGCAATAGTCACCGTAGCCGAGTTGCGAACCTCGAGGAACTTCTACGCTCCTGCGTTAGACTAGGCTGGTGGGTTTAATGGCTGACCCATTACACAGCTCCACTCTCAATTAAGTGATAATAACAAGATAGGTAGGCTATGTTTGAGCAAACTTATATTTTATTCTAGTAAATTCCATTGAACTGTAGATACTACTGGAACAACTCCTCCCATGGTAACCCTCGCTGATAACTGCTTCCTGGTCATCGCCTCCTTGACGTGCACCACCAGGCGTAACTAGTCGCACCAAAAACTGTCATACCATTGAACTCGAGAATGCAAGTCAGCTGATATGTCGTGATTCTTTTCATATATTTGATCGTACATACCTCTGTGCAACGTTATATGTATGGTCTTTTCCAATAATACGGTAGGTTTACGGTCTACTTTATTTTCGAATTGAGATTTGTAATGAAGTAGCCTATTGTGAGCCTCCGTGGCTTAGGCGGCAGCATGCTGGCCTCTCACCGCTGGGTCCATGGTTCAAATCCCGGCCACTCCATGTGAGATCTGTGCTGGACAAAACGGAGGCAGACAGGTTTTTCTCCGGGTACTCCGGTTTTCCCTATCAACATTTCATTCCAGCAACACTCTCCACTATCATTTCATTTCATCTGTCATTCATTTAATCATTGCCCCGGAGGAGTGCGTCAGGCCTCGGCAGCCGGCACAGTTCATATCCTCGCCGCTAGATGGGCGCTTCATTCATTCCATTCCTGACCCGGTCGGAGACTGGAAGCAGGCTGTGGATTTTCATTTCAATGAAGTAGCCTATTCTGCGTTTATGGATACGTCTAAAGGCTAGTCCACACCAAAGTTAATGAACAATGTTAATGAACAATGTTCATGAAAACTTCTCAACATGTTTACTAAACATTTGTTAACAAACTTCTTCAACATAAACTGCTTGTGAGGTTATAATGGATAGGGTCAGGAAGAAGAAAGTACTTACAGCTACAGCTTTCATTATTTTAGGGAGTACAATTACAGAAAAGCGCAGACCCAAGGTGTGGCAAAGAAACATATTGGGAAGGCGTTTAGAATTAAGTTTGGAGAGAACACTTATGTCAGAACTATTAATTAATGATGCAGCCGGCTTTTAAAACTTTCTGAGAATGTCTCCACATGACTTTCAGTTCTTGTTGACAGTAATTGGGCCTGAAATTGCAAGAAATGACACAAATTATCGGCAAGCCATCTCTATTAATGACAGGCTAGGTATAACATTAAGATTCCTAGCAACTGGTGACTCCTACATTTCACTTATGTACTTGTCTAGAGTATCAAAACAAGCAATTTCAGTTATGGTACCTTAATTTCAACTCTGAGATTTGCTGATGACATCGTCATCTTGGCCAACAAGCCTGAGGATTTGAATGAGTTTTTGAATGGTATGGACTCCGTCTTACGGAAAGAATTCATGATGAAAATTAATAAATGTAAAACAAAAATACTGGAATGCAGCCGAAATAAATCAGAAACCTCTATGGACATCAAATTGGCAGGTGAAAAGCTGAAGGAAGTAGGAGACTTCTGTTACTTAGGAAGCAGAATAACCAGTGATGGACGAAGCAAAGAGGATATAAAAAGTAGGTTGGCTCAGGCAAGGAAAGCATTTCTACAAAAAAGGAATCTGTTGACATCGAATATAGATTTAGGTATTAGGAAGTCATTTTTGAAAGCCTTTGTCTGGAGCGTGGCGCTCTATGGAAGTGAAACTTGGACTATTGGTGCAGCAGAAAAGAGGAGAATTGAAGCATTTGAAATGTGGTGTTACAGGAGAATGATGAAGATCAGATGGGTAGATAGGGTTACAAACGAAGAGGTATTAGGACGAGTGGGAGAGTAGAGATATTTCTGGTGACTGCTAATGAAGAGAAGAGGTAGGTTAGTAGGACATATACTAAGACACTCAAGAATAGCAAGCTTAGTTATGGAAGGAAGGGTCGAGGACAAGAACTGTAGGGGTAGACCAAGGTTAGAATATGTTAAACAGATTGCCTCGGATGTAGGGTGTGGTAGCTATGTAGAGATGAAACGATTAGCTCAGGACAGGGTGGCATGGAGAGCTGCATCAAACCAGTCAAAAGACTGAAGACTCAAACAACAACACCTTAATTGCGTTTTTGCGCATGCGCGAACCAAAATGTTAACGAAAATACGAAAAGTTAATGAAAAGTTTCATTCACAAAAGTTAATGAAATTTTGTTCATGAACATGCTCGAAAAGTTAACGAACACGCTATTTTGTTTATGAGCAGTCAATAATGTTCATGAACATTGTTCATTAACAAAGTTAACGAAAACATCTTGGTGTGGACTAGCCTTTACATCAAATTTTGACACAATAGGCCTAAATAGCATATGACAAATACACGTAGGCCCTATTATAGGTTATAAGTTATTAATCACAGAATTATAACCTAGGCCTTGCTTATATTACAGATTTCCATGGAAACGTCCAGATGTATTAAAGAAATGGGTTATAGCTGTGAACACTTTTATAAATCATGCTACTTGTTTCATTCTAATAGAAACAAACCACTGCTTAAAGATGATGTGGTACGGTACCTGCAATTTTGAATTTCCCACAGCATCTGCTTCAGCCACCCAAGAAAAGACCGAGAGTTATTGAACGACAAGTAGCCTACAAGTTGAAGTATGTCGACCTAGGCCTAATATTTACTGTTACTTTTTTCATCAGCATAGGCATAACATTTCACATTTTCCAGTATACTTTTATTATGTCAGTCTTGGAGACGATAAAAAGAATTCGGCTTAAGGGATCTTTCCTGCAGGACCCTGTTCGTTTGCTGTATGACTTAGCCTATGTGAGTTCTAAGTTTCGACCTGCTTTGAAGAAAAAGAAGCTTGTAGTTTTACGTGACCGTTAATCTTGTGATCATGAGCCAAGGGACCTCCATTTTACGCGGAATCCAAATCGCAGGACATGGCATTCCACTTCGAAAATCTCACATGCAATGACCGGTATTCGAACCTGGTCCACCTTGGTGAGAGGCGAATAGCTTGACCACTGAGCAACATGCACCATTGCCTTTAAGAATACTGAACATGTGGTTGTTTTGCATAAATAAAGTATGTATTTTTGTTCACTAAGCATCAATTTAATTGTTTAGTTGCAGGCTTATGCATATTCACACACATATGAATGCTGCCTTTGAATTAATAAAAATGTTGAATACAAATTACCTTATCTTTTGTTCTTTATTCTTAGTAATTCCCTGTCTAACCTTATTTTTATTTTATTTTAATGTACGTACGGCTTGTATTTTTTGGCCATTAGGCCTATAGTTATTGTGTATGCTGCCTTTGATCTAAGGATAAAAATGATGAACAATCAGGCTTCAATATAATATTTTGTTGGCGTATATTCCTAGCCATTTTAAGTATCAAATTATTATGATATTTTGAAATATGTATTTTGGCGTAAGTTCCGTTTAGTTTACCGTTCGCCTAAATGTTCAAAAGTACCTCTTTTACTTGTATCTCGTCGTACGTACGTACATAATCCTTGCGTTCGTATACGTCAAACTCTCCTCCTTGACGTGCACTACCAGGCGTAACTAGTCGCACCAAAAGCCGCACTTTGCTCCCATACAGTCGGCATTCCAGTATTACCTAGAGTTCAATGGTAAATTCTGCTCATGGGACTGAGAGATTATTTTTGTCTTAGGTGAGCGGAGAATGGTACATGTTTTAACGTGTGTATCATTTATCCTGTTTAATAACTTGATAATGTTATTTATTCCTCCACCAGAAAATTTTTCACATTCTACCACAATCAGAGTTATTTCGATCAAACAATTTGTAAAATGTATGGCTAGATAGATGTGAAATTTTAAAATCCAACAATAAATTGTTTAAATTAAATTTTCAATTACGTTTATTCTGTACAATTTCTAAATTACAGTGGTTCTAAAAAGTTTTGCATGTTAGGATTGCATGTTGTAGAGACATATTTGTTTTTGTTAATAATTCATTTTAAGGGCTAGGGACATCTTCATCATCAATCCCATGTAGTTTGGTGTATGTTCAATTTGTCTGATAACCTGCATTTATTTGATGATTGTAGTAGTGTGTGTAGTTGTATTAGGGTCAGGAATGGGTCAGGAGCCTCGGAACTTGAAATAAGGTACTAACTTGGTATTTTGCCTGGAGGGAGTGTGGAAAAAACAGGAGAAAGACTACGCTCAGGATAGCCGCTGTCAGCGCCAGGATTCAAACCTGCGATCTCCTGACTTACTGCAGCTGCTCACGCGGTCGTGGTGTACGATGTAACGAACGTGGTTACGCAGCGGGGTAGACACATTTGTGCACAGGGCATGATGGCACAGTGGTGAGGCTGCTTGCCTCTCACCAAGGCGGTCCTGGTTCGATTCCCGATCAGTGCATGCGCGATTTTCGAAGTGAATTTTCATGTCCGATGGTTTGGATTCCACGTAAAATGGAGTTCCCGTGGCTCATGATCACGAGACGCTGACGTATTACAAGCTTTCTTATCCCTCGCGGTTCACCATGGCCGCGAGGGCACCTGCAGCAAGTCTGGAGATTGGGGTGGGGGGTTTGAATCCCGGTGCTGACAGTGGCTAGCCTCAGTGTGGTGTTTCCCCGGGGTTTTCCACACTCCCTCCAGGATAATGTTGGGATAGTAGCCTACCTTAATTCAAGTCCTAGGGCACCTACCCCATTCCTAAACTCTGATAGTTATCCTAATTACTAGCGAACCCGTGCGAGAACTCTTGCATGTGTATAAACCACCCACCTGGCTTTACTGTTATGCGGGCTTCTAGAAATATCTTTATTTGTTTTAACGTACTTTTTAAACAAATTGTGAGTTGTGCGCGCCCCATGTGTACATACTACCCGCCCGGCAATAATGCTATGCAGGCTATACGCGAAACAGTTCTGCCAGGGGCTATCGTCTTGTTTATTTGTTAAAAAGCACTTTATAAACAAATAAATATATTTCCGTTGACTTTTTAAGAAATACAAGAATTTTCCTGTACTTCTGAGACGATTTGGAAGAATTTGGTACAAACCACACCTTCTAACTCCCTCTGGTTTAGGAGCTTCAGTTTTGTGAAACATACAGTACCGGTCAAAAGTTGAGGACCACATAAGGATATCATGATATGTCACCTAAAACCTAAACTTGTAGCACTAGAGCTCTGAGATCTTTCTACTGAACTCTCACATCTTATAGACTATATACGTCCTGATTTCTTTCAAATGGGCCAAGTATTGTAGAAGTTATGATTTTTTAACTGTAGGAAGGTCACACCAAAACATCACCATTTCCAGAGGTATAATCTATTGTATATTCTAACTGGTTGCAGGTATTGCCAGCAATTTTCTTTTTTATACTTAGCAATTGCTGGAGATTATTCTGGTATAAATATACAAATTACGAAAAAGTTCAGGACCTGTTTTTTGCGGATTTATACTTTTTCAAGCCAGCGCTAAAATGGTCGATTTTCCCTTGTTCTTATCACGCTTGTTGTAAGGCTTCCTTGCTACCTATTCGCTTCTAACGTATCGTGTCTAGTAGTTCCTCTTTCAATCAACAGACTGCACCCAAGCGCAGATTTATAGCTTGTGGGATTTCGCCGTGAGATTATTTTGTTGTCAGCAGTGCATAGTAACATTTTAGCGCTGGTTTGAAAAGTATAAACCCGCAAGAAAAAAAAACCAAGATGTTCAGTAAAGAACATATAGCCTACTTTCTCCTAAATGCATGGGTATTGTTATAACTCTTTGTCCTTTTCAAGGAGTATAATTGAATGTTGGTTGTAGTAGCTTGTTGAAATACAACGTGCTATAGGGATATTAAACATGAATATGAGGTGCCCTTTGCTAGTGCTACCTCTGTAAAAAAAAAATCATTCAATTCGGTTTCACCGTGTTTGAATTGATCTGGGAAATGGATTTGCACACATACATGGCCGCTATTTGCAAACTATTGGGCTGATGACCTTCTAGTCAGTCATAAGATGCTTTCCACAAAAAGGCATGTTGTTGCAAAATCTGGTAGAGATCAAATTATTAGGATGGTCGTAATTTGATTTAAGCTTTTAATATTTGGGTGGCCGTCATTCCGTTTCCGTCAAGATGGCGCCGATATAAAACATGACACTGAGGTGCCTTTTGCTAGTGCTACCTCTGTACCAAATTTCGTTCAATTCGGTTTCACCGTGTTTGAATTGATAGGGGGAATCGATTTGCAAACATACTTGGCCACCATCTGCAAACTATTGGGCTGATGATCTAGCAGTTTGGTCAGAATATGCTTCCCACATAAAGATTTGTTGTTCACAAAATTTGGTAGAGACTAGATTATTAGGTTGGTCGTAATTACATTTTAGCCTTTAACATTTGGGTGGCCGCGATTACGTTTCCGTCAAGATGGCGGTGATATAAAACATGACACTGAGGTGGCCTTTTCTAGTGCTACCTCTGTACCAAATTGCGTTCCATTCGGTTTCACCGTGTTCGAATTAATAGGGGGAATCGATTTTCACACAAAGATGGCCGCCATCCGCAAAATATTAGGCTAATGACCTATTAGTTTGGTCAAAGGATGCTCCCTCCATAATGGTATGTTGATGCAAAATTTGGTAGAGATCGGATGATTAGGTTAATCGTAGTTTGATTTAAGCTTTGAATATTTGTGTGGCCGCCATCACGTTTCCGTCAAGATGGCGGCGATATTAAACATGACACTGAAGTGCCCTTTGCTAGTGCTACCTCTGTACCAAATTTCATTCCATTCGGTTTCACCGTGTTCGAATTAATAGGGGTAATCGATTTTGACACAAAGATGGCCGCCATCCGCAAACTATTAGGCTAATGACCTATTAGACTTGTCAAAGGATGCTTCCTCCATAAAGGTATATTGTTGCAAAATTTGGTAGAGATCGGATGATTAGGTTAGTCGTAATTTGATTTAAGCTTTGAACATTTGTGTGGCCGCCATTACGTTTCCGTCCAGATGGCGGTGATATAAAACATGACACTGGGGTGCCCTTTGCTAGTGCTACCTCTGTACCAAATTTCATTCCTTTCGGTTTCACCGTGTTCGAATTAATAGGGGTAATCGATTTTGACACAAAGATGGCCGCCAATCGCAAACTTTTAGGCTAATGACCTATTAGATATGTCAAAGGATGCTCCCTTCATAAAGGTATGTTGTTGCAAAATTTGGTAAAGATCGGATGATTAGGTTAGGTGTAATTTGATTTAAGCTTTGAACATTTGTGTGGCCGCCATTACGTTTCCGTCAAGATGGCGGCGATATAAAACATGACACTGGGGTGCCCTTTGTTAGTACTACCTCTGTACCAAATTTCGTTCCATTCGGTTTCACCGTGTTCGAATTAATAGGGGCTATCGATTTTCACACAAAGATGGCCGCCATCCGCAAACTATTAGGCTGATGACCTATTAGTTTGATCAAAGGATGCTGCCCCCATAAAGGTATGTTGTTGCAAAATTTGGTAGAGATCGGATGATTAGGTTAGTCTTAATTTGATTTAAGCTTTGAACATTTGTTTGGCCGCCATTACGTTTCCGTCAAGATGGCGGCGATATAAAACATAACACTGAGGTGTCCTTTGCTAGTGCTACCTTTGTACCAAATTTCGTTCAATTTGCGCTCACCTTGTTCGAATTGATAGGGGGGGACAGACATTCAGAGTACACACACTTACACACACACACACACAGACTCACATACACACATACACACACACAGACAGACACACTTTTTTTTCGCCCTGTAGTGATCTCATAAGTCTACTTTCATTTTTTGCAAAAATCGAATGTAGGCTAAAAACAGTCCTGAATTTTTTTCGGAATTTGTATATTTATACCAAACTGATCCCCACCTATTGCGAAGTCTAAAAAAGAAAATGGGTTGCAATAACTGCAACCAGTTGGAATATACAACAGACTATACCTCTGAAAATGGTGATTTTTTGGTGTGACCTTCCAACAGTAAAAAAAAATCATAACTTCTACAATACTTGGTCCAATTAAACGAAATCAGGACGTATATATTCTATCAGATGTGAGAGCTCAGAAAAAACAAGATGTTCAGTAAAGAACATATAGCCTACTTTCTCCTAAATGTATGAGTATAGTTATAACTCGTTATTATCGAAGAGTATAATAGAATCATTTCTTGTTTGAAGACCTTAGAAACTATTTACCTCTACCAAACGCCACAACCTAGAAAAAAACTACTACCATCATTGAAGAAAGATAGATAAGAAGTATCTCAAGAATGTTATGGATCTGGAGACATAATCGACCGGACTGGCTGTGAAACTCAGCGGTAACGTTCTCGCTTGCTGGGCCCTAGGTTGCAGGTTCGTATCCTGGTGCAGTCAGCTGGCATTTGAGGGTGCACAAATGCGAGGGAACCGCGTCAGTAGATTTACTGGCACGTTAAAGATCCCCTTCGGGCCAAAATTCCGGCACCCCGACGTATCTAAAAGCAGCAGTAGTTAAAAGGGATGTAAAACAAATAACATTATTATTATTGTTATTATTACATAATCGACCTGCCGTGGGCAACATCCAACTTTGAGTTGAGGCATGTCTTTACACGTCTGGTTGTGCATGGCTTTCACAACCCTAATTGAATTAACAAATCTTTCCATGACTCTACAGAGATGTGTGTATACAAACTATGTGGATATTTTCGATTGCTATTTGCCTGAAATAAAAGTATTAATTAATAACCTGAACTAGCACCAACGGCTAGAATTCAGTTACTTTGTGAAATCGTTTTGTTCTTTACTTCAAATAACATTTTCAAATAACGCACAATAGGCTGTTACAAACCCTTTAAAATAAAAAGTAAAAATTTATCGTAGTATCATCTTGCCATTCTTCAAGTTCGATGCGCATAGAATGCCAATGGTATACGGTACTAACCAATGGAGTCCCACGTAGACCAGTCGTGACATCTAGTGGAGAAGTATCGAACAATATAACCCTAACAGGGCAAGTGCATTCTAGTGGCCATAAGAAGAAACTTTTCAATAAAATCTTGAAGTTAATATGTAGGCCGGCGTGCAGTTACCTTTTTGGCCACTAGATGTCTCGAGCAAATCTGCTGGTGAATTATGTTTTAATTAAATATATATTTTCCCCCGTAATATGCACAATATAACGCTTAATTTTAAAACGTCTGAATCATTACAAAACAATAAATATATAGAATTTCAAGCAAAAAAAAGCAACTCTGATGGGGTTTGAACCATAGGCATATGACTGATAGGCCAACGCTTTACCACGGAGCGATTTGTGCCAACGAACATCGTTCTATATAAAATAACTTACATATAACTTGTTAGCAAATAATGATTTAGACTAAACGATTTCATCAGTGGAGTCTATTATTTATTTATAAAGCATTTCATACAAAGTTTATTTATTTTGTATCAGTACGCTATATTGCATGCAATACTCAAAGTCAGGCACAGGATATCCGCTGCCATATTGTCTTCTTACCGAGACGGATCAGCTTTTTAAAATCACTTCTGCACTATAGTATTACAAAATAAACTTTTAATTTCGAACGTGCCTCTTCCTTTAGAACAGTTAAATCGATTCTCGGCTCGATAATTGGAACTGGTGGGTCCCATGATCTGGATTATAAAGTTTGCATAATTCGCACGGCCGCCATCCTGAAATGGTACGGCGGATGACCTTGTAGTTTGGTCACAAGACGCATCCAATATGAAGGTATGTTGTTACCAAATTTGGTAGAGATCAGATAATTTGGTTAGTCGCTATTTGATTTTACGTTTTGAACGTTTGAGTGGCCGCCATTCAGTTTTGGTAAAGATGGCGGCGATATAAAACATGACACTGAGGTGCCCTTTGCTTGTTCTATGTCTGTACCAAATTTCGTTCAATTCGGTTTCACCGTGTTCGAATTGATAGGGGGGGGGGGCAGACATTCAGAGTACACCCACTCACACACACACACACACACACAAACACACAAACAGACAGACACACAATTTTTGGCCCTGTAGTGATCTCATAAGTCTACTTTCATTTTTTGCAAAAATCGGAAGTATGCTAAAAATCGCGGAGCTTTAGTGCCACAAGTTTAGGTTTTAGGTGACATATCCTTATGTGGTCCTAAACTTTTGAACGGTACTGTACACCTTGGCGTATTATATAATAAGATAGACAAGAGTTTAGTGCTTTTCAGTCGGTCGACACGAATGTACCCAAAAGAGCTGGGTTATGCCCTAATCCTGAAATCTCATATAATTTATTTCAGGATTGGGGCATAACCCAGCTCTTTTGGGTACATTCGTGTTGACCGACTGAAAAGCACTAAACTCTTTTTTACTAAGGCAACACTGAGAAAATGGCTTCAAGCCTCACAATAATAAGATAGCCTAATCACTACTACAGTCAGCACAAAAGTGCAGGTTATCAGGCAAAATGAACACACACTCAAGTACATGTGACTGATGACCAAATTGTTCCAGGCCCCCAGAACGAATTAACAACAACAACAACAACCTTCCTTCCTTCCTTCCTTCCTTCCTTCCTTCCTTCCTTCCTTCCTTCCTTTCTTCCTTCCTTGCTCCATGTTTGTACATTGCCTGGGAGACACAATGATGATAATCTCAGATGGGGATACTTGCCTCTGTTATAGTTCTCTCATTGTCCTCGTTAACGACCTTCGATTCAAACGTTAGGCAGTAGCACGCTCTGACAATAACCATTGTTTGCTGCTGACCAATAGCTGATGGTTCTTGACCAATAGTATGCTTGCTCTGTGACTCCATGTTGAGTCCAGAGCGCGATCCTGGCCGTCAGCTCGCTTGTCAGGTCCTCAGTGTTGCACAATTGCACAGAGGTCTGTCCAGTCTCACTGCTTGCTCTCGGTGGTTACGGTGGAGAGTTCAAAACGTTGTGCCTCGAGTTTGGAAAACCCTGGCTACACGCAGATATCGAATGTAATCATGGTCGCCCAGTTAGGCTTCAAATATGAGCTGGTCGTTAATGCGGAGAGTGAGAGAACTATATAATGGTTAGTTTTACGTTCCTGAAAAAAGCGGACTAAGAAGGATGTGAAAATATAAAAAATATTTTCAAAAATACTCTCTGTAAATACTGAAAACCTATTATTTCGTATTTCGTGTAATTAAGCGAACATTCTTCTACTTTTCGTGTGTGACCGGGATGCACATTTGGAAAGCCTCCCCTGTGACACACAGAATTTTGAAACTCGTAGACTACTTGTAGTCTTTCACAGGCACAGACAAATTTGGGAGCCAATCAGATGTGGTTTACACGCTCCTGAAAACAGTTCGGCTGTATGGCTAACATTATAATTATATATGAATTGCAGCCAATGGCCATAGCAGGGTATTTTGATAGAACGCCCGAGGGCTCCCAACAAGTTCAATTTCAAGTAGTTCCAACTTTGGCTACCATATGCTACTGTCACTCACACCTAGCGGCGAACGTAGGAACTTGATAGAGCGCTTCTAACCATCCAAATATAAACTAACCTATAGGCTACATTTTTCTACACACTACCAATTATTGTAGTTTAGGTTCTTTTACATGCCATAAATCACCGAACGAAGGCATACTTAAGGATTTTAACGCTCTTAAAAAACCGACGACATCGGCCGGATTTGAACACGCGATCTTGGGCATAGCAGTTCATCATGCTACCGACTACGTGACCGAAGCTGCTTTATGGCAAACATTATAACCAGGACCGGATTTAAGAGTATGCCGCCTATAGGCTAAAGTCCATTTGCGGCCCCCTCTATGGTTCATTTGTTTAATACATTTGTTTTATACAACAAAAGGATAGAGTTCGTTGGCGTTTTCATTTTTTAAAACATAAAGTTCATTTAGTTTAGATAAAACTACAATTTTAATTGTTTACACCATAAATTATATAGGCCTACCCTAATGAAATTAGTTATCCACTTGGTTTTTTTTTACTTACTAATATTTCAAGGTTTGTTAAAAAATGAAATGGGTTTCGAACTTAATTAATTAATTTGTTCTTGGAGATCAGTGATCAATACACATATTTTTATATTTTAATGCTAATGACTGTCTTTTGCGTAATTGAAGAACTGTGTTCAATTTTAATTAAGTTGTCCTACACGGTGAAATAAAATTATACAAAATGTAGTTAATTACCAGTTTATTTGTTGAAAAATATACAAACTTCTCTAAAACAACTCACCCCACGTAATCTTGAGGTTCAAATTTACATAGCTTTCTTACGAGATTTCTTAATGGCAAACTCGTTAATAATGTCCTCATATGAAAGTGTTTTTGTTGTATTTGCCTTAACACAAGGTAATGAAAGTGAGTTTAACCGTATTTTAGAAATAGGCCTACTAGAGCTCAGCAACTTGAAGTGTGACCCTGCGTGAGTGCTAGCTCCGTCAGCCAGAGTGACAGAGAGTACAGCGGGCTTGTAGATCGCATTTTTTCCGGGGTTTCAGTTGGAGTTGCTGCGCTTTAGTTCGCAGATAGTTCTTAACTCTGCTAAGGCAAGAAAAACTGTAGGACTAAACATATTTTTAAGTAACATGTATTCTTAAATTAGTACGGAAAATATTATTATCGTCTGAAATACTTCATTTTAAGTTTTGAATAAATTGCCAAACTGCCGCCCCTGAAAATTTGCCGCTCTAGGCTGCAGCCTACTTAGCCTATTTAGAAATACGGCCCTGATTATAACATGACTTAGACTATAATAATGTATAACACCGCTGCGAAGTTCGCGAAAACCCGCCGTTGATATGGTCGTAACAGCTCATGCACTCCTTATTTGTTTGAGCGACTGGAAACGACGTGGCGTCGTCGTATTTGTCGTAATAGTTCTTATTGTAAGAATGCATGGACAAAACAAGAAGAAAATCTGTATTAATTATAACAACCTGACAAATGTGATGATGCAATTATTGCTAATTTGTCCAAAAGACGCACAACCTGCTCGTGTCGTGATCCAGAAATTTACGTTATCTGTCGTTTGAATTTACTGTAAACTCCTAACCAAAGAGGATATTAGCTGCGGATAAAATGTTGAATACTTAATATTTTTAATTAGTAGCATACGACTGCAGGGGCGCCGAATCCATGGTCGAGGTCTAGCGACGGCTAGACCTGACGAGGGGGTGGGTCTCCCGGCCCTGGGTTCCGTTGGGGGGTTACGGATAGAGGAGGAAAGGGAAGTAGAAGGAAAAGAGGAAAGGAAAGAAGGGAGAGAGAAGAGAAGAGAAGAGAAGAGAAGGGGAGAACTGTGCGAAATAAGCTGTAAAAACGTAATTATTGGGGTAGGGGTCCGGTTTAACAAGGGGGGGGGGGTCCCACAGAACGAGAGGGGTGGGTGTCTGCTAGACCTGAAAAAAAAAAGATTCGGCGCCACTGTACGACTGTATTAAGCAATGTATTAATGTGGCGGATAACTTCATAGGTCGCCTGGCAATGTCCAGTCAAGAAACCTACCCACGCGTAGTTCGAAACAGTTTATTTGTGCGAAACACCTTTGTTGTTATAAATACGTGTTGTGATTTTGCGTGGAACAGTAAATCTCATCAATGTATAGCAACTGGACCAATTCTGAGAATTTACTAGTCGATAACGTTAATAAATATGCGGGAATATACGATTATAACCACAGAGAGCCCGTCCACACCGCCTGCTCGCTCGCCAGGTTAATTTTGATTGGTCCACCTGTCGTGTGTGATGCCAACGTTGATTGGTTAAGATTTCACGCGCGAAGATACGCCGCGCCACACACGTTGTTGAGCTATGCTCTCATGGAAATGGCTTGTTCCTAAGTGGGGCGATTTCTGTGTGATATAGAATATTCAGAGGATGAATTGAAGCAAATTCATGAATTTGGAATAAAACGTTAAAAGAACCATGAAAGATTAGACTTTCTCAGCCAGTAGATCATGAGTAAGATACTGTACTTCTGATCAGCGACGCGGATGTGTAGTTTTTAATGAGAAAGTAACCAAGAAAATATTCGTCACAGTGCTATATGAACATAGTTCAATGTAAATACAGAAATAATAATAATAAAAATACGAGCCTTACAGTAGTCGCATATGATGTGCAACATCTGACATGTTATTCGAATAATTCCATATTACTTACTCGCATTTTTTTAAAGAATGAACTCATAGTGCTATCTTGTGCCAGAAAACATGAAAGGATTCTCCAATGCATCTGCAGTAGTGACATATACCTGCAACTGTATGCGGCAGCAATCCACTACCTACTTGATGCGAGCTGCGCTTTATACCGGCCAGTTAGTGAACCCATGCCAGCGGTGTTATTGAAAATGGCCTCTTATTGCCGATATAGCACACTGGCAAGTATAGGCGCGATTAAAAATTAGGTGTGCAGTAGGTGTATTAAATGCGTTTCTCCCAGTGATACGTTTAGACCAACCAAATAGCTTAATATGATAATAGTGGAAACTCTCGCCACTCAACACGCAGAGCAGCGGCGACAGCACATAGTGCTACTATCTAGCGGCTCGAATAGACAACTACCGGAACGAACTATTGGAGTTTATCACAATAGGGATGTATAGAACTAGCACCGATAGAGCGCACTGCTGTTGTACTGGGTAAGCGCAAGGCGCTCTTCATTTGTCTCCTGTGTTCTCCTGTCGCTAATATGTACGAATTTAAGTTGTTTAAATTGTTATTTTCGTGACTATGCCGAGCTATTGCAGTGTTCCTCTTTGCAAAAATCAGGGAAGCCCGTTTTCGTTTGACCAATTTCCATAAAAGAAAGAAATGAGGAAGAAGTGGTTACATGCTATTGGAAGGAAAAATTTCGGTGAGAAAAATCCGACCTAATATATTAAAGTGTGTTCCCATCATTTACAACCCGACGACTTCACGAAAACTGTGTTGGTTAAGTGTGATTTACGAAGGGAAATAATTCCTATTTTGTACCTATAAACCTATTAGACATTTCGATAACAACCACTGAATTTATGCGTTTGTATTTGAATGTGAGAAAGCAAGATTAAAACCGGGCGCTGTTCCATCGCTTTTTCCGTGGACTACGAGCTCAACAAAAAAATAAGGAACAGGCCATACACAAGAAACTTGCAGGATTATCACGATAAGCCTACAATATCGGAATCTGCAGAAATCATCTCCATTGAAGTACGGGAAGAAATCGTCAATATACACGAATAAGTGAATGTAATATTTCTGACTCCCATTTTCAAAGCCATACTCCGACAAATGCTTCAAAAATAAATGTCGCAACATTAACAGTCACAGACGTATTATGGTTGGTTTCTTGAGATCAGAATTAATCGTCAACTTCCATCTTCCCGACGGAGAATGTGGTAGCGACTGACTTCTACATTCTTGAGACATAGTCAGATGAATGGAAACAGTTCGTGGCCCTAAAGCAGGGATTCTCAAACTTTTAAAAAATTGAACGCCCAGGGGTATGGGAACGATTGTTATTGAGAAATTGACAACATTACATAAGAACCAAACGTTGCGAGCATTTTGAGGTATTGTGCCCAACTCTAGGAATGGGTATTCCAAGTTTCAGACACCTAGATATCAAGGGAAAGGCTGTAGCCGCTTTTGAAAGTTGAGATATTTGAATATCGCGCTACATTGCTTCTCGAAGCATTTAGAAATAATTTACCGATAGTTGGATGTCAAGTGACGTAGCGAGTAATAGCAGAGGTGGAGGCTATTTATTGATTAAATAGTTAACTATGGAGTAGAGACTTGAGACTGGGATCAGATTACTGGCACGGCCAAAAGAAAGAGAATGCAATTAGTATCAAGTAAATCGGACCAGGGATTCAAGAGATATGAGGATTTCTAGATATCACGTGATGACGCGTGACCCTGGCAGTTTTGAATAAAAGCCAGCTGGCCGAAGCAACTTCAGCTCATTCTAACACAAGCAGTTGCCGAGCAAGTTGCTGCGACGCTGAGCCAAGGCACATGGTTGCCGGATCTACGCAGAAGTTCTTTTCAAAGTCGTGATAGTCACGGAAAGTGCTGCGCTACGAGGTGGAACTTAGTAAGTTTACGGCGAGGAGAATCACTGAGGTGATTGATTTTTC
Source organism: Meconema thalassinum (assembly GCA_946902985.2). Lineage (NCBI taxonomy): Eukaryota > Metazoa > Arthropoda > Insecta > Orthoptera > Tettigoniidae > Meconema > Meconema thalassinum. Next base: position 1,720,766,359 of record OX336388.2, on the reverse strand, counting down.
TACAGACATTGGTGGAAATATTTATATTTTCACATGGACATATGCTAGACTTTGTCTAGAATTAATACTTTGTCACAGTCCAGTAGTAACATAATACTTGGATATTTAAATCCATTCAGTCAGTTTTCATTTTTTGTAACTAGTTAACCACTTCGATCTGTCAGTACACTGAAGACTAGTCTATAACGGTGGCGCTCATTAGTCTGCGCAAGGGAAACTACAAGTTGCCTAGCGCATGGTAGATGGTGATATAATAAACCATGCCCAGGGAACGATCTTCAGAACAGCCGTTAATTGCTTAGACTGTCAGTGTTTTTCTTGTACTGATAAGATTACCGTGAGTTATGTTACAACTGACATATCTAAGAAGAGATCACTTAGATCTGACCCTATTTAAACAAACTGTTATGGCTTTGATAGAAGCTCATATTAAAATGGAACAACAGTTAATTCAAACGTCGAAAGATACTACCACTATGTCTGACTAGACGAATTGTGGGTATATGATGGCGGCGGATACAAGGATTATACGTGCTTGTCCGATAGGGCATGTCTATGGATAGATCTGGTACAGACCAGGTTTACTACGCTTAAAGACCATCAAGAAATGTAAGCCACATTTGAATTATATTATGCCTAGCTAATTGGAACAAACTATTTTTTTTCTGCAGATGACCAACACATTTTTTTCTTCGTATTTACATCTTGCAATGATTTACGCAAGACTTATTAGAGTTATTCTGAGTATTTTCAGCACTCAGAACAGTTTAGGATCGATGACCGAGCATTTCGAGCATTTATTTGAATTTTTCATATTTTTGGGAAATCACGGTAATCAACCGATGTAACTGTTAAAGTTAAATTTATTTTTGTTGAGGAATGGATATTTTTTCCATATTCGAAGATTCGAACATGTGGATTCTCACATAATGAGATGATAATTAAACATATTTAAAATGATATAATGAATAATAATAATAATAATAATAATAATCCACTAATAATAATAATAATAATTTTTATAATTTTTCTAAATAATTCTTGGATATTATATTTTCTAATAATCATATGTATTGAGAGAGAGCCTATGAAGTAGTTTAATCATTTCTAGTTTGGAACAGGAGATTTTCCGAAGGAGAGTGGTTAGCGCAAGCCCCCATTCAACCAACATTTCAGTCCTGGTTGAACAGTTGATATTTGCAATGAGCAAAGTACATTTTTCAGATAACACGGAGAGGCATGAAACGGGAAGCAAATGATATTTGTATCAAATAGGATATTTTTGTATTTATATAAAATCATGACGTAAATACACTCGAAAGTGAAATAAAGATTTTCATAAGTATGGTAAATTCACGGGTTGAACTGAATGGTAAAATAAAATAAACTTGTAAGTTTATTAATCTTCCAGTGTTGATAACAAGCAGAGGCTTGATTTATTGTATAAATTTTGGGAAGATAATTTATATGTGTGGAGTAGTTGAAATGCCATTCCCAGGTGCGCATGTTTAAGTCGCAGGAATGAAGAGGTTTTTTCGAGCATCAATCAAATAGCAGGTTCGATGGCTCAGGTTTATAGTAGGAGTATTGGAACTACACATTTCGTCGTATGAATGACCCGAAGGTTATTTCTTAGAAACCATCAGTTCTTATTTCAACCTTGTTTACGAATTCCATTTAGACTTTGATTTTGCTAGAACCCGGATTTGTCATGATAGTAGTTTATTCTTCTTCAGAGGAAGACCTTTGCCGTTGTTGTTGTAATATTGTGTTCTTACACAAATAATAGAATGGGCCACTGCCAATTAAAAAATAATTCTTTAACCACGAATAATTTGAAGGATATTTTCAATCCTAGTGCCATGAACTAAATGAATTCATTATAAAACTACAATTCTAATTTCCGCATTCTGTCGAAGAATTGCAAGTTGTGAAAGTTGCTAAAAATGGCCATGAATATAAATATTTTTATAATAATGATTCCAAGTGGATAATTGAATAGTTGAATGGTTCAACCATTTATTGATCAAGTTGATGATTCAGAAATCATATATTTTGTTAGGAACTTGAAGTTCATAATCGAGTCACTTCTCGAATGTTTAATGTCAGAAGAACAATTAATTGTTGTTGTGCTTCGCACAGTTCTTCGATGCTATGCTCAATGGTCAAATACTTTTCAGATGTTATTAATTTGTGTAAATAATTTGTGTTGCTTCGATGATAATAATAATTTCGACGATGTATTTTTGAAACTGGAAAACTAAGTGAAAGTTAAAAATTCTATGAACATTTATTCTACGAGTGTTAATATCATGTAAATATTTAAACAGTGATCTACGATATTTCCAGTATAGACAATTAACTTTGAACTGGAATTAAATATTAATAATTTTGGAACACAGTCTACAGGACTATTAATCGGACTTGTGTTTTCAAAAAGATTGTCAAATGTGTTTGGAAAATTTCTGTATATTGTGTGTAAATAAGAGTGTGGATCGCCACACGTGGATGATGCTGCTTTGAGCATCCTTGCAGTCAGATTTTAACTTCAAAATAAACTGAGATAATTTTACAGGATGTGTTACTCCCAATTGAATCTCCTTCTATCCTTATTGTTGCATTGAGCCAAAAATCAGCAAAGCATTTTTTTAATTTGATGTCGTTTTTGCGATTTGCTTTAACCCATCTGGCGCTCCGGGATATTTTGACTCTCGTGCTGACTGATTATTGGTAAAATGCATATGTGGTCGTGCGGACTCCGGTCTAAACGGGCACATAAAATAAGATAGAGAGAGAAATGGCTTCGAACGTGGGTCCCGATTTAGACATGGTCAATCGCATGCCGATTTAAATTGTGATAATTTTTATAGAAATATTTTGGGAGTTGAGAGATGTCTGGTTTGGATGAATAAATTAGTAGGAAACCCAATTAGTGGGGAAAATTAAAAATTTAACTTGGTTAATAATTAGAATGGGTTTGATAATTTTGACAATGGCTTAACCATTAGGGCGTCAAGTAAATTCAGTAGTAAACGTTCGATGACTGGACATACACATTATTAGAATCCAGGTGGAGGATATTTGAGAACTTGCATATTTTTTGTTGTGATATTGTGGTAAATGTAATTCGTAAAAGTAGAGAATTTTGTTTTTCCATCACGTCGACATTAGGACAAATCTCATTTTATTAGAGTGTTCCAATTAGCTATTCATATTTCTTGTTCTAGTTATAAGCTTGTGTTTGCCACTGTTGTATACCCCTAAGTTTTGAATAATAATTGAAAATTATGGAAGAAATGATGAGAATGATGAGGATTTTGGAGGAGAGTTCAAAAGAGGCTGGACGGCGTGTAGCCGCCATTATGAAAGAAAATACAGAGGCTTTAGAAAAGAAACTTAAAGAAAATTCTGATTCTTTAGAAAGTAAACTTAAAGAAAATTCTGATTCGTTAGAAAATAAACTTAAAGAAAGTTTAAATGAGAAACTTAAAGAAAATTCTGATTCTTTAGAAAATAAACTTAGAGAAAATTTGAATGATAAACTTAAAGAAAATTCTGATTCTTTAGAAAGCAGGTTAAAAGGTAACTTGAAAGAAAATTTAAATAGTAAATTTAATTCAATGGAAAGTAAATTTAAAGAGAATTCTGAAATTTTGAAAATGACACTTGAAAGTAAAATGAATAAATTATGCGAAAAAACACATGAGCTCGAAACTTCATTAGCTACTAACGCAAGTTTAATGGACGAAAAATTTCGCGATGCCGATCTTCGATCCCAAAGCTTAGCTGATAGGATAGAACATGGTCTCAGGAAAGTTGGTGAAGACATGATCGACCTAGAAGTCCGAGTGAAGAAGGAGAGTAACGAGATGGGAATTTTAGTTGTTCAACGGTTAACAGAACAATTCAAAGAACTTGTCATGGGAGAAATAAGAGAAGGTGTGATTAATGAGTTACAAACTGAAATCAAAACCACAGTTGTCAATGAAATTAAAGACACACTCAAGCTGGAGAACCAAGAGGGAATCAAGGAGATTAGGGAATCTTTGTCATCCCATATTGAAGTAATTGCCAAAGATATCCAAGCAACTCAGAAGGACATATCAGATATGACAGGGTCATTGAAAAGTCATGAGACTGTTATGAATCAGATATCCACTGATGTTAAGGAGAATTGTAAAGAAACTGAAGCAATTAAGAAAATGGCAGAAGAAAACCAGAAGGAACTTGAGGCTATGAAAACTCAAATCAAGGATGAGAAACAGTCTGATCATCTGTTGAAAATGCCAAATGTAAGGGGAAAGGAACAGATACAGATAGATCTAGGAGGAGCTAGAGACACGGATAGTCAAAGACAGGATGAGGTCAGGACAGTATTTCAATCCAACCCCATAACTGTATTTAAGAATATAGAAGATAAGCCTTCTAAATTTTCAGGGCGAGATTCTGTGACACCCGTGGAATTTTTGAGAGAAGCAGGTGATTACCTGAAAGATTCCAAGATCCCTAAAGAAAGACAGATCCGAGTGATAGGGAAGTTTTTGGAAGGTCCTGCACTTCTTTGGTTTAGAGCTTTTAGATCCACTCTAACCACTTTTGAGGAGTTTTCTCGTGGGTTATTGAAAAAGTTTTGGTCCCCGGAAACCCAACAGCAAGTCAGAGCAGAGTTATATTCGAAGAGATTCTCGACGTCACAACCTACTCGATACTCTACGTACTTTTCTGGACAGCTGTCTAAACTCCAACATTTAGATCCGCCGATGCCAGATAACGAATTGATTACTGCATTGATACGTCAATTTCCAGCAGACGTCCAGAGGACTTTGATCGCTGCTGATATCTATAATATGGAACAATTTGATGAAGTATTACAGAAGCTGGATCATACAAACGCTCAATTCTTCCATCAGAAGGGAGGAAAGAATAACAACGCTGTGTACGCTGTTATGGCTGATAGTTATTATCAGACACCTCGAGAGATTCGAGAGGAGCGAGAAGAGAAAACGCCGAGGGAAGATCCAAATAAGAGAGGATGGAACCAGTACAGTAACAGATACAGTTACAAACCATATGCGAGACCGGATGGTGGTAATCGATACAATACTCGATGGAGAAGACCACGAGATAGTCAAGGAAGGTACCAGGAAAGAAGATATTATGGTAGAAACAACTACAATAATAGAGGGAATGTAGATACTCGTCAGTCCAATGAAGAGTTCAACAAGGAGACGAGGAAAAATTTGGAAGCAAGACACCAAGATAACTTGCAGTTTTTGGAGCAGAGGCCCAACGAACCAGGTCCATCGGGAACACAACAATCCCGGGGGAATGGTAACGAAAAAAAAAACTTCGAATTCACAGTAGAAGATAGAATTTTGAATACTTTCACTTCCAGAATTATTAAATGGCAAGCAGAGGATGATGACTTAATTCAACAGAATGACGAACAAAAAGAAATGGGTACAAGAATTAGAATGCCAATCATATCATGCGAAGTATTCGGTATGACTGTCGATACTTTGATCGATACTGGGGCTATGCTTTGTCTGGTGAGTGAGAAACTTTATATTCTGTGGAAGCTCAAAGAGAATTTAGAGGAAATTCCAGTATCAGGAATTAAGATCCAAGGAATAATACCCAATAAAATATCTCTGTGTAAAACACAATTATACTTATGTATTACGATTGGAGGACATGATTTCCGACATGTGTTTGTTGTAATGAAGGACATGGCTTTTGACATGATATTGGGAGCAGATTTCATTCAGAAATATCAAGCAGTGATAGATATGAAGACGGAGACGATCAAATTCAAGAATACCGAAGAGATTAACTTCGAGGGAAAAGAAGAGGAAGACATCGAGGGAGATGCTCAATGGTCTCTGATTTTTCATGAAGCTGAAGGAAGAGAAGTCTACACTGAGAAGGAGTCCCCAGAGCTAGGGAAGATTTTGGAAGAGTATCACGATATTTTTGATATTAAACCTGGTGAAATTGAAGATTTTGAATATTGTGGAAGTAAACAATAATGGAAGCTATGAAGTAGCCCATACACGAACTGGTAACATCGTGGGAACTTATAATGCGACGAATTTGAAGATTTATTATTCAAGAACCAGATGATTTAATGTGTAGATAGGAAAAATAAAAATTTTTCAATTTTTATTTTTTGCTATGTGTGGGGTGGATGTGCCCAACTCTAGGAATGGGTATTCCAAGTTTCAGACACCTAGATATCAAGGGAAAGGCTGTAGCCGCTTTTGAAAGTTGAGATATTTGAATATCGCGCTACATTGCTTCTCGAAGCATTTAGAAATAATTTACCGATAGTTGGATGTCAAGTGACGTAGCGAGTAATAGCAGAGGTGGAGGCTATTTATTGATTAAATAGTTAACTATGGAGTAGAGACTTAAGACTGGGATAAGATTACTGGCACGGCCAAAAGAAAGAGAATGCAATTAGTATCAAGTAAATCGGACCAGGGATTCAAGAGATATGAGGATTTCTAGATATCACGTGATGACGCGTGACCCTGGCAGTTTTGAATAAAAGCCAGCTGGCCGAAGCAACTTCAGCTCATTCTAACACAAGCAGTTGCCGAGCAAGTTGCTGCGACGCTGAGCCAAGGCACATGGTTGCCGGATCTACGCATAAGTTCTTTTCAAAGTCGTGATAGTCACGGAAAGTGCTGCGCTACGAGGTGGAACTTAGTAAGTTTACGGCGAGGAGAATCACTGAGGTGATTGATTTTTCTACAGACATTGGTGGAAATATTTATATTTTCACATGGACATTTGCTAGACTTTGTCTAGAATTAATACTTTGTCACAGTCCAGTAGTAACATAATACTTGGATATTTAAATCCATTCAGTCAGTTTTCATTTTTTGTAACTAGTTAACCACTTCGATCTGTCAGTACACTGAAGACTAGTCTATAACGGTGGCGTTCATTAGTCTACGCAAGGGAAACTACAAGTTGCCTAGCGCATGGTAGATGGTGATATAATAAACCATGCCCAGGGAACGATCTTCAGAACAGCCGTTAATTGCTTAGACTGTCAGTGTTTTTCTTGTACTGATAAGATTACCGTGAGTTATGTTACAACTGACATATCTAAGAAGAGATCACTTAGATCTGACCCTATTTAAACAAACTGTTATGGCTTTGGTAGAAGCTCATATTAAAATGGAACAACAGTTAATTCAAACGTCGAAAGATACTACCACTATGTCTGACTAGACGAATTGTGGGTATATGATGGCGGCGGATACAAGGATTATACGTGCTTGTCCGATAGGGCATGTCTATGGATAGATCTGGTACAGACCAGGTTTACTACGCTTAAAGACCATCAAGAAATGTAAGCCACATTTGAATTATATTATGCCTAGCTAATTGGAACAAACTATTTTTTTTCTGCAGATGACCAACACATTTTTTTCTTCGTATTTACATCTTGCAATGATTTACGCAAGACTTATTAGAGTTATTCTGAGTATTTTCAGCACTCAGAACAGTTTAGGATCGATGACCGAGCATTTCGAGCATTTATTTGAATTTTTCATATTTTTGGGAAATCACGGTAATCAACCGATGTAACTGTAAAAGTTAAATTTATTTTTGTTGAGGAATGGATATTTTTTCCATATTCGAAGATTCGAACATGTGGATTCTCACATAATGAGATGATAATTAAACATATTTAAAATGATATAACGAATAATAATAATAATAATAATAATCCACTAATAATAATTTGTATAATTTTTCTAAATAATTCTTGGATATTATATTTTCTAATAATCATATGTATTGAGAGAGAGCCTATGAAGTAGTTTAATCATTTCTAGTTTGGAACAGGAGATTTTCCGAAGGAGAGTGGTTAGCGCAAGCCCGCATTCAACCAACATTTCAGTCCTGGTTGAACAGTTGATATTTGCAATGAGCAAAGTACATTTTTCAGATAACACGGAGAGGCATGAAACGGGAAGCAAATGATATTTGTATCAAATAGGATATTTTCGTATTTATATAAAATCATGACGTAAATAAACTCGAAAGTGAAATAAAGATTTTCATAAGTATGGTAAATTCACGGGTTGAACTGAATGGTAAAATACAATAAACTTGTAAGTTTATTAATCTTCCAGTGTTGATAACAAGCAGAGGCTTGATTTATTGTATAAATTTTGGGAAGATAATTTATATGTGTGGAGTAGTTGAAATGCCATTCCCAGGTGCGCATGTTTAAGTCGCAGGAATGAAGAGGTTTTTTCGAGCATCAATCAAATAGCAGGTTCGATGGCTCAGGTTTATAGTAGGAGTATTGGAACTACACATTTCGTCGTATGAATGACCCGAAGGTTATTTCTTAGAAACCATCAGTTCTTATTTCAACCTTGTTTACGAATTCCATTTAGACTTTGATTTTGCTAGAACCCGGATTTGTCATGATAGTAGTTTATTCTTCTTCAGAGGAAGACCTTTGCCGTTGTTGTTGTAATATTGTGTTCTTACACAAATAATAGAATGGGCCACTGCCAATTAAAAAATAATTCTTTAACCACGAATAATTTGAAGGATATTTTCAATCCTAGTGCCATGAACTAAATGAATTCATTATAAAACTACAATTCTAATTTCCGCATTCTGTCGAAGAATTGCAAGTTGTGAAAGTTGCTAAAAATGGCCATGAATATAAATATTTTTATAATAATGATTCCAAGTGGATAATTGAATAGTTGAATGGTTCAACCATTTATTGATCAAGTTGATGATTCAGAAATCATATATTTTGTTAGGAACTTGAAGTTCATAATCGAGTCACTTCTCGAATGTTTAATGTCAGAAGAACAATTAATTGTTGTTGTGCTTCGCACAGTTCTTCGATGCTATGCTCAATGGTCAAATACTTTTCAGATGCTATTAATTTGTGTAAATAATTTGTGTTGCTTCGATGATAATAATAATTTCGACGATGTATTTTTGAAACTGGAAAACTAAGTGAAAGTTAAAAATTCTATGAACATTTATTCTACGAGTGTTAATATCATGTAAATATTTAAACAGTGATCTACGATATTTCCAGTATAGACAATTTGAACTGGAATTAAATATTAATAATTTTGGAACACAGTCTACAGGACTATTAATCGGACTTGTGTTTTCAAAATGATTGTCAAATGTGTTTGGAAAATTTCTGTATATTGTGTGTAAATAAGAGTGTGGATCGCCACACGTGGATGATGCTGCTTTGAGCATCCTTGCAGTCAGATTTTAACTTCAAAATAAACTGAGATAATTTTACAGGATGTGTTACTCCCAATTGAATCTCCTTCTATCCTTATTGTTGCATTGAGCCAAAAATCAGCAAAGCATTTTTTTAATTTGATGTCGTTTTTGCGATTTGCTTTAACCCATCTGGCGCTCCGGGATATTTTGACTCTCGTGCTGACTGATTATTGGTAAAATGCATATGTGGTCGTGCGGACTCCGGTCTAAACGGGCACAGTATACCGGTACAATACCGGTATAAACTTTCTTTGATTATGTTTACCTTAAAACATGACAGCTTCATGTAAGCTATCAACCTAAAAAAAAAAGACGTGAATCGAAGTCTACAAGCAAGGGGACCAAGTGAATATTTAAATCTATATTTATGATTTAAGTCTTATGGAGATATATTTATCAATATAGGCCTACAATACTCAAGTAATTGTAATCTTTGGGAGAAAGCATGCTGACTGGTATTCATTATTTGAATAATAAAGCGTGTTAGAATTTTGTTTTTACCGCTGTATTAATTCTTCCTTCCTCCCGGTAGTTTTAGCGCCTCTGGTCCGTAGCTCATTTTGCAGCTGTTTAACGCTTAAACGCTGAAAATCATGCATAATATATTAGGAGATATACCTATAGAATTAATTAATATAGTATTTTAGTAAAATTAGAGAAGATATAATTTACTTTAGCTTAGAAAACTCGGTCACAATTTATACATTCCTCGCAAATGACTGGGAGAAACATAAGTCGATCGCCTTGCGCTTACCCAGTACTACACGAGCACTATCTGGCGTGAACTTTCTCCGGCTACATCCCTATTCGACTTAAAAAACGCTAAGAAATACAGATTTTTAGTACTTTGCGTACTTATTGCAGCATAATATAAGGAAGGGAGAATGAAATACATGTATATTGTCATTAAAACATTCAATCGTTATTTTATGACAGCAGTTTGACTGGCCTACAGATATTTCCAAAAGCAAATTACAGTACACATGAAATATCTTATTGAGCTTGATATTTTTAGTGGGCAGATTTTTCAATGATGAATCATTAGTTATATTCACATATGCCTTTTATGCTGGCTGCGTGGCTCAGCGGTAACGATCTCACCAAGTGTTCCCAAGGTTGCAGGATCGAATCCTGGCACTGCCAGTTGGCAATTTAGAGTGCGCAAATGCGAGGGAGCCGTGTCAGTAGATTTACTGGCACGTTAAATATTCCCTTCGGGGCGAAATTCCGGTACCCCGGCGTCTCCAAAAGTTGTAGTACCTAACAGGGACGTAAAACCAATGAAAATTAAAGTTAAACACATACCGTAAGCCTTAATAGTGACTTTGAAATACTTGTCAGTCAGTAATTTCGTACAGCTATTACAGATACCTTCATTAGAGCCATTAATTGATGGACAACCAGTTAATCTGCTTCCAATCCCATGGGTGCTTTCAGACAAAAAATGGCAAAAACTATCTCCATGTTCATGACATTTTGGCACCGACAGTAGTGGCTACGCTGGCTAAAGCGCAGTGTTAGGTCATGGGGCCAAGCTCTCTGCTGACTCGGTAGACGCGTGGGTTCGAGCCCCACCGTCGGCCGTCCTTGAAATGGTTTTCCGTGGTTTCCCATTTTCAACACCAGGCAAATGCTGGGACGGTACCTTCTGACAGGCCACGGCCGCTTCCTTCCACATCCTTCTCCAATTTCATTCACCTTAATCAATTCCATCTCTCATCCCGACGCGCAGGTCGCCCACGGGCGTCGAATAGAAAGACCTGCACTAGGTCTCTGAGGAGACCACACGAAAAAAATGACATTTTGGCAGACAAACCCCCCACACACATTTGGAAACGGCATTGTGGAGTTATCTACTCATCAGAACCCACTGAGCACACTTGGAAAAGGATTAAATGGATGGGTTTAATCACAACAATGTTTTAAAGAAAGACAGAGGCGTCCCTAGCAATATTTTCATGTGGTGCGAGATCCCCCTCCCCTGTGGAGACCAAGTATAATAAACATATTTTACATTATTTATAATTATTATTTTAATATTAAAAATATTATTCCCAGAACGCTACTAAAATATGATTTAATATTAAACAATATTGTTCGTTTATAGTCGCGCTTAGACCAGACTAGGCATGATCATTATCTACACAAAAGGAAATATGCCTAATATGATGCTACTAATTTCTTACATTACATAACACCACCTTAGTAAAGTAGTAACGTTCTAACAGAACTGGTAAGTCAAGTTACAATTTCACGCGTAGCTTGCAACACAGACAAAAATCACAATCCACATGCACCCGCACACGATTGAACGCCAAGAAAACAGGTGGCGGACAGAACCCTAGATGTATAGATATAGGTTTCAACTCGTTAATATATATACCTTGTTAAGTGAGAATTTCACGTTATACTGTATGTCTATACCATTGAAATGCACGCACCCCAGCTCGCTTACAGTCTATATAGAATTAATTTTGACGGGTAGGGTTAAGTAGTATGCTAATAAGCTCATTGGGTTTTATTTTTTTGCGCTGTCAAACTATCGTTGCATATTCTGCGCCTCCCATATGACAGCGCACGGTGTGGTCGCATCACTCTCACTGCCCTAGCGCCGCCCCTGAGAAAGTATGCTATGCTCAGATTAATAGAAAAATAATACAGGCACGTAAACATTAGTAGGTATACTCACAACTGTTTGTTTTGAGGGAATCTGTAAAATGACTTGGGATCACTTTGTATTTTGTAATGAAAACACCCCTACATAGCCCAAACGTTACACTTCTAACATGTGCAGGTAAACTTGCCAGCTGATTGAAATCGAGTTCGTAGTTGTCAGCGCGAACCGCTAGATGGCACGCATAATCGGTGTCGCCAGTTTCTCGTGGGAGTTTCCACTATTATCATATTAAGCTATTTGGACCAACGAAGTTTCAATTATTGTTAGTAGTCGGTGTTAATATACTGAATTCCTACGTTGTTTGGAGTGTTTGTTGATGCGATATAGCACTCGAGGTATCGAGTGCTTACATTAAATAAGAATAGAGCAAAAGTATGAAGATTTAATAAATCGTAATAATTTTCAGCAAATATGATATAATTAATTAATATTTTCACACCAAAGAACGACAACTTGAAGATGATTTATTGTAAGAATTTCTTTAATGGGGCCTCCAAACCTTGAGGTAAACCGTATGCGATTTACATTCCACATAGTCACATGGCTTACAGTACGTCGTTGTACCGATCTCCGCCACCGCGTGCCACAAAAATATCCAGATACCGAGTGGAAAGATATTACACATCAATAATAATAATAATAATAATAATAATAATAATAATAATAATAATAATAATAAATTAAAAAAGATACGAGCTTTACAGTAGTCGCATATGATGTGTAACATCTGACATGTTATCCTACCTTGAAGTTGTTACCGTTTTTATTATCCATGACATTCATCAACACACCAAAAATTTTATTTTTTACATTCTCATAATACATAACAATTGAAAGACTCCCTTTTTTTTTCTTCACTGCCTACTTGATACTCTCTCACTGCCTTCTTGATACTCTGCTGTTACAGCACTCTCCTGCCAGTAACTAAATTACGTTAACAGACACTGACGTTTTTCTTCTTCACTGCCTACTTGATATTTCTACACTCGCACCTGCCTTCTTGATACTCTGCTGTTACAAAGTAATCCGTATGTGATAAACATTCTTCATGGCACCTCTGCCAGCTGGATCACATCCCTTCTGGCTGCTGAAGGGATGCGATTCAACTGGCAGTGCATCTTACACACTTCTGTCCGATCCACTTCCGTCCCATTTCTCAAAATCACTCCCACAAAAATATCCAACAACCGAGTGGAAAAATGTTACACATTAATAAATTTGATGAAGGACTGCTACCCAAGATGCCAGGAAAGAAGTGGATGGACGAACGGAAGAAAGAACATACAGTACGGTAGTGCACAATGAAGAGGATTTGGGAAGAACGTCGCAGTAATACTGGGTTGTCTTGAAAATTGTTCAAGTTCACACGCTCTCTTAAAAGGAATGTACGATAGTAACAGTAATAATGAAAATGAAAATCCACAGCCTGTTTCCAGTCTACGACCGGGTCAGGAATGGAATGAATGAAGCCCCCATCTAGCGGCGAGGATATGAACTGTGCCGGCTGCCGAGACCTGACGCACTCCTCTGGGGCAATGATTAAATGAATGACAGATGAAATGAAATGATAGTGGAGAGTGTTGCTGGAATGACATTTTGACAGGGAAAACCGGAGTACCCGGAGAAAAACCTGTCTGCCTCCGTTTTGTCCAGCACAGATCTCACATGGAGTGACCGGGATTTGAACCACGGACCCTGCGGTGAGAGGGCGGCGTGCTGCCGCCTAAGCCACGGAGGCTTATTAACAGTAATAATAATAATAATAATAATAATTATTATTATTATTAAGTTATTATTATTATTATTATGTTATTGGTTTTGCATCCCTTTTGACTACTGCTGCTTTTTGAGACGCCTAGGTGCCAGAATTTTGCCCCGAAAGCGATCTTTAACGTGCCAGTAAATCTATTGTACAGTAAATCGCTCATATTATCGCATCCTCAAATACCAACTGACTGCACCAGGATTCGATCCTGCAAGAACGTAGATCAATCTTAGATGCACTCTTCGCGCTTTGCACAATAGCTGTGTTAATCGCATGATTCTAGTTCACTATCAGCAATGTGAATTGAACCAATGTGTGAGAACCTCTCATGGCTTCCTGTCAGTAGAGCGTCCAGTAAGCGCGGACCAATCAGAGTTGATCAAGAATGAAAGAGTAGGATGTGGGCGGGCTGATCGAGCCAGAGGGGAGGATTTCTAAATACGCGACCGGGATGCTCAAAGTAAACAAGTAAGTCAGAGTCCTCACGTGCTAATATTAGGGAACCGTTGGCCAGCACACGTGATAGGTGCTGCTTATCGGGCGGGTCGTACGTCATTCCCCGGGTGATCGTCCGGAACCTTGAAACCCAACTTCACTCCTGCGTCGCGTCGCGTCATTAGCCTTGGAATCCCATAAACGTTCGCTCTTAATGCATTATTCTACGGAGTATTTAAAGATTTGCTTTGGTTGTACTGATTAGCGCCAGGAAACGATAATCTGTACTTTTAACATTGTAACAAGCACGGCACGAAAAACAAATAGACTACGATAGATTTATGTCGTACACCCAGAACAGTTGTGATGTTGATTCTTTTAGGGGCTTTGCAACACTGTGGCCATATAGCCTCGTGTACTTGGATGGATGGAGAATTTGTCTGGTAACCTGTTGATAATCTAACTTGCAGTCGGTCGACAGAAAATAATTCCAATACTGGAATATGTGAAAAAATAACCTGAAATAAATTAAATGTGATTATTTTGTGTTGGCCGACTGCAAGTTACAATATCAATTGTTAATAAGGCAACACTGAAAAATGGCTTCAAAGCTGTCATTGCTCATAACCTGTGATGTCTGTACTAGTGTCTATATTCGTAATTGAGATAGGATTTGGGTAGGAAGCGGCCGTGCCCTTAAGTTAGGTACCATCCCGGCATTTGCCTGGAGTAGAAGTGGGAAACCACTTCCAAGGTGGCTGAGGTGGGCCTGAACATTTTCAGAATGAGAACATCAGTTATCCTTTATATTTTATCCGTATATATTTATTACGTACTATGCTGCATTATTTATAGTGTTTGAATGGATAATTTGTCTTCATTGTCCGCTCTTAGTCTATCTGCTCTTTTCCACTCAACACGGCTGGAGAGCGACAAATAATTTGCAACAAAATCCCTTCGTAGGGCAGGCAATTTGTGAGCTTGTCTACTGGACCAGCTGCAGACTGCGTGGCCCCTGAACGAGCACTGACCAACAGCACATCTTCGTCCAAACTCAACGCACGCGTATAACACTTGGCCCGGCTTGTCGACATCCAGCCTGTCCTCTCCGATCAGTTACGATAATTGCCGACTGCTAACTACACCGCGCTGTCAGGTGTTGTCAACAACCATGTACCTACACTTAAAATATTAGATATTTTGTAACTTAAGCATGTAAGTATTTTTGCTCTTGATGTTTGAATATATTGTTTCAGCGATTAGCTTACCGAGAGAATATGAGCTCGAGACGCAACTGAGAATGACAGACTGTCAAGAAGAAGAAACCGTAAACTGAGAGTATTTGTGATCATAATACACCTTATGCAGTATAGAAATGAAGTAACATACGAATTGCAAAATAAACGGACAGAAATAAGTACTGTAAATGGTTTGTTCAATCACTAATTCCTCCCGAAAGGAAGATATGGAGACATTTTTGATTCCTGAGTCACTTGGTGTAAGCAAAATTAGAAAATAAATAGCGATCGACCGTCTCAAAGAGTATGGTATTCTACAAAGAAAGGAAGAAATGGGGACGCTAATTCGTGGAGTAGATTTTGAGAATATGTTCTCTATGGAGAGAGAGAGACAGCAGTCAGGAGCTGAGCACTGTGTTGTAACCCGATATCGACGTGTTGGAGAGGATTGCGGAACAGCGCATTGATGATATTTGTCTCTAGTGTATTATCATCATGAACTATGTTCAGTTCCTTCTGCAATACGCAGCAGAGTGGAGTTAGCTCACGAGCCTGTGGTATCAGTGCTAACATCTCGTGTAGCTCATTATGTAACCTTCCCAGTACAGTAACTGGACACACTGTTCCATCACAGGTGGAGAGGTCGCGTAATGGATGACGAGACTGGTTATTATTCTCTAGTATCACATCTCTTATCTCGTGCGTGATGACCTGCGTATTGCTTCACGCAGCCTTGACATTATTTAATTCAGTACTGTGAACAATAACAGCAGTTCTGCTTTTGGCTTTGTCAAAAAGTACCTTAGCTGTGGACGCTAAGTAGCGCCGAGAACTATCAAAAACAATAAGTCTCTCGTAAGTTTCACGATTGTTGATATTCCATAGAGTAGCCCATTTATTGGAGTTGATTTGCCACACCTCTGTTTGCCTTTTCATAAATATATCGTTTTCAGCATTATATTTAATGAGCTAACACTAGATAGAAGCGTAGGGGTTTGAAATAGTCCAACCTCGACTCAAATCCAAATCTCCCGCATTCCAGATTGGGTCCAGTTTCCGGTGTCGCAAAGATGAAAAGACACGAAACAAACACGTTCAAATTCTTACATGTTGAATAGTTGTTAATTGTGCTGTCTTAGTCCAGCTGAGCACTTCAGAACTGCTCTTTTAGATTTGAAAGTTGAAAATGTGCTGATTCTTAGTAGAATCAGAAAATGTATCCAACTGAAATGAAGGTGATTTGAGTCAGATACCGAAGGAAGTCAATTATTACGCACATTTGTAACACATGTCTTTTAGAAGGTTTCTTCCCAACAATATGGAAAGATGCTTTAGTTATTCCAGTTCCGAAAAATTCTCTTGCAAATTCTCCATCCGACTATCGACCTGTAAGCATACTTTCCTCAATTTCCAAAATACTAGAAAAACTTATGCATGAACAACTACTTCAGTACTTGACGCAATACTCACTACTTGATCCGTTACAATCTGGATTTAAGAAAGGACACAGCACATCTACTGCTCTCATTAAGATCACCGATGACGTAAGACGAGCAATGGATGAGCGTAAAGTGACAATACTCATTCTCCTAGACTTCAGCAGTGCATTCGACACCATTAACACGGACATACTTATGGCTAAATTGCAATCCTTCCATCTTAGCCCCGTTGCTCTCAAATTATTCGCCTCCTATCTTCATAACCGAAGACAACGTGTACTCCTTAATGAAAACAGAACTGATTGGAAGTTCAAAATAAATGGAGTACCTCAGGGTTCAATTCTCGGCCCCCTTATATTCATTTTATATCTGAACGACATCTCTTCGAAACTGGAAAACTGCAATTACCATCTATATGCTGATGACCTTCAGATATATTGCCACACAAAAGTAAATGACATAGATGCGGCAATTGAAAATATGAATCTAAATCTAAAGAGGATCAGCCGCTATGCAACTGAAAATTCTCTTGCCATCAACCCAATTAAAACACAAGCTATCGTAATAGGGCAGACTAAATTGCTTTTCCATTTACACAGTAGACCGCTTTCTTTAATTCAACTAAATGGTGTTGCTATCCCGTTCTCTAAATCGGTAAAAAGTCTTGGAGTCACACTAAATGAAACTTTGAATTGGGATGGGCACGTTACTAATACATGCAGGAAAGTTTACTCGTCACTTCATCCACTTAAGATTCACCAGTCCGTTCTACCCCGTAACTTGAAAATAAAACTCGTCCAAACCTTGATACTCCCTATATTTAACTACTGTGATGTTGTATTAGTAGATGCTACCGGTGAACAAAACAAGAAACTTCAGAGAGCTTTAAATTCCTGCATTAGGTTTATTTTCTCCTTGAAATTTTCCTCACATGTGTCTCCTTTTTATGATCTACTTTCCTGGCTAAAAGTAGAACAACAAAGGAACCTGCACATATGTACCCTCATCTATCGACTTCTCAATGAAAGTACTCCTCACTATCTCTCTTGTAATTTTCGTTTTCTTTCTTCCTTTCATGATCGTCACACGCGATCTGGATCTATAATTGCAATTCCTCTACATCATTCAACTGCCTTCAGCAACTCTTTCCTCGTGTCGGGAACTAGAATTTGGAATAATTGTCCTCGTGACGTCAGAAATTGTACATCCCTTACAACTTTCAAACGTGCATGTAAAGATTTCCTCTTGAATTCGTAGGCCAACTAGAACAATTTGTGTATGAATGTGTGAGTGAATGACCATAGTATAATTTTGTTAAAAATGTATGTCATGTAAATTGTATAGCTTAGCTAATATCACGCAGTCGCCAATTTAATTTAATTTAATTTTATTTTATTTTATTTTATTCTAGTATTTAAGGTTTTCCTAGTATTTAAGTTTGGTAGGTTAAGAATAACATATGTGAGTATTCATGTAAGTTGCACTGTATGTGGTTAAGTGTAAGAGAGGGCCTAGAGCCCTAACTTCGCCACAATAAAGGCACCAATAAATAAATAAATAAATAAATTCTCAACTCTAACGCTATGTGAAGCTATTCTGTGAGGAATGTCCTAAGCTCCCGTTGTGGATTGCTCGATTAAACTTTTAAATAAGAAAATAAAAGGTGAAAATAGCGCATTTACCAGCAATAAGTAACAGGCTAGACGGAAGAATTATGGTTGTACGACAGCAATCGCAGTGTTGCCTTCTGAAATATATGGAATATCACTGTAAAGAACCTTGGTAAATACGTGAAATTGTCAATAATGAATGATTAACTTCTGCCAATTAAGACAATTTTAAAAATTGTGTTAAATGACAATAAACAACTTGTAATATATCCTAACTTCACTTCTATAATATTTTAGTCTCAATTTCAGAATATGTGCAATTCATTCTGGAAGAACTTCATTCATTTGAGGGAAATGTAGAGTATTACTCGAAAATGGTAATTTATATTTCGGAATAATTTCAATCAATTTCGGAAATGGTGAATTTAATTTAGGAAATGACATTTTCATACTCAAAGAAATTGAGTTCAATTTTGGAAGAGTAATAATTTCATTAAATGCAGTGTGCTTAGAATGTATGGATTATCCAAGAGTTATAAGCTACACAATCATATGTCATGATACAGGTCTTATTTAATATTTAACACTTTTATTGAGCTATCTACTGTTAACATACTGTAAACACATTCTGTACATGTAAGTTAATGCGTATTGTGTTATACACTCATTTTTCATGCAGTTTACAAACATTGGTTATAGGAATGAGTTATGAATAGTATGGTGCTCATAAAAAGTAATACAAGGAGTTAGCCTAATCGACAAGGCGAAGGATTACATCGTTAATAAGTTGATGAATGTTACTTAAATTGAGTTCTTTGAAATGAATATTACTATATCCTTAATTGAATACACATTTTATCAATTATAAATTAGCACTCCCGAACTTAAATCAACAATTTGTGAAATGCTAGTTATTAGTTTCGAAATTGAAGTCACGATTTCAGAATTATCTGCCCTTATTTTGAAATTGAAATGGTCGTCAACCCTAAGGTCCCGGTCTTGA
The DNA here is from genome assembly GCA_946902985.2 of Meconema thalassinum. Taxonomy (NCBI): domain Eukaryota; kingdom Metazoa; phylum Arthropoda; class Insecta; order Orthoptera; family Tettigoniidae; genus Meconema; species Meconema thalassinum. Next base: position 1,720,746,898 of record OX336388.2, on the reverse strand, counting down.
GGTAATCTCTTCAGATCCACACACGATGGCAAGACATTTACTCCACCAGTTATGCCATGTTGTCCCCACTCTTCCCTCCACACTGCTTTACAAAATAGTGACCAGCAAAACTCACATGCCAAATAAAGTGTGCAATCCGAATGTTTCTTCTTTTCCTAGTGTTCATTTACCTAGCATTGGATCTATATCTCACTCTCCATTAAGATAAATAACAATATGTTCCCTAAAGAACACATAGTCTATTTTATCTGAAATCTGGGAATTCACTACTATCTTATGTTCTTGTTCAGCAAGATTCATCTCAACTAGGGTGGTCAATGTTTTTACGTCATGTACCATCACACTGGCAAAAGTAATATGGATTTGTAGTTCACAACGGTACACTATTTTTAGCCTGTTTTCATTTATGAAAAAATAAGCTTATGAGATCACCTTTTGTCCGTGTGTCTGTCTGTGTGTGCGTGTGTGTGTGATGATGTGTGTGATGGTGAGTGTCCCACCTAATAACTTCTAAACGGCTGGAGCGATTTCAATGAAACTCGGTAAGTTTATAGCACTATCCCGGGCGACCTTTACCGTGCCCTTCAAATTTTGTTACGTCTCACCAATCACACATGGCGGCTGTGCGAAATATTTCACCAGCATTCAATATCTCCGAAACTATTACCGATATCACCCTGAAATTTTGTACGGTAATAAAGGGAACTACTAGAAGTTCACCTATGTGACTTTTGAAAAACTGGTAACTACAAAACCAACATGGCGGCCAACTGAATTTGCGACTTTTAAATAGACGTTTCTCGCGATTTAACTAACCAAACGCAATGAAACTTGGTACATTATATGTTTATACACATTGTAATGCACCGACATCTAACTTCGTTCAATTGTTTTCATAACCTCAAGATGGCCTCTGTGCGAAATATTTCACCGGCATTCGATATCTCTGAAACTATTACCGGTATCACCATGATATTTTTTACGCAGATAAAGGGCACTACTGGAAGTTAACCTATGAGACTTTCAAAAACCGGTTAACTACAAAACGAACATGGCGGCCAAGCGAAATTGATAGTTTTTAATAGACTTTTGTCACGATTTAAAGATCCAAACTCAATGAAAATGGTACAGCAAATGTTTATATACATTGTAATGCACTGGTATCTAATTTAGTTCAATTGTTTATATAACCTCAAGATGGCGGCTGTGCGAATTTCGAAAATTAAGTTTTTATTTATTGCATTTATTTATTCATGTAATAGTACATAAATCTAAGGCCTATAATATAAAAATCCAACATGGTGACCATCCAAAATGTTTAGATGGTTCTCAATATCTAAGAATCTATTACAGCAATCAAACTGACAATTTGTATGTTGATGAGGCAATTGATATTAGTAGGATATATGAAAATAGGCTATTTAGTTCTTCACGGAACTACTTGTTTTCTTTCACGAGTCTCTTATACGAACCTACTAGCTTGCCAATTTTCTTTCGTGTAATTTGATTATATGATATCTGTACCAATTTTGCAAATCGGTACATGTTCATCTTGTCTTCGAGACGCAGCGGGAGGTCCCGGCCTGGCCGGATTGTCATGAGAGCGTGCACCTGGGCTCTTCTGAGAATTCCATTCGCCAGCCTGGCACCTGACTACTCGTGAAATGGGATCGCCTAGCCCTTCCTGCCAGGATTTGTGCCTTTGTGTGTCCTGTCACTTATTGGCTTATCGTGATAGACACTTCTCAAGGGAGATAAATCGACCCTTGTGTCTGCAAACTTTGGAAAAGCGAACATTTACTGTCAGCTGCATTCGCCAAGCTCTTATTCTGAGAAAATCTTACAAAGGACATTGTGTAACGCCTCGACTCCGAGAAGGTTTCTACGCAGTAACCTGTATGGGCTGATATTCTATAGTACCCACTCAAGACCTTGAACTCTGGCTTTGTTTTGGCCGGTTGTGCAACTAGTCGCAGTTGGTACTACTGGAGGGATGTGGTGGGGATACGCTGATATACTAGGGTGGAATCTGTGACTGACTAACAGGACGAGAGGAAGCTTGGTGACGGAAGGACTTAAAAGCGATCGCCTCCGGGGGAACTACAGCCAGTTCCTCCGGAGGGCCGAAATTAAGCAGGTGGTATGAACTTTTGGTTAGAAGGGGCAACCTTTCGGTGGAACACAAAACTGTGTCATTTTGCTATGTCGTTAAGGCCATGTGACGATGGACTGTATTTTGAGCGGACTGACATTATTATTTTTAGTATGTAATATTTTGGAAGGGTTTGTACAATTTGGGTGGTACCTTTATATGTAATTACTGCAGAGTGGATTATTATTGCCCTATTTCCTGTTAGCTGGATGGGAACCTCGTGGGTTTTAATTCTTGGTCAGACAGCCTTGACGGGACGGTCAATGCTGGACTGTGGAGGTTGTCAGACCTTTCCGTTCCACTAAGGGGCGTTTCGGTTGTTTGATGCAGCATTGTTTTTTGAGAAGGCATTGCCTTTCTCATGTTGTTTTCCTTTTTTTTTCCCTTCTTCTTCCGGATCCATTTTGAAATTCATGTTTTAACCTCAAATGTAACTGTGCAATTTTGCCAAGCGGGCAAGTGTCTGGTTTGTTTAAACTAAGTCATTCATTTGTGTTTAATTAGATCATATTTGTCAGTTAGTTAATTAAGTGGTGGAAGGCTGTCTCTTGTAATTGTTTTATTTTACTGCTCAATACATGTTAGCTTATTTCGATTTGTCATATTATTTATTGCATGAAGTCACTAGGAAGATTGTTCCCCTTTTCATTCTTCATCTTTGGCAGGGTCAATTTAATACGGCCTGCTGAGGTACGCATCCAGCGTTCCACTCTACAAGCTGGTCTTGACATTGGTTTCGTCCCGCCTGGTCCCTTTTCCTAAATCAAATGACGGCGTTCTTGAAAACCAAGCAGATCGGAACATTCGCTCCTAGGTTTTTTTTTTTGCTGTGAACTCAGCTGACCTAGCGAGTAATTAAATTAGCCCTTTCATGTGTTTTTTATTATTAATTCTGGGTGTGGTAATGTCATGTGATCATTTATTTTGGTATGCTAATATTATTATTATTATTATCATTTTGACTAATAAACAGGGTAAGGGGGGATGAGGCTACCGTTACAATGGTAGCAATGAGCATGGTTTTGCTCTGTGATCTTGCCATTAGCATATAATCTTTCCTGCTGACTAATTGCAGTAATTAATAAAAAATTAAATTCAGTAACTTAATTAATGTAGATTGGGCCCTCCTTATTAATCTTTTCTCCACATAGGTAGGATTGGTTTAAACTCTGTGTAATGATTAATTTGTGTTCTGTTACATGAAATTTATGTACGATGGCTTCCCGCAAAATCATCGTGAAATACTTATCGGATGAAGAGGTAACCTACGAATTGCTGTTACGTAACCTTGAAGTGCCCAGGGACGCAGAACAAGCGCGCCAGAGTCTAGAGTATGCCGTCAATTTTGCAGCAACCCTTCCAAAGCTGTCAACTGCTGAATTCAAACTCGGTGAGTCAAGGTTATGTGATGCAATTAGGGAAATTTGTAATGTAATTAAGTATTGTTTCAGTGAAGTAGAATGTAGCCCTGTTGATCTCACCAAATTGAAAGCTAGAATTGATTACCTATATCTCCGATGTGGGGATTTGTTACAATCTGATGAAGAACGTCCCATCGCCGATTTGAAAGGTCTATTAGAGGCCGAAGTTAATTTAGTGGAATGTGCTCAGACTTTGGACACTGTTAATCGTGTTAGTGGAGGTGGGGATTTATTGAATTCGACTCCTGCATGTAGCCGTAATGTCTCGACAAATCTAGGCGCCAGTCTGGCTGAAAATGCCACTGGCCAAGTTGGTAATCCTGTCACTGAACCTGCCGCGTCCCGTGGCAATGGAATAGCTCGCCTGCCCGACAGCTGTGAGAGTCGAGAGATTTTTCCTATTGTGGGTAACCGTATTTCTAATCATGAAACTGTGACAACAAATTCTGGGTTCGGCCAGGCACCGTTAGGTCCTGATACGGTGATACCAGTTTCGAATACCATTAACCCTAATGCTGTGATGAGTTCTGTGCCAAATAATACCAGCAACGTAACCTTCAGCCTCCCCGGACGCGAAAATTGTACTTGTAGTTGTAACTGTGTAACTTGTAACTCCTTCTCTGCTGTTGTCGGCTCGCCTCGTGTAAGGAGGTCGGTAATCGAACCCCAGTCTGTCTTAAATATCCCCTCATCTAGTTGTAATCCTGTTAGTGTCGGGGCTCGAGAAATAAATTCTAGAGATAATTCCGGGTCTGTTTCATCATTTAAAGTGCCGGGTAACTCAGGTCATCAGGGGCCTACAGTGACACAAAATTCTCCTTCCGAACCGGTTAGGGATTTAAATTCTGTTTATCGAGACTCTCAGGGGAGTGTTTCAAATTCAGGGCGTAACCTCGTTTCTTTATCTTGTTCCGGAAACCAAAATTATGTGCAAGGAAATCCCTGTGCCGAAATGCCGGGGCGTGACGTGTCCAATGTCGAGCATTCTAATTATTCTGTTTTTTCTAAGGCCAGCTTTGGGTCTGTCAGTCACCCCATTTTGGGTTTTGTTTCAAAGTTATCGGGTAAAAGTATGGACACGGTTGAAGGCGTTGTTGATTTTTTGAGAATATTGGTCGATATTCATGAGTGTGCTATCCAATTCGGTGTCAGCGACCAAGTGGTATTTCAATTAATATCCTCCCATGTGTCCGATACGTTGGGGGCCTATGTGACTAGTGCCATGTGTGAAGGCTGGAGTGTGGAGAATTTTATGTCCGAGGTGTTGCGAGTATTTGTGCCCATCAGGTCGCTCGATACTGTGAAGGGACGTTACCTGTACCGAGCACAGGGTATTAACGAGCCGTTAAATTCATACATTGTGGACATATCCAGGTTTGTAAAAGTCTTTAGAGTAGATATGCCAGAGGCAGAAGTGGTAAGGCTTATTTTGGCCGGTGCTACGCCGGAATTTCGGAATTGCCTATGTGTTGGAACTAATCCGAGTACGATTAGGGAACTTCGTGAAGCCGCTATTCAGGCCGAATCCGTGCGTTCGGTTGATATCATAAGGTATGCAACTAGCATGCCCCCTCCTTTCATTAACCCTGTTCCGTTGGTTCGACCTCCCTCGGTTCGACCACCACCTGGGGCCGGTCGTCCTTCCCATAATTCGCCTAGGAATAATAGTAATCGTCCTGTGACGTGCTTCAACTGTGGGCAGCAGGGCCACATAGCGTGGAACTGTCCGGTAAAAAGAAATTGACTATTCCGAGACAAGCATCCTGAAATCCTCCTTGCCAAGGATCGGCGATGTGCATTGGGAAATGAGGTGACGAGGGATGATGCCAAAGTTATCGGAACAAATGGTGTCTGTTCTAAAGTTTCTGATGTAGTTCTACCCTCTCCTATGGTTGAAATTGCAATTAATGACGCTTGTGTAATAGCTTTGTTAGACTCGGGAAGCGCTGCTTCATTGGTTAGCGAAAATTGGTATTTGTCTATGAAACTCATTTGTAAATTCAGTAACCTGTCAAATGTAGATGTTAAGTTGGTTTCTGCCAACGGTGCTCAATTGAACGTTCTTGGTTGTGTGAAGTTTAAGGTTCGGATTCATAAATTTTGTTGGAAATTTTCCTTTTGGGTCATTAAGAATTTGTCATGTCCTATTATTCTGGGCGCTAATTTTTTTGCTCATACTGGCTTACTGCTAGATATGCAACACAAATCATTCTGGTTCAGTTTTTGTTCTGAGGTAAAATTTAAATTCTTTTCTACTGCTGTCCCTAGCGCGAGTGCTCATGTTGCCAACCGTGATGCTGAACCCGTCTTGTCCACCGGGGTTGAATCCTTGGATTTAAGTAATTTATCTGACGCTCAAGCTAAAGAGATTCGGGATTTGTGTGGGTATTTTCCCGACGTGTTCACTGACGAATTAGGAATGACTAAGGTCCTGGAGTAGAAAATTGAAGTAACGGATACTATACCGGTCAGGCATCCTCCCTACCGTTTGAGTCCACCCAAAATGTTGGAATTAAAGAAATTAATCGATCAGATGTTACTAGATGGAGTGATTCGACCCTCCACATCAGCATATTCCTCACCTGTGTTCTTAGTACCTAAGCCAAATGGTGGTTTTCGGCCAGTCGTAGATTATCGTAGGTTAAACAAAAAGATTGTTTTAGAATCCATCCCTCTTCCTGATTTACATAGCTGTTTTTCCTGGTTCAAAAACGCCTCCTATTATAGCCTCATTGACCTGACGCAGGCATATTTCCAAATTCCGTTAGCTGAAGAATCTAAGCATCTGACTGCATTCGCCACCGATTGGAATCTCTATGAATATTGCAGATTACCTTTTGGTATCTCTACAGGGGGCGCTGTGCTTAGTAGGCTTCTTGATCACGTGTTTTCTGGCATCAAATTTGATTATTTGTATCACTACCTGGACGATGTTGTTGTTTATAGCGAGACGTTCGAAGACCACGTGCGCCATCTTCGTGAAGTATTTGAGAGGTTAAAATCTGCTGGTCTAACCGTAAAGTTGTCTAAAGTGTCCCTTGCTAAACCTAAAATTGCCTTTCTTGGTCATGTTGTTTCTGCTGAAGGTGTTTCGGTCGATGACTCCCGAACCCAGGGAATTAGAGATTTTGCACCCCCTAAAAATGTGAAAGGAGTAGCCCGATTCGTGGGAATGGTTGGCTTTCTGCGCAAATTTATACCCAATTTTGCACAGCGGGCGTTGCCACTTAATCATCTGCGAAGGTCTGACGTGAAATTTGAATGGGGTCCGTCGCAGCAAGCAGCTTTTGACGATTTGAAGGAGGCACTGTGTAGCGCTCCTGTCCTCGCTGTCCCTGATTTCAGTAAGAAGTTTATAATCCAGACTGATGCGTCGCTCGGTGCTGTAGCTGCTGTGTTGTTACAAGAAAGTGAGTCAGGTAGACGACCTATTGGTTTTGCTTCTCGAACTCTGTCCCCTGCTGAAGTAAATTATTCCGTGTATGAGCTTGAGGGGCTCGCAGTGATGTTTGGACTGGAGAAATTCCGAATGTATGTCGAACATGTTCCTTTCGAACTTGAAACCGATAACCAGGCCCTGAGCTGGGTCCTGGCTAGACCTCGAACCACTGGGCGAATCGCCAGGTGGGCAACCCGTATTTCATCATTTCAGTTCACCGTTCGTCATATAAAGGGTTGTGAAAATGTCATAGCCGACTCCCTTAGCCGCATGTATGAAGAAGTTCCTAATAAATGTAAGAATCTCGTTCCCGAGGAAAATCATGAAAATATTTGTGCTGTGTCACTTAAGCGTCTCTATGGAGAAATTCCTGACGGGTGTGAAACTCCCTCTTTAGAGGAACCTGTTGTCGTTGGGGCTAATTCAGCTCAACACATGTTAGTAAATTCACCGTTATTGTTTGGAGACATTGCTAACCATCAGAAGGAAGATCCCGTGTTGTGTGATTTAATTGCTCGATTAGTTTCTGGAGAAGAGATAAAGCCTTATATTTTAAAGTCTGGTGTATTATGTTGTGTAACTAGGCGTGATAGGAAGCCTAAGGTTGTTTTGCCTACTCAGCTGATAAATGGCAGGCTAATGTATTTTCACGAGTCACCCGCTGGAGGCCACCTAGGAATTTTCAAAACTCGACAGAAAATAAGGCAGTCTTTTGTCTGGAAGGGTCTCGATAAGGATGTGAGAAAGTTCGTGCTGGGGTGTCATGATTGTAAGGTAAGTAAGCCCACAGTCAGTGGTAAGGTTGGTAAGTTAGCTTCTGAATCTGCGTCTAGGCCCATGGAACGCTTGTATGTGGATTTTGTTGGACCCCTGCCGAGGTCTAAACTGGGTAACCGTTTTGCTTTTGTTTGTGTCGATGGTTTCTCTCGCTTTTCATGGATTTTTCCCACTAGAAATTGTGACTCTGCTACTGTCATAAGATGTTTAAAGTCTGTTTTCTCTTCCTTTGGTCCTAGTCAATACTTGGTGTCAGATAATGCCAAGGCCTTTGTTTCTCATCAGTTTAGAAAATTTTGTTTTGATTATGCTGTTTCCCATGTCACCACGACACCCTATTACCCCAACCCTAGTTTGGCAGAGAGAGTTAACCGAAATTTGAGAGCTGCACTTATCGCATATCATCGAGACAATCATGCCAAGTCCCCGTGTGGGTGCGGGTTAGAATACACCCACGGTATGCCCTGCCTGTCGTAGGAGGCGACTAATAGGGCCGACATGGCCGAATAACTTGCCAGTTTTGATTTGTTCAGACCCCCTGTGGATGGGGAGGGCAGAATTCATCCACGGTATCCCCTGCCTGTCGTAAAAGGCGACTTAGAGGGGGCCTTATAAAGGTCAATTTTGGTTTTCTGGTCCCAGCTCTGGTTTGACCAATAGAAATAAACATGCGTGCTGTTAGGGGAAGGGCCACCAGCTTGGCCATCTGGCCAGAAAGCCTAGACGGTATGCCCCATCCCGTCAGGTGGGTGCGCCATGTACCCTACAGTAGTATCCGCCTTACAACGAAGGTCCCTGCATGGCCGAATACTGGAGCTGAATAAATCCTGTGCATGCCGAGGGGGAAGTGCCTGTTTGAGGCACTGGGACCCCGGGCAATATCTGCTATGCCAGGTAGGTATTGCCTTGGCTGGGTGGCGCCCACAGTGATAGCCCCCGTTCGGAGTGGGCAGTATTCGGGGAGGATTTCGTCCGGGATGCCATCAAAGCGATCACGGACACCTGTACAGGGTGGCACCCTTAAAAAGCCGTCTCTTGAGTGTCGAGCTAATCCCAAGGTGTATACGCCTTGGGATGAAGCCTTTAATAGAAGATTCCCCGCTGATAAGTCTCCTCGCTACCTGGTAGCTACGAGGACTGACGGGGGTGATTTTAAACTAGTAAAATCAATAATTTTTTCTGAGGAAATCGAGGGGAAATTTGGGGACCTAAGCGGGATTTCCAAGCTCCGGAACGGTCAGCTGCTGCTGCACACCGTTGATCGGAAGCAAACCGAAGCGTTGCTGGAATGCACGCAATTCGGCGAAATTCCCGTTAAGGTCTCAAAACACGAAACGCTGAATGAGGTCCGAGGAGTTATTTTCCATCGTGACCTCGTTTTAAATAGCGATGCGGAATTGTTGCGGGATCTGGGGAAGAGAGGCGTCACCAAGATTAGGCGCATCACCCGAAAGATTGGGGAGAACAGCGTCGATACCGGCGCTTTTATTCTCCATTTTGAGGGTGATGTAGTACCTAAGCAGGTGAAGGTCACATCGTACCACTGCGATGTTCGACCGTACATCCCTCCACCTATGCGCTGCTATCAATGCCAGAGATTCGGGCATGTTTCCGCCAGGTGCACTGCCAAGGCCGTGTGTAGAGAGTGTGGCAAGGGGACACATGAGGGTGAGAGGTGTACGCCTCCCCCGATTTGTCCTAACTGCCAAGGAAGCCACTCTCCACGATCGAAGCAGTGCCCTGAGTTCTGTAAGGAAGCAAAAATTCAAGAAATAAGAACTCTTGATAGGCTTTCATATCACGACGCTCGCAAGAGGTACCGTGATATGAATGCCCCCGAATTTCGGGTATCGTTTGCAGCTGCAACGACGCCCTCATTCACCCCTGCCGCATCCTTACCGAGTGTAGTACCCTCGACGCCCGTATTATCAGCTGTATTAAAATCACCCCTCGCTGTACCAGCGAAAAATGTCAGCCCGAAGGAGGTACAACAACCTTCTTCGGCCCAGCAAAAGAAGGCGCCGGTTATACCATCTAAACCGGCGCAATCGGAGAAGAAGTCCTCTTCTTCTCCGAAACGGTCGGCGAACAAGTCTTCCCCAGCTAAAGGGGGAAAGAAGACTTTGCCGACCGGGGCTGGTCCTTCTTCCAGCCCACCTAATACGAAAAATATAGGGGAGAAGAGGGAGACGGTTCGCCGCCGTCTCTCTCGCCCTCCTGCTGACGGGGTGGCTACTGTCTCTGCTGGCCTTTCCGCTCCCATTACCACCAAGGGAGCGAAGCCTGCTGAAGCCAAGCCCGTACGCATGGAGGAACTCCCCTATAGAAAAGAAAATAGATCGGCGGAGGAGAGGGGAACGGTTCAGCGCCGTTTCTCTTCCTCTCCTAAAGGCAGGGCTGCTCACGTATCTGCTGACCATCCCGCTCCCACCACTACCAGTGGAGCGGTGCCAGCAGGAGCGACCTTGTTTTATAAGGACCCGGCGTCTGTGGGGAAGGGACCATCTACTTCCCCAAACACGCGTCGGCGCCGATCCAAGAAGAAATCTCTTCGGGGCGTGTCGGGGACAGACACCCAGTCTTCGGACCGGGAGAAAGTCCCTCGACACCGCTCTCGCTCTTCCCCAAGAGCGAGACTCGTGAGGTCCGACGACGACCGCGCGCAACCCAAGAGAGCGCCCGCTCCATTTTCTTCGTCTTCGGACGGAGATGTGGAGATTGAGGTGTGCTCTCCTGCCCCATCATCTCCAACTAGAGCTGGGGAAGGGTGGCAAACGGTCAAGCATAAGTAGAAGACCCATTTCTACTTAAGTCCACACCATGGCACTATTACAATGGAACTGTAATAGCTATTCTGTTCATCTCGCTGAGTTACGACAATTAATATCTTCGTTTTCGGCAACCATTGTCTGCCTTCAGGAATCCAGGTTTCGTCCTGGACATGAGACAACAATGCGTCACTTCAAACTCTTCTCTAAAGACCGGGTGGACGGAGCTGTGGCCGCTGGTGGCGTCTGCACTCTCGTCCACTCTAGCCTCTTTGGTTAAGAGGTGCCGTTGCGTACTCAGCTAGAGGCAGTTGCAGTTCGTACTTCGTTGCCAGTAATGGCAACAGTATGTAACGTGTACATCCCGCCTGATTCTCAGCCGGATTACGACCAGCTGGTGGATCTAGTCTCTCAGCTCCCCCCTCCTTTCCTCCTTCTGGGAGATGTTAATGCCCACAACACCATCTGGGGCTCCGCTACCACTAGCGGTAAAGGGAGAGATTTTGAGAGGCTGATCAGGCGGCTGGACCTGTGTTTGTTGAACACAGGAGAACCTACGCACTTCTCTATTGCACACGGCACTTATTCAAGTGTCGATATTACCTTGTGCAGTCGTGCGCTGGTTCCCCTGCTACAGTGGGGTGTACACGACGACCTTTGTAATAGTGACCATTTTCCAATTATCGTTACTCTTCCGAACCAGAGAGCCATCGAGTTACCAAGTCGATGGATTCTCCGTCGGGCTGATTGGCCAACTTTCACGGCACGTGCGGTGTTTGCCGAAGATACCTTTGAGAGTGTCGACGATCATACCATTCACATAACGAATGGTATTTTGGCTGCTGCTGAGGAAACAATACCTTCCTCATCCGGAAACTCACGCCGGAAGCTTGTCCCTTGGTGGACAGCCGAGATTGCAGCAGCCATTAAAGATCGTCGACGTGCTTTCAAATGCTATCGGAGGCAAAACACTATGGCCAACCTTATCACCTTCAGAAGGATGCGTGCTAGAGCCCGATATCTGATTCGGGAGAGTAAGAAAACGACATGGGAAAAGTATGTGTCGTCCATGACGGCGCATACTCCTTCATCACAAGTGTGGACTAAGCTTCGTCGGATCTCCGGACACCCGACATCACTATCGATACCCGGAGTGTCCATCAATGGAGACATCATCACGGACCATCTCGCCATTGCCAACAGCATTGGCTCGCACTTCTCCGATGTATCCTCCTCCGGGAGTTACGATCCTACATTTCTGACTCTGAAGCGGGAGGCAGAGACTCACCCCTTGTCCTTTGCCACTGCTGCTTCGGAGTCCTATAATGTACCATTCTCTGAATGGGAACTGCGCAGTGCGCTTGCACTGTGCAGGGATACGGCTCCTGGACCGGATAACATACATAATCAAATGTTAAAACATCTGTGCGAATCCAGTATTAAAAAACTGTTGATCCTCTTCAATCGTATATGGATTGAAGGGGAGTTTCCATCTCAATGGCGAGAGGGGATCGTGATACCGATTCCTAAGGCTGGAAAGGATCCCAAGTTTGTAAGCAGCTATAGGCCCATTTGTTTGACAAATGGCCTATGTAAGCTGCTCGAAAAGATGGTGAACCGTCGACTGGTGTGGTTCTTGGAGGATAAAGGTCTCCTGTCTGAGTACCAATGTGGATTTCGCTCTCATAGGTCCACCACTGACCATCTGGTGCGACTTGAGAGCGCCATACAGGAGGCTTTTTTCCGGAAGCAGCACCTAGTCACGGTTTTCTTTGACCTCGAGAAAGCCTACGACACCACATGGCGCTACGGGATCCTTTCCACCCTTCACAAGTGGGGACTCCGTGGTAACTTACCGACTTTCATTGCGAATTTCATGTCCGTCCGACTCTTCCGTGTAAGGGTCGGTAGGACATTATCGCAGTACTATACCCAAGAAAATGGAGTTCCTCAGGGTTCAGTGCTGAGTGTCACCTTGTTCGCGATTGCCATTAATGGCATTGTTGCCGCCGCCGGGTCCGCGGTATTTCCATCGCTGTATGTAGACGATTTAGCTCTGCATTACAGCTCTGGAAGTATGGCCGTCGTGGAACGGCAATTGCAGCTAGCCATCAACCGGGTCGACAGGTGGGCTCACGACCGGGGTTTTCGTTTTTCAGCAGCGAAAACCTCCGTCGTCCATTTTTGTCGGCTCCGGAGGCTACATTTACACCCTGAACTACATCTCAGGGATGCTGCGTTGCCGTTGGTTGACACTTATCGCTTCCTGGGGCTCCATTTTGACAGCAAGTTAACGTGGCAGCACCATATACGGCAATTGAAAATGACATGTCTCAGGAAACTGAACATGCTCAGGTTTCTTAGTGGCACTACGTGGGGGGCTGACCGTGCGGTGCTGCTACGGTTCTACCAAGCCCTCGTCCTGTCCCGGCTAGACTATGGTTCTGCGGCATACGGTTCAGCAAGGCCGGCAACCTTGAAAATGCTGGACAGTATCCACCATAGTGGCGTTAGGCTGGCTACCGGTGCCTTCCGGACCAGCCCGATACCCAGCCTACTCGCCGAATCGGGTGTTCCACCTTTAAATTATAGACGCCAACATATGCTGTTAGCATATGCTGCCAATGTGCGTCAAATGCCGCAACACCCGACCTATCAAGCTCTCTTCGGTACCCAAAACCACCAGGGGTACGCCAACCGGCCTCGTGCCACTCGGCCGGTTGGTATTAGACTTGATAGCTCGTGTACCGAAATAGGAGTGGCTGTAGGTCCCTGTATGATCCGGACATCTAGCGAGGTGCCTCCGTGGCAAGTCCCGCGTCCGGAAATTCGGTTAGATCTGCACCGAGGTCCTAAGGTGAACACGGATGCCTCCGTTTACCGGAGGCAGTTCCACAGCATAGTTCACCAATTTCCGGACGCTGGCATTCTATACACGGATGGTTCGAAGGTGGACGAGAAGGTGGGTTGTGCTTACGTTATTGATGGTGCAAATACCAAGATCTCTTTGCCTGAGGCCTGTAGTGTGTTTACTGCGGAGCTCGTTGCCATCTATGAAGCTCTGCAGTTTGCACTACAGGATGCTCGAATCCACTTTCTCGTGTGTACCGACTCTTTGAGTTCGTTGCAGTCAATTGCTACATGTTTCCCGCAACACCCCCTAGTGCAGCGAATCCACGACCTACTAGCCGGGCTGTGCCACGCTGACACTCGAATCACCTTTCTGTGGCTTCCAAGCCACATGGGAATTGCGGGAAATGAGTTAGCAGATCAAGCTGCAAAAGAGGCGGTATCACTACCACCTCGACCAATGGAGGTACCCGCTAGAGATATTCGCTCTCAGTTACGCCTACAAGTTCTGGCTTTTTGGGAGAGTCAGTGGCTAGCTGACCCACTGCCCAGTAAACTGAGAGCGATCAAGGGAACTACTCGCGTTTGGCGGAGCTCCTTCCGGGCCCGGAGAGAGTCCGTCATTTTGTGTAGGCTAAGGATAGGTCATACAAGATCCACCCACTCGTACCTAATGAGAAGGGAAGACCCCCCACTTTGTACCTGTGGAGCCGTTTTCACCGTGGCCCACATTTTCACCGAGTGTGTGGATCTTGCTGACTTACGAAGAAACCTTGGTTTGCAGACGACACTCAAACTTATATTAGCCGATGACGCGGTGGCTGCTGATCGCGTTATCCGCTTTATAAGTGAGAGTGGGTTAGGGCCAGCAATCTAAATTTTCCAGTGAACTTTGACTCAACGACTTGTTTGTTTTTGAATGATAATGTTTTGTTTTTTCCGTAATTTTTGTTAATTTTTATAATTTTTATTTTTTATTTAATTATTTGTTTTTGTTTTATTAATTTTTGGTCTTTTGAAATTTAGATGTCCACCTCAAAATTTTAAATTCAATACAAAATTTGTATTCTTTAATCTGTGTTAAGAGGGGCAGATGACCTCGTAGTTCCGCCCCTTAAAACAACAATAACTAACTAACTAATCATGCCAAGTGGGATTCGTCATTACATTGGTTACCCTACGCTTTTAATACTGCTGAGCATGAATCCCATGGGAAAACGCCGTTCTCACTTATGTATGCGTTCGTCCTAAATTCCCCTCTAACGAATCTGTGGTCACTTCATGATCTGCTTCCTGACCAACCCTCTCCTGATCGTGTCAGGGAAATCTGGAAGGAGGCCAAAGCTGCTGTAAAGATCTCGCATGATAAGCTGGCTGAGAGATATAATTTGGGCCGAAAACAGGGTGGATATTCTGTCGGAGATTTTGTCTATGCAAAAAACTTCTGGGCTAAGGCCCCAGGTCGTCAGGTATCAGGTAAGCTGCAGCCAAAATATGAGGGCCCCTATGAGATTCTGTCCTTTCCTTCTGAAGTAACAGTGTTATTAGAGGATCTGTCTAGGAAACGTGTTTTTAGGACTCATATATCGAATTGTAAACCTGCTAGTGAACGAGAAACTCGAGATGTGTAAAGGGTGAAATTATGATGTTCTATTTCCTGTGAATGCGATGATATGAAGTTCAGAGCGATGGGAGATGGTCTAGTTGTTCCGCTGAAGTCAAATCTCTTATGTCATTTTTAGTAATCCTCAAGAAAGGCCGTGATCTGCTTCTGTTAGCTGAGTTTTGTTCATCGTATTCGTGGTTGATATTTTTGAGTAAATTTTTTGGATAATTTAGTGATAATTTTGTTAGGTTGGTAGTGAAATTTCGATTTTATGTGGAAATAAGGTGTAATGCTTCAGAGTGATGCTCATTTCGCTGTGTTGTTCAGCTGCTGACGTGAGGGCTTTAGAAATTGTATCAGTGATCTGGAAAATCTTCGAATTGCAATCTCTTGTCGGTTGAAAATGTATCTGGTTAGGTTAGTCAGTAGGTTACTTGTAATCTGCGGTATATACTGTTAGACTGCTGACTTGCTGGTATTGTCACAACGTTCATGTGATTGTAGTTGGAATCATAGTTCATGTATCCCCGTATACTTGGGTGTGAAAAGAAAAAAATTAAGTTCGATTAGCATCAGCTTCGAGCTGGTAGCCAGGCTATAGCGTTAGTCAGTTGTTCTATGCATCGAGATAGTGTTGCACTGGAGATGTCGTACCTGTTCTGGAGAAATTTGAGGTATCTATTAGTTGGTGAGCTAACTCTCGTTCTGTGTAAGGTGCATTTTCTTTGGGGACTATTAACCACCCTGTGCATTTTGAAAATTTATCATTTTTGCTCCTCAGTGACCTTGTAATTCTGTGTGTGGAACATGATGCAGTGTGTGCGAGATGTTAAAGGTGGAGAACATGTGAATTTGGGGGGGGGGGGGGGGAGTAACCGCCCCGTGCATTTAAAAAAAAAATATCATGCCATCACATCTGTGATCCTGTAATTCTGTATTTTGAGCATGCTGTGGCATGTCGAGGACCGCTAGGTTAGAGAATCTGAAGTTTTGAGGATATTAATCACCTTGTGCTTGTAGAAATGTGTCACATGACACCTATGGGTGTTCGTTGTAGTGAGGTAGATCTGTGTATGGAACCATGGAAGTGGTTTGTTGTCGGTGTGGGAGTAAACGTTATAAGTAATTTGTGTGTTTTTTTAAATGGTGGAGCCACGTTCGTTTAGGTATGTCTTGAAAATTGGTTGGTACCAACTTGAATTTGTGTCTAATTCTGCTGAGCTATGTGCTTTGGGTGTAGAATTAGTGTAGCCTCTGCACCGGGCTCGTAGTTGTTGTTGGTTTGATATTGGTTGGGTTCCGTGCCTAGAAGATGGCATCTTGATTTTGAGAAGATGTTTTAATTTTGAACACTTGGTGTAACTGTAGTAAGTTGGTTCTCAGGATAGGTGTGATCACCTTAGTGTCCTGAGTTCGGTTGGTCATCCTACAGGAACTCATGGGAGTTTGTAGACTGTTAGGATGCGTTGGCGAGTAGCGATGAAGTTATTTGGTGAAATTTGGTTAGGTGCTTGTATGTGAATTGGTTGGATCGTGGTGTCTATTGTTTAGCGTGGTCTCCCCATTTGGTTATTGTTCTCGTGGAAGGTAGTTGCTGTTTTCTGTCGTTCGTCGGATGGCCACCGTGGACGGTTAGGGGCAGCGACTGGTGAAATGAGACAGTGGCTTTTGATATTCATTATGTTTTTATATGTGTCACATACCTGAGACGATCCATATGGTTTGATTATGGTATGTTGTGTTTGTTTTTAAATGTTTTGGTGTTTCCTAAATGTGTTCTGTTTTCCTACGGTACTGCGTGAGGCCATCAAAGTAAATGTAAATTCATTTTTGAGTATGTTTAACTGTTTTGGAAGGGTACCAGTGAGTTCCCCCTTGCATTGTTTCTATTTTTATGGTGTTGCCCATAAAATTTCAGGGAATTTCGGTGGGAAGATATCTGAAATTTTGTAAATATTATGGTTTCTGGATGTTTTAGTCAAAAATTGATTGATATAAGTTGATTTAGTTATTCTTGCTAAGTATTGTAGTGAACTTTCAATTAAGCTTGTTAACGTCAGTCATATCGTATAGTTGGTTGCCCCTTTCGTGTGATTTTAATACTTCAGTGGACCTTTAATTATGCCCTGAACACTATCTCCTTGCGTAGAACCTTGTTTGAGGCCTCAAGTATCCCTTGTGACATGAAAGACTCTTAAGTGAACTTCGATGGGACACTAATGCTACGTGTAATTTTTTTTATCCTTCCTGGGATAACTTCGGCTGTTTGGGCTGGTTGACTGGCCTGGAACGATTGTTCCCTCTAAGGGAACTGTATTTGGACCGTACGCTGCTGTTCTGATGTGTGTTTCAGTGGTCACTATGTGGGACGTGTACTACCAATCTGGGCCCAGTTTGGAGGTACCATCTAGGTCCCATGGCATCATTCTACCCGAGGAGATCTACTTCAAGGTCCGCTGGCGGGGATTGGAGTAGCCTCTTCAGCTGCCAAGAGACCAGCTGGACACCATCACCCTGTTCATCATCCCCCCATCGTCTTCCTTTGGAGGAGGAGGATGTACCAATTTTGCAAATCGGTACATGTTCATCTTGTCTTCGAGACGCAGCGGGAGGTCCCGGCCTGGCCGGATTGTCATGAGAGCGTGCACCTGGGCTCTTCTGAGAATTCCATTCGCCAGCCTGGCACCTGACTACTCGTGAAATGGGATCGCCTAGCCCTTCCTGCCAGGATTTGTGCCTTTGTGTGTCCTGTCACTTATTGGCTTATCGTGATAGACACTTCTCAAGGGAGATAAATCGACCCTTGTGTCTGCAAACTTTGGAAAAGCGAACATTTACTGTCAGCTGCATTCGCCAAGCTCTTATTCTGAGAAAATCTTACAAAGGACATTGTGTAACGCCTCGACTCCGAGAAGGTTTCTACGCAGTAACCTGTATGGGCTGATATTCTATAGTACCCACTCAAGACCTTGAACTCTGGCTTTGTTTTGGCCGGTTGTGCAACTAGTCGCAGTTGGTACTACTGGAGGGATGTGGTGGGGATACGCTGATATACTAGGGTGGAATCTGTGACTGACTAACAGGACGAGAGGAAGCTTGGTGACGGAAGGACTTAAAAGCGATCGCCTCCGGGGGAACTACAGCCAGTTCCTCCGGAGGGCCGAAATTAAGCAGGTGGTATGAACTTTTGGTTAGAAGGGGCAACCTTTCGGTGGAACACAAAACTGTGTCATTTTGCTATGTCGTTAAGGCCATGTGACGATGGACCGTATTTTGAGCGGACTGACATTATTATTTTTAGTATGTAATATTTTGGAAGGGTTTGTACAATTTGGGTGGTACCTTTATATGTAATTACTGCAGAGTGGATTATTATTGCCCTATTTCCTGTTAGCTGGATGGGAACCTCGTGGGTTTTAATTCTTGGTCAGACAGCCTTGACGGGACGGTCAATGCTGGACTGTGGAGGTTGTCAGACCTTTCCGTTCCACTAAGGGGCGTTTCGGTTGTTTGATGCAGCATTGTTTTTTGAGAAGGCATTGCCTTTCTCATGTTGTTTTCCTTTTTTTTTTTTTTTCCTTCTTCTTCCGGATCCATTTTGAAATTCATGTTTTAACCTCAAATGTAACTGTGCAATTTTGCCAAGCGGGCAAGTGTCTGGTTTGTTTAAACTAAGTCATTCATTTGTGTTTAATTAGATCATATTTGTCAGTTAGTTAATTAAGTGGTGGAAGGCTGTCTCTTGTAATTGTTTTATTTTACTGCTCAATACATGTTAGCTTATTTCGATTTGTCATATTATTTATTGCATGAAGTCACTAGGAAGATTGTTCCCCTTTTCATTTTTCATCTTTGGCAGGGTCAATTTAATACGGCCTGCTGAGGTACGCATCCAGCGTTCCACTCTACAAGCTGGTCTTGACATTGGTTTCGTCCCGCCTGGTCCCTTTTCCTAAATCAAATGACGGCGTTCTTGAAAACCAAGCAGATCGGAACATTCGCTCCTAGGTTTTTTTTTTTGCTGTGAACTCAGCTGACCTAGCGAGTAATTAAATTAGCCCTTTCATGTGTTTTTTATTATTAATTCTGGGTGTGGTAATGTCATGTGATCATTTATTTTGGTATGCTAATATTATTATTATTATTATCATTTTGACTAATAAACAGGGTAAGGGGGGATGAGGCTACCGTTACAATATCTATTCAGTTATACTATTTTATATATTTGGGATGGCAGTTATGTGTAATGGTCAATAAGTCTAACCTTACTACGTATCGATTCTGTAAGTTTACTAGATGGTGATTAATTTTTTGGTGGCTGTGCGTCTGATGATTTTCTGAACAAATGTTTCGTATAAGGTACATTATTTTCTATAGCATTTTGTAATATCAATTATAATATTTTCCATATCAAGATGGAGGTTGGACGTAGTATTCGTTATAATACATCAATTATGATTTGTGCAACTGGGATCTCTCATACATAACCCTTTATTCAATACTTTCTTTTTGTAATTGCTCATTTACCTAATTTATCGATTGTAATGCCTTAATACAATATTTCGGATGGACGCCATGTTGAATCTATGAAATCGTTGCTCTTATTCCTTTATCTAAGTAAATTTCCTATATTCCGTTATCTTTCTTCAACGTTTAAAAATTCGGAATTCATTAGATGGTGAATAAGTGATGTAAATATTTTAGATATTTAAGATGGCATTGGCGCGTATTGTTTAGTTATGATGACGTAACTCAGGGAACTTCCTGAATGTCAATGTTAGTGATTATTCATCTATTATAACTTAAGTTATCGATTATTTTATTAGAAAATTACTCACGACGCTGTTTCGGAATAATTTGGCTGAGAAATGTATGTTTATGGCTTCCGACTCCCTTGTCGGGTGGCACATGAGACTCAAATTTAATAGAGATTGGTTCAACTGATATTCGACTTAAAATTCAGGCGACTACCATTTTATTTTCGCTAAGATGTCCGCAAAATAAAAATAAACGTGTGGTTGAGGTGCATCTCTGCGATTTCATTCAATTCTGTTTAGGCGTTTAAGAATTACTAGGGAAAATGTACACATAAACAGACATACGGACACACAGACATACACATACACATTGAACCTGAGCGATCTCATAAGCCTAGTTCCTGTTTTTTTTTATGAAAGTAAGCAACAATTTAGTGGACGCAGAGTCAAAAGCTCTAATTTGATACCTCTCAGTGTTGGTACTGACATCGTGTACAGCCATAGTAAAGGGTATAATGCGAGACGTCAGGCCTCTTCAACAAACATGAGAGACAAGTCGAGCAGAGGCGTTGTGTTTGTGGCTTGGAGCCAGCCAGCTGTCAAAATTCCTCTCATCAGAGTGGGTACCACTCCACTTTTGGTCACGACGCTAGTTTCCTGAGCTTCTTCTCACTGTTACACGGACATACACTTCGTGGGTGTGAGTTCCATGTTTGTTTCTTGGTCATGGTAGAGTGGTGTTGATGACGCCCCAGAGTGGACAGAACATTGACAGTAGCGTTAGATACGGGGTTAAAATAAATAGTTGATGTACTTATTTTATAAATACATAGGCTACTAGCTTTCAATAAGATAACTCCATGGATACATACATACATACACACACACACACGGGACGTGATAACGCTGCGGTCAGGCTGCTTGCCTCATTCCAAGGGGGACCGGGTTCGATTCCCTGTTGATGCACGTGGGATTTTCGACGTGAAATGTAAAGTTCAATGGTTTGGATTCCACGTAAAGAATACGTCCCATTGCTTATGACCGTGAGATTCACCCAAGAAATATGTGCATAAGGGTCAAAATCTAGGAAAATGCCAAATCCGTAGGTTGGATTCTCTGGAGCTTTTTCAAAATTCCTCTTGTAATCTCTTCTTGGCACCTCTTTTTTCCTTTCGGGCCTTCTGAGCAAGTTGAAATAATTTAAAAATTATTGAATATTTTCTGCAATGTGCGTTGGGTAGTGCATAACATCCCTTAAAAATCAAACATTAATTTATGCTGATACCATGGGAACGCGCTGTACACTACCTCATATACGAAAGTTGATCGATATCTGAACACAACATTTCAATGATTTCACTTATCAAAATGTCTTAACCTTGCAGAATGGATGAAAAAGGTGTCAAAATCAAAATTGTTTTAACAGGGTTTATGTTATTAACACCCTCAGACATTTTTTTTTTTTTTTGCATTGGTAGGTTGCCATTAGAGAGTGCATAAATGTGAGAGACTCATATCACTGCAGTAGATCTACTGGCACGTTGACAGCCCACTTCAGGGTGAAATTCCAGCGCACCCAGCGTATGCACATACGTGAAAAGAGCATCAAAACTGGTAATATTACTGTACCTGGAACTCTCTGTATGAAACATCAGCTATTAACTTATTAGGAACCCATAAGGTGCTGCACAGACGAAATACCACGTGCATTAGTTAACGCTTTCGACAGCAGATTGAATGAATATTTATATAATGAGGTAAGAGATTGTTGTTTTGAGATTTCAATCAATGAAATATTAAATAGCAACATGTGTGCAATTGCTTGTCTATGAAATAACGCCAGTTGGAATCACACTGATTGAATAATACCTAAAATGAAAACGGAAACTTATAGAGCTAATTTATCGTATCCGAAAAAAGAAGATACGTATTAAGAATGTTACCCTCCAGGCGTAATCGAACTGAAGCACTTTTTGCTGTGAATTCACATTCTTGTCTGTGTGCATGTCACACGCGACTCATGGGTTGCCGACCCTTGAGCTATAGCTGAAGGCCTTGGGATGAAACCACACTCTCTTTCACGACATGCAAATTTCATTAAATATGACTTGCTCCTCCTTCCTCCACTGGATGATGCGAACAAAATCGTTATACCGGGTGAATCAGCTGCCCCTAATAATGTTGTTTTATGCAGCCCAACTAGCGTTGTTGTAAAGAAGGTCGATATTTCTCTGCTTGCATCTCGTTTGGTACCAATGCTCTGCAAGTATATCCTGCAAACAATACTGAACACTGTATTTCTCACCAAAATTATATAACATTCTCCCAATTAAATTAAAAGAATTTAAAGGAAATCATGCAAACCTGAAGATGCAAATAAAACATTTTCTCAGAGAAAACAAAATTAAAATTGAAAATATAATTAGTTGAGCCAACAAGTTTGTAAAACACAAATTCAATTTTCCTTCTTATTCATTATTTTTTTGTGTATACATCATTTACATAGAACGTGTTATTCGGCTAAGCCATTATACAATTTTTAGAAGTAGTAATCAACGATATGCATGCCACACACAAGGTTGCACCTTTTAGTGGCATATGTGATATCTCTTCCTGCTCTGTATGAATTTGATATCCTATTTCGGCCTTCTTTATCATATTGTAACAATATAATTTAATAATTGTAAATTTACAGGTTAAACTATGAGTAGGAAGTGTAAGGAAATTCATAAAATGTGTACAGATATTATGAATTTTGTAAAATGTGTGTATTTGTAACGATTTAATAAATAATAATAATAATAATAATAATTTCCCCCTCGTATTAGTCTGTAGTCACATCGCGGGAAATATATTAGGGTTCATTATCGCTTTCAGGATATGCTAGCAGTACATTACAGTAGTACCATACGAGATGCAAGCAGAGAAATATCGACCTTCCTTATAAGAACGCTAGTTGGGCTGCATAAAACAACATTATTAGGGCCAGCTGATTCACCTGGTATAGTGAAACGTACCAATTGGATTACAATTTAGCAAAAGGAATTAAAAATATCAGTATGATATTTTGGTGTACGAGGTCTTTCCAGAAATTAAGTTTCCTTATTATTTTTGGGGATTATGAAGCTATGTCAAGTTTTAAGCAGGTGAACATCATTAAGTGCAAAGTTATGCAGGTGTTAGGGTTGAATATTGGGTGATGAACAGCTGATGCTATGTTGCATATTGACTTAAAAATACTAAGAGCTGCTGAAAATGCTATCAAAAAACTAGCTCAGACGGCCAGAAAGGAAAAGAGAGGTGCCAAGAAGAGATTACAAGAGGAATATGAATAAGATCCAGATAACGGACCTGGCATGCATTAGATTTGAAACTTTGAAGACTGTTTCCCGTAAGTCTATTTCATTTATTACTTAAGGAACATTTTTTCAGCCAATTTTGTGTTTAGAAACTTCAAGCTTGGAACACATCCTTATTCATACGTAACTGCTGAAACAACAGTTTTTATTTGCATGTATATTAGCATTCTATTTAGCCAAAATATTTCTTAAAAATACCAAAAAAAATTATGGTCCTTTTTAAATAAAAATTTCTTAAGTATGTACTCATAATAATTATGCTTGTTTCAGTAGAAACTAAACATACTCAGCCTTAAACTTTATAAATTTGAAGTGTCTAGGTCCAGTGGTTTCTGAGGAAATGTTTCTTATATACTGTAGGCCTACAGCACAAGCAAGCATAGGGCGTTCCGTACCCGCTTAAATAAAAAGAAACCATGGCTATATGAAAAACGTTATTGACACCAGATACAGAAATGTTTGAGACATTTTTCGACATAATCACCACCACAATTGGTGCTCCTGACATATCGTGGGATCTACTTGTGTATTCCGGTGTTTTAGAAGTCTACCACCTGGGAATGAAACCAACGTGTGGCATTCGCCTTCAGCTATTCGTCAGTGTGAAAAGTCATGGGCTTCAACTTGGTTTAGTCAACTTATACTGTAGCTTAAGGCCACGGCCGCCTCCTTCCCAATCGTATACATATGCTAGTACAGCCATCACAATAACACAGGCTATCAGACAAATTACATACACCCACGTACACGGTGCTACATGACCACATGGCACCATTCTTTGGTTATTGCCATTCTTTTACTAGAGAATTTTCTTATTTTTTCCACACAACAAGCATTTTCTCAGTCGAAAAGCCCTTCCAAATAAGCAAATAATAAGCAAGTTAACTTTTATGGTAAATCTATTGTTTCTGAGGAACATTTGTAGTTCGAAATGACGTCTCTTGATGACTGTTGAAGCAGAACCTTATCATTATCACGAAGTAGACGGAGTGATATATGGACAATTAGTGTAGCCTTGTATGTGCCGTTGTTATTATCAGTGTCTGGAGAATGTCAAGTGTGCTGGCGACACATGTGATAGCTCGTGAGTGTATTGAAATAGACCAAGGGCACATCGACATTACTTGGTACAAGACATACCAAAGGTACAGTTGTAGTTGTTGTTTCATTTGAAGACTTGCGACATCGTGGTCGACAGCCTCCCGAAGTTCCCGTTTGTGGGAAATCTTCACGATAACCTTTTCTTCGTGGTGTGTACTCGGACGTGAGGGTTTTCATCACTAATACTATGATTGGCAGACATAATCCTTTCTCACAGTCGAAATGGGCGCAACATATGGTCACTTCAAGGATGGTCCGAATACTTTAGTCTAATGTACAATCGCTTCCAGGGAACAGGTTTTAATTAGAGATCAACCAATTCCTTGACTCATGAATTCCAGTATGTAAGGAAATTCCTTACGCCATGATGTAGTTTTTGCATTTTTTTACTAGAGAATTTTCATCATTTTTCCACACAACAAGCATTTTCTCAGTCGGTTAACAAAGCATACAACCTTCTTACTCTCCGTTCAACTGTGGATAGTATTCTTAGGGGTAGGGGGTCAATATGGCTGTGCAAGAGGCATCTACTTTTTAAATATCGATACGTGTTTCGGAAAGTCTCAAAATGAACCTCTTGTTGACTAAGCTAGAACTTTTTGTCGTCTATTCTATTTGGATAACAGCTTTGGATTTATAAAATTTAACAAAAGTTTTGTTTTTCATTTCATTTCTCAAGAATACAGTAAGTAACCATAGAAAGAATTAGCGTGCCAATTAATTCAGTCAGAAGATTTATCTTGCACCCAAGAATTTCTGATATTGTACCCAACAATTTTCACTGTCTTTTTTTCCGGTTCACTTACACAAGTTAGGAAAAGCGTGGTCATCAACATTGTGTATACTTTGTGAGTCTACTACGGTTTGTGTTACTGTAGTTATTACCTGGGGTTATACACTGGCTACCTTCCTCTACGGATCAGCACGTTAGGATACCTGAGTTCGATTTTTGGTCGAGGAAATCTGGGGGTAGATAAAGAGTCATTCCACCATTCTACTTTACTGGAAGCTGGAAAGGAAAATAAGGTAACCCAATCTCTGGATGGACTTGTCAGCAGAGATATTTAATACTCTGTCTTCCGAAAAGTGTGCAGCTCCTCAGACTCACAAACTTACCGTGTGAAATTTTACTTTCAATGTTCATACCCGATGATATTTCATTTTGTAGACACTTCATTTCACTGTCCATTTCCATTACTATACGCCTGTCGATTATTGCTTGGAATTCATTGTAGTGTACTCGCTTGAGGTTGTTCATCGTTTTGGTTTTCATCAATTTAATGTTTCAATTCTACTCGTATGTCGTTGTTGCTTCGTTTAGGAGCTAGGACATCGTGGCCATCAACCCCATGTATTTGGTTAGTGTAAAATTTGTCTGATAATTCGTGTTATTGTGATGTTTGTAGCAGAGTCGCTTCCATGATCCCCTATTAGCAGTTAGCACTGTGGCCTCCTTTGCTCTATACCTCTCACTTTGAAAGCGTTCAACACTGAATCTGACCATCGCCTTCTAGGTCTAATTCTGCTTCTCTCATATTTTACAGCCGAACACATTATCCTCCGGGCATGTTACTTTGGATGTAATGTTTGGTTGGTCTCAAAATTGATGACTGTCAACAAGTTCTCTGAATTTAAATCTGTCCAGAGATTGAGATGTCTAATTCCTGAAAGTCCTTTTCAACTTCAAGCAGACAGTTGTTTTTAGCTTTCAATGAGAGAGTAAGATTTAGAATTATTTTAGTCAGCCTGAAATCACTCATTTTGAGAATATGCCCATAAAATATCAAACATCTTTTTCTGAATGTCTCCGAGATTTTCTCCGAATGATGATAAAGCTCCTGAGATTTCCTTTCCATCCAAATTCCCTCAGCAGGAAGTGGCCAAAATATATTCTTCGAGGTTTTTCTTTCTTGTTTTCGTATATATTTAATTAGTGATTTGTCCCCAATGATGAGTGTTACAGAGGCATTTAGTGCCTTGGGTTTGATTACCGTGTTGTAATGTCGTAATGTTGCTTTACAAGAGATGGATTTCATATTTACCTGTTCCATGTGATTCTGTAGGCCCTTTGCCAAAACTAAAAGCTGACAAAACATGGACTGAAGTGAGGAAGGAACAGCGTAGGAAACGAATGCGGGAATACTGGGTGAACGTCAAACCCCGGGCGCAAAGACATGGAAAAGGACAGTTGAAATATCGTGGTCCGTAGATGGCTTTTCTTGGAAACCATAATGTTCTTGGAGTTTCGACTTTAGTGGAACACGTTTCTGGATATCCCCACTTAATGCAGGTCTTTTTTTTTACCTTTGTAAACCACGCCTCCTTGGTGTTCATGTTAAGTGGCCATAGAAAACTATCCTTCTCTTACGAATTGTGTGCGTTATCTTTTCTCCGTGTAGAGTTCATGATTTTGTCGTCTTCTGAATTCACCATTTTGTTGGATTGGTCCTGGAATTTTTCTCACGATCTGCCTTTCACTTATTTCTAGCTTCTAGCAAGGCATTCGGCACCGTTTAGAGCCTCTGATCTAATATTACTATTATTATCGTTATCATCATTATGAGTCTATGTTTCATGTAATTCATAGTAATGGCCATTTTGACAGTTTTTTTGTCTTGGTAACCGTATACATAGATCACTCGCGCACTTAAAATAACACTTTCGAAGAAATTTGAATTAATTTAGTAACCTTTTAGTTTTCTTTTCGATACCCAAAATGTTATGTTGGTAGCATTGACTTTTGAAAATAACACTCGGAGATGCTAGAAGAAAGAATATCGACATTCTGAATGGCTTTTAGTAACTGTAGGGACTTATAGCCCAGCACTATGAGTTCCTACAAACTTGCGTCCAATAGACGTGCTAATTTTCAATAATAGCGAATAAGATGTTCTTATACCAACATTCAGTTCTACTGAACTAGAATGCATAGGCCTAGATAACGACCACTTGTTGCCATGGTAACTACCGGGTATACGTGTCGGTTTGTTATCCACGCTAATCACAGATAGACCCCCAACTCTAAAGCATGTCCATGTTAAAAAGCAGTATATTAATGATGGAAGGGTATTGCCTAATTTATAAAAAATCTGGAAACACAAGCAGCATGACGACATTAAAACCCAGGCCAATTTCGGAAATTGTGTCTGTGAAGAACATTCTGACGAAGTTGGAGACCAACACAAGGGACGTTTCTATGAATGTAGTAAAAAAAGGTATTCATTTAGCTGTAACATCCGAAAAACGCTACAGCAGTGTCGATAACACTATTAATACTTTTAATAATGTGGTATACATTTAAAATATAAAGCTCAGTTGGTTTAGAATTTCAGGAATACGTACTCTTAAACACAGTAAAAAATCGCTAATGGTGCTCATAATTAAAATTTTCCATTCCAAAGAGATTTCAAAGGAGTGTGTTAAACTTTTATTCCAGGCTCTAAAAATGCAACTCGTGTATCAAATATTTATCCCAGGCTCTATAAATGCAACTTGTGTATTACACATTTATTCCAGGCTCTATAAATGCAACTCGCGTATCAAACTTTTATTCCATGCACTATAAATGCAACTCGTGTATCAAATATTTATTCCATGCACTATAAATGCAACTCGTGTATCAAATATTTATTCCAGGCACTATAAATGCAACTCGTGTATCAAATATTTATTCCAGGCACTATAAATGCATCTCGGTATCAAATATTTATTCCATGCACTATAAATGCAACTCGTGTGTCAAATATTTATTCCAGGCTCTGTAAATGCAACTTGTGTATCAAACGTTTATTCCAGACACTATAAATAGAACTCGTGTATCAAACGTTCATTCCAGGCACTATAAATGCAACTCGTGTATCAAACGTTTATTCCATGCACTATAAATGCAACTTGTGTGTCAAATATTTATTACATACACTGTAAGTGCAACTCTTGTATCAAATATTTATTCCAGGCACTATAAATGCAACTCGTGTATCAAATATTTATTCCAGGCACTATAAATGCATCTTGTGTGTCAAATATTTATTCCAGGTTCTATAAATGCAACTCGTGTATCAAATATTTATTCCAGGCCCTATAAATGCAACTCGTGTATCAAATATTTATTCCAGGCACTATAAATGCAACTCTTGTATCAAATATTTATTCCAGGCCCTATACATGCAACTCGTGTATCAAATATTTATTCCAGGCCCTATAAATGCAACACGTGTATCAAATATTTATTCCAGGCACTATAAATGCAACTCGTGTATCAAATATTTATTCCAGGCACTATAAATGCAACTCGTGTGTCAAATATTTATTCCAGGCACTATAAATGCAACTCGTGTATCAAATATTTATTCCAGACACTATAAATGCAACTCGTGTGTCAAATATTTATTCCATGCACTATAAATGCAACTCGTGTATCAAATATTTATTCCAGGCCCTATAAATGCAACACGTGTATCAAATATTTATTCCAGGCACTATAAATGCAACTCGTGTATCAAATATTTATTCCAGGCACTATAAATGCAACTCTTGTATCAAATATTTATTCGAGGCACTATAAATGCAACTTGTGTGTCAAATATTTATTCCAGGCTCTGTAAATACAACCCGTGTATCAAATATTTATTCCAGGCACCATAAATGCAACTCGTGTGTCAAATATTTATTCCAGGCACTATAAATGCAACTCGTGTGTCAAATATTTATTCCAGGCACTATAAATGCAACTCGTGTATCAAATATTTATTCCAGGCACTATAAATGCAACTCGTGTATCAAATATTTATTCCAGGCACTATAAATGCAACTCTTGTATCAAATATTTATTCGAGGCACTATAAATGCAACTTGTGTGTCAAATATTTATTCCAGGCTCTGTAAATACAACCCGTGTATCAAATATTTATTCCAGGCACTATAAATGCAACTCGTGTATCAAATATTTATTCCAGGCACTATAAATGCAACTCGTGTGTCAAATATTTATTCCAGGCACTATAAATGCAACTCGTGTATCAAATATTTATTCCAGACACTATAAATGCAACTCGTGTGTCAAATATTTATTCCATGCACTATAAATGCAACTCGTGTATCAAATATTTATTCCAGGCCCTATAAATGCAACACGTGTATCAAATATTTATTCCAGGCCCTATACATGCAACTCGTGTATCAAATATTTATTCCAGGCTCTGTAAATACAACTCGTGTATCAAATATTTATTCCATGCACTATAAATGCAACTCTTGTATCAAATATTTATTCGAGGCACTATAAATGCAACTTGTGTGTCAAATATTTATTCCAGGCTCTGTAAATACAACCCGTGTATCAAATATTTATTCCAGGCACTATAAATGCAACTCGTGTGTCAAATATTTATTCCAGGCACTATAAATGCAACTTGAGTGTCAAATATTTATTCCATGCACCGTAAGTGCAACTCTGGTATCAAATATTTATTCCAGGCACTATAAATGCAACACGTGTGTCAAATATTTATTCCTGGTACTATAAAGGCAACTCTTGTATCAAATATTTATTCCAGGCTCTGTAAATGCAACTCGTGTATCAAATATTTATTCCAGGCACTATAAATGCAACTCGTGTATCAAATATTTATTCCAGACACTATAAATGCAACTCGTGTGTCAAATATTTATTCCATGCACTATAAATGCAACTCGTGTATCAAATATTTATTCCAGGCCCTATAAATGCAACACGTGTATCAAATATTTATTCCAGGCACTATAAATGCAACTCGTGTATCAAATATTTATTCCAGGCACTATAAATGCAACTCTTGTATCAAATATTTATTCCAGGCTCTGTAAATGCAACTCGTGTATCAAATATTTATTCCAGGCACTATAAATGCAACTCGTGTGTCAAATATTTATTCCAGGTAATATAAATGCAACTCTTGTATCAAATATTTATTCCAGTCTCTGTAAATGCAACTCGTGTATCAAATATTTATTCCAGGCTCTGTAAATGCAACTCGTGTATCAAATATTTATTCCAGGCCCTATAAATGCAACTCGTGTATCAAATATTTATTCCAGGCACTATAAATGCAACTTGTGTGTCAAATATTTATTCCAGGCACTATAAATGCAACTCGTGAGTCAAATATTTATTCCGGGCTCTATAAACGCAACTCGTGTGTCAAATATTTATTTCAGGCCCTGTTAATGCAACTCTTGTATCAAATATTCATTCCAGGCTCTGTACATGCAACTCGTGTATCAAATATTTATTCCAGGCTCTGTAAATGCAACTCGTGTATCAAATATTTATTCCAGACACTATAAATGCATCTCGTGTATCAAGCGTTTATTCTAGGCTCTATAAATGCAACTCGTGTATCAAACTTTTATTCCATGCACTATAAATGCAACTTGTTCATCAAATATTTATTCCATGCACTATAAATGCAACTCGTGTATTAAATATTTATTCCAGGCCCTATAAATGCAACTCGTGTATCAAATATTTATTCCAGGCTCTGTATATGCAACTTGTGTATCAAATATTTATTCGAGGCCCTATAAATGCAACTCGTGTATCAAATATTTATTCCAGGCTCTATAAATGCAACTCGTGTATCAAACGTTTATTCCAGGCTCTATAAATGCAACTTGTATATCAAATATTTATTCCATGCACTATAAATGCAACTTGTGTATCAAATATTTATTCCAGGCACTATAGATGCAACTCGTGTATCAAATATTTATTCCAGGCACTATAAATGCAACTCGTGTATCAAACTTTTATTCCATGCACTATACATGCAACTTGTGTATCAAATATTTATTCCATGCACTATAAGTGCAATTTATGTATCAAATATTTATTCCAGGCACTAGAAATGCAGCTCGTGTATCAAACTTTTATTCCATGCACTATAAATGCAACTTGTGTATCAAATATTTATTCCATGCACTATAAATGCAACTCATGTATCAAATATTTATTCCATGCATTATAAATGCAACTTGTGTATCAAATATTTATTCCATGCACTATAAATGCAACTTGTGTATCAAATATTTATTCCATGCACTATAAATACAACTCGTGAGTCAAATATTTATTCCATGCACTATAAATGCAACACGTGTATCAAATATTTATTCCATGCACTATAAATGCAACTTATGTATCAAATATTTATTCCAGGCACTATAAATGCAACTTGTGTATCAAATATTTATTCCATGCACTATAAATGCAACTCGTGTATCAAATATTTATCTATGCACTATAAATGCATCTTGTGTACCAAATATTTATTCCAGGCCCTATAAATGCAACTCGTGTATCAAATATTTATTCCAGGCACTATAAATGCTACTCGTGTATCAGACTTTTATTCCAGGCCCTATAAATGCAACTCGTGTATCAAATATTTATTCCAAGCACTATAAATGCAACTCGTGTATCAAATATTTATTCCAGGCTCTGTATATGCAACTTGTGTATCAAATATTTATTCCAGGCACTATAAATGCAACTCGTGTATCAAATATTTATTCCAGGCACTATAAATGCAACTCGTGTATCAAATATTTCCCCCCGCCGGTACTGCCACCTTGAAGAAGGCAATTTGTTATTGCCGGGTGTTTTGGGGGCTTGCGAGCTCAAATGATCTGCAGAGCTATGCCAGCGTGAGCTGAAGCTCCTGGTAGGGTCACCCAAGCTGGACAGGTCTAAAGTGATGAGCCAGGCTAAGAGCGGTACCCTGGTCCTCCAGGTTGGGGGTTGGGCGTGGGGCTAACAACCCTACACTGTAAAACCTCAAAAGTTACGAAACTCTCAACGAAGCCTCGGAATTTGGACGGAATTAACGATGATGAACCTGGAAAATGTTTAAGGACAAGGAAAAAGGACATGACTTTGACAATGGCAACATGGAACGTACGAACGATGTTGCAGATAGGAAAAATGGCAGAAGTAGCTGAGGAAGTTTTGAAGTATGGAATGGATATAGTAGCGATACAGGAAGTGAGATGGAGGGGAAACGGTAGGATTGACAAGAAGGACTATACAATGTTATACAGTGGTCCTGAAGTAAGAACTGGTCAGTGTGGAACAGGCTTTATCATTAGTTCAAAGATAAAAAGAAGTCTTCTTGGATTTGAGCCTCTAGGAGATAGAATGTGTAAAATGAGACTAAAGGGACGATTCAGGAATCTGACACTTATATCAGCGTATGCACCTACAGAAGACGATAGTGAAGAGAAGAAAACTGCATTCTATGACCAGTTGGAAAAGGAATGTAGTATGATACCAAAATATGATGTGATAATACTTCTTGGGGACTTCAATGCCAAAATAGGTAGAGAGGACTTCTTGCAGTATGTAGCAGGGAAACATTCTTTACATACTAATACTAGTGAAAATGGGAAGCTTCTATGCCAATTTGCAGAAAGTAATAGAATGGTAATCAAAAGTACTTGTTTTAAACATAAGGACATACACAAAGGAACCTGGAAAATGCCAGGCACCGGAGTGGTAAACCAAATCGACCATGTCTTGATTTCAAGAAGACATGCATCTTCAATGATTGACGTCAGATCTGCAAGGGGCCCCAACTGTGATTCGGATCATTTTTTGGTGAAAGCTCTGTTTAGAGAACGAATTGCGAATGTAGAATGTGACAGAGGAATTAAGAGGATACAGTGGGACGTGGAAAAGTTTCAGCAAACACAAATTGTTAAGCAATATGAGGACACACTGAACAAGAAGTTGGAAGAGAGGTTAAATAATATGAATGAGGATGACACTGTAGAGATGAGATGGACTGGAATAAAGAAAGCATTGGAAGAGACTGTGAAAGAAACTATTGGGGAGAAGAAGAGGAACAGGAATGAAGAATGGTTTGATGATGAATGTAGGAAATATATAGAGCAGAAGAATGCAGACAGATTGATTATGATTCAAAGAGAGACAAGATGGAATTGTGAAAGATATAAAGAAAGTAGAAGAACAGCAAATAGAGTTCTGAAAAGGAAGAAGAGAATGTATCTAAGAAGACAAATGGAAAGAATTGAAGAATTGAACAGCCAGAATGAAAGTAAGAAATTGTACCAAGCAACGAAACGAATGACAAAGGAATTTCAACCACGGGAGAACTCGTGTAAAGATAAAGATGGAAAAGTAATTGGAGAGGAAGAGAGAGTTCTTGAAAGATGGGTGGAGCACTTTAAAGATACGTTAAATATAGAACGTAAGGACGAGATGAATGAGAGACAGATCTACATGAATGTAGAGCCACAGGTCACTAAACCATCCATAGATGAAGTTATGGAGGCAGTGAAGCGTCAACGAAATGGAAGAGCACCAGGAGAGGATCAGATCATAGCGGAGGTAGTAAAGAATGGAGGACTAGGGATAGTTAGGAACCTACATGAACTGATTGGGGAGATATGGGAAAGAGAGATAATGCCTCAGGATTGGAAGGTTGGCCTTATCTGTCCCATCTTCAAGAAAGGTGATAAGTTACAATGTGGAAATTATAGAGGGATAACATTACTAAGTGTTGTATATAAGATATTCTCCAGTATATTGCAAAGGAGACTGAGCGACTACGCTGAAGAAATACTGGACGAGAACCAGTGTGGATTCCGGCCAGGAAGGGGAACTACTGACCAAATATTTGTTATGAGACAATCTATGGAGAAATGCTATGAATATGGGGTTGATCTGCATTTGCTATTCATTGATTTCCAACAGGCGTTTGATAGCATTGATAGAACGAAGATGTTGAACGCCCTAGAAGCATGTGGAGTGCCAAAGAAGTTGATCAGTCTAGTAGCAATGACAATGGAAGGATCGCAGGCCAAGGTTTATGTAGGAGGCAAAACTAGCAGGAATTTTGAGGTGAATACCGGAGTGAGGCAGGGAGATTCATTGTCTGCAGTGTTATTCAACTTGACACTGAATGAAGTTATGAAAGAACTGGGTTTGGGAGGGACGATAATAAGCAAGTCCAAGCAGGCGTATGCATATGCGGATGACATTGTGTTGATGGCACGGAACTGGGCATCTCTTAAAGAAATGTTCAAGATTCTGGAGGAGAAGAGTGGAAAGATGGGAATGAGAATTAATGAAAGGAAAACGAAATATATGAAAATGTCAGCGGGAAAAGATAGAAGCGCAAGAGAAAATGTAGAAATTGGTCAGTATAAGTTTGAGAATGTAAAAAGCTTCAGTTACCTTGGTACTATACTAAATTGTGAGAATTCTGTATCAGAGGAGATTCATAAACGGATCATGAATGGAAACAGGGCTTACTATGCTAACACTAAGCTCTTAAAATCAAAACTGTTAAGTAGGAACTTGAAAGTTAAACTCTACAAGACCCTTATTAGACCAGTGGTGACCTATGGATCTGAGACGTGGACAATGTCAACAAATGATGAGAATGATCTCAAAATTTTTGAAAGGAAAGTTTTAAGAAGGATATATGGCCCGGTAAAGGAGGATGAAGGGTGGCAAATCAGGACAAACAAAGAAATTGAAGAGATAATCAAAGGTGAAGATATTGTGAAATTTATTAAGTCCCGACGTCTGGATTGGCTTGGTCATGTAGAGAGGATGAGTGAAGAAAGAACACCAAGGAAGATATTACATGGAACTATGGAAGGGAAGAGGAGACGTGGACGACCGCGCAAAAGATGGCTACAAGACTTAGGAGAAGACCTGAGAACTATGAGGGTTGGAAGATGGTGGGAGAAAACTCATAGAAGAGACGAATGGCGAGGAATCGTGAGAGAGGCCAAAGCCTACCCCAGGCTGTAGCTCCGAGGAAGGAAGAAGTATCAAATATTTATTCCAGGCACTATAAATGCAACTTCTGTATCAAGTATTTATTCCATGCACTATAAATGCAACTCGTGTATCAAACGTTTATTCCAGGCTCTATAAATGCAACTTGTGTATTAAATATTTATTCCAGGCACTATAAATGCAACTCGTGTATCAAACTTTTATTCCAGGCACTATAAATTCTACTCGTGTATCAAACTTTTATTCCAGGCACTATAATTGCAATTCGTGTATCAAACGTTTCTTCCAGGCATTATAAATGCAAACTCGTTCTTTTTGAAATTTTCTAGACATGGTTGCTCTGCCACTTACCGAAAATGTTAAAGGTACTATGATAAACTATCAACAAGGGTTAGGCTATTAATGGTGCAGATGGTCGTGACTTCCAGTATATAAATGCCATGGTCGTTAAGCAGAGGGTTTACTCCACGAGTCAGTCTACCGTTCACAACCACTGAGCCATTATCGGTGATGATCAAATGAGCAACGATTATGTAATTCAAGGATGCATGATAAGATTGTCGCATGTTCCCTCGTTGATGAGTAATCCATCAATTATTTCCCAAGGCCTTCTCCCTTGAAAACTGGCTGACTATCGTCCGTACAGTAAATCAATTTATATGTATGTTTTATGATCTACGCACGGTGTTCATAGCCGTGGTGATTTAATCTCGAAGGTCACAGTGTTTCTACTACCGGGTATGTGCTGGGTAAGACGTCATCACTCGTGTCTTCCCAGTAGAGATTGTTGTTGTCCCTTCAATTGGAGATAATAATGATAATAATAATAATCATAATAATAATAATAATAATAATAATAATAATGTTATTGGTTCTACGTCCTATTTAATTACCGCGGCTTTCAGAGACGCTGGGGTGCCAAACGTTTGTCCTGAAGGTGATCTTTAACATGCCAGTAAATCTACTGATACGTCTCCCTCGTTTTTGCGCACCCTCAAATGCCTACTGACTACGCCAAGATTCGATCCTGCAACCATGGGCACAGCAGGTGAGAACATTACCACTGCACCACACAGCCAGTCTTAAATTAAAGATTCGGGGCATAATAGGTCATCAGTCCCGTGTGTTTGTTATTTGTGAGTGTTATTTTATTTCTATAGTAATGTGTATAGGCTAAGTGAAATATTTAGGGTCAAAATTTCGAGTTGGTGCCCTGAGAATCGAAATAATGTACCTTCCTGTCATTAACCAGTACTGATTGTTGAAACCGTGGGTGAAAGTCACTCTCAGTATTGCCACTAACAGCACCAGAAATTGAGCTTTGAACCTCAAAACCGAAGATTCCCATTGCAGTCGTGTGCTGTGACAATGGATCCAAAATAGATACCTGGTAGAGTTCTGCACATTGAAAGTTTAAGTTCAGTCTGGCCAGTAATTTCTAAATTTGGACTTCAGCTGAACCGGCGAATAGTTTGAATGTCTTGTCCCCAGCTCCCTCGGAGCATGATATAAACCGAAGAGCACAAAATATTATTATTATTATTATTATTTTAGCGAACCTTTAAGTACTCGTGACTGACGACCACGATGTCCCAAACTCCAAAGAACCAGCAGCAGAAATAAGGATAACCAATTTCTACTTAATTGCAACAAAATATATTCAAAATTGCATATCCAATCCATTACCGAGAGGTTTAAAGACAACCTTCGTGAGACAAGGGAAGACATAAATGGAGCACGTAATTGTGTTGGCCTTTCCACTAGTATATTCCTGTACCCGCCGAACGGTTCAGTGCCGATAAGAATACAGTCTGCAATATATTATCTGCTCTGAAGGTCAACATAAATTATCCGAGTGTCACTTTAAGGACGATATAGATTTCACACGACCACGACAGGAAATATCAGGGTTGAATTTCAATTTTTAAAATTATTTAACCTTATAGAACTGGGGAGCGTGATGGCACAGAGGCTTAGCTGCTCGTCTTTCACCCGGACGGCCGGGGTTCGAATTTTCAACTGAAAAATCACGTGGCGTCAGGAAGGGTATCCGGCCTTAGATCCCTGGCCAAATCCAAAATGAGCCTGGTTGGCTCCGGCGAACCCAAATAATTGAAGAAGAAAAAAAAGGAAATCAATTTAACCTTATAGAACTGTTGTGTCCGTGCTGTAAAAGCTGTAGTTTAGTCCTACCACATCTTGGTAACCTGCCAAATGAAAGATAAATTCCCTCCAGGACACTGGGATGACAATGGCTTATTTTACACCATTCAGTACAGGGTAATCAAAAGCAAAGTCAATGAAAAACGAATATAATATAGGCTACAGTAGGGGAGAGCGAGGGTTTGTGCCCCCCCCACTACTCCCAATGCGAGCCGATAACTCCCGTACCCGTGGTCGGAGATTCACGAATGAGGTGTCGTTGGACTCGAGCTGACGGGGGCTTTCCTATGGACTGCTCATTATATTTAAAAAAATGTTTTCGAAAGTAGGTGATAGTTTGAAAACCAAACATGATAGAATGTTGTGCAATAGCTTAAACGAACGGTCTATATGTCCTTTATTTTGTATAATAAAACGTTTTTATTTTTTAATTTTTTTTGAAAAAAGTTCAATTTAGAAATTTTTATATTATGGAAATTAAAGAGTTTACCAAAAAATTTGTTTGACATAAATGAATGGCCCTGATCCCCTCTACCCGAAAAATAAATTTCAAGCCTCTAGGACTAAAACTGTGCAGTAGTGCTAGAATGGGGGTTCTGAGTCGCGCCCTACTTTCATATAAACTTTGGCCGATATCTCCTGAACGCGTGGTCGGATTTTAACGAACGAGGTATTGTTGGCGTTGGGATGACGTTGTCTTGGCTAAGCATGTGTGTTGGTATTTTTTTTTTTTAATTTTTGTTTTTTTGGATTGGCGCTATTTTGGAAACGGTGAATTTTGGAAAAAAGTTTGTTTGACGTTAATGAAAGGTGGGTATGCCCTCTAGGAGGGCAGGAAGTTTCAAGGGTGTAGGAGGGAAAAAAACTGATAGCCTACTTTCTCGCGATCATTGGCGAACGGATGGTCGGATTTTAACAAATGAGGTGTCGTTGGACTCGAGCTGACGTCCTCTTTCCTATAGACCACATGTTATATTTTTGAAACATTTTTTGAAAAATTTTGTTTTTAAAACTAGGCGATAGTTTGAAAACCAAACATGATAGAATGTTGTGCCATAGTTCAAACCAATGGTCTCTACGACCTTTATTTTTTATGATAAAACTTTTTTATATTTTGAGATGTTTTGAAAACCCTTAAATTTTGAATGTTTACTATTTTGGAAACTAACACGTTGACAAAAAAAAATTGTTTAACAGAAATGAAAGATCCCTATCCCCTCTATCATGAAAATAAATGTCAAGTCTATAGGACCAAAAAAAACAACTATGCATTTATTCATTTTTTTAATTTTTATTTTTTTAAATAAAAGCGTGTTTGTAGTAGAGATGGGACTATCGACTACGTTTAACCATCGACTGACTAGTCATTCATTGGAAGAAACTATCGACTAGATAGTCGACTACTTTCAGTCGAATGGTTACCTGAATTCGCATAGCTCCTAAAAGCGTGTTGTTTCATGTATTCGACTGAAAGTAGTCGCTTCTATGCAGCGTATAAAGCACTGCAAGCCGTTACCGGCTGAGTTGAGTCGTACCAACAGATGAAAATCAAATTTCTCCTTTACCCACCTATTTTTTCAGACGTTAGTTTGGACTACTCGACGCTCGGCAACATGAATTGGTCAAAGTTATTTATTTTTACTGTGCTTCGAAATGGTGGTTTACGTCGTGTAGAGTGCAGCCATTATTTGCAATGTTGCACATTTCATTTAATGCAAAATGTGTGAGTAAATGTTCCCCGATACCGGTATTGATACAGGGCACATTACCTGTATGTACTGTGGATAAGTGAAGTAATAGACCAATACTTAATTAACCTAAGAGTAAATTAAATCACTATTACTGAGAGGGAGTTCTTAAGTACCGGGAACAATTCCATAGCCAATATTGAAATAATCACACTTCATATTTTAATGCCAAAAAATAGTAAATATAAAATATGTCCATAGAGTCATAAACAAGTTAGGCTATGTGTTCACTAATTTAATCCTCTCTGAAGTACTAAGAACGTAGAGCTGAAATACGACTTGAACAAGAAAATTACGGTCTACAGTAAATACACACGAAAATAGAATACTTTAGAACAGCAACGAGGGCGAACGTTCAGTGGAGATGTTGGCAACAGTGTAAATACTAAGTTTTTTTTTATGCGCGCGCTATCCAAGTGCTGAAACAATTGACGACCAGAACGTAAAACTATCCGAGCGCGTTCTACATGTTAAAAGTTAAAACACAATTGGGATATGTCGTTTGCAAACGACTTGTTTATGTTACGGTGAGTAGTCGTTGAATTCATTCGACTGTTTTTTTTTAAAGCAGTCAAACAAGTCGATGGATTTAACATTTTTCAGTCGACTGCTGCGGTGCTGCCC
The DNA here is from genome assembly GCA_946902985.2 of Meconema thalassinum. NCBI lineage: Eukaryota > Metazoa > Arthropoda > Insecta > Orthoptera > Tettigoniidae > Meconema > Meconema thalassinum. Next base: position 1,720,707,326 of record OX336388.2, on the reverse strand, counting down.
ATCCTCAAACAATTGACGACCAGAATCAATTTGTGCGTACGGTCAAGCTGTCCTCACAGTACCCGCTGCAATAGATGTAGAGATTCACATCACCACTCTACCTTATGATGGATGTCAGTACATAAAATCAGCCATAAGGCAACGGCAGTTTAACCACAGACAACGCTACAACTCTTCCATCCCTGCCCTCATGCCTTTGCCACTAACCCCTTCCCCCATCCCACACAGCACACCTCTGCTCTGACACAGTTGTTAGGCCTGCTACAACAACTCTCAGCCATAACCATGTAAACTACAGCTAAACCAAACCCAGAAACCCCTAATACACTTCATTTGCAGAGCAATAAAATCCATAAAACAACTCCGCAACAAGCTTCACAAAAACCTAAATTATAAACGAAGAGACTACTCCACAAACACCAAAATCAGTAAACCTCCCTCATTTCAGCCAAACTACACCTTAAACAGACATAGAAGGCATAGTCATGACCCCTTCATGGAGTAGGCTATTGTCTAAACACGATCATGTCTCCTTCAACTTTACTGAAGACTTCATTAAATTCTATTAAAAAAATCATAAACTCATTCCACAAATCTTAAAATCAGTATACATCCCTCATTTCAGTTACTCTATTCATTAAACAAACATAGAAGGCGTAGCCATGACCCCTTCATGGAGTAGGCTATTGTCTAAATCTGCCCACGCATACTACAACCTTAATCTAATTCAAAATTACGTCTAAATGACCCATCTGACTGGGAGGCAAAGGTATTTACCGGATTGCCTGGGATGATGTGCCACAAAACCGGTATCTGGAGTTAAAACATAACCTAAATATTGAATGACAATATTGAATTGTCCAATAACTTGGACAATTGGATTTAGGCTATTTCATTGAAAGAATCAACGAACTGTATAAAACTATAGTCACCTACAGGTATACTTAAATTATTAATTAAAGCTCTACAATAAACATACAGCACAATGAATTGTAGCATGAAGTTATCCTGAAGAAGTCGTTTGATTAGAACGACTACTTAAATTCGAATGATTCCATTCGCTTGGAATTAGTCGTTTGCCAACGACTTGTTTCATTCGAATGATTTCCAACGATTGCTTTGGGATCAGTCGTTTACAACGACTACCTTTATTCGAATGATTCCATTCGCTTGGAAGTAGTCGTTTGCCAACGACTTGTTTCATTCGAATGATTTCCAACTACTTTTATTCGAATGAATCCATTCGCTTGGAAGTAGTCGTTTGCCATCGACTTGTTTCATTCGAATGATTTCCAACGATAGTTTTGGGATCAGTCGTTTGCAAACGACTTGTTTATGATACGGTGAGTAGTCGTTGAATTCATTCGACTGTTTTTTAAAAGTAGTCGAATAAGTCGATTGTTTTAACTATCGACTAATTCGACTGTTTTCAGTCGACTGCTGCCCATCTCTAGTTTGTAGACAGAGAGCCGGTAGCGCTTGACGTATGTTACAACGAGGCTATGATTGGCCAAGGTGGATACTGGAAATGGCTATTTCGACGGGGGAGTTGTCTGGCAAAACGAGGGGTTGCTTTTCGATATTTTTTCCTATGACGAATGAATGAAGGCGAATATTTTGAAATGTGACAAGCATGCTAAGATTTTTTTTACCCCTGAAGGGGATCTTTAAATTTTAGTCAACAGTGATGAGCGAGATCGCTCTCTGACACAACAGATGGTTGTAGGATATGACCAAGTGATTCTTAGACGTTGGCGATCTCGGTGACCGTGCCCGGAAGAAATGAATTGCTATTTTGGAGGGTTGGCGGGGGCAGCTTATGACGGTTGGTTTTGTGACATTTCCTATGACGGATAGAGGCGAATATTTGAAAATGTGTTAAGTGTGCTAGGAATTTTTTTACCCCTGAAGGGGATCTTTAACATGCTAGTAAACGGTGATATGCAAGACTGCTGTCTGGCACAGTAAATGGTTTTAGAATCTGGAAACCTATAACATTTTCTCGACTAAGTCATGTGCATGTACGCAAAGAGCCAAAACAGTAAGGTCATTGGCCTGAAATGTTATAAACTAAATATTGAACTGGGTAAAGTCATGTGTTTTAGGATGAAAGTATGTGGTTAACATGATCATGTATTGAGGATGGCCGCTTGCTAGTAATTATTATTACAGAAAATGTTTGATAATAATAATAATAATAATAATAATAATAATAATAATAAACATACCATCTGCAGTACTCGAAAATGCCACACACAAGCTCTATTGGGACAGAGGAGTTGTGACAGATGTCGCAGTCAGTAACAACCGGCCAGATATCATAGTCATCAATTAAGTACACAAAGAGGCATTACTGATAGATATCGCATGTCCCAACCCTCAAAACATCCAAACAACAGATGCTACTAAAATATCGAAGTACACAGAGCTGGCAATTGAGGTAAAGCAGATGTGGAAACTTGATTCGGTGACTACCATCCCAATAATTGTATCGTGTACTGGTGTTATACCGAAAACTCTCCATAGTAGTCTATCAATATTGAATCTGCACCCGCAGATATATATTGAACTTCAGAAGGCAGTTCTGTTAAACACATGCCATATTGTTAGGAAGTTCCTTGGTGACAATACACTGGCCGAATACTCAGCAAGGCTTGATGATCCATATGGGAATTTAGCTCATCCTACAAATGAAGGAGACTCGTGAAGACTGCGGGCACGACCTGGATGTGAAGTCTCTGAACAGTATAATAGAAATTATCTCAGTACAGATGGTTCCTTGCTAAGGCCGAACCAGGCTGTAACAGAAAATGTAGCCGGTATTTGCCGTGATAATGTTGTTAAACAATAAACTATAATAATAATAATAATAATAATAATAATAATAATAAGACACACACATGTTTTGAATGCTAACACGCACACAGTCCACCTCACTGGTGACTGAATATTGTACCTAGCCAGAGGACTCGTGAGAGCCGTTGCTGGTGCTGACGAGGCAGGAATGTCTACGTCAGCAGGAAGTGTGATATCAGTTTACTTGCCTCGTGGTGGCTAGCAGGTGTGCTGTTTAAGCAGAGACCGCCATTTTGGTTCTGAGACAGTAGGACTACCGATGTATAATAGATAGCCATTTTGGTTCCTTATTAAAAACATGAAACTAGTATAAGGTACACGAATCTTATGCAGATTGAGGGATGTGAAGAGGCGTGGGAACACGAGCGAGAGAGAGACAGAGAAACATTGAAGGTCAAAACGCTCAGAAAATACAACTTTTTCTGTTGCTAGGCTAACTGATAACGATTGAGTTAGTCATGCACTTGCCATTTTAGCACACGGACATATACAGTAGAGCTGTGGAAGAAAAATCCTTTTATTTTTTGGTAAGTACCTATGAATGATTATTTTAATAATGTCATGCTAATGAACCTTAAATTTGTAGTTATTGATTAGGTAATTATTGATTTTTAATTTATTTGTTTGCAGATAACCGGTATACCTCACATGTCTGAGATACGAGAAACCAGTTTACTTTTGAGCCCACTAGAGGGAAACAGCAATAAGCCACTGCAAGTGAAGGTGGGATTATTTTTTTAAACTAACTTGTTTCTTTTGTTTTGTTTCATATTTTACTTTATGAAATGCATGTACTAACCTGAATTTAGGTATTTATAACGGTTTATTTTATTTATTTTTAGAACCTTGGAAAGAAAAGCCTTACCGCCGTAACAGTCGCTGAAAACCCGAGACGCAGCAAAGTGCAACCATTGTTTCCAGGCAGTGAACTATTTAAAACTCAGGTAAGCCTAACATAAAATGCTATTCCATTTTACCACTACTGAAAACTCGTAGACAAAAAATGTATTACCTGTACATGACTAGGACGATGATTGCTTTCTTGATTAATGACTATGTATTGGCAACCGGTACAAGACCATATTGGTTGTTTACCGGGAAAGTACAAGGCCATATTGGATTTTGTAAAAAAGAAAAATTTTAATTTAACTGACATGTCGTTCCCTATAATAATAATAATAATAATAATAATAATAATAATAATAATAATAATAATAATAATAATAATAATAATAATATAATATTAATAATAATATTAATATCGTATGGCCTCGGGTGCCGGGTGCAAGCTTTGTTATTTGACACACAGAGGGTAGCTTGCATGTCGAATTTAGTTGTTCCTTGACTATAAAAGTCAAGGAGTTTAGATGTTACATATCTAATCTCTTTAAACTCTATAGCGCTTTCTAGTAGAAAAATGAAGAACTTTGTACCCTATGAACTCAACGAATATTCACAGGTTTGAACATGATAATCTGAACAAAATGACATGACATTATTATTTTTTGTTTATGTATTGGTTAAAGGTGAATGTAAATGACTGCAGCTTTATAAAAAGAAAATAAGTACATGGGTTACTGTTAGTGCCGACATACAGTTTATTATAATTTTTAAGGTGTTTTGATATATTAATGCCAATTAACGTTAAAGTTTTATTTACAAGTATTGATTGTTTGAGTGATTGGTTATTTTTTTTGCTTTTAGGTGTCGCCATGCGCCATTAACGTAATGAACAGACAGTGAACAAGCATACATTGTGCTTTAAAGTACTCTGTGCAACGTTAATAACTTACAATAAGGAAAAGTTTTATTATAACACATGGCGTTAGTACCAAATACAACAAGTGAGCAAGTTGGTTTACCACCTGGGTTAAATTTAAAATCAGGACATGACCTTTGGTTAACATTTGAATCCTGGCTTGTAGGCTTTTTGTCTACACATGAACTTGCAAACTCCGTTTTTTTTACTTGAACCGAGAAGATGTGGTGCGCTGTGTGTTTTGTCGTATTGAACTTTCACACTGGGAAGAAGGGGATGATCCCTTTAGAGACCATTTGCGATGGTCTCCTTGTTGTCCTTACATGCTTGGAAAACAAGTGGGTAACATACCCGTGTATTCATTTTACCGAACCACAAGACCATTGGCCGCTACTTACGTTGCTGAATCACAAATAAATAATAATAATAATAATGATGTATTACCAGTCAACAACGGTAGTGTCGATATATGTGGTCCATATACCATAGATAGTGTTGAATTGGCATGTGCTTTGGAAAAATTGGGAATTTGCAAGACTAAAGCACTAGCACACCCAGAGTACAGCTCTGTTGAAAGACGTTTAGAATCTTATAAACATGTTTGGCCATTAATATTAAAACACCTTACCAAACAGCTAAGTGAAGCTGGATGTTTTTTATACTGGTGAAGGGGATAAAACAATATGTTTTTATTGTGGATTTGCTTCAAAGGATTGGCAAATGACTGATGACCCTTTTGTGCAACACGCTCGTTGGTTACCAAACTGTAAATACATGGTGTTGCTTAAAGGTCAGGAATTTGTGAACACTATTCGTAAAGAAAACGTGATTGCAGCACAAGACATAAGTGCCTTTAGAGTTAGAACATGTGGAGCAAATACATGAGGCTGAAAAAAGACTTGTCTCACGAACAGATACAAAAGTGTGACCAACAATTATATAAAATTTGTTATCAAGAGGAACTAGGTGTTGTATTTTTGCCTTGTGGACACATGATAGCCTGTGTCAAGTGTGCATTAGAACTCAACACTTGTGCTATATGCAGAAAAGCAGTATCTGCTACAGTTAGGGCATTTCTTGCATAAACAGTAAAATTTATCAGCCATGCATAGTGCAAAATCCTTAATTGCACAATATTATTAAAGCTGTTTTAGAGTGTAATAGATATGCTTTTCTTTTGTTTATAGACTACTACAATGAATGTTTTGAATGCTGTGGGTCAAGCATGTGGCTTAGAGACAAAGAAGCTCAGCGAATTGCCAACGCATATTCCATTCCGCATTATCAAGATTCGGAAATTAAAAACAGCATATGGTGATCATGTACTTTGTGTATGTGAAAACTTTGAGACATTTCTGCCTACACGGTTTAATGATATGTCGGAGAGTGTTTTTGATGAAGTCAATAATGCTGTACAACCTGTACACTTAATTTATGAAGGTTTTAAAAACAATAGGTGCATGGTCCGTTTTAATTAAATTAAAAAAACAAATGTCAAATAATAATAATGGTAGATATAAATCATGACAATGGACTGAAAGAAAAATATGTGTATAGAATAATAATGTTTTAGTGTTTAGTATTGTCTTAAAAATATTATCATGAAACCAAAAAAATGTATATAAAGTTTGTAAATAAATGAAAATAATGGTACAATGTTGTTTTATTTTCTATAGAAGTCAGAATATTTAACATTGCAGCGTATACATGATTATGACAATAAAAAGCACACTTAATACAAGTCTTTGCCTTTACGATAGTGTGTTATAATTTTAAAAACAAAGCTTGTTGTAGATATTTTTTCTTCCACGGTGAACAATAGGTATGAAAACGTTATAGTCTTGTTTTGGATTGTTATCGACTTTTTTTGGATCGTTATCACTATCATAATCATAAGCAGCATGATCTATATCACTATTATTATAATCACTATAATTATCCTCAACATTATCCTCATCATTACTAAAACCAGTTAAATATTCCTGTTCCTCTTCCTGTTCCTCTTCCTCTTCCTCTTCCTCTACAGTGTCCTCATGTAGAGTCTGCGTGGCTTTTGATAATGTTAAGGTTTTTTTGAACATTGAATTATTTTCAATAGTAGTATTGTTTTGTAGCACTTGCTTTTTAACATTTTCATGATTTTCTGTTGACAGTAACAGTGTTTCATGCAGTACACTACATTGATGATCACTGACACTTAAAACCTCACTATTTTTACTTTTTAGCTCACTGCGACAATGTTTTGAACGTTGTTTTGAACAACGCCAAATAACAGTTCCATTTTTATTGGTTCGGTTCACAATATATGAATATCCTTCATAGAATGCATGAGGCTTACCATACCGAGTCACAGATACTTCCATATCAACTGTCAAGCATAGACTAAGCTCTAGTAAAAACAACTTGGTAATAAGAACAATGGTTTAATGTGCGAGCATATATGGGTGCAAATGTGGGAGCAAAATAGTGGGAGCAAAAATTGGGAGAAAAAATTGGGAGAAAAAACTGGGAGCAAAAATTGAGAGCAAAAAGTGGGAGCAAAAAAAATTAGGAGCAAGTATGGGAGCAAATGTGAAAGCAAAAGTGGGAGCAAAAAGTGAGAGAAAAAAGTGGAGCAAAAAGTGTAAGCAAAAGTGGGAGCAAATATGAGATCAAAAAAAGTGCGAGCAAATATGGGAGCAAAAAGTGGGATACAAAAAAGTAGGAGCAAGTATGAGGGCAAATGTGAAAGCAAAAGTGGGAGCAAGTATGGGAGCATATGTGAAAGCAAAAGTGGGAGCAAAAAATGAGAGAAAAAAGTGAGAGCAAAAAGTGTAAGCAAAAGTAGGAGCAAATATGAGAGCAAAAAAAGTAGGAGCAATTATGGGAGCTAATGTGAAAGCAAAAGTGGGGGCAAAATTGAGAGATAAAAAAGGTGGGAGCAAAAAGTGTAAGCAATAGTGCGATCAAATATGAGAGCAAAAAAAATTAGAGCAAAAAGTGGGAGCAAAAAGTGGGAGCAAAAGTGGGAGCAAACAAGTGTGAGCAAATATGGGAGCAGAAAGTGGGAGCAAATGTGAAAGCAAAAGTGGGAGCAAAAAGTGAGAGCAAAAAGAATGTGTTATAATAAAACTTTTTCTTATTGTAAGTTATTAACGTTGCACAGAGTACTTTAAAGCACAATGTATGCTTGTCCACTGTCTGTTCATTACGTTAATGGCGCATGACGACACCTAAAAGCAAACAAAATAACCAATCACTCAATCAATCAATCAATACTTGTAAATAAAACTTTAACGTTAATTGGCATTAATATATCAAAACACCATCAAATTATAATAAACTGTATGTCGGCACTAACAGTAACCCATGTACTTATTTTCTTTTTATAAAGCTGCAGTCATTTACATTCACCTTTAACCAATACATAAACAAAAAATAATAATGTCATGTCATTTTGTTCAGTTTATCATGTTCAAACCTGTTAATATTCGTTGAGTTCATAGGGTACAAAGTTCTTCATTTTTCTACTAGATATCTAACATCTAACCTCCTTGACTTTCATAGTCAAGGAACAACTAAATTCGACATGCAAGCTACCCTCTGTGTGTCAAATAACAAAGCTTGCACCCGGCCCCCGAGGCCATACGATATTAATATTATTATTAATATTATATTATTATTATTATTATTATTATTATTATTATTATTATTATTATTATTATTATAGGGAACGACATGTCAGTTAAATTAAAATTTTTGTTTCTTACAAAATCCAATATGGCCTTGTACTTTCCCGGTAAACAACCAATATGGTCTTGTACCGGTTGACAATACATAGTCATTAATCAAGAAAGCAATCATCGTCCTAGTCACGTACAGGTAATGAATTTTTTGTCTACGACTTTTCAGCAGTGGTAAAATGGAATAGCATTTTATGTTAGGCTTACCTGAGTTTTAAATAGTTCACTGCCTGGAAACAATGGTTGCACTTTACTGCGTCTCGGGTTTTCAGCGACTGCTACGGCGGTAAGGCTTTTCTTTCCACGTTTCTAAAAGTAAATAAAATAAACCGTTATAAATACCTAAATTCAGGTTAGTACATGCATTTCATAAAGTAAAATATGGAACAAGACAAAAGAAACAAGTTAGTTTAAAAAAATAATCCCACCTTCACTTGCAGTGGCTTATTGCTGTTTCCCTCTAGTGGGCTCAAAAGTAAACTGGTTTCTCGTATCTCAGACATGTGAGGTATACCGGTTATCTGCAAACAAATAAATTAAAAATCAATAATTACCTAATCAATAACTACAAATTTAAGGTTCATTAGCATGACATTATTAAAATAATCATTCATAGGTACTTACCAAAAAATAAAAGGATTTTTCTTCCACAGCTCTACTGTATACGTCCGTGTGCTAAAATGGCAAGTGCATGACTAACGCAATCGTTATCAGTTAGCCTAGCAACAGAAAAAGTTGTATTTTCTGAGCGTTTTGACCTTGAATGTTTCTCTGTCTCTCTCTCACTCGTGTTCCCACGCCTCTTCACATCCCTCAATCTGAATAAGATTCGTGTACCTTATACTAGTTCCATGTTTTTAATAAGGAACCAAAATGGCTATCTCTTATACATCGGTAGTCCTACTGTCTCAGAACCAAAATGGCGGTCTCTGCTTAAACAGCACACCTGCTAGCCACCACGAGGCAAGTAAACTGATATCACACTTCCTGCTGACGTAGACATTCCTGCCTCGTCAGCACCAGCAACAGCTCCCACGAGTCCTCTGGCTAGGTACAATATTCAGTCACCAGTGAGGTGGATTGTGTGCGTGTTAGCATTCAAAACATGTGTGTGTCTTATTATTATTATTATTATTATTATTATTATTATTATTATTATTATTATTATTATTATTGAAAGCCTCCGTGGCTTAGGCGGCAGCACGCCGGCCTCTCACCGCTGGATCCGTGGTTCAAATCCCGGTCACTCCATGTGAGATCTGTGCTGGACAAAACGGAGGCAGACAGGTTTTTCTCCGGGTACTCCGGTTTTCCCTGTCACAATTTCATTCCAGCAACGCTCTCCACTATCATTTCATTTCATCTGTCATTCATTTAATCATTGCCTCAGAGGAGTGCGTCAGGCCTCGGCAGCCGGCACAGTTCATATCCTCGCCGCTAGATGGGGGCTTCATTCATTCCATTCCTGACCCGGTCGGAGACTGGAAGCAGGCTGTGGATTTTCATTTTCATTATTATTATTTTTATTATTATCAAACATTTTTCTGTAATAATAATTACTAGCAAGCGGCCATCCTCAATACATGATCATGTTAACCACATACTTTCATCCTAAAACACATGACTTTACCCAGTTCAATATTTAGTTTATAACATTTCAGGCGAATGACCTTACCGTATTGGCTCTTAGCGTACATGCACAGGACTTGGTTGAGAAAATGTTATAGGTTTCCAGATTCTAAAACCATTTACTGTGCCAGACAGCAGTCTCGCTTATCACTGTTTACTAGCATGTTAAAGATCCCTTTCAGGGGTACAAAAAAAATCTTAGCACACTTAACACATTTTCAAATATTCACCTCTATCCGTCATAGGAAATGTCACATTATTATTATTCTCGAGTCAGAAAACATCAAATAAACACAGATACAAATACTATGACTACAAATATTATATAGTATTTGACCAAAACTTGGTCACTTCCACTGCATTCTGTGATGCTTCATAAAGTTCATCTTCTGTGCAGGTGGTCGGGCACAGTCTACACTGAAGCATATGTTTCACAGTCTGATCTTGTCCACAGCCACACCGTATGTCATCTTCCTTAATGTAGCCCCACTTTGCAAGATTGATCTTAGATCTGCCCACTCCTGATCTTAATCTATTCAAGGATTTCCATGTTACCCAATCTTGATCATGACCAGGAGGTAAAGTTTCGGCTACCCTTTTCCAGCTCAGGAGAGGAGACTTCTTAGCTTTCCATAATTCTAGCCTGGCTTTTTCACATGTAGTCTTCAATTCTTTGGATGTTCTTAGGAAATGTCACATAACCAACCGTCATAAGCTGCCCCCGCCAACCCTCCAAAATAGCAATTCATTTCTTCCGGGCACGGTCACCGAGATCGCCAACGTCTAAGAATCACTTGGTCATATCCTACAACCGTCTGTTGTGTCAGAGAGCGATCTCGCTCATCACTGTTGACTAAAACGTTAAAGACCCCCTTCAGGGGTAAAAAAAATCCTAGCATGCTTGTCACATTTCAAAATATTCGCCTTCATTCATTCGTCATAGGAAAAAATATCGAAAAGCAACCCCTCGTTTTGCCATACATCGCCCCCGTCGAAATAGTAATTTCCAGTATCCACCATGGCCAATCATAGCCTCGTTGTACCATACGTCAAGCGCTACCGGCTCTCTGTCTACAAACACGCTTTTATTTAAAAAAATAAAAATAAAAGAAATAAAATGCATAGTTGTTGTTTTTTTGGTCCTAGAGACTTTACTTTTTTTTGGTAGAGGGGATAGGGATCTTTCATTTATGTTAAACAAATTTTTTTGTCAACGTGTTAATTTCCAAAATAGTAAAAATTCAAAATTTAACGGTTTTCAAAACATCTCAAAATATAAAAAAGTTTTATTATAAAAAATAAAGGTCATAGAGACCATTGGTTTGAACTATGGCACAACATTCTGTTTGGTTTTCAAACTATTGCCTACTTTTAAAAACAAAATTAAAAAAAAAAAAAAATCAAAAATATAACGAGTGGTCTATAGGAAAGAGGACGTCAGCTCGAGTCCAACGACACCTCATTTGTTAAAATCCGACCATCCGTTCGCCAATGATCACCAATGTTCGCGAGAAAGTAGGCTATCATTTTTTCCTCCTACACCCTTGAAACTTCCTGCCCTCCTAGAGGGCATACCCACCTTCCATTAACGTCAAACAAACTTTTTTCCAAAATTCACCGTTTCCAAAATAGCGCCAATCCAAAAAACAAAAAATTTCAAAGAAAAAATTAAAAAATACCAACACACATGCTTAGCCAAGACAACGTCATCCCAACGCCAACAATACCTCGTTCGTAAAAGTCCGACCACGCGTTCGGGAGATATCGACAAAGTTTATATGAAAGAAGGGGGCGACTCAGAAACCCCATTCTGGCACTACTGCACAGTTTTAGTCCTAGAGGCTTGAAATTTATTTTTCGGGTAGAGGGGATCAGGGCCATTCATTTATGTCAAACAAATGTTTTTGTAAACTCTTTAGTTTCCAAAATATAAAAATTTCAAGATTGAACTTTTTTCAAAAAAAAATTTAAAAATAAAAACGTTTCATTATAAAAAATAAAGGACATAGAGACCGTTCGTTTAAGCTATTGCACAACATTCTATCATGTTTGGTTTTCAAACTATCACCTACTTTCGAAAACAAAAATTTTCAATTTTTTTTTTAAATATAATGAGTGGTCCATAGGAAAGCCCCCGTCAGCTCGAGTCCAACGACACCTCATTCGTGAATCTCCGACCACGGGTTCGGGAGTTATCGGCTCGCATTGGGAGTAGTGGGGAGGGGGGGGGGGGGCAGAACCCCTCGCTCTCCCCTACTGGCTACACATTTCTTAAAGAAATCAGAAACGTCAAATTGGCAGGTGACAAGCTAAAGAAAGTAAGGGATTTCCGCTACTTAGAAAGCAAAATAACCAGTGAAGGGCGAAGCAAAGAGGATATAAAAAGTAGGTTAGCTCAGGCAAGAAACGCATTTCTACAGAAAAGAAATCTGTTGATATCAAATATTGATTTAGGTATTAGGAAGTCATTTTGAAGGCCTTTCTCTGGAGCGTGGCGCTGTATGGAAGTGAAACTTGGACTATTGGTGCAGCAGAAATGAGGAGAATAGAAGCACTTGAAATATGGTGTTACAGGAGAATGATGAAGATCAGATGGGTAGATAGGGTAACAAATGAAGGGGTATTAAGACGATTGGGATAGGAGAGATGTTCCTGGCTACTGCTAATGAAGATAAGAGATAGGTTGGTGGGTCACATACTAAGACTCCCAGGAATAGCAAACTTAGTTATGGAAGGAAGGGTTGAGGACAAGAACTGTAGGGGTAGATCAAGGTTAGAATATGTAAAAGAGATTGCCTCGGATGTAAGATGTTGTAGCTATGTAGAGATGAAACGAATAGCCCAGGACAGGGAGGCATGGAGACCTGCATCAAACCAATCAAAAGACTGAAGAATCAAACAATAACACCATTCAGCACCCACAATTTAAAATTATTTTTCCTGAACACCCATTTGGCATATTGTTATGAACATAACATTAGGCAAAGAGCTAACCTTCCTAAACCAGCTGCTAATAATAAATATGAAGTATCATTGTCAGATCTAGTACAGGGTAATCAAAATCAAAGTCAATGCATATGTACATTCCTTAAGTTAGGTATGCTTTTGTTGCACCTGTTTGGTCAAGAATCCTTCATTGTTTTCCTCGAATATGAAGAACATAGCATATAAGATAACAAAATGAATGGATTACTTTTTCCGTAATAATTATTTTAGCTGTATAAAAATTAACCGACTCATAAAAGAAGGGCGCAAATAATTTTTGGGCAACCGTAGGAAGTGACCGTGGCCTTTAGTTAGACAGCATCCCAGTATTCGCCTGGAGTAGAAGTGGGAAACCACGGAAAACCACTTCCAGGATGACTGAGGTAGGAATCGAACTCATCACTTCTCAGTTTTGCCTCAAAAGGCCGAGTGTACTCCATTCCTGCCCTCAGAACAGAATGAATTTCTTGGCAGAGCCGGGAATCGAACCCTGGCATCCGCGGTGACAGGCAAGAATGCTAGCCATTTCTCAGCGAGGCGGACTCCCGAGTAGGCCAACACTATAGTCTATATACGTTTCTTCCTGCAACCCTATTCATACTGAATCCAACTTGCGTATGTGCCTTCGATAGCCAATTATGGCATGAAACATGCGAGCACACAAATTCCATGGGGGTGGGCCTCTTCGTGCCAGCGGAGCTCTCCTTCAAACCGACCATCACCAGCAGATATAGTATGGCACAAAGTAGAAGATCTTCGGCACTAGTTAGATGGTCTATATATTGCCTCATTGAGGTCTTGTGCAGGAGCAATGTTCGCCTTAAAGAATTTGGCGAGAAGCCAAGTATCATTCATACGGTGGACATGCCCCATCCAAGTTGATGACTTATTACGGACGTTTCTATGCACTACATTTGAGAGTCTGGAGATATGCGGTGTTGATGATGTAGTCCCACTTAATGTTATAATTATATCATAATGAATCGACTTTCTTTCTGGGGAAAGCACTCAATTTTCCCTTATATCACGATGGCAAAGAGTTAGCGTTTTACAGTCATAACGCAGCATTGAGGTTACAACAGCTTGATGCACCGTTAGTTTGATATATAGAGTAAGCTCCTTATTCTTGAAAAATCGGCGTGTTAGCCGTGAACTCTACATGCCAGCACCAATTTTCTTCTCCACATCTTATTCACAGGGATATTGCTACTACTTGTTCTAATATTGAATCCAAGATGGAAATATTGAACACCGGAAGAGATCATCCTGGGTTAGTTTGTACGTTGGATTATTGCACATTGATTCCCGCTCAATACATGTGAACTTTTCGATGTGAAATGCCATGCCCTGTGGTTCGGATTCCACGTAAAAAGGAGGTCTTGTGGCTCATGATCTTGAGATTAACGGTCACTTTAAACTAAAAGCTTCCTTGGTTTCTTATCTAGAATTCTTGAAATATTCCTTTAAGCTCGCTTTTTTTTTGTACAAATAACAGTATGAAGTAAATAATAAAACAAAAATGGAACATTACATTCGGGGAGTATCATGTTTCCTTGTCTTGCTCTGTGTGCCTGCAGTGAACCCCGTGTGTGTTTTAGTGGGATCTTGACACCCGAACTATGCCTCCACCGTCCTCTAAGTTGGACTTGAAGTGAGGAGTGACAACAGAAAAAAGATAATTATGTGTCTATATTGAACGCTTTTGTATTGCAGTGTTTATAAGCAAGAATCTTGATCAAGGGGTCGCGCTCAGTTCATAGTGTGATGTTTACGTTCGCCAAACAACATGCTCTACTGAGGTAAGGGTCATAGGATTAAAACTATAATTAAGAAAGGAAGTGACAAAGCATAAAAAATATAACATAATTTAATGACTATTAGTGCAAATAAAATGAATATAGACAACAACAATAATAAAATTCCTCCCTGAATCTTCCCATGACAGAAATATTTATCAAAAGTTGAGGAGTCGGACGATTCTCCCCCTTATAAAAAAAATGTGGATCCAAGTTCCACTAACTTGCATTGGATTTTATGTATACGTAATGACTAACTACGAGGGATGAGTACTTGGATGACTGTTCGTTTACAGCGGGTTAACAGCCACGATGCTTACGAACAATCATCTCGTAAATCAACGTTTACGGATATGGGACATGACACTAATAAAAACCCTTAAAAATTAATGCTGACACACAATCTAAAATCTACTATTTACAGGAATCTCCCTCGAGACCCTCCTTCAATGCGATGACGCATCTGACAAATGAGCTGCCATCAACGGCCAATTGCTCAATACACAAGCAAGGAAAAGACAGCATCGCTCGTGACTGCACGGGTCACTAATACGGAACATAAACATGGCAAGAAACCAACAACAACAAAAGCCTGACCGGCTGAGATTACTTTATATGACCAAAAATGCACGTTAAGCTAACGCTTCGGAGATTATAGTGATTCGTAGGGAACTCCCATTTATTTAACAATTTTTACCATTGATCAGTTCTTATTCTGTATTTCAAGTAATTTTACGGAGCCAACACTCTCCACTAATGACCTCGATGCAATCCTTTTCAGCCCGCCTTGTGAAACAACTTCCCCTTTCCTCACTCTCGTCATCGTCCAGCTCCAGTGTGTAAAAATAACCTGACCAGCTGCCCGGTTATCTCGTAGAATCAACAGCAACAAATCTCAACCACATAAACATATGGTAAGACCTTAATCGAAATAGCCACATATGTCCTCGCAAGGTAACCATATGGGCTTGGCACCAAGCTGACAGAAATCAGTCTACGCTGAAATTCCCGCTTGTAATGACCAATAAAATACACACACACACACACACACACTGCTGGGAATGACATAACATATTTCACACAGGTCGGCTGAATCAGATCCTCACAATCTATTTTAAAAAAAAATATTAAAACCTACGAAAGAGCTGACTGCTCCCCGCCACAACACGCATTGCTCCAACGGCAATAAACTCACTGAATCTGATCAATAATAAACATTACAAGATTATATTTACCCTCCAATCTATTGCATGATTATACTAATTCAGTCCTACTTCTGAAACACAATATATCTCCGAGAGACGCTTCTTACTCGCACTACGTAAACATATGCGAACCCGGTCGTTCACATAGCCACGTTATTTAAAACAAACAAACAAACAAACAAACAAACAAGAACTTGCGACTGATAAAATATGTGCGAGCTGTTTCCATGCAAAAGGTGTGTCAGACCAAAACTAAATACACTACGTTAATCAACACAAGCAAGATATTTACAAACAAAATATGTCCCATATACCATAAGTTAATTTGTCAGATAATAAGAATATTATTTTGTACTCATCCTCGGACAGTCACCGTCAAAGAACATCTGCAGCCATCTCCCTATGTAAATGCCGCTTAGCTCGTCTCAAACATCTCGACGGAGTGTTGACAGTTCCAAACTTCTTCCAGGATAGGCGATGTCATCTCTCGTGCTGATGTAAAAAGTTATAGATTATTACACACTCGATATCTGACTACTAAATTCGCCGTTTCAGGTACTTATTTCCCCAGAACAGTCTGTTGGCGAATTGTCGATGATACTGTCCCTACAAAATAGTACTCTGACTATCTATCACTGAATTTAACACATTTATAAAAATCTGTGTCCTCATGACACGCAAAGTACAGTAATAACCTGTGTCTTCCGACACACAAAAAGTAATAAACCTGTGTCCTCGACACACCACATATAATAGCCTGTGTCCTCGACACACCAAAATGTAATAACAACCTGTGTCCTCCGACACGCACAATGTAATAGTAACCTGTGTCCTCCGACACACACAATGTAATAATAATGTCTTGGCTCTTCACGCCACTTATAAATGAACTGGCCCTAGGTATCGATAGAGGGGGAAATTATATAAAAATTTCTCAAAATAATAGGTACAGGAATGAAACAAATATCACTGAACTCGTAAAATTGCGCATGTCAAGAATATGCCCATTAATCCTAGAATCGATCGTAGAGATGTTGTCTAGCCAATCTCCCGCGTTAATGCTAGTTATCGCGTGCCCAAGCTAGACTTGGCGCGTTCGTAAGCATTCATCTCTCATTGGCTCCACTTTTTCAATAACTTCGCGGTTTTTATCAGACCTCGGCCTCGTAGGAGTGTCCAGTATTATCATCAGCCACTCACGTTACTGCATTATATTTTTTCTAGGCGCGAATATTACAATGAACATACCATAAGCGTGTCTCACCACGCGTCCCTTCTATTTTGAGGTAGCCACCACCTGTCCTTCTGAAACATCGCTAGGGTCTTTCTTTTCATAATGCTAAAGTATTTAGCCTTTTGTCAAACTGCTGCAGGTATGTCCCAACTGTCTCGAACAAATGCTTGTAGTTTCCTCATCTTCGTCTGGCTATTTCATGACGCTGGTGGAAATATTAATTAATTTAAGAAATAAAACATCGAATCATTTATCCATCAGAGGATAAAGGGTTCACAACTCCTCCACTCACAAAATTTCGAACATAGGAAAAAGTCGATAGTTTTTAAAAGACTTCCGTAGGCCAATTTGTTTTATTTCAGAATCACCCCTTTTCTATACTTGGTCTAGCCGCTCCTGTCCTGAATGGCATTTACTCGTTTCATTTCCTGCTTGGACCTCACTCTCTCAACTGCTTGTGTGACGCGCTGACGCCTTAGGCAACACTCTGCCTGTCTCGTTAATGTTTGTCAACACCATCTCCACTTCCTTCTTCACGCGCCGTACTCAACTGCTCCCCGTCCACTTGGTTGATATAGGACGTCCGTATATTCAAACTGCCTCATTAATTCGGCGCTCCCATGGTTCGCTTCTTCGATACTTTTTTAAGTTGGCTGCATTGTAGACCGACATTGTTCCTGTGCTTAACTCTTTCACTCTGTATGCATTATTTCCTAGGTTTCTTACAATAGAATAGGGTCCTATGAACTTTTCACAGAATTTGCTGAAGATCTCCTTCTCTGGATCAGATGTAGCGGGTCGTTTCACCAAAACGAGCTGGTTGATTTCTAGATCACGGTGAACTCTCTTATTTCTCAATCGCCGTAATCTGCGATCTGCTTGTTTTCTCATATAGGCTCTCGTTCTCTCTATTCGCAGGTCAGGTGCTATCATGGGATCTTGTGGGCAGTTAATGATGCTTTTCCACGTTCTCACTGGATACTCGTTTTTGTGTAAGGCGATAGGGATATGTCCTGTTGACTCGTGCCTGGTAGAATTCATACACGTCTCTACATCCTTAATTTTATCCACCCACTTATGATGTTCATTGGGAATGAAGATTCTCAAGTATGATGTCACACATTTTATTGCTCTCTCACTTGGATTAGCTTGGGCATGTCGGATACTGCTTAAAACGTGTTTTAAACCCATGTCCTCCATACCTTTCTTGAATTCGGCGCTTGTAAAATAGCTGCCATGGTCTGACAATATAAATTCTGGTTTTCCAAGGATTGCAATAACTCTATTTCGAATACGACTGAGTACTTGTTTCGATGTGGTTTTCTGAATGGGGCATAATACGACAAACTTAGAAAACATATCAATGCACACTAGCAAGTGACGGCAACCTCGTCTACCTTTCGGGATTTGGCCGAAACAATCCAGGGCCAGTAGCTCGCAGGGTTTCTGAGGTATCAATGGTCTAGGATACTGCCTCATTAAATAGTTATTGGGCTTTGTCCTCTGACACGGATCACAAGTCGTAATGACGTCACATATAGTTGTTCTCATACGTGGCCATGTAAATGTCTCTCCTATTGTCGCTTCGCACTTATCTACTCCGACGTGTCCGTAACTTTCGTGAGTATGCCATGTCAATCCTCGCTGTAAAGATGCAGGTACTAGTATGCGTAACTTGGTGTGGTCATTATCTACCCATTTGTGCAGCAAATTATTGACATAAACATATCTTCCTTCTTTTGCTTTCGCTTCTCGAAATGCAGGTGTTCCTGTAGGTAGTTGCTTTCTGAAGTATTGAATTAATAGCATCATCCATGGTTCCGCTTCCTGTTCTCGCTGTATCTCACGTAACTCCTCCAAGAATTCCCGGTCCTTCGGTGTTAACTCCAAGTGTTGTACCATCGCTGTTTCTTCATCATCAGGTTATGGGTTCCTGCTGAGTGCATCCGGAATCACGTTCATCTTCCCTGGGCAATGTTCGATCTCAATGCTAAACTGCTGAATATATATAGATCAACGTGTCACACGTTCGCTTGCCATCGACGTCTTAAACAAGAATGTTAGTGCCTTGTGATCAGTCCTGACAACAATGGGGTAGCCATAAATTATTCGTTTCCATTGTTGTAGCGCATGAAGGATGGCCAACAGCTCTAGTTCCGTTACAGTATAATTGCGCTCGTGCTTACGCAATTTTCGGCTGACAAATGCCAAATATGTTTTATGTTGCAGGTTAGCTGGATCTTCTTGGTAGAGCATAGCACCTATACCAATTAGTGAAGCATCCGCTTGGATTATAAATTTGTGCTTGAAATCTGGATATCCTAACTTAATGCAGTTTTCCAGTAGCTGTTTCGTTGCTTGGAACGCCTTCTCACATTCCGCATTCCACAACCATTTATTATTCTTTTTTAGCATTTCCTGCATTGGAGCTACAGTCTCCGTGTAACCTGGACAGTTTTCTTTAAAGAATCCCGTTACGCCTAAGAAAGCCCGAATGTGCTTGACTCTCGTTGGTGTAGGGAAATTATTTATCGCTTCGATCTTAGCTGGGTTTGGCTTCACTCCCTCCTTGTCAAAGATGTGACGCAAATATAAGATCTCGCTCTTGAAGAAATGCGATTTCTTCAGGTTTACTTTGAAATTTGATGCATTAAGGTTGCCTAATACTTTATCTAAATTTTCCATGTCAATTTCAATGTTGTCGGATGCCAGCAGAATGTCATCAATGTAGCGCACCGTCATCTCCTTAACTTCCTCGGTTAGATTCCGATCCAGGGCTCGGATTAAAGCACAGCCCGCTGTTTTGACTCCGAAGGGCATTCGGACGAAACAAAACGTTTGGTTATCGAATAAGAAGCCAGTTAGAAGCTGTGACTTCTCATCCAATTCAATATGGTGGAAACTGAACGTCAAGTCAACTGATGAATAAATGCTTTTGTTTTTAAAGCCTTTTAATACGTCTCTGATAATTGGTGCTCTGTCATACTCAGGAAAAATGAGTCTCATGTTGAGATTTCTGGCATCTAAACAAAGTCTAATAGATCCATTTGGTTTTGTGACTGCCAAAATCGCATTTAGATAAGGTGTAGGTGTCTTCCTTATCACTCCAGCTTGTAACATCTCATCTATAATGACCTTAACTTGACCACGATATTTTTCAGGAATTGGGTACAATCTACTTTTGAAAGGTGACCAATCCTCGACTTGCATTGAATATTTGAAATTTAATATTTTCCCAGGTACTGTATCGAATACTGCTTTGTGTTTCAGTAAAATCTCTTCCAATTGTTTTCTGTGTTCACCCCCAAGTTGAATGTCATTGAGCCGCTCCTGTAGTAACTCTTCAAATTGTGCATCACTGTCGTCTCCTTCCGTTAATAAAGACCATATCTCCTGGGATTCACTCTCCTCATCTAGTTCCACAACAGCTCCTTCTATGATGTTATCTTCTGCCTTTCGTATCTCCTCTTCCGTCTCTTCCGATATTGCTTCCAATGCCCAAGAATTTACATCTCTTCCGGTAGTGATTTCATCCATATGCAATCCCACGTTCTTCAGCTGATCATACTCTCTAAAACTGACTGTATTCTTGTGCAAATGTATCACTGCTTGATAGTCAGAAATAAAATTTGCCCCAAGAATTATATTGAAATTCATCTTTGCCATGATAATGAATGTTTGCAAAAAGTGTGTTCCAATATGTTCAGCTCTAAGTATGCCTGACGTTTATAAGTGACGGTGCGTTCAGGAATAACACCCCTCACTTTGAGTTGTGGTACAGGAATTACAGGAATATTCTGACTCCGTCCCAACTCTCGAACCAAGGCCTCCGATACCAGACTGATCTGCGACCCCATATCCAATAAACATCTTATATTAATTCCACCAATCCTCGCGTAAATAATGGGTAACTGCCTAATTTCATCGTTCCGTGGTTTCACCGTCTCCTCCAGGCAATCTTCTGGCAAAGCAATCCATTCTTGTATGTTCGCTGCTGTCCATCCATCTTCAACTTCCGACTGTTGCGTTTGTAGACTGTCTTCTTTATCCAAATTTAGAATTATTTTTTTTAGCTCCGGTGCGACTCCCGTCATCATTTTGTCGCCCACGCCCTTGACATTCCACTTGTCTCAGTAGACTTCCAGCTTCCTCAGTATGTGTGTCTGGATTCTTCATGTTCCCAATGGCTTTCTCCCATCGTCCTTGCTTTCCACCTTGACTAGCGTGTAATTCCTGTAGGTAATTTTGTGATTGAGCGTGCCTATCATCCCAGTCATTTCGATAATTACGTGCCTCCCCTTGATTTTGATCTCTCCTTCCTTTCCATCTTTGATTCCCATTGTAATCACCGTATCTTCCATAAGGCCTCTCATTTCTTCGATTTTCACGCCATTGTTGATACCCTCTCTGTTGATATCTATTGTTGCCTTGATATGACCTATTGTTGTAGTTATTCTCGTTACGCTGGTATGGTCTGTTTTCTACCTCTTCCTGGTTCAGCCTAGGTGTGGATGTGCTTGTATTAGTACCCTGCGTTTTAGTGTTCACCTGTTTAGGTTTTATGACCTCTGTCGTATTGACTAACTCCAGTTGTCTTCCTCCTCTATAATGGTTATGAGATGTAGTCTCATCTATCTGGCGTAATATCTGTTCTGCATGTAAGGCCGTACTAACGTTCGCTGCGACTAGTACTTGTTGCACGTTGACTGGTAATTGCCGCGCTATAGTCATCACCAGATCCGCTTCATTTAAAGGGTAATCAAGGTCGCGAAATTTTAGCACTTGCATGTTAAAGAAATCTGAGTATTTCGTTTGCTGGGTAGTTTGGTATTTCCTAGAGTAAAGTTCCATTCTTAAACTCTGTTGTAATGCCGGCGACCAGTACTTGCCCAGAAACGCGATTTTAAAGTCTGCCATGGTTCCAAATGTATATTTGAAGCTTAAAAACCATGTAAGGACATTTCCTGATAAAAATCTTTCCATGATTCTTAGCCTACGTGCTTCAGGTACCCCAGTGTCATTGAAATGATCTTCAATTTCTTTAATAAAGGCTTTAGGTGTCACCCCTGAATTCTCCGTGTACTTCTGCGGTTTATAATCGTTCGAGCGAATTACTTGGATAAGTTGTGTGGGCTGATGACCGTCCTGAGGCGTGGAACTCCTTTCAATATTCTTGCGAAACCCCTCCGTGTTTGTTGTTAATGGGCTCTTTGTCTGAGTTTGACTACCTGCTGTGCTCGTACCCTCCGGGCTATTTGAGTCGTCCTGCTTGTCTTTCATTGTTCCCGTTTTAAATATCGAGATTGTTCTATCGACCTCAGTTCAGCTTTAATGATCCTGTCTGTTTGTTCTTTAAGTTTACTCTTAATTTCTTGCTCTAATGATTGAATACGAGTATGATTTTCGCCTACTGTCTTAAGGATGGTTGATCTTTCCTCTTTAGAATCGATATTCATTTTCCGCCAATCTTTTCTTATTTGCTCCTTAATTGTGCTTACTTTCTCCTCAATCTGGCTCTTAGTGTCATCCTGATTGCTTTCTATCTGGCTCAGCCTATCTTCCAATCTCGCGCTATTTTCGTCGATGGTGCTCTTTAATTGTTCCTGATCCGCTTCTAGGCTTTTCCATTGCTCCGCTGATTTTATTTCGAGACGATCCATATCTTTAATTATGCCGGATATATTTTCATCTACCGCTGATAATTGTTGCTGAATGACATTGCCACTTTTTTCCATTTCCTTAAATCGTCCTTCTAACTTATCCTGAGCTATCTTGACCTCGCTTGTACTCATAGTGCATGCTAGTTCAATTTGCTCTAATTTAGCTAACACCGTTTCATCCAGAATGCTAAGTTTTTGATCAAAAATACTTTCCATTTTCTTAATCTGATCTAATTGTTTTTCATTGTTTTTACTAACATCTAGGGCCAGCAATACCATCTGTTGATTAGTGTGATCCTTCATCTCTGCGGTTAACGAAGCTAATTGGTTCGTGATTTTAACATTCTGTGCCTCTAACTGCGAATTTATAGTGTCATTGATTTCATTTTTTAGTAATCTAGCTTGTTCCGCCTGATATTCATTTTGTTCAATCCTACTGTTATTTAATTGTGTCCGCAATGATTCACTTTGTTCGGATAGTTTAGTTTTTAGTGATTCACTCTGTTCAGACAATTTGTTTATAGACTCACTTTGTTCTAACATAGTATTGTTTAGTGATTTACTTTGTTCGGATATTTTTGTGTTTAGTGATTCACTTTGTTCGGATAGTTTAGTTTTTAGTGATTCACTCTGCTCAAACAATTTGTTTATAGACTCACTCTGATCTAACATAGTATTGTTTATTGATTCACTTTGTTCTAACATACTAGTGTTTATTTGTTCAGATAACTTCGCTTTTAATGCTTCACTTTGCTCTAACATACTAGTGTTTAATGATTGACTCTGTTCCGCCAATTTAGTGTCCAACAATTTCTGTATCCTCCTAGCCGCACTCTCAATGATTTCTTGAATCTGTTCTACTGTTGCCATGTTATACACTTTATATGAGACATTAGGGAAATGGCATAAAGCAATGTCCCCTGACACACACATACAATCCCAATGCACATTTAATTTCTTTACCCTACTCAGTTCATTTATAATTTACATTTAATCCCACTAGTCGATTGCATCTCTGAGTGGTTCTAATTTTACTCAATTTAATTTAAACCCAAACACATATTTAGTCATTAAATTGTTATCCTGATCTGATATTAACACTGACTAATTAACAAAGCATTAATTGTCATTTAAGGCTACCAGCCTCCTAACATTTTCATGAGTTTGACTTTCTAAACAGATCTAGTTTTAACTTTAATCATTGGGCGCCCGGTATCACGTATATTTGTTTTACTTTAATTCAATATAAAAAAAGGTGAACCGTATTTTACATTGCAAACTCCTGATTTTAATTTGTATTTCACACAGTTGGCGGTATCCTCTTCGCCTCAATTACTTTTAATAACACATCACTATCCGGTGATTAAAATACGGTCATATCTGCCTCCACTTGTGGCCTTTCAGTTTTACTCAAATACGCCAACTAAATGTGTTCCAGCAGCGAACCAGTCAAAAAAATACACCTTCATTGTTGCGTCAGTTTGTAAACCCAACTACGCTTACATTGACATGTGCAATTTCTCTGCCGTTCCACCACAGTGAACCGCCCCACGCTTGGCCGCGCTAGTTTACCTCCTATGAACCCTTTTGTATTGCAGTGTTTATAAGCTAGGATCTTGATCAAGGGGTCGCGCTCAGTTCATAGTGTGATGTTTACGTTCGCCAAACAACATGCTCTACTGAGGTAAGGGTCATAGGATTAAAACTATAATTAAGAAAGGAAGTGACAAAACATAAAAAATATAACATAATTTAATGACTATTAGTGCAAATAAAATGAATATAGACAACAATAATAAAATTCCTCCCTGAATCTTCCCATGACAGAAATATTTATCAAAAGTTGAGGAGTCGGACGTATCTCCCCCTTATAAAAAAATGTGGATCCAAGTTCCACTAACTTGCATTGGATTTTATGTATACGTAATGACTAACTACGAGGGATGAGTACTTGGATGACTGTTCGTTTACAGCGGGTTAACAGCCACGATGCTTACGAACAATCATCTCGTAAATCAACGTTTACGGATATGGGACATGACACTAATAAAAAAAACTTAAAAATTAATGCTGACACACAATCTAAAATCTACTATTTACAGGAATCTCCCTCGAGACCCTCCTTCAATGTGATGACGCATCTGACAAATGAGCTGCCATCAACGGCCAATTGCTCAATACACAAACAAGGAAAAGACAGCATCGCTCGTGACTGCACGGGTCACTAATACGGAACATAAACATGGCAAGAAACCAACAACAACAAAAGCCTGACCGGCTGAGATTACTTTATATGACCAAAAATGCACGTTAAGCTAACGCTTCGGAGATTATAGTGATTCGTAGGCAACTCCCATTTATTTAACAATTTTTACCATTGATCAGTTCTTATTCTGTATTTCAAGTAATTTTACGGAGCCAACACTCTCCACTAATGACCTTGATGCAATCCTTTTCAGCCCGCCTTGTGAAACAACTTCCTCTTTCCTCACTCTCGTCATCGTCCAGCTCCAGTGTGTAAAAATAACCTGACCAGCTGCCCGGTTATCTCGTAGAATCAACAGCAACAAATCTCAACCACATAAACATATGGTAAGACCTTAATCGAAATAGCCACATATGTCCTCGCAAGGTAACCATATGGGCTTGGCACCAAGCTGACAGAAATCAGTCTACGCTGAAATTCCCGCTTGTAATGACCAATAAAACACACACACACACACACACTGCTGGGAATGACATAACATATTTCACACAGGTCGGCTGAATCAGATCCTCACAATCTATTTAAAAAAAATATTAAAACCTACGAAAGAGCTGACTGCTCCCCGCCACAACACGCATTGCTCCAACGGCAATAAACTCACTGAATCTGATCAATAATAAACATTACAAGATTATATTTACCCTCCAATCTATTGCATGATTATACTAATTCAGTCCTACTTCTGAAACACAATATATCTCCGAGAGACGCTTCTTACTCGCACTACGTAAACATATGCGAACCCGGTCGTTCACATAGCCACGTTATTTGAAACAAACAAACAAACAAACAAACAAACAAGAACTTGCGACTGATAAAATATGTGCAAGCTGTTTCCATGCAAAAGGTGTGTCAGACCAAAACTAAATACACTACGTTAATCAACACAAGCAAGATATTTACAAACAAAATATGTCCCATATACCATAAGTTAATTTGTCAGATAATAAGAATATTATTTTGTACTCATCCTCTGACAGTCACCATCAAAGAACATCTGCAGCCATCTCCCTATGTAAATGCCGCTTAGCTCGTCTCAAAAATCTCGACGGAGTGTTGACAGTTCCAAACTTCTTCCAGAATAGGCGATGTCATCTCTCGTGCTGATGTAAAAAGTTATAGATTATTACACACTCGATATCTGACTACTAAATTCGCCATTTCAGGTACTTATTTCCCCAGAACAGTCTGTTGGCGAATTGTCGATGATACTGTCCCTACAAAATAGTACTCGGACTTTCTATCACTGAATTTAACACATTTATAAAAATCTGTGTCCTCATGACACGCAAAGTACAGTAATAACCTGTGTCTTCCGACACACAAAATGTAATAAACCTGTGTCCTCGACACACCACATATAATAGCCTGTGTCCTCGACACACCAAAATGTAATAACAACCTGTGTCCTCCAACACGCACAATGTAATTGTAGCCTGTGTCCTCCGACACACACAATGTAATAATAATGTCTTGGCTCTTCACGCCACTTATAAATGAACTGGCCCTAGGTATCGATAGAGGGGGAAATTATATAAAAATTTCTCAAAATAATAGGTACAGGAATGAAAAAAATATCACTGAACTCGTAAAATTGCGCATGTCAAGAATATGTCCATTAATCCTAGAATCGATCGTAGAGATGTTGTCTAGCCAATCTCCCGTGTTAATGCTAGTTATCGCGTGCCCAAGCTAGACTTGGCGCGTTCGTAAGCATTCATCTCTCATTGGCTCCACTTTTTCAATAACTTCGCGATTTTTATCAGACCTCGGCCTCGTAGGAGTGTCCAGTATTATCATCAGCCACTCACGTTACTGCATTATATTTTTTCTAGGCGCGAATATTACAATGAACATACCATAAGCGTGTCTCACCACGCGTCCCTTCTATTTTGAGGTAGCCACCACCTGTCCTTCTGAAACATCGCTAGGGTCTTTCTTTTCATAATGCTAAAGTATTTAGCCTTTTGTCAAACTGCTGCAGGTATGTCCCAACTGTCTCGAACAAATGCTTGTAGTTTCCTCATCTTCGTCTGGCTATTTCATGACGCTGGTGGAAATATTAATTAATTTAAGAAATAAAACATCGAATCATTTATCCATCAGAGGATAAAGGGTTCAATATGAACCTGTTTGTCCAGAGAGAAGAGAGTTTGCAAGTGATTATTTCTAACACCGAGCCCTCACGTATATGGTGCTAATTAACGTTTAGCCCTAGCAAAACTGGGAATTGTAAAATCACTAAAACTAACCCTTTGCTCATCGATGACAATTGATTAAGAACTATACAAAACACTGAAAAAGGGAATTCGTAAAGGATACTCAAGAGCACGTGGCGTTATTAATGGCACCACTTGGGAACTTCACTGGACGATTATTTATTATTTCACCACCACTCGTAATACAGTATAGTGACTATACTTCTTGACTGCCAACTCTTGGGTGCAAGTTCGATTCCTACTTCTTAATTCTGAACAGATAGCTGGAATAGGGTATACTCAGCCTTATGAGGTTCCCTCTTGAGCCATCCTAGAAATAGTTTTCCATAGTTTACCACTTCCATTCCGGATAACTGGTGCCTGACTAAGACCATAGCCGCTTCCTTCCTCACCTGAAATACAAATACAAACACCAATACAGCTATCGCAGTGACACAGGTTATCAGACAAATTCCACACACACAAGTACACGGGGCTAAATGATCACGATGTCCAATCCCCTCAAATGAAACGGGTGATACCGAGCTGCGCTTATAGGTCTCTCCTCGGGAGTCAATTAGAAATATCCTAACAGGGGATGTTGCCTGAGGCGTGTTTCACTGCCCCTCCCCACTCCAAACTATACGTGAAGGTGAATATTATCAGAGCGTGTCAATCCGCGCTGATCTTCACTATCTACTCTTGTTATCTCAAAGACGTATTCCATACTATTCATTAGCAAGTTTTGGCATTATTCCAGATTCCTGGATTTTTTTAGCCTTGCACTTTAAGATAAAGTTCGGTCATTTTTCTTTGTGTTTCACAGTTACTATTCATATCTGCATAGTTTAATTTTTATGTTGAAGCTTCGTAAACATGTCTTCCTATGCAAGTTATATCCTGCACTACGAGCTTTAAAACTATATCGTGGGAACCAAAATACGTATATGTATTCTGCTACAACGCAAGGTACATTCGTAAATAAATGGGCAGAACATTCCTTATTCGAACAACTCGACTTTTGGCCTCGTTGTGACAACTCACACTTGAAAATGTATAACTTCCTATAACTCGCGATTATCCACCTCTTTGCCTGTACATGGATAACATGTTACCGGCGCTTATTATATCTACGGAAACTCAAGAAGGTCCAGATATATGTAGCTGTCAGTCAAATCATGGCATAACCAACATTTCAGGAGGGGTTGCCTACCCCCACTCTCTTTCCAAACGCATTAGCGTAAGCTGACTGGGCTGTCTGGGTTTAATCCAATTAGCGCAGTTCAACAATCCCGAATGAAACAATATAAATTCGTTCGCTGGAGGTGGCTTCAACTAGGGCTTACTTCGGCTTTACAGTCCTTCTGTGACTTTTCTTTGTCTGGTGGTTTGGATAACACATAAATTTTCAAAGCCAAGAAAGCACTTCATTTGTTTATCATGCCAGGCACCGAGTTGAACGTCCTTCCTATCGTGCATAATGGCGGGTGGGCTGGGTTTTTCACAAAACTTACCGTTAACGGTGGAACGTCCCTTGTTACTCCCAACGAGTAAATCCTGTATAAGGGATAGGAAATTACCCGTTCTCGCCAAGTAATGTTAACTTATTAATTACATTTCATTTCATCAGTGCAATACAGTACACTGAAGGGAGTCTCTGAGAAAAAAAAAAACAATGCGCATTTCAGATGCGTCAGTTCCCCTTGAGGCCCAGGTTCAATTACTTACACTGCCAATAGTTTAAATTCTCGTCTGAGTGCTGAAACGTGGTACAATCAGTGCATCATGAAAAAAAAAAAACGAGAAGAGGTGAGTTCGATTTCCACCTCAGCCATCCTATAGGTGTCCAGGCACATACGTGGATATGGTGCCTACTACTTAAGACCAAGGCCATCTCCTAACCAATCATAGCCCCAGTTACAAAATACACACCCACTAGTACATCCATCACAATAGTACAGGTTATCAGACAAATTATACAGCATCTAAGTGGTCCTCAAAGTACGGGACGCGCCGCAAAGGGGGAGGGGGCATGCTGAGAGAAGTAGAGGGGCGACGGCTTTGACAAATTTATATTTTGTAACAAACTTTGCGAACTCAATGTGGCTATTCTCAGATTCTCATTTCTATTTATCTAGGTGGGAAGTTCTTCCACCATCATTCATGGCTCGTACTTTTGCTGCCTGATTTCACAAGAAGATCCTGCCAGCAGGAATTCTGAGAAAAGGTGCGAGGACATTTCCCACACAACACCCCTTCACATTCGAAACCACCACCTTTATCAAACGTGGTTTAACAACCACTCATGAGTCACCTCATGACAATATGACGCTTGACAATGCGATCACCACTTCCTTGCAACTCTATAAGAATATGTTCCTCTATTTAAGCCATTGTCGACTCGATTCCAGCCAGCCCTTTGCAGCTGGTTCACAGTGAGTGAAAAGGTAAATATCGTATAGCGCGTGTTCAGTTGAAGTACTTAACACAATTTACAATAAAGTGATACAAGCATCAGCATACGGTATCCATGGATAAGTGACTGATTCACTGTGGTGAAAAGTGATCCCACGGAAGTGGTTCATCGATTACGTGCCTTCAAAAGTATTCAGCCCTAATAACAAATCAGATTCGCATTTTAATCAAACCTACATTCTTCTTCGGCATCTTCTTCTGCTCCCATCATCACCGCGAAGTCTACGGCCAAGAGCAAAGTGCGTAACAATCAAGACTATTGTCTGAAGTTACGCTTTACCAGCATTCTTTTGAATTATAATGCGTACTTGTTTTGGAAATTTTAACCAGAGTCAGAAGTCGATCGATACTGCTCTTAGATGATTCAATGACACGTCGTACTGATGCAAAATCAGTTGCTAACACATCTTCACGACAGTCTAAAATTCTTTCTGCAATCTGATGACAGATTTGAGCCTGTGAAATTTACGAGACAATTGCAAACAAGACATCCAGACCATGCAAGTTGAGCAAACCCAAGTAAACCCAGGTATACCTTTCGTTGAGTAAACACATAGAATGTACTCTATTTTGGCATCATGTGCAACAACTAATATATAATGACAGATTACTATAAAATCGGGTAATAGTTCCTAAGAAAATGGTAGGAGAGTCTTTCATGGTATTCTATTTCATTGCAAAATCCAATTCACCACATAACATTGGTGAGAACTACTTTTCCCCCCAGCCGTGAAAATGTGCGCGTTCATGCATGGAGAAAAGTTTTGGAAGAGTCAGAAGTTGATCGATACTGCTCTTAGATGATTCAATGACACGTCGTACTGATGCAAAATCAGTTGCTAACACATCTTCACGACAGTCTAAAATTATTTCTGCAATCTGATGACAGTACTGATGTCGTAAATCATGCCCAGCTTCTTGCTTTTGTATAGGTACATTACAGAATTAAAATAAAATGCTCGATGACTTTCTGTTTTGTAAAGCTCTGGAAGGGAGAACTACTGGCGAAGGTATTTAATTCTTTTGTGAATTTCTTTTCTATTGACAATAATTGTTTTGGTGTTTGTAGCATTCACTGGAACTAAAAAGTGGGGAAGCAAGAGCAAAAGTGCTTCTTCTGTTATATTCGCTCATTGCATGTACACAGAGTGGCAATGGCTTCTAAAGAAGGTGAACAATCCAGTCAGTGTAGTAAATTTTGTGAAAGCAAGAGCTTTAAACAACAGGCTAGTAATTTCCTTATTTGGGTTCATAAATGAATGGCAACAATGCACTCTGATATAATTCGCATGGATTACGTGATTGGTTACGACTTAGGTTGAAGTCTTGCTTATTTTCGGTACCATCACGACATTCGCCTAGAGGAACCAGGGAACAACCACTTCTAGGAAGGTTGAAGATGGAATCTAACCCTCCTCCTCTCAGTTCTGCCTCACGAGGCTGAGTACACCCCGTTCCAGCCCTCAGATCAGAATTAAACATTTTGTTAGAGCCGGGAATCGAACACGGACCTCCACTGTGAACTCCAAAAAAGATAGTCACTACCCTATGATGTGAACTTGAAGTTAGAACAAACTAAATAGAAACTCGTAGAAATTATTGCAACATTGAGACTGAGCCAAAATGAGTTGCTTATTAAATTTAGAAAGTCCTCCTTACACATCTAAAGATGTACAACAAGAACAAAAACAACGGACTTGTTTATAACTTCACCAGTTCACATCGACCCTTTATGACAATTGGACTTGTCCGGGTTTGAAACGAATATCGTACTTAAAATTAAGAATATTGAAATCGTTCAGAGTTCAGCATGTAAACGTATTAACTTACTCCGGTGCAACTCAAGTCGTATAGGACTTATCTAAGGGAGAATGCTTTACTCCGATTCATTAGTTTACTGGTCAGTGGTAGTTGGATTAAAGGCTGTTTGTAGTTTGCCTTATTGAAAGGATTACCAAAGCGTTCGTTACACTTCACAGAAAGCTTATTTGTCTTATTGAGGTCATGTGCATGATCAAACAGTAATTGCGAATCATAACTACAAGGTAATATCATTTAAGGTCTTCACCAAAGTCGTTAAATTATTGCCTCCTTATCTAATGAGCGTATACAGCTCTGGACGTTAGTAGATTTTACGACTCTTTGCCCAGCAGAGGAGAGTTGCGGTACTGCTGGTGAACAGTTTAGTTAGTGCCTTCTTTCTTTCTTTCTTTCTTTCTTTCTTTCTTTCTTTCTTTTCCTCGTCTTACTTTTTATTTGAGATATTCTAAATACATTGCCATAAAGTAAATCAATTCGGGTTTTTGTTGTTTTGTTTTCGTATTAAATTTCAAATTACGAGTAATTAATCAATTATACAAATTTAGGCTTTCACGGCCGGCGTTAGAATCTAAGAAGTGATTATCCGGGCTGTTAGGCCGTGGTCCAGTAGGGCTGTTGTTTCCCGACGTTTCAGCGAAGACTGCGTTCGCCATTATCAAGGGTCTTCTCTTTCCGATGGTCAGAGGTAGACTGAAGTTGCGTTTTTTTTTTTTTTTTTTTTTTTTTTTTTTTTCGGGGGGGCCCCGAAAAGAGTACCCGCACCCCCCGCGTGGCACCCGACCTTACTACTGGTGCCTCCGACATGCAGTTAATCTACGATAGTAGAAGAGAAAGCATAGGGGATTGGATAGGAGGAGTCTTTTAGGACTTAGTGCCTGTCCCATCGCGGTCGCGATCTACCAGGCATAATGAGTAGGTATTAACATTGGTATATTTTATATATGAGCACATATAAATATGTACTCATATATAAGGGTAAGATTGTAGGGCCAGGGAAAACCGCATAGGCAGAAAGGAAAGATTGCCTACACGTAAAACCTGGCGGCTTGGTTATTGCCACATGCAAGGATAATGTGGGTATGGAAATGAGTAGGTATGTTAGTTGGGAGAAGGTATCATGCACCAGATCCATGTCCGTCTTCTCGCCAGTTTGTCTCCGGGGAATCCGATAGAACTCGGCACTGCTGGGATCAGCGCGGGCCTTGCCGGCTACCGAGCAATGGTACAAGGATCCGGAGAACCTGCGCCACTACCCGGTCTCCATGGGGTCCCTGGTGCCGAGCCTCCGTCACCGGAGAGTGGAGGGGGGGCCTCGCCTGCCGAAACAGGGGCCTAGTGGTCGGTCCATGGGAACGAGCCACCTTCCTCTCTGCTCTTGCCATGGACCTGTAGACGGGGCAACTGCGATGGGATGACGGATGGTCGCCCATGCAGTTGGCGCACACCGGCGCGTCCCGCGGCACCGTGCAGCCGGTGTGGTGGTGGCCACCTGAGCACCGGTTACAGCGGACTGGAGAGCCGCAGGATCCCTGGGAGTGCCCCCATCTCAGACAGCGAAAACACTGTAAAAGCTGGCCTGAGCGGGGCTTCATACTACCTGGCTGTAGCGGCTGTCCCTGGCTGCGGCTGGTGGCCTCGCGGCGTCCTGGTTCCCCCTCCTGGGGGCGCTGCTGGCGACGGTCCTCTGGGTTGCTGCGGCGCTTCTTCTTCTTCCGCTGCTTTGGGGCCGTCCTGGTGGCCCCGGCCGTCTCTGGAGTCCCCTGCCTGGCGGTGGTGGCGGGCGCGAGTTGCCCCGCTAAAGGCCCCACCTGGGGCTCTGGTAGTCGCTCCTCCTCCTCCTGGTTGGCGGGCGCGAGTTGCCCCGCTAAAGGCACCGCCTGAGGTGCTGGTTGTGGAGTCTGAGTCCTCTTGGAGAAGGTCAGAGGGCCCGCCTGAGTCCCTACCTCTTCCTTCTCGATGAGCAAGACTGGTCGGCGATCCCCTGGGAGGCGGAGTAGGTGCGGTAAGGCACCTGGCGCACAGCCTGGTATCATCGCGACCTGCCAGTGCTTGGAGAATGCCACGATGTAGTAGGGGGCCACGTCCATACGTGGCCTGATCAGGACTCCAGTGGGGAGTTCAGCTTCGATGTCCTCTTCGGCACGTTCAGCTCCTCCCGTCGCGACTTCGTAGGCCTGGTCCCTGTAGGCTCTGATGACGTCCTGTTCTTCATCCTGGTTGACGCCGGGCCTGTAATAAATAAACAGAGCCGGGATTCTGGGGTCGTAGCCACTTGCTTGCTCGGAGCCTGGGGAAGTGGCCCCAGGGTGCCCATGCACGGTGTCCGAGCTCACATCGCTCGCCCAGTTGAAACTGGCATCGCTCGCCCAGCTGAAACTGGCGTC
This sequence comes from Meconema thalassinum, assembly GCA_946902985.2. Taxonomy (NCBI): domain Eukaryota; kingdom Metazoa; phylum Arthropoda; class Insecta; order Orthoptera; family Tettigoniidae; genus Meconema; species Meconema thalassinum. The sequence continues at coordinate 1,720,673,336 of OX336388.2, read as the reverse complement.
CGGGCTGCTGCTGCTCTCCTGTCGCGGGGAGCTAGCCGGTCCTGGCGTCCGATTCTTCACGGACTCGGCTAGCTCAGAGGGCCCAGGGGAGGCGTCGGTTGACTCGGACCGCATGGACACCTGCGATATGTCCGAGCTACCTGAGCTCCCCGGGCCGGGAGCTACCCCAGCGATGCGTGCGCCAGCCGGGATGTGAGGCACTCCCTCCTCTTCACCGGCTGGCGGCTTCTGCGCCGCTGTAGTCTTCTCACCAAGGGCCTGGTGGCGCGCCCGCGTGACCGGAGGTGAGGGCCCTGTGGAGGCTAGCTCCCCTCTACCTCTCCGGGCGCGGTTGCGCCTGCTCAAGCCCCTGGCTGGCTGGCTGGTCCTCAGCTGCTTCCTCCACTCGATGGTCCCGCTGCTCGTAGTCTCCATCCTGGTGAGCTGTTACAACAACTTAGACTGGTCTGCTGCTGCCACTGGCAAGGTGTCCTTCCTCTAACGATTCAGAGACAACCTCGAAGTTGCGTTTGTCCGCCCCCGCTATATATAGTGTGCGACCGGGTCGGTTCACTGCGCGGTCCGGAACTTTCCGCGCCAGGAGTGGAGCGCGCTGATTGGCTGCCAGTACCGAGAGGTGTGCAATGCTCAGCCAATGGTTTGATGTTAGTTGATCTGAGGACGGGATGCCAGATTTTGTTCACCCGTTCGCTCTCTTCTTTCCGGTTGAAATTGCTAGGGTGTTTGAAAATTTCAATAGCCTCTCGCTGCAGCCTCGCGTGGTAGCACCGTCCACTACCACGCGAGGCTGCAGCGAGAGGCTATTGAAATTTTCAAACACCCTAGCAATTTCAACCGGAAAGAAGAGAGCGAACGGGTGAACAAAATCTGGCATCCCGTCCTCAGATCAACTAACATCAAACCATTGGCTGAGCATTGCACACCTCTCGGTACTGGCAGCCAATCAGCGCGCTCCACTCCTGGCGCGGAAAGTTCCGGACCGCGCAGTGAACCGACCCGGTCGCACACTATATATAGCGGGGGCGGACAAACGCAACTTCAGTCTACCTCTGACCATCGGAAAGAGAAGACCCTTGATAATGGCGAACGCAGTCTTCGCTGAAACGTCGGGAAACAACAGCCCTACTGGACCACGGCCTAACAGCCCGGATAATCACTTCTTAGAATTAATCAATTATTTGTGTCCATCGGCCACTACAGTTCCTACAATGAATTATTTTCAAACCGTCCAGATCATGACAAACAGTTTGGAGCAAAGAAACACAAGGACGTTAAATCTTAAGTCACGAATGTTCACATGTGTAATATAAGACAATGATCTATAACTTTTAGGAGAAGCTTGTATGTTATGTACCTAAGTGCTGAAAAAGGGTTGTAGACCGAAACATGTACTCTAAAAAAGGTTTTACCAATAAATGTAATTGTATCGAACCGGTAGACACAAATAATTGATAATATAGTATTCTAATTGGTAATGCAGACACTAATAACTATACGAAGGAGAAATATCTGTAGAAAACTTTAATAAAATCAATACTGTACTTATAGGGTGGAACTATTAACATTTGTAAAGTAAATGATTTCACTAGCTTCACACTCGTGCAGTGCGTCATAGAGTAGTCAAGGTTTATCGCAAACGATATAGTAGATTACATCTTACCATAATATGACAACATTATTATGTAAAGTGTCCTTAACAAATACTCTAGGTCTAAGCTTTATACGGGGATTTGTATCCAAAATGAAATGATTTAGACATTATGGTACTGTCAGATAATTATCTTATGAACATCCCCCTCCTTCTCCTCCCTCTTCTTCTTGAATTTGCACAACGCTCTTCTCGTAATGCTGTCTGTCAAAGTCAGAATTTCAGACAAAGGTCTTACCAAATAAGAAGTTCCTAACAATGAATCAGCTGTATAACACAGACTAATGTTTTCATAAATTAATATTCTTCTCTCTCAATTGGGCCTTTAAATGGTCTTCTTGAAATCCTGTACGATTTTTTCAAATGTCACATGTTTTTGAAATGGGTTTGGGACTGATAGCAAGCCCCATAAACCCTTCCTTAAAACCATCCATGTATAAACGGAAGAATTAGATAATCCGTTGCAACCACTTAACCGAAGTAAATTGATTGGTGGTATAAAAACTAATCATATTAAGCTTCCTGGTGTCCAAGTAGTAATTTTGGTATGGAACGAATTAGCCAGATACTTGGTTAAAAAAACAGAGAATATGTTCACTGCAATGCAGAGTTTCCAAGGCTATTTTGCCAGTAGAACCTGCCACAGAGAAACGAGAAGGTTATCTGAAAAGCGCTTCTCAGCATGGTTCAAGTATTGAAGTACGGCCTTCAGTGTAATAGAATGCCACATAAAATTAGTGAATCTATGCAGCGAATCTTCAGCGTCAGGTGACGTAACGCACAAGAGGATGATGTTCATACTCGTGATTGTTGGTTTATTTTCTTGCTTGAAAAGTGAAAGGGAATAGCATTGACAGAAATATTCGGTCATCAGCTGTGAGATCAGCAGAACTCTCTGGATAGCGTCATTATTTTCGCGTACAGTCGCGTTCCCTTCACAGGTGCAATCATGGGTACATCGTTCAGCATGACGCTTACATTTACGCAACTGTGATACGAAGGACAGCATGAGATAGAAGTCAGTAATTAGTGGTGGGGGGGGGGGGCACTACTTTCCATGGAAGGTGAGATATGTGGCCTCAGTGGGGGTTGTGGAGAATTAAATTTCCCCCTCCAAATGTTCAACAACTCTCCTGTATAAACTGTTTGTACATACCTGCAGAGTAGAACTTGAAGGAAGAAATGAAGGAAGAAAGGAAGGGAAAATGGATGGAAAGAAGAAAATAAGAAAGAAAGAAAGAAAGAAAGAAAGGAAGAAAGAGTGGAAGGAACGAAGAAAGGAAGGAATAAAAAATTAAAGGAACGAAAGAAGAAACGAAGGAATGAAGAATGGAAGGAAAGAAGAAAGGATGAAAGAAGGAACGAAGAAAGGAAGGAACGAAAAATGAAAGGAAACAAGGAAGGGAGGAATGGAACGAAGAAAGGGAGGAGGAAATTACAAAAGAAAGGAAGGTAGAAAGGAAGGAAAGAAGGAACGAAAAATGAAAGGAAGGAAGAAATGAAGAAAGGAAGGAAGAAAAAAATGAAAGGGAGGAATGAACGAAAAATGAACGAAAGGATGGGAGGAAGGAAGAAAGGAATGAAGAAAGGATGGAAGAAAGGAAGGAAAGAAGGAACGAAGAAAGGAAGGAATGAAAAATGGAAGGAAGGAAGGAAGGAAGGAAGGAAGGAAGGAAGGAAAGAAGGAACGAAAAATGAAAGGAAGGAAGTTTGTAGTTTCATGTGACCACTATAGGTATGGTGTATTGCTCAAGTGAAATTGTTAGGGAGATTGATAGAAGACCCCGAAGAAAACCTGCCTTACCTCCGCTTTGTCTCGCACAAGTAAAAAAAAACTCGACCTATATCTGAACTCGGAATTGTGCGAAGATAAGCCAATGCCTTCTCATTTGAGTAACGGACAGTGGGATTTAATTGTTGTGTAATACCTGTCTACTAACCTTTGTTATTATGGTCTTAATACTGGTCATTGAAGTCTATATTTTGTAACTTAAAAACTTAACCCCGTGGCATTACAGCCAATTAAATACCTTAGCCTACCAAGCGACCGCTGCTCAGCATTTTACCTACAGATGGAGGAGTGACGCGTGGTCAGCCCGACAGATCCCCTGGACCGTTAATGTTGGCTTCCGTGACTGGAGCGATACTTATCTGATCAGACAGCTACTTAATTGCCCATATTGCACCCCGTTCCAGCCCTGACGGTGCCGGAGATCGAACCCGGGGCATGCCACCCCTACATCATGGGGGCTGGCGGTAAATCTTTACAAGGAAGTGCACTGGAACTTCAAATCCCAGTAATATGGAATGATTGCTGAAGTAGCTATAATCGAGATGGCTTGAGAAAGTCATCGTGATCAGGGATCATACCCCCTTAAAACAACAATCAAAAACATACTTCCTTAGTTCTGGAATAACGCTCGTTCTATGTGAATCTCCCAGTCTCACTGAAATTCTGCATGTATGTTGGTCATATCACAAGAAAAACGTTCGTGATGGAATTTCATTCCGAATTTCACTTGGGCAAAATTATAAGCATTCCTGACTCTGCCAAGAAGTTTATTTCTGGCCTGAGGACTGAAACAGGATACACTCAGCCTCGTGAGGTACTACAGAGAAGAGGTGTGTTCGATTCCTACCTCGGTCATCCTAGAAGTAGTTTTCCGTGGTTTTCCACTTCAGACAAATATGATGATGACATAATTCTATCAATTTCTTCGTCAAAGACCGCTGACTCAAACGTTACACAGTACCACGCACTGATAATATCCATTGTTCGCTGTAGACCAATAGCTGATGGTTTTTGACCAATAGTATGCTTGCTCTGTCACTCTACGTGGATTCCAAAGTCCAGTCCTAGCTGCTGACTTGCTTGTCAGGTCTCCATTGTTGCACTGTTGCACGCAGTTCTGTCCAGTCTCGCTGCTTGCTCTCAGTGGCTACAGTGGACAGTTGACAACGCTGTGCCTCGAGCTGGGAAAGCCCTGGATCCCCGCAGACATGGAATTAAACATGGCCACTCTGCTGGGTTTCAAAAGCGAGCCGGTAGTTAATGAGGAAAATAATAGAACAACAGTAGACCTAAATTACGGCGGTGGCCATCTCCAACCCAGATCCTAGTTCCAATGATAAATACATACACGAATACAATGACGCAGATTCCACACACATGGGGCTGCATGACTCTAAACAGTCCCTAAATGCATCAACAATAATAAATATGTGCTTGAGACTTGGCACAGTCGAGATATGTGGGCTTAGTGAGTTCTCATAACCTCTTCAACCAATGGCACCACTCAACTTGGCTGGTCTACGGAGAGTGGGCCTACGCTACATGCGGAATGAAGTGCTTGTAGCAGTGCGATTGGAACAGCACCCACAACCACCTGGCTGCTCTAAGGCTCATGTACACAGAATGTCACCACATGTAGTGTTTGTCTAGCGATCTGACCAACCATTATGCGAAACTTTCCTTGGTAGTGTGACGTCAATATTGAGGTTGCTATCTTCTATGGTTCCATTCAAACAAGACCCATCAATTTACCACTCATTTATGACTTGTAACACCCGTAAAACTTGAGCAATGCCGCAGAGTAGCTAAACACAGTGACTATTATGAGTAGAGGTATTCGGATGGTACCTAAGATAATATAATAATAATGTTATTGGTTTTACGTCCTTTTTAACTACTGAGGCTTTTAGAGACCCCGGGGTGCCAGAATTTTGTCTCAAACGGGACCTTTAACGTACCAATAAATGCACTGACACGGCTCCCTCGCATTTGCGCAACCCCAAATATCAACTGACTGCGCCAGATTCGGTCCTGCAACCTTGGACACAGCAGGCGAGAACGTTACCGCTACTGAGATAAGAACCTTTGTTCAAAACTCCTAAATTCCACATGTGCTCTGGTGTGTAAACTTAGAAAACTGATGACGATGACCGCGGCTAGAGCCTTTGAAGCAATGTATGATGACACAATGACAACACCATTCTTGCAGCATCATGGTGCAGCTGGAGAAACAACTGCTGGTCGCAATTCCACGTCGTGGTGCATGTGAATACTTCTTACCTTAAATCTGACGCTATTTTCAGCAAACCTTCCACTCACTATAAAAAGAAAAGAAAAAGCTAAGTGTTGTTAAATTTATGTTGGACTTCTCGAAGGTATATTGAATCAATTTGTGCTTCTCTTTCACCGAATGAGTCTTTATCTATAGAATGGCTGTTTCTATTTTGCAACTGTTCATATGGAGGAAGTATTAATTATTGTTAGTACTTACCAAAGTTTGTTCACATCCAAATTCGGATGTTACTCCATCAATTTGGAACTTCCAAAACGTTCAGCACCCCACTTTTGTCCTTTCCACTTACGCTATTCTTCCTTTCAACATGTTGTAATTCGAAAAATCCTCAGCGTTTATATAATGTTAGGGACATATTGATCATCAACTCCGTATACTCATGGCGTGTGTGAATTATGCCTGGTGTCTGCATTAATCAGTTGTGTGTACCTGTAATTTTTGATAGGTGTGGGAGGGAAATGAAGCGTACTAATTCAGTCGTTGCCTAGAGTTCAAATGGATTGAATCACGGAATACATGTTCAAGGGTGTCTGACAGTGAGATTTGAAGCCACTGGTTATTCATGTCTGGGATACTTACATACACTGCCTGGCGTTTTAACACTGCGAAGGCTGAGCTACTTTGGTTGATGAGTCTGTAGGTGAACTAGGAAATGAACTGAATTGTCGTAAAGGAGTGTATGTAGTTTTTTCCAATGATAGGACAAGCCCATAATTGTATCTTCAAGAAGTAACGAGCACTGTGAACCACAACCGCTTCGAGCACTCGAGTTCAAGAAACTATTTCACAATCCAGATAATCGCAGCTATTGACACGGAAATGCTATGAATCATAATCTGTAAACGACATTGAGGTAATAACAGTAATAGATGGTATATTGGCTTTTACGGACAAGGAATTAAATCTCAGCATCTTTTTGGAAGCCTTGATAGCTTTTATCTCTCGCAGTAAAGAAGCACAGGTGCACTTCATAAGAAGGGAGGTAGCGCGCAGTTCGCTACTCGTATTGGGGTCTGGACACGGACACCAAGAGTCCGTAATTTTTGTCAGGTTTGGGGAACCACCCATTACAATTCGGTACAATCATGTTGATCGACTGAAAAACATTAAATTTCGATCATCCCAATTCGAAGAAACAACTTCTACCTCATCTGTAATTCGTAGCAATTATTTTTCAATCACATGTACTTTTTTTCAGATTGTTTTTCTTTTCATTCCCAGTAATTGGGATCATGCTGTATTGTGGACCGACAGAAGAGTAGCGATACCAATTGAAGATTGAGTTTTGAATAAAGCAATATTTGAACCAAGACTTCAACTAGGCCTAATTGGCGTTATGAATACTATCCCTGTGGGCTGGAGGTCACGAAGTCTTAGAGGGTATCTGGTTGGGCGTACTTGATTCCACCGCCGCCATTCCATTGGCCCTGGTGTTGGCGGCGGCGATTTTGGTTTTCAGCCCCGGGCTGAAACGTTTGTTATTGAGGGTGTGTGAACTTGGGGTCGTTGTTGTTGTTGTTGTTGTTGTTGTTGTTTGAGTCTTCAGTCTTTTGATCGGTTTGATGCAGCTCTCCATGTCTCCCTGTCCTGAGCTAATCGTTTCATCTCTACACACCTACCACACCCTACGTCCGAGGCAATCTGTTTAACATATTCTAACCACGGTCTACCCCTACAATTCTTGTCCTCGACCCTTCCTTCCATAACTAAACTTGCTATTCCTGGGTGTCTTAGTATGTGTCCTACCAACCTATCTCTTCTCTTCATTAGCAGTCGCCAGAAACATCTCTCCTCTCCCACCTCTTCGTTTGTAACCCTATCTACCCATCTGATCTTCATCATTCTCCTGTAACACCACATTTCAAACGCTGCAATTCTTCTCTTTTCTGCTGTACCAATAGTCCAAGTTTCACTTCCGTAGAGCGCCACCCTCCAGACAAAGGCCTTCAAAAATTACTTCCTAACACTTGGGGTTAGGATTGCAAATAAAATAGTCAGGGTCTTATTTTAGATACATTTCCAGCTTAAACCTAGAGACCCCGTGGCATAGGCTGGCCTCTCACAGCTGGGTCCGTGGTTCAAATCCCGATCACTCCATGTGAGATTTGTGCTGGACAAGGCGGAGGCAGACAGGTTTCTCTCCGGTACTCCGGTTTTCCCTATCACAATTTCATTCCAGCAACAGACTCAACTATCATTTCATTTCATCTGTCATTCATTTAACCATTGCCCCAGGGGAGTGCGACAGGCTTCGGCAGCCGGCACAGTTAATATCCTCGCCGCTAGATGGGGCTTCAGTCATTCTATTCCCTGGCCCCGTCGGTCCACAGGAAGCAGGCTGTGGATTTTCATTTCCAAGCATAAACCTGCAGTACTATAGGAAACCACGGAAAAACACTTTTCAGGCACATGTCGGGATGGTACCTTAATTCAAGTACCGAGGAACCTACTCCTATTATTGATCCAAACAATTACAGTATCACACAATACTGGTGATTTGTTGGTTCCTTAGTTTAGGGGCTGCGACAACGTGGTCATGTAGCCCCGTGTACTTTGGGTGTGTGTAGAATCTGTCTGATAACCGGTGTTAATTGTGATGGCTGTATTAGTGTGTGTTATCTGTCCTAATTCAAGTAATGCAGACGATAATTTCTAGTAGTTCCAACTTTTGCTACTAAATGCTACCGTCCACGACACCTAGCTGCAAACTTGGCTACTAGATGCCATCGCGAACTAGCACCTTGCGACGAACGTTGGAACTTAAGAGCATTTCTCAATTGTAACCTACAAATTTTGCTTCAAACAATTGAAGTTAGTGGAAGGTTCTTTTACATGCCATAAATCTATGACATGGGACCTCTGGCTTTACTTCCCTTCCGAAGGAAGGCATACTGAGAGATTTTTAACGCTCTTAAAAAATCCGACGACTTCGGCCGGACTTCACCCCACGATCATGGGCATGGAGACTCAGCATGCTTCCAACTACGCCATCGAAGCCACCCACAATACTGCAGTCACAACAATAGCACAGTTTGTACAGTACACACGGTTGATGAACAAATATGCCCCAACAACACAACAACAACAAAAACATAAAACAGTATCGTATGTCGCAAGTAAAGGAATTAGTTATTCTAATGAAATAGCCTACCTCACCTAGCTGGTACGGTGGCGCCAACAATTAGCTCTATTACAGAATTACTTCCACATTTGTGGTGCATTAATAATAACGTATATATTAATAGACTATATCTTTGAATTTAAAAATATATAATCAGGTATAGTTTCGTAATTTGATACTTATCGTCTGTTGACCTTGATTACAGCAAACCAACATCCTGTTATTGAGGGCGTCGGCTCGATTCCTGCAAAGAGCACTGTACCTTTACGAAGCTAGCCATTGTGTCGGAATTCTTGGCACAGGGTGGATTGGAAATTTTTATTTCCTAATTACCGGTACCAAACTTCGTCCTTACAATGGGCCTTATTTTACTTGTACAACGGGCGGAAAAATGTACACATAATCTATTCTATTTTTAAATAATGAAAGTATTAATTGCCTGCTGAGTGCCCAACTACTGTTGGCCACAATGCAGTGGTTTCGTTGCCAACTAATTCAACGTTATTTCTAATGGGTGTTCTTGGTGTGAAGAACATACAGTACAGAACAGGTTCTTTTTTAATCACAGTGAACAAATGGCTTTCAAGCAGCGCTGTGCACATTCGAACATCAAATTATACGAATTGTTCAAATAATTTAAAATAAGGATATTTGATTGAGCGGCTTCGGTGGCGTAGTTGGTAGCATGCTTAGCTTATACGCCCAAGATCGTGGGTTCAAACCCGGCTGAAGTCGACGGATTTTTTTAGAACATTAAAAATCCCTGAGTATGGCTTCCTTCAGAGGGAAGTAAATCCGAATGTCATAGATTTATGATAAGTAAAAGAACCTTCCACTAAATACAATTGTGTGAAGCTAAATTTGTAGATTCGATTTAAGAAACGTTATTTTAAGTTCCAACGTTTGCCGCCAGATGCAGTTGCGGTGGCATATAGTAGCCAAGTTCACAGCTAGGTGTCGTTGATGGTAGCATTTGGTAGAAAAAGTAGGAACCACTTGAAATGGATCATCTGCAGTCCTTACCTGAATTACAGATAACACACATTAATACAGCCATCACAATTAACACCGATTATCAGACAGATTCTACACACACCCAAAGTACGGGGTACTATATGATCGCGTTGTCACAGCCCCTAAACTGAGGAACCAACCAACCAATATTTGATTCATACATACGATTAGTTCGACTATTTGAATTATTCGCACATTCGAATATTCGAGGTACTGGAATTTTAAAATATAAGAATTAGTGAAATAACCTGACTATTTAGTCAATAAATCGGATATCATTAAAATGGCCGAAAAATTATAATAAATATAGAAAGAAAGATCAAAGGAAGCCTAAAGGGCAAAGAAAGAAAGAAAGAAAGAAAGAAAGAAAGAAAGAGATAACAAGTAATGTTTGTTTTGAATGATATTTATCTTTAAGGATCTATCAGGCCTGAATGCGCCCCTGCTTAGTACTGCTCGTCCACTGGGCATACTGTAATTTTTGGATACTTACATCATCTTCGAATAGGCTACTTCATAGGCCTATATTTGAACTACCTGGCTGCGTGGCTCAGCGGCAACGTCCTCGCTTGCTGTTCCCAAGGTTGCAGGATCGAATTACGGTGCAGTCAGCAGGTATTTGAGGGTGTGCAAATGTGAGGGAGCCGTGTAAGTAGATTTACTGGCACGTTAAAGATCCCCATCGTGGCAAATTCCTGACACCCCGGCGTCTCAAAAAGCCGCAGTAGTTAAAAGGGACGTAAAACCCATATCATTATTATTATTATACAGGGTCTGTCATATAAAGTAACAAGAAGTTCCGTGACGAACTAAAGAGCCTACTTTTCATGCCAATGATTAATCTACAGTATATGAACCTATCTAGTATGATGACGAAATTAAGTTGGTAATATCGAATTGTCTAATTAGTTCGAAATATTCCTGGTATAATGTAGCCTAATAGAGCACTACAGTTGGCAACCCTGGTGACTGAATATATTCTTAGTTCCATCTCTTAAGGTACAGAATACAAAATTTGGTTGAAGTCCAATGGACGTTACATTCAGTTAGACATTGGATCTTTCAGCACGCGTAAAATCATGTTGGCAACAATGTCATGCGTGTGCTGGTTAGAAATAATCGGAAATATTATGATATCTCGTTGTGCCAATTTTGGATGAAATCCATTTGTTTGTATAGGAGTTACATGTATTTTAAAATTGGACCTATCAGCAAGCATAGAATCATGTTGGCAGCACTGACTTATATTAATTGCTCCAAATAAATCTAGAATATCAGGTGCAATACGTGTGCAAAGTATAGAGCTGTTGGCTTGCATACTTTCTGATATATTGATATTAGGGTAAAAAAATATAGACAGCATTTATTAACACTTGGCAGCCCTGATTGCTCTTAAGAATACTTATAGTCATATCTGTTATGTTACACATAGCACATTCGAAATTTGGATGAAATCCAACTGAGTGTATAGAAGTTACATGTATTTAAAAATTGGCCCTATCAGCAGGCTTAGAATCATGTTAGTAGAACTGAAGTATATAAGTTACTCCAAATTAATCTAAAATATCAGGTACTATACGTGTGCATAGTTTAAAGCTGTCGGCTTGCATACTTTCAGATATATTGGTATTTGGATAAAGAGAATAGAGAGAGAGAGCAATTATTAACAGTTGGTAGCCCTGGTGTCTCTTAAGAATACACTCAGTCATATCTGTTCATGTACACATATTACATACAAAATTTGGTTGAAATCCAATTGATAGTGTAGAAGTTATATGTATTTAAAATTGGACCTATCAGAAGGCTTAAAATTATTTTGGCAACACTGTCATGTATGGCCTCCTGGAAATTAAACTGAAATAGTTTTATCTACATGTGTGTCAATTTTGGAATAGCTCCCATGCATACCTTCCATGATATCCAACATGGAGCTCAAATTTCTAGTGCGTTTTTTCAGCAGTTGGTAGCACTAACATCATTTTCAAATGTGGGCTTGAGATATTCCGGTATACATCTTTACTCATACTAAATTTGGTTTCGATTGTTTTCAGCCGTTTAGGAGTTGATAGGGGGGGGGGGGGGACACACACACACAGCCAGCCAGACAGACAGAAGGACAGGCAAACAGAAGGACAGACAGATAGACAGACAGACAGACACACATTTTCCCGGATCGATCTCATAAGTCTACTTTTTCCTCATTTTTGCAAAATGTGAAAAGTAGGCTAAAAACGGCGAGCGGCGGATTTGTTATCCGTTGCTGCAGTGGCCTTGGCCGAGCTTGTGGCGCGCCACGGCCCACTGCTGTAGTATTGAAAGCGCGCGCATAGTACATATTTGACCTTGCAACAAGCGTGCAGTTGTTCAGTCACCAGTCTGAACCTCAGATGCTAACATGGTGAGACAGTTATCATTACAACATCGTATTTTTGTAAGTAAACCTCATTTTAAGTACGAGTCGGCTCGGCGGGTACGTGATGTATTTGTTCAGCAATTTCCCGATGAAGTGCCACCATCACTAGCACATATTCACGTAAATATGCTTGACACAACTAGCTGCTCAATAAAATACATAAAATAAAAAATCAGAAACATTACAGTGGCAGAACTCACTCACGTCAGCCTGAATGTGATTACCAGATACAATGCCTGCATAACCCAGGAAGGACGACACTTCCAGCATTTTTTATACGGTAATATTTCATATAGGATTGTACACACGCTTAAAGCAGGGGACCATGGCGCGCCACAAGCTCGGCCAAGGCCACCACAGTAGCGGATAACAAACCCGCCGCTTGGCGTTCTTACTTTATATGAAAGACCCTGTATATATTTGAACTGTTCGATTTATTTTGACAATCGACTGTTTGAAATACTCGAGTACGGTACTTTCAATGTTCGAATGATTCGAACCATCGAGGTATTCGGACGTCCGCATTGTTTGAACATTCAGATTCTTCAAATATTCGAATAATATAATCGAATTACAATTTGGCGAATATTCAAACCAGTCTATTTAATCGAATATTCAAGTTATATACTGCACTTTAAAACGAAATAGCTGCCACCCAAATCTTCAAAGCTTAAATCAAATTACGACTATCCTAATCGTCTGATTTCTACCAAAGTTAGCAACAATATACCTTCATGTTGGAAGCGTTTCTTTTTTCCAAAACTACAAGATCATCTAAATAGTTTGAAGGAGGCACCCGTATATGTGTGCAAATCGATCCCCCCTATCAATTCAAACACGACGAAACCAAATCGAACCAACTTTGGTACAGTAGCACTAGCCAAGGACAACTCAGTGCCATGTTGTATATCGCCGCCATCATAACGAAAAAGAAATGGCAACCACCCAAATGTTCTAAGCTTAAATCAAATTACGACTAACCTAATCATCCGATCTCTACCAGATTTTGCAACAATATACCTTAATGTGGGAAGCGTCATTTGCCTAAACTACAAGTTCATCGGCCAAATAGATTAAAGATGGCGGACGTATGAGTAATGCAAGTATTATAGCCTAAGCGTAACTTACGATTCAACAAGGCCCGGCCTCACTAAATCCACTTATCGTACGGAGGGTGGTTTGACCTGTAGGGTATTATCATGTTATAATAGAATATTATTCCGTAGTTGTGCCTAACAGTTCAGGCTGATCGTGCCATCCCGTTCTGCGCCGTGCCGCCCCGTTGGGTCAAATGGAGGCTATAGGTAGCTCGCTAGTCCATATTTCAGTCGATTGATATCCTTTAAGGAATGTACTGAACAGAATAATGCAAATCAAATGGTTTATATAGACGGCGGAAAACGCTATTGAATCGTTCCTTCCAAGACCAAATATGCTATACAGTTACACTAAACCAGGTGTTAACGTAATACTAGCATTGACCATGTGTAGCAGTGGGCTAGCGTCTTTAACTCTTAACCTGAAGGTTTTCAAAGCCAAAATGGTTCATTTTTTTAACTTGATTCCTTTTAGTATTTATTGATTAATAACTACTCGCACTTTATAATGTTAAGCATATATAGTGTTACATTGCAATCGAAAATATTATATTGAACTTATAACACCACATATTTCAACACTCGACTACAGCGATTAAAATTCGTTGTCTTTGATCCGCGGTACAGACTGTTGTTGTTGATTCTTTACGGGCTATGCGGCATCGTGGTCATGTATCCCCGTGTACTTGGGTAGTGTAGAAGTTCTCTGATAAACTGTGCCACTGTGATGTCTGTACTAGTGTGTGTGCTGTCATACGAGGAATGGTTTGGGTAGGAAGCTGTTGTTGTTGTTGTTGTTGTTTTATTTGAGAGGCTTAGACGTCATGGTCATTTAGCCCCGTGTACCTGGGTGAATGTTGAATTTTGTCGGATAACCTGTGTTATTGTGATGGATGTATTAGTGTGTGTATTTATAATTCAGGTGAGGATTCAATCAATCAACGTATAATATAGCACGTTGTACCTCAACAAGTTACTACAACCAACATTCAATTATACTCCTTGAAAAGGACAAAGAGTTATAGCTATACCCATGTATCTAGGAGAAAGTAGGCTATATATTCCTTACTGAACATCTTGTTTTATTTTTAGTCTATTTTCATTTTATGAAAATATAGGCTTATGATATCACCTTTTGTCCGTGTGTGTGTGTGCGTATGTGTGTGTTTGTGTCCCCCTAATAACTTCTAAACGGTTGAAGCGATTTATATTAAACTAGCTAAGTTCATAGTACTATTACGGCCGACCCCGACCATGCCCTTCAAATTTTATTACGTCTCACCAATCCAACATGGCGGCTGTGCGAAATATTTCACCGGTATTCTGTATCTCCGAAACTATCACAGATATCACCCTGAAATTTTGTACGGTGATAAAGGGCACTACTCAAAGTTTACCTATGAGACTTTCAAAAACCTGTTAGCGACAAAACGAATATGGCGGCCAAGGGAATTTGAAACTTGTAAATAGACTTTTCGCGCGATTTAACCATCCAAACGCAATGAAACTTGGTACAGCAAATGTTTAAACTCATTGTAATGCACTGGCATCTAAGTTAGTTCAATTATGTACATACTTCAAGATGGCGGCTGTGCGAAATATTTTACAAATAATCGTCATCTAACAGTACATAACTTTATGGCCTACATAGATAAAAATCCAACATGTCGACCAACCGAAATATTTAGACGGTTCTCAATATCTACGAATCTATTACAGCAATCAAACTGAAATGTTGTATGTTGATAGAGGCAATTAACAAAAGTAGGATATATGAAAATAGTCTGTATAATTATTCACGGAACTACTTGTTTATATTGGTTTTTCTTATTTTTAAATCGCTTATCCATCAAACTCGGCTTCAGTCACGGACTCTGCGAGAGACCATTCCTCTACTGCCACAAGGACTGTGTCTTGGATAATAATAATAATAATAATAATAATAATAATAATAATAATAATAATAATAATAATAATAATAATAATAATAATAATAATAATGTTATTGGTTTTACGTCCCTTATAATTACTGTGGCTTTTAGATACACCAGTGTGCCGTAAATTTGTCCCGAAGGGGGTCTTTAATGTGCCAGTGAATCTACTGACTCTGCTCCCTCGCATTTGGGCACCCTCAAATGCCAGCTGACTGCGCCAGGATACGAACCTGCAACCTTGGGGCCAGGAAGCAAGAACGTTACCGCTGAGCCACGGAGACAGTCCAGTGTCTTGGAGCTAAACACTTTGTCAGCAGATACAACTGGGGATGATGATGTTTTATTAGTTGTTAAGCTGGGTTTCGTTTCTTTTTACCATATTTTAAGCCAGAACATTGTACTGCTCTGGTCTAACCTCTATGAACTTGCGGGGTGAAGAACAGAGGCAGGGAAGGAGCAGGCGAGAAGTGAGAAGCTAGTCAACAGCCCGCCGCTTTTCCTGGTATCCCGTCTATTCAAATGCTGCTAACAAAGGATCTTTGCTCAAACCACTGGTGTTGGAAACGAGTGAGTGAGTCACCGACCTATGTATTTGGTTCTGTTACTAGGCAAGGACCGGACTGGGAAGGCTGCTCATCTGTCATCATAAACGTCAACGCTCTACATTCCTGTCAGGTCCACGGAGGTTAGAACCGAGCCGTATACGCTACGTCAGCCGTTCTCAACCATTTTGAGACTGTAGGCACCAATCACATGACATACCTACTGTGTACCCGAGCACCCCTAAATCGAATATAATAATAATAATAATAATAATAATATAACAAGCATGCATCTCTCTTTCCTTTTCCTATCTCTCTCTCTCTCTCTCTCTCTCTCTTGCTGAGAAGTGCTGAAATAAGTAGGGATCCACCACTCACCAGGTATGCTGCAACTACTTTTATGACTTATACAGATAAGATATATTTACGTGTGGACAGTCCAGTCCAATCAGGATCCTTCGTGTTACTCATAAAACTGTAGATTAATATTAGACTACTATTTCACAAAATGATACAACTTACAACTTCTGACTGTCAAAACTTGTAATGAAAATACTATTATTCCAGTTCGCGCAACACAATTTGAATTGAGTTTGTGCTCGCGAGCACCTTTTGGTTCGTATGGTGAGAGCACCAAATTTCATTTAAAAGCACCAGTTTGAGAATGCCTGTGCTACATAAAGAGGCTGATTAGCCTCAGTGGCATTCTGTAATACAGTAGATCATCGATAATCCGGATTAATTGTGACCGGACGCTGTCTGGATTATCAAAATGTCCTGGTTTTTAAAAAGAACCCAAAATAGGTCGTTTTAGTTCATAAATAAAAGAAAACTCGTTAAAACCGTTAATAATTCACATTAGTGGTTAAATAATTGGAGCAGATAAATGTAACCATTAATTAATATGAACTTATAATGTATTTTAATGAAAGCATATACATAGGCTACCGTGTACATATTTACAGAATACTGTACAGTTTATACATTGTCAGAGCTCTTAAAAATCTGTTATTGATTTTTGAACTGCTGCAGTGGTTCTCTTCTTTTACGGCCAATTACACTGCTCTATAAATGTTTGGAATATATATACTGTATTTTACTTTTTATAGTAAACTTATTAACAAACTAAATATATGAAATCAATAACAATCGTTAGATGACAATGAAACGGTACGAAAACAAAGCGAACTCGCTTCTATGTGTCCCCTTTGAAAAGAAAAACAATGAAAATCTGTATCTCATGATGATCAGTATCAGTCTTTAGCAGTCCTCCCCGCACACGGAGGAGGCATGCTCTGAATAAGACCAACAAGTTTATCTTTGGGTAAGGGGACCCACTCCTCCATGGCAGCGTCAGCATACAATTGATGGCAGTAGTCCAAACTTTTGTTGAGCAGTGTATTTGATTCGTAGCAGTGAGACGACCCCGCTCAGCCTGTCGCATCAACGCTTTTGTTCAACTTATATGTATGTATGTATGTATTGTTACGTGCCACCCCCTAGTGGCACTTTTATTAACTGGATTACGGTGGGGGTACAAAGCACAACACCAATTACTGCTTAAAGAAATAATTAACTTTATTGTGGCCAGAAAATTACACTAATCAGCAAATACAAGCAGTTAGGAGCCTTACTCCAGTTTCCTCAAGTCTCTTCCTTGATCGCTCTTGGCCCTTCCACTTGTCAACAGATCACATAAGTTAATCCGTCCTAATGAGTACGGTGGCCTTGACAGAAACTACCTGCTCCTCTCCTTTATGTTCACCGACTACAATTACTTACGATCACTTGCTGCAGGCTATTTCGCTGTCCACAAGCTGAAGAAACAATGTCACTGGATTTCGTAACTCGCACAGCACTTCGTCACCACACTTCTGTCGCACAAGATAATCGCTCGCACTAGCTCGTAAAACACAACAACAACCACTGCTTGACAGGTCGCACTTATATAGCAGGCTGGAGACTCAATAAATGCTTCTAGATCCATCCAGGGTTCACGGCTTCCCGAGGTTTCGATCGCTGGCTCAGTCAGGAATATTCTGGACTATCCCTTTGTCCTAGTAGCCCTGTTGCATAAGGCGTACGCAATACACGAGGCAGGGCACAGCCCAGCCCTGGGGCAGTTGTGACTCATGCGGCGAGCGATGACACAAACTCACAGCCGTAACACCACCCCCTTCCTAAAAAGGCTGATCGTCCCGATCAATCATTGGTCCGTCTATGTCCCTCCGTAGGCTGCCAGGCGATCTCGATGCACGATCTTCATCTTCGCCCTCGGGCTCCGCTGGATCCTGTAGACGACATCGTTGATCCGTTTCACGACTCGGTACGGGCCCTCCCAGGACTTCTGCAGTTTGGGTGACATGCCTTTCTTCCGTAATGGGTTGAAGAGCCAGACCAGGTCGTCCTCGTGGAATCCGCCGGCATCCGTCAGCTGGTCGTATCGGGACTTCATTCGGTCGAACTCGATCCGCAGTTTCCTCCTCGCGAACGCGTGCAAGTCCTCCAGTTGGTCGACCAGTTCTTGACAATACTGGCTTACCGGGATCGGATCATTCCCAGGTCGGCCGAAGGCAAGATCGACAGGTAGACGGAGCTCCCTCCCAAACATGGCCCGGGCTGGTGTGCACCCGGTGACTTCATGCACGGTGGCGCGGTAGGCCAGGAGAAATAGTGGAAGATGTTTGTCCCAATCCCTCTGGTGCTCGCTGACGACTATTCGGAGATGGTTCTCGATGGTGCGATTGAATCGCTCTACCATCCCGTCGGACTGAGGGTGTAGTGGCGTTGTCCTTGTCTTCCGGATTCCCAGCAGCTGGCATAGGTTCTGGAACACCTGCGACTCGAAGTTCCTTCCTTGGTCAGAGTGCAGCTCCAGGGGTGCTCCGTACCGGCTGACGAATTCCTTCACCAGGGTCTCTGCAATCGTCGTGGCTTCCTAGTTAGGGAGCGCATACGCCTCCGGCCATTTGGTAAAGTAGTCGCTGACGACTAATATGTAGCGGTTCCCTGCCTCGCTTAACGGGAATGGCCCCGCAACATCGATGGCCACTCTCTCCATGGGGCCGCCCACGTTGTAGGTCTTCAGTGGACCCCGTCGTCTTCGTCCTGGGCCCTTGCTGGCTGCGCAATCGTGGCACCTCGCGCAGTGGTTCTCTACGTCAGTTCGGCATCCGATCCAGTAGAACCGCACTCTCAGCTTCTCCAGGGTCTTCTTTATCCCTAGGTGTCCACCAGATGATCGTCCATGGACTTCCTTCAGGACTTCCTCCGTCATAGCCTTTGGAACGACGACTTGCTCCCGAGATGTCTTCCCGTTGGTGCTCTCCCAGGTACGGCATATGAGGCCATCCCTCACAACCAGCGAGTCCCACTGCGCCCAGTAGGACTTAAACTTTGGGCTGCAGTCACTCACAATGTTCCACCCGGGTCTGGGGACACAGGCCTTCTTCCATTCGGCTATCAGTCCCAGGTCATCATCTTCTGCCTGTGCCCGCGTGAAAGATTCGTGACTTCAGCTCCCTTGAAGTTCCACGGTAGTCCTTCGGCACTGTATCCCGGTGTTCTCCTCCCTCCTAGTACAGAAGGTGCAGTCTTCGGGGCACGGTCTTCGTGACAGGGCGTCGGCGTTAGAATGCAGTTGGCCTTTCCTGTGCTGAATCTCAAAGTTGTACTGTTGAAGCCTCTCTAACCACCGCGCGAGTTGGCCCTCGGGCTGCTTGAAGTTCAGGAGCCACCGCAGGGATGCATGGTCGGTCCTGATGAGAAATTCTTGCACGTACAGGTACTTGTGGAAGTGTTCAATGGTCTTCACGATGGCGAGCAGCTCCTACCTGGTGACGCAGTAGTTCCTTTCTGGCTTTGACAAGGCCTTGCTGAAGTAGGCCACTACTCTCTCCTCGCCGTCCACTACTTGCGACAGGATTCCCCCTACGCCAAAGTCGCTGGCATCGGTATCGACGATGAACCTTGCTCCAGGTCTGGGGTAGGCCAGAATAGGGGCGGTGCACAGAGCCTGCTTGAGTTGTTCGTAGGCACTGCGGCATTCTGCTGTCCACGTGAAGAGTTGGTCCTTCTCAGTCAGTCGATGTAAAGGTTTTGCGATGTCGGCGAATCCTCTCACGAAGCGACGGTAATAAGTGCAGAGTCCCAGGAAGCTTCGTAGTTGGGACCTGTCCTTCGGAACTGGCCACTCCCTCACAGCTGCGGTCTTCTCTGGGTCGGTGCGCACCCCTTCCTCGGAGACGATATGCCCAAGGTACTGGACCCGCTTCTGGAAGAGCTGACATTTCTTGAGGCTCAACTTCAGCTGGGCAGCCCGTAGCTTCAACAAGATCTCCTTCAGGTTGCTGTAGTGCTCCTCGAAGCTTCTCCCCAGAACGATGACGTCGTCTAGGTAGACCAGGCAGGACTTCCAGTGGAGTCCCCTCAGAATGGACTCCATTAGCCTTCCGAAGGTCGCAGGGGCGTTGCACAGACCGAATGGCATGACGGTGAACTGCCAGAGCCCGCTGCCCACAGAGAACGCAGTTTTCTCGCGGTCCTTAGGGTGGACCTCCACCTGCCAGTAGCCACTCTTCAAATCCAAGGTGGAGAACCATCTCGACCCTGATATGGTGTCCAGGGTGTCGTCGATCCGGGGTAGAGGGTAGCTGTCCTTCTTCGTGACGTCATTCACCCGCCTGTAATCCACGCAGAACCTGGTGGAACCGTCCTTCTTCTTCACTAGCACGACCGGAGAACTCCAAGGACTATGTGATGGCTCGATCACCCCTAGCTCCTTCATCTCTTCTACCATCCGGTCGACTTCGGCTTGCTTTGCGAGCGGGACACGTCGGAATAGGGCCCTAATCGGTGCGCTGTCCCCAACGTCGATCCTGTGCTGGACCAAGCTTGTCCTGCCGAAGTCTTTGCTTCCCACGGAGAAGACGTCCTGGAATTCGCGTAGCAGGTCCTGAAGTTGGCGTGATTGTTCCTCGTCTAAAAGGTCCTGGTATCCTTGGTACAGCTTCTGTAGTTCTTCTGGCAGTGTGCGTCTTCTTCGGTTGTCCGTCGGCAGGTGTCCATCCGTCGTATCTGTGATGCGGGCAATCCAGGTAACGGGCTCGCAGACTCCTAGGTTGCTGTCCCGGTGAACCGTAATGTCGTAGTCGTTCAGGTTGGACAGGCGGACGTACGGCCGAGACGTCGTGTTGATGAGGATCTTGGCTACTAGCAATCCTTTTGTCTGGATGTCCTCATATTTTGGCTCGATGACAGCCGCCACTCCCTCAGCAGTTCCGTTGACAATTACGGCGGCGCTGACCTCCGTCCTGGCAGGAACGATGACGTCCTCTCTCAGCCTTACTCGTCGTGCGGTAACGGCCTCGTGTGCCGGTTGCAAAGCAAGTTCCTCACCTCCTAAGTGCAGAGTGTTGGTACTCAAGTCCAAGATGATGTTGTTCTGGGCCAGGAAGTCCAGTCCGATGATCACATCACTTGATACGTCAGCCACAAACACTGGATGCTTTATCGCCCGTCGACCAATGACGAACTCCAGTGATGCTTCGCCATGTACCGGTGCGGTATCCCCGGTCGCGGTTATTAGCTGGAGGTCCCTTTGTGTGGGTTGCACTCTCCACTTCGGGATCACGGAGGGACTGACGATGGTCCTCGATGCTCCCGTGTTGATTAGCATGGGCCAGCTCTCTCCGTTGACGACTCCGTCGACCATCAGGCTGCTATTATCCCTCCGTAACTGCGTCACACGCACTTGGACTGCCGGGGCTTGACAACTGTCACAAGCCAACCTTTGCCCCCCAAGGCTGGCTGATACTTGCTTTCCTGGGCCGAGCGGTTTCCCTACGACTGACTGTCCCGACGGAAACCCTTGGCGGCGGCGATCACCGCAGTCCTTGCTCAGGTGGCCTCTCTTACGGCAGGTCCAGCAGGTCGGTAGTCCTCTTCCGGGCCGCCTCTCCGGATGTCCTTCGGCTACGTTTTTGTTGGTGGTACTGCGACTCTTGAAGAACCGGCCTAGTGCCTCCATCAGTTCATCGGCCAGGGGCTTGGTCTTGCCGGCTTTGGCTGGTTCGTTGACGTCCACCTGACGCACCCGCGCGCGCTTTCTAGATACCTGCTTTGCCGTCTCGAACTCAAGTGCGTGGCTTAGCGCATCTGCCAGGGTCTTATTGCGCGCGAGTCGCAGCGCCTGTTGAGTGTCCGAGTCCCGTAGCCCGTCGGTGAAAGTCTGCGTCGCTATCTGCTCCAGAAAGTCGGCCGGCGCTGTTGGGTAGGCGAGCCTTACGAGGCGTGCGATGTCCATCTCGAACTCCTGCAGGGTTTCCGCGTTCTTCTGTACCCGGGTCCGGAGCTGCATCTGGTAGGCCTGCTGAAGATGGCTATCTCCATATCGGGACTCCATATGGGCGATCAGGGAAGCGTAGTCCTGGGATCCAGTCGGGATGGCCTGAAGGACGTTAAGGGCGTCACCTCTCAGCGCTACAATGAGAGCTGTAGCCTTTTCTGTGTTGTTCCAGTTATTTATGGAACAGGCCGCCTCAAACTGACGTAAGTAGGTGCTCCACGGGACCTTTCCGTCGAAGGTTGGGGGCGTCACTCTGCTATGTCCCATTCCTGATATTCCCGGTGTAACGGTGGGCGGGCGTTGGCGCAGCTCGGCAACTTCCTCT
This sequence comes from Meconema thalassinum, assembly GCA_946902985.2. NCBI lineage: Eukaryota > Metazoa > Arthropoda > Insecta > Orthoptera > Tettigoniidae > Meconema > Meconema thalassinum. Next base: position 1,720,650,811 of record OX336388.2, on the reverse strand, counting down.
CGTAGAGCGTTGAATTTCTCTTCCACCCCCGTCAGTGGGCATTGGCGCAGCTCGGCAACTTCCTTTTGTAAGGCTTTGAATTTCTCCTCCACCCCCATCAGCGGGCGTTGGCACAGCTCGGCAACTTCCACTTGTAAGGCGTTGAATTTCTCCTCCACCCCCATCAGTGGTCGTTGTCACAGCTCAGCAACTTCCACTTGCAAGGTGTTGAATTTCTCCTCCACCCCCATCAGCAGGCGTTGGCGCAGCTCGGCAACTTCCACTTGTAAGGCGTTGAATTTCTCCTCCATCCCCATCAGCGGGCGTTGGCGCAGCTCGGCAACTTCCACTTATAAGGCGTCGAACTTCTTTTCCACTGCTGCGACTTCTTCACGTTGGCCCTGTTCTAATTTCCTTTGGCTCTCCTCTAATTTCGTCAGCAGACACTCTTCCAGATTTTTCTGGCCATCCAGAAATTTGGCGGTTAGGTCCTCTGCTAACTTATTCTGGCCGTCCTTCAGGTCCTCTGCTAAACTTTTCTGGCCGTCTCCCATCTTCTTCAGGTCATCCTTCAGGTCCTTGGCTAATTTCTTCTGGCCGTCTTCCATGCCACTTACCTTTTCTAGCAATGCTGCCAATTGCGCCTCCATTTTAGTTGTTTGTCTTGTAAAGGGCATGCACTCACAGGAAAATTAGAGAAAATGACCTGCTCGGGTTTTGAATCCAGGACCGTCAGGTGTTGTGCTTGTGCTTGAGTTCGTAATCCGGCTTCTGACACCAGTTGTTACGTGCCACCCCCTAGTGGCACTTTTATTAACTGGATTACGGTGGGGGTACAAAGCACAACACCAATTACTGCTTAAAGAAATAATTAACTTTATTGTGGCCAGAAAATTACACTAATCAGCAAATACAAGCAATTAGGAGCCTTACTCCAGTTTCCTCACAGTCTCTTCCTTGAGCGCTCTTGGCCCTTCCACTTGTCAACAGATCACAGAAGTTAATCCGTCCTAATGAGTACGGTGGCATTGACAGAAACTACCTGCTCCTCTCCTTTATGTTCACCGACCACAATTACTTACGATCACTTGCTGCAGGCTATTTCGCTGTCCACAAGCTGGAGAAACAATGTCACTGGATTTCGTAACTCGCACAGCACTTCGTCACCACACTTCTGTCGCACAAGATAATCGCTCGCACTAGCTCGTAAAACACAACAACAACCACTGCTTGACAGGTCGCACTTATATAGCAGGCTGGTGACTCAATAAATGCTTCTAGATCCATCCAGGGATCACGGCTTCCCGAGGTTTCGATCGCTGGCTCAGTCAGGAATATTCTGGACTATCCCTTTGTCCTAGTAGCCCTGTTGCATAAGGCGTACGCAATACACGAGGCAGGGCACAGCCCAGCCCTGGGGCAGTTGTGACTCATGCGGCGAGCGATGACACAAACTCACAGCCGTAACAGTATGTATGTATGTATGTATTCACTTCACCTTTTTTTTCACCGGAATTGAATCCGGATTATCGACGGACCGGACTTTTGACGTCCAGATTATTGACGCTCTACTGTGCATTCAAATACCTCAGTTTCTTTGAAAATAATCACAGCCATAAATAAGACAGAGATATCGGTGAAAAAACACATTTTACTTTAGCCTCTGCCAACAGACAAATTCAAATGTACTGCATTCATCAAGGGATGTAACAGGCTTACATCAGGGGTGTAAAACAAGAATGGTAGCCATTACACCATTAGGCGATCGGTTTACAAGCTACTGTCGACCAAAATATTATGTGTACTCGAGTTTGAAGGTTGTTTGTGAAGTAACCAATAGACCTAAATAAAATCCAATAACAGCATCATTTTCATCGTTCTATTTTACGTTATTTCATGTAGGTTTGGATTTTTTAATTTATATTTTAATATTTTTTATCGCAGTTGAAACGCAAGTGCCTGTTTTAAGCGTGTTTCAACCATGCGTCACATTTAAGAATTATTATCGCACAAACCCGTCATCAGATCGAATCCAAATTTTAACACATTATACATTGGAATGTTGTATAACTGGTTTATTAATTTCAAAATTTTGTGCGTTCAAGAACGAAAGTTGTTATCATTTTTGTAAGGTAACTTTTTCTCGGCTCGGGGTCGTTTGAAAATGTAGTTCTTGGTTGCGTTGTAATCCTTATACATCAAAAGGTTATTCTGTATGACTGTGAAATACGCAAATTAATTCACTTATTTTATATCGGTGTGTATTTGTACACCGGCCCCGTGGTGTTGGGGTAGCGCGCCTGCCTCTCACCTGGAGGCCCCGGGTTCGATCCCCGGCTCCGTCAGGGATTTTAAAAACTGACGTGAGGGTTGGAACGGGGTGCACTCAGCCTCGTGAGGACAATTGAGTAGCTGTCTGACAGTGAGACAGCTCCCCGATCAAGAAAACCAAGATTAACGGCCGAGGGGACCCGACGCGCTGATCACGCGTCACCCCAATATCTGCAGGCCGAATGGCTGGGCAGAGGTTGCTTGGTCGGCCTTAGCCCGTCATGGGCTGGATAGTGCCAGGGGTTGACTTTTTGTGTGTGTGTGTGTATTTGTACGGGGAATTAAGACATGGAGCCCATCTTGGCAACGTTGTACAGCTTTCACCGGAGCGGCTAACTGGTGAACCTTGTCTTAATTCCCCGTACAAATACAAACCGATATAAAATAAGTGAATTAATTTACGTATTTCACAATCATACAGCATACCTTTTTGATATATAAGGATTACAACGCAACCAAGAACTACATTTTCCAACCATCCCGAACCGAGAAAAAGTTACCTTACAAAAATGATAACAACTTTGTTTCTTGGACACAAAAAAAAATTGAAATTAATAAATCAGTTATACAATATTCCAATGTATATTGTGTTAAAATTTGGATTCGATCTGATGACGGGTTTGTGAGATAATAATTCTTAAATGTGACGCATGGTTGAAACGCGCTTAAAAACGGGCACTTTTTGTGTTCCAATTGCGATAAAAAATTATTAAAATATAAATTAAAAATTCCAAACCTACATGAACTAACGTAAAATAGGACGAAAATGATGATGTTATTGGATTTTATGTAGATCTATTGGTTGCTTCACAAACAACCTTCAAACTCGAGTACACATACTATTTTGGTCGACAGTAGTTTCAAATTTACAGTACATAGTCTGATACTTTGAGGGAAATACAGTAAAGGCCCCCCTAAACCGGAACCCTTATATACCGGAAAACTGGACAAACGGGAAAAAAATCGGAACGGACGAATTTCTTAAGTAATATGACACTGTAAACCAGAAAACTGCCTAACGCGGGAAGGGAAAGAAATTCCGGAACTGAAGGCGTAAATAACGTGACTGCTACATTTGACAATATCTGTAAGCGAAAGGAATGTACCGTCTTGTGATACACCCAGTTTCCTTCTGACAAATGACAGCAGAAGAAAACAGTGAACTTGAGTGATCTGTTAAAGGTGTTATTTTTACTGTGCACTGCATTTATTTACGTACTGTAATTCAGTGTCGCCTCCGTAGCGTAGCGGTCTGCATGGTTAGCTGCCGCCCCGGAGGTCCTGGGTCCGATTCCCGGTTCTGCCACGAAATTTGAAAAGTGGTATGAGGACTGGAACGGGGTCTACTCAGCCTCGGGTGGCCCAAATGAGTAGAGGGGGTTCGATTCCCCCTCAGCCATCCTCGAAGTGGTTTTCCGTGGTTTCCCGCTTCGTCTTCGGGCAAATGCCGCGATGGTACCTTCTTCAAGGCCACGGCCACCTCCTTCCCTCTTCCTTGCCTATCCATCCCAATCTTCCCCTCCCTTCCCTCATGAGGCCTCTGTTCGCTTTGCAGGTGAGGCCGCCTGGGCGAGGTGCTAATCCCACCTCACCAGTTGTATCCCTTCCGATTAGATGTTCCCAGCTCTAGGACACTGCCTGGATAGGCGGTAGGGGTGGGTTCCCTCGCTGAGTCCCTGGGAGCCACCACCCTGGAGGGTAAACACGATTTTAAAAAAATCAGTAACATGACTTCTAAACATAAGACACTTACACTGCAGAAGAGTTATTGATGAACACGAGAATAACAAACGTCCGGCTAAAGAATTAACTGTTGTTTAAAGTGGGAAAAGCTCATATTATTTCATTGTAATCCTATGCGATAATACATTATTTCTTTGTAGTGTATTTTATCTTATTAAAATTGAACCCTTTGTAAAACGGAAACCTGTGAAAACGAAAAGATGAATCCGGAACGATTGCGTTTCGCTTTAGGTAGGTTTTACTGTAATATGCTATGTTCCTACGCTGAATGATTCAAGTGCTCCCCTTGAATCATGGTGCCCTAATACATATTCAGTGCTATTGTTGAGTGCCTCCCCTCACAGGGCGTGGTCGCACCTGGCCACATTCCTCCGACAACACACTACAACAGGTGTTCCAATATCAGCCTCGGGACGGATTCCATCACAACTTCACACCTTCAGTGACTTGGAAAAATATTGACAGTGGTGATGGCACACCTCCTTCACAGGATGACTTCACATGGTCTAGCCTTTCATCCACCTCTGCTACGAATCTGGGTCACGGAGGAAAATAGATAAAGCGGAAACAGAGAGACATCGCGGTCATAATCTCGTGTATTTGTTAATAATAATAATAATAATAATAATAATGATAAGAATAATAATAATAACAATAATTCCAAGAATGACAGTTTCATGACCATAATGATATGAAAATAGGCTTTTAGCTATGACGTCATGTAATGCACATAAAGTTTAAGCCATGTAGATGGAAGTTAGGTGAGACTCGAACCTGTGACATCCAGCCATGTATGCCAGTGCTCTGACACTGAGCTATAGAGAAACACTTTAATTCTCTTCACCAATAAATTCAGCCCTTGTAAATAACAGGAATATAATAATAAAATAGCAATAATAAATACGTAATAATAATGAAACCCGTGGCAATACAGCCCTCGAAGGACCTTGACTTATCAAGTGACCGCTGCTCAGCCGGCAGATTCTGGTCAGCCCGTCGTGTTCCCTTGGTCGATAATCATTACTTAATTGACCTGGGCGCTGCCTACGTGATCAGAATGTTACGCAATTGTCTTCACAAGACTGAGTGCATCCCATTCTAGCTCTGAGGTCAATTTCTAAATTTCCAGGTGGAACCGTGAATCGAGCCCGCGGCTTGAGGGATTGGCGTGCTACTCCTACACGCCGGTAATAATAGAGAGTGTTCATTTTCCAATTATTAACAGTAGTTGCATTTATCCATGGAGAGGTTCCTAACGTGACAGTAAAGCTAATTTATCGACGCTAGACTGTCATAAAGAATCATCTTTAAATGCCATGAGAGTGTAGCAGGATTGAACCCTCAATCACGGGTTTTAAAGGCCAGTGCTTGTACAACGTGACATGCAACCCGATCTGCGTTTGTGAAAGACCAGTCTTATTGTGGTACCTGCAGTACGCTGTAACTATTAAGGCCTAAAATTGAGGCAGGAGCCTAAGGACTCAATTAAGGTACCACAATATAAGCATTTGCCTGGAGTGAATGTGAAAATTCCTGGCCGAAACTTAGAATGGTCACTGCCAAACTTTGGATCTTCGTATTCTGGTTACTTTGAGACATACTGTATTTGAACTAGAACCTACTCTTCCTATACCTAACTTTTGGCGTGGCCGTGCACGACCATGATGCAAGTTCGGAGATGAGAGGTTTGATCTCGGCGATGATTGTGGAACTTCCACACTCCCTGGAGGAAAATGTACCTTATTTCAAGTCCCGGGGCGCCTACCCGATCCCTGTCCCTAATACATTTACACACACTACTATAGTCACTGAACTGACACAGATGACTGAAGTCATGGAGACTGCAGCAAGCAAGATAGGACTGCAAGAGTCGAAGAAAGATTACATGGTGATGAGCCGAAATTCAAGGGAACAATGGGAGCCATTGATAGTTGGGACAAAATACTACCGGAGAGTTCATGATTTTAAGTACCTAGACGTTATTTTTGTAGAGGATGCATCATATCAGGCCGAGATTAAAGCGAGGATCTTAGCCGGAAACCGCTTTTACTACAGTCTCAGTCATCTTCTTAAGTCCCGCAGCCAATCAAGAAAGTTCAAACTCCAACTATACAACGCACTAATTCAGCCTGTAGTGTTGTATGGAAGCGAGACCTGGAGTACTCGGAAAAATATTTGAATAATCTCCTTGTTTTAGAGCGGAAAGGTTTGAGGAAGATCTTTGGTCCCGTTCAAGATGAGGACACTGGTGAATGGCGTATACGGTACAATCGAGAGCTGGATGCCATGTATAAGACCCCAAACATCGTAACACTAATGAGAAGCAAACGTCTGGCATGGGCAGGCCATTTCACTAGGATGGACACATGCCGATGACCTCTGAAACTGCTCAATTCTGTTCCTAATGGAAGAAGACCACTGTACAGGGTAGGCCAAGGAAAAGATGGAAGGACGGAATCCGTGAAAACCTACGACAGATTGGAATAGAGGTTGTGTGGCAATAGAGAGCAGCAAACAGAATCCAGTGGAGGGGAACCCTCGTATCAGCACGCGGTCCCCTGGACCTGATAGCGTAAAGTAAGTACTATAGGCACTATAGAAACACAGGCATACTAGTACACAGGGCTAATGACCAAAGATGTCCCCCAAGAATGAACTAAGTACAACAACAGCTTCCAATACCTAATAACCCGTCAGTCATCGGATGAATAAATAAATAAATAAATAAATAAATAAATAAATAAATAAATAAATAAATAAATACATAATTAAATACACAAATAAATATATAAATAATACATAAATTAATACATAAATAATTACATAAATACATAAATAAACACATAAATACATACATAATGTACCCTTTAGTATTGCAGTGTTTATATGCAAGAAATCTTGATCAAGGGGTCGCGCTCAGTTCATAGGGTGATGTTTACGTTCGCCAAACAACATGCTCTATTGAGGCAAGGGTCATAGGATTAAAACTATAATTAAGAAAGGAAGTGGCAAGACGTAAAATAATAACATAATTTAATGACTATTTGTGCAAAAATGAAATGAATATAGACAACAACAATAATATTCCTCCCTGAATCTTCCCATGACAGAAATATCTATCAACGTTGAGGAGTCAGACGGATCTCCCCCTCATAAAAATGTGGATCCAAGTTCCACTAACTTGCATTGGGATTTTATGTACGCGTAATGACTAACTACGAGGGATGAGTACTTGGATGACTGTTCGTTTACATCGGGTAACAGCCACGATGCTTACGAACAATCATCTCGTAAATCAACGTTTACGGATATGGGACACTACACTAATAAAAACCCTTAAAATTTAATGCTGACACACAATCTAAAATCTAATATTTACAGGAATCTCCCTCGAGACCCTCCTTCAGTGCGATGACGCATCTGACAAATGAGTTGCCATCACGGCCAATTGCTCAATACACAAACAAGGAAAAGACAGCATCGCACGTGACTGCACGGGTCACTAATACGGAACATAAACATGGAATGAAACCAACAACAACAAAAGCCTCACCGGCTGAGATTACCTTATATGAACAAAAATGCACGTTAAGCTAACGCTTCGGAGATTATAGTGATTCGTAGGCAACTCCCATTTATTTAAATAATTTTTATCATTGATCAGTTCTTATTCTGTATTTCAAGTAACTCTACGGAGCCAACAAGCACTCCACTAATGACCTTGATGCAATCCTTTCGGCCCGCCTTGTGAAAACAGCTTCCCCTACCACAACTCTTGTCATCGTCCAACTCCAGTGTGTAAAAATAACTTGACCAACTGTCTCGTTATCTCGTAGAATCAACAGCAACAAATCTCAACCACATAAACATATGGTAAGACATTAATCGATATAGCCACATATGTCCTCGCAAGGTAACCATATGGACTCGGCACCAAGCTGACAGAAATCAGTCTACGCTGAAATTCCCGCTTGTAATGACCAATAAAATACACACACACACACTGCTGGGAATGACATAACATTTTTCACACAGGTCGGTTGAATCAGAAACTCACAATCTATTTAAGAAAATATTAAAACCTACGAGAGAGCTGACTGCTCCTCGCCACAATTCACATTGCTCCAAAGGCAATGAACTCACTGAATCTGATCAATAATAAACATTACAAAGATTAATTTACCCTCCAATCTACTGTATGATTCTATTAATTCAGTCCTACTTCTGAAACACAATATATCTCCGAGAGACGCTTCTTAACCGCATTACGTAAACATATGTGAACACGGTCGTCCACATAGCCACGTTAGTTTTAAAAAAACAAGAACTTACGACTAAGAAAACTTGTGCGAGCTGTTTCCATGCAAAAGGTGTGTCAGACCAAAACTAAATACACTACGTTAATCAACACAAGCAAGATATTTACACACAAAATATGTCCCATATACCATAAGTTAACTTGTCAGATAATAAGAATATTATTCAGTACTCATCCTCGGCCAGTCACTGTCAGCGAACATCTGCTGCCATCTCCCTACTTAATGCTGCTTAGCTCGTCTCAAACATCTCGATGGAGTGTTGACAGTTCCAAACTTCTTCCAGGACAAGCGATGTCATCTCTCGTGCTGATGCAAAAAGTTATAGATTATTACACACTCGATATCTGACTACTAAATTCACCGTTTTAGGTACTTCTTTCCCCAGAACAGTCTGTTGGCGAATTGTCGAAGATACTGTCCCTACAAAATAGTACTGTGACTATCTATCACACTGAATTTAACACACATTAGTATTAATAAAAATCTGTGTCCTCATGACACGCAAAGTACAAGGGCCTACGTCCTCGGACGCGCAAAATATAATAATAACCTGTGTCTCCCGACACACACAATGTAATATAACCTGCGTCCTCAGACGCACAAATGTAATAAGTATACGTCCTCAGACGCACAAAATGTAATAATAACCTCCGTCCTCAGACGCACAAAATATAATCATAATGTCTTGGCTCTTCACGTCACTTATAAATGAACTGGCCCTAGGTATCGATAGGGGGGGAAATTATATAAAAATTTCTCAAAATAATAGTGGCACAGGAATGAAACAAATATCACTGAACTCGTAAAATTGCGCAGGTCAAGAATATGCCCATTAATTCTAGAATCGATCGTAGAGATGTTGTCTAGCCGATCTCCCACGTTAATGCTAGCTCTCGCGTGCCCAAGCTAGACTTGGCGAGTTCGTAAGCATTCATCTCCCATTGGTTCCTCTTTTTCAATATGTTCGCGGTTTTTATCAGACCTCGGCCTCGTAGGAGTGTCCAGTAGTACCATCAGCCACTCACGTTACTGCATTATATTTTTTCTATGCGCGAATAGTACAATGAACATGCCATAAGCGTGTCTCACCACGCGTCCCTTCTATTTTGAGGTAGCCACCACCTGTCCTTCTGAAACATTGCGAGGCTCTTTCTTTTCACAATCCTTAAGTATTTGTCCTTTTGTCAAACTGCTGCAGGTATGTTCCCACTGTCTCCAACAAATGCTTGAAGTTTCCTCATCTTCGTCTGGCTATTTCATGACGCTGGTGGAAATATTAATTAATTGTAGAAATAAAACATCGAATCATTTATCCATCAGAGGATAAAGGGTTCAATAAATATATACATAAATGCATACATAAATACATAAATAGATACACAAATACATATAAATAAATACATAAATAAATACACAAGTGCATACATAATTACATACATAAATACATAAATAATACATAAATACATACATAAGTACGTACATGAAATGAAAATCCACAACCTGCTTCCAGTCTCCGACCGGGTCAGGAATGGAATGAATGAAGCCCCCATCTAGCGGCGAGGATATGAACTGTGCCGGCTGCCGAGGCCTGACGCACTCCTCTGGGGCAATGATTAAATGAATGACAGATGGAATGAAATGATAGTGGAGAGTGTTGCTGGAATGAAATTTTGACAGGGAAAACCGGAGTACCCGGAGAAAAACCTGTCTGCCTCCGTTTTGTCCAGCACAGATCTCACATGGAGTGACCGGGATTTGAACCACGGACTCAGCGGTGAGAGGCCGGTGCGCTGCCGCCTAAGCCACGGAGGCTTCCACATAAGTACACACATAAATACATAAATAATACATAAATACATACATAAATAAATAATGCAGGAGTTTGAAGTATGTGTTAGGTCAATTTTGTTGTTTTGGTATAAAACTGCGGTACCGGAATTAAGACAGCTTTCGGTTGATGGTGCATCGTTCTGTAGGAGTCAGGTCCTGCAATTGTAAGGGTAGTATTCACTGTGTTATACTTTAACTTCATTTTTAAAAGATTAAAGTCCTTCATTTAGACGTTATTACTGTATGTTAAGAAATTTATCAATTAAGGTTTGTTAAGTAATCAAAATTTGATGTTTTTAAGACGTCAACACGATTGTACCGAATTGTGATGGGATATTCCCTACTCCTGAAAAAAAATGAGATTAATACACTTGGATGACCAGTTTCGATCGTCAAGCGATCATCATCAGATCCATTACACTTAGGCTATGTCTAAAAGTATGGGTGAAAGTATTTACAATATGTATTCTTATATAGTTGCGGTATTGTTAAAATAATGCAACTAGTCAATAATCACATATTCACACTAAGAAAGCACATTTGGAGGTCAATCACCAACATCTTAACAAAACATCACATAGACTATAACTAACAAATAATATTGACTAGTTGCATTATTTTAACAATACTGCAGCTAAATAAGATGTTAAGATGGCGGACGAGATCGAAAGTTGGTTGCAAATTGCTGTCAGATTTCTACTGAATACCGCTGATGTAGGTGGATATATGAAGAAAGAAACTAAAGATGATATTCATAAATTGGTGAGTGTCATTGTAAATTGTTTTAATGACATGAAAATCATGCTAGTGACTAACAATAGTACGAGAAATCAGTTTCCTCAGCAAGAGGTCAATGAGGTTATCCAAAAGAATGGTATATCCACTGCCATTGTAATGTACAGGCCATAAGGCTCCTACTGTGACGTCACGCCTAGGGTCGTTATAGTCGCAGCAACAAGTCAGATAGCTCTCTTCACACGCAGTCTCTTCAAACCTAATATAAATTACCTTCCAGCTTCAAGACGTAGGAAAATAGCAATGCTATTTAGGCCTGATTGGCACTTCCATCCGTTACCCCTACATACGCCTAATTATCGCTCCGCTTGTTCGAATCCGGCCGATGTAGCTGGAATTTTGAGAGTGAACAAAATGGCGCATTGCCGGTACATTTACTAGGACGTTGAAACACACAAACAGGGCTAGATTGCAGTATTTTGACGTCGAGAATAAGATCTATTCTTGGCCATTTTCTCGTTCACCGCTTTGAAAAGGTTTATGGTAGATGCCTGAGAAAACCCACATTACTCCTGGCTATTCAACAGATCACGTCCTAAACTGCTCGTGGATGACAAAACACAATGTAACCTATCTCTAACTGTAATCAATGCACAGGCCACCCTCACGGTGACTTAAACAGGGCTTATCCTAACAGCACTTATTTTCTATGACTCAATCTAACTTGTTTCTTGCATCAGGAATTTACAATGGGTTGTAATCAAGAACCTACAGTACATACACCTGGTACTAACAATCCCATTGATGTAAATACAGTAGCCTATACAAATGCTGCCACGAAAACATTACCATATTCATTTGAGCTTGATCGAGAGACCATTCTCACAAATAATATAACTTGGACTGAATTCTGGATATCGCTTCTCTGATTTGCATATGGTAAGTAACTTAACCTCAGCATTATCATATTAGAAATGTTTCCAGTCCTAGCATAGGCTGAACTTTGGGAACTTCATACAATAATTGAAACCATATTAACTAACAACGTACCATCAAGGCGATTAGCTCTTCTCTCCCGAAGAATGGTATCTTACTTTCAGGGAAATGTTACACACACCCTTGTATTCCCCGTAATGTACAAATAATTTCTAGGAATGTTGTGTATGCATTGCTTTCTTAAATTGTCGTGGTGGGGAAGGAGAAGCAAGCCACTTATCATTTCTTTCATAATACCGGTAGTTGCTATAAACAAACTTTTGACACACCTGTGACCTGGGAAGGAGGTTTCCTGAACTAACGACATTTTATTACCATCCAAAAAACCTTGTATGAGTCGAAGGAATAAGTGATATAGAGGACCTAACTAAAATATAACCTTCTGTGTGATGACAAACATGCAACGCAAAATTAGCGTAGATACAATAAACCTACCTACAAAATGAGCATTTGTTCCAGAAAATAAATAATCCTCATTCTAGATGGCGTAAGTAGAAGCGTTCTCAAGTATCACTTTTCACGCAGATACTCGTTCATAAAAGATATAAACAACACAGCACAACGCAAAATGGTCGCCATCTCTACCTCCCTACCGATCAGCTGATCAATAGTTAGTCGCTGCATGATGGCCTGTACATTACGATGGCAGTGGTATATCCATGTTAGATAGAATACCTACTGAACTGGTGGCGCCATCTCACGGCAACTCTCCTAGTTTACATAGCAATAGGCAGTCGCATGACGGATCACGGAGCATTCAGGAGAATGAAGGAATGAACTCGAAGACAACACCTAGTGAGCGACGAGTTGATGGAATTGGTACAGAACAACGTGGTCTTCATCAGGTGCTATCTAGCGGACACTCACAGAACAGTTCTGGGAGCAACGGACTTGGCATGGAGATTACACCTTTCGAGGTGAGAGATGAGGCCATGCTTTCAGAACAGCACGTTCTGGGTCAGGAGCAGTCGAGTGGCCAACCGGTCAACCTCCAATTGGGCAACATAGATAATATCCCAGAACACGACATGGAGGTAAGAATTACAAGGAAATTAACGCAGGATATGCAAGCCATGGTGGAGACTTTATCAGTCAACCTTAAGAGGATAGTACGTGACGAAATTAATAAGAGAACTTCCATTCGTGATACTGAACCTATCAGCCGATGTGGTAAGGACGATTTGCGAGGAAATAACTTGCTCACAACGAATAATGAAGTGGTGCAAGCTATCACCTCTAATACGACATCTATGGAACTTTCAATGTATAAAAGCCGTGCATACAAAGATGGGATTGTCGATTATCGACCTGCACAACGTAAACCCATGTACTTTAACTCGCAGTCATCAATCTCGACAACAGTAGACCCATGCTTGATCAACTCCAAAAATGGTAGTGCGTCAAATATAACAGAATTACAAGCGGCAGAACCAAGAGCATGGTTATACATAGGGCGACTCCACCATAACGCTACAATAGAAATGGTGCAGCGCCACCTAACCAATCTTCATGTGACAAATATAATCGAGTGTGAAGAACATCCCACCAGTGACACTGTTAAAGCTCTAAGAGTAGTCATACCTCTACATGAACTTCCAAAGGTCTAGGTTCCAGGAGCGTGGCCGAGTGATGTCGTCGTGAGACGATACCGGCTGTCGAATACATAGAATACGATGTGGTGGACTGTATAAAGAAATATATTTTACACTGTATGTACATGATTAAACACTGAACAAGTACAGTAGATATTACATGCGTGCTATGACACCATGTCCGGTAGCCACTGCTACCTGCTTGCAAGTGAGTCCTGCTTGACGCAGGTAAGAAAACGACCCTTCCTCTTAATGGGTCAACAACCCTCCAGCAGGGGGACCAACTGTCATTAGAGTATGTACAGTGCCAGAGTTGCCAACATACTCCCCCCCCCCTTGAAATAGCAAATATTTCAAACAACAATTAAATACTGTCACTTTGTTCTATTAACTGGAATAAGAGTTGAAATAAACACTATGTACACAAACATTTAAACAATTCACTTCTCTTCACTCAACAATGGGCAAAGTCTTGACACTGCTCTTTTCAAAAGAGCTCCGCTGGGTGTTTTGATGGTAACAACCCTCGTAACTCTGTCGGTTCCTGGATGCACTGCTGCGACACGGCCCAGTTTCCAATGAAGTGGAGGCACGCCCTCTTCCTTCAGAACACCAGAGTGTCGATTTGTGGGGATTGTCCGGGCGACCGCCATTTAGAACGCTGTTGGAGATGTCCGAGATATTCCTTGGACCATCGACGCCAAAATTGCTGGAACATAGCCTGAAGCAGTTGCCAGCGCTTCAGTCTATTCAAGGGAGTCTGAGACACATCTTCTTCCACAGGAAGATGAAATGAGCCACCGATCAGGAAGTGGGATGGGGTTAATACTTCCGGATCATTGGGATCAGAGGATAGTGGGCAGAGGGGGCGCGAATTCAAAACCGCCTCTATCTGTACAAGCACTGTAGTCATTTCTTCAAACGACAATGCAGCATTTCCTACTATTCTCTTAAGGTGATACTTAGCTGATTTAACTGCAGCCTCCCACAACCCTCCGAAGTGAGGTGAACCAGGAGGACTAAAATGCCACTGAATCCCCTTCTCAGTAGCAAAGCTTATGAGTGACTGCTTGGTATTCATATCATTAAAGAATTTCTTTAGCTCACGTGATGCACCTACGAAATTAGTTGCGTTGTCAGTGAATATGTGGGTGCAAGTTCCTCGTCTAGCCATGAATCTTTTCAGTGATGCTAAAAAAGCAGCTGTAGACAGATCGCTTACAAGTTCAATATGTACAGCCTTTGTGGCAAAACAAACAAACATAGCTATATATGCCTTAATCCGAGCGCCCTTCCTGGAGGAAGGTCGTAAATATACTGGGCCACAGAAATCTATTCCTGAAGATGCAAATGGTCGACTGGGAACTACTCTCCTTTCAGGTAGCGATCCCATTATCGGTTGATACGGCCGAGACGAGAATTGAAAACACGTCTTACATCGATACACTGCTTTTCGAGCACCGTTCCTCCCACATAGAGGCCAGTATTGCTGTCGCATCATTGTCAATAAAGTCTGAGCTCCAGCATGAAGAAAAACAAAATGAAAATGATCAAATAACATTATTGTAATGCGATGATTGCCAGGTAATAAAATAGGATGTCTTCTGTTGACCGATAGTTTAGTATTTTGCAGACGGCCTCCTACCCGTAACAGACCCTGCTCATCCAAATACGGTGCTAATCCATGTAATTTGCTTCCCTTGGGTAGTGGCAAATTTTGTTTGAGAGCCTTTATGTCTTGTGAAAATTCAGAACCTTGCGCAATTTTACACCATAAATACTTAGCCTGCTCTAGTTCTACCGGATTAAGAGCACCTGTTTGTCTGTCTGTTTTAGTTTTAAGATTTTTGATAAATCTGAGCACGAGAGCTGTTATTCTAATCAGCTTGCTCCAGGAAGAGTATCTGTTAATCAGATTCGATCCAAGGGATTCTGTAGATGACACTAGAACGATTTTAGTTTTCCTAACTTCAGGTAATTCTTGAGAGCTATGCCTCTGCTGTGAAGGCCATTCGTCTTTATTATCTGAAAGCCAAGATGGTCCCGATAACCAAAATGATGAATTTAACAGCTTCTCCGCGGTAACTCCTCTCGAGATCATATCTGCTGGGTTATGATGAGTAGAGACGTGCTGCCAACAATCAATATTTGTCAACTGTTGAATCTGCGACACTCGATTAGCGACGTATGTTTTCCACTGGTGTGGATGGCCCGAAATCCATGCTAATGCTATTGTGGAGTCAGTCCAACAAAAACACTTGTCTTTAGTTACGTTTATGGATCTCATGACTCTTTCGACCAACTGAGCAAGTAATACAGCACTGCATAGTTCTAATCTTGGTAAAGTTACTGAGCCTAATGACGCAACGCGAGACTTGGAACACAATAAGTGAACTGTTATTTTACCATCTCCTGTCTGAGATCTTACATAAACACAAGCGCCGTAAGCAATCTGAGACGCGTCACAAAATCCATGAATTTCATACTCCACAAATTCTACTGCCCTAACATGACGAGGCACTTTGAACTCCTTCAATTTAGCAATATCCTGCATATAACGAATCCATTTAATTTGAAGTAATATTGTGAGAACGTCGTCCCAATTTAAGTTCATTTGCCACAGTTGCTGGACGAAAATCTTACTCTTAATCAATACTGGGGCCAAAAGCCCTAAGGGGTCAAATATTTTAGCCAGGTCTGATAGAATTATTCTTTTGTTTATCTGTGTCGAACTGAAATCACTTCTCAACTCAAACTGAAAAGTGTCTGTGATGGGTTTCCAAGATAGCCCCAACAACTTCAAGTCTTCAGTTTCATCTACCTTAATAATGTACTTGGGATCTGTTTCGTGGTTAGAAACGCTCGATAGTACATTGGGCTCATTCGAACACCATTTTCTTAAGGTAAAACCCGCACTGGATAAAATATCTGAAACACACTTGTGAGTTGATTCACAACCTGTCATTAAATCGTCAACATAAAAATCCCGCCGTATTACATTCGAAGCTTCAGGAAATTCCTCCTTAGTGTCATTCGCCAATTGAGAGAGGCATCTTGTGGCCAGGAAGGGTGCACAAGACGTGCCATATGTGACTGTTTTGAGACGATAATGTTTAAGCTCGTCCTTAGGGGACTCCCTCCACACGATACGCTGAAAGTCAGTATGTGCAGGTTCTATGAGGACCTGCCGATACATTTTTTCTATGTCAGCGGTCAATACATAGCGATGCATGCGAAATCTAGCCAATATTGAAAATAAATCATCTTGAACGATCGGTCCTACTAATAACAAATCATTGAGGGATAATACAGAATCGCCCTTCGAGCTGCCATCAAATACCACGCGAGTGCGCGTTGTCAATGAATTACCTTTAAATACACAATGATGCGGAAGGTAGTACTGTAATGGTTTGTTTATCTCATTACTGGGAATTTCCTCCATATGATCCAGGTCAGTGTACTCTCTCATAAACTGTACGTACTCCGACTTGACTTGGGGCTGCCTTTCAAAACGCTTCTCTAGGCTGTGAAACCGTCTAATTGCCTCATTAACATTGCTACCTAGCTGACTCGGGTCCTCTTTAAGGAGTAGTGGGACTATGAACCTACCCTGTGGATTCCTTCTGTGACCGTCAGTAAATAGCCTCTCACTAATCTCTTGCTCAGAATGTCCTTGGCCAAGCAGTGCTTTCCCCGGCTCATTGAATATCTTACCTGACACAAAGAGGCAGGAAGAACTGTTATCTGCGTGCCTTTCAGACAAACCAACACTACCTGCTGCTACCCAGCCAAGAGCCGTGTTGCGAAACAACGGTAGTTTGTTTGAGAAACTGTCGAGCTGAAATTGTTCTGCGCCGATAAGATCGTAAAAGAATTCTGCTCCAATGAGAATGTCTATGGATGATGACACATTAAATTGAGGATCCGCAAGGTTTCTAATATAAACTCTGGAATACTCCAATCTGTGATGTTGATATTTTTAGTGGGTAAGCACTGACCAGTAATTGAAGGTATTACGTGAAATGTCATGATTCGTTCAAAGGAACCGAACCGCGAAGAAATCTTTGTTCTTACCACCGACCCCACCTTGATGGTAGTGTTATGCAACCCATGTATCGGAATATTAGTCATTGTCTTTAACAATCGTAATTGATGAGCTAATTCCCTGGTTATGAAGTTGAGTTGCGAGCCGCTGTCTAACACAACCCGAGCATGACGGGTTTTTCCCTCTGAATTGTTGACATTCACTACTGCTGTCGACAACAATACATGAGAGGAAACATCATTGTTGTGATTGTGCAATGAAACAGCATTACTACTATGTTGCTCATTAAGGGGAGACAATGAAGTATTATTGGACACAATACTCTTGTTTGAAGTTTGACTATTATTGTGGTTCGGTGACCCTTGGTCCCTGTGAAGCAAGGTGTTGTGTTTATCCTTGCACAGCTTACAACATGAACGAGTGCACTCGTTAGCGAAGTGATTTCCAGACAGGCAATTAACACAGAGCTTATGCTTCTTGATCTCCCGCCATCTGTCATAAACACCCATAGAAGTGAAGGTTCTGCATCTAAATATGGGATGTTCCTCCGTGCAAAGCGGGCATTTCTGATTTTTCTGTGAAAGGAAACAATTTTTTCCTGGGTTCGTGAATGGCCTCGGTTTGAAAACAGATGCATTCGGTTTAGATGAAACGCCTACCTGCTTCAGCTGTTTTGTGCGATCATAATTCTTAGTTTCGATCGATTCCAATGCATTACATGTTTCGAGTAGAAATTTGTCCAGTGTCTGATACGATGGAAGATCAAAGGTTGGTAACGAGGTCTCCCATTTTTTTAATGTTTCAGCGTCAAATCTGTTTGTTATTAAATGTATCAAAATGGCATCTAATTGTTCTTCACAAGACAGACCAAGCGCTGATAGCGACTGTATGTGCCTTCTGAAGCCGTCATACAAGTCTCTTAATGCCTTGGAAGATTCTACTTCTATTTTGTTAATCTGAAGGACCGAATTAATGTGGGAGGAAACAATTGCTCGCCGGTTATTGAACCTTTCATTTAACAGGTTCCACGCTATGTCGTAATTCGCTGCAGATATTTCTAGAGACTGTAACACGTCTGCCGCCCTGCCTGATAGCACTGATTTTAGGTAATGAAATTTCTGTATTTTTGACAAATTTGCATCTTCATGAATGAGATTCTTAAAGGTATCGGCAAAATTGGGCCATTCTAAATAATCACCTGCGAATGTAGGTAAACTTATTTGAGGCAGTTTAACTGAACGTGTTTGCGAACTGGAAGTTGATTCACCAATAGAATCACTCAGCGATGTTGCTGACTTGGAAATTGCACTGTTTATGGATCTTATAAGACCAGGTGTTTTGAAGTATTGCTCCTCAAAGTCGGAGCGATAAGATTCTTGTTCTGCTTGAAATGATTCATCCTCTTTCAAATCCTCTATTTGTGATTGAACTGTTTCATATTCTTCCCAGATTTTTGATAAGTGAGCCCGTCGATCTTCCAACTGATCTACGTCCTTAGATTGAGAATCTAATTTCTCTACGAAGCCTTGTATGCGAGATAAGCTAGCCTTTAACCTACCCCTTTTGCTACACAGTGATTTTATCTTTTGTTCCATTTTTCACTAGCAATTCCCAATAAACTGCTGAATGATATAAAATCACAATAGACCAAATGCCTATACGTAAAAGAATGACAAAACGAAAAGACAAATACCTAACATATTTACATAATACAAAGATGAACTCCTGGTTTTGTTTCAAAGAGTTGCGGGAAAACTGCGTACAAATAACATACAGTTTTACGGGCGAAATCATGTGTGATCACTAGCAATACCAATACATTGCAAGTACAAACGAACAGTTTTGAATGGAGAAACAAAGGAATGCATATGAGTCACAAGGAATAATTAAGGATGATCGGTGACTTACCAGGATGATGAATTCTGTTGTCCAGTAGTCGCCATGCCGCCAGCAACCCACGGCATTCGTGCGAAGCCATGCTGTCTTGGGATCACAGAGTTCAATTTTCACTGTTTTCCTTGCCATCTAATCGTGCCCGGAGGACCAAAACTTCTGTCGAATACATAGAATACGATGTGGTGGACAGTATAAAGAAATATATTTTACACTGTATGTACATGATTAAACACTGAACAAGTACAGTAGATATTACATGCGTGCTATGACACCATGTCCGGTAGCCACTGCTACCTGCTTGCAAGTGAGTCCTGCTTGACGCAGGTAAGAAAACGACCCTTCCTCTTAATGGGTCAACAACCCTCCAGCAGGGGGACCAACTGTCATTAGAGTATGTACAGTGCCAGAGTTGCCAACACCGGCTTTGTCGCTCCCGCAAAAGAGGAATTTCACTTCCAGCCTAACCAGCTTCACGTATTACTCTGGAATGTTGAGGGTCTTAAGAGCGCCACAACATTCACTAACAATAACCTACTGCATTCTCATGATATACTTATATTACTAGAGACTCTGTCGACCAAACCCATAGACATTAATGGATTCTACGCACAGCATATACCTGCAACACAAGGGCCAAGAGGAAGACCAATGCGTGGCACCTCCTGCTACTACAAACCCAGCCTAGGTAAAATTCAGAGTACGCACCAAGACCATGACACATTGATAATAAACTTCGAATGGATATCAGTGATTGCTATAAATGCACGGCCACTAACACCTATTGAAGAGTTGATAGCAAACATCATGTTTTCCTTAGGACACGTAGCTCCGGACAGAGACATAATACTGGCTGGTGACCTAAACTGCAGACCTGACATCGATAATCAAAGAGCGAAAGAACTACTTGAACTAATGGCAGAGGAAGGTTTTATGCTTGTTAACAAGACAAGGTAGAAGACAGAACTTAATTTGCACATTCAGGGTGTAGCACTACAGATTTAGTTTTTTATAAAAGCTGCAACATAAAGCTTCTGAACTTCACTGAATGTCTCACTTCAGAGGAGGCATTGATAAAGAAACATTGTCCAGTCTCGACCCACTTCAACATCTCAAGATTGGAAAAGATAGAAAAACCTGATGATACTAATCCTTCTCGACAGATCGATAAAGATGTTCTTAAACAGCACTTTGAGGAATGGAAAGAACATGATAATTGCATGGAGAAAAACAATATTGATGCATCCGCCTTATACCTGGAAAAGACAATTAAATCTGCATTTGTGTATCAGCGGAAAAGAAGATCGCAAATATGGTTTGATGAGGAATGCTATTTGTTGAGAAAAAGCGTCCTTGAGGCCATGCATGCAGCAAAATTCAATCAGAACCAGGAGGCAATAAAACATTACAGCATCATTAAGAAGGAATACAAAATGCTGTTATCGGTAAAACGAAATGAACATCTGGAAAAAGAGGCGAGAAGGATAATAGAAGAAGCTGTCGACGATCCATTTATAGCATTGAACCCTAGGAAAACACAATGTAGTGGAAAAATAGAAATGATTGAATGGGAAGAACACTTCAGGAACATACTAAACGTTGAAGAAGATCTCTGCAATCCCGTGGTAGCTTTGTCAGGAACATACCAAAAAGAAACTGACCCATTCACAATGGAGGAAGTGCACGAAGCCATTATGTCACTAAAAAACAGTACGGCCTTTCGACCCAACAGTATATGCAATGAACATGTGAAAGACTCATCAGAGGTATTACTTTCGGCAATTTCGGACCTAATGAATCTTTGTCTTCAAATGGGTAACATCCCCTCAGCATGGAGAATTTCGACTATCAAAGTGATGTTTAAGGGGAAAGGTGACCAGTCAGATCCGAACTCCTACAGAGGGATTGCTATAGAAAAGACCATGATGAAAATATTGACAAAGCTCCTTTCGAAGAGGATCACAGAAGAAGTAGACCATAAACTCCCAGATGAGCAGTTTGGATTTCGTAAAGGACGGAGTGCCTTTCATGCCATTACCAACTTACTCAATGACATTGAAGAAACACTACAACACCCAGGTGGAAAATTTCACGTTGTTTTTGTCGATTATGCAAAAGCTTTTGACATGTTAAGCAGGCCTTTAATACTCGCAAAACTGGAATCCATAGTGGGTGAGGGTAATAAACTAACGAACCTGATAAGTAACATTCTGACGACAAACTTCATACAAATAGATGACCGTGTCTCAACCTAGAATTTGATAATGCATACCAATGGAGTACTTCATGGAGACCCACTAAGCCTCCTCCTGTTCAACATTGCGACACATGATGTGGTGATGGCAATTAGGCAAGGAACAACAAATCTTACAATGTTATTATACGCAGATGATATGGTCATTGGCTCTAGATCCATTACTGAAGTTCAAAAATCCTTAGACAATCTAGATAGGTGGGCAAATGACAACAAGATGACAATAAGCACAGAGAAAACAGTGAAAATGACGTTTCGGAAAGGAGGCAGAGAGGCTTCAGGAGACAGGATATACCTAGGAACGACTCCCCTGAAGTCAGTCAATACATTTAAATATCTAGGATTGACAATGCAAACAACAGCAAGAGCCTACAGAGTTCACATAAAGTCTCGAGCAATAGCCGCTACCAAAGCCATATATGATATCAAAACAATCACGAAGCTCTCTTTGGGAACTGCTATGACATTATTCGACGCGAAAATAACGCCCATCGCCACATATGGACTTGAAATCATATGGGAAAAATTATCCCTGGCAGACTTGAGGACGCTTGAAGCAGTCAAATCGTGCTTCCTGAAGGCTACCCTGGGGATATCGAAGTATACAAAATCAAGATTAGCATATGAACTCGCCAGGGAGACCTTCTTCATTGAGAACCTTCGGATGAAGAGAGGGCTACCATCCACAGACGCCTGGAAAAAACTAATGCAGGAAAGAATACAGAAAAGGGACGAAATCTGGTTCGAGTTTTACACCACGGAGGCCATGATGACTAGGACGTGGATGAACACAAATCAAGACTTGCGACGCTTTGTCAATTCGATGGCGGTACATGGGTATCACCACAAACTGTGTAATACCGAATACTTTCATGAGCCTGATGAATCCTGCATATGTAAATTATGCGGGGTGCAATGTAGTAGATACCATGTAATTTCTTGTGCAAATCGGGGATCCATTGTTAAGTTTTGTGAATGACAGTTTGTTTTCATCAATATGCACAATTTGTGCGATTTATCTTTAATAAATAAATAAATAAATAAATAAATAAATGTGCATATTGTACATACGTTTACCCATACTTTTAGACATAGCTTTAAGAGCCTAAGTGTAAAGGATCTGATGATGATCGCTTGACGATCGAAACTGGTCATCCAAGTGTATTTATTAACCTCATGTATATATATATATATATATATATATATATATATATATATATATATATATTAGGATTAGGGAATAACCCATCACATTTGGGTACAATTGGGTTGACAGACTGTAACACATCAAATTTCTATTACCAAGGAAACACTGAAAGTGGCTTCAAACACCATAATTTTATAAGTAACATAAGCCTAGGGTATAAAATAAATTATCGTTAATATGGATACAAACTTTTGTGAATAGGCTATTTCTACGCAATAAATCCAAAGAAATTCCAATAGCAGCTGTCCATAGAAGGGGATTTCAGCATTACATTAGAAATAAGTGATTAAGCATTTGGCTTATATTGGTTATATCAAAAGTGATTCCAAAGGACGTATCACCTTTTTCAAATTCCTAGCATGAGTGACTATGGAGGTCAATGTGATTGAAGCAATGGAGCATAGTGGTTCATTCAGTAACAGGCTGTCCTCGATTCCAGCCCACTTTACAGTAGAATTACTCTATATCTGACAGCATTGTGTCACTTGATTTTCTGGCAGGTAAAATGCATTCTTGGAGACAGAATCCCGATATTCAGGTATCTATAAGAAAAATAAAGCATTATTAGTTAATTAGGCATTAAACACCGTTATTATCATGAGTATTAGTGAACGACGATCGACTGTTAAGTACTTAAACTCTTTATTGCTCTGCTTTGTTATGAGTTAATTGCTTCAATTATCTTTGATTAGAGTGGAAGGTCTGTAACGGTATACACACCATAATGATGTGAACCAAGTGAATATTTCCATCGTATCCGGCTATGTTATTCAGATGGTATCTTCACAAGTCTGTTACCGTGTAGCATCCCTATCATTCTGATCCAGCGCGATCGTTATATTACTTGTTTACTTTGATTCATTCGTCTGTGAACACTGACCATAAATACATATGTGATATTTCTTTGCAATCATGCGGATTACTTTCACCGAAGCAAATTTTGAGATAACATTATTTCCCGCTTGCAGAAAGTGGTGGGTTAATTAGCCTCTGTTACGAGGCCCATCCAGAAATTAAGTTTCTCAATTTTTTAAATAAAAAGAAAACGCAGTTACATGAAAACCTTTTATTGGCACCAAATACAGCAAAGCTTGAGCTATTCTTCGATATAATCACCACCAGATTCGAGACACCTGTCATATCGTGGGATCAACTTTTGTATTCCTGTGTCGTAAAAGTCAGCCACCTGGGAATGGAGCCAGCGTGTGGCATTCGTCTTCAGCTCTCCGTCAGTGTGAAAATGCTGAGCTGAGGACAGGAATTTCTTGAGGTGTAAGAAAAGATAGTAATCGCTGGGAGCAAGATCAGGACTGTATGGTGTATGTATGTAATCTTTATTGTCAGACAGATAGTCTCCACTAGTGACAATATAATAATTAACCATAAAATCTTGTCCAACAGTGTAGGGATTTTCACAGCGGGACCAAATTTTAAATTATCATACATTATAATCCATGATTGTAGGGTCGATATTGATATGGATGGGCAACTTCAAATCGAGTAATAACTCCACAAGACTCATTTAATTTTGAGAGTTCTTTGAATCAAGACAATAGCCTACATTTTTATGCATATATTGAATAATGACTAAACGTTTGCTTTCTGATTTTAATACAAGTAATAATTTCATAATTAGGCTAATAATGTAGGGACGTCCATTTCTTAATGTTTATTTATATTGTGATTAATGCCATTGTTTCGTAAACAATACACATGAAGTTGTTAGGCTAAGAAAACGAGCTGAAGAAGGTCCCAATAAAGGACCGAAAATATGTTCCAATAAATAGGAGAGCATATTTTAATAATGAGTAAGTCTGAATTTATATTCTGCAGCTTGTTTGCGAAAATAGGATCTTGATGGCAAGAATAAGGAATGAGTGACTGAACTGGTTTGGTCACGTTCCAGACACAACATTTAACCACAAGCCCCATGGATGGCAAGAACCTCGGGAGGACGGTCACGACTCACATTTGCTGATCATTTACTCATCAATACCGGCCTGAGAAAGTGTCTTGATTTATGTTGGAGAGCAAAAGACCAAGACCAATGGAATAATATAATCAGAGGTGCCTACCAAATTATAGACTGAAGGACTCACTAGCACATAAAACTATTCCTCCAATTTGTATCCCCTAAATGTCCAAGCCAAAATTATCATAGAGGATGTGCTCTCCAAACAAGATGCGCGGTGAATCTTACCTCACGCCCTGATATTCGCCTGTCCTTTACAGAAACATGCAATTACATCCTGCTCACGGAGATTCCACGCGCACTGATTGAAACATGACCAACGTCTCACCATTAAAATTGCAGCTAATGTTTATGGATCCTTTAATCGAAATTCTGGCAGAACTTTAAACTAACAAGAAGATCTAAAGAGAACTAGAGAGCCTACTTTTATTAAACCCTATGCTGCCGAATTAAATGTCGCACACAGCTCTCAAAGGTTTGAATAAAGCAGTGAGCAATTAATCTTAATGTTCACCTCAAAGAACTCTACTACGTATAAATATACTGAAAATAAAGCAATAAACAGCAAAAGAGTGTAGGCTAATTTTCTTTTCTTGATCATAAATTATTATGCTGTAAACAATGCTGTAAGAATATACCATTTTCACAACTATTTGATACTACAGAAATGCATTGCGCAACCAAAACACCAACATTCAAACATTTTAAGGTAGATGACTTCGCTGTTCCGCCCCTTAAAACAACAATCACCATCATCATTCACACTTTCTTTGTACGGTAAAACAATTCCTCGTGATGAGACCAAATTTGTTCCCAGCTTTTTCCACTTAAGTGGCTATCATTTTGAAAGATTTTGCTTTTGGCCGATGTCACTGAAGCGACAGTTTTGTTTGATAAGTCTCAGGTAGACACCAAATCAGCGGACTCCCCTACGGTAAAACAATTGATTTCGTATTTATTCTGCCATTTCAGGAACTTATCCCTACTGCAAAATAAATTGACTTACTGTAAATCTACACATTCAAGAACACTGACGAGTAATACTTGTTATACAGCATTAATGTCAAATACAATGTGGAACCACAATACAATACAATACAGTACAAAAAAGGAACTTTCTGGCGTTACCACTAGGTGGCAACACGTCGCAGGTCAATACAAACGCAGTATCTCACCTTCGAGTCTTCAGTATCAAGGGAGAATCTAGTTGTGAGGCCGCGGACTTAAGTTGAATACGGCAATAGATGAAGTGGGATTAACATTAGACTACAAGGGAACTCTGGTAGCGTCTACTTCCCAATCACATTGTAATTGATAGAGGATACTCTTGGAAGGTCGCTTTATACGATGGTCGTAAAAGAATCGGCTCAAATTACACGCTCTGTCTGAAAAGTTCGGTGAATGGATCTATATTACAAACGGATTGTTGGCTTACCTGAAACAGCCGTTGCTATCCTTCGAAGTAATCCCCGTGGATGGTTATGCACTTCTTAGAACGGCTGTACAAGTCCTGGCATAGTCTTCCTGAGGGATAGCCTTCAGTTGGGTCGTCACATTACGTTGGATGTCCGAAATGTCCGAAAACCTCTGGCCCTTCAGGGCTTTTCGGCGACCTTGGACCCTGATACTCCATACTTTGACGTTTGCCTTCGAGGTCGTACCTCAGGTACCAGGTCTCGTCACCCGTGACGATGGTTTTCAGGACCATTCCATTCCTCGGAACATTCACCCTTCTCTCTGCCACCCATCGAACAGGTGTGCACGTTAGATTGCATAAATTCACACTTCACACTGCCGCCCGTCTATCAGGTGTGCAAGGCAGGTTGCATAAATTCACGCTTCGCTCTTGCTTTCAATTTAGAGTTTTGACGACCCAAACTGAAGGCTATTCCTAAAGAAGACTTTGCCAGGAGATTCCAGGACTTGTTCAGTCGTTCTCAGAAGTGCATAACCATCCACGGGGATTACTTAGGAGGATAGTAACGGCTGTTTCAGGTAAGCCAACAATCCGTTCGTAATATAGCCCATTCACCGAACTTTTTAGACAGAGGGTGTAACATTAAGCCTCTATTTAAAGCGACTGAAAAGACGTGGAAGTTGAAGGCTGCCGTCCATATGCTACCTTGTCGAAGCTACCAGGTTACAATAATATAATGATATTTATTGCAACCAATGGCCAAATACAATAATAATAAAAATTGCGCACATTGAAGTCATGTACAGAATTCTGTTAATGTCACTGTTCTCATATTACAAACTTTTGCAAGATATCGTTCACACGACTTTCCACACAATTCACACTTACAGTTCTCGTCTGGGTTGTGGTAGACCTTCATGCTGCTCAGCTTGAAATGAAAACCATGAACAGCGAAACTTGTCATGAAATGGCGAAGTTCATACATAGAATTCCTCCACCCTGAGGTCAACATGGCATCTGTCTGGTAGAAATCCCTCCAGATGTTGGCTTTCTTCTCTTGAAGTTCTTGCAGTAATAACTGATATTGCTTTGTAGATGGCAGTAACATTCTTATACGTAACTCTTCTATGTAAAATGGTTGTCTCGTTAGTTCATAGGTCGTCCTCGATGGTGAATTTTTCCTCGACAGAGAATCGTTTTCATGTATATGGCCATTACCCTTTTTATCTGAGCAAGGTCGTTTTTCGAGAGATGCTCCCATATTAATTCTATGGCATATGTCATGATTGGAGAAATTTTGATGTGAAAGAGTTCTAATGTAGTCTGTATGGAGAGTGTTACAATGATATATACGTCCCTTTAAATGAAGCGCATTTACGCTTCTTTACTGCGAGAGTTCTTATAGCTTTTCTCCTCCCTATAGTTCTAACTAGAGACTTAGCGGACGTATTGCATGGTTGTCTACCCCAGCGGCGGTCCAGGCATGGTGTACCAAGAGTCCGCTGATGAGTCTCAGTTGGTGCACCTAGGCTAAACCCTGCAAAAGACACGGGAAATACCTACAAGTTTTGCCGAGTTTTTATAACAATGTTATTGGTTTTACATCCCTTTTAACTACTGAGGCTTCTAGGAACGCCAGGGGTGCTAGAATTTTGCCCCGAAAAGGATCCTTAACGTGTCAGCTCTCTCGCATTTGCACACCCTGCCACGCAGAAAGTCCTACACCATTTGTATTGTGTAATGCAACCGTAACAACTTGTGTGCATTCTGGTTGCATACCGTTCAGGTATTAGGTGTAAACTACTGTACAGTCTATTAGCAAAGACAGAAGAGGTGGTATGACTTTGTAACTAACAGGAAGCTCTGAATGTACAGTATAAGCATACATTTGATGACTAGCCGATACTTCTGTGTAATAAGACACACTAAAGGAAGGTGCAATCTTGTTGTGAGTAACAGAATTTTAGGAAACAAATACATTTAATTAGTTTCCATTTTAATAAATTTGTAAAATCAATTGAATTTGAATTTCACTACGTTCACTGTGAAACTTTAATCTACATTAGCATATTTTACAATGGATAAAATGGTGATTAGTTTCGAGGCGAATGGATATGTCATTTATTAGTTTATTATTATTATAAAATGGGGATTGTTGTTGTTGTTATTTTGTTGTTAATTCATTTTAGTGTTATGGGACATCATGGTCATCAGCTCTGTGTAGTTGGGTGGTCATCAACTAGGGTGCGTTAGAAATCTCAACAGTCACAACCACCTCTCATTCCAGATACACGACGTTGTAACTCAAGCGTTGAAGTTTTCTGTCAATCTGCAGTGCCAATTAGACAGTGAGAGGATTTACAGCGTCCTCTTCTTCTTCTTGTTCAGTTTTACTATTACTTGTGGGTCACTGTTCATTATCCGCGTTTTCCACTTTTTTCTATCGTGCAAATCTCCCTTGCCCAGTCCCTTCTGTCTCAAGTCGTTCTCCTCGGTCGTCATCTGATTCATGTGCCCTCCACCTATAGTATATCATAAATGTGTTCTTCTCCCAACATAGCTTTCTCCTCTCCTCAAGCAACACATAATATGTTATAATATTTGTGAGAACAAGAAGAGTGAGAACTGCCTTTAAGACACACTTCAATCAATATTATAAAACATGGCGCAGTCTGTTGGTATTTGAGGGTGCGCAAATGCGAGGGAGTTGTGTCAGTAAATTTACGTTAAAGATCCCCCTCGATGCGAAATTCTGACACCCCGGCGTCTCTAAAAGCCGCAGTAGTTAAAAGGGACGAAAAAAAAACATTACTATCTTAATATAAAGCGCTAAGGTGTATGTTTCACAAAACTCAAGCTTTTAAGCCACAGGGAGTTAGAAGGTGGGATTTATGCCCAAAATCTTCCAAAACGTCTCAATAGTACAAGAAAATTTTTACATTTCTTGAAAAGTCAACGAAAATACTGTATGTTTATTTGTTAAAAAGTGCGTTTAAAAAAAAACAAGACAATAGCTCCTGGCAGAATTGTGCCGCGTTCAGCCTGCATAACACTAGAGCAGGGCGTGTGATCTATACACATGGGGTGCTCACAAGGAAGCGATTGTGAATTCAAATGGAGCAGAATTGCCCGCAGCAGTGACGAATTGCACTCTGATTTCATAAATATACACAATTTGTTCAAACAAATTAAGAAGATGCCCGCATAACAGTAAAGCTCTTAAACCTGAGGAAGTTAGAAAAGTTGAAAAGTCAACGGAAATATTTATTTGTTTATGCATATGTGAGGTTTCTCGCACAGGTCCCGTAGTTATTATTAAAACATTTTAAATGATGCCACGAACATTATTTTGAGCAGTTTTGTAATGCACTTGAATCTATCTATCGAAACGTAATCCAAAAATAAATTTAATGGCCTGACAAAAGGAGGTTGGCCTGGTATTTCAAGAATTACCGTGGATTCGATAAACTACTTTAACGATGTATCAAAAACAGTGCATTAGTGTAATTCTATTTTGTTTAGTTCCGCTATTGGCACGCCGCGCGTCCTCCTCGATGCAGGTGTTGGATGTCGATGGCCTTACCCTAGACCTAGAAAGGCCAGGCCACGCAGCAGTCTGTCGAATGAAGTAATGTACTGCAATCGTAACAAGTATTATACCATCAACTTTCTAACGAGGCAAGGTCAGTACCACTAACACTTTCCCCCAGCCAAGTGGAGCAGCAAGTCGCTCGCATTGAAAGTAAGAAACATTCTCCGCAGAACCGCTGCGTTAATTGCATGTCACATACCAAATACCGTAGCTCTGACTACAATGGACATAATCCACTAACACAGGAGGTAGGCTATATCTAGATCAGGGGTCTCTAAACTACGGCCCGCGGTATCCGGCCCGCCATAGCTTATTTTGATTTTAGTAAATCATACAATATCATCAGATGTTTATATTAAAACAACAATTAAGAAACACAATACAATAACTGGCATACAATTAAACATTTTAACTGTAATTGAAGCGTGTGTGGGAACAAACGTCTATGTTACATTTACTTATTGATAAAAACAGCAATAAAGGTGACTGTTGTCCGAGGGACAGAACTACGCGGTGAGATATAACATAGACTTTTGTTCCTTAAACCATTACATTACAGTTCGAGCGGGAAGCGATATAACATAGACTTTTGTTCATAATTTTTAAAGTGTATTCCGCTTCACAATTTCGGGAATACTAAAGCCATCGTTTGAGATATGCTTGAACTACTTGCAAATACCTGTTCGGAAAACATCGTAGATGTTCGTTCCGTGAATATCTCAAATGACATAAAATGCAACATAGACGTTTGTTCCCGCATAATTTACGCTTCAATTATTATCATACTGTACGTTAAATACATAGGTACCCTAGGCCCTAATTCACATACTGTAATTATATTATTCATTATTATTAATACTATTATTATTATTACACTAGACTACTATGATTAATGGGATTTATGAAGCTGTAACTTTCCACGGACTATTGTTTGCTTTTGTGGAACAAGTTTACTGATGGAAATTATCAGCACCGACTTCAAAATGCTCATCAGTTAATTTGGATCTTTTCCACACAGACAAGTAGTGCCGAGAGCTGAAAAGCACAATTATGTCACTGATCAAACTGTGTAAGTGGAAGACTCTTATACAATTCCAGCAATGATGACATGAAATATATTTCTTTTAAAATATCGTTACACTTTAAATCAACCCCACACACAGCACCATAAATATCTCACTCAGTCCCGAAACAAAACTTTGCGCGTAATTCAAAACTACAGTGTGTTGGTGTGATGAGCTAACTTGGTCTTGGCCCTTGGGACTTGGTGGGAGGAGTCAGAGTGGCCCGTAGTTTGGAGACCCCTGATCAAGATCATATTTGGGAAAGCAGCATGCAGGTCCTAAACTGATATTACAACCTTTCAGTCGGTCAACACAATATAATCCCAATTACTTAAAAATTACATGTAATTAAAAAACTATAAGAAAACTATTGAATGACATGTTTCGTTCGGCAAGCAAGAATCATCAGATCCAAATACTCCCTCTTCTGTATACATACTTTTTTCATTTTAGACTATTTTGCCTTTCAGCGTCCAGTCTAGCTTTAATCCTATAATTGTGAACAAGTCGCCTCCATGATCCCCTATTAGCAGGTAGCACTGCGGCCCCCTCTGCTTCTACACCTCTCACTTTGAAATACAGTAGAACGTCGTTTATCCGGACGTCAAACAACCGGAACGTCAATTATCCGGACGAGCAAAAAAAAAAAAGAAGTTGAGCAGCCCGCACTTATTACTGTTGTGATGCGGAAGTACACGCTGCTTACAGTAGTGAGTCAATTCTCGTTTAAATTATTGTCTCCAACCGTTTGTTTACTCTATAATGTTTCAACGTATGAGACCTTCAATATGTGAGTTAGGGGCAGATGAGCTCGTAGTTCCGCCCCTTAAAACAACAATAACTAACTAACAATATGTGAGTGTACTCTATTACGTTGTAAAGATGGCTTCTACGAGTGGCAATAAGGAAAAACGAAATCGCGATGTTTTATCGATTGAGAAGAAAGTGGAGATCATTAATAAACTGGATAAAGGTGAGAGTGTGCAGTGTTGGAAAATCGACAATTTATGATTTGAAGAACCGAAAAGGCGAAATTCTGAACTATGCATCGAAGTTAGATAGTGAAGAAGGGTCCAAAAAGAGAATAAACACGGGTGAAAAATTGAAAGAAGTGGCGTACGTATGGTTTATTCAGACAAGAAGTAAGGGAGATCCCATTTCTGGACCTGTGTTATGTGAGAAAGCGTTACAGCTAAATGAGAAGCTTGGTGGTTATCACCATAATGAACTGTGCATGTTTTTTCCTATGAAATAAACGCATATTTGATTATCCGGAAAAATCGTTATCCGGAACACATTCGGTCCCAATTAGTCCGGATGAACGACGTTCTACTGTAGTTCCACACTGAATCTATATATCGCCCCCTAGGTCTGCCTCTGACTCTCTTACCCTCTACAGCCGAACTCATTAACCACTTAGGTAATCCCTTCTCTCCTATTCTCTTCACAAGACCACACCATCTGAGTCGGCTCATATGAACAGCTTCATCTGGTGTGTTCATTTCTATCTTAACCTTTCTCTCTTAATTACGGGTACTTTCCTGCCATTGTTCCCATCTATTTGCCCCAGAAATCATTCGTGCTACCCTCATATCAGTTAGCCTACTTCATGTATCAGATGTATCAGATTTCTTGAAACAACCCAGCTCTCGCTTCCATACAGCAAGGTCAGTCTAAATACTGAGCGATGTAGGGAGAGTTTCCTCGTTACACTAAATTCATTCTTGCAGAACGGCCATAGAGGTCATGAGGTCCTAGTTCGAGTCAGTCCATATTCAGTTCGTCATGGCCTCAGTTGAGTAGAACTCAATCCATTAACTTGTCATTTAGATTCAAGTGCTAGTGAGTCGACAAGGGCTTTTATAAAGTCTAAACTCAATGAGCGCTTTTCAAATGTTCCTCGAGTTAGTTCGGTGTGCTTAACAGAACATTCTTCGGCTGATCTCAGTTCTCTGGGGTCACCCAACCTGGATCATTGTTTTCTGATCGGGAGTTCTGGATCCAATGCTCTATTTTTTATTTTTTTTATTTTTATTTTTTTAGCTTATGGCTAGTGCAAGGAGTGTCCGAGGACATGTTCGGCTCGTCAGTTTTGTAGCTGCTTCGAGACGGACAACCAATGGGTGAGCTACAAGTACCGTTGGGGAGGAAAGTTGGAATGTAAGGACGAGGAGTTGGAAGGTAGCGGCTGTGGCAATAGTTAGGGATCAACCCCGGCATTTGCCTGGAAGGAAGATGGGATACCACAGAAGACCAACTTCAAGGTTGTCGGCGGGGGGATTCGAACCTACTCGCCTCCCGGATGTGAGCGATTGCCAGCAGTCATGCCGTAACGACCACGGCTAACTCACCCGGTAATGCTCTAATGATGCGGTAGAAACAGATGGCATAGATTTTATGTCTCTTAAAACACCAAGCACAACTACCACCAACACATTAACAGCACGCAACTTTTCAGATGTTCAGGTGAAAATTGCTTCTCACAGTCACAAACTCCAGACGTCCAATTGAAAGAAAAGCAGCTATGCTAATATGCCATCGTCCTTCTCCAAAGAGAAATTAATTTCAACACCTACATGAACATGCTTCTCCGATAGCGATTTAGAAATAATAGAGAGAAAAAGGCAGAGAAAATCCCACATTTTCAACTCAATGAATGAAGCAAAATTGCCATTAGTCGAAATTCTGTCATTCATGCTTCTTAATTTTTTATTTTTCTCCCCTTTCATTTTATTGTTCTTCTTTCCCTCAACTTGTTCTATCCACCTTCTTCTCCTCCTCTTCTCCATCCCTCTTGTTCTCAACCCCCTGTTTCTTTTCCTCATCTTTCATCATCTTCTTCTTCCTCCTTCTTCTTCCTATTCTTCGCCTTTTCCTTCTTTTATTCTCTCTTCACCATCCTGCTTCCTCATCTTCTTCTCCTTCATTCTTCCTTCTTCGTATTGTTAACCTCCTTCTTATTCTTATTCTTCTTCTTCTCCTCCTTACCCTGCTTCTCTTATTTAATCATGAACTTCTTATTCTCATCCTCCTCTTCCTTCTCCTTTCTAATCTTCGTCTTTTCCTTCTTCATTTTCTAGTCCTTCTTATCCTGCTCTCTCACCTCCTTCTTCTTCTTTTCCTCCTTCTCCTCCCTTCTTCCTCTTTACAGAACTACTTTTTCTCCTTCTTCCTCTCTGCTCCTTATCCTTTGTCTTCTCTCCTCCCCTACTTCTACTCTTTCATCTTTTTGTTCCTCATCATCACATTCTCCTCAATGCCATTAGCATTTGAGAAATGAAATACTGGATAAATGTTTCATATTGTTCTTTCTAGATGCACGAGATAACATCTGTATTTACAAGAAGGGCAGATAACCTCGCTGTTCCGCCCTTTAAAACAAAAATCACTAACTATTTACAAGAACAGATGTAGCCCAACAATGATTTAAAGCAGACAGGTGGGTGGTCAGGTATGAGTCCTCGACACTCCTATACGTGGCGAGTGATGGACGAGTAGGCTACTGGCTATCCGCGAATCTGTGCGACAGGCCATGGATCATGACTTGACATGAGGAGGTTTTGCTCAGTGCTAGGGACAGAGAGCCAATAATGGATCTCACTTTCTCACGCCACCTTATGTGGTCGAGGGGTTTGATTCTCGGCTCTATCAACAAGTTCAGGTCTTGGGTCTGTAAAGAGTACTCTTTGCCCCGTACGAATAACAGAGAAGGGATGGGAATCAATTCCCAACGCAGCCATCATAGAAGCGGTTTTTCTTAATACTCCGCGTTTATTCCAGGACAATGTCAGACTTATAAACAATCCAACGACAACAAGTAGTCTGTTGCTAATGTTCAGGATCATTCTTCAATTGCTTGTCTGTCACCAAGATAGAGGATAAACTACTAATTTTTTAATTGGCGTTCTGCCTGGAGGCAGGTCCGAGCCTCCGAAGAGGCTACCCCCAGCCGGAGTTTACGTGCTGTAGGGAGGCCAGGGCCTTTCCGCTCCTCCTTATGTTGGCCAACAACGCTCAGTGCCTACAACCGGCATACCATCCAAGTTCCGACTGCGCCCAATGTTGCTTAACTGCGGAGTTCTCATGGGATCCGGTGTTTCAACACGGCTAGGCCGTTGGCCATAAACTACTAGTGTCAAGTATATTGTATTGAAGATCCGTGAAGTATTTAGCTAATGATTTGGCTTTGCGGCTAAATAGATAGTACGCTAGACTTTGCTAGAAGAGACCCCAAGTTTGATTCCTTGCTGGGTTGTAGGATCTTAACTTTGTATCGTTAATTACCTTGGCTCGCAAACTGGACGTTTCATTTCATCCTCATCACGACACACAGATCACCCACGGTAGCCAACCGAAAATACCTCTCTGAGGTCTCCGAAGGCTAGCGCCATTACATTAATTAACTAAAATAGAGTGACCACGTTTTGAACATGGAGAAATGGAACGTGCCATTACATTATTTAACTAAAATAGATGTTGATCCTTTTTAGGGGCTTTGAGACACCGTAGTCATGTAGCCCCGTGTATTTGAGTGTGTGTGAAATTTTCTGTCTCTGGTTCCAGATATGGACACCGGGCCGCTCAACGTCCATCAACGTGCCAAGAACTGAGATGGCTGTATTAGCGTGTGTAATCATAATTGAGATGAGGATGGGAAAGGAGTTGGCCGTGGCCCTATGCTAGGGACCATCCCGGCATTTGCCTAGATTTGAAGTGGGAAACCGCGGAAATCCGCTTCCAGGACGGCTGAGGTAGGAATAGAACCCGCCGCTTCTTAGTTTCACCTCGCAAGGCTCAGTGTACCCCGTTACAGTCCTCAGACCACAACTAAATTTCTTGGCAGAGCCGGGAATCGAACCCGGACCTGCGGGGCGACAGTCAAGCATGCTAGCCGCTAGACTATGTAGCAGTGGTCCACAATTTACTATAGGGCACATTTCTGGTTAGCAATATTAATGTGACAAGGACACATCCACTCCCATACTAGAAGAATGACCTTGGACATGAGACACAAGCCACTGGTTGATGTAGGATTACAATATGCTCTGAAAATGATCTGCCATGAGATATTAGGTCCACTCCCAAGACCTGGTCCCATAGTGTCGTATGAATAGACCATCTCAAATTGAAAGAAGGCAGTGTCGTGTGGGCCGGTACAGCACAATGGCTTGTAGTGGTCAGGCTATGACAGATGGTACGCCTGTCTCTAGTTCCAGATATGGACACCCGGTCGCTCAACGTCCATCACCGTGCCAAGAACTGAGCCTTTCTTGGAACTCTTAAATGATCACTTCTTCTGTCTCGATTTATGATGCATTGTGGTAGCATACCAAACCCGTTTACCACTCGACTGCTCAGAGTTAAGGGATGCTTAGACGTTTCCAAACCAGGTTCCTTTTACGAGAACACCATGTCGGTCATTTCTATTTTAGATCACCACGTACTGTAGCGGCTAGCGTTCTTGGCTGTCACCCTGGAGGTTCGGGTTCGATAATACTAGAAGAATGACCCTGGCCATCAGACACAAGCAAATTGTTGACGTAGAATTATAATCTGCAAAGAAATTTTAATTCTGGTATGAGGGCTGGAGTGGGGTACACTCAGTCTCGTATTAGTAATTATTATTATTAGTAGTAGTAGTAGTAGTATGGTTTACAACTCCGTGGTTAGGAGTAGCATGCCTGCCTCTTGGCTAGGTGATCCTGGGTTTGATAGACCTATTTGGATAGATCAGGGATTTCAGATCTGATCTGAAAGCTGGGATGTGAGTACCAGCTACGTGTGGCCAATTGAGAAGCTGCCCGGTTTAAGAGGTAGCAACCTTGGTCAAATAAAGCTATGATTAATGTCTGAGGGAGCACGTTGCGCTGACCAAGCGTCACCCTGCAATCTGCAGGCTATTTGGCTGAGCAGCGGTCGCCTGATAGGTAAAAGTTCCTAAAGGGAACAGAGTTTTGCCTACCCTCATAAAAATGGAATAGACTTATGAGGGCAATTGGGGATCAGTGTGTGCGTGTCTGGTGTGTGTATGACCCTCCCCCACGCCCTGACAATTCTTAAACGCTTGAACCGAACTTAATAAAAATTACTACCGAAGAAGCCGTATTTTCATACCCTTAACCACGTGTTTTGTTTTTTGGGTGCTTATGTTACGTTTCGCAGTTCGAATTTCGTTATATAGGCATACTAGCAGTAGTGCCCGGCTTCGCACGGTGGATTTATTTGTTTTATGGATGATAATGATTACTACTACAGAACTGGCACATCATACTTAAAATAACAGGAAATATATATTTCAAAAATATTACTTTTGTGGTGGTGATAAGTATAGTATAATGGACGTAACAATCAGGTGTATCCCATAATGATAATAATGAATAGGGAAGCGGCTATTTACTAACTACAGTACTGACACATGTAATTTGTAAACGAATTGAAAAATATGATTAGAAAGAGGAGTATGTGAACTAAAAGACACTGCCTAGGGCCTATATCTCATTGGCTGTTAGAAAAGTAGAGATCAATAGTGTCGTCTTTTGTCGCATAGTGCCGAAGGAAAATGATCAGAGCACTTTGGAAAACGTCGGCTGTCCCAAGCTCCTGAGGTAGCAATAGTATCATTTATCGCCACATACCGCTCAAGGATAAGGATCGGAATAAATGGAAGTAAATTTGAAATCACCAACGCTTATTGCAGCTGATAACCTCAATGTACTGCACCAACACCATCGCACTTATACAGAGGCATATTTTTTTTCTTGATGATACCTTTTTTAAGGGGGATAAGAAATCTTCTTGCATTAATTACTCCCCGTGACTGCAATTTATAAGCAGCGCAAGATTTAACTATTTTCGCAATTCTCCACCAGAACAATGGTAGAGGCGACGTGATGCAGCCCGCATTGCCAGCCAACAAATGACTTCTTAAAATATTAGTACAGTTACACTACTACGGACATGAATGGTTATAGGGCCTTAAAACGTAGTTTTCAAGTTCCTTTTGTCTGTTATTCCAAATGTAGGGAATGGAGAGGGTTGTCCAAAATATCAAGTGGACAGTGTAACCAGCAGGGTTTCAAAGGGTAAGCATGTAAAATTCGATGCCTTTAGGTGAAAGGATATAGATTTGTGCTAAAAGGACTAAATGCAGGTAATGCAGTGGTCAGTCCAAAATTTCAAGTAGACAGTGTTACTTGAAGGGTTCCAAAGGGATGGAATGTAAAATTTGGTTCAGATTGGTGAAACAGTGAAGATTTGTGCCAAAGGGCCTAAATGCAGGGAATGGAGTGGTGTGTTCAAAATTTCAAGTTGACTGTGTTACTCGTCGGGTTCCAAAGGGTAAGTATGTAAAATTTGGTTCAGATCGGTGAAACGGTGTATATTTATGCCAGAGGGCGTAAATGCAGGGATTGGTGTGGTGAGTCCGAAATTTCAAGCAGACATTCTCACTCGTCGGGGTCCAAGGGTAAGTATGTAAAATGTGGTTCAGATCAGTGAAACGGTGTAGATTTGTGCCAAAGGGCCTAAAAACAGGGAATGGAGTGGTCTTTCCGAAATTTAAAGTGGACAGTGTTACTCCTAAGGTTCTAAAGGGTAAGTATACAAATTTTGGTTCAGATCGGTGAAACGGTGTAGATTTTTGCCAAAGGGCCTAAATGCAGGGAATAATGGAGTGGTATGTCCAAAATCTCATGTAGACAATGTTACTCGCAGGGATCCTGTGCGTAAGTATACAAATTTTGTTTCAGATCGGTGAAACGGTGTAGATTTTTGCCAAAGGGCCTAAATGCAGGGAATAATGGAGTGGTATGTCCAAAATCTCATGTAGTCAATGTTACTCGCAGGGATCCTGAGCGTAAGTATACAAATTTTGGTTCAGATCGGTTAACCGGTGTAGATTTTTGCCAAAGGGCCTAAATGCAGAGAATGAGGTGGTCTGTCTGAACCCCCAGCGTTTCAAAGGTTAAGTATACAAATTTTGGTTCAGATCGGTGATACGGTGTAGATATGTATACAAAACAGACACACAAACAGACAGACAGACAGACAGACAAACATTGAGTTTTTTATATAGAGATGGTTAATTTATTGCACCACATGCATGAACCCATGTACCATGGCCTCAAAGGGAGTCGAATCCATGTATTTTGAGAAAAGAATGAAAGAATCATACAGTCTCTAAGGGAACGGAGAGAGATTTTAAGCCAGGATTATAGCCTAACATTGTGCAAGCACTAGGGCCAGGTGTTCCTTAGATGAGCTCATGCCTCTTGACATTTATAAGGAGCCAGTCATGGATATTATTAGAACGAGTGGAAAGTTTGGACTGTAAGACGAAGAAGCCTGACTCGGAAATTGCTCTTACGTTGCAGGAAAATGGCAACCTCGCTGCTGAGTCAGAACAGGAATAATTAAATTTAACCCGTTTACGAGTATAAAAATAAGTAAACAGATACAGTACGGTGAATCATTTTGGATTAGAGATTTTTGTGTAAAGAAAAACCTTGTAATAATTGCACAGGAAAAAACTGCAAACGCAAGTATACGTCATTGGGGATTCACCGGGACCCAAGGAGTGGGAGAATTAAAAATGAACAGCACCACCCACACAGTTGAGGACGAGAAATTAATTAATATCTCGGAAATGCACGATCGATTTCCATGCACAGGAAGATTATTTTACGTTTGGAAGACGAGCTTTCTGGAGATATGATTTTTATAATTGTGCGACAATTAGTTCAAAAGTTGGTCACGAAAAGGACTAGGATTTTATCTTTTTGTGACTGAAAAGTATAAAACTCCTGGCCTCACCAAGCCAATCATGCAGTCTACGATAGCCCGTGAGGGGAACGTCACGATGTATCAGTACATGCAGTCTACGAGCATTCCGGGAGCGGAAGTGCTGCACCACATCGTATACGCAGTATTCAAGAGCCCGTGAGGGGAACGTAACGCTGTATCAGACATCGAAGGCAGCTAACCAGTACTCCTTGAGGGGAGAAACGCTGTATTACACCGCATAATTAATATATCCGATAGCCACGGGCATCGAAGTATCAGTAACTTGCGTGCCTCCGGAAGGAGTTGCAAAGAAGAAGTATTAAAGTATCGCCGTGTTGAAAAATTAGGAAAATCCTAGTTACAGGATTTAGGTCCGACAGGGCAAAAGATACCGTAAAAGTTCCAAAAATACAGTCAAAGCAGGCTGCGAACTTAGGATTCAGGCGATTGGTCTTTCAGTAATCTACCAAAAGTATCATAACGCACGGAAGTACCGGAACAGCGAGATAAACAGTGTATACATTTTAAAGAACCCGAACAGGGAAAAACAGAGTAAGGTTCGCAACGTATTTCAGAAAATTAGAAGTGCGAGAACCAAATAAACAAAGAAGAACGGAAACTATAGACATTGTTTTCAAGAAAGCAGACGAACTATTCTAAAGCACTAAGACTCGAGAAGTATTAGTGGCTAAAAATCCATAGGTCACCGATAGGTTATCGAGGGGACCTCGATCAGAATAGACTTTCGCTAGTATCGATAAATCAGATCTAAAAGGGGTGCCGTTCAAGCTAGAGAAATAGCCGATCATCAGGATCAGGATTTGAAGAATTGATTATTCCACGGAAGCAGTAGATGATTCGAGACTTTCGTATTCTGCAGGATAGGAAGCCGACATTGAATAAATTTCACCCTTGGAGACGGGAGATTAAGAGGTCACGTGTGATAGGCTAAAAAGACGGCCTAGTGATCAAAAGTTGTGAAGTGTAAATATATCAAAAGTGTGTGTTAAAAGTAATATATTTTTTAGTGTTTTATTGTGTGTTCAAAACGGATACACCAGTGTATTAAAAATGTTGTCAGTGTTAAATGTAGTGAATATGTGTCAAGAAATTTCTGTACATGAGATGAGTTTGTACAATATGGAGTAGGTCAAGAAGGTGGGCCAAAATGTCACATCAAACGAGAATAAAGGTCAGAAAACGACCTTAGACATGTGAGTAAAGATTTTCATTATATTTTGGTGTCGGAAAAATTTTTGTGTACAATTCCACCGGGGTTTTGAGTAAAAGGGATGTTTTTAAATAAATGAATAACTAAATAAAAACGCGATCTGAACAAAAATAAAGTTTTAAGAAATAATAAATAATTATGTGAAATAATAAATCCTGTAGAGGAAATGCATGGAATAAAATGTCAGTGTATTTAATGAATGTTATAAAAGCAAGCGTAATAATAATAATTATAACAAAGATATTTACTTAAAGGTAAATTTGAATTATATGAAAGAAATAGCTTTTGAGCTTTTGTAAGGAATGTAATCATAATAATAACAAGGTAAAGAAATCTAAATAAAGATTAAATTGAATGATATAAGAAATATAGAGCGTTGAAGCCTTTACAAATGTATAAGACATGATGTGAATGCATGTTCTTAAAAATGGAGCGATTTATTGTCAACGGAAAAGATTAATATAAGAATTGGGATATGTATCAATTGTTACTATGAAATTTATCAGTTCTTTGGAAGACATTCGGCCGTAAAGTAATGTGTAGCGGAATGGAACGCAATTAAATAAAAAGTCACGCTAGGAACGCGTAAAAGTTAAAGTACTTGGTAAGTTACTTATGGAGGGTAGTTGATTGCAGTGAATTGAGATATGTTGTAAGTCCTCTGAATTGTGACGTGGATCACGAGGCCATGTGTATGTTATATATAAAAGGGAGCAAATGTATGGTATTATTGAGCGTAGGTCCTGTAAGCTACGGCTAGACCCTAAATCGCGTCTTGTATAAGTCCTCCAATGTGGAAATGGTTCCCGAGGCATGTTAAGAGATTCGAACCTAGAATCCTCTGTTTGTTAAAGCCCCTTATTATTCGTCGTCGAATGTGTATTACTCTTCCCCAATCAACGAGGACCCTTCATAATTAATAAATGCCAAGATTACGAGAGTGGTTTATGAGCCAATAATATTGTTGAAAGTAAAACGATTGAGTAGAAAGCCAAGTCTCCCCAAAGAACTGAGAATAATGTGAAGGTTTGTTTTAAAAGCATTGAAGAGAGCTCCAACCGTAAGCTAGACCGGGAGTCGCTCTCCCTGTCATAAATCACGCTCGAGTATAATGGCCTGACCCTCATAGTACGAGGGTGGGTAAAAACCGTCTTGTAAGAAGTGAAATACACCGTGAGTGTTTAAAGTTGTTAATGACCCGGGCGTTGAACCGAGGTCCTTGTA
The DNA here is from genome assembly GCA_946902985.2 of Meconema thalassinum. NCBI lineage: Eukaryota > Metazoa > Arthropoda > Insecta > Orthoptera > Tettigoniidae > Meconema > Meconema thalassinum. The sequence continues at coordinate 1,720,608,606 of OX336388.2, read as the reverse complement.
GATTGATATTATCGCTTGCCAGTTCAGATCGTAGTTCTCTTATGTGATAATAGTCTTATAAGACAAATGAATTAAATAAAAATCCCTATTGTAATATTGTATGGAAATAGGAATCCACGAGTTTGTGAAGATAACTAGATTCGGGAGTAATCATAGTTTTTGACTTTGTCTAGTAATCTTTATGACTCTGGAGTACACAAGTAATTTCCCGATCACCGTAGTGAATTTGAAAACTTGAGAGAGATAGTAAATCCTGAGAATATGTGAAATGCCCAAATATTGAAGTGAATAATTAACATGTAATTTTAAATGTAATTATATATTTGTTTTGATGATAAGAAAAGATAAAATAAATTCTTGAGGTGTACAAAGTATGACACCATTATTATGGAAAAGTATCGAGCCAAAGGAGCTCGTAGTTATGGAACTTTAAGATAAGTACTTTATGGAAGTGAAAATAATCGTGAATTGTTGGTTTTAAAGAAAACCATGTGTTTTATTCTAATATTTGTTTTATTTTTATGCTATTCCTTGTTCACTTTGGACAAGTAGAATGATATTGCTCAGTAATTTAATTGTTTTATTGTTTGTAGCGCCATAATTTTGATTAATTAAATGTGTTAAAATAGGAGTTGATTTTGTTGTTATTTTTGCAAGTGTATCCTCTATTTAATCCAAAATATGTAAGTCACAGAGTGGGAGAACTTACCGCAGCCCCGAAAAATCCCGAATTAAGCAATGCTGGCATACTGTGATTTGCATATTTCTTGCTGAAGGGCACAGGGGGGTGAATAGAAGTACTGTGCTTGGATTAATGATTAGAGGAACACTAAAGACGGTCAATTCATGTAAAAGTAAAGTAATGATAGGAGTAGCTACAACGTATAATGTTAACTGACCGCATGGGTCCCTGGAAACTCACACCGAGCAGCCCTGGATTATAAACAACCCCCTACCTTAATGTCATGGCGCCCAGTACGCAGGGCTGAGTTTTCCTAGGAAAAACCCGAGTTTTCTCGAAAAATCAAAATTTTCATTTTTTTTGAAAAAAAATGGTTTTTCGAAATTTTGAATTTTAAACACTTCCATAAAGTTGATGAGTTTGAATAAAAACATCAAAAGGGTACGGAGTAGTAAAAACCCGTACCAAAGTAAATTTTTTTGAAGAAATTGGGACACAATGGTTCAGATTACTATCTCTCAAGCATGTATTAGCGATGTGGCATGGGTAGCCCACTATATTCTAATAAGATGGCATTGAGTGAAGAGATGCAACGGCTCTTGGAGGCCATAAACAATAAATTGGGAACAATAGACAATACATTGGGCCTCCAAAGGGATGAAAATAAAAAGGAGTTTGAATCCATAAATGAGAGTTTGAATAAGTTGGACAGCCAACAGGAGGAAAATAACCAAAAGTTAGGATCCATGAATCAAAATTTTGAGTCACTAAAAACTGATAGTGATAACATGGGAACTAAATTAGAAGCTATCGAGGCCGACGGTATAAAAATGAATAAGGAACTGAAGGCTGAGATAGAAAAGATTAAAACAGAAAGTGGGGATAACATGGCAGAACAGCTGAAAGTTATAAAAGATGAGACGTTAAAGTCTATAAGAGCCGACAGTAAAGCAAATAACGATGTACTGCGGCTGAGATAGAAAGCAAATTCGATAGTATAAAAACAGAAAATTCAAACCATTTTTCAGCACAATCCAAGGTTTTGGAGGAAACAATGAATAATAAATTTCAAGGTTTTGACACTAAGTTTGAGAGTACGTTAACTGAGTTAAAAGAGGAAAATAAAGGATTTCATTCAGGATTGCAAGCCCAAATAAATACTATGAACAAAAATATGGGAGAATCACAAAATGAATGCCGAGAAAATTTTAAAATTTTAGAGGATAATTTTGGTACTATAGAAACTAAATTAAATAGCACGGAAAAAGCATGTAAAGAAAATGTAGAGGAATGTGAAAAGAAACTTGTAACCCAGATCCAAGGTGTGCAGAAAAAATTAGAAGCTCAGATAAAATCTAACAGCGATATCTGTAAAACATCCCGGGATGAAATAAAACAAAGTGTGAATGAGCTAGGAACCCGATTTGGAAAGGTTGAGGAGAAAGTAGGAACCCTCGAGAACAAAATCGGTGTAGTTCAGACCGAAGTAACTGAGAAGAAAAATCAAAATCAAAAGGATGCGCGGGATATGAAAGGTCAATTTGAGCTGTTTACCGGGCAGGTAGATGATAACTTAAAGAAGTACGAGGTTGGAATAAATCAAAGATTAGGTTTATATGAGAAGCATCTCCAGGATGAAGGAAAACAACGAGAGAAAGAAAATAAGGAAAATATCCATAAGATAGATGAAATAAGTCAGGGTATTAATGATGTTCAGGGAACCATCGGAACATTAAAGGTCGAAGTAGGAAAAACTCATATGGAAGTAGGCCAGATCCAAAATGACTTGATGATATTATATAAGAGTCAAGGGAAAACTGAGGAAAAACTGGAAGGAATTAAAGTAAATATGGTCAAAGGACAAAGAGAGATGGAGAAGAAAATAAAAGAAATACGAGAAGACCTAGATACTAAAGGTGACGTTAAGCCAGAAATTATAAAAGAACAGGTCATGGTCATCAAGAAAGAGGTAGAAGAACACATAAATGAGATCAGGGATAGCTTCAGGGATGAGAAAGTCCAACTCAAACGAGAACTGGAAACTAGTAAGAATAATCAGGAAAGAATTCAAAATGAATTAGGATCCCGGTTGGAGAGGACTGAACATAAGAACAGTCAAATGGAAATCCAACTCATGGCTAATGAAGAAAGTGCCCGAAGGGAAAGGAAGTTAGAATTTGAGAATCAGGAGGAGTTTCCAAAGACAGGATGGGTAGATTCCGTGAACAAGGCACAGATACAGATAGGGACTTAGGAGGGGAGAGCCCTTATAAGAACCCAGGATATCCGATGGCGATGTCAACCCCATACATGAACCAGACAAATGGTCAGATAATAAACATTATTAAGTCGAATGAGGACAGACCGGTAAAGTTTACGGGTAATAACATGTCAATTACTCCAAAATACTGGCTAAAGGAAGTCGCAGAGTACTTAAACGAAATGAAGGTTCCTCAGGATCGGAGACTGAGAGCTATTGAAACGTTGTTGGCAGGTGATTGTCTCACCTGGTTCAGAAGCTTCAGGTACACTTTTGATACAGTGGAAGGCTTTAGGGAGGCATTTTTAAAACGATATTGGGCAGCAGACGTCCAAGAGAATTTAAGGCTAGATCTGTACTCTAGGAAGTACAGCACAAATGCACCAACTAAATACTCGGAATTTTTCACCGCTCAGCTATGTAAATTTCGCGAACTTGATATTGCTCCGGCACAAAACGACCTGTGTGCCGCCATTGCAAGACAACTTCCATATGAGATTCAGAGGCTGTTAATCTCATCCAAAGCCAGAAGTGCTGTGGAAGTGGAGAGTGTATTACGTCAATTAGACATGACGACGTCACACGTAACTCCTAGGCACCAAAGACAGACTGAACAGGTACACATGGCCAGCAGTCAGGAAACCAGCGAAACACCATCGACCAGGAATCAGTCCACCAGCACTGATACTCAAGGACTAGGTCGAGAGTATGGGCATCAAGAGCCTAGAGGAATACAGCCATACCACAGAGGAGGATATCGAGGAAGAAATCCTAGGAATACGGGTTATAGGCAACAAGAGAGCCGACCCTATAACAATAACCATCAGAGGCAAGAAAACAGAAAGAAATGGGAGAATTATCCCAGAAGGAACGTAAGGCCAGAGGATAGGGATGATGAATATCGGGCCGAAATAGAGGAAAGATATCAGGAAAGTCTTCGTTATATGAACGAACGACCAGATGAACCTGAAAGGCAAAAAGTCCGTTGGAGTGAGGCAATCAAGAACCGGAAATCACCCGACCGACTAGATGGAGCTCAAAGCTTGGAACTACAAGCTCAGTTAAAGAATGAGGGGAAAGGAAGCCCTCAGGATTTAAAAAACTCCAAATTTAAATCGTCAAAAGTGGAAACATACCAGGAGCTGGGAGGAGGTAGAAATTGTGAATTGGATAGCAAGACCAGATGAGCTAATTAATGAGGAGGTGGAAGGAATCCCACCTATCAAAAGAGAATTACCCATAATTATGCTAAGGATAGAAGGATTACTGGTCAGGGCATTGATTGATACCGGATCAACAATAAGTTTAATTACGCAAACCCTTCTGAATGAATTGGAAACAAGAGGCCACGTATTAAAAATCCCCACATCAAGTGTAAAGATTAAGGGAATTATCCCTGAAAAATCTTTAACATGCAAATTTCAGGTATACATTGATCTGATCATGGGTAACACTGAAATTTCGCAATGCTTTTTGCTGGTAAATCAATTACCGTATAATGTCATATTAGGTATTGATTTTATCCGTGAGAACAAGGTCATCATAGACCTAGCGCAAAATTGCATTAGAATTCAAAGAGAGGATGTGGATGAGCAAAACATTAACCTAAAGGAACAGGATGTGAAAATAGGAGAACAGGTATGGCATGTGGAAGAAGTAACGGAAGAAGGTTGTAAGGACATAGAAAGGATATTTGAAGTCCTCAACATACTGTAGAACTCGAAGATAATTTGGAAACTGAGTTCGAGACCAACCTGTCAGGAAAAGTAGAGGAGGCTAAAGTTAACCTTGAAAATAAGGAACAATTAAAGAAATTATTATTGAATTTTAGAGACGTATTTGATTCCAAGCCAGGGAAGATTGAACATTTTAAATACGCGTTCCAAGTCAATGATTGGGGACCGTTCAGACAAAAACCATACCCGGTTGCGGAAAAACATTACCCACAAACTAAGAAAACACTGCAGGAGATGATGAATGCAGGTGTTATAGAAAAGATGGCGACACCATATGTTAGTCCATTTGTGATTGTGAGTAAACCGGATGGCTCAGTAAGGGTGTGTCTAGATGCCAGAAATTTAAATGCAAAAATCATACCAGAAAATGATTCGGCACCACCCATAAAAGAAATACTAAGGAAGTTCAAAGGCAAGAAGATTTTCACAAATATTGACATGACTTCTTCGTATCATCATCTCGAACTGGAAGAGAAAACCAGCTTGTTGACTGGATTTCAGTTCGACCAACAAACCTATTGTTTTAGGAGATGTCCGTTTGGATTGAAGACCGCGGGATCTGCCTTAATAAGAGCACTTGATCGAAACTTGTCAGAGGAAGTGAAAGATTGCACTATCCGTTATGTGGATGATATTTTGCTTACCTCGGAGAATATTGAGGAACATTTAGAAAAATTGAAGAAATTATTGGAAGACTTAAGAAGGGCAAATTTTAAAATCAATTTAAAGAAGTCAAATTTTTGTCAAAGGCAAGTAACATTTTTAGGGCATGTGATTGATAAGGATGGTGTTAAACCAAATCCATGCAAATTGGAATCGATAAGGGATTTTCCAAGGCCTTTGAAGGTGAAGAACGTTCGCCAGTTTTTGGGATTGATTGGTTTCTTCTCAGGACATTGTCCATCATACACAAAAACTGTTGCACCACTACAGGACCTTCTGAAGAAGGGGGGCAAGTGGAAATGGACGGAGGAAACAGAAAAAGCATTCGTGGAGGCCAAGGAAATGCTCTTAAACTATGTGAAGCTAGGATATCCTGATTTTAATCAGAAATTTATAATTCAAACAGATGCATCCCAGATTGGAATAGGGGCAATGCTATATCAGGAAAACCCGGATAACCCTGATAAGAAAAATTATCTAGCTTTCACAAGTCGGAGACTGAAACCACACGAGAAAAATTATACGATCAGCGAAATCGAGCTGTTAGCGATATTGCACGCGCTGCAATATTGGCGAAAGATCGTATATGGGTTTCAGGTCATTCTAAGAACGGATCATAAAGCCTTAACCTTTTTGATGAAGACTGATTTATCCAGTCAAAGGTTGATGCGTTGGGCTTTATATATTCAACAGTTTGATGTAAAGATAGAATACTGCCCAGGAAAAGAAAATATAGGTCCAGACTATTTAAGTAGACAGCCAGAGTCCACAGAAGAGGAAGTAATGGCTATTGATTTGGAAGACAGGGATCAGCGTACTCTAAATGAGTTAAGGAGCATTAGTCAACGGCAACGTGATGATCCATGGATGAACATGCTCATATCTTTCCTTGAAGGAAGTTTGATAAGGGGAACACCGGCGTACACGGAAGCTAATAAGATAGCTCAAGATTACACATTTTATAATGGATTATTATATAAGTTTGTGGACTCTGACCATACACGATTAAGGATTGTTGTACCTGCAATTTTGCAGAGGAAAATAGTATGGTTAGCCCATAGATCGTTCGGACATATGGGAGTCGACAAAACAGTCTCGATGCTGAAAGAAGCATTTGTATGGCTGAGACTGAGAGAAACTGTAAGGGACACGCTAAAGACATGTGATCTATGTCAAAGGATCAAACCAAATGCATTTCTGATGAGACAAATGCCTATACCATTGTTGCCCGAAAGGCCAGGTCAAATCATATCTATTGATAACTTCGGACCTTTGCCAAAGGCAAGAAGAGGAAATCGACACATAATGGTGGCTATGGATGTCTTCACTAAAATGGTTGTCCTTGCTCCCATACAGAAGACTAGTACCAAACAGGTGTTAAAACGACTCAAAGAAAAAGTGATACCGATTCTGGGAAAACCTGAGAATTTGTTGTCGGATCACGGTAGTTGTTTCACCAGTGTAGAGTTCAGACAAGAATTAGAAAGACTTGGAATACGTCAGATTTTGTCAAGTATTCGCCATCCTGAGGCAAATCCTGTAGAAAGAGTGATGAGGGAGACGGCCAAGTATTGTAGAATATACTGTGCCGAAGAAAATTGGAAGTGGATAGATATCTTGGATATTATCGAATTTTGTATAAACAACACAATCCATGAATCTACGGGAGAGATACCAATAACGTTACATCGGAATGAGCAACCAGAGAGACCTTGGAGTCTGGTAATTCCTAGGCCAGCAGACGCTCAGCCTGGAAGAGATGTACGTATAAGAAGAGCCTTTGAGCATCTAAAAGCTCAAGCCGACAGGAGACAAAGAAGAAATAGGCACAAGAGGTATCATCGGCCACTATTAGCAGGGGAAATGGTGTTAGTAAAAAGACCCGCCATTTCGGATCCAGGAAACCGCGTGTACAAAACGTTCCAGAAAATGTACCACGGACCGTATCAAGTAATAAGGAATTTGAGAAATAATGCCTATAGAATTCGGCACTGTGAAACGAATCACGAAGTGACCATGAATTCAGCAAATTTAAAAGTGTATTAACCTCCCGAAGACTTCGATGAAGCCAATGAACAAGCCCTGGTTATGGAAACATTTAGAGATGAAAAATCCACTTTTGATAGAAACGAGAATGAGATAGAAAAAGGAAACAGAGCTCAAACATTCGAGTGCGAATGCGAATTGGAGAAATTATATTGGGAAATAAAAGAAATAATTGATTTTATTGAAGAAGAAAATTTCAATTTAAGGAAGGAGAATGATGAAATAAAGGAACGGGTAGGGATAGACCACACCCGTAAAGAAGAATGAGGTTTTGGAAACCTGAAGTCCAGACAAATAAAAAGGAGAAAGAAAGGGTAGGAACAGAGCGTACCCAACCGACACAATTACCGGATATGACTTAAAAAGATGAAAGAAATCAAATTATCGTGGGATTTTTAAGGAAGAAAAATCAGAAGGTACGGATAACATTATGATGGCTTCGACAGTTAAAAAGGAAAAATAAGATTTTTTTTTGATAATTAAAATAAATTTCCTCCAAATTTTTCGAAAATGTATTTACCTAAGGAGGGGAAAGATGAACCCATGTACCATGGCCTCAAAGGGAGTCGAATCCATGTATTTTGAGAAAAGAATGAAAGAATCATACAGTCTCTAAGGGAACGGAGAGAGATTTCAAGCCAGGATTATAGCCTAACATTGTGCAAGCACTAGGGCCAGGTGTTCCTTAGATGAGCTCATGCCTCTTGACATTTATAAGGAGCCAGTCATGGATATTATTAGAACGAGTGGAAAGTTTGGACTGTAAGACGAAGAAGCCTGACTCGGAAATTGCTCTTACGTTGCAGGAAAATGGCAACCTCGCTGCTGAGTCAGAACAGGAATAATTAAATTTAACCCGTTTACGAGTATAAAAATAAGTAAACAGATACAGTACGGTGAATCATTTTGGATTAGAGATTTTTGTGTAAAGAAAAACCTTGTAATAATTGCACAGGAAAAAACTGCAAACGCAAGTATACGTCATTGGGGATTCACCGGGACCCAAGGAGTGGGAGAATTAAAAATGAACAGCACCACCCACACAGTTGAGGACGAGAAATTAATTAATATCTCGGAAATGCACGATCGATTTCCATGCACAGGAAGATTATTTTACGTTTGGAAGACGAGCTTTCTGGAGATATGATTTTTATAATTGTGCGACAATTAGTTCAAAAGTTGGTCACGAAAAGGACTAGGATTTTATCTTTTTGTGACTGAAAAGTATAAAACTCCTGGCCTCACCAAGCCAATCATGCAGTCTACGATAGCCCGTGAGGGGAACGTCACGCTGTATCAGTACATGCAGTCTACGAGCATTCCGGGAGCGGAAGTGCTGCACCACATCGTATACGCAGTATTCAAGAGCCCGTGAGGGGAACGTAACGCTGTATCAGACATCGAAGGCAGCTAACCAGTACTCCTTGAGGGGAGAAACGCTGTATTACACCGCTTAATTAATATATCCGATAGCCACAGGCATCGAAGTATCAGTAACTTGCGTGCCTCCGGAAGGAGTTGCAAAGAAGAAGTATTAAAGTATCGCCGTGTTGAAAAATTAGGAAAATCCTAGTTACAGGATTTAGGTCCGACAGGGCAAAAGTTACCGTAAAAGTTCCAAAAATACAGTCAAAGCAGGCTGCGAACTTAGGATTCAGGCGATAGGTCTTTCAGTAATCGACCAAAAGTATCATAACGCACGGAAGTACCGGAACAGCGAGATAAACAGTGTATAAATTTTAAAGAACCCGAACAGGGAAAAACAGAGTAAGGTTCGCAACGTATTTCAGAAAGTTAGAAGTGCGAGAACCAAATAAACAAAGAAGAACGGAAACTATAGACATTATTTTCAAGAAAGCAGACGAACTATTCTAAAGCACTAAGACTCGAGAAGTATTAGTGGCTAAAAATCCATAGGTCACCGATAGGTTATCGAGGGGACCTCGATCAGAACAGACTTTCGCTAGGATCGATAAATCAGATCTAAAAGGGGAGCCGTTCAAGCTAGAGAAATAGCCGATCATCAGGATCAGGATTTGAAGAATTGATTATTCCACGGAAGCAGTAGATGATTCGAGACTTTCGTATTCTGCAGGATAGGAAGCCGACATTGAATAAATTTCACCCTTGGAGACGGGAGATTAAGTGGTCACGTGTGATAGGCTAAAAAGACGGCCTAGTGATCAAAAGTTGTGAAGTGTAAATATATCAAAAGTGTGTGTTAAAAGTAATATATTTTTAGTGTTTTATTGTGTGTTCAAAACGGATACACCAGTGTATTAAAAATGTTGTCAGTGTTAAATGTAGTGAATATGTGTCAAGAAATTTCTGTACATGAGATGAGTTTGTACAATATGGAGTAGGTCAAGAAGGTGGGCCAAAATGTCACATCAAACGAGAATAAAGGTCAGAAAACGACCTTAGACATGTGAGTAAAGATTTTCATTATATTTTGGTGTCGGAAAAAATTTTGTGTACAATTCCACCGGAGTTTTGAGTAAAAGGGATGTTTTTAAATAAATGAATAACTAAATGAGAACGCGATCTGAACAAAAATAAAGTTTTAAGAAATAATAAATAATTATGTGAAATAATAAATCCTGTAGAGGAAATGCATGGAATAAAATGTCAGTGTATTTAATGAATGTTATAAAAGCAAGCGTAATAATAATAATTATAACAAAGATATTTACTTAAAGGTAAATTTGAATTATATGAAAGAAATAGCTTTTGAGCTTTTGTAAGGAATGTAATCATAATAATAACAAGGTAAAGAAATCTAAATAAAGATTAAATTGAATGATATAAAAAATATAGAGCGTTGAAGCCTTTACAAATGTATAAGACATGATGTGAATGCATTTTCTTAAAAATGGAGTGATTTATTGTCAACGGAAAAGATTAATATAAGAATTGGGATATGTATCAATTGTTACTATGAAATTTATCAGTTCTTTGGAAGACATTCGGCCGTAAAGTAATGTGTAGCGGAATGGAACGCAATTAAATAAAAAGTCACGCTAGGAACGCGTAAAAGTTAAAGTACTTGGTAAGTTACTTATGGAGGGTAGTTGATTGCAGTGAATTGAGATATGTTGTAAGTCCTCTGAATTGTGACGTGGATCACGAGGCCATGTGTATGTTATATATAAAAGGGAGCAAATGTATGGTATTATTGAGCGTAGGTCCTGTAAGCTACGGCTAGACCCTAAATCGCGTCTTGTATAAGTCCTCCAATGTGGAAATGGTTCCCGAGGCATGTTAAGAGATTCGAACCTAGAATCCTCTGTTTGTTAAAGCCCCTTATTATTCGTCGTCGAATGTGTATTACTCTTCCCCAATCAACGAGGACCCTTCATAATTAATAAATGCCAAGATTACGAGAGTGGTTTATGAGCCAATAATATTGTTGAAGTAAAACGATTGAGTAGAAAGCCATGTCTCCCCAAAGAACTGAGAATAATGTGAAGGTTTGTTTTAAAAGCATTGAAGAGAGCTCCAACCGTAAGCTAGACCGGGAGTCGCTCTCCCTGTCATAAATCACGCTCGAGTATAATGGCCTGACCCTCATAGTACGAGGGTGGGTAAAAACCGTCTTGTAAGAAGTGAAATACACCGTGAGTGTTTAAAGTTGTTAATGACCCGGGCGTTGGACCGAGGTCCTTGTAGATTGATATTATCGCTTGCCAGTTCAGATCGTAGTTCTCTTATGTGATAATAGTCTTATAAGACAAATGAATTAAATAAAAATCCCTATTGTAATATTGTATGGAAATAGGAATCCACGAGTTTGTGAAGATAACTAGATTCGGGAGTAATCATAGTTTTTGACTTTGTCAAGTAATCTTTATGACTCTGGAGTACACAAGTAATTTCCCGATCACCGTAGTGAATTTGAAAACTTGAGAGAGATAGTAAATCCTGAGAATATGTGAAATGCCCAAATATTGAAGTGAATAATTAACATGTAATTTTAAATGTAATTATATATTTGTTTTGATGATAAGAAAAGATAAAATAAATTCTTGAGGTGTACAAAGTAAGACACCATTATTATGGAAAAGTATCGAGCCAAAGGAGCTCGTAGTTATGGAACTTTAAGATAAGTACTTTATGGAAGTGAAAATAATCGTGAATTGTTGGTTTTAAAGAAAACCATGTGTTTTATTCTAATATTTGTTTTATTTTTATGCTATTCCTTGTTCACTTTGGACAAGTAGAATGATATTGCTCAGTAATTTAATTGTTTTATTGTTTGTAGCGCCATAATTTTGATTAATTAAATGTGTTAAAATAGGAGTTGATTTTGTTGTTATTTTTGCAAGTGTATCCTCTATTTAATCCAAAATATGTAAGTCACAGAGTGGGAGAACTTACCGCAGCCCCGAAAAATCCCGAATTGAGCAATGCTGGCATACTGTGATTTGCATATTTCTTGCTGAAGGGCACAGCAATTAGATAATATTTTCATATAAATTCAAACCTCAACCCCAATTATCAGGATTTTATGATGACCGCTTGTAGGTCGAAACGCGATATATTATATGCATTATAGCCCCCCATCCCCAGTTATTGCGCAAATACGTGTTGACCGGCAGAACAGTTACAACTAACAGTTTGTATAGTCAGGACTGAAAGAATGGCTCCAGAACATTACACTTAAGCTAGGGACCAACCCGGTATTTGCTTGGAGTAGAAGTGGGATATCAATGAAAACAACTTCAAGGATGGAAGGGGTGGGAATCGAACCCTCTTGTTCTCAGATTTGCCTCGTGAGGCTGAGTTTACCCCGTTCCAACTCTCAGATCAGAATTAAATTTCTTGGCAGAATTCAGGACCTTTGAAGCAGCAGTCTCAATACACACCTCGAGTGGATAAACTTGATTGGAGGCTTGTTTAGAGATAACTAGCAGTAGTACCCGGCTTCGCCCGGTGGAATGATGATAATATCTCAGTCTCCTTAACACTCAACGTGATAAATTATATTTATTTATGAAGACGACTACTACTGAACGGGTATATCAAACTTACAATCTAATGGAAGTACACATTTTAAAAATCACAGGCGATGAAGACTGTGGTGTTGCTTATTAGTATAATGGACGTAACATCTAGGTCATTTGCCCTTTTGATGAGGATTCAACTACTGTTGAATTGACACGACAAACTTACAGACTACCGTGATAGAAATATTTCAAAATTCACAGGCGATGAAGACGTATTGTGTGTGGTGATTAGTGGTATAATGGGCGTAACATCTAGGTCATTTGCCCTTATGATGATGATAATAATAAGGTAATGAAAAATGACTACTAAACGAACATGGTGTAATTTTAAATCTGATATATGTAATTCAGATTTCTACCTTCGATGTCTTCCAAAGTCTGAACCTTATTTTCTGGCTTAGGCCTATACTCGAAGCGTCTAGCGAAAGAGCTTATGAAGTACTGCTCGGGTCCAAGCTGCACGAACCTGAGAATATCGCAGTTGATGACGATATATGATGACTGACGTTCGGGGGGGTTTCCGGTCCTTACATTGGCCGGTGAATCACTCAATCTTTCGTAACACTACAGTGGTTTGACCAAAGGCCCTGTATGAACATCAGCATAGTCAGCAATACCAGGTAACACGGCGGCCTCCGGACATGTCACTTTGCGATGAATCAGCAAGCTATTCTCACACCTGCCCCCTCCTCCAACCCTCCACCCCCCAGGGTCTCACAACTTGTGGGACGTGGGTTTGCGACCACGGGACCCCAGCTGAGTCCGGCATTGCTTCTACTTACTGGTGCCGGGCTCCTTTCAGTTCTCTTTCCAGTCAGCCTCCCTTGGTCAAACTCTTGTTCTCTTCCGACCCCGATGGTATCAGGGTATCCGAGGCCTAGCGACTCTTTCACTTTCCCACCTTAATTGGCCCTTATCTAATCATTCCTGATAGCCTCATTCTTCAAGGTGTCAGCCTTCTTTTTCTTTTCTTAATATCTCATGTCTTCTGCTCAAGGCCCTCAAGGAGGCAGGGTGTGTGTAGCCCCACCACTTCTGGTGCACCCTGGATAGTGCTACATCCTCAAGGGCTCATGATTGGTGAGTTCGGAAGCTGGCAACCCTGAGGGTTTCCTGAGCTGGGTCTGGTTTCACCCCTTTTTCCATTGCCTTTGGGACGGACCGTGTCCTCTTTCCCTTTCCTATCTGTATTTCGTGGCTCTCCTTCCTTCCAAGTCCTCAATTCTCATTTATCTAGGGTTGAGGCATTTCACTTCCTCCTGTCTTTTATTTCCCTTATTCCTTTCGTTTGTCCTTATCTTCTTCTAGCCCATTAGTTTTGTAGTTTGTTTTAGTATTAGTTTCATTTTCACGATCCCCCAAACCATTAGGGGCGATAACCTCGATGTTAGGCCCCTTTAAACAACAATTATCATCATCATCATCATCATCACAACTGGCATTGTGCAATTGGGTTACTGTGGCATTTAAAACTTCCTGTTAAGTCCCTCACCCTTTTGGGTTACATACATAATTTGTAGCTAGAAACCTTCCCTGGAATCCACACAACTGACCCAAATATCATCGCAATCGGATGAGTGGTATATGAACGCATAGGGGACATACATACACTAAAACGATTGAATTGGCACGTCAAACTTACAAACTAACGTAATAGTAATAATGAATCACAGTCGAGCAAGACAAAATTTGGTTGAGATGGGTGAAACGGTTTAGAATTTTAGCAAAGGGCCTAAATGCAGGGAAAGGAGTGGCCTTCCCAAATTTTCAAGTAGAGAGGGTTACTCGTCGGGTTCCAAAGGGTATGTATGTAAAATTTGGTTGAGATGGGTAAAATGGAGTAGATTTTTGCCAAAGGGCCTAAATGCAAGGAAAGGAGTGGTCTGCCCGAAATTAAAAGTAAATGCAAGGAAAAGAGTGGTCTGCCCAAATTTTCAAGCAGACAGGGTTACTCGTTGGGTTCCAAAGGGTAAGTATGTAAAATTTGGTTGAGATGGGTGAAACGGTGTAGATTTTTCTCAAATGGCCTAAATGCAGGTAATGGAATGGTCTGTCCAAAATTTTAAGTAGACAGTGTTACTCGTCGGGTTCCAAGGGGTAAGTATGTAAAATTCGGTTGAGATGGGTGAAACGGTGTAGATTTTTGCCAAAGGGCCTAAATGCAGGGAATGGAGTGGTCTGTCAAAAGTTTCAAGTGGACAGTGTTACTCGCAGGGTACCAGAGGGTAAGTATCCGAATGTTGGTTCTGATCGGTGAAACGGTGTGGATTTGTGTCAAAGGGCCTAAATGCAGGGAATGGGGTGGTCTGTCCGAAATTTTAAGTGGACAGTGTTACTCGCAGTGTTCCAAAGGGTAAGTATACACATTTTGGTTCAGATCGGTGAAACAGTGTAGATTTGTGACAAAGGGCCTAAATGCAGGGGATGGAGTAGCCTTTCCGCAATTTCAAGCAGACATTGTTAGTCGCAGTGTTCCAAAGGCTAAATATACACATTTTGGTTGAGATCGGTGAAACGGTGTAGATTTGGGCCAAAGAGCCTAAGTTACTCGCAGGGTTCCAAAGGGTAAGTATACAAATTTTGGTTCTGATCGGTGACGGTGTAGATTTGTGCCAAAGGGCCTAAATGCAGGGAATGGAGTGGTCTGCCCGCAATTTCAAGCAGACAGTGTTACTCGCAGGGTACCAAGGGTACGAATACGAATTTTGGTTCTGATTGGTGAAACGGTGTAGATTTGGACCAAAGGGCCTAAATGAAGAGAAAGGGGTGGTCTGTCCGAAATTTTAAGTGGACAGTGTTACTCGCAGGGTTACAAAGGGTAAGTATACTCATGTTGGTTCAGATTGGTGAAACGGTGTAGATTTGTGCAAAAGGGCCTAAATGCAGGGAATGGGGTGGTCTGTCCGAAATTTAAAGTAGACAGGGTTACTCGTCGGGTTCCAAAGGGTAAGTATACAAATTTTGGTTCAGATCGTTGTAACGGTGTAGATTTGTGCCAAAGGGCCGAAATGCAGGGGATGGAGTAGCCTCTCCGCAATTTCAAGCAGACAGTGTTAGTCGCATTGTTCCAAAGGGGAAATATACACATTTTGGTTGAGATCGGTGAAACGGTGTAGATTTGGGCAAAAAGGCCTAAATGCGGGGAATGGAGGTGTCTGTCCGCAATTTCAAGCAGACAGTGTTACTCGCAGGGTACCAAAGGGTAAGAATACGAATTTTGGTTCTGATCGGTAAATCGGTGTAGATTTGGACGAAAGGGCCTAAATGCTGGGAATCGGGTGGTCTTTTCGAAATTTTAAGTGGACAGTGTTACTCGCAGGGTTCCAAAGAGTAAGTATACAAAGTTTGGTTCAGATCGGTGAAACGCTGTAGATTTGTGCAAAAGGGCCTAAATGCAGGGAATGGGGTGGTCTGTCCGAAATTTAAAGTTGACAGGGTTACTCGTCGGGTTCCAAAGGGTAAGTATACAAATTTTGGTTCAGATCGGTGAAACGGTGTAGATTTGTATACATAACAGACAGACAGACAGACAGACAGACAAACTTTGTGCTTTATATATATAGATTGTTCTTGTTTAACTTCACTTACTTACACAACCTTATGACGCCATATCGCCAGAGATTAGGACACAAGTAGTTGTGTAATCAGTGAACAAGTTGACCAGTCGTAGCTTATGAAATGGTTTCTTGTCCAACCCGGTAATAATGTTGTAAGTAAATGAGCAGTCACCTGTTCTACGATGAGACCAACGCCAGGACATTCCGAGAAAGAATACATATTTCATACTAACGCATGAAATCCCTTGATATGTAAAATACGATTAATAGAATGACCGTGCGGTGGATGGGAGCACTAATGCACTATCTTATACCTCGCGGTATCGGGAGAGCGTGAGTTCGAATCCCACCTCAGCCGTCCTGTAAATTGATTTCGTGGTTTCCCAGTTTCACCACCAGGCAAATATCGGGATGGTTTCTTTCAACAGGTCCACGGCTGACTTCCTTTCAAAATTAAATCCCTGACCCTTTCTTAATTAGATCCAAGTTAGCGGTTGCCTGGGCGATCAGCCTGTCACTATCCCCAGTTGTATCTGCTGACATAGTGTGTTCAACTCCTTACCGTTGCAAGGACAATGTCTGGGAGCTCAACACACTATGTCTGCAGATACAACTGGGGATGGTGACAGGAGGGTCTAATTAAGGAAGGGCCAGGGAAGAGATATGGAAGGAAGTCAGCCGTGGACCTGTTGAAAGGGACCGCCGAGGTATTTGCCTGGTGGTGAAAATGGGAAACCACGAAAACCATTTTTAGGACGGCCGAGGTGGGATTCGAACTCACGTTCTCACGATGCCAACGAGGCATGAGCAAGCGCGTGAGGCTCTTGGTCATCGTGGCTGGTCGTATTTATTGAATACAATACTAGTTAAGACTAATAGGACCATACTAATTTGTAGAATAGCGATATATTTTCACGGAACAATAGCCGCAAATATAGCCGCAAATATTTGACTAAAAACAGTTTGTTCTTAAAGATGCTTTCAATTTAGAGACCTTAGAACAGCTTCGTGTATTATTTACTCCCTAAGTCTAGGTATTGAGACCACTGACCGAAACCTCCTGAGTTCGATCCCCCTTCAGTAATCCTAGAAGTATTTTTCTTGGTTTTCCACTTCTACTGCTAGAAAATGATTGGATAACACCTAACTTAAATCCTTGGCAGTTTTCTTTTCTCCATCACTTAACCCCTGGCACTACAGCCCATGGAGGGGCTAGGCCTACAAAGCGACCGCTGCCCAGCCATTTGGCCTGCATATATTGGAGTGACGCGTGGTCAGTGTAACGGGTGCCCTCGGCCGTTTATCTGGGTTTTCGTGACTGGGGCGCTGCCTCACTGTCAGACAGCTACTCAATTGTCCTCACGAGGCTTAGTGCATCCCGTTCCAGTCCTCACGTCAGTTTCTAAATTCCTTGACGGAGCCGGGAATCAAACCCGGGACCTCCAGGTGAGAGGCAGGCGCGCTACCCCAATACCACGGGGCCATACTAGCTACAATGACAGGTACTCACACTAATGCAAAAACCCCACAAACACAGGTTATCAGTTTGCACACACACCTAAGTAAATGAAGCTGGTAACCATGGTGTTCCAATCACCTAAATAAACAACACCAGCAACAACTATGCATCCTTTTGTAATTTAGGGGTTTTGCTCTGCATATTATGTGGCTTACTGTAATGTAGTTATTTTAGCATTGAAGCGAAAAGACACAATACTAAGTACAACACACACATGCATGTCTGAGGCTGGACTCGAACCAGCAGTCGAGCGTGGCCCTAATCACTGAGCCACGCCAACCTGCATGAGACAGAGAATGACCACACATTAACATGTATTTCTGGAAATATATACGGTGTCATACGTTGTTGAGTAGTTCTTCGAAAACGTGTGACCTACTTTACAAGTGGAATGTGGAATGATCTCACCCGGTAGTTGGGATCGATGAGTCAACACTACACTTGAGCTTATCCATACCAAATAGCCTGACCCAGACCTGCCCTTACACGGGTCATTGTAAACGTAGGCGTGAGGGTTGCAATTTGGAAATGCAGGACCTGTTTTCAGTTGAATTCCTTACGAAGGTTATGAATGGATCAACACAAATCAATCATGGCATTGATCAGGGTGTCAGCTACACATGAACTCGAGAGATTATACCACCATCGGCCATCCTGGAAATTGTTGTCAACAGATTCTTATTTCAACTACAAGTAAGTAAACTAGTGTAGCACACTGGTCTCGTGCAGGCTGTCTTCAAAATTGGGTGACTTGCACGTCAATGTTACCATTCCAGTACCTCAACCAGATTCACATTCTTTGTTAGAGCCGGAAAACGAACCTGGGCCTCAAGGGTATTAGCCGAATATGCTACCCACTACATCACGAAACGTACATCTCCAAGGAAATTCTGGACTATCCTTCCTGTTATGTTCAGAGCCACTACACCGTTGCGTCATCACGCCTTTAACGAATTAGAAGACATTTGATGGGATATCCCCTTTCAAGTGACTATAATAATAATAATAATAATAATAATAATAATATCGTATGGCCTCGGGTGCCTGGTGCAAGCTTTGTAATTTGACACCCAGAGGGTAGCTTGCATGTCGAATTTCGTTGTTCCCTGAATCACTATGAAAGTCAAGGAGGTTAGATAACAGATATCTAAGCTCCTTGAACATTATAGTGCTTTCTAGTAGAGAAATGAGGAACTTTGTGTTGGCGGAAACTCCCGAGATTAATTTTGCCATTATGAATTCTGCCTACTGAATTCAAATGGGTTCTTTGACATGCCAACATCGTATGACATGCGTATCGTATTTATGCCGCCTTTCAAAAATCAATTACCACGGCCAGGGGCGAACCTGCAATCTTGGGGTTAGTAGACCGACACGTTATCCACTCACCCACCATGGCAAGCTTTTCAAGTGACTGATCCTGTATAGTCATAGACTGGAGCAAAATGTTACTTCAATAACGATAAAACTACCATTTAGGGCATCCTTATGGGATCGTACCTACAATTAAATCAAACAACATCCAGGAATCGAAACCGGGACTGTCGAGTCAGAGTAGGCGATCAGCTCTGAACGCTCGCGCTCCCCATTCAAAGACGGGAGTCATTTCTTTGTATTTTACGGCTTATTTCTGTTGCGAAATGTCAGCACTCCAATGTTACAAATTCTACGGTTCATTATACGGGCGTGTGGGGTCATGATTTATTGATATTGCCTGTCCAGTATTTTATTGGTCCATAAAAAAGTTACACAGTGACAATTGTATTTCAGCGACTTTATTGCATGTTCTTGTTAGCCGCACCTCAACTTCCACGTCCATTAGCGTCTTTGAAGCGCGTAAAAGCTAATACCAAGTCCCATTACCTTATTGTGGAGGCATTTAATGTGCATAAAGTCAATCGCAATTTGCTGCCCGATGTAGTTACCACACTGAAAGGCTCAGTGAAGATTCACCTGTACCGTCATAACAAAACACGTCTGCGAGTTCCTACGTATTATTTTAAACGTGAAATTTACCTGTTTGGGGTGATATCAAACTTTGTCGTTTGGCAACTTCCGATGAGTGGAAGTTGAATAAAGGTTTCACCTTCCTCCTTCATATTATAGGGACTAGGGTAGACCAACTCATGGTGTAGCGGCTAGCTTTCTTGGCTGTCGCCCTGGAGGTCCGGGTTAGATTCCCGGCTCTGCCAAAAAAAAAAAAGTAATTCTGGTCTGAGAGCTGGAACGGTGTAGCCTACACCAGTAGCGGCTGGCCCATAAGAGCTCCAGGACGGTGTCCTTCCTAGAGAACGAAAAGGGATTTTAATTTTATCTTGATATTTTAAGTAAACAAGAAGTTCCATGACGAACTAAAGAGCCTACTTTTCATGCCAATGATTATTCTACAGTATATGAACCTATCTAGAATAATGACGAAATTAAGTTGGTAATATCGAAATGTCCAATTAGTTCGAAATATTCCTGGTATAATGTAGCCTAATAGAGCACTACAGTTGGCAGCCCTGGTGACTGAATATATTCTTAGTTCCATCTCTTAAGGTACAGAATACAAAATTTGGTTGAAGTCCAATGGACGTTACATGCAGTTAGACATTGGATCTATCAGCACGCGTTAAAGCATGTTGGCAACAATGTCATGCGTGTGCTGATTAGAAATAATCGGAAATATTATGATATCTTGTTGTGCCAATTTTGGATGAAATCCATTTGTTATTATAGAAGTTACATGTATTTTAAAATTAGACCTATCAACAAGCATAGAATCATGTTAGCAGCACTGACTTATATTAATTACTCCAAATTAATCTAGAGTGTCAGGCGCTATACGTGTGCAAAGTATAGAGCTGTTGGCTTGCATACTTTCTGATATACTGATATTAGGGTAAAATAATATAGACATCAATTTTTAACAGTTGGCAGCCCTTATTGCTCTTAAGAATACTTATAGTCATATCTGTTATGTTACACATAGCACATATGAAATTTGGTTGAAATCCAACTGATAGTATAGGAGTTACATGTATTTAAACGGCTTTGGTGTCGTAGTCGGTAACATGCTGAACTGCTATGCCCAAGAGAGCGGGTTCAAACCCGGCCGAAGTCATCGGATTTTTTTAAGAGTATTAAAAATCCTTCAGTATGCCTTCCTTCGGAGGGGAAGTAAAGCCGGCGGTCCCATGTCATAGATTTATGGCATGTAAAAGATCCTTTCACAGACTAAACTTGTGTAAAGCAAAATTTGTTAGGTTAGATTTCGTCAGAACGCTCTATCAAAGTTCCAACGTTCACCACTAGGTATTATTGATATCTGGTGACGAAAGTTGGAACTACTTGAAATTGAACGGAACTTGTAGCTCACCCTTTAGGGTATCCACTGGGAGCAGCTACAGACTCAGGCGAGCCGAACATGTCCTCGGACACTCCCGGCACTAAAAGCCATACGATAAATAAATAACATGTATTTAAAAATTGGTCCTATCAGAAGGCTTAGAATAATGTTGGTAGAACTGAAGTATAAAAGTTACTCCAAATTAATCTAAAATGTCAGGTACTATACGTGTGCTTAATTTAAAGCTGTCGGCTTGCATACTTTCAGATATATTGGTATTTGGATGAAGAAAATAGAGAGAGCAATTATTAACAGTTGGCAGCCCTGGTGGCTCTTAAGAATACACTCAGTCATATCTGTTTATGTACACATAGCACATACGAAATTTGGTTGAAATCCAATTAATAGTGTCGAAGTTATATGCATTTAAAAATCGGACCTATTAGAAGGCTTAAAATTATTTTGGCAACACTGTCATGTATGGCCTCCTGGAAATTAAACTGAAATAGTATTATCTACATGTGTGCCAATTTTGGAATAGCTCCCGCGCATACCTTCCATGATATCCAACACGGAGCTCAAATTTCTAGTGCGTTTTTTCAGCAGTTGGTAGCAGTGACATCATTTTCAAATATGGGCTTGAGATATTCTGGTATACATCTTTACTCATACTAAATTTGGTTTCGATTGCTGCAGCTGTTTAGGAGTTGATAGGGGGGGGGGGGTACACACACACAGCCAGACAGACAGACAGACAGAAGGACAGACAGACAGACACACATTTTCCCGGATCGATCTCATAAGTCTACTTTTTCCTCATTTTTGCAAAATGTGAAAAGTAGGCTAAAAATTGAACTGTAATAATAATAATGCTAAGAAAAGTACATGTCAATGTAAAACTGTAGCTCTATCCTTCAGGAAGACTGTGTTTGGTGGTATCACGCTCAGCGCGCAGCTCACTGGTCAATATAGAGTTATGGACTCTCGGCTCTCCGCCCTAAGATTGTGCCCGGGCGAGGGGATTGAGACGTAAGGGAAATACGGAGACTGGCGCGCTTGCTGGCTGCCAGAGGGGTAATCTGTGGACGCGGTGTGCGGGCAGTTGTTTTTAAGCCGGGCGGAGTCCGAATAGCTCTGTAGCACCGGTAAATATGTCATCTCCCCTGGCTCCTCTACGAGCATGCGCCCAGCCGGGGAATCACCCCATTAGTAAATAAAGTAAATGAATGAATAAATCAAATCTCCAAGGTTGCATATATTAAAAGTTAAATTTAAATAACAATAATCCATGAGCAGCATGCCCTTTGTTTATCTTTGAAAACAAAAAATATATAATTATATTTAAGTGTAGCGTCTTGCGAGCCTCCGTGGCTTAGGCGGCAGCACGCCGTCCTCTCACCGCTGGGTCCGTGGCTCAAATCCCGGTCACTCCATGTGAGATCTGTGCTGGACAAAACGGAGGCAGACAGCTTTTTCTCCGGGTACTCCGGTTTTCCCTGTCAAAATTTCATTCCAGCAACACTCTTCACTATCATTTCATTTAATCTGTCATTCATTTAATCATTGCCCCAGAGGAGTGCGACAGGCTTCGGCAGCCGGCACAGTTCCTATCCTCGCCGCTAGATGGGGGATTCATTCATTCCATTCCTGACCCGGTCGGAGACTGGAAGCAGAGTGTGGATTTTCATTTAAGTGTAGCATCTGAGAACAGGAATCTCGATTCATATTGCAATGGTGAAGTACAGTATAACACGGACCTCTGGCTAACCTCCTGTGGTTAGTGACGAGGTTGGCACCAGTGAGCTATTTCGCTTTCGTGCTGAAGAGTCTTGAGTGCGGTGGTAATATTCAGCAGTTGTAATCTCTGGGTTGGTGATAATTAATCTGTAAATCATTTTTTCCTCTGTCAACTTATACAAAAGTGAGGGAAAAATGCTGTGATCGCCCTCCCAGCCTAACAGTATGTCGGCTGCCACTGGATTACACTCAGCTTTGTGAGGCGAAACAGAGAAGAGATGGTTTCAATTCTTGCCTCAGCCATTCAAGAAGTGGTTTTCTGTGGTTTCCCACTTCTACTCCAGGCAAATGTTGGAATGTTACCTAACGTAATGCCACAGCTGCTTCCATCCCAAATATACACACATTAGTACAGACATCACAGCGACATTGGTTATCAGTAAAGCCCTGTGCGGATAGCGGATAAGCTGCGGATAATATTTAGAGTTTGCTGATAGATGAACTGGATTTTTATAAATAATTTTAGTTTTTGCTAAGATCTGCGTATTTTACGTTTCTTATTTCCCTATTCGATTTTGCTTGAATTGTTTGAGAATAATAGAGAAGTGAGAGAAGACAGTCATGAAAACACCCTCAATTAGTGTTGACTTCTGCCAAAAAACATATTTTATAGCCTACCTGGACTTGCCTACGTGGGTACATCCAACGACTAAGTAAGTGCTATAATTATCCACCCGCTGTTTTACTTGCAGTTACTCAGAGGGACAAGACTCAGTCAACAATGTCTTGCGATTCACACAAATCCTTGGGGAAAGAATTTCTCCTCAAATATCTAAATGTCTCGCTTTAATACTTTATGCTCTATCTAATAAATTAAAAATATTATTCTAATGTCATCGAATTTGGATAACAAACGTGGCGATATGGAGAAATGTCCTCCGGTTGCGGGGCGAATGCGGATGCGGGGTGGATGTGGATAACAGTCATGCGGATGCGGTCCGGATGCGGATAACGTTTTGCTTATTGGCGCAGGGCTCTATTTATCAGGCAAATTCCACCCACACCCAAGTGCATGGGGTTACATGACCACGATGTCACAAAACCCCTACAGAATCAACAACAATTACACTTGAAGTTTGAAGTGCATTAACCCTTTGTAGGACAAAACTACTGATCTTCTTCAGATGTTTTGTATTGATCTGTTTAAGATTAGGTTTTATATTTTTGTTTTAGGCTTTGTGTCTGCATTTTGCTTTTCGGGGTTTGCTTTTTATTTTTGGTTACTTGGTGTTGATTTTGTTTTAGTTTTTTAATGGATTTGTTTGTGTTTTTCTTTTGTCATCGGTTTTGTTTGTTATGGCTTTGTGTTTTGTTCTTTGAGTTCTGCTTTTATTTAGTTTTTGCTTCCACTGTTGTTTTTGTTTTGTCTAGTAGATCAAGAATTCCCAGTAAACATACATGGTTTTCTGAAATACAGTGAGGGCCTGCTGCGTAGAATAGAACCTCGCAGGCGCCGCGTGACGGCCGGGGCACTGTGTCTAGCCGCCTGTGGAGCAAGGCACTCGCGCTAGCAACAGCGTAGCGCCCAACTAGTTTAAAACAATTACAGTACAAGTGTTAACGTAGGCTACTTAATAATCATCGTTACTTACATGATTTTCAGAGTAGGCCTAGTTGCTGGAAATGCTGTCCTTCATTTTCTAAACACACATTGCATTCACGGAGGAAGTTTTGGTACACTCACTGTAATTCATCCTCACCGATATTTCGTATCAGTGCAGTTATTTCGTTCTCCAGAGCCTCCAGAGTACGCGGATTGTTTCTATATACCTTTTGTATGAGGTTCCCCCACAAGTAAAAATCGTACGGCGATGAAACGTACACGCACATTTCTGGATAATTTCTTGAGAAAATAAGTTTCCACTAGCAAATATCGATGTTTTGTTCAATACCTAACCATATATACGGGATACGAGATAGGCTACAGTACTTCACCACAAGATTTAATTCCTTCAACTAAGATATCTTGCCAGCTGGATATATAATCAAGCTAAGACCGCATCCGGAGCTTCCCGACTCGCTGTTGTGCAACGGCAGTTGCTAGTCAACTGGTGCTCACCAACCGTCACACGGCCCCGGCGAGCTTTCTTTCTATAGGTAAGTTCCTCACTGTATACATACATCTCTATAACGAACTTTGTTAGAATAAAGCTGAAGAGAGTCAGCCATCAGCACCTTTGATTATATACTCGTACATTAGTTACTTATTGTTGTTTTAAGGGGCGGAACTACGAGGTCATACTCATACATTGTCCTTACAATTGGTTGTTGGCTGGTTTCTCAGTTCAGGGGCTGCGACAACGTGCCCCGTGTACTTTAGGTGTGTGTAGAGTCTGTCTGATAATAATCGGTATTAATTGTGATGACTGTATTAGTGTGTTTTTATGTGTTGCAGGTAAGGACTGCAAACGATCAATTTCAAGTAGTTCCTACTTTTGCTACCAAATGCTACCGTCAACGACACCTAGCTGTGAACTTGACTATTAGATGCCACCCGCACCTGGTGGCGAACGTTGGAACTTCGTATAGAATTAATCAAATCTATCATACTAATTTAGCTTCACACAATTCTAGTTAGTGGAAGGTTCTTTTACGTGCTATATATCTATGAGATGGGCCCACCGGCTTTACTTCCCCTCCGAAGGAAGGCATACTGAGGGATTTTTAACGCTCTTAAAAAATCCAACGACTTGGGCCGTGTTTGAATCCGTGATCTTGCGCATAGAAGCTCAGCATGAAGGAAAATAAAGTTATGTTGTTTATTTCTTCTTTCTATCTTAGTCAGTTTAACCTCCAGGTAGGCTTTTCCCCCGGACTCAGTGAGGGATCCCACCTTTACCACCCCTACGGACAGTGCCCTGGAGCTTGAGACATTGGGACGGGGGATACAACTGGGGAGGCAGGACTAGCACATCGCCCAGGCAGCCTCACCTGCAAAGCGAACAGGGGGCCTCATGAGAAATGGAAGGAGATGGGGAAGAATGGGAGGGATAGACAAGGAAGAAGGAAGGAGGCGGCCGTGGCCTAACAGTAAATACCATCCCGGCATTTGCCCGAAGACGAAGTGGGAAACAACTTCGAGGATGGCTGAGGTGGGAATCGAACCCCCTCTACTCATTTGGACCACTCGAGGTTGAGTACACCGGTTTCAGTCCTCATACCACTTTTCAAATTTTGTGGCAGTGCCGGGAATCGAACCGTGGACCTCCTGGGTGGCAGTTAAGCACGCTGACCACTACACCACGAAGGCGACGCAAGTTATGTTGTTACAGAACCAAAACCTTGAATATTGGATATTTGTAAGTTATTTATTGGTCTATTCGTATTGTTACGTGCCACCCCCTAGTGGCACTTTTGTTAACTGGATTACGGTGGGGGTACAAAGCACAACACCAATTACTGCTTAAAGAAATAATTAACTTTATTGTGGCCAGAAAATTACACTAATCAGCAAATACAAGCAATTAGGAGCCTTCTCCAGTTTCCTCAAGTCTCTTCCTTATGCGCTCTTGGCCCCTTTCACTTGCAACAGACCACAGAAGTTAATCCGTCCTAATGAGTCCGGTGGCCTTGGCAGAAGCTACCTGCCCCTCTTCCTCAGGTACAACAAATACAGTTACTTACGAGCACTTGATGTACGCTGTTCTCAAGCTGGGAGAAACAATGTCACAGGATTTCGTAACTCGCACAGCACTTCGTCACCACACTTCTGTCGCACAAGATAATCGCTCGCACTAGCTCGTAAAACACAACAACCACTGCTTGACGGGTCACTCTTATATAGCCGGCCGGTGACTCAATAAATGCTTCTAGTTCCATCCAGAGTCCACGGCTTCTCGAGGTTTCCAGCGCTGGTCCAGTCACGAATGTTCTGGACTATCCCTTTGTCCTAGTAGCCCTGTTGCATAAGGCGCGCGCAATACAGGAGGCAGGGCACAGCCCAGCCCTGGGCAGTTGTGACTCACGCGGCGACTGATGACACAAACTCACAGCCGTAACACCACCCCCTTCCTAAAAAGGCTGATCGTCCCGATCAATCATTGGTCCGTCTGTGTCCCTCCGTAGGCTGCCAGGCGATCTCGATGCACGATCTTCATCTTCGCCCTCGGGCTCCGCTGGATCCTGTAGACGACATCGTTGATCCGTTTCACGACTCGGTACGGGCCCTCCCAGGACTTCTGCAGTTTGGATGACAGGCCTTTCTTCCGTAATGGGTTGAAGAGCCAGACCAGGTCGTCCTCGTGGAATCCGCCGGCATCCGTCTGCTGGTCGTATCGGGTCTTCATTCGGTCGGTCTCGATCCGCAGTTTCCTCCTCGCGAACGCGTGTACGTCCTCCAGTTGGTCGACCAGTTCTTGACAATACTGGCTTACCGGGATCGGATCATTCCCAGGTCGGCCGAAGGCAAGATCGACAGGTAGACGGAGCTCCCTCCCAAACATGGCCCGGGCTGGTGTGCACCCGGTGGCTTCATGCACGGCGGCGCGGCAGGCCAGGAGAAATAGTGGAAGATGCATGTCCCAATCCCTCTGGTGCTCGCTGACAACTATTCGGAGATGGTTCTCGATGGTGCGATTGAATCGCTCTACCATCCCGTCGGACTGAGGGTGTAGTGGCGTTGTCCTTGTCTTCCGGATTCCCAGCAGCTGGCATAGGTTCTGGAACACCTGCGACTCGAAGTTCCTCCCTTGGTCGGAGTGCAGCTCCAGGGGTACTCCGTACCGGCTGACGAATTCCTTCACCAGGGTCTCTGCGATCGTCGCAGCTTCTTGGTTAGGGAGCGCATACGCCTCCGGCCATTTGGTAAAGTAGTCGCTGACGACTAATATGTAGCGGTTCCCTGCCTCGCTTAACGGGAATGGCCCAGCAACATCGATGGCCACTCTCTCCATGGGGCCGCCCACGTTGTAGGTCTTCAGTGGACCCCGTCGTCTTCGTCCTGGGCCCTTGCTGGCTGCGCAATCGTGGCACCTCGCGCAGTGGTTCTCCACGTCTGTTCTGCATCCGATCCAGTAGAACCGCTCTCTCAGCTTCTCCAGGGTCTTCTTTATCCCTAGGTGTCCACCAGATGATCCTCCATGAACTTCCTTCAGGACTTCCTCCGTCATAGCCTTTGGAACGACGACTTGTTCCCGAGATGACTTCCCGTCGGTGCTCTCCCAGGTACGGCAGATGAGGCCATCCCTTACAATCAGCGAGTCCCACTGTGCCCAGTAGGACTTAACTTTGGGCTGCAGTCACTCACAATGTTCCACCCGGGTCTGGGGACACAGGCCCTCTTCCATTCGGCTATTAGTCCCAGGTCATCATCTTCCGCTTGCGCCCGCGTGAAAGATTCGTGGCTCCAGCTCCCTTGAAGTTCCACGGTAGTCCTTCGGCACTGTATCCCGGTGTTCTCCTCCCTTCGGGCACAGAAGGTGCAGTCTTCGGGGCACGGTCTTCGTGACAGGGCGTCGGCGTTTGAATGCAGTTGGCCTTTCCTGTGCTGAATCTCAAAGTTATACTGTTGAAGCCTCTCTAACCACCGTGCGAGTTGACCCTCGGGCTGCTTGAAGTTCAGGAGCCACCGCAGGGATGCATGGTCGGTCCTGATGAGAAATTCTTGCCCGTACAGGTACTTGTGGAAGTGTTCAATGGTCTTCACGATGGCGAGCAGCTCCTTCCTGGTGACGCAGTAGTTCCTTTCTGGCTTTGACAAGGCCTTGCTGAAGTAAGCCACTACTCTCTCCTCGCCATCCACTACCTGCGACAGGATTCCCCCTATGCCAAAGTCGCTGGCATCGGTATCGACGATGAACCTTGTTCCAGGTCTGGGGTCGGCCAGAATAGGCGCGGTGCACAGAGCCTGCTTGAGTTGTTCGAAGGCACTGTGGCATTCTGCTGTCCACGTGAAGAGTTGGTCCTTTTCAGTCAGGCGATGTAAAGGTTTGGCGATGTCGGCGAATCCCCTCACGAAGCGACGGTAATAAGTGCAGAGTCCCAGGAAGCTTCGTAGTTGGGACTTGTCCTTCGGAACTGGCCACCCCCTCACAGCTGCGGTCTTTTCTGGGTCGGTGCGCACCCCTTCCTCGGAGACGATATGCCCAAGGTACTGGACCCGCTTCTGGAAGAGCTGACACTTCTTGGGGCTCAACTTCAGCTGGGCAGCCCGTAGCTTCAATAAGATCTCCTTCAGGTTGCTGTAGTGCTCCTCGAAGCTTCTCCCCAGAACGATGACGTCGTCTAGGTAGACCAGGCAGGTCTTCCAGTGTAGTCCCCTCAGAGTGGACTCCATTAGCCTTTCGAAGGTCGCAGGGGCGTTGCACAGACCGAATGGCATGACGGTGAACTGCCAGAGCCCGCTGCCCACAGAGAACGCCGTTTTCTCGCGGTCCTTAGGGTGGACCTCCACCTGCCAGTAGCCACTCTTCAAATCCAAGGTGGAGAACCATCTTGACCCTGATATGGTGTCCAGCGTGTCGTCGATCCGGGGTAGAGGGTAGCTGTCCTTCTTCGTGACGTCGTTCACCCGCCTGTAGTCCACGCAGAACCTGGTGGAACCGTCCTTCTTCTTCACAAGCACGACCGGAGAACTCCAAGGACTATGTGATGGCTCGATCACCCCTAGCTCCTTCATCTCTTCTACCATCCGGTCGACTTCGGCTTGCTTGGCGAGCGGGACACGTCGGAATGGGGCCCTAATCGGTGCGCTGTCCCCAACGTCGATTCTGTGCTGGACCAAGCTTGTCCTGCCGAAGTCTTTGCTCCCCACGGAGAAGACATCCTGGAATTCGCGTAGCAGGTCCTGAAGTTGGCGTGATTGTTCCTCGTCTAAATGGTCCTGGGATCCTTGGTACAGCTTCTGTAGTTCTTCTGGCAGTGTGCGTCTTCTTCGGTTGTCCGTCTGCAGGTGTCCGTCCGTCGTGTCGGTGATGCGGGGAATCCAGGTAACGGGCTCGCAGACTCCTAGGTTGGTGTCCCGGTGAACCGTAATGTCGTAGTCGTTCAGGTTGGACAGGCGGACGTACGGCCGAGACGTCGTGTTGATGAGGGTCTTGGCAACTAGCAATCCTTTAGTCTGGATGTCCTCATATTTTGGCTCGATGACAGCCGCCACTCCCTCAGCAGTTCCGTCGACAATTACGGCGGCGCTGACCTCCGTCCTGGCAGGAACGATGACGTCCTCTCTCAGCCTTACTCGTCGTGCGGTGACGGCCTCGTGTGCTGGTTGCAAAGCAAGTTCCTCACCTCCGAAGTGCAGAGTGTTGGTACTCAAGTCCAAGATGATGTTGTTCTGGTCCAGGATGTCCAGTCCGATGATCACTTCGTTTGATACGTCAGCCACAAGCACTGGATGCTTCACCACCCGTCGCCCAATGACGAGCTCCAGTGATGCTTCGCCATGTACCGGTGCGGTCTCTCCGGTCGCGGTTATTAGCTGCAGGTTCCTTTGTGTGGGTTGCACTCTCCACTTCGGGATCACGGTGGGATTGACGATGGTCCTCGACGCTCCCGTGTCGATCAGCATGGGCCAGCTCACTCCGTTGACGACTCCGTCGACCATCAGGCTGCTATTGTCCCTCCGTAACTTCGTCACACGCACTTCGACTGCTGGGGCTTGACGACTGTCACAAGCCAACCTTGCCCCCCAAGGCTGGCTGATACTTGCTTTCCTGGGCCGCGCGGTTTCCCTACGACTGACTGTCCCGACGGAAACCCTTGGCGGCGGCGATCACCGCAGTCCTTGCTCAGGTGGCCTCTCTTACGGCAGGTCCAGCAGGTCGGCAGTCCTCTTCCGGGCCGCCTCTCCAGATGTCTTCCGGCTGTGTCGTTACTGGTGGTACCGCGACTATCGAAGAAACGGCTTAGAGCCTCCATTAATTCGTCGGCCAGGGACTTGGTCACGTTGGTTTTTACTGGTTCGTCGACGTCCACTTGACGCACCCGCGCGTGCGTTCTGGATGCCTGTTTTGCCGTCTCGAATTCAAGTGCGTGGCTCAGCGCATCTGCCAGGGTCTTATTGCGCGCGAGTCGCAGCGCCTGTTGAGTGTCCGAGTCCCGTAGCCCGTCGGTGAAAGTCTGCGTCGCTATCTGCTCCAGAAAGTCGGCCGGCGCTGTTGGGTAGGTAAGCCTTACGAGGCGTGCGATGTCCATCTCGAACTCCTGCAGGGTTTCCGCGTTCTTCTGTACCCGGGTCCGGAGCTGCATCTGGTAGGCCTGCTGAAGATGGCTATCTCCATATTGGGACTCCATATGGGCGATCAGTGAAGCGTAGTCCTGGGATCCAGTCGGGATGGCCTGAAGGACGTTAAGGGCGTCACCTCTCAGCGCTACAATGAGAGCTGTAGCCTTTTCTGTGTTGTTCCAGTTATTTATGGAACAGGCCGCCTCGAACTGACGTAAGTAGGTGCTCCACGGGACCTTTCCGTCGAAGGTTGGGGGCGTCACTCTGCTATGTCCCGTTCCTGATATTCCCGGTGTAACGGTGGGCGCGCGTTGGCTCAGCTCGGCAACTTCCTCTTGTAGGGCTTTGACTCTCTCATCCACCCCGGTCGGCGGGGTCGGCGCAGCTCAGCGACTTCCTCTTGTAGGGCTTTGAATCTATCTTCCATCCCTGTCGGCGGGAGTCGGCGCAGCTCAGCAAATTCCTTTTGTAGAGCGTTGAATCTCTCTTCCACCCCCATCAGCGGTCGTTGGCACAGCTCGGCAACTTCCACTTGCAAGGCGTTGAATTTCTCCTCCACCCCCATCAGCGGGCGTTGGCGCAGCTCGGCAACTTCCACTTGCAAGGTGTTGAACTTCTCCTCCACTGCCGCGACTTCCTCACGTAGGCCCTGTTCTAATTTCCTTTGGCTCTCCTCTAATTTCGTCAGCAGACACTCTTCCAGATGTTTCTGGCCATCCAGAAATTTGGCGGTTAGGTCCTCTGCTAACTTATTCTGGCTGTCTTCCATCTGCTTCAGGTCCTCCGCTAACTTATTTTGGCCTTCTTCTAATTTGGAAGTTAGGTCCTCTGCTAACTTATTTTGGCTGTCCTTCAGGTCCTCTGCTAACTTCTTCTGGCCATCCTCCATCTTCTTCTGGCCTTCCTCCATCTTCTTCTGGCCGTCTTCCATTTTGGCAGTTAGGTCCTTGGTTAAATTCTTCTGGCCGTCCTCCATCTTGGTTTCCATGCCATTTAACTTTTCTAGCAGTGCTGCCAATTTCTCCTCCATTTTAGTTGTTTGTCTTGTAAAGGGCATGCACTCACAGGAAAATTAGAGAAAATGACCTGCTCGGGTTTTGAAACCAGGACCGTCAGGTGTTGTGCTTGAGTTCGTAATCCCGCTTCTGACACCAGTTGTTACATGCCACCCCCTAGTGGCACTTTTGTTAACTGGATTACGGTGGGGGTACAAAGCACAACACCAATTACTGCTTAAAGAAATAATTAACTTTATTGTGGCCAGAAAATTACACTAATCAGCAAATACAAGCAATTAGGAGCCTTCTCCAGTTTCCTCAAGTCTCTTCCTTATGCGCTCTTGGCCCCTTTCACTTGCAACAGACCACAGAAGTTAATCCGTCCTAGTGAATCCGGTGGCCTTGGCAGAAGCTACCTGCCCCTCTTCCTCAGGTACAACAAATACAGTTACTTACGAGCACTTGATGTACGCTGTTCACAAGCTGGGAGAAACAATGTCACAGGATTTCGTAACTCGCACAGCACTTCGTCACCACACTTCTGTCGCACAAGATAATCGCTCGCACTAGCTCGTAAAACACAACAACAACCACTGCTTGACGGGTCACTCTTATATAGCCGGCCGGTGACTCAATAAATGCTTCTAGATCCATCCAGAGTCCACGGCTTCTCGAGGTTTCCAGCGCTGGTCCAGTCACGAATGTTCTGGACTATCCCTTTGTCCTAGTAGCCCTGTTGCAATTAGGCGCGCGCAATACAGGAGGCAGGGCACAGCCCAGCCCTGGGGCAGTTGTGACTCACGCGGCGACTGATGACACAAACTCACAGCCGTAACAGTATTATAAGTTTCGTGCCCGCTTCGACGAGTGGGAACTAAGTGCGCTCGCGCTCGTTGCCATGGTAATTACTGTACGTATCGGAAATTTGTCGACGCACAACTGTCCACGCTAATCCCAGATATAGACTAACCCCTGGCACTACAGCCCATGAAGGGCCTAGGCCTACAAATCGACCACTTGCATTGCCCAGCCCTTTGGCCTGCAGATTTAGGGGTGACGCGTGATCAGCGCATCGGGTCCTCTTGGCCGTTTTTGTGATCGGGGCGCTGCCTCGCTGTCAGATAGCTACTCAATTGTCCTAATGAGGCTGAGTGCACCCCGTTCCCGCCCTCACGTCATTTTCTTAAATCCCTGACGTAGCTGAGAATCGAACCCGGGGACTCCGGGTGAGAGGGAGCCACGCTACCCCAACACCACGGGGCCGGCAACCCCCTATATAGCCAAATTTAAACAAGTAGTTCCGTGAAGAACTATGTAGCCTATTTTCATATATACTACTTATTTTAATTGCCTCTATCAACATACAGAATTTCAGTTTGATTGCTATAAAGATTCGTAGATATTGAGAACCGACTAAATATTGCGGATGGTTGTCATGTTGGATTTTGATATATGTAGGTCTTAGAGTTATGTACTGTTACATGGCGATTATTGTGTACGTGTAGAATTCAAACTTCAATCGCATGGATAGGACACAAGAAGTAAAAACGAGATTTTAAAATTTCGTACAGCTGCCATCTTGTGGTTATGGAAACAATTGAAAAAAATTAGATGCCAGTGGATTAACAATTGTATAAGGATTTACTGTACCAAGTGTCACTGTACTCAGATGGTTAAATTGCGAGAAACGACTTCGCGTTGCCACCATGTTGGATTTGTAATCACGAGGTTATTGAAAGTCCTATAGGTGAACTTATGTTCATGGCCCCTATGAACATTAAAAAATTCAGTTTGATTGCTGTAATAGATTCGTGGATATTGAGATCCATCTAAATATTTCGGATGGTCGCTATGTGCATTGTTAAATGTATAGGCCATAGAGTCATGTACCATTAAAGGAAAATTATTGCGTAGGTTCATTATTCAAACTTTCACTTCGATCGCATGATTACGACACAAGAAATAAAAACTTATTTTTAAATTCGCACAGCCACCATCTTGAGGTTATGTAAACAATCGAACTAAATTAGATACCAGTGCATTACAATGTGTATAAACATTTCCTGTACCATGTTTCATTGTGTTTGGATCATTAAATCGCGAGAAAGGTCTATTTAATATTTTCAAATTTGCTTGGCCACCATATTCGTTTTGTAGTCAACCGGGTTTTGAAAGTCTTATAGATGAACTTCCAGTAGAGC
The DNA here is from genome assembly GCA_946902985.2 of Meconema thalassinum. Classification (NCBI taxonomy): domain Eukaryota; kingdom Metazoa; phylum Arthropoda; class Insecta; order Orthoptera; family Tettigoniidae; genus Meconema; species Meconema thalassinum. The sequence continues at coordinate 1,720,574,646 of OX336388.2, read as the reverse complement.
CCTTTATCTCCGTACAAAATTTCTGGGTGATACCGCTAATAGTTTCAGAGATATAGAATGCCGGTGAAGTATTTCGCACAGCCGCCATCTTCAGGTTATGTAAACAATTGAACGAAATTATATGTCGGTGCATTACAATGTGTATAAACATATACGGTACCAAGTTTTATTGCGTTTGGTTGGTTAAATCGCGAGAAACGTCTATTTAAAAGTCGCAACTTCGCTTGGCCACCACGTCGGTTTCGTAGTTACCAGGTTTTCAAAAGTCACATAGGTGAACTTCTAGTAGTTCCCTTTATCACCGTAAAATATTCCAGGGTGATATCGGTAATAGATACAGAGTTATTGAATGTTGGTAAAATATTTCGCACAGCCGCCATGTTGGATTGGTGAGACGTAACAAAGTTTGAAGGGCACGGTCGGATTCGTCCGGGATAGTGCTATGAACTTACCGAGTTTCATTTAAATCGCTCTAGCCGTTTAGAAGTTATTAGGGGGGACACACACCATCACACACACGCGCGCACACAGACACACGGACAAAAGGTGATCTAATAAGCCTATTTTTTCATCAATGAAAATAAGCTAAACAAGTAGTTCCGTGAAGAACTATACAGCCTATTTTCATATATCCTACTTATGTTAATTGCCACTATCAACATACAACATTTCAGTTTGATTACTGAAATAGGTTCGTAGATATTGAGAACCGACTAAATATTTCGGATGGTCGCCATATTGGATTTTATTTATGTAGGTCCTAGAGTTCCTGTTACATGAAGATTATTGTGTACGTATAGAATTCAAACTTCAATCGCATGATTAGGACACAAGAAATAACAAGAAGATTTTAAAATTTCGCACAGCTGCCATCTTGTGGTTATGGAAACAATTGAAATAAATTAGATGCCAGTGGATTAACATTCGTATAAGGATTTACTGTACCAAGTTTCACTGCACTCAGATGGTTAAATTGCGAGAAATGTCCATGTGAATATTTATACTTCGCGTCGCCGCCATGTTGGATTTGTGATCACCAGATTATTTAATGTCCTATAGGTGAACTTATGTTCATAGCCCCTATGAACATAATAAAACAGCTTGATTGCTATAATAGATTCGTAGATATTCAGAGCCATCTAAATATTTCGGATGGTCGCCATGTTGGATTGTTAAATGTATAGACCATAGAGTCATGTACCTTTAAAGGAAAATTATTGCGTAGGTTCATTATTCAAACTTTCACTTCGATCGCATGATTACGACACAAGAAGTAAAAACTTAATTTTAAAATTCGCACAGCCGCCATCTTGAGGTTATGTAAACAATTGAACTAAATTAGATACCAGTGCATTACAATGTGAATAAACATTTCCTGTACCAGATTACATTGCGTTTGGAACATTAAATCGCGAGAAAGGTCTATAAAAATTTTCAAATTTGCTTGGCTGCCATGTTCGTTTTGTAGTTAACTGGGTTTTAAAAGACTTATAGATGAACTTCCATTAGTGCCCTTTATCTTCGTACAAAATTTCAGGGTGATACCGCTAATAGTTTCAGAGATATAGAATGCCAGTGAAATATTTCGCACATCCGCCATCTTGTGGTTATGTAAACAATTTAACGAAGTTAGATGTCGGTGCATTACAATGTGTACAAACACATACTGTACCAAGTTTTATTGCGTTTGGTTGGTTAAATCGCGAGAAACGTCTATTTAAAAGTCGCAAATTCGCGTGACCGCCATGTTGGTTTTGTAGTTATCAGTTTTTCAAAAGTTACATAGGTGTACTTCTAGTAGTTCCCTTTATCACCGTAAAAAAAATGCAGGGTGATATTGGTAATAGTTTCGGAGATATTGAATGCTGGTGAAATATTTCGCACAGTTGCCATGTTGGATTGGTGAGAAGTAACAGAATTTGAAGGTCACGGTCGGGGTCGTCCGGAATAGCGCTATGAACTTATTTAGTTTCATTGAAATCGCTCCAGCCGTTTAGAAGTTATTAGGGGGGCACGCACACCTCTCTCTCACACACACACACACGCACACACAAACGGACAAAAGATGATCTCATGAGCCTATTTTTTCAAAATTGAAAATAGGCTAAAAATACGAGCCTTACAGTAGTCGCATTTCCGTGGCCGACAGTACCTCGAATACTTACATTAAATAAGAATACAACAGAAGTACGAAGATTTAATAAATCATAATTGTTTTCAGCAAATGTGATATAATGAATATTTTCACACCAAAGAACGACAACTTGAAGATGATTTTTTTTTAGGAATATATTTAATGGGGCCTCAAAACCTTGAAGTAAACCGTATGCGATGTTTCCTCCTACACATTTCCGTCCCATTTCCGTCCCTTTTCCAAAATCACTCCCACAAAAATATCTAGCAACCGAGTGGAAAGATTTTACACATCAAAAAGAATGGATATTTGTGGTATAATTTGAAGACACATTGCGCTGTAGTTGCAGTCCCAGTAACGGCACATGGATTTGGCGGCGCTAGTCAGGAAACGGGCTGTAGGCCAAGGCAAGTCGGGATAAGACGGGACGTGTCGATGTTTATTCATCCCGCACCCAGCATTCCTCCACCACACCTGTCCTCAGGCGCTTACACTCCGAGCTCCGTTACACTTGATCATCATCATCTTACTTTCTTCAGAGCAACAGACGAAAGTGGCATGTTGCTTTTAATTCAGACGTTAGGTATCGATCCTCCCCTCATCGCACTAGGATTTGCAGATGATATTGCAGTTATTACAGAAAATAACAAATAGTTTCGTGAAGAACTAAGTGCCTATTTTCATTTATCCTACTTATCTTAATTGCCTCTATCAACATATAAAATTTCAGTTTTATTGCTGTAATAGATTCGTAGATATTGAGAACCGTTTAAGTATTTCGGTTGGTCACCATGTTGGATTTTTATATATATACAGTAGGTCATAGAGTTATGTACTATTAGATGAAAATTATTCGGTAGGTTTATTATTCAAACTTCAATCGCATGATTAGGACACAAGAAATAAAAAGAACGATATTTTAAAATTTCACACAGCCGCCATCTTGAGGTTATGAAAACAATTGAAATAAATTAGATGTCAGTGGATTAAAATGTGTATAAGCATTTACCGTACCAAGTTTCACTGCGCTCGGATGGTCAAATCACGAGAAACGTCCATTTAAACTATTAAATTTCACCTAGCCGCCATTTTGGATTTGTGCTCATTAGGTTATTGAAAGTCCCATAGGTGAACTAATGTTAATAGCTTTTATCAACATACACGATTTCAGTTTGATTGCTGTCATAGATTAATAGATATTGAGAACCGTCTAAATATTTAGGATGGTCACCATGTTGGATTTTTCCTACTGTATGTAGGCCGTAGAGTTATGTACTGTTAGACGGCGATTATTGCGTAGATTCATTATACAAACGTTGACTTTGATCGCACGATTAGGACACAAGAAATAAAAAACTTAATTTTTAAAATTTCGCACAGCCGCTATCTCGAGGATATGTAAACAATTGAAGTAAATTAGATGTCAGTGCATTACAATGTGTATTAACATTTGCTGTACCAATTTCACTGAGCTTGGTTGGTTAAACCACGAGAAAGGTCTAATTAAATGTTTCAACTTCGCTTGGCTGCCATGTTCGTTTTGCACTTAAAAGGTTTCTGAAAGTCACATAGGTGAACTTCTAGTAGTACCTTTTATCACCGTACAATATTTCAGGGTTAAATCAGTAGTAGTTTCGGCGATATAGAATGCCGGGGTAATATTTCTCACAGCCGCCGAGTTTCATTGAAATCAGTCTAGCCGTTTAGATTGTATTAGGGGGACACACACACGGACAAAAAGTGATCTTATAAGTCTATTTTTTTTTCATAAATAAAAATAGGCTGAAATGATATGATAGATTGTCAAAAAAGGAACTTACAGTGAGCCTCTTCAACAATAGATTATAACTGAACACTAATATTTGGAGTCACCTTACTTTAACCAATAAGTAACTTATTTGAAGAAAATTCAGTCCAGGTCAATACTTATTAGTTATTGTTGTTTTAAAGGGCGGGGCAGTAAGGTAATTTGCCTCACAGGTCAATGCTGCCAGCATAGATATTTATATTTTCGTAACGGTCATAAAAGCAGTCTGCCTGCCTCTCACTGGGAGGTCCCGGGTTCAATTCACGGCTCTATCAGGGGTTTTAGAAACTTACGTGAAGGTGCACTCAGCCTCGTGTGGAAAATTGAGTAGATATCTGACAGTGAGACAACGCCCTGGTCACGAAAAGATTAACGGCCGAGTGAATCCGACGCACTGCCCACACCCCAGCCCGCAATCTGCAGGCCGATTGGCTGGGCAGCGGTCGATTGGTAGGTCTTTTATGAGCCGTGGTGCCACGGGGTGGGTGGTATAATGACATAGGCCTACTATTCCGTAATACGTAGTAGATGGAGAAATGAAATTAATATTGTAGCCTATCAATATTGTTCAATAGGCATTGCTTTGTAGGCTATGTTATTGCGTTGCTACCTGGCTAACGAGAGCTACAAATGACTGGCTAGCGATTAGATGAGAAAATTGGCCAACTCAGAATGACGTCACGGCGACAGATGACGATCAGTTCAGTTCAGGCTGCCAACATTCAAGTTGCATTAAACATGCCTGTTTCAGTGTCTTGAGTGGGTCTGCAATTATGGTGACCTTAATACACGACTGGTAACACTGAATACAGCCCTGATCCAACCAAACAGCAAGGAATTATTCTATAAATCACCATGTTTGTAGTGATGGGGGACAAGTGGTGAGGTTAGGTTGTTAGTAATTTATTTAACATGATGTGGACTAGAATAGGAAAAGAACTAAACTCCAGGAATCCTTCAAGACTTTTGCCGTGCCTGTTGCAAGGTTTCGCTCTGGTATACCTAGTTGGGCTCATCGGCAGGCTTTTGGTGCACTCTTCCTGGACCCCATTGGGATAGTGATGTTTGCGCTACGTTCCATACTTGTAGCGCATTGTAGCGCTCATTTGCTAGACGAGCGAAGAGCTACGTCAGGTTATCTTCTCTCTACACCTGGATCAAACCCCGCAACATACACGGTCAGAAACCTAGAAGGTTTGTTATAGTTTAAGTACTTGACCCTGAAAACCGATGTACCAAGAATGGAACTAAACTGCATAATGTGACAGATATGTTCACTAAGATTGAAATTGAATTAGATACAACCAAATTATAGAACAAGTAAAGAAATCCTGGGTAACATGAGCTTAAAGACAAGAGACATCGATTCGAAATAAGATCTAAAATAAGCTCAGCTAAACAGGCCTTTCTTAAACGTAAGAATATTTTTATTTTGATCCTCATTGGCCTTTCAAAATGCTTTGGAAAATTATGTTTGGAGCACAGCTCTATATGGGAGTAAATCGTGATCCATAGGAATGACAGAAAACTGGAGGTTTTCGATGTCTACTGCCACAGAACAACGTTGAAGATCATATGGATATATCATATCACTAATAATAATATTGAAGATCATGTGGGTATATCATATAACTAATAATAATATTGAAGATCATGTGGGTATATCATATCACTAATAATAATATTGAAGATCATACGGATATATCATATCACTAATAATACTATTGAAGATCATATGGATATATCATATCACTAATAATAATATTGAAGATCATGTGGGTATATCATATCACTAATAATAATATTGAAGATCGTGTGGTTATATCGTATCACTAATAATAATATTGAAGATCATGTGGATATATCATATCACTAATAATAATATTGAAGAGCAGGTGGGTATATCATATCACTAATAATAATGTTGAAGAGCATGTGGGTATATCATATCACTAATACCGGGTGAGTTAACCGTGGACATTACGGCATGACTGCTGGCAGTCGCTCACATCCGGGAGGCGAGGTGGTTCGAATCCCACCGCCGGCAACCTTGAAGTTGGTCTTCTGTGGTTTCCCATCCTCCTTCCAGGCAAATGCCGGGGTTGGTACCTAACTATAGCCCACAGCAGCTACCTTCCAACTCCTCGCCCTTACATTCAAACTTTCCTCCGCAGACAACACTCCAGACGTGACGGTACGTGTAGCTCACCCATTGGGTGACCGCCTCGAAGCAGCTACAAAACTGGCGAGCCGAACATGTCCTCGGACCCTCCCGGCACTAAAAGCCATACGCTATTTTTTTTTTAAATATCACAAGTAAGTTAATAATTTTAAAGAACATGTGGGTATAATATCATATCACTGATAATAATGTTGAAGATCATGAGGGTATATCATGTCACTAATAATAATGAGACATTGATAATGGACGGTGAAGAGCGTAGCCGTTGGAGGAAATTTCAAAAGAGACCCACCAGATCTATCAAGATCAATATTCCTCTCCTTCCCAATCCTATCCACAATTTACAAATACACACTATAATACAACCTTCACAATAACACAGGTTACCACATAAATTACACACACAAATACACGGCCTATATGACCACGACGTTGCAGCTCCTAAAATAAGCAACAACAACAATATTCCTCTCATACGCCACTGTTGTAGTTTAGACCAACAACAGGAGGAATTTGATGTAAATCAGTCAATTATGGCACTCTATTTCAATAACAATGCACTATGACTGTTATCACGGAGTTTCTATTTGTCGCACCTTCGCTGTTACTAATCACAACAGTTACCGCCGTTCTGTTGTTCACAAAGAACACCAACAAAGCAATGGTGGCTTAATCGCGGTTGTATTGTTATTTTTATTGATTTCGTTATAAGCTTAGTTTGGCAGCATAGATCGAATATTTCTGAATACAATAAAAAGACGGTAAGGTGTTTATGAATGAATTAACCGTATACTATACCCACGAGAATTAGGAGTATTTGGTCAAACCCTTATTCCAGTTTATTCGTGAAATAGATACTACAGTTAGTTAGTTATTGAGGTTTTAAGGGGCGGAACTACGAGGTCATCTGCCCCTATAGCTACTACAACTGCAATTAAGTTTCCTCTTAATTTAAAAATTCTCGTTTCATTAGCTACGAAGGAACGATTGGAGGTAATAATTACAACCATAGTGGACGTGGAAGAGTATTGTTGTTGTATTATTATTTTTATGGGGCGGAACAGGGATGTTATCTACTCTGACGTGGAAGAGTAATCCAAATTATACTGTAAGTAACATGGAAACACCTATGTTCAATTTAAAATAAGCCGCCTCATTGCGTAGTGGCTATCGTTCTTGGCTGTCACCGCGGAGCCTGGGTTCGATTCCCGGCTCTGCCAAAAAATTTAATTCTGGTCTGAGGGCTGGAACGGGGTACACTCAGCAAGATCCAATTGATCAACTATATAGTGATGTTGAATTCTTTACTGTCACTGCTCAGCAGCTTAAAGGAAAAGCGATTCTTACCGTTGTTAGTGAAGAGTCACTTTAAATTAAAAAATTGCGTTTTTGCATGAAGTAGTTTACGAAAGTGTAGACAGTATTGTGAGTGAGCATGCAGAAGATCAGCCTCATGAGGGAAAACTGAGAAGGGGTTCTGTGGTTTCCCACTTCTACATCAGGCAAATGCTAGGATGATTCCTAACTAAAGACCATGGCAGCTTACTTATTCTGAAGGATTTCTTAACAGTCTAACTCCAACTGTGAATCCTCCACACAAGCTGAAAATGAAGAATGTCGCGAAGAAATTTACTACCCTCAAAAGGTGACTGTAATGGGACTAGACTTATGGTTAAAGAGTTACAGCTTACTAAAAAAGTGGAAACGCTTATACAGTAGATTCCATTTAAAAGTGAAACTGTTCTCGTACCCAGAGTAACACTTGTTCCCTCTGACACTTGCATTCCTTTCAAATTTAAACGAAGGCAGTTTCCTATACGGTTAGCTTTCTCAATTACGATCAATAAGTCTCAGGACCATTGTGTACTTTCAATAATGACTGCCAGGACGTAGTTTAGCAAAATTTGCGAGGTCAGAATGTGAATGTAAATTAAACTTACAAAGTGGTTCAAATCGTTAAAGAAAATCAAAATGTTGAATAAACTAGTGCGTAGAAATTCTGCTGTTGTTGTTGTTGTTGTTATCATAGTTCCTACAGCGATATGCTTATCGTAGACGGCACCACGCAGTCAGAGTTGTATTTAAGCTGTAGCCCTAGACTGAATAACCTACTACTGATGTCCAATTGTCATCTGACTCATCCCGAAATGCTACAACATAATTGCTGTACGTCCTACAGAGAGACTCAGAATGCTGTACCCACATGTTATTATGTTTGTAGTTTTGCAACTCCGTAATAATGCGTTGTGGTGGTCATGATTTCAAAGTTTGACATGTGCATTAGAAATAAGGTTCTACAATGTTGTAATGTATCTACAACGTACACTTTGGTTCATTTGTTTCTTCGCATTTCGTGTTGTTAATTCATTTTATAGGCTTAGGCCATCTTGGTTATCAGCCCCGTGAACATGGGTGTGTGTTAAATTTGTATAAACACCTGTTTTTCTGTGGTGAATGTTGTAGTGTGTGTAGTTGTATTAAAGACTCGACATTTTCCTGAAGAGAGTGTGGGAAAAACGTGGGAAACCCGCTATCAGGTTTGTCACTGTCAGCGCCGGGATTCGAACCTCCAATTTCCGGACTTGCTGCAGTTGTCCATCGTGGTCATGGTACACGGACGGCTAAACGATATCTCACAACCAAGAAACAAATTTCAATTCAGTTTACAACGTTTTTCAATATAGGCCTTCTTACAATATATTCATATAATAATGCTATTGGTTTTACATCCCTTTTAATTACTACGGCTTTTGGAGAAGCCAGGATGTCGGAACTTTGCCACAAAGGGGATCTTTAACGTGCCAGTAAATGTACTGGCACGGCTCCGTCGCATTTGCGCACCCTCAAATACCACCTGACTGCGCCATGACTTGATCCTGCAACCTTGGAAAAGCAGGCAATAACGTTACCACTGAGCCACGCAGCCAGCTTATATACTGAACCCTTGCAAAGAAGCATATGAGACTCAGATTCGGGGCGTAACAGGTCATATTCGTAAGTTGCTGTCAGGGCGCTTCATTAACTTGCAGGGTAACATATAACAAAATAACATGCAGGAAAGAGTGAAGCCAGGGTTAAAACAACTGAATTTAATAACAAATCACCATATTTACATAAACAATTAACAACAAAAACTCCCAAGTGACTCCCGCTTAATAAAAACGCCAAAAACTTAGGCGATATCTCTGGAGAGATTAATTACCTGGACCAAGTGTCCTTAAATTAAAAGATACAAAAGTGACCATATAAGTGCGTACGCCGTTCTACATGCACCACGATGTGTACTTTGAATGCGCGATTCGTTATCATCCAGAATGACCCTTCAAACAACGAATCCGCATTTCCTAGAGCTAGACCGACACAAGGGAACACAACTACAATACTTAAGTTAAATCGACACTTCCTAAATCTACTATAAACAAACACAAAATTTCCGTGTGAAATTGGACTTAAATTGCCGTAGCAACATTTACTGCCTAAAAACTTAGGACTTCTCACACAAATCAACACAAGTACATTAACACGTGACCAATAGAAAAATACTCAAATGGCCGCTGTCAAAATTTACAAATACTCTACCACTACACCAAACGGGTGTGACAAACAAAATTACCTGAAATCGAGTCATCAACAAAGCAATAGGCAAACAGCCAACATTTACGTTAATCACAATATTCTTATCCATACAAGGTACAACAATCCGTTACACACATGGCGAACTCCCCAATTAATTATGGCTTAAAAATTAGCCATCACAATGAACAGGTTTGCTACATGAAAGCTTACAGGGTTCAGTCGGACAAATAGGACTGCCTATCAAAATAAGTCACAGGCAGAACGGGCGGTTTGTGGAACTCTGCATGTCTGTCAACCCACGTGTCAATAACCTCGACCTCCCAGAACATGGGGTCGAACCTCGAAGAAATGTGCCCCAAAGCACAATAATACGTGTGTGTCAGAAAAACATATGGACAAGAATCAGCAGTCTCCCAAGAGCACTCTGTCTTTCCATCTAAAATACAACAGCAGCAAAAATATATAAGGGCGGTAGGACAACTACCCCCTCCTCACGTAGAATCAACACACACTAGACACATCAACACACACTGAATCACACGTATGGGTTGTGACAGACCCTGAAATAAAAGACACAAATAATATCCACATGCTGGCGCCATCGTTCTATGCCGTGACTAGTCACCTGAAAAGGACTCAAGAAAAATCTATCAAATTAGAACGAAGGTGTTCTACAATTACTTTTAAGTTGGTGCACTCGGCTACCCTAACATGAATAATAACCTGTTCAGCAAAATGTTTTACAATCATTTCCTCCCATTCCTATTTCAAAATATTAACGTTAATAAAGCACCATTTATCGAATGTAACGGGTTCCGCAATTGCAAGGATAAAAATCACGCACGCACGCCGCGTACATTACACATGACTCAAGAAAAAAAAATCAAAATATCAACAAACACATTGGCCACGCGCCAACGGACATTTAAACATATAGTGTCGGTACAAGAAAAACAGCTATAAAACAAGAAAGAAAAACATGACTATTTACAAAGTTCCCCGGCCAAATCTAACTACATAATTGAAATAATCCAATTTTAGTACATCACCGCTTCTGCATGTAGGACTAAGGACATCCTTCTCAACCCATTGCCCTATGGACAATTTAGCACTCCATAGTAGTCGTCTGCGTTGATTCCTTGAAGCTCATCCCAACTTCAAACCACGTGCTGATCATCTTGGTCTCGACTCCTTGGCAGAAAAGTTCAATGTTAAATATTTGCCTACCTATAATCGCTTGCAGGCTACTCAGTTCACCCACAATTGTCCTACTGCGATTAATAGCGAAGACTGGCCCTAATTATATCGCACATACGCACTATAAAAACACATACAATACACACAATTTATACATAAAATATACATCTCGAGTCCGCGCCACTGGCTCGTTAACAAGTTCAAAATCCTGGCTGCACTCGCAGTCGCTATCTCGTCCGGTATTTCCGTCCCGTCTTATGGACTTCGGTTCTGGTAAGCGCTAATGAGGGTGATACGATACTTCCCCCTTAAAGTTGAACTCGTCGTCTTTAAAAGAATGTTACAGTTTATCACGCGCTGGCGTGAAATATTTAGATCACACAACTTAGTTGATTTTAGAACAAAATGTATTATAGCTTTTAAAATTCGATACTGCAAACGCTGCGACTTTAGCTTCCCAGAGCTCATAAAATAAATTAGCTTCACTGATTTTAGAGCGTAAAAATCACATTTCAAACTGGCGTGGAGTATACCTCTGAAGGCTCCACACAATAAGACTTAGATAAATTCGAGCGTCAAAATCACACTTCAAACTGGCGTGGAGTATGCCTCTGAAGGCTCCACACAATAAGTAATTAGATAAATTCGAGCGTCAAAATCACACTTCAAACTGGCGTGGAGTATGCCTCTGAAGGCTCCACACAATAAGTACTTAGATAAATTCGAGCGTCAAAATCACACTTCAAACTGGCGTGGAGTATGCCTCTGAAGGCTCCACAACTGAGTACTTAGATTGGCGTCAGGCCAAACTATTTATGAGAAACTGACAAGGGCGGTGGAGTGGGGCGGAGTCGGATAAAACTTCCAGAGTTTATGTCTCACAACGATGGGGCTAGTGTCATTCTTCTCCAAATAAATCCAACGTCTCAAATTACTCGAGCGGAGATTAATCCGTTCGGCGGTTCCTTAGATACACACTTCCGCGCGCTTTTTACTACTGACGCCGTCCACCTCGTGGTCACGGCTTGGTCTCTTGCGATTGGCTGATTCAATCGTATGTTCGTTGAGAGGACCTCGTGATTCTCCCTTTATGTCTCCAATTTTGGTACAGTAGTTGCACAATTTGGCCTTGAACTCGACTAATTCTGGCCGTCCCCAGGAATAGCTACCAACTCAGCTTCTGTTGCAACCATTACGAAATGCTGGCCTCCCTAATATCCAAGTCGACTTCCTTATGTGCTGCCTGGGCCGTAGTAATAATAATAATAAATATGAATACTTATTTATCGAAGATCAATAAGGGTTCAATACACTGGCCAAGAAAGGTTTTGCATATTTCAAGCTTATGTATTTGTAGACCAAATATAATACACGTGCTTTATCCGATAGCAGTTTTATTTAATTATGAAATACAATAATATTAATAATAATAACAAGTACATACAAGCACATGCAATCTTATTACAACCTTATGTCCAGTCTATGTATTTTCTCCAGTCCAGGCTCGATGGTGTAGCACTGAAAAAGTCGTTAGGGTCACCTAGGTATGCTCTTAGTTTGCAACCTTCGACAATGAGCCTGATGGTCTGGTTCTACAGTATGTACCGCAATCACAGCAGGGGTTTGGCCGCTTCCACCATTAGTGCAGGTTGTATGCACAAACTCTTTGTCCGATATCAGTGTATGGTACAAACAATCATGTTATCTGAGATTAACACATGAGCCAATGTGCAAAAACGAAATGTCGTCATACAGCAATGAGAACACATCCTGCAATATTTAAAACTCTTTTTGACCAGTTTATTTTTATAAATAGCCTACAGTATATGGATAGAATATTATAATTACTAAGACCAAATGCTGATTGTATACTATTTCCCTAGATCAAAGCGCGTCGCAGTGAAGAAGTGCAGACCACTGACTACGTCATGTCACACATTAATATTCCAACGAGCTGCTTGCCCCTCCCACTCCTATCTGACAGAGCACACACTGCCCGTCTATGGTGCCGTAGCGCGTATGACTACGGTACACTGTCGAGTTCATACGCAGTTTCTATATTTTCTTTTATTGTCCCGCAGCGTAGCCATGCTCATTAAATCGTGCACCACAGCCGCGTGGGCAGCTGCAGCAAGTCCGGAGATCGTAGGTCGAATCCCGGCGCTGACACCGGCTAACCTGAGTGTAGTTTTACCCTGGATATTTGCAAAATGCCGAGATAGTACCTTACTTCAAGTACCGAGGCACTTACTCCATCCCTGTCCATATCACATAAATACAGGTTATCCGACTAGTTCAACACACTCCCAACTACATGGGGCTGATGGCCAAGATGACTCAAGCCCATTAAATGAATTAACAATTAATATAGGCCTAACAAATCAATATTTTAAAGACTGGAATTATTTTGTACTAGCTTGCATCGGCCGTTGTTAATGAGTTTACAGAGTATAGAGACGCAGTTTATGGCGACGAATTTTACGCCATGTTCCCATCACTGAAGAAATGTCCTGTGAAAAATGGAGGACAGTCCTGACCTCTAAATGGCTAATAGTGGAGTAAACGACCTTCCTTGCAGAATGAAGTACTTATTAAAATTAAAATTAAAATTGGAATGTTAGTACATCCTTTGTCCAGAAAAAGAAAACTTTTTTTTTATGTAATGGGTAATCTCGAGAACCACTGGATGGATTTTGATGTGGTTTTCACCACTGGGTAAAGCATTTCTCGAGGCAGGTTTCTGTTGAATAACATTCATTAATGACCAAAGGAAGCCGAGCAGTAACCATTTCAGTGAATCAAGTCGAGAAAAATATCTATATACTATGAGTGCAAGAATTGTTCATGAAAAGTTCTACAATAAAGCCCGTGACATCACATCTCTATCTTTAATGCATCGCCCACAATAAGTGAGTTGACGTTTTCATTTTTCCAACAATCTCCATTCAATGAAAATTTAAATTACTTGCTTCGGAGCGAGCTTACGAGCTAGTGAGTGAGCCTATCAACCCAGCTTCGGCCAGCATCAAACTGTCGAGTCGTGTCGAATTAAGACTTCAGAGAAGAATATATGTGTTTGGAGTGCGAAAGTACCGTGTTTATTTGCAGCCAAATCAGAGCGTCCCAATGATTTCTGAACCCTCGGTTTCATGTTGTCGTTATTGTTGTTGTTGTTGTTGTTTATTTAGTGACTTTGCGGCATCATGGTCATGCAGCCCCGTGTACTTACTGTTAGATGTGTGTGTGGAATTTGTATGATCATCATGGTCCTCAAACAGTCGAAGTATATAGAGCGCAGTTCGAAGGAATATCTAGGCTAATTGGGAAAAGTATCTTTACAAGAGAACTTCGCCAATATGCATTCCCAAATCGTGGTGTGGTTTTGCGCACCTGTCGATCATACCGCAAGGGAAGCATCTGAGGTGGCATATCGTCCCTAAATTATCTTGCCGTTAGCTGTAGAGAGAACGTGTCCTCTTGTACATTGCTTGTAACTCATACAGAGCTATCGCAGATGTATGCACTGTGTTCAGCAGACGCTAATCACATTGAGCAGTATCTGCTCACACTCATTCTGAAGATCACTTAAAAATTAAAAGGGTGCTTGAAGTGTGGCTGGGAGTTCTATATCTCGTCTATGTGTTTAAACTAATGCAGTATTATTTTCTCCAAATACATTGTTCAAGCAAAGTTTGGTTAGAAATAATACCGCAGATATTGTCCTTGAAGTCTGACCAGCATGTCTTCGGTAATTATACCAATCCTCGTATGCCACACTTGTTAGCCTGTGCTACTGTTCCGTAACTGACTCACCTCTATGGAACACTTCCGCATAGCTAATAAATGTGAAATACCAAGTTTGGCTTCTTCACCGACGATGTGCGCAAATTTACTGCACTATCTTGACTGTTAATATCGGCAAAGCTGGTAAGGAAGCTCAGGTCATTTCCAGTCATATTAAAACATAGTGCCATTTTTCAGCACATTAGAAAAGAGCCATATAGAACAATAAAATCACGGGTCATTTTCCGATACTTTTTGTTTCATTCTTCTCGAACTAGTGTATCAATGTTAGGACGTTGTGTCAAGGAAAGTTTTAATCGAAGGCTGCATATTAGGTTGTGATCTAACAAGGTAGTTCGAGATTTGGACTTAGCCAGTTTCATAATAGAAAAATAATATGTTCAGTAAAGAACATATAGCCTACTTTCTCCTAAATGCATGGGTATAGTTAGGCCTATAACTCATTGCCCTTTTCAAGGAGTATAATTGAATGTTGTGGTTGTAGTAGCTTGTTGAAATATAACGTGCTATATTATACGTTGATTGACTGAATCCCCGCCTGAATTATAAATGCACACACTAATACAGCCATCACAATAACACAGGTTATCAGACAAAATTCAACACTCACCCAAGTACACGGGTTAAATGATCGTGATGCCCAAGCCTCTCAAATGAAACAATAACCACATCAGCTTCCTACCCAAATCCTTCTACGTATAAAAGTACACACATTAGTACAGACATCACAGTGAGACAGTTTATCAGACAACTTCTACACACACCCAAGTACACGAGGTACATGGCGACGATACCACAAAGTCCCTAAAGAATCAACAACAACGGACTCTACCGTGGATGAAGGACAGCATCCTACTCAAATCGTGCCTCATTTACAAGTACACATACTAGTACAGACATCACAGTGACACGGGTTATCAGACAACTTCTACACACACCCAAGTACACGGAGCTACACGAGCATGATGCCACAAAGCCCCTAAAGAATCAACAACAACAGTCTGTACCGCGGATCATTTTAACGAATTTAAATAGCTGTAGTGGAGTGTTGAAATATGCGGTGTTATACTGTAAGTATATGTAATAACCTAATAATGTCGATTGCAAATACACACTATATGCATAACATTATAACGTGTGAGTAGTTATAAATCAATAAATACAAGAACAATCAAGTAAAATACTTTGAACGCTCTTGGACTTGATCCACGAACCTCTAGGTTAAGAGCTATAGATGCAAGCACTACGCTACCCACGCCCAGTACTAATACTAGGTTAACAACTGGTTTAATATAACTGTATAACATATTTTATATTGGAATGAACTAATTCATTAGCGTTTTCTGTTGTTTTTATAAACCATTTGATACTAAATGTGTATTATTGTGTTCAGTGCATTCCTAAAAGGATATCAATCTACTGAAATATGAACTACTTGAGTTTCTACGCAGCATAGGAGATGAGGGTCTGATCAGATTATTTCACTTGGTGTGTTGGATTTATGAGACAGGTGAGGTACCCTCTGATTTCAAGAAGAATGTTATCATCCCTATACCATAGAAAGTAGGAGCTGACAGATGTGAAGATTACCGTACAATCAGCTTGATTACTCATGCTTCATAGATGCCTAGAATAATTTACAAGAAGATGGAAAGCCAGATAGAAGCGGAGTTGGGTGAAGACCAGTTTTGTTTCAGGAGAAATGTAGGAACAAGGGAAGCTGTACTAAGTCTTAGGCTGATTTTGGAAGGTAGAATAAGGAAAGTTAAGAGAAAGTTCATGGCATTTGTAGACTTAGAAAGGGCTTTTGATAACGTTGATTGGGCTAAATTGTTTGACATTTTGAAAACGATTGGAATAAAATACAGGGATAGGAGGGTGATATACAATCTATACAGAAACCAGACAGCAGTCATTCGAGCTGAAGGACATGAGAGAGAAGCTGGTATTCAGAAAGGTGTATGGTAAGGCTGCAACTTATCACCTATACTTTTCAATCTTTACATTGAACAAGCAATGAAGGAAGTTAGAGAAAACATTTAAGTGGGAGTGAAGATTCAAGGAGAAATAATTTCAACTCTGAGATTTGCTGATGACATCATCGTAGTGTCCCCGTTTACCTGGATAGTAGGCTGTCAGATATCCGCCCCCTCAATCGGATTGCCAATTATCAATCGCACCAGCATAGCTACATCAATGAAAATGGCACTGACAGATACTATCGAGATAAGAGCACAGAAGTTCACAGGAAATCATTGTGGAACACACCAAAATAGACGGGGGTTCATACTTACCGTTACTTACCTCTTAATTATCTCGGGGTTTGAGTTGACAACAGGATCACTAAAAGTCTGTTCACACAATAACCTCCACCATGACATTTAAAAATGAACCAAGACGAAGACGAGAACTTTGAACTGTACAAAAGCTTTATTTCTAATAAAGGGTATGATTTTACTAACACAACAAAATCAACGTGGCTATCAGTAGCCCAAGTCAATCTGACTACGTCCTCCAGTAGGACTTGCAAAAATTATCATACAACATGGTGTAAAACATTTTAGCTCCCAAGAGCTCCAAATAACGTAATATTCATAACACTATTGGATTGGAAAAGGACGTCAGGGTGTGACATATATAGAGCATTTGGTTTCCTTTTAATAAACATGAGAATGGTATTTATAGTCGCAAGGCCAGAGTGTGGACGACCTCACTCTCTGAGAACCAGATGTTGGCACAGCTGCGGGCTACCCTCGAACCTGTTGCATACTGGTCAAATGGACTCCCTTCTTACATGCTATGTTACGTAAGAATACAGCTTGTTCTCTCAAGCTTTTAAATGTCTACAAGACAACTCACATTAATATTTACGCAAATCTTTCAAGTACTTTGCTCACATCCTATTGGATCATTATGTTAATTTCTTAAACTTGTTAACTTCAATCCAAATGTTTAATTAGCTCTTAAATGTTTATAACAAAATCACATAAATTATTTATAACAATTAGAAATTGTTTATAATATTTGTCAAAGACAATAAAAATATTATAAGCACGCCTTTAACATCACTCTCGTTCTACATTATTTTCAAAAATATTTACAGCAATCATTTACAATATTAACATTTAAATTGTTTAAATTATTAATTTAAGAAATACATTAACCACATGTTCATTCGGTTGGTAATTTTCATAATCGTGTTTAATATAATCGACCAATGAAGGTTAGTTATACATGTTAATGTCACAATCTGGTTTAATAAAGGTTTTAATAATGATTTGTGACGGCAACCTTCATTCAAAATCTTATCTCAAATTCTTTCAAAACTCGTGTTAATTATAACAGTAATTCACTTGATTAATTTTCAACGAACTATGACAATCTTACTCCAGCGGAAAATCCTTCGCTAACAAGTTTATGCACAATCTGCATTAAACATTTAAGCCCAAAATCATCATATATTAATCTATATGGCATTAAAAACTTCCACATAACTTACAAAACTTCCACAAATAATTCTTTAACATTTATTCCTGTGGGAACCTCCTTCATATTCAAGGGCATTATACCTCAGCGACTTTCAACACGCGCTGCACTAGCGATTATACATTCATAGTTCCACTTAAAAATTTTTATAATCATTAATTGTTTCAAAACTGTTTTTTATTTAACCTTCGTGGATTTCATTCATGAACCGAAATGAAGTCAAAACATGCCAATCACAAACAAATTTAATAGTGAATACGCTTATATACGCCTGTCTGGTCTATCAAAATTTAAGATTAACATCTTAAAAGAAATTGTAGTATGAAAATACTATCTTCAAATAAAGTGCGACTAAAATGCAAAGTAGTCGAATAGAATCCAATTAGACTGGGGAATGCAAACATCGTTATATAAATCTCTAATTGAGAAAAACTCCTAACAAAAGTACTTGACTTTAATGCATTCAATAATTCATTATTAAAGTTACTCTTTCACAAAAGTGTCTATGATGCAATGTTCATTCATAACTGACGATAAATGTCTGTGTTGCAATCAATTCAAATAACGACTAGTATTTCCAAGATCGTCGACAACGTAAGAGATTTTAACGCTCTAAAATCATTTAAATGTTCTTCCTTCTTGATGATGACAGAAAATTGTTCAAAGTAATTAAACTGGGGTAGAATTACTTTAATAAAAAGACACGCTGTCTGAATTTAAATCTGCCATAAAAATCATTAACTTACAGTCAAATCGTGACTACAAAAAAATATTAATTACTGAAAATTCTAAATATCAGTCTCAACTGATTCAAAATCATTAACTATGCCCATGACATCACAATGTCTTAATAAATCGTCGAAAAAGGCATAACTCATCAAGGTGTACTGAGAATAAGAATCTCAAACAAGAACATAGGGCAAAATACAAGAGGATAAAAATATGGGAAAAATGGTTGCTCAAACATCATTAGTAAACTCAAATACAATAAACGTTCACGACTACCTTATCTGCCGATTGACGTTCCAGAGGAAAATTCCCCAAAGAAGACTGCTGATGGATCCATTTCACCACGTTAAAGCTGAGCTCCATCCTCGAAATAGGAAATAGCACCCTCGGAGAATCGAACTGCTTCCTTCTCCGGAAATCGCTCTGCTCCTTGAAGACGAATAGACATCCTTCCGGCAATAATCTTCTTTGTGAGTCGGGACACCCCTGACCTCTCTTGAACAATTCCCTGAAGTTCCAGTAGACAATCGCCATGAAGTTTTGTAGAAATTTCCGAAGAAATTATTCATATTCAGAGTATGAAATTGTTTCTATGGCTGTTCGATGGTATTCAGCCTTTAATTACGAAACATGGGTGTAGATGGTATTCACCGCATGTTCGCTTGTGTGGAATAGCAATTAGCGAAGTTCCATGTCGCTATCTTACTCCGTTGAAATATGTCCCAATTGCAATAAGCCCTTTAGCCTTCCATCTGCTCTTCGGTTGTAGTGTCAGAAGAACAAACTGCCGTATTAAATTGCTCCATTATACTGGTATCGTTGTGTAACCAAGTAATCTGAAGTCTTTCTATTCCACTCACAGCGTCAGCCGTTGCGTTGATTCTGGCTATACAAAAGTGCTTCTCTTGTGGCGAGATAATCACTTTTGTCAGTCGTATAAAACTGCTAATATCTTTTAAACTAATCGGTCGAAATTGTTCAGCTTTTCTCTATAACTGCATGTAGCACAGCACAATACAATTAGCTTATCGGTGACCGCTAACTGTTCGAAGCTAAACTTGTAGAAGCTTTCTAAGGTCCGTTTCAACTTCACCTAGTTTGACTTGGATCTCGTTAATATAGTGGCCTCGCCACGCGTTATAAAGACGATTCTTTTCACTGCTGTTCACTTCGACGTCTCACTATAATGAATGTATAAGAAAAGAACTTTCACAAATATACTTCGATGATCTGAGAATGAGATCTCAGAATGATCAGAGAACGAAAGAGGCTCCTCTCTTCTGCGCAAGCCCTTTTATTAACTTCTCGAGGGGCATTTCCATCCCTTCCAAAGCGAGATACTGCGTCATCGCTAAAAGTTCCAACTTCGTTAATACATGACGGATTTTCAAAATTCAAAAACTGAAAATAAATTTCACCAAAATTCCAAATCAATGCTTTTACTGCAAATGGATTTCCACAATTCTGCATTCCAAAAGTAATAAAAATACCATAGTTTCAGCAATCTCCGTCTTCCTTTAAACTATCGTTCATTGGTTCAAGCCTCTCCTCCAATAGCATAGTTTCTTCCTCAGCAGAATTCCTCGTTTCCTGCGACTGCGTCGTAAATCTTGGAACATTCTCGACTAAAAGCTGACGTCACTGAGAATCTCAGCTCAAGTAGCCTGCTGGCATAACATTTACGTCATCCGTGCTTACGTCATGACTACCCACGTCATAACTATGACAGCCATAACTCTCCTTATAAATTTCAAATATAGCCACCGTGGTCTCTATATAATTCAATTACGGGGGCAGTAGGAAGTAGGAGACTTCTGTAACTTAGGAAGCAAAATAACCAGTGATGGACGAAGCAAAGAGGATATAAAAAGTAGGTTGGCTCAGGCAAGGAAAGCATTTCTACCGTAAAGGAATCTGTTGACATCCAATATAAATTTAGGTATTAGGAAGTAATTTTTGGAAGCCTTTGTCTGGAGGGTGGCGCTCTATGGAAGTGAAACTTGGACCATTGGTGCAGCAGGAAAGAGGAGAATTGAAGCGTTTGAAATGTGGTGTTACAGGAGAATGATGAAGATCAGATGGGTAGATAGGGTTACAAACGTAGAGATATTAAGACGAGTGGAGGAGGAGAGATGTTTCTTTTGACTGCAAATGAAAAGAAGAGATAGGTTGGTAGGACACATACTAAGACACCCAGGAATAGCAAGCTTAGTTATGGAAGGAAGGGTCGAGGACAAGAACTGAAGGGGTAGACCAAGGTTAGAATATGTTAAACAGATTGCCTCGGATGTAGGGTGTGGTAGCTATGTAGAGATGAAACGAGTAGCTCAGGACAGGGGACATGGAGGGCTGCATCAAACCAGTCAAAAGACTGAAGACTAACAACAACAATAGCAAATATAGCCTCCATTTTGACCCAACAGGGCGGCACGGCCCAGCACGATATGGCATGGTCAGCCTGAAATATTAGTCACTACTACGGAATAATAATCTATTATAAAATGTTAATATCCTCCAGGTCACCTCCTTGAGGACAGTTTAAACCACCCTCTGTACGATAAGTGGATTTAGTGAGGCCGGGCCTTGTTGAATCGTAAGTTCGCTTAGGCTATAATAATTCTATGATTCATACATCGACCATCTTAAAAATATTTGGTTGATGACCTTGTAATTTGGACAAAAGACGCTTCCCACATTAAGGTATATTGTTGAAAAATTTGGTAGAGATCAGCTTATTAGATTAGTCGTAATATGATTTAAGCTCACAACATTTGGGTGGGCGCCATTTCTTTTTCGTTATGATGGCGACGCTACACATCTTGACACTGAGGTGGTCTTTGCTAGTGCTACCTCTGTACCAAAATTAATGAGATTTGGTTTCGTCGTGTTTGAATTTATAAGGGGGATCGATTTGCACACATACACGGCTGCTTTCTTCAAACTATTTACATGATGACCGTGTAGTTTGGGCAAAACACGCTCCCCACATCATGGTATATTCTTGCAAAATTTGGTAGAGATCAGATGATTAGGTTAGTCGTAATGAGATTTAAGCTTTGAACGTTTGAGTGGCCGCCATTCCGTTTCCGTCAAGATAGCGGCAATATAAAACATGACACTGAGGTGTCCTTTACTAGTGCTACGTTTGTACAAAATTTGGTTTCGTCGTGTTTGAATTGATAGGGAGGGGGTGGGGAGGGGGTAGGGGCAGATGTACACACACACTGACTGACAACTTTTGGCCCGTGTAGATCTCATACGTCTACTTTCATTTTATGCAAAAATCGAAAGTAGGCTAATAATTGTTCGCACACATTGTCGAACCGAACATACATAATATCCGTGCAGCAAGTGCATACAACCTGTTTGCATCGAGAGCTCTACAGCGGACTAACCCTTTCATGACCATACGCACAGCGCCGTTGATCTAGGCAGCATAGTATTACACGGTTCTCGCCTGACGTCACACGAACCGATGGCTTGCCCTTCGTTTCGATACGTCACACCGCCTGAAGCTGACTTCCCCTGAATAGTAGTCGGTACAGTAAACAACATGTGGAATGCTTCATTTGAGCATAGGAGTACAGGACATTTGAATGTCAAGGTTGCAGCACTATGGTCCGTTGCCAACTGCGAACGCTAGGAAGAAAATAGGTAAAGTAAACACGAAGTTATCTTTAGCATGCTAAAATACTTACTGTAACTACACCGGTGGTATCGGCTAGCGAACGTTTGTTGTTCTTGTTCTCATCCAGCATCGCGTTAACTGATGAGATCAAGACCTGGGCTGACGTCAAATGCCAGTTCAGTTGATGCATTGAATTAAACCCGACCATTATTCCAAGAACAACCAAATTGATCCACATCGATAATTCACTTACACACATAACTTTAACTATAGAATGCAATTTAACCATGACAGTTTCCCCAGTAATTTATTTCGCTTACACGTACTTACCACTCCATATTGCTCGTGTGACAACACGTCTTTCGGTGACATCAATCACTTGTTTTTTGCGTGTGCGAGATTCAGAAGGCAACAGGCGAAGTTTATCAAGAGGATCCAGGACGTGCAACACCACCTTCCTACTTGCATGTCTACCCTGCTAGCCACCCAGAACTGAGATCCTACCCAGCAATAATGCAGTATCTGAAGGACACCAAACTTCAATCATAGGTCTCTGTGCGTCGCTTATCATGTGTTTCACCAGTGTTATACCGGGTGAGTTAGCCGTGGCCGTTACGGCGTGGCTGCAGGCAGTCGCTCACATCCGGGAGGCGAGGAGGTTCGAATCCCCCCACCGGCAACCTTGAAGATGGTTCTCTGTGGTTTCCCATCTTCCTTCCAGGCAAATGCCGGAGTTGGTGCCTAACTATAGGCTACAGCCGCTACCTTCCAATTCCTAGTCCTTACATTCACACTTTCCTGCACAGACAACTTTCCATATGCTACGGTGCTTGTAGCTCACCCCATGGGTGTCCGCACAGAAGCAGCTACTAACTCTGGCGAGCCGAACATGTCCTCGGACACTCCCGGAACTAAAATCCATACACTAAAAAAGATGCCAGTATTATCATCTGACTTTTCATTTATGATTGTTTCTAGAGGTACTCGATACTACTACACCATAAATCCTTCAAATAATGCCTACATAAGTTAACAGTGTTGATCATTATAAAATGTATGTACTATTGTCTGTTTGGTTGTATGGCCTAAACGCCAAATACCATTAATAAAAGAACTACAACCGTGTTACACTTCTGTATGTATCCACTTGTATCCCGCATTGTGAGTCAGCTGGTTCTACCTTCTTGCTTCCATCGCCTGTGCGGACATTAACGGCATCTCAGGTTCTCAGCAACTGACCATTCGATTGTTGATTGATTTCCAAGGAACTCCTGGCCTATCAAATGAAAGCGAGCTCTTTGACCTCCCTAGGATGCAAGTTAAGTATTACTTGGATTGATGCAAGTGGGTTTGAGAAGATATCTAAGCTGCATTCATTCATGTACTTTATTTGCAAATGGGGATAATTCCCCGGTGACAAATTGTACATTTACAGAAAATTACCGACAATAATATCACACACTTAATGTAAAACAAGTCGTGATTTGGAAACTCTAGTGTTTACATACAATTTTATTCTTCTCTTAGACACATCAATACAGTATGTCTCGGGAAAGGCTCTAGACGGTGTTAGGTAATGAGTTCCAATTATCAATACCACGATTTCCCACAATTTGTACGCTGCTGTCGTCCCTTAACACTATGAGGATGAACTGCCCTGCTCTTTAGGTGGGATTTCCCAGACGCTTGCTTAGTTCTCCCCATGCTGGCTGATTAGTGTAAGTGTTAAACATACAGTATAGTCTGGATTTCGTCCTTCTATCTTCCAAAGATTCCCACCCTAGATTTTCTATCATTCGAGTTACACTACTGCTAACTTTATTCGCAGTGGACACAAGTGAGTGCTACTTTAGGAGTTAACTGATGAGTCGAGTGTTCGTAGTCATCTAAACTCGAGGAAATCCACATTTCAGGACACATCTGACATACTCCACACATACTGTAGAGACTGGTATCTTGACCGTCAGAACTTCTTACTAATCTACTCAGAATGAATATATAGTTCACAAAGCAGGGCGTGATTATAGAAACATACATGAATTACTGGGAGATGTTTGTGGTGTTGGAATCGTCCAGGTTACTTCAGTACATTGGGGTGATAGATTCAGACCCTTAACTTTAGGGCACAGATGTGACAATGAAAATCCACAGCCTGCTTCCAGTCGACTGACCGGGTCAGGGAATGGAATGAATGAAGCCCCCCATCTAGCGGCGAGGATTTGAAATGTGCCTGCTGCCGAAGCCTTTCGAACTCCCCTGGGGCAATGATTAAATAAATGACAGATGAAATGAAATGATAGTGGAGAGTGTTGGCTGGAATGAAATTGTGACAGGGAAAACCGGAGTACCCGGAGAAAAACCTGTCTGCCTCCGCTTTGTCCAGCACAAATCTCACATGGAGTGACCGGGATTTGAACCACGGAACCAGCTGTGAGAGGCCGGTGTGCTGCCGCCTAAGCTACGGGGCTCCAGGGCACAGATGTCATTAATTCCATTTTCAACTCCAGAGAAATGTCAGAACGCTTTCTTCTAACAGACTACGGTCACTCCTTCGAAAACTTTGCTCAGTTGCATTCATCTTCAGTCATTTAAAATCACATTATGATGTTTTAAAGGAACTATCGGACTGAATCATCCGGAGAAGTCGGTGGCGTACCGACAGGGAGTGGCATTTAGGGCTTAATCCCCCCCCCAAAGACATTTGTTTACCTGAATCCTTATATTGTCCCATCTATCACCTGTTAAATGTTCTACACTACCACCAGTGAGGTTTCTTTACTCAGAAGGACCCACTTCGTTTGCCATGTACGGTACATTTATTGATGTGTTAACATTTTTCCACTCGGTTCCTGGATATTTTTTGTGGGAGTGATTTTGGAAAAGGGACGGAAATTTGACGGAAAGGTGTAAGAGGAAACAATGAGCGCGCGCGGTGGCAGAGATTGGTACCACGACGTATTGTTGGCCATGTGGCTATGGGGAATGTATTATACCCTTCCGCGTTCTTCTAGGATGCCGACTCTCACTCGGGTGGTGCTCTGTTCGGGGTGGCTCTAATTTATACTAAACATCCTAGGAATATTGTCACAGGATCACAGGAGGCTTATCTTAAAATCAGTAGGTCAGAGAACTCCTAATATAAAATAATTTATTTCACAAAAACATCATCTCCCTTTTCTCCCAACCACAGACAAATAAAATAAAATCAACTCCCTTAAATTACTGAAAAACAACAATATCCAAAAAAAATAATGCAAAATAATGTTTCACACTGGCTGAAACCAGGAATAGAAAATAGTCTATTTTACTGCAGTCCACTGCTTCAAGTCCAAGGGTTATTGTCAACAGACTTAATTCAATTAACTATGGCTTAAATAAACCAGCCATTCTATCACAATAATATTGCGCACTCATTTTTATAACTTGCAAAACTTGTTCTTTGGGAAATCGGACACGTCTATTCGTACAATCATCATCTTTCCTCACAAGAGTCAGATAATGAAGGCAATAGGTTAATTCTAGGTTACGGGCATGTGTGTTTTTATAACTTTAAAACAATTACTTCGCTCAGAGCTATAACTCCGTTAATTATGGTAAAATAAACAAGTCAACATACATGAAGCAACAAATAAATACTTCGGCTGCCGGTGCACCGTGATTATTGATAAACAACAACATAATGAATGCACTCCAAAAATAATGACAAATATAACACATCGCTTCCTGAAGCGGCACACAAAAGAAACCCGGGGAGTTGGACTATCTCCCTTCATATAATACAATGCCAAACTCGACCTTGTGACAGACGTGCTTTCACCATGCTAACCAGCCGGCCGGCACAACCTTCCTGGCTGCTTTGAGAATTCAGACGGCTAACCAATTTCTACCTGCTCCTTAAGACTCCCTTTCACCTGCCTTGGGCTCGAGCAATTCAACCTCTTTCCGACGGAGCTAAAGTGGGCTCTCATCAGCTAATGAATTCAATCATTTTACTTACCATTTATATATCGTCGAAGAATGCGGGAATACCACCTCCGCTATTATTTTCACTCACCATTATATCATCGAAGAACGCGGGAATACCACATCCGCTTTATTTCTGCTCGACCCAAGATCGACTCTTAGCCTCATCTGAATATATCTCATACTACCCTCCAGCCATTCTTGTCTTACCACTTTGTACCTTCGCGTGATAATCACTTACCATACTCATTACTCTCATAATTTCATTGTCACTTACCGGTCTTGTCACACTATCGAGTGGTCTTCCCCATTTAGCTTTTACAATTACATTGTGCATAAGCACTATCAAACAAATATTCCCTTGACTGTGCATTCACAAAGATAAATGACATCCCAAAAACAAAACCATATTTAAAATAACACTTTGATGCTCATATACTTATTACATTATAAAACACACAAAATTCTCATTACTGATAAACACACAAATCTACACAAACATGCCCGGTACGCCTAAAATATCTATTTTTATCATAACTGCTTATGATCGAGATAGACTTATCCGACCCCAATAATGGGAAACATTATGACCCTCATGCCCCATACAATATTTACTTATCTCTCATATTTCCTGATGCGGTTCTGGTCCATGATATCAGTCTTCTTCAATAGTAGATTCATCTTGATGGGAGGAGAATTTACACACGGTTTTTCTCAAAATTTCACCAAAAACAAAGGTCCACTGTGAATTATTACCATTAACACAATGCACGGTTCTCGTACATGAAGCTCCTATCTCATATAGCTATCATTACTTATTTAGTTCGGCCGACAGTTCGTAGCTTCCTAGAATACTGGTCTAGCTTTTAATAGCGCGTGCGGCTATACCTATCATTACAACTGCGTCATACTGTTATGATATGCACTGTTCTACTTTGCACTCGCGAATACTTAGCGATGCTCAATTTCGGAGGTATGCTAGCTCCTACTTATAACTTGTAACAATGTTAATTATTCTTATGCCTCAACGCAGGCTATCGCGTCCACAGCGTATATTAAGACTTATAAAACTTGTAAAAATCACCGTATTGTCCGAAGGCTCGCGGCACGGGCTTCCGCCGCTGATGTTGCCCCAGAGTAGACTAACTTCGCTGTGTTTCAATCCATTATTTATACGATTTCTCTTAAAGGGACGTGGAGTAGGGGTTCTCAGAATTTATTTCCAAAATAATACTCACATGAATATGTGAACTAGCTCCTTAGAACGTCCTCATCCCCAATGTCTCAATGACTCCTTCATATTCAAAATTCGATCGTAGGATCGTTAGATAATGAGCTCCGTAATTTGCTTCATTGTCCCTCAATTTCGGCGGGATTTGATCGCGTCTAGCGTCTCTCACTGCCATTGGTCGTTTCAAATCCACCCCCTGATTTCATTTTAATTCTGGCAAAAATCACAGAATAATCCGATTTAAATTTTGATGATATTTCTGAGAGGCTGGGATCATCCCCTATACGATGCTATAACTCCTGTCTCTGTATCCTAATTGCTGCTCTAATTCCTTTCAAATGGGCGGGGTTTATTTGGTAGGTAATCGTTGAGTTTTCTGCATTTGCCCGCGCAGTTGAACGACCTTCGCGCGTTGTCTGGCGCATTTGGTGTCCAGATGTGGATTTTCTCTTTCCTGCCACCTTTGTTCGCGCTGGGAGAAAGCTTCTTCAAGTCACGTACGAACCGTCCTTTTGTCCTTCTAGTTTCACAAGCAACTTCCATTCTCACATCGGCTTTGAGACATGACTTAAATTTTGTTGGAATAATATGTGGACTTTATGCTATCAGATATGCATAAAGGTCACATTACCCTTCTGCCAAGAAAAAAAAAATCGATATGGAACGTATGATTTTTTTTTTCAATCTCGATCCGCCTCACGGATGCTGCAAGGTTCCGTCGTCACTCCTTATTGTTTATTTGGTTCGCCACTGCTGTCGTGTGCAGGGATTCCCTTGGTACGATCCTTGTCTCCCTCTCCACATTCTTGCTAAGATTAGTGTCTCTGCTGTCTGGCGCAGGTAGCTAGCTATTGTCCGCCTGTCTCGCCCAGTTTACTTGCTTCACGGTCTTTCACTGTAAACACCGGGTCTGTTTATGATCGACTACTTCCTCGTTCCACGTGCATTTGGCTCATCTTTATTCAATTTCCATAATGTTGACACCCGCGGTGTTCCGTGGTTGATCAAACGGTTCCCTTTTGTAATATAATTTGAGGTTTGAGCAATTTACAACTGATGTGTTTCCACCGTTTACGTCCTGTATCTTATATGCATTATTCCCCAAATTTCTTATGATCCGATACGGTCCTACGTATGGGAAACACCATTTATGAAATACTTTGTTTGCTGGATCAGAGATAGGTGGCCTTTTCAACAAAACTAGTTCATTGACGTTCAATTCCCTGTGAAAGCGTTTTCCTTTCAGTCTTCTCAGCCTCCTGCCAGCTTGTTCTCTCATGTAGGTGACCGTCCGTTCGACTCTCAGCTGTGGTGCTGGTTGCGGATCTCTTGGGCAATCTAGTACTGTTGTCCAAGATCTCGGTGGTTGCTGGTTCAAGTGTAACGTGTACGGTACTTGTCCAGTTGACTCATGACGTGTCATATTGATGCAAATCTCAATATTTTTCAATGTATCGCCCCAACGGTGGTGTTCTGTAGGAATGAACATCCGGATGTGCTTCGAGACCTCACGTATGACTCTCTCGCTCGGATTTCCTTGTGGATGGCGTATGCTAGATAGTACATGCTTGATGTCTAGCTCAATCAATCCGCGCTTAAATTCTGCTGATGTGTAATAACTTCCGCGATCAGAAAGAATAAACTCAGGCTTTCCCATTATAGGTATAACTCGATTCTTGATGCGGCTCAGGACCTGTTTCGAAGTTGTTTTCTGGATAGCACATAGAACAACAAATTTAGAAAAGACGTCCACACATACAAGGACATGTCGCACTCCTCTACGTCCTTTTGGCAATGGACCAAGACAGTCCGTAGCAATGAGCTCTAACGGTCTCTGTGGCAATATTGGCTTTGGGTATTGTCTCATGAGGAAGTTATTGGGTTTTGCGCGCTGGCAAATATCACATGTCTTCAGGACATCGCGTATAGTAATCCTCATCCGTGGCCAAGTGAAAGCTTCACCTATTGTTGCTTGCGTCTTGTCTAACCCTATGTGACCAAGTGTGTAATGAGTATGCCACACTAATTTCCTCTGTAACGAAGCTGGTAACAATATCCGTAACTTGACATGATCCTCATCTATAAATTTATGGAGCATATTATTGAAGTATGAATAACTTCTCGCTTGAGCTTCAATTTTTCGATATGCTGGGGTATCAGGTGTTATCTCTCTCTTGAGGAATTTAATCATCTGCATCATCCATGGCTCCTTTTCTTGTTCCTGCGGTAACCTCTTCAGTTCTTGTAAGAAATCTCGATCTTCATTTGTCAGCTCAATGTGCTGCACTAACATTTCCTCCTGTTGTGCCTCGTCTTCTGGATTTCGGCTCAAAATATCCGGGATTACATTCAATTTTCCTGATATGTGCTCAATTTGTATATTAAACTGCTGCATATAAATGGCCCATCTGTTGATACGTTCACTCACCATGGTAGTCTTAAATAAAAAGGTCAGCGCCTTGTGATCAGTGCGGATTGTTATGGAAAAACCATATATAATACGACGCCATTGTTGAAGCGCGTATATGATCGCCAAAAGCTCCAGCTCTGAGATGGTATAACTTTTCTCATGTTTTCTTAATTTCCCGCTGATGAATGCTAGGTATGAGCGGTTTGCTGTTCTCTCTGCGTCTTCTTGGAAAAGCATTGCTCCAATGCCCACTAAAGATGCATCTGCTTGAATTATAAACCCCTTCGAAAAATCTGGGTAGCTCAGTTTGATGTTATTTGACAATAATTCCTTCGTAGCTATGAATGACCTCTCACACTCTTCGTTCCAAAACCAACGGTTGTTCTTTTTTAGCATCTCTTGTAATGGTGCTACTACTTCGGTGTATCCTGGACAGTTTTCACGAAAGAAGTTGGTGGCTCCCAAGAACATCCTTATGTGCTTGACTCTGGTCGGTCGAGGAAAATTTTTAATGGCTTCGATTTTCACTGGATTGGGCCTGATCCCTTCTCCATCAACAATATGTCCTAAATATAAAATTTCGTGCTGAAAAAAGTGTGATTTTTTTAGATTGATCTCGAAATTTGCCCTTTCTAGGTTCTCTAACAACTTGCTTAAATTTTGCATGTGTTCCTCATTGCTCTCTGATGCTAGTAAGATATCGTCGACATATCTGACAGTCATGTCTTTCACTTCTTCTGTTAAATTTCGATCCAATGCTCGGATTAGTACAGATCCGGCTGTCTTAACTCCAAATGGTAAGCGACACCAGGTGAAACTCTGATTGTCGAATAGAAATCCAGTTAACAGCTGTGATTTCTCTTCTAACTCGATGTGCCAATAGCTATTCGCAAGGTCGACAGACGAATATATTTTCTTCTTATGGAACTTCTTGAGTACATCTTTAATTAGTGGTGCCCGGTCGGTTTCATCTATTAATCTGGAATTGAGGGTGCGAGCATCGAGACACAACCTCACTGAACCATTTGGCTTCGCCACCGCTAATATGGCGTTCAAATATGGGGTTGGAGCTTTCTTAATTATGCCCCCTTTAAGCATCTCACCTATAATTTTCCTAACTGCTGCACGCTGCTTTTCTGGAATTGGGTAGAGTCGGCTCTTAAATAGTGTCCAGTCATCTACCTGCATAGCGTACTTGAAATTTAAAATTTTTCCCGGTAGTGTATTAAATGCTGCTGAGTGGTTACAAAGCATTTGTGCCAAGCAATTTCTTTCATCATCATTCAGCTTTGCCTCTCTTAATTTTTCTTTCAAAAGTGCCTCAAAACTGTCTTTGTTGCCATCTTCTTCTACTGCCATGGACCACATTCCATCTTCCAATTCTTGCTTTCCCTCCAGGAGTCCTGTGTTCGAGTCCTCTTCATCTGCTTGACTTTCTTCTTCTTCTTCCTCCTCAGGAATGGCCTCCAGCTTCCAAATGTCAGCTTCTCTATCTAAGCCGTGGTTATTCATGTTCAGTCCTACTGCTGATAATCCTTCCATATTTCTGAATTTAATGACATTGTTGCGCAGGTCAATCACTGCTTGGTGCTCATATAGGAAATCCGCCCCCAGAATCAAATTTACATTCATCTTGTTCATCACCATGAATACATGTGAGAAAGTGTGTCCTAATATTTCTAGATCCAGTTGTACCTGAAATTTGCATACAGCTGATTTTTCGGGAATGACTCCTCGAATTTTGACCTGTGGCACTGGAATCGTAGGTATTCTCTGTTTCTCGCTTAGAGCTTTAATTAATGCCTCTGATACTAGACATAGCTGTGCCCCTGTATCCACTAATCCTTTTACCCTTAGTCCTTCTATCCTCGTAATGATGACTGGTAATCTCCTCAAACAATGTTGTTCCGGTTGAATAATTTCACGTGTAAAATTCTCAGGAGTTGCGACCCATTCCTCGATGTTCGCTATCAACCATTGTGTCTTATCTGGCGTGAAATTTAGCCTATCTCGTTCACCCTCTAATACGTTTTTTTTATAGCTCCCATGTTCCTTTTCTCATTCTGGCTTTCGCGGTGCTGCTGCATTAATTCACTCTCTGCTCCAGTGATTTCCATATCTGGGTTCTCGCGATTCTCCATTGTCCTTCGCCAGCGATCCTTTTCCGTCTCTTGGTTGCGATGCAACTCATCTAGGTATCGTTGTGATGCCTCATGCCTGCTTTGTAATTCCCGTCGACCGTCTTCCGGATATCCTCGGTTCTCCTCTCGTCTTCGGTTCCACGTTCTATTATCTCTCCTATCATATCTGCGATGATGATATGGACCTTCGCGACCACGCCCTCTCCATTCATCTCTCCTGTACTGTTGTGTCTGCCAGTTCCTCTCGTTCCTTGGCTCATATCTCCTCTGCTCCTCTTTCGGCGAGTCTGGCCTTCCGTTATTATTCCCGCTTCTATGGCTAACATTCGTGTTGGTGCTTTTCTCTCTAGTTTTAACTAGCTCGGCTTGGTGTACTAGCGCTGCGCTGTCACTCGCTCTGACGTGTCTATTTTGTTTATTTAGTGACGTCTCGTCCAACTGACGTAACACCTCCTCTGCTTGCAGTGCGCTCGAGACGTTTGCCGCAATTAAAAACTGTTGTACTGGCAATGGAAACTGCTTTCCAATTGTCATCACCAGTTCTGACTCCGGTGGTAAAATATCCATATCCTTCAGTCTAAGTAGCTGAGCCGAGAAATATTCTGAGTAGCGTGTTGGTTGCGACGCGTGGTACTTCCTACTATATAATTCCATCCTTAAATTATGTTGTATAGACATGCTCCAGTAACGACGTAAAAATGCCCGCTTGAAGGTATCCATGTCCTCAAAGGTGTAGCGAAAGCTTCTGAACCACATCAGGACGCTATCCGCCAGTAGATTCTCTGTTATTCTGAGTTTCTTATTCTCAGGAATATTATTGTCTGTAAGGTAGTGTTCCAAATCTTTTAGAAAAGCTTTCGGTGTTTGTGAACCATCATTGTTAAATTTTCGTGGGCGATCCTCCTGCATCCTAATTATTTGAACATACTGTGTAGTTGAGTTATTGTTATTATTATCGCCAGTTGGC
This sequence comes from Meconema thalassinum, assembly GCA_946902985.2. Lineage (NCBI taxonomy): Eukaryota > Metazoa > Arthropoda > Insecta > Orthoptera > Tettigoniidae > Meconema > Meconema thalassinum. The sequence continues at coordinate 1,720,541,391 of OX336388.2, read as the reverse complement.
TGTTGAGGTGTTGAGGCCATTCCTCTAAATGTTTGAAACCCTTCATTATTTTCGCTACCTGCGGTCGCACGGCCCGGACTAAGTTCATTCATTCTCTCTACCTGGGTCTGGCTTGTGTTGAAGTGATTAGCCACACTGCTCGTTTCTTTACCGCTGCTGTGAGCTTTCAGTTCCAGAAGCATTTCCTGTTGTTGTAGAGACTGTATCTCGGTCTTAATGATCTTCCGTTCTTGTATCTCCATTTTTTCCAGTAACTGCAGTTCGACCTCCTTTATTCTCCTTTGGTTTTCTTCCATCTGTTCTATAAGTTTCTTTCTATCCTCTTTCCCGTCAATTCCAATTTGTTGGCATGTCTTGTTTATTTCCAGTCTTATTGCCTCATATCTATTTTCCTCTTTTCTCTTTCCCTCTTTCTTCTCGCTTTCCAGCTGATCGAGCCTGCCTCCTATCATTTCATTGCTTTCCCGGATCCTCTCTTTAAGTGCATCATTCTCGTTTTCCTGAATGCTCCATCGTTCTGCTGAAGTCAAAGCTGCCTTGTCTATTTCCGTTCTAATCTCTATCATCTCTCCTTCCAGGCTGTGCAATTGTTTTGCCGCAGACTTAAACTCGTTATCTACTCCTTTTATGGTAGCTTGAATTGCTAATTGTTCTGTCTTTATCCCTTCTGTGTTAGCGTTACATATTTCTTCTAGCTGTATGAGTTTCGCTGCCGTCTTTTCTTCACTGAACGCTATTGATTGCCTTAAGTTCGTCTCCATCTGACCTAACTGTGTGGTAGTCTCGAGCGTGATTTTAGCTATTTGCCCTGCTAATTTATCTGTCAGTTCCTCTTTTAACGCTTCCTTATTCAACCTACCCTGTTCTACAATTTGTTCCATTAACTGTGTGTTAGTAACTGTATTTTGTTCCGCGAGTAGTGCATTATTTGTCTTACTGTGTTCCGCTATCTGCTCCGCTAACTGTTCCGCAATACGTGCATTGTTTAATTCACTCTGTTCTGCAATTTGTTCCGCAATACGTGAATTGTTTAATTCACTCTGTTCTGCAATTTGTTCCGCAATACGTGCATTGTTTAATTCGTTCTGCTCCGCTATACGTGCATTGTTTAATTCACTCTGTTCCCTGCATTCCCTCTTAAAGTGTTCGAACTGTTCCATCGTTCTAGCCACTGAATTCTCAATAATAAGTCGAATCTCCTCCACTGTCGCCATATCACACAATATAATACTTATTTGAGAAGACTGGGGCATGGAGCCTCATGTTCCCATCTTCTGCAATCATAAAATGAGTCGCTTATTCCCAATTTACGTTAATCCCATTAATGACTTTAATATGCTTGAAGAGCTGCCTATCTGATGTTTCCTTTTGTGAATGAACTTTCAGTTTACCCTTCTGCATTAATTTTAACTTCCCAGTTCTGTCAATAAAGTACTGACATCACTTTTACGGTTCACGCCGTCCTACAACATACATTTGGAGTTTGCTACTAATTATTCAAATATAAGGGCGCCACGAAAACGCTGCTTCTACCTAACTTATGCAAAATAAACTCAGCATTTTCGATTATTTACTTTAAACAAACTCCTGGCTTTACTTTCCCCTGAATTACTTGTTAATTTGGCCACACCGTTCGGCGCCATTTTTATATATATTTATCTCTATACTTAATGGTTTGGCTAAGCTCGTAAGACATCGCAGCAACCATCCAAGGACTCGGTTGTACTGTCGAAGCTTTCACTTGGGCCTCGCCATTAAATATCTATAGGGGAATGCTCTACATCTGTTAACATGACCTCAAGGCGGCATATAGACTTCAGTAGGCTCCGGCTAGCTACTCTCTGACATTTTCCATCACTGTGGTCCACTAATTAATAAAAGAAAACTAATATGGACATGAATAACTGCATCATTATCACCAAACCATATATACCCTTCCGCGTTCTTCTAGGATGCCGACTCTCACTCGGGTGGTGCTCTGTTCGGGGTGGCTCTAATTTATACTAAACATCCTAGGAATATTGTCACAGGATCACAGGAGGCTTATCTTAAAATCAGTAGGTCAGAGAACTCCTAATATAAAATAATTTATTTCACAAAAACATCATCTCCCTTTTCTCCCAACCACAGACAAATAAAATAAAATCAACTCCCTTAAATTACTGAAAAACAACAATATCCAAAAAAAAATGCAAAATAATGTTTCACACTGGCTGAAACCAGGAATAGAAAATAGTCTATTTTACTGCAGTCCACTGCTTCAAGTCCAAGGGTTATTGTCAACAGACTTAATTCAATTAACTATGGCTTAAATAAACCAGCCATTCTATCACAATAATATTGCGCCCTCATTTTTATAACTTGCAAAACTTGTTCTTTGGGAAATCGGACACGTCTATTCGTACAATCATCATCTTTCCTCACAAGAGTCAGATAATGAAGGCAATAGGTTTATTCTAGGTTACGGGCATGTGTGTTTTTATAACTTTAAAACAATTACTTCGCTCAGAGCTATAACTCCGTTAATTATGGTAAAATAAACAAGTCAACATACATGAAGCAACAAATAAATACTTCGGCTGCCGGTGCGCTGTGATTATTGATAAACAACAACATAATGAATGCACTCCAAAAATAATGACAAATATAACACATCGCTTCCTGAAGCGGCACACAAAAGAAACCCGGGGAGTTGGACTATCTCCCTTCATATAATACAATGCCAAACTCGACCTTGTGGCAGACGTGCTTTCACCATGCTAACCAGCCGGCCGGCACAACCTTCCTGGCTGCTTTGAGAATTCAGACGGCTAACCAATTTCTACCTGCTCCTTAAGACTCCCTTTCACCTGCCTTGGGCTCGAGCAATTCAACCTCTTTCCGACGGAGCTAAAGTGGGCTCTCATCAGCTAATGAATTCAATCATTTTACTTACCATTTATATATCGTCGAAGAATGCGGGAATACCACCTCCGCTATTATTTTCACTCACCATTATATCATCGAAGAACGCGGGAATACCACATCCGCTTTATTTCTGCTCGACCCAAGATCGACTCTTAGCCTCATCTGAATATATCTCATACTACCCTCCAGCCATTCTTGTCTTACCACTTTGTACCTTCGCGTGATAATCACTTACCATACTCATTACTCTCATAATTTCATTGTCACTTACCGGTCTTGTCACACTATCGAGTGGTCTTCCCCATTTAGCTTTTACAATTACATTGTGCATAAGCACTATCAAACAAATATTCCCTTGACTGTGCATTCACAAAGATAAATGACATCCCAAAAACAAAACCATATTTAAAATAACACTTTGATGCTCATATACTTATTACATTATAAAACACACAAAATTCTCATTACTAATAAACACACAAATCTACACAAACATGCCCGGTACGCCTAAAATATCTATTTTTATCATAACTGCTTATGATCGAGATAGACTTATCCGACCCCAATAATGGGAAACATTATGACCCTCATGCCCCATACAATATTTACTTATCTCTCATATTTCCTGATGCGGTTCTGGTCCATGATATCAGTCTTCTTCAATAGTAGATTCATCTTGATGGGAGGAGAATTTACACACGGTTTTCTCAAAATTTCACCAAAAACAAAGGTCCACTGTGAATTATTACCATTAACACAATGCACGGTTCTCGTACATGAAGCTCCTATCTCATATAGCTATCATTACTTATTTAGTTCGGCCGACAGTTCGTAGCTTCCTAGAATACTGGTCTAGCTTTTAATAGCGCGTGCGGCTATACCTATCATTACAACTGCGTCATACTGTTATGATATGCACTGTTCTACTTTGCACTCGCGAATACTTAGCGATGCTCAATTTCGGAGGTATGCTAGCTCCTACTTATAACTTGTAACAATGTTAATTATTCTTATGCCTCAACGCAGGCTATCGCGTCCGCAGCGTATATTAAGACTTATAAAACTTGTAAAAATCACCGTATTGTCCGAAGGCTCGCGGCACGGGCTTCCGCCGCTGATGTTGCCCCAGAGTAGACTAACTTCGCTGTGTTTCAATCCATTATTTATACGATTTCTCTTAAAGGGACGTGGAGTAGGGGTTCTCAGAATTTATTTCCAAAATAATACTCACATGAATATGTGAACTAGCTCCTTAGAACGTCCTCATCCCCAATGTCTCAATGACTCCTTCATATTCAAAATTCGATCGTAGGATCGTTAGATAATGAGCTCCGTAATTTTCCTTCATTGTCCCTCAATTTCGGCGGGATTTGATCGCGTCTAGCGTCTCTCACTGCCATTGGTCGTTTCAAATCCACCCCCTGATTTCATTTTAATTCTGGCAAAAATCACAGAATAATCCGATTTAAATTTTGATGATATTTCTGAGAGGCTGGGATCATCCCCTATACGATGCTATAACTCCTGTCTCTGTATCCTAATTGCTGCTCTAATTCCTTTCAAATGGGCGGGGTTTATTTGGTAGGTAATCGTTGAGTTTTCTGCATTTGCCCGCGCAGTTGAACGACCTTCGCGCGTTGTCTGGCGCATTTGGTGTCCAGATGTGGATTTTCTCTTTCCTGCCACCTTTGTTCGCGCTGGGAGAAAGCTTCTTCAAGTCACGTACGAACCGTCCTTTTGTCCTTCTAGTTTCACAAGCAACTTCCATTCTCACATCGGCTTTGAGACATGACTTAAATTTTGTTGGAATAATATGTGGACTTTATGCTATCAGATATGCATAAAGGTCACAGTATATCGCATACGGTTTACTTCAAGGTTTGGAGGCACCATTAAAGATATTCCTACAATAAATCATCTTCAAGTTGTCGTTCTTTGGTGTGAAAAAATGCATTATATCATATTTGCTGAAAACTATTATGATTTATTAAATCTTCATACGTTTGCTGTATTCTTATTTAATGTAAGCATTCGAGGTATTGTCGGCCAACATACAGCCCTATGTGGAATGTACATCGCATACGGTGTACTTCAAGGTTTGGAGGCCCCATTAAAGATATTCCTACAATAAATTATCATCAAGATGTCGTTCTTTGGTGTGAAAATATTAATTACATCATATTTGCTGAAAACAATTATGATTTATTAAATCTTCATACTTTTGCTCTGGAATGTATATTGCATACGGTTTACTTCAAGGTTTGGAGGCCCCATTAAAGATAGACCTCCAATAAATCATTATACCACGATGTACCTCGCGCATGCGCAGCGGTCAGGATTTGGCACTGGAGTTTTACAAGTAGTTATTTCAATGACCAACAGAGTTCACTGTTAACAAGGGATTTTCGCTCCCGGCAGACACATAGTAGGATAACATTCCACATGTTACACATCATATGCGAGTACTGTAAGACCCGTATTTTTAGCCTACTTTCGATTTTTGCAAAAAATGAAAGTAGACTTATGAGATCAACACAGGGCGAAAAAAGTGTGTCTGTCTGTGTGTGTGTATGTGTGTGTGAGTCTGTGTGTGTGTGTGTGTATGTGTGTGTGTGTGTGTGAGTCTGTGTGTGTGTGTCTGTGTGTGTGTGAGTGTGTGTACTCTGAATGTCTGTCCCCCCTATCAATTCGAACACGGTGAAACCGAATTGAACGAAATTTGGTACAGAGGTAGCACTAGTAAAGGACACCTCAGTGTCATACTTTATATCGCCGCCATCTTTACCAAAACAGAATGGCGGCCACTCAAATGTTCAAAACGTAAAATCAAATTACGGCTAAACTAATCATCCGATCTCTACCAAATTTGGTGACAACATACCTTTATATAGGACGCGTCTTTCACCCAAAATTCAAAGTCATCGGCCATGCCATTTCAGGATGGCGGCCGTGTGAATTATGCAACCATTTTAATAAATAGCTTAAGACCCACCAATTCCGATTATCGAGCCTAGGGGGGTTTAAGCTATCCTGAAGGTCGTGATCCGTTATTTATTATAATTTAATATTATAATATTATACAGTATGAGTGGCTTAAAAGAGCTGAGCCGTTTGTGTCACACGACAAGATGGCAGCTGTCCTCATGTGCCTGTCTTATATTTCAGTAGTTTTAGTATGTTGTATGTGATATACCGTACTGATACAATAATATAAACTTTGTATGAAATGATCTTTAATGAAGATGTACTGCAGTGAAGAAATCGTTTATTTAAAGTCATTATTTGCCAACAGTTTGTATCTAATATGTCAGTTAAGAACACCTGACGTCATGGATACGGTTAGCTCTGGGCTAGCATGTTAGTCTGACACGCAGTTGACTGGGGATCGAATACTGCTACAGTTAGGTTTTTTTTCTTGAATTCTTTTACAAATGATGTGCACGAGCTTTTTCCACAGATACTGAATAAAATGTCATTTAGCTCAAAGGAGAGGATAAAGTATACACTCGTATATTAATAAAATCACAGTCCCAGCATCGCACATAAACAGAAGACATTAGAAAAAGGAGAATAGAAGAACTAGATACACGTTGTCATTAACCACAGCCTTCTTAATGCCTCTGTACGGTGCTGTCCTCTTGTGGGTTATGTGGGTAATATTGTTCCAAACATAACGCTGTGTAAATGCCTGAGCTGGCCTCCTGAAGTATGGCAATTTTGTAATCATGGCCGACTGAATGCGCTCATACCGGCCTAGACAATGAGACCTTTTTCATGAAATCTTGTTAGTTACTCAACTGCTCACACAGCGCTGTTCACCAAGCATTGCACGACTAAGACTTATCTCTACTTAGTGTAAAACAAAGTCCCCGATTCTTGGATATCACGGGTAATCTCGAGAACCACTGGATGGATTTTGATGCGGCTTTCACCATTCTGTACAGGTAATATCGAGGAAGATTTCTGTAGAAAATAATTTATTTATGATCAAAGGGAGCCAAGCAGTAACGATTTTAGATTTCAGTGAATAGGTCGAAGAAAGAACTTGACGTCCGTGCGCTTTTTAAGCTTACGCTGGACAAACCGTTAAAAATATCAATATACTATGAGTGTAAGAATTGTTCAGCATGAAAAATTGTACAAAAAAGTCCGCGTGAGCATATCTCTATCTTCGATACATCGCCCACTATAAGTGTTTTTAGTTTGGACGGGAGGGGGATTTGGCTTGCACCTCGCCATTCTTAAATTACGTCTGACAGGAATTCCTTGCACATTCATAACTGTTCCCGGGCGAAGCCGGGGCGGGTTGCTAGTGACACTATTATATTATCATTATAATTCCCACAATATCAAAATGCAAATTATATCACAAAATAAAATAGCGTGCTAATAAATCTAAGAGAAATTAGACATACCTTGCACCTCGTTACAGTTGAATTCGATCAGAATCACTCGGTTTTCATTAAAGTTTATGCATTTTTCTGCTGAACGGTTTGGATGTTCGGCAACAGGAAACTAGGACTGTTATTTACTTAAAATATTCATTTTTGTATTTTTGTACTATTTGTGTTCATGATTTCATTACATTGTCAGAATTACCGACAGTAGTGGCTTCGCTGGCTAAAGCGCAGCCTTAGGCCATGGGGCCAAGCTCTCTGCTGACTCGGTAGACGCGTGTGTTCGAGCCCCACCGTCGGCCGTCCTTGAAATGATTTTTCGTGGTTTCCCATTTTTCAACACCAGGCAAATGCTGGGACGGTACCTTCTAACAGGCCACGGCCGCTTCCTTCCACATCCTTGCCCAGTTTCATTCATCTTCATCCATTCCATCTCTCAACCTGACGCGCAGGTCGCCCACGGGCGTCGACTAGAAAGACCTGCACTCGGCCTCTCAGGAGGCCACACGAAAAAAAAATGTCAGAATTAATGCTTTAATTAGTAGGGTATACTATGTACCTATTATAAATAAAAACCGTGAGGTTTCTCACCTCCCCATATTACGAAACCCGGTTGCCTAATACGAGGAAAGTGCACTTTTAAAGTTAACAATAATATCAGAGGGTATTACAACACCAAACGTGCCCATATTTGTAATATACATAGTATATCGCCTGAGGTTAACATTGGTGAGAAAACCAAAATTATTCCGTTCCTTCTTATGTCTAATGTGAGCCCTATAAAAAAACTCCCCATATTTGGCGACTTTCCTCTACCCATTTTTAGAAGATACCTTATGCACTGGACAGCTGAATCCGTGATTAATTGTATAGGTAGCTTCGTAAGTCTCAGAACTCAGGAAGTCCTTTCTAGCAGCGTTACTAGCAGCTTTCAAAGTTTCAAGGTAAGAAAGAAAATATTCCTCTAGCCAGTTTAGGCGACTGATATTTAATGAGAAAAAATGCCCTTTATCTGGATTTCTAGACTGAATATGATGATATGTGATGCTTAGGCCTACGTCATGCATAGCGAACCATTTATTAACGTTTTTCAAAAAAAATGGTTGCTTCTGCGTCCATGAATGTGTACGCTTCCGGGTGCATGCCTATATTTTCTTTTAGTGTACTAATGGCACCAATAACTTCTGACGAGAACACTTCCTTGGCACGCCGAACATTCATTTTTTCAAATTTAGTGGGTTCGATGTGTTTTTTAGTGAGGTGTCTGACCGGTTTGACGATCTCACCCTTTTGCATTGTGTATAGTAATTTACCTGAAATTATTCCAGTACCATCAGTCATCTCTCGTTACATAAACTGCGTTCTAATGTTTCTTTTTAGAATGTGACAATGATCAAAACTAGGGAATACATTCCTAGACTCGTCGTATGGGTGATTGACCATTGGTTGCAAATTCCCTCCCCTAAATGCCTCATCATTGTAGTGTTAGTTTTGTGATTATCAGAGACAGTTATTATAATTATGAAACCGCATTGTTCAACCTCGAGAATAACGTCCAGCAGGAGTTTATGTAAGTCCCGTCCTGACAGCTGCTTCGTGAAAAAGAAGGCACACGGTATCTGATAATTTGTCGAAAGATCTCTTAGCACAAAACACAACACACGATTAGCTGCTACTTGTTCCCGGCTGTAATTTTGATCCTCTCTTTCCTTTTAATGAGTCGGTGTTGGAGTAGTGTCCTTGTACCCGAAGAAGGTGCAAGGTATGTCTAATTTCTCTTAGATTTATTAGCACGCTATTTTATTTTGTGATATAATTTTAATTTTGATAATGCGGAAATTATAATGATAATAATTATATAGTGTCACTAGCAACCCGCCCCGGCTTCGCCCGGGAACAGTTGTGAATGTGCAAGGAATTCCTGTCAGACGTAATTTAAGAATGGCGAGGTGCAAGCCAAATGCCCCTCCCGTCCAAACTAAAAACACTTATAGTGGGCGATGTATCGAAGATAGAGATATGCTCTCGCGGACTTTTTTGTAGAATTTCTCACGCTGAACAATTCTTACACTCATAATATAATGATATTTTTAACGGTTCGCCCAGCGTAAGCTTAAAAAGCGCACGGACGCCAGGCTATTTTTTCGACCTTTTCACTGAAATCGTTACTGCTTGGCTCCCTTTGGTCATAAATAAATTATTTTCTACACAACTCTTCCTCGAGATCACCTTTACAGAATGGTGAAAGCAGCATCAAAATCCATCCAGTGGTTCTTGAGATTACACATTTAATATACGTACTGTTCAGCTTATTCCTTATCGCGCCTATAATGGGAGGGGAGTGCGCTCTACCGGCAACGAGTAGAAACTTTCCAATTACATGTTATACATGGGTTCTGACTGGGAATGTCAAGGCCGGTATAGAGCGTAGCTCGTATTCAGTCGGCCGTGTTTGTAATACTGGTAGTTCAACTATTAGCCACGATCGCGGTCCGAATACCTTTAAACACTGCCAGCTGGATCGCCTCCCTCTTGGCTACTTTAAACTGCCTACTCATTCAACACCCATAGAACAAGAAAAAGGAAGGAAGATTGTAGTTTTACGTGACCGTGAAAACCCATAGAACACTGCCATCGTAGTACATTACGATGGCAGTGCATAGGCGTACAAGATAAAGATTAATTCACTGATAGGTCGCAGCACCACCTACTGTGATTGGGGCGGAAGATGATTGGGGCGGAAGATTCTTAATTTTGCAGGCTGGATTAATATAGAGATTAACGGACGTGAATGCATTACAATAAGTTAGTAGTTTTGTTATTCAATCATCATAAAGTATATAATATTGATCTTGACACTTACTGGCTTATTATCAATATAAAAGAAAACAAACAATACATTGTGGTTGGGGTGATTGTTTTAGGGATGAGGACAAAGAGTCATAAAGATACCCATACATTTAGGAGAAAGTAGGCTATATGTTCTTTGCTGAACATCTTGTTTTAAAATGCAATTGCAAGGATTGTATGCATATAAAGCCACCAAGATATGCAATTGTGAGAGTCAATAGTAATGGCCGTAAGAACATGGAGAGCGAAACTTTATTTTCTTCTCTCTTAATATCAATATTATAAACAGTCACATGTTGATACCAATGCATCTTTTCAGTTTATTTAGTTGCTGTTTTCCATATTTGTTATTAATTTTGCATATTTTCAATAGTATTTGCAATTTTGTTTATTGTGCTGGAAAATATAATTAAATAGTTTTCTTGCAAAGAGAATGTTTAAATAATTATTGATTTTTATGTATAAAAAATTGAAATATAAATTTTAATCACGTACTCAACCATGATTAACCCCCCTCAGAATGAAATCCGCGTACGCCACTGCGAATACACCATCTATAGTTGTGCAAAAAGAGTGAAATTTCTCGTAGAATACAGCAAAGAGAACAGCCTGTCTGTTAGGTAGTCAGCTCGAAGGTTGGTTGGATCCTCAAAAAGTACCGCCATTAGGTTATGTGGGTAGATACCCACAAAAAAACAAGGCAGCGCTATATTGAGGCGTACTAGGCAAGATGAGGAGCGAGATAGTTTGCCATTACTTTCCTCACAGAGTCAGTACAGCAGTACTAACCCTATGAGTAGAATCTTTCACAGCATCCACAGGCACTGACTGAGCCCTGAATGTCATTACTAAGCACCACCCATACCTCAGTAGCTTCCATATAATCACAGCCATGAGTGAGACTGAGACATCGGTGAAAAGCCACATTTTACTCTAGCCTGTGCCAACAGACAAATGCAAATGTACTGCATTCATTAAGGGATGGCAAACAGGCCACTATCTAATTATGCACAAATGTGCGCATTTCGTTTCATTCATTTTGCAGAGTTTACAAACAAACTTGTCGCCAGTAATGGGTTAATTTGATTTGACATACATATTATGATTGAACCTATGCACTGCAAGTCTTATCACAATAGTCTGTAGCTCATATAAGCCTGTATTCAGATTGTAAAGTAGTCTGTTGCTAGTTACATATTTCACAGGGTATTTCTCCTTGAAAAGCACTTCATGCGTGTCTAGTTTTCGATTATTGAGATTAGGTATGGTTATTCAGTTGCATTCCTCCGATAACTGAATGACATGCCAGGTTATTACTATAATAATAATAATAATAATAATAATAATAATAATAATAATAATAATAATAATAATAATAATAGGGATGTGGCGACCCCATCGCCCAGTGGGTGGCCACTGCAATCACCACCCGAGTATTGGCGGGAAAACCATACCTTTTTCGAGTAGGAGGAAATGCCTGCTCTTAGCCGGAAGACATCATGAGGCCCTCCAAGGCTCACAAACTTGGTAGTATTTTGGTCAGTGTGAAATATCACTGACCCCAATCTACAGTTTTTCATCTGTTCAAAGCATGGAGAAAAATTCAGCAGAAGCTACTACCCCAGGTGGTAACCAATCCACCTTCACCTTGAGTGAAGCATGCAGGCCTTCGGATTCTGGGGAGCCTGCGCAGACATGCGTGGAGGTATCGGAGACTCCAGGAAAGATCAGTCACAAACGCCGGAATTTCTTTGCTACTTTCAACACAAGCTCACTTCTTAAGATCGGCAAACTCAAACAGGCTACTGATGTCTTGTCCCGATATCAGATATTGATCGCTGCAATTCAGGAAACAAGATTCACGGATGAACAGTGCTTCGAGTCACAAGGTTATAGAATATTCAAAGGCAAGACCGGTAAACGTGTAGTAAAAACCATCCCACACTTAGGCTCAGGATTTATTGTCAACAGGAAGATTTTGGGTTCGATTGTGGACTTCACATCCCCTAACAGCCGAGTCTCTACTCTTTCTTTTCGGTGTACAAATAGAGTTTATATATGGTGAACGTACATGCGCCAATCAATCAGGCGAATAAGAAGGACTCGGAAGGAACAGACGCATTCTGGGAGGAGCTAGAATATATCCTCTCAAAGGTACCTGACAAACATACCATCATTCTCCTAGGGGATTTCAATGCCCAGCTTGGCAAAGAACGAAAATATCAGAAGATTATTGGAAACTACCCAGCTCACAGGAGAACTAATCGTAATGGAGAGAGGCTTGTGGAGTTATGCAGAGCATTCAATCTGGTCCTAAAGTCAACGGCGTTCAAACACCTACCCAGAAAACAGAAGACCTGGATTTCTCCAAACTCCAAACTTGGTGAATTCCAAATTGATCATGTCGCCATTGCACGGAAAGCGCAACGAGAGATCCAGAACGTGAAGGTTCTGAGAAGTGGCAACTTAGACTCGGACCACTACCTTTCGCAAATCAAAGTTAGACTAATTCCAAGAAATAACAAGAAGAGTACTCCAAGAAAAACTGATAAGTTTGGCAGAGACAAGGTAAGGAGCAACCAAGAATTCACCCACAAGTTGGAAACTTTAAATCCAGAGAATTGGGAACAATTACAAGAGGCTATAGTCAGAACTGCAAAGGAGACTGTTCACTCACAAAATCAAGAAAGCATCGTTGGTGGGATCATGAATGCGATACAGCAGTTCAGCTAAGACCGGTTGCGTGGCAGAAATGGAATTGCCACAAAAATGAAGAGAATAGGGTCAACTTCCTAAACGCGTGAAAATCTGCATCAAAAACCATCCGTGGCGTGAAACGTACGTTTAATAGGGAACAGTTTGTACAGATTGAGCAAGACTTCCAGAAAAATAACACACGTAACTTCTATAAAACCTTCAAGCACAGTCTGAACAAATACAACCCCCCAAGTCTACAGTTTAAAGATTCCAATGGGAAATTGGCTCACAATGATAAAGATAATTGTCAGATTCTGGCAAGTTATTTTGAAAACCTCCTCAACTGTGAGGCTCCAGTGACCCCTTTCGTTTATGAATTAAATCCAAACATCCACCCCGATTCGTCCCCACCTACAAAGGCTGAAATCACGAAGATAATCCCAGAGCTGAAGGACAACAAGGCACCGGGTGAAGATTTGATAATTGCTGAACTGTGGAAACATGCAGGGGAAAAGGCAATCGACAAGCTTGTTGCAATTATTCAAGAGATCTGGGAGAGCGAAAAACTCCCAAGTGGATGGACCTCTGCCGTAATTCATCCACTACATAAGAAAGGGGAGAAAACCGGTGTGAACAATTACCGTGGCATCTCTCTTCTGTCAATAACTTACAAGATCCTCTCAAAAGCTCTACAGAATAGGGCGGAACAACAAATCGATCCACAACTGGGGGAATACCAAGGGGGTTTCAGAAAGGGACGGTCATGTGCTGAGCTGATTAGAATCTGAAGTCCATCCTTTCATATCTGAAACTCAGGAACAGGGAATTCGTGGTGACCTTTGTTGATTTTAGAAAAGCGTACGACTCAATTGATCGAACCACCCTATTGCAAATCCTTGAAGAGTTTGGCTTAGATAACAAGACACAATCAATTATTCAGCAAACCCTGACCAACACCACCTCCAAAGTGAAGTTCAGAGGAGAGATGTCCGATGCCTTTGAAATCAGGACAGGAGTGAGGCAAGGAGACGGACTCTCACCTCTACTCTTCACCGACAGCAGTGGCTATGCTCGCTAAAAGCGCAGCGTTAGGTCAAGGGGCCAAGCTCTCTGCTGACTCGGTAGACGCGTGGGTTCGAGCCCCACCGTCGGCCGTCCTTGAAATGGTTTTCCGTGGTTTCCCATTTTCAACACCAGGCAAATGCTGGGGCGGTACCTTCTGACTGGCCACGGCCGATTCCTTCCACATCCTTGCCCAGTTTCATTCATCTTCATCCATTCCATGGGGTGCAAGGAAGAAGCCTCCCCGAAGATTGTATAATTTACACTATGGAAAACCAGTACAATCGGGCGCATCCTGGGCAACGTTGCATAGCAGCGGCAGATTCTTCCACTACCGGTCAACACAGAAGTAGTAATCTCCCTAAAGGGTCTTTTTTAAGACCACTTGTTATAGTCTCGATTAATATCGAGGGATTCTCGCGTGCCAAAGAGACCTTATTGGCTGATTTGTGCAACGAATGTAAATGTGACATACTCCTAATGCAAGAGACTCACCGGGGCTACAACAGCCATCGGCCCAAAATCGCATGCATGGAGCTTGTTCTGGAAAGGCCCCACGATAAATACGGCAGTGCCATTTTTACCAAACCAAACCTAAATATCACATCAGCCTCGCTGACTGGAAAGGATGACATCGAGATTCTTTCAATATCTACACCACACTTTTGCGCTACTTCTATATACAAGCCCCCCAATGTCGACTTCACGTTTGAGGAACCTGCCAACTTCAACTACCAGGACGTAAACTTCATCATTGGCGATTACAACTGCCGAAGCACATCTTGGGGATACCCAGATTCAGATATAAATGGCGAAAAACTGGAAACCTGGGCAGAGAATCATGATCTTCAGCTAATTCATGATCCAAAGCTGCCAGCATCCTTCAACAGTGGCCGATGGAGGAGAGGCTACAACCCCGATAATATCTTCGTGTCATCCAAAGTTGCTGGGAGTTGTTTGAAGATGATGGGTAAGCCCATTCCATCTACCCAACATAGGCCCATAATCTGCACAGTGAATGCCATGGTTGTGCCAGAGGAGGTGCCTTTCAAGCGAAGGTTTAATTTTCAGAAGGCCGACTGGGAAAGATTTGCCAAAGAGCTTGATACAGGAGTTGCCAAAATCCCGCCGCAACCTGAGATGTATGAGGCATTTGTCAAATGCGTCCATACAGTTTCTAGAAGGACTATCCCAAGAGGTTGTAGAACAAGCTACATACCAGGACTGACTGATAACAGCAAACAGCTGATGAACCACTACAAGGATCTCTTTGAGGCAGACCCATTTTCTGATGATACTATCCATGTTGGCGAGGAATTGTTGCAAACTATCTCAGCACATTGCAAAGCTAAGTGGACCTCACTGGTGGAGAATCTCGACATGAAGTTAAATAGTAGGCGGGCCTGGAATCTCCTGAAAAACCTCAGCGGTGACCCAACGACATCTAGAAACTTCACCACAATAACAGCAGACCAGATTGCAACCCAATTACTCATGAACGGGAAGACTAAAGGTCGGAGCTCACGGGAGCAACTGGAACGAACCTCAGGACATGAGAACCATAACCTACGAGAACCTTTCACCTTGAATGAACTAGAATCTGCCATCTCCACGTTGAAATTGAATAAAGCTGCTGGCATCGATGACATCAGAGTAGAACAGATCAAAAAGTTCGGCCAGACCACCCTACAATGGCTGCTTACGATGATTAATGAGTGTGTATCTAAGCTTTATATCCCCAGGCTCTGGAGGAAAGCCCGAGTGGTTGCACTGCTTAAGCCTGGTAAGGAGCCAAACGATCCTAAAAACTTTCGCCCAATATCCTTATTATGGCACTGTTTCAAGATCTTCGAGCGCCTTATCCTGAACCGAATTAGCGGCATCCTTGAAGATAAGTTCATTCCCCAACAAGCTGGGTTTCGATCTGGAAAGTCATGTTGCAGTCAGATACTGAACCTCACTCAATACATCGAGGATGGGTATGAACAAGGTGAGATAACTGGAGTTGCCTTTGTCGATCTAACAGCTGCTTACGACACTATCAACCACAGAAAGTTCCTGAGGAAAGTGTACCAGACCTCCAACGACTACCAACTAACATCCCTTATTGGCACTCTCCTGCAGAATAGAAGGTTCCAAGTCTTTCTCCATGGTAAAAAGAGCAGATGGCGCATACAAAAGAACGGCTTACCTCAAGGCAGTGTACTCGTTCCTGTGCTATTTAATATTTACACTAACGATCAGCCCATACCAGAACATTCTAGGCTTTTCATCTATGCTGATGATACTGCAGTGGCTGCCCAAGGGAAAACATTTGAAGAGGTGGAGGGAAAGTTGACTTCTGCACTAGATACCCTTGGATCTTAGTATGAAGCCAATCATCTTAAGCCAAATCCCAACAAGACTCAAGTATGTGCATTTCACTTAAGGAATAGAGAAGCTCGGCGGGAACTGGATGTTACATGGCAAGGCAAACAACTCCAACATTGTCCAACACCCGTGTATCTAGGTGTTACTCTTGACCGAACACTGTCCTTCAAGAAACATTGCCATAAGACCAGGCTGAAAGTTAGTTCACGGAACAATATTTTGAGGAAGCTCACAGCCACCACCTGGGGGGCAAGTCCTCACGTCCTACGAACTTCTGCTCTTGCTTTGTGCATGTCTGCTGCAGAGTACGCTTCACCTGTGTGGAGTGCATCCAGTCACACCAAGCAGATTGACATTGCCATCAACGAGACCATACGAATCTTGTCGGGATGTATGAAGCCTACTCCAGTCGACAAACTCTACCCGATTGTTGGGATAGCTCCCCCAACTATCAGAAGGGCTGTTGCTGCTGATGCAGAGAGGGCGAAGCAGATTAATGATCCCCGTCATCCACTGCATAATCATCAGGCTGTTGTCCGTCGACTGAAATCAAGAAAGAGTTTCATCGCCAGGACTCAACCACTGGAGGGAACATCGGAATCTAACCGCATCTCCAGGTGGAAGAGCAAGCTGCCGCCGGATATCCCTGTTAAGGAAGAGCTAGCCCCAGGAAATGACCTGCCTTACCCTGTTTGGAAATCACTTAATCGTCTCAGGGTAGGCGTCCCTCGTTGCAAGACCAACATGCAGAAATGGGGTATCCTTCCAGCTGATGGAGACACGTCCTGCGAGTGTGGAGCAACACAAGACCCAGCCCACCTGCTCATTTGTCCACTACTAGAACAACCCTGCACTACCCAGGACCTGATCGAGGCAAACAACAAGGCCATCGGAGTTGCTACATTCTGGAAATGATCGGACACGGAAATGAATGAATGAATCCATTCCATCCATCATCCTGGCGCGCAGGTCGCCCACGGGCGTCGACTAGAAAGACCTGCACTCGGCCTCTCAGGAGGTCACACGAAAAAACAAAAACCTCTACTCTTCAACTGTGTTTTAGAAAAGGTCATCCGAGAATGGCGGAAGGAAATGAAAAATTCAAGGGTAGAAAATGGGGTAAGGCTAGGGTACAAGTATATGAATCTTACAATCGACTGTCTAGCCTTTGCAGATGATCTACAGTAGTGATCTTTTCAGATTATTTTCAGATACGGCAGAAGAACAACTTAACCAACTGAAAAATCAAGCACTGAAGGCTGGGCTTCAAATCTCCTTTGAGAAGACACAATTCATGACAAACATAAAATCAGCGCCCAGGGAACTGGAGGTCGGACTAGGAAAAGTTCAGAAGGCAGAAAAGTTTAAATACCTCGGTGAATGGAAAGAGCCTAACCTATCAGAGAAAGAAGCCTTCGTGTCACGCATTAATAAAATGGAAATGGCATACAACCTGACTAAAGACATCTACAATAAGAGATCTATATCCTTAAACGCCAAAATTAGACATTACTGCACTGTTATTCGACCAGAGGCTCTGTATGCGGCAGAAACTCTAACAATGAACAAGAAAGGTCTAATGGAAAAACTAGAGGCGAAAGAAAGGAAGATTTTGAGGAAAATCCTGGGTCCTATCAAAGAAAACAGTGAGTACAGAAGGCGTCACAACCACGAATTATACAAGCACGTGGAGAAGATCAGTGACACGATTCGAAAAAGAAGGATTGCCTTTTATAGCCACGTGACACGAATGAGCCCAGGCAGGATATCAAAACGGATATTGACGTACTTTCAGGATAAGAAAACCAAAGGGGCATGGTTCACGGAAGTAGAGAAAGATCTACGTGAAATGGAAATTTCCCCTAAAGATATCCAGGAGCGTGTTCCACTTCAGGAAAAACTACGTACGCACAAAGGTTTCCAGGAAAAGCCGAAGCTGAAGACAGGGAAGGTGTGGTCCCAAGAGAGAAAAGAACAACACCGGAGACGAATGCGGGAACACTGGGCGGTAGTTCAAGCTCGGAAGAAGAGACAGTTGAACTGACGTGGTCCCTAGTTGGCCGAATCGAAGAAAGAAAGAAAGAAAGAAAGAAAGAAAGAAAGAAAGAAAGAAAGAATAATAATAATAATGATAATAATAATAATAATAATAATTATAATAATTTCGTATGGCCCCGGGTGCCGGGTGCAAGTTTTGTTATTTGACACCCAGAGGGCAGATTGCATGTCAAATTTCGTCGTTCCTTGGAACGCTATGAAAGTCAAGGAGGTTAGATAACTAAGCTCCTTGACACTATAGCGCTATCTAGTAGAGAATGGAGGAACATTGTGTTGGTGGAAAATCCCGAGATTAATTTTGCCAATATGAACACGGTCTACTGAATTCAAATGGGTTCTTTAACATGCCAACAACGTATGACATGCATGTTGTGATTTTTGTCGCCTTTCAAAAATCATTTACCACGGCTAGGAGCGAACCTGAAAGCTAGGGGGGTTGGTAGTCCGACACGTGAACCACGCACCCACCGTGGCAAGCTAGGTTATTACTGCGCAGAAGTGTCGCGAGAGATTTTGGTACTATATCTTGTTGAAACCAAAGAGCACGTGCTATCAACAAAGAACGGACAAAAGCGAAACGAAAAGAAACTTAACGCATCTAACGATAGGTGGCACACTCATCTATTACTCAAATTTAACAAAAATCAGGCTGCCCAGCATCTGTATTTTGCTACAAGGTTCCGAACAGCTGCCTGAACTTGCACGGAAGTGCTAGCTCGCTGCCCAATATGCACAGAGGTTTACCCCGGCAGATAGTTCATCACCCGTATTGCTGCCCGCAACTTTTACTATCCTCAATCGTCTGAGAACTAGAGTACGAAGATTGAGACTACTTTGCAGAAATGGGGTTCTCTATATCTACTGTAAAACCCCGTATGACTGCGGACAGTTACATGTGCCACTGTTCTCTTTGTGTTTCATCCTACTCTAATAGGAGGCGTGATAGCGCAGTGGTCAAGCTGCTTGCCTCTCACCAAGGTCTAGGGTTTGATTTCCGGTTAATACATGTGCAATTTTCCATGTAAAAATGGAGGTCCCGTGGCTCATGATCGCAAAATCAACGGTCAAGTAACCTACAAGCTTTTATTCCCTACTCTAATGAGCACTTAAATTTGTCTACACCTAAGGTAATAATAATAATGCTATTGGTTTTACGTCTCTTCTAACTACTGAGGCTTTTAGAGTCGCGGGGTGCCAGAATTTTGCCCCGAAGGGGATCTTTAACGTGCCAGTAAATCTACTGATACGGCTCTCCCACATTTGTGCACCCGCAAAAACCAACTGACTGCGTCAGGATTCGTTCCTGCAACATTAGGGCACAGAATTCATCTAAGTTTTTGGATATTGCACTCTAGACTCTACTGAGCAAATGCTATTTAATGTTTATCATTTCATTTTTCCTAATTACCACTGTAATGTACGGTCATCATTTGTTGTAAGTAATGTATATGTGTTTTGATACGAGTAAGAAGAATCTCTCATTGGCGTTGCGTCGCGAAGAGCATCTGTCCCTAAAAATAAACATCCACCACATCAAAACTCATTTTATATCATTCGCCTTTCTGAAGAAAAAAGAAAGAAAATAATAAGGAGTGGAAAGTCATTCATTAATTTACTCTACATAAGCGCATGAGTGAATAACCTTAGCTGCTATACGTGCGTACAACAGGAACGAAGACTGAGCGCCTTACAGTTTACTAGGCGACATCGTATCGGGTGACATCATGGCACACCGTTCTCTGGAGACGTAAGTAAGGTAAGTAGGATGTTGTAAGAGAAGTTTCGCCACATCGCCTCTCTCTCTCTCCATCGTTGACCTTGACCATGAAAAGTGAACATAATGTTATGTAAGTCTGAACTACGCCGCGGTAATCTAGCGGGTACACGTGTGAGGCCTTCCACAAGCAGCGGTGAGAGCAATTTTCAACTCGAGCGACTTCTTGTGCTCTTAACAGGATGTGGTGCGCTCATCAGAACATTACGGGTATTACCAACATTTTCCTTTCTTGGACCCCATGATTACTAGGGATAGCCAACATTCGAGTGACGTGCTACGGAAGGTGTCGTGCCGGATGCGACCCGTGCCGCAAGTGACCCACTAATTTGCCATCGTGCCACTAGGGACCCAAGCACTGATGTATCGGTGGAATCTGTGAATTTTTAACACATCTGTCTCTGCTAAAATTCCGCTTAGATCAGGTTAGGGTTAGGCACCGTAAAAATTGAAGAGCCAATTTCCAAAGTGACGTAAATTCAAAATTGACGGTTTTTCAGTTTATTCTTTCATAAGCAAGTTTATAGGTTCTCTCATCGTATAGCAAAGGTTTTATGTCGCAATACTTCGTATATTCCATATTAACATAGATCTAAGAACTAAGTTTATTTGCAAAATGACGTAACTCCAACGTTTATTTATTTCCAATGTGCCTTGAGCAATCTGATGGCTCTCTGGACATCACGTGATATCACGTGATAAATCAAGGCCATGGCTATTTTCAAAGATTAGGCCTATGTAGAGCATCAGTTTGTGTTTGTTGTGTTTAGACTATTTAAATGTTCATAAATGCTACTCAAAGCGTATGCCAACATATGATTTATTTCCAAAACGTCCTAACTCCAACTTACAAGAGACGATTACCACCATTTCCAATGATAGGAGATTTTAAAAACACAGTGTCGGGATGTTCATAAACGTAATGAATGAAATTACATTATATTCATAATCATATCTGAATTTAATTATATGGATAAACAAAAACGCGATTTCTGAAGTTTTGCATTTCATGGATTTATGTCACTTTGGAAATTAGATCTTCAATTGTTCTCTCGAACAATGGGTCGCATGGGGCACTGTAAGCTACTAGCAGGGTCGCTACAGCCACGATTTTTACTGGTTCGCATGCAGCACGGTCGCACTCGGCACGTAATCACTACGGAACACTGGCATCCGAATTCCCCTAAGAACTCAGTTCATGATAGAAATAAGAGAACTGCAGAACACAATGGAAAGAGCGCGTTTCATTGTTTGAAAATCCAGATATTCTGGATATCCTCTATTAAACAAGAAAGTCCCGGAGTTTTCCCAAATTTACAATAAAATTTGTGGATTTCAAAACATTTCAAAGACGAAGGTTATGTCAGTAGGGAAGAAACGCAAGAAAATAGAATGCCGGGTAGGAGGAACTAAATTGGAGAAATTGGATCTGTATTCTCTCAGGATGGCAGCATGAGGAAGGAAATAGAGTAGAGATGCAGAACAGAGAGATCTCAGATATCTACGGCATTGTGCAAGAATTCTGTACGTGTAGCGATGACATTCTCTCCTCATCGCTCAGTATTAGACCGACCTTTCTGTAGGGAAGTGAGAGCTGGGTAGATTGAAGATATCTGATAAATAAGCTAGAGGTAACTGATATGAGGATAGCACGAATGATTTCTGGGACACATACTGTAGATGAGAGCAATGGCAGGAAGGTACTCGTAATGAAGAGATAAAGCCTAAGTTAGTAATTAGTTGAAGCTGCTCGTATGAGCAGACTCAGATGGTGGGGTCATGTGAAGAGAATGGGGGAGGAGAGATTGCCTAAGTGGTTAATGAGTTCGGCTTTAGAAGGTAAGAGAAGCAGAGGTAAACCTAGGAGGTGATGGTTAGATTCTGTCTCGAACGATTTCAAAGTGAGAGGTGTAGGAGCAGAAGAGGCTGCAGTGCTAACTGCTAATAGGGCAACAAGGAGGCGACTTATTGGCAAACAGAGGCTTGCAGACTAGACTGGACGCTGAAAGGCAAAACAGTCTCAAATGGAAATGTATGTATATGCAGTATATTTGTGAATACATATAAAGTTGTTTGAGAGTAAACAATATATTCCGTAAAGAACGGTCTAAATTCATAATTTCATTTTTAGCCTCTTTCCATTTTTTGCAAAAAATGAAAGTAGTCTTATGAGATCCACACGGGTCGAAAGCTATCAGTCTGTCTGAGAATGTGTGAGTGTGAGTGTGTATATCTGCCCCCGCCCCTATCAATTCAATCATGACGAAACCGAATTGAACGAAATTTGGTACAGAGGTAGCAGTAGCAAAGAGCACTTCAAGTTTTGTATTGCCGGCATCATTACTAAAACTTAATGGCGGCCACTCAAATGGTCAATACTTGAAATTAAATTACGACCAACTTATCATCGGATCTTTACCAAATTAGGTAAAAACATACTTTCATACGGGACTCCTCTTACGCCCAAATTACAAGATCATCAGCCGTACCATTTTAGAATGGTGGCCGTGTGAATTATGCAAGCTTAGTAGTGTGTTTTGGCCGGTTCTGTGACCACCGCCACCGCTCCACTGCTGGAATACTAATATGGCAATATCTCGCGAACCAATCAGGCTAGAGACTTGTACGAGGTGTCATTGAACTCGGGCGGACACTCTCTTTCTAGTGAACAACATATTTCAACCCCAAAAATAAAACCTACCCCTACTAGAGGGTGAAATTGTAATTTTTTAGAGAATCTCTCTCTCCATCTGTAACATGTGAGAGTTTGAATGTCAATATGGAATGAAACGTTGTTCTACATAAAGTGCATGTGTTCGGTGGATAGCCACTATGAATTAACATGCTTGTTTTTTGTTTTTTACGCATGCCCACTCATAGCTTTTATAAGAGGGCGGGCTTTTTAAAGATGGCGGCTGTAGTGTAACCTAACCTAACCCAACCTAACGGGTCCTTGTGGACAGGTCATTGTTGATGGGTCCTTGTGGACGAGCCCTTGTTGACAGGTCCTTGTGGACAAGTCTGTGTGGACAGGTCCATGTGGACAAGTCCTTGTTGACAGGTCCTTGTTGACAGGTCCTTATGAACAAGTCCTTGTGGACGAGTCCTTGTGGTCGAGTCATTGTTGACGAGTTCTTGTGGGCAGGTCCTTGTGGACGAGTCCTTGTGAATGAGCCCCTTTGGACTGGTCCCTACGGACTAGCCCATGAATTTATTTAAATTATGTCAAAGGGCCTAACTACATTTTGCGTGTAAAGCAGTGTGTTGAACTGACGTTGTTCACCAGTCCCCCACTACTATAATGGGATAACGAAATGAAAGGAAAGTGACGAAATACATGTGAACACGTGTGAGATGACCGTATTACCGTCCTCCTTGTGAAACAAGTCACATCCTGTTTTGGTACATACATGAGAAAATGCGAGTTCATGTGTAATATGATCTAACACACAGGTGTTCACCTGTACACGCGCTGTGAAATTCATACATAAGTGTTTTTGATAATTCCAGAATGGTGTAACCCACATATATGGGTTTGTTGTAAGTTACTTTAAGACGATTCATTTGTATTACAAGTAAATCCTCATGAATAATTGAACAGCTATGAAAGTTAGGCTTGCTTATTAAGTTGCTCGCACCATACCTTTTACCATCATTCTCCCACTTTGTTATCAGTTTTACATCAACTCGTTTATCAACATTCTCCATAGTCTTTCCAAAAACACTATTATTCATGAGCTTATAAAAATCTTTTTCAAACGCGTTTGTTGTCTGTGTTCTTAAATTATTGTTTAGATCAATATACGGTTTGAGCCATGCTGACTGATAAAATTGCAATACGCGATGAATTTTAGTTAATTTCAATCCATGCTGTAGACACTGTTTCAAGTTTTGATAATGTATTACATATTTACATTTATCATTTACATTAGCAATTAACATTTTTGTTCGTGATGTGATGTATGGAGATTTCATATTCTCAGGACAAAATGGTAAATCATTATGATCGCCATGTAACTCTTTAGGGTACTCAAGATTTACCTCTAAAATATATTCTTTATCATCGTTATCATTAAGAGTGTCAACATGCAAGACATCAATTTCAGGTTGTGTCAGTGAAAATCTCGTCCACAAGGACTCGTCCACAAGGACTTGTCCATAAGGACCTGTCAACAAGGACCTGTCAACAAGGACTTGTCCACAAGGACCTGTCCACACAGACTTGTCCACAAGGACTCGTCCACAAGGACCTGTCAACAAGGGCTCGTCCACAAGGACCCATCAACAATGACCTGTCCTCAAGGACCCGTTAGGTTGGGTTAGGTTAGGTTACACTACAGCCGCCATCTTTAAAAAGCCCGCCCTCTTATAAAAGCTATGAGTCGGCATGCGTAAAAAACAAAACACAAGCATGTTAATTCATAGTGGCTATCCACCGAACGCATGCAATTTATGTAGAACAACGTTTCATTCCATATTGACATTCAAACTCTCACATGTTGCAGATGGAAAGAGAGATTCTCTAAAAAATTAAAATTTCACCCTCTAGTAGGGGTAGGTTTTATTTTTGGGGTTGAAATATGTTGTCCATTAGAAAGAGAGCGTCCGCCCGAGTTCAATGACACCTCGTACAAGTCTCTAGCTTGATTGGTTCGCGAGATATTGCCATTTTAGTATTCCAGCGGTGGAGCGGTGGCGGTGGTCACAGAACCGGCCAAAACACACTACTAAGCTTTATAATGCATAGCCTACACCCCACCAGCTTCGATTATTGAAACGAGAATCGTTTAAACTGTTCTAAAGGATGTGTCCCGTTCGAAATTAAAGGTTTACAATATAACTAGCAGAAGTACCCGTTCTTCGAACGGTGTTATATATTAACACCAGACATTATCAATTGAGCTACTGTTGCAATGGTTAGCGGTTTGTCATTCCTTCATAAGTTTATCAGAACGAAGTTAGTTTTCTGGGAATATCACACACACTGTTAATTTAAGGGCCTTAAAATGTGATTTTCGGAGACCCCTTATAGACTCGCGAATTTTGTGTCTCACAATGAGAAGCGCAACATATACTTAGATCGTCCTTCTAGGATAATTTTTATATTTCGCCTATTTTAGCATGTATTTTGAGAAGTTTTTCCCTATATCCACCCTTCTACTGCATGAAAAGTACGGTGAGGAGTTTTATAAATGATTGGTGTATTGACTCATGTTTACCATAACTAATTTTACGATGCACCAAGCATCCGAACACGATTTATAGGCGTACATAAAGATACACAGAAAGACAGACAGACAATTCTATTGTCTACAACATATCACCCAGATATCCAAATATGGGTATATCTACCATACAGTATCAAACAAAATCATCCTTACGATGAACCCGTATGTCGACAAAAAAAAAAAAGATTAGTTAAAATGTGCTCTCAAACTAAATTCACCTAACGTGTACGTCCTGACGTGAAATAGATTTGAAAGCCTTGTAGACGAAAGGCAATACACCTCACATAAAAAATGACCCTCTACGTTGTGTTAGGTCCCCATACACAGGAAGACCTCTTTCATAAATTATAAAGGCTTGTGGTGCATGAAAATTCAGGTTCTTTAGCCTCAAATGGCCCAAATTCCTAAAAGCCGCAAAAAATGCTGATTCAATTCAGGAATTTTTGAAAATAATGTTGCTGTTTGGAGATATAATAGACTTTCTGTACTATATGTCGCACGTGAAATTGCATGAAAAAAATTCTAGGTTACCCCTTGACCCCCTTAATTGCATTGACGAATTATACAGTCTACGTTGGTTCCGTGATAACCTTTTAGCCATTTGCAAACTTTCACAGAAATGTTATAAATGGAGTAGCCTAATAATAATATCGTATGGCCTCGGGTGCCGGGTGCAAGCTTCGTAATTTGACACCCGGAGGGTAGCTTGCATGTCGAAATTTCGTTGTTCCTCGAATCACTATGAAAGTCAAGGAGGATAGATATCTAAGCTCCTTAAACACTATAGCACTTTCTAGTAGAGAAATGAGGAACTTTGTGTTGGCGGAAACTGCTGAGATTAATTTTGCCATTATGAATACGGCCTACTGAATTCAAATGGGTTCTTTGACATGCCAACATCGTATGACATGCGAGTCGTATTTTTGCCGCCTTTCAAAAATCACTTACCACGGCCAGGAGTGAACCTGCAATCTTGGGGTTAGTCGACCGACACGCTATCCGCTCACCCACCGTGGCAAGGTATAAATGGAGTGACATTGCTTCTTACAGAAATAGATGGAAAGTTGGATGCCACCCCTTGAGATAATGTTATCATGGTTACCAATTTCCATTCCTTCATTAGTTTGTTAAATTAAATTAAATTACTTTTCTGGGAATATTTCAGATACTGTTGGTTTTAGAGCCTTATAATGTAGTTTTCGAGGCCCCCAAGTTTTGTTTCTGGCACCGAGGGGCTTTGTCTCCTCGTTGTACGCCATAATATAATACTAATAATAATAATATAATATAGGGATAGGAATATAATAGACCTGCCGTACCACACCCGCTTGCGTAAATCGCGTGAAAAAATTCTAGTGTACCCCTTGACCACCTTAAGCGCATTATACGTACGGTATTGATGAATTTTACCGCTTAATTTCTTTCCGTGATAACCTTCTAGCCGTTTGCAAACTTGCACACCAATGTAATTAATCTAATTGCATTGCGTCTTACAGCAATAGATGGACCTCTGAGAATCTGTTGCCATGGTTACCAGCTTGAATTCGTTCATTAGTTTAATAAATGAAATTAGTTTTCTGGGATTATCTCAAAAAACGGTTGGTTTTAGGGCCTTAAAATGTGGACCCCGAGTTTTGTCTCCCACATTGAGGGGCTGAAAATGATCTTTGTCTCGTCCTTCTACTCCTATTTCAGCATGTATTTTAAGGGGGTAGGCCCTCTTTTATGAGAGGTACGGAGAAGGGTTATATCAATGATTAGTGTCGTGCCTCTGATGGATAACTGTACCAAATTTTACGTTGATACACCCAGCCGTTCTCGAATTATAAGGGAACAAAGTTGTCCACAGACAAACAAACAAACAGACAGACAGACCAAAAAATTACTTTCGCGCGCATCCATAATAAAACAGTCTAAAACGCGTAAATAACTCAAATTTCCGTAGAAATTGCGAAAAAAACATGCAAACTTTAATTTTTATGTATGTAGAGATATACTGCACCGCTCGGTTTTGACCGTGTTTTATTGCACAAATTTAGGTTTTACTCGCTAACCGTTGGTGATACACGAAAAGTGATACGGACCTTTTGAATAGCACATTAAATGTTAAATCTTGAGTATGCATCAAATGTTTGATATTTCTTAGCGTTCTCTTTTTATTTGAAATGGAAATGTGAAATTTTGAAACCAAAGGGTGTAGTGACGTCACATATGTGGGTTTTACTCGCTAACCGTTGGAGATACACGATAAGTGATAAGGACCTTTCGGATAGGAAATTAAATTTTAAAGCTCGCATGTGCCATCAAAAGTTTTCTATTTCTTAGCGTTCTCTTTTTATTTGATATGGAAATATGAAATTTTGAAACCAAAGGGTGTAGTGACGTCACTAAAATGGTCGCCATTTTTTAATAGTGCAAAATATCGAAATTAAAAGTATCCTATATGTAACCATGGTAAATCAGCTACATCCATGCAAAATTTCATTTAAATCGGACCAGTGGTTCTTGCGTTATTGAGTAACACACAGACAGACAGACAGACAGACAGATAGAAAGACAGACACACACTATCTCATTTTTATATATTAGTTTGATATACTGCAGAAGTGACTTTAAAAGGCTGAGCCGTCTCGGTTACAAGACAAGATGGCAACTGATCTCTCGTTCAGACCTATATTTCACTAATTTGAGTATGTTGCATGGAATATAGCCTGCTGATAGATATAATATAAACTTTGTATGAAATGGATTAAGATGAATATATACTCCAGTGAAGAAATCGTTTAGTCCAAGTAATTATTTGCTAAGACGTTGTATGTAAATCGATTGATAGCGTTAAATTTAGGTGGACACGTTTGGCTTTGTGGTAAAGCTTTGGTCTTTCCCCTGGTCAGCCGTGGTTCAAAACCTATCACAGTTGAATTTTTTTCTTGATTATTTGAATTGTTTTTTAAGTACTGATACGTTATAAAATTGAGTGTTATGTTGTGCATATTGCAATGGAAAAAATATATTTAATTAAAGCAAAGCTCGCCACCGAATCTGCACGAGTGGCATCTACTAGTAACCAGTTGAGCTATGCGTGTGCTAACCACGGCCTACTAGACGCGAGCTGCACTGTATACCGGCCTTGACATTCCCAGTTAGTGAACCCACGCATACGCTGTAATGGAAAAATTTCCTCTTATTATGGGACCTAGCTTCAGAACGTTGGTGAACAAACATCATTGACTGCAAATCCCCGGATGAGAGCCACCACTGCATGGACAGGAAGAAAGATCATAGTGAGAGAATGAAGAGATTTTGGGAAGATAAGAAAGCAATCATCTGATGGAATGGTTTAATCGCACTCCTTACTTGGTCATAACATTAAAAAAAAAGAGAACCAACGTTTCATATCAAGTGTAAAATATATATCCTCATCCTGTCGGAACAGGTGCTTGGCTGTTCGTAGCTGCAGGTGAGAAACCACACTTTTAGCTCACGGCCAGCTAAGAGATTGTTGGTTAATTGCGCTACTTAGTTGGGATCTTACTTAACATCCATCAACAGTATAATAGCCGTTCAGGTGAGGATTAGACCTCTATTATGGTGAACCACACTTCCCTTCCTTTTAGCTGTGATATTACCATTAGTTAGTGAGGTCATTGTAATTAAACTAATGGTTTATGCATCAATCGGACAGCAACTCCTGGAAGGGGGTCTGTGTATCATAAACACACACCTCCGAGATTTGCATAGGTGCACTTGCGCTTCTAGAGCCACTAAAATACAGATTCTGGACATGTAAAGATCAATTCTGGATTATTGCCTCTTCAACCGAAGTGAAGGATTGTAGACTGTAATTAGCAACCCACCCCGGCTTCGCCCGGTATCTTTAACGATTTACACAGCGTAAGCTTAAAAGGCCTACGGACGGCAGGTCCCAGACGCAATTCAGAGAAGCCGAGGTGAACAGTGAAACTTCAATCACATATACTTTTCTCTGAAGTCTTAACTCGACCCGACTGGACAGTTTGATGCTGGCTGAAGCTGGGGTCATAGGCTCGCTAGCTCGTTAACTCGCTTCGAAGCGAGTAATTTAAATTTTCACTGAACAGAGATTGTAGGGAGAAAAGAAAACGTAAAAACACTTATAGTGGGTGATGTATTGAAGATAAAGATATGCTGTCGCGGACTTTTTTGTAGAGCTTTTCAAGCTGAACAGTTATTACACTCATAGTACTGTATATACAGTAGATATTTTAACGGTTTACCCAACGTAAGCTTAAAAGGCAAACAGACGGTAGGTTTCTTTTCGACTCGATTTACTCAAATCGTTACTACTCGGCTTCCGTTAGTCATAAACGAATGTTTTTCTACAGAAACCTTCCTCGAGAGATCCTTTACAGAATGGTGAAAACCGAATCAAAACCCATCCAGTGGTTCTCGAGATTACCCCTTACACCCAAGAATCGGGGACTTAGTTTTATACTATGCATAGATCCAGTTGGATCTAACGCAGGGGTGGCAACTCACAACCCCGAGTGGATGCCGCCCACGAAGTCAACTCATGTGTTGATCATGTTACTGTATAAAACTAGCATAGATTTTTTGTGCCTTTATGGACAGCTATGTAGAGATGTGGCTCAGGACAGGGAAGCATCGAGGGCTGCAAAAACCAGCCAAAAGACTGAAGACTCAAACAACATATTATGTGCTACGAAACATATTAGGAATACTTAATAATATTTCAAAGAATTAGAAAAATTGACAGATGTGAAGATTACCGTACAATCAGCTTGATTACTCATGCTTCAAATATCCTGTCTAGAATAATTTACAAGAGGATGGAATGCCAGATAGAAACGGAGTTGGGTGAAGACATGTTTGGTTTCAGGAGAAATATAGGAACAAGGGAAGCTGTACTAAGTCTTAGGCTGATTTTGGAAGGTAGAATAAGGAAAGATAAGAGAACGTTCATGGCATTTGTAGACTTAGAAAAGGCTTTTGATAACGTTGATTGGACTAAATTGTTTGACATTTTGAAAACGATTGGAATAAAATACAGGGATAGGAGGGTGATCTACAATCTATACCGAAACCAGACAGCAGTCATTCGAGCTGAAGGACATGAGAGAGAAGCTGGCATTCCTAAAGGTGTAAGGCAAGGCTGCAACTTATCACCCATACTTTTCAATCTTTACATTGACCAAGCAATGAAGGAAATTGGAGAAAGGTGTAAAGTGGGAGTGAAGATTCAAGGAGAAATAATTTCAACTCTGAGATTTGCCGATGACATCGTCATCTTGGCCGACAAGCCTGAGGATTTGAATGAGTTTTTGAATGGTCTAGACTCCGTCTTGAGGAAAGAATTCATGATGAAAATTAATAAATGTAAAACAAAATTGGAATGCAGCCAAATAAATCAGAAACTGCTATGGACATCAAATTGGCAGGTGAGAAACTAAAGGTAGTAGGAGACTTCTGTTACTTAGGAAGCAAAATAACCAGTGATGGACGAAGCAAAGAGGATATAAAAAGTAGGTTGGCTCAGGCAAGGAAAGCATTTTTACAGAAAAGGAATCTGTAGACATCGAATACAGATTTAGGCATTAGGAAGTAATTTTTGAAGACCTTTGTCTGGAGCGTGGCACTCTATGGAAGTGAAACTTGGACTATTGGTGCAGCAGAAAAGAGGAGAATTGAAGTGTTTGAAATGTGGTGTTACAGGAGAATAATGAAGATCAGATGGGTAGATAGGGTTACAAACGTAGAGGTATTGAGACGAGTGGGAGAGGAGAGATGTTTCTGTTGACTGCTAATGAAGAGAAGAGATAGGTTGGTAGGGCACATACTAAGACACCCAGGAATAGCAAGCTTAGTTATGGAAGGAAGGGTCGAGGACAAGAACTGAAGGGGTAGACCAAGGTTAGAATATGTTAAACAGATTGCCTCGGATGTAGGGTGTGGTAGCTATGTAGACATGAAACGATTAGCTCAAGACAGGAAGGCATGAAGCGCTGCATCAAACCAGTCAAAAGACTGAAGACTCAAACAAAAACAGGCTCAATTCAGTAATGCCAACGTTTCACCCCCCAGTGTACCATTGGGTTTGTCAGTTGGTATGGTGCACCTCACTAAGGCGCATGCGTAGTGCATACTGTGAAGGCCATCGCAAGGCTACTATGATGCCACGAGCAGTGCCAATGTACTATGCGAGCTTGGCTCACTTTATTAAACAAGTAGTTCCGTGAAGAAATAAATAGCCTATTTTCATATATCCTACTGGTCTTACTTAGGACATGAGAAAAGAAAACCAGATTTAAAAAAGAAATGCACAGCCACCAGTGTTAAGTTCTCATAGAATTCCATTAAATTAGTCGTCAGTATATTGAGGCGTGTATGAAGATACACCGTGCCACGTTTCACAGCGCTCGGATGAAAAGTCGCGAAAAATCCATTTATTATTTTGAATATCGTGCCACCCCCATGTTGGTTTTGTGCTCACCAGATTATTGAATGAACCATGGATGAACTTATGTTAATAGCCTCTATCAACATACAAAATTTCAGTTTGATTGCTGTAATAGATTCGTAGATACTGAGAATCTCTAAATATTTCGGATGGTAGCCATGTTGGATCGTTATATGTGTAGGCCATAGAGGTATGTAACATTAGATGAAGATCATTGCGTAGGTTCATTATTCAAACCTGCACTTCGATTGCATGATTAGGACACAAGATATAAAAACTCAATTTTAATATTGCGCACAACCGCCATTTTGAGGCTATGTGAATAATTGACCTTAATTAGATGCCAGTGCATTACAATGTGTATAAACATTTACTGTACCCAATTTCACTTCGCTCAGATGGTTAAATCGCAAGAAAGGGCTATTTAAATGTCTCAATTTCGCTTTGCCGCCATGTTCGGTTTATAAATAACAGATTTATAAAAGTGATATAGATGAAATTATAGTGGTACCCTTTATCCCCGTACAGAATTTCATAGCCATATCTGTTGCTGTTGTGGTGATATAGAATGCCAGTGAAATATTTCACACAGCCGTCGTGTTGGATTGGTGTAACAGGCACGGTGAAGGTCGGACAAGGTTGTAGTATGCATTTACCGAGTTTCATTGAAATCGCTTCGGCCGTTTAGATTTTATTAGGGACACACACACACACACACACACACACACACACACACACACATGCACACACACATACAGTACACACACACGGACCAAAGGTGATCTCATAAGCCAATTTTTTCATATAGACTACGAAAATAGTCTAAAAATCTAGGCTATCCATTTTGGATAGCCAAGCGTGTTGCTGAGGTCTACCGTAACAATGGTACACTGGGGTGAAACGTTGGTAATATTGAATTGAGCAAACCGGATCAATTTTTCGAAATATTTGAAATTTGATTGTGTGTTGTTACGCACATTCGGAGTAAGACATAATCCTGGTTCCTTCGGGAAACAGTAATTCCAACGTACAGTATAAGAAGATACACGAACCGGTAATTCTAACGTGGTTGCCGTGTTTCAATGTTGACATGTAACAGCCTCTCCTGCTGAGCCAGTGGATAATGTGACTTTGCAGCTTCAGTTCCATAACTCGCCACTTGAACTTAATTTGAAATTTCAGGGAGATGGTTTTGTAACAGATATGCCTATGTATTTAGAAGTAAAAGAGTTTGAAAACATTTTTTAAAGTCAGTTTTCATCTTGTAATAGTGTTCTTGCCAAACTTACAGATATAGACCAAGATTGTCATCTTGACACATGTTATTAAGCAATATCACTTTTAATAGAATCGACTACCTACGTGACTCAGCGGTAACGTTCTTGATTGCTATGCCTGATGTTGCAGGATCGAATCCCTGTGCAGTCAGTTGGTAGTTGAGGGTGGGAAAATGTGAGGGAGCCGGGTCAATAGATTTACTGGCACGTTAAGATCCCTTTCGGGGGAAAATTCTGGCACCCCGGCGTCTCTAAAAGCCACAGTAGTTAAAAGTGACAGTAAACCAATAACATTATTAGTCTATTATTATTATTATTATTATTATTATTATTTTTATTATTATTCTTCTTCTTCTTCTTCTTCTTTCGATTCGGCCATCTAAGGACCACGTCATTTCAACTGTTTCTTGTTGCATCGAGCTTTAACGTCCTCCCAGTACTTTCGCATTAGTTCTCGATGCTGTTGTTTCCTTTCTGCAGTCCACTTCTTGCCAGTTGGAAGCTTTGGCTTTTCTTGAAAACATCGGTGTGCTGTTAGTTTTTGTTTAAGTGTGGCACGTTCCCAAATATCGTTGCCTGTTATTCCCACTTCTTGCAAATCTTTGTCCACCTCAATGAACCAAGCTCCCTTGGTTTTCTTTTTGAGGAAGTAGGTGAAAATTCTATTTGTCAATCGTGCTGGGTTCATTCTTGTTATATGACAGTAAAAGGCAATTCTCCGTTTCCTCATGGCATCAGTTATTTTTTCCACGTGGGTGTAAAGTTCGTGGTTGTGCCTTCTCCTATATTCCCCATTTTCTTTTACCGGACCCAAGATTTTTCTTAGAATTTTTCTTTCTTTCACTTCCAGCTTCTCTGTTAGTCCCTTGCGATGCATTGCAAGGCACTCTGCAGCATACAAAGCCTCTGGACGGATGACTGTTTGGTAGTGTCTTAACTTGGCATTTGTTGATATGGATTTCTTGTTGTAAATGGCCTTTGTTAGATTGTATGCCATTTCCATTTTCCTGATTCGTGACTCGAAAGCTGCCTTCTCGGAGAGATTGGGGTCTATCCACTCACCCAAATATTTGAACGCTTTCGTTTGCTTGATTTTTCCCTGTCCTACATCCAGCTCTTTTGGCGCTAGCTTGATATTAGTGATGAATTCTGTTTTTTCAAAGGAGATCTTAAGGCCCGCTTTTGCTACTTGAATCTGGAGTTCATTAATTTGTGCTGCGGCTGCATCGAGGGAATCTGAAAAAATTGCGAGGTCATCTGCGAATGCTAGGCAGTCAACTATCAGGTTCTGTTTTTTGTAGCCCAATCTGACTCCATTTTCAGACTTGTTAATGTTCATCACTTTTCGCCACTGCCGGATGACTTTTTCGAGCACACAGTTGAAGAGCAAAGGAGATAGTCCATCTCCTTGTCTTACACCAGTCTTGATTTCGAAGGGCTCTGAAATTTCTCCCCTGAATTTCACTTTGGACGCAGTGTTGGTTAAGGTTTTCTGAATGATTGCTCTTGTTTTGTTGTCCAGTCCCAGTTCTTTCAGTATTTCAAATAGGGTGGGTCGATCGATAGAGTCATAAGCCTTTTTGAAGTCAATGAAGGTCACTACAAACTGTTTGTTTCTAAGCTTCAGATATGAAAGGATAGATTTAAGGTTCAAAATCTGTTCGGCACACGATCGTCCCTTCCGAAATCCCCCTTGATATTCCCCTAATTGTGGATCCAACTGTTCCTCTGCTCTAGTTTGAAGGGCTTTTGAAAGGATTTTGTATGTTATTGCAAGGAGGGAGATGCCTCGGTAATTGTTCACATTCGTTCTATCACCTTTTTTGTGAAGAGGGTGAAGCAGAGCTGATGTCCAATCAATAGGGAGTTCCTCCTTTTCCCATATCTCACTAATTATTTCTGTTAGTTTATCGATAGCTACGTCGCCAGCATGCTTCCATAATTCTGCGATTATTGAATCCTCGCCTGGTGCCTTATTGTTTCTAAGTGACTGAATGATCTGCATAATTTCTTCTTTGGTTGGTGGTGTAGAGTCCGGGTTTGTATTTGGATTGTCTTCAAATGAGAATGAGGATCCTGGGCTTTCACAGTTAAGGAGAGACTCAAAATAATTTGCCAGGATGGTGCAGTTGTCCTTGTCATTATAGGCAGTTTTTCCCTCAGGATCTTTGAAATGTAGGCTAGGTGGAGTGTATTTAGTGAGATTCTGTCTGAAGGTTCTGTAGAAATCTCGAGTGTTGTTTTTCTTGAAGTCTTGTTGAATCTTTTCCAATTGACTTTTGTCGTATGCACGTTTTACCCCACGTATGGTTTTTGCAGCATGTTTCCTCACTAACAGAAAACTCTCCCAGTTATCTGAATTCTTCTTCGAGTTCCATCTCTGCCATGCTAGTTGTCTCTGCCTTATTGCTGCTTCACATTCACTGGTCCACCAGAGATGTTTCCTTCTTTTTGTTAGCGGGACTATCTCTTTAGCTGTTCTCACCATGCCATCTCGTAGTTGTTCCCAATTCTGTGGATCCAAAGTTTCAAGCTTCTCAGTAAACTCGTGATTCAAGTGTAGCTTCTCTGTGTCATACCTGTTGATCTCTCTTCGGCAGACCCTCCTGGTATTTCTTGGAAGAAGTTTAACCTTGATTTTGGAAAGGTAGTGATCAGAATCAAGATTTACACTTCTCAGGACTTTTACATTCTGGATCTCTCGGTGTGCCTTGCGTGAAATAGCGACATGATCGATTTGGAATTCACCAAGTTTTGGATTTGGAGAAGTCCACGTTTTCTGCTTTCTTGGCAGGTGTTTGAAAGCAGTAGATTTCATAACGAGGTTGAACGCCTTACAGAGCTCCAGAAGTCTCTCTCCATTGCGGTTGGTTCTGTAATGAGCTGGGTAACTTCCTACAATGTTTCGGAATTTTCTTTCACGGCCAAGTTGAGCATTGAAATCACCAAGCAAGATAATCATATGTTTGTCCGGAATTTTAGCCATTATATCGTCCAGTTCTTCCCAAAATTCATCTGTTCCTTCTCTGTCTTTTTTGTTTGCCTCATTAATTGGCGCATGCACATTAACCATAGTATACATTTTGTTCGTGCATCGGAAAGTGAGGATTGCTACTCGGCTGTTAGGAGAACTGAAATCTACGACCGATTCCAAAATTCTTCTATTTACAATGAATCCCGTGCCAAGGTGAGGGATGTTCTTTGCAACACGTTTACCAACTTTGCCTTTAAATATTCTGTACCCCTGAGACTCAAAAGGATGTTCATCTGTAAATCTTGTTTCTTGTACTGCCGTAATAAGAATTTGATGTTGGGAGAGAGTATCAGTGAGATGCTTAAGTTTACCAGTTTTCAAAAGGGAGTTCATATTAACGGTAGCAAAGAAGTTCCGATGTTTGTGTTTGATCTTTAGTGGAGTCTCCGACACCTCCAAGCATTTTGGTGCTGGCTCCCCAGAATCCGAAGGCCTGCATGCATCGCTGAAAGCGATGGTGGATTGGTTACCACCTGGGGTAGTAGCTTTTGCTGAATTTTCCTCCATGCTTTCTTGAGACAGTTGAAAAACTGTAATTGGGGTCGGTGATATTTCACACCGGCCAAAGTACTACCAAGGTTGTGAGCCTTGGAGCCACCAGCACTGATCGGCTCGCCGACCCAGCTTCCCGCTGGGAGTGGTTACCCAACCTTCCACTGGGTTGCTCGGCTTAACAGGGGACACCTCGGGTAGGTTACGTGCTGGAGTTGGAGTGAAAGAGGCTAAGTTGGATTCTCTTGCTGAATCCAATATGTTTGAGTTGCAGGTGACATGCAACGACGCATTTCACTCCCATTTGCCCAGAGCCACAAGGACTCCTCCCAGGTTGATTATTATTATTATTATTATTATTTCAATAGAATCACTTCCCACGAACCTACTACGGTGTCGTAGCAGGCGGAGAGGTGATACTCCGACGTGGCGCGTCCCAGGTGGCGGATAAGGGGGTCCTCACCGGCTTGCCGGCGGACTTGAGCAAAATAAAATAGCTCTCGCGGACCAAACACACAACAGCCTCTACGGTTAACAACCGCAGTTGTAACTCGGAGCTTGCTCCTTACAAGGTTGACTACCTTTGAAAGTCAAACATGGAAGGAAATCTTTTAAGGAATAATCCACCGAGACTGCATTCGGATACGGTGGGCAGTCACCTGAAAGATACCCTAGAGTCGGAGCATCTAAAAATACCCCCGACAGATAGAAAACCCAAATTTAGACTGAAGATAGGACAGATAAACTATATAGCAACACACAATATAAATTCCATCATACAGCCAGGAAAACTCAAAATTTTAACAGGCGAAATGGATCGCAAAGGAATTCTAATAACCGGGCTACAAGAAATGAGAAACACTTATCAGGAACCAATAGAATCACAAGGGTATAGAATTTACAAGGGAATACCAGGAAAAAAGAGCAATGAAGCAATGTCCACAATTCGGAACAGGATTTGTAGTCAATCTCAAAATAATTTAATCCATCATAGAATTTAAAGCATTATCCCCTAGGCTCTCGACACTAACTCTAAAAACTGCAAATAGAACATATACCATTCTAAATGCCCATGCCCCAACTAATGATAAAAATAATGAGAAAGAACACAATGATGATGTGGAGGGATTTTGGGAGCTTTTAGATCAGACAGCAACAAACATAAATATAAGTTACACCAAATTTTAA
The DNA here is from genome assembly GCA_946902985.2 of Meconema thalassinum. NCBI lineage: Eukaryota > Metazoa > Arthropoda > Insecta > Orthoptera > Tettigoniidae > Meconema > Meconema thalassinum. The sequence continues at coordinate 1,720,503,600 of OX336388.2, read as the reverse complement.
TTGGAGACTCTAATGCCCAGTTAGGAAAGGAAAAAAGATATAGAGACACAATAGGAAAATGGCCAGCACAGAGAAGAACAAACAGGAATGGCATAAGACGGGTGGAATTTTGCAGGAACCATGATATGATCTCCAAATCAACTTACTTCAAGAGAAGACAAAATAAACTCAAAACTTGGAAACATCGAGATTGGAAAAAGGTGAATGGCAACTAGATCATGTTTGTATGGATAAGAACTATCACAGGGAGATCTACAATGTGAAAGTTCTGAGAGGAACAGATACTGGATCGGATCATTACATGATAAAGATTAAAGTTAAATTTACCCCGTTGACAAAGAAAAAAAACTCACCTAAAAAGAAGAGAACATACGACCCTCATAAACTAATAAATAACAAAGGATACAAAGAACGAACTAGATATATTAAATTAACAGATGATCTAGAGGAAATAGTTCCCGAATTGAAGCAAATAGCTGAACAAGTAGCCCCAATAAATCCAAGGAAAAAACACCAATGGTGGAACGATGAGTGTGATAATACAGTGGAAGATAGACATCAAGCCTGGTTACGGTATCAGAGTCAAAAAACAGATGAATCACACACAATTGGATCTCATAAAACAATGGAAGATAACTCAAAAAATAATACGAAGGGTTAAACGGCTATACCAAAATGATATACTTCTGATGTTCGAAACAAATAACGCGAAAACAAACTCAAGAGATTACTACGAAATTTTTAGCAAACAACTACAAAGATATGAACCTCCAACATTAATGTTAAAAGACAAAAATGACGAGTTAGCTCATAGTAATAAAAGAAATACAGAAATTTTAGCAGAAACATTTACCAAGTTGCTAAATTGCGAAGATCCACCAGAACTGCTTCAAATAAATACAGACATCACTATTAAAACACCATCAGAAAACATAAATCCACCCACAATCCAAGAAGTCTACAAAGCTCTGAGAGAGCTCAAAAACTACCAAGTGAGTGGAGAAGATCACCTATTTGCAGAATTGTGGAAATATGCAGCAGAACCAGTAAAGATTTCATTACACCAATGCATAGTGAACATTTGGATCAAAGAAGAAATGCCAGACCATTGGACTACAGCTATAATACATGCATTACACAAGAAAGGAGAAAAATCAAATCCTGACAACTATCGAGGAATTTCCCTTTTGGATATCACATATAAAATCATGTCACGAATTCTATATAATCGTTGTAAAGATCAATTAGAACTGGAAATAGGAGAATATCAAGGTGGATTTCAGCCATGGCAAAGCTGCCCTGAACAGATACAAACGTGGACAAAAACAGCAAGTCATAACCTTCGTAGACTTCAAAAAAGCTTATGATTGTATACATAGATCTTCGTTGCTGAAAATACTAAGGAATTTCCGACTACATCTTAAATTAATAAAAATTATTTAAAAAAAAACACCAAATCTAAAGTAAAATTCAGAGGAGAAATATCTGAACCGTTTACGATTAAAACAGGATTAAGACAAGGAGATAGTTTATCGCCTCTGCTTTTCAATTGTGCTTTGGAATATGTAATGAGGAAATGGTACAGGGAAAATCCTAGGAGCATAAGAATTGGAACCAATAAAGATCAAATAGACTTAAATTGATTGGGATTCGCAGATGACTTAGCGTTACTGGCTAATAATATTCATGAAGCCAGAAATCAAATAATAAGCCTACAAAATATAGCACAAAAAATTGGACTTCAGATATCATTTGAAAAGACAGAGATAATGGTAGCAAATCCACTTGTAATCAATCACATAACAGTAAATAACAAGAAAGTTAAAATAGTGAAGCAATTTAAATACACCTCTCTTGTTCATAATGGTGATGGATGAAATTGTAAAGGAAACAAAGGAAGCATATGGACATAAAGAGGGGCAGATGACCTCGTAGTTCCGCCCCTTAAAACAACAATAACTAACTAACTATGGACATAAAGAAATGAAGTTACTGTTATTTGCAGATGATATTGTGGTCTGGGGAAGGAACACCGAAGAAGTGCAAAAACAACTAGATGCACTGAACGAAAATATTCAGAAGTACGGCCTGAAAATCAGTATAGAGAAATGCAAGACCATGGTGATGACAAGAGGGGAAAGACAAGGAAAGGGCTCTGTGAAAATTGGAAGTCAGAGTTTGGAAATTGTGGACACGTTCAAATACCTAGGAAGTGAATTGATGCAAACTGGTAGGTTGGACATGGAGATTGGCAGGAGGGTACAGCAGAGCAATGCATTCTATCAAAGTGTAAGAAAACTTGTTTGGGATAAGGAAGTACCAAGGAAAAGCAAGGAGATAATGTATAAAGTGTACTATGTTCCCATATTAACTTATGCAGCTGAGACTTGGACCCTGACAAGCAGGCTTGAGAGTAGAATCCAAGCCAGTGAAATGAAATTCCTAAGAAGTATGATAGGAAAGACAAGGAAAGACAAAGTGAGGAATGAAGATGTTAGGAAGGAAGTTGGAATGGGAAAACTAAATGAGAGAATTGAGAAGAATAAACTAAGGTGGTTTGGACATGTAAAGAGGATGGAGGAAAATAGAATACCAAGACAGATGCTGGAGGCGAAGTGCAAGGGTAAGAGAGCAAGGTGGATTGATTCAGTGAAGAACAGCGTAAGAAAAAGAAAACTGGACTGGGACAAGATCGTGGAAGAAGAATGGTGGAAGGAGAGAGGAAAGTGGAGAAGTGCCATAAATACCCCGACCCGGCAGGAGCTGGATAAGGGGAAATGATGATGATGATGATGATGATGATGATGATGAGAAATTATAACTTGCAACTTGGATGAGAAACCTGCATGGCAAGAAAGAACTAATAAAATGATAAAAGCCCAAAAATTAACATGGTCTACATATAAAAGAAAATGTCTATCAATCGCAACAAAATTAAAACATTACAAGACGGTGGTTCAACCAGGGGTGACATATGGAAGTGAAACTCTTTTTAAAGTTACTCAGAAAAACAGAATCGACAAAATTTTAAAAGTAGAAAGAAGAATAGCTAGAACATCCATAAATAAAAAAATATCAGAAAGATGGACAGTGGCGGATAGTACCAAATGAAGTGGTATACAGAGAACTGGAGCCCATCAGTGATACTATTCGGAAGAAACGGATTTATATTTTTGGTCACATCATGAGGACACCAGAAACCAGGTTATCTAGAAAAATTGTAGTGAAACTTTGGAATATGAAACAAGTAGGATGGATTAAGGAAATTAGAGAAGATATGAAAGAATTAGAAATAACCTTAGATAACTTGCAAAACAAAACAAAACTGAGAGATATAAAAATAAGACTTCAGGCTAAAATAGACAAACGTAATACAGTAAAAAGGGTATTTACAGATGAGGAACGCCTGAGAAGATCAGAGCGAATGAAAAGCTACCGGGCGACTCGGAAAGGAAACTTACTGAAGAAGAGGACCAAGAAATGATTGACTGAAGTGGTCGTAAAAGCAGAAGGAGAAGAAGAAGAAGAAGAATCACTTCTCAGTTGGTCAAGACGAGTGTGAGCAATTAGATTGGGATATACCAAACCCCGTGGCACTACGGCCCATGAAGCGCCCTGGCCTACTAAGTGACCACTGCCCAGCCATTCAGCCTACAGATTTCAGGGTGACGCGTGGTCAGCGCGTCGTGTCCCCTTGACCATTAATCTTGGTCTCCGTCACCGGGGCGCTGCCTCACTGTCAGACAGCTACCAATTGTCCGCCCCAGGCTGCGTGCACCCCGTTCCAGCCCTCACGTCAGAATCTACATCCCTGACTGAACCGGGATTGAACCTGGGACCTCCGGGTGAGAGGCAGACGCACAACCCCAATACCACGGGGCTGGAAGTATTAAGTTAGTTAGTTATTGTTGTTTTAAGGGGAAGAACAGCGAGGTAACCTGCCCCCCCCCCCCTGCTGTATTAAGCACAGGGATGGGTGTAAGTGTCCAGGTATATGAAGCAAGGTACTATCCCGCCATTTACTTGGAGGGAATGTGGAAACTTCCTGGGAGAAACCACACTCTGATAGCCGCTGACTGCGCCGGGATTCGAACCTGTGAATTCCGGATTTGATGAAGCTGCCCTCGTAGCCATGGTGCACGATTTAACGAACATGGCTACGCCACGGGGCTCATATGTTTGAGAAAGTGCAAGTGATTTCATTGGGGGTCGCCTTGATTTTAGTCAATTCACAAAGTTTGAGCCATAAGTGCAACAGATCATGAAGAACACTGAAAGTAATAATAATGTTATTGGTTTTACGTCCATTTTAACTACTGTGGCATATACAGACGCCGGGATGCTGGATTGTCGCCCTGAAGGGGATCATTAACGTGAAATAAATATATTGACACGGCTCCCTCATATTTGTGCATCCTCAAATAATGCCAACTGACTGCGTCAGGTTGCGATCCTACAACATCGGGAACAGCGGCTTCGGTGACGTAGTCTGTAGCATGCTGAGCTTCTATGCCCAAGATCGCGGGCTCAAACCCGGCCGAGGTCGTCGGATTTTTAAGAGCGTTAAAATCCTTCAATATGCCTTCCTTCGGAGGGGAAGTAACGCCGGTGGTCCCATGTCAAGAACCTTACACTAATTAAACTTGTGTGAAGCTAAATTGTAGTTTAGATATCGTTGAAACGCTCTAGGTTATTAAAGTTCCAACGTTCACCACTAGGTGTCAGTGACATCTGGTAGCGAACGTAGGAACTACTTGAAATTGAACGGAACTTGTAGCTCACCCCATGGGTGTCCACGTTGAAGCAGCTACAGCCACTGGCGAGCCGAACATGTCCTCGGACACTCCCGGCACTAAAAGGCATACGCTAAATAAATAAGCAAGCGAGAATGTTACCGCTCCGCCACTCATGAAGAAGCAGCCCACCTCGTAGTGTAGTGATACGCATTCTGAATCTCACCCTTGAGGCCCAGGTTCGATTCCAGTCTCTGTCAAGAAATGTAATTCTGATCTGAGGGCTGGAAATGGGTACTTTTAGCCTCGTGGTAAGACAAGATTCTGGTACCCAGTTCTAATCTGTTAGAACTGTTTTCCGCAGTTTTCTCACTTCTATTCCCGGAAAATGCCGGGGTAGTTTCTAACTTAACCCACGGTTGCCCCCTTTCCAACTCTAATCTCAATTATAAATACACTCACTGCTACAGACATCACAATAACACAAGTAATTAGTCAAACCCAACTAAGGGGGTTTAATGACCACAATGTCGCAAGCATCTAAGAATGAATCAACAACGATCATGAAGAAGCAACGTGCCTTACATGACGTCATACAGATGTACGCTTGCGCTCTCTGGGGCGTAGTCTAGCTGGCATCACGCCATGGACAATGATTAAGTTAGACTACCTTAACAAATTACATGACGCTGTGGTAAGCACTAGTAACACTGATTGTAATGGAGATAAGTTAGGTACTGAAGATTGATTCGTTCAAGTTCTTCACAGTCCATCAGGTGTTACAGTAAAGATTACCTTTATTACGGCGACGTCAGCAATCCACAAGTTGTTCCTAAGCAAGTTCGCAATTTTACTTGGTACTTAACCTTGCGACATAATAAGCCTCGGAAACTCCTCCGTACAATACGTGAAATCCGAACCACTGGGCGTGATTCCACATTTTAACAAGTAGTTCCGTTAAAAACTATACAGCCTATTTTCATATATCCTACTTATGTTAATTGCCACTATCAGCATACAAAATTTCAGTTTGATTGCTGTAATAGATTCGTAGATATTGAGAACCGACTAAATATTTCTGATGGTCGCCATGTTGGACTTTATTTATGTAGGTCCTAGATTCATTTACTGTTACATGAAGATTATTGTGTACGTGTAGCATTCAAACTTCAATCGCATGATTAGGACACAAGAAGTAAAAACTAGATTTTAAAATTTCGCACAGCTGCCATTTTGTGGATTTGGAAACAATTGAAATAAATTAGATGCCAGTGGATTAACATTCATATAAGAATGTACTGTACCAAGTTTCACTGCACTCGGATGGTTAAATTGCGAGAAACGTCCATGTGAATATTTATACTTCGCGTCGCCGCCATGTTGGATTTATAATTACCAGGTTATTGAAAGTCCTATAGGTAAACTTAAGTTCATAGCCCCTATGAACATAAAAATATTCAGTTTGATTGGTGTAATAGATTCGTAGATATTCATAGCCGTCTAAATATTTCGGATGGTCGCCATGTTGGATTGTTAAATGTATAGGCCATAGAGTCAGGTACCATTAAAGGAAAATTATCGCGTAGGTTCATTATTCAAACTTCCACTTCTATCGCATAATTACAACACAAGAAATAAAAACTTAATATTAAAATTCGCACCGCCGCCATCTTGAGGATATGTAAACAATTGAAATAAATTAGATACCAATGCATTACAATGTGTAGAAACATTTTTTGTACCAAGTTTCAATGCGTTCGGAACATTGAATCGCGAGAAATGTCTATTTAAATTTTCAAATTCGCTTGGCCGCCATGTTCGTTTTGTAGTTAACCGGTTTTTGAAAATCTTATAGGTGAACTTGCAGCAGTGCCCTTTATCTCCGTACAAAATTTCAGATTGATACCTCTAAAAATATCAGGGATATAGAATGCCGGTGAAATATTTCGCACATCCGCCATTTTGTGGTTATGTAAACAATTGAACGAAGTTAGATGTCGGTGCATTACAAAGTGTATAAACATACACTGTACCAAATTTTATTGCTTTTGGTTGGTTAAATCACGAGAAACGTCTATTTAAAATTCGCAAATTCGCTTGGCCGCCATGTTGGTTTTGTAGTTACCAGTTTTTCAAGAGTTACATAGGTGAACTTCTAGTAGTTCCCTTTATCACCGTAAAAGAATCCAGGGTTATATCGGTAATAGTTTCGGAGATATTGAATGCTGGTGAAATATTTCGCACAGCCGCCATGTTGGATTGGTGAGACGTAACAAAATTTGAAGGACACGGTCGGGGTCGCCCTGAATAGTGCTATGAACTTCTCGAGTTTCATTGAAATCACTCCAGCCGTTTAGAATTTATTAGGGACACACACACACACGCACACACACACACACACACGGACAAAAGGTGATCTCATAAGCCTATTTTTTTTTCAAAATTGAAAATAGGCTGAAAATCATACATGCTTTGGCCGGTAATCGAGGCTGGACTAAGAAACGACCACTCTGCTATCACACTCAGTTCTGACAACTGATTGTTAATGAAAATCAGTAGTAATGGTGAAAGGTTGCGGGATTCTTCAGTTATCAATTGAGAAACAAGGTGTTCTGTTGAGAGTTGTTTGTTTCATTTGAGAGGCTTGTGCATCGTGCTCATTTAGCTCCGTGTACTTGGGTGAGTGTGGAATTTTGTCTGATTACCTGTGTCACTGTGATGGCTTTATCAGTGTGTGTATTTGTAATTCAGGTGAGGATTGGGAATGAGGCGACTGGGGCCTTAAGTTAGGAACCATCCCAGCATTCGCCTGGAGTAGAAGTGGGGAAACCATGGAATACCATTTCCAGTATGGCTGAGGTGGGAATCTAACCCAGCTTTTCTCAGTTTCGACTCACGATACTGAGTGTAGCCTATCCCGTGCCAGCCCTCAGACCAGAATTCAATTTCTTTGCAGAGCCGTGAATCGAACCCTGACCTCTGGGGCGTTAGCCAAGAAATCCAGCCGCTACACTACGAAGTGGTCACGTTCTGTTAAGAGCCCAACAGCCTCATTTCCACATCTAGGTTTTGCTTTGATCTTTCAAAGTAACGTCGACAACCACCTCAGCAGTCCATGGCATCCCACTTACTTATATTCCAGACAAATACCAGAATGCTATTTACTTAAGTCTTCGGCTGCTTTCCTCCACTTCCAAACCTCAATCACAATATTATGAACACTAGTACACATACCTCATTTACTAGCTTATTTTCATGACATGAAAATAGATTTATTAGATCACCTTTTGTCCGTTTATATATGGCCTTAGGAAAATTGGGGCTAAGAGTTAATTCTCGGAAGACAAAATTAATGGTAGTTGATAAAAAGAAACAACCAATTTTAGCTAATATAATGTTAAATGATAGTGACATTGAACAAGTAACTGAATTTTGCTATTTGGGAAGTGTGATTAATTATGACAACAGATGCATCTCAGAAATCAAGAAAAGAATAGTGTTGGCGAAGAAAGCCTTTCAAAATAAGACGAATTTGCTGCTCAATGAGCACCTCAACTTGAAGATAAGGAAGTAATTTCTCAAGACCTTTGTTTGGAGTGTGTTGACCTATGGTTGTGAAACATGGACACTTGGGAAAAGAGAAGAATCAAAATATTGTGGGGTTTGAAGCCATTTTTTCAGTGTTGTCTTAGTAAACAAGAGTTTAGCACTAAACTCTTGAAGAATCAAAACTTGAGGCAGCTAAAATGTGGTTTTGGAGACGAATGACCCGAACAAGGTGGATGGAAAGTAAAACAAATGAGCAAGAGTTTAGTGCTTTTCAGTCGGTCAACACGAATGTACCCAAAAAATGTATGTATATAATTGTACATATTGTAAATATTTTCACCTGTATTTCAAACATAGATTTTGTAGCCTAAGTGTAATGGATCTGATGATGATCGCTTGACGATCGAAACTGGTCATCCTAGTGTTTTATTAATCTCATGTAATTTATTTCAGGATTAGGGCATAACCCACCTCTTTTGGGTTCATTCGTGTTGACCGACTGAAAAGCACTAAACTCTTGTTTACTAAGGCAACACTGAAAATATGGCTTCAAACACCACAAAACAAATGAGCTTGTTCTGAACCAAATTTCGGGGAATCGATGCCTGTTGAACACCATCAAGAAAAGGAAAGCAAAATTCATGGGACACATACTCCGACATGACACTCTCCTCCAGATAATTTTTAAAGGATAAATGTTGGGGAAGAAACTAAGGGGACGACCAAGACAATCGTATCTCAAGAACATTGTCTAGGGGATGGAATTTGACTCGTATACCCACATGAAGAGAACTGCTGATGACCGTAAGAAATGGCTGCAACGACAAGGCTTTTAGCCTTTAGAAGCTGCTGCTGATGATGATACATGGCCATTCTATTGTCATCTCGAAACTGAATGAACCTTGTTCCATCCAGAATTAAATTTCTTGGCTGGAAATCGAACCCAGAGTCTTTGGGACATGAGTCTCAATATTTACCTCAAGACCACTAAAAATAGTTTTACTCGTGTTGAAATGTACAGGCAGCGTGTTATATGTTGCATGGTCAAGCTGCGTCCAAGGAGCTTTACGTTGGATTTGCCACTTATGTTACGAGTTGGGTGAAAGCAAATTAGGGAGAGAATACCGTAACTGATGTGGACAAATGTACGAACCATTGTACTCGTGAGATGAGGAAGGTTGTTTCACTTGCCAGATGGTCCCCCGCGCATCCCAACTGCTGGACCCACCGCTACTTATGGTTTATCTGCGAGTCCAAGGGCGCTCTAGAATTGCCTGTTCCGTCTGATTAATGCAGCGCACGGCTCACCATTCTTCAGGAGCCGGAGGGCAGCTGTGGCCAGAGCCTCTCATGTCTACCAGATTTGCAAGCAAAAAAATAAGAGCTTCCTGCACGTTCGATAGACAGAAATTCGGGCTCTTAAATACCATGATTCATTAATAACTGCCTCAGTCTGCCACGCGATTTCAACATAGGCCTAGGGAGCTTGATCTCACCCAGAATATTCGCAATATTTTGGCGGTTAAAATCCTTAGTGGTCAATACTCTCGCGAGGTAGAACTGAGGGAGGTGGGTTCGATTCCTACCCCAGCCAACCTAGAAGTGGTTTTATGTGGTTTCCATGATTGTCCAATGTTATTCCTGGCAAACTTAGGCCACGATCACCTCCTTCCTAATCCTTGACTTGGTTACAAATATACTCATACACTACTACAGCCATCACCGGCCGCGGTGGCCGAGAGCACTAACGCGCTACCCCGTGCCACGGGAGAGCCTGGGTTCGAATCCCACCTCGGCCGTCCTGAAAATGGTTTTCGTGGTTTCCCATTTTCGCCACCAGGCAAATGCCGGAACGGTTCCTCTCAATAGGTCCACGGCCGATTTCCTTCCAATATCCCTTCCCTGGCCCTTCCTGAAAAGAAAATTACTTGGCCATTGGCTGCATTAATAACATTATTATTACTACTACAGTCATTAAAATGACACAGGTTATCAGACAGTTTCCACACACAACCAAATACAACTGTCACGATGTCGGAAAGTCTCTCAATGAATCAACAACATTATAGGCTACATGTCAGTATGTTAAATGATGCATTGGATTAAATTTTACAATTATATGATGATGGTCATGATGATGATAATGATGACAATAATGATGATGATGGTGATGATGATAATGATGATGATGGTGATGATGATAATGATAATAATGAAGATGATAATGATGAAAATGGTCGTGATGATAATAATAATAAATAAATAAATGATAGGCCTAATGATGATAATAATTATGATGATGGTCATGATGATGATGATGGTTACGATGATAATGCTGGTGATGATGACGATAATGATGGTGGAGATGATGAAGGTGATGATGATGATGATGATGATGTTTGTTGTATTAAGGGCCGGAACAGCGAGATTTGTCTTCCCTTATGAAATATTGCTACCTGTTATTGTTATGTAATTTAGGAGTTTGTAATATAGTGGTTATCATACCCGTGTATTTGGGTGAGTGTGTAATCTTAAAGCTTTAAATAGTTTTCAGAAACGTACGATTTGTAATTAGTCAACAAAATCACCAAAAGTTACAGATATTTGAAACATTTCTTAGAAGCAATAAATCTCCATGATTTCTGTGACTAATCGAAGCAATATGCCAGCACTTATACTGCGACCAGAATTTATGTTTGTAGAATTAGACTGCCATAAAAAGATATTAATAGGGATTGTATACAAGCCACCTAAAATAAGACAGACTGCTGATTTTGAAGATGCATTAGCAGGTCTTGCCTCGGCATACGACGACATTATAATCATGGGTGATTTTAACACTGACCTTTTAAAGCAGACTGGTGAAGCTAACAGCCTACTGAATTTAATTCTCGCCACAGACATGACGGTTTTACCCCTGAACGCTACTAATCATGTTCATTACTCTGACCATACGAGTCGTACCTTAATTGATCTTCTTGTGACAAATCAACCTCAGAAAGTAATTAAACACGGACAGATCCCTGCTTCTGACATCTCTTCACATGATCTATTGTACGTATGTTATTCTATACGAATACCTAAGTATAAACCACGCTACATTACAATACGAGACATACGACATATTGACCAGAATAAACTACGCTATGATGCATATAACTTGCCTTGGGATAATATACGTAATTCTCAGAACATAAACTCTAAAGTAAATACATTCGATTTAATGGTACTAGAAATATTTGACAAACATGCGCCAAAGAAACGGGTAAGAATTACCCGCTCTTCATCTGCGTGGCTAACGGCTGAGGTAAGATCTGCTATGGCCAGTCGTGACAAACTATACAGACAATACAGACTGACACATGATGCAGTTGATTTTGAGAGATATAGAATTCTGAGAAATAGAACCAAGCAGCTAATTAGAAATTCTAAATATAAATACTTTCAGGAACTGATGAAAACCAACAGCCCTAGACAAAAATTGAGTAAATTACGTGCGTTAGGGATAGGTAAGACAGTTGAACAACATGTACCAAGCATATCGCTAGAGGCTCTAAATGATCACTTCGCACGGCCAAAAGTAGCCTCTACCTCCTTCCCTAAAAGTTCACTACCGGTACCCTTGTTACAACAGCAGTCTGTTTTTGAGCAATTCTCTTTTAGAAATATCAGCTCGAATGAAGTTAAAGGTGTGATATACTCTATTTCATCCAATGCCACAGGTAATGATGACATTCCTATATCACTGATTAAGGATGTCTTGGGAGCTGTTCTGCCAATACTAACTCATATATTTAACTACTGCCTGACAAACGGAGTGTTCCCAGATGTTTGGAAAGATGCACTAATTAGACCGATCCCGAAGAGCCCCAAGTTTGATTCTCCTTCAGATTATCGTCCAGTATCCATCCTACCACCATTATCCAAGGTACTTGAACGTCTAGTTCATATACAAGTTACTGAATACCTTACAAAGCATTCCCTACTCAACCCCTTCCAACCCGGCTTCAGAAAGAAGCATAGCACTGCGACAGCTTTACTGCGAGTGACAGATGACATCAGATGTGCAATGGACCAACGGGACTTGACTGTACTGACATTATTAGATCTCAGTAGTGCCTTTGACACCGTCAACCCTCAGTTGCTACTGCAGAAACTTCGAGAACTAAATTTTAATAGTGTGTCACTCCGGTTCTTTTCCTCTTACCTCGAAAATCGCCGGCAACGTGTGATAGTGAGAAATGCGAGTTCGGGATGGCAAAGTAAGACCCTCGGTGTCCCTCAGGGTTCGGTTCTTGGGCCACTGTTATTTATCATCCAAATAAATGACATATCAAAAGCCCTTAATTTCTGAAAATTGCAAGTGTATGCAGATGATGTACAGATCTACTATCATTCAAAACCGAGTGATATCAATAATGCAATTAGTAAAATAACTTCTGACCTACAACAGCTTAGTGACTATGCTTATAAAAACAGTTTATTAATAAACCCAAATAAAACTCAAGTGATTATTATCGGTACCAGTAAACACTTATATTCCCTCAAGCAACGTGACATCTCTCCAATAATTTTAAACAATAAAATCATACCCTACTCTACTTCAGTGACAAACTTAGGAATTATTATGACTGAGACCTTAAATTGGACTAAACAGGTGATAAGCACATGTAATAAAGTATATAAATGCTTATATCCTCTGAAACGGTTCGGTAATGTATTCTCTGTTCGACTTAAAGTACAACTAATTCGCTCTCTGATACTACCTATATTTGAATACTGTGACACTGTGTTGACTGAAATAACCTGCGACAGTAACAAGAAACTGGACCGGTGCCTCAACAACTGTGTAAGATATATATTTGGCCTGCGATATGATGATCATATATCACCCTATTATAAGGAGCTGTCGTGACTTCGAGTGCACCAGCGTCGTGAACTCCACATGTTATCACTACTGCACAAAATACTTTCCACTAATACCCCTAACTATCTTGTTTCACCGTTTTCTTACCTCTCGTCCTATCATGACCACAATACGAGATCTGGCTCCTCTCTTGCCATACCTATAAACCGTACTGCTGTTTACAACCGCTCGTTCATAATCTCTGCTCCAGGTCATGGAATTTGCTACCTGCGAACATTAGAGACATTCCCTCTCATCGCAAGTTTAAAGTGTCTTGCTGCGAGTATTTGCTGGGTAGATCCCGCTGACTTCCTGGATAAATGTTGAATGAACGAATGAATGAATGAGATTAATGATCGGATTACTGTAGTTACGTCATTTAAGGGTACTTTACTTTGTGTATTTTTGAAATTAATGATTCTACCATTATTCATATTATCACTATTCTTATTGCCATTAATATTAGTTGTGCTATTGGTATTTGTAATTATAAGTCATGTAGATGTATACTCTTCTAGTGGTTAAGTGTAAGAAAGGGCCTTCAGCCCTAACTTCGCCACCAATAAAGGCATTATCTATCTAAAGGCATTATCTAAAAAGATGAAAAATATTTGAAATTCGTAACCGTTAAAAGAATCCTTCAACGTGTGTTCACCTCATTCTAGATTGATGCATACTAATTAAGAAAATATGTGTGTTTTCTTCCATGGAGGCTTACGTTCATTTAGTTGATTCCCCTTAAAATGCATACATACATACATTCATTTGAGACTGCTTTGCCTTTCGTTGAGTCTGGCTACACTAACTTCTTTCTTGTAGAATACTGTAAATCGCAAGTGAGAACTCACTGCATTGGCTTTTCTACACCTCGACTCTATTTCCTCCCCCATACAGCACTACCACCCTGAGAGAACACACAGCCCAAGTACTTGAAATATTCCACCTGCTCCAATTTAGTTAGTCCTGTCTGACATTCTATTTTCTTGCGTCACTTCCTTACCGACATAACCTTTGTTTTTGAAATGCCGTTTTTTGATGCTATAGCCTACTCCCTGCATTTCTGTTCAAGTTCTATTAAGTTGACTTGTAAGCTTTCGACGGAGTCTGCATTATTCTCAGGCCATCAGCATAGGCCAGACTGCTTACCTGCTTTGCAACCATATTTTAAGGAATAGAAATCATGGTATATATGCTTACACGGCTCGTGAATTAAAACAAAGAAATTTTTCTAGGTTTATGCCGTGTCTTGTGTGGGGTTTCGTCTAGGAATACCAAACTGGCTCATCAGCGGGCTCTTGGTATCCGCGCCTGGACCCCCAACTTTGGAAGCCTTTATAGGGAGGTGAAAGGCTGCTTGAGCTCTTAGCTCTTGCAGTTAAGAGGTGCACGTGCGCTTCATAAGAAGGAGGTAGTGCACAGTTCGCTACTCCTGTGGGGGTCCGGGAGCAGACACCAAGAGCCCGCTGATGAGCCAGCTTGGTGTTCCTAGGCGAAACCCCATACATGACACGGCATAACCCAAGAAAAAATGCTGTGCTATAACAAAAACCATGTCCATTTATTGTTGTTGGATAAAAACGGCAAGGGTTTTGCCCTCCTTAAATGGCGCAATACTGAAATATTTTGAGCAGACAGCTGGCTTTCAGAAAACAAAGGCAGCAAATTTAGTAGGGAACTGATAACCTGCCCCATTTTCTTTATGCGTGAATTGAAAGTTGTAATCAGGCACATTTAAGTCTGATAAAAATGTCGGCAATTTGCATTGTGTCATTTATGGGGACTTTTCAACCACCTACATAACAATTGCATTAATTTTATCACTATCTTCTTGATAGCCACCCATTGTACACCAAAGTAGGTCAAGTCAATTTTCCTGTTCCGACTTAAGCATATCCGTGATAATAAAGAAGTTAAGATAAACAACGACGTATGCGAATACTGATTGTTCGCTGAGGTTAAGGAACTTGAACTCTAAAGCTTGAAACCTTGAAATATCTCTTGCAGTTTGAACAGGATATAATACACTAATGGGAGAAGCACAATAGTGCCCCCTACACTGGGTGTCGACATCGAATAAAGAGGTTCTTAACTACAGTATTGATTTAAATTCCCTTTGTAATATGCGTTTACAGGTAGTCGAAGTTTCAACAAATGTAACTTTATTCAAAGTTCATTGCTTGATAATCTTGTGGCGCAGTGGCTAGTATTCCTGGCTGTCAATCCTGAGGCTCAGGTTCGATAGATGGCTATGCCGAGATATCTAATTCTGGTTTGAGGACTGGAACAATGTACTCTCGTCCTCGGGAGGCAAAACCGAGAAAAGGTGGGTTGCAATCCTAACTCAGCCATCGTAGAAGAGGAATCCGTGGTTTCTCTATTCTAGTACCGACAAATGCTGAAATGGTACCTCACTTAAGGCCACGGTCGCCTCATTTCCAACCCCAACCATAATTACAAGTACAAACACTAATACATCCATAATAGCAGCACAGGTTTTCAGACAAATTCCTCATACACTTAAGTAGACGGAAATACATGACTACAGTGTCACAAAGCCCTTAAATAAATCATCATTACCATCATCATCATCATCATCATCATCATCATCAACAACAACAACAACAACAAGATTGAAGAAAACCAAGGTACAAGTTCCTCAATTTTTAAGTTTCTTCAGAAGGAACGTTATTTAATCATTGATCTTATTGGACTTATTCATACTTTCTTTTATAAACTTATGGAATTAATTAATTCGAACAATGTTGTTATGAGCCTGAATTAAACATTTTCACCATAACTCTCTCCAATATTAATATGAGGCATGTTGAAGTTGATTGCAAAAATATAATAATAATAATAATAATAATAACAATAATAATAATAATAATAATAATATTCAAGAGTTTAGTGCTTTTCAGTCGGTCAACACGAATGTACCCAAAAGAGATGGGTTATGCCCTAATCCTGAAATTAATTAATTAATTATTAATCTCATGTAATTTATTTCAGGATTAGGGCATAACCCATCTCTTTTGGGTACATTCGTGTTGACCGACTGAAAAGCACTAAACTCTTGTTTACTAAGGCAACACTGAAAATATGGCTTCAAACACCACAATAATAATAATGATAATAATAGGATTGAAATTTTATGGACAAATTTAGAGAATGGATGATGAACGTCTTACTAAAATAATATTTAGTCATGCCTCCTCATTAAAAGTTAAGAACAGCTGGATAATCGAAATTATAAATAACCCTCAAGAATTCAATGTTATGGACCAGACAGAAGGCCTATAGAATCACCTGGAACAGATATACGGGCAACAAATATAATCAATATCCAAGAACGCAAAATTAAGCCATTAATGGCCTACTACAGTAATCAAACCTGAAGCACTTTACGCCTCGGATCATTGGAGGCAGATCCCTTATTACAGACGTAGAGAAATAAGAAAGGAAAATATTGAAGAAAATCCATAGTCTGCTCAGAAGGAATCTGTATGAAACGGAAGTCTCGGAAGCTTTATAAGCATCCTGAATAAATCACTGACACCTTTAAGAAAAGGAGATTGAAGTTCTATGCCCACAATCTCAGAATGATCAACGACAGCCTCGCCAAAAGGATTCTCGATCTTGTTCTCTCAATGAAAGTCAAGAACAAGTGGCTTAGTGGAATAAAAGAAATCCCTCAAGAAATTGGCATTACTGATGAAACTACAGTCTACAAGATTGACTCCAGTCCAAAATATAATCAACACCCATCATTTCGCTGAGAAAATGAATACCAATAAATCATGGACTGAGATTTTGAGAGAAGAAACAATCAACATCATCAGCTAGATAAGTTCCATCACACTCTACATATATTAATAATTTATTTTTTTCTTTTTAGTCGGTTTACCCTCCAGGGTTTTCTTTTCTCCCGGACTCAGTGAGGGATCCCACCTTTACCACCTCCAGGACAGAGTCCTGGAGCTTGAAACGTCGGATCGGGGGATACAACTGGGGAGGTGGGTCGAGCACCTCGTCCAGGTGGCCTCACCTACAAAGCGAACAGGGGCCTCATGAGGGATGGGAAGGGATGGGGAGATTGGGAGGGATAGGCAAGGAAGAGGGAAGGAGATGGCCATGGCCTTACGTCAGGTATCATCCCGGCATTTGCCTGGGAAACCAAGGAAAACCACTTCGAGGTTGCCTGAGGTGGGAATCGAATCCCCTCTACTCATTTGGACCACTCGAGGCTGAGTAGACCCCGTTCCAGTCCTCATACCTCTTTTCAAATTTCGTGGCAGAGCTGGGAATCGACCCTCGGACCTCCGGAGTGGCTGCTCAGCACTCTGGCCCCTACACCACGGAGGCGACAATAATAAATATAATAATACTGTTCAACTGCGTTCTTGAGAACGTCATCCGTGAGTGGTGCAAAGGAATGAGTGATGAAGGAGTCCAAAATGGAATCAGACTAGGTCATAAGCATAAGAGTTACTGTAGTTAGTTATTGTTGTTTTAAGGGGTGGAACTACGAGGTCATCTGCCCCTCTTAATACAGATTATAGAGTACAAAATGGAGAGCGGGAATTTAAAACGAAAATACTCACAAAAGGAAAAAGATTGAAAGATACGCACAAAATGTAGGTTAGGTTCAAAATACGTACAAAATGCAATGTAGAGTCGAAATATTTACAAAATGCAACTGATATTCAAAATACTTACAAAATGCAAATGAGATTTGTAAATACGTACAAAATGCAATTGAGGTTCAAAATACTTACAAAATGTAATTGAAATTGAAATTACACAATGCAATTCAGATTGAAAAACTCCCATTTCAGATCCAAAATACTCACAAAGTGCAATTGAAATTCACAATACTAACAAAATGCAATTGAGATTTAAAATGCTTACAAAATGTACGGTAGATTCAAACTACTCATTTGGATGGATAATACTTACAAAATGCAATTTAGATTGAAAATACTGTTGCGTGCCACCCCCTAGTGGCTCCTTTGTTAACTGGATTACGGTGGGTATAAAGCACAATACCAATTACTGCTTAAAGAAATAATTAATTTTATTGCAGCCAGAAAAATACACTACTCAACAGCAATCATTACCTTACTCCAGTTTCCTCACGTCGAGAATACTTTCCCTTTCACTTGTCAACAGACCACAGTTAATCCTCTTCGCTAATGAGTCCGCTCCCTTACGCTCGCTGGAAATAGCTGCACTAGGTCTGTCACTGTACTATACACTGTTTCACAAGCACCACAATCACTTCCTCGGTGTCAAGAGAATCAGCTTCACTAGGGGTTTCGCAAGTCACCACACTTCTGTCGCTCAAGATAATCGCTCGCACTAGCTCGTAAAACACAACAACCACAACTGCTTGACAGGTCGCTCTTATATAGCAGGTCGGTGACTCAATAAATGCTTCTAGATCCATCCAGGGTTCACGGCTTCTCGAGGTTTCCATCGCTGGTCCAGTCACGAATATTCTGGACTATCCCTTTGTCCTAGTAGCCCTGTTGCATAAGGCGCACGCAATACAGGAGGCAGGCCACAGCCCAGCCCTGGGGCAGTTGTGACTCATGCGGCGAGTGATGACACAAACTCACAGCCGTAACAATACTTACAAAATGTAACTTAGATTCAAGATACCCACAAAATGCAATTGAGAATCAAAATACTTGCAAAATGCTCACCCTACAAAATGCAATTGAGATTGAAAATACTTACAAATTGCAATTGAAATTCAAAATAGTCACAAAGCTTCGTCGGATCTCCGGACTCCCGACATTATTGAAAGACTTACTAAAACGCTATTTAGGTTGTCAATCCTTACAAAATGCAATTGAGGTTGAAAACACTCGCAAAATGCAACTTAGATCGAAAGAACGTAAAAAATGCTACGTAGATTGAAAATGCCTACAAAATGGAGTGTAGATGCAAAAATATCGCTTAAGGGAATTTAGATACACGAGGAACCAATAAACACACACACAAATAAAACAGTGCGGGAATCTTAAAGAGAAAAGGAAATATAATGAAAAGAAAACAAGAGGCCTGACCCCTCGAAGAATAAGGGATCAGGAAAGATGAGACAAGGGCCAACTATGGCGGGAAAGTGAAAGACTCCCTAGGCCTCAGATACCCTAATACCGTCGGGGTTGGAAAAGAACAAAGTTGACCAAGGAAGGTCGACAGGAAAGAAGACGGAGAGGAGCCCGGCATAAGTAAGTGGAAGCAATGCCGGACTCAGCTGGGGTCCCGTGGTCGCTAACCCACGTCCCACTAGATGTGAGCCCTGGCGGGATAAGAATAAGAACCTATCAATATATTGACTGTCTAGCTTTGCAGATGACCTTGCGGTTTTTTGGGATTCATTGGATACGGCCAGGAAACAGAACAACCAGCTTCAAACACAAGCTGCAAAGGCGGGTCACCGGATCTCTTTCGAGAAAACAGAAATTATTACTAACATCAAAACGGTTCCAAAACATATCGAAGTGAATCATGGGAAAATCAAGCGGGTTGTGAAATTTAAATATCTTGGTGAATGAATAAAACCTACAGAGTCCAAAAACGAGGCTTTTGCGTCACGCTTGAATAAAATTGAAATGGCTTACCATCTAACTAAGAATGTTTACTACAAAAGAGTTATATCCCTGAATGCAAAACTCAAGCACAACTGCACGATCATCCGGCCAGAAGCTTTGTATGCAGCAGAATATCTCGCCATGAATAATAAAAAAGGCATAGTGGAAAAACTGGAGACCAAGGAAAAGGAAGATTTTGAGGAAAATCCTGGGTCCAGTCAAAGAACACAGCGAGTTCCGAAGACGCCACAGCCAAGAGTTGTGCACACACGTAGAGAAAATAACTGACCCGAATTTATCCTTTTCTCCATGAGAAAAAAAAAACAAAGGGGGCCTGGTTCTGTGAAGTAGAGAAAGATCTGTTGGAGATTGGGATAACGTGTGAAGATATCCAGGAGAAACTTCAAGAACATCGGAGCTTTCAACTTAAGTCGAAACTAAAAACCGGGAAGGCGTGGACGACGGAAAGAAAGGTGCACCATCGATTGCGAATGAAAGAGTACTGGGCCAGCATTAAAATGCAGAAGGAACAGTTGACATGACGTGGTCCTTAGTTGGCCGTAACAAAGGAATAATAATAATAATAATAATAATAATAATAATAATAATAATAACGGTCAACGGTCTCAAAGGCGGAAGAAGAATTTCATTTCTCAACGGCTGAGAGGGCGGAAGAACCTAGTGGAGTCAACCACGAAAACAAATCATTTCAGACTAACAATCTGATCTTACTTTGGAATATTATTCCTACCCTTGTAACACACAATTTCAATTGCAGAATGGAAAAGCCGCTGAAAGAAAGCACTACCCCAGGTGGCAGCTCGGAAGAGAAATCCACCATTGCGTTATGCAATGCATCGGGACCTAGGGTTCTGGGGAGTCTCAACATCTGCAATAGGGATGAGTCGGAGCATCCTTGGAATCCTTCCAGACTTAAGTTTAAACATAAGTTTTTTGCAGGTACTTTGAATGTAAATTCTTTACTGAAGGTGGGTAAACAGAAGGAATTAGAACTGCTTTTAGATAGAAACGAAATTCAAATTTTAGCAGTACATGAGACAAGATATTTGGATGAGAATGTGACAGAAACGAAAGATTATAGAATCTTTAAAGGAAAACCTGCGATTAAAATTATGAAAGGAATGCCACTCTTGGGAACAGCCTTTTATGTCCATAAACGTCTATTAGCCAATGTAACTGAATTCAAATCACGCTCAGAAAGGATGTGTCTTTTGACAATGACTTGCAAAAATAAAATATATACTTTTGTTAATTGTCATGCGCCAATAAACGAAGACAACAAGAAGAACCCAAATAAAGTAGAGGAATTCTGGGACCTCCTAGATGATGAAATATCTAAAATTCCAAAATCAAATGTGGTGATATTACTTGGAGATTTCAATGCCCAAATAGGAAGAGAGAGGATTCATAGACCAATAGTGGGAGAATATGCTGACACCAAAGAACAAACAGAAATGGGATGAGATTAATTACGATTTGTAAAAACTTTCAACTTAAGTTAATGTCAACTTTCTTCAAGAAATTGCCAAGAAAAGCTAAAACATGGATTTCTCCAAATCCAATACTAGGTGAATTTCAACTGGATCATGCAGCTATATCCAAAAGAAACATGAAGGAAATTATGAATGTCAAGGTTATAAGAAGCAGAGAATTTGACTCTGATCACTATTTGTCTAAAATTAAACTCAAATTCTTACCCAACAGAAACCACAGAAGAGGGGAGAGAGTAAATAAATATAACACAAATAGACTTCAAATTACACAAGAAACATTGGAAAAATTTCAGGAAGAAATAAAAGTAACTCTTCATGGGAAGTGGCAAGATTTATCTAAAGAAATAACCAACGCAGCTCAGAAGACGTTTGGGCTAGCCAAACCTAAGAAGAAACCTTGGTGAAATCAAATATGTGAGGATACGTTACAAGAGAGAACAAAACAATTGAAAAAGTGGAAATGCTCTGGAAAGACGGAACATTATGACCAATACAAACAGCAAAGGAAAGACACTGCTAGAATAATAAGGGGAGTTAAAAGATCATTCGAAAAATCACAACTTACTGACCTGCAAGACAGCTTTGTTAAAAATAACTCTCGAAACTTCTATCAGACATTTAAGAGTCAATTAAAGGGGTATCAAGCGCCTAGCATATGCTTTAAAGATGAAAATGGTAGACTTGGCCTAAGCAATGTTGAGAACTGTGAAATACTTGCGAAGCACTTTGATCAACTTTTTAACTGCCCTGAACCAGATCATAAGCTGGAATTCTCACAAGCAACAGAAAATCTGGAAGAAGATATACCACCCAATGCTGAAGAAATTAAAGAAGCAATTAACAATCTAAAGAAGAAGTTCCGTGAAGAACTATACAGCCTACTTTTCATGCCAATGATTATTCTACAGTATATGAACCTATCTAGAATAATGACAAAATTAAGTTGGTAATATCGAAATATCAAATTAGTTCAAAATATACCTGGTATAATGTAGCCTAATAGAGCACTACAGTTGGCAGCCCTGGTGACTGAATATATTCTTAGTTCCATCTCTTAAGGTACAGAATACAAAATTAGGTTGAAGTCCAATGGACGTTACATGCAGTTAGACACTGGATCTATCAGCACGCGTAAAAGCATGTTGCCAACAATACCATGCGTGTGCTGGTCAGAAATAATCTGAAATATTATGATATCTTGTTGTGCCAATTTTGGATGAAATCCATTTGTTAGTATAGAAATTACATGTATTTTAAAATTGGACATATCAGCAGGCATAGATTCATGTTGGCAGCACTGCCTTGTATTAATTACTCCAAATTAATCTACAATGTCAGGTGCTATACGTGTGCAAAGTATAGAGCTGTTGGCTTGCATACTTTCTGATATATTGATATTAGGGTAAAGAAATATAGACAGCATTTATTAACAGTTTGCAGCCCTGATTGCTCTTAACAATACTTACAGTCATATCTGTTATGGTACACATAGCACATACGAAATTTGGTTGTAATCCAACTGATAGTATAGAAGTTACATGTATTTAAAAATTGGTACTATCAGCAGGCTTATAATCATGTTGGTAGAACTGACGTATATAAGTTACTCCAAATTAATCTAAAATGTCAGAATATACGTGTGCATAGTTTAAAGCTGTTGGCTTGCATACTTTCTGATATATTGGTATTTGGATTTAAAAAAAATAGAGAGAGCAATTATTAACAGTTGGCAGCCCTGGTGGCTCTTAAGAATACGCTTAATCATATCTGTTTTTGTACAGATATTACATACAAAATTTGGTTGAAGTCCAATTGATAGTGTAGGAGTTATATGCATTTAAACATTGGACATATCAGAAGGCTTAAAATTATTTTGGCAACACTGTCATTGTTGGCCTCCTGGAAATTAAACTGAAATAGTATTATCTGCATGTGTACCAATTTTGGAATAGCTCTCATGCATACCTTGCGAGATATCCAACATGGAGCTCAAATTTCTAGTGCGTTTTTTCAGCAGTTGGTAGCACTGACATCATTTTCAAATATGGACGTGAGATATTCCGGTGCACATCTTTACTCGTACTAAATTTGGTTTTGATTGCTGCAGCCGTTTAGGAGTTGATAGGGGGGGACACACACACAGCCAGACAGATAGACAGACAGACATTTTCCCGGATCGATCTCATAAGTCTACTTTCTCCTCATTTTTGCAAAATGTGAAAAGTAGGCTAAAAATAATAAAGCTAGCGGAGAGGACTCTATAACAGCTGAACTTTTGAAATGGTCTCAATCAAAAATCATTGAAGAGCTGCAGTTAATCTTTGAAGATATTTGGAGAACAGAGAGGATTCCAGAGGAATGGAAAGTGGCTCTAATACACCCATTGCATAAAAAAGGGGACAAACAAAACGTTGATAACTATAGAGGCATCTCTCTTCTTCTAATTGCATACAAGTTATTTTTAAAAATATTGCTGAATAGAGTAGAAACATCACTTGACAAGCAACTGGGCGAGTATCAAGCTGGATTTCGAAAAGGTAGACCTTGTTCAGAACAAATATTTAACTTAAAAACCATAATTCGCCATAGGATACTGAATTCAAAGGACATAGTTGTGACTTTTGTAGATTTTAAAAAGGCCTTTAAAGAACATAACATTTCGCCAGTAACTTTGGGGAGAAGAAACAAAGGCATTGAAATAAGTTGCCTAGCATTTGCAGACGATTTTGCTATATTGTCAGAAAACCTAACAAGTGCAACAACACAAATCAATCTCTTGGAAGAAATAGCCAACAAAACAGGTTTGAGAATCTCCGTAGAAAAAACTAAATTTATTACAAACATCAAGAACGCTTCAAAATATTTGGCAACAGATATTGGCCCAGTGGAAAAAGTAAAGAAATTCAAATATCTGGGAGAAATAATTCAAGAAAATGGTTTAGAAAAATCTTCGGTAGAAGAAAGGGTACACAAGATGGAAAGAGCATAAGAATTTTTATAACAAAAAGTGCTTATCTAAAAATCTTAAAATAAGGCACTACACTACAATGGTGAAACCGGAATGCCTATACGCAAGTGAATGTCTGGTACTAAACTATAGATTAGATAAACTTGAAGTACTAGAAAGGAGAATCATGAGGAAAATTTTAGGCCCAGTGAAAACAGCAGATGTGTGGAAATTAAGATCTAATGATGATATATACAGGAACATAGAAAATATAACAGAAACGATAAGAAAAAGGAGATTGCAATTTTTTGGACATATTTACAGAATGGATGATTCCAGATTAACAAAAAGGATATTCAAGTACCTTTGGGAGAATAGGGCAACAACTAGCTGGATTCAAGAAGTAAAGAAAGATTTAGAAAGAAATAATATAAGTGAAGAAGAAACGGTGAACAGAGAGATCTTGATAAAAAGGGTATCAAGTATGAAAGGATTCCAAGGAAGATTGCCAAAGAAACCTGGTGCGAAGTGGTCCGAGCAGCATTGTGAACGGATGAAGGAGTACTGGAGGGAACGGAAGAGAAAACAACAAAGTGTGAAGAATTGAAATTGGCACGTGGTCCCTAGCAGGCCTCATCGGAAATAATAATAATAATAATAATAATAATAATAATAATAATAATAATAATAATAATAATAATAATAATAATAATAATATTAATAATAATAAGGAAAATACAGGCTGAACAAAGGCACGCAGGAAGAAACACAGTGAACGAATGAAGAGATATTGGGAAGAAAAGATGATGATGATGATAATTGTTGTTTTAAGGGGCCTAACATCGAGGTTATCGGCCCCTAGGGAAGAAAAGAAGATGGAACATTGTGCAAAATAAGTTCAAGCGCGCTCCGTAGTTGGACATAACGATTTAAAAAAAATCTGAACATAATGGAAAGTGATATTAGAAACCGATCACATCTCATACATAAACAGAAGAGATTTCAGGACACCCTGTAAGAAAACCGGCACCATCCGGACATAGAGAGAAAGGAGAAACATAGCCAGAGAATGCGCGAATATTGGACAAACATTCATGTCCCTCGCCAAGCTGAAAAGTAGAACGTCGTGGTCCTTAGCTGGCCCATCCGAAATAATAATAATAATAATAATAATAATAATAATAATAATAATAATAATCTTATGTGTTTTACATCCCTTTTAACTATTATGGCTTCAAGAGACGCTAGAGTGCTGACATTTTGCCTGAAGGGGATTTTCAGCGTACCAGTAAATCTGACTCTTGCATTTAAGCACCCACAATTGGCAATTGATTGAGCTAGGATTTGATCTGATAATCTTGGACACAGCAGACGAGAACATAAAGGCGTTCCACGCAGCCAGTCAAAATATATGTATTTTGATGGTGGTAAGTGAGCGAACTTGATTCCTCGCATACTTTCATAATGCATGCAAGCATTCTGTGAGGTTTCGCTAAATATGACAATAGGAAGGTGGCCAAGGACTATCTTCTTGATCGACCTGAGCACTCTTACACAATAGAGCAACATTCTCTGCCTGAAGGTGTGAATCTATTACGCTATGTGCAAGGTGCCACGACAGGTGTCTCCCACGGGCGTGTGGAAGTGATTTCCAGTAATTTAGTGGAACAGCTTGCAGTAAATTAGAGCTGATTATACCTTCCTCGTTCCCTTGTAATTATCGTCGTCCACCCTCGCCAGCCTCCAGCCTGAGAACTCAACCGGTTTCCATTGGCTCATACTGCTTTTTTGTGTGTGTAATTAGATTGTTAATTCCGATCATCCGGTCATACAAGAGCAATAATTATTTTGGTGATATTTACGTCACCTTTCATATTTATTCTTGTTGTGTCATTTAGAGGCTTGGACATCGTGATCCCAGCCCTGTGTTTGTGGGTGTATGAAATTTGTCTGATAACTTGCATCAATGTGGTGTCTACAGTAATATATGTATTTTGTAATTGAGGTTATGATTATGAAGAAGGTGGCCGTGGCCTTAACCCGTTTCAGCCTAGCGTGCCATATATGGCACGCTGCAATTTTGGTAGGATTATCACTTGGAATTAAGAGAAATTTATTTTTCTGTTGTTGTTGGTGGCACTGAATTGTTGCATATACTGTGTGTCTCAACTGTCATTACCTATCAGCTGCGTGCTTTGTTGTAGCAGTGTATTATTGAAATGAGAAGTGCGCGCCTTGATGAAAAGAAATGAATTCACAAAAATGGTATGCAATTATTTATGAACAATATAAATTATTCTGCTGAACTTTCTTTTCATGATACGTACTGTGAAGTCCAATGTTTCAGTACATTATGATGCTTTGTCTGATTGTTCATAATTGACTGAGCTATTTACAAACATATATAGCCGTGCCATATATGGCACACTAGGCAGATTCTTCTTGCATCGTTATGCCCGACTCAGGAGCAGGGTTGAACCTGTTTAGCTGATGTGTTGGCCTTCTTTTCCTTCCAAAATCTCTTCATCCTCTCGCTGAGCGCCTTTCTTCGGTCTTCTGTCCAAGTTATGGTGGCCCTGGTGTTGGGTTTGTCTTCAAATTGGTGATTGTCGATTAGGGTTCTGAATTTGCATCTGTCCTGTATAATATTGTCTGAAATGTTGATTTCCTGGAGATCTGTTTCAATTTCACGTAGCCAGCTGTTCTTGGTTTTTAGTGAGAGGGCCAAGTTGAGAATTCTTTTAGTCAATCTGCCATTGTTCATTCTGATAATGTGCCCGTAAAATTTCAATCGTCTTTTCCGAAAAGTATGAGACATTTTTTCACATTGGCGATATATTTCCTGGGATGACTTCTTCCTCCAGATTCCCTCTATAAAAACTGGGCCAAAAATGTTTCGTAAAATTTTCCTTTCTTGTTTTTCAATCTCTTTGGTTAAAGATTTGCCACCAATGATTAAGGTTTCTGATGCATATAACGCCTCCGGTTTGATTACTGTATTATAATGTCTAAGTTTTGCTTTCCGAGATATTGATTTTTTGTTATACCTATTCCAAGTGATTCTGTAAGCTTTCTGTAATTTGGAAATTCTCTCTTTATTTGCTTCACGGTTTAAACCAGAGGGCTGAATAATTTCTCCCAGATATTTGAATTCGTTCACTTGAAAGATTTTGCCGAATTTAGTTCTCATAGGTTGTCCGTCTAAGTATCGTGAGGCTCCTTCCATGTACTGAGTTTTCTCATAAGAAATTTGAAGTCCCGTTTTGATGGCAATTTCATGTAATTTTTCAATGGAATGAATTGCTTCTTGTCTGTTATTAGAAAGGATTGCTATGTCATCAGCAAAGGCCAAACAATGTACATGAATTCTATCTTTGAGTAGTCTGCCAAGGGTTATTCCCTTAGTTTCCATTTCCCAGATCCTGATTATCTTCTCAAGTACGAGGCTGAACAGTAACGGAGATAATCCGTCTCCTTGGCGGACCCCAGTGTTAATTGCAAAAGGCTCAGATATTTCGCCGAGGAATTTAACTTTTGACGTAGTGCCAGTTAGTGTTTGTCTGATTAATTCTCTTGTTTTTCTATCCACTTGAAATTCTTCTAGAGTATTGAAAAGTGTTTGACGATCTATAGAGTCATATGCTTTTCTGAAATCTACAAAAGTAATGACTGTCTGTCTGGTTTTGCGCATTTGTAGGATAGTTTTGAGATTGAGAATTTGTTCCGTACATGATCTTCCTTTTCGGAAACCTGCCTGGTATTCTCCAATCAGACGGTCTGTTTGTTTCTCAAGTCTAGTGAGCAGGGCTTTGGAGAAAATTTTATAAATAACTGGTATCAAGGAAATTCCTCTATAATTATTGATGTTGGTTTTATCCCCTTTCTTGTGCAGTGGATGGATTAGCGCACATTTCCAATCCTCAGGTATTTCTTCGGTGATCTAGATGTTCTCAAGAATTGAGTGGATTTTCCGGGCTACGTTCTCACCACCTATCTTTAGCATTTCGGCAATTATACCATCTTCCCCTGGGGCTTTATTATTTTTGAGTCCATGGATTATTTCTTTAATTTCTTCCAATGTTTGGGGGTTCTGAATCTTGGTTGGATGTTTGTTTTTCAAAGATGAGTTGTTCTTTAGGGGATTCACAGTTTAAAAGATCCTTGAAATAATCTGCTAGAAGTTTGCAATTTTCCTGATTATTTGTTTCCAATGTCCCATCCGGGCGTTTGAAGCAAAGACTGGGTGCCTGATAATTTGATAATTCTTCTCTGAAGGTTTTGTAGAAGTTTCGTGTATTGTTTTTAGTAAAATCTTGTTCAATTTCAGCCAATCTGTAGTGATCGTACTTGCGTTTTTCAGATCTGATGATTTTAGAGGTTTGTTTCTGTACTTTGGTGAATTCGTGCCAATTTTGTTCCGTTTTGTGAGAATTCCAATTCTGCCAGGCTTTAATTCTGAAGTTTATAGCCTTGTCACAGGTTTCGTTCCACCACCTATGCTTGCGTTTCCTGGGCGGTGTGCCAATGTTTTGAGAAGCTTTCGAAAGTATATCTTTGAGTTCTAACCAGCCAGAAGAATCGTGAGTAGGGATACTTTCTTGGAAAGTACTGGCGTTCTGTTTAAGAAATTCTGGATCGACGCGCAGATTTTTTGTTATTTTTGGTTTGGATCTGTTTGGTTGAAATTTTACCTTGATTAAGGATAGATGGTGGTCAGAGTCAATGACTCCTTTCTTGACTTTGACATTCATAATTTCTTTTTGATTCTTTTTGGAAATAGCCACATGATCTATTTGAAATTCTCCTAAGTGAAAATTAGGGGATCTCCAGGTCTTTTTCTTGTGTGGAAGTGCCAGGAAATGTGTTGACATTAGTTTGAGATCAAAAGTTTTGCAAAAATCAAGTAATCTTTCTCCATTTTTATTAGTTCTATTGTGTGCTGGATATAGTCCTACAATGGTCCTGAATTTCCTTTCTCTACCAATTTGGGCATTAAAATCTCCCAATAGGATTTTTATGTGATGATTTGGGATGATGGCTGTAGTTTCTTCCAGCAGTTCCCAGAAGTCTTCCACCTTTTGTGGATCTTTACGATTGTAGTTGTTGGTGGGTCCTTGCGCATTAATAAGCGTATAAGCTTTGTTTCCTGATTTAACGGATAGTGTTGAAATTCTTTCAGAAGGCGAGGAAAAGTTAAGCACTGAGTTTATAATGTTTTTTCTGACAGCAAATCCAGTGCCAAATTGTAGTGGCTTCATATGGAGGGAGATTGCTGGCTTGCCTTTATAAATTCTATAATTTCCTGATTCAAAATGATTTTCATCCGTGTATCTGGTTTCCTGTAGTGCTAAAATTTGGATGTTGAAGTTATCCAACATGTCTGTTAATTGTTTTAACTTGCCAGTTTTCCGAAGTGTGTTGATGTTTAAGCTACCAATGAAAGTTTTGCATTTTGGGCGAAGAGATTTGGGAAGCTCCGATACATTCCCGCATGATGTTCTCGGTCCCCCAGAATCCGATGACCGAGAAAAATAACTAGTATGTCTACTAGGGCCTGGGGTAGTTATATTGTAGGTTGTTTCCATCATGCTAACAAGTTGAAAGTAGTGGGGACATCGATCTATGTCGGTGTCATGGTTACAACTGAAGTAGTGAGCTTCAGAGGTTGCTGAAGATGTTGTCAAGCTGTGCCTGTTTTTGGTCCGCGAGAGGTATTTTATTTCCCTCAAACCCTCCGGACAAGTCCGGCGAGCCTCCCTATCCGCCACCTGGGACGCGCCCGATAGGGGAACAGGCAGAAACCCCCACGGGACACTAGGCAGATTAGTTATTTTACTTTTCGATAGGTTTAGTTTGGCTGTACATGGACACTAGAGGAGTAATAAGATGGAAATGAAGGAAATTTGATACAGAGGTAGCACTATCAAAGAGCTTGTCAGTGTCATGTTTTATATTGCCGCCATCTATACCAAAACGTAATGGCGGCCCCCCAAATGGTCAAAACTTAAAATTAAATTATGACCAAACTAATCGTCGGATCTTTACCAAATTTGGTAAAAGCATACCTTCTTATGAGACGCGTCTTGAACGGTACTGTACAAATAAAAATAATTATTTTGATAACATGTAGTCCAGTTGGCTCATTCGAAGAAAGAAGAAGATGTGGAAACTACGGCCACTCACAGACGCACTAAAAGTGAAATTTATTTCCAATTTTAATCCAGAGCAAAACCGGCCTCATGACGAATGCATGGTAATATATTTTGGCAGACATGGCAGTAAACAATTCCAAAAAGACTAGCTTGTTAGATGTTGGTACAAGGTATGGTTTTGAGTAGTAGCCAAGGGCACCTTGTAAATTGTGAAGTGTACCTAGAGCAAAATCCTTGTAAAAACAACAATACGTGAAGGTTTCCGGTAAAGCTGCGGCGCCCTTGATTCAAATTGCAGACGAGTTTTCAGAGAAAGTGAAGCCCCTTGGATTCAGGTTCTATTTTGACAACATATTCACCTCCGCTGGGTTACAATCTCTCTTACGAGACCGAGGATATGGTGGTACAGGAACAATCCGCTACAATCGCATCCCCCAAAACAGTGAAGTGATCCTGTCGAAGCAAATGGTTGGGAAGGAACATAGGGGTTACTATGAGTACAGGTGTAGTGAGGAGAATGGAACAATCATCATACGATGGCAGGACAACACTCTTCTGTCACTATTGCTTCGACAAAGTAGGCTGTTCAGTTTCTGGCGAGTTTGGGTACTCTAAACAGAGAAGAAAAAGAGAATCGTTGCCCCTGGGGCTAGTGCATTTGGAAAATATAAGCAGCATATGGGTAGGACTGACCAAATGGACGAAAACATTGGAAAATATAGAATACACATCCCAGAGAAAAAGTGGTGGTGGCATACATTTACGTGGTTGATAGATGTGTCTACTGACAATGCTTGGGTCCTCTACCAGAAAACGGAGGTTGCTCTGCGTCAGCAACAATTTAGAAGACATATTGTGCAGTACTACCGTACCTGACATCGAACCGAACACTACCCAGAGGACCAGGTCATCCTAGGAACTGCATAATAACAGAGGACATCAGTTATGGTGGGATAAACCATTTGGTGGCCATGGTTCTTGATAAGATACAGAAACACTGTGTTGCTGAAGGCTGACAAGGTCATCCCCACACCATGTTCATCAAATATGCAATAGGTCTGTGTATAGTGATTATTGTACCATAACCATATCATACCAAATAAGTCAGTGGAGGCAAACAAACTACAGAGAAAGAACAGTGTTGTAATTTATTTCACATACATAATTATATTGTATAATCTGCCTAGCGTGCCATATATGGCACTTGCTGTATTATCCATGTTACGCTCTGTTTTAAACAAATTTCATTAAAATACTGTGGAAATACACTATAAACAGCTTTTGGTACTAATCTTAATTAGTTTATATTGTTTGAAAACATCGCGGGAATTTCCTAGAATAGAAATGAGAAACTACGGAAACTCACGTTTAGGATGGTTGAGGTGGAAATCTAAATCATCAGTGTTTTCTTAAGAGGCAGAGTACGAGTGTACCCCTTTCCAACCCTCAGACATGACTTAATTTCTTGGTGAGCACGAGGTGTTTTGTACTAACAATGGAGCATGGAACATTCCGGATATACAGTACCATTAAACGGTAGTTAGGAAGTAGTGTCTTGAAGTCGCTCGATGATAGGGGCACTCCTTGAGAAATGAGAGATCATGGTGTTCGAGTACTGGTGGTGGCAGTATAACATATATTTGCAACATATATTTTCCTTCGTTCACCCTGGTACGTTGTAATAGCGTATTAAAACATTTTGTTTGGTGTTTCTTGATATCTCATTACACTGATGGGATACACTCTGCGCAGCCCTGCACATTGAAGCACGCCCCATGTCCACGATGGGAAACTGTTTCAAGTCCGAAGATCGAGGTTTGAATCCTGACGCTACCAGCGGTGTGGTGTGTTTTTACACACTCCCTACAGACAAATGCCGAGATAGTACCTACCTGGGGCACCTACTCCATTCCTGACTTTAATACAGCCACACACACTACAACAGTTATCACATAAATACGAGTTATCAGACAAGCTCAACACCAATTCAAGTACACGAGGCTGGCAACCAAGATGTCTCAAGCCCCAAATAAATGAATTTTCAACTAAACATACAGTGGAAGATTATATTCCATTATAATCTATTATACTTTCAGTGTTCAATGTGCAAGTTCCTGAGAAAATACCCTCTTTACCTTTTGTATTGCAGCATCTTCTATCTCACCTGAATACAGAATCCAACTATGACAGTCTAGGCCTAACCTACTTCTCTACAAGTGAATCGATTAGCCCGCGGCAAAATAATGAAATTGCAATTGTTTATTCCAAGAACCAGACTAGTCCAAAAATTAAATTGTTCAGATACTTAAAGAACAAACAGCTTCATTTGTGCTAAATGAAATACTTGCAAAAATTGCTTTATGTTCGACGATGTCGAAATGTAAATATTACATATCAGAAAACTGTGTCATAATGAGGGTCATTATAACACTATTCTTCATTATGAAACAGTTTCTCCCACCAATCAGAGCTCAAGAAACAGTTGTGTCATAGTAGGGTAATCGAGGAGGTCATGGTCAAATACAAGGTGTTCTGTGCGTCCCATGCGCTCTGTTCAGTACATAAAACTGGTGAAATCTCGACATATTGAACCCTTTACCCTATGTTGGTTAAATGATTCTACTTTTTATTTCTTCAATTAATAAATATTTCAACCAGCATCATGAAAGTAGCCAGACAGTGATGAGGAAATTTCAAGCATTTGTTGGAGACAGTAGGGACATACCTGCGACAGTTTAACAAAAGGCTAAGTACTTGAGCTATGAAAAGAAATAGCAGAGCGATGTATCATAAGGACAGGTGTGGCTACCTCAATTTTAGAAGCGACGCGCGGTGAGACATGGTTCTGGTATGTTCATTGTGATATTCGCGCCTAGAAGAAATATGATGCAGTAACGTGAATGGCTGATGAAGAAAATAGACACTCCCAAGACGCCAAGATCTACTAGAAACCGCCAAATTATTAGAAATGGAGAACCAATGAGAAGAGAATGCCTACTTGCGCGCCAACTCCGGCTGGGGTACGCGGTGGCTAGCATTCACGCGGGAAATCGCCTAGACAAAATCTCTACGATCGATTCTAGGATTAATGAGCATATTCTTGACCTGTGCAATATTACGAGTTCAGTGATATTTATTTCATTCCTGTATCACAATTATTTCGATAAATTTTTACATAAAATCCCCCTCCATCTAGACCCAAGGGCCAGTTCATTTATAAGTGTGTCGAACAGCCAAGACATTGACTTTCATTCCGTGTGTCGTGGACACATGACTTTTATTCCGTGTGTTGAGGACACACTACTATCATTCTGTTCGTCTACGGACATTGACCTTTTATTCCGTGTGTTGAGGACACATGACTATTATTCTGTGCGTCTACGGACGTAGACTTTGATTCTGTTTATCAGAAGAGATAGACTTGTATTTTATGTGTCGAGGACACAAGATATTCATTGTAAAGTGTTAAATTCAGTGATAGATAGTCATAGTACTATAGTTATAGGGGCAGTAGCGTCGATAATTCGCCAACGAACAGTGACAGGGAATTTAGTACCTGAACAAGCGAATTTAGTAGTCAGACATAAAGTGTATAATAACCTAATTTTTTGTATCAGCGCAAGGATGACATCGATGAATGCAGAGGAAGTTTGGAATTCTCAACAGTCCGTCCAGATGGCTGCTATGAGATAAAGAAGCATCCAGTTGGGGAATGGCGTCTGATGTTCTTTGACGGGTGACTACAAAAAGAGATGAGTACCTAATAATATTTTATTATTTGTTAAATTAACGTATGGTTTATGGGACATATTTTTGTAAATACTTTGCTTGTGTGATTAATGTAGTATAGTTAGTTTTGATCTGACACACTTTTGTTTGGAAGCAGCTCGCACAATTGTAGTTAATGGAAAGTTCTTTTCTTTGTGTTGTGTTAACTAACGTATCTATGTGAACGGCCGTGTTCGCCTAAGTTACGAAGTGCGGTTAAAAACGTCTCTCGGAGACATGTCGTGTTTCAGAAGTCGGACTGAATTAATATAATGATATAATAGATTGGAGGGTAATTAAAGTTTGTTGAGATTTATTATTGATCAGATTCAGTGTGATTATTGCCTTTTGGAGCAATGTAATTTGTGACGAAGAGTATTCTGCTCTATCGTAGGTTTTAAATATTGTGTTAAATGTTTGCGAGCTCTAATTCAGCAGACCCGTGTGAAAGGCATTATGTCAGTCCCAGATGTGTGTATTGTGAGTATATATTTTATGGTATTACAAGCGGGAACTTCAGCAGAGACTGATTTCTGTGAGCTTGGTACCAGATTCATATTGTATCCTTGCGAGGACAATTATGGATATGTGATTATTGTCTGACCATGTGTTGAGTTAGAGGAGATGTTAGTTGCTGTTGATTCCTTGAGATAACAGTTCAGCTGGTCGGCTATTTATATACACTGGAAGGGGGACATGACTGGTATGTGGAATGGGTGAGTTGTGGTCACAAGGGCTGGCTGAGTTTCGCAAGCAAGCTCGTTAAAGTGGAGTGCTCGTCTGGCTCCCAATTACTTGAAAATAAATATAAATGTGAGAAACTGATCAATGGTAAAATTGTTTAAATAAATGGGAGTTGCCTACGAAACACGATAAACTTCGAAGCGTTTCATTAACATGCAAATTTTGTTAATATAAAGTAATCTTAACCACTCAGGTTGTTTGTTGTTGTTGGTTTATTCTATGTTTATTTTCCATGTCAGTGACCCGTGAGTCACGTGCGGCGCTGTTTTTCCTTGTTGTTGAGTGTCTGGCCATTGTGGCAGCTCATTTGGTTAAGTGTGTCACCACACTAATAAGGGTCTCAGAGAGATGCCTGTAAATAGTAGAGTTGTAATATGTGTGTCAGAGTTAGATTTAAGGATTTTTATTAATGTTATGCCCATATCCATAAATGTTGATTTACGAGATGATTGTTCGTGAGCACCGTGGTTGTTAACCCGTTGTGAACGAACGATCATCCAAGTACTCATTTCTCGTAGATAGTCACCACGCGAACATAAATTCATATGCAAGATAGTGGAACTTGGATCCACATTTTATTAGAAAAGGGGAGATCCATCTGACTCCTCAAAGTGATAAATATTCCTGTCAGGGGAAATTCAGGGAGGATTTTGTTTATTTTTGTTTGTTTTATTCTTTTATGCACAAATTAGTTATTAAATCTTGTTATTATCTTACGTTTTGTCTCCTTTGTTTCTTAATTATAGTTTTTATCCTATAACCCTTGCCTCAGAAAAGCACGTAGTTTGGCGGACGTAAACACCACACTATGAACTGAACGCGACCCCTTGATCTAAGATTCTTGCATAAAACACTGCTATTCTGAAGGGTTCATAGGTGAAAACTGGCGGCCAACGGTGGGGCTATTCACTGTGGTGTAACGGGGAGATTACACATGTCAATAGTGGCGTATTTGAGTAAAACGGGCATGCCGCAAGTGCAGGCAGATATGACAGTATTTAATCACCGGGAAGTGATATTTTATTAAAAGTAGTTGAGGCGAAGTGGATACCGCCAAATGTGTGAAAAATAAATTAAAGTCAGGAGTTTGCAAAGTAAAATACGGTTCACGTTGTTGTCCTTTAAATTAAAGTAAAATTAAGATGTGATACCGGGCGCCCAATGATAAAGTTAAAACTAGATTTGTGTAGAAAGTCAAACTCATGGAAATATTAGGAGGCTGTAGCCTAAAATGACAATTAATACTTTGTTAATTAGTCAGTGTTAATATCAGATCAGGATAACTGTTTAATGACTAAATATGTGCTTGGGTTTAAAATTAAATTGAGTAAAACTAGAACTACTCAGAGATGCAATCGACTAATGGGATTAAAGGTAAAAATAAATGAACTGAGTAGGATAAAGAAATTAAATGTGCATTGGATTTATGTGCGTGTCAAAGGGCATTGGCGTATGCCATTTCCCATATGTCTCATATAAATTGTAAAACATGGCAACGGTGGCGCAGATCCAGGAGATCATTGAAAGTGCAGCGAGGAGAACGCAAGAATTGTTGGATACTAAATTAGCAGAACAATGTGAAGCGTTGAATACTAAACTATCAGAACAGAGTCAATCTATAAACACTAGTATGTTAGAGCAAAGTGAAGCGTTGAATACAAAATTATCTGAACAAATAAACACTAGTATGTTGGAGCAAAGTGAATCGCTAAAAATTAAACTGTCAGAACAAAGTGAATCGCTAAATACGAAAAGGTCAGAACAAAGTGAATCGCTAAATACGAAAATGTCAGAACAAAGTAAAGCGCTAAATACTAAACTGTTAGAACAAAGTGAATCATTGCGGACACAGTTAAATAACAGTAGAATTGAACAAAATGAATATCAGGCGGAACAAGCTAGGTTATTAAAGAGTGAAATTAATGACACTATAAATTCACAGTTAGAGGCGCAAAATAATAAAAACACGAACCAATTAGCTTCGTTAACCGCAGAGATGAAAGAGCACACAAACCAACAG
The DNA here is from genome assembly GCA_946902985.2 of Meconema thalassinum. NCBI lineage: Eukaryota > Metazoa > Arthropoda > Insecta > Orthoptera > Tettigoniidae > Meconema > Meconema thalassinum. Next base: position 1,720,466,668 of record OX336388.2, on the reverse strand, counting down.
ATGATATTACTGGCCCTTGATGTAAGCAAAAATAATGAGAAACAATTAGAGCAGATTAAAAAAATGGAGAGTATTTTTGATAAAAAAAACTTAGCATTCTCGATGAAACGGTGTTAGCTAAATTAGAGCAGATTGAAATAGCATGCACAATGAACACAAGCGAGGTCAAAATAGCTCAAGAGAAGTTGGAAGGACGGTTTAAGGAGATGGAGAAAAGTGGCAGGGTCATTCAACAACAAATATCAGCAGTAGATGAGAACATATCAGGCATAATTAAAGATATGGACCGTCTCGAGATAAAATCAGCGGAACAGTGGAAAAGCCTAGAAACGGAACAAGAACAATTTAAGAGTACATTAGACGAAAGGCTAAGCCAGATAGAAAATAATCAGGATGAAAATAAGAGCCAAATTGAAGAAAAAATAAGCACGATTAAAGAACAGATCAGGAAAGATTGGAAGAAAATGAATATTGATTCTAGAGAGGAAAGATCCACCATTCTTAAAACAGTAGGCGAAAACCACACGCGTATTCAAGCTTTGGAGCAGGAGGTAAAAAATAGACTTAAAGAGCAGACAGACAGGATCATAAAAGCCGAACTCCGCTCATTAGAACAATCATCTATATTTAAAACGGGAGCGTTGAAAGACAAGCCGGATGACTCACATAGTTCCCAACCCAGCATAGCAGGAAGTCAGACTCAAGCAGAGAGCCCATTAACAACAAACACGGAAGGATTTCGCAAGAACGTAGATAGGAGCTCGACACCACAGGACGGTCATCAGCCCACACAACTTATTCAAGTAATTCGCTCAAATGACTACAAACCGCAGAAATACACCGAAAATTCAGGGGTAACACCTAAGGCCTTTATCAAAGAGATTGAAGACCACTTCAATGACACTGGGGTACCTGAAGCACGTAGATTGAGAATGATGGAGAGATTTTTATCAGGAAATGTTCTCACCTGGTTTTTAAGTTTCAAATATACATTTGGAACCATGTCAGACTTTAACTTAGCGTTTCTGCGCAAATACTGGTCTCCCGCCATACAACAGAGTTTAAGAATGGAGCTTTACTCTAGAAAATACCAAACTACCCAGCAGACAAAATACTCAGATTTCTTTAACATGCAAATGCTAAAATTTCGCGACCTAGATTACCCATTAATCGAAGCAGATTTGGTGATGACAATAGCAAGGCAAATGCCAGTTAATGTACAGCAAGTACTAGTCGCAGCAAACGTCAGTACGGCCCTTCATGCAGAGCAGATATTACGGCAAATAGATGAGACCACATCTCATAGTCATTTTAGAGGAGGAAGACAGCTGGAATTAGTCAACACTACAGAGGTTGTAAAAACAAAACAGGGAAGTACTAAAACGCAGGGTACTAATACAAGCACCTCCACACCTAGGCGAAACCAGGAAGAAGGGGAAAACAGACCATATCAGCGTAACGGAAATCACTACAACAATAGATACCAGGGCAACAATAGATACCAACAGAGAGGATATCAACAATGGCGTGATAATCGAAGGAATGACAGGCCTTACGGAAGATACGGTGATTACAATGCCAATCATCGATGGAAAGGAAGGAGAGATCAAAATCAAGGAGATCAACGTAACTATCGAGATGACTGGGATGATAGGCACGCTCAATCACAAAATTACTTAGAGGAGTTACACGCTAGTCAAGGTGGAGAACTAGGAAGATGGGAAAAGGCCATTGGGAACAGAAAGAACCCAGACACACATACTGAGGAAGCTGGAAGTCTACTGAGACAAGAGGAATATCGAGGACATGAGCGACAGAAGGATGATGGGAGTCGAAATGGAGCTAAAAAAAATGTTAATTTTGGATCAAGGAGACAGTCTCCAAACACAACAGTCGGAAGTTGAAGATGGATGGATAGTAGCGAACATACAAGAATGGATTGCGTTACCAGAAGACTGCCTGGAGGAGACGGTGAAACCACGGAACGATGAAATTAGGCAATTACCCATTATTTACGCAAGGATTGGTGGAATTAATATAAGATGTTTATTGGATACAGGGTCACAGATCAGTCTAGTATCGGAGGCCTTGGTTCGAGAGTTGGGACGGACTCAGAATATTCCTGTAATTCCGGTACCACAGCTCAAAGTGAGGGGTGTTATTCCTGAACGCACCGTTACTTGTAAACGTCAGGCATACTTAGAGCTGAACATATTGGAACACACTTTTGGGCAAACATTCATTATCATGGCAAAGATGAATTTCAATATAATTCTTGGTGCAAATTTCATTTGTGACTATCAAGCAGTGATAGATTTACACAAGAATACAGTCAGTTTAGAGAATATGACCAGCTGAAAAACGTGGGATTGCATATGGATGAAATCACTACCGGAAGAGATGTAAATTCTTGGGCATTGGAAGCAATATCAGAAGAGACGGAAGAGGAGGTACGAAAGGCGGAAGATAACATCGTAGAAGTGGCTGTTGTGGAACTAGATGAGGAGATAGAATCCCAGGAGATATGGTCTTTATTAACAGAACGAGATAACAGCGATGCACAATTTGAAGAGTTAGTACAGGAGCGGCTCAATGACATTCAACTTGGGGATGAACACAGAAAACAGTTGGAAGAGATTTTAAGGAAGCACAAAACAGTATTTGATACAGTACCTGGGAAAATTTTAAATTTCAAGTACTCTATGCAAGTCGAGGACTGGTCACCTTTCAAAAGCAGATTGTACCCAATTCCTGAAAAGTATCGTGGGCAAGTTAAAATCATTATAGATGAGATGTTAGAAGCTGGAGTGATAAGGAAGACACCTACACCTTATCTAAATGCAATTTTGGCAGTCACAAAACCAAATGGATCTATTAGACTTTGTTTAGATGCCAGAAATCTCAACATGAGACTCATTTTTCCTGAGTATGACAGAGCGCCAATTATCAGAGACGTATTAAAAGGCTTTAATAACAAGAGCATTTATTCATCAGTCGACCTGACGAGCTCGTTCCACCATCTTGAGTTGGATGAGAAGTCACAGCTTCTAACTGGCTTCTTATTCGATAACCAGACATATTGTTTCGTCAGAATGCCTTTTGGAGTCAAAACAGCGGGCTGTGCTTTAATCCGAGTACTGGACCGGAACCTAACCGAGGAAGTAAAGGAGATGACGGTGCGATACATTGACGACATTCTGTTGGCATCCGACAACATTGAAACTCACATGGAAAATTTAGATAAAGTATTGGGCAACTTGAACGCATCGAATTTCAAAGTAAACCTGAAGAAATCGCATTTCTTCAAGAGCGAGATCTTATATTTTGGTCACGTCATTGACAAGGAGGGAGTGAAGCCTAACCCAGCTAATATCGAAGCGATAAAGAATTTCCCTACACCAACGAGAGTCAAGCACATTCGGGCTTTCTTAGGCGTAACGGGATTCTTTAAAGAAAACTGTCCAGGTTATACGGAGACTGTAGCTCCAATGCAGGAAATGTTAAAGAAAAATAACAAATGGTCATGGAACGCGGAATGTGAGAAGGCATTCCAAGCAACAAAACAGCTATTGGAAAACTGCATTAAATTAGGATATCCAGATTTCAAGCTCAAATTTATAATCCAAGCGGATGCTTCACTAATTGGGATAGGTGCTATGCTCTACCAAGAGGATCCAGCTAACCTGCAGCACAAAACATATTTGGCATTTGTCAGCCGGAAATTGCGTAAGCACGAGCGAAATTATACTGTAACCGAGCTAGAATTGTTGGCCATCCTTCATGCGCTCCAACAATGGAAACGAATAATATATGGTTACCCTATTGTTGTCAGAACTGACCACAAGGCATTAACATTCTTGTTTAAGACGTCAATGGCAAGCGAATGTGTGACACGTTGGTCTATATACATTCAGCAGTTCAGCATTGAAATTGAACATTGTCCAGGGAAGATGAACGTGATACCGGATGCACTCAGCAGGAACCCAGAACCTGATAATGAAGAAACAGCGATGGTACAACACTTGGAGTTAACACCGAAGGACCGGGAATTCTTGGAGGAGTTACGTGAGATACAGCGAGAACAGGAAGCGGAACCATGGATGATGCTATTAATTAAGTATTTCAAAAAGCAACTACCTACAGGAACACCTGCATTTCGAGAAGCGAAAGCCAAAGAAGGAAGATATGTTTATGTCAACAATTTGCTGCACAAATGGGTAGATAATGACCACACCAAGTTACGCATATTAGTACCTGCATCGTTACAACGAGGATTGACATGGCATACGCACGAAAGTTACGGTCACGTGGGCTTAGACAAGTGCGAAGCGACAATAGGAGAGACATTTACATGGCCACGTATGAGAACAACAATATGTGACGTCATTACAACTTGTGACCCGTGTCAGAGAACAAAGCCAAATAATTATTTACTGAGGCAATATCCTAGACCATTGCTACCTCAGAAACCATGTGAGCTGCTGGCGATGGACTGTCTTGGTCCAATTCCGAGAGGAAGGAGAGGTTGCCGTCATTTGCTGGTGTGCATTGATGTATTTTCTAAGTTTGTAGTACTATGCCCTATTCAGAAAACAACATCGAAGCAGGTACTCAGTCGCATTCGTAATAGAGTTATTCCAACCCTTGGAAAACCAGAGTTTATATTATCAGATCATGGCAGTTATTTCACAAGCGCCGAATTTAAGAAAGGAATGGAAGACATGGGTATAAAACATGTTTTAAGCAGTATCCGACATGCCCAAGCAAATCCAAGCGAGAGAGTAATTAAATGTGTAACTGCATACTTGAGGATCTTCATTCCGAACGAACACCACACATGGGTCGATAAAATCAAGGATGTAGAGACATGCATGAATTCTACCAGGCACGAGTCAACAGGACAAATCCCTATGGTCCTACACAAGAACGAGTATCCAGTAAGAACGTGGAAAAGCATCATTAACTGTCCACAAGATCCCATGATAGCACCAGACCTTCGAATTGAAAGAACGAGAGAATACATGAGGAAACAAGCAGACCGCAGATTACGGCGAGTAAGAAATAAGAGGTTCCACGGTGATCTTGAAGTCAACCAGCTCGTTTTGGTGAAACGACCTGCTATATCGGACCCAGAAAGGAAAATCTTTAGTAAGTTCTGCGAGAAATTCATAGGACCCTATTCTATCGTAAGAAACCTTGGAAATAATGCTTACAGAGTGAAAGAATTGAGCACAGGAACAATGTCAGTTTACAACGCTGCCAACCTAAAAAAATATCGTCGAAGTGAACCATGGTAGCGCCGAAATAATGACGCTGTTTGAATATACGGACGTCCTACTATCAACAAAGTCAACGGGGAGCAGTTGAGTACGGCACGTGGTGAAGGAGGAAGTAGACTTGTTGTTGACAAACATTAACGAGGCGAGCGAGGTGTTGCCGCAGGCAGCAGAGCGTCACGCAAGATTGGAAGGGGAGAGACAAGCAGGAAATGAAAACGAGTAAATGCCATTGAAGACAGGAGCGCCTAGACCAAGTAAGAAAAAGGGGTGATTCTGGAATTAAAACAAATTGGCCTACGGAAATATTGTAAAATTGTCGACTTTATCCCTAAGTTCGAAATTTTGTGAGTGGGAGAGTTGTGAACCCTTCACCTTATGTTGGTTAAATGATTCTACTTTTTATTTCTTCAATTAATAAATATTTCAACCAGCATCATGAAAGTAGCCAGACAGTGATGAGGAAATTTCAAGCATTTGTTGGAGACAGTAGGGACATACCTGCGACAGTTTATCAAAAGGCTAAGTACTTGAGCTATGAAAAGAAATAGCAGAGCGATGTATCATAAGGACAGGTGTGGCTACCTCAATTTTAGAAGCGACGCGCGGTGAGACATGGTTCTGGTATGTTCATTGTGATATTCGCGCCTAGAAGAAATATGATGCAGTAACGTGAATGGCTGATGAAGAAAATAGACACTCCCAAGACGCCAAGATCTACTAGAAACCGCCAAATTATTAGAAATGGAGAACCAATGAGAAGAGAATGCCTACTTGCGCGCCAACTCCGGCTGGGGTACGCGGTGGCTAGCATTCACGCGGGAAATCGCCTAGACAAAATCTCTACGATCGATTCTAGGATTAATGAGCATATTCTTGACCTGTGCAATATTACGAGTTCAGTGATATTTATTTCATTCCTGTATCACAATTATTTCGATAAATTTTTACATAAAATCCCCCTCCATCTAGACCCAAGGGCCAGTTCATTTATAAGTGTGTCGAACAGCCAAGACATTGACTTTCATTCCGTGTGTCGTGGACACATGACTTTTATTCCGTGTGTTGAGGACACACTACTATCATTCTGTTCGTCTACGGACATTGACCTTTTATTCCGTGTGTTGAGGACACATGACTATTATTCTGTGCGTCTACGGACGTAGACTTTGATTCTGTTTATCAGAAGAGATAGACTTGTATTTTATGTGTCGAGGACACAAGATATTCATTGTAAAGTGTTAAATTCAGTGATAGATAGTCATAGTACTATAGTTATAGGGGCAGTAGCGTCGATAATTCGCCAACGAACAGTGACAGGGAATTTAGTACCTGAACAAGCGAATTTAGTAGTCAGACATAAAGTGTATAATAACCTAATTTTTTGTATCAGCGCAAGGATGACATCGATGAATGCAGAGGAAGTTTGGAATTCTCAACAGTCCGTCCAGATGGCTGCTATGAGATAAAGAAGCATCCAGTTGGGGAATGGCGTCTGATGTTCTTTGACGGGTGACTACAAAAAGAGATGAGTACCTAATAATATTTTATTATTTGTTAAATTAACGTATGGTTTATGGGACATATTTTTGTAAATACTTTGCTTGTGTGATTAATGTAGTATAGTTAGTTTTGATCTGACACACTTTTGTTTGGAAGCAGCTCGCACAATTGTAGTTAATGGAAAGTTCTTTTCTTTGTGTTGTGTTAACTAACGTATCTATGTGAACGGCCGTGTTCGCCTAAGTTACGAAGTGCGGTTAAAAACGTCTCTCGGAGACATGTCGTGTTTCAGAAGTCGGACTGAATTAATATAATGATATAATAGATTGGAGGGTAATTAAAGTTTGTTGAGATTTATTATTGATCAGATTCAGTGTGATTATTGCCTTTTGGAGCAATGTAATTTGTGACGAAGAGTATTCTGCTCTATCGTAGGTTTTAAATATTGTGTTAAATGTTTGCGAGCTCTAATTCAGCAGACCCGTGTGAAAGGCATTATGTCAGTCCCAGATGTGTGTATTGTGAGTATATATTTTATGGTATTACAAGCGGGAACTTCAGCAGAGACTGATTTCTGTGAGCTTGGTACCAGATTCATATTGTATCCTTGCGAGGACAATTATGGATATGTGATTATTGTCTGACCATGTGTTGAGTTAGAGGAGATGTTAGTTGCTGTTGATTCCTTGAGATAACAGTTCAGCTGGTCGGCTATTTATATACACTGGAAGGGGGACATGACTGGTATGTGGAATGGGTGAGTTGTGGTCACAAGGGCTGGCTGAGTTTCGCAAGCAAGCTCGTTAAAGTGGAGTGCTCGTCTGGCTCCCAATTACTTGAAAATAAATATAAATGTGAGAAACTGATCAATGGTAAAATTGTTTAAATAAATGGGAGTTGCCTACGAAACACGATAAACTTCGAAGCGTTTCATTAACATGCAAATTTTGTTAATATAAAGTAATCTTAACCACTCAGGTTGTTTGTTGTTGTTGGTTTATTCTATGTTTATTTTCCATGTCAGTGACCCGTGAGTCACGTGCGGCGCTGTTTTTCCTTGTTGTTGAGTGTCTGGCCATTGTGGCAGCTCATTTGGTTAAGTGTGTCACCACACTAATAAGGGTCTCAGAGAGATGCCTGTAAATAGTAGAGTTGTAATATGTGTGTCAGAGTTAGATTTAAGGATTTTTATTAATGTTATGCCCATATCCATAAATGTTGATTTACGAGATGATTGTTCGTGAGCACCGTGGCTGTTAACCCGTTGTGAACGAACGATCATCCAAGTACTCATTTCTCGTAGATAGTCACCACGCGAACATAAATTCATATGCAAGATAGTGGAACTTGGATCCACATTTTATTAGAAAAGGGGAGATCCATCTGACTCCTCAAAGTGATAAATATTCCTGTCAGGGGAAATTCAGGGAGGATTTTGTTTATTTTTGTTTGTTTTATTCTTTTATGCACAAATTAGTTATTAAATCTTGTTATTATCTTACGTTTTGTCTCCTTTGTTTCTTAATTATAGTTTTTATTCTATAACCCTTGCCTCAGAAAAGCACGTAGTTTGGCGGACGTAAACACCACACTATGAACTGAATGCGACCCCTTGATCTAAGATTCTTGCATAAAACACTGCTATTCTGAAGGGTTCAATATATTTATGAATATTTATGTTCGAACATAAAATAGTTATAATAATTATCGTCGAACATAAACAGTCGTATGCAACGAGCCTATACTGGTAATTAAGACACTCGTATGGAAATTATAAAACTCGCATACGCTCGTTTTATCAACATACTCGTGTCTTAATTATTGCAATTATAGGCTCGTTGCATAATGTACTATTTAGACCTACTATTGTCTCACTAACAGGTTAACATAAAGAAGTATATATTTTATGATGAAAGATGAGAAAACCTAAAAAAAAAATTTTTTTTGGCCAAAATCTATGTTAAGTACAAAAATGAAAAATATTTTATTCCTCAAATACGATCATTATTGAATGATAATCATTCCAGGTAATTAATTATCTTGAAAAAGCATTGGAAAAGCATTGGACTTGTCTATTTTTATTATAGAATCCGCAATATTTCATACTCGTATATAAACCAACCTGTCTGCTTTTTGGAGACAGCAATAAAATCTATACTGAACCCATGTACCATTGGTTCAAGGGGTCGAATCCATGTATTATGGTAAAAAGAAGGAAGGAAATATACAGTCTTCAGAGGAACATAGAAAGATTTTATACAGAAGGGCGAGCATAACGTTGTGCAAGAAGTGAGGGTCCAGGTGGCCAGGAAATGATATCACGCATGACGCACCGATAGGAGCCGATCATTGGCTATAATTAGAACGAGTGGAACTTTCCGTTTGGAGTGACGGCGAGCATGTTTCGGAAATTGATCTTACGTTGCAGTAAATTGGCAACCTCGCAGTTGTGCAAGAAGAAGAATAATTAGATTTAAAGCACTTGCGAGCATATAATTAACTAAAGAAATACATCATTGTGAATCATTTCGGAATAGAGATTTTTGTGTGGAGAAGAAGGTTTTAATAATTGCCTAGAAAAGAAGTGCAAACGTGGCCATACGTCATAAAAAGTTCCCCGAGACCCGAGATGGAGGGGATTAAAAATCAACCTCAACACCCACGTACCTCAAGAGTAAATTTCATTTAATATCTCGGAATTGTACGATCGATTTTTACGTACAAAGAAATCAGTTTACGTTTAGAAAACAAGCTTTCCAGAGATATAATTTCCAAATGTGTGAGACCATTACTTCAAAAGTTGGTTATGAAAAAGACGAGGATTTTATCTTTTTTTAGCCAAAGAGTATAAAAGTCCTGGCAGAGCCAGTCAAATCATGCAGTCTACGAGCACTCCGCGAGCGGAGGTGCTGCATCAAAGATATTCAGTCTTCGTGAGCGTAAAGTCGCCGCACGCTAGATCAACCAACAATTCAGTTTACCAAAGACGCCGGAGAGCGTGGTACTGTTTCAAAGTACATGCTGTTTCAAACAGCCCGAGGGAGCGATACTGTATCGACAATCATCCAGTTCCGTGAGCGCCGAGGCGCGGCACGATGAAGCATCAGAGTACGATAAGTATCATCATAGTATCGCCGTGTGAAGACTTAGGAAAATCCTAATACAGGATTTAGTTCCTCCAGTATCAGTCTTATAGTGAAAGTTCCGTATTACAGTCAAAATAGGCTGCGAACTTAAAAGAACAGGCGATAGGTCTTCAAATAGCAGTTTAGTAAAACGACTGAAAGTGTCGTAACGTTTGAAGTACCAACGATAGAGAAACGAACAGTTCTAGCAAAGTTAAAGAACCCGATCAGGGTCGGACAAAATAAGTGCCGCCTAGTATTCTGAATAAGATAGGGTCTAGAGCGAAGAAAATAATAAGGGAAAATTTAATCCAAGACATTGTCTCACTGGAGACAAACGAACAGTGATTAAAAGCAGTAAGGAAGAGCAGTAAATGCTAGAAAATCATAGGTCACCGATAAATATTCGAGAGGCCGTAAATAGGACAAACTGTATCTAGACAAACTATATAGTGTCTAGAGAGAAACGACTTCGAGCTAGTTAAAAAAATATAAGCCGAATAGTCAGGAAACCGGATCTGAAGAATTACCGTTCCGGGGAGGGGTAGATTGATCGAGACTTTCAACTTCTACCAGATAGGGAGCCGACATCTAAGAGTTTCACCCTTGGAAACGGGAATCAAGAAATCAAGTGTGTAAGGCCTAATCAAAGCCTCAGTGATAAGAAGCAGTGTAATGTAAATATATAAATTTTGTGTTAGTATAGTAATTTTTAGTGTCTTTATTTGTGTATAATAGAAGAATACAGAACTGTATTCAAAATGTTACCAATGTTTAAGGTATATAAGTTATATGTGTGTCAAAAAATGTCAGTGTGTGACATGGGAATAATCAAGATGTCTTAAAACACATTAAGTGGGCGAGATGAAACATCGTTGGAAAATACGGTCGGGGACCGTCCTATCATGTGAGTAACCATTTCATTATGTTACGTGTTGGGGAATATTTGTGTACAATCCACCTGAGAATGAGAAATAGGGATGTTTTTGAATAACAAATAACAGAATAAGAGCGCGATCTGAACAAATACAAATTGAGAAAGTATAAAATGATTATGTGAAATGAATAAATCCCTTAGAGGAAATGTATGAAATAAAATATCAGTGTATTTGATAATTGATTGAATTATGTGAAAGCAAGCGTAATAATAATAATAAATACAATTATAGAAATGAAGATTAAGTTGAATATTATGAAAGTAGTAGCTTTTGAGCTCCTGTAAAAGAATAAATACATGTTATGAATACATGGTCTTAAAGTATAGCGATTATTGCCACGGGAGAGGATTAATATAAAAATTGAGATGTAGATCAAATGTTGATTTTGAATTTATCAGTTCTTTGAAAAACTTTGGCCGTAAAGTAATGTATAGCGCATGTCGCGCATTGAAGTAATTTGTCACGCTAGGAAGGCGTTGAACCTAAATATACTTGGTAAATTAATTATGAGGGGCAGTTGATTGCGGTAATTGAGCTATGATAAGTCCTCCATATAGTGATGTAATCACGAGGCCGTTGTGTGTATTTTTTAAAAGGGTGCTATTTATTGTATTATGAGCGCAGGTTAGACAAAGGTCGCCCTAAGCCGCTAATGTTGTAAAGTCCTCCAGTATGGGATGTGGTTCCCGAGGCAGTGAAAGAATCGAACCCAAGTTCGTTTGTGTGAAGCCCCTAAATATTGTTGTTGTATTGAATTATTCTTACCCATCAATGAGGACACTTCATAATTAATAAATGCCAAGGTGATGAGAGTGGTCTATGAACCTAAATAATGTTGTTAAAATAATTGAATGAAAAGCCAGGTCTGTTCAAAGAACAGTGTATAAGAAATAGCTGTATAAGCAGAGTGTAGCCCGTCTCTGTGGCGAGACTTGGGGTCTTGCTCCCGGCCAATAAATCACGCTAAATGGGACGGTCCGACCCTTACTATTAACGGAAGTGCGGTAGGTCGGGTGACCGTCTGTTTGAAGTAATAATACACCATGAGTGTTTAGAGTTTGTTAATGACCCTGGATTCGAACCGAGGTTCTTGTAGATGAAATGTACCGCTTGCAAGTTCAGATTGTTGCTTTCTTATGAGATAATGGTCTTTGTAGACAAATAAATAATAAATCCCTAATGCAATGTTATATGATGTAGGATTACACGAGTTCAGTGAAGACAATTAGATTTCGGGAGTGATCATAATTTTTGACATGTTCAAGTAGTCTTCTATAACTCGGGAGTACACAAGTGTTTTCCCGATCACTGTAGTGAATTTGTTAACTTGAGAGAGGTGGTAACATAAGATCATTGTGAAAAGCCCAAAATTTTAAGTGAAGGAGTAACAGTACTTTAATAAGAATTACATATTGTTTGGATTATAAGATACTCATATAATAGGAAGTGGGGTGTTGTATAAGAATAACACAGAGTATGTAAAAGTATCGAGTCGTTGGGAGCTCGTGATTATATTGAATTTTAAAAGGGATACTTGATGGAAGTGAAAAGAATTATAAGTTTGTTGGTTTGTAGGAAACCATTTATTCTGATTTAACATTTGTTTTATTTATGTATTCCTTGTTCACTCTGAGCAAGTTAGAAGTATTGGTCAGTATTTTATTTGTTTATTTTGTTGTAGCGCCATATATTTGGTTAATTAAAAGTTTTATAATAGGAGTTGATTTTGTTTATTATTTTGGAAGTGTATCCTCTATTTAATCCAAAATATGTAGGTCACAGAGTGGGAGAACATACCATAACCCCGAAAATCCCGATTTGAGCATTGCTGGCATACTGTGATTTGCATATTTCTTGCTGACAGGGCACAGGGGGGCATAGAAGTACTGTGCTTGGATTAATAATAAGAGGAACACTTAAGACGGTCATATCATGTTAAAGTAAAGTAATGATAGAAATAGCTACAAAATATAATGTTAACTGACCGCATGGGACCCGGGAAACTCACACCGTGCAGCCCTAAATATATGTAACCCCCGAGCAAACCATTATCTTTTGGCGCCCAGTTCGTAGGGATGAGTTTTCCTAGGGAAGACCCGAGTTTTCCTGAAAAATCAAAATTTTCAATTTTTGAAAAAAATGGTTTTTCGAAATTTTTGAATTTTTTAATCACTTCCATAAAGGTTTTGACACTGAATGAGTATATCAAAAGGGTACGTTGTAGTAAACACCCGTACTAAGGTAAAATTTTGGAAATTGGGACACAATGGTTCGGAGTACCATCTCTCATGCATGTACCAGCGATGTGACATAGTAGCCCACTGTATTCTTATATTGTGGATAAGATGTGGACCATAAGGGATTTCAAGGAGTGCTTAGGGGAGCATTTCAATAAGGAGATGGAGGAAATGATAAAGATGTCATTAAGTGATGAAAGGCAGAGGGTATCGGATGTTGTAGAAGTAGGAAGTAAAAATAGATTGGAATCTATAAATGATAATGGGTACCCAAGTAAAGAAAATGTACAGATTTCTTTAGAAAGCATGCGTGCATCTGGAGGCATAGTTACACGAAGAGAAGGTAACATGTCTGCAGACAACAGGGTAAAAATTGAGTCTTTAGAGCTCCAAATAGAAAAAGGAAGATGTGAACAGATTCCAAGGGAATGCGTAACAAGTACAGATAATAATTATGATAAAGGTGATTCAAAGTCTCGTTTATTAAGGCAGGTTCAGGTAGAATCGGAAAACGAAGGGGAAAAGAAAGATAGTACTGGCATTCAGGATCAGGAAAAAGTAGAAATAGCGACCTGGAAGGAAGTAGAAAAATTCTTGGATATAATTGATGAAATACGAAAAGAGCACTATAAGATGAGGAATGAACTTTGGGAATTAAAGGATTTCAACTTAAGAAAGAAGGAAGGAATTGAGGAACAAAAAGAAAGTACTTCCGAGGAAATTGAGAAGATATTCGAACTTCGTAAGAGGGCATGTAAAAATAACTATGAGATACCCAAACAGGAGTTAGGAGAGTTGTATAAAGAAATTCCTGAGGTCAAAAGGTCATTTAGAGAGACGAAAAAGGAATTTGCGAAACGCATGGTGAAAGAAGGGAAGATAGAATTAGCTTCGTGGGAACAGGTAAATACATTGACTGAGGACGTACGTGAAATAAGGAACTCATTATGGGATATGAAAAGAGAATGGGATAAGATATGGTGGAAGACCTCTTACGAAGAGCAAGACAGAAAAAAAATACGTTAAGGAGCAGATCGCGTATATAAAGACAAAATGGGATCAGATGCATTGCTTCATAATGAGCATGCATGATGAACAAGATATAATAAGCATTCAGGAGTTGGCTGAAGTAAGAGAAGTCAAGATTCGGGAATACAAAGAAATAGTAGAGGCCGCCCAGAAAATATATGAGGAAAATATAGTAGCGCCGGACCTCGAATCAGATGAACTAGTTGCCCAAGCTGAAAATCAGACAGAAATTATAGAACAACAAGAAGTCATGGTGCAAGAGCCAGAAATTGACATTCGAAAAGAAGAAGAAGAAAAAGAAGTAGAAATCCTGAGGACTCCTGTGGAAACTGAGAAAAACTTTGAGATCCTTCCTGAGAAACAAATGGAGACTCAAGAGGAAATGAGAATTTCAGGTCAGGAAGATAACCGAAATGAAAATGAGCTGCAAAGTGAAGAAGAACAATTTTATGAAAAAGTGGAGCTTGAAGAGCAAGGGAAAAACCCAGAACAAGGGATAACAAAAGAAGTGAAAGTTGGGGAGACGGAAATAATAATTCCTGGAGAGATGGAGAAATCAAATGAAACTATAATAGAAAATGTCGTTGAGGCACATATGGAAGTAGAGGGTCAAGATTTCATAGAAATTGAAAAGGAAAACCCAGAAGAAATTCTGGAGGATAAGAAAGATAAGATACAATTAGAAGAAGAAAAATTGAAAGCACAGATACTTGAATTAATGATAAAATATCAGGATTGCCAACGAAAGAAAAGAGAAATGGAAACAGATCCAAATGAGAGCCCAGAAAACCTCAAAGGAAAAGATGAGATTGTTGGAAATAATGAAGAAAAGAGGGGAGATGTCTTTGAAAGTAATCAGGAAAGAGGAAGACCACCGGCAAGTGTAATAGGTTTACAAGAGAATAGAAATCTTATTGAAAGTAGGAGAGGAGGAGAAATAATGCACATGACCTTGGAGAAAGAGGACGCACAAGCGTTTTTCAGTTGGAAAGTTTGTAAGAAGAAAGCGAACAATAAAAAGAAAAGAGAAAAAGAAGATCTAAAGGAACTCTGGAATTGGAAGAGTAGGAGAAAGAAATATTCTTTGAATATGCCATCTCGATGCGAGATGAATTAAAAGAATTACTCCAGCATAGCTAACGGGTTAAACCGTATGCACCCGTTAAAGTGTAAGAGAAAAAAGGAATTTTCTTGAAAATACCATCTCAAGACGAGATGAGGGGAATGGAAGAAAACCAAGAAGAGTCGGGTAAGGATAGACCGTACTCTTAAAGACAAATGGGATTCTGCAGACTTTGGGTCCAGAAAACTGAAATAAATGAAGAAGAGATAACGGGTAAAGGCTATATGCACCCGTAAAGTCTTAAAGGAATGTAAATAGGTCAATATTGAATAACCTGAGAAAAGAGACAGACCGGCCGAATGCCCGTCCCATGAAACAAGGAAGAAAAAAACCGGTCTAACCCAAGTTTGGAGCGTACGCCAGACGAAGAGGAGACTCATAAACACCCGAACGAGACGAGTAATTTATAGTCTTGAAGTGGAGACGTCCGCTAAGGGAAATGAATGAATGGAAACCGTGTGAGACCCAAAAACAAGCCAAAACAAGGAAGGGCTTGGAGGAAAGAAAGATCAAATGGTACTGATAAATGTTATGATGGCTTCGACACTAAAGAAACATAAGATTTTTATGAAAATTATTGAAATAAATTTCCTCAAAATTTCGAAAATTTATTTACCTAAGGAGGGGAGAGATGAACCCATGTACCATTGGTTCAAGGGGTCAAATCCATGTATTATGGTAAAAAGAAGGGAGGAAATATACAGTCTTCAGAGGAACATAGAAAGATTTTATACAGGAGGGCGAGCATAACGTTGTGCAAGAAGTGAGGGTCCAGGTGGCCAGGAAATGATATCACGCATGACGCACCGATAGGAGCAGATCATTGGCTATAATTAGAACGAGTGGAACTTTCCGTTTGGAGTGACTGCGAGCATGTTTCGGAAATTGATCTTACGTTGCAGTAAATTGGCAACCTCGCAGTTGTGCAAGAAGAAGAATAATTAGATTTAAAGCACTTGCGAGCATATAATTAACTAAAGAAATACATCATTGTGAATCATTTCGGAATAGAGATTTTTGTGTGGAGAAGAAGGTTTTAATAATTGCCTAGAAAAGAAGTGCAAACGTGGCCATACGTCATAAAAAGTTTCCCGAGACCCGAGATGGAGGGGATTAAAAATCAACCTCAACACCCACGTACCTCAAGAGTAAATTTCATTTAATATCTCGGAATTGTACGATCGATTTTTACGTACAAAGAAATCAGTTTACGTTTAGAAAACAAGCTTTCCAGAGATATAATTTCCAAATGTGTGAGACCATTACTTCAAAAGTTGGTTATGAAAAAGACGAGGATTTTATCTTTTTTTAGCCAAAGAGTATAAAAGTCCTGGCAGAGCCAGTCAAATCATGCAGTCTACGAGCACTCCGCGAGTGGAGGTGCTGCATCAAAGATATTCAGTCTTCGTGAGCGTAAAGTCGCCGCACGCTAGATCAACCAACAATTCAGTTTACCAAAGACGCCGGAGAGCGTGGTACTGTTTCAAAGTACATGCAGTTTCAAACAGCCCGAGGGGGCGTTACTGTATCGACAATCATCCAGTTCCGTGAGCGCCGAGGCGCGGCACGATGAAGCATCAGAGTACGATAAGTATCATCATAGTATCGCCGTGTGAAGACTTAGGAAAATCCTAATACAGGATTTAGTTCCGCCAGTATCAGTCTTATAGTGAAAGTTCCGTATTACAGTCAAAATAGGCTGCGAACTTAAAAGAACAGGCGATAGGTCTTCAAATAGCAGTTTAGTAAAACGACTGAAAGTGTCGTAACGTTTGAAGTACCAACGATAGAGAAACGAACAGTTCTAGCAAAGTTAAAGAACCCGATCAGGGTCGGACAAAATAAGTGCCGCCTAGTATTCTGAATAAGATAGGGTCTAGAGCGAAGAAAATAATAAGGGAAAATTTAATCCAAGACATTGTCTCACTGGAGACAAACGAACAGTGATTAAAAGCAGTAAGGAAGAGCAGTAAATGCTAGAAAATCATAGGTCACCGATAAATATTCGAGAGGCCGTAAATAGGACAAACTGTATCTAGACAAACTATATAGTGTCTAGAGAGAAACGACTTCGAGTTAGTTAAAAAATATAAGCCGAATAGTCAGGAAACCGGATCTGAAGAATTACCGTTCCAGGGAGGGGTAGATTGATCGAGACTTTCAACTTCTTACCAGACAGGGAGCCGACATCTAGGAGTTTCACCCTTGGAAACGGGAATCAAGAAATCACGTCTGTAAGGCCTAATCAAAGCCTCAGTGATTAGAAACAGTGTAATGTAAATATATAAAATTTGTGTTAGTATAGTAATTTTTAGTGACTTTATTTGTGTATAATAGAAGAATACAGAATTGTATTCAAAATGTTACCAGTGTTTATGGTATATAAGTTATATGTGTGTCAAAAAAAATGTCAGTGTGTGACATGGGAATAATCAAGATGGCTTAAAACACATTAAGTGGGCGAGATGAAACATCGTTGGAAAATACGGTCGGGGACCGTCCTATCATGTGAGTAACCATTTCATTATGTTATGTGTTGGGGAATATTTGTGTACAATCCACCTGAGAATGAGAAATAGGGTTGTTTTTGAATAACAAATAACAGAATAAGAGCGCGATCTGAACAAATACAAATTGAGAAAGTATAAAATGATTATAGGAAATGAATAAATCCCTTAGAGGAAATGTATGAAATAAAATATCAGTGTATTTGATAATTGATTGAATTATGTGAAAGCAAGCGTAATAATAATAATAAATACAATTATAGAAATGAAGATTAAGTTGAATATTATGAAAGTAGTAGCTTTTGAGCTCCTGTAAAAGAATAAATACATGTTATGAATACATGGCCTTAAAGTATAGCGATTATTGCCACGGGAGAGGATTAATTTAAAAATTGAGATGTAGATCAAATGTTGATTTTGAATTTATCAGTTCTTTGAAAAACTTTGGCCGTAAAGTAATTTATAGCGCATGTCGCGCATTGAAGTAATTTGTCACGCTAGGAAGGCGTTGAACCTAAATATACTTGGTAAATTAATTATGAGGGGCAGTTGATTGCGGTAATTGAGCTATGATAAGTCCTCCATATAGTGATGTAATCACGAGGCCGTTGTGTGTATTTTTTAAAAGGGTGCTATTTATTGTATTATGAGCGCAGGTTAGACAAAGGTCACCCTAAGCCGCTAATGTTGTAAAGTCCTCCAGTATGGGATGTGGTTCCCGAGGCAGTGAAAGAATCGAACCCAAGTTCGTTTGTGTGAAGCCCCTAAATATTGTTGTTGTATTGAATTATTCTTACCCATCAATGAGGACACTTCATAATTAATAAATGCCAAGGTTATGAGAGAGGTCTATGAACCTAAATAATGTTGTTAAAATAATTGAATGAAAAGCCAGGTCTGTTCAAAGAACTGTGTATAAGAAATAGCTGTATAAGCAGAGTGTAGCCCGTCTCTGTGGCGAGACTTGGGGTCCTGCTCCCGGCCAATAAATCACGCTGAGTGGGACGTTCCGACCCATACTATTAACGGAAGTGCGGTAGGTCGGGTGACCGTCTGTTTGAAGTAATAATACACCATGAGTTTATAGAGTTTGTTAATGACCCGGGATTCGAACCGAGGTTCTTGTAGATGATATGTACCGCTTGCAAGTTCAGATCGTTGCTTTCTTATGAGATAATGGTCTTTGTAGACAAATAAATAATAAATCCCTAATGCAATGTTATATGATGAAGGATTACACGAGTTCAGTGAAGACGATTAGATTTCGGGAGTGATCATAATTTTTGACATGTTCAAGTAGTCTTCTATAACTCGGGAGTACACAAGTGTTTTCCCGATCACTGTAGTGAATTTGTTAACTTGAGAGAGGTGGTAACATAAGAACACTGTGAAAAGCCCAAAATTTTAAGTGAAGGAGTAACAGTACTTTAATAAGAATTTTATATTGTTTGGATTATAAGATACTCATATAATAGGAAGTGAGGTGTTGTATAAGAATAACACAGAGTATGTAAAAGTATCGAGTCGTTGGGAGCTCGTGATTATATTGAATTTTAAAAGGGATACTTTATGGAAGTGAAAAGAATTATAAGTTTGTTGGTTTGTAGGAAACCATTTATTCTGATTTAACATTTGTTTTATTTATGTATTGCTTGTTCACTCTGAACAAGTTAGAAGTATTGGTCAGTATTTTATTTGTTTATTTTGTTGTAGCGCCATATATGTGGTTAATTAAAAGTTTTATAATAGGAGTTGATTTTGTTTATTATTTTGGAAGTGTATCCTCTATTTAATCCAAAATATGTAGGTCACAGAGTGGGAGAACATACCATAACCCCGAAAATCCCGATTTGAGCATTGCTGGCATACTGTGATTTGCATATTTCTTGCTGAAAGGGCACAATACGTACTGTACAGCTGGTCTTGAAGAGGAAGAAGATGTATTTATCTCAAAAAGTCAATTTTTGAACTGTTCTGGTTTTTGGAACGAACCCTTCAATTACTTAGCCATGAAAGCCAATATTCCACCATTTTGGTGCCTCTATTTCACTGATTACCAACCAGTGGTTCGCAGGACAAGAAATTCCGGCGGCACATATAAAAAGTAACCAATAAAAAATGGGGATATTGAAGGTGATGTGGGTTGATCGATAATGGTCCGAATATATCCGTGCTGTTGTACATCGGCTGTTCATTTAAAATATCTTAGGAATAATAATTACTAAAATATGATAAAAAATAATTTTCATAACTAATGTTTAAATTTGACAAATAAATGTTCAGGGCAGGAAGCTGGGATTCTCGATTTTATTGTTGACTAGCAGAAGTACCCGCTCTTTGAACGGTCTTCGGTATTAATAACCAGACGTTATCAATTGAGCTAGTGTTGCAATGGTTAGGGGCTTGTCATTCCTTCATAGGTTTATCAGAACGAAGTTAGTTTTCTGGGTATATCACACACTGTTAATTTAAGGGCCTTAAAATGTGGTTTTCGGAGACCCATTATAGACTCCCTAGTTTTGTGTCACACATTGAGAAGCGCAACATATGCTTTGGTCGTCTTTCTAGAATTATTTTTATTTTCGCCTATTAGCCTACTTTCGATTTTTGCAAAAAATGAAAGTAGACTTATGAGATCACTACAGGGCCAAAAATTGTGTGTGTGTCTGTGTGTGTGTGTGTATGTGTGTGTGTGTGTGTGTGTGTGAGTCTGTGAGTGTGTGAGTGTGTGTACTCTGAATGTCTGCCCCCCCCCTATCAATTCGAACGTGGTGAAACCGAATTGAACGAAATTTGGTACAGAGGTAGCACTGGCAAAGGGCACCTCAGTGTCATGTTTTATATTGCCGCCATCTTTACCAAAACTTAATGTCGGCCACTCAAATGGTCAAAACGTAATAATGCATTACGACCAAACTAATAATCGGATCTTTACCAAATTTGGTAACAACGTTCTAGAAGTGATTTTAAAAAGCCGAGTCGTCTCGGTTATTTGACAAGATGGCAGCTGATCTCTCGTTCTGACCTATATTTTCAGTATGTTGCATGCAATATAGCCTAGTGGTAACAAATATATGAACTTTCTATGAAATGAACTCGATTAAAAATATATTCCAGTGAAGAAAACGTTTAGTCCAAGTCATGATTTGCTTTAACGTTGTATATATATATTGGTTCCTAACGATCAATCAGTGGGTGCACGATTGGCTGAGTGGTCAGGGCGTTGGTCTTTCATCAGGCTGGCCGTGGTTCAAATACTATCAGAGTTGGACTTTTTGCTTGCATTTTTTTATATTTATTATTTCTTGAGTACTGAGACGTTGTAAAATAAAGCATTATATGGTGCATTTTGAAATGGAAAATATATATTTAATTAAAACAACATTCACCACCGGAGTGACATCTAAGAGTAATTACTTGAACTATGTTATAGCTAACCACAGCCTTCTAGATGAGAGCTGCGCTCTCTATCGGCCAATTAGTGTACCCATGTCTAGAGTATAAATGAAAAGGTTATTATTTTTGCTGATAGAGGGTACACATCCCCAAGATAAGGCGCGATTATCACGGCCAACGAGAATGACTGTCTCTGGTGAGTTTTCGTGACGTCAGCAATGTAGTTCTGTTGCACCACTGCCTGGTCTTCGTTTTACTGCCGGTGTGGTACCTAGTCATCTTGTTTACATCATTGAACCAGTATAAACGTTGGTATTCATTTTATCACTTGTCTTCATAGAAGGTATAGGTACAAGTCGTTAGTCGGTGGCGAGTGTATTCCGCAGATCTCTTCTATAAACGAATTAATTTATGTTCCGCCCCTTGAAACAACAATAAGTTAATGATATCTATACTGAGCTGCAAGATTCTTTGATCTAATTATACTCATGTGCACATAATTTAACTCACAACGAAGGTCACAGACTCTACAACTCAACTTACTGTAGCCAATTCGTTGCAGCTATTAAAGACACAACGAACCCTTGAATCCTAGTTCGCGTGGATTTCTGTAAGGAGTAACTTCAACAAGCGTAGTTTTGCAAACCTATACAGTATAATTTATCGTGTTTGAAAACACACGGAACATCTAAACTGCGTTCATTTTATGAAGATTGATATAAAATATTGCATTTCTGCTGGACAAAACGGAGGCAGACAGGTTTTTCTCCGGGTACTCCGGTTTTCCCTGTCAAACTTTCATTCCAGCAACACTCTCCACTATCATTTCATTTCATTTGTCATTCATTTAATCATTTCCCCAGAGGAGTGCGACAGGGTTCGGAAGCCGGCACAGTTCATATCCTCGCCGCTGGGCTTCATTCATTCCATTCCTGACCCAGTCGGAGACTGGAAGCAGGCTGTGGATTTTCATTTTTCATTTCTGCTGCTTATGAATTGCTCTCGACTTAAACGTACAAGCACCATCAAGCAGTACCGGTACATTGCCTACGTCACAGAAGGGTTTGGTTTACGCTCCATGGCCTGTCTTTCTCGTTAGCCGTGCGCGATTACAAATTAGCTGTGTAATAGGTATATTAAATATGTATTTAAACACAAATAGTGCTAAATGTTCCGGCATAACTCAACAAGATGACAGTGTTTCGCCCCGGTGTGCTATTGGGCTCTTCAGTTGGTTAAAGCACACCTCACCAAGACACTGTCTAGTGTACACTGGGCAGGCCATTGCAAGACGTATTTGATACATGTGTATCCGCGTCACGAGCAAGCCAGTGCACTATGGGAGTCGAAACTCCATTCCAAAGCAATTATAACCTTACCTTGGCATAAATATGTTTCTCCCAGTGATACGTTTAGAGCAAAGAAGTTTAAATTATTGTAAGTAGTCGGTGTTAATATACTGAATACCTACGTTGTTTGGAGTGTTTGCTGATGAAATTGCAAAATCCTGGGGTAAATTATTTGAACGCCACTCCTCAAATCCAGTGTGCCAATTTGCACTTCGAATTGGAAGAAATTAGGAGGTGATAAAGACGAAAGAGTTATAACTATACCCATACATTTAGGAGAAAGTAGGCTATATGTTCTTTCCTGAACATCTTGTTTTAGCATGTATTTTTAAAAGATTTTCCCTATACCAACCCTTCTATGAGAAGTAAGGTGAAGAGTTTTGTAAATGATTAGTGTATTGACTCATGGTTACAATACCTAATTTTACGATGCTCCAAGCACCCGAACACGAGTTATAGGCGTACATAAACATATAGATAAATCAACCACACAGTGTCAAACAAAATCATCTTTATGATGAACACGTGTGTCGACAAAAATATGATGGGTTAAAATGTGCTCTCAAACTATATTCCCCTGACGTGTACTTCCTGACGTGAAAATAATTTTGAAAACCTCGTAGACGAAACGCAATATATGTAAAATTAAAACTGATCATCACCGTTGTGGAAAGTTCTCATCCCCAGGAAGACTCCTTTAATAAATTATAAAGGCTTGTGGTGCATGAAAATTCAGGATTTTTTGCCTCCAATGGCCCAAATTCCCAAAAGCTGCAAAAAACTCTATTTCAATTCAGGAGTTTTTGAAAATAATGTTCCTGTTTGGAGATAAAATAGACCTTCTGTACAACATATCGCACGTGTAAGTTGCGTTTAAAAATTCTAGGGTACCCCATGACCCCCTTATAAACATTGATGAATTTTAAGTCTATGTTTGTTTCCATGATAACCTTATAGCCATTTGCAAACTTTTACAGAAATTTAATAAATTGAGTGGCATTGCTTCTTACAGAAATAGATGGAAAGTTGGAGGTCACCTCTTGAGATACTGTTGTCATGGTCACCGGCTTGCATTCCTTCATTAGTTTCTTCTTGTTCTTCTTATTCTTTCAGATGGGCCAGCTAAGGACTATGACATTCAACGTTCAGCTTGGCGAGGGACTTGATGATTGCCCAAAATTCGCGCATTCTCTGGCTATGTTTCTCCTTTCCCTCTTTTGTCCAGATGATTCTTACAGGGTGGTCTGTCCTGATAACTCTTCCGTGTAAGTATCTTTCTGAGATGGTCGGCTTCTAATATCACTTTCCATTATCTTCAGTTCTTGGATGTCCTTGGTAACTTCTCTTAGCCACGGTGTCACGCTCTTTGTTGAGAAAATTGTAAATGTTAAGGTTGGTAACGTTTCGTTCCTATGTACAAAACTCGTTGGTTTTACTATTCTGTGAATTGGTGTTAACATATTTGTTTGTGAATAAAAGTTGGTTAGAAATCTTTGAATCTCAATAAAGTGTTCCAGATAATGTGTAGTTACAACTAAAAGAACATATGGCGACCGAAGATTTGACAGGACTTTAACAAGCGTGTATAAACTTTGTTGAATTACAATTTGATAGTAGCGAGTATAACTGTGCCTGTATAATCCAGTATACCGTATCCTGTTGTTTACATCCGTAGCCCGTAATTATGGCGGGTACACAAATAACTAAGAGGAGAGCGGTTATCCGCACATTGTTCACGAAAGCTTGCAGTGCTTTAGACGAACTACTGACGCAAAGAGATGCAGATTTACAATTAATAAGTGCGCGTTTATTAGTGCTCGAAGAAAGAAGACACGAGTTATCGGAGCTGGACAGTCAGATTTGTGAAAACATCTGTGCTGAAACAAAGGAAGAGGAGATCGAAGAAGTACTGATGGCGTAAATGGAGAAAGCAGAGGAGTATACCTTACGTTACCACAGCATTAAAGGTAAGGCCTCTGATCTGATAACAAGGAATAGCGCTTCTCATACTTCATCTAGTTGTGTTGGCGATCGTTCGGGAAACGAAATATCTCTTCGCCTACCGAAATTAGAATTGAATAAGTATGACGGGGGAAATAGCCGGTTGGATCTCATTCTGGTCACAGTTCTCACAAATTGACGAGTGTCAGTCGTTAAGTAAGGAGGAAAAATTTCAGTACTTGATTCAAGCCACGAAAGAGAACTCTCGAGCACGCGCGGTTGTTGTGAGTTTCCCTCCCTCAGGCGAAAATTACGGAAAGGCCATTCAAACACTTAAGGACAGATTTGGACGTAATGATCTCCTTATCGAGTATTATGTACGGGAACTACTGAGTTTAGTTATGGAAAGGAAGACGGTCAAGATCAGCATTTTGTATGACAAACTAGAAACTCAATTACGGGCACTAGAGTCATTAAATGTGTTCTCGAATAATTATGCCGCATTATTGTTTCCGCTAATAGAATCGTGTCTGCCCGCAGACATACTGAAGGTGTGGCAACGTTCCAATGAACCCAATAGGACACTGAAGGAACAGATGGATAATTTAATGTTGTTTTTGAAGAGAGAAGTAGAAGGGGAGGAGAGAGTTGCAATGGCAAATAATCAGTCCCTTTCCTACAACCAGGCTAAGAGTCCAGGAAAATCGCATGATATGGACAAAGTTAATTTTGCTTCTGCGATCGATCTTGCCAGTCTGAGCATTGAATCTGACACTCAGAAGTGTGTATTTTGTAAAGGGGTGAATCATTGTTCCACAGAATGTCTCCATGCACAAAAAATGTCCCTTGAAAACCGAAAAGATGTTCTGTATAAAGATAAGCGCTGTTTTTCTTGTACCAAAGCAGACCATTCTGCACAGCAGTGTCGAGCACGATGTGTTATTTGTCGTGGACGACATGTACCATTATTATGTCCAGCTGTTCAGAAGTATCAAGCAGAAGAGAAAGGTTGTGTTGAGGGGAAGAATTCTGAGATCAAAAGAGAAGAGGTTTCCTTGTTTAATACTTCATCTATTGACAGCAATTTGTCAGTTAGCTCTCAAACGGAGGTCTATCTCCAGACTCTGTTAGTTTACGTTAAGAATGGTGACAAAATCAGGAAGGCCAGGTTACTGATAGACAGTGGATCCCAACGTTCGTATATTTCTAGTAGTTTGGCTGAAGAAATGAACTACTCTCCGATTGGGGAAGAGAGCATTATCCACTCTCTTTTTGGTGGTAAGCCAACAGGGGTAGTTAAGCACCGATGTTACAAGGTGCACTTACTCAGCTTGAATAACGACTTTGCATGCAATTTCGTAGCGTTAGACCAAAGGACAATTACAGCTACGATTCCATCAGTAGAAGTCAGGAAAGAAGTGAGGGAAGAATTACTAAGAGAACACATTCCGAAGTGCAGAGATTCTGTAGCTCCTATTGACATCTTGATAGGTTCTGACATTGCGGGAAAGTTGTGGACAGGTAAAATTAAGACTCTACCTTCTGGACTGGTAGCCATTGAAACCTGTTTAGGATGGACGGTAACGGGGAAGAAGAAGGTAGTAGACACCGTGGGAAAAAAGGAGCTAGCGAAGCATGCAAGTATTGCGAATGCAGTCACTGCACTCAGTATTACTCAGCTACCCGTATCTGATCTGTGGAAAATGGAGACCATTGGGATAACCGATCCTGTAGAGAACACCACAAAGGAGGAGAAGAGGATGTCAGCACTGAGGTATTTCAAAAATACGGTTGCTTTTGTAGATGGCAGATACGAGGTACGTCTTCCATGGGGGAGAGATGCTCCAGACCTTCCAACCAATCGAGGGATTGAAGAAGGCAGATTGTTTCGAATGACCCGAAAATTAAAGGCAAAGCCTGGTCTCTATGAAGAATATGACACTATTTTACGAGATAGGGTGAAAGAAGGCATTGTGGAAATGGCGAGGGATCTATCTACTGGACACTATCTTCCTCACCGTCCAGTGCTGAAGGAAAATAGTACAACTACGAAAGTGCGTCCCGTGTTCGACGCATCGGCGAAGGAGAGAGGTTTGCCATCACTGAACGACTGCCTTGAAGAAGGACCTAACCTTATTGAAATCATACCCGAACTACTCTTGAGGTTTCGGCAACGAAAGATAGGCATCACAGCTGATATCAAGAAGGCATTTTTACAGATAAGTGTACACCCAGAGGAGAGAGACTACCTGAAGTTCCTGTGGTATGGTAATAATAGTGAGAAAGACCTAAAAGTCCTTCGTCATGCCAGAGTGGTGTTCGGTGTTACCAGTAGCCCGTTTCTTCTTGGAGCAGTAATTGGCTACCACCTGGAAAAATATATGGAATCAACTGATCCAAAGGAGGCTAAAATTGCATCATCATTGAAGAACAATTTTTATGTTGACAATCTGGTGACAAGCCTCGATCGAGCAGAAGAAGTTGAGGAATTCGTTTACCTTTCAAGGACTATCATGGCGAGGGCCGGGTTCGACCTTCGGGGATGGGAGTCAACCGGAGACTGATCTTCTCAGGAGTCTTCACTGCTTGGCATTAGGTGGAATCGCCAAGACGATACTCTGAAGATCAATATGGATTGGTGGGAGAGATCGTGTGAAATAGGAGATTTGACGAAGAGGACTATTCTTTCAATAATCCACCGCATTTTCGATCCGATTGGACTAACCATTCCAGTAACGATTAGGCTGAAACTGTTAATTCAAGAGTTATGGACCAGAAAGTTGGGATGGGACGAGCCTATCGACAAAGATACTCGACGGCGGTTGGAGAAGTGGCTAAAGGACTTGCCTCACTTAAGAGAAATTGAGGCGATACGTCACCTTGGCAATGAGGAGGACATCTCACTACACGTATTTTGTGATGGAAGTCAAAACGAATATGCAGCTGTTGTCTTTATCAGGAGCAGTTATCAGGGAGAGGCACATCTTCGGTTAGCAGTAGCTAAAGCAAGAGTAACACCGCTTAAGCCCCTGACCATCCCTCAAGTGGAATTATTAGGAACTCTTATTGGAGCGCGTCTGCTGAAATCAGTTCAAAAAAGTCTAGGTTGGAAAGAAGTAGCTGTTTATTGTTGGACCGACTCAAGTACTGTACTAGCCTGGATTCTTGGCAACGGAGACAAGACAGTATTTGTTAGGAACCGAGTGAAGGAGATAAGGGAGCTCACTGATGCACGAAGCTGGAGACACATACCAGGGGATTTGAACCCCGCAGACCTACCCTCAAGAGGATGTACTGTCGCACAACTAATCGAATCCAAATGGTGGGAAGGGCCTAAGTGGCTTGTTGAAGGAGAAGAAAACTGGCCTGAATCTTCTATACGCTATGAAGTGGTAAACGAACATAACCTTATTGCCATCACTCATAATACGACATGGCTGTATCACCGGTTCAGTAAATATGAACAAATTGTGCGGATGGTGGGATGGATCTACAGATTTCTCAACAACTGTCGACGCAATGAAGTTAAAAGAAGTGGTCCGTTATCGACAAATGAGGTGGCTACAGCCGAAGACAAAATTGTTTTGTTCATTCAAAAAGAGTCCTTCGAATTCCCAGACGATCAGAGACTTAAGAGCTTTGAAGTATTCCAAGATCAAAAGGGCATAATTAGACTCAAGACACGGATAGTCGAACGTGTGGATAAGGGTCCGTTCAAACTACCAGCCGTGCTACCTTCCGAACATCCGTTGGTCAAGAGGTATGCAGAAGAAGTGCATTGTAAAAACAATCACCCCGGTCCAGCAACTCTCCTAGGTTTGTTACGCGAGAGATTCTGGATCCTTAAAGGACGCCAGTTGGCGAAGGGAACAGTCAAGAGATGTGTTGTTTGCCGACGTTTTCAAGCAAAAAACTTAGACACTCAGTCTCCTCCTTTGCCAGATCTTCGAGTTAACGATGCGGCCATATTCGAAGTCATTGGAATAGATTTGGCAGGACCCTTGTATATTCGTGATTCATCGAAGACATGGGTTGCTCTATTCACTTGTGCTTGCTACCGAGCTGTACATCTGGAACTAGTTCCGTCTCTGTCAACTGAAGCATTCATAAGAGCACTGAGGCGTTTTATCGCACGGCGTGGTCGACCTAAAGTGATCATCTGTGATAATGGAACAAATTTTCGAGGAACGTGTAATGCTCTTGAAAGGTTAGACTGGGAGAAAATCGTTACCTACAGCACTGGAGAACGCATAATTTGGAGGTTCAATCCGCCTACGGCGTCGTGGTGGGGAGGCTTCTGGGAACGATTGGTGAGCCTGGTGAAGCAAATTTTACGGAAGACATTGGGGAAGGCTTCATTATCTTGGGATGAGCTTCAGACCATACTTATCGACTGTGAAGCAGTGATTAATGCAAGACCATTGACTTATACGGCAGAAGATAATAGAGATCCTATTCCATTGACCCCATCCATGCTACTGCAAGAAGTACGAGAGACAGGAGTTCCTGACCTGGACTGCATTGAGTCAGCAAGCATCACTCGGAAAATTCGGAATCTGCAAAGACTGAGAGAAGAGCTAAGAAGACGCTTCCGATCAGAATATCTGGGGCAGTTAACCTGGACCAAGTGGCGCGAAACTAGAAAGCCTATAATTGGAGAGGTGGTTATAATAGGATCGGACAATCGGAAGAGAATAGATTGGCCTTTGGCAAGAATTGAGCAGCTCATTCCAGGGCGAGATGGAAGAGTCCGGGTGGTTCAACTAAAGACTAGCAGTGGTACTGTTGTACGTCCTATACAGAGAGTCTACCCCTTGGAGGTCCAGTCCTGCACCGAGAGTTACCAAGAAAAAACCCACTTCATGGACGATGATGACAAGGATGTGTCCAAATCCCCTGAAGAATTGAGGACAAGAGCAGGAAGAAAAGTGGCCCCTCCTAAAAGACTAGATCTTTGATTTCATGTTACAGAGGAGAAGGAATTCAGTTGACATACATTGTACACCTGTTTGACACTTTGATAATTTCCAATTTTGAGAAAATTGTAAATTAGGTGGGAGTATGTTGAGAAAATTGTAAATGTTACGGTTGGTAACGTTTCGTTCCTATGTACAAAACTCTTTGGTTTTACTATTCTGTGAATTGGTGTTAACATATTTGTTTGTGAATAAAAGTTGGTTAGAAATCTTTGAATCTCAATAAAGTGTTCCAGATAATGTGTAGTTACAACTAAAAGAACACTCTTTCTATTCTCCCAGTAGTTGATAGGCCGGTTGGTTAGTCTTGTAGGGATGTTCCTTGAGACATGTCCGTCTCTTCCTGGCCACATCTGTGATTTTCTCAGTATATCTAGACAGCTCCTGATTTGGTCTTCTTCAGTACTCGTCATCTATTTTTATTTGTTTATTAACTGAAATTAGTTTTCTGGGAATATCTCAGAAATGTGGGTTTAGAGCCTTAAAACGTAGTAGACTCCGAGCCACCGAGGGGCTGAAAATAAGTTTTGTCACGTCCTTGTACGCCATAATATAAATGTAATCATAATAATAATTTAATGGTAGACTATAGGGATAGGGATATAATAGTCCTTTAGTACCACACCCACACGTGTAAATCACGTGAAGAAATTCAAGAGTACCCCTTGACCCCTTAAGCGCATTATATACGTATTGATGAATTTTACAGCTTAAGTTGGTTCCGTGATAACCTTATAGCCGTTTGCGAACGTTCACAGTACCGTATTGTAATAAATGGAATGGCATTGCGTCTTACAGAAATAGATGGACTTCTGAGATTGTGTTGCCATGGTTACCGGCTTGCACTCTTTCAATAGCGTAATAAATGAAATTAGTTTTCTGGGAATATCTCAAAAACTGTAGGTTTAGGACCTTAAAATGTGGTTTTCCGGGACCGTAGGGCCTCCGAGTTTTGTTTCTCACATTGAGACACTAAAAATGAGCTTTGCCTCGTCTTTCTACGCCCATTTCAGCATGCATTTTAAGGGGGTAGGCCCTCTTTTATGAGAGGCATGGAGAAGAGTTACATCAATGATTACTTTCGTGCCTCTGATGGGCATCTGTACCAAATCTTACGTTGATCCACTCAGCCGTTCTCGAGTGATGCGCGTGCAAAGTTGTACACAGACAAACAAACAGATTGACCGACACAAAATTTGTTTTTGCGCGCAACCGTCATAAACCAGTCTAAAACGCGTTAATAACTCAAATTTCCGTGGAAATTTAGAAAAAACAGACAAACTTTCATTTTTATATATAGAGAGACTAGCAGAAGTACCCGCTCTTCGAACGGTCTTCGGTATCAATAACCAGACGTTATCAATTGAGATAATGTTCCAATGGTTAGGGGCTTGTCATTCCTTCATATGTTTATCAGAACGAAGTTAGTTTTCTGGGTATATCGCAGACACTGTTAATTTAAGGGCCGTCAAATGTGGTTTTCGGTGACCCTTTATAGACCTTCTAGTATTGTGTCACACATTGAGAAGCGCAACATATGCTTTGGTCGTCCTTCTAGGATATTTTTTATTTTTCGCCTATTTCAGCATGTATTTTGAAGAGTTGATCCTTATACCCACCCTTCTATGAGAAGTACGTTGAAGCATTTTCCAAATAATTGGTGTATTGACTCATGGTTACAATACCTAATTTTACGATGCTCCAAGCACCTGAACATGACTTATAGGCGTACATAAACATAAAGATATATCAACCACGCCGTATCAAACAAAATCATCTTTACGATGAACCCGTTTGTCGACAAAAATATGATTAGTTAAAATGTGCTCTCAAACTAAATTCACCTAACGTGTACTTCCTGACGTGAAAATAATATTGAAAACCTCGTAGACGAAACGCAATATATGTAAAATTAAAACTGATCCTCACCGTTGTGGAAAGTCCTCATCCCCAGGAAGACCCCTTTAATAATGTATAAAGGCTTCAGGTGCATGAAAATTCAGAATTTTGAGTCTCCAATGGCCTAAATTATCAAAAACTGCAAAAACACTATTCCAAATCAGGATTTTTTGAAAATAATGTTGCTGTTTGGGGATATACAGTAATAGACCTTCTGTACAACATATCGCATATCGCACGTGTAAGTCAAGTGTAAAAATTCTAGGGTACCCCTTGACCCCCTTAATCGCTTTATTGAATTTTACAGTCTATGTTTGATTCCACGATAACCTTATAGCCATTTGCAAACTAACAGAAATTTAATAAATTGAGTGGCATTGCTTCTTACAGAAATAGATGGAAAGTTGGATGTCACCTCTTGTGACACTGTTGTCAAGGTTACCGGCTTGCATTACTTCATTAGTTTCTTATTCTTCTTCTTCTTCTTCTTCTTCTTTCGGATGGGCCAGATAAGGACGACGACGTTCAACTTTTCAGCTTGGCGAGGGACTTGATGTTTGCCCAATATTCGCGCATTTTTTGGCTATGATTCTCCTTCCTCTTTTTTGTCCACATGATGCCGGTTTTCTTACAGGGTGGTCTGTCCTGAAAACTCTTCTGTTTAAGTATCTTTCTGATATGCGATCGGCTTCTAATATCACTTTTCATTATCTTCAGTTCTTGGATATCCTTGTTAACTACTGTTAGCGACGGTGTGACGCTCTTTCTCTTCCCCCAGTAGTTGAGAAGCCGGTTGGTTAGTCTTGTTGGGTTCATCCATGAGACATGTCCATAGAAAGCCAGACGTCTCTTCCTGGCCACATCTGTGATTTTCTCAGTATATCTACATAGCTCCTGATTTGGTCTTCTTCTGTACTCGTCATCTATTTATTAGTTTTTTTAAATAAGACAGTGCCATATCCCCACCAGGGACGTAGGCGACCTGAATAAGAGCCCTTGACTAAGTCAAGGGATCACTAACCAGGCATCCCGAGCCGGAGTTAGCGTGTGGTAGGGTGGCCAGTTCCTTTCCACTCCTCCTCCTACCATAGCATCCGGCAGGTTCCCATTTTGCATCACGAGGCTGGGAGACCCCGTACCAGACCATACCAAGACTTTTAAATTCTTGGCAGAGCCGGGGATCGAACCCGGTACCTCGGGGGTGACAGCCAACAATGCTAGCCACTGCACCACGAGGTGGTCTTTATTAGTTTCTTAAATTAAATTAGTTTTATGGGAATATCTCAGAAACGTGGTTTTAGAGCCTTAAAACGCAGTAGCCACTGAGGGGCTGAAAATGAGTTTTTCTCGTCCTTGTACGCCATAATATAATAATAATCATAATAATAATTTAATAATATAGGGATAGGGGTATAATAGACCTTTAGTACCACACCCGTCCGTGGAAATCACGTGAAAAATTTCAAGAGTACCCCTTGACCCCCTTAAGCGCATTATATACTTATTGATGAATTTTACAGCTTAAGTTGGTTCCGTGATAACCTTAGAGGCGTTTGCGAACTTTCACAGTAATGCAATAAATGGAATGGCATTGCGTCTTACAGAAATAGATGGACTTCTGAGATTGTGTTGCCATGGTTACCGGCTTGCATTCCTTCAATAGTTTAATAAATGAAATTAGTTTTTTGGGTATATCTCAAAAACTGTTGGTTTTAGGACCTTAAAATGTGGTTTTCGGGGTCCGTAGGGCTCCCGAGTTTTGTTTCTCACATTGAGACGCTGAAAATGAGCTTTGTCTCGTTTTTCTACGCCCATTTCAGCATGCATTTTAAGGGGGTAGGCCCTCTTTTATGATAGGTATGGAGAAGAGTTACATCAATGATTACTTTCGTGCCTCTGATGGACATCTGTAGCAAATTTTACGTTGATCCACTCAGCCGTTCTCAAGTGATGCGCGTGCAAATTTGTACACAGACAAACAGACAGACAGACAGACAAAAATTTTGTTTTTGCGCGCAACCGTCATAAACCAGTCTGAAACGCGTTAATAACTCAAACTTCCGTGGAAATTCAGAAAAAAACAGACAAACTTTCATTTTTATATAGCCTATATAGAGATTAAAACCAAAGAAATTGGCTGGGTGCAAGCAGTGATTTGAGGTTAGCTCTGAACAAGAGCGTAACTCCTAGAATTCAATCAGCCTGTCAAAGAAATTCGTGAACAAAAATCAAAATGAGAAAAACATTGAATTAAGGGGACCTGGAACGCCATATGTTTACAATGTTAAATCCTGCTACATGTAAGGAACATTTTCTCTGAATATTTTGAAAGCATTCATTTGAAAAGTTCACATTTTGTATATGGATGTATTGTCTATTTACTAAAATGACAGTTTTGATTTAATGTAATTGGTTTTTTATTTATGAAGATTTAAAAAAGGCCAAACATTTCCGTACTTTTTCTCTACATATTAGGATCATAAAACCAGAAATATGTTACTTACCACCAATGTGCTATTTCTACACATGGATACTTAACATTATAGATGCAACCTGTGCTATATCTACACATGGATACTTAACATTATAGATGCAACCTGAAAGCTTTTAGTTCCTATATTTAACACAAACGGAGAAAATGTTCCTTTAGTATCAAAAAGTTATATAAAAGAACATTTTAAGTTACAACATTAATGCATAAGGGCTATGCTAAAAGATATTTTAAATACTTCCGATTTGAATACTGTCAAAATTTAAACACAGATGGAAAGTGAACTGAGTACAGATTCAAAAGTAAAAATGGAATTTGTCATCAAATATTGGATTCCAGATCCCCTTAAAAATCCAACTACCTTTTTAATAAAAATTAATATTTCTACATAAATTTGTAATTCAGACAATTTTATTATGTAGGCTATTCTTTGTCTGTCAGGTAGTCAGCCTGGAGGCAGGTCGGATCCTCAAAAAGTGCCGCCCCCATAGGTTATGTGAGTAGAAACACACCAAAACCCATGGAGCACTACAATGAGGCATACTAGACAAGGTGAGGAGTGAGGTAGTGTGCCCGTTTAGACCGGAGTCCGCACGACCACATATGCATTTTACCAATAATCAGTCAGCACGAGAGTCAAAATATCCCGGAGCGCCAGATGGGTTAAAGCAAATCGCAAAAACGACATCAAATTAAAAAATTGCTTTGCTGATTTTTGGCTCAATGCAACAATAAGGATAGAAGGAGATTTAATTGGGAGAAACACATCTGGTAAAATTATCTCAGTTTATTTTAAAGTTAAAATCTGACTGCAAAGATGCTCAAAGCAGCATCATCCACGTGTGGCGATCCACACTCTTATTTACACACAATATACAGAAATCTTCCAAACACATTTGACAATCTTTTTGGAAACACAAGTCCGATTAATAGTCCTGTGGACTGTGTTCCAAAATTATTAATATGTAATTCCAGTTCAAAGTTAATTGTCCATACTGGAAATAACGTAGATCACTGTTTGACTATTTACATGATATTAACACTCGTAGAATAAATGTTTATAGAATTCCTTAAACTTTCACTTGTTTTCCAGTTTCAAAAATATATATCGTCGAAAATATTATCATCATCGAAGCAACACAAATTATTAACACATATTAATAACATCTGAAAAGTATTTGACCATTGAGCATAGCATCGAAGAACTGTGCGAAGCACAACAACAATTAATTGTTCTTCTGACATTAAACATTCGAGAAGTGACTCGATTATGAACTTCAAGTTCCAAACAAAATATATGATTTCTGAATCATCAACTTGATCAATAAATGGTTGAACCATTCAACTATTAGATTTTCCACTTGGAATCATTATGAAAAATATATTTATATTCATGGCCATTCCTAGTAACTTTCACAACTTGCAATTCTTCGACAGAATGCGGAAATAAGAATTGTAGCTTTATAATGAATTCATTTAGTTCATGGCACTAGGATTGAAAATATCCTTCAAATTATTCGTGGTTAAAGAATTATTTTAAATTGGCAGTGGCCCATTCTATTATTTGTGTAAGAACACAACATTACAACAACAACGGCAAAGGTCTTCCTCTGAAGAAGAATAAACTACTATCATGACTAATCCGGGTTCTAGCAAAATCAAAGTCTAAATGGAATTCGAAAACAAGGTTGAAATAAGAACTGATGGTTTTAAAGAAATAACCTTCGGGTTATTCATACGACGAAATGTGTGGCTCCAATACTCCTACTATAAACCTGAGCCATCGAACCTGCTATTTGATTGATGCTCGAAATGCTCGGTCATCGATCCTAAACTGTTCTGAGTGTTGAAAATACTCAGAATAACTCTTAACAAGTCTTGCGTAAATCATTGCAAGCTTTAAATACGACGAAAAAAATGTGTTGGTCATCTGCAGAAAAAAATAGTTTGTTCCAATTAGCTAGGCATAATATAATTCAAATGTGGCTTACATTTCTTGATGGTCTTGAAGTGTAGTAAACCTGGTCTATACCAGATTTATCCATAGACATGCCCTATCGGACAAGCACGTATAATCCTTGCATCGGCCGCCATTGTAGACCCACAAATCGTCTAGTCAGACATAGTGGTAGTATCTTTCGACGTTTGAATAAACTGTGGTTCCATTTTAATATGGGCTTCTATCAAAGCCATAACAGTTTGTTGAAATAGGGTCAGATCTAAGTGATCTCTTCTTAAATATGTCAGTTGTAACATAACTCACTGTAATCTCATCAGTACAAGAAACGTTGACAGTCTAAGCAGTTAACGGCTGTTCTGAAGATCGTTCCCTGGGCATGGTTTGTATATCACCATCTGCCATGCGCTAGACAACTTGCAGTTTCCCTTGCGTAGACTAATGAACGCTACCGTTATAGACTAGTCTTCAGTGTACTGACAGATCGAAGTGGTTAACTAGTTACAAAAATGAAAACTGACTTGAAATGGATTTAAACATCCAAGTATTAAGTTACTACTGGACTGTGACCAAATACTATTTTCTAGACAGAGTCTAGCATATGTCCTTTTGGAAATATAAATATTTCCACCAATGTCTGTAGAAATCAATCACCTCAGTGATTCTCCTCACCAGAAACTTACTAAGTTCCAACTCGTTTGCGCAGCACTTCTCGTGACTATCACGATTTGAAAAGAACTTCTGCGTAGATTCGGCAACCATGTGCCTTGGCTCAGCGTAGACGCAACTTGCTCGCCAAGTGCTTGTGTTAGAATGAACTGACCATGCCTGCTCCAGCTGGCTTTTATTCAAAACGCTCAGGGTCACGCGTCATCGCCTGATATCTGGAAATCCTCATATCTCTTGAATCCCTGGTCCGATAAACTTGATACTAATCGCGTTCTCTTTCATTTGGCCGTGCCAGTAATCTGATCCCAGTCTCAAGTCTCTACTCCATAGTTAACTATTTAATCAATAAATAGCCTCCACCTCTGCTATACTCGCTACGTCACTTGACATCCAACTATCGGTAAAATCCTTCGAAATGCTTCTCGAAGCAATGTAGCGCGATATTCAAATATCTGAACTTTCAAAAGCGGCTACAGCCTTTCCCTTGATATCTAGGTGTCTGAATCTTGGAATACCCATTCCTAGAGTTGGGCACATCCACCCCACACCTAGCAAAAAATAAAAATTGAAAAATTTTTATTTTTCCTATTTACACATTAAATTATCTGGTTCTTGAATAATAGATCTTCAGATTCGATGCATTATAAGTTCCCACGATGTTACCAGTTCGTGTATTGGCTACTTCATAGCTTCCATTATTGTTTACTTCCACAATATTCAAAATCTTCAATTTCACCAGGCTTAATATCAAAAATATCTTGATACTCTTCCAAAATTTTCCCTAGCTCTGGGGACTCCTTCTCAGTGTAGACTTCTCTTCCTTCAGCTTCATGAAAAATCAGAGACCATTGAGCATCTCCCTCGATGTCTTCCTCTTCTTTTCCCTCGAAGTTAATCTCTTCGGTATTCTTGAATTTGATCGTCTCTGTCTTCATATCTATCACTGCTTGATATTTCTGAATGAAATCTGCTCCCAATATCATGTCAAAAGCCATGTCCTTCATTACAACAAATACATGTCGGAAATCATGTCCTCCAATCGTAATACATAAGTATAATTGTGTTTTACACAGAGATATTTTATTGGGTATTATTCCTTGGATCTTAATTCCTGATACTGGAATCTCTTCTAAATTCTCTTTGAGCTTCCACAGAATATAAAGCTTCTCACTCACCAGACAAAGCATAGCCCCAGTATCGATCAAAGTATCGACAGGCATACCGAATACTTCGCATGATATGATTGGCATTCTAATTCTGGTACCCATTTCTTTTCGTTCGTCATTCTGTTGAATTAAGTCATCATCCTCTGCTTGCCATTTAATAATTCTGGAAGTGAAAGTATTCAAAATTCTATCTTCTACTGTGAATTCGAAGTTTTTTTTTTCATTACCATTCCCCCGGGATTGTTGTGTTCCCGATGGACCTGGATCATTGGGCCTCTGCTCCACAAATTGCAAGTTATCTTGGTGTCTTGCTTCTAAATTTTTCCTCGTCTCCTTGTTAAACTCTTCATTGGACTGACGAGTATCTACATTCCCTCTGTTGTTGTAGTTATTTCTACCATAGGATCTTCTTTCCTGGTACCTTCCTTGAGTATCTCGTGGTCTTCTCCATCGAGTATTGTATCGATTACCACCATCCGGTCTCGCATATGGCTTGTAACTGTATCTGTTACTGTACTGGTTCCATCCTCTCTTATTGGAATCTTCCCTCGGCGATTTCTCTTCTCGCTCCTCTCGAATCTCTCGAGGTGTCTGAGAATAACTATCAGCCATAACAGCATACACAGCGTTGTTACTCTTTACTCCCTTCTGATGGAAGAATTGAGCGTTTGTATGATCCAGCTTCTGTAATACTTCATCAAATTGTTCCATATTATAGATATCAGCAGCGATCAAAGTCCTCTGGACGTCTGCTGGAAATTGACGTATCAATGCAGTAATCAACTCGTTATCTGGCATCGGCGGATCTAAATGTTGGAGTTTAGACAGCTGTCCAGAAAAGTACGTAGAGTATCGAGTAGGTTGTGACGTCGAGAATCTCTTCGAATATAACTCTGCTCTGACTTGCTGTTGGGTTTCAGGGGACCAAAACTTCTTCAATAGCCCACGAGAAAACTCCTCAAAAGTGGTTAGAGTGGATCTAAATGCTCTAAACCACAAAAGTGCAGGACCTTCCAAGAACTTCCCTATCACTCGGATCTGTCTTTCTTTAGGGATCTTAGAATCTTTCAGGTATTCACCTGCTTCTCTCAAAAATTCCACGGGTGTTACAGAATCTCGCCCTGAAAATTTAGAAGGCTTATCTTCTATATTCTTAAATACAGTTATGGGGTTGGATTGAAATACTGTCCTGACCTCATCCTGTCTTTCAGTCTCTCTAGCTGCTCCTAGATTTATCTGTATCTGTTCCTTTCCCCTTACATTTGGCATTTTTAACAGATGATCAGACTGTTTCTCATCCTTTATTTGACTTTTCATAGCCTCAAGTTCCTTCTGGTTTTCTTCTGCCATCTTCTTAATTGCTTCAGTTTCTTTACAATTGTCTTTAACATCAATGGATATCTGGTTCATAACAGCCTCATGACTTTTCAATGACCCTGTCATATCTGATATGTCCTTCTGAGTTGCTTGGATATCTTTGGCAATTTTTTCGATATGGGATGACAAAGATTCCCTAATCTCCTTGATTCCCTCTTGATTCTCCAGCTTGAGTGTGTCTTTAATTTCATTGACAACTGTGGTTTTAATTTTAGTCTGCAACTCACTAATCACACCTTCTCTTATTTCTCCCATGACAAGTTCTTTGAATTGTTCCGTTAAACGTTGAACAACTAGAATTCCCATCTCGTTACTCTCCTTCTTCACTCGGACTTCCAGGTTGACCATGTCTTCACCAACTTTCCTAAGACCATGTTCTATCCTATCAGCTAAGCTTTGGGATCGAAGATCGGCATCGCGAAATTTATCGACCATTAAACTTGCGTTAGTAGCTAATGAAGTTTCGAGCTCATGTGTTTTTTCGCATAATTTATTCATTTTACTCTCAAGTGTCATTTTCAAAATTTCAGAATTCTCTTTAAATTTACTTTCCATTGAATTAAATTTACTGTTTAAATTTTCTTTCAAGTTACTTTTTAAAGAATCAGAATTTTCTTTAAGTTTATTTTCTAAAGAATCAGAATTTTCTTTAAGTTTTTCATCTAAAGCCTCAGTATTTTCTTTCATAATAGCGGCTACACGCCGTCCAGCCTCTTTTGAACTCTCCTCCAAACTCCTCATCATCCTCATCATTTCTTCCATAATTTTCAATTATTATTCAAAACTTAGGGGTATACAACAGTGGCAAACACAAGCTTATAACTAGAACAAGAAATATGAATAGCTAATTGGAACACTCTAATAAAATGAGATTTGTCCTAATATCGACGTGATGGAAAAACAAAAGTCTCTACTTTTACGAATTACATTTACCATAATATCACAAGAAAAATATGCAAGTTCTCAAATATCCTCCACCTGGATTCTAATAATGTGTATGTCCAGTCATCGAACGTTTACTACTGAATTTACTTGACGCCCTAATGGTTAAGCCATTATCAAAAATAATCAAACCCATTCTAATTATTAACCAAGTTAAATTTTTAATTTTCCCCACTAATTGGGTTTCCTACCAATTTATTCATCCAAACCAGACATCTCTCAACTCCCAAAATATTTCTAAAAAAAATTATCACAATTTCAAATCGGCATGCGATTGACCATGTCTAAATCGGGACCCACGTTCGAAGCCATTTCTCTCTCTATCTTATTTTATGTGCCCGTTTAGACCGGAGTCCGCACGACCACATATGCATTTTACCAATAATCAGTCAGCACGAGAGTCAAAATAACCCGGAGCGCCAGATGGGTTAAAGCAAATCGCAAAAACGACATCAAATTAAAAAATTGCTTTGCTGATTTTTGGCTCAATGCAACAATAAGGATAGAAGGAGATTTAATTGGGAGAAACACATCTGGTAAAATTATCTCAGTTTATTTTAAAGTTAAAATCTGACTGCAAAGATGCTCAAAGCAGCATCATCCACGTGTGGCGATCCACACTCTTATTTACACACAATATACAGAAATCTTCCAAACACATTTGACAATCTTTTTGGAAACACAAGTCCGATTAATAGTCCTGTGGACTGTGTTCCAAAATTTTAATATGTAATTCCAGTTCAAAGTTAATTGTCCATACTGGAAATAACGTAGATCACTGTTTGACTATTTACATGATATTAACACTCGTAGAATAAATGTTTATAGAATTCCTTAAACTTTCACTTGTTTTCCAGTTTCAAAAATATATATCGTCGAAAATATTATCATCATCGAAGCAACACAAATTAT
Organism: Meconema thalassinum; assembly: GCA_946902985.2. Lineage (NCBI taxonomy): Eukaryota > Metazoa > Arthropoda > Insecta > Orthoptera > Tettigoniidae > Meconema > Meconema thalassinum. The sequence continues at coordinate 1,720,425,855 of OX336388.2, read as the reverse complement.
TAACACATATTAATAACATCTGAAAAGTATTTGACCATTGAGCATAGCATCGAAGAACTGTGCGAAGCACAACAACAATTAATTGTTCTTCTGACATTAAACATTCGAGAAGTGACTCGATTATGAACTTCAAGTTCCAAACAAAATATATGATTTCTGAATCATCAACTTGATCAATAAATGGTTGAACCATTCAACTATTAGATTTTCCACTTGGAATCATTATGAAAAAAATATTTATATTTATGGCCATTTCTAGTAACTTTCACAACTTGCAATTCTTCGACAGAATGCGGAAATAAGAATTGTAGCTTTATAATGAATTCATTTAGTTCATGGCACTAGGATTGAAAATATCCTTCAAATTATTCGTGGTTAAAGAATTATTTTAAATTGGCAGTGGCCCATTCTATTATTTGTGTAAGAACACAACATTACAACAACAACGGCAAAGGTCTTCCTCTGAAGAAGAATAAACTACTATCATGACTAATCCGGGTTCTAGCAAAATCAAAGTCTAAATGGAATTCGAAAACAAGGTTGAAATAAGAACTGATGGTTTTAAAGAAATAACCTTCGGGTTATTCATACGACGAAATGTGTGGCTCCAATACTCCTACTATAAACCTGAGCCATCGAACCTGCTATTTGATTGATGCTCGAAATGCTCGGTCATCGATCCTAAACTGTTCTGAGTGTTGAAAATACTCAGAATAACTCTTAACAAGTCTTGCGTAAATCATTGCAAGCTTTAAATACGACGAAAAAAATGTGTTGGTCATCTGCAGAAAAAAATAGTTTGTTCCAATTAGCCAGGCATAATATAATTCAAATGTGGCTTACATTTCTTGATGGTCTTGAAGTGTAGTAAACCTGGTCTATACCAGATTTATCCATAGACATGCCCTATCGGACAAGCACGTATAATCCTTGTATCGGCCGCCATTGTAGACCCACAAATCGTCTAGTCAGACATAGTGGTAGTATCTTTCGACGTTTGAATAAACTGTGGTTCCATTTTAATATGGGCTTCTATCAAAGCCATAACAGTTTGTTGAAATAGGGTCAGATCTAAGTGATCTCTTCTTAAATATGTCAGTTGTAACATAACTCACTGTAATCTCATCAGTACAAGAAACGTTGACAGTCTAAGCAGTTAACGGCTGTTCTGAAGATCGTTCCCTGGGCATGGTTTGTATATCACCATCTGCCATGCGCTAGACAACTTGCAGTTTCCCTTGCGTAGACTAATGAACGCTACCGTTATAGACTAGTCTTCAGTGTACTGACAGATCGAAGTGGTTAACTAGTTACAAAAATGAAAACTGACTTGAAATGGATTTAAACATCCAAGTATTAAGTTACTACTGGACTGTGACCAAATACTATTTTCTAGACAGAGTCTAGCATATGTCCTTTTGGAAATATAAATATTTCCACCAATGTCTGTAGAAATCAATCACCTCAGTGATTCTCCTCACCAGAAACTTACTAAGTTCCAACTCGTTTGCGCAGCACTTCTCGTGACTATCACGATTTGAAAAGAACTTCTGCGTAGATTCGGCAACCATGTGCCTTGGCTCAGCGTAGACGCAACTTGCTCGCCAAGTGCTTGTGTTAGAATGAACTGACCATGCCTGCTCCAGCTGGCTTTTATTCAAAACGCTCAGGGTCACGCGTCATCGCCTGATATCTGGAAATCCTCATATCTCATGAATCCCTGGTCCGATAAACTTGATACTAATCGCGTTCTCTTTCATTTGGCCGTGCCAGTAATCTGATCCCAGTCTCAAGTCTCTACTCCATAGTTAACTATTTAATCAATAAATAGCCTCCACCTCTGCTATACTCGCTACGTCACTTGACATCCAACTATCGGTAAAATCCTTCGAAATGCTTCTCGAAGCAATGTAGCGCGATATTCAAATATCTGAACTTTCAAAAGCGGCTACAGCCTTTCCCTTGATATCTAGGTGTCTGAATCTTGGAATACCCATTCCTAGAGTTGGGCACAGTAGATTGCCATTGCTTCCCTCACTGTGTCAGAATAGCTCTATCGATATGAGTAGAACCTTTCACGACATCCATATACACTAGCTGTGCCCCGAATACCATTACTCAACACCGCTCATACCTCAGTAGCTTATATATAATCACAGCCATAAATGAGACTGGACATTGGTGAAATGCCACATTTTACTCTAGCTTGTACCAACAGATAAATACAAAAGTACTGCATCCATCAAGTCATGGTAAACAGATAAGCCAAAAAGTAATTCTGAATTATTATTAAATAATTGTTATCGAAATTTAATGTTTTTCAGTCGTTCAACACGAATAGTACCCAGTTGTAATGGGAGTTTCCCTAATCCCGAAAACATTTACATGCGATTGTAATTATTAATGAGATTAATTCGTGATAATTAAAATTCGATTACTAAGACAACACAGTAGCTTGCCACGGTGGGTGAGTGGATAGCGTGTCGGTCTACTAACCCCAAGATTGCAGGTTCGCCCCTGACCGTGGTAAGTGATTTTTGAAAGGCGGCAAAAATACGATACGCATGTCATACGATGTTGGCATGTCAAAGAACCCATTTGAATTCAGTAGGCCGTGTTCATAATGGCAAAATTAATCTCGGGAGTTTCCGTCAACACAAAGTTCCTCATTTCTCTACTAGAAAGCGCTATTGTGTTCAAGGAGATTAGATATCTAACATCTAACCTCCTTGACTTTCATAGTCAAGGAACTACGAAATTCGACATGCAAGCTACCCTCTGGGTGTCAAATAGCAAAGCTTGCACCAGGCACCCGAGGCCATACGATATTATTATTAAGACAACACAAAGAAAGTTAATAATAAATATGTTTTAATTAAGTTGTACTGTACACTAATTAATTATAAACAATGTGTTCTAAAACACTTTCACTTAATCACCTATGTATTTTATTATGGGGAGTAGGGTGTGATGCTGAAGTGGTCATGCTGCTTGCCTCTCACCAAGGCGGTCCAGGATCGATTCCTAGTCGATACATGCGAGATCTTCGAAGCGAAATATGGCATCCTGTGTTTCGGATTTCACGATTCGGAGGTCCCGTGGATCATAATCACGAGATTAAGGATCACGTAAAACTACAAACTTCTTTCCTTCCTTGTTATGGGGAAGGTGCTGAGGAAGGAGGTGGGAATGTTCCGTACACGATTCAATTTCAGGCTGAGAGGTCTACAGAATTCTACGGGTTGGGAACCACTGCTCTATATGGAGGAGATAATGTTGTGGGAGCTCTTAGTTCCCCCAGCAAAGTAGTGTGACGTGCTTCATATAGGCTATGGCAGTGGAAGGTTCTCTATTTCAGTGTCTGACTCATTGCGTAGTGGCTAGCATTTTTGGCTGTCACAGTGGAAGCCCGGGTTCGATTCCTGCGCGGGTGGGCGTTATCGTCCACGAAAGTGAAATTTTGGCCGAAATTATCAGCATAGCCTTTCACTACAGGTGCCAGGATAATATCCCTGTAACGTATGCCTATCATACGCCCTGGGATGTACACAAGGGGTTCAGTGACCGACCATACATGATGCCACCCCAAAACATTGCACCACCTCCTCCTTTTTGGTATCAGTCTCGGATGTATTGTTCGTACATACGTTCACCGGGTCATCTCCACACTCGCACAGATGTCTCCTCATTGTCACAGACGAGTGTACACAGCAGATATACATGCACGCAAGAACGACTAATCGGTTTGAGACCACTACGTCTCTTGGCCAGCAATATGCAAAACTTGTTTTGATGTGTGTATGAAGCACGTCGCACTACTTTGCTGGGGGAACTAAGAGCTCGATATGGTAACATCGTTTTGCTATACATCCCAACTTGGTTCATCACTTCCTTTTCTCAGAGGCAAACACAGCCTCATACCGTCCATCAGCATATCCCATGTCATATGAAGGTAAGATGGATGTGATATGCATGTTCAAGCTCATATTTATTTAGTTGGTTGGTTAATTGGTTGGTTAGTTAGTTAGTTAGTTAGTTTGTTGCTGGCTTGGAGCAGTTAAAATACAAGGTGTTCGACTGCCGGTTCAAATCCGACCACAAGCATGGATATGTGTGTGTTTTGTTGAATGGTAAGAATTTTTCTTTTCTTAGCCAAAATGTCTATAGCTACCAGTCACCTCAATCCATCACAATAAATCACACTACATGTTACGAGGTAACATAAAAGGTGAAACATGCCATGCGTGTAGTGCTCCTTCCTGTATGCATACACAGTATCTTTAACCCAGACCTTGGATATCATTCTCCTTCCTCGGCTGCCTGTACTGCATCGTGCTGCCATCTAGCAACAAATAAGAAAAGTAATTCTCAAATTTGTAATGTTGATTATGTGCATAGTGTTGCCATATGGCAACAAAACATTAATTGCACCTTTTATGCAGTCCATTAATTTTATTGTGAGACAAATTATGTCTCGGTCTTCCTAAAGTGTCAGTATAAAGCTATGTAGGTCCCCGATTCTTGGATGTCGCGGGTAACCTCGAGAACCACTGGATGGATTTTGATGCGGTTTTCCCCATTCTGTAAAGGATATCTCGAAGAAGGTTTCTGTAAAATATAATTTACTAGCGGACCCGTGCGAGAAATCTCGCTTGTTCATAAACCACACTTTCCCCAATAGGTTTATAATGAGAGCCGTAAGGGGAAAGGTTGTTATGTTTTTATTTCAACCAAATGATTATAGAACACTATTTACATTTCACTTAGAACTCCAACTTAAGAAGGCAATCACTGAAAATTGGATCTTCATAACACTCACTGGTTATTCGATATTTATAAAAATTATACAATTTGAGTACTCATTCCTTTGATTTACTGTTTCTGAAATCCATGCAAAATGATAAAGGAAGGACCTCAGAATGTTCAAATGACATGAAACAGGCTTCACAGCAGCCAAAATGTGAAGTGGACAGCAATTATGCAGCGTATTTTCCTACAGCCACAGTATTTACAAATCGCACACTTCGTACTTTTTTAAAGTAGTTTTTTAAAGAAATTATAGATATTTATGAAATTAGAGTGCAATTCATCACTGCTAATGTCTATTCTCTTTCATTTTAATGCTCATTTGTCACGATCGGTCGCTTGTGAGCGCCGCAGGAGGGATCTATACTACTGAAATAATATATACTAGCGGACCCGTGAGAGATATCTCGCATGTTCATAAACCACACTTTCCCCAATAGGTTTATAATGAGAGACTTAAGGAGAAAGGTTATGTTTTTATTTCAATCAAATGATTATAGAACACTATTTTCATTTCAGGATGATGGAAAGACCTCAGAATATTAATTACATGAAACAGGCGTCACAGCGGCCGTGGACAGCAATTATGGAGTGTTTTTACCTACAGCAACGGTGTTTGCAAATCACACACTTCGTACAATTCTTTAAAAGTCATGTTTTAAAGAAATTATAGATATTTATGAAGTGCAATAAGTCACAGCTAATGTCTATTCTCTTTCATTTGAATGCTCATTTGTCACGATCGGTCGCTTGTAAGCGCCGCAGAAGGGATCTATACTACTGAAATAATATATATGATGATGATGATGTTTTATGATCAAAGGAAGCCAAGCAGTAACGATTTCAGTGAAAAAGTCGAAAAAAAACCTCACGTCCGTGCGCTTTTTAAGCTTACGCTGGGCAAACCGTTAAAAATATCTGTACACTATGAGCGCAAGAATTGTTCAGCATGAAAAGTTCTACAAAAAAGTCCGCGAGAACATATCTCGATCTTCAATACATCGCCCACTATAAGTGTTTTTACGTTTTCATTTAATCCAACAATCTCCATTCAATTACTGAGGCGACAGTTTACGAGCTAGTTAAGGGCGAGCCTATCACTCCAGTTATAGCCTAACTAGCGGGCGAGATTTCTACCTCAGATACAGCCAGCAGCAAACTGTCGAGTCGTGTTGAGTTAAGACGTCAGGAAAGAGTGGTTGTGTTTGGAGTTTCCCTAGAAATGCAACTCAGCTTTTCTTCATTTTTCCTGTGAACGTTTCGTTCCGCAAAATACACAATCAAGTTACGATTGAACGGAAGGGGGATTTGTGTTCTATGCACCTCACAATTCTTAAATTGCGTCTGACAATAATTCGTTCCACATGCATCTCCATGATAATATATAATTAATATTCCAGTCAGTGATTTTAGCCCATCATGCCAAGACGAAAAGCGGATACAGGTCGTAGTTCATTGACATCGAAAATAAAGCACTTACCACGTAATGCATTCATAACTGTTCACGGGCAAAGCCGGGGCAGGTTGCTAGTATAAATGTAAATATAAATAGGAAACAAAAAAGTGTCCGACAAAGTTCTAATAAAATCCATGCAGTAGAGGGTTCACACTGTGTTTCTGCAGCCAAAAGGAGAGCTGATTGATTTGTTTAAGGGCTTGGGATATGTTAGTCATCATCCTCATGTACATGGGTGTGTGTTGAAGTTTTCGGACCTGTATTTCTGTGGTGAATGCATTAGTGTGTGTAACTATAATAGATTAGGGTGTACGATCAGGGTAGGTGCTCCAAGGTTTGACATACGATATCATCATGGCATAGTATTTGCCTGGAGAGAGTGCATAAAGCGTGGGAAAAAAGTCAACGCCAGGATTCAAACCTCCGGACTTGCTGAAGCTGCCCTCGCGGTCGAATTGAGTGATTTAATTCTGGTCTGAGAACTGGAACGGGGTAACTTACACTCAGGCTCGTGAGGCAAAACTGAGAAGAGGATGGTTCGACTCCCAACTCAGCCATCCTGGAAGTGGTTTTCCGTAGTTTCTCACTTCTACTCCAGGCAAATGGCGGGATGGTTTCTAACTTAAGGCCATGGCCGCTTCCTTCCCAATCCTCATCTGAATTACAAATACATACTCTAATAAAGCCATCATAATAACACAGGTTATCAGACAACGTCCAATGACCACGACGTCCCAGCCCCTCAAACAAAATAATAACAACAACATACTCTACGTCATCCATGGTACGCTTAATTGAAAGTCATGCTGTCGCAAAGGATAATAGCAAGTAAATTTTACTTTCAACCACGACACAAACAAAAGCCTAGGAAATCCGCCTCAGTGTTTGAGTAATTAGCGAGTACCGTAATGTCACGTCACTTTCATGTACTTGATACTCTTATCGCCTGCCCTGTCCTTGAGCTGACTGGTCGTTCGCCTCGGTCAGGTTCAATGTTTAGCTTACGCGTGCCCTCAAATTACAAACAGGTTGCAACATTGTAGAGTTTCGAGTTGGCCACAAACTGTGATCTACACACCATTTCTCTCTCTCTCTCCTTCACATCGGCGAAGAAACAAGCCGTTGGGCCGAGTTCTCATGACAATGCGGTGGCGAGCAGGTTCGGACACGCCTACTTCTCTTGCTAGCAACAAACTCTGTCCACGTGAAGTATTGCACAGTGTCGCCATCTGTGTTTAGACCTTATATTAGCCAATCCAAATATGCTGGTTTTAATGAAGAAAGAGTACCAAGTCAATAGTCCCGCATACGTCTGTCATATGATTGTAGTTTGTAGTTTTACGTGACCGTTAATCTTGCGATCATGAGCCACGGGACCTCTTTTCTACGTGGAATCCGAACCACAGGAAATGACATTTCACTTCTAAAATCTCACATGCATTGACCGGGAATCGAACCGGATCCACCTTGGTGAGAGGCAAACAGCCTAACCGCTGCGCCATCACGTCCCCCACCATATGATATTAAACAATAGACCTAATGTTTTAGAATGTACTTGGTATCAACCTATCAACCAATCACAGCCATGTTTCAACCACCTCCGCGGATGTATATTTATTGCTTAAGATTTATAACGTGGCCCAAATTGAGCAAGTGCGCATGCGTAGCACTGGAAATAAATGTTCGTTGTTGTTTTAAGGGGAACAACATCTAGATCACCTTCCAGGAACTAAACAGTTGCTATTTTGTATATATAGACTATATAAATGAAAGTTTGTCTGTTTTTTCTGAATTTCCTCTATATATATATATATATATATATATATATATATATATAAAAATGAAAGTTTGTCTGTTTTTTCTGAATTTCCTCTATAACTTATATATAAAAATGAAAGTTTGTCTGTTTTTTCTGAATTTGCACGGAAATTTGCGTTATTTGCGCGTTTCAGACTGTTTTATGACGGATACGAGCAAAAATAAATTTTGTGTCTGTCTGTCTGTTTGTTTGTTTGTTTGTTTGTTTGTTTGTTTGTCTGTCTGTGGACAATTTTGTGTCCTTATAACTTGAGAACGGCTGGGTGGATCAACGTAAAATTTGATACAGATATCCATCAGAAGCAGCACACTAATCATTGATGTAAATCTTCTCCGTACCTCTCATAAAAGGGGGCCTACCCCCTTAAAATACATGCTGAAATAGGCATAGAAGGACGGGACAAAGCTTATTTTCAACCCCTCGATGTGAGAAACAAAACTCGGGAACCACATTTTAAGGCCCTAAAACCAACAGTTTTTGAGATATTCCCAGAAAACTAATTTCATTTAATAATCTAATGAAAAAATGCAAGCTGGTAACCATGGCAACAAAATCTCAGAGGACCATCTATTTCCGTAGGACGCAATGCAATTCCATTTATTACTGTTTGCAAAAGGCTATAAGGTTATCACGGAACCAAATTAAGCTGCAAAATTCATCAATACGTTTAATGCGCTTAAGGAGGACAAGGGGTACACTAGAATTTTGTCACGCGATTTTCACGTGCGGGTGTGGTACGGAAGGTCTTTTATATCCCTATCCCTATATTGTATTTATTATATTATTATTATTATTATTATTATTATTATTATTATTATGTTATGGCATACAACGACGAGACAAAGCTCATTATTAGCCCCTCGGTGGCAGAAACAAAACTCAAGGGTTCCCGAAACCTACATTTTAAGGCTCTAAAACCAACAGTTTCTGGGATATTCCCAGAAAACTAATTTAATTTAATAAACTAATGAAGGAATGCAAGCCGGCAACCATGACAACAGGTTCTCAAGAGAAGACATCCTACTTTCCATCTATTTCTGTAAAAATCAATGCCACTCCACTTATTACATTTCTGTGAAAGTCTGCAAATGGATATAAGGTTATCACGGAACCAACTTAGACTGTAAAATTTATCAATGGCCATAAGGGGGTCAAGGGGTACCCTAGAATTTTTTCACGTGATTTACACGTGTGATATGTCGTACAAAATTATATATCCAAACAGCAACATTATTTCCAAAAAATACTGAATTGAAGTAGTATTTTTTGCGGCTATTAGGAATTTGGGCCATTGTAGGCTAAAAAACCTGAATATTCATGCACCACAAGCCTTTATAATTTGTTAATGGTGTCTTCCTGTGGATGGGGACTTTACACGACGGTGAGGGTCAGTCTTTATGTGAGGTGTATTGCGTTTCGTCTACGAGGTTTTCAATTTTATTTTCACGCCAGGAAGTACACGTTAGGTGAATTTAGATTGAGCACATTCTAACTTTTTTTTTTCGACAAACGGGTTCATCGCAAGGAAGATTTTGTTTGAAACTGTGTGGTTGATATATCCATATTCGGACATCTGGGTGATATGTTGTAGGTTGGTTGGTTGGTTGGTTCCTCAGTTTAGAAGCTGCAACAACGCGTTCACGTAGCCTCGTGTGTGTAGAATCTGTCTGATAACCGGTGTTAATTGTGATGGCTGTATTAGTGTGTGTTAACTGTATTTCAGGTAATGGCTGCAGACGATCAATTTCCAGTAGTTCCTACTTTTGCTACCAAATGCTACCGTCAACGACACCTAGCTGTGACTTGGCTACTAGATGTCACCGCAACCGGCAAACTTTGGAACTAATAGAGCGTTAATCAAATCTAACCTACAAATTTAGCTTCACACAATTGTAGTTAGTGGAAGTTTCTATTACATGCCATAAATCTATGACATGGGACCGCCGGCTTTACTTCCCCTCCGAAGTAAGGCATACTTAGGGATTTTCGGCCTTTCTGTGTATCTTTATGTATGACTATAACTCGTGTTCGAATGTTTGGAGCATTGTAAAATTAGGTATCCATGAGAGTCAATACACCAATCATTTATAAAACTTTTCACCGTACTTCTCATAGAAGGATTGGTATAGGGGAAAAAAAAATCAAAATACATGCTAAAATAGGCGAAATATAAAAATTATCCTAGAAGGGCGACCAAATTATATGTTGCGCTTCTCAATGTGAGACACAAAATTCGGGAGTCTATAAAGAGTCTTCGAAAGCCACATTTTAAGGCCCTTAAATTAACAGTGTGTGTGATATTCCCAGAAAACTAACTTCGCTCTGATAAACATATGAAGGAATAACAAGCCCCTAACCATTGCAACAGTAGCTCAATTGATAACGTCTGGTTATTAATACAGAAGACCGTTCGAAGAGCGGGTACTTCTGCTAGTTGTTGATAAAATTGGAGTTTTTAGCTTAAATGCGGCTGATAATTGGGATAACAAAGTATTTAAACAAGAATGATAGATTAAGGAGGTAGATAGGTCCCACTAACTGAAACAACGACAATCAATCAAGGCAAAGTTGTTTGCATTGGCTAAACTACCAATAGGTAGAGTCATGACTCATTAGTCATGATGGCTCGGTGATCTAAATCCGAGGGGCGAGGTGCTTTCGTGCCATCAGTTCAAATCCATCTTAGACCTTATTATTGCTGCATTTTCAGATCGTACACTTCCATGACAAATGCCAGATATTCATAGATCACTCGACCATCTCACACTAATCTAAATATCAATATTTTATTTGAGGACTGTTATTTACTGTCCACCTCGTTGCGTACTGACTAGCACTCTTGGCTGTCACTGCGGAGGCCGGGATTCGATTCCCGGCTCTGCCGAGAAATGTAATACTGGACCAAGGGCTGGAACAAAGCACACTCTGCCTCATGAGGTAAAACTGAGATGTGGTGATTTCGATTCCCACTTCAGCCATCCTGGGAGTGGTTTTCCGTTGTTTCTCCACTTATACTCCTGGCAAATGCTGGGATAGTACCTATCTTAAGGGAGGATGTAATGAAATTTGTGTCAAAAGTCGATTTTTTGGAAACGTGTTATTTGTAATCTACATAGTGTAATTTACATTGTGTATACATTTTATAGTTATCGGAGGCATGAAAGTTCATCAAAAAACATTAAATGTCAAACTCTGCACCTATACTTGGTGTGAATCCAGGAGTGTTCACCATAAAGGTGTTCAACACCATTGACAAGAATAGACTCATGAAAGCTGGGAAATGGGTGTCTGATTTTGAGCTGGATGCCAGACGGAAAATAAGAGGGCAGAAAAGAATGTTGGAGAATGAAGAGTATGACTATGTAGGATTTAAAAATTCAAATAAGCATTATTTTATTTGAATATGGTAACCAAATGTTTAAATGCATTTTTCTTTAATATACATTTTTTGTAGAATCTGAAGCCTTTTCTCGAAAACTATAAATCGCAGAGCTATGATTTTTTCAGGAGTTGTTCATTTCACATAGTGGAATATATGAAAATATAATTGTAATCATAACTTATTAACATTTTTATTTATAGGGTTTTATTTGATGAAAAAATGTCTTATTTCTGCAACAGTAAGTTCAAGATATTTTAAGTAAAAAACTAATATGCATATGTAATTTATTTTAGTTCAGTATTCAAATTGTAGTGATAGATTTCATGCAGTAAACATTTCAAAGTGATTGTATCATTAGAATTCCTGTTATGGCTTTCATGCAAAAAGGGCACAACTGTTAAATGTCTTATAATATTAATGTATATGCCTTACATCTAGGTCTCTAATTATATTTTTTTCATTTATGACAGTTGTTTATCTATCTACACACAGCATTTCATGCCTTTAACTCAAAAACTATGGTTGTAATGATTTTTTAAGGAAAAGCTTGCATTTCTGATTACATCCCCCCTTATGGCTAAGGCTGCTTCCTACCCAAATAAATATATACCCTAGTTCAGACATCACAGTCTCACAGGATATCACACAAATTCCAGACGGGGCTACACGACCTCGATGTCACAAAACACCTAAAGAATCAACAACAACAACAACAACAACAACAACAACAACAAACAACAACGTACTGTTCTCAAAAAATTCATAATGAGGTTTTTGCCTTTGATACAAAGGATCCGGCACTCACTATAAATTTTATTTTACTCTTTTTATCCACAAATTTACCGTTATTATCTCACTCCCAATTCTGTTGAGTCTCAGAGAAAATAGGTGTGGATGCGACATACTGCTGTGTTCGAATCCAAAACACAACCACTTTGGCAAAACTGTGTAGGAATTTGAACATGCTGCCGTAACATGCATGGTGATCATTGTGGACAAAGGGTTCACAGCGTTCCTGATGGTCCAAGATGTTTGTTCCTTTAATAGGCAACTCATGACTCGCGTCTTGCTTGTTGTTCAAAGAACATCTTCAGTGAAGATTATTAAACAGATCGTCGCACTTATTTTTCTTTAAAATATGGATTTATTTATCGTATGGCATACATGAAAATTATTTATAATTTGACAACAAGGTCAGAGACATAATGAAGTGCCTGTGATGTCCCTAGGAAGAAGTCGCTGAATTCACCACTGTAATAAGATGTTTGTGGGCATTCTTGAACTAGGTGCCGAACAGTCTGTCTTTCAGCACCGCACTCGCAACATGATGAAGATCTTTTCCTCCACTTGTACAGGAGATCCGGATTCTATTTAATTTTGACCAGATCTTTCTAGGCTGAGTGAACCCTGGCACCTTCTCAGTTATGCGTGGCATTACTGAACTCTCTGGAGGGGCAAACGAATTCCAATCAGAAGACCATCTCTCAGTCAGGTTGCAAGATTCTCCGCTGTGCAGATAGGTGGATGTCTTGAACGTAACCGTTTCACATGTAGATCAGCAATGTCTCCATGGATAGGTAGTTGTTTGTTGGCCTGGATCTTTATATAATCTCTTAACAAAATGTTGCATCGCCGCAAATGAGGTGGTAGGATGTGGCTGAATGGAATATTGCACCGAGACAATTCCGCCATTGTGCTCATTCTGCTGACACCAACATGTTAGATGCTACATTGATGAAAATACATGAATATAACCATGTTTGCTCAATTCCTTATTGGTGAAGTTTAATATAATCTGAAAATTATTTCAATCAAACAATTCATTCCTTGCCCAAACTCTATCTTTGAATATTCAATTTTCTTCGATTTTTCTTTCACAGTAACATCATCACAAAGATATTCATTCTACTGAAACACATGGTTTTATCATTCCCAAAATCAACATTTCTACGCATAGGCTATATAATATCCACATAACTGATATTGTCAACTTCAAGCTGTTGTTTCTCAAAAACTATATCCTTCGACTTTAATATACTCGTAAGATCTGATTTCTTAGAATTTTAATACGTTTTTTTAGCCCTTATACAACTAGTATTGTGGAGGAACGGGAGCCATCTGCCGGAGTTTCTACCGATTAGCTTATGATTGTTTTAGATTTTAGATGTTGAAACAATACGAGAATAAAAGCGCGTGTATCCATTAACTCCACGCGTTACTAATACTTCAAATATTGGTGCCAAAACCCGAGATCGAACCAACCTTTGATAGGAGAAAGTTTTGAACGTAAGACTTGCAACTTGACTTACATTATATCTTGCCGCTGAGAATTGTCACAATGTGGCCGAAACCGGTACTATAATTAAAATTACTTATTATTGAAAGCCTCTGAGGCTTAGGCGGCAGCACGCCGGTCTCTCACCACTGGGTCCGTGGTTCAAATCCCGGTCACTCCATGTGAGATCTGTGCTGGACAAAGCGGGGGCTGACAGGTTTTTCTCCGGGTACTCTGGTTTTCACTGTCAAAACTTTCATTATAGCAACACTCTCCACTATCATTTCATTTCATCTGTCATTCATTTAATCATTGCCCCTGAGGAGTGCGACAGGCTTCGGCAGCCGGCACAGTTCATATCTTCGCCGCTAGAATGGGGCTTCATTCACTCCATTCCCTAACTCGGTCGGACGACTGGAACAGGCTGTGGATTTTCATTTCACTTATTATTGACTTAGTTTTCAGATGAAATTATGCTACTTTGATTTAAATGCTGCTGCTCGTACATCTGGAAACGCTGCTATGGATGGCCCAGGTCCATTTGGGTATGGAATATCAAATCAAATATTTCCTTGTCATCTAACCAGGATATGTGCCAAGTTTCAACAAGATCGATGGTTCAGCTTTGTGAGGTTCCCTTGTTAGGCTAATAAATAACAGTCGTTTAAAGGATAATAACAAATAGCATATTAGTATTTAGTAGGAAGCAATGGCGCCAGAAAACTATAAATTATTACCTTAATTTACAACGCTAATAAATGTAACAGGAATGATGTGTTCAGATATGATTACCACACATAATTCTGAAGATGTAGATTTGATCTTCGTAGGTTGATAAACATACAAATGTTACCACCATTCCAGTAACACGCTAGGAATGCCACTCATTTAAATTTACAACCTCAATTAATGGGAGTCGAGCTGGTTAACACTGAGATATGATAGCGGAAGTCCTCTTTAAGTCCACAGTACCGTACTCGTGTTGTTTTAATCAGACAATTAAAAATGAAGTCAGTGTAAGCCGGGTACGCTATTGACAGGAGAACCTGCCCAGTGGACTGTGAATTACTGCCTACTGCACTGAAGAGCTGTAATTAGTGTCTAACCCAGTCTCATCCACCAACAACATGTACCGTCCCTCTGTCAGACTCAAAACGTGAATTCAAACGTCTATGAAACTGTTCATGTAGGCTATCATAATATATAATATTAATAATATTAATAAAGGGTACAGCCGAAATGAAAGTTTGCTAATATTCCACGAGTTACACATCAAACGATTTCAAGTTTGGTTGGCTGGTTGGTTGGTTCTTAAGTTTAGGGGCTGCGACAACGCGGTTATGTAGCCCCGTGTACTTTGGGTGTGTGTAGAATCTGTCTAATAACCGGTGTTAATTGTGATGACTGTATTAGTGTGTGTTATCTGTTTTTTAATTTAAATACTGCAACTTAGAATTTTTCAAATAGTTCCTACTTTTGCCGCCAAGCACCACCGTCAACGACTACTAGGCCAAGTTCAGAACTTAGCTACTAGACGCCACCGCAACGAACGTAGGAACCTAAGAGCGTTGATTACTTTCTTAACCTATCCAATTTAGCTTCACACAGGTGCAATTAGTGGAAGGTTCTTTAACATGCCATAAATCTATGCCATGGGACCGCCGGCTTTACTTCCCCTCCGAAGGAAGGCATACTGAGGGATTTTTAACGCTCTTAAATAATCCGACGGCCTCGGCCGGGTTTGAACCCGCTATCTTGGGCATAGAAGCTCAGCATGCTACCGACTACGCCACCGAAGCCGCTTTCAAGTTTCAAATCGGTATTACTATCGGTTTGAAAGATAGGGGCGTAAATGTACTTTGAGGCCCTAAGTTCTTGTCTAACAAACTAGCTGTAGGAAACGCCCATGAACAATGCATTAATAATAAAGTTGGTGTTGTTGTTGTTGTTGATTCATTGAGAGAATTTGCGACACCCTGTACAGCAATAATAAGCCTATAATATAAAACATTTAAACATGTTGTTTAGTGGGTTTTCTGTGCACAAAATTATGGCAGAAATAACAATGGTGCGAAAATATTTTTGTTGTTGTTGTGTTGAACAGCTATTTGCTACTTTCTCGTGATTTAATTTCAGCAAGATTTAAACTATTGTACACAAATGTTAAATTAAAATCTCCTACAAGCTCTATTTCAGTAGATCATTCAATAACAAGAAGTTCCGTGACGAACTAAAGAGCCTACTTATCTTAAATTTAAGATTCATGCCAATGATCAATCTATATTGAACCCTTGCAAAGAAGCATATGAGACTCAGATTCGGGGCGTAACAGGTCATATTCGTAAGTTGCTGTCAGGGCGCTTCATTAACTTGCAGGGTAACATATAACAAAATAACATGCAGGAAAGAGTGAAGCCAGGGTTAAAACAACTGAATTTAATAACAAATCACCATATTTACACATAAACAATTAACAACAAAACTCCCAACTGACTCCCGCTTAATAAAAATGCCAAAAACTAGGCGATATCTCTGGAGAGATTAATTACCTGGACCAAGTGTCCTTAAATAAAAGATACAAAAAGTGACCATATAAGTGCGTATGCCGTTCTACATGCACCACGATGTGTACTTTGAATGCGTGATTCGTTATCATCCAGAGTGACCCTTCAGACAACGAATCCGCATTTCCTAGAGCTAGACCGACACAAGGGAACACAACTACAATACTTAAATTAAACCGACACTTCCTAAATCTACTATAAACAAACACAAAATTTCCGTGTGAAATTGGACTTGAATTGCCGTAGCAACATTTACTGCCTAAAATCTTAGGACTTCTCACACAAATCAACACAAGTACATTAACACGTGACCAATAGAAAAATACTCAAATGACCGCTGTCAAAATTTACAAATACTCTACCACTACACCAAACGGGTGTGACAAACAAAATTACATGAAATCGAGTCATCAACAAAGCAATAGGCAAACAGCCAACATTTACGTTAATCACAATATTCTTATCCATACAAGGTACAACAATCCGTTACACACATGGCGAACTCCCCAATTAATTATGGCTTAAAATTAGCCATCACAATGAACAGGTTTGCTGCATGAAAGCTTACAGGGTTCAGTCGGACAAATAGGACTGCCTATCAAAATAAGTCACAGGCAAAACGGGCGGTTTGTGGAACACTGCATGTCTGTCAACCCACGTGTCATGGGTTGTGACAGACCCTGAAATAATATCCACATGCTGGCGCCATCGTTCTATGCCGTGACTAGTCACCTGAAAAGGACTCAAGAAAAATCTATCAAAATTAGAACGAAGGTGTTCTACAATTACTTTTAAGTTGGTGCACTCGGCTACCCTAACATGAATAATAACCTGTTCAGCAAAATGTTTTACAATCAATTCCTCCCATTCCTATCTCAAATATTAACGTTAATAAAGCACCATTTATCGAATGCAACGGGTTCCGCAATTGCAAGGATAAAAATCACGCACGCACGCCGCGTACATTACACATGACTCAAGAAAAATAACAAAATATCAACAAACACTTTGGCCACGCGCCAACGGACATTTAAACATATAGTGTCGGTACAAGAAAAACAGCTATAAAACAAGAAAGAAAAACATGACTATTTACAAAGTTCCCCGGCCAAATCTAACTACATAATTGAAATAATCCAATTTTAGTACATCACCGCTTCTGCATGTAGGACTAAGGACATCCTCCTCAACCCATTGCCCTATGGACAATTTAGCACTCCATAGTAGTCGTCTGCGTTGATTTCTTGAAGCTCATCCCAACTTCAAACCACGTGCTGATCATCTTGGTCTCGACTCCTTGGCAGAAAAGTTCAATGTTAAATATTTGCCTATCTATAATCGCTTGCAGGCTACTCAGTTCACCCACAATTGTCCTACTGCGATTAATAGCGAAGACTGGCCCTAATTATATCGCACATACGCACTATAAAAACACATACGATACACACAATTTATACATAAAATATACATCTCGAGTCCGCGCCACTGGCTCGTTAACAAGTTCAAAATCCTGGCTGCACTCGCAGTCGCTATCTCGTCCGGTATTTCCGTCCCGTCTTGGACTTCGGTTCTGGTAAGCGCTAATTAGGGTGATACGATACTTCCCCCTTAAAGTTGAACTCGTCGTCTTTAAAAGAATGTTACAGTTTATCACGCGCTGGCGTGAAATATTTAGATCACACAATTTAGTTGATTTTAGAACAAAATGTATTATAGCTTTTAAAAATTCGATACTGCAAACGCTGCGACTTTAGCTCCCCAGAGCTCAGAAAATAAATTAGCTTCACTGATTTTAGAGCGTAAAAATCACATTTCGAACTGGCGTGGAGTATGCCTCTGAAGGCTCCACAAGTTAAGTACTCCGATAAATTCGAGCGTCAAAAATCACACTTCAAACTGGCGTGGAGTATGCCTCTGAAGGCTCCACAAGAATAGTACTTAGTCAAAATCACACTTCAAACTGGCGTGGAGTATGCCTCTGAAGGCTCCACACAATAAGTACTCCGATAAATTCGAGCGTCAAAAATCACACCTCAAACTGGCGTGGAGTATGCCTCTGAAGGCTCCACACAATAAGTACTCCGATAAATTCGAGCGTCAAAAATCACACCTCAAACTGGCGTGGAGTATGCCTCTGAAGGCTCCACACAATAAGTACTCCGATAAATTCGAGCGTCAAAATCACACTTCAAACTGGCGTGGAGTATGCCTCTGAAGGCTCCACACAATAAGTACTCCGATAAATTCGAGCGTCAAAATCACACTTCAAACTGGCGTGGAGTATGCCTCTGAAGGCTCCACACAATAAGTACTCAGATTGGCGTCAGGCCAGACTATTTATGAGAAACTGACAAGGGCGGAGGAGTGGGGCAGAGTCGGATAAAAACTTCCAGAGTTTTTGTCTCACAAAGATGGGGCTAGTGTCATTCTTCTCCAAATAAATCCAACGTCTCAAATTACTCGAGCGGAGATTAATCCGTTCGGCGGTTCCTTAGATACACACTTCCGCGCGCTTTTTACTACTGACGCCGTCCACCTCGTGGTCACAGCTTGGTCTCTTGCGATTGGCTGATTCAATCGTATGTTCGTTGAGAGGACCTCGTGATTCTTCCTTTATGTCTCCAATTTTGGTACAGTAGTTGCACAATTTGGCCTTGAACTCGACTAATTCTGGCCGTCCCCCAGGAATAGCTACCAACTCAGCTTCTGTTGCAATCATTACGAAATGCTGGCCTCCCTAATATCCAAGTCGACTTCCTTATGTGCTGCCTGGGCCGTAGTAATAATAATAATAAATATGAATACTTATTTATCGAAGATCAATAAGGGTTCAATATGGAACAATCTAGAATAATGACGAAATGAAGTTGGTAATATAGACATTTCAAATTAGTTGGAAACACTGTATACCTGGCATAATGTAGCCTAATGTAGCCTAATAGAGCACTACAGTTGGCAGCCCTGGTGGCTGAATATATTCTTAGTTCCATCTCTTAAGGTACAGAATACACAATTTGGTTGAAGTCCAATGGATAGCATGGACGTTACATGCAGTTAAACATTGGATCTAACAGCGCGCTTAAAATCATGTTGGCAACAATGTCATGCATGTATTGGTCAGAAATAATCTGAAATAATACAATCTATTGTTGTGCTAATTTTGAATGTAAACCATTAGTTAGTATAGAAGTTACATGCATTTTAAAATTGGAACTATGAGCAGGCTTGGAATCCTGTTGGCAGCACTGACGTATATTAGTTACTCCAAATTAATCTAGAATGCCAGGTACTATACATGTGCAAAGTTTCGAGCTATTGGCTTGCATACTTTCTGATATATTGATATTAGGGTAACAAAAATAGAGACAGCATTTATGAGAAGTTGGCAGCCCTTGTTGCACTTAAGAATACGCATAGTCATATCTGTTATGGTACACATTGCACATGCGAAATTTGGTTGAAATACAAATGATAGTATAGAAATTACGTGTATTTAAAGTTGGACCTCTCAGCAGGCTTAGACTCATGTTGGTGGCACTGACGTATATAAGTTACTCCAAATTAATATAGAATGTCAGGTAGGCCTACTCTACGTGTGCATAGTTTAAAGCTGTCGGCTTGCATATATTGGTATTTGGATAAAAGAAATTGAGAGCATTTATTAACAGTTGACAGCCCTGGTGGATCTTAAGAATACGCTCAGTCATATCTGTTTATGTACACATAGCACATACAGAATTTGGTTGAATTCCAATTGATAGTGTAGAAGTTATATGCATTTAAAATTAGACCTATCAGCTGGCTTATAATTATTTTGGCAACACTGCCATGTATGGTCTCCTGGAAATTAAACTGAAATATTATTATATATACGTGTGCCAATTTTGAAATAGCTCCCATTCATACCTTCCATGATATCGAACATGGAGCTCAAATTTCAATTGCTTTTTTTTCAGCAGTTGGTAGCACTGACATGATTTTCAAATATGGCATTGAGATATTCAGGTATAGATCTTTAATTCTACCAAATTTTGTTTCGATTGCGGCAGCCGTTTAGGAGTTGACAGACAGACAGACAGACAGACAGAAGGACATACACACAGACAGACACACATTTGCCCGGATCGATCTCATAAATCTACTTTTTCCTCATTTTTGCATAATGTGAAAAGTAGGCTAAAAATATAAACACACTATAATATACTCTAGCAATCCTTATAGGACGTGTATGTTGGGAGGTTTCGCCTAGGAACACCAAGTCACGCTCTTCAGTGGGCTCTTGCTGACCGTGCCTGGATCGAGGGTGTGCAAGCTGCACTACCCCAGCGGTTATCCGAGAACGTTCACCAAGAGCTCGCCGAAGAGCCTGACTTGGTGTTCCTAGACGAAACCCTCCAACAGATACGGCCTAAAAGAATTGCTTGAGTATAATTAATAGCCATGAAATCCAATGTGACAACACTGTATAATTTCTACGTGTATTCTTTCAGACCTGCCGCGGTGGCCGAAATTGGTAATGCACTACCTCGTGGCTCGCTGGCATCGGGAGAGGATGGGTTGGAATCCTATCTCAGCGACCCTGAAAATGATTTTCTTGGTTCCCAATTTCGATCACCAGGCAAATGCCGGGATGGTTCTTTATAACAGGACCACGACCGACTTCCTTCCAAAATTCCTTCCCTGACCCTTTCTTAATTAGACCCAAGTTAACGGTCACCTGGGCGATCGGCCTGTCACCATCCCCAGTTGTATCAGCTGACAAAGTGTGTTCAGCTCCCAGATACCGTCCTTGCGACGAATGAGGAATAATACCTCTCTAAGTCAGTGGGTAAAGCCGAGCAGGGAGGATAAGCGATTAAAAATAATAAAGTATTATTTCAGATGTAACCTAATTTGTTCATTTTATTATACCTATATTTTTTTCCTTTTTTACATTAAGGTGAAAGTTTTGTTCCGTGGTCTCGAACCCTCCAGACCTCCAGCCTACTGAGAGTTATGCACCATTAGTGGAGTCACCAATCATCTACATTTCTGCACCTTTATAGGCATGTAAAACTTACATTTTAGGACCTAGAAATCCGATGTGTGCTCACGACGCCACTGCAGCACGTGAATTTTCTGCTTCGTGGTCTCGAACCCTCCAGACCTGCAGCCTGCTGAGCGTAACACACCATTAGTGGAGTCACTCCGGCCCATTATTGTCAATAGAGTGGTCATTTGCTGGAGTATTGTAGCGTGAATCAGACTGCAGCTCTCAGGTAATGGGGCTTATTGCGTGAGTTAACGGCAGTACCTTACAAGTGCATCGGCAATAGTTCGACGACCCCATCCATCCACAATCTTGCTTTGTTTATGGAAACGTTTAATAAGAGACTGTTCAACTCCTTGCGGTGTCTCAGGAAGGGGTATCCAAATGTACAGTGTCCACAGATCAAGTCCATACGGTAATACATAGTTAATTAACCACTGGGCCGCATTACCAAGCCCTGTGACCACGTCGTGGTGTAGTGGCTATCATGATTTGCTGTCGGTCCAGGTTTAATTCACGGTTCTGCCAAGAAATGTAATTCTGGTCTAAGGGCTGGAACGGGGTACACTCAGCCTCGAGAGGCAAAACTGAGAAGAGGCGGGTTTGATTTCCACCTCAGCCATCTTGGAATTGGTTTCCCATGGTTTTCCACTTCTAATCCAGGCAAATGTCGGGATAGTTCCTAACTTAAGACCACGGCCGCTTCCTTTCCAATCCTCACCTGAACTACAAATACACTACTACAGGCACCACAACAACACAGGTTATCAGACCCAAGCACACCCCTCAAATCAAACAACAAACAACCAAGCCCCGGGATGATAATCGAATGGACCTCAACTTAAATGAAATTAGCATGTATAGATTAAGAATGTTTCTTAATTATTCACTATGACGACAAGGTCTGAACTTACTGAAGGAAATTCAAGCCAGAATATTTAGTGGTATTTGTTGTTGATTCATTTATTGGATTGAGACATCATGACAATTTACTTGGTGTGAGATTTGTCTGATAACTTGTATTATTGTGATGTCTGTAGTAGTGTGTGTATTTGACATTGAAACTAGGAATAGAAGGGAGGTGGCATTAAGTTAGGAACGATTCCTCGAGTAGAAGTAGGAAACAACGGAAAATCCCTTCCAAGATGGTTGAGGTGGAATTCAAATCCATCTCTTCTCAATCCTTCCGCACGATACTGAGTGTCAGGAATCGAACCCGAACAACCAAGATTGCTAGCCACTACGTCACGAGGTGGTCTCAAATATGTAGGATTTGTTTACGACAATGGGGATCCGATTAATAGAGAGCTATGACGTGATTTTTCAGTGTTGCCTTATTGACAATTGATATTGCTTATTGATATTACTTTTCAATCGGTCAACACAATATAGTCCCAATCACAGACGTGGCCATATCATTAGAATATTGTGCTATATTAGTTTTCAGCTTCGGTGGTGTAGTCGGTACCATGGTGAACTGCTGTGCCCAAGACCGCGGGTTCAAACCCGGCAGGAGCCGTCAGATTTTTAAGAGCGTTAAAATCCTTCAGTATGCCTTCCTTCGGACGGGAAGTAAAGCCGGCGGTCCCATGTCATAGATTTATGGCATGTAAAAGAACCTACCACTGCAATTGGTAGTGTGTAGCTAAATTTGTAGGTTATATTTGGCTAGTTATAAACGCTCTATCAAGTTCCAACGTTCGCCGCTAGGTGTTAGTGACAGTAGCATCTGGTAGCCAAAGTTGGAACTACTTGAAATTGAACTTGTTGGGAGCTCTCGGACGTTCAATCAAAAATACCCTCCTGTGGCCATTGGCTGCAATTCATATATAATTATTGTTTTCCAAACAGAAAAAAATAATTCTGAAGCAGTCTGTTAACGATTCATTTTCATACCAGTACTAGCAGAAGTACCCATTCTTCGAACGGTCTTTGGTATTAATAGCCAGACGTAATCAATTGAGCTACTGTTGCAATGGTTAGAGGCTTGGAACCTGTTTGTCGACAAAGATAAATAATTAGTTAAAATATGCTCAGAAAATAAATTTAGCCTACCTAACGTGTACTTCTTGACGTGAAAATAAAATTGAAAACCTCGTAGACGACAAGCAATACACGTCATGTTGCTGTTTGGAGATATAATAGACCTTCTGTACGACATATCGCACATTTAAGTCGTGTGAAAAAATATATGGTAACCCCTGACCCCCTTAAGAGCATTGATGAATTTTACAGTTTTAGTTAGTTCCGTGATAACCTTATTGCCATTTGCAAATGTTCACAGAAATTTAATAAATGGAGTGGCATTACTTCTTGCAGAAATAGATGGAAAGTTGGATGTCACCTTTTGAGATGCTTTTGTCATGGCTATTGGCGTGCATTCCTTCATTAGTTTATTAAATGAAATTAGTTTTCTTGGAATATCAGAAACTGTTGGTATTAGAGGCTTAAAATGTGGTTTTCGGGAACCCTTTACGGCTATTTAGGGTCCCCGAGTTTTGTTTCTGACACCAAGGGGCAGAAAATAAGCTTTGTCTCGTCGTTGTAGGCCGTAGTATAATAATAATAATAATAATAATAATAATAATAAATATTATTATTATTATAGTATAACAATATAGAGATAGGGACGGAATAGACCTTCCGTACCACACCCGCACGTGTAAATCGCGTGAAAAAATTCTAGAGTACTCCTTGACCCCCTTAAGCGCATTTTACCCTACGTATTGATGAATTTTACAGCTTGATTGTGTTCCGTTATAACCTTATAACCGTTTGCAAACTATCTCAGTAATGTAATAAATGGAATTGTATTGCGTCTTACAGCAATAGATGGACATGTGAGTTTCTGTTGCCATGGTTACCGGATTGCATTCTTCCATTATCTATATATTTAAAACACTAAGCTGTTTTTTGTACACACGAAATTGTGAAAACGACTTAACCGATTGGCTTCGTAAGACATTCTAACGAAAGCTCTTGGCATGCAGATTTGCAGAGTTTCTTTAAAAGGAAAATGTATGTTACGGTATATTTTTAAATGAATAAAGAAATATGTAATATTTGACACTCCCGCGCCTGCGCACAATGGCCTTTCTCAACAAGGAAAATGGCGATTCCGGTCGCGACTAACTGAGATCTTTGTTTATGAGAATTAAAAAGGGTCTCCAATAATGTTAATTATGTTTTTACAATATGCATTGAAATAGAATTATATTAAATAAACCACGAATTGAAGGACTTAAAACTGCAGGATGAGTGTGTATACTGGTTAGATAGCTTAATACTGCAGTGTCACATAGTTGTCTGGATGGCCGAGGGGATAAGCTTACTGCCCAGAAATTTGTATTATGCATGATCGAGAGGGTTCGATTCCCACCTCGGATATGTTTTTTTATTTTCGTTTTCTTCCTTCCTACGATTGGTATTACATTGTAGAAACATATTTCACTTTTATCATTCCCGTAAAGTAACGAATTCTCTGTTGCCATCCTTAGCATGGTCGAGAGGGTTCGATTCCCACCTCGGATACGTTTTTTTATTTTCATTTTCTTCCTTCCTACGATTGGTATTACATTGTAGAGACATATTTCACTTTTTTCATTCCGGTAAAGTAAATAATTCTCTGTTGCCATCCTTTGCATGGTCGAGAGGGTTCGATTCCCACCTCGGATATGGTTTCTTTTTGTTTTCTTCCTTCCTACGATTGGTATTACATTGTAGAAACATATTTCACTTTTATAATTCCCGTAAAGTAACGAATTCTCTGTTGCCATCTATATATTTAAAACACTAAGGCGATTTTTGTTACATCGAGAATGAGATAACGTCTTAACCGATTGACTTCGTAATGCATTCTAACGAGAGCTCTTGGCATGTAGATTTGCAGAGTGTCTTTAAAATAAACAAATATGTTACAGAATATTTTTAAATTAATAAACAAAAATTCAGAAATCTTGCCTATCACGCATGCGCACAATCGCCTTGCCTTATGACAGTCATGGCGGTTACAAGTCCATCGCGTTTTAATTTCATGTTTATGTATAAGAATTATAATGGAAGGGAACATTGCTTATTACGTTTTCATGACATACACTGGAATTACCAGACAGAAAATGCTGAAAAACTTAAACTGACATCAAATTTTGAGTGTGCTTGATGTTTAACTCCCTTAATATTGCGCGTTGTTTCCAGTGGTTGGGTAGCTCAGGTGGTTACGGCGTACTCTCTGAATTTATGCATCACCCAATGTAAGGGGTTCGAATCTCCCCTCCGGCATGTTTTTTTATTTCCGTATTTTCCTTTCTTGCAATTGCTATTATATTGCCAAAACATATTTAACTCTTGGCATTCCCATATGTTACAGAATATTTTTAAATTAATAAACAAAAATTCAGAAATCTTGCCTATCACGCAAGCGCACAATCGCGTTGCCTTATGACAGTCATGGCGGTTACAAGTCCATCGCGTTTTAATTTCATGTTTATGTATAAGAATTATAATGGAAGGGAACATTGCTTATTACGTTTTCATGACATACACTGGAATTACCAGACAGAAAATGCTGAAAAACATAAACTGACATCAAATTTTGAGTGTGCTTGATGTTTAACTCCCTTAATATTGCCCGATGTTACAGGTGGTTCGGTAGCTGAGGTCGTTACGCCGTACTCTCTTAATTAATGCATCACCCAATGTAAGGGGTTCGAATCCCCGCTCCGCCATGTTTTTTTTTATTTCCGTATTTTCCTTTCTTGCAATTGCTATTATATTGCCAAAACATATTTAACTCTTGGCATTCCCGTAACTAAGGAATTCTACGTTCCCATCTCAATTTAACTTAAAACGCTATGGTAATTTCATTGAAAAGCTTTCTAAGTTCCAACATTCGACAGATTACATTTGCAATAACGGTAGGCTATTTATCTTTATTGCTACAGAAGTTTTGGCATATTTTTGCACATGGGATAACTGTGAATCAAGGATTGTACGAATTCCAACACATTACGAAGAATATATGCAGTGAATCCACCCGAGTGTCTTCAAATCGAGCCATGTGCTACGTAACTCATTTGTTTTCCTCAGTTCTTTCTTTGCCTTATAAACATACAAGGCATGTCCAAAATGTTGTTACATGAAATTCCACTAATGAATTGTACCTTTACCAGTTATACGGCAATAATACAGTAGGCCTACGTTGAAATTCTGATACCGGTATTACAAAATGTAGGCCTACTTTTGATTAGATTGTTATCCAAATTAACTTCTATATTTCAGTAGCAGATGCCGCTGCAGTCGAATGTTGGAACCGCCATTTATATTGTGTTTCCGATCTTTCTGTTATATAGTCTTTGGTGGTCTGCTATAGTCTTTGGTGGTGAGTCGTTTTCTGTCGAGAATACATATCGCAGCTTCTACGAATTGTTAAACCTTTCATTGTATATACCATAACTACGGCATACTAGAAAGTGACTACGCAGAATTACTGGGCCGGTTTGTCTCGATAATTCATTGCCAGCTTTAAGAGTGGGCTTCCCTGTGTAAATACGACTCTTGACACGTACAGGAAATATAATTGTAAAACTGGCTCCATTATTAAGGCGACTGGCGAAGTGGTTCTATGCTCCTCTTCATAATTTACTGTCATGGATATCCGAAGAATTGTACCAATAACAGGTGACGGAAATTGCTTATTTAGAGCAGTTTCGTACTGTTTGTATCGAAACGAAGAACGTCATAGCGAGTTGCGTTTGCAAACTGTTACAAAAATTGTTGCTGACTGGAATATTTATAAGGATTTTATTATTGGCGATGAGTCTTATCGCCTTCCCCTCAACAACCAACTTGAGTATGAAAATCTTATGTCTCTGAACGGTGAATATGCTGGTCATGTTGAACTCCATGGTATAAGCCAATTGTTTAATGATTATTTGTTTAGAGTGCATAACGATGAGACTAACCACGTTGTAGATTATGGCAATGGAAGTGTTATTTGTCATTTATTGTTTAGCGGCTCCGTTGATGCAGGACACTATACTGTAATCGAATACGACATTAATTTGGGGATAAATCCTACTGTAAATAGACGCATTCGACGAAAAAGAACATTAACCGGTCGTGTGGAAACTACAAATAGACGCAAAACAATGAGAAATCGGAGAAAAGGCGAAACCACTTTTAATATAAAATATAAATCTGCCATTTCAGAAACAATGCCAGATATTATGCCGTACAGCGTTGGGTCCTTGACGAACGAATGCAAACATTGTTCTGCATTGTTCTTCTCTTGCGAAAAAACTACACTTGGTTACTTCGGCCTTTGCTGTTGCAATGGTAAAATTAATCTGCCGGAATATAAAATACTTGACAGGTTTAAACCATTTTTCACTGGAAATGATGATACCTCAAGGAACTTCAGAGAGAATATTCGGCAGTACAACAATTCTATGTCCTTCGTTTCCATTGGTGCCAATGTTACCGTACCACCTGAACACGGTCCATATTGTTTTAAAATTTCAGGAATTGTACATAATCGCATTTCTTCCATATATTCCAAAAATGTAAGCGACAGTTGTTACGGCCAATTGTATGTATTAGACTGCTCAGAAGCTAATCAAATCAGATTAGCAAATCGAGCGAATTCTTGCATCAGGGAGGGTACACTTCATATTCTAAATAATATTTTTCAAGAGCATAACCCTTACATTCAACTGTATAAGACAATGCACTCAAAAATATGCGAAGAAAATGAACTGGCTTTAAGAGAAAAACGTCAACCGTTAGATTTGGTCATGCGCTTTTACCATGAACCTCAAGAAGATCCTAGACGTTACAATAACCCAGCTTCCTCAGAGATTGCTGCTATTTTTGAAACAACTGACGGCGCTCCGGCTTCACACCTCAACATAGCCGTATTTTCTAATCAGGGAGTTTTAAAGGAAATTGATGTTGACAGCATGCATTGTGATCCATTAACTTACGTTTTAATCTGGCCTTGCGGAGAAACAGGGTGGCATATTTCACTGCCAACAGGAGGGAACCGTAAGACGAACGTTAGGCAAAATATGACAATGCGTGAATATATTTTGTATAGGCTGTCGATTCGAGGTTGTCCTCCCGCAGGTGGTTTCAACCCTTTACTTAATGCAGGTAAACTTACCCAACAATTAATAGTTGACTATTATTGTCGAATAGAAGGAGATAGACTAAAATATATTCGCAATCAACAAACGAAATTGCGTGTCGATACCTACGTTGGTCTTGCTGATGCTTTACACTTTAGAGATGAAAATGAAAGTTTAAGAGCTGGTCGCATGGTTATTTTGCCTTCTACTTTTATTGGTAGTCCCCGAAATATGTTGCAAAATTATCAGGATGCAATGGCAATTGTGAGAAAATTTGGCAAGCCAGACCTCTTCATAACTTTCACTTGCAACCCATCATGGCCTGAAATTACTACTAGCCTCCAACCTTATGAAAATGCAAACAATAGACCTGATGTCGTTGTTCGCGTTTTTCATGCGAAAGTGAAGGAACTCTTGCGTTTAATAAATCAAAAGCAAATTTTTGGCGAGGTACAAACTTTCTTATACACGGTTGAGTTCCAGAAGCGAGGTTTACCTCATATACACTTACTGGTTTGTCTTCGAGATAGTTGTAAATTACGAGAAATCTATGATATTGATATGACAGTTTCTGCAGAAATACCAGATCCTTCCAATACAACATTGTACAACTTAGTAAAGACACACATGGTACATGGACCTTGCGGCCTTCTGAATCCCAATTCAATTTGCATGAAGGATGGAAGATGTAAGAAGGGTTTTCCAAAAGACTTTGTGCCAGAAACTAAAGAGAATGTGAACGGCTATCCACTTTACCTTAGGCGACAGAATGGAAGATCATATACTAAACGAGTACAAGGCACCAATGTTGAAATCGACAATCGCTTCATTGTTCCATACAATCGATATCTATTGATGTACTTTCAGGCCCATATTAACGTCGAAATCTGTGCAAGTGTACACAGCATCAAATACATACATAAATATGTTTATAAGGGGCATGATTGCGCTAACTTGAAAATCACGGCAAACGATGGAATGCTACATCATGACGAAGTTTCTATGTATTTGAATGCTAGATATGTTGGGTCAAGTGAGGCTGCATACAGGATTTTTGGTTACAACATGCACGAACAGTCCCACATTGTTGCCCGGTTACCTGTCCATTTACCAGACCAACAAGATGTATTTTTTCATGCCGATGATGCTCCCAAAGCATTAATACGGGCTCAGTTAAAAAGTACACAACTCACTGCATGGTTTCAGCTGAACCAAAATCCAACAACTAGGAGTGCATATATTTATCCTGAAACACCCGTTCATTATGTATGGGATAAATGCAAATGCATTTGGAAAAAACGACTTAGATTCGAAAAGGTAATAGGTCGGATGTACAATGTTTCTCCATCTGAATCAGAAAGATAGCATCTGCGCTTACTTTTACTTCACATAGTAGGTGCCACAAGCTTTGAGGATCTCCGAACATACCAAGGTGTTACCTGCCCAACATATAAGGATATGGCAATTAAACTTGGTTTGCTTATCGATGATTCAGAATGGCAACGCTGTTTGATGGAAGCATCGGTTTTCCAAATGCCCTTTCAACTGAGACAGTTATTCGCCTACATATGCATATTTCATCAACCTTGCAATGCCAGTCACTTATGGGACATGCACAAAACTCTCTCTGTGAAGATTATTTAAAGTCTGAAGATGAAAATACAGCTTATCAACTATCTCTTAGAGATATTAATAAAACTCTGCAATTGCATGGTTTCTCTCTGCCACCATTTAACTTGCCTGTTGGTACTGACACACACTCAAACGATCAAACTACTAATGAGCCAGTGTTCCCTTTTGTTTGGCTGACCTGATGTCCTTAGCAAACCAGGAACAACTTTCAATTATTAATGAAATCACTAGCGTTCTTCAAAATAACAACACAACTGTCACGAACGCATTCTTTATTGACGGTGCTGGGGGCACAGGAAAAACATTTATTTACCGATGCTTAATACGAAAGTTCTGGAGTTTAGGGCTTCATGTTATATCAGTAGCATGGAACGGAATAGCCGCTGTTTTGCTACCCAACGGTCGAACAGTACACAGTACATTCAAAATTCCTCTAAATTTAAATGAGAGTTCAGTGTCTGGATTAAAATTAAATTCCAAAGCAGCTGACGATATTCGATTAGCACGGCTCATAATATGGGATGAAGCCCCAATGGCAAATATTCATTCATTAATGTGTGTGAATCGTCTTCTAAAAGATATTATGGGTAATGACATTCCATTTGGTGGGAAAATTACTGTTCTTGGAGGAGACTTTAGGCAGGTTTTGCCTGTTGTTCCGCACGCTTCTCGCCAAACAATTATTCAAAACTGTATTAAATACTCTCCTCTCTGGCCCTTCTTCAAAATACGCTGCTTATATAAAAACATGCGGTTGAAACCAGAAGAAATTGAATTTTCTGATTTTTTGTTACAAATTGGTAACGGTGACTACCCCTCTGTAGATGCTGAGGAATCAAATGTTATTGAACTACCACCCAGAATTTTAGCGCATGATGACATCGTGACTGAGATTTACAGCGAAACATTCATTTCTACGAAAGATATAATCAATTTCTCGAAAGTATGCATTCTAACACCAAAAAATGAACACTGTAATGAAATTAATTTGAAAGTCATCGAACTTATACCCGGTAGTTCAAAAACATACACCAGCGTTAACAGATTAATTACTGAAGATGAAAGCCAGCTACTTCAATTTCCTACAGAATTCTTGAATTCCTTGGAATTAAGTGGTTTGCCTCCACATATTCTTACTCTAAAAGTTGGAGCCATAGTTATGCTCCTCAGAAATCTGAACGTTTCCCAAGGGCTCCTGAACGGAACCAGATTATTTGTAAAGAATATGTATGAAAATTGCTTGGATTTGGAAATAATCAGCGGAGATAAAATTGGGCAGAGAGCTCTAATCCCTTGAGTTGATTTAACACCATCCGACAAAACCCTTCCATTTTCTTTTAAGAGACGTCAATTTCCAATTCGCTTGGCATTCTGTATCACAATTAATAAAGCTCAAGGGGAAACTCTCGAACGTGTAGGTCTCTATTTACCTCAGCAAGTTTTCAGTCATGGCCAGTTATATGTTGCAATGTCAAGAGTGCGATCTTTCGACGCCCTTAAAGTTTCAATAGTGCCAAAAAGTAGTCGTACAAAGAATGTCGTATATAAGGAAATCCTTCGGTAATTATTTTACCATTGACCATCATGTTTCGACTTCGTAAAGCACTCTGACAAAAGCTCTTGGCCTGTAGATTTGCAGAGTGTCTTTAAGAGAAAAAAAATATGTTACCGACCTGTGTTATTGTGATGGTTGTATTAATGCGTGTATCTGTAATTAACGTGAGAATTAGGAAGGAGAACGCCGAGGCCTTACTTAAGGAACCATCCCGGTATTTGCCTGGAGTGGAAGTGGGAAACCGAAGAGAAACACATCCAAGATATTGTCATTTAGACTTTCACGGCCCGTGTTATTATTCATAATGTTGAATTTTGGGCTTATGCCGTGTTTTATTATATTGCAATTCGACGCGTTTCGAAAGAAACCATGTCTTTCATCGTCAGGAATAATCTGGAATACGACAATGTTGCTAAGAGAAAGCAACGAAGAACATATAGAAGGTGCCCAAAGATGGACGCCATTATAGCCCCATGTTAGGGACAACGGAAAGCAGCAGTGAATTACTTTCTCAGGGTTCTGATAATAGGTAGCCAGGATTCACTGAGATTGTAGCCGGTGTCGCGGTTGAAATTATCTGGGTGTTTACGTATTTCAACCGCCTCCCTGATGATTCTGGGACGATATTGCTTTATACGGGCAAGAACATCCACCCCTTGGAACATGACATCATGGCCAGGTGTTAAAGCATGATCGGCAACAGCTGATTTATCAGGTTGAATGAGCCTGATACATCTATTATGTTCCTTAATGCGAGTGCATATTGTTCTCGAAGTCTGCCCGATGTAAACCTTGCCACAAGTACAGGGAACTCTGTAGATACCCGGTTGTTGCAATTTAGGCAAACTGTCCTTAGTTGGTCATGCTTTAACACCTGGCCATGATGTCATGTTCCAAGGGGTGGATGTTCTTGCCCGTATAAAGCAATATCGTCCCAGAATCATCAGGGAGGCGGTTGAAATACGTAAACACCCAGATAATTTCAACCGCGACACCGGCTACAATCTCAGTGAATCCTGGCTACCTATTATCAGAACCCTGAGAAAGTAATTCACTGCTGCTTTCCGTTGTCCCTAACATGGGGCTATAATGGCGTCCATCTTTGGGCACCTTCTATATGTTCTTCGTTGCTTTCTCTTAGCAACATTGTCGTATTCCAGATTATTCCTGACGATGAAAGACATGGTTTCTTTCGAAACGCGTCGAATTGCAATATAATAAAACACGGCATAAGCCCAAAATTCAACATTATGAATAATAACACGGGCCGTGAAAGTCTAAATGACAATATTAGAAACCTCTATGGGGAGGATATTTTCCGACTGATGTCTAGATTCAGTAGGTTACGACGCAAGAAGGTGTGTCTAATCTCGTCACTCGCTTTTCTCTTAAGATGCCGGGATCATGATATTCTACCGAATTTTGTTATGTTGAAGCATTCCTTCAGAACACCTAAGGCAACGAGAATCTATCGTCGTGCAAGCAAGGCGTTATTGATAGAGAGGTTACAGCATACTCGTAAGCAGTTGGATTTTATTTCGAGGGAGTTACTACAGCTACATCTACGCCTCTCAAACTTCGTAAGTGAGGAATTATGGAATATCTTCGATCGTATTTCTTCAGTGCAAGCTAACAGCGTTCTAGATCAGGTGAGGGACAGACATATTTCCAAATATGATAGGTTATGTCAGTTGCAGAAATCTCAAGCCATTAGACTTGATGCTAACAAGGTTGTCGTAAATTTGTCCAGCAACCCCCTAAGTGATACCCAACAGGCAGTTCTCGCTAAAGGTCTCAATTTTGCTGTAGCGCCTAGAAGAATTCCTATTGAAGAACTTATTACATCCGTAGAATCCTCAGTACATCACCTCACACCTGAAGAGGCCGAGGAAGCCAGGCAAGAATGTTCCCGAGTTCTCAAGACAGCTAAGCCACCTAACACCAACTTAAAACAAGGCGAAAGCCGGGCACTTAAAGATCTAAGGGACAATTCTGATATTATCGTTCTCCCCGCTGACAAGGGTAATGCGACCGTGGTATTGGATAAGGTTGATTATGATTCCAAGATCTCGTCTTTGTTATCAGATCCTGTATATAGGATTAATAGTCGTGATCCTACTACTCGCTACTCAAATGTCACCGTCAAATTGATCAAGCAATCATCTATTCCAGCGGATGCAGCGAAGACTCTCCTTCCAGGGGATGCTATTCCTCCGAGACTCTATGGTCTTCCTAAAATACATAAGGACGATGTTCCTCTTAGACCCATTGTTAGTACGATTGGTTCTCCTACATATGCCCTTTCCAAATACTTAGGTAGACTACTTCAGCCGCTTCTGGGTAACACGCCTTCGTACATTAAGGATTCCACACACTTCGTGGAAAAGTTAAAAGCTATAACACTTCAGCCGGGTGATATTCTAGTGAGTCTCGACGTGGTGTCTCTGTTTACGAGAGTACCTATTGATGGTGTTATGTCTCTCATTAATGGCCTTTTTCCTGAAGACATCACAAGACTTTTTTATCACTGCATGACCTCCTCCTACTTTCTATGGAATGGGAATTTTTATGAGCAGACTGATGGTGTGGCCATGGGTAGTCCTCTCTCTCCTGTTGTGGCTAATTTCTTCATGGAGAACTTTGAAGAGAAAGCTTTGTCGTCGGCTCCTTTCAAACCGAAGATCTGGTGGCGTTATGTGGATGACACGTTCGTTGTTTGGACGGAAGGTGAGGAAAATCTTAGCCATTTCCTGGATCACCTTAATCTCCAGCACCCTTCTATTTGTTTCACCATGGAAAAGGAATCTGACGGCAAAATACCTTTTTTAGATGTTCTCGTCACCAAGAAAGAGGATGGATCTTTAGGACACAGCGTTTTTCGTAAGCCAACACACACCAATAGATATCTCCACGCAAGTTCTCACCATCACCCTGCCCAGAAACATGGTATCCTTACAACTCTAACTACCAGGGCTAGGAGGATTTGTGAAGTGTCTTCTTTACAAGAAGAAATTAACACCCTGCGAACCACCTTTGAGAGCAACGGTTATAGCAAGGCTTTGATTTCTACGGTTCTGAAACCAACAAATAATAATAGGACGTCAGTTGAGAAAAGAGATGTAAGAGGAACTGCTTACCTTCCGTACATACATAACACAACGGATCGTATTGCTAAAATCCTACGTCGATACAACATACGGACTGTATTTGGAACTTCTGTTAAGATTAGGCAACTCCTGCGACCAACTAAGGACAGTTTGCCTAAATTGCAACAACCGGGTATCTACAGAGTTCCCTGTACTTGTGGCAAGGTTTACATCGGGCAGACTTCGAGAACAATATGCACTCGCATTAAGGAACATAATAGATGTATCAGGCTCATTCAACCTGATAAATCAGCTGTTGCCGATCATGCTTTAACACCTGGCCATGATGTCATGTTCCAAGGGGTGGATGTTCTTGCCCGTATAAAGCAATATCGTCCCAGAATCATCAGGGAGGCGGTTGAAATACGTAAACACCCAGATAATTTCAACCGCGACACCGGCTACAATCTCAGTGAATCCTGGCTACCTATTATCAGAACCCTGAGAAAGTAATTCACTGCTGCTTTCCGTTGTCCCTAACATGGGGCTATAATGGCGTCCATCTTTGGGCACCTTCTATATGTTCTTCGTTGCTTTCTCTTAGCAACATTGTCGTATTCCAGATTATTCCTGACGATGAAAGACATGGTTTCTTTCGAAACGCGTCGAATTGCAATATAATAAAACACGGCATAAGCCCAAAATTCAACATTATGAATAACATCCAAGATAGTTAAGGTTGGAATCGATCCTACCTCTCCTCAGTTTTACCTCACGAGGCTGAGTGCGTCCCGTTCCAGCCCTCAGACCAGAATTAAATTTCTTGGCAGAGCAGGGAAAGGAATCCGGATCTCTGGGGCGATGGCCAAGAATATACTTAATAGTGGGCTTCCCTATGTTAATGCGTTTTTCGACATGCACTGGACATATAATTCTAAAACTGCCTCCTTTACGGTGGCTGGCAAAGAGTCAGTGCTCATCCTGTAATTGGTGAAGTGATTCTATGCTCCCCTGCATAGTTTGCTGTTAAAGAAACCCAAAGGATTGAACCTATAACAGGCGATAGAAATTGCTTATTTCGAGAAGTTTCGTGCTGTTTATATCAAAATGAAGAACATCGCCCTGAGCTTCATTTGCAAACTATTGAAAACATTGTTGCTGACAAGGATAATTTTAAGGATTTTATTATTGGCGATCAGCCTCACCGCGTTCTCCTCAGCAACCAACTTAGTATGAAAGTCTCTGAACGGTGAATACACTGATCATGTTGAACTTCATTGTATAAGCCAATTGTTCATTGATTTTATTTGTTTAGAGTACATAACAATGAGTCTAACCACACTGTTGTTCTTGCAAGGGGAGTATTATTTGGCATTTAATATTTAGCGACTCCATTGATGCAGGGCACTATAGTGTTATCGAATAAGACGTTAATTTTGGGAGAAATACTACTATAAAAACCCGTTCGACGAAAAGGAACATTGTCCGGTCGTATGTTAACTGCAAATTGACGCAATAAAGTGAGAAATCGGACAAAATACGAAGCTACATTAAAAATCCAATATAAATATGCCATAAAAATACTCCCATTTTCTTTTAAGAGCCACCAATTTCCAATCGCTTGGCATAATTTATCACAATCAATAAAGCTCAAGGGGAAGCTATGGAACGTGTAGGTCACTATTTGCCTCATCAAGTTTTCAGTCATGGGCAGTTATATGTTGCAAAGTCGTCTTTCTCTGTAATCATACAAATAATGCATATAAGAAAATCCTTCCGTAAATATTTTCCCAATGACCGTCATGTTTTGACGGGTTTCAACTAGTCTATATATTTAAAACACTAAGCTGTTTTTTGTACACACGAAATTGTGAAAACGACTTAACCGATTGGCTTCGTAAGACATTCTAACGAAAGCTCTTGGCATGCAGATTTGCAGAGTTTCTTTAAAAGGAAAATGTATGTTACGGTATATTTTTAAATGAATAAAGAAATATGTAATATTTGACACTCCCGCGCATGCGCACAATGGCCTTTCTCAACAAGGAAAATGGCGATTCCGGTCGCGACTAACTGAGATCTTTGTTTATGAGAATTAAAAAGGGTCTCCAATAATGTTAATTATGTTTTTACAATATGCATTGAAATAGAATTATATTAAATAAACCACGAATTGAAGGACTTAAAACTGCAGGATGAGTGTGTATACTGGTTAGATAGCTTAATACTGCAGTGTCACATAGTTGTTTGGATGGCCGAGGGGATAAGCTTACTGCCCAGAATTTTGTATTATGCATGATCGAGAGGGTTCGATTCCCACCTCGGATATGTTTTTTTATTTTCGTTTTCTTCCTTCCTACGATTGGTATTACATTGTAGAAACATATTTCACTTTTATCATTCCCGTAAAGTAACGAATTCTCTGTTGCCATCCTTAGCATGGTCGAGAGGGTTCGATTCCCACCTCGGATACGTTTTTTATTTTCATTTTCTTCCTTCCTACGATTGGTATTACATTGTAGAGACATATTTCACTTTTTTCATTCCGGTAAAGTAAATAATTATCTGTTGCCATCCTTTGCATGGTCGAGAGGGTTCGATTCCCACCTCGGATATGGTTTCTTTTTGTTTTCTTCCTTCCTACGATTGGTATTACATTGTAGAAACATATTTCACTTTTATAATTCCCGTAAAGTAACGAATTCTCTGTTGCCATCTATATATTTAAAACACTAAGGTATTTTTTGTACACTCGAGATTTTGAAAACGACTTAACCGATTGGCTTCGTATGGCATTCTAACGAAAGCTCGTGGCATGCAGATTTGCAGTGTGTCTTTAAAAGGAAAATATATGTTACGGTATATTTTTATATGCTTAAAGAAAAGTGTAATATATGTGGCAATTGCGCGTTGCCACAATGGCGTTCCTTCATGAGAGAAATGGCGGATAAAAGATCCACCGTATCGTAGTGTGATCTTTGTTTATAAGAATTGAAAAGGGAAATATCGCTTATGTTGTATCCCGATATAAACTGGAATAGAATCATGAAATAAGGGAAATATTGATGAACTGTAACTGGCAGTTGAGTGCGTTTGTTGTTTACGTCACTTAATATTGCACTCTAATTTCGTTGTCTGGGTGGCTCAGCGGCTAACACTGTGGACAACGAAATTGACTATGCATCGTCGAAGGAGTTTGATTCCCACCTCAGACATGTAATTTTAATTCCCAATTATTCTATCTTGCAATTGGAATTACATTGTCTAAACATATGTTACGTTTATTATTCCCGTAAGGTAAGGAATTCTCCATGATTTACGTTGCCAGATACTTTAAAATTATTAAATAAAAATCGGCACAATCGCTTCGCCTTGAGAGAAAATTGTCGAACATAATTCATTTGATGGACTCAGACATCGTGGTCACTCAGCCCCGTCTACTTTAGTGTGTGAGTGTAAACCTTTCTCTGATAACCTGTGTTAATGTGATGGCTGTTTTGATGTGTGCATTTGTAATTAGTATGGGGAATGGAGAGTTGACGACTGAGGCTTTAAGTTAGGAACTATCCCGGTATTTGCCTGGAGTGGAAGTGGGAAACCACGGAAAACCACATCCAAGATTGTTGATATGGGAATCAAATTTTGCTCTTCTTAGGTTTGCCTCAAGAGTGCGCCCCGTTCCAGCCCTCAGACCAGAATTAAATTTGTTGGCAGAGCAGGGATCGAACCTGGAATCTGGGGCGATAGCTCACAATGTAGCCTTAAGACTGGGCTTCCCTGAGTTAATACGATCTTTGAAAAACACTGAACATATAATTCTAAAACTCCCTCCATTACGGTGGCTGGCGAAGTGAGTCCATGCTCATTCCAGTAGTGGCGAAGTGATTCTATGCTCCCTTGCATAATTTACTGTCATGGAAATGCAAAGTATTGTACCTTCAACAGGTGATGTAAATTGATTATTTAGAGCAGTTTCATTCTGTTTATTTCAAAATGAAGTTCGTCATCCTGAGTTGCGCTTGCAAGCAAATTGCAAAAATTGCAAGGATTTTATTATTGGCGATCAGTCTCATCGCATTCTCATCAGCAACCAACTTGAGAATGGAAGTCTCTGAACTTAGTTGTATAAGTGAATATTATTGTTCATTGATTATTTTTTTAGAGTACATAACAATGAGTCTAACCACGCAGTTGATTTTGGCAATGGAAGTAAGTTATTATTTGCTATTTAATATTTGGCAGCTGCGTTGATGCAGGCCACTATAGTGTTATTTAATATGACGTTAATTTGGGGAGAAATGCTGCTATAAATAAACCCAATTTACGAAATAGAATATTAGCCGCAAACAAGTGGGAAATCGGAGAAAAATACGAAGCCACTTTTAAACTCCAGTATGAATACGGCATTTCAGATACAATTCCAGATACTATACCGTTACAGTGTAGGGTCCTTGACGAACAAATGTAAACATTGTTCTGCACTGTATTTCTCTTGAGAGAAATCTACACTTGGTGACTTTGACCTTTACTGTTGTAATGGTAAAATTAATCTGACTAAATATAAAATATTTGACATGTTGCAACAATTATTTTTCACTGGAGATGATATCTCAAGGAATTTCAAAGAGACTATCGGCAGTACAATGCTATATCCTTCGTTTCATTTGGTGCCAATGTTACTGTGCCACACACATACGGTCCACATTGTTTTAAGATGTATGGAGGTGCACATCATCGCATTTCTTCGTTTTATTCCAAAATTATATGTGACGGTTTGCGGCCAGTTTTATTACACTACTCAGAGTTCTTGAATTCCTTGGAAATAAATGACTTGCCTCCACATATTCCAAACGCTTGAACCGTTATGCTGCTTAGAAATCTGAACGTTTCCCAGGGGCTCCTAAATGCAACCATATTGCTTGGATTTGGAAATAATAAGTGCAGTTAAAATTAGGCAGAGAGGTCTAATCCTTCTACTTGATTTAACAGCATCCGATAAAACACTATCATTTTGTTTTAAGAGGCAATATTTTCCAATTTATTTGGTACACTCTGTCACAATCAATGAAGCTCAAGGGAAAACTCTGGAACGTATAGGTCTCAATTTGCCTCATCAATTTTTCAGTCATGGCCAGCAGTATTTTGCAATGTTGAGAGTGCAATCTTTTGACGCCCTTATAGTTTCAATAGAGCCAAAAAATAATCGTACAAAGAATATACAGTGGGGCTACATAAGAAAATTCTTCAGTAAATATTTTTCTATTGACCGTCATTTTTGACGGGTTTCAACTAGTTGTATTAAAAGAACTTAGTTTTCTGGGAATATCTCAAAAACGGTTGGTTTTAGGGCCTAAAAAGGTGGTTTTCGGGAGCCCTTTTTTCATTTCTCACATTGAGGGGCTGAAAATGAGCTTTGTCTCGCCCTTCTACGTCTATTTCAGCAAGTGTTTTAAGGGGGTGGGCCCCCTTTTATTGGAGCTGCAGAGAAGAGTTACAGCAATGAATAGTGTCGTGCCTCTGAAGGATACCTGTAGCAAATTTTACGTTGATTCACCTAGCCGTTCTCGAGTTATAAGGGAACATACTTGTCCACAGACAAACAGACAGACAGACAAAAAAATTATTTTCGCGCGCATCCATCATAAAACAGTCTGAAACGCGTAAATAACGCAAATTTCCGTAGAAATTCAGAAAAAACAGACAAACTTTCATTCTTATATATATAGACTAGCAGAAGTACCCATTCTTCGAACGGTCGTCGGTATTAATAACCAGATGTTATCAATTGAGCTACTGTTGCAATGTTTAGGGGCTTGGAACCTGTTTGTTGGCAAAGAAAAATTATTAGTTAAAATGTGCTCTCAAACTAAATTTACCTAACGTGTTCTTCCTGGCGTGAAAATAAAATTGAAAACTTCGTAGAAGAATCGCAATACACGTCACATACGAACTGACCCTAACCGTTGTGTCAAGTGCCCAACTACAGGAAGACCCCTTTTATAAATTATAAAGGCTTGTGGTGCATGAAAATTCAGTGTTTTCAGCCTCCAATGGCCCAAATTACTAAAATCAGCAAAAAACAGTCTACTATTTCTATTCAGGATTTTTTGAAAATAATGTTGATGTTTGGAGATATAATAGACCTTCTGTACGACATATCGCACGTGTAAGTCGTGTGAAAAAAATCTAGGGTACTCCATTTGCAACCTTTCACAGAAATGTAATAAATGGAGTGGCATTACTTATTCCAGAAATAGATGGAAAGTTGGATGTCACCTCTTGAGATACTGTTGTCTTGGTTAGTGGCTTGCATTCCTTCTTTAGTTTATTAAATGAAATTAGTTTTCTGGGAATATCTAAGAAACTGTTGGGTTTAGAGCCTTAAAATATAGTTTTCGGGGACCCTTTACGGCTCTTGAGGGACCCCGAGTTTTGTTTCTGACACCAAGGGTTTGAAAATGAGCTTTGTCTCTTCGTTGTACGCCATAATAATGATAATAATTAAAAGAATAATACTAATAATAATAATAATAATATAACAAAATAGGGATAGGGATATAATAGACCTTCCGGACCATACCCGCAAGTGTAAATCGCGTTAAAAATTCTAGATTACCCCTTGACCCCTTAAGCGCATTATATGTATTGATGAATATTTCAGCTTAATTTGGATCCGTTATAACCTTATTGCCGTTTGCAAACCTTCACAGTAATGTAATAAATGGAATTGTATATCGTCTTACAGAAATAGATGGACCTCTGAGATTCTGTTGCCATTGTTACCGGCATGCATTCCTTCATTAATTTATTAAGTGAAATTAGTTCTTTGGGAATATCTCAAAAACTGTTGGTTTTAGGGCCTTAAAATGTGGTTTTCGGGGTCCTTTTAGGGCCCCCGAGTATCGTTTCTCACATTGAGGTGCTGAAAATCAGCTTTGTCTCACGCTTAATTCAGCATGTATTTTAAGGGGGCAGACCCCCTGTTATGCGAGGTACGGAGAAATGTTACATCAATGATTAGTGTCGTGCCTCTGATGGATATCTGTATCAAATTTTACGTTAATCCACCCAGCCGTTCTCGAGTTATAAGGACACAAAAATTGTCCACAGACAGACAGACAAAAATATATTTTTGCGTGCATCCGTCACAAAACAGACTGAAACGGGCAAATATGTCAAATTTTCGTAGAAAAGACAAAAAATCAGACAAACATTCATTTTTATATAATAGAGAAGGGATATAATAGACCTGCGGAACCACACCCGCACGTGTAAATCGCGTGAAAAAACTCTAGAGTACCCCTTGACCCCTTAAGCGCATTGTATGTATTAATGAATATTTCAGCTTAATTGGGATCCATTATAACCTTATAGCCCCCTTCACAGTAATGTAATAAATGGAATTGGATTGCGTCTTACAGAAATAGATGGACCTCTGAGATTCAGTTGCCATGGTTACCACCATGCATTCTTTCATTAATTTATTAAGTGAAATTAGTTTTCTGGGAATATCTCAAAAACTGTTGGTTTTAGGGCCTTGAAATGTGGTTTTCGGGGTCCCTTTCGTTTCTCACATTGAGGGCTGAAAATGAGCTTTGTTTCACCCTTCTACGCCTATTTCAGCATGTATTTTAAGGGGGTAGGGCCCATTTTATGAGAGGTACGGAGAAGAGTTACATCAATGATTAGTGTGGCGTCTCTGATGGATATCTGTATCAAATTTTACGTTGATCCACCCAGCCGTTCTCAAGTTATAAGAACTCGTAGAAGTTGTCCACAGACACACAGACAGACAGACAGACAGACAGACAGACAAAAAAAAAATTTTTGCGCGCATCCGTCACAAAACAGCCTGAAACGCGCAAATATCGCAAATTTCCGTGGAAATTCAGAAAAAACAGACAAACTTTCATTTTTATATATATAGAGATAGAGAGATACCACCTCAGCCATCTTGGAATTGGTTTCCCATGGTTTATACCCTGTAAGTATTTGGAAGTAAATGTATTCCTGGAAAGCTTTTAGGTATTTTTTTCGGGTGCATTTAAATCAAAATCAAATAAATTACAAAATTAGGAAGTTCCTTATTAGTTTTCACAATCATTAATGTTATTGGATTATAAATATCTATATACCGTACTCGTAAATTCAATGTTGTTTGTATTTGCGTTTTATGGATAGTGTGACAAATTTGTCTATTTTCGGAAATAAAATAGTTTTCGATTAAGGAGGAAAACGTGTGATAATTTTTCACAAAACAATGGGGGTAGAAAAGACCCCTTTGGCTCAATATAATTGAATACAATATTATAAAGTTCAAAATATAGAAATTCCACTCTCATCATTGACTAAAATACAATTTATGATAACACCGGTTAGTAATGTAACTTAATTAGATATACAAATGTCCGCTTCGTTGCGTAGTGGCTAGCATTCTCGGCTGTCACCGCGGAGGCCCGGGTTCAATTGCAGATTCTTCCCAGAAATTTGATTTTGGTCTGAGGACTGGAATGGGGTGCATTCAGCTTCGTGAGGTAAAACTGAGAAGAGGCGGGTTCAACTCCTACATCAGCCATCCCGGAAGTGGTTTTCAACAGTTTTACCTCTTCTACTCCTGGAAAATACCGGGATGGTACATAACTTAAAGCCACAGACGCTTCCTACCCCAATCCTATCTCAATTACAAATACACACAATAATACGGGCATCACAGTGACACAGGTTTATCGGACGAATTCCACACACACTCAAGTACATGGGGCTACATGACCACGATGTCGCGAAGGCCCTAAACAATCAACAACAACAACAGTGTTACCATTTTTTTATGAACTTGGGAATTTTATTTTAATTCTAATAACTTTGGCCACGACTGTACATTGAAAAGTGAAAAGACAATCTGATAAAAAAAAACAAGATGTTCAGTAAAGAACATATAGCCTACTTTCTCCTAAATGCATGGGCATTGTTATAACTCTTTGTCCTTTTCAACGAGTATGATTGAATGTTGGTTGTAGTAGCTTGTTGAAATACAACGTGCTATAGGGATATTAAACATGAATATGAGGTGCCCTTTGCTAGTGCTA
The DNA here is from genome assembly GCA_946902985.2 of Meconema thalassinum. NCBI lineage: Eukaryota > Metazoa > Arthropoda > Insecta > Orthoptera > Tettigoniidae > Meconema > Meconema thalassinum. The sequence continues at coordinate 1,720,382,041 of OX336388.2, read as the reverse complement.
CCTCTGTACCAAATTTCGTTCAATTCGGTTTCACCGTGTTTGAATTGATAGGGGGAATCGATTTGCACACATACTTGGCCACCATCTGCAAACTATTGAGCTGATGTTCTTGCAGGTTGGTCTGAATATGTTTCCCACATAAAGATATGGTGTTGCAAAATTTGGTAGAGACTAGATTATTAGGTTGGTCGTAATTACATTTTAGCTTTTAACATTTGGGTGGCCACGATTACGTTTCCGTCAACATAGCGGTGATATAAAACTTGACACCGAGGTGCCCTTTGCTAGTGCTACATCTGTACAGAATTTCGTTCCATTCGGTTTCACCGTGTTCGAATTGATAAGGGGAATCGATTTTCACACAAAGATGGCCGCCATCCGCAAAATATTAGGCTGATGACCTATTAGTTTGGTCAAAGGATGATCCCTCCACAAAGGTATGTTGTTGCTAAATTTGCTAGAGATCGGATGATTAGGCTAATCGTAATTTGATTTAAGCTTTGAACATTTGTGTGGCCGCCATTACGTTTCCGTCAAGATGGCGGCGATATAAAACATGACACTGAGGTGCCCTTTGCTAGTGCTACCTCTGTACCAAATTTCGTTCATTCGGTTCCACCGTGTTCGAATTAATAGGGGGAATCAATTTTGACATAAAGATGGCCGCCATCCGCAAACTATTAGGCTAATGGCCTATTAGATTGGTCAAAGGATGCTCCCTCCATAAAGGTATGTTGTTGCAAAGTTTGGTAGAGATCGGATGGTTATGTTAGTCGTAATTTTATTTAAGCTTTAAACATTTGTGTGGCCGCCATTACGTTTCTGTCAATATGGTGGTGATATAAATCATGACACTGAGATGCCCTTTGCTAGTGCTATCTCTGTACCAAATTTCGTTCCATTCGGTTCCACCGTGTTCGAATTAATAGGGGGAATCAATTTTGACATGAAGATGGCCGCCATCCGCAAACTATTAGGCTAATAACCTATTAGATTGGTCAAAGGATGCTCCCTCCATAAAGGAATGTTGTTGCAAAGATTGGTAGAGATCGGATGGTTATGTTAGTCGTAATATATCTTAAGCTTTGGACATTTGTGTGGCCGCCATTACGTTTCTGTCAAGATGGCGGCGATATAAAACATGACACTGAGGTGACCTTTGCTAGTGCTACCTCTGTACCAAATTTCGTTCATTCGGTTCCACCGTGTTCGAATTAATAGGGGGAATCAATTTTGACATAACGATGGCCGCCATCCGCAAACTATTAGGCTAATAACCTATTAGATTCGTCAAAGGATGCTCCCTCCATAAAGGAATGTTGTTGCAAAGTTTGATAGAGATCGGATGGCTATGTTAGTCGTAATTTAACTTAAGCTTTGAACATTTGTGTGGCCGCCATTACGTTTCTGTCAATATGGCGGCGATATAAAACATGACACTGAGATGCTCTTTGCTAGTGCTACCTCTGTACCAAATTTCGTTCCATTCGGTTTCACCGTGTTTGAATTAATAGGGGGAATTGAATTTCACACAAAGATGGACGCCATCCGCAAACTATTAGGCTAATGACCTAGTCATTCGGTCAAAGGATGCTTCCTCTATAAAGGTATGTTGTTGCAAAATTTGGTAGAGATCGGATGATTAGGTTAATCGTAATTTGATTTAAGCTTTGAACATTTGTGTGGTCGCCATTACGTTTCCGTCAAGATGGCGGCGATATAAAGCATGACACTGAGGTGCCTTTTGTTAGTACCACCTCTGTACCAAATTTCGTTCCATTCGGTTGCACCGTGTTCGAATTAATAGGGGGAATCGATTTTTACACAAAGATGGCCGCCATCCGCAAACTATTACGCTGATGGCCTATTGGTTTGGTCAAAGGATGCTCCCCCCTTAAAGGTATGTTGTTGAAAAATGTCGTAGAGATCGGATGATTAGGTTAGTCGTAATTTGATTTAAGCTTTGAACATTTGGGTGGCCGCCATTACGTTTCCGTCAAGATGGCGGCGATATAAAACATGACACTGAGGTGTCCTTTGCTAGTGCTACCTTTGTACCAAATTTCGTTCAATTCGCATTCACCGTGTTCGATTTGATAGGGGGGGACAGACATTCAGAGTACACACACTCACACACACACAGACACACACACACACACACACACACACACATACACACACACACAAACACAGGCTCACACACACCCATACACACACACAGACAGACACACTTTTTTCGCCCTGTGTTGATCTCATAAGTCTACTTTCATTTTTTGCAAAAATCGAAAGTAGGCTAATACATGTGGTTAAAAATATTTCCCAGTAATTATTTTGCGTTGACCGACAGAAAAGTTGTAATATCAATTATTAAGTGGGAATCCGAGGAGAAACATGACTTATCTCCCAAAACGACTATCTGAATACAGTAGCCTGTCTCTTAGAGCGTTATGGTTTGAGAGACGGTGTACTGGGAGAGGATAAGGCTCGAATTTCCTGGGGAATGTTGTCGTGACCTATGGACTGGCCCAGAAGGCCAGGTTTTAGTTGCCGTCCATACCATGAAAGATTCATATTGTGGTTTGAGGTTTAGGATGAGCTACAGTCACTTTGTGAGGACAACTGAACATAGCTGGTTTTATAGTCGGCGTCATCTCATTTCAAGCACTAAGAATTAAGTTATTTATTCTTTGAAGACAATGCTACCAACATAGATGTACAGTTAAACCTGCCTTCAACGGAAACGAATGGGACTCGCAATTTTTTCCGTTGAACAAACGTATCCGGTTAATGTAGGTAAGCCCAAGCTAAAATAATTAAATAATAACGTTATTGGTTTTACGTCCCTTTAAACTACTCTGGCATTTAGAGACGCCAAGGTGCCGGAATTTTGCCCCGGAGGGGATCTTTAACGTGCCAGTAAATCTACTGACACGGCTCTCTCACAATTGCACACCCTCAAATACCAGCTGACTGTGCCGGGATTCGAACCTGCAACCTTGGGCTCAGCAAGCGAGAACGTTACCGCTGAGCCACGCAGCCAGGCGCTAAAATAATTAAACCATGGACCTGCATATAATGGATATACTGAGAAACAATAAAATGGTGTACATATCATATTCAGTGTTGTATTTACATCTGCTGTACATTTGCTGTACAAGCAAAACGGACTGGCTGCGTGGCTCAGAGGTAACGTTCTAGCCTGCTGTGGCCAAGATTGCAGGATCGAATCCTGTCAGCTGGCATTTGAAGGTGCGCAAAAGCGAGAGAGCCGTGTCAGTATATTTAATGGCACGTTATAGACCCCCTTCGGGGCAAAATTCCGGCACCATGGCGTCTCTAAGAAGCCGCAATAGTTAAAAGGGACGTAAAACCAATAACATTATTATTACAAGCAAAACTTACAATGAACATAAAGGCAGCCATTTGTTGGTTGACTGCTCATTAAGGCAAGCATTGGAAAAGGTTTGGGCAACAGGAAACAGGCTCACAATAGTACGGTGTATTCCTGATTGCGATCATTCCAGATTGCATTCACCTCATTAGTAGTCCAGATTGCGGTCACTTTCAGTTAAGGGAAGAGCTATGAACATTCCAGCGTCCAGATTGCGATCACTTTTCTTGGGAGACTGGTCCGGTTGTAACTCCCCTGGGTATTTCCTCACCTTTTACTTCCACCCCTCTTGCCAATGTTGAGGTACATGTCATGTGTCCTGATACACTACATTAGCGTCAAATGGGAGAGGAGGGGCACAAATTTAAAATTATACCCTGTAAGTATAAAATTTCCTGTTACAACAATTTTCTTGAGAGTGAAGGTCGTTGATTCCGATCTTGAAACGTTTCTATTCTTAAGACTGAAAATGCTATAATCATTGCTTTACGAGGTGCCGTCAGTTTGGGAGAGGACTTGATTTTTTTTAAGCGAAGTTTTATGGGGTGTGCTCAGCTGAACACTGAACTGTATTCTTTGGTTAGGTAGTGAAATATCAGTTTCCCCTTCTTATCCACAAAACATACGGAAGGTATGAGTCAGTCGGGAAGAACCAAGAACCAAAGACCAGTCTCCCAAAAAAAGTGATCGCAATCTGGACGCTGGAATGTTTATAGTTCTTCCCTAAAATGAAAGTGACCGAAATCTGGACTGCTAATGAGGTGAACGCAATCTGGAATGACCGCAATCAGGACACAACCAATAGTACACTTTGACGTATAAGTTGGAGGACAAAAGAAGGAAGACCTATTAACACATTCCTTGTTAGCTATAGAATCAATTGTTACAGCAGACAAGGTAGACTTTCACAGGGTGTCTAATGATTTCCTAAACACTGCATTTCGGAACTTGGAAATTTTCCGTTAAAATGTTTCTTTTGATTTTTCGCATTCCGTGTAACACAGGAGTAGGGGGCTACTAGGAGTTCTAAATAGTGACACGAGCCACTCGGCTACGCTGAACTCTCATGTATATTTCATACCGACAGTAGTGGCTCAGCTGGCTAAAGCGCAGCATTAGGTCGTGGGACCAAGCTCTCTGCTGACTCGGTAGACGAGTGGGTTCGAGCCCCACCGTCGGCCGTCCTTGAAATGGTTTTCCGTGGTTTCCCCATTTTCAACACCAGGCAAATGCTGGGACGGTACCTTCTGATAGGCCACGGCCGATTCCTTCCACATCCTTGCCCAGTTTCATTCATTCACCTTCCTCCATTCCATCTCTCATCCCGACGCGCAGGTCGCCCACGGGCGTCGAATCGAAAGACCTGCACTCGGCCTCTGACGAGGCCACACGACAAAAAAAAATGTATATTTCATGAAACCGTGGGCATGCGAACATATCGTTGGACTCGGGCTGACGTCCTCTTTCCTATGGACCATGTATTAAATTTTTCAAAAAAAAAATGAAATTTTTCTTTTTCGAAAATAGGCGATAGTTTGAAAACCAAACATGATAGAATGTTTTTCCATGGTTCAAATGAAAGGTCTCTATGTCCTTTATTTTTGTAATAAAAACTTTTTAATTTTTTATGTTTTTTGAAAACACTCGAATTTTGAAAATCCCATATTTTGGAAACTAGGAATTATACAAAAAGTTTGTTTGACATAAATGAACGGACCCTATGCCATCTACCCCCAAAATAAATTTCAAGTCTCAAGGATAAAAACCTGACAGTAGTGTGGTAGTGAGATAGCTGTCTCACTTGGGAAGTTGTGAGCCCCTGCGACCTTGGAATAGAAGGAGTGATGCTAGGAGGGCGTGATTGGATTCTTTTTTTTTCGTCTCGTTGCGCTCTTTACGGGAATGTAGGTGTCGAAAAGGTGAAATGCTGGAAACATGTTTTTTGGGGGGTAAAAACGTGATTTTAGACTTTTTGTTATATCTCGCGAACCAATCATGCTAGAGGCATGTACGATGGGTCCAAGGACTCGCAGTGACGTCCTCTTTGCTATGGACCACTCGTTATATTTAAAAAATTGGAAACTTGATTTTGGGGTAAACAAGTGGTTTTTTTTGTGATTTTTGCCGATAACTCACGAATCAATAAGCCTAGAGACTTGTACGAGGTATTATTTTTTTCGTCGAGTTGTCCTCTTGCCGCGGATGTTCGTGTTGAGCAGGAATGAAAAACCATTTTGAGGTAAAACCGTGATTTTAGACTTTTTGCTATATCTCCCAAACCAATAACGCTAGAGACGTGTACGAGGTGTCCTAGGACTCGGGCTAACGCCCTCTTTTTGAAACTATGTTTGAAATTTTGACAAAGGGCCTAACGACACTTTTGTTGAAAAAATAATAATTTTTCTTTACCTGTTTAAAATGTTCATGAAGCATGGTTGTTGAGAGAGACGATACTGCTCGGAGTGTGTGTGTGTGTGTTTCAACGAACCTGTCGCTGACCACGGTGGCTGTGCTCAATAGAACAATTTGATATTACGACGGGTCGGTTTATGACAGAGCGAGGGTTCGTTTTTCTGATCTTTCCTATGGCAGATGAATGGAGGCTAATATTTGAAAATTTGTGAAGCATGCTAAGATTTTTTTACCCCCGAAGAGAGCCGTTAACTTGTAAACGGTGATGAGAACTTGGTTCTATGTTGGTCGAAGCGAGTACAGAAAATAAAATTGCAGAGGAGCAGACGAGCAGGAGGTGAATGTCATTTGAGCTTATTGGAATGCGCTGATCTGACTTGACAACAGGTGCAATGCAAAATGACAAAGACGCAGAGGACATTTCAAGGTGAAATAATCTGACAACCGTGGTGGCAGGGAAGAGCGAAATGCACGTGAACACGTGTGAGATGACATGAGGGCTAAACAAGTTACATCCTGTTTGCTTCGTACGTGACAAAATGAAAGTTCATGTGAAATTTGACCTGGCACAGGTGTTCACCTTGGGCGTTATCTGTCCACGTGTACGATAACAGAATGTTCAGAGCGTGCGAAAAAAATGATTATACATGCAACGTAACATATATAAAGACATGACGTTATCATTTCCACTCTCACTTATGTGACTACCTCTGAACACACTGCGATGCGTGAAACGCCTGGTCTTGTTTAACAGTTTTAGTGTTGGTGGAAAATACTTAACCTTGTTGTGGGGTAGGTATTTATTTATATATTTATTCATTTATATATTTATTGATTTATATATATTTACAAGCAATTATTTATTGATTAGGTTATTAATGATTTTTTGTATTTATTTGTTTGCAGTTAACCGGTATACCTTACATGTTTGAGAGAGAAGAAACCATTGCACTTTTGAGCCCACTAGAAGGAAACAGCAACAAGCCACTGCAAGTGAAGGTGAGATTATTTTTTTAAACTAAGTTGTTTTATTTTTTTGTTTCATATTTTATTTTATGAAATGCATGTATTAACCTACATTTAGGTATTTATAGCGGTTTATTTTATTTATTTTTATAAACTTGGAAAGAAAAGTCTTACCGCCATAGCAGTTGCTGAAAACCCGAGACGCAGTAGAGCGAAACCATTGTTTCCAGGCAGTGAACTCTTTAAAACTCAGGTAAGCCTAACTTAAAATGCTATTGCATTTTACCACAACTGAAAAAACTCTTACACAAAAAAATGCATTACCTGTACATGACTGGGACAATGATTGCTTTCTTGATTAATGGCTATGTTGTTGTTGACTGGGAAAAGTACAATGCCATGTTGGATTTTCTAAAAACAAAAATTTAAATTTAATTTATGGGTGGTTCCCTATGGACTCAACAAATATCCACAGGTTTGAACATGATAATGTGAACAAAACGACATGACATTCATTTTTGTTGTTTATATATTGGTTAAAGGGGGGATGTAAATGACTGTAGCTTTATAAAAAGAAAATAAGTACATGGGTTACTGTTAGTGCCAACATACAGTTTATTTTTAATGGTGTTTTTATTTAATGTCAATTACCGTTAAAGTTTTATTTACAAGTATTGATTGATTGATTGATTGATTGAGTGATGGGTTATTTTGTTTGCTTTTAGGTGTCGTCATGTGCCATTAACGTAATGAACAGACAGTGAACAAGCATGCATTATGCTTTGAAGTACTCTGTGCTCTTGTGCAACGTTAATAACTTACAATAAGAAAAATGTTTTATTATAACACATGGCGTTAGTACCAAATACAACAAGGGAGCAAGTTGGTTTACCACGTGGGTTACATTTAAAATTAGAACATGATCGTTGGTTAACATTTGAATCCTGGCCTGTAGGCTTTTTGTCAGCACATAAACTTGCAAAAGCCGGATTTCTTTTACTTGAACCGAGAAGATGTGGTAGGCTGTGTGTTTTTTCGTATTGAACTTTCACACTGGGAAGAAGGGGATGATCCCTTTAGATACCATTTGCGATGGTCTCCTCATTGTCCTTACATGCTTGGAAAACAAGTGGGTAACCTACCCGTGTATTAATTTTACCGAACCACAAGGCCATTGGCCGCTACTTACGTTGCTGAATCACAAATAAATAATAATAATAATAATAATGATGTATTACCAGCCAACAGTAGTGTCGATATATGTGGTCCATATGCCATAGACAGTGTTGAATTGGCGTGTGCTTTTGAAAAATTGGGCGTTTGCAAGACTAAAGCACACACAGAGCATAGCTCTGTTGAAAAACGTTTAGAATCTTATAAAAATGTTTGGCCATTAATATTAAAACACCTTACCAAACAGCTAAGTGAAGAGTAAGAGATTTTTTTTCAGTTGTGGTAAAATGCAATAGCATTTTAAATTAGGCTTCCCTGAGTTTTAAAGAGTTCACTGCCTGGAAACAATGGTTTCGCTCTACTGCGTCTCGGGTTTTCAGCAACTGCTATGGCGGTAAGGCTTTTCTTTCCAAGTTTCTAAAAATAAATAAAATAGACCACTATAAATACCTAAATGTAGGTTAATACATGCATTTCATAAAATAAAATATGAAACAAAAAATAAAACAAGTTAGTTTAAAAAAATAATCTCACCTTCACTTGCAGTGGCTTGTTGCTGTTTCCTTCTAGTGGGCCCAAAAGTGCAATGGTTTCTTCTCTCTCAGACATGTAAGGTATACCGGTTATCTGCAAACAAATAAATAAATAAAATCATTAATTACCTAATCAATAAATAATTGCTTGTAAATATATATAAATAAATAAATATATAAATGATTAAATATATAAATAAATACCTTCCCCACGACAAGGTTAAGTATTTTCCACCAACACCAAAACTGTTAAACAAGACCAGGTGTTTCACGCAACGCAGTGTGTTCAAAGGTAGTCACATAAGTGAGAGTGGAAATGATAACGTCATGTCATGATATATGTTACGTTGCATGTATAATCATTTTTTCGCACGCTTTGAACATTCTGTTATCGTACACGTGGACAGATAACGCCCAAGGTGAACACCTGTGCCAGGTCAAATTTCACATGAACTTGCATTTTGTCACGTACGAAGCAAACAGGATGTAACTTGTTTAGCCCTCATGTCATCTCACACGTGTTCACGTGCATTTCGCTCTTCCCTGCCACCACGGTTGTCAGATTATTTCACCTTGAAATGTCCTCTGCGTCTTTGTCATTTTGCATTGCACCTGTTGTCAAGTCAGATCAGCGCATTCCAATAAGCTCAAATGACATTCACCTCCTGCTCGTCTGCTCCTCTGCAAGTTTGTTTTCTGTACTCGCATCGACCAACATAGAACCAAGTTCTCATCACCGTTTACACGTTAACGGCTCTCTTCGGGGGTAAAAAAATCTTAGCATGCTTCACACATTTTCAAATATTAGCCTCCATCCATCTGCCATAGGAAAGATCAGAAAAACGAACCCTCGCTCTGTCATAAACCGACCCGTCGTAATATCGATTGTTCTATTAAGCACAGCCACCGTGGTCAGCGACAGGTTCGTTGAAACACACACACACACACTCCCAGCAGTATCGTCTCTCTCAACAACCATGCTTCATGAACATTTTAAGCAGGTAAAGAAAAATTATTATTTTTTCAACAAAAGTGTCGTTAGGCCCTTTGTCAAAATTTCAAACATAGTTTCAAAAAGAGGGCGTTAGCCCGAGTCCTAGGACACCTCGTACACGTCTCTAGCGTTATTGGTTTGGGAGATATAGCAAAAAGTCTAAAATCACGGTTTTACCTCAAAATGGTTTTTCATTCCTGCTCAACACGAACATCCGCGGCAAGTGGACAACTCGTCGAAAAAAATAATACCTCGTACAAGTCTCTAGGCTTATTGATTCGTGAGTTATCAGCAAAAATCACAAAAAAAACACTTGTTTACCCCAAAATCAAGTTTCCAATTTTTTAAATATAACGAGTGGTCCATAGCAAAGAGGACGTCACTGCGAGTCCTTGGACCCATCGTACATGCCTCTAGCATGATTGGTTCGCGAGATAAAACAAAAAGTCTAAAATCACGTTTTTACCCCCCAAAAAACATGTTTCCAGCATTTCACCTTTTCGACACCTACATTCCCGTAAAGAGCGCAACGAAACGAAAAAAACGAATCCAAGCATGCCCTCCTAGCATGACTCCTTCCATTCCAAGGTCGCAGGGGCTCACAACTTCCTAAGTGAGACAGCTATCTCACTAACACACTACTGTCAGGTTTTTATCCTTGAGACTTGAAATTTATTTTGGGGGTAGAGGGCATAGGGTCCTTTAATTTTTGTCAAACAAACTTTTTTGTATAATTCCTGGTTTCCAAAATATAGGATTTTCAAAATTCGATGTTTTCAAAAAAACATAAAAAATAAAAAAGTTTTGTTACAAGAATAAAGGACATAGAGACCTTTCGTTTGAACCATGGCACAACATTCTATCATGTTTGGTTTTCAAACTATCGCCTATTTTCGAAAAAGAAAAATTTCTAAAATTTTTGAAAAATATAATACATGGTCCATAGGAAAGAGGACGTCAGCCCGAGTCCAACGATATGTCGCATGTCCATGGTTTCATGAAATAGGCTATACATGAGAGTTTAGCGTAGCCGAGTGGCTCGTGTCACTATTTAGAACTCCTAGTAGCTCCCTACTCACAGGTTCCGTTTAATGCAAGGAATTTAACACGCGTTTCACCTCTAAGTTCACGGGACCGTCAAATATTTCCGTTTAAGACAATTTTCCGTTCAATAAAAGGTCCGTTGAAGAACGGTTTTACTTTCGTAACCGTTGTAAGATTACACTGCAATAACATAATCAGATGGTAAAATCATAGGTTATACAAAAATACGCAGTAGATCGAATATGCAATCTACAGCACACCTTGCTCTATAGGTTATGCTATGCTGCCTATCGGATTTGCAAATTAGGAATGACGTCAAAGTGACAGACGACGAATAGCTCATGTTGCCAACTTCACATTACAAGTGTCAGTTTCAGTGTCTGCAAGTGGTCTGCAAACATGGTGTCTTTGTTACATGAGTGGTGAAAGTGAATGCAACCCAACAGAAAGAAATTATATTGAATTGTAGTGATGGCGGATGAACGGTAATGTTACATTGTTAGTAACTTATTTAAGATGACGCGGACTATAATGTTTTATCACCCATCCTAGATACAGTTATTTGTGGTTTCCTACATCCAATCCCGGTAAACTACCTGTGTGGTACTAGACTCCCAGTTAAATCTAGTAGTCAACCAATTACAAGTACCAACACTAGATTAGACACACACAATAACACAGACTGTTACACAGACTCCACATAGGCTACTCGGTGTATGCAGAGATCTCTGATGACAAAGATGCCCCAAGCCCCCTCATTAAAATAAAGGAACGACAGGATATTCCTGATTGATTGTTTATTTTGTTATTTGAACTTCAATTCTCCATAGAGCTACACAAACATTGAATGGTTTCTGATGCTTGGTTCTCGTTTTGATAGCAGATAACTACCATGTTATTTGGAAGGAGGAGGTGACTGAACTTATTAACTAAAACGTGTTTATGTTGAGCAATACCTGGGATAGTTAGTGAACACATCGTATAGTAGAACCTTTAGATAGCAAATCAAGTCAAATATTATTTATTTAAAGGGAGATATGTTTAAAGGGAGAGCTTGACAGTGGTCATCCTGCCTGTGGATTTTCCGCGGTTTTGCCCACCCCACTTCAGGCAAATACCAGGATGGTATCTTATCCCATGTCCTGACAACTACAATTCCTAGACCCTAATAATTACAGTTTGCCGGCCCCGTGGTGTTGGGGTAGCGCGCCTGCCTCTCACCCGGAGGCCCCGGGTTCGATTCCCGGCTCAGTTAGGGACTTTAGAAACTGATGTGAGGGCTGGAATGGGGTTTACTCAGCCTCGTGAGGACAACACTGAGTAGCTGTCTGACAGTGAGGCAGCGCCCCGGTCACGAAAACCAAGATTAACGGCTGACAGGACCCGATGCGCTGACCACGCTTCATCCCAATATCTGCAGGCCAAATGGCTGGTCAGCGGTCGCTTGGTAGGCCTAGGCTCTTTATGGGCTGTAATGCCAGGGGATAAAAAGCTAACATCATCGTCATCATCATTTATTGCATTAAATGGGCCTTTGAGGCCTACAGCAGTAGGACAATAGGAAAATATAAATATTACAAATATTACAAAAACCAACAAATATTACAAACACAAACAAACAAAAAATTCCAATAAAAGGAAAGTCAGTCAATCACAAGAGGAGGTATTTGCTGCAGATGGCACTCCATCTTTTCCGGTCTCTAGCATCATCCTCCACGGCTGTCGGTTCCACTTCTTGAAGGATCGTCGTCACTCGATCCTTCCATCGTGTTCTTGGGCGTCCTCTCGGGCGTTTTCCCGTGGGTTGAGATTGGAGGACAAAAAAAATACAGTTGCACACACTATTGTAGTGACTACATAAACAGAGGTTAACACACATTTAAAACACACAGAAGTACTGATGACCAATATGTTCCAAACCTCCAAAATGAATAGACAACATGCTCAACATAGACCAGTGTGTCTGTATATCCTCGCTACGCTTCACCTGTTATGCGAGGCTATAATTATGGTAATCTGCTCGTGAGTTCTCCTAAACAGCGCAACAGTATTCCTACCATCTACCTCATTACATTTTCTCCAAGCATAATCAAATCTGACTTGAAATAACTGCTCTGCCGACGTAATGAATGAAACAGTTTGTGATGGCTATGAAAACCACTCAAACCTTTCCGACGTTGGTTGCCAGAGAAAATGTTCTGCAGAACTGGAACCATAAGTAATAAGGGGAGTTCCAATGGCCCATCTTCTTAATGTTAATATTTAATAAATTTATGTTCCTATTTCGTAGAAACTACTGGGTAGATTTAGATGAAATTTTATTGCCTTAATTAGTGATCAGTTCTTAGTACTTTAATACGGGTGTTTGGTGTTTCTACTATTGTAACCATAATAAATGTTTTCTTTAATGTCAAATTTTTCGTTTAAAAATCTAGATGTATCCATTTTGTTTTCATAATGAATTTGAGCTAGAACAAAATCCCTGTGTTAAAATCTCATTTACAAGCCAAGCTACTGGTGGTAAGAAATTGAGACTTCTGTGATAAGCACCAACTGAAAAATATGGAACATTTATGTGCAAAAAGTAAGTTCTAGAAAATGCCTTTGTATGTTCTAATTATCAATGTTTTCTAACGCGCACTGCATTATTTAGATAAATATTAGTCATGTTTTGCAAATAACAAATATCAAGTGTTATACATAATTTTAAACGTCAAAGTGCCAGCTTTTACATCGTACACAAATCTGAAAATTGATATTTTTCATATTCTATCCATTGGAAATCTCCTTCATTCCATAGGTTGGCTGCGTAGCACAGCAGTAATGTTCTCGTCTGCTATTCCCCAGGCTATGGAGTAGAATCCGCAATTGATATTGTAACCTTCAGTTGGTCAACACATTGTAATTTCGATAACTGGGTTATAAAAAATAAACTGAAAAATATTACATGTGATTAAGATAGGTTGGTTAGTCCCTCAGTTTAGGGGCTGTGACAACGCAGTCATATAGCCCCGTGCAGTTTGGTTGTGTGTAGAATCTGTCTGATAACCGGTGTTAATTGTGATGGCTGTATTAGTGTGTATTATCTGTTTTAATTCAAGTAAGGACTGCAGACATTCAATTTTCAAGTAGTTCCTACTTTTGCTACCAAACGCCACCGTCAACGACAACTAGTTCTGAACTTGGTTACTAGATGCCCCCGCAGTCGTCTCCTGGCGACGAACGTCGGAACTTGAGAGCGTTAGTCGAATCTAACCTATAATTTAGCTTTACACAAGTGTAATTAGTGGGGGGTTCTTTTACATGCCATAAATTGATGGCATGGGACCGTCAGCTTTACTCCCACTCCGAAGGAAGGCATACTGAGGGATTTGTAACGCTCTTAAAAAATCCGACGGCTTCAGTCGGGTTTGAACCCGCGACTTTGGGTATAGAAGCTCAGCATGCTACCAACTACACAGCAGCAGCCAGTTGGCATTTCAGAGTGATTAAATGCTAGGAAGACGTGACATGATCAAGATCCTCTTCAAAGCAAAATTTTGGCACCCCGTCGTCTCGAAAAGCCACAATTCCTTCCTTGAGTTGAACGTCGAGGAAGAACCATGTGGCAGACTGGTGGACTCCTGTAAGGGCCTTTCACGCGAGAAAATTTCCTGACCGACCCCATCGTAGGACCTCTCACCATAGACAGGTTACTGATGTACGCCTACTACAAATTTGGTTGAAGAGGATATGGCAACTCGATAAACCCACCTAAGCTGCACCACGTCTCGCGTGGGCATTTAAATGTGCACTCAAATGAATTTGGGGTAAAATACCGTCGCATATGTTTTTCTTGTGATCTGACTAACGTGAATGCAAAGTTTCAGTGAGATCAAATAATTTTATTAATGCAGCCAATGGCCAATTATTTTCTTTTCAGGACGCGGGTCAGGTTTTCAGGACAACTGAGGTAGGATTCAAACCCACGCTCTTCCGATGCCAACGAGGCATGAGGTAGTGCGTTAACGCTCTCGGCCACCGCGGCAGTCAGATCAAAAGAACCACGTTTGAGTTCTCTTGCATGCTACTCTCCGAATGCATACAAATGGTAGTACTAGCCAACAGGGCTCTTACCTTACTGTATTGACTCTGACTTCCCTAATATAAAATGAATTCTTTGCCAACATTAAAATATAATTCTTAATTTAACATTTATTGCTGTACTAAACGACTACTGTAACTTAACACACCTTTATTAGTAGACTACATTATGCAACGAGCCTATAATGGCAATAATTAAGACGCGAGTGTCTTAATTACCATTATAGGTGAGTTGCATACGACTGTTTATGTTCCCCCGATAATTTTAACTATTTTATGTTCGAACATAAATATTCATAAATGTATGTCGAGATTTCGCCAGTTTTATGTGCTGAACAGAGCGCATGGGAGTCTGAGAATACCTTGTATTTGGTCATGGCCTCCTCAAATACTCCACTATGACACTAGCCACGCAGTGAAACTTAAAACAGGAGGCCGTGGAAGTCAGCGCAGATGCGATACTATCCTTTCCTAACTGTTTCTTGAACTCTGATTGGTGGGAGAAACTGTTTCATAATGGAAAAAAAAGTGTTATAATGACCCTCATTATGATACAGTTTTCTGGCATATAATAATTACATTTCGACATCGTCGACCATAAAGTATAAGGTGAGTTCAAAAAGTAACGAGCCGGAGGCATAATTACAGAAACCAGTACCTGTATGTTAGAAGTATTGGTTGGCCCTGGCTGTTGAGGCACTCGTCCCACTGTGACACGAGGGGGTGAATGGCTGTCTCATAAAATTCCCTGGGCTGCGATATGAACCAGTTCCGCACGTACAAATGGACGTCGGCGTCCGAGGTGAATCGTTGGCCCCGCAGAGCCCTTTTCAGGGGACCAAACATGGCGTAATCACAGGGAGAGAGGTCTGGACTGTATGGAGGGTGGCCGAGAACCTCCCAATTGAATTTCTGCAGGAGTGCCAAGACTGTGTTGGCCGTATGAGGTCGTGCATTGTCGTGGAGCAGAATGACTCCACGGGTGAGATTGCTTGGTCGTTTTGTTTTGATCGCTTGGCGAAGGGTGGTCAAGGTTTGCGAGTAACGCCGGGCTTTCACTGTTGTCCCGTGCGGCATGAAGTGTATCAGAAGGGGGCCATCTTGGTCAAAGAAGAACGTCAGCATTGGTTGCGTTCACGGTAGCAAACAGTTGAACAACTGTTGAAGAAAGTACGCTGTGAAAGCGGTGTGATGGAGCGCTCCCTAAACATGTTCCATGGAGCGGACGCCATTTTATGGAGCGTAGAAAAACTTCGCTCCATCCACGGAACATGTTTAAATTCAACATGGCGTAGCATTAAATAGATTTAAAAACAAATGTAAACATTGTGGAAATCGCTCAAAAAAGTTCCTAAACTGATGAATACTGAAATAATAATGAAGAACACAACATCACGGTCTCTCTATAGCCTATAAAATGACCTGCATTGTGTTAAATTCGTGATATATCTTTATTCCGATTTACGGACGCAGTTGCGACAAATTTTAACCTATGTGTGAAGCAACATAACCTGATATATCGGATGTTACATCCTTTCTTTTGTTCCAAGTATTAAAAATTATATGAATTGAGGAGTGTGGTTTCCTCTTTAGTGGCAATGTGCATTTTTAGCCTATTTTCAATTTTGAAAAAATAGGCTTATGAAATCACCTTTTGTCCGTGTGAGTGTGCGTGTGTGTGTGTGATTCGTGTGTGTGTCCCCCCCCCCCCCCTAATAAAATCTAAACGGCTGGAGCGATTTCAATGAAACTCGGTATGTTCATAGCACTATTCCCGGCGACCACGACCGTGCCCTTCAAATTTTGTTACGTCTCACCAACGCAAAATGGCGGCTGTGCGAAATATTTCACTAGCATTCAATATCTCCGAAACTATTACCGATATCGCCCTGAAATTGTGTACTGTGATAAAGGGTACTACTAGAAGTTCATCTATGAGACTTTCAAAAACCTGGTGACTACAAAACCAACATGGCGGTCAAGCGAAGTTGATACTTTTAAATAGACTTTTCTCGCGATTTAACTATCCACACGTAATGAAACTTGGTACAGCAAATGTTTATAAACATTGTAATGCACTGGAGTCTAATTTAGTTCAATTGTTTACATAACTTCAAAATGGCGGCTGTGCGAAATATTTCACTGACATTCTATATCGCCGAAACTATTACAGATATCACCCTGCAATTTAGTACGGTGATAAAGGGTACTGATACAAGTTTACCTATGTATATTACATAAACTTGTAAAGTAGAAAACGAACATGGCGACCAAGCGAACTTGAGACTTTTAAATAGACTTTTCTCACGATTTAACCATCCAAACGTAATGAAACTAGGTACAGCAAGTGTTTATACACATAGTAATGCACTGGAGTCTAATTTAGTTCAATTGTTTACATAACCTCAAAATGGCGGCTGTGCGAAATATTTCACTGACATTCTATATCTCCGAAACTATTACAGATATTACCCTGCAATTTTGTACGGTGATAAAGGGTACTAGTACAAGTTTATCTATGTATATTTCATAAACTTGTAAAGTAAAAAACGAACATGGCGACCAAGCGAATTTGAAATATTTTAATAGACTTTTCTCGTGATTTAACTCTCTGAGCGCAGTGAAATGTGGTACAGTAAATGATTTTGCAGATTGTAATGCACTGCCATCTAATTTAAATCAATTGTTTACATAACCTCAATATGGCGGCTGTGCGAAATTTTTAAATTAAGTTTTTATTTCTTGTGTCGTAATCATGCGATCGAAGTGAAAGTTTGAATAATGAACCTAGGCAATAATTGTCCTTGAATGGTACATAATTCTATGGCCTATACATATAACAATCCTAAATGGCGAGCTTCCGAAATATTTAGACGGTTCTCAATATCTATGAATCTTTTACAGCAACCAAACTGACTTTTTTTTTATGTTCATAGAGACTATGAACATATGTTCACCTATAGGACTTTCATTAACCTGGTGAGCACAAATCCAACATGGCGGCGACGCGAAGTATAAATATTTAAATGGACGATTCTCGCGAATTAACTATCCGAGTGCTGTGAAACGTTGCACGTTAAATGCTTATACAAATGTTGATCCACTGGCATCTAATTTATTTCAATTGTTTGCATAATCACAAGATGGCTGTTGTGCGTAATTTTAAAATCTCGTTTTTACTTCTTGTGTTCTAATCATGCGATTGAAGTTTGAATACCACACGTACACAATAATCTTAATGTAATAGTACAAAAATAAAAATCCAACCTGGCGACAATCTGAAATATTTAGACGGTTCTCAATATATACGAATCTGTTACAGCAATTAAACTGAAATTTTGTATGTTGTTAGAAGAAATTAACATGAGCAGGATATATGAAAATAGGCTGTATAGTTCTTCACGGAACTACTTGTTAAAGTTTTTAAATCTATGTTTCAGCCTTTTTTTCATCACTTGTCTGGGGTAATTCGGTCTGAAAATACGATTTTAACCTATGCTTTGGGCTGAATACTGTACCTCGACGAATATATTGTTGTGTAGGCAGTATAGAGAGAATCAAACTTCTAGGCTACCGGTACTGTATAAAATATACCTTTCATTTGGAGCAAGCATAGGCTACCGGTATGGTACTGTATAAAAATTACCTGCATTGTACTGGGCCTACCCCAAATTCTGATAGGCTAAGACCTATTGTCAAGAGTCTTAACTCAAAAATAAATTATTTCAATACCGTAGGCTACCGGTACTTGTTGGGTTAAGGATTTGTATGCAATAGGATATAAGAATTATTGTAGGTCTGTCTGTGCCTGCATTATTAGGTGATTCTTCCAATAGAAAACTGAGTAATGACTGGGAAATACTAGTAGCCTATCAGTATTTTTCTTTTCATGGTATTATCAGACTTATCTTAACAGTTTCCTTGCTTCTTGGATGCTGTTTAGGTTTAGATTAGCCTACACATCCACATTCCTTTCAAGAATGCTGAAAAACCTATTCACTAGGCAAATATTTTTTCTTGAAACAGTCGTAAATGTTTCACTAAATTGTACGGTATTTTAAATTCACACAGCTCATTATCAGACCGCAAGACCCCCCCCTGACTTTCAGCTCGGACTGAATTAAGTTAATTTGGTTTTGTATAGGCCGCAGCCTATAAATATGTTTCTATGTTTGAAAGAAACCAGCTTCCCTTGGTAAGCATTTCAAGTACTGGTAACCATTACTTTTCTTTTCATGGCATTAGCAGTCTTATTTTAACAGTTATCTTGCTTCTTGGTTGCTGGTCAGGTCTAGATTAAACACCCACATTCCTTTCAATGTAATGAATATTACCTACCGTACTGGTACCATTGGCTATCATTGGGCAAGCTCAATAGCCAATGTTCACTGCAGTAGGCTACCAGTACCATACATCAAGAAGCTGGGAATGATTATGCACTGAAACTCAAGATATTATATATATATATATATACTGTATATAAATTTCTTTTCTTACACAAGGAGAGAAAATTAAGCACTCTTCAACATGGCACTTACCCAGTTTGTCCTTTATTTCCTTCTCTTACAGTATCTCAACATGCCTGAGTATTAATATTTTGTGGCAATTATTGTATGCACATACTGTATTTTGTCCATGCTTCAACTAATCCAACACCAAAATTTCCATCCTTGACTTCCTTTTGTCAAACGAGCAATTATTTTCTCTCAGGGGACAGGTTAGGTCTCTGTACTCAAATAGGAACTGACTATTAAGTAAAATGCATTATGAGAATGGATTTAGAAATTGTGACATAAGGCTAATTTATTTTACTCACTCTCTTGTGTGTATGCTACATATTGATCTATATTTTAACAGTAGCCTAGGCTACAGGATACATTTCAAAATGCTGTGGTGTCAGTAGTAGTGCATGTATTTTTAACTGAGGCTAGGATTGGGAAGGAGGCTTTAAGTTACAAGCTTAGTAACTTGTAAAGGAAATTGTTAGTAAAATGAAAACTTTAAGGGAGTGAGGAGTCATGAATATTACCTACTGGTACTGTACAGTAGGCTATAGGCTGCAATTGGTCAAGCTTGCTAGCCTAGGTTCACTGCAGTAGGCGACCAGTACATCAAGAAGCTGGTAATGGTTATGTACTGAAACTCAAGATATATAATATATTTTTCTTCTTACACTAGCAGAGAAAATTGAGCACTGTTCAACACAGCACTTACCCAGTTTGTCCAATATTTCCTTACCTTATCTCAACCTGCCTGAGTATTAATATTTTGTAACAATTATTGTTTGCACATACTGTATTCTGTCCATGCTTCAATTAATCCAACACCATAATTTCCATCCATGACTTCCTTTTGTCAAACGAGCGATGATTTTCTCTCAGGGAACAGGTTAGGTCTCTGTACTCAAATATAAGCTGACTAATAAGTAAAATGAATTATGGGAATGGATTTAGAAATTGTGACATAAGGCTAAATTATTTTACTCACTCCCTCGTCTGTATGTTATGGTACATATTCTTCTCTATTTTAACAGTACAGGATACCTTTCAAAATGCTATGGTGTCAGTAGTAGTGCATGCATTTTTAACTGAGGCTAGGATTGGGAAGGAGGCTTTAAGTTACAAGCTTAGTAACCTGTAAAGGAAATTGTTAGTAAAATGATAACTTAAAGGGAGTGAGGAGTCATGAATGTTACCTACTAGTACTGTACAGTATAGGCTACAATTAGGCAAACTCACTAGCCTAGGTTCACTGCAGTAGGCTACCAAGAAGCTGGTACTGGTTAGGCCTATGTACTGAAACTCAAGAAATATAATATATTTCTCTTCTTACACAAGCAGAGAATATTGAGCACTGTTCAACACAGAACTTACCCAGTTTGTCCAATATTTTCTTACCTTATCGCAGCTTGTCTGAGTTTTAACACCTCATTACAGTGATGCTTCACTTTATAATCTGCATATTCATTCACACAGCAGTATTTGCTGCTGACCACCGAAGACCTGATGTTCTTGTACGGTGACTGAATGAACTATGTTTGTTACAAAACTACACCTACGGTATAGTTCTGCTGTACTGTAGTTTCATTTGTATTCAATCTTGTAATGAGCCTAGGAGGATGATATTACTTCTTTTAACATTTAGTTTGCTGATTCGTAACAACCATCTCTCTACCAGGCATATATTGAGCAACGAAGGGAATTGTTAGTAACCAAGTATCAATATCTTTAAGAGAGTGATGAGTCATGAATGTTACCTTCGGTAATGGTATGCAATTGTGCGAGCCCACTAGCCAAGCCCCATTGAAGTACCAGTATCGGACATCAAGCAGCTGGTAATGATTATGTACTGAAATTCAAGATAAAATGTAGTCATTGCTGCTTTTCCGGTACAAAATTATAAATATATAAACACACTCCTGGAAAAAATTACATCTATTAGTTAGTTATCACACTTAAATGGGCAAGGGCAACTAATATATGTAATTGTTTCCAGGAGTGTGTTGACATATTTATAATTTTGTACCCCATGTTGACCGACTGAGAAGCAGCAAAGACAATTTGTACAGGCAACGCTGAAAAAAAAGGAATGGCTTCAAATTATCACAGAAAAGATGTATTCTTTAGCACTGCTTCATTTATCTTTCTTCCTAGGAGTCATTCATCCTGGTACTTTCCTGCTTGTTACATCTTTTTTTTTTCAGTTGATATTTTTGCAGTCTAGTTTACTCTACCTCATTCTGTACTGTCCAGACTTGGGTAGCAATAATTTTAAAATGCCCTATTTTCCTTAATTCTTTTCTATGTTACTGGACCATTTGACCATTTAATGACATGATCTATTGAAAAATCAGTTGTGAAACCATCTTTTAGACAACTGTTTTCAACCAAAAATCTGTAGCCTAACATTTTTCATTTTTATTAGATGAACAGTAGCCTATAGGGAATATGGTATGGAAACCAGTTGTGTATTGATAGGAGGAGAATGGACTGCCAACTGAGAGACTAAGTTAGTTCATCAACAGTTCATGTTGTGCCTTTCTCTTTAGGTACTAATATTGGGGTGTAAACAAGTAAGGTACCGGTATAACAAGGATAATACAGGCTCGTACCATAATTTCTTTTGCTTTAGACGAGGGACCAAGAAATTGTATTTCTAGATGCTGGTTATAATTTTAAAGGGTGAAACCTTGAGGTCATCTGACCTTATTAGATAGGGGAAGGGTAATGATCCAGATAAATACCTCTAGTTGACAGGTAGGGAAAATGTGATTTATATTCTTGTAGTGTTTCTAATTAATTTTGCAATCTAACCTGATTTTGTTGTAAATACAATTAATTTGTATAGTACAGTAACTAAAAACTGTACAGCACAGATAAGATGATGAATAAATCCAAAAGCTTCAAATCCTTGAGAAGAAAACTAAAGTGAAAATGAAAAGATATAAGAAGCAGGAAAGTATCAGCATGAAGGATACCTAGGAACAAATTAGATAGATGAAGCAGTGCTAACAAATAATGAATTCATCATGTGTGGATGACTGGTAAGAGGTTTACTGCTAGACTTACAGACTCTTGACCCTTCTCATAGGATATAACCCTACATTAATAAAATCAAAGCTACAAGAGTTTAGTGCTTTTCAGTCGGTCAACACGAATGTACCCAAAAGAGATGGGTTATGCCCTAATCCTGAAATAAATTACATGAGATTAATAAAACACTAGGATGACCAGTTTCGATCGTCAAGCGATCATCATCAGATCCATTACACTTAGGCTACAAATCTATGTTTGAAATACAGGTGAAAATATTTACAATATGTACAATTATTTAGTTGCAGTATTGGTACTGCAACTGTCAGTGTATGCTAAATGCAGTATATATGTTAGGTGAAATGCTAAATGGTGATAGCTATCCGTAGATTGTACTTTAGAGAGATTATATGGTTGTAAACTATGGTTAAACTATAAAATTTTAGGCTAACTACTTATCTGATTGTCTTCCGTACAACAGCAATTCGCAGTTTTCGTGCTCACTGGAACTCACTGTGCGGTAGACTGCGGTGGTTATCTTAACGACTGGTTTTTCCCTGCTTTCTCCCCCCTGCTCCTACGTGTTGTGGGGAGTGATAGCGATGTGTTTATGTGAGGTGTTGCCAACCTAGATAAGATGTATGTTATTGAATGAGGTGGGTCTACAATTATTAAAGACCGTGGATTAGCCCTCGCCACGCGTGGAGCATAACCCATTCGAACTAAGCGTTGACGGTCTTATGAGGACGTCCCGGCACCTTTAATACTGCCGCGAATATGGGCCTTGGTTTATTGCAGAAGAAAAGTACATCGTACACCTGATCCAGATAACATTTACCTATTAATAACCCCCTAATTTCCCCCCTTTTTTATCTAGCTTGGCTGTGTCGCTAAATTGTGTTTTGTTTCCGACAGGGTGTGTTTTTTAGTAGCGTGAAGAGGGGTGAGCTCTCCATGAACGTGTGTTCATTTAGATTGTTGGGATTGTTTCGTTTGGCTAGGTGTATCTCGATTGCTTCCTTTATGTCAAGAGCTCTGCCTTTCGATTCGTGATGGATTATTTTAAGGTCCGACTCTATGTTGGTAAAGCTGTGCCCTGCGTCACACATATGTTCGCACACGGCTGAATGTGTTCCGTATCTTATCGCATTCCTATGTTCATTATAACGTGTGTCTACTCGCCTTCCACTCTGCCCGATGTAATTAGCTTGACAATCGGTGTCTTGGCACGTTATAGAATATACCCCTGACCTTGAATACGGGTCACGTTTATTTAGATTACTATTTAGGAGGTGCCTAGCGGTTGTGTTTTTCGTCGTGAAAGCTATCTTTATGCCTTGCTTTTTGAATAGGTTAGTGATTTTATATGTATTGGCATTCACATAGTTGAAACGCGCAAATTTTTTCTCATTACTGTCCGGTTTGGGAATCGTTTTATCTTTATTTTTATGTTTGGCTATAATTTGATTTATTTTGCTTGGCGAGAAATTGTTTTCCTTTGCTATTTGTATAATAGTTCTTATTTCCTTATTATAGTTGTCTTTTGACATGGGTATGTTTAAAGCTCTGTGTACCATTGAATTGAAACCCGCTAGTTTGTGCGTACTGGGGTGATTAGACGGATTGTCGATTGCATGCGAGGTTTGTGTTGCTTTCCGGAATATGGAATATGAAAGGTCGTTGTCTTTACGTTCAATAGTTATATCGAGATAATTTATTTTCCGGTCTATTTCGGATTCCTTAGTGAATTTGATAGAGTGGTAAAGGCTATTAATGGATTGGAGAATTGTTTCTTCGCTTGTTAGTTCAGTATCGTAGATGAAAAATTACATCATCTACGTATCTTTTCCATATTACTATTCCCTTTGTTGAAGTCTTTTCTAAGAACGCATTTTCTAGTGCATTGATGAAGATGTCAGCGATTAACCCACTTAGTGGCGATCCCATTGCTAGGCCTTCTCTCTGTGTGAATATTTTATTGTCGAATTGAAACAAATTTTGGGTGAGAACGACCCTCAGTAATCTCACAATCGCTTCAATTTCTTTTACCGAATTGTTCGATTTTAAGTTGTTTTCGATAGTGTTGATTCCTTCAATAATCGGAATATTGGTGTACATGTTAGTTACGTCGAAGGATACTAGCCTGAAGCTAGGTTTCATTTGTAGGGTGTTCAATGCTGTTACTAGTTCTGTTGTGTTCTTTACAGAGTTGTTTTTGTCGTTGGAAAGACGGCATTTTAAGATTTTTAGTAACTCTTTGCTGATTTTGTAATTAGGGGCATTCCTACAATTGACTGTTGGTCTCATTGGGCATTCCTTTTTGTGTATTTTTGGTTGTCCCCTCAATGACGGTATTTTCGGGTTCATGTTTATTAGTTTTGATTTTTCGGCTTTGGTCAGTATGTATTCTGTTTCTTTTAGCGCACTTTTTATTTGTTTTTGGAATTTGTTGGAGGGGTCTTTTGTTAATTCCTTGATTTCGTTGTTGTTTAGGAATTCGACTGTTTTTTCAATGTATTCTGTTTTGTTCAAAATTACTGTAGTGTTTCCCTTATCTGCTTTTGTGATGATTAAGTCATGTTCTTTTATTTTTTGTTTCAACGACTTTATTTCTTTGAGTTGTTTGTTGTTTTGAATGTTATTGCTATCGCCCTCTCGTTTGAGGATTTTTTTGGCTTCGTTGGGGCGAGATTTTTGGTTAATTCCCTGTCTTCTGCTGGGAGCTTGTGACTGGCTATCTTAGTATCTGTGATTAACTGTTTTATATTGTGTTTCGTGTGTGCGTCTGTGCAGTTGTATTTCAAACCTTTGTCTAACATATTCATTTCACCTTGAGAAAAGGTTACGTTCGTTCTGTTGTTTACTCTGCTGTGGAAATTGAATTCATTGTTATTCGTGTGTTGTTCGTTAGATTGATGGTTCTGTGTTTCTCCTAGTTTTCTTAATTTATTTTCTAGCGTTTCATGCTTCCTCGTTGCTCTGATTTTGATGGTGTCATGTAGGTGCTCGGTGAAGCTGTCCCATTGGGCTGCGTGCCAGAAACTACTTAGTTGCAATTGAATGTCGTACAATTGTTGGTTAATTTTTTGCTTTCTTATGTATGCAAATCTTAATTCGTTTTTTATCCAAAGCGCTTTGGCTTGTTTGGTTGAAATGATCGAGGCTGGTGTGTTCGGTACGGTTTTAATTGGTACGTATTTAGGGGTGAGGTTTAGTTCTATACATTTTTTGTTGAACCAAATTGACTTGTCTAAATTCATGAGTTTAAGCCTGAGTGATTTGAATTTCTTGGCTTCACGATTTGCCTGACTAGCCGTGAACATTGTGGTGTTTGAAGCCATATTTTCAGTGTTGCCTTAGTAAACAAGAGTTTAGTGCTTTTCAGTCGGTCAACACGAATGTACCCAAAAGAGATGGGTTATGCCCTAATCCTGAAATAAATTACATGAGATTAATAAAACACTAGGATGACCAGTTTCGATCGTCAAGCGATCATCATCAGATCCATTACACTTAGGCTACAAATCTATGTTTGAAATACAGGTGAAAATATTTACAATATGTACAATTATTTAGTTGCAGTATTGGTACTGCAACTGTCAGTGTATGCTAAATGCAGTATATATGTTAGGTGAAATGCTAAATGGTGATAGCTATCCGTAGATTGTACTTTAGAGATATTATATGGTTGTAAACTATGGTTAAACTATAAAATTTTAGGCTAACTACTTATCTGATTGTCTTCCGTACAACAGCTACTCGCAGTTTTCGTGCTCACTGGAACTCACTGTGCGGTAGACTGCGGTGGTTATCTTAACGACTGGTTTTCCCTGCTTTCTCCCCCCTGCTCCTACTTGCTGTAGACCCACCTCATTCAATAACATACATCTTATCTAGGTTGGCAACACCTCACATAAACACATCGCTATCACTCCCCACAGCACGTAGGAGCAGGGGGGAGAAAGCAGGGAAAAACCAGTCGTTAAGATAACCACCGCAGTCTACCGCACAGTGAGTTCCAGTGAGCACGAAAACTGCGAGTAGCTGTTGTACGGAAGACAATCAGATAAGTAGTTAGCCTAAAATTTTATAGTTTAACCATAGTTTACAACCATATAATCTCTCTAAAGTACAATCTACGGATAGCTATCACCATTTAGCATTTCACCTAACATATATACTGCATTTAGCATACACTGACAGTTGCAGTACCAATACTGCAACTAAATAATTGTACATATTGTAAATATTTTCACCTGTATTTCAAACATAGATTTGTAGCCTAAGTGTAAAGGATCTGATGATGATCGCTTGACGATCGAAACTGGTCATCCTAGTGTTTTATTAATCTCATGTAATTTATTTCAGGATTAGGGCATAACCCATCTCTTTAGGGTACATTCGTGTTGACCGACTGAAAAGCACTAAACTCTTGTTTACTAAGGCAACACTGAAAATATGGCTTCAAACACCACAAAAATCAAAGCTATATTGATATTCTTGAATAAATATTCGTCTATTGAGACGTAGGCCTAACCTACCTTGTTCAATTTGAATGGATTAAAATGACTTCAATTAACATAAGTCTTGGGGTATACCACCTTAATATACCGTACCAAACGTTAAACTGTTACGGTAAGTATTCTTTACCGTAGCATAACACAATAAATGCCGTATCAGAAAGGCAAGGAATTTACGTACGTTGACCTAATATTATCGGAAGCAAGGTATGGTTTGATACATGTTCACAGACTTCGGTACATAGTTTCAGAGCAATTTCGTTCCGAGTTGCAAAACTAAAGGTAAATTAGATACTGATCTAACATCAGCATTCACTCTCACAAGATTATCTGATCATTTCAACATCGCAGGCTCGAGGATAGTACATCGCCCTTGTCCACTTTCGAACAACGAGCGCTGCTACAGATCAGATGGAGCAAACCGTTCACAGGTATACGTAAAACCTGATCCCGCTCCCGATGCATCAGCTTTGGAGCTGTTGATCAACTGTTTGCTAACGTGAACGCAACAATTACCTTTCCTGCACTTGTGTGGATGGCCTTGCCTATTTTGGGTGGTGGTGACCCTGGATGCTTCCACTGGAGGCTTTGTCGTTTGGATTCTGATTCGAAGTGATGATACCATGACTCATCTCCAGCCACCACTCGTGCCAGGAACCCATTCCCTTCCCTCGCATAGCGCTGCAGATGACCAAGACAGTGGGCCATTCGACATGCTTCCTGGTGGGGTTGAAGACTGTGGGGCACCCATTGGGCACACACTTTGCGCAAGTGCAGTCGTTCCGTCATGATAGTGTGCACACTTGCGACGCACAATCCGACCACGGCGGCTATGGCGTTCACTGTCACTCGGCGGTCCTGGGTATTGAGTGCATCAACCAGCTGGACGTTGTCATCGGTAATGCAGGGGGGGGGGGGGTGCCCCAGACCGGGCATCATCGGCTAACGACACCCGTCCTTCCCTGAAGCGCTTGTGCCACGCCTTGACCCTTGCAAGGGACATGCAGTGTTCGCCGTACACTTGTGACATTCGGCGATGAATGACCGTTCCCCCTACTCCCTCCGCTGTCAGAAACCGAACAACATCTCTTTGCTCTTCGGTTGACGCCTCCATGTCACTGTCGCAAGGCGACTGGCAGCGTTGGACGATTGATGCATGCTGCTGCTCGCTTTGTATCGTCACATGACGTGCACGCGTGCCCTCTAGCGACGGGCTGTGACCTTCCACGCTCTGGTGCTCATTATTTTTGAACTCACCTTATATATAACAAAGAGCTATTAAGATTGATTGCTTAGTATTGACTTGCAAAACAAATATGCCAGTACTGTTATTGGTCATTTGTAGTACTAATGACACCAGGGATCCGGGGAGACCTGGCGCAGTTATTTCAAATTGGCGCCCGTTGTTGACCTGCACATAGATATGAGGATGAAATGAATGATGAAGACGTCACGAACACCCACTGCATGGGGCGGAAGAATTAATCGCTGGAGATTAAAATCTCCACTCCTCGGCCGGGAATTCAACCCGGGAGCCTTAGGGCTAAAGCCTAGCATGCTAACTACTTAGCCAAAGAGCCAGATGATTCGTTTATAACGTCGAACAAGGCAAAATCCCCATGCCACAGTTACTCTAAATCTTAACAACTTAAAATGGGATTGCGGCCAGAACATTATTATTTCTTTATTTTACATCGTTATAGCCTGCTCAGGAGCACGGTTGAACCTGCTTAGCTGAAGTGTTGGCCTTCCTTTACTCCCAAAATCTCTTCATACTCCCTCTGAGCGTCTTCCTTCGTTCTTCTGTCCAGGTTATAGTGGCTCTGGTGTTGGGTTTGTCTCCAAATTGGTGATTGTCGAGTTTGGTTCTGAAATTACATCTGTCCTGTACAATGTCTTCTGAGATGTTGATTTCCCGGAGATCTGTTTCAATTTCACGAAATGTCCTTGTTTTTATCATTTTAAATGATCTTGTCGACTTCGTCGTTACGCTGGGGTCTGGTGTTACGTTACGGTGACGGGACGAAATGTACCCAGATGCACTGAGGTGTGTGACGTCATAGTACCGCTTGGTGCATGTGTTCCCCGACAATCTCTACTTCGTTAGTATAAGACAAAAAGCCCCGATTGTTGGATGTCACGGGTAATCTCGAGAACCACTGGAAGGATTTTGATGCGGTTTTCACCATTCTGTAAAGGATATCTCGAGGAAAGATTCTGTAGAAAATAATTTATGTATGATCAAAGTAAGCCAGGCAGCAAGATTTCAGTGAAAAAGTCGAAAACGAACTTGGCGTCCGTGCGCTTCTTAAGTTTACGCTGGGCAAACCGTTAAAAATATCAATATACTATGAGCGTAAGAATTGGTCAGCATGAAAGCAACTTCAAAAAAAGTTCGCGAGAGCGTATCTCTATCTTCAATACATCGCCCACTATAAGTGTTTTTAGACTGGATGGAAGGGGCACGTCCCCGCGCGCTCTGGTGAGCGTGACGGCATCCCGCGCGCTTGACCTTGCACTTGCCGTTCGCGAGTAATTTGAAATAAGATAAGCAAGATAAGTATTATGCAGACAATTTTCTAACATGTCAAGAGTCTTTGGCTTCGAGCGAAGCGAGAAGCCTTCAGCCTTTCCAGCATTTTTCAGCATTTGTAGCATTTAAAATTATACAAATTCTAGTCATTCAGACTGACTGTCATTTTTTTTATGAAAGGGCTAGGTTGAGAATTCTTTTAGTTAGTCTGTTATCGTCCATTCTAATAATATGTCTTTAAAATTGAAATCGTCTTTTCCTAAAAGTGTGAGAGATTTTTTCAGATTGACTATATAATTCCTGGGATGGTTTTTCCCTCCATATTCCCTCTATACAAACTGGGCCAAATATTTTTCGGAAAATTTTCCTTTCTTCTTTCTCTATGTCTTTGGTTAAAGATGCACCACCAGTGATTAAAGTCTCCGATGCATATAACGCTTCAGGTTTTATTTCTGTATTATAGTGTCCAAGTTTTGCTTTCCGAGATATTGATTTTTCTTCTTTCTCCGTTACGGTCTTCTAAGGACAACGAGCCAATTTCAATGTTTCGTCCTTTGGTGTTCTTTCTTCTTCCCCCAGGTCTCCTTCTTCTTCCTCCAGGACTCCTTCATCTTCACACTATGCATCTTCTTTCTCTCTTCGGACCATTTTGAGCCTCTTTTCTTTTCCTTCCTTCCTTGGAACCCTTCCATTCCCAACACTTTTTTCCTAAACATTTCTCTCTCTATTGCTTCTTCTTCTTCTCTTATATTGTTTCTTTCTAAATCCTTTTTAACTTCTTGAATCCAAGTTGTTGTTAATTTCTTGTTTCAAAGATATTTGAATATCAGTTTGGTTAACCTGTTGTCATTCATTCTATATAAATGTCCAAAATAGCAATCGCCTCTTTTTTATTGTGTCTGTTATGTTTTCAATGTTGCAGTATATTTCATCATTACTTCTTAATTTCCAGAATTCTGTAATTCTTAATGGACCTAATATTTTCCGTACAATTCGTCTTTCTAATACTTCCAATTTATCTAACTTATAATTCAGTGCTAGACATTCACTTGCATATAGGCATTCTGGTTTGATTACTGTTCTGTAGTGCTGTATTTTCAAGTTTCTAGATAAACATTTTTTGTTGTAGGTGTTCCTAGTTATACCAAATGCTCTTTCCATTTTGTGATGCCGATAACCTAGATGTTAGGCCCCTTAAAACAGCAATTATCATCATCATCATCATCTTGTGTACACTTTCTTCTACAGCAGATTTTTCTAAACCATTTTCCTGAATGATTTCTCCCAAATATTTGAATTTCTTTACCCTCTTAATTTTACCAATTTCTGTGACTAGGATTTCTGGAGCATTTTTTATATTTGCCATAAATTTGGTTTTTTCTACAGAAATTCTTAAACCTGTTCTGTTGGCTATCTCTTCTAAGAGATTAATTTGCACTGTTGCGTCAGTCAGATTTTCAGAAAGTATGGCAAAATCATCTGCAAATGCTAGACAGTTTATTTCAATACCTCTGTTTTTATTCCCTAGTGTTATGGGTGATATCTTGTGTTCCCTCAGTTTTTGATTCCAAATTCTTACTATTTTCTCCAGGACACAGTTGAATAGCAGTGGAGATAAACCATCACCTTGCCTTACACCTGTCTTTATTTTGAATAGTTTAGATATTCTCCCCCGAAATTTTATTTTTGATATGGTGTCTGTGAGGGTTTCACGGATTAGATTAGCCAGTTTAGATTTAACTCCAAATTCTCGAATTACTTTATCTAGAGTTTCCATGTCAACGGAATCGAAAGCTTTTTTAAAATCTATAAATGTCACTACTATGGTCTTGGAGTTTATTATCCTGTGACGGATTATTGACTTCAGGTTGAATATCTGTTCTGCGCAAGATCTGCCTTTTCGGAATCCACTCTGATATTCACCTAAATGACTGTCGAGTGTTGCTTTTATCCTGTTTAGTAATATTGTTGAGAATATCTTATAAGCCACTGCTAATAGGGATATACCTCTGTAATTATTGACATCTTGCTTATTACCTTTCTTATGCAAAGGATGTATAAGGGCCACTTTCCATTCTTCCGGGATCTTTTCCGTTTTCCAGATTTCTTCAAAGATGCTTTTAAGGTCATCTATGATTTTGGGTTGAGGCCATTTTATAAGTTCAGCTGTGATGGAGTCTTCTCCACTAGCATTGTTGTTTTTTAGGGTGTTAATTGCTTTTTCAATTTCTTCAAGAGTAGATGGTGGATCTGCTTCCATGTTGTCATGCATTTCGGGAAATTCTAACTTGTTGTTTGGTTCTTCACAGTTCAGAAGTTGATCGAAGTGCTTTGCTAGTATTTCACAATTCTTTTCATCAGATAGACCCATTCTGCCATTTTCGTCTGTGAAGCAAATACTTGGAGCTCGATACCCCTTTAAATTATTTTTAAAGGTCTGATAGAAATCGGGAGTTATTTTTAACAAAATCATCCTGCATGTCAACAAGTTGTGACTTTTCAAAGGAGCGTTTAGCACTCTGAATTATTCTGGCTGTTTCCTTTCTTTGTTGTTTAAATTGTTCAAAGTGTTCATTCTTCCCAGAGCATTTCCATGTTTTCCATAATTTTGTTCTTTTCTTCACAAGTTTCATTCCACCAAACTTTATTTTTCATTTTTGCTGGCCCGAATACTTTTTTCGCTGCACTATTGATTTATTTGGATAATTCTTGCCAGTTACCTGGTTTACTTATTTGAATTTTTATTATACATGTTCCAAGTGATCCTGTAAGCTTTCTGTAATTTGGAAATTCTTTCTTTAATTTCTTCGCGGTTTAAACCAGAGGACTGAATAATTTCTCCTAAATATTTAAATTGGTTCACTTGAATGATTTTGCCGAATTTAGGTATTATACAGTAGGTTGTCCATCTAAGTATCGTGAGGCTCCTTCCATGTACTGAGCTTTTTCATACGAGATTTGAAGTCCAGATTTGATGGCAATTTCATGCAATTTTTCAATTGAATGAATTACTTCTTGCCTGTTATTGGAAAGGATTGCTATGTCATCAGCAAAGGCCAGACATTTCAAGTGAATTCTATCTTTAATTAGTCTGCCAAGGGTTATTCCTTTACTTTCCTTTTCCCAGGTCCTGATTACTTTCCCAAGTACGAGATTGTTATTATTATCATTTATTATTATTATTATTATTATTATTATTATTATTAGTCTATTATTATTACCTCTTTCAGTAAAATATATTCTCAAACTGAAGGAAATATTGGCATTAAAACTTCAGTACATAAACACAAGCGAGATATATTACCTTCTCCGCCCATGAGCCATAAAGAATGATCTCCCGTTTCGGTTTGACTTAATTTAGTTGTAGTCTCATTTATCTCGGATACCCGCTGTGAAATGGCTCAACAACAAACCAGTTGTCCTTTAAAGACATAATCTGTGCTCTAATAACAGTACTGTATGGCATGGCGTGCAATGATCTCATTCGTCAAGTCCCGTGATCGCCCGCAGTGACCAGTATGGACATGTTATGCTCCGTTCGTCTCGAGCCTTCCTGTATATTGACAGGATGGGGATGGAAGTGCATACAATTTCAGATAAATGGAGGTATTGCTTTATTTAGAGGTTTGCATTGTTAACCCCGTGTATCTAAGTTTGTGTGGGGAGAGGGCAGCATCGGTTTTATAACTTCTGTTATTATGGCGTATGTCCTAATGTGTGTGCATGTACTAGGGGCTAGGATTGGGAAAGAGGTGTTCTTGGTCATATGTTCGGTACAATCCTGGCATTTGCCTGGAGTAGAAGTTTAAAAAATCCGCTGAAATACTGTACACTTGCGGAAGAAACAAGCCCACCTCTTTTCTGTTGGCCTCTCGAGGATGAGGACACAATTAAATTTCTTGATCCGTACTCCTAGATCACAAAGGGTGGCCGAGATAAGTTCCATAATGAGAAAATTGTCAAATAATTAGAAGAAAAAAAAACAAGAGGATTGTTAACAAAATCCCTCCTCTGGTATTAAATGACCACGTGAACTTCAGTTCCTCTCCATTAATTCCTCCCATGCCACCGTGGATTTAATCTGCACCTAACCTGACTTAGATTATAACGCTGTCCGATTTTCGTATATGTTTTGTTTCACTGCTGCCTATATCCTTGCAGATTTTCAGTTCTCTGCCCACTCACAAAGGCTCTCTATCCAGTATTATTATTTTCTATGCTTTTGATTGTAAACTCTTTTCTCATGATAATGCCGAGAGACAAAATTCAATTCCACCAAATACCATAGGTATTAACTATTAATAATAAAAAGTACAAGATTGTGAAATAGTTATTGGATGTGGGTTCATCTGTTACGCAGAATGAAGATATTTTTGAGAGACCAAAACGGGGCATCGTACAGTACTTTTGGACTTGCCGAATGTCCTAAATACTACAATTAGAGGAAAGCGTGTTAGTTATTGTTGTATTACGGGGTGGAACAGCGAGGCCATTTGCCCTTTAAACGTGTTTTACTTACTTGTTTAATACATAATTTAACTATTAATATCACAATTAATTACAAATGGTCTACTAAAACGAAATATTGACTATGAAGATAAAAACAGGATGTTCAGTAAATAACATATAGCCTACTTTCTCCTAAATGCAAGGGTATAGTGATAACCCTTTGCCCTTCTCAAGGAGTATAATTGAATGTTGGTTGTAGTTGCTTGATGAAATACAACGTGCTATGCGGATATTAAACGTTGATTGATTGAATCCTCACCTGAATTATATATACACACACTAATACAGCAATCACAATAACACAGGTTATAAGACAAAATTCAACACTCACTCAAGTACACGGGGCTAAATGACCATGATGAGCATGCATTCAAATGAAACTACAACAACAACAGTTTCCTACCCAAGTCCTTCCTTGTATAAAAGTACACACACTAGTAAGCCTACAGACATCACAGTGACACAGGTTATCAGACATTTTCTATACACTACCAAGTAAACGGGGATACAAGACCATGATGCCACAAAACCCATAAAGAATCAACAACAAAAACAACAACAATAGTGTCTACCGCGGATCAAGGTCAACGAATATTAATCGCGGTATTCGTGTGTTGAAATATGTGGCGTTTTAAGTATATATATAGTATTTTCGATTGCAAATACACACTACAGTCAAAAGTCGACCCCTGGCACTATACAGCCCATGACGGGCTAAGGCCGACCAAGCGACCGCTGCCCAGCCATTCGGCCTGCAGATATTGGGGTGACGCATGATCAGCGCGTCGGGTCCCCTCGGCCGTTAATCTTGGTTTCGTGATCGGGGCGCTGTCTCACTGACACACTACAGTATATAAGCTTAACCTTATAACGTGAGAGTAGTTATAAATCAATAAATACCAAAAAGAACGAAGTAAAGAAATTTGAACCTGCAGTGATTTGATCCACGAACCCCTAGACTAAGAGCTCAAATCGCTACCATTACGCCACGGATGGCCTACGATAATACTTGATAAACAACTGGTTTAGTATAACTTTATCATATTTTGTGTTGAAATCAACGATTTCATTAGTGTTTTCTGGCGTTTCTATAAACCATTTGATACTAAATATGTATTATTTTGTTCAGTACATCCCTAAAGGGAAGTTACGGAAATATATGTATTTACGAGCAAAAATAGCAGTCATGTTGACAACGGGACGGCACATGCCCACAACGATATGGCACGGCAAGTCTGACCTGTTAGTCACTTCTACGGTTTCATATTCTATCATAAGATGTTAATATCTTACCGGACACCTCTTTGGGGACAGATTAAACCTCCCTATATACGGTTACTGAATTGTTGAGGCCAGGCCTTGTTTAATCATACGTTACAGTTAGGCTATAACACTTGCATGATTCATACATCCACCACCTTGAAACTATTTGGCTGATGACCATGTAGTTTGGGAAAAATATGCTTCCCACAAAGAGGTATCTGTTGCAAAATTTAATAGAGATCAGATGATTAGGTTGGTCGTAATTTGCTTTAAGCCTTTAACATTTGGGTGGCCGCCATTACGTTTCCGTCAAGATGACGGCGATATAAAACATGACACTGAGGTCTCCTTCGCTAGTGCCTCTGTACCAAATTTCGTTCAATTCGGTTTCACCCTGTTTGAATTGATATTGGGAATCGATTTGCACACATACATGGCCGATATCTGCAAACTATTGGGTGGATGACCTTGTAGTTTGGTCAAAAGATGCTTCCCACAAAAATATATATCGTTGCAAAATTTGGTAGAGATCAGATGATTAGGTTGGTAGTAATTTGATTTAAGCTTTTCACGTTTGGTTGTCCGCCATTACGTTTCCATCAAGATGGCGGCAATATAAATCATGACACTGAGGTGCCATTCGCTGTACCTCTGTACCACATTTAGCTCAATTCGGTTTTACCCTGTTTGAATTGATAGGGGAAAAGAATTTGCACACATACATGGCCACCGTCAGCACACTATTGGACTGATGACCTTGTAGTTTGGTAAAAAGATGCCTCCCACAAAACGGTTTGTTGTTGCAAAATTTGGTAGAGATCAGATGATTAGGTTGGTCGTAATTTGATTTGAGCTTTTAATATTTGGGTTGCCACCATAACGTTCCCGTCAAGATGGCGGCGATATAAGACATGACACTGAGGTGCCCTTTGCTAGTGCTACCTCTCCACCAAATTTAGTTCAATTCGGTATCACTGTGTTTGAATTGATAGGGGGAATCGATTTACACACATACATGACCACCATCTGCAAACTATTGGGCTGATGACTTTGCAGTTTGGTCAAAATATGGTTCTCACATAAAGGTATGTTGTTAAAAAATTTGGTAGAGATCGGATGATTAGGTTGGTCGTAATTTGCTCTAAGCTTTTAATATTTGGGTGGCCGCCATTACGTTCCCATCAAGATGGCGGCAATATAAAAAAGTCCTCTCGGCACGCCGGAAGGCGGAGGTAGATTTCATCGGGCAAACTTGGGGATAGGCGAAAATAGGCAGAATATGCACGTTTTCGTAGAAGGATCAGACCTCATTTATTGCGAGAACGTAGTTTATAATTGGAGCTTAATTATCTTTGTTTTTCATCATTTTATGCATATTTTAAACATTTTATTGTCTTATGGGGACGGTAACCTTCTTGTCATTTGGGGTACATTTTTAGCCTACTTTACACATTTTGCAAAAATGAGGAAAAAGTAGACTTATGAGATCGATCCGGGAAAATGTGCGTCTGTCTGTCTGTCTATCCTTCTGTCTGTCTGTCTGGCTGTGTGTGTGTCCCCCCCCCCCCTATCAACTCCTAAACGGCTGCAGCAATCAAAACCAAATATAGTATGAGTGAAGATATGCACCGGAACATCTCACGTCCATATTTGAAAATGATGTCAGTGATACCAACTGCTGAAAAAACGCAGTAGAAATTTGAGCTCCATGTTGGATATCTTGCAAGGTATGCATGGGAGCTATTCCAAAATTGGCACAAATGTAGATAAGACTATTTCAGTTGAATTTCCAGGAGGCCAACCATGAGAGTGTTGCCAAAATAATTTTAAGCCTTCTGATAGGTCCAATATTTAAATGCATATAACTTCTACGCTATCAATTGGATTTCAACCAAATTTTGTGTGTAATATCTGTTCATAAACCGATATGACTGAGCGTATTCCTAAGAGCCACCAGGGCTGCCAACTGTTAATAGTTTCTCTCTCTATTTTTTTAATCCAAATACCAATATATCAGAAAGTATGGAAGCCAACAGCTTTAAACTATGCACACGTACAGTATATTCTGACATTTTAGATTAATTTGGAGTAACTTATATACGACAGTTCTACCAACATGATTATAAGCCTGCTGATAGTACCAATTTTTAAATACTTGTAACTTCTATACTATCAGTTGGATTTCAACCAAATTTCGTATGTGCTATGTGTACGATAACAGATATGACTATAAGTATTGTTAAGAGCAATCAGGGCTGCCAACTGTTAATAAATGCTGTCTATATTCTTTTACCCTAATATCAATATATCAGAAAGTATGCAAGTCAACAGCTCTATACTTTGCACACGTATAGCACCTGACATTCTAGATTAATTTGGAGTAATTAATACAAGGCAGTGCTGCCAACATGATTCTATGCCTGCTGATATGTCCAATTTTAAAATACATGTAACTTCTATACTAACAAATGGATTTCATCCAAAATTGGCACAACAAGATATCATAATATTTCAGATTATTTCTGACCAGCACACGCATGACATTGTTGGCAACATGCTTTTACGCGTGCTGATAGATCCAGTGTCTAACTGCATGTAACGTCCATTGGACTTCAACCAAATTTTGTATTCTGTATCTTAAGAGATGGAACTAAGAATATATTCAGTCACCAGGGCTGCCATTTGTAGTGCTCTATTAGGCTACATTATACCAGGTATATTTTGAACTAATTAGATATTTCGATATTACCAACTTAATTTCGTCATTATTCTTGATAGGTTCATATTCTGTAGAATAATCATTGGCATGAAAAGTAGGCTGTATAGTTCTTCACGGAACTTCCTGTTATAATTGTGGTCACACTGTCCTTATGCAAGGTTTTGACACTGATGTGTAACTATGTAACGGTCTGTTACTTCTTCACGCAAAATTATATCTCCCGCAGAGATTTTGGTTGGTTCCTCAGTTTAGGGACTGCGACAACGCCCTCATGTAACCCCGTGTACTTTGGGTGAGTGTAGAATATGTCTGATAAACAGTGTGAATTGTGATGGCTGTATTAGTCTGTAATTCAGGTAAGGACTGCAGACGGTCAATTTCAAGCAGTAGTTCCTAATGTTGCTACCAGATACTACCGTCAACGACACCTAGCTCTGAACTTGGCTACGAGATGCCACCGCAACCAGCAACTCGCAACGAACGTTGGATCTTCCCCTCCAATGGCAAGCATACTGAAGGATTTTTAGCGCTCTTAGAAAATCCGACGACTTCGGCCAGCTTTGAACCCGCGACCTTGGGCTTAGAAGTTCAGCATAGTACCAGTTACGTCACCGAGGCCGCTTCTCACTTAGTCAGATGGAAAACTGAATATGATCGCGTGCAAGTGCGTTGTCATGGCAACGTCTGATGGCTCATCCCTCATCAATTTAGTAGTGTTGTCATGGCAACCTCTGATAGCTCTTGGCATTTTCTTATAATTCCGAAACCATTTTTCTCATCCCTTGGCGTATTGGTGGGTCATATCAAAAATTCTTTCAGACAAAAGTTTTAGGTAATTATTAGGGGAATATTGTCCATTTTGTACGGTTTTGATATTGTGCCTATTAAGAGAGATATGATTAATGTTTCCCGAAAAACCCACTTTTTCCCACCCCTTTGGTCAATGGTTGGTGCTATCAAAAACCTCTTCAAACATAAATTTTTGGGCCTTATTCGACACATAGTATGAACTTTGAATGGATTCGATATTTCAAATATTAAGCGAGTTATAGCGATATTTCACTTTTTCGAAAAATGACCCCCATTTTCACCCCCGTCGACCGATTGTGCCCATTAACGAACTCGACCGAGATTTTATAGGGATACATGTTAAAAATAATCAAATTGATTGGTGCAAAATTGCGGTAGTTATCGTGTCCAGTAGAAAGTGATATATGTATATATATATTATGTATAAACTTTTTAACTGACGGTGGTTTTGGGGTCTAGGGGATGTCAAACGTGAAGATATGTCGAAATTTTCCGGAAGTCGAAACGAGGTACCCATTGCAATAGTTAGCTTTCTAATGAAATCTACCTAACATGACACTGAGGTGCCCTTTGCCAGTTTATTTATCTATTTATCGTATGGCTTTTAGTGCCGGGAGTGTCCGAGGACATGTTCGGCTCGCCTGAGTCTGTAGCTGCTTCCAGCGGACACCATTATTAGGGTGAGCTACATGTTCCGTTCAATTTCAAGTAGTTCCAACTTTCGCTACCAGATATCTATGATACCTACTGATGAACGTTGGAACGTTGATAGAGCGTTCCGACGAAATCTAACCTAACAATTTAGCTTTACACAAGTTTAGTCTGTGAAAGGGTCTTTTACATGCCATAAATCTATGACATGGGACCTCTGGCTTTACTTCCCCTCCGAAGGAAGGCATACTGTAGGATTTTTTACGCTCTTAAAAAAAGCGATGTCTTCGACTGGGTTTGAACTCCACTATCTTGGGCACAGCAGTTCAGCATGCTACCGACTACGCCACCGATGCCGCTCCCTTTGCAAGTGCTACCTCTGTACCACATTTCGTGGGGGGGAGACAGACATTCAGAGTACACACACTCACACACATACACACAGACACACAGACACACACACACACACACACACACACAGACAGACACAGAATTTTTCGTCCTGTGTTGATCTCAAAAGGCTACTTTCATCTTTTGCAAAAAAAATAAAAAAAAGTAGGCTAACAAGCATAAATACGTGTTGACTTACTGAAAGACTAACACAATTAATCAATAATGAATATTAATTTAGTTTCTTTTTCATATTTTGTCGTCCACCTCGTGGTGTAGCGTCTAGCGTTCTGGGCTATCATCCCGGAGGTCAGGGTTCGATCCCTGGCTCAGCCAAGAAACTTAATTCTGGTCTGAGGGCAGAAACTCAGCCTCGTGAAGCAAAACTGAGAAAATGAGGGTTCGATTCCCACCTCAGCCATCCTGAAAGTGGTTGTCCGTGGTTTCCCACTTCTACTTCAGGCAAATGCCGAGATGGTTCCTAAAGTAAGACTACGGCTGCCTCCTTCTCAATCCCAGCCCGAATTATACAGTAAATACCTACATACATACTGTATATACGAGTACATACATGCATTACTACTGACATCACTGGTTCGGCCACTGTCTTGGCAAACCAGTTTTGTGTTTCCCTATTTGTTTCCACTCTGTGTGGTTGTACATATCTTTATTATTTGTCTTCATTGTATTTATTCATTGTCAAGTTTGTTTTGTTTATGTTGGTTAGTTGTCATGATTCATTTGTTTTGATTACATGTTGTATTCCCACTGCCGGTGCTTCCAGTGGGATATTTTTGCTTAGAAGATATTCTGGTATTCTAAGTTGGCCACTTTGATTCTTCTTCTTTCTCTTTGTATTCTCTTTGACTTGTATTTGAACTATCTGCTGTGATTGGCTGCTTTCAGCCTATCAGAGGCCTCCTTGCTGTTTATAGCGACCAATCACGTTTTTCTTCTTCGTCTTTAAGCTTGTAGCCATGACAGAATGTTGTGCTTTGATACTGGTTGTGATCTATCGACGAATATCCAGTTAATCACTTCTGTAATTTCTGCTATCTTCATAGTAACCGTGCTTAGTGATCATATCCTTCCCATGATTCATATTTTTGTTAGGGCAGTGACATTTTGGTGATTTTCGGTCTCATCAGACCATGCTTGTTGTTATCGCTACGCGCCATGTTGACGAATCCTTCAATCCGTGGCGTCGGATAGTTTGTTGTAACATGTCTAATTCTGATCTTCACCTATTGCCTAACAATTTGTCATCATGCGTATGAATATGATTTTGTTTCGTGTGATAAGTACTTCATCGTTTGTCTTGAAGCATGTGCTACAAGGCCATGCACTATCTTCCTGCACCATCACTGAAATGGAGGTTGACACTGGGCTCAACTACTTTACTATTGTGACAATACCGTGCGATTGGCATATCCCGGTATTTGTATTACAGCAACTACTTTGACTTCCTGCGTTTCACACATAATTTGTTTTATTAAGAATTCATTTTTTGGGCTTACGGTATCGGCGCATCACTGTAAGTTAGTCCTGGTTCGACGACACATTCTCGTTCCATGCGACCTGTTTTCATTATTTGTTGCAACTCCACTTGCGTTGCATGTTTAATCTATACCATTCTTTGGAACCGCCTTGTATAGCATGCCGTTCCTTGATGTATTGATCTGCAGCTACGTTCAAGACAATGTATGTGTTTTAGGCTCAAGCCTTACGTGTGTTAATTCCATGCGAGTGTTTCTTCAATTGTGTAAATTTGT
This sequence comes from Meconema thalassinum, assembly GCA_946902985.2. Lineage (NCBI taxonomy): Eukaryota > Metazoa > Arthropoda > Insecta > Orthoptera > Tettigoniidae > Meconema > Meconema thalassinum. The sequence goes on along the minus strand of OX336388.2, from coordinate 1,720,340,746 downwards.
GCCAGTGTTTCACATATATTTGTGTGCCACCTTTGAATATTTATTTTATGTGCCACCTATTTGATAATATATCTTATTATTAGTAATTGTTTGTACTGTGCCCTTTATGCCTTCCTGGACCTCCTTACTTGGTGACAATGATATTGTCTGGTCCTCCACATGTTTGCTAAATTGTTATGCGACCTTTTATTAAGTCAACCCTTTTTATCATTACATCTTTATCTAATGCTTTGGCCAACAAACCCTTATACATGTCCGCTATTACCAGAATACTCTTGGTGGGTTGTTGACTTCCCGCGTTGGCCATTACATTATTTGGTCGTCTCCGGGCCGGATATTGAGCTGTTTACTACTTTGAATTATTAAGCATAGTTTTGGCCATGTTGGGCCCTTTTTTCTTGCTATTTCACCAGGAAGGCCATAAATTTAACATTGTATACGTTCTCATTAACTTCCCAAGGACACAATACAGTATTCTATGTTCAGATGTTTGTTTACAACTTAATCGAGACCATTGTCTCAGTGTTTATTTTTTGTGTTAGTTAGTTGGTTGTGTTAGTTAGGTGTGCAACTCTGGTAATTACATCTAGGCGGGCAATCCTAAAGTTATTGTGGAGGATTCCCAAAAGCGAGCTTTAGTTAGGAAGCGTGCAATCGCTAAGGGCATGCTTACCTCACAAGAAAAAGTAATTAGCAACTTTCAGGACATTACAGAAGAGCAATATCAAATGTTAGTGTTACGCAAACACAAATGCGAGGAAATTTATAAACAATATAACGAAGCGCAAGTCGCTTTAGAGGATATTACAGACAATATCGACGAAGAAACAGCCGAACGGTGTGACTTCGAAGATAAGTATTTTGAGTTGATGGTTAGAATTAAACTACATTGTGACAATTTCAAAAAATCCAACACTACAGACAGTGTTCAACCTTTGAATAATTTGCAGAGTGCACAATTTCCTAATGCTAACGTAGCTGCAGCGCATATAAAGTTGCCTGAAATTCAAATTCCGCAGTTCAGTGGCGACTTCACAGACTGGCTGAATTTCAGAGATAGCTTCAAGGCCATAGTAATTGATAACCATGCTCTTTCTGATGTTGTTAAGTTCTACTACCTTAATTCTAGTCTTAGTGGCGAGGCTAAGCTCCTCCTAAAGAACATTACTGTGTCAGATGATAACTTTATGGTCGCATGGAACTTGCTGACAACTCGATACAATAACATTAGGCTCATAGCTCACAACCATGTCACCAAGCTTTTCAAGCCCCCCCCCCCCCATACGGTAATGATTCAGTGTCCTGGCGTGCCATCATCGACCACTTTGTTTCTCATGTCAATGCGTTAGAATCTTTGGACTTTAACGGGGTCCCCTTCAAGACCTGTTATTGTCACATTTTATATTGGAGCTACTAGATAATGATAGCATCCGTGAATGGGAGAATCACGTTGATTCTGGGAGAATTCCCACTCTCCAGGACTTGGATAGCTTCTTAGAGAAAAAATGCAAGGTACTGGAAATAACTGAAAGGAATGGGTCCAGGCCTGCATTACATACTGCTGTAACCAAACTTAAAGCTGAAGGTCATTCGCCTCAGAAACCCATGTTAACTACAACCAAATTTCGTTGTACATATTGCAGGAGCATTGATCACCAATTGTCGAAATGTGGTACCTTTATTTAACTTTCTTCCACAGCCAAATGGGATTTTGTCAGGTCTCGAAAATTGTGTTACAATTGTTTGCGTAATTTCGAGCCTAATCATCAATGTTCGAAGTACTCTTGTAACACTTGTTCCCGAAAACACCACACTCTTCTTCACTATGAGCCCTCCAGTGGCACTGGTAATGATGCTTCTCAAGCTCATGCTAACGTGGTAAACACGAGTTGCAGTAACGTCGCTCGTGACAATCAATCTTCCAGGACGCTATTACCCACTGCCAAGTTGAATATATTAGCTGGCAATGGCTTACGTGTACCTGTCACTGCACTACTTGTCTCTGCATCAGATTGTAACTTAATTTCGTCACACTTAATTAAGAAATTAAGACTCCACACCAAACCTATTGAACCCTTCAGAATAGCAGTGTTTTATGCAAGAATCTTGATCAAGGGGTCGCGCTCAGTTCATAGTGTGATGTTTACGTCCGCCAAACAACATGCTTTACTGAGGCAAGGGTCATAGGATTAAAACTATAATTAAGAAAGTAAGGAGACAAGACGTAAGATAATAACATGGTTTAATAACTAATTGTGCATAAACGAAAATAAACAAACTATAATAAAAACATATCCTCCCTGAATCATTCCCTGACAGGAATATCTAACACTTTGAGGAGTCAGACGGATCTCCCCCTTTATAATAAAATGTGGATCCTAGTTCCACTACCTTGCATTTGAGTTTTATGTGCGCGTGATGACTAACTACGAGAAAATGAGTACTTGGATGACCGTTCGTTTACAACGGGTTAACAGCCACGGTGCTCACGAACAATCATCACGTAAATCAACGTTTATGGATATGGGCATGACATTAATAAAAACCCTTAAAAACTCTAATGCTGACACACACACTACAAATCTATTATTTACAGGAATCTCTCAGAGACCCTCATTAGCGCGATGACGCACTTAACAACATGAGCTACCAACTGGCCAATTGCTCAATACACACAAGGAAAGACAGCATTGCACATGACTCACGGGTCACAGAAAATGGAAAATAAACATGGAATAAACCAACAACAACAAAAGCCTGACCGGCTAAGATTACTTTATATGAACAAAACTGCATGTTAAGGTAACGCTTCGGAGATTATCGTGATTCGTAGGCAACTCCCATTTATGTCAACAATTTTTACCATTGATCAGTTCTTATCTGTAATTCAAGTAATTAGGGAGCCAACGAGCACTCCTCGCTAATGACCATGCTTGCACGTTCAGACAGCCTTATGAAACCTCTCCCCCTTTCCTCAAATACTTGCCATGTCCCACTCCAGTGTATATAAATAGCTGACCAGCTGTGCCATTATCTCAAGGAATCAACAGCAACAAAAATCTCATCCAACTCAACATATGGTCAGACATAATCACATATCCACAATTGCCCTCGCAAGGATACAATATGGACCTGGTACCAAGCTGACAGAAATCAGTCTAAGCTGAAATTCCCGCTTGTAATACCACAAAAATACACACATACACACATCTGGGACTGACATGACGCTTTTCACACAGGTCTGCTGAATAGGTGCTCGCAAACATTAAACACAATATTTAAAACCTACGATAGAGCTGATTACTCTTCGTCACAAATTACATTGCTCCAACGGCAATCGTCACACTGAATCTGATCAATAATAAATCTTAAACAATTTTTAATTACCCTCCAATCTACTGTATAATTACATTAATTCAGTCCTACTTCTGAAACACAACAGATCTCCGAGAGACGTTTTTAACCGCATTGCGTAACATATGCAAACACGGCCGTTCACATAGCTACGTTAGTTAACACAACACAAAAACAAGAACCTTCCACTAACAACATTCGTGCGAGCTGCTTCCAAACAAAAGTGTGTCAGACCAAAACTAAATATATTACGTTAATCACACAAGCAAAGTATTAACAAAAAATATGTCCCATAAACCATAAGTTAATTTATCAAATAATAAAGAATATTATTTTGTACTCATCTCTCTTGTAGTCACCGTCAAAGAACGTCCGCTGCCATCTCCCATCTGAATTGTTCTTATCTCATCTCAGCCATCTGGACGGAGTGTTGAGAATTCCAAACTTCTTCTGAAGTAGTCGATGTCATCTCTGGCGCTGATTCAAAAATTATATTATTATACACTTGATATCTGACTACTAAATTCGCCGTTCAGGTACTACTTTCCCTGTAACAGTTCGCTGGCGAATTATCGACGATACTGCCCCTACCAATATAGTACTGTGACTATCTATCACTGAATTTAACACTTTACAATCATTTCTGTATCCTTGTGACACGTAAAGTAATAACTGACTACGTCCGTAGACGCACAGAAGTAATAATCAACCTGTGTCTACGACACACAAATAGAAGTCTACGTCCTCAGACGAACAGAATAGAAGTCTACGTCCTCAGACGAACAGAATAGAAGTCTAAGTCTTGGCTCTTCATGCCACTTATAAATGAACTGGCCCTAGGTCTCGATGTGGGGGAGGGGGATTTTTGAAAAAAATTCTCGAAATAATCGTGGTTCAGGAATGAAATAAATATCACTGAACTCGTAACATTGCACAGGTCAAGAATATGCCCATTAATCCTAGAATCGATCGTAGAGATTTTGTCTAGGCGATTTCCCGCGTGAATGCTAGCCGAGCGTGCCCACGCTAGACCTGCCGCGTTAAATAGGCATTCTTCTCTCATTGGTTCTCACATTTTCTGTAATTTGGCGGTTTATAGCAGATCTTGGCGTCGTAGGAGTGTCTAGCATGCTCATCAGCCACTCACGTTACTGCATCATATTTCTTCTAGGCGCGAATATTACAATGAACATACCAGCAGCATGTCTCACTGCGCGTCGCTTCTATTTGAGGCGGCCCACACCTGTCCTTCTGACACATCGCTATGCTATTTCCTTTCACAGCTAAAGTATTTAGCCTATTGTCAATCTGCTTCAGGTATGTCCCCGCTGTCTCCAACCAATGCTTGAAATTTCCTCATCTCCGTCTGGCTACTTTCATGATGCTGGTGGAAATATTTATTAATTGGAGAAATAAAACATAGAATCATTTATCCAACAGAGGATAAAGGGTTCACAACTCTCCCACTCACAAAATTTCGAACTTAGGAATAAAGTCGACAATTTTAAAAGACTTCCGTAGGCCAATTTGTTTTATTTCGGAATCACCCCTTTTCTATTTCTTGGTCTAGTCGCTCCTGTCTTGAATGGCATTTACTCGTTTTCATTTCCTGCCTGTATCTCCCCTCTCAGTCTGCCTGCATGACCCGCTGATGCCTGAGGCAACACTCTGCTCGCCTCGTTAATGTTTGTCAACACCAACTCTACTTCCTCCTTTGCGTGCCGTACTCAACTGCTCCTCGTACACTTTGTTGATAGTAGGACGTCCATATATTCAAACTGCATCATTATTTCGGCGTTCCCATGGTTCACTTCTACGATACTTTTTTAGGTTGGCAGCGTTGTAGACTGACATTGTTCCTGTACTCAATTCTTTCACTCTGTAAGCATTGTTTCCAAGGTTTCTTACGATAGAATAGGGTCCTATGAACTTTTCGCAGAATTTACTGAAGATCTTCTTCTGTGGGTCCGATGTAGCGGGTCGTTTCACCAAAACGAGCTGGTTGATTTCAAGATCACTGTGAAACCTCTTATTTCTTACTCGCCGTAATCTGCAGTCTGCTTGTTTTCTCATGTAGGCTCTCGTCCTCTCAATTCGCAAGTCAAGTGCTATCATTGGATCTTGTGGGCAGTTAATGATGCTTTTCCACGATCTCACTGGATACTCGTTTTTGTGTAGGACCATAGGGATCTGTCCTGTTGACTCGTGCCTGGTAGAATTCATGCATGTCTCTACATCCTTGATTTTATCCACCCATCTGTGGTGTTCATTTGGAATGAAGATTCTCAAATATGATGTTACACACTTAATTGCTCTCTCACTTGGATTTGCTTGAGCATGTTGGACACTGCTTAAAATGTGTTTAATACCCATGTCCTCCATACCTTTCTTGAATTCGGCGCTTGTGAAATAACTGCCATGATCTGATAATATAAACTCTGGTTTTCCAAGGATTGGAATCACTCTATTTCGAATGCGACTGAGTACTTGCTTCGATGTAGTTTTTTGAATGGGGCATAGTACTACAAACTTAGAAAATACATCAATGCACACTAGTAAGTGTCGGCAACCTCGCCCTCCCTTCGGGATTGGACCGAAATAGTCGAGTGCCAGTAGCTCACATGGTTTCTGAGGTAGCAATGGTCTAGGATACTGCCTCATTAAGTAATTATTGGGCTTTGTCCTCTGACACGGATCACAAGTTGTAATGACGTCACATATAGTTGTTCTCATACGTGGCCATGTAAAGGTCTCTCCTATAGTCACTTCGAACTTATCTACACCCACATGACCGTAACTTTCGTGCGTATGCCATGTCAATCCTCGTTGTAACGATGCAGGTACTAATATGCGTAACTTGGTGTGGTCATTATCTACCCATTTGTGCAGCAAATTGTTGACATAAACATATCTTCCTTCTTTGGCTTTCGCTTCTCGAAATGCAGGTGTTCCTGTAGGTAGTTGCTTTCTGAAGTATTGAATTAAAAGAATCATCCATGGTTCCGCTTCCTGTTCTCGCTGTATCTCACGTAACTCCTCCAAGAATTCCCGGTCCTTCGGTGTTAACTCCAAGTGTTGTACCATCGCTGTTTCTTCATTGTCGGGCTCTGGGTTCCTGCTGAGTGCATCCGGTATCACGTTCATCTTCCCTGGGCAATGTTCAATCTCAATGCTGAACTGCTGAATATATATAGACCAACGTGTCACACGTTCGCTTGCCATCGACGTCTTAAACAAGAATGTTAGTGCCTTGTGATCGGTCCTGACAACAATAGGGTAGCCGTAAATTATTCGTTTCCATTGTTGTAGCGCATGAAGTATGGCCAACAGCTCTAGTTCCGTTACCGTATAATTGCGCTCGTGCTTACGCAATTTTCGGCTGACAAATGCCAAATATGTTTTGTGCTGCAGGTTAGCTGGATCCTCTTGGTAAAGCATAGCACCTATACCAATTAGTGAAGCATTCGCTTGGATTATAAATTTGTGCTTGAATTCTGGATATCCTAATTTAATGCAGTTTTCCAATAGCTGCTTTGTTGCTTGGAATGCCTTCTAACACTCCGCATTCCATAACCATTTATTATTCTTCTTTAGCATTTCCTGCATGGGAGCGACAATCTCCGTGTAACCTGGACAGTTTTCCTTAAAGAATCCCGTTACGCCTAAGAAAGCCCGAATGTGCTTGACTCTCGTTGGTGTAGGGAAATTCTTTATCGCTTCGATCTTAGCGGGATTTGGCTTCACTCCCTCCTTGTCAATGATGTGACCGAAATATAAGATCTCGCTCTTGAAGAAATGCGATTTCTTCAGATTTACTTTGAAATTAGATGCATTCAGGTTGCCTAATACTTTATCTAAATTTTCCATGTGAGTTTCAATGTTGTCGGATGCCAGCAAAATGTCATCAATGTAGCGTACCGTCATCTCCTTAACTTCCTCGGTTAAATTTCGGTCCAGGGCTCGGATTAAAGCACAGCCCGCTGTTTTGACTCCAAAGGGCATTCGAACGAAGCAAAACGTCTGGTTATCGAATAAGAAGCCAGTTAGAAGCTGTGACTTCTCATCCAATTCAATATGGTGGAACGAGCTCATCAGGTCAACTGATGAATAAATGCTCTTGTTTTTAAAGCCTTTTAGTACGTCTCTGATGATTGGTGCTCTGTCATACTCAGGAAAAATGAGTCTCGTGTTGAGATTTCTGGCATCTAAACAAAGTCTAATAGATCCATTTGGTTTTGTGACTGCCAAAATCGCATTTAGATAAGGTGTCGGTGTCTTCCTTATCACTCCAGCTTGTAACATCTCATCTATAATGACCTTAACTTGACCACGATATTTTTCAGGAATTGGGTACAATCTGCTTTTGAAAGGTGACCAATCCTCGACTTGCATTGAATATTTGAAATTTTTTTTTTTTCCAGGTACTGTATCAAATACTGTTTTGTGCTTCCTTAAAATATCTTCCAATTGCTTTCTGTGTTCACCCCCAAGTTGAATGTTATTGAGCCGCTCCTGTAGTAACTCTTCAAATTGTGCATCGCTGTTATCTCCTTCCGTTAATAAAGACCATATCTCCTGGGATTCACTCTCCTCATCTAGTTCCACAACAGCTCCTTCTATGATGTTATCTTCTGCCTTTCGTACCTCCTCTTCCGTCTCTTCCGATATTGCTTCCAATGCCCAAGAATTTACATCTCTTCCGGTAGTGATTTCATCCATATGCAATCCCACATTTTTCAGCTCTAAAACTGACAGTATTCTTGTGCAAATCTATCACTGCTTGATAGTCACAAATAAAATTTGCACCAAGAATTATATTGAAATTCATCTTTGCCATGATAATGAATGTTTGCCCAAAAGTGTGTTCCAATATGTTCAGCTCTAAGTATGCCTGACGTTTACAAGTGACGGTGCGTTCAGGAATAACACCCCTCACTTTGAGCTGTGGTACCGGAATTACAGGAATATTCTGACTCCGTCCCAACTTTCGAACCAAGGCCTCCGATACCAGACTGATCTGTGACCCCGTATCCAATAAACATCTTATATTAATTCCACCAATCCTTGCGTAAATAATGGGTAACTGCCTAATTTCATCGTTCCGTGGTTTCACCGTCTCCTCCAGGCAGTCTTCTGGCAAAGCAATCCATTCTTGTATGTTCGCTACTATCCATCCATCTTCAACTTCCGACTGTTGTGTTTGTAGCCTGTCTCCTTTATCCAAATTTAACATTTTTTTAAGCTCCATTGCGACTCCCATCATCCTTCTGTCGCTCATGTCCTTGATATCCCTCTCGTCTCAGTAGACTTCCAGCTTCCTCAGTATGTGTATCAGGATTCTTCATGTTCCCAATGGCCTTTTCCCATCTTCCTAGCTCTCCACCTTGACTGGCGTGTAACTCCTCTAGGTAATTTTGTGATTGAGCGTGCCTATCATCCCAGTCATTTCGATAATTTCGTGGCTCTCCTTGATTTTGGTCTCTTCCTCCTTTCCATCTTTGATTAGCATTGTAATCACCGTACCTTCCATAAGGCCTGTCATTTCTTCGATTTTCACGCCATTGCTGATATCCTCTCTGTTGGTATCTATTGTTGCTTGGTATGACCTATTGTTGTAGTGATTTTCGTTACGCTGATATGGTCTGTTTTCTCCTTCTAACTGGTTTCGCCTAGGTGTGGAAGTGCTTGTATTAGTGCCCTGCGTTTTGGTGTTTGCCTGTTTTGGTTTTATCACCTCTGTAGTATTGACTAACTCCAGCTGTCTTCCTCCTCTATAATGACTATGAGATGTAGTCTCATCTATTTGCCGTAGTATCTGCTCTGCATGTAGGGCCGTACTAACGTTCGCTGCGACTAGTACTTGTTGTACGTTGACTGGCATTTGTCTCGCTATAGTCATCACCAGATCTGCTTCATTTAAAGGGTAATCAAGGTCGCGAAATTTTAACATTTGCATGTTAAAGAAATCTGAGTATTTTGTTTGCTGGGTGGTTTGGTACTTCCTAGAGTAAAGCTCCATCCTTAGACTCTGTTGTGTTGCGGGCGACCAATATTTGCGCAGAAACGCTAAGTTGAAATCTGACATGTTTCCAAATGTATATTTGAAGCTTAAAAACCGTGTGAGGACATTTCCTGCAAAAATCTCTCCATCATCCTCAATCTACGTGCTTCAGGTACCCCAGTGTCATTGAAATGGTCTTCCATCTCTTTGATAAAGGCTTTAGGTGTCGCCCCTGAATTTTCCGTGTACTTCTGCGGTTTGTAGTCGTTTGAGCGAATTACTTGAATAAGTTGTGTGGGCTGATGACCGTCTTGTGGTGTCGAGCTCCTATCGATATTCTTACGAAATCCTTCCGTGTTTGTTGTTAATGGGCTCTCGGCCTGAGTCTGACTTCCTGCTGTGCTGACCTCGGGGCTATTTGAGTCATCGTGCTTGTCTTTCAATATTCCCGTTCTAAATATAGATGATTGTTCTAATGACCGCAGTTCGGCTTTAATGATCCTGTCCGTCTGCTCTTTAAGTTTATTCTTCATTTCTTGCTCCAATGCTTGAATACGAGTGTGATTTTCGCCTACTGTTTTAAGAATGGTGGATCTTTCCTCTTTAGAATCGATATTCATTTTCTTCCAATCTTTCCTGATCTGCTCTTTAATCGTGCTTACTTGCCCTTCAATCTTGTTTTTAGTGTCATCCTGATTACTTTCTATCTGGCTCAGCCTTTCGTCTAATGTACTCTTAAATTGCTCTTGCTTCGCTTCTAGGCTTTTCCATTATTCCGCTGAATTTATCTCGAGACGGTCCATATCTTTAATTATGCCGGATATGTTTTCATCTACTGCTGATAATTGTTGTTGAATGACCCTGCCGCTTTTCTCCATCTCCTTAAATCGTCCTTCCAACTTATCATGAGCTATTTTGACCTCGCTTGTATTCATTGTGCATGCTATTTCAATTTGCTCTAATTTAGCTAACACCGTTTCATCCAGAATGCTAAGTTTTTGATCAAAAATACCTTCCATTTTTTTAATCTGCTCTAATTGTTTCTCATTATTTTTGCTAACATCTAGGGCCAGTAATACCATCTGTTGATTTGTGTGATCTTTCATTTCTGCGGTTAGCGTCTCTAACTGTGAATTGATAGTGTCATTAATTTCACTCTTTAATAACCTAGCTTGTTCCACCTGATATTCATTTTGTTCGATTCTACTGTTATTTAACTGTGTCCGCAATGATTCACTTTGTTCTAACAGTTTAGTATTTAGCGATTCACTTTGTTCTAACAGTTTAGTATTTAGCGATTCACATTGTTCTAACAGTTTAGTTTTCAGTGATTCACTCTGCTCAGATAATTTGTTTATAGACTCACTTTGTTCTAACATAGTATTGTTTATTGCTTCGCTTTGTTCTGATAATCTTGTATTTAATTGTTCACTTTGTTCTAACATAGTAGTGTTTAATGATTGACTCTGTTCAGATAATTTAGCGTTTAATGCTTCACTTTGTTCTGATAATTTAGCGTTTAACAATTCCTGTGTTCTCCTAGCTGCACTCTCAATGATCTCCTGGATCTGTTCAACCGTTGCCATATTACACACTTTATATGAGACATTAGGGAAATGGCATAAAGCAATGCCCTTTGACACACACATAAAATCCAATGCACATTTACTGTCTTTATCCAACTCAGTTCATTTATTTTTACATTTACTCCCACTAGTCAATTGCATCCCTGAGTGGTTCTAGTTTTACTCAATTTAATTTTAAACCCAAGCACATATTTAGTCATTAAATTGTTATCCTGATCTGATATTAACACTGACTAATTAACGAAGTATTAATTGTCATTTTAGGCTACAGCCTCCTAATATTTTCATGAGTTTGACTTCCTACACAAATCTAGTTTTAAACTTTATCATTGGGCGCCCGGTATCACATATTAATTACTTTAATTTAAAGACAAAAACGTGAACCGTATTTTACTTTGCAAACTCCTGATTTTAATTTATTTTTCACACATTTGGCGGTATCCACTTCGCCTCACTTACTTTTAATAAATTATCACTTCCCGGTGATTAAATACTGTCATATCAGCCTGCACTTGCGGCATCCCAGTTTTACTCAAATGCGCCAATATTGACATGTGTAATCTCTCCGCTGTTACACCACAGTGAACGGCCCCACGTTGGGCGCCAGTTTTAACCTATGAACCCTTCAGAATAGCAGTGTTTTATGCAAGAATCTTGATCAAGGGGTCGCGCTCAGTTCATAGTGTGATGTTTACGTCCGCCAAACAACATGCTTGACTGAGGCAAGGGTCATAGGATTAAAACTATAATTAAGAAAGTAAGGAGACAAGACGTAAGATAATAACATGGTTTAATAACTAATTGTGCATAAACGAAAATAAACAAACAATAATAAAAACATATCCTCCCTGAATCATTCCCTGACAGGAATATCTAACACTTTGAGGAGTCAGACGGATCTCCCCCTTTATAATAAAATGTGGATCCTAGTTCCACTACCTTGCATTTGAGTTTTATGTGCGCGTGATGACTAACTACGAGAAAATGAGTACTTGGATGACCGTTCGTTTACAACGGGTTAACAGCCACGGTGCTCACGAACAATCATCACGTAAATCAACGTTTATGGATATGGTCATGACATTAATAAAAACCCTTAAAAACTCTAATGCTGACACACACACTACAAATCTATTATTTACAGGAATCTCTCAGAGACCCTCATTAGCGCGGTGACGCACTTAACAACATGAGCTACCAACTGGCCAATTGCTCAATACACACAAGGAAAGACAGCATTGCACATGACTCACGGATCACAGAAAATGGAAAATAAACATGGAATAAACCAACAACAACAAAAGCCTGACCGGCTAAGATTACTTTATATGAACAAAACTGCATGTTAAGGTAACGCTTCGGAGATTATCGTGATTCGTAGGCAACTCCCATTTATTTCAACAATTTTTACCATTGATCAGTTCTTATCTGTAATTCAAGTAATTAGGGAGCCAACGAGCACTCCTCGCTAATGACCATGCTTGCACGTTCGGACAGCCTTATGAAACCTCTCCCCCTTTCCTCAAATACTTGCCATGTCCCACTCCAGTGTATATAATTAGCTGACCAGCTGTGCCATTATCTCAAGGAATCAACAGCAACAAAAATCTCATCCAACTCAACATATGGTCAGACATAATCACATATCCACAATTGCCCTCGCAAGGATACAATATGGACCTGGTACCAAGCTGACAGAAATCAGTCTAAGCTGAAATTCCCGCTTGTAATACCACAAAAATACACACATACACACATCTGGGACTGACATGACGCTTTTCACACAGGTCTGCTGAATAGGTGCTCGCAAACATTAAACACAATATTTAAAACCTACGATAGAGCTGATTACTCTTCGTCACAAATTACATTGCTCCAACGGCAATAGTCACACTGAATCTGATCAATAATAAATCTTAAACAATTTTAATTACCCTCCAATCTACTGTATAATTACATTAATTCAGTCCTACTTCTGAAACACAACAGATCTCCGAGAGACGTTTTTAACCGCATTGCGTAACATATGCAAACACGGCCGTTCACATAGCTACGTTAGTTAACACAACACAAAAACAAGAACCTTCCACTAACAACATTCGTGCGAGCTGCTTCCAAACAAAAGTGTGGCAGACCAAAACTAAATATATTACGTTAATCACACAAGCAAAGTATTTACAAAAAATATGTCCCATAAACCATAAGTTAATTTATCAAATAATAAAGAATATTATTTTGTACTCATCTCTCTTGTAGTCACCGTCAAAGAACGTCCGCTGCCATCTCCCATCTGAATTATTCTTATCTCATCTCAGCCATCTGGACGGAGTGTTGAGAATTCCAAACTTCTTCTGAAGTAGTCGATGTCATCTCTGGCGCTGATTCAAAAATTATATTATTATACACTTGATATCTGACTACTTAATTCCCCGTTCAGGTACTACTTTCCCCGTAACAGTTCGCTGGCGAATTATCGACGATACTGCCCCTACCAATATAGTACTGTGACTATCTATCACTGAATTTAACACTTTACAATAATTTCTGTGTCCTTATGACACGTAAAGTAATAACTGACTACGTCCGTAGACGCACAGAAGTAATAATCAACCTGTGTCTACGACACACAAATAGAAGTCTACGTCCTCAGACGAACAGAATAGAAGTCTACGTCCTCAGACGAACAGAATAGAAGTCTAAGTCTTGGCTCTTCATGCCACTTATAAATGAACTGGCCCTAGGTCTCGATGTGGGGGGGGGGAATTTATGTAAAAAATTCTCGAAATAATTGTGGTACAGGAATGAAATAAATATCACTGAACTCGTAACATTGCACAGGTCAAGAATATGCCCATTAATCCTAGAATCGATCGTAGAGATTTTGTCTAGGCGATTTCCCGCGTGAATGCTAGCCGAGCGTGCCCACGCTAGACCTGCCGCGTTAAATAGGCATTCTTCTCTCATTGGTTCTCACATTTTCTGTAATTTGGCGGTTTATAGCAGATCTTGGCGTCGTAGGAGTGTCTAGCATGCTCATCAGCCACTCACGTTACTGCATCATATTTCTTCTAGGCGCGAATATTACAATGAACATACCAGCAGCATGTCTCACTGCGCGTCGCTTCTATTTGAGGCGGCCCACACCTGTCCTTCTGACACATCGCTATGCTATTTCCTTTCACAGCTAAAGTATTTAGCCTATTGTCAATCTGCTTCAGGTATGTCCCCGCTGTCTCCAACCAATGCTTGAAATTTCCTCATCTCCGTCTGGCTACTTTCATGATGCTGGTGGAAATATTTATTAATTGGAGAAATAAAACATAGAATCATTTATCCAACAGAGGATAAAGGGTTCACTATGAAGGTACACATTCGCGGTGTTGGTCAAAATCAAAGCACTGCTACTGTTGTTGCTGATGTGAACGTTTTTGCCTGTGCTACTAATTGGTCTGCTAAGCTTGAATGTCTCGTGGTTCCCGATATTGCACTTGAGCTACCCGCTGTTGGTTTCGACACCTCTGAATGGAACATTCCATCACATATTGATTTAGCTGATCCTGATTTCAATTGCACTAAATCTATTGATCTTGTTCTTGGTGCAGAATATTTCTTTGACCTGTTATGTCCTGGTAAAATCATACCAGTTGGTGATTTGCCCATCATTCAAAATACCTCTGTGGGTTGGGTGTTTTCTGGGAGGCTGCCCAGTGCAAGCACCTCGCAATCATCGCACGTGGTATCAGCACTTACACTCTCACGCCTTCATGTAGAACAACAGCTGGAAGCGTTTTGGAACGTTGAAGAAGTTGAAACCCCAGTGTTGTCTGTTGACGAATCCATATGTGAAGAACACTTTGTTGCTACTACCACTCGCCAAGACGATGGTAGATTTGTGGTTAGACTCCCTCGCAAGGTAGACTCGGAGCCTCTAGGTGCTTCTCGCTACGCTACACTAAATCGTTTTCACTCTCTCGAAAGACGTTTGGCTCGTAACCCTGAGTTAAGGTTAGAATACACAGAATTCATGCATGAATATCTAGCCTTAAGCCATATGCAAGTCACTTCCCACCCGATTGGTGGTGAAGTTTACTACATTCCCCATCATCCTGTTTTCAAGCCGCACAGTACTTCTACAAAGCTCAGAGTGTTATTTGATGCATCGATGGTTACTACGTCTGGGTGCTCCCTTAATGATACCTTGTTGGTGGGCCCTGTAATTCAGCAGGATTTGTTATCTATTTTTCTTCGGTTCCGTACTCACTTGATAGCGTTTGCAGCTGATCTGAGTAAAATGTACAGACAGATTCTTATAGATCACAAAGATCGTGACTTACAGAGAATATTTTGGAGAGACTTCAGACCCAATAGTAGAATATCAATTAAACACCGTTACATATGGTACTGCCCCAGCTTCCTTCTTAGCCACGCGTGTGCTAAAGGAGCTCGCCCTCACTGATGGCACAGCTTTTCCAGCTGCCATTCAGATTGTTTTAA
Organism: Meconema thalassinum; assembly: GCA_946902985.2. Classification (NCBI taxonomy): domain Eukaryota; kingdom Metazoa; phylum Arthropoda; class Insecta; order Orthoptera; family Tettigoniidae; genus Meconema; species Meconema thalassinum. Next base: position 1,720,325,311 of record OX336388.2, on the reverse strand, counting down.
ACGACTTCTATGTTGATGATTGTATCTCGGGATGTGATTCCGAGCATGACGCACTCATTCTGTATGATGAATTGACCCTTCTTTTGAGATTAGGTGGTTTTGAACTGTGTAAGTGGAGTTCAAACTCCATGACTCTATTAGATAACATTCCTCTTGATCTTCAAGAGAAACAACAACTCCGTAGTTTCGGCGATGGTGAAGAAACAGTCGCCAGAACGCTAGGACATTATTGGCAACCTATCGATGACTTGTTGCGGATTCAATCACCTATCGTGAACTGTGACACTTCAATTACCTTTACTAAGCGTTCATTTTTGTCCATTGTTGCCTCTATCTTTGACCCCTTGGGTTTAGTGTCACCTATTGTGGTTGCTTGTAAGATTCTCTTCCAAGATTTGTGGATTCACAAACTCGGTTGGGATGACCCCCTTCCAATGGAAATCGCGCAAGCTTGGCTGAATGTTTATAGCAATTTGCCTGCGATTTCTGAGATTTCTACTCCACGTTTGATTAAGCCTGCTTCAGAAATCAAATCTATGCAACTTCATGCCTTCTGCGACAGCAGTCGGCAGGCCTATGGAGCTTGTCTCTATTTATTGTCAATTGATACCAACGGCATCGTCACTGTTGCACTTGTGTGCGCTAAGTCGAAGGTTGCTCCTCTTAAACAGTTGTCTTTGCCCAGACTTGAGTTATGTGGTGCACTTTTGCTTTCCAAATTGCTTGCAAAGGTGCAACCCGCTTTGAACTTGCCTATTGAATCCGTCTATTGTTGGACAGATTCCACTATTGTTTTGTCTTGGTTGGCTTCGCCCCCCTCAAAATGGAAAACCTTTGTAGCCAATAGAGTTGCTGAAATACAAAGGCTTACTGTTCACTGCGCCTGGAAACATGTCTCTTCCCGTGACAATCCAGCCGACATAATTTCCCGAGGCTGTATGCCCTCGGAATTGAAAAATAATCAGCTATGGTGGTATGGTCCAGCAAGGTTGAAGGCCTTTACAAGCTCCAGTACTTTAGATATCTTTGACACTCCTGTGTCCGAATTGCCTGAGTGTAGAATTTCGTGTGCAAATGTATCTTAACCTGTTGACATTGATTTTTTAAACAATTTTTCTTCCTACACGAGATTGTTGAGGGTCATTGCCTACTGTATTAGGTTTGTCTCTAATTGTAGAAATACCACTAGGATCAGTGGTCCACTCACTGCCATTGAAATTGATGTTGCACTACTTACATGTGTGAAAATGATTCAAGCTCAGTGCTACCCTACTGAACTGGCTGCTCTAATGAAGAATGAGCAAGTGTCATCCACTTCCACCATCAGCAATTTGCACCCTTTGCTTCACTCTGATGGCACTATTCGTGTGGGAGGCCGTTTGGAATTGGCCGACCTTCCATTTGATACAAAACACCAGATACTTTTGCCCAATGACCATCATTTCACTAAAGTCCTGGTCAGACATACCCATTTAAAGTTGCTTCATGGCGGGGTCCAGGTTGTGATTGCGACTATCCGACAACGCTTCTGGATACATTCACTACGAAAACTTGTTCGTAGCCTATCTCGCTCCTGTGTTACTTGCGTGCGCTACGCTGCACGTCCTTCTGAACAGTTAATGGGTCAACTCCCAGCTGTTCGCCTCCATCAAACCTTTCCCTTTAATCACGTTGGTGTTGATTACTGTGGTCCATTTACTATCAGGTACGGTGGCCCCAGGTCAAAGGTCTCTACTAAGGCCTACATCGCCATGTTCGTTTGTATGGTTACGAAGGCTGTGCACACTGAAGTCGTCACTTCCCCCTCCAGTCATGCTTTCGTTGTAGCTTTTACTCGCTTCTGCAGTAGAAGGGGTGTTCCCGCTCAAGTGTATTCCGACAATGGTACCAACTTTCAAGGCGCACAGTCTGACCTTGCTGATCTTGGTTCGTTGCTCTCCTCTGCAGATTTTCAATCTGTTGTTCAAGATTCTACCTCATCGCAACTAATTCAGTGGCACTTCATTCCTCCTAGTTCTCCGCATTTTGGTGGAATTTGGGAGGTAATCATCAAATCTTTGAAATCTCATTTAATAAGAATCATGAAGGCTCAAGTAATTACGTATGAAGAATTGACCACTCTCGTGGTGCAAATTGAAGCCATTCTAAATTCTAGACCCATTTCGTCTATGACTGAGGACCCTACTGACTTGTGCTATCTCTCGCCAGGTCACTTTCTGGTTGGACGACCTTTGAATGCCTTGTCCATTCCTGACGTTTCTGAAGTGCCCATCAATAGGTTGTCTAGATGGCAATTACTTCAACAGATTATGACTTCATTGTGGCGTAAATGGTCCACAGATCATTTACTCTCCCTTCAACAACGTCACAAGTGGAACCGTGTGTCGCCTAACCTCAAGGTTGGCACGCTTGTGCTTATTATGGATGACAATGTTTCTGCTACTTACTGGCGACTTGGACGTATTCTTGAGGTTCATTGTGGTAAGGACGGCCTAACTCGTGTGGTCTTTCTACATATCACCTCTGGACTCTTGAAACGTCCCATCGTCAAGGTGTCTCCCTTGTTGCTGCAGAACTAAACCCTCTTGTATCTCATAAACAACCTGCCTGTTGTTTCTGTGCGGGCAATATTGTTCGGCCACTGTCTTGGCAAACCAGTTTTGTGTTTCCCTATTTGTTTCCACTCTGTGTGGTTGTACATATCTTTATTATTTGTCTTCATTGTATTTATTCATTGTCAAGTTTGTTTTGTTTATGTTGGTTAGTTGTCATGATTCATTTGTTTTGATTACATGTTGTATTCCCACTGCCGGTGTTTCCAGTGGGATATTTTTGCTTAGAAGATATTTTGGTATTCTAAGTTGGCCACTTTGATTCTTCTTCTTTCTCTTTGTATTCTCTTTGACTTGTCTTTGAACTCTCTGCTGTGATTGGCTGCTTTCAGCCTATCAGAGGCCTCCTTGCAGTTTGTAGCGACCAATCACGTTTTTCTTCTTCGTCTTTAAGCTTGTAGCCATGACAGAATGTTGTGCTTTGATACTGGTTGTGATCTATCGACGAATATCCAGTTAATCACTTCTGTAATTGCTGCTATCTTCATAGTAACCTCATACCGCGGCAGGGGTTTATAAAATCCCGTGTGATTGTGGCCAAGTATATATTGGAACAACGAAAAGAAGTATTGCCACTCGCCTCAAGGAGCACGAACGACACAGCCGGCTGGGACAAACAGATAAATCCACTGTAGCAGCACACTCGCTACTTGCAGGTCACGATATAAGATATGGAGACACCGAAGTTCTGTCCACCACGGTGTCTTATCATGCCAGGCTACAAAGGGAGGCCATTGAAATCCTGAAGCATACTAACAGCTTCAATCTTAAGGAGGAAGCAGAACGTGTGAACAGAGCTTGGCTTCCAGTCCTTAATCCCCTCAAGCCTGCCCTTATTGACCGTCGTAGACGAGAAGATGCAACAGACGAGCAGCCCTGTCCTTGATGCATTACTTTTATGTGGTACGCCGTTGCTATGGTAGCCTCTATGTGTGGGTTGTTGACTATTTATATATCTTCTGTTTACTTGTTTTACCTCGCTTTATGTAACCTGTGAGCATGCTGAACGCAGTATTCAGCGAAACGTCAGGACGACAAAATGTCCTTGGAACACGACCTATAAGCCCGCGAAACGGAGATTCCTATTTCAACGCCGGTCGTGAAAGTCTACATTTTTACTTAATTCGCCTCTACGGGGAGGAAATATCACACTTAGTTCGTCGCTTTGAGAGGTTAAGGAAGAAAAAGTCGCAACTTCTGTCATCACTCGCGTTTCTTCTTCGATGCCGAGACACAGGTATGATTCCCAAGTTTATTAAAATGAAGAGACCACTAACCTCAGCTAGAGCCCATAGAATATATGATCGAACTGAACGTTCGCTATTACGTGAACGCATAAGCTTTGCACGTAAGGGGCTCGCTACTACAGATCAGGCACTCTTACAGCTGCACTACCGCATCAGCAGCACACTCTCATATCAGGACTGGGAAAATGTAGATCGCATCACCTTCTACTCTATGCTGTAACGATTCGATCCCATACTTGTTATATTTAAAGGGTTATTCATTTATAATTATCATATTTATTATTCTTATTAATTAGTACATCAATGAGATGATTTTTATATCAGATAATTGTAAGCGGTTTTTATTATTATAGTCAGAAATATTTTTATTAACAGTTATTTGTAAAGAGACGAAGTAAAATATATAATGCAACAAGATTGCCAAATAGGATCAACCCAATGCGTCACAAACTGAACGACGTAGTAATAATTTCACCACGGCAAACTGCGTCATTTTCCTGGGATGCAAAGAAACCCAATATGAGTAACCATCACGTGCGCACCATATAGTTCCTTCGAGAAGGAATGGAACATTATATTTCAACTATGGTGTAACCAATACGTCACTACTGTAGCCCATATACGCGTCAAAGCTGCAACTAGCCCTCGTGGAGGAATGAACACAGAAGAGTGGGTAGCTTGCTTCTAGAGTGGGGGCTGTGACACCACGTGACAAGGAAGTATTTGTACCTGCGACATCGGACAAGACATACATTCATCAATAGCTATCAATGAAGGGAGGAAGTGGTAACCTTGCTCTCTGGGTCTTAATGAACTGAGCAAACAGAGTGGGCAAAGTACGATGTCTTGCCGAAATCTATATCAATACATAATGGGTTATATCCCTGATCAAGAGTCTTTCTACAGATGGCAACGTATTTAATGAGGATATTTCATAGTAATTGAGATATCACATCATTTTTTTAAAACATAAGCGACGTAACATCGAGATCATCTTGCACACTTTTTTATGATGATACTTCAAAAGGATGAGCAAACAATTAAATAAAACTATCGTCTCTATTATAATTTAACTTCAATTAACTTTCAATTCATTTTAAATGTTCAGTTCCTTTTAAATTAATTGCCGCATTGAGTAATTTTAAATGCAATTGTGTGACTATCACTATTCTGTTTTATTAATATTTTGTTCTTGAGTCAATAAATTCATTCCCTTCAACGTAATGCCTATTTCTTTCATTGTAGTTAGTACTTTAAGGCAATCATACTCCTTGATTAAATACTGGATTGGTTAGATGACTTTGTCTCACTACGGCCCGGGTAAGTGGTCTCGACTCTACTGCTGATAGCCGAGGTTAAATCAATAAATTTCGATTCACTGTCTTAAATAGGGATCTGGCGCTCAACAACTTATTATATTATACTATCACAGGTAAGGTCACACCACAGTGCATATTATTTATTATTATCATGTTTGTTTTAATTGAACCACAATATGTCACCACAGTAAAGGACAAAAATAAAAATGTTACATTTGGCGCCACAAAGTAGGGCACGAAAACCATTCGGTATTTAGGAGAGGAGTGTATAATTCCAGTGCAAATTGTCAGTGCTTTTGGGGGACAGTGAAGTGAAGTTTTGGAAGGGCAATTTTTATACAGTGTACTTCGAGATGTCGGATGAGGAACAAAGGCAGTTGAGAAGTAGGGATAAAGTCGAGAAAGTTAATTATAAGGAGGTTGATAGCAGTAGCGATGTTGAGAGCGTAGAGAATAATACCAAGATGTCGGAGGTAAATCTTGAGAGTAATGAGGAGAATGGTCCTGAGGTTAGCCCTGACATGAATACAGAGATAAATCTTGAGACGGATACAGAGGTACATCCTGAGACTAGTGGTAGTCTAGAGAAAGAAAAGTCTATAAAGATTCCTGAAGATCCATTAACTGCGCTCATAAGGCAGATGAGTAGAGATTTAAGTGCGAAATTTGATGAGAGTATGAATAAAAATATGGAAGAGAGTAAGAAAGATAATTTAGAAAGTAGGAAGGAATTCAATGATAAATTTGAGAAATTAGATAAAGATATGAATAAAAATATGGAAGAGAGTAAGAAAGATAATTTGGAAAGTAGGAAGGAATTGAGTAGAGATTTAGGTGAGAAATTAGATAAGAGTAATCAAGAGATGAGAGAGGATATGAGTAAAATAAATCAGAAGCTGGAAGAGAATAATGTAAAACTAGACAGTGTGATTAAAGTAAATGAAGGGTTGAGTATGAAGTATGATATGCTGCAGGAGAGTATTCAGGGGGTGAAACAAGAAATCAAAGGTGAAATTAAGGAGGAGGTAGAAATGAAAGCTAAAGATATTATTAAGACAGTAGATAAGAAATTAGAAGCAGTAGAAAGTAGGATTCAGGAAAGAATAGTAACTGTGATTGAAGATAAAATAGCAACTCAAGGTGAAAGTTTTAGCAAATTGGTAGAAGTGGAATCTAGGCAGGTGGTAGAGACTTTAGGGGATACTGCAGTAGAATCAGTGAAGACAGCCTGTAAGGAGACTGTAATTGAAAGCAGATTGGAGTCAAGGGGAACGTTAGGTGAAAGCAGATTGGAGGTAGAGGAGATTTTAGGTGAAAATAGATTAGCGTCAGAGGAGATAGTAGGAGAAAGCATAGTAGAGTTGAAAGAGATTTTAGATGAAAGCAGGATAGCTGTAAAAGAAATTATGGGTGATGAACAGCAGTTAGCGGATATAGTAGGAGAAAACATAGTAGAGTTGGTAGAGATGCTAGACATAGATGAAAGTAGCTTAGTTAAGGAACGGCAATCAGCGGAGATGATGGATGAAAGCAGGACAGCTATAGAAGAGACTATAGAACGTAGTGAAGAAGTGGAGAAGATGAGAGAAAAGATAGGAATAGAAGCAGGTAAGATAAAGAAAGTACTAAGCACTCAAGAGATTAAGATGCAGAAAATCTTAGGTGAAGAGGATATGTTGACTAGGGAAGAATTTAATGATGGTGTAGCGGAAATTAATATGAAATTATTAGTGGCAGAGAAGCGTGCGTTAAGTCATAGTCAGAAGAACATAATTAGTAAACAGGTTAAGAGGAGGAGAGAGATAGATAGGAGCAGAAGCAGTAGTCCACGGCTAAAGAGAGCATTAAGTGATAGTAACGGAGAAATGAAAATGAAACCTAAAGGTAGATATTTTAGAAGTAAAATGAAAGAGAAGAGAATCAAGTTATTAGAGGAAAAAGAAATCAGAATGAGAGAGAGAAAGAAAGCATATGACGTGCAGTATCGTACTGAATTAGCCAGACTTGGGGAAGTAAGAGGGGAAAAGCCGAAGTACTGTGTTACTATGGATGAATGTAGTACAGAGGAAGTAGAAAGTAATGTTATAAGAAAAGAGGAAAATGGAATCCTAGAAAGAGATAGAATTGAAGATGAATGTGGTAAGAACTGTGAAATGCCAGAGAACGTAGTGATGTAAATTTATATTAACGATAGTTACTGTTCCGTATGACTTAAATATTAAGTAATGAAGTTTTATATGATTTAACAGAGGTAGATAAGGAACCTGCTGTGTGTAATTTTAATTCAGTCGTGAAGTTAGGATGGTTAGGGGCGCGTAGTGCCTACGCTTATTGATTTAGATTGACTAAAATCATTTAATTTGGAAGACAGAGATTGTCGTGCTATTGAGCAATTCAGGTAAGTTGAATGTGGGTCCTTAAACTGCAGGTAAGTTGGATGAAGTGAGAATTAAATTTAAAAAGTAGGAAGGTTATTACATAGGTAAGTAATCGAAAGAAAGTAGTAATAATTATTATGGCAACCATAATTATGAATATAATGGTAATAAAGATTTAATTCAAAAGTGAGTGAAGATAAGATGATACAATGGTAATAAAACGAAAGAGTTGAAGAATTAAGTATTGATTTAATAAAGAAGTTTCAGTTGAGGACAGCGAGGTTATCAGTGGATATATTTTGAGAAATTTATAAGTGGTTTAGAATTGTTAATGGTAATGCGTTGTATGAATTAACCAACATCGGATTGAAATGAGGAAGTAGTAACTAATTAGGACATCTGGTACTTGTTGACAGATATGTGTGTGTGTATGTGTGTATTTTCACGTAAATGGACGTGAGTTTGAAGAAGTAGGCCAACGAAGGTAATGCCGTTGAGCAATGTGGTTTTAAAGTTTTGGTAAGATGCCAAATGAAGTTTTTTAAGGAGGAAGTTTTGGTAAGATGCCAAATGAAGTTGTTTTTTGAGGAAGTTTTTGGTAAGATGCCAAATGAAGTTGTTTTTTGAGGAAGTTTTTGGTAAGATGCCAAATGAAGTAGGTTGGAGGAAGTTTTTGGTAAGATGAAGTAGGTCAGCGAGGTATATTCCGTTGAGCAATAATTATTTTTTTATGGTATCTACGGGACAACGTGAAGTTAATGTTGGGAGTTTTTTTTAAAGTATATATGGATGTATGCACACAAGGTAATAAGAGATTACAAAGGTAAGATTGTCCAAGTTTTAGTTACAGTTACGCACGTTTTAAAGATATTACAAGGCTTGTTATCGAGCTAAACCACTTTGTAGTAAAAAGTTACTGATGATTAATAACGAATTAATTATGTGGTAGATTGTTGTCCTACACAGGTAAAAGTAAAGATAATAATTATAATTAAAAGGTTGACATAATATTTACTAATATTGAAAGGAATTTGTTATAATTCGACGTTTTGAGGATTTTAAAAGTAAATCATTTTTTTTAGTAGACAGGAAATTAAAGTTTTATTTATGTCATACGGAGTTAGTAAAGATAAGTTTAATATTTTGAAGACAAGAATAAGTTAGTAATGTAAGGTGAGTATACCTAAGGGGTAATAATGAAGTTTCAATTAAAGGCAGGTGTAATTTACGCAGTTAATTTGGTAGAGCAGAGAGTGTCTGAACTGTGTTATAACTCAGGACTTGCTTTATGAAGTGATTATGGGAGAATATTTGCTAATTAAGAGTGTCGGTGTTATTGACTATCAACAGGAACACTGTCATTATTTTAGGAAGACAATAATTAGGAAAGCTAAGTGTGATGTTATTATTCCAAGGAATTAGTCGAAGCATGTAAGATTTTTTTTGCTGAAATTTAGTGTGTTATTGGTCAGTAAGAGGTGACCTGTAATAGTAAGAAGAAGTGGGATTATACCACGAATAGGGGAGGTTTTTTGTATGTGACGTGTGATGTCACGATGAATTGTTGAGAGTTCTGAGAGATTCTGGTGTAGTAGGAATAAGCTATACTCCAGGCGGTCAGAACAAGTAGGAAGTGGTGTTTGGAGAACACGGTACTTAATTAAGAGTTTTGAGAGAAAACTTAGGGGGGTTTTTAGGCATTCAGCAAGAAGTCAAATCATGTATAGACTAAGTTTAAAGTATAAGAGCATTAATATTTTGTGGAACGAAATATTTATTCCGAGGAGTTTGTCATGTGTTTTTGTGAAATAGTTTAGTGATATACGTAATTCAGGTATTGAGTAGTATTTTGTCCAAGTCTTAATCATTTTGGTATGGTAAGTAAGGAATGACAATACAGTAAAGTTATATCTTGACGCTAAGTTAAATTTTATAAAGTGAACGAGAAGTCAGATTTTATGTTTATTGGTGATTTTGAAAATTCAAGTTATTGTTTTCGAGAAGTAGTAAAGAGGAAACATGGTTTTATAAGAAGTTAAGAAGTCGTGGAGACTTAGGAAGTATTAATTTGAAAGGAGGCGGCCGTGGCCTAAGAAAGAATTAAGCCACGAAGGCAGGTGAGTAGTAACTTGGATATTTATGTGAACTGTTTAATAACTGCTTTAAGGTATTTCGATGTCATTATGTATTTGGGGTAGTATTTACATGTATGACATGCACTGAAATTGGAATTGCCTTAGGTATCTTGCTAAGTTATTTTTTTTCTTCAATTATTGAAATTTTACTGCATTTGAGTAATACCTTTTTAGAGACGAAAGGAATATTGTGTTGTTTGCATATCGTATGCGGTAATAGTTATAATGTGTTAATCAGCTGGAAATACAACAATGTAATTCTACACCAGACCGATGAAAACTACGTTCACTAGATATGAAGACAAAATTGTATGTCAAGCATACGATCACCAAGACAAGTGCAGCGTTGACATATATGTCAAAATTAAAAGTGAAGGGCATTTATGTATATTTCTTTACAGCATAAATATAAAGAAGAATGAACATTATGAACATTTGGAAGAATGAGATAAATGAAAGTTAAAATGTGAACTTTTGGTGAAGAATATCTTTCTTGTATATCATTATGTATTGATGAAGAGTATATTGTATGTTGTCTTTTTGGGGGTTATAATATTTAAATTTATAGTTTTTTTTTATGTTGGATGGGGTAAGAGAAATAATGTGAAATGTCATTTAAATTATTTATCTTAGGGGCGATTGTAACGATTCGATCCCATACTTGTTATATTTAAAGGGTTATTCATTTATAATTATCATATTTATTATTCTTATTAATTAGTACATCAATGAGATGATTTTTATATCAGATAATTGTAAGCGGTTTTTATTATTATAGTCAGAAATATTTTTATTAACAGTTATTTGTAAAGAGACGAAGTAAAATATATAATGCAACAAGATTGCCAAATAGGATCAACCCAATGCGTCACAAACTGAACGACGTAGTAATAATTTCACCACGGCAAACTGCGTCATTTTCCTGGGATGCAAAGAAACCCAATATGAGTAACCATCACGTGCGCACCATATAGTTCCTTCGAGAAGGAATGGAACATTATATTTCAACTATGGTGTAACCAATACGTCACTACTGTAGCCCATATACGCGTCAAAGCTGCAACTAGCCCTCGTGGAGGAATGAACACAGAAGAGAGGGTAGCTTGCTTCTAGAGTGGGGGCTGTGACACCACGTGACAAGGAAGTATTTGTACCTGCGACATCGGACAAGACATACATTCATCAATAGCTATCAATGAAGGGAGGAAGTGGTAACCTTGCTCTCTGGGTCTTAATGAACTGAGCAAACAGAGTGGGCAAAGTACGATGTCTTGCCGAAATCTATATCAATACATAATGGGTTATATCCCTGATCAAGAGTCTTTCTACAGATGGCAACGTATTTAATGAGGATATTTCATAGTAATTGAGATATCACATCATTTTTTTAAAACATAAGCGACGTAACATCGAGATCATCTTGCACACTTTTTTATGATGATACTTCAAAAGGATGAGCAAACAATTAAATAAAACTATCGTCTCTATTATAATTTAACTTCAATTAACTTTCAATTCATTTTAAATGTTCAGTTCCTTTTAAATTAATTGCCGCATTGAGTAATTTTAAATGCAATTGTGTGACTATCACTATTCTGTTTTATTAATATTTTGTTCTTGAGTCAATAAATTCATTCTCTTCAACGTAATGCCTATTTCTTTCATTGTAGTTAGTACTTTAAGGCAATCATACTCCTTGATTAAATACTGGATTGGTTAGATGACTTTGTCTCACTACGGCCCGGGTAAGTGGTCTCGACTCTACTGCTGATAGCCGAGGTTAAATCAATAAATTTCGATTCACTGTCTTAAATAGGGATCTGGCGCTCAACAACTTATTATATTATACTATCACAGGTAAGGTCACACCACAGTGCATATTATTTATTATTATCATGTTTGTTTTAATTGAACCACAATATGTCACCACAGTAAAGGACAAAAATAAAAATGTTACAATGCGTTCAACATTTGAACAGTCTAGCATCCGGCAGAAGAAAAAGTTTGAGCGGTTACAGAGAGACCAACCCGCGCCGGTACCTGCGCCTACGCTGGACATCTCACGGACAATTGTTAACCTGACCAATCGCCACCTGTCAGAGTGGGAAATCTCTATACTAGCGAAAGGAGGAAATTACGCAGTGACCCCTCCTTCGATTCCCGTGGAAGACATTGTCGCCAATATTGAAGCGGCAATCCGTGAGCTACCATCTGAACAAGCAGATGAAATTCGTCATGAAGCCTCACGTATAATCAAGAAGGCACCGGCACCGCAGAGTAACCTCACACCTCAGGAGAGAAAGGCTATAAGGACTCTCAACATGGACGAGAGCATAATCATTCTTCCTGCAGATAAAGGGAACGCAACGGTTATCTTGGACATGGACGACTACACTGCCAAGGTTTTGAACTTTTAGACCCGGGTACCTACCGCAAACTACTGAGAGATCCTACCAACCGGATTCTTCGTGAAACAAACGGCCTGATCAAGGTATCTTCGCTACCTGAAAACGTAAAGAAGGTAACCACCAGAAATGAAGCTTTACCACCAAGACTTTATGGTTTACCTAAAATACACAAAGATAATGTTCCTCTTCGTCCTATCGTGAGTGCTATTGGATCACCAACTTATAGCATTGCCAAACATTTAGCTACCTTACTTCAACCACATATCGGCGGTACACAGTCGTTTGTCAAAGATTCCGGTCATTTCATTGAAAAATTGAAAACTATTCAACTAGAAGCTGGTGACTTACTAGTAAGTTTTGACGTGGTCTCTCTTTTCACGAAAGTACCTATAAAGGTAGCCCTGGAGTACATCGCACGGATTTTTCCTGATGATATCACCGCCTTATTCCGCCACTGCCTCACCGCTAGCTATTTCCTGTGGAAGGGTGATTTCTATGAACAAATTGATGGCGTCGCCATGGGCAGTCCCCTTAGTCCGGTGATCGCGAATTTCTTCATGGAACAATTTGAACAAATAGCACTAGAGACCGCACCTTTGAAACCTAAAGTGTGGCTACGATACGTGGACGATACCTTTGTAATATGGGGCCATGGTAAAGATCAATTAAATCTGTTTTTACAACATCTTAACAGCCAGAACTCGAACATTCAGTTTACCATGGAGTTAGAAAATGAACAGAAAATCGCGTTTCTCGACGTTATGGTAACGAAGACCGCTGATCTAACTTTGGGACATCCAGTTTACCGTAAGCCGACCCATACTGACCGATATCTACATAAGACGTCCAACCACCACCCACGACAGAAATACGGAGTTATAAAAACACTGGCTGACCGCGCTAAAAGAATGTGTGATAAGCAGTGCCTACAACAAGAAATTGAACACCTCAACGAGGCCTTATGCGCGAATGGGTACAGCCAGAAAGATATCCAGCGAGCACTCCATCCGAGACGTCCAACTACAAGGGTAATTGGAGACAAGCAGCCCCTGGCTAGAGCTTTTCTTCCATATTGTTACGGCTGTGAGTTTTTGTCATCGCTCGCCGCTGGAGTCACAACTGCCCCAGGGGCTGGGCTGTGGCTTGCCTCCTGTATTGCGCGCGCCTTATGCAACAGGGCTACTACAGACAAAGGGATAGTCCAGAATATTCGTGACTGGACCAGCGGTGGAAACCTCGAGAAGCCGTGGACTCTGGATGGATCTAGAACCATTTATTGAGTCACCGGCCTGCTATATAAGAGTGACCCGTGAAGCAGTGGTGGTTGTGTTTTACGAGCTAGTGTGAGCGATTATTCTGAGCGACAGAAGTGTGGTGACTTGCGAAACCTCTAGTGGAGCGGGGAAGTTGAGACTCCTACAGAGGAACTGTGTCTTGAACGAGTGTGTTTATTTCCAGTGCGACATAAGTGATTGTGCTACATTGTGAAACAGTGTGTAGTCGGTGTACATGCTTGAGAGGAGCAGGTAGTTTCTGTCAAGGCCACCGTACTCATTAGGACGGATTAACTTCTGTGGTCTGTTGACAAGTGAAAGGGGAAGTGTTCTCGCCGTAAGGAAACTGGAGTAAGGTAATAATTGCTTGTATTTACTGAAGAGGGCTGTATCTTTCTGGCCGCAATAAAGTTAATTACTTCTTTAAGCAGTAATTGGTATTGTGCTTCCTACCCACCGTAATCCAGTTAACAAAAGTGCCACTAGGGGGTGGCACGTAACAACTGGTGTCAGAAGCCGGATTACGAACTCAAGCACAACACCTGACGGTCCTGGTTTCAAAACCCGAGCAGGTCATTTTCTCTAATTTCCCTGTGAGTGCATGCCCTTTACAAGACAAACAACTAAAATGGAGGAGAAATTGGCAGCATTGCTAGAAAAGTTAACCGGCATGGAAGACGGCCAGAAGAGGATGGAAGACGGCCAGAAGAAGATGGAAGACGGCCAGAAGAAATTAGCCAAGGACCTGAAGGATCACCTGAAGAAGATGGAAGACGGCCAGAAGAAGATGGAGGACGGCCAGAAGAAGTTAGCAGAGGACCTAACTGCCAAACTAGAAGACGGCCAGAAGAAGATGGAAGACGGTCAAAATAAGCTAGCGGAGGACCTGAAGAGGATAGAGGACGGCCAGAAGAAGATGGAAGACGGTCAGAATAAGTTGACCCAGGACCTGAAGAAATTAGAACTGGGTCTGCGTGAGGAAGTCACGGCAGTGGAAAAGAAGTTTGACGCCTTACAAGTGGAAGTTGCCGAGCTGCGCCAACGCCCGCTGATGGGGGTGGAGGAGAAATTCAACGCCTTACAAAAGGAAGTTGCCGAGCTGCGCCAACGCCCACTGACGGGGGTGAAAGAGGAATTCAACGCTCTACGAGAGGAAGTTGCCGAGCTGCGCCAACGCCCGCCCACCGTGACACCGGGAATATCAGGAACGGGACATAGCAGAGTGACGCCCCCAACCTTCGACGGAAAGGTCCCGTGGAGCACCTACTTACGTCAGTTCGAGGCAGCCTGTTCCATAAATAACTGGAACAACACAGAAAAGGCTACAGCTCTCATTGTAGCGCTGAGAGGCGACGCCCTTAACGTCCTTCAGGCCATCCCGACTGGATCCCAGGACTACGCTTCACTGATCGCCCATATGGAGTCCCGATATGGAGATAGCCATCTCCAGCAGGCCTACCAGATGCAGCTCCGGACCCGGGTACAGAAGAACGCGGAAACCCTGCAGGAGTTCGAGATGGACATCGCACGCCTCGTAAGGCTCGCCTACCCAACAGCACCGGCCGACTTTCTGGAGCAGATAGCGACGCAGAATTTCACCGATGGGCTACGGGACTCGGACACTCAACAGGCGCTGCGTCTCGCGCGCAATAAGACCCTGGCAGATGCGCTGAGCCACGCACTTGAGTTCGAGACGGCAAAGCAGGTATCTAGAATGTGTGCGCGGGTGCGTCAGGTGGACGTTGACGAACCAGCCCAAGCCAACAAGACCAAGCCCCTGGCCGATGAACTGATGGAGGTGCTAGGCCGGTTCTTCAAGAGTCGCAGTACCACCAACAAAAACTTAGCCGAAGGACATCCGGTGAGGCGGCCCGGAAGAGGACTACCAACCTGCTGGACCTGCCGTAAGAGAGGCCACCTGAGCAGGGACTGCGGTGATCGCCGCCGCCAAGAGTTTCCGTCGGGACAGTCAGTCGTAGGGAAACCGCGCGGCCCAGGAAAGCAAGTATCAGCCAGCCATGAGGGGCGAAGGGTGGCTCGTGACAGTCGTCAAGCCCCGGCAGTCCAAGTTCGTGTGACGCAGTTACGGAGGGATAAAAGCAGCCTGATGGTCGACGGAGTCATCAACGGAGTGAGCTGGCCCATGCTAATCGACACGGGAGCATCGAGGACCATCGTCAGCCCCACCGTGATCCCGAAGTGGAGAGTGCAACCCACACAAAGGAACCTCCAGCTAATAACCGCGACCGGAGAGACCGCACCGGTACATGGCGAAGCATCACTGGAGTTCGTCATTGGTCGACGGGCGATAAAGCATCCAGTGCTTGTGGCTGACGTATCGAACGAAGTGATCATCGGACTGGACTTCCTGGACCAGAACAACATCATCTTGGACCTGAGTACCAACACTCTGCACTTCGGAGGTGAGGAACTTGCTTTGCAACCAGCACACGAGGCCGTCACCGCACGACGAGTAAGGCTGAGAGAGGACGTCATCGTTCCTGCCAGGACGGAGGTCAGCGCCGCCGTAATTGTCGACGGAACTGCTGAGGGAGTGGCGGCTGTCATCGAGCCAAAATATGAGGACATCCAGACAAAAGGATTGCTAGTAGCCAAGACCCTCATCAACACGACGTCTCGACCATACGTCCGCCTGTCCAACCTGAACGACTACGACATTACGGTTCACCGGGACACCAACCTAGGAGTCTGCGAGCCCGTTATCTGGATTGCCCGCATCACCGACACGACGGACGGACACCTGCAGACGGACAACCGAAGAAGACGCACACTGCCAGAAGAACTACAGAAGCTGTACCAAGGATCCCAGGACCATTTAGACGAGGAACAATCACGCCAACTTCAGGACCTGTTACGCGAATTCCAGGACGTCTTCTCCGTGGGGAGCAAAGACTTCGGCAGGACAAGCTTGGTCCAGCACAGAATCGACGTTGGGGACAGCGCACCGATTAGGGCCCCATTCCGACGAGTCCCGCTCGCCAAGCAAGCCGAAGTCGACCGGATGGTAGAAGAGATGAAGGAGCAAGGGGTGATCGAGCCATCACATAGTCCTTGGAGTTCTCCGGTCGTGCTAGTGAAGAAGAAGGACGGTTCCACCAGGTTCTGCGTGGATTACAGGCGGGTGAATGACGTCACGAAGAAGGACAGCTACCCTCTACCCCGGATCGACGATACCCTGGACACCATATCAGGGTCGAGATGGTTCTCCACCTTGGATTTGAAGAGTGGCTACTGGCAGGTGGAGGTCCACCCTAAGGACCGCGAGAAAACGGCGTTCTCTGTGGGCAGCGGGCTCTGGCAGTTCACCGTCATGCCATTCGGTCTGTGCAACGCCCCTGCGACCTTCGAAAGGCTAATGGAGTCCATTCTGAGGGGACTACACTGGAAGACCTGCCTGGTCTACCTAGACGACGTCATCGTTCTGGGGAGAAGCTTCGAGGAGCACTACAGCAACCTGAAGGAGATCTTGTTGAAGCTACGGGCTGCCCAGCTGAAGTTGAGCCCCAAGAAGTGTCAGCTCTTCCAGAAGCGGGTCCAGTACCTTGGGCATATCGTCTCCGAGGAAGGGGTGCGCACCGACCCAGAGAAGACCGCAGCTGTGAGGGAGTGGCCAGTTCCGAAGGACAAGTCCCAACTACGAAGCTTCCTGGGACTCTGCACTTATTACCGTCGCTTCGTGAGGGGATTCGCCGACATCGCCAAACCTTTACATCGACTGACTGAGAAGGACCAACTCTTCACGTGGACAGCAGAATGCCACAGTGCCTTCGAACAACTCAAGCAGGCTCTGTGCACCGCACCTATTTTGGCCTACCCCAGACCTGGAACAAGGTTCATCGTCGATACCGATGCCAGCGACTTTGGCATAGGGGGAATCCTGTCGCAAGTAGTGGACGGCGAGGAAAGAGTAGTGGCCTACTTCAGCAAGGCCTTGTCAAAGCCAGAAAGGAACTACTGCGTCACCAGGAAGGAGCTGCTCGCCATCGTGAAGACCATTGAACACTTCCACAAGTACCTGTACGGGCAAGAATTTCTCATCAGGACCGACCATGCATCCCTGCGGTGGCTCCTGAACTTCAAGCAGCCCGAGGGTCAACTCGCGCGGTGGTTAGAGAGGCTTCAACAATACAACTTTGAGATTCAGCACAGGAAAGGCCAACTGCATTCTAACGCCGACGCCCTGTCACGAAGACCGTGCCCCGAAGACTGCACCTTCTGTACTAGGAGGGAGGAGAACACCGGGATACTGTGCCGACGGACTACTGTGGAACTTCAAGGGAACTGGAGCCGCGAATCTTTCACGCGGGCACAAGCAGAAGATGATGACCTGGGACCGATAGCCGAATGGAAGAAGGCCTGTGTCCCCAGACCCGGGTGGAACATTGTGAGTGACTGCAGCCCAAAGTTTAAGTCCTACTGGGCACAGTGGGACTCGCTGATTGTAAGGGATGGCCTCATCTGCCGTACCTGGGAGAGCACCGACGGGAAGACATCTCGGGAACAAGTCGTCGTTCCAAAGGCTATGACGGAGGAAGTCCTGAAGGAAGTTCATGGAGGATCATCTGGTGGACACCTGGGGATAAAGAAGACCCTGGAGAAGCTGAGAGAGCGGTTCTACTGGATCGGATGCCGAACAGACGTGGAGAACCACTGCGCGAGGTGCCACGATTGCGCAGCCGGCAAGGGCCCAGGACGAAGACGACGGGGTCCACTGAAGACCTACAACGTGGGCGGCCCCATGGAGAGAGTGGCCATCGATGTTGCTGGGCCATTCCCGTTAAGCGAGGCAGGGAACCGCTACATATTAGTCGTCAGCGACTACTTTACCAAATGGCCGGAGGCGTATGCGCTCCCTAACCAAGAAGCCGCGACGATTGCAGAGACCCTGGTGAAGGAATTCGTCAGCCGGTACGGAGTACCCCTGGAGCTGCACTCCGACCAAGGGAGGAACTTCGAGTCGCAGGTGTTCCAGAACCTATGCCAGCTGCTGGGAATCCGGAAGAAAAGGACAACGCCACTACACCCTCAGTCCGACGGGATGGTAGAGCGATTCAATCGCACCATCGAGAACCATCTTCGAATAGTCGTCAGCGAGCACCAGAGGGATTGGGACAAACATCTTCCACTATTTCTCCTGGCCTACCGCGCCGCCGTGCATGAAGCCACCGGGTGCACACCAGCCCGGGCCATGTTTGGGAGGGAGCTCCGTCTACCTGTCGATCTTGCCTTTGGCCGACCTGGGAATGATCCGATCCCGGTAAGCCAGTATTGTCAAGAACTGGTCGACCAACTGGAGGACGTGCACGCGTTCGCGAGGAGGAAACTGCGGATCGAGACCGACAGAATGAAGACCCGATACGACCAGCAGACGGATGCCGGCGGATTCCACGAGGACGACCTGGTCTGGCTCTTCAACCCATTACGGAAGAAAGGCCTGTCACCCAAACTGCAGAAGTCCTGGGAGGGCCCGTACCGAGTCGTAAAACGGATCAACGATGTCGTCTACAGGATCCAGCGGAGCCCGAGGGCGAAGATGAAGATCGTGCATCGAGATCGCCTGGCAGCCTACGGAGGGACACAGACGGACCAATGATTGATCGGGACGATCAGCCTTTTTAGGAAGGGGGTGGTGTTACGGCTGTGAGTTTTTGTCATCGCTCGCCGCTTGAGTCACAACTGCCCCAGGGGCTGGGCTGTGGCTTGCCTCCTGTATTGCGCGCGCCTTATGCAACAGGGCTACTACAGACAAAGGGATAGTCCAGAAGATTCGTGACTGGACCAGCGGTGGAAACCTCGAGAAGCCGTGGACTCTGGATGGATCTAGAACCATTTATTGAGTCACCGGCCTGCTATATAAGAGTGACCCGTGAAGCAGTGGTGGTTGTGTTTTACGAGCTAGTGTGAGCGATTATTCTGAGCGACAGAAGTGTGGTGACTTGCGAAACCTCTAGTGGAGCGGGGAAGTTGAGACTCCTACAGAGGAACTGTGTCTTGAACGAGTGTGTTTATTTCCAGTGCGACATAAGTGATTGTGCTACATTGTGAAACAGTGTGTAGTCGGTGTACATGCTTGAGAGGAGCAGGTAGTTTCTGTCAAGGCCACCGTACTCATTAGGACGGATTAACTTCTGTGGTCTGTTGACAAGTGAAAGGGGAAGTGTTCTCGCCGTAAGGAAACTGGAGTAAGGTAATAATTGCTTGTATTTACTGAAGAGGGCTGTATCTTTCTGGCCGCAATAAAGTTAATTACTTCTTTAAGCAGTAATTGGTATTGTGCTTCCTACCCACCGTAATCCAGTTAACAAAAGTGCCACTAGGGGGTGGCACGTAACAATATATAAAAAAGGTCACGGACAGAATAGGGAGGCTACTCGAGTCCCATGATATAAAGACCATATACAGGCCTACACGAAAAATTAAGGACATGTTTAGGTCCGCTAAAGATAAGCGACATCCTCATACCGCGGCAGGGGTTTATAAAATCCCGTGTGATTGTGGCCAAGTATATATTGGAACAACGAAACGAAGTATTGCCACTCGCCTCAAGGAGCACGAACGACACAGCCGGCTGGGACAAACAGATAAATCCACTGTAGCAGCACACTCGCTACTTGCAGGTCACGATATAAGATATGGAGACACCGAAGTTCTGTCCACCACGGTGTCTTATCATGCCAGGCTACAAAGGGAGGCCATTGAAATCCTGAAGCATACTAACAGCTTCAATCTTAAGGAGGAAGCAGAACGTGTGAACAGAGCTTGGCTTCCAGTCCTTAATCCCCTCAAGCCTGCCCTTATTGACCGTCGTAGACGAGAAGATGCAACAGACGAGCAGCCTTGTCCTTGATGCATTACTTTTATGTGGTACGCCGTTGCTATGGTAGCCTCTATGTGTGGGTTGTTGACTATTTATATATCTTCTGTTTACTTGTTTTACCTCGCTTTATGTAACCTGTGAGCATGCTGAACGCAGTATTCAGCGAAACGTCAGGACGACAAAATGTCCTTGGAACACGACCTATAAGCCCGCGAAACGGAGATTCCTATTTCAACGCCGGTCGTGAAAGTCTACATTTTTACTTAATTCGCCTCTACGGGGAGGAAATATCACACTTAGTTCGTCGCTTTGAGAGGTTAAGGAAGAAAAAGTCGCAACTTCTGTCATCACTCGCGTTTCTTCTTCGATGCCGAGACACAGGTATGATTCCCAAGTTTATTAAAATGAAGAGACCACTAACCTCAGCTAGAGCCCATAGAATATATGATCGAACTGAACGTTCGCTATTACGTGAACGCATAAGCTTTGCACGTAAGGGGCTCGCTACTACAGATCAGGCACTCTTACAGCTGCACTACCGCATCAGCAGCACTCTCTCATATCAGGACTGGAAAAATGTAGATCGCATCACCTTCTACTCTATGCGTTCAACATTTGAACAGTCTAGCATCCGGCAGAAGAAAAAGTTTGAGCGGTTACAGAGAGACCAACCCGCGCCGGTACCTGCGCCTACGCTGGACATCTCACGGACAATTGTTAACCTGACCAATCGCCACCTGTCAGAGTGGGAAATCTCTATACTAGCGAAAGGAGGAAATTACGCAGTGACCCCTCCTTCGATTCCCGTGGAAGACATTGTCGCCAATATTGAAGCGGCAATCCGTGAGCTACCATCTGAACAAGCAGATGAAATTCGTCATGAAGCCTCACGTATAATCAAGAAGGCACCGGCACCGCAGAGTAACCTCACACCTCAGGAGAGAAAGGCTATAATGACTCTCAACGTGGACGAGAGCATAATCATTCTTCCTGCAGACAAAGGGAACGCAACGGTTATCTTGGACATGGACGACTACACTGCCAAGGTTTTGGAACTTTTAGACCCGGGTACCTACCGCAAACTACTGAGAGATCCTACCAATCGGATTCTTCGTGAAACAAACGGCCTGATCAAGGTATCTTCGCTACCTGAAAACGTAAAGAAGGTAACCACCAGAAGTGAAGCTTTACCACCAAGACTTTATGGTTTACCTAAAATACACAAAGATAATGTTCCTCTTCGTCCTATCGTGAGTGCTATTGGATCACCAACTTATAGCATTGCCAAACATTTAGCTACCTTACTTCAACCACATATCGGCGGTACACAGTCGTTTGTCAAAGATTCCGGCCATTTCATTGAAAAATTGAAAACTATTCAACTAGAAGCTGGTGACTTACTAGTAAGTTTTGACGTGGTCTCTCTTTTCACGAAAGTACCTATAAAGGTAGCCCTGGAGTACATCGCACGGATTTTTCCTGATGATATCACCGCCTTATTCCGCCACTGCCTCACCGCTAGCTATTTCCTGTGGAAGGGTGATTTCTATGAACAAATTGATGGCGTCGCCATGGGCAGTCCCCTTAGTCCGGTGATCGCGAATTTCTTCATGGAACAATTTGAACAAATAGCACTAGAGACCGCACCTTTGAAACCTAAAGTGTGGCTACGATACGTGGACGATACCTTTGTAATATGGGGCCATGGTAAAGATCAATTAAATCTGTTTTTACAACATCTTAACAGCCAGAACTCGAACATTCAGTTTACCATGGAGTTAGAAAATGAACAGAAAATCGCGTTTCTCGACGTTATGGTAACGAAGACCGCTGATCTAACTTTGGGGCATACAGTTTACCGTAAGCCGACCCATACTGACCGATATCTACATAAGACGTCCAACCACCACCCACGACAGAAATACGGAGTTATAAAAACACTGGCTGACCACGCTAAAAGAATTTGTGATAAGCAGTGCCTACAACAAGAAATTGAACACCTCAACGAGGCCTTATGCGCGAATGGGTACAGCCAGAAAGATATCCAGCGAGCACTCCATCCGAGACGTCCAACTACAAGGGTAATTGGAGACAAGCAGCCCCTGGCTAGAGCTTTTCTTCCATATATAAAAAAGGTCACGGACAGAATAGGGAGGCTACTCGAGTCCCATGATATAAAGACCATATACAGGCCTACACGAAAAATTAAGGACATGTTTAGGTCCGCTAAAGATAAGCGACATCCTCATACCGCGGCAGGGGTTTATAAAATCCCGTGTGATTGTGGCCAAGTATATATTGGAACAACGAAAAGAAGTATTGCCACTCGCCTCAAGGAGCACGAACGACACAGCCGGCTGGGACAAACAGATAAATCCACTGTAGCAGCACACTCGCTACTTGCAGGTCACGATATAAGATATGGAGACACCGAAGTTCTGTCCACCACGGTGTCTTATCATGCCAGGCTACAAAGGGAGGCCATTGAAATCCTGAAGCATACTAACAGCTTCAATCTTAAGGAGGAAGCAGAACGTGTGAACAGAGCTTGGCTTCCAGTCCTTAATCCCCTCAAGCCTGCCCTTATTGACCGTCGTAGACGAGAAGATGCAACAGACGAGCAGCCCTGTCCTTGATGCATTACTTTTATGTGGTACGCCGTTGCTATGGTAGCCTCTATGTGTGGGTTGTTGACTATTTATATATCTTCTGTTTACTTGTTTTACCTCGATTTATGTAACCTGTGAGCATGCTGAACGCAGTATTCAGCGAAACGTCAGGACGACAAAATGTCCTTGGAACACGACCTATAAGCCCGCGAAACGGAGATTCCTATTTCAACGCCGGTCGTGAAAGTCTACATTTTTACTGTTATGCGACCTTTTATAAAGTCAACCCTTTTTATCATTACATCTTTATCTAATGCTTTGGCCAACAAACCCTTATACATGTCCGCTATTACCAGAATACTCTTGGTGGGTTGTTGACTTCCCGCGTTGGCCTTTACAATCACAATAACACACGTTATCAGACAAATTCTACACACCCAAGTACTCGAGGCTAAATGACCACGATCTCCAAGCCCCTCAAATGAAGCATTAATAAAATAATATATTTTTTAATTTTAATGTTAAATTTTCATATACCGTACCTACTTCGCCGAACTAATTTACAGTACATATTTTAGTGGGGTTTTTTCATTTTTTTCACAATGTGCCCTTTAACCCATAAGAATACTCTTTTGCTCCTTTGTAACAGAAACACTCAGGTTTTCCAACCATAGCGGTTATTAAAAGATCCACAGTTTTAGCCCTTCAAGCAAGCAACTCAATTTTGAAAACTTTCCTTAATGTCATGAACAGTATTCATTTTATCGTTCATTTGTAATTAATTTGTGTCCAAAAGGAAACACAAAACGATTCTTACGAGGTGTCCGCAGGATGACACGTGGTAGACTGATGATTGTTCACCGGAAACTCAACCACATCGGGTCGATTAGATTCTCAGTTTGCCTTTTCTACCACCACGAGCGCTAGTGTGATTCAATACAACTCAACCATATCCAGTCGATTAGATTATCAGTTTGCCTTATCTACAACTACAAGCGCTAGTGTGAGTCAATACAGACTTTCAGTTAAGCCCTTATAGCTACTTCCGGTGTGAAGATTTTAAAAAAATCAAGAAATGGTTGAGATTATTGAACCAAGGAACACTTAAAAGAAATAATTATGGAAATAAATTAATTTGGCTAGGATTGGAATACAAATAAAACGAGTAAGTAAACAAGCGATCTTTTATGCTGTTTTTCCAGAACTGCATTTAGGCCGGAGGTGATTTTCAAAATTATAATATTTTTTTTTAGTTTGATATAGCTCTCCAAGATTCATAATTTGAAACATTTTCGGCTCTTTAGCCCTTCAACTTTTGACACAATTGAAAATGGCTTGATTTTACGTTTTTTGCTAAGATGGGGTACCCCTACTTTGTCTGTTGAGGAACAGTTTTCAACATTAAAAGATAGTTGTTTTAACTGAAAGCAATACATGAAAAATCCACAGCCTGCTTCCAGTCGACTGACCGGGTCAGGAAATGGAGTGAATGAAGCCCCATCTAGCGGTGACGATATGAACTGTACCGGCTGCCGAAGCCTGTTGCACTCCACTGGGGCAATGATTAAATAAATGCCAGATGAAATGAAATGACAGGGGAGAGAGTTTCTGGAATGGAATTTATGACAGGGAAAACCGGAGTACCCGGAGGAATACCTGTCTGCCTCCGCTTTGTCCAGCACAACTCTCATATGGAGTGACCGGGATTTGAACCACGGACCCAGCGGTGAGAGGCCGGCGTGCTGCCACCTAAGCCACGGAGGCTCTGAAAGCAATGCATAATAATAATAAAATATAGCATTTGACATGAGCTGACATAGCCATGTCCCGTTTGTTAGGTTCTGCTGGCCTCACAATACTTGCTTTCTCTGAGCCTGCTTGTAGGAACGTTATTAAATCGTGGGAAGCTCCTTTAATTGAAAGAAACTTGAATGGGCTCCAGTGCAGTACTTCCGGTGTGCATGACCGCTCCAAGTGCAAGGTCAAAAGGAGAGCCCTTCTCATTCTGTGAATGAACAAAGCGGTGAACGCAGGTTAAACCCTTTAATCCGAAGGGATCTGAAGTTTCTTCAGTTGGGTTGCGGTTTCCTCTTCATTCATCAACCGAAGAAATCATTTCGGCACATTCTTTATAGATAGATTTATTTGTCCATGGTGGCAATCTGTGATTGATTTTTTTCCTTCGAGATAGACTACTGTTCTTAACGTAAAGGCACTTCCATTTAGCGAATCTTCTTCATGGCTTCAGTTTAGTAGAATACTATTAGTTGTCAAGACGATATTGAAAAGTTAAATAGCTATAATATGGAATCCTTATACCACCACTAATGAAGGTGTCTTGTAACCTACATGCCGACACCGCGGCGTAGCGGTGCTCATTAAATCGTGCACCACGGCCGCGAGGGCAAATCCGGAGGTTGCAGGTTCGAATCCCGGCGCTGACTGGCTATCCTGAGTATAGTTTCCCCCCGGGGGGTTTCCTTACTCGCTCCAGTGAAATACCGGGATAGTACCTTACTTCAAGTCCCGGGGCACCTACCTCATCCCTGTCCCTAATGCAGTTTCACACAATACTACAGTCAAAACAGGAATACAGATCATCAGAAAGTTCAACACACACACGAACTACTCGGTGCTGATGACCAAGATATCTCAAATCCCTCAAAGGACTTAACAATAATAATAGTGTTGTTAGTTTTACCTCCCTTTTAATTACTGCGTCTCATAGCCAGAATTTTGCCCTGAAGGGGATCTTTAACGTGCCAGTATATCTACTGACACTGCTCCCTCGTAGTTGCGCACCCTCAAATACCAACTGACTGCGCCAGGATTCAATCCTGCAACCTTGGGTACAGCAGGCGAGAACGTTATCACTGCGCCACGCAGCCAACCAAATGACTTAACAAGAACAACAACCTACAGTACAAACATGTTCTAAGTAGCTACGTTACAATCACCGTTTCTCACCCAAAAATAATAACCAAGTTACCGTTGCAGTCACGTTATTAAAAGTAACTGTGTTACTGTATCGCATCGTTACTTTTCCGTTACTTTTGTAGAAAATGGTTCCTTAATAACATTTCCCCGCTCGTATAATTACTTGATTTGAACGTAAAAGGGAATTCTAGTAATAAGAAGAAACGAAATGAATTGAAAATGTGTAAATCATATTTAATAATTAAAAAAATATTTTTGTGTGAGTCTCATCTCTGTAGATTTATGACTCGTAAATAAATTCTTGAGGACAAATTGTTATATCATCAATGGAACATCCTTTTAATTGGCGGGACAGTTTTTAAATGGCAAATACCAGTAGAATATATGAGTATGGCCTATTTATTTCTTCACGGAACTAATTGTTAATTTTTAAATTCCTTTATTTAAACAAATTAAATTATCAAATAAATTATAAAAATAATTATAAGATTAAAATTATAATTACGTTAAACACAAAACATAAAATAAAATGAGATCAAATAAAATTTGGAATTCAAATAGTTAAAATGAATAGAAATAACGATACGATATCCTTTTTAAAAGTTTCGTCCTTTAAAGGGTTAAAATTGCCTCTTTCCATTATTACACTTTCCACTTTGCTATTAAAAATAGCGCATTGTTTGGCTAACTACATACAGTAACTCCAGTCAGCCATCTTAGTGAGCAACTGAGAACTTCTCTAACTTTTATAACCCCATTGTCACACATTATTTGATCACATTTCTATTTAGAACCTATGCTCGGTTTCAAGCGAAATGTCTAGCATATAACAATTAGTTTCAACACTGCAAAAGCACAAAATAATATAATAAATGGTGACTCTTGATTCATTTTATACTGTAAGCCTTTGCTTGTTTTCCTTAAACAAAATACTCTGAGGTACAAGAATTTGCTCGTTTCCCTTAAACAAAATACTTGTAAGATACAAGAATTTACTCGTTTTTCTTAAACAAAATACTTGTAAGGTACAAGAATTTGCTCATCTTTCTTAAACAAAATAATGTACTTGTAAGATACTAGAATTTGCTCTGCATTATAGCGGGGATGTTGTAAACCATAATGAATGACATCATCAAAGCATTCCGTCCTGCCAATGGGGGAAATATATCTGTTGTCTCTCGAGAACGTGTTTTCTCTCATGATGTATCGCTGCGGGCACTATCATAATGGAGCCACCGACGTAGCGTGACTGTCAGGGAAATAAATAACAGATAAACTCGAAGCACACACCGCCTTACAGTGGAGCTGCCAAGAAGTCTCAAGCATCGACAGATTTTAAATTCTTTGAACATGATTTCAGATCGTTCTGAAATGGTCAATTTTTTTAAGGAAGTTTGTAGTTTTACATGACTTTTAATCTCGCGATCATGAACCATGGGACCTTCATTTTTACGTGGAATCCGAAACCATAGGACGTGATACTTCACCTCCAAAATATCATATGCATTGACCGGTAATCGAACCTGGTCCGCCTTGGTAAGAGGCAAGTAGTTTGTTTTGCTGCACCACCACGCCCCAGGTTAATAGTTTGCGCGTAAACATATTGAAATGTACCAGTTGTTGGGTACCGAGTTAATGCAAATTTTGGGCTCAGTTCCATGAAGAGCTAGCCCACCTAATTTCATCCTTTTTTTGCCTCAGTTATTTCAGTATCCATATGATGATATAAGAGCTTAGGCTGACCAAGGAAAGGACCGGAACCCTTGAGAATGCCGGACGCAGTTTCCGGTGAAACGTCGGGAGATATCCTGTCGGGACCACGGCCCACAAGCTCGAAAAACTTGTACTTAATTATATCCATATGATGGCCTGTATTCGTATTTCACTCCAATAGCTGCAACAAGACGTATAGAACTTAATGAAAAAGAAAACAAACAAAAAATCTCACATGCATCTAACGCGGTCCACCTTGGTGGAAGGTAAATAGCTAGATTGCTGCGCCACCACGCTCACCCCCATTTCTGAATAAGACAAGAACTCTATAAATCGAATGTAAAGATAAACCAAAAGTAACACATCATTAAGTCCAAATGCTTATGAGTTATGTTTAAATGTATGGGGGAGGGGGCGTGGTGACGCAACGGTCAAGCTGTTGGCCTCCCACCACGGTGGACCTGGCTTGATTCCCGGTCAATGCATGTGAGATTTTCAAAGTGAAATGACTTGTCCTGTGGTTCGGATTCCACGTAAAACGGAGGTGCCGTGGCTCATGATCTCGAGATTAACGGGCACGTGAAACTACAAACTGCTACCTTAAAAAGAAATGTATGGGTCTATTCTACTGTAGACTTCAGTAGCCCATACCAACACCATGCCATGTATTAAATGCTATATTTCTTTCGAATTCTAAACAAACTGTACAAAACCAACTACATTTTGTTTCCTTCAACTCTACTATTTAAATTACTTAATGTCTAAATACCATGCCATGACAAATACTAACATCACAAAGCAATATTTTGGTTGGTGCGCATTAAAACATGCTATATGTGGGCAGCAAGGTGAGTGGTGCTGTCAACTCGCACCAAGGGATGGCACTGCGATCGTTGTCTCCCGGCGAGTGCATGCTTTTACGCGGAGTTTCCGCTATTGCTATCGCGGGGTGGGCAATACGGTATTAGTCCCATAATTTACGCGTGTACTAGCGGATATACCTCCAATTTTACTATAAAAGTCGTGATCTAAAAAGGGATAGTGGGTAACTACACAACTGAATATACAGTACGTATCTAAAAGCTAGTATGATGGCAGAAAGTAGCGTAGTTATCAACAATCTTTACCGATTCAAACACCTAACAACCAGTTTATATAGTTTTATTGCCACTTTGTACCATTAATTATGGTGATAAAACGACATTGCCATAACGAACGAATCAAATTAATATTTGAGGTTCCTGCCTGGCTGTTAGGCCCAATCATATCAACAAATGTTCGAAAAAATTGTATTTTACTCATGTTGGCAGTGAGCAGTATCCTACAGCTTCTAAAGCATTTGGTTGGCTGGGACTGTATCAGTGCACGTAGTTGGACACTGGTGACACTGAAATTGATGTTTGGTTCTTTGTTGCTCACCACATTCACACCAAGCCCATGTATCATTTGAAGCCCCACTGTTTCTAAATTATCTTTATCCTGACCAGCACATCCCAGCTGGCCAGCCTCCGGCGTGACTTAGAGACAAATGTTCAAATCCATTCAGCCCCTCCTCCAATAAACAAACATTAACTCCCCTCCCCCTATTCCAAGGAGGAATGAATGCCCAAATAAATATGTAATAATGTTCGTGGTTTTTACTGGTTATTCAGATACATATGCTAAATGCTTATGCAATTTCTTCCTAGTTTTCTCAACCACCTCGCAGTGTAGTGGCTAGCGTTCTTAGCTCTCACCCAGGACCTCCGGGTTTGATTCCCAGCTGTGCCAAGACATTTAATTCTGGTCTGAGGGCTGGAAGGGGGTGACACAAAACTGACAAAGAGGTGTAATCGATTCCCAGCTCAGCCATCTTGGAAGTGGTTTCCTATTTTTATTCCAGGCAAATGCCGGGATGGTTCCTAACATGAGGCCCAGTGCTCCATTATGTTTATAGTTTAACAGTCAGAGATATAGCAAAGTTTCCAAAACCTTTTATATGGTGGACAATATCTAGATAACCTTTGAAAAATGCGAGTATCAAATTATAATGTTTCGAGTGGCATTTAACTTATTCTTGTGACGATAGAAAATGTTTCGGTTTGAAGAAACGAAACCGATTATAAAAATTTACATTAAAAAAAATCCATGGAATTCTTCTTTTTTCTTTTTTAAATTGTATGTATTTATTTATATTAGGGAAAAGGATGTAACTTAGGCCTAATTTAAAATATAAATGCAAAATTAATACTTCCGGAATGTCACATGACGAACGAATGTAATCCTAGTCCAAGGTCATGTGTTCGCTCTCCACGGCCCGGGATGTTGGTTCTGTTGGAGGGATGGATACGTATACTGTATTGTGAGAAGAATTCTATTCTGCTTGAGAACACCATTCGATGTGGAATGCAGTACTTCAACAGCGGAGGGCTTCCCTTTCACCGATGCCACTGAAGTTCAAGGTGACAGCTATGTAATGCGCTTGAGGCGCAACCTCAGGTATCATATTTAATATCGACAACATACCATTACATTAGTGTGTACGGCCGTGAAGTTAGACCCCATCACACAAACACCATGCTAATACACAGCATCATCATAGGTTAAGCCCTGGGCTAATATTCTGTTGTTGTTGATTCTTTAGGGGCTTTGCAACATCATAGTCATGTAGCCCCATATACTTGGGTGTGTGTATAATTTGTCTGATAACCTGTGTCACTGTGATGTCTGTGCTAGTGTGTGTATTTGTAATTGAGGTAGGATTTGAGTAGAAAGTGGCCGTGGCCTTAAGTTAGGCACTATCCCGGCATTTGCCTGGAATAGACGTGAGAAGCCACGGAAAACCACTTTCAGGATGGCTGAGGTAGGAATCAAACCCACCTCCTCTCAGTTTTGCCTCACGAGGCTGAGTGTGCCTCGGTCCAGCCCTCAGACTAGAATTACATTTCTTGGCAGAGCTGGAAATTGAACCCGGGCCTTTGTGGTGACAGCCACTACGCGACGAGGTGGGAAAAGGTCAAGAAAAAATTATTATTAATAATATTATTATAATCTATGTGGGGTGACTTTTTAGAGAAACGGCTGATGAGCCCATGGACCTCTAAGGAAGTATGTGTGTTTACCCGTTATTATTTCCGCTTTCGACGGGGTCCAGGATGAGATGCGATGCCAGCCTATGTGGCGGATGGTTTTTACGGACGGATGCCCTTCCTGAGGCCAACCTCATGAGAGAAGTTAATGAGAGGCGAATGAAACTGGGGAAGGATGTGGAAGGAAGTGACCGTGGCCTGTCAGAAGGTACCATCCCAGCATTTGCCTGGAGTTGAAAATGGGGGGAAACCACAGAATACCATATCAAGGACGGCCAACGGTGGGGCTCGTACCCATGTCTACCGAGTCCACAGAGAGCTTGGCCCCCATGTCCTAGCGCTGCGCATTATTAGCGAGCGTACCTACCGCTGTCGGTCTTCTAAGGAAGTATAGCAGTACAGTAATAGTGTAACAAGTACTCTGTTTCCATATCGTGTCCTTATTGGGGCCTTGCACCACATACCTCTGGACTTGTTTGACGACATATTATCTGTCTGTCGCCCGATCACCTCACAAAAACACGCTACTTGAAGCTCAAGTGACAAAGACACAGAATATCTGGGAGTCAGCAGGAGCCTCGCCCATAAATGCCTACTAACACAGAAGTACCACAAATTGAGGGTCATTGAACTGGGGGTATCCACTGTGGTCTCGCGGTCTGCCTGTCCCAAAGGGTTTGAGCGCGATTCCCGGCTCTGACAAGAAATTTAATTCTGATCTGAGTGTTTGAAGAGGCCAGGCCTACACTTAGCATTGTGGGTCAATTCCAACCTCAGCCAACGTACAAGTGGTTTCCGTGGTTTCCCACTGCCACTCCAAGCAAATGTCGGGATAGCTCCTATACCTATCCACAATCACGTCCTTCCCAGTCCTACTATCAATTATAAGTATACACAGTATATACAGACAGCAGGTGAAAAGCTAAAGGAAGTAGGAGACTTCTGTTACTTACGAAGCAAAATAACCAGTGATGGACGAAGCAAAGAGGATATAAA
Source organism: Meconema thalassinum (assembly GCA_946902985.2). Classification (NCBI taxonomy): domain Eukaryota; kingdom Metazoa; phylum Arthropoda; class Insecta; order Orthoptera; family Tettigoniidae; genus Meconema; species Meconema thalassinum. The sequence continues at coordinate 1,720,293,777 of OX336388.2, read as the reverse complement.
AATAGGTTGGCTCAGGCAAGGAAAGCATTTCTACAGAAATAAAAGGAATCTGTTGACATCGAATATAGATTTAGGTATTAGGAAGTCATTTTTTAAGCCTTTTTCAGGGGCGTGGCACTCTATATAAGTGAAACTTGGACTATTGATGCAGCAGAAAAGAGGAGAATTGAAGCGTTTGAAATGAGGTGTTTCAGGAGAATGTTGAAGATCAGAGGGGTAGATAGGGTTGCAAACGAAGAGTTATTAAGACAAGTGGGAGAGAAGAGATGTTTCCGGTGACTGCTAATGAAGAGAAGAGGTACGTTGGCAGGACACATACTAAGACACCCAGGAATATGAAGTTTAGTTATGGAAGGAAGGACAAGAACTGTAGGGGTAGACCAAGGTTAGAATATGTTAAACAGATTGCCTCGGATGTAGGGTGTGGTAGCTATGTAGAATGAAACGATTAGCTCAGGACAGGGAGGCATGGAGGGCTGAATCAAACCAGTCAAAAGACTGAAGACTCAAACAACAACAACATACAGATACCATAATAACCTAGGTTATCACACAAATTGTACTCAAATCCTAGTACACAGGACCACTATTGTAACATGTGGTTACAATGTCTATTTTAGATCGCTATGCATTTTCTATGTTCCTTTTTTGATGTTTTTTTGTTTTTTTATTCCATGATTTTATATATATCTTTGATTTCATGTGTGGGTCCGTACTGGAGGATTTTGTAAGAGAGTTTTAGGTAGATTTCATTAGAAAGCTAACTATTGCAATGGGTCCCATGTTTCGACTTCCGGAAAATTTTGACATATCTTCGCGTTTCACATCCCCCAGACCCCAAAACCACCGCCAGTTGAAAAGTTTATATATAATTTATGTATGTATATATTGAACCCTTCAGAATAGCAGTGTTTTATGCAAGAATCTTGATCAAGGGGTCGCGCTCAGTTCATAGTGTGGTGTTTACGTCCGCCAAACAACGTGCTTTACTGAGGCAAGGGTCATAGGATAAAAACTGTAATTAAGAAAGTAAGGAGACAAGACGTAAGATAATAACAAGATAATAACAAGATAACTAATTGTGCATAAAAGAAAATAAACAAACAATAATAAAAATATATCCTCCCTGAATTTTTCCCTGACAGGAATATCTAACACTTTGAGGAGTCAGATGGATCTCCCCCTTTATAATAGAATTGTGGATCCTAGTTCCACTACCTTGCATTTGAGTTTTATGTGCGCGTGATGACTAACTACGAGAAAATGAGTACTTGGATGACCGTTCGTTTACAACGGGTTAACAGCCACGGTGCTCACGAACAGTCATCACGTAAATCAACTTTTATGGATATGGGCATGACATTAATAAAAACCCTTAAAAAACTCTAATGCTGACACACACTACAAATCTATTATTTACAGGAATCTCTCTGAGATCCTCATTAGCGCGAAGACGCACTTAACAACATGAGCTACCAACTGGCCAATTGCTCAATACACACAAGGAAAGACAGCATTGCACGTGACTCACGGGTCACTGAAATGAAAATAAACCTGGAATAAACCAACAACAACAAAAGCCTGACCGGCTAAGATTACTTTATATGAACGAAACTGCATGTTAAGGTAACGCTTCGGAGATTATCGTGATTCGTAGGCAACTCCCATTTATTTCAGCAATTTTTACCATTGATCAGTTCTTATCTGAAATTCAAGTAATTAGGGAGCCAACGAGCACTCCTCACTAATGACCATGCTTTGCACGTTCAGACAGCCTTGTGAAACATCTCCCCCCTTTCCTCAAATACTTGTCGTGTCCCACTCCAGTGTATATAAATAGCTGACCAGCTGTTCCGTTACCTCACGGAATCAACAGCAACAAAAATCTCATCCAACTCAACATATGGTCAGACATAATCACATATCCACAATTGCCCTCGCAAGGATACAATATGGACCGGGTACCAAGCTGACAGAAATCAGTCTCAGCTGAAATTCCCGCTTGTAATACCACAAAAAATACACACATACACACATCTGGGACCGACATGACGCTTTTCACACAGGTCTGCTGAATAGGTGCTCACGAACATTAAACACAATATTTAAAACCTACGATAGAGCTGATTACTCTTCGTCACAAATTACATTGCTCCAATCGGCAATAGTCACACTGAATCTCATCAATAATAAATCTTAAACAATTTTAATTACCCTCCAATCTACTGTATAATTACATTAATTCAGTCCTACTTCTGAAACACAACAGATCTCCGAGAGACGTTTTTAACCGCATTGCGTAACATATGCAAACACGGCCGTTCACATAGCTACGTTAGTTAACACAATACAAAAACAAGAACCTTCCACTAACTACATTCGTGCGAGCTGCTTCCATACAAAGGTGTGTCAGACCCAAACTAAGTATACTACGTTAATCACACAAGCAATGTATTTACAAAAATATGTCCCATAAACCATAAGTTAATTTGTCAAATAATAAAGAATATTATTTTGTACTCATCTCTCTTGTAGTCACCCGTCAAAGAACGTCTGCTGCCATTTCCCAACTGAATGGTTCTATCTCATCTCAGCCATCTGGACGGAGTGTTGAGAATTCCAAACTTCCTCTGTAGTCGTCGGTGTCATCTCTGGCGCTGCTTCAAAAATTAGATTATTATACACTTGATATCTGACTACTAAATTCGCTGTTCAGGTACTACTTTCCCTGTCACAGTTCGTTGGCGAATTATCGACGATACTGCCCCCTACAATATAGTACTGTGACTATCTATCACTGAATTTAACACTTTACAATAACTTCTGTGTCCAAGCACACAAAATAGAAGTCGTTCTGTCCGCAGACGAACACAGTAATAAGACGACTACGCCCGTAGACGCACAGAATAATAGTCTACGTCCTCAGACGAACAGAATAGAAGTCTATGTCTTGGCTCTTCATGCCACTTATAAAAGAACTGGCCCTAGGCCTCAATGGGGGGGGGGGGGAATTTATGTAAAAATTTCTCGAAATAATTGTGGTACAGGCTTGAAATAGATATCACTGAACTCGTAACATTGCACAGGTCAAGAATATGCTCATTAATCCTAGAATCGATCGTAGAGATTTTGTCTAGGCGATTTCCCGCGTGAATGCTAGCCGAGCGTGCCCACGCTAGACCTGCCGCGTTAACTAGGCATTCTTCTCTCATTGGTTCTAACATTTTCTGTAATTTGGCGGTTCATAGCAGATCTTGGCGTCGTAGGAGTGTCCAGCCTGCTCATCAGCCACTCACATTACTGCATTATATTTCTTCTAGGCGCGAATATCACAATGAACATACCAGCAGCATGTCTCACTGCGCGTCGCTTCTATTTAAGGCGGCCCACCTGTCCTTCTGACACATCGCTATGCTATTTCCTTTCACAGCTAAAATATTTAGCCTATTTTCAACCTGCTTCAGGTATGTCCCCGCTGTCTCCAACCAATGCTTGAAATTTCCTCTTCTCCGTCTGGCTACTTTCATGATGCTGGTTGAAATATTTATTAATTGGAGAAATAAAACATAGAATCATTTATCCAACAGAGGATAAAAGGGTTCACAACTCTCCCACTCACAAAATTTCGAACTTAGGAATAAAGTCGACAATTTTTAAAAGACTTCCGTAGGCCAAATTGTTTTATTTCAGAATCACCCCTTTTCTATTACTGGTCTAGTCGCTCCTGTCTTGAATGGCATTTACTCGTTTTCATTTCCTGCTCGTATCTCCCCTCTCAGTCTGCTTGCATGACGCTCTGGTGCCTGAGGCAACACTCTGCTCGTCTCGTTAATGTTTGTCAACAACAACTCTACTTCCTCGTTTACGTGCCGTACTCAACTGCTCCTCGTGCACTTTGTTGATAATAGGACGTCCATATATTCAAACTGCATCATTAATTTTGGCGCTCCCATGGCTCACTTCGACGATACTTTTTCAGGTTGGCAGCGTTGTAGACTGACATTGTTCCTGTACTCAATTCTTTCACTCTGTAAGCATTGTTTCCAAGGTTTCTTACGATAGAATAGGGTCCTATGAACTTTTCGCAGAATTTACTGAAGAATTTCTTCTCCGGGTCCGATGTAGCGGGTCGTTTCACCAAAACGAGCTGGTTGATTTCAAGATCCCTGTGAAACCTCTTATTTCTTACTCGCCGTAATCTGCGGTCTGCTTGTTTTCTCATGTAGGCTCTCGTCCTCTCAATTCGCAAGTCAGGTGCTATCATTGGATCTTGTGGACAGTTAATGATGCTTTTCCACGTTCTTACTGGATACTCGTTCTTGTGTAGGACCATAGGGATCTGTCCTGTTGACTCGTGCCTGGTAGAATTCATGCATGTCTCTACATCCTTAATCTTATCGACCCATTTGTGGTGTTCGTTCGGAATGAAGATCCTCAAATATGAAGTTACACACTTAATTGCTCTTTCACTTGGATTTGCTTGAGCATGTCGGATACTGCTTAAAACGTGTTTTATACCCATATCTTCCATACCTTTCTTGAATTCGGTGCTTGTGAAATAACTGCCATGATCTGATAATATAAACTCTGGTTTTCCAAGGATTGGAATAACTCTATTTCGAATGCGACTGAGTACCTGCTTCGATGTCGTTTTCTGAATAGGGCATAGTACTACAAATTTAGAAAATACATCAATGCACACTAGCAAATGACGGCAACCTCGCCTTCCCTTCGGGATTGGACCGAAACAGTCGAGTGCCAGTAGCTCACATGGTTTCTGAGGTAGCAATGGTCTGGGATACTGCCTCATTAAGTAATTATTGGGCTTTGTGCTCTGACACGGATCACAAGTTGTAATGACGTCACATATAGTTGTTCTCATACGTGGCCATGTAAATGTCTCTCCTATAGTCGCTTCGCACTTATCTACGCCCACATGCCCGTAACTTTCGTGCGTATGCCATGTCAATCCTCGTTGTAACGATGCAGGTACTAATATGCGTAACTTGGTGTGGTCATTATCTACCCATTTGTGCAGCAAATTGTTGACATAAACATATCTTCCTTCTTTGGCTTTCGCTTCTCGAAATGCAGGTGTTCCTGTAGGTAGTTGCTTTCTGAAGTATTGAATTAAAAGCATCATCCATGGTTCCGCTTCCTGTTCTCGCTGTATCTCACGTAACTCCTCCAAGAATTCCCGGTCCTTCGGTGTTAACTCCAAGTGTTGTACCATCGCTGTTTCTTCATTATCAGGCTCTGGGTTCCTGCTGAGTGCATCTGGTATCACGTTCATCTTCCCTGGACAATGTTCAATCTCAATGCTGAACTGCTGAATATATATAGACCAACGTGTCACACGTTCGCTTGCCATCGACGTCTTAAACAAGAATGTTAGTGCCTTGTGGTCGGTCCTGACAACAATAGGGTAGCCGTAAATTATTCGTTTCCATTGTTGTAACGCATGAAGCATGGCCAACAGTTCTAGTTCCGTTACCGTATAATTGCGCTCGTGCTTACGCAATTTTCGGCTGACAAATGCCAAATATGTTTTGTGCTGCAGGTTAGCTGGATCCTCTTGGTAAAGCATAGCACCTATACCAATTAGTGAAGCATCTGCTTGGATTATAAATTTGTGCTTGAAATCTGGATATCCTAATATAATGCAGTTTTCCAATAGCTGCTTTGTTGCTTGGAATGCCTTCTCACACTCCGCATTCCATAACCATTTATTATTTTTCTTTAGCATTTCCTGCATGGGAGCTACAGTCTCCGTATAACCTGGACAGTTTTCCTTAAAGAATCCCGTTACGCCTAAGAAAGCCCGAATGTGCTTGACTCTCGTTGGTGTAGGGAAATTCTTTATCGCTTCGACCTTAGCTGGGTTTGGTTTCACTCCCTCCTTGTCAATGACGTGACCCAAATATAAGATCTCGCTCTTGAAGAAATGCGATTTCTTCAGATTTACTTTGAAATTAGATGCATTCAGGTTGCCTAATACTTTATCTAAATTTTCCATGTGAGTTTCAATGTTGTCGGATGCCAGCAAAATGTCATCAATGTAGCGTACCGTCATCTCCTTAACTTCCTCGGTTAAATTCCGGTCCAGAGCTCGGATTAAAGCACAGCCCGCTGTTTTGACTCCAAAGGGCATTCGAACGAAGCAAAACGTCTGGTTATCGAATAAGAAGCCAGTTAGAAGCTGTGACTTCTCATCCAATTCAATATGGTGGAACGAACTCGTCAGATCGACAGATGAATAAATGCTCTTGTTTTTAAAGCCTTTTAGTACGTCTCTGATGATTGGCGCTCTGTCATACTCAGGAAAAATGAGTCTTGTGTTAAGATTTCTGGCATCTAAACAAAGTCTAATAGATCCATTTGGTTTTGTGACTGCCAAAATCGCATTTAGATAAGGTGTCGGTGTCTTCCTTATCACTCCAGCTTGTAACATCTCATCTATAATGACCTTAACTTGACCACGATATTTTTCAGGAATTGGGTACAATCTGCTTTTGAAAGGTGACCAGTCCTCGACTTGCATAGAATATTTGAAATTTAATATTTTTCCAGGTACTGTATCAAATACTGTTTTGTGCTTCCTTAATATCTCTTCCAACTGCTTTCTGTGTTCACCCCCAAGTTGAATGTCATTGAGCCGCTCCTGTAGTAACTCTTAAAATTGTGCATCACTGTTATCTCCTTCTGTTAATAAAGACCATATCTCCTGGGATTCACTCTCCTCATCTAGTTCCACAACAGCTCCTTCTATGATGTTATCTTCTGCCTTTCGTACCTCCTCTTCCGTCTCTTCCGATATTGCTTCCAATGCCCAAGAATTTACATCTCTTCCAAAAGTGATTTCATCCATATGCAATCCCACATTTTTCAGCTGATCATACTCTCTAAAACTGACAGTATTTTTGTGCAAATCTATCACTGCTTGATAGTCACAAATGAAATTCGCACCAAGAATTATATTGAAATTCATCTTTGCCATGATAATGAATGTTTGCCCAAACGTGTGTTCCAATATGTTCAGCTCTAAGTATGCCTGACGTTTACAAGTGACGGTGCGTTCAGGAATAACACCCCTCACTTTGAGCTGTGGTACCGGAATTACAGGAATATTCTGACTCCGTCCCAACTCTCGAACCAAGGCCTCCGATACCAGACTGATCTGTGACCCCGTATCCAATAAACATCTTATATTAATTCCACCAATCCTCGCGTAAAAAATGGGTAACTGCCTAATTTCATCGTTCCGTGGTTTCACCGTCTCCTCCAGGCAGTCTTCTGGCAAAGCAATCCATTCTTGTATGTTCGCTACTATCCATCCATCTTCAACTTCCGACTGTTGTGTTTGTAGCCTGTCTCCTTCATCCAAATTTAACATTTTTTTTAGCTCCATTGCGACTCCCACCATCCTTCTGTTGCTCATGTCCTTGATATCCCTGTTGTCTCAGTAGACTTCCAGCTTCCTCAGTATGTGTATCAGGATTCTTCATGTTCCCAATGGCCTTTTCCCATCTTCCTATCTGTCCACCTTGACTAGCGTGAAACTCCTCTAAGTAATTTTGCGATTGAGCGTGCCTATCATCCCAGTCATCTCGATAGTTACGTGGCTCTCCTTGATTTTGACCTCTTCTTCCTTTCCATCGTTGATTGGCATTGTAATCACCGTATCTTCCATAAGGCCTGTCATTCCTTCGATTTTCACGCCATTGCTGATATCCTCTATGTTGGTATCTATTGTTACCTTGATATGACCTATTGTTGTACTGATTTTCGTTACGCTGATATGGTCTGTTTTCTTCTTCTTCCTGGTTTCGCCTAGGTGTGGAAGTGCTTGTGTTAGTGCCCTGCGTTTTGGTGTTTGCCTGTTTTGGTTTTACGACCTCTGTAGTATTGACTAACTCCAGCTGCCTTCCTCCTCTATAATGACTATGAGATGTAGTCTCATCTATTTGCCGTAGTATCTGCTCTGCATGTAGGGCCGTACTAACGTTCGCTGCGACTAGTACTTGTTGTACGTTTACTGGCATCTGTCTCGCTATAGTCATCACCAGATCTGCTTCATTTAATGGGTAATCAAGGTCACGAAATTTTAACATTTGCATGTTAAAGAAATCTGAGTATTTTGTTTTCTGGGTGGTTTGGTACTTCCTAGAGTAAAGCTCCATCCTTAGACTCTGTTGTATTGCGGGCGACCAGTATTTGCGCAGAAACGCTAAGTTGAAATCTGACATGTTTCCAAATGTATATTTGAAGCTTAAAAACCATGTGAGGACATTTCCCGATAAAAATCTCTCCATCATCCTTAATCTTCGTGCTTCAGGTACCCCAGTGTCATTGAAATGGTCTTCCATCTCTTTGATAAAGGCTTTAGGTGTCACCCCTGAATTTTCCGTGTATTTCTGCGGTTTGTAGTCATTTGAGCGAATTACTTGAATAAGTTGTGTGGGCTGATGACCGTCTTGTGGTGTCGAGCTCCTATCAACATTCTTACGAAATCCTTCCGTGTTTGTTGTTAATGGGCTGTCTGCCTGAGTCCGACTTCCTGCTGTGCTGGACTCTGGACTATTTGAGTTATCCGGCTTGTCTTTCACTGTTCCCGTTCTAAATATAGATGATTGTTCTAATGAGCGGAGTTCGGCTTTAATAATCCTGTCCGTCTGCTCTTTAAGTTTATTTTTCACCTCTTGCTCCAAAGCTTGAATACGCGTGTGATTTTCGCCTACTGTTTTAAGAATGGTGGATCTTTCCTCTTTAGAATCAATATTCATTTTCTTCCAATCTTTCCTTATTTGTTCTTTAATCGTGCTTACTTGCCCTTCGATCTGGCTTTTTGTGTCATCCTGATTACTTTCTATCTGGCTCAGCCTTTCGTCTAATGTACTCTTAAATTGCTCTTGCTCCGTTTTTAGGCTTTCCCATTGTTCCGCTGATTTTATCTCAAGACGGTCCATATCTTTAATTATGCCGGATATGTTTTCATCTACTGCTGATAATTGTTGTTGAATGACCCTGCCGCTTTTCTCCATTTCCTTAAATCGTCCTTCCAATTTATCGTGAGCTATTTTGACCTCGCTTGTATTCATTGTGCATGCTATTTCAATTTGTTCTAATTTAGCCCACACCGTTTCATCCAGAATGCTAAGTTTTTGATCAAATATATCTTCCATTTTTTTAATCTGCTCTAATTGTTTCTCATTATTCTTGCTAACATCTAGGGCCAGTAATATCATCTGTTGATTAGTGTGATCTTACATTTCTGCGGTTAACGAAGCTAATTGGTTCGTGTTTTTAATATTTTGCGCCTCTAACTGCGAATTGATAGTGTCATTAATTTCACTCTTTAATAACCTAGCTTGTTCCGCCTGATATTCATTTTGTTCAATTCTACTGTTATTTAATTGTGTCCGCAATGATTCACTTTGCTCAGATAATTTGTTTATGGACTCACTTTGTTCTAGCCTACTATTGTTTAATTGTGTCCGCAATGATTCACTTTGCTCAGATAATTTGTTTATGGACTCACTTTGTTCTAGCCTACTATTGTTTAATTGTGTCCGCAATGATTCACTTTGCTCTGATAGTTTAGTATTTAGCGATTCACTTTGTTCTGACAGTTTCGTTTTTAGCGATTCACTCTGCTCAGATAATTTGTTTATAGACTCACTTTGTTCTAACAGTTTAGTATTTAGCGATTCACTTTGTTCTGACAGTTTAGTATTTAACAATTCCTGTGTTCTCCTCGCCGCACTCTCAATGATCTCCTGGATCTGCTCCACCGTTGCCATAATACACACTTTATATGAGACATAAGGGAAATGGCATAAAGCAATGCCCTTTGACACACACATAAAATCCAATGCACATTTGCTTTCTTTATCCAACTCAGTTCATTTATTTTTTTACATTTACTCCCACTAGTCAATTGCATCTCTGAGTGGTTCTAGTTTTACTCAATTTAATTTTAAACCCAAGCACATATTTAGTCATTAAATTGTTATCCTGATCTGATATTAACACTGACTAATTAACAAAGTATTAATTGTCATTTTAGGCTACAGCCTCCTAATATTTCCATGAGTTTGACTTTCTAACAAATCTAGTTTTAATTTTAACATTGGGCGCCCGGTATCACATATTAATTTTACTTTAATTTAAAAGACAAAAACGTGAACCGTATTTTACTTTGCAAACTCCTGATTTTAATTTATTTTTCACACATTTGGCGGTATCCACTTCGCCTCAATTACTTTTAATAAAATATCACTTCCCGATGATTAAATACTGTCATATATGCCTGCACTTGCGGCATGTCAGTTTTACTCAAATACGCCACTATTGACATGTGTAATCTCCGCCGTTACACCACAGTAAATGGCCCCACGCTTGGCCGCGCCAGTTTTATCCCTATGAACCCTTCAGAATTGCAGTGTTTTATGCAAGAATCTTGATCAAGGGGTCGCGCTCAGTTCATACTGTGGTGTTTACGTCCGCCAAACAACGTGCTTTACTGAGGCAAGGGTCATAGGATAAAAACTGTAATTAAGAAAGTAAGGAGACAAGACGTAAGATAATAACAAGATAACTAATTGTGCATAAAAGAAAATAAACAAACAATAATAAAAATATATCCTCCCTGAATTTTTCCCTGACAGGAATATCTAACACTTTGAGGAGTCAGATGGATCTCCCCCTTTATAATAAAATTGTGGATCCTAGTTCCACTACCTTGCATTTGAGTTTTATGTGCGCGTGATGACTAACTACGAGAAAATGAGTACTTGGATGACCGTTCGTTTACAACGGGTTAACAGCCACGGTGCTCACGAACAATCATCACGTAAATCAACTTTTATGGATATGGGCATGACATTAATAAAAACCCTTAAAAACTCTAATGCTGACACACACTACAAATCTATTATTTACAGGAATCTCTCTGAGATCCTCATTAGCGCGAAGACGCACTTAACAACATGAGCTACCAACTGGCCAATTGCTCAATACACACAAGGAAAGACAGCATTGCACGTGACTCACGGGTCACTGAAATGAAAATAAACCTGGAATAAACCAACAACAACAAAAGCCTGACCGGCTAAGATTACTTTATATGAACGAAACTGCATGTTAAGGTAACGCTTCGGAGATTATCGTGATTCGTAGGCAACTCCCATTTATTTCAGCAATTTTTACCATTGATCAGTTCTTATCTGAAATTCAAGTAATTAGGGAGCCAACGAGCACTCCTCACTAATGACCATGCTTTGCACGTTCCGACAGCCTTGTGAAACATCTCCCCCCTTTCCTCAAATACTTGTCGTGTCCCACTCCAGTGTATATAAATAGCTGACCAGCTGTTCCGTTACCTCACGGAATCAACAGCAACAAAAATCTCATCCAACTCAACATATGGTCAGACATAATCACATATCCACAATTGCCCTCGCAAGGATACAATATGGACCGGGTACCAAGCTGACAGAAATCAGTCTCAGCTGAAATTCCCGCTTGTAATACCACAAAAAATACACACATACACACATCTGGGACCGACATGACGCTTTTCACACAGGTCTGCTGAATAGGTGCTCACGAACATTAAACACAATATTTAAAACCTACGATAGAGCTGATTACTCTTCGTCACAAATTACATTGCTCCAATCGGCAATAGTCACACTGAATCTGATCAATAATAAATCTTAAACAATTTTAATTACCCCCCAATCTACTGTATAATTACATTACTTCAGTCCTACTTCTGAAACACAACAGATCTCCGAGAGACGTTTTTAACCGCATTGCGTAACATATGCAAACACGGCCGTTCACATAGCTACGTTAGTTAACACAATACAAAAACAAGAACCTTCCACTAACTACATTCGTGCGAGCTGCTTCCATACAAAGGTGTGTCAGACCCAAACTAAGTATACTACGTTAATCACACAAGCAATGTATTTACAAAAATATGTCCCATAAACCATAAGTTAATTTATCAAATAATAAAGAATATTATTTTGTACTCATCTCTCTTGTAGTCACCCGTCAAAGAACGTCTGCTGCCATTTCCCAACTGAATGGTTCTATCTCATCTCAGCCATCTGGACGGAGTGTTGAGAATTCCAAACTTCCTCTGTAGTCGTCGGTGTCATCTCTGGCGCTGCTTCAAAAATTAGATTATTATACACTTGATATCTGACTACTAAATTCGCTGTTCAGGTACTACTTTCCCTGTCACAGTTCGTTGGCGAATTATCGACGATAACTGCCCCCTACAATATAGTACTGTGACTATCTATCACTGAATTTAACACTTTACAATAACTTCTGTGTCCAAGCACACAAAATAGAAGTCGTTCTGTCCGCAGACGAACACAGTAATAAGACGACTACGCCCGTAGACGCACAGAATAATAGTCTACGTCCTCAGACGAACAGAATAGAAGTCTATGTCTTGGCTCTTCATGCCACTTATAAAAGAACTGGCCCTAGGTCTCGATGGGGGGGGGGGGAATTTATGTAAAAATTTCTCGAAATAATTGTGGTACAGGCATGAAATCGATATCACTGAACTCGTAACATTGCACAGGTCAAGAATATGCTCATTAATCCTAGAATCGATCGTAGAGATTTTGTCTAGGCGATTTCCCGCGTGAATGCTAGCCGAGCGTGCCCACGCTAGACCTGCCGCGTTAACTAGGCATTCTTCTCTCATTGGTTCTAACATTTTCTGTAATTTGGCGGTTCATAGCAGATCTTGGCGTCGTAGGAGTGTCCAGCCTGCTCATCAGCCACTCACATTACTGCATCATATTTCTTCTAGGCGCGAATATCACAATGAACATACCAGCAGCATGTCTCACTGCGCGTCGCTTCTATTTGAGGCGGCCCACCTGTCCTTCTGACACATCGCTATGCTATTTCCTTTCACAGCTAAAATATTTAGCCTATTTTCAACCTGCTTCAGGTATGTCCCCGCTGTCTCCAACCAATGCTTGAAATTTCCTCATCTCCGTCTGGCTACTTTCATGATGCTGGTTGAAATATTTATTAATTGGAGAAATAAAACATAGAATCATTTATCCAACAGAGGATAAAAGGGTTCAATATATGTATATATATGTATATCAGTTTCTTGTGGACACGATAACTGCCATAATTTTGCACCAATCACTTTGAATTTTTTACCGAATATGTATACCTATAAAATCTCGGTCGAGTTCGTTACTGGGCTAAATCGGTCGAAGGGGATAAAAATGGGGCTTTTTTTTTCGAAAAAGTGAAATATTGCTATAACTCTCTCCTTATATGTGAAATATCGTATCCGTTCAAAGTTCATACTATGTGTCGGGCAAAGCCCGAACACTTATGTTTGAAGAGTTTTTTTATAGCACCAACCATTGACCAAAGGGGTGTGAAAAAGTGGGTTTTTCGGGAAACATTAATCATATCTCTCTTAATAGGCACCATATCCAAATCGTACAAAATGGACAATATTCCCCTAATAATTACCTAAAATTTTTGTCAGAAAGAATTTTTGATATGACCCACCATTACGCCAAGGGATGAGAAAAATGATTTCGGAATTATAAGAAAATACCAAGAGCTATCAGTGGTTGCCATGGCAACACTACTAAATTGATGAGGGATGAGCCATCAGACGTTACCATGACAACGCACATGCACGAGATCAGATTCAGATTTCCATCTAAGTGTGAAGCGACTTCGGTGACGTAACTGGTAGCATGCTGAACTTCTATGCCCAAGGTCGCAGGTTCAAAGCCAGCCAAAGTCGTCGGATTTTCTAAGAGCGCTAAAAATCCCTCAGTATGCTTTCCTTTGGAGGGGAAGTTCCAACGTTAGTTGCGAGTTGCTGGTTGCGGTGGCATCTCGTAGCCAAGTTCAGAGCTAGGTGTCGTTGACGGTAGTATCTGGTAGCAACATTAGGAACTACTGCTTGAAATTGACCGTCTGCAGTCCTTACCTGAATTACAGACTAATACAGCCATCACAATTCACACCGTTTAACAGACATATTCTACACTCACCCAAAGTACACGGGGTTACATGACCGCGTTGTCGCAGCCCCTAAACTGAGGAACCAACCAAAATCTCTGCGGGAACCACCGTCAGTTCAAAAGTTTATATATAATGTATGTATGTATATATATATCAGTTTTCGGTGGACACGATAACTGCCGTAATTTTGCACCAATCACTTTCAACTTTTTACCGAATATGTATACCTATAAAATCTCGGTCGAGTTCGTTACTGGGCTAAATCGGTCGAAGGGAGTGAAAATGGGGGGCTTTTTTCGAAAAAGTGTAATATTGCTATAACTCTCTTAATATGTGAAATATCAAATCCGTTCAAAGTTTATACTATGTGTCGGATAAAGCCCAAAAATGTATGTTTGAAGAGTTTTTTTTATAGCACCAACCATTGACCAAAGAGGTGTGAAAAAGTGGGTTTTTCGGGAAACATTAATCATATCTCTCTTAATGGGCACAATATCAAAACTGTAAAAAATGGACAATATTCCCCTAATAATTACCTAAAACTTTTGTCTGAAAGAATTTTTGATATGACCCACCATTACGCCAAGGGATGAGAAAAATTATTTCGGAATTATAAGAAAATACCAAGAGCTATCAGTGGTTGCCATGGCAACACTATTAAATTGATGAGGGATGAGCCATCAGACGTTACCATGACAACGCAATTGCACGAGATCAGATTCAGATTTCCATCTGACTAAGTGTGTAGCGGCTTCGGTGACGTAACTGGTAGCATGCTGAACTTCTATGCCCAAGGTCGCGGGTTCAAAGCCGGCCAAAGTCGTCGGATTTTCTAAGAGCGCTAAAAATCCCTCAGTATGCTTTCCTTTGGAGGGGAAGTTCCAACGTTCGTTGCGAGTTGCTGGTTGCGGTGGCATCTAGTAGCCAAGTTCACAGCTAGCTGTCGTTGACGTTAGTATCTGGTAGCAACATTAGGAACTACTGCTTGAAATTAACCGTCTACAGTCCTTACCTGAATTACAGACTAATAGAGCCATCACAATTCACACCGTCTATCAGACAGATTCTACACTCACCCAAAGTACACGGGGTTACATGACCGCGTTGACGCAGCCCCTAAACTGAGGAATCAACCAAAATCTCTGCGGGAGATATAATTTTGCGTGAAGAAGTAGCAGACCGTTACATAGTTACACATCAGTGTCGAAACCTTGCATAAGGACAGTGGGACCACAAGTATAACAAGAAGTTCCGTGACGAACTAAAGAGCCTACTTTTCTTAAAATTTAAGATTCAAGCCAATGATTAATCTATATGGATCTATCTAGAATAATTACGAAATTAAGTTGGTAATATCGAAATTTCTAATTAGTTCGAAATATACCTGGCATAATGTAGCCTAATATAGCACTAGAGTTGGCAGCCCTGGTGACCGAATATATTCTTAGTTCCATCTCTTAAGATACAGAATACAAAATTTGGTTGAAGTCCAATGGATAGCATGGACGTTACATGCAGTTAAACATTGGATATAACAGCGCGCATAAAATCATGTTGGCAACAATGTCATGCACGTATTGCTCAGAAAAAATCTGAAATAATATGATCTATTGTTGTGCCAATTTTGAATGAAATCCATTAGTTAGTATAGAAGTTACATGCATTTAAAAATTGGACTTATCAGCAGGCTTAGAATGATGTTGGCAGCACTGACGCATATTAGTTACTCCAAATTAATCTAGAATGCCAGGTATTATACGTGTACAAAGTTTAGAGCTATTGGCTTGCATACTTCCTGATATATTGATATTAAGGTAAAACAAGTAGTTCCGTGAAGAACTATACAGCCTATTTTCATATATCCTGCTAATGTTAATTGCCTCTATCAACATACAAAATTTCAGTTTAATTGCTGTAACAGATTCTTAGATATTGAGAACCGTCTAAATATTTCAGATTGTCGCCAGGTTGGATCTTTATTTTTGTTCTATTACATAAAGATTATTGTGTACGTGTGGTATTCAAACTTCAATCGCATGATTAGAACACAAGAAGTAAAAACGAGATTTTAAAATTACGCACAGCAGCCATCTTGTGATTATGCAAACAATTGAAATAAATTAGATGCTAGTGGACCAACATTTGTATAAGCATTTAACGTGCAAACTTTCACGGCACTCGGATAGTTAATTCGCGAGAAACGTCATTTAAATATTTATACTTCGTGTCGCCGCCATGTTGGATTTGTGCTCACCAGGTTACTGAAAGTCCTATAGGTGAACATATGGTCATAGTCTCTATGAACATAAAAAAAAATCAGTTTGGTTGCTGTAAAAGATTCATAGATATTGAGAACCGTCTAAATATTTCGGAAGCTCGCCATTTAGGATTGTTATATGTATAGGCCATAGAGTTATGTACCATTCAAGGACAATTATTGCCTAGGTTCATTATTCAAACTTTCACTTCGATCGCATGATTACGACACAAGAAATAAAAACTTAATTTTAAAATTTCGCACAGCCGCCATCTTGAGGTTATGTAAACAATTGAATTAAATTAGATGGCAGTGCGTTACAATCTGCAAAATAATTTACTGTACCACATTTCACTGCGCTCAGAGAGTTAAATCACGACAAAAGTCTATAAAAATATCTCACATTCGCTTTGTACTTTACAGGTTTATGAAATATACATAGGTAAACTTGTATCAGTACCCTTAATCACCGTACAAAATTGCAGGGTGATATCTGTAATAGTTTCGGAGATATAGAATGTCAGTGAAATATTTCGCACAGCCGCCATTTTGAGGTTATGTAAACAACTAAATTAGACTAAATTAGACTCCAGTGCATTACAATGTGTATAAACATTTGCTGTACCAAGTTTCATTACGTTTGGATAGTTAAATCGCTAGAAAAAGTCTCAACTTCGCTTGACCGCCATGTTGGTTTTGTAGTCACCAGGTTTTTGAAAGTCTCATAGGTGAACATCTAGTAGTGCCCTTTATCACCATACACAATTTCAGGGCGATATCGGTAATAGTTTCGGAGATATTGAATGCTAGTGAAATATTTCGCACAGCCGCCATGTTGGATTGGTGAGACGTAACAAAATTTGAAGGGC
Organism: Meconema thalassinum; assembly: GCA_946902985.2. NCBI lineage: Eukaryota > Metazoa > Arthropoda > Insecta > Orthoptera > Tettigoniidae > Meconema > Meconema thalassinum. The sequence continues at coordinate 1,720,276,614 of OX336388.2, read as the reverse complement.
ACGGTCGAGGTCGCCGGCAATAGTGCTATGAACTTACCGAGTTTCATTGAAATCGCTCCAGCCGTTTAGATTTTATTAGGGGGACACACACACACACCTCTCTCTCTCTACACACACACACACACGCACACACACACACACACACACGCACGCACACACACACACGCACACACACACGGACAAAAGGTGATCTCATAAGCCTATTTTTTCAAAATTGAAAATAGGCTAAAAATAGAGACAGCATTTATTAGCAGTTGGCAGCCCTGCTTGCTCTTAATAATACGCTCAGTCTTATCTGTTTATGTACACATAGCACATACGAAATTTGGTTGAATTCCAATTGATAGTGTAGAAGTTATATGCATTTAAAAATTGAACCTATCAGCAGGCTTATAATCATTTTGGCAACACTGCCATATATGGCCTCCTGGAAATTAAACTGCAATATTATTATCTATACGTGTGCCAATTTTGAAATAGCTCCCATTCATACCTTCCATGATATCCAACATGGAGCTCAAATTTCAATTGCGATTTTTCAGCAGTTGGTAGCACTGACATTATTTTCAAATATGGCCGTGAGATATTCAGGTATAGATCTTTACCCCTGCCAAATTTTGTTTAGGGGTTGATAGGGGGGGACACACACACAGCCAGACAGACAGACAGACAGACACACATTTGCCCGATCTCATAAGACTACTTTTTCCTCATTTTTGCAAAATGTGAAAAGTAGGCTAAAAATGGACTCCAAATGACAAGAAGGTTACCGTCATCATTAGACAATAAAATGTTTAAAATATGCATAAAATGACGAAAGACAAAGTTAATTAATCTCCAATTATAAAATACTTTCTCGCAATAAATGAGGTCTGATCCTTACGAAAACCTGCATATTCTGCCTATTTTCGCCTATCCCCAAGTTTGTCCGGTGAAATCTACCTCCGCCTTCCGGCGTGCCGAGAGGACTTTTTTTTTTTATCTATGGAGATTGTAGGAAGCCATGTTAGATTATCTGTGGAGATTATTGGTTTGTTGAAGTTAGTTGAAGCTTGTGAAAAGATATTGGCAATTAAGAGAGTGATATATAATCGTCGAATTTAATAGTATTTATGAAAGCAATACAGTATGATATAAATGGTATGTGAGCTTATAGTAGCTATTGGTGATGAGTATGGGAAGTGATAAATATAAATGGTATTAATAATGATTCATCTCCCTCTTGTGCAGTAAACAACCACGGCCCCGATATGAACAGTAACACGATGTCTAGGCCCCTAAATAAAACAATTCATTTCTAGACCAAAATAATAACAACTACCCTACACATACTGGCACCATCACCCCAATAACACATTTTATCACACACATTCAACTTACACCCAAGTACACGGAGGTAATGACCAAGATGTCGCAAGCTCCAAAATATGAATTACAAATCAACTTACATAAATGAATGAACAATTTAATCCTGTGCTGCGAGGGTCATTGACCAGGGATATCCAATATTGCTGAGTTTTTCTTGCGGAAGCGAATGGCAGAAATTCCTTTCAATTAATTAATTGATTGGACTGGGACGCGTATTTCCAACCACTACAAATGCTAGCCTCATGACTTATCTTAAGCCACAGTCTATCCGTAGATATAGATTAATAGCCTGAGTGTAAAGGATCTGATGATGATCACTTGAAGATTGAAACTTATCTTCCAAGTGTATGTAATTCTTTTCAGGTTTAGGGAATACCACGCATTACAATTTGGGTTGAATCGTGATGACTAACTGAATGGTTTATAAAATTTCAAAATTCTATAGTGCTTTTTAAATTTAACGTATATTTAACTTTATTGTTTTAAGAATATTGTATCATCACATAATATCCATGAGAAAGATAAACCAACAAACAACCATAGCTCAAGAGTATTCCATTTCTATCAATTTGTCTGGTCACCAAATGTGACTAATGTTTCTTGTACCCAACCATGGCCAGAATCAAGGCGGAACTTACAGAGCTTGATTGCCTTTACACACTGGAATTCTAATTGAGACCATAAACAGATCAATGAACTCGAGATTTTTATCTGGACTGAATACTAAACCCATAAACGCCGACCGACCGGTGTAGCATCGCATTCTAAAGCACGAGAGCGTACAATCAGGCTATCCCGAGCTTGGGTTCGAACCACACCGTCAGCTTTATTGCCTGGACGGTACAGACCATGAAAACTCCATGGCAGTATTATTAATTTCATCTGAATTGTAGTGATGGAAGCCATTTTTGAGTGTTGCCTAATTATATTAAAGAAAACGTTTCAGTCGGTCAACATGAATTGTGCCCAATTACATTAGACGGAAAGCATGTATTTACATACCCTACAAACTAACACGCTTTTATGTACAAATACCCACTTAATTGGACGACATGTTTCAAACGTCAAGCGTTCATCTTCAGAACGCTTAATTGGACGACATGTTTCAAACGTCAAGCGTTCATCTTCAGAACGCTTAATTGGACGACATGTTTCAAACGTCAAGCGTTCATCTTCAGAACGCTTAATTGGACGACATGTTTCAAACGTCAAGCGTTCATCTTCAGAACGCTTAATTGGACGACATGTTTCAAACGTCAAGCGTTCATCTTCAGAACGCTTAATTGGACGACATGTTTCAAACGTCAAGCGTTCATCTTCAGAACGTTTAATTGGACGACATGTTTCGAACGTCAAGCGTTCATCTTCAGAACATTTAATTAGACGACATGTTTCGAACGTCAAGCGTTCATCTTCAGAACATTTAATTAGACGACATGTTTCGAACGTCAAGCGTTCATCTTCAGCTATTTATACATAAAAGCGTGTTAGGTTGTAGGGTATGTAAATACTTGCTTTCCGTCTAGTGTAATTGGGCACAATTCGTGTTGACCGACTGAAAAGCTTTCTTTAATAAAATAATAATTTCATCTGTGATTAAATCCTCTGATGACGTTGGTATGAAGAAGAGCATCCGGCCGTAAAAGCTATCTACCACACAGAACCCCACTACATCTCATCCCTGATACCGCAGAGGCGGGAATACTAATAGGTATTGATACACACATAAAACATCAGCAGTCTCGGTAGCAAGAAGTTTTGGTATTCATAGCTCAGCATATTTGCTGGAAAGAAATCATTTACAATCCCAGACCGTATATATCATAAGGAGCAAATTCTTGGTGACTGCATTCAGTAGTCTAGTAGCTTTACGTCTTTCTCCCCACTCCTTCAGGCCTGATTGCCCAAGAACAGCCTTACTACGCGACACGTAGAAAGTATGACAGTTTTCTGCATCAGTTTGATAAGGCCAGGGTCTAATTTCAACTCTGTGAGCGATTCCTTTAAGTTTTTGGGAATCACGCCAGTGCTGGAGATGATAATAGGAACTGTCCTGACTTGTGCCATGTGCCATTGCTTCCTTGTCAGTTCTGAAAGCTCTGTGTATTTTGACAGCTTTTCAACATGCTTTGTTAGCATGTTGCCACTGTTTGGGATTGCCACATCTATGAAGGTGGTGTGCTTCATGCATTTGCCAACAAGAACCAAATCAGGTCTGTTGTGCACAGCTGACTGGTCTGTCAATTCAGTACGATCCCAGTACAACGTAAACCTGTCATTTTCCAGTACACTTTCAGGAGCATATTTATAGTACGGCACTTTCTCTTGGCTCAGCAGTTGAAGGTGTATAGCCAGTTCTCGATGTACTATCTTGGCAACAAAATCATGTCTCTTCTTATATTCTGTCCCTGCAAAATGGCGACAACCTGATATAATATGTTGAGCAGTCTCCGATGTTGGGGAACCGTATCTGCAATGATCATCTTGCACAGATGTATCCTTGATAATGAACTTTAGGTAGTTCCTCGTGGGGACACCCTGGTCCTGAATAGCCATCATAAAGCCTTCTGTTTCAGGAAACATCTGCCCAGAAATCAACCAAAAAGTGCGACGCTAGCTTGTCGACGTGAGTTTGGATGACTTCATTGGGATGTCTTCCATGCAGTGGCTTGGACAATCAGGCATTGAATCTATCCAAATCACTGCGCACCTTGATTTAAGTCTCTTGCTGAATTTTGAGTAGTGGAGTTGAATCATCTGCTTCTGTGACAGTCTTGAGCAGCATCGAATGGTTCGATACAGAACAGAAGTATTTTTTTTAGCTCATAGATCTGTCGAGCTACTTCGTAGTTTATATCAACAATTTCTCTCCCACTCATATGTCTCGGTAACATGACTCGTTCCACAGATGTCCTGGGATGGTGTTTTCGTGATTTGGTCAGTGATGTTCTAATTTTCTGTTCTAGACTTGAAATGTCAGTTTTACTCCACTTGATGACCCCAAACGAGTAACTAAGGATAGGGACAGCATAAGCGTTGATTGCCTTAACCAAGTTTTTACTGTTGAGGCTGGTGTTAGAAACAAGCTTAATTCTTCTGACAAATTCCTTCGTCAGATCTTGTTTCACTACTGAGTGTTCTATGTGGCTTGCTTCATTCCCAGATATTTGTAGTGAACCCTTTAACCTCTGATGGATAAATGATTCGATGTTTTATTTCTTCAATTAATAAATATTTCCACCAGCATCATGAAAATAGCCAGACGGAGATGAGGAAATTTCAAGCATTGGTTGGAGACAATGAGGAAATACCTGCAGCAGTTTGACAAAAGGCTAAATACTTAGGATTGTGAAAAGAAAGACCTAGCAATGATTCAGAAGGACAGGTGGTGGCCACCTCAAAATAGAAGCGACGCGCAGTGAGACACGCTTCTGGTATGTTCATTGCAATATTCGCGCCTAGAAAAAATATGATGCAGTAACGTGAGTGGCAGATGAAAATACTAGACACTCCTACTAGGCCAAGGTCTGATAAAAACCGCCAAGTTACAGAAAATGTGGAACCAATGAGAGAAGAATGCTTACCAGCCCGGCAAGTCTAGCTTGGGCACGCGATGACTAGCATTAACGCGGGAGATCGCCTAGACAACATCTCTACGATCGATTCTAGGATTAATGGGCATATTCTTGACCTGCGCTATTTTTCGAGTTCAATGATATTTATTTCATTCCTGTGCCACTATTATTTTGAGAAATTTTTATTTAATTTCCCCCTCTATCAGGACCTAGGGCCGGTTCATTTATAAGTGGCGTGAAGAGCCAAGACATTGCTATTACTTTTGTACGTCTGAGGACGTAAGGTTTTGACTTTTATACGTCTGAGGACGTAGGGCTTATTACTTTTGTTCGTCTGAGGACGGAAGCTATTATATTTTGCGTGTCATGAAGGACACAGAAATTATTAATAAATATGTTAAATTCAGTGTTAGATAGTCATAGTACTATATTTTGTAGGGGCAGTATCATCGATAATTCGCCAACGAACAGTTCCGGGGAAAGTAGTACCTGAAACGGCGAATTTAGTAGTCAGATATCAAGTGTATAATAATTTAACTTTTTGAATCAGCACGAGAGATGACATCGCTTACCATTGAAGAAGCCTGGAACTATCAACACTCCGTCAAGATGGTTGAAATGAGATAAGAAGCATCCAGTTGGGAGATGGCTGCTGATGTTCTTTGACGGGTGACTAGCTGAGGATGAGTACTGAATAATATTCTTATTATCTGATAGATTAACTTATGGTGTATGGGACATATTTTTGTAAATAATTTGCTTGTGTGATTAACGTAGTATATTTAGTTTTGGTCTGCTGAAAAAACGCACTAGAAATTTGAGCTCCATGTTGGATATCTTGGAAGGTATGCATGCGAGCTATTCCAAAATTGGCACACATGTAGATAATACTATTTCAGTTTAATTTCCAGGAGGTCATACATGACAGTGTTGCCAAAATCATGTAAAGCCTTCTGATAGCTACAATTTTTAATCCATATAACTCCTACACTATCAATTGGATTTCAACCAAATTTTGTATGTAATATGTGTACATAAACAGATATGACTGAGCGTATTCTTAAGAGCCACCAGGGCTGCCAACTGTTAATAATTGCCCTCTCTATTTTTTAAAAATCTAAATAGCAATATATCGGAAAGTATGCAAGCCGACAGCTTTAAACTATGCACACGTATAGCACCTGCCATTCGAGATTAATTTGGAGTAATTAATACAAGTCAGTGCTGCCAACATGATTCTATGCCTGCTGATAGGTCCAATTTTAAAATACATGTAACTTCTGTACTAACAAAAGGATATCATCCAAAATTGGGACAACAAGTTATCATAATATTTCAGATTATTTCTGACCAGCACACGCATGACATTGATGCCAACATGTTTTTACGCGTGCTGATAGATCCAATGTCTAACTGAATGTAACGTCCATTGGACTTCAACCAAATTTTGTATTCTGTACAGATGGAACTAAGAATATATTCAGTCACCAGGGCTACCAACTGTAGTGCGCTATTAGGCTACATTATACCAGGTATACAGTATTTCGAACTAATTAGAAATGTCGATATTACCAACTTAATTTCGTCATTATTCTAGATAGATCCATATAGATTAATCATTGGCATGCATCTTAAATGTTAAGAAAAGTAGGCTCTTTAGTTCGTCACGGAACTTCTTGTTTTTATTTCTTTTTACATCGTTATGCTCTGCTCAGGAGCACGGTTGAACTTGCTTAGCTGATGTATTGGCCTTCTTTTCCTCCCAAAATCTCTTCATCCTCGCAAAGCTTCTTCCTTCGTTCTTCTGTCCAAGTTATAGTAGCTGTGGTGTTGGGGTTGTCTCCAAATTGGTGATTGTCGATTTTGGTTCAGAATTTACATCTGTCCCGTGCAATATCTTCTGAGATGTTGATTTCCTGGAGATCTGTTTCAATTTCACGGAGCCAGCTGTTCTTGGTTCTCAATGAAAGGGCCAGGCTGAGAATTCTGTTAGATTTTTAGACTGTTATTGTTCATTCTGATAATGTGTCCATACAATTTCAATCATCTTTTCCGAGAAGTGTGGGAGATTTTTTCAGAATGACTATATATTTCCTGGGATGAATTTTTCCACCATATTATCTCTAAACAACCTGGGCCAAAAAAAATCTTCTTCTTATTATTATTATAGAATTTAATGTGTTTCTTACAACCTCCACTTGCCAACGTTGAGCAACAAAAGCGAGCGCCTCAATGTCCTAAGCCCCTAAAAGACTACTACTTGTTTGTATTAAACAGCAGCGAGAAGGACGGTAGTGGCCGGCTACCTTGTAAACACTGGCTGAGCCTGACAACTGGTTTACCGACAGTGCTGGGTTCAACGTTCGTTGGGAGTGTGTTACACGGTCGATGCTAACGGTGTCCTCCATAGACACTAGTGTCTTTGTTACTGAATCCCATACCACTTCACAAGAGGCTGGTCTTAAATCATTCAGGGCTTTTCATCAGTTTACTCTTCTATTTGAGGCATACTGCCTAAATATAAATTTGCTACTTCACTGGAAAGACAGAGGTCGATTTCCGGTTGTGCTAGGCATTACAGCGGTGTCCCACCGTACAAGCAGCTCCTAATCTATTCAGTCTGCAATAAAAGTGGATGTTTTTAACATGCATATGTTTGGATAGTAAGGACAGCTTAGCAGCAACAAAATTCCGACACCTAGTACCATGGCGACAATTGCAAGGGCAATTAGTTCCCACTCTTTGAAGCCTTTTGCGTCAAAAAAATTCCGACACTTAGTAACCATGGCAACAAGTGCAAGGGCACTTAGTTCCCACTTGTTGATGTCTCTTGTGTCAACAAATTTCCTATACTTGGTTACCATGGCAACAAGTGCAAGGGCACTTAGTTCCCACTTGTTGATGTCTCTTTTGTCAACAAATTTCCTACTCTTGGTTACCATGGCAACAAGTGCAAAGGCACTTAGTTCCCACTTGTTGATGTCTCTTGTGTCAACAAATTTCCGACACTTGGTTAGCATGGTAACAAGTGCAAGGGGCACTTAGTTCCCACTCGTTGAAGCGTGCGTGATTCTTATAATACGAATAGGCAAATTAAGAACATGATTCTATGTTTTGATTCTGCAACACCAAAACATTATATCTTTTGTATTTGGGGTAGATAACCTCACTGCCCCTCCCTCTTAAAATAACAATAACATATCTTTACCTATTGGAGCATTGCCATCCCCATCTCCCTTGACCAATAGACCAGAGAGGTTATATTATGTTATTATTATTTAATCTCCAAAGTGCAGTGAATCCTATTTTACCATAAGGAATGTTTGGGTTGTAGTTTATACAAAATATACAATTTTTCTGATGAAATCCAATCCATTAACAACAAAATAGACATGAACAGAAATGAGTAGACTACTAATATTTAAAATACCAGATCATAATATCTACAATACACGTGTTAAACAGATAGTAAGCAGACAATATCAAGTTATATGTGTTTAAATACATAATCAATAAATTCTGAAAATTGAAAAAAGCAGCATTTTTTATAAAATATGAAATTTAGTAGTTTTTCAAAATAGCAGCTGCAAGTTAACAAATGCATCTTAAGTTCAAAACGTGCTCTCTCAAAAGCAGGACAGTTAAACAGAATGTGTTCTGCAGTTTGAATGTCTTCAGTGCAGAAGCACAGTGAGCCATTTTGTGTTCGAAGTAAGAATTGAATTTACTATGTTCTGATAGCACTTGAGTTAAATGAAAGTTGCACACTATTTATTTACATTACAACCTACTCGATACATTTGGAAAAAACAAGTTATGTTAAACATCTTCCATTTATCGAAAGAAACTATGCAATTTTCTACAAATATCAAAGTTGCCAACTCAGAACAGGCTTGTAAATTTCCTGGGACGGGACAAAGAATTCGCTGTGTTCAGACAGTTATCTTCTTTACTTAACCTCCGTTTCCTAAAACACTTTTGTCATAACTCATAATCATGATTAACTCTGAGAACTGTTGTCATCTCTTGATGATCGCAGTAATTTATGCATTTGTCTGTTGGTAACGCCTACCAAAAGAATATGGTTTATAACGTTACAACTAAAGGTGGATGTTTATGATCCTATAAATAATTTTTTTTTACCGTATAGCTGTTTTTAGTGCCAGGAATGTCCGAGGACATGTTCAGCTCACCAGTTTTGTAGCTGCTTCGAGGCAGACACCCAATGGGTGAGCTACAAGTACCGTCGCGTGTGGAGTGATGTCGGAGAGGAAAGTTTTGAATATAAGGACGAGGAGTTGGAAGGTAGCGGCTGTGGCCTATAGTTAGGGACCAACCCCGGCATTTGCCTGGAAGGAAGATGGGAAACCACAGAAGACCATCTTCAAGGTTGCCAGCGGGGGGATTCGAACCTCCTTGCCTCCCGGATGTGAATGACCGCCAGCAGTCATGCCTCAACGACCACGGCTAACTCACCCGGTAAAATTATTAATAAAGAGTCTTTAATTAAATTCATGGAAAATGCTATAAAAAGAAAGGAAATATTACTTATCAGTGTAGGCCCTATTACAGCATTTTTTTTAAATTCCTGTACCATCACTGCACATCCACTTCCAATTCCTGTACCATCACTGCACATCCACTTCCAATTCCTGTACCATCACTGCACATCCACTTCCAATTCCTGTACCATAACTGCCCATCCACTTCCAATTCACGTACCATCACTGCACATCCACTTCCAATTCCTGTACCATCACTGCACATCCACTTCCAATTCCAGTACCATCACTGCACATCTACTTCCAATTCCTGTACCATCACTGCACATCCACTTCCAATTCCTGTACCATCACTGCACATCCACTTCCAATTCCAGTACCATCACTGCACATCCACTTCCAATTCCTGTACCATCACTGCACATCCACTTCCAATTCCTGTACCATCACTGCACATCCACTTCCAATTCCTGTACCATCACTGCCCATCCACTTCCAATTCCTGTACCATCACTGCACATCCACTTTCAATTCCTGTACCATCACTGCACATCCACTTCCAATTCCAGTACCATCACTGCACATCTACTTCCAATTCCTGTACCATCACTGCACACCCACTTCCAATTCCTGTACCATCACTGCACATCCACTTCCAATTCCTGTACCATCACTACACATCCACTTCCAATTCCTGTACCATCACTGCACATCCACTTCCAATTTCTGTACCATCACTGCACATCCACTTCCAATTCCTGTACCATCACTGCACATCCACTTCCAATTCCTTGCAAAGTTTTATCCATCTTAATTCATTTAATCTCTCATTAACTCCTCTGTTGGGCTCGTTGTCAGGAAGAGCATCCCCCTTAAAACATTTCGCCACCTAGAAACTGATCTCACTCCTGTATAATCAGGAATAAACGTGTCTCACTGCCATCGGAAGACCGTGGGTTCGAATCCCGTCATTGAAGAAGGTTTTTGTGGTTTCCCATTATCATCACCATACAAATGCCGGGACGGATCCTTTCAACAGCTCCATGGTCGACTTCCTTCCAGAATCCCTACACTGACTCTTCCTTAATTAGACCCAAGTTAGCGGTCTCGTGGGCGATCGACCTGTCACCATCCCCAATTGTACCTGCTGACAAAGTGTGTTCAGCTCCCAGACACCGTCCTTTCGCCGCTAGTCGCCAAGTCCGTGGGTGTAGCCGATCTTAGAGGATGACCGATTTAAAAATATATATAAAATTCTCAAATTAGAAACAAATCCCCTATAGTTGCCCAAAATGATGACATAATGTCTTCCCAAATTGGCAAAATAATGCAAAATAGTAATGTACCATTCCCCTATGCCCTAACATAGAATGGATTTTACACTACCTAGCAACGCCTTTAATGACTGCCGTTCGTGATCACGGGGTACTCTCGATCAAAAAAAAAAGTTTCTGGATTCAATTCCTTGCTCTGACAATAAATGTACCCAGTGACGGACTGGCTCTCGAGGGCCCACTCGGGAGTTCTGACAGAAGGCCCCCCTCCCCCTCCCCGTACCCCCGGTGTGGGAAATGTAGGGAAAAGAGGCAAAACATAATTCCTAGTTTTTTTCGTTTAATTTTACTTACTGAACACAAACACAATAAACATAAACAATTGAAGCAGAAAAGAGCTTAGCAGCTAATTACAGAGGCAATATGCTTGAACAATAAAATCACAGCAACAATCGCAAAAGTTCAGAGGATGTTCTAGCAACACTATCTATAATTTTGTGTGTCTGGCTGCGTGGCTCAGGGGTAACGTTCTCGCTTGCTGAGCCCAAGGTTGCAGGTTCGAAACCTGGCGCAGTCAGCTGGCATTTGAGGGTGCGCAAATGCGAGGAAGCCGTGTCAGTACATTTACTGGCACGTTAAAGATCCCCTTCGGGGCAAAATTCCGGCACCCTGGCGTCTCTAAAAGCCAGGGTAGTTAAAAGGGACGTAAAACCAATAACATTATTATTATTATTATTATTATTATTATTATAATTTTGTCTTTGTCAATCGACTCCACCAGGTCGTACTCGACGTTCATCAAAAACAGAGGTTCAAATATCTCTTGCGAAATCGTGGACCTTAACTTAGTTTTTGACAATCTTGAGTTTTGAGAACACCCTCTCACAAGTTATTTGCGTGCAAGGTAGTGCAGGGTGTCTACTGGTAACGAAAGTAACGAAAAAGTAACGAATTTTACAAATGGGTAACGAAAGTAACGAAAAAGTAACGAATTTTACATACGGGGAACGAACATTTTCTGAAGGCGGATTGAATCATTTAAACTCGTTCCTCTAGGCTCAGAGATTGCGATGAAGCGAGTTTCACGCAAGCGGCGCCGATTGCATAAGCTATATTTCCCCGTGCCCGACCTCGAGGAAATGCGTACTGAGGATACCCTGACTAGTAGGCCTATACATCGTTCAGCGTATATTTTCGGCATCAAGAAGACTTTTTAGTTTTGTGTGAAATATTTGTGTGTGTTATTGGGAAACCTGACTTTTCGCGAGACATTTATTCGCGAAAACTTCTAAACTAATCAGAAACCTCGCATTTCTCGCATTTATTTGGAGACTATGTCAAATTGAAGTCCTGAAATAACGCGAAATAATTTAATGTCGCAATCTCGCGAAATGTTACCGTTTCGAAAAAGAATTATGAAAAAGCTTCGAAATACGTAGGCTATAACTTATTTTAAAAATCTGTCTCGTAAATTTGCGACATCCAGTATGGTTAATTCCAAATTCCGTTATATGTCGAATTTTCCTTCGAACTTTGGTTCTATTGGATATATTATAATCTAACCGGTTATTTCGAAAACTTGTATAATTCGTGATTCGCATTCGAAAGAAAACGTGTCCTCTTCTATTATTCGTGCAATCCTCTCAGAATAATTCTTATTATTTGATACCTACTTCGAAAATTCATACTCACGACGACCGACTGACCGCACGACTTGCCTGCGGTAATCTCGTTTAATGGACCGAGATCGACGCCAGTTGCGTAAAATCATAAAACCCGTCCCCTATCGTGAACTTGTGACCATGAGGACTGCGGGAATCCCGTCAAAGGTTATTGGGCTCCAATCACGAAACATTCCGAAACCTACTCGCTACTTTTCCCATGACCGTATACTTAAAAGCGTAGGCCTACGGGGAGCGAGAAGTGCATCAACCCACTTAGAAATAACGGCCTACGTAGCATCGCGATACTAATTTCTCCTCGTGATCCACCCTGAACTGATGAACTCCCAACAACAGCATAGGGACAGCGGGAATCACGGTGCCAGCCATACAACATGCCCATACTCGTGAATTTTAACCATGTCCAACCTTGAGCTTGCCTCCACCATTCTGTCAGGACAGATAGACAATCGTTCAACGGCCGGGTGCGGCGTGGATTGCATAATATCGCGAGGACAACGTGAATCTCGTAAAACGGCCGAGAGCGGCAGCGATTGCGATACATCGCGATATTTCTCCGCATTCAATGACGAGAACAACTGGATTCTTGTCAAATGGACAGCAAGTGGCGCCGATTGCGTAATAATGCAATATTTTCTCGTGCCCGACCTCAAGGACAATGGAAATCTCGTCGAACGGCTAAAAGTGACGCCGATTATCTAAATTGCGATATTTATCCGTATTCTATCGTGAAAACTACAGGAATCTCGACAAACGGGTGAGACCAGCGCCGATCGTTTAACATCTCGATATTTCTCCGTACTTGACTGCGAAGACAATTCGGTTACAATCACGTAACGTGTCATAAATTTATTCGTGATCTACCACGGGGACAAAGGAAATCTCGACAAACGGTCAAGAGCAGAGGAACCACTTGGCAATTATAACAATGCCTTGTGCACAAGACGACATATTAGCTGAAACAACTCATTTGATAATAAATATCTAGTATTTATTATTTTTAATATTTTTATAACTCCCTAAGTGAATTTTATTTACCGCTTTAAACACAGTTCATTGTTGTTTTTTCTTCACCGCGAGATGAGCCCCTTTGCTTGCAGACCGCAGACGTATCTTGAATTCAAAGGTAACTAAAATTAACTAAAAGGTAACTAAAAGGTAGCTAAAAAGTAACTAATTTTTACTTCATCCTTACAGTAGACACCCTGTAGTGTCAGAACGAATTGATAGACGCAATACAGATTAGGAAACAATCCTGATTGCTGGACAATATCCCTGACGATATCAAACGCACACTTTAAACATCTTTTACATTTAGGATAACTTTCTTTGATCTCGTCAGATTCCTAATCAACATCAACATGTAAGTCAGTTTCAAGGGGAACATCATCTTTGCTAGGCTCAAATGTTTCATTTAAATCTTTGGTTAAGGAAGAGAACTGCGCCGCAAAAGTTTTTAATTCTTTGGATAGTGTATCTTTATCTACCTTACCTAATCTTGCAACTTCCCTTAACGCGTTTTCAGGCAACCCGTTTGTGATAACATCATTAAAATTTTTAGGATCTTTGAGAAGATCCGCGTTAGCAATAAATCTACGATCTATGTTAGACTTAGCTACATCGAGAATATTCAAGTATGTCTCAATCCTGTACACATCTTTTGGATTTTTTGGTCTTTCGTCATCAGATTGTTCACCAGCCATTTTTTTTGGTTCTTTTCATTTTCTTTGGTTTAAAGTCCTCCTGCAAATGAAAATCCTCTGGGACACCAGCCACATCGGGATCATGTAAATTCAATCTCTCGTTTAAAAGGGCAGCAACAAATTTGCTCTTCTAATACAACGACTCAAAGTGTTCGTCGCTCCTTTTTTTCTCAATCTCTTTTGCAAGTTTTTCCACCATATTGAACGTGGTCAAGTAGTTTAAAGACTTAGATTGTAAATATTTTGACGCAACTGAACTCGCCTTAAAAATATCTAGGTACACAGCAGCAGTTAAAATGTTCTCAAACTTGCTCCAGTTTTTTAACAGTGCATTTGCTAGAAACTTTGTTTTTGTATCAAAAGTCGAGCTCCGTGAAACAATTTTGAACAAGGCTTCCAATAAAATAGCGAATTTTGAAGTAGAAATCGATTCCTCGTGAACATCTAGATCTATTTGGGACGAAAGAGCTTTGTCCTTGCTCCACCACTTGTTTTTTCCGAGAACCTGTAACCTGCTCATTTTCCCATGACCAGACTCTGCCTGCTTTTTTACTTCTCTTACAACATCCATACGCTTATGCGATTCAGAGAAGAACACTGCTGTTTCCTGCACTAAACCGAACAAGTTTTCGCTAGAAAGGCAACATTCGGTCGCGTCTACCATGATTAGATTAAGAACGTGTCCAACGCAGTGCGTAAACAATATGTCTGGATTCAAAATTTTAAAGTGGGCTTGTAATCCCTCGTACTTAGCTGACATATTGGCAGTGACGTCAAATGAACAACCATTCAATTTTACGATTTCTTCTTTCATTTCGGAAAATTCTTTACAGATGAGATTGTAGAGAGCTTTTCTTCTAGAGTCATGGACAGCGAGCAAACGAAGCAATCTTTCATGAACTTTTCCGTGTAATACGTAACGCACTAACACAGCCATTTGATCCAACTCAGAAACGTCCTGAGTGGAATCAACAAGAAGACCAAACCACGTTGCTTCCTTTAAATCTGAGATTATCTGTGCTTGCAAGCATTCACCAATAGCTTTAATTAACTTGTTAATGAACGTTTTTGACAGAAAAGTTACCCGAGACCCTCTCCCTGCTGAAGGTTCTCCCCCTTTTTCTTTTCGTTTTTCCTTCATTCGCTTACGAAGCTCAATGCACTTATTGATATGTTCTTTGAGTACGACGTCATAGTCTTTAAGCAAGAACACCAACTCTAAAAAGTTGCCGTGGTTAACAGACCTATCCTCCAAACTCTAGGCAGCCTCATCCGACGTTCCTCTATAAGCAAGCCCTTGCCTCCCTACAAACACAATTACATCAATCAACCTCTTTACAATTTGGCGCCTTGCTCAAACTCTTGCCTACGCATTTCCCTAGGATTGACATCAATGCAACTAGTAATGTCCCTACTAACGGCTGCTTGCAACAAAGCATCACAGGCATTTAAGTGATTCTTGGATTTCTCATGACTTTCAGCAGAACTGTAAACATGTTTCGCGTCTTTTACGTCATGACCAGTAACAAAGCTGGATAAGTTACCTCGAAAGTCAATGTTTCTCCCAAAAACCATGCATGTTGTGCAGAAAATTTGCTTTTTCTCACTGCAATACGAAAGCCAATAGCGCTTTACTTTCAAAAGGCAACTTATAAGGACACTCTTCCGAAGAAGGATGAATCGGGCGATTTTTTTATGCTAATTTGGCATCAACACTAGAATCCTTTGCGGGAGGTAAAACATCTATAAGAGACACGTACGCTGAAAGTGGCTCGCGCTTGCTTCGAGGGAAAGAATTATTGCTACTACAACCTTCTTTTTCAGATTTATTAGCCTCGTTAGTTTGTTCTGTATCCTGGTTCCCTGAAAAGGCCGAGCTGTGTTCGGCACTGTTATATTTTGCTTCAATTTCAATGTCCACGGCACGCTCGCTGTCGGGAGTTGACACAGCCTCTACCTGTACCGGTACCGGTACGTCGTCGCCAGCGTTCTGCTCGCGGTGCCCTGAAAGTCCACGGGCTCCCGAGACGTACGAGCGTCACCCCGGCTGCGGCTTCTCGATAGGCTTAGCTCGGTAACCACACTGAACTCTGCTGGCAGCTTCCACTGTTTTCTCCATCGACCCCATGGGATTCCTTTGGATGAATTGACAGAGCAGAAGGAGGTTCATCTCGGTTATTAGTTCCGAGTCCGTCGCCTTTGTTCTTATCACCGTCCTCCGAGTCCGAGAGCGGTTTGTCGACGACACCTCGGCTTTCTCGATCTGAGAAAGCAAAAACAAACTTACTTTATACATCTGAATGGAGCGATGTGCACGTTTTAAAGCACGAGTTTTAGAACATAGCGTTATAAATCAAAAATATTTTCTGTATGTATCAGGAAAAAACAGTGTTTTCTTCACAGTAGACGACAAAATTAAAAGGAAACCCCTGTGCACAGGAATTTTTAAATTACAGAGGAAAAGAAGGACGTTGAAATTGCAGCTTGCTAACCTTGCACAGCGCAAAGCGAAAGTCAAGTCATAACTCAAATTACGTAAGACATTTTTTTTCAATTAGTTATCCGTGCCTACCCCAACCCTACAACATGGTTGTGTTTCATATAGATGTTAATATTTCATCAGTTGTATTTTCTCGAATCCCCTCCCCTTACTCTTGCAAGATTTTCGTTTCGTAGAGAAGCTTGAATAAATCAACGATAATTTACGACCTTTGCAATTTAATGGCCTGTTCTTCCCTTTTAAAAATATTGCCACTAAAAGGATCATTATCGCATCAACTCAGAGTAAAAGTGATTTGATTAGGTATCGTTCATATTTTTTTCTTTACAAAATGAGCAAAATAAAAATACATTTAGGTTCTAAGTAGTTACATATCTACAAGAGTAGCACCGTGTTTCGTCGTAAGAGATACGGTATCATCTTCTTAAGAACGTAGCAAAAATTCTCACGCGCAAGATCTCGCCAACACGCCAACCTCCCTCGCTGCCTTCCCTACCCTCCCATGAAAAGTTGCGATGAGATTTTCTCCAACCTTCGACCCTCCCCCTTTTCATTTATGTGATTTGCGTATGACCCTTTGACCCTTTTCTTAGAGTTGACATAATTTTTATAAATTATATTAGTAATGAGTGTAAATGCGGACAAAACACTGCACTTCTTTTAAACATTGTACTACATACCTGCGCTCCTTGCTTCATAATCAAGCAGAGTGAACAGTTTCTTTTGCTTAAGATCTGATCCAGCAGCTTCCAGAGCACTTCTCTCGCGTATTTTCTTATTTTCTTGTCCGCTTTTCGTTGTTGAGGCTTCTTGTTTGGTTGCGGCGTTGTTGTCGAGCATTAGTCTATCGTTGCATAGTTTTGGGGATTTCCGGTACCTTAATTAAGGTACACGTAGGCTTAGTGTGTAACTGACAACTGAGTTACAGGACCTTTTCCCATACACACTCACATCAGATCAGTCAGTAGTTATTCCGCCCCAAAGTAATCCAGGGTAAGACTTCGCTTCACGTTAACAATCAGACGCACACTCGATTCGCACTGCACTTAATGGCAAACTTGTTTATATCGACTGCGGCACGCACTTCAAATAGTTTTATCACACCTTAATTGCACTGTTAAGGCTCCTGGGACGGCAACAAAAAAAAATCACAGCAGCGCGCAGGTTAAAACAATAGGGATGTCACCAACTCGTCAAGACACGCAGCCCAGCCTCGACTCGATCACCATGCGCGCGCAGGTGCAGGCAGGGCCTCGGATTCGGATTCCCTAAACTTCGTCAGCGACTTTTTGCGATTCTGGGAAGCAGGCAGTGACGGCCTAAGCTGATAACATGGCTGTAGTACCGCCTGCTCCGCTACGATGGCATAAAGTCGCTGACGAAGTTTACGGAAACAAAAATCCATCCCTACAGAAAGATTGTGCAGATTCCAAGCTTTGATTGATATATATATCTCAGTACAGCACAAAAAGGAAATATTGAAAAGTTGCGAAAACAAAACGGGTTCCTTCGCAAAATCAAACGTCGGACGTTCGGGCCTACTGTACAACTCTTAACGGCTTTCGGTCGGCGCGGTGCACGGAAAAACGATGTCGGAGCATACTTTAATCGCTCGGCGTTCGTTCTTGCGCAGACATGCGCAGACTTTGACAAGTTCAATGCTATTCTATATACATTAAGGATTGTAATGGTGTTCGTCGCTCCTTGGTACTCGTTGGTGCAAGGTTTGAATCTCACCTTAAACTTGCGGATTTTCAAAGTTTTTTTTGTCTAGCTTACGTACAGTTAAAACAATTATATTGAGTGCTATATCTATGTGCAACAGAACCATCTTTTAGGAAAAATTATGACCTATCCAAATATGTATGTGGTTATAGGGATTTAGTAACGTTACGCCACGGAAAATTGAAATTACGCGAACCCTAGCTGTTAGCAGAGGCTTTTTTTTTGTAGAAAAATAGTCGACTTTGAACGCTCATTCTGCCATCAAATAATGATTTTGTTTCAAAATGTTTGTCATCACATGAAGCTTTGGACCTTTATGAAACAAATAAGATCGATATTTATTTAAAATTAACAGTTTCGCAAACGCCCAATTTCTCCCCCCGCCCCTCCAGACCACTGTGCTCCGTCCTGGCAGGCGATGCGACTACTCAGGCGAGTGTTTCCGGAAAATTAGCTTTCGCATTTTTATGGAGTAGTGATTGTTATGTCTTAATAAAACAGAACAGGAAACAAAAGAGCCACTTGGAGTGGCGTAGGGGACATCCCTTTTTTTATTTTAAATCAAATTGAGACGTTGGCCGTCTCCTCAGAAGCATCCAAACGCTGGCGTCTCAATGTATCAGAATGCGTTTCAATATGAGAGGGCTTGAGTCTTAGTTTGAGACAACAGAAAGGGGCCCCAGCTGAAAGGGACCGTGAGCTCAAAGGGGCCCTTAGCTGAAAGGGGCCCCTAGAAAGCCAAAAAGTTGTTTTAAAAATGAAAGGACCAAAACAACACTAATTCGATTAAAGACCTCGATCGATTCATTTTATTTCAATAGGGAGGTGGTGTATTTTTTAGCTTCAACCAGTGGCCCAATGACTCTAAGTTGCGGCTATCGTTACGGCCCACACACAATCCCGAAAGGTAGTGCTGCGGCTCAATACAAATTTTCCCCGAGTGCCCGCCCGGGCCAGTCCGCCACTGAATGTACCCCTTATATAAGTGTCGGAAATAGGGTTCTGTCAGGATCATGAGGCAAAACTATGTGCCAATTAGGGCACAGCTAGTGCCCGTGGATGCTGCGAAAGATGCTAATTATACAATCAGTACGGCTACAAACTACTTATCAATGTTTTGTACGTTACCTGGGTCCCATATTTTTCTCAAGGATACGGTTTCCAGAGTCATAGAGTACTGTAGTGCAGTGGTTCCTAAAGTGGTGTCCGTGGACTCCAGGGGTCCCCGGTTAGGTTTCAGGGTGTCCGTGGGACATTTTTAATTTTGTTCAGAATAACTAAATTTCTCCCCGATTTTCATATTATTACTAAAAAGCTGCTTCACTGTTCTCATTAAAGTATGTTATATATAATTTTTAAAGTTTGTATTTTAAATATACCAGCAACAAAGAACCAACACACTGTGCTTGTTAAATCCACCAGAATTCCATTTCATTGATGAATCCCGTTTAGATAGGTAACATTCCATAACCACCACATTTAGTGGGAACCCACTTAATGGTAACACTGTAAATCCAAATTAAACCAGTTTAATTAAATCATAAATATAACACATTTTTATTAGCCTATTTTCAATTTTGAAAAAAAATAGGCTTATGAGATCACCTTTTGTCCGTGTGTGTGTGCGTGTGTGTGTGTGTGTGATTCGTGTGTGTGTGTGTCCCTCCTAATAAAATCTAAACGGCTGGAGCGATTTCAATGAAACTCGGAAAGTTCATAGCACTATTCCCGGCGACCTCGACCGTGCCCTTCAAATTTTGTTACGACTGACCAATCCAACATGGCAGCTGTGCGAAATATTTCACCAGCATTCAATATCTCCGAAACTATTACCGATATTACCCTGACATTTTCTATGGTGATAGAGGGAACTACTATAAGTTCACTTATGTGACTTTTGAAAACCTGGTAACAACAAAACCAACATGGCGGCCAAGCGAATTTGCGACTTTTAAATAGACGTTTCTCGCGATTTGACCAACCAAACGCAATGAAACTTGGTACAGTATATATTTATATAAATTGTAATGCACCGACATCTAACTTCGTTCAATTGTTTACATAATCACAAGATGGCGGATGTGCGAAATATTTCACCGGCATTCTATATCTCTGAAACTATTAGCGGTAAACCCCTGAAATTTTGTACGGAGATAAAGGGCACTACTGGAATTCCATCTATAAGACTTTTAAACACCAGTTAACTACAAAACGAACATGGCGGCCAAGCGAATTTGAAAATTTTAAATAGACCTTTCTCGCGATTTAATGTTCCAAGCGCACTGAAACCTGGCACAGGAAATATTTATACACATTGTAATCCACTGGTATCTAATTTAGTTCAATTGTTTACATAACCTCAAGATGGCAGCTGTGAAAAATTTTAAACTCTCCTTGTTTTTTCTTGTGTCCTAACTATGCGATTGAAGTTTGAATACTACACGTTCACAATAATCTGCATGTAACAGTACATAACTCTAGGACCTACATATATAAAATCCAACATGGCGACCATCCGAAATATTTAGTCGGTTCTCAATATCTTCGAATCTATTACAGCAATCAAACTGAAATTGTGTATGTTGATAGTGGCAATTAACATAAGTAGGATATATGAAAATAGGCTGTATAGTTCTTCACGGAACTACTTGTTATTTAATAAATAAGTAATTAAATGAATAATTAATATTATAATAGGCCTAATACCTTAAATAATTATGTGTGAGTACTTTCCTAGTGATCTCAATTGTAAGAGAATTACTGTATAAGGTAATTGTGATATTCTCAGTCGAACATACGGTATATTAATGTCTTTAATCCCAAGGATTCCGTGAAAATGTTTAATTTTCCAAGGGTGTCCATAATTAGAGCCATGCGCGGATAAACAAAACGTTATCCTCATCCGCCCCGCATCCGCCCCGCATCCGCCCCGCATCCGCACTACCGCCATTACAATAATATTTCCCTTAGGCTATGTATGCCATGTACTATGTTTAAAATGAATGTTATACAGCCAGAATTGCAACCCTTTTTAGTTCGGAATGTCAATTGTGCCTAATTACATAATTAGAATGATATTAACCTAAGTCATCATCTTGCAATTATCATGAAAAATAAACGAAAAAATATGTTATGTCATAAACATCCGCGTGCTAGAAATAACAATCAACAAGTTCGGATTGTATTCTGAAAACCATCCGCAAATTTACTCCAAATATTAACCGCAGCTTATCCGCTATCCGCACAGCCATGCAAACTATATCCGCACGGCAAGAAATTTTGGGAACCAACCTCTGGTGTAGTGTAAGTAGCTAAGCGCCTCGCCCCAACAGCGAAGATTGAAGATTTAATAAATCATAATTGTTTTCAGCAAATATGATATAATGAATATTTTCACACCAAAGAACGACAATTTGTAGATGATTTATTGTAAGAATATCTTTAATGGGGCCTCCAAACCTTGAAGTAAAACGTATGCGATACACATTCCACATAGCCACATGGCCGAGAGTACGTCGTGGTATCAATCTCCGCCACCGCGCGCGCTCAATGATTCCGTCCCATCAATTTCCGTTTCATTTTCAAAATCACCCCCACAAAAATATACGGATACCGAGTGGAAAGATGTTACACATCAAAAAAAGATTACGAGCCTTACAGTAGTCGCATATGATGAGTAACATCTGACATAGAAGAAACCTCACGTGAAATTGTTGATACACCGGTATTTTATACTATTATTGGCACAAATATTAATCTATTGTTAAAGGGAGTGTTTTACAGATACTGTAGTTTATAATACGGAACTCATTTTATTAGATGATTTGTAGCTTCCACCAGCACTAGCCTAAATAAAGAATACGATATGGATCAACTAGATTAATAGACGCAACACCGCTCATAACCTTAAATTCCTTATAAACAGGTCCTCTTCATTCACAGACCAACACGTAATTTCATATGGATTCTGTTAAAATGAGTCCTATTGATATGATAAATATCGTTTAAAATGATAATCTGGTAGCAAAAATATCCACCCCGTCCGGGATTCGAACTCTAGATTCACAGTCATAAGCACTAACCCCACGGCTATTTCGACTAAAGAATTTAGTGCACAAGATGGTGACTTATTTCCACGTTCCAATAATACTGCATTACGGAATTAAGTTTCATTTATATTTTGCTTGTTTCGATAATGTTCCTGCGTGAAATTCAGTTTAAAATGCCTTATGAATAGGCCCTCTTGGGAGTTAAGAGAATGTATTCAGTAATAGTTCATGAAGGCTTGCTCAATTCTCGTATAACCACAACGATTATATTATATTGATGACTGCATTACCGTTATGAGGGTTAATATTTGAATAGCCATTGTGCAGAAACATAATACCGGCAATGCTGACTACTTACAATATTTGATATTAAGACATTTTACCATTTAAATACTGATACGAAGACTTCGAACATGTACCATGTCATTTGTTTCAATCACTTGACACCAGAGTTTGCATGAGCGTTTTCCGTTCAGTATGTCATATACATTCCACATGGCCGAGAGTACGTCATGGTATGAATTTCGGACACCGCGCGCTCATTGTTTCTCGTACCGCTGCCAGCTGGGTCTTACCACTGCCCGCTGGATCGATCGAGCGGGAAGTGCATACTTCCGTTTTCCACCACTGCCAGCTAGTACACTTCCGTTCAATCGATCGAGCGGGCAATGCATACTTACTTTTTCCACCACTGCCAGCTAGTACACTTCCGTTCGATTGATCGAGCGGGCAGTGCATACTTCCGTTTTCCACCACTGCCAGCTAGTACACTTCCGTTCGATCGATCGAGCGGGCAGTGCATACTTCCGTTCGATCAACCACTGCCAGCTCGATCGTTCCGATCCACTTCCGTCCCCAATTTTCAAAATCACTCCCTCGAAACTATCCAGCAACCGAGCGGAAAGATGTTACACATCAAAAAAAAAGTAGTTCCGTGAAGAACTACAGCCTATTTTCATATATCCTACTTTTGTTAATTGCCTCTATCAACATACAAAATTTCAGTTTGATTGCTGTAATAGATTCGTAGATATTGAGAACCAACTAAATATTGCGTATGGTCGCCATGTTGGATTTTTATGTTTGTAGGTCTTAGAGTTATGTACTGTTATCCTACATGAAGATTATTGTGTACGTGTGGTATTCAAACTTCAATCGCATGATTAGGACACAAGAATTAAAAACGAGATTTTAAAATTTCGCACAGCTTCCATCTTGTGGTTATGGAAACAATTGAAAAAAATCGATGCCAGTGGATTAATATTTGTATAAGGATTTACTGTACCAAGTGTCGCTGCACTTGGATAGTTAAATTGCGAGAAACGTCAATGTGAATATGTATACTTCGCGTCGCCGCCACGTTGGATTTGTGATTACCAGGTTATTGAAAGTCCTATAGGTGAACTTATGTTCATAGCCCCTATGAACATAAAAACATCAGTTTGATTGCTGTAATAGATTCGTAGATATTGAGATCCGTCTAAATATTTCGGATGGTCGTCATGTTGGATTGTTATATGTATAGGCCATAGGGTCATGTACCATTAAAGGAAAATTATTGCGTAGGTTCATCATTCATACTTTCACTTCGCACGCATGATTACGACACAAGAAATAAAAACTTAATTTTAAAATTCGCACAGCCACCATCTTGAGGTTATGTAAACAAGTGAACTAAATTAGATACCAGTGCATTACAATGTGTATGAACATTTGCTGCAACAAGTTTCATTGCGTCTGGATTATTAAATCGCGAGAAAAGTCTATTTAAAACTTTCATATTGGCTTGGCCGCCATGTTCGTTTTGTAGTTAACCGGTTTTTGAAAGTCTCATAGATGAACTTCCAGTAGTACCCCATACAGAGTCCATACAGGGTCCATACAGAGTCCATACAGAGTCCATACAGGGTCCATACAGGTTCCATACAGATTCCATACAGAGTTCATACTACTGTTATTTCTGGTCGTCAAGGGCCCGATTAAAGTACAAGGTTCATGGAGTGTTAGTTACTTATTGGTGTTTTATCTCCGTACAAAATAACAGGGTGATACCGGTAATAGTTTCAGAGATATAGAATGCCGGTGAAATATTTCGCACAGCTGTCATCTTGAGGTTATGTAAACAATTGAATGAAGTTAGATGTCAGTGCATTACAATGTGTATAAGCATATACAGTACCAAGTTTCATTGCGTTTGGATGATTAAATCCGAGAAAAGTCTATTTAAAAGTCGCATTTTCGCTTGGCCACCATATTCATTTTGTGGTTACCAGTTTTTCAAAAGTCACATAATTGAACTTCTATCACCGTACAAAATGTCAGGGTCATATCGGTAATAGTTTCGGAGATATTGAATGCTGGTGAAATATTTCGCACAGCCGCCATGTTGGATTGGGGAGACGTAACAAAATTTGAAGGGCACGGTCGGGGTCGTCCGAAATAGTGCTATGAACTTACCAAGTTTCATTGAAATCGCTCCAGCTATTTAGAAGTTATTAGGGACACACACACGCGCGAATCACACACGCACACACAGACAGATACACGGACAAAAGGTGATCTCATAAGCCTATTTTTTTTTAATAAATGAAAAAAGGCTAAAAACAAGGTGCACACGTTTCAAAAAAGAAATATTTCGTCGCCCACTGGCGTCTACTAGAAAGACCAGCACTCGGCCTCTCCGGAGGCCACACGATCGTCACACAATAATGTTGCGATCGTTTTGTTTTTAAATCATATTCATGGGACTTGTTTATGTCTAGATCGTGTGATTAATGCTCCACAGTTACACAAATAGGCTTCAAAATAAGTATAGGAACATGGGCACTATCAGGCTCATTGCGACCCTTCGTGCAACTTTACTATTGCGACTGACGTAGGGTTAATAAAGTGAAACTATTCTTTTTAGACAAGATCTAGTTGACGGATTGTGCAGGGCCGTTGCTAGGGTAGCCAAACCCTTCGGATGTGGTACAATGTTGCCCTGTTATTTCTGGTCGTCAAGGGCCCGATCATAGTACAAGGTTCATGGAGTGTTAGTTACTTATTTGTGTTTTGAGGGGTGGAACTACGAGCTCATCTGGCCCGCCACAAAAGTGTTCAATACCCTTAAACAAGGGGCCTATTGCTCTTTTCAATGGACATGCTATCCACCTCGTGGTGTAGCAGCTAGCATTCTTGGCTGTCTCCCTAGAAGTCCGGGTTCGATTGCCGGCTATGCCAGTAAATTTTATTCTGGTCTGAGGACTGTAACGGAGTACACTCAGACTCGTGAGGCAAAGCTGTGAAGAGGTGGGTTCGATTCCCACCTCAGCCATCCTGGAAGTGGTTTCCCGTGGTTTCTCCCCACTTCTACTCCGGGAAAATGCTGGGATGCTTCCACGGCCACCTCGTTCTTAATTCTCATCTAAATTACAAATACACACACTAATACAGTCAACACAATAACACAAGTTATCGGACAAAATTATACACACACATACCCAAGTATACGTTGATAAATGACCACGATGCCCAAGCCCCTCAAACAACAATATGAAGATGGTATATTGGCTTTCACGGCTCATGAATTAAAATTCAGCAATTTTACTAGGTTTATGCCGTGTCTTGTGTGGGGTTTCGTCTAGGATCACCAAGCTGGCTCATCAGCGGGCTCTTGGTGTCCACGCCCGGACCCCCACAGGAGTAGTGAACTGTGCACTACCTCCTTCCTCATAAAGCGCACGTGCGCCTCTTAACTGCGAGAGCTAAACGCTCAAGCAGCCTTTCACCTCCCTATAAAGGCTTCCAGAAGTATGGTATATTGACTTTCATGGCCCGTGAATTAAACCGTAGCAATTTTTCCAGGTTTATGCCGTGTCTTGTGTGGAGTTTCGTCTAGGATCACCAAGCTGGCTCATCAGCGGGCTCTTGGTGTCCACGCCCGGGTGAAATCCCACACAAGACACAGCATAAACCAAGAAAAATTGCTGAGTTTTAACAATATGAACGTTATGTGAATGTTAATTAACTGCAAATGGAGTAACTTCGAGTAGTTGTATATCCCTAGCCTCTTGTTCTTTTGTTTCAGGCCGTGTTACCGGAACCATTTTAAAATGGCGGCAGACAGAGAGAGAGGAAGCGAGGAAAGAGAAAGGCTTGGTCAGCCAAGCACGGCCACGCTAGATTCTTGTTACAATGTCAATGTCGCCCTGCTTAACCCTTTCCCACTTGTGTTGTTCCTCATCCCCAGCACGGCCACATTCCCACGTAGAGCAGTCATCTGCTACCCACCCTCACAACAAGTACAGTTAACATGACTTCTCGCTCACAGTGCCATAGAATATAGCACAATAGTGCTCCTCAGACAATTGATATTGTAAAGTCAACACAGTATAAGGCAATATAATGTTGACAATATGTAAGAGGCGTAGCCAGGGGGGTGTTACTGAAGCTTAGATCCCCTCCCCGTTTTTTTTTTTTTAATTTTTTTCAAAGAACACCAGGAGTTGGTAATAATTAATAAAGTAAATGAACATTTCTTAAATTACATAATGGCACTTGCATGCTTTGTGAGAAATCGGTAGGGTTGTGATTTGTGTATGCATCCCTGCTGCTAGGTGATGTATTGTTGTCTATCCGTCCGGTTCCCCATTTAGGCTACACACGTCTTCATGACATGGTATAGCTCCGTCCTCCCAAGGTTTCCAATTTAGCATTTTCCCCGTTAAATATAGCTTTTTCAAACAGAGCCTAGCACCAGATAATTTTAAATGCCACCTGGCGGGGCAATTAACTTTCTTTCTTCTCTTAGCGATAGGGATGTTGATGTTGTGTATAAATAAATGTAGTTTTACTTAAAAATGATAATGGCATGGCATGACACACGCCGCCGACTTCGTTGCGTATTAGTTTTAGCCTATCGGCCCGAAGGCCTTGAGAGCTTTACCTAAAGGGGTTCGACCAACTGCAATTGAATGAGGGGGTTTGGGTGATTACCTTGTATGAACTTGGTCGGGATATGATCTGGTGTACTTAAACACGGGAATTACAGAATGAAGAATTGGATAGTAGAAGTGAAAATTTCTTGAATAGAAAATCAGAAGTAAGAGGATAGTCGAAGAGTACTATTTAGAGAGAAAAGTAACGGTGTGCTATAGTCCTGATATAAAAGAGCATGTCCCGGCATCCCGAATATTAATAAAAGTGTCTCAATTTTCACGTTTGAAAAAATTAATAATAATTCTCTGAAAAATATGCACAATTAAACGAAAAATACGTTTTGTTTTGAAATTTCCACGACCCTGTCCTAGTTCGTAAAGACTTCAGGCGCTTATGAGGACTCAGTAAGATTTTTGTTATTGTTATCATAAGATGTAAAGTAAGAAACTTCACAATAAACTTATTAATGTTTTCTTCTTTTTCTCACAACACTTGTAAGATAGTTGGATAAATTTAAAAAAACGCTAAAATAAACTTTGCACTCATTTATCCCTCTATATTGAATTTTTGGTGGAACGATTTTTGTGGAACTTCTTAAAACTAAATTTAGTAAACGGCCATAACTTTATATGTTTGAGTCAAACTATAATCTCTCTATCCTCCAACAATCCCCCCAACAAGGCAGGTCCAATTTTGACTGTCAAAAATATTGTCACCGTAGCTAGAGTAGCAAGTTGTTAGAAATACTTATTCAATAATAATGGGGGGCTGCTTATGACGGCTCCCCCTGGCTTGACTTCTTGATTGTGATATACCAGAGTTGTTTCAATTTCTCGAATTACGGTTATCCCCCAGTTACTATAGCCCCTCCCATTGACCGATACTGACAATAAGGTAACACTGAGAAATGGCTTCAAAGCTATCTATAGGCTCTCGTTAGACTCCACTCAATTATTCCTCCTGGTGTTACCTGCTGACCTTTATATTCCAGACATTAAACAAGAAGTTCCGTGACGAACTAAAGAGCCTACTTTTCTAAAAATTTAAGGTTCATGTCAATGATTAATCTATATGGTCTAGAAGAATGACGAAATTATCCTGGTAATATCGAAATTTCTAATTAGTTAGAAATACAGTATACCTGGCACAATGTAGCCTAATAGAGCACTACAATTGGCAGCCCTGGTGACTGAATATATTCTTAGTTCCATCTCTTAAGGTACAGAATACAAAATTTGGTTCGAGTCCAAAGGATAGCATGGTCGTTACATGCAGTTAGACATTGGATCTAACAGTGCGCGTAAAATTATGTTGGCAACAATGGCATGCATGTGTCGGTCAGAAATAATCTGAAATAATATGATCTATTGTCGTGCCAATTTTGAATGAAATCCATTAGTTAGTATATAAGTTACATTCATTTTAAAATTGGACCTATCAGCAGGCTTAGAATCATGTTGGCAGCACTGACGTATATTAGTTACTCCAAATTAATACAGAATGTCAGGTACTAGGCCTATACGTGTGCATAGTTTAAAGCTGTCGGCTTGCTTACTTTCTGATCTATTGATATTAGGGTAACAGAAATAGAGACAGCTTTTATTAGCAGTTGGCAGCCCTGGTTGCTCTTACGAATACGCATAATCATATCTGTTATGGTACACATAGCACATACGAAATTTGGTTGAAATCCAAATTATAGTGTGGAAGTTACATGTATTTAAATTCAGACCTAACAGCAGGCTTAGAATCATGTTGGTAGCACTGACGTATATTAGTTACTCCAAATTAATACAGAATGTCAGGTACTAGGCCTATACGTGTGCATAGTTTAAAGCTGTCGGCTTGCTTACTTTCCGATATATTGGTATTTTGATAAATTAACTTGAGAGCATTCATTAACAGTTGGCAGCGCTGGTGGCTCTTGAGAATAAGCTCAGTCATATCTGTTTATGTACACATAGTACATACGAATTTTGGTTGAATTTCAATTGATAGTGTAGAAGTTATATGCTTTTAATAATTGGACCTATCAGCAGGCTTAGAATCATTTTGGCAACACTGACATGTATGGCCTCCTGGAAATTAAACTCAAATATTATTTATCTATACGTGTGCCAATTTTGAAATAGCTCCTATGAATAACTTCCAAGATATCCAACATAGAGCTCAAATTTAAATTGCAATTTTTCAGCAGTTGGTAGCGCTGACAATATTTTCAAATACGGCATTGAGATATTCAGGTATAGGTCTTTACTCATACCAAATTTTGTCTCGATTGTTGCAGCCGTTTAGGAGTTGATAGGGGTGGGGACACACACACACATTGTACAGACAGACAGACAGACGGACAGACAGAAGGGCAGACAGACAGACAGACAGACAGACAGACACACATTTTCCCGGATCGATCTCATAAGTCTACTTTTTCCTCATTTTTGAAAAAATGTGAAAAGTAGGCGAAAAATCTATTTTCAATTTAAAAGTTATAAATGTATGAGTTACAGACCACGGTAGCTGCCATGAGGACAAGTTATATACGGACTTGGAAGACGAGCGTGAACATTTTGAAATCCTCTATCAGCTGACTTAATAATGATTTTCCGTGGTTTTCCATTTTCAGTTAGATAGTTAGATAGTTATTGTTCTCGTGGAACCACGAGGTCATCTGCCCTTGTGCAGTGACATAGCACACTTCATAAGGACTCCCGCTGCAATCTAAGTCCAAGGGACCCTTGATGCAAAACAAGACTGAAGTTGTAGTAAGTAGCCTATATATGTATTATATCTCTCTGAAAAATAATTCACAGGGGCAGATGACCTGGATGTTCCACTTTATAAAATAACAACAACTAACCATTGAAGAGCTCCCTAGAATAACATTGGAAGCGCCACATTTTGTCAAAGCGATGTTTCTGTTTCTTTGTTTTGTTTTGTATAGATTAGTATATATGTGTGTTTCAATAGCCATTGGCCCTGTGACGATAGGCAATAATTGCTTTAAAATATGTAACTTTGGTGTTTCCACAGTATTTCTTCATTTCTCATTATTTTATATATGGCGCTTACAACATTACAGTATTCCAGAGAGTTCTTCAATTATATTTATCACAATCTTTAGTGAATCTTTTGGATTATTTTTAGGGAAAACTTGCTCTGGTTAAGCAATACAGTACAGTGACAACGAAATTTAAACTACAATTGGTTGCCAAATATGTATTTGTTTTTATATTTATACATAACAAGTAGTTCGGTGAAGAATTAAATAACCTATTTTCATATATTCTACTTATGTTAATTCCCACTATCAACATACAAAGTTTCAGTTTGATTGCTGTCATAGATTATTAGATATTGAGAACCGTCTAACTATTTCGGATGGTCGCCATGTTGGATTTTATTGTATGTAGACCATAGAGTTATGAACTATTAGATGACGATTGTTGCGTACGTTCATTATTCAAACGCTGACTTGGATCGCATGATTAGGACAAAAGAAATAAAATCTTAATTTGAAAATTTTGGACCATGTTAAATCGCGAGAAAAGTTCATATAAATGTTTCAACTTCGCTTGGCCGCCATGTTCGTTTTATACTTAACAGGTTTTTGAAAGTTACATGGGTGAACTTCTAGTAGTGCCCTTTATTATCGTACAAAACATCAGGGCGATATCAGTAATAGTTTCGGAGATATAGAATGGTGGTGAAATATTTCGCACAGTCTCTATGTTGGATTGGTTAGCTGTAATAAAATTTGAAGTGCACGGTCGGGGTCGTACAATATAGTACTATGACCTTACCGAGTTACATTGAAATCTCTCCAGCCATTTAGATTTTATTAGGGGGCGGGACATTCACACAGACACATATGCATACACACACACGGACAAAATGTGATCTCATAAATGAAAATAGGCTAAAAATGAATCTACAGTATCACATAACCTTCTAAATAAAGTTCGCTCCAAGACATACCCAGACAACTCCACTGCGCAATTACTTAAGAGACGCATTTCGCTCTCTTCCCAGTTGCAGCTGTTCCTAACAAGGTAACACGGAGATGTATGTAACTTCATACTGAAACTACGCATATTGAACAGGAGTAAATGTGCGTGCGCAAGTCTTCGTTTATTATCGGAAGACAAATTCTCTCTCAAATGTACAGACACAGGAATACAGATCTGTGAATTATTTCATCATTCAGTCTTCATTCATTATCGGAAGACAATTTCTAAAAGAGAAAAGAAAAACATCTCCCAAGGCCTGTTGACCCCTCTTGATTAATACAGTCTTGCTTCATTTGTCTGTTGGTACAGGCTAGAGTAAAATGTGACTTTTCATCGTTGTCTCCGTCGAATTCATGGCTGTGATTATATGGAAGCTACTGAGGTATGGGTGGTGGTGAGTAATGGCATTCAGGGTGCAGCAAGTTAATTAGTTACTGTAGATTTAAGGGGAGGGACAGTGAGGACATCTGCCCTCAGGGCGCAGCTAGTGCCTGGGAATGCTGTGGAACATTCTGCTCATAAGGTTGGTACTGCTCTACTGAGTGTAGAAATCCATTGCAATCTACTTCGCTCTTCACTTTGTCGAGTACGCCTTGAGTTTTTGAGGGTTCTACCCACACAAACTATGGCGGTGCTTTTTGAGGATCCTACCAGCCTTCGTGCAGACTACCTAACAGACAGACCATTCTCCCGAACATACAGAAACAAGAAAGCAGAGTTGTGAATTTTTTCAACATTCATTGGGATGTGAATCAAATTCATTCAGGTTAGAGAAATCAAGCACAATAATACTGTTGGTAATAATAATAATAATAATAATAATAATAATAATATCGTATGGCCTCGGATGCCGGGTGCAAGCTTTGTTATTTGACACCCAGAGGGTAGCTTGCATGTCGAATTTCGTTGTTTCTTGACTATGAAAGTCAAGGAGGTTAGATGTTAGATATCTAAGCTCCTTGAACACTATAGCGCTTTCTAGAAGAGAAATAAGGAACTTTGTGTTGGCGGAAACTCCGGAGATTAATTTTGCCATTATGAACTCGGCCTACTGAATTCAAATGGGTTCTTTGACTTGCCAACATCGTATGACATGCGTATCGTATTTTTGCCGCCTTTCAAAAATCACTTACCACGGCCAGGAGCGAACCTGCAATCTTGGGGTTTAGTAGACCGACACGATATCCACTCACCCATCGTGGCAAGCTATACTGTTGGGGAATTTCGAGTACGCCTCATTATAGGGCAGCCTTGAGTGTTTGTGGGTTCTACCCACACAAACTATGGCGGTGCTGTTGGTGAATTTCAGATTACTTCACCGTGCACAACGTTATGGTACACACTGTGTTGTTTGCGTGCCAACTGCGTGAGGCTGCAGATGGATCAAACAAAACAAGGTCAAGCAATCTGTTTTGGTAGCATCGGGAGGAAAGAGCAGCTAGCAGCAAAAACCTGGGAGCGAGTGCCAACAGGTGACTTCCGGTCGCAGTAGAGTCTACAGCCGTCCCACGAGCATGGGAGCGGCCTGGAGCTGGGCTTATGTTTCACCCTTCTCACCTGCTCTTCAAATGATCTTGCAGTGAGCAAATTGGCAATTAAAGGAAAGTATGAGTAAAATTGCTTAATTACGTACAATGATCAAGACTAAAATACTGAATCGAAATTTAATGATATGCAGTCGGTCAACACGATTGTACCCAATGGAAGAGCCCACGGAAAGAACATGGTAAGTCCATTTTTTCGGAAATGAGATTATGACGCATTCTGGTGGCCAGCCATCGAAACTACAGATCAGTTGAAATTAATTTCAAATAAAGCACAATGTCACCGAGATACAGAGGTTTTTATTTTTAGTGGAAACGGAAAGAACGTTCCGTATCCTCTCACCTTTTTCTTAATTGAACTTGAGTTGTTATTTGTTTTACATGTACTTCCTTTATAAGAAATAGCCTACATTTGGCAAAAAACTATATTGCTTACCCTCAATTAGGATGTTTTAAGTATTTCTTTTTAGTGTTGTAGGTTTAAATTTGCTCTCCTAAAAAATTTACAGAATGTGACTTACCCCGTGTTTCTCATGGAGTCTTCAAGTACAATGGGTATTTCTCTAATCCTGAAAAAATCACATGAGATTAAAGCAATTTTTTTCATGATTAGGGAAACACTGTGTTGTTGGACTGAAACGCAGTACATTTCAATTACTAAGGCAACACTGAACAAGTAGTTCCGTGAAGAACTGAACAGCCTATTTTCATATATACCACTGGTCTTTTCTATTAACATTCTCCTGCCTATTACAAGAATTTTCCCTGCGATATACTAAATAGCTCTTTGTTCACAAAAACAATTACAATGAGAAGTTATGTGCTAGAAAATACGGCTTTCAATATCGGTGATTAAGACGCATCCTGCAAGATGGCAACCATCTGTAATAAGCCACGGGAATACATTTTTAGAAAAGTCAAATGGGCGGCTTTACGAAAAGCAAGCTATAAAATTCACTGTGCTGAGTTTCATTGCACTCGAGTGATTAAAACCCCAGAAAAGTTGTTTGCAATATTTGAAAATCACTTCGTCACCATGCTGTTTTGTGCTTTTTAGGATTGGGGAAAGTCACATATTTGTCCTTACTTAACAGTCCTCGAAAAGCATATAAAATGTCAGTTTGATTCTAAGAAGTGATTATCCGGGCTGTTAGGCCGTGGTCCAGTAGGACCCTACTGGACCACGGCCTAACAGCCCGGATAATCACTTCTTAGATTCTAACGCCGGCCGTGAAAGCCTAAGTTTGTCAGTTTGATTGCTTAAATAGTTTCGGAAATATTCAGAACCGGTGAAAAGTATCGTATGGACGCCATGTTTGATTGTTTAATATATATGCAATAGAATTATAAGCCAGCAGATGAATATTATAATCGTGGCTCATTGTAACAACCTACATTTGTGTCGCTATTTTTTTTGGACACGAGAAATATAAACGAGATTTTAATAATTTAGCGCAGCCGCCATTTTGAAGTTATCGTATAAATTAAATTTAAATAGACGCCAATGCGTTGTAAGACAATTTACCATGCTAAGTGTCACTGCTCTCAGATAAATAGCTCATGAGAAACAACTATATAAATATTAAAATTTCGCGTCGCCGCTATGTTGGATTTGTGTTCATCATTGGTGAGCTTTTGTTAATAGTCTCTGTCAACATACAAAATTTCAGTTTTGATTGCAGTAGTCTAATAGATTAGGAGATATTGAGAGCCGAATGATCGCCATGTTGGATTGTTCTACTTGTAGTCCATAGAGTTATGTGCGGAATATTGCATAGGCTTATAATTAACACGTTCACTTCAATCGCATGATTAGGAAACAAAAAATTAAAATTTAATTTTAAAATTTTGCATAGCCACCTTCTTGTTGTTATGAGAAAAATTGAATTGAACCAGAAGCCAGCAAATTAAATCTTGCATAAACATTTATCGTACCAAGTTTCACTGTCGGTTGATTAAACCTCGAGAAGAAGCCATTTAAATATTTTAACCGCCATGTTTGTTTGTTTTCGTACATAACTTGTTTTAAAGCATGACATAGATGTACTTAACTTTGTATTATCTCTCACCGTACAAAATTTCAGGGTGATATCTGAAATAGTTTCGAAGATATAGAATGCCGGTGAAATAAAAAAAAAAGGAAGCTTGTAGTTTAACGTGACCGTTAATCTAGTGATCATGAGCCACGGGACCTCCTTTTAACGTGGAATCCGAACCACAGGACATGGCATTTCACTTCGAAAATCTAGCATGCATTGACCGGGAATCGAACCCGGACCGCCTTGGTGAGAGGCATACAGCTAGACCGCTGAGCCACCACGCCCCTCGCCGGTGAAATATTTCGCACAGCCGCCATGTTGAATTGGTGAGAGTCATTAAAATTTGCAGGGCTTGGTCGGGGTCGGACAAAATAGTACTATGTCTTTACCGAGTTTCATTATAATCACTCCAGTCGTTTAGAATTTATTAGGGGGACACATACACATGCACACACACACACACACAAGGACAAAAGGTGATCCCATGGACCTATTTGAGGTGCCTAGAAGCAAAGTCAGCAATCTCCACTTTGGAAAATTTTACAGTAGAAGCAAAAAACGTTTAGAGGTATTCATGGAATGAAAATTCTGCCATAAAGTAAGTATCGCAAAATAGTGGAGATTGTTGACTTTCCTTCTAGGCTTTTGTTCATAAATGAAATTAGGCTAAAATTAGCTTCCAACAGGATACAAATACTGAACTTGACGTCAAACTAGGAAATGTAGGTTGTACTTACCTCATTGGAGCGTTAAAGACAACTACCTCGTAGATTCCTACATGAATGGTGATTATAATACACAGAAATCACGCACTGTACATAATATTATATCCAGCAATTAAGCAGTTAACTGTGTAGTAAAGATTTTTCCAAAATAATGGCAAATATAAAACCACACCATGCCAAATTATATTTTCCTGAGAAATGCTTTAATTGGTTGTCAGTCATTTTTGAACAGACTGTTCAGCATTTTAAGATTTAAAATAAGAAGTTCAGGGTGGCTGTTTACTGTGGTTGATAATATTCTGATGCTAACTTTGACATCGCATAATTTTGAAGGCATATTTTCCCCGGGAACTCACAAAAGTTAGTTTACATATTTTATTATTTTTAATGTTGCAATATTATATTTTTACTTAGGCTGGGCTGCACAGGGCATGCGAATTTTCAAAGCAAATTTACCGGGCCACGGTCTGATTTAGGTTAAAAACAATCACCGTGTTTTAAAACATTCAACATAGTGAGTATTGAAATCACAGAGTACGAAGCCAAAAATCCCCAAGACTTCCCAATTCACTTCGTTGTTATTACTGAGCACCATCAATTCAAGAGAATGTAAGACTCAACTAAACTAAATCTATCCTTTTTTAACACAAAAAGGGGTTACTGGAAGTAGTTTATTGCAAATCTACAACAAATTAGTACAAAGATTCATGAAATCCTGCGGAGACAAGACATTTTCATGACTGGCTGCGTGGCTCAGTGGTAATGTTCTCGCTTGCTGAACCCAAGATAGTGGAATCAAATTCCGGCGCAGTCAGCTGGCATTTGAAGGTGCGCAAATGTGAGGGACCCATGTCAGTAGATTTACTGGCACGCTAAAGATCCCCTTCGAGGCAAAATTCCTACACCCAGGCGTCTATAAAAGCCGCAGTAGTTAAAAGGGACGTAAAACCAATAACATTATTTTTATTATGACATTTTTATGACGATAATTGAGTCCATGCTTGGCATCGTGATGTGAAAAATATTTTCTTCGTCTGAAAGCAAGTGATGTCAAAGAATTTCAATGAGATAGGGAACTTATGGACGGACATAGTCCAGGCGCGACAACGTCTCTGAGCAGTACGTACAGTGTGCTGTAGCTATGAGGTGCAAGACATAAACAAATAAATGCGCATTTTCGACCATTGGAAATGATTAGTTTAGAGTAGCATGATATGAAGCCAATCATTGGATGGCTGCGTGTTGACTTAGGTTTCCACCTAATTGGTATTACAACTTTTCAGTCGGTAATTTACTGGGACATGCGAAAATGAACCTGATATATCTGTTGATAAAACACCTCGTATTAAACAGCATTTTTTCTTCCACAACATTCAAGAATAGTGTACGTGTTTTTAAGTTGTAAAATAAAGGTGGAGAAGGGTAACTACTAGACCCGAAACATTAGCCCATCTTTTTATATTTCAATTTATATTATATTTTTACATGTTTTATCTATTGAATGGGTGGAAAATGTACACGACCACTTCATTTAAAAATATCCAATTTATTTGTTTAGGGTCTTCGACCAACTATATAATTTTGTATAATCTGTTGTCCTTCCTCAACCAGGACACCAATATGTATATTTTGATGCTGAATGGAGGAACATGTTTAGATTATATTCAGTTTCAAAGTGAGCATGGTTCCACAGCACATCAACATCGTGTTTATTCTATATTTCATTTTATGCGTTTAGTAGTGGCAAAGGTAGTGCTATGGCCCTCTCTTACACTTAACCACGCAATATGGTACCGGTACATATGAAACAATTTCATGAAAAGTAATTACAAGTTCATTATGATTATCAATAAAGAGTAAATCAATTATGTTAATACTAATATTAATGAATAAGGCTAATGAATAATACTAACAATAATCATCACAATGTCACAAAGCTTTCTATAATATCCTAGCTCAGTCGTACGTCCTACCATCCATCACCATACACACGAGTCAATCAGCAGTATTCAGCTGGTAATCTCGGCATGCACCATAACATTTATATATTGTTTTAGAATTTCTGATATCGCCAGCAGTTGAATTCTATAACCGGGACCCAGCTACAGCAAAACAACGGTTGAATATGGATGAGTGATTGATGGGGATGGAGAGGGAAGAGCCAGTGTTTTCGAGTGTCTTGGTTATGATATGAGTACAAGTAACTAAATTTTGATGACATGTACGTGGGAATGCTTTCATGCAGAAATCGATGTGAAGTTTACGTCGTTCATCAGGTTTAAGCCAAGAAAGAGTTCGGTAGCTTGGGGTTATGTGGGCATCGTATCTTATATTAAAAGCAAACTGAAGACAATAGTTCAATGATTTTATGCCCAAATAGTGTAGGAAATTCAGAGTCATTTGCCTGATAATTTTGAAAAGCGCGTTATCATTGATTGATTTAAAGTAGGGACCATTTTTGGTAAGACCGTCACGCCTGGGATTCCTAAACGAGCAGCTAGTAAGGCACGATATGTGGCGTGGAGTTCATTACATCACGCTCGCATGGTGCAAGGTTGTTGATCCGTGTGTGTGTGAGCTCATAAACAATCCAATTAGCCAAATGATTTGTTCCAGTGGACACCTGTAATTATCCTTGCCTTGCTGAACACATGGCGTGCCTGCCTAGTGGGGGAGGGAGGGAAACAAGATCTCCAACCCGATAGGCAAGGGGAGCACTTTTTGTGGGTCAACCCTTGCTCAGCTCAAAGGGTTGAAGGAGTGAGGGATGTTTCTACACAATAAACTGATGCTCCTTGGAGATGAACATGCAGAATTGAGAGCTGTATACCTGGCCCAGACTCTTAAAGCAAAAAAGTACGGCAGCAACAGAAGAAAGAACTCGAGGGCGGATATGGTTGGTTATCAAGAAGAACGTAAACATGCGTTAGAATGGTCCCAATAAGGAAGTCGACACAAACATTTACAGTCGGTTGTGGCACTTTAACAGCCATTAAATGCTTGTAAATCAGCCTGCCTTTTCTTAACTTCCTACAACAACCTGCTGTGCTCTAGAAAACCAGAATTACTTGAAGACGTTTCCTCTCCGAGTTCGCTGTATTCTTGCAGGCAATTGGGCCTTTCATAGCACACCGTGGTGCTGCTGTCAGGCCTGTAGCCAAGGGAGGTTTATGGGAGAGGAGCAACATCCAATACATTTTCCACTATACCCTCCCCTTCCCGAAGTTGAAACACATCAACATTTGAGCATGAGCATTGGTGAAATATGACTCCCAAAGTCTTTTTTTTTTACTTTTATCAAAATACAATTTTTGACCAATAATTGGTAGTTTTTAATTCATTTTAGGTGTTCAGGACATCTTGATCATCAGCCCCGTGCGCCTGAGTGAGTGTTTGAGTTGTCTGACAACATATTATGTTGATCGTAGTAGTGTGTGTAGCTCTAATTACAGTAGACTATTATAGTTAAGGATTTGGGACTTTAAATAAGGTGCTTGGAGGGAGCGTGGAAAAACCTGAGGAAATACCCCATTCATGATGGCCGTCAACAATCACGGGATTCAAACCACCGAACTCCGAACATGCAGCAGCTTTCCATGGCCTCAACTAAACGTACAGTATTTCACTTATTCTGTTTCTAAGATATGAGGTTAGGGATGTAGTGAGAGGAGTTTTCTATGTGAAGGGTGGATTTTAGGGCAGGATGCCCTTCCTGGCCCGAACTTCATGAGTGAAACTGGGAAAGGAGTTGGAAAGAAGTAACCGCGGTCAACACCATTTCAGCATTTGCCCGGAGTTGAAAATGGGAAACCGCGGGAAATGATTTCAAGGAAGACAGTGGGGTTCGAACCCACTCGCCTACAGAGTGCATATATAAAAGTGAAAGTCTGTATGTATGTTGAGTTTGTCTCTTCCGTATACAAATCTACACCGTTCCACCAATCTCAACCAAATTTTGCATACACATAGTTTAGGACCCAGAAGGAACCGCTGGCTACATGAATTTTCGATAGTCTTTCTCAGTCTACTGATTTCGGCCCTTTTGCACTCAAGCACAGGCTAATCAAATCATAAAATATACTCATGAAGGAATGGCAAGGCAGATAGTTTCCATGGCAACATAGCTCAAGTCGAGACACGGCCGACTGGATCCGAGTTGCACTCTGCACTACCGGTATAGAAAATGAGGATCTTTACTTGAAATCCCGTTAGTTACTCAACTGCTCACAAAGCACTGTCAACCGAGTTTAGCATAACAAAGACTTGAAACTATCTACTATATATTTGTCAAATACCACTCACTCACTCATTCATTCATCACGAAATCTCAGAAACCACCAAACGGATTGGAATGCAATTTGGTATGCAGCTTCCTCAGAGGCCACAAATGCCCACGAAGAGAGGATTTTTGGATATTCAGGTTCTAAAGGGGTGTTGAGGGGGAAGACCTGCATTTCATTGAATAGCAATATCTCCCGATTGGTTTCATTGAGGGATGTGATACTCGGCATATAAACTCATTAAAAAGTAAGAAGACACGTGTCTGAGGGTTTTTCGATGTGGTGTTTATTATCAGGTAAAAGGGGTGAAAATTGGGGATTGAAAGATTCCTAACGGAGCGTGTATCTCTTAAACGACATAGGCGAGGAGTTTGAAACTCAGCGGACAAAAATCAGCATAAAAAAAAAGTAAATATGTGTTTGACCGTTTTTTTCATAAATCCAATTTAAGGGGCCCATGGGGAGGGGTGAAATTCTGGGGGAGGGGGAGGGGAACAGGAAAGAAAGTGTCCTAACTGATTGACTGACTCACTCATCAAACTCAGGGGGAAAAACTGCTTTAAAGTAAGTAAATAGCTTTTCGACAGTTTTTTGATTAATCAAATTGAAGGGGTTCATCGGGAGGGGTGAAATTCTGAAGAAAAAAATTGAAAGAAAATGTCCCGACTCATTCACTCACTCATCATCGTCCAGCCAAAAATATTGAAGTTGGAAACATGGCATTTCGGGGATATGTTCGTTGTATGTCAAAACCGTACACTAAGCTAGGACTTTGGGATATTCAGGTTCTAAAGGGAATTTAAGGGGGTTAAACCTGCATTTCATTGAATAACAATATCTCACGAGTGGTTTCATTTGTGGATGTGATACTCGGCATATAAACTAATCATTAAAAATACTCAGTCTCACTCATGGCTGTGATTATATGGGAGCTACTGAGGTATGGGTGGTGCTTAGTAATAACATTCGGGGCACAGTCAGTGCCTGTGGATGCTGTGAAAGGTTCTACTCATAGGGTTAGTACTGCTGTTCTGACTCGGTGAGGAAAGCAATGGCAAACTACCTCACTCCTCTTCTTGCCTAGTACGCCTCAATATAGCGCTGCCTTGGGGTTTTGTGGGTATCTACCCACATAACCTAACGGCGGTGCTTTTTGAGGATCCAACCAGCCTTCGGGCTGACTACCTAACAGACAAGCAGACATGTGTCTAAGGGTTTGTCGAGGTGGTGTAATATTATGAGGTGAAAGGGGTGATAAGTGGGGGTTGAAGGATTCCTAACGGAGCGTGTAGGCTTATCTCTTAAACGACATAGGCGAGAAATTTGAAACTCAGCGAAAAAAATCAGCTTAAAAAGTAAATAAATCGGCGTTCGACCGTTTTTTCATGAATTAATTTAAGGGGCCAATGGGGTGGGGTGAATTTCTGGGGGAAAAAAGGAAAGAAAGTGTCCTAACTGACTGACTAACTCACTCAGTCATCAAACTCAGGGGAAAAAGACAGCTTGAAAATAAGTTGATAGGTGTTCAAACGTTTTTTCATCAATCCAATTTAAGGGGCCATGGGGAGAGGTGAAATTCTGGTAAAAGGTAATTAAAAGAAAATGTCCTGTCTGACTCACTCACTCATCACGCCCAGCGAAAACTATTAAAGTTGGAAACATGAAATTTTGGGAATATGTTCGCTGTATGTCGAAAACGTCAACTGAGGAATGATTTTTGTTTATTCGGTTTTTAAAGAGGTGTTAAGGGGGTAAACGTGCATTTCATTGAATAACGATATATCATGAATTGTTTCTTTGGGGATGTGATATTCGGTATATAAACCAATCATTAAAAATAATCAGTCACATGTCTAAGGGTTTATCGATGTGGTGTATAGTCTATTATGAGGTGAAAGGGGTGAAAATTGGGGGTTGAGGGATCTCTGAAATGACATAGGCGAGAAGTTTGTAATTCGACGGAAAAAACAGGTTAAAATACAAGTAATTAGATGTTCGACCGTCTTTTCATAAATCCAATTTAAGGGGCCCTTGGAGAGGGGTGAAATTGTGGGGGAAAAAACAGGAATGAAAGTGTCCTAACTGATTGATTCACTTACTCACTCATCAAACTCAGGGGGAAAACAGCTTTAAATAAGTAAATAGGTGTGCGACCCTTTGTTTCATAAAACCAATTTAAGGGGTTCATGGTGAGGGGTGAAATTATCAAAAATAAATGCAAGAAAATGTCCTGACTGACTCACTCACTCATCATCGCCCAGCCAAAATTATTGAAGTTAGAAACATGAAATTTTGGGGATATGTTCGTTGTATGTCGAAATCGTCCACTAAGGAAAGAGTTTTGGATATTCAGGTTCTAAAGAGGTGCTAAGGGGGTAAACGTGCATTTCATTGAATAACAATATCTCACGAGTGGTTTCATTTGGGGATGTGATACTTGGCATATATACTAATAATTAAAAATAAGCTGACACTTGTCTAATGTTTTTTCGATGTAGTGTATATTATGAGGTGAAAGGGATGAAAAGTGGGGGTTGAAAGATTCCTAACGGAGCGTGTATCTCTTAAACGACATAGGCGAGGAGTTTGAAACTCGGAGGAAATAAATCAGCTTAAAAATAAATAAATAAATAAATAAATAAATAAACAAAATAAATAGGTGTTCGGCCGTTTTTTCATAAATGCAATTTAAGGGTCCTATGGGGAGGGGTTAAATTCTGAAAGAAAAACGTCCACTAAGGAAGGGTTTTTGGATGTTCACTCTCATCGACCAACCAAAACTATTAAAGTTAGAAGAATGATATTTTGGGGATATGTTTGTTGTGTGTCGAAAACGTTTACTAATGAGGGATTTTTGGATATTCAGATTCTAAAGGGGTGTTAACGGGGTTAAACCTGTATTTTATTGAATAACAATATGACACGACTATGACGCGAGCGAAGCGAGGCTAAAAATGAGATGGTGTGTGTCTGTGTATTACTCAATCACGCAAGTACCACTGGTCCGATTTACATGAATTTTACATGGAAGTAGCTGATTTGCCTGGTTAACATATAGGTTACTTTTGATTTCAATACTTTGTACTATTTAAAGATGGTGACCATTTTAGTGACGTCACTACACCCTTTGGTTTCAAACTTTTATATTTCCATTTCAAATAAAAAGAGAACGCTAAGAAATAACAAACTTTTGATGGCATATACGAGGTTTAAAATTACATTTTCTATCCGAAAGGTATCTCCAACGGTTAGCAAGTAAAACACGGTCAACGCCAAGCGGTGTAGTTGGACAAAATGTTCCATCCTTAATCTCCCTCTGCGCAGCACCTCGCCTATCCCCTGTTTTAACTGTCACCTTCACATTTTAATAAATTTATGACGCGTAGCGAAGCACGGGTACTTCAGCTAGTATATAATAAAAAGGAAAGAAAAAGGAAGATGGTAGTTTTACGTGACCGATAATCGTGCGATCATGAGCCACAGGTCCTAGTTTTTACGTGGAATCCGAACCACAGGACATGGCATTTTACTTCGAAAATCGCGCAATGCATTGACAGGGAATCGAACTAGGTCCATCTAGTTGAGAGGCAGATATCTTGACCGTTGCACCACCCCGCCCCATATAATAAAATATATGTATTTTTCTTTTGTTTTCTTACATACGGTACTTCTCTTGCATGTTACCTATTCAAAGTTCATATTATTCAAAGAATTTGTTCTTTTTCGAAATTCTGAATATTTTGGTAATTTTTGTTTATTATTATAATTATTAGTTTTACTTATTTTGTGTTTTATTACTTTTATGCATTCTTCATATTTAGACGTCCAATCTAAATTTTAATTCAATTCTAAATGTGTATACTCTGTGTTAGGACGGGCTGATGACCTCGCTGTTCCACCCTTTACAGCTACAATACACAATTAACTAAGGCCCATATTGGCAGTAATACATTATGGTGTTTGAAACTATTTTCAGTGTTGCCTCAGTAATCGAAATTTAATGTTTTTCAGTCGGTCAACACGATTGTACCCAATTGTGATGGGTTATTCCCTAATCTTGAAATCATTGTAATTTGTATGTATTAATCTAATGTAATTTCTTTTTCAAGATTAGGGAATAACCCATCACAATTGGGTACAATCGTGTTGACCGACTAAAAAACATCAACTTCGGCACTAATACAGTTATCAAAGGGATACTGGTTATCCTACAAGTTCAGCACACACCTATCAACACGGGCTTGATGAAAAATATGCCCAAAGCCTCTGAAATAAATTAACAACAGCTCATATTGGGATTTATTTTCTGAATCAACCTCCTGTTCAAATCGCATGTTTGGATCAAGTGTGGTTGGCTGTATGGTCAATAAAGATCATTAAAGTTAACAT
This sequence comes from Meconema thalassinum, assembly GCA_946902985.2. NCBI lineage: Eukaryota > Metazoa > Arthropoda > Insecta > Orthoptera > Tettigoniidae > Meconema > Meconema thalassinum. The sequence continues at coordinate 1,720,232,332 of OX336388.2, read as the reverse complement.
GGTTGTTGCAGCTCACCAAGAGCTCTTTTCTGCTCTGAATGTCTCAATTATCATCACTTTGGTGTGTGTTTTCTCGGGAGACGCCTTAAACAGCGTTATGCACATTTCACATCAAAAATGTATTTGCCACAGAGAAGTATGGAAACAGTTACTCTCTTCGCTTTCCAGGTTTGTCACGCACCAGGCATCATAAAAGCGAGTAACAGCCCAAGACGACTTTCCTGGAAACGATCATCGCAACGCTGCTTCAGGCTGCTCGCTATAATGTCATATACCAGGTGAATCAGCTGCCCCTAGGAATATTGTTCTATGCAGCCCAACTAGCGTTGTTATCAGGAAGGTCGATATTTCTCTGCTTGTATCCCGTATGGTAGCCTACTAATGCTCTGCAAACGATACTGAACACTATTAGTTTCCCTCGATGTGACTACAAACTACCGCGCGAAAAAAAATATGTGTTCAGTATCGCTTGCGGGGTATGCTTGCAGTGCATTGTTGTTGTATTTTTTTTTTTTGTCGTGTGGCCTCCTGAGAGGCCGAGTGCAGGTTTTTCTAGTCGACGCCCGTGGGCGACCTGTGCACAGGCATGAGATGGAATGATGAAGATGAATGAAATTGGGCAAGGATATGGAAGGAAGCGGCCGTGGCCTGTTAGAAGGTACCGTCCCAGCATTTGCCTGGTGTTGAAAATTGGAAACCACGGAAAACCATTTCAAGGACGGCCGACGCTGGGGCTCAAACCCACGCGTCTACAGAGTCAGCAGAGAGCTTGGTCCCATGATCTAACGCTGTGCTTTAGCGAGCGTAGCCACCGCTGTCGGTTTGCAGTGCATTGGTACCATACGAGATGCAGCAGAGGAGTATCGACCTTCCTGATAACACGTCTTCGTTGGGTTGCATAAAAAAATATTATTAGGGGCAGCTGATTCACCTGGTATAACAATAAAATCGTGTAGATCACGCATCTCCACATTTAAGACATTTAGACATATCTATGGTATATACAGTAGCTTGTGTTAAGAGGTTCTGGAATGCCGATCAAATTCAAAATTTTCTAAATTTCCTTTTTGCATCATATTCATCTACCTAACGGTATATTTAGTTTCTTCAAACCTCATTCCTATGGCTACAGTCCCACAACCATACATTCGGTTAATAAACTCACTGATGTAGATTTTTATTTTCCCTTCCTCTCAATTAGTCAATAGAAGATTAAGAACATTTTTAAACCTAAACGAGCGTTGTAGTGGCGCAGAGTTCCCAGCCCTTAATACCAAAGCTGTCCATATTTCCTCAAGTAGCGGAATTTTTATTCCAGTTTCTAACAATTTTTTATTTTTATTTTTATTTTTATAATTTTACTTTTAGTATAAAATCAAGACGTTCAGTGAAGAACATATAGCCTACTTTCTCCTAACTGTATGGATATATTTATTATTCTTTGTCCTTATCAAGGAGAAGGCTCGCATTGAATGTTCGGTGTAGTAGCTTGCTGAAATACAACGTGATGTATTTATTATACGTTATACTATGGTAGTGATTTTCCTTATTTACACTCATTACGGTATTTACTGGACCAATTATCAATTATAATAATAATAAATTTGTTTTACGTCCCTTTTAACTACTGGAATTTTGCCCCGAAGGAGATCTTTAACGAGCCAGTAAATCTACTGACATGGCTCCCTCGAATTTGCGTACCCTCAAATGCCAACTGACTGCGCCAGGATTCGATCCGGCAACCTTGGACACAACAAGCGAGAACGTTACCGCTGAACCACGCAGCCAGCCCCTATTATCAATTGCGTAACTCAATATGGTACTTTGGTCTGCTTACATCTTCAACAATTGCATTTTCACATTTTTGCGATATGTGTGCTATTTCCACATCCGTTTTGGGACAATAATGTTGAAAATGTATCTATGTGCTCCATATACAATTTTCTATGACTTCATGAGTCCGTTCCAAGTTTTTAATGAAATGTATTCAATAATTAGACAAATGGAGGAAGAGGAATATTATAAATTAGAATGATTTATTTCTTTAAATGTATTCACATTAACTTAAAACCAATGATTACATTAATTTTGTTTTATACTACGGTAATAATACATCATGTGAGGTCGTAATAATTGAGCTATAGCCTAGTAATTTGTTTTAAATCAGGAGGGTACATACCGTACATAAAATAACAAAAAAAAGTCAATAGTGCAAAGTGTTCATGGAAAGATGCTGTGTCCATATTGGAGCACACCTCATTACCAGTTACAGAAATTTGAAAACCCAGTCTCAGTAACTCTTAAGTCGGTCATATCTGGAGAGGACAATTGAAAATGATTAAATGCTTTTCATTTGGTCAGTACGATTGTAGCCTATTGTACTGGATATTTTTCCCTAAACCTGAAATCATTTCATGAGGTTAATAAAATCATTAATTAATTAATTAATCAATAAATATTACCTTATTCATTTTTTTCAGGTTTAGGTAACAACACCCATTACGATTGGAAACAATCATGTTGAACGACTGAAAGGCATTTAAATTTCGTTTACTAAGGCACTAAGGTACACTGTTATTGAGGCGCACACTGAGCCCTGTTGTGTACCATAAATAAATAAATAAATACATAAATAAACAAATAAAGCCTGAAAATGACTGCCCGGAGGTCCAGGTTCGATTCCCGGGTCCGCCAAGAAATTTTAATTCTGGTGTGTGGGCTGGAACAGGTTACACTCAGCCTAGGGAGGCAAAACTAAGAAGAAGAGAGTTCGATTCCAACCTCAGTCATCCTGGAAGTAGTAGTCTCTGCTTTCCCCGCTTCTGCTCCAGGAAATGCTGACGTGATTACTAACTCTAGGCCACGACTGCCTTCTTCTTAATCCTGTCCCCAATTTACAAATACACACACAAACACAGCCATCACAATAACACAGGTCATCACAAAAATTCCACACGCACCCAATTACACGGGATATATGACCACAACGTCACCACTCCAGAAATAAGCAACAACAACATCTCCTTCCGTCTCTAAACCGATCCTACCTTTCAAACGGAGGCCCATTCCAGACAGCAAAAGGGAATTAACTTTGGACTGTAGATGAAGGGATGGTCACGTATTCAAAGCATTCTCTTTATAGCGCAACCCTTGAATAAAGCGGTAAATAATTTCAACTCTGAGATTTTCTGATGGCATTATTATCTTAGCTGTTTCACCAGAGGATTTGTATGAGTTTTTAAATGGTATGAACTCTGTCTTGAGGAATGAATTCCTGATGCAAAAATGTAAAACAAAAATAATGGATTGCAGCCGAAAGAAATCAGAAAACCCTACTGATATCCAATTGGCAGATGGAAAATTGGAGTCTTCTGTTACTTACGAAGCAAAATAACCAGTGATGGGAGAAGCAAAACGGATATACAAAGTAGGTTGGCTCAGGCATCGGAAGCATTTCAACATAAAAGGAATATGTTGACATCGACTATAGATTTAGGTATTAGGAAGTAATTTTTGAAAGCCTTTGTCAGGATTGTGGCAGTCTATGGGGGTGAAACTTGGAAACTGTTGGCGATGGAGAAAAGAGGAGAATAGAAGCGATTGAAATGTGATGTTACAGGAGAACTATGACGATCAGATGGGTAGGTAGAGTAACAAATAAAGAGGTATTAAGACGAGTGGGAGAGGAGAGATGTTTCTGGTGACTGCTAATGAAGAGAAGAGATAGATTGGAAGGACAAATACAGTACTAAGACACCCAGGAATATCTAACATAATTATGGAAGGAAGGGTCGAGGACAAGAACTGTAGTGGTACCAAGAATAGAATATGATAAATAGATTGCCTCAGATGTAGGGTGTGGTAGCTCTGCAGAGATGAAACTATTAGCTCAGGACAGAGGTAAATGAAATGCTTCATCAAACCAGTCAATAGACTGAAAACTCAAACACTACATAATTTTCTGATTTTAGTAAAAATTAAGCATTTTACAATTTAAATTGGATATTTTCTACAAGCTAAAAATACAATATTTAAATGGAATGCCAAATTTAGAACTATTTCTAGTCAATATAATGTAAATATATAATATAAATATATTTGAATGGTTAATTTGACAGATGAGTTCCACCCTAAGATTAAGATGGTTGTGCCTGAAGCAAGGTTAACTATGGCTGTATAACTATTGTCTTGGAGAAATATATTTAAGAGCTCACTTTCATTTATAGACCCTAACCGTCAGAAAAACGCCCCCCCCCCTCCCCCCTCCCACCTCCTCCCTCCCCCCTCCCTCTACCTGATGGGGAAGGAACAATTGTGTAAGTGATGGAAGATCAATCGCATGCCGATTCATTTGAAACCGTCTGAGACTCCTTTGACCGTTGCGATTATACATTCAAATGTCAGAACCGGCTGTAAACAGAGATAATCAAACAGGATATACCCGGAGGAGAGGCAAAGACAACACCTCTTGGGGTGGATTACAGAAGCTCTGAACTGTGTATGGTTGACTCAGAACGAGCCAAGTAGTCACAATGACAGCGAATATCCGCTCTGCACTGTTCACACTCGAGTGTCCACTGGTTACGGGTCACAAGAGAGCGAATCCTTTCTTTCTCGCGCACCGCGGCGAACAAGGAACAGTTAGCCGGATGCGCGGTTGTCGCGGTGCATCTCCCAACTTTGGCGTGACGACTCCAAGACGTGATCGCACACGTCGCCGACAGGAGCGTGCTTTAGGAAGGCACTAGAGGAGGAAATAACCGCTGTCAGTTCCAGCACATTAATTAATGTAGTAATATTCGTGACCATTATACAGTATTAGGAGCAGATGACGTAGGCTACATGTTTCTCACTTCAAAGAGTAAGAGTTGAAAATGAGAGCACTCTCACTCAAGGGTCACTGTTATTTTGGCCTCAGCACATGGAGAGTGGAAATGAGCTATCTATGGTCCATGGAACAGTCATTGTTTTTTTAAATTATATTTAAGGGTTTGGGACATCTGATCATCAGTCCTGTGTACTTGAGTGTGTGTTCAATTTGTCTGGTAACCTGTGTGTCTGTGATGACTGTAGTGGTGTGTGTAACTGTAATTATTAGGGATAGGTGTGTGATAGGTGCAGCGGGACTTCAATTAGGCCTAAGATCTTATAACTTAGATATGTTAGTTATTGTTGTTTTAAAGGGCGGAACTACGATGTCATCTGCCTCGAAATAAGATATTATCCCGGTATTTGCTTGGAAGGATTCAGGATTGGTTGGTTGGTTCCTCAGTTTAGGGGCTGCGACAACGCGGTCATGTAGCCCCGTGTATTTTGGGTGTGTCTGTCTGACAACCGGTGATAATTGTGATGGCTGTATTAGTGTATGCATCTGTTTTAATTAAGTAAGGACTGCAGACATTGAATTTTTTCAAGTAGTTCCTACTTTTGCCGCCAAACGCCACCATCCACGACCAACTAGTACAGAATTTAGTTACCAGATGCCACAGCAGTCAGCTCTTGACGCCGAACGTAGGAACCTAAGAACGTTAGTCAAATGTTTAACCTATATAATTTAGCTTCACACAGGTGTAATTAGTGGAAGGTTCTTTATCATGCCATAAATCTATGACATGGGACCGCCGGCTTTACTTCCCATCCGAAGGAAGCCATACTGAGGGATTTTTAACGTTCTTAAAATCCAACGATTTCGGCCGGGTTTGAACCCACGATCTTGGACATAGAAGCTCAGCATGCTACCAACTACGCCACCGAAGCCGCTTGCTTTGACGGAGAGTGGGAAGACCCGGGGAAAAGCTATACTCAGGAGAGCCACTGTCAGCGCTGGGATTCAAACCTCCAATCTCCGGACTTGCTTCACTCCTCCATCATCACGGACTGGCTGCTTACTGTGCCCAAGGTTGCAGCATCGAATCCAGGCGCAGTCAGCTGTCATTTGAGTGCCCAAATGCGAGGGAGCCGTGTTAGTTGATTTACTGGCACATTAAAGATCCACTTCGGGGCGAAATTCCGGCATACTGGTGTCTCTAAAAGCCACAGTAGTTAAACGGGACGTAAAACCAATAACATTATTGTAATTACTTCTCCATCACGGTCGTGGTGAGCTACCACTGGGTTTTAAAATAAAGACGTACATGTCCCGACTGCAAAGTATTTGGGTTCATAGGGGCGCAGTGATGGAGGTGGTCGATTGTGTTCGGCCCCTTCCAGAAGCCTGCCTCAAGTGAGTATAAAAATCGACACTCATGATGGTCACTGATTAGTCGGATTTGAACCACAAATGTTTGAATTGCAGCTCCCAATTCCAATCGTGGAGCGAGACATAACGCACTTGGCTATGTTGATAGCTCTAATAGAAGCTACCCGGTCAAATTCAGTGAATGGATCTTCCTGTAGTTCGAGTTCCACGTAAAATTGGATATCCTGTGGCACATGATCGCGAAATTAGTTATAAAGAATAATGTTAATGATTTTACGTCCCTTTTAGGAGCATCCATGGCTTAGGCGGCAGCACGCTGGCCTCTCACCGCTGGGTCTGTGGTTCAAACCCCAATCACTCCATGTGAGATTTGTGCTGGACAAAGTGGAGGCAGACAGGTTTTTCTCCGGGTACTCCGGTTTTCCCTGTCACAATTTCATTCCAGTAATACTCTCCCCTATCATTTCATTTCATCTGTCATTCATTTAATCATTTCTCCAGGGAAGTGCGACAGGCTTAGGCAACCGGCACAGTTCATATCCTCGCCGCTAGATGGGGGCTTCATTCATTCCATTAACTGACCCGGTCGGTCGACTGAAAGCAGGCAGTGGATTTTAATTTTCATTTACGTCCCTTTCAACTACTGCGGCTTTTAGAGACGCCAGGGTGCCAGAATTTTTCCCCCTAGGGGATCTTTAACGCACCAGTAAATCTTCTGACAAGGCTCTCTCGCATTTGTGAACTCTCAAATGACTGCGCCACCATTCGATCCTGCAACCTTGAGCACAGCAAGCGAGAACGTTACCGCTGAGCCACGCAGCCAGTCCCATCGCGAAATTAATGGTCACGTGAGACTACAAGCTTCCTTTTTGTGTGGCAAGTATTGCTGGTAAAATACTACCGAATTAAGCTCAGAAAAAACAACACTTTCTAAGTTTATGACGGGTTTTGTGTTTTGACTGTCAGTGGGTGTCATTGTAGATTTGGTATTGTTTTGCAGAGCTATTTTATCTTGTATAGATGATGCTCACTTGGCGAGCGAAACGTGTCATCTCCTTAGTTTTCTCCCTCTTCAGTAGTCCAAAACAATACCACACAGTATCAATCACATGGTATATAATTAGGTTATTTTTCGCATGTCCCAGTAATTGGGAATACGTAGTGTTGACCGACTGGAAAGATGCAATATCAATTATAAGGCAACACTGAAAAAATGGCCTCAAAGCTATCCAACAATATTCTTCATATTTTTTCTTTCAATAAGAATATTCGTCCTCATAATCCTTAAAGAATGGTGATGCACAATGTACAGCACTATACCCACTTATTGTCAACCTATCGTCAAATTCCCAAAACTTTAAGATTTTTTGATAAAAGTGTACATAACTTATCTCAGAAGTTATTGAAGACTGAAAGCTTAAATGTTGTACCGTACTTTTAGGCAAACTTTTGAGAAAAATAGACCACTTTTAGGGTCCTAAGTGAAATACTTCTCATACTGTAGACTATGTGTTATTGATCAAACACAGAAAACGTTCAATATTTTCTAAATAGACTATACAAATTACAGTAATTCACCTTTATAATATACACACACTTGAAATGCAAAAATGGTATGCGCTGATGGCCAGTTTATGGTAAACATCCATGTCAAGCAGTAAAGTTACCGGTTTCTGAAATATATCCACCAACCCATGAAGTTATGAAATGTATAGACTATTATTTAAAAAGAAAAAAAAAGGATATGGGCGAACAGTATATGACAAAAAAAAAATTGATGTAACTTTTGTGATTTAAACAAAAATGCTAAGGGTATGGTAATGTATTATGTATTAATAATTATAACCTTCTACGTTTTCGAGTTATGTTGTTGAAGTACCATGAATATAAGCAAATTTGGGTGCATTTGTTCTCACAATATGACCGTTCCATCTGGAAAATATCTGGGCTACTAATGATTAACAATTGGCGTAAGCATAATACTATACATTACCTGTAAATTCACCCATAATATACAACTGTGACACTGAAATTGGTCAAGAAACATAATAGGTTATATATTTTATTCTTCAAAGAGCTCGTTTATCCAGGACTATCCTCCAATATCACGACTGCAACGTCCTCACAACATAATTCAAGTTGATGCTTACCACCCGGCCTATATTATATGCAAGCTAGAAGATATTATATTTCAAAATCAGCAAGAAGAACCATTTATATTTTTAACAACTACCAGATAATTCAAAAAGAACTTTCATAAAAGTTTGAGAAAATAATTTACAAGTTTACAAGTAATTTACAATTTAAAGGATACTTTATTGATAACTGTTCAGCAAATTTCATATACGATTTTTTGATTAAATTTTAACACATCATTTTAAAGTTTTTAAGAAAAATAATATTAATTTAAAAATTTTTTTTTTTACATTTCTATATTAAGAACATTTTAAAAAATAATTTAAATATTATATTTGAATTGCAGCCAATGGCCATAGCAGGGCATTTCAATTAAAATCCCGTAGGTTCCCCATCAAGCTCAATTTCAAGTAGTACCAACTTTGGCCACCAGACGCCACTGTCATTGACCCTCAGCGGCGAACGTTGGAATTTGGTAGAGCGTCTCTAACCAAATAACCTACACATTTTGGCTACACACCAAATGTAGTGGTAGGTTCTTTTACATGCCATAAATCAATGACATGGGCCCGCCAGATTTCCTTCCTCTCTGAAGGAAGGTATTCCAAATATGTTTCATATGTGAGCTTTTATTTAGACCAATAATAATATGACTTCTCACGCTACCAGATTGCGACACCCTCCATACAAAATATCGGTAATTACTCGTAATTATTAACCACGTGTCTCTCTATATCATTTGTCAGTTGTTAAATATGCTACAGTAGACCACAATGTGGTTGGAACGAGTGAATTAAACAACTTCTAGTTTTACTTAATTTATTGACTTTTGCTGGATCTCTTTTAATACCATTGTGTATTTATCAGTATTAATTTACTGAGTCATTACTCAAATTAACGAATATTTCTGAATAATTTTTGTAACTGCTTTATTCTTACATAAAAGTTTATTGTTTCATGTATATTTTTGCTTGACTATGATCTATGACTTTATTCGCAGTAATTGATATTAATAATTTAAAATAATTTTAATTATGTTCGACAGAACTCTTGCCGGCAGTCACAGTTATAAGCGGGATATAAGTAAATAAATAAATAATTAAATAAACAAATGAATAAATGAAAAGTAACGAGTTAAAACAAGAAGTTTAGTGAATTGTCAGTGAAGTGCGGCTGAAGAACGACGCTCTCATGTAGAGCAGTCCACGTCTTCTCCAACATTCCTCCACGAGTCTGCCGGAGGTTCGCCCAAGGTTGTCCGCGGTCTCTTCTCCGCCAATCCAGGAATCCACAATTCTAGGCACTCTTGGCAGTCTAAACACACCTGCATATCTGTCACCTGTAGAGAGGAAGTGAAGAAATATTCACAGCGCAATGGATCTGAACCTTGGAGGTCCCAGCACAGTTAACAGATTATGTTAGTTAATGTTTTAAGGGGCGGAACTACAAGGTCATCTGCCACACAGTAAGCAGAGCACCACTAATAACAACACCTTTCATGGAATACATTTATTGGCTTGTAAATGTGACAGAACACCACTAATAATAATACCGAAGATGGAATACATGTATTGGCCTGTATTTGTAACAGAACTCCACTAATAATAATACCGAACATGGAATACATTTATTGGCCTGTATTTGTAGCAGAGCACCACTAATAATAATACCGAACATGGAATACATGTATTGGCCTGTATTTGTAACAGAACTCCACTAATAATACTACCGAACATGGAATGCATTTATTGGCCTGTATTTGGAACAGAAAGGCACTAATAATAATACCGAACATGGAATACATTTATTGGCCTGTATTTGTAACAGAAAAGCTCTAATAATAATACCGAACATGGAATACATTTATAGGCCTGTATTTGTAACACAGTAGCTCTAATAATAATACTGAACATGGAATGCATTTATTGGCCTGTATTTGTAACAGAACACCACTAATAATAATACCGAACATGGAATACATTTATTGGCCTGTATTTGTAACACAGTAGCACTAATAATAATACCGAATATGGAATACATTTATTGGCCTGTATTTGTAACACAGTAGCACTAATAATAATACCGAACATGGAATACATTTATTGGCCTGTATTTGTAACAAAACAGCACTAATAATAATACCGAACATGGAATACATTCATTGGCCTGTATTTGTAACACAGTAGCTCTAATAATAATACCGAACATGGAATACATTTATTGACCTGTATTTGTAACACAATAGCTCTAATAATAATACCGAACATGGAATACATTTATCGGCCTGTATTTGTAACACAGTAGCACTAATAATAATACCGTACATGGAATACATTTATTGACCTGTATTTGTAACAGAACAGCACTAATAATACCGTACATGGAATACTTTTATTGGCCTGTATTTGTAACAGAACAGCCCTAATTATGTGCCCTTTTAGCAAGAAATGTGCCAATCACAGTATACCAGCGTAGCTCAATTCGGGATTTTCGGGGCAGCGGTAAGTTCCCCCACTCTGTGACTCACATATTTTGGATTAATTAGAGGATACACTTGCAAAATAACAACAAAATCAACTCCTATTTTAACACATTTAATTAATCAAAATTATGGCGCTACAAACAATAAAACAATTAAATTACTGACCCATAATCATCTACTTGTTCCAAATGAACAAGGAATAATATAATAATAAAACAAATATTGTATTAAAACCTCTGGTTTCCATATAAACCAACAATTCCTAATTATTTTTACTTCCATAAAGCATCAACTGTGAGTTTCATATAACTCCGGGCTCTTTTGGCTCAATGCTTTCTATAATAATGGTGTCACTCTTTGTACACCTCAAATACTACTTTTTATATATTTACTTAATCATCAAACAAATGTATAATTACATTTAAAATTACATGTTAATTATCTAACTCAATATTTGGGCATTTTCACATATTTTCAGCTGTTATCATCTCTCTCTAACTCTACAAATACATTAAGGTAATCAGGAAATTACTTGTGTACTCCAGAGTATGAAGATACTTGACACAGTCAAAAAACTACGGTTACTCCCGAAACCTAGTTGCCTTCAATTTACTCGTGGAATCCTACTTCCATACAACATTACAATAGGGATTGTTATTTATTTCATTTGTCTTATAAGACCATTATCACATAAAAAAAACTACGATCTGAACAGGCAAGCGGAAATATCAATCTACAAGGACCTCGGTTCAACGCCCGGGTCATTACCAACTTTAAACACTCCTGGTGTATTCATTACTCCTTACAAGACGGCCTCCAGACACCCTCCTACACCATGGGTCCGGCCGTGAAACTTGAGAGTTATTTATGACTATGCGGGATCCCTCCCGTCTAGCCCAGGCTAGAGCTCTCTTTAAATGCTTTTAGAAAACACAATCTTTTCATTCTCAGTTCTTTGTGGAGACCTGGCATTATACTCTTCGTGTACATACAACAATATTATTGGGCTCATAAACCACATTCGTAATCTTGGCGTTTATTAATTGTGAAAGGTCCTCATTGATTGTGGAAGAGTAATTAACGACGAATAATAAAGGGGCTTTCAAAATAAGAGGATTCTGAGTTCGAATCTCTTCACATGCCTCGGGAACCTTTCCCATATAGAGGACTATACAAAAATGCGATTTAGGGTCAGCCTATAGCTATAAGACCTACGCTCAATACCATACATTTGCTCCCTTTCAATAACATACACAATGCCTCGTGATACTACGTCACAAATAGAGGACTTATACCAAATCTCAATTCGCTACAATCAACTACCTCTCATAAGTAATTTACCAAGTACATTAACTTTTACGCGTTCCTAGCGTGACATTTTACTTTAATTGCGCTCCTTTTGCGCTATACATTTTTTAAGCCTAGCGTCATCCAAAGAACTGATAATATCATATTAACAATTGATACACATTTCAATTTTTATATTATTCTTTTCCTTTGACCATAACTTTCTCTATTCCAAGAACATGCATTTAAACATCATGTCTATACTTTTTATTAAGGCTCTAACGCTCTTATATTCACATCAATTAATTTGATCTTTATTTAATATTTCCTTACTTGGTTATTATTATTATTCATTTCATATCTTTATTCTTTACACAAGCTCAAAAGCTATTTCTTTCATATAACTCAAATTTACTTTTAATTAAATATCTTTCATGATAATTACTAATATTTCGCTTGCTCTTATGACAGTCGTCAAATACATTAACATTTTATATATTTCCTCTACTGGATTTATTCTTTACATAATTATTTATAGTTTCTCAAATTTCTATTTTTGTTCAGATCGCGTTCTTGTTTATTCAGTATTTATTTATTTAAAAACATCCCTTTTACTCAAAAACTCCGGTGGATTTGTACACAATCATTCCCTGACACCAAAATATAATGAAATTTATTACTCACATGTTATTAAGATCGTCTCATGACCTTTATCCTTGTGCGGTGTTTCATTTTGGCCCACTTTGAAATTTATTCCATATTATAGAAATTCATCTTATGTACAAACACTTCTTGACACATATTTAATACACTTAACATTGACGACATTTTTAATACACTGGTGTATCCCTTTAGAACACACAATAAACACTAAAAAATATTATTTTTACACACAATCTTGATCGATTTACACTTCACAACTTTTGATCACTAGGCCGTATTTTCTTAGCCTATCACACGTGACCTCTTAATCTCCCGTTTCCAAGGGTGAAATTTATTCAATGTCGGCTTCCTATCCTGCAGAATACGAAAGTCTCGAAACATCTACTTTTCCCTGGAATCCTAATTCTTCGAATCCTATTCTGGATGACCGGCTATTTATCTAGCTTGAACGGCTTCTTTTGTAGATCTGGTTTATCGATCCTAGCGAAAGTCTGTTCGGATCGAGGTCTCCTCGATAACCTATCGGTGACCTATGGATTTATTTTATAGCAGCTAGTACTTCTCGAGTCTAATGCTTTAGAATAGTTCGTCTGCTTTCTGGAGATAATGTCTATAGTCTCCGTTCTTCTTTATTTAATCGGTTCTAGCACTCCTACTTTTCTGAGATACGTTGCGAACCTTACTCTGTTTTCCCTAGTTGGGTTCTTTAATTTAGATAACTGTTTATCTTCCTATTACGGTACTTCCGCACGTTATGATACATTCGGTCGTTTATGTAAAGACCTATCGCCTTAAGTCCAACGTTCGCAGCCTGCTCTGACTATATTTTACGAACTTTTCACTGTAAACTTGTGTACTGTCGGACCCAAATCCTGTAACTAGGATTTTCCTAATTTTTCAACACGGCGATACTTTAAATTTTCTTCTTTACAACCCCTTATGGAGGCAAGCAAGTTGTTAATACTGCGACGCCTATGGCTATCGGATATTAATTCTGCGGTGTATTACAGCGTTTCTCCCCTCAAGGAGTACTGGTACACTGTCTTCGATGTGACGCAGAGTGACGCCCCACACGGCTGTCTGAATACTGATGCGTAGCAACGCCCCCCTCGGGCTGTTTGGAACTGCTTGTACTGATGCGTAGTAACACCCCCTCGGGCTGTTCGGAACTGCATGTTTGGCTTGGTGATGCCAGGAGCTTTATACTATTTCGCTACAAAAAGATAAGACTCTAGCCCTTTCCGTGACCAACTTTTAAAATAATGGTTGCACAATTTTAAAAATTATACCTTCCGAAAACTCGTCTTCTCAATGTCAAATAATCTCATTGCGCATAAGAATCGATCGTGCAATTCGGAGATATTAATTACTTTGTAGTCTTCAGCTGCGTAGGTGTTGCTGTTCTTTTGTACTCTCCCCTCTCTACAGGCCTTGGTAAATCCCCGATGACGTATACTTGCGTTTGCAGTTTTTTCCTGTGCAATATTTAAAAGGTTTTTCTTTACACAAAAATCTCTCATTCGAAATGATTCACTGTACTGTAATTGTTTACTTATTTTTATACTCGTAAACGGGTTAAATTTAATTATTCTTCTTCTGGCGCATAGGCGGTGTTGTCGTTTTCCAGCAAGCTAAGCTCGATTTCCGAGTCAGGCTTCCTTGTCTAATAGTGGGAATTTTCCACTCAGTTATTAATACTCATGACTAGCTCCCTCCTGAATGTCAAGAGGGGTGATCTCATCTCTCGAACACCTGGTCCTTGTTGCTTGCACAACGTTAGGCTAGCATCCTAGCTTGATCTTTCTCTATGTTACATTAGAAACTGTACGTTTCTTTCATTTCTTCCCCAAATACATGGATTCGACCTCCATGGACCCTATGGCACATGGGTTCATCTCTCCCCTCCTTAGGTAAATAAATTTTCGAAAAAAAATTTTGAGGAAATTTATTTCAATTAATCTTATCTTTCCTTATTCGTCGAAGCCATCATAACGTCGTCCGTATCTACCGTGGTTTTTATTTCTTTAAAATCGTATCCGGTAATTGTGTAGGTCGGGTACGCTCTGTCCCTACCCTTTCTTTCTTTTATTTGTTTGTCTGGACTTTAAGTCCCCAGAACCTCATTCTTCTTTACGGGTGTGGTCTATCCCTACCCTTTCTTTCTTCTTTATTCGTCTGGACTATAAAATCTCCAGAACCTCATTCTTCCTTACGGGTTTGGTCTATCCCTACCCGTTTCCTTATTTCATCATTTTCCTTTCTTAAATTGAAATTTTCTTCTTCAATAAACTCAATTATTTCTTTAATTTCCCAATACAATTCCTCCAATTCGCATTCGCATTCGAATGCTTGAGCTTTATTTTTTATTTCTTCCTTATTCTTGTTTATGTCAAAAGCGGATTCATCTCTAAATGTTTCCATAACCAGGGCTTGTTCATTTGCTTCATCGAACTCTTCGGGAGAGTAATATAATTTCAAATTTGCTGAATTCATGGTCACTTCGTGATCCGTTTCACAGTGCCGAATTCTATATGCGTTATTCCTCAAATCTCTGATTATTTGATACGGTCCGTGGTACATTTTCTGGAACTTCTTGTACACACGGTTCCCTGGATCCGAAATGGCTGGTCTTTTTACTAACACCATTTCTCCTGCTAATAATGGTCGATGATACCTCTTATGCCTATTTCTTCTTTGTCTCCTGTCGGCTTGAGCTTTTAGATGCTCAAAGGCTCTTCTAATACGTACATCTCTTCCAGGCTGAGCGTCTTCTGGCCTAGGAATTACCAGACTCCAAGGTCTCTCTGGTTGCTCATTCCGATGTAATGTTATGGGTATCTCTCCCGTGGATTCATGGATTGTATTATTTATACAAAATTCGATAATATCCAAGATATCTATCCACTTCCAATTTTCTTCGGCACAGTATATTCTACAGTACTTGGCCGTCTCCCTCATCACTCTTTCTACAGGATTTGCCTCAGGATGGCGAATACTTGACAAAATCTGACGTATTCCAAGTCTTTCTAATTCTCGTCTGAACTCTACACTGGTGAAACAACTGCCGTGATCCGACAACAAATTCTCAGGTTTCCCCAGAATCGGTATCACTTTTTCTTTTAGTCGTTTTAACACCTGTTTGGTACTAGTCTTCTGTATGGGAGCAAGGACAACCATTTTAGTGAAGACATCCATAGCCACCATTATGTGTCGATTTCCTCTTCTTGCCTTGGGCAAAGGTCCGAAGTTATCAATAGATATGATTTGACCTGGCCTTTCGGGCAACAATGGTATAGGCTTTTGCCTCATCAGAAATGCATTAGGTTTGATCCTTTGACATAAATCACATGTCTTTAGCGTGTCCCTTACAGTTTCTCTCAGTCTCGGCCATACAAATGCTTCTTTCAGCATCGAGACTGTTTTGTCGACTCCCATATGTCCGAACGATCTATGGGCTAACCATACTATCTTCCTCTGCAAAATTGCAGGTACAACAATCCTTAATTTTGTATGGTCAGAGTCCACAAACTTATATAATAATCCATTATAAAACGTGTAGTCTTGAGCTATTTTATTAGCTTCCGTGTACGCTGGTGTTCCCCTTATCAAACTTCCCTCAAGGAAAGATATGAGCATGTTCATCCATGGATCCTCCCGTTGTCTTTGACTAATGCTTCTTAACTCATTAAGAGTACGCTGATCCCTGTCTTCCAAATCTATAGCCATTACTTCCTCTTCTATGGACTCTGGCTGTCTACTTAAGTAGTCTGGAACTATATTTTCTTTTCCTGGGCAGTACTCTATCTTGACATCAAATTGTTGAATGTATAAAGCCCAACGCATCAACCTTTGACTGGATAAATCAGTCTTCATCAAAAAGGTTAAGGCTTTATGATCCGTCCTTAAGATGACCTGAAACCCATATACGATCTTCCGCCAATATTGCAACGCGTGCAATATCGCTAACAGCTCGATTTCGCTGATCGTATAATTTTTCTCATGTGGTTTCAGTCTCCGACTTGTGAAAGCTAGATAGTTTTTCTTATCAGGGTTTTCCGGGTTTTCCTGATATAGCATTGCCCCTATTCCAATCTGGGATGCGTCTGTTTGAATGATAAATCTCTGATTAAAATCAGGATATCCTAGCTTCACGTAATTTAAGAGCATTTCCTTGGCCTCCACGAATGCTTTTTCTGTTTCCTCCGTCCATTTCCACTTGCCCCCCTTCTTCAGAAGGTCCTGTAGTGGTGCAACAGTTTTTGTGTATGATGGACAATGTCCTGAGAAGAACCCAATCAATCCCAAAAACTGGCGAACGTTCTTCACTTTCAAAGGCCTTGGAAAATCCCTTATCGATTCCAATTTGCACGGATTTGGTTTAACCCCATCCTTGTCAATCACATGCCCTAAAAATGTTACTTGCCTTTGACAAAAATTCGACTTCTTTAAATTTATTTTAAAATTTGCCCTTCTTAAGTCTTCCAATAATTTCTTCAATTTTTCTAAATGTTCCTTAATGTTCTCCGAGGTAAGCAAAATGTCATCCACGTATCGGATAGTGCAATCTTTCACTTCCTCTGACAGGTTTCGATCAAGCGCTCTTATTAATGCAGATCCGGCGGTCTTCAATCCAAACGGACATCTTCTAAAACAATATGTTTGTTGGTCGAACTGAAATCCAGTCAACAAGCTGGTTTTCTCTTCCAGTTCGAGGTGATGATACGAAGAAGTCATGTCAATATTTGTAAAAATCTTCTTGCCTTTGAACTTCCTCAGTATTTCTTTTATGGGTGGTGCCGAATCATTTTCTGGTATGATTTTTGCATTTAAATTTCTGGCATCTAAACACACCCTTACTGAGCCATCCGGTTTACTCACAAACACTAATAGACTAACTTATGGTGTCGCCATCTTTTCTATAACACCTGCATTCATCATCTCCTGCAGTGTTTTCTTAGTTTGTGGGTAATGTTTTTCCGCAACCGGGTATGGTTTTTGTCTGAACGGTGCCCAATCATAGACCTGGAACGCATATTTAAAATTTTCAATCTTCCCTGGCTTGGAATCAAATACGTCCCTATAATCCAATAATAATTTCTTTAACTGTTCCTTATTTTCGAGGTTAACTTTAGCTTCCTCTACTTTTCCTGACAGGTTGGTCTCGAACTCGGTTTCCAAATCATCTTCGAGTTCTATGTTGAGGACTTCAAATATCTTTTCTATGTCCTCATAACCTTCTTCAATCACTTCTTCCATATGCCATACCTGTTCTCCTATTTTCGCATCCTGTTCCTGTAGGTTAATGTTTTGCTCATCCACATCCTCCCTTTGAACTCTAATGCAGTTTTGCGCTAGGTCTATAATGACCTTGTTCTCACGGATAAAATCAATACCTAATATGACATTATACGGTAATTGATTTACCAGCAAAAAGCACTGCGAAATTTCAGCGTTACCCATGATCAGATCGATATATACCTGAAATTTACATGTTAAAGATTTTTCAGGGATAATCCCCTTAATCTTTACACTTGATGTGGGAATCTTTAATACTCGGCCCCTTGTTTCCAATTCATTTAGAAGGGTTTGTGTAATTAGACTTATTGTGGATCCGGTATCAATTAATGCTCTGACCAGTAATCCTTCAATCCTAAGCATAATTATAGGTAGTTCTCTTTTAACAGGTGGGATTCCTTCCACATCCTCGTTAATTAGCTCATCTGGTCTTGCTATCCAATTCACAATTTCTACCTCCTCCCAGCTCCTGGTATGTTTCCACTTTTGACAATTTAAATTTGGAGTTTTTTTATCCTGAGGGCTCCCTTTTCCCTCATTCTTTAACTGAGCTTGTAATTCCAAGCTTTGAGCTCCGTCTAGTCGGTCGGGTGATTTCCGGTTCTTAATTGCCTCACTCCAACGGACTTTTTGCCTATCAGGTTCATCTGGTCGTTCGTTCATATAACGAAGACTTTCCTGATATCTTTCTTCTATTTCGGCCCGATATTCATCATCCCTATCCTCTGGCCTTACATTCCTTCTGGGATAATTCTCCCATTTCTTTCTGTTTTCTTGCCTTTGATGGTTATTGTTATAGGGTCGGCTCTCTTGTTGCCTATAACCTGTATTCCTAGGATTTCTTCCTCGATATCCTCCTCTGTAATATGGTTGTATTCCTCTAGGCTCCTGGTGCCCATACTCTCGACCCAGTCCCTGAGTATCCGTGCTGGTGGACTGATTCCTGGTCGATGGTTTTTCGCTGGTTTCCTGACTGCTGGCCATATGTACTTGCTCAGTCTGTCTTTGATGCCGAGGAGTTACGTGCGAAGTCGTCATATCTAATTGACGTAATACACTCTCCACTTCCACAGCACTTCTGGCTTTGGATGAGATTAACAGCCTCTGAATCTCATACGGAAGTTGTCTTGCAATGGCGGCACACAGGTCGTTTTCTGCCGGAGCAATATCAAGTTCGTGAAATTTACATAGCTGAGCGGTGAAAAATTCCGAGTATTTAGTTGGTGCATTTGTGCTGTACTTCCTAGAGTACAGATCTAGCCTTAAATTCTCTTGGACGTCTGCTGCCCAATATCGTTTTAAAAATGCCTCCCTAAAGCCTTCCACCGTATCAAAAGTGTACCTGAAGCTTCTGAACCAGGTGAGACAATCACCTGCCAACAGCTTTTCAATAGCTCTCAGTCTCCGATCCTGAGGGACTTTCATTTCGTTTAAATAATCTGCAACTTCCTTTAGCCAGTATTTTGGAGTAATAGACATGTTATTACCCGTAAACTTTACTGGTCTGTCTTCATTTGATTTAATAATGTTTATTATCTGGCCATTTGTCTGATTCATGTACGGGGTTGACATCGCCATCGGATATCCTGGGTTCTTGTAAGGGCTCTCCCCTCCTAAGTCCCTATCCGTATCTGTGCCTTGTTCACGGGAATCTACCCATCCTGTCTTTGGAAACTCCTCCTGATTCTCAAATTCTAACTTCCTTTCCCTCCGGGCACTTTCTTCATTAGCCATGAGTTGGATTTCCATTTGACTATTCTTATGTTCAGTCCTCTCCAATCGGGATCTTAATTCACTCTGAATTCTTTCTTGATTCCTTTTACTATCTTCCTCTGCCTTTTTGAGTTGGAATTTCTCGTCCCTGTAACTATCCCTGAACTAATTTAGTTGGTCTTCTACCTCTTTCTTAAAGACCATGGCATGCTGATTGATAATTTCTGGCTTAACGTCACCTATGGTATCCAAGTCTTTTCGTATTTCCTTTACCTTCTTCTCCACCTCTCCCTTAATTCCTTCCAGCTTTTCCTCAGTTTTCTTAGACACTTCCGATAATTCATCTTTAATCAGTTTTACTTCATTTCTAGTTTTTCCTACTCGCCCTTCTAACTTTCCAATAGTTTCCTGGATCTCATTAATACCCTTGCTTATTCCATCTATCTTCTGGGTCTTTTCTTCATTTTCTTCATTTCGTTGTTCTCTTTCTTTCTGGAGATGCTTCTCGTATCTACCGAATCTTTTATCTATTTCCCCCTCGTACTTCTTCAGGTTCTCATCTACCTGCCCGGTAAAATGATCAATCTGACCTTTCATACCCTGAACATCCTTTTTATTTTGATTTTTCATCTCAGTTACTTCGGTTTGAACTTCATCGACTTTTCCCTCAAGTTCTCCCATTTTTTTCTCAACACTTTCAAATCTATCCCCTAGATCACTAACACTTTTCTTTATCTCATCCCGGGACCTTTCACAAATATCGCTATTAAATTTTATCTGAGCTTTCAATTCTGTCTGCACACCTTGGATCTGGGTTACAAGTTTCTTTTCACATGCATCACCCTTTGTTTCTATGCCAATTAATTTAGTTTCTAAATTTTTAAAATTTTCTTGACACCTAGTTTGGGACTCTCCCATACTTTTGTTCAAAGTATCTAATTTGGCTTGCAATCCTAAATGAAATTCTTCATTTTCCTTTTTAATCTCACTTGCGATTTCCCCTTTTAACTCAGTTAACTTGTCCCCAAACGTAGTGTCAAAACCTTGGAACTTGTCATTTATTTTATCTATCTCAGCCTTTACTTCATTGTTCATATCTACACAGTTAGCTTCGATAGTTTCTAATTTAGTTCCCATATTATCACTTTTAACTTCGATAGCTTCTAATTTAGTTCCCATATTATCACTTTTAACTTCGATAGCTTCTAATTTAGTGCCCATATTATCACTTTTAACTTCGATAGCTTCTAATTTAGTGCCCATATTATCACCGTTAGTTTTTAGTGACTCTAAACTTTCAGTTATGGATCCTAACCTTTCTTTATTTTCAGTCTGTTGGCTATCCAACTTATTGTTTATGGCCTCCAAGAGCCGTTGCACTTCTTCACTCAATGCCATCTTATGAGAATACAGTGGGCCACCCATGCCACCACACTAGTACATGCTTGAGAGATGATACTCTGAACCATTGTGTCCCAATTTCTTGTAAAAATTTACTTTGGTACGGGTATTTACTACAACGTACCCTTTTGATACTTTTATTCAATTTCATAAACCTTTATGGAAGTATTTAAAATTCAAAATTTCGAAAAACCATTTTTTTTTCAAAATTTTGATTTTTCGAGAAAAACTCGGGTTTTTCCTAGGAAAACTCAGCCCTGCGTACTGGGCGCCAAAAAGTAGGGTTTTGCTAGGGGGGTGTTTATATATAATAATTCAGGGCTGCTCGGTATGAGTTTCCAGGGACCCATGCGGTCAGTTAATATTTTACGTTGTAGCTATTCCTATCATTACTTTAATTTACATGTTATGACCGTCTTAAGTGTTCCTCTAGTTATTAATCCAGCACATTACTTCTATGCCCCCCATGTGCCCTTTTAGCAAGAAATATGCCAATCACAGTATACCAGCGTAGCTCAATTCGGGATTTTCGGGGCAGCGGTAAGTTCCCCCACTTTGTGACTCACATATTTTGGATTAATTAGAGGATACACTTGCAAAATAACAACAAAATCAACTCCTATTTTAACACATTTAATTAATCAAAATTATGGCGCTACAAACAATTAAACAATTAAATTACTGACCCATAATCATCTACTTGTTCCAAATGAACAAGGAATAATATAATAATAAAACAAATATTGTATTAAAACCTCTGGTTTCCATATAAACCAACAATTCCTAATTATTTTTACTTCCATAAAGCATCAACTGTGAGTTTCATATAACTCCGGGCTCTTTTGGCTCAATGCTTTCTATAATAATGGTGTCACTCTTTGTACACCTCAAATACTACTTTTTATATATTTACTTAATCATCAAACAAATGTATAATTACATTTAAAATTACATGTTAATTATCTAACTCAATATTTGGGCATTTTCACATATTTTCAGCTGTTATCATCTCTCTCTAACTCTACAAATACATTAAGGTAATCAGGAAATTACTTGTGTACTCCAGAGTATGAAGATACTTGACACAGTCAAAAAACTACGGTTACTCCCGAAACCTAGTTGCCTTCAATTTACTCGTGGAATCCTACTTCCATACAACATTACAATAGGGATTGTTATTTATTTCATTTGTCTTATAAGACCATTATCACATAAAAAAACTACGATCTGAACAGGCAAGCGGAAATATCAATCTACAAGGACCTCGGTTCAACGCCCAGGTCATTACCAACTTTATACACTCCTGGTGTATTCATTACTCCTTACAAGACGGCCTCCCTACACCCTCCTACACCAAGGGTCCGGCCGTGAAACTTGAGAGTTATTTATGACTATGCGGGATCCCTCCCGTCTAGCCCAGGCTAGAGCTCTCTTTAAATGCTTTTAGAAAACACAATCTTTTCATTCTCAGTTCTTTGTGGAGACCTGGCATTATACTCTTCGTGTACATACAACAATATTATTGGGCTCATAAACCACATTCGTAATCTTGGCGTTTATTAATTATGAAAGGTCCTCATTGATTGTGGAAGAGTAATTAACGACGAATAATAAAGGGGCTTTCAAAATAAGAGGATTCTGAGTTCGAATCTCTTCACATGCCTCGGGAACCTTTCCCATATAGAGGACTATACAAAAATGCGATTTAGGGTCAGCCTATAGCTATAAGACCTACGCTCAATACCATACATTTGCTCCCTTTCAATAACATACACAATGCCTCGTGATACTACGTCACAAATAGAGGACTTATACCAAATCTCAATTCGCTACAATCAACTACCTCTCATAAGTAATTTACCAAGTACATTAACTTTTACGCGTTCCTAGCGTGACATTTTACTTTAATTGCGCTCCTTTTGCGCTATACATTTTTTAAGCCTAGCGTCATCCAAAGAACTGATAATATCATATTAACAATTGATACACATTTCAATTTTTATATTATTCTTTTCCTTTGACCATAACTTTCTCTATTCCAAGAACATGCATTTAAACATCATGTCTATACTTTTTATTAAGGCTCTAACGCTCTTATATTCACATCAATTAATTTGATCTTTATTTAATATTTCCTTACTTGGTTATTATTATTATTCATTTCATATCTTTATTCTTTACACAAGCTCAAAAGCTATTTCTTTCATATAACTCAAATTTACTTTTAATTAAATATCTTTCATGATAATTACTAATATTTCGCTTGCTCTTATGACAGTCGTCAAATACATTAACATTTTATATATTTCCTCTACTGGATTTATTCTTTACATAATTATTTATAGTTTCTCAAATTTCTATTTTTGTTCAGATCGCGTTCTTGTTTATTCAGTATTTATTTATTTAAACACATCCCTTTTACTCAAAAACTCCGGTGGATTTGTACACAATCATTCCCTGACACCAAAATATAATGAAATTTATTACTCACATGTTATTAAGATCGTCTCATGACCTTTATCCTTGTGCGGTGTTTCATTTTGGCCCACTTTGAAATTTATTCCATATTATAGAAATTCATCTTATGTACAAACACTTCTTGACACATATTTAATACACTTAACATTGACGACATTTTTAATACACTGGTGTATCCCTTTAGAACACACAATAAACACTAAAAAATATTATTTTTACACACAATCTTGATCGATTTACACTTCACAACTTTTGATCACTAGGCCGTATTTTCTTAGCCTATCACACGTGACCTCTTAATCTCCCGTTTCCAAGGGTGAAATTTATTCAATGTCGGCTTCCTATCCTGCAGAATACGAAAGTCTCGAAACATCTACTTTTCCCTGGAATCCTAATTCTTCGAATCCTATTCTGGATGACCGGCTATTTATCTAGCTTGAACGGCTTCTTTTGTAGATCTGGTTTATCGATCCTAGCGAAAGTCTGTTCGGATCGAGGTCTCCTCGATAACCTATCGGTGACCTATGGATTTATTTTATAGCAGCTAGTACTTCTCGAGTCTAATGCTTTAGAATAGTTCGTCTGCTTTCTGGAGATAATGTCTATAGTCTCCGTTCTTCTTTGTTTAATCGGTTCTAGCACTCCTACTTTTCTGAGATACGTTGCGAACCTTACTCTGTTTTCCCTAGTTGGGTTCTTTAATTTAGATAACTGTTTATCTTCCTATTACGGTACTTCCGCACGTTATGATATATTCGGTCGTTTATGTAAAGACCTATCGCCTTAAGTCCAACGTTCGCAGCATGCTCTGAATATATTTTACGAACTTTTCACTGTAAACTTGTGTACTGTCGGACCCAAATCCTGTAACTAGGATCTTCCTAATTTTTCAACACGGCGATACTTTAAATTTTCTTCTTTACAACCCCTTATGGAGGCAAGCAAGTTGTTAATACTGCGACGCCTATGGCTATCGGATATTAATTCTGCGGTGTATTACAGCGTTTCTCCCCTCAAGGAGTACTGGTACACTGTCTTCGATGTGACGCAGAGTGACGCCCCACACGGCTGTCTGAATACTGATGCGTAGCAACGCCCCCCTCGGGCTGTTTGGAACTGCTTGTACTGATGCGTAGTAACACCCCCTCGGGCTGTTCGGAACTGCATGTTTGGCTTGGTGATGCCAGGAGCTTTATACTATTTCGCTACAAAAAGATAAGACTCTAGCCCTTTCCGTGACCAACTTTTAAAATAATGGGTGCACAATTTTAAAAATTATACCTTCCGAAAACTCGTCTTCTCAATGTCAAATAATCTCATTGCGCATAAGAATCGATCGTGCAATTCGGAGATATTAATTACTTTGTAGTCTTCAGCTGCGTAGGTGTTGCTGTTCTTTTGTACTCTCCCCTCTCTACAGGCCTTGGTAAATCCCCGATGACGTATACTTGCGTTTGCAGTTTTTTCCTGTGCAATATTTAAAAGGTTTTTCTTTACACAAAAATCTCTCATTCGAAATGATTCACTGTACTGTAATTGTTTACTTATTTTTATACTCGTAAACGGGTTAAATTTAATTCTTCTTCTTCTGGCGCATAGGCGGTGTTGTCGTTTTCCAGCAAGCTAAGCTCGATTTCCAAGTCAGGCTTCCTTGTCTAATAGTGGGAATTTTCCACTCAGTTATTAATACTCATGACTAGCTCCCTCCTGAATGTCAAGAGGGGTGATCTCATCTCTCGAAAACCTGGTCCTTGTTGCTTGCACAACGTTAGGCTAGCATCCTAGCTTGATCTTTCTCTATGTTACATTAGAAACTGTACGTTTCTTTCATTTCTTCCCCAAATACATGGATTCGACCTCCATGGACCCTATGGCACATGGGTTCAATTATGATACCGAACATGGAATACATTTATTGGCCTGTATTTGTAACAGAACAGCACTAATAATAATACTGAACATGGAATACATTTATTGGCCTGTATTTGTAACAGAACAGCACTAATAATAATACTGAACATGGAATACATTTATTGGCCTGTATTTGTAACAGAACAGCACTAATAATAATAATGAACATGGAATATATGTATTGGCCTGTATTTGTAACACTGTACCACTTATAATAATACCGATCATGGAACACATTTATTATCTTGTAATTTTAAACATGGTTGTTGTTTGAGTCTTAAGTTCTAAGATTAATTTGATAAAGTAGGCTATGTAGCCATCTCTGCATTGCTATTGCACCTTACATCCGAGGCGATTCTGTTTCACTTACTGTATTCTAATCTAGGCCTTAGCCTTCAGTTCTTGTGTCCCAGCAGTTCGCTACTCGTGTGACATGGGAGACCACGGGGCCTCAGCTGAGTACGGTGTTGTTTTCACTTACTTGTGCCGGGGTTCTTTCTTTCATCTCCACCTGTCGACCTTCCTTTGTCAACTCTTGTTCTCTACAGAACACAACAGTACTCGGGTATCCGAGGTTTAATATATCTTGAATTTGTCCGCCTTAATTGGTCCTTGTTAGCCTACTTCATTCATCATGACGTAAAGGCTTAGGAGATCTTCTTTTCCCCGAATATGTGTGCGTGTATAAAAAAGGGAGAATTATAAGAGTATACACTGATATAGGGGGATAATAATATTATTACTGATAAAGGGGTGAATAATATTATTCACAGATAAAAGAGGGAATAATAATATGTTTTCAGTGATAAAGGGGGAATTATAATAGTATTACTGATAAGGGGTGAACAATAATAATATTCTCGGATTAAAGGGGGAATAATATTATTACTGATAAAGGGGTGAATAAATATTATTCACTGATAAAGGGGGAATGATATTATTACTGATAAAGAAGAGAATAATATTAATCACAGATAAAAGGGGGAATACAGTAATAATAGTAGTCTATTAACTGACAAAGGGGAAATAATAATATTATTATTACTGATAAAGGGGTGAATAATATTCCTTACTGATAAAATGAGGAATAATAATATTATTCACTGATAAAGGGGGAATATTAATATTATTACTGATACTGGGGTGAATATTATTATTCACAGAAAAAATGGAATAATATTAGTCTATTATTTACTGATAAAGTGGGAACAATAATATTATTCACTGATAAAGGTGAAAATAACAATACAATTATTCACTATTAAAGGGGCTATATTAATATTATTTACTGATAAATGGGGAAATAGTAATAGTCTATTACTCACTGATAGAGTGAATAATAATAATAATAAAAGTATTATTCACTGATAAAGGTCGTACAATAATATTATTCTCTGTTAAAAGGGAGAATAATAATTATATTATTCACTGATAAAAGTGGGAATAATAATATAATTCATTGATAAAGGGGGGAATAATATTATTCACAGATAAAGGGGGAATAATATTATTCACAGATAAAAGGGGGGATTATAATCTTATTTACTGATAAAGGGGGAATAATAACAATAATAATATTAATACATGTATTATTTCAGGAAAAGTGTTTTTTAATATTTGCCTAATCCAAATGGGCAATCAAACGTGTTGACCGACTAAAAAGTATAAATTGATAGATTGTACCGGCAACACTGGATAAATGGCTTCAAAACATAACTAAGCTACCACAATTTGTATTCATGATAATTCTAATTAGATATGCAGCTCATATGTTTTCTGCCTTCAGTTATTCATTTATTTACTTATTTATTTATTAATTTCTTCTTTCTTCTTTGTTCGATTTTGGCCTACTTTGGACCACGGGAAACAATTGACTTGCTGATTAGTCCTTTTTTCCCGCTCCCAGAAACTCTTCATCCTTTCACTGTGGATTCTCTTCCTTTCTTCCGACCAGATGTCCTCGGCTCTTCTCCTTTGCTTTGCCTGGAACCCCTTAAATCCATCAATCGTACCTCGAAACACCTCTCTATTCCAGATCTCATTTGGACTGACCCCAACTTCCTCCATATCCTTTCTTATTTCATCTACCCATTTTGTAGTCGCTTTTATCTTGGTGATGTAATTAAAGATCTTCTTCGTTAGTCCACTATCGCTCATTCTCGTAAGGTGTCCATAGAACTTCAATCTTCTCTTCCGTATGGTATCTGTGATTTTTTCTGCTTGTCCGTAAAGATCTTTGTTTCGTCTCTTCCGCCATGTACCATCATTTCTATTTTCGGGTCCTAAGATCTTCCTCAAGATTTTTCTTTCTTTCTTCTCCAGTTCCTCTAATTCACCTTTCTTGTTCAGTATCAAACATTCTGAACTATACAATGCCTCAGGCTTGACCGTGGTATAGTGTCTTATCTTCGCTCCGTAAGATATTGTTCTTTTGTTGTACCTATTCTGTACTAATTTAAAAGCTAATTCCATCTTTCTGATCCCCCCTTTGTTTGTTGCATTATCCAGTCCATTAGGCTGGATCCATTCACCAAGATATTTAAACTTATCCGACCTCTTGATCTTCCCATATTTTGTTTCTAAGTGCTTTTCGTTATCATGTTTGTATTCCATGTATTCTGTTTTGTTTTTTTCATACGAGGTCCTGAGTCCCGTTTTACCTGCAATTTCGTGTAATTTTTCAAGCATTATTTTAATTTCGTCTTTATCTTCAGCTAGCAATGCCATGTCATCCGCAAACGCTAAGCAATCAACCTTCACACCTTGCTTCTTTGTACCTAAACATATTCCTTCTATCCCTTCTTCTCTCATGGCATTCCTCCATGTTCTCATTATTTTTTCCAGGACAACGTTAAACAGAATTGGTGAAAGCCCATCTCCTTGTCCGACTCCTGTCCGAATTTTAAAGGGCTCCAAGATTTCCCCCTGAAATTTAATTTTGGAATCAGTTTCTGTTAATGTTTGAATTATAATCGCCCTTGTTTTGCTATCAATTCCAAATTCTTCCAAAACATTGAATAGGGTTTTCTGGTCTATGGAGTCGTAGGCTTTTTTGAAGTTAACGAACGCAACTACCGTATTTCTACTTCGTAAAGCTCTTACTCTCAAGATGCTTTTCAAACTAAAGATTTATTTATTTATTTATTTATTTATTGCCTCCAATAGAGCCTATTGATAGTTATTTGTAAATAGTCAAATTTTATTTAACATAACATTTTTAGAAAGTATTAGGTGTTTGTTCAGGTGTTCGGTTTTGTCCATAGGCCAGCATCCTCTTGACATGAACATAAACTATTATAAAATTTATTCTGTTGAATATTAATAGTTCACATTGCCAGAGAATATTTAGGAGAGAAGAAGGGTGTTCTCTAAGAACGTAGTGGATCGCCTATTCTCACTAACTGCCGGGAGTGAGGGATACTATGGAATAGTTTCGAACCTATGGCCTTCATTGCCCAAGACTTACAGCTAAGTAAGGCCTGAAGTATGAGGAAGCCACACCTTGCTGAACTGGAAGCGTGTTGTTTATCTGGAGTTGCGAACAGAGAAGTGGTGACCCAGATCCGTGCTGAATCACTTGACGAGAGTGCGAGGTGACCATGCGACAGCCATATCCGTGACCTTTACATGCCGTTGACCTCAGCTACAAGAGGTTTGGCCGCATTCTGTGGCCGAAGGAAGCCTTGACGTCAGACACTGTGTCCACGTGGACGTGTGGATAATTAAAGAGCAGTGATAGTGAAGTTTCCACACTACAACATCAACTAACGGTAGTTCTATAATCATGGGGCCTTGCGTATCGGCAAGGTCAGTCCAGACGAAATCCAATACAAACTGCTAAATTTGGTTGCTGCTTATTTTAGGGGCTGCGACATCGCGGTCATATAGCCTCGTATATTTGGGTGTGTGAGGAATTTGTATGATAAGCTCTATGACCTTATTAGTGTGTGTATTTGAAAATTGGGGTTAGGATTGGGAAGAAAGCGACCGGGGTCTCAAGTTACGAACCGTCCCAACATTTACCTGGAGTAGAAGTGGGGAAACCACGGTAAAACCACTTCCATGATGGCTGAGGTGGGAATTGAACCCTACTCTTCTCAGTTTTGCCTCACGAGGCTGCATGTACCCCGTTCCAGCTCCCACACCAGAATTAAAATTTTTTGCTGAGCTGGGAATCAAACCCAGACCTCCGGGGGAAAGTCAAGAACGCTAGCCACTACACCACGAGGTGGTCAAAACCTGGTTACACTAGTGTAATACTAAAGGTGACCACTGGGAAGAAGGGAAATGTGACTACAATAATCTAGTGTAAAACACAATACAAAGTTGCTGTTAATTTGCATTAAGGGCTTGGAACATCTTTAGTCATCAACCCCGTGTACTTGGGTTTGTGTTAGAATTGTCTGATATTCTGTGTTTTTGTGGTGACTGTAGTAGTGTGTGCGGGTGTAATTATTAGGGTCGGGAAAGGGGTTGGTACCCCGGGACTAGGAATAAGGTACTATCCCAGTATTTAGCTGGAGGGAGTGTGGAAAACCCGGGATAAATCACACATAAGATAGCCGCTGTCAGCATCGGGGTTCTAACCTCAGATCTCCGGACTTACTGCAGCTCTCTGTCATGGTAGTGGTGAACGATTTAACACGCACGGTTACGACGCGGGGTTATAAAAGTAGAAGTGGACACTGGATTGTTGTTGTTGTTTCAATTGAAGGCCTTGGCCATCGTGATCATTTAGCCCCGTGTACTTGGAAGTGTGTAGAATTCGCCTGATAAGCTGTTTTATTGTGGTGTCAGTAGTAATGTGTGTATTTGTAATTCAGATGAGGAATGGGAAGGAGGCGGCCGTGGCCTTCAGTTAGGAGCCATCCTGGCATTTGCCTGGTGTAGAATTGGGCAACCACGGAAAACCACTTCTAGGATTTCTGAGGTGGGAATCAAACCCACCTTTTCGCAGCTTTGCCTCACGAGGTTGAGTGTACCTCGTTTCAACCCTCAGACCAGAATAATATTCCTTGGCAGAGCTGGGAATTGAACCCAAACCTCCGGGGCGACAGCCAAAATCTTAACCGCTAAACCAAGAAATGAATGGGACACTGGGAAGGGGAGAAATATGAATCTACAATGATCTGTTTTAGAACAAAATACAAAGTTAAAATTATCATGGCTATTGGGCTGATGAAAGATGCGTAGGGACTATCCCAAACGGGCAGATGACCTCGTAGTTCCGCCCTTTGAAACAACAATAACTAACTAATTAACTAACCAACTATCCCAAACTTTTGTTGTTGTTGGAAGTCATATGAGAGTACTAGGCAACCTTAACAAAATATTGTATAATGAGACTGTATTGGCTGTTTGAAAATGAATAATCATTCATAAGGAAAATTTCAAATTTGCAATTTATATCACTCCTGCAAGTTATCGTCTATAGGCCCAGGGATTTTATTAGTCAACATTTTCATATAGACCTTTTGTTATCTTCTGAAGAATGCAATATCT
The DNA here is from genome assembly GCA_946902985.2 of Meconema thalassinum. Classification (NCBI taxonomy): domain Eukaryota; kingdom Metazoa; phylum Arthropoda; class Insecta; order Orthoptera; family Tettigoniidae; genus Meconema; species Meconema thalassinum. The sequence continues at coordinate 1,720,201,265 of OX336388.2, read as the reverse complement.
TTCTTATTTGTCTGTTGGCACAGGTGAGAGTAAAATGTGTCTTTTGACCAATCTCTCAAGCGCATTCAAGGCTGTGATTATATGGAAGCTACTACGGTATGGTGGTGCTGTGTAGCAACATTCAGGGCACAGAGTGTTTGCGAATGCTGTGAAAGGTGCTACTCATAGGATCAGTACCACTGTACTGACTCAGTGAGGAATGCAATGGCAAACAACCTCACTCCTCACCGTGCCCACTATACCTCATTGTAGCGTTACCTTTGCCTTTTGTAGCTTCCACCCAAATAATCGGTGTCCGGACAGTTCCCCACACTGCAAAAAATACTGACACTTCCCCACAGCCCTTGGACGTGGCTACCTGTTTAATGACTCAGAAATAATCTCGACTGACATTTCCACACACATCTTTCCCCCACCACCAACGCTACTGTGAAAACCATCAAGTTGAGGACATAAATGTGGATTTTGAACCTGCTGTAATTTATTCTCTGAAAGACGTATTTCCAACAACAAAAATACGTGGCTGTCATTTTCACATGACAAAATGCTTATTGAGAAAAGTACAGGATCTCGGATTGTCGGTGTAGTACCGAGAGAATAACGAAATCAGCCTTCATGTCCATATGTGCGCAGCACTTGCGTTTTTAAAGCCTGAAGATATGCTCGATGGATGGGTGGAAATACACTCTCAAGCTCCAGAAAGTCCCAAACTTAGCCAATTTTTTGATTACTTCGTTGAAAACTGGCCAGATAACCAAGACTACCAATCGAGGTGTGGAACTGCCACCAAGCACGACACAGGACAACGAATGCTGTTGAGGGCTGGAACAACCGACTCAACAATCTTGTCGGGAGACCTCACCCCAAATTAAAAGAGGTTCTCAAAGTGTTGAAGACGGAAGCTAAGAAGACAAACTGTGCATTTGTAAAGGCCGAGCTCAACATGGAAGGAAAAAAGAAGACGAAAATATGTCAAACTGGACGGGCGGATTGAGAACATTCAGAAAAAGTTCGAAAATTACAACAACAACAACAACATTCTGAAGGCAGTTGCCTATTCACAGAAAATGGAGTAGATTAATATTATTGTTGAACAAAAAAAAAAATACAAAACAACTGACGAAGCCTAGAAAGCTGATTTTAAACACGCCAAAATGATAGCAACTCCAAAATGACCGGTTTTGTTATTATGTAGCCAGTCCACAGCCTGGATAAAGTGTGATGGAAATCAGACTCTGCATTTATTTTATTTTGATGGAAATCACACTACATCACAATGATATTTTCGAGACCGTGTTAGTAATGAAGTACATAGGCCGAGCGCTTTTCTTCACTCCAAAGGAGTATTATGTTAAGGTGCATTGTCACTGGTACGGCTGTAACGATGATCGCTGAAGCCTATAGCCTAATGGAGGGGGGATGTGTGTGGAACTGTCAGTCGAGATTATTTCTGAGTCATTAAACAGGTAGCCACGTCCATGGGCTGTGGGGAATTTTCAGTATTTTGGGCAGTGTGTGGATGTATCAGTGGGGGCAACTATCATGTAATCAAATAATCTTCGACTATATTTGTTTTAAAAATCCAAACAGCCTCCGGGCTGACCACCATACTGAAAGATAGACTTTTCACTTGACAAAACATTATGTCAAAATTTGATGAAATAAAACTGGGATGATGATTATGCATGCCTTCCTACCTGTGTGTGCACCCCCTTTCCCCCCTATTAAAATCCGAAATTGCTACTGCAGCTGTGTGGACATCTAATTTGGCGTGAGTTCAGTTCTATCCCAGGATGTTTCAATACCATTTTAGCCTATTTTCATGTATGAAAAAATAGGCTTATGAGATCACCTTTTGTCCGTGTGTGTATGTGTGTGCGTCCGTGTGTATGTTCCTCCAACCCCCCTTAATACAATCTGAACGCCTGGAGCGATTTCAATGAAACTAGGTAAGGTCATAGTAATAATGTTGTTTGACTCCGACCGTACACTTCAAATTTTATTACGTCTCACCAATCCAATATTGCGGCTGTGCGAAATATTTTACTGGTATTCTACAGTATATCTCCGAAACTACGTGTATTAATTATATCACCTGTTAACTACAAAACGAACATGGCGGCTAAGCAAAGTTGAAACATTTGTATAGACTTTTCTCGCGATTTAACCATCCGAACTTGGTACAGCACATTGTAATGCACTGACATCTAATTTAGTTCAATTGTTTACAAAACCTCAAGATGGCGCCCGCGGAAATTTTAAAATGAAGTATTTATTTCTTGTGTCCTAATCATGCGATCAAAGTCAACGTTTGATTAAAGAACCTACGCAATAATTGTCATCTAATAATACATAACTCTATGGCCTACACATATAAAAATCCAACATGGCGACCATCTGAAATATTTAGACGGTTCTCAATATCTATTAATCTTTGACAGAAATCAAACTAAAATGTTGTATGTTAATAGAAGCTATCAACATAATTTCACTTATGGGACTTTCAATAACCTGGTGAGCACATACCCAGCATGGTGGCGACGCAAAATGTAAATATTTAAATGGGCGTTTCTCGCGATTTAACCATCCGAGCGCAGTGAAACTTGGTACGGTGTATGCTTATACAAATTTTAATCTACTTGCATCTAATTTATTTCATTTAAATTGTTTTCATAACCATAAGATGGAGGCTGTGCGAAATTTTAAAATCTCGTTTTTATTTTTAATGTCCTAATCATGCGATTGAAGTTTGAACAATACACCTACACAATAATCTTCATGTAATAGTACATAACGTTAAGGCTTACATATATAAAAATCCAACATGGCTACCATCCGAAACATTAAGACGGTTCTCAATATCTATTAATCTTGGACAGAAATCAAACTAAAATGTTGTATGTTAATAGAAGCTATCAACATAATTTCACTTATGGGACTTTCAATAACCTGGTGAGCACATATCCAACATGGTGGCGACGCAAAATGTAAATATTTAAATGGGCGTTTCTCGCGATTTAACCATCCGAGCGCAGTGAAACTTGGTACGGTGTATGCTTATACAAATTTTAATCTACTTGCATCTAATTTATTTCATTTAAATTGTTTTCATAACCACAAGATGGAGGCTGTGCAAAATTTTAAAATCTCGTTTTTATTTTTAATGTCCTAATCATGCGATTGAAGTTTCAACAATACACCTACACAATAATCTTCATGTAATAGTACATAACGTTAAGGCTTACATATATAAAAATCCAACATGGCTACTATCCGAAATATTAAGACGGTTCTCAATATCTACGAATCTATTACAGCAGTCAAACTGAAATTTTGTATGTTGATAGAGGCAAATAACATAAGTAGGATATATGAAAATAGGCTATATAATTCTTCACGGAAGTACTTGTTCAAAATGACATCATTACTGCCAACTGCTTAAAAACATACAAATGTAATATTAACCCAAGTTTGGAAATATCAAAAAATTACGCAAGGTTACGGTTCCAAACGTATCACACACATAGGCCATACTATTGCTTGAATATCCCATCCATTACAGTGTTGCCATCATTGTTCTGTGAGTGCTGATAGTTGCATTGTTTAACCGCATGTGGCTTCCATACTATCGAATGGATTTCAACCAAATTTGTATGTACAAGGAATTACTTAACACATGTAGCTTTGCATATTTTTCGAATCACCAAGGATACCAACTGTCTAATAATGCTCACGAGATATTTGAACCCTAGCCTCAGTATCTCAGTACCTATGCGGGAAAACAATTTAAGGGCATGGTTATATCGTGGTCATAACTGTAGCCTCGCATAACTGTGCGTGTGTGTTTGCGTGTGGAATCTGTCTGATAACCTGTGTCATTATGATGGCTGTACTTGTGTGTGTGGATTTACATTGTGGGTTAGGATTTGAATAGGAGGTGGCAGTAGTCATAAATTAGGTACAATCTTGGCATTTGCCAGGAATCGAATATAAAAACCATGGAAATCCACTTCTACGATGGCTTAGGTGACAATTGAACCCGCCTCGGTGCAGTTCTGCCTCACGAGGCTGAGTGTACCAAACCAGAATTAAATTACTTGACACAGTCGGGAAACGCACCCGTACCTCCGTGGTGACGACCAAGAATTCTAGTTACTACGGCACGAGGTGAAGCCACAACTTCCCTTGAGTCCTCGAGTTAGCTGAGTGACACAAGATTTATTTTAACAATTGCCATCTCTTTTGAGCAGGAAGTGTGCCTGTGTGTGTTGTCTGATACCAATAATAACATAAGATTACGGGATTAACGTTCCTTTTAACTGCTATGGTTCAGGGACGCCAGGACTGCAATAAAACTTAATAAATAGCCTATATTTATATAATGTTTGTGCTACAAATTTTGTGGATGGATTATTAAATGGCAACTAGGATCATATATTTGGTATCACTCAAGAATTTGACTGGAATGAGTGCCAAAGAACTCGATGAAGGTGGGAAAGTTTGTATTGTAACTTGCAAGTGATCAAAGCCACACCACCCCATGAAAAGCAACCTCTATTGACTATATGTTTTAGTTGAGCAGTCGTGCCAACTGACCAGTTCATTGATGCTATCTTTCAAAAGTGAGACAAGCCAAGGCCAACTGCTCTCTCGTGTCTGCAGGTTCCACAGCCTCTGGAGAAAGCAATATTTCGCTCATCCATCAGCTCATGAGAGCTTGTTTGACGACTGTTTTATTGTTATTATTTTATTGCTGATAGCGAGGACTGGGTCCCCTTATTGTGTTACTCATTAATATCTAAATATTTTCTTTTACTTCTCCTCTGCTTTCGTGCACGAATTCTTACACAAGAGAACTCTGGTAGCTTCTTCCCCCCGATCGCATTGTAATTGGTGGAGGATACTCTTGGGAGGCCACTCTATACCATGGTGGTAAAAAAAAAAATACAGTCAGTCTGAAAGACTAGACGTTATATCATTTCACATGACGCATGCTACAAATGCTACACATGTTAGAAAGGCTCAGGAGGGCTTCTCGCTTCGCTCGAAGCCCCAGGAATCTTTCAACAGACTCCATTACCCATTAACATAGGCTTCCCGTGCGGGCACCTCGTTAAGAGTCACCCTGTAATTTGCTCTGACATCCTGCACACCTCTTTAGGAGGCACCCTGTATTCTTATCTGGCATCTTGTATATCTCTTTAGAAGTCACCCTGTATTCTTGTGTGACATCTTGTACACCTCTTTAGGAGTCACCCTGTATTCTTGTCTGACATCTTGTGCACTTCGTTAGGAGTCACCCTGTATTCTTCTCTGCCATCTTGTACACCTGTTTAAGAGTCACCTTGTATTCTTATCTGGCATCTTGTATATCTCTTTAGGAGTCACACTGTATTGTTATCTGGCATCTTGTACTGTATTTTGCTCTGATATCCTGCACACCTCTTTAGGAGGCACCCTGTATTCTTATATGGCATCTTGTATATCTCTTTAGAAGTCACCCTGTATTCTTGTGTTCGCTTCGCTCAAAGCCCCAGGTCGCTCGACGCCGCAGGACTCTTTCAACATACTCCAATAACCATTAGCTTCTGCTTCCCGCGTGGCTGCATGACGTCACGCACTTAGTTCCCGCGCGGCTGCATGACGTCACTTCCGTCTCCGTCTCCGTAACGCATAACGTTGGAACCAAGCATAACGACGAAGTCGACAAGATCATTTGAAATGACAAAAATCTGCTATTTAAATAGATTGAAAAGACGCGGAACAGGAAGTCAGCGCGTGGAAGTGGAAAGCAGCTATCCGCATGCTCTTATCGCAGCGACCAGGCAACCGCCAGTCTTCCACTTCCACGCGGTGACTTCCTGTTCCGCGTCTTTTCAATTGTTTTAAATAGAAGCTTAACGTTAATTTTTGCCTATTTATTTACCACCATCGTATAGATTGACTTTCCGCGAGTATCATCTGTTAATTACAATGCGATCAGGGGGTAGACCCTACCAGAGTTCCCTTGTTAGATTTAGGAACTGGATTCAGTCTCGATTACCATCCCAAAGCTAAGTATCAATGAAACGCGGTACATTTTATGACCAGTGAAGGAAACCATTTGTAGTGATTAGTTTGCCTCAGGAGCTTGGAACATCCGGGTCATTAGTCCCGTGTGCAGGTGTGTGAATATATCTGATTATTTGACCGTGTGATGTTAGGATTGGGGCAGATGTCCCTGGACTTGAAATAAGGCACCATCTTGCATTTTGTCTCACGAAATAGTAGAAAAGTCCAGAGGAAATATCACTCATAGAATAGCCACTGTCGACGTCGTGGTTCATTCGGTCTGCGGACTTCTAGCTCCCCTTACCAGGTATGGTGCAAGACTAAATGAGCATGGCTTTGCTGTGGGGTGATGAAAAATAACTAAGCAAAGCGTAATTGAAATAAATAAAAAGGAACACTCCAAGGATATTTCAAGCATCTACCAGCAACATTATTTTGCAGATAGTAATCATTACAACTTCAACTACAAATACACAATCAGTAAGCAATTGTAAGCAAAATAAATTATAAACAAGATGTTCAGGAAAGAACATTATAGCCTACTTTGTCCTAAATATATGGGTGTAGTTATAAGTCTTAGTCCGTATCACCTCCTATTTTCTTCTTATTCGAAGTGCAAAATAGCACACAGCAGTATGGCATACTGGAATTGAGCAGCGGCGATCAAACCATAGTTTATAATTTTAACCAGCATTTTACAATTTCATCAGCAAGCACTCCAAACAACGTAGGAATTCAGTATATTAACACCGATTACTTACAATAATTGAAACTGAAACAAAACTTCGTTGGTCAAAACGTATCACTGGGAGGAACATATTTAATAAACCTGCTGCACAGCTAGTTTTTAATCGGGCCTATCCTTGGGTGCAAGTGCGCTCTATCGGCAACAAGATGAAATTTTTCCATTACACCGTATGCATGGGTTCACTAACTGGGAATGTCAAGGCTGGTATAGAGCGCAGCTTGCATCTAGTAGGCCGTGGTTAGCTCACTCATAGTTCAACTGCTAGTAGATGTCACTCGTGCAGATCCAGTGGTGAACTAAGTTTTAATTAAATATATCTTTTATTGCAAAATGCACAATATAACGCTCAATTTTATAACGTCTCAGTACATAAAAGACAATACATATAAAAAACAAGCAAAATAAATACAACTCTGACAGGTGTTGAACCCCAGCCGGCCGGGTGGGAGACCATAGCTCTAACCACAGAGCCAAACATGTCCTCTCAAGTCAAACATTATCAATTAATTTACATACAAGGTCTTAGCAAATAATGACTGACTAAACGATTTCTTCACTAGAGTATAATTTATTATAACCCATTTCATAGAAAGTTCATATTATTTCTATCAGAAGGATATATTGCATACAACATACTCAAATTGGTGAAATATAGGTCAGAACGAGAGATCTGCTGCCATCTTGTCTTGTAACCGAGACGGTTCAGCTTTTTAAAGTCACTTCTACACTATAATATTACAATATAAGCTTTTAATTTCGAACAGGCCACGTCCTTTAGAACAGTTTAAACGATTCTCGGCTCGATACTCGGAACTGGAGGATCCCAAGTGATGGATCATTAAGTTTGCATAATTCACACGGCCACCTTTATAAAATGGTACGTCTGATGACCTTGTAGATTGGGCTCAAGATACGTCCCATACGAATGTATGTGTTTACCAAATTTGGTAAAGATCCGATGATTAGTTTGGTCGTAATTTTATTTTAAGTTTTGACCATAGGCTATGAGTGGCCACCATTACGTTTTAGTAAAGATGGTGACAATATAAATCCTGGCACTGAGGTGTCCTTTGCTAGTGCTACCTCTGTACCAAATTTCGTTCAATTCGGCTTCGGGACAGAATACAGAATACACATACAGAGAGACACACAATTGTTGGCCCTGTGTAGATCTCATAACTAAGTCTACTTTCATTTTAGCCTACTTTCGGTTTTTGTAAAAAATGAAAGTAGACTTACGAGATCAACACAGGGCGAAAAATTGTGTGTCTGTCTGTATGTGTGTCTGTGTGTCTGTGAGTGTGTGTACTCTGAATGTCTGTACCCCTTATCAATTCGAACACGGTGAAAGCGCATTGAACGAAATTTGGTACAGAGGTAGCACTATCAAAGGGCACCTCAGTGTCATGCTTTAATATCGCCGCCATCTTGACGGAAACGTAATGGCGGCCACCCAAATGTTAAAGGCTTAAATCAAACTATGACCAATCTAATAATCTGATCTCTACCAAATTTTGCAACAACATACCTTTATGTGACAAGCGCTCTTTGACCAAGCTACAAGGTCATCAGTCCAATAGTTTGCATATGGCGGCCATGTATGTGTGCAAATCGATTACCCTATCAATTCAAACACGGTAAAACTTAATTGAACGAAATTTGGTACAGAGGTAGCACTAGCAAAGGGCACCTCAGTGTAATGTTTTATATCGCCGCCATCTTCGGAAACGGAATGGCGGCCACCCAAATGTTAAAAGCTTAAATCAAATTACGACCAACATAATCATTTGATCTCTACCAAATTTTGCAACAACATAGGCTACCTTTTTGTGGGAAGCATATTTTGACTGAACTACAAGGTCATCAGACCAATAGTTTGCAGATAGCGGCCCTGTATGTGTGCAAATCGATTCACCATATCAATTCAAACACGGTGAAACCGAATTGAATGAAATTTTGTACAGAGGTAGCACTAGCAAAGGGTACCTCTTATTCATGCTTAATATCCGTACAACACGTCGTATTTCAACAAGCTACTACAACCAACATTCAATTAGACTCCTTGAAAAGCACAAAGAGTTATAACCATACCCATGCATTTAGGAGAAAGTAGGATATATGTTCTTTACTGAACATCTTGTTTTGCAATAAGTTGAGGAAAGGGGGCAGAGTAGACAAGTGCTCAGAGAGAAACATTTCTCAGCTGGTCTACTCTATTACAACCGTTCACGACCAGCACTCCCCTCTCGCTGGTAGAGAGTTATAGTTATTGTTGTTGTAAGGGGCAGAACTACGAGGTAATCTGCCCCTACTGGTAGATAAAGGAGATGTGGAAATGGGACAGAGTAGACTTGTGATCAGAGATTGTTTGGTTTAACTATTTCCACGCTTACACTTAGAGCTCAAGACCTCCTTTACAGTAGAGCATGCATACAATAATATTAGGGTTTATAAAAATAAAACATTTCGCTAAAATCCACAATATAACTAATAATAGTCTAATAATGATAGTAACAATAGGATAATAATAATAATAATAATAATAACAGAAAACTTATATACAAGAAACATATTAATGTCGGTAGGGAGATTTAATGATGATGACAGTGTATTGTGTCAAGACACGCATTACAGTAAACTCTGCTGTGTGTGAAAAAAAACATAAACAATGGAAAATACGAATTACTGGACGCGACTTTCAACCTCAAAAATCCTAAATTTATTATCAAAAATCGAACCCGGTCCACCTTGGTGAGATACTTGACCACTGGTCTGTCACACCTTTTCTTTGCTGAGTATGAGAGCACGTAGTGGCATCTTAGGCAGATGGTCATGCTACTCATGATGTACAAGAGGAGGAACAACTTTCCACTGCTAGATACTCAAAGAACCCCGCCCTCCTTCAGTGTCTTTCATTCCTGGAATTTATGACATTACTTGTAGTTTTGTAGTCTCGTCCCGATAGGGAAAGAAGATCCATTATAACGGGCATATCCCTTGATTCAGCCGCTGTAAGTGACTGTGTTCCGTACGGAAGTGGAGGTACCTCGACTGACCGGTAAGTTCACTTCTGTAATTGAAGCAGTAAATTCCTAGAGGTTAGAGTGAACAACCTCATAGCACACCACGTGTATCGGCTGATAACTCACTGCTGTCCGAGAAACGTGTCCTACGGCTTTGCCGAACCAATCAAGGTAGGTTTATGTTTTACCTGAACGATTTACTTGAACTTGAGCCGCCATCGTAGTCTAGGGGACCCACTCTGATGGTCTTAACTCTTCCTAGAGGATTTCAAACTTGGAATAAGGGCTGTCAGCCTAAACCATTCGATTCGATTCATGCACTCGCCAAGATATTTTAACTCTCTACATTTCATGTACTATATGAGGCTTCGTAAACACTTTGGACAAATATGTTCGTTTCATCCCTCCTATCTGTGAAAACTACGACCGCTTTGTTGGCGCATTTATAGCAGTTGCCAAAAAGCACATTCCAAGAGGATATCGTAAGGATTATATACCGGGCAGGTCTGAAGCTAGTGATAAACTCTATCAAGGATTTCTTAGTAGTGGTCATCAAGAACTAGCAGATGAACTGCTAACAGCCTCTATGATGCTCAAAAGCAAAAGTGGAATGAAACTGTTGAATCAATGGACTTCAAACACTCAAATAGGAAGAAAAATTGGTGGACACAGTTCATCTGGATTTCAATGTCCTAGCACAACACGAAACAAGGTGGCTGCGTACATCGCTTCATTTTCTAATGTATCAAATGAAAAAGAAAATGCTAGGCATGTTAGAAAAGAGCTAAAGGTCCTAAAGGAAGGTTGTTTACCAAATTCGGAATATTCTCAGCCTTTCACCATTGATGACATCAAAAGGGGTCTCAAGGATATGAGGGCTGGTAAAGCTCCTGGATTTGATAATATTCTCCTTGAATTCCTAATAAACTGTGGGAAGAACACCTGTCTGTGGCTACGCAGGTTCTATACTTTCTGCAAAGTGGTAAGTTACCCCATCTCTTCAAACAAATAAAAGTTATTGCCATTTTGAAACAAGGAAACCCTGCAGATAAACCTGGTAGTTATCGACCTATTGCAATATTGAGTGTTTGCTATAAGCTTTTGGAAAGACTTCTCCTTAACAGAATTGCTCCTACTCTGCTTGAACAGGCTGTCTTTCGGCCACAACGCAGCTGTACTGACCAGGTACTGTCCCTAACTACTTACGTTGAGGCAGGATATCAGCTTCGCCTTAAGACGCATTGATTTAAAGGCTACATACGATACTGTCTGGAGAGAGGGACTTATATATAAACTTCTACGAGTGATTTCCTGTCAAACTGTAGCTCGGCTCATTAACAACATGTTGAGTGACAGAATGTTTCGGGTTATAATGGGTGATTCAATAAGCAGAACGAAGAAGTTAAGTAATGGTCTTCCTCAAGGATCGGTGCATGACCCACTCCTATTCAGTTTGTATATTGCTGACATGCCGAAGACGAGGTCCAGAAAATTTGGTTATGCAGATAACTGGGCAATAGCTACAAGGAGCTCCACTTTGAAGCCACTGAAGATATTCTCTCTGAATATCTCTCTAAACTTAGAAATTTCTTCTGTAAATGGAGACTCCAGCCGAGTTTGACCAAAACAGAAGGTTCCACTTTTCATCTTAACAATCGTGAGACACAAAGAGTTATCAATGTTCATTTTGGGAATGCACTATTAAAGTATAACAGGCTTCCAAAGTACTTGGGAGTTATTCTAGATAGAACACTCTCCTACAAGCATCATCTGACATGCAATGCTGCCAATCTAAACACTCGGAATAACATCCTACGCAAGCTTTGTGGCACAACTTGGGGATCAAATGCCACTACCCTTCGGTGTTCGGCTATTGGTCTAGTATTTTCTGCTGCTGAGTTTTATGCCCCTTTTTGGTTAAACAGCTCACATGTAAAGAAAATTGATGTGCAACTCAATAATACCATGAGAATAATCTCAGGCACTACAAATTCAACGCCAACTGAATGGCTTCCTGTGCTCAGTCACATTGCTCCTCCACGAATCCGCTGACATCATGCTTTGGGAATATCATAGGCTATCAACTGATCAACAGTTGACTATTCATTCTGATATTGCTGATCTACAGTTTAGGAGGCTCAAATCGAGGAACCCGCCATTATATACAGCTCAGAAACTAGTGGTTGCAAACTACAATGTCATGAATCAATGGACTACGGACTGGAACTCAACTTGTACTGCAGAGCTCCGTGATATGCCATCCGTAACTGTGAAGGACCCTGGATTCAATCTACCCAGACGGACATGGTCTAGACTGAACAGAATACGGACTGGCCATGGTGTTTGTGCTGATGCGATGTTCAAATGGAACAAATTATCATCTCCTGCGTGTGTTTATGGTGATGAGAGACGACTGTCTCCCTTATTGTACGTGGTTGTTCTCTGAGGGCATATCAGGCGCCCTCGGGGATTTTGTGCGTTTGACTTCAAATTCAGTGGATTATTTGAGGAATTTGGACATTAATTTGTAAATATGTTGTCAATATGTTGTTGTTTTGTGATATCTAATATGCCATACGATTAATAATAATAATAATAATAATAATAATAATAATAATAATAATAATAATGTACTATATGGAAAGTAGTCAGTTTACAACATCACTCAAAAGATTCACATCAAGTGTGACGCAGCTGGAAACTATAGGCCCCGAAATAACCATCAGATTCTTGACTTTCATATTCCTTGTCTGACCTCCTTTGGTTTTCTCTCTTCTGACCACGATGCAAGACTGAAGTATCATCCGATGGGCCGAAAGTCCCTCATCTTCAGTACCAGTGGTACGGGCTCCAAGTCAAGTTCCGTGATGTGAATTATCATCCACAAGGTCACATTTGGGGGCATATTACATAGAGGTCATCAGCCCAAAGTACCTGTGTGTATAGACTGTCTGATAAGTTGTGTTATTGTTGAATAAAAATAATGCGTATTTGTTATTGGAGGTATAATCTGGAAGGAGGAGACCATGGTCATATGTAAGGTACCATCTCGCCATTTGCTTGGGGTAGAAGAGGGAAACCACTTGCAGGATGGCTGATGTGGGAATCGAACCCATCTCTCTACAGTAATTCTTTACGTAATACTTTAGTTGATTATTCTATAACAGGGGATTTTAATTCTACACCTTTCCATCCTTCAATTGATGTTCACTGTCATAATGTGACTGACTGGCTGCATGGCACAGCGGTAGCGTTACCGCCTGTTGATCCCAATGTTTCAGGATCAAATCCTGTCGGAGTTGGTTAGCATTTGAGCGTGCGCAAATACGAGGAAGCCATGGCACGTTAAGGATCCCCTTCGGGATAAAATTCCGTCACCCCGGTGTCTCTGTTATCTTCACGAGATTGATAGTGCCCCTTTCAGCCCTCAGACCTGAATTTAATTCCTTGGCGTCCCACGGCGTAGTTGTGTTCGTTAAATTATGCACCACGACCGCGCTGAAGTTGCAGCAAGTACGGATATCGCAGGTCTGAATCGCAGCGCTGGCAGCGGCTATCCTGTGTGTGTTTTGTCCGTTTATTTTCACACTCCTCCCAGGACCATTCCGGGATAGCACCTTATTTTAAGCCATGGGGTGCCTACCCCATACCTGTCCGGATACAGCTATACACTCTACTACAGTCATCAGAAGAATACAGGTTATCAGACAACTTCAACACACACCCAACTACACGGGGCTGATGACCAAGGTGTCCCAAGCCCCTAAATTAAATTATTAGCAACAACAACAACAACAACAACAACAAAAACAACAAATTTCTTTGCAGAGCCGGGAATCAAATCCATAACATCAGGGATGACTATAACATTGAAGCTACCCATTACGTCACGAGGTGGATTTATCGTTGGAGAAGAGGGGAGAGGAGAGATTATTGTAGATCAGCTCCAGAATTTCCGCCAACGTCATAAACGTTCCTGCTTATACCTTATTTTGAAGAACGTAACTGTTGTAGGCTTTAAACTCAGTCTTCGATGGGAGTGGGGTTACCTACGAAGCCTTATAGTCCTGGAATATTGAGTCATGTTGCTGTAAAATACTGTGTTCACTCTCATAATGTGACTGACTGGCTGCACGGCGCAGGGGTAACGTTCTCACCTGTTGTTCCCAAAGTTTCAGGATCAAATTCTGGCGGAGTCAGTTAGCATTTGAGGGTGCGCAAATGACGAGAACGTCATGTCAGTAGATTTACTGGCACGTTAAAGATCGCCTTAGGGGTAAAATTCCGTCACCCCGGCGTCTCTAAAAGCCTCGGTAGTTAAAAGGGACGTAAAACCAATAACATTATTATTCATTATTTAACTCGTTCTTTGTTTGTTTGTTTGTTTCTTTCTTTCTTTCTTTCTTTCTTTCTTTCTTTCTTTGGTGGAAGATATTGAGAAGCATGGGCAACTATCAAATTGCTGCAAATTCTTAACAGTCTGTAATGGGAATACCTAGAAAAGAGAAGTAAAATGGGCACCGGTTGTTACTAATGATTTGAACGACATTCTCCGTATACCGTGCGTGGTATGCTGCCGCAAACAGTGCCTTTGATATTTCTTCCATCTTGGGTAAGAATTGATCTTTAAACTGCAAACAACTAGTAATAATTCTATAGTACGTGATATGTCACACGATGGAATCTATCTGTCAGCTTTTCTATAACATGTGTTGCGTAAAACAGTGATGGTAGTATACTTGATTCGACATTAAGTACTGTATCGTAAAATAACTCAACAAGCCAATGTAACCTCCGAGTTTAAAATATTATTGAACGATGATTACTCAAGGCCAACAGACAATATGTTGCAACATCCTCACCACTTTTACTCACTCTCTCGTTTTTTTTCTATCTGTGTAATTATTCTGAAAATATAATAATAATAATAATAATAATAATAAAACTGCAGAATTTCTGAAATTAAGAAGTAATGATGAAATATATCGAAAATTAGAAAACATATCAGAAACAATACAGAGGATGAGATTGCTATTTTTTGGACATTTGTACAGGATGGATGACAGTAGGTTAACCAAGCAGATCTTCATATTCCTGTGGAACAAGAAGTCAACAACAACCTGGGTACAAGAAGTCAAAAAGGATTTGGAAAGAAACAATAGTCTATCAAAGAAGAAGATACACCACAGAGTGATATCTTTAGGCAAAAATTGCTAAAAATGGAAGGATTCCAAGGCAGGAAGGGAAAGAAAACCGGCTCGAAATGGTCCGAGGAAAGGAAGAAGAAATATAGTTAGATGTTGAAGGAATACTGGGGGAAGAAGAAAGAAGAGCAAAGGACAAAGCATTGAAATTGGCTCGTGGCCCTTAGGCGACCGAAACGAGAATAATAATAATAGGCCGAATACTAATACAAACATTCAAATTAGATTTGCATTATTATCATTATTAATTTATTCGTTTTGCCCAACTAAGGAGCGCGTTAGAAATTATTTAGCACAATGTTTCCTCTTGTCTTCCCTATATCTCTTGTTCCGTTCAATGTGATCTCTTTGGCGTTCTTCTGTCCATTCTGAATTCTTCCGTGAAGGGTTCTCGGTGAAGTTGTGTCTGTTTATTAGGATTCTAAATGTTGGGTCTATTGAGAATTACTTCTTCGTTGATATCAGTCACTTGTTGGTCTTGCGCTACTTCTACTAGCCAATTGTTGCGGTTTTTCAGACACAGTGCTTATTTTAAAATTTTCTTTGTTAGCCTATTGCCCTCCATTCTGTATAATATTAGTATTATCAATATTATTACTATCAATATTATTATCATCAATATTAT
Organism: Meconema thalassinum; assembly: GCA_946902985.2. Taxonomy (NCBI): domain Eukaryota; kingdom Metazoa; phylum Arthropoda; class Insecta; order Orthoptera; family Tettigoniidae; genus Meconema; species Meconema thalassinum. Next base: position 1,720,185,614 of record OX336388.2, on the reverse strand, counting down.
GATTAGTCTATTATCACATTGTTCCTTAAGCACAGTTATTCTGGTCTTCAGCAGAACTTCAGTGGGCTTATGCAAGAACCTTTTCTGGTATTCTATCACTATTCAAGAATTTCCTGACTATATGACAGCTGCCCAGTATTACTGCCTTCCGTAATATCTGTTAGAAGTTGTATGGTGTATTCAGTTGGTGTAGAGCTGTTTTGAGCTAATATGATATGACTCCTGTGTCTGATTCTCCAATTGGGGTGACGTTTACTGATTGTCGTTTCCAAAAGCGTTTGATTTCTGTCGCTAAGTCCATATATTTGCTACATTTTGTGTGGGTCTTATTTCTGATGATGTGGAAGTTTGGTACTACAATGTCTATGAGCCATGTGTTCTTGTGTTCTTCTTTTCTAGATATTGGCCATCTTAGACCCACGTAAATTAACCCACTGCAGTCATATTCGTCGTATCCTGCTTCCTTCCTTGTTTTCCAATAGTTCGTCATCACTTCACTATGCTATTTCGTCCTCTCTTCTGTCCAGTTGTTACTTCTTTTCTTCCTGTCTTTCTCCTGGAAACTCTTGTCCCTTGTCCTTGTGGAATTATTATTATCATTGGTATTATAGAAATAGGGGTGTGATTGGGATATACTAAAATGATGCTGAAAATTGACAGTTTGGCATTTGCAGATGGTTTTGCAAATTGTTTCACTGTTCTAGATTCAGCCGCTAAGTAGATCAGCCAACTATAGACACTAGAGCAAATGCTCCATAATAGAAAATGTGAGATTGATGGTATATATGAAACTGAATCACTCGCCTTAACTCATTATCCCGAATGCCAGTTCTCTTCATTGCGATAGTCTCTTAACCAAGCGTTGTAGTCTCCAAGTTTTAAAGGCTGTTTCTTTTTGCATTTCTTCACACCATTATACGCATCATTACAAATTAGTTGTGTGCATCCATTTTTGGATGTTGTTGCTTCATTTAAGGACTGGAAACATCATGGTCATCGGCTTGGTGTACTTGGATGTGTGCATGTTTTCTGTACTACCTTGCGGGGCTGAAATTGGGGGTAGACATGTGAAAAGTATGGCTGAGAGTTCAAGTTAAAAGCCATACTAGGATCTGCCTTAATTGACGTTGCAAATCATAGGAAACCACTCCTAGGTCGCTTAAGGTGTGAAACAAACCTATCTCTTTTCGGTTGTACTCACAAGGCCGAAAATACCTCGTTTGAGCCCTCTGGCAAGAATTAATTTTTTTGTCACAGTTGGAACTCAGATCAATAGCCTTTGGGCCAGGGATCCAATAAACACTAGATTCCTAAAAGCGCCTCAAACAATACAGTATGTTACCAAAATAACGAATTGAAGTGTTAGAAGCCATTTTTTACCGTTGCCTAGTTCTATTAGAGAAAGCTTTCCAGTCGATCAACACAAATTGTGGCCAATTGCATTGGATGGGAAAACAAGAATTTATACACCGTAACCTAATAGAAATATTACATAAGATATTTATCAAAAAATAACTCGCTTTTATGTAAAATTAAGTACCTCGCTATTTTTGTACATAAAAGCGTGTTTTCTTGTGATAAATATCATATATAATATCTCTTTCAGATTGACTTGACTTTCTTGACGTTTTTCCTTTCGCTCCGTGCGGAGGATAGGGCATCCAAAAATGATTTCCATCGGGTTCTGTTTGCTGCCAAGTTCTTCACTTCCCTCCAAGTCTTTCCAGCTTTCCTGGCCTCCTCTTCAATGGTGGATTTCCGGGTCTTCCTTGGTCTGAAAGTCTTTCAGGTTAGGGTATATAAATGTTTTCCAGCCTAATGTAAATAGGCACAACTTGTGTATAACGATTGGAAAACTGTCTTTAATAAATTAACACGTGAAATTAATGAATTTATGTATATGGATATATAGTTGGATATACTGTATATGGTATTATTAGGCCTATAAAGTATGTCTCAATTTCAATTCTCAAGAGACTTACGAGTTTAGGAATCAAACTATTCACATAAAGACAACACTTGATATGCCAAAACATAGGGAATTGCCTTCCTGGGTGTCACAGGCCTTGTAGGTTAATTGCATGATTCATATTTCCACCTTCCTACGCGAGTTCCCCCCACACTGCAGCGTAGTATATAGCCTCTACGTGTGATGAGGCACAGCAGTGCATGGCAAGGCACGGTCTGTATTTACTAACCTATTACCGCTAACAGTTAGCCGGCCGGAGAGCCAGTTTCAATGTCGTGGAAGGTCAAGGAGATGTAACGTGTGAGAGCAGCACAATGGAAAGTCAAGGAGGGAGATTACACAATAGAAAGTCAACGAGGTGTAACGCTGAGGAATTGATATAGCTCAAACAGAACAATGATAACATACAGGGCGTCGCATTGCGTTGTCTGTGAGCGCCCAGGGCAGGTTTAGAAAAGTACTTACCCCACTCTTCCCGCACTTTTTAGAGGAATATAATCCAAGTAACAGAATGTAACAAATATTTATTATATATTGTTTCATCGCAAATATGCTATACACATCGCATTCTCCTTCATGGTATTAAGTAATAGGAAAAATTCAATAATGGTCAATGGTTGCGATGATTTTTATGAATAGCCACACAATTATGGTGCAAAATGTGATATTTTGAATAATTGAAACAAAAATTAATAATTTGATCAATAATAATAATAATAATAATAATAATAATAATAATTTGATATATCCGGGAGGGCACCAGTTCCAAGCTAATAGCTTGAGAACAAAATTGAATATTAATAGGCAGAACACAGAGAACTCTCACTTTCGTGCCACAGGATGACTTTGTCATCAACCAGGATTAATTGTGAGTGGGCAGGATTCCATTTATTGCAATCTAACTACAAAGAAAGATTCCGATAGAATGACATTCATTTATTTTTGAAAAATAGATAAGAAGGTACTTTAATTTAAATAAATGGAAGAAAATAAGAATTTACAAATTTAAGAATTTAAGAAAAAAACATAATTAATAAATTCATATATAAATGTTCATATCAAATAAGCGACGTGTAGATTATGAGTTAATTGATACCATATGGGATATTAGCCTACATGGTGTTGTGTGGAATTAAATTACTCAGGTAGTGTGGAGATGATTGTTGTTTTAAGGGCCAGAACATCGAGGTCATTTCACCTAAAATTACACATCTATCATAGTAGGGTTTCACCAGTGCATTGTTTTCTAGAGAGTGCGAAGGGGGGTTTATGTCCCTCCCATTAAGGTATATTTTTACGTTATTTAGTACATCAATATTACCTTGGAGTATTGAACCGGGCAAGGTAACCAAGTGCCCGCTGATGAGCCTCACTTGGTACACCTCAAGAAACCTCGTGGAAAACAATGCAAAATACTAGAAGATTTGCTATTTTAATACCTAGGAGTATTCAGTCAGAAATGCACCAAATACTTCCTCGGCCGGCAATCAAACCCACGATCTTAGGCTCTAGAAGCAATCGCTCTACCAGTGATCCACCGAGGAAGTTACATCCATGTCTAGAATATCAAATGTAATCTCATGGACGAGGTGTAGGCTACATTCAACCAACAGCTCAGCATTACGTGCCACTCAACAAATGTAACTTAATTATCTCTAAATACCAGAACTTTCTCTGCCTTAGCGGTAGAATAATGTGTCTTACAAGATCAACGCACACTGTATATCCCTGAGTAAATTACTAAAATTAGATACACATTCTTCCACTTTTAAACAAGGTTAAGCTTTACGGTTTCTTCCGCATTGTTGTTGGCTTGTTAAGACGCTTATCATAAGCCATCTCCTGTCCTGCACTGCGTTATTAAGAACAGTATTAAACCAAATTAACCCTCAAGTCTATACGTTAGCATTATCTTCTAATGATACTAAGGTACGCCTTCGAATAGTGCATTGAAGTCACTCCCCAATAGCTCACGATTCTCTTCATCTAATTGCATAGTATCATAAATATTCTCTGGAATATTTACAGAAAAAATCAACTTCCCAAAGAGGAACACGCTAGTAAAATGATGTGGAATTATTGCAATCATTACGAACATTATGTTATCGTTTTGTCCCATATCCAAATATAACCCATTAATGAATATCGTAGTAGAATTGACATAATGAAGATGTGTTTAATGTATTATCAGTATCGAAACCTGTAAATAAGTAGCTGCCTCTTGGTATAGGGGTACGTGAGCTCTGCCAAAAGTACTCACCTGATCTTTGATATACGTAATTACATCGCAGAAATATCTAATTACTAGCTGGTTTGTTGGCAGCTTAAACCAGTATAGTTGTATTTAATAGGCAAATTTGGTATCCCAGATCAGTGTTTAACCGGGTGAAAACTTAAAGTAGATACTTTCAACGGATCTGATGATGCTAGAAGGGGATAACTTAGTTGAATAGCTGTATTTTAGAACCCACCGGGTAGCTCGGAGCATTTATATACAAGGTCACGGGACCAGTTGATCTCCCGATGGGGAAAACGAGCCTTGAAATGATTTTCCCTTCCAGCAGATGTCAGAACCTACCTCCTAATTGGCCACGGCCGTATCTTCCAAACCATTCCTCTATTTTATCTGTTTATTTATTTAGTTATTTCCTCCTTCATTAACTTCTCTAATGAGGTTGCCAACAAGAAGGGCATTCGGACTTAACATCACCTCCCCGATCCAAAAGATACGGGAATAATACGGGCCAGAAATATGGGTTGTTAACATGTAGAGAAATGTCAGGTAAAATTGAATATTTCCAAATAATTTTCTGCAATAGTAGTGAGAAGATGACTCACTGAAGGACTACCGGACATTTCATCATAAAATTTGAGATCTTTCTCTTTTTCTTACCTACTAATTAAAGTTGATCTCTTGCTAACCTCACAGTTACTCAATATCTCTGGTAGAAAGGATAATCGTAAATCATTTATCAATAATATTTCATTATTCCTATAACAGAAAAAGAACTTAATATTGAATGAGATTTTTACAAAAGTTTGGAAAATGACAAAACTTCTTGATTTGTCGTTCGGATAATCATTCCGTCTTACCCAAGTTGATGGGTTAGTATTTTTGACTCTATGGTTGTGATAAGCAAACATGGGCAATAGTCTCGGGGATCGCTCTAATTCCTCTTAAACGACAATAGAATTTTCAGTGCACAGTTTTGGAACTAACCAATTTAATAAAATATGAAATACAGTCAATTTGACACGTTATATTGCACGTGTTGATTCTATTAGTGGTCATTTCTTATTTCGGTGATATTTTCAAACAACGCTTTCTTGAATTTCGGCTGTTTTCCTGATCATGAATAGAAACGATCCAATTCGATACCTCATTCCCTTCATATTCTCTTTATTGGTACTTAAGCAGGTGCAGTTGTTGTACTCATATTTCTCCTTCTTCTTTTTTTATTTGTAGCCTAATGGTTGCTTTATTTTGGAGGAAGAGTTAATGCTTGTTTACATTGTTTTCTGAACTGTGAATTCCGTATTTGTTTTTAGATTATATAAATCTGCCTACTTTATTGCAATTTTATTTTCTTAAGCAACCTTGCTGGTCCTTCGATGGTCAAATTACTCCGGCGTTCCACTCCTTGCACCTTACTGATACTTCTCAGATGCTGGTATTCACATATGTTTTATGCACTATTCGTGGTTATTAATGGAAACTTGATTAAAAACCATTTATTAAATACAAAATTCAAATGTATAAGAATCTTAACATAATTAAGCGTTTAATAGCCTACTTAAAATTTATTATTATTATTATTATTATTATTATTTTTATTATTATTATTATTATTATTATTATTATTATTATTATTATTATTATTATTATTATTATTATTATTGACAAAATTACGGCGGAGCTGATTATTAAGACACAATGTTGAGTGCCAATAATGATGATGCTTTCCTCTTATTTAATCAAAATTTGGTACTAACTAAGGTGGGGACCTACTTATTTGACATAATTCGAACAATAATGTTATGATTTAACTTTCTATTAACCCGGCCGAAGTCGTCGGATTTTTAAGAGCGTTAAAAATCCCTCAGTATGCCTACCTTCGGAGGGGAAAAAGCTGGCGGTCCCATGCCATAGATTTATGGCATGTTAAAGAACCTTCCACTAATTACACCTGTGTGAAGCTAAATTAATTATAGGTTAAACAACGCTCTAATTAGGTTCCTATGATCGTCGCCTGAAGCCGACTGCAGTGGCATCTAGTAGCCAAGTTCTGAACTTTTAGTCGTTGGTGGTGGCGTTTGGCGGCAAAAGTAGGATCATCTTGAAATTCAATGTCTGCAGTCCTTACTTGAATTACAAACAGATAACACACACTAACACAGTCATCATAATTAACACCAGTTATCAGACAGATTCTACACACACCCAAAGTACATGGGGCTACATGACCGCGTTGTCGCAGCCCCTAAACTATGGAACCAACCAACAAACATTCTATTAAGAGTACAGTAATTCTTTCCGGACGAAAACAATATACTATAACCTACATCGATGATGATATGATCTCCTAATCCCATGAACAGTGTTTGTTCTTTAATTTGGATCGGGTGGTTAACCTAGCTCTAGATTTGATTGCCATCGTGTTCGTTTATAACACTCCATTCCCTCTCACTTTCTGTTCTCACTTGACTCCCTTTTATCATTTCCCGTAACAGTTTTCTGTCCATGCTTTCTCTTTCAATTTTCCGTTAATCTCTAACGTGGGCTAAAATGGCAGACAGGCCTGTTGGTCTTCCTCTTATAAGGGTTTCTCAAGCCTTCTATAGGCATGTCAAGGTCCAGATGCCACTCAGCATCACTCAATTATAAAAGGTAGTCCAACATATTAGTCAATATAGGCTACACTATGTGTTCATTAGAGGAACGATAGCTCTATCGCTAGGTCAAACGATCATACATTCGTGATATTGCTGTACATTCTTTCTCGTAGTCTAGGTTCAAAATTATCATGAAAAATTCTACTTCTACTGCATTCACTGCATTGTTACATTACAAGTAGAAGACAAAACACTCGTCGAAAATTACTGTATCATAATTCTTAGAATATTCTAAAATATGACTTGTTTTATATATTCCGAATAATATTAAACCGACCACGGTGGCTGAGAGCGCTGACGCGCTACCTCGTTCCTCGCTGGCATCGGGAGAGCGTGGGTTCGAATCCCACCTTGGCCGTCCTGAAAATTGCTTTCGTGGTTTCCCATTTTCACCACCAGGAAAATGCCGGGACGGTTCCTTTCAACAGGTCCACGGCCGATTTCTTTTAAATATCCCCTCCCTGACCTGTCTTGAAAAGGAAAGTACATGGCCATTGACTCCATTAATAAAATTAATAATAACTAGTTGAAACCCGTCAAAAATGACGGTCAATAGAAAAATATTTACTGAAGAATTTTCTTATGTAGGCCTACTGTATATTCTTTGTACGATGATTTTTTGGCTCTATTGAAACTATAAGGGCGTCAAAAGATTGCACTCTCAACATTGCAAAATACTGCTGGCCATGACTGAAAAATTGATGAGGCATATTGAGACCTATACGTTCCAGAGTTTTCCCTTGAGCTTCATTGATTGTGACAGAGTATGCCAAATAAATTGGAAAATATTGCCTCTTAAAACAAAATGATAGTGTTTTATCGGATGCTGTTAAATCAAGTAGAAGGATTAGACCTCTCTGCCTAATTTTAACTGCACTTATTATTTCCAAATCCAAGCAATATGGTTGCATTTAGGAGCCCTTGGGAAACGTTCAGATTTCTAAGCAGCATAACGGTTCAAGCGTTTGGAATATGTGGAGGCAAGTCATTTAGTTCCAAGGAATTCAAGAACTCTGAGGAGTCTAATAAAACTGGCCGCAAACCGTCACATATAATTTTGGAATATAACGAAGAAATGCGATGATGTGCACCTCCATACATCTTAAAACAATGTGGACCGTATGGGTGTGGCACAGTAACATTGGCACCAAATGAAACGAAGGACATAGCATTGTACTGCCGATTAGTCTCTCTGAAATTCCTTGAGATATCATCTCCAGTGAAAAATAATTGTTGCAGCATGTCAAATGTTTTATATTTAGTCAGATTAATTTTACATTACAACTGCAAAGGTCAAAGTAACCAAGTGAAGATTTCTCTCAAGAGAAATACAGTGCAGAACAATGTTTAAATTTGTTCGTCAAGGACCCTACACTGTAACGGTATAGTATCTGGAATTGTATCTGAAATGCCGTATTCATATTGGAGTTTAAAAGTGGCTTCGTATTTTTCTCCGATTTCCCACTTGTTTGCGGCTAATGTTCTATTTCGTAAAATGGGTTTATTTATAGCAGCATTTCTCCCCAAATTAACGTCATAGCTTATTAAATAACACTATAGTGGCCTGCATCAACGCAGCTGCCAAATATTAAATAGCAAATAATAACTTACTTCCATTGCCAAAATCAACTGCGTGGTTAGACTCATTGTTATGTACTCTAAAAAAATAATCAATAAACAACAATATTCACTTATACAACTAAGTTCAGAGACTTCCATTCTCAAGTTGGTTGCTGATGAGAATGCGATGAGACTGATCGCCAATAATAAAATCCTTGCAATTTTTGCAATTTGCTTGCAAACGCAACTCAGGATGACGAACTTCATTTTGAAATAAACAGAATGAAACTGCTCTAAATAATCAATTTCCATCACCTGTTGAAGGTACAATACTTTGCATTTCCATGACAGTAAATTATGCAAGGGAGCATAGAATCACTTCGCCACTACTGGAATGAGCATGGACTCACTTCGCCAGCCACCGTAATGGAGGGAGTTTTAGAATTATATGTTCAGTGTTTTTCAAAGATCGTATTAACACAGGGAAGCCCAGTCTTAAGGCTACATTCTGAGCTATCGCCCCAGATTCCAGGTTCGATCCCTGCTCTGCCAATAAATTTAATTCTGGTCTGAGGGCTGGAAAGGGGCGCACTCTTGAGGCAAACCTAAGAAGAGCAAAATTTGATTCCCATCTCAACAACCTTGGATGTGGTTTTCCGTGGTTTCCCACTTCCACTCCAGGCAAATACCGGGATAGTTCCTAACTTAAAGCCTCAGTCGTCAACTCTCCATTCCCCATACTAATTACAAATGCACACATCAATACAGCCATCACATTAACACAGGTTATCAGAGAAAGGTTTACACTCACACACCAAAGTAGACGGGGCTGAGTGACCACGATGTCTGAGTCCATCAAATGAATTATGTTCGACAATTTTCTCTCAAGGCGAAGCGATTGTGCCGATATTTATTTAATAATTTAAAAGTATCTGGGAACGTAAATAATGGAGAATTCCTTACCTTACGGGAATAATAAACGTAGCCTAACATATGTTTAGACAATGTAATACCAATTGCAAGAAAGAATAATTGGGAAATAGAATTACATGTCTGAGGTGGGAATCAAACTCCTTCGACGATGCATAATCAATTTCGTTGTCCACAATGTTAGCCGCTGAGCCACCCAGACAACGAAATTAGAGTGCAATATTAAGAGACGTAAACAACAAACGCACTTAACTGCCAGTTACAGTTCATCAATATTTCCCTTATTTCATGATTCTCAACTCCCTATTCCCCATACTAATTACAAATGCACACATCAATACAGCCATCACATTAACACAGGTTATCAGAGAAAGGTTTACACTCACACATGAAAGTAGACAGGGCTGAGTGACCACGATGTCTGAGTCCATCAAATGAATTATGTTCGACAATTTTCTCTCAAGGCGAAGCGATTGTGCCGATTTTCATTTTCAATTTAAAAGTATCTGGCAACGTAAATCATATAGAATTTCTTACCTTACGGGAATAATAAACGTAACATATGTTTAGACAATGTAATACCAAATGCAAGATAGAATAATTGGGAAATAAAATTACATGTCTGAGGTGGGAATCAAACTCCTTCGACGATGCATAATCAATTTCGTTGTCCACAATGTTAGCCGCTGAGCCACCCAGACAACGAAATTAGAGTGCAATATTAAGTGACGTAAACAACAAACGCACTCAACTGCCAGTTACAGTTCATCAATATTTCCCTTATTTCATGATTCTATTCAAGTATATATCGGGATACAACATAAGCGATATTTCCCTTTTCAATTCTCATAAACAAAGATCACACTACGATACGCCATTTCTCTCATGAAGAAACGCAATTGTGGCAACACGCAATTGCCACATATATTACCTTTTTCTTTAAACATATAAAAATATACCGTAACATATATTTTCCTTTTAAAGACACACTGCAAATCTGCATGCCAAGAGCTTTCGTTAGAATGCCATACGAAGCCAATCGGTTAAGTCGTTTTCAAAATCTCGTGTGTACAAAAAATACCTTAGTGTTTTAAATATATACTAGTTGAAACCCGTCAATACATGACGGTCAATAAGAAAATATTTACTGAAGAATTTTCTTATATACACTGAAGAAAATGGAAATTGCAACACCATGAAGGCATTGGTCGTTTGTGTTGATTTTCAAGATATGGAACGATGCCTTGTAGGTATGTAAACGATCAAAGTTTCAGACCCATTGGATTGTTGCTACAGGTCTCCCCACGTGATTGGTAGCGGAGGATTCAACTCAAGTATACGGACACCGGTGTAGCGTAGTTGACTTGCAGTCTGTGCAGTAAAGTGTTCCCCGTCAAACATGCCTCGACGACAGAGAAGAGCACGCTATCAACAACTGTCGCCGTTTGAGAAGGGTCGGATAATTGGGCTGTGTGACGCTGGATTATCGCTAAGCACTGGCGCTGCACGTGTTGGCCGACAGGCATCTACGGTACAACGTGTATGGCAGCAGTGGTCAAATAAAGGTACCCACACTCGTAGACCTGGCACAGGCCCACAGCGACAGACAACTGTGAGATAGGATCGCCGCATCATTCGGATGGCCCGGATGGAACCCCATGCAACAACAGCGCAAATTCGAGCAGCTGTGGCACCCCACGTTACACAACTAACAGTTGGTAATCGCCTGCGTGCAGCTGGCTTACGATCCCGTGTCCCTGCAGAAGGTGTTCCATTGACCCCACAACAGCGACGTGTAAGGCTGGCCTGGTGTCGAGAACGATCGACGTGGGTCGACGAATGGCATAGGGTCGTCTTTAGTGATGAATCACGCTTCTGTCTTGCCCGCAGTGATCGCCAGAATCGTGTGCACCGACATACCTGGAAGAGGAGCCGCCCAGACCTTATTGTCGAGAGGCACACGGGGCCAACACCAAGCATTATGGTCTGGGGAGCTCTTGGCGTTCATGTGAAATCACAATTAGTGCCTGTTGAGGGCACTATGACTGCTCGACAGTATGTTGATAGGGTACTCAATCCAGTGGTTGTCCCTATGATGGCGAACATTGGTAATGGGATGTTTCAGCAGGACAATGCCCGGGTTCACACTGCACGCATCTCCAGACATCACAACCTTAGAATGGCCCTCCAGATCCCCGGACCTCAGCCCTATTGAGCATGTGTGGGACATGATGGGTCGACAACTGGCCAACCGTCCTCAGCCACCCACAACTCTGGAATAACTGACCCGTGCAGTGCAGCAAGCATGGGCCACAATTCCTCAGGAAGTGATCCAGGGCCTTATTGACTCCATGCCTCGCCGAATTCATCAATGTATTGCAGCTCGTGGTGGGCACATCCAGTATTGATTGTTGTCTAAACTTGCGGTCAGATTGCCCTGAAAGTGTAATCATGGAATCACAACCGAACACTCGTCCTGCATGTTCAATTGCAGCAATGTAGCACCACTCCTTCTGGATGTTGCAATTTCCATGTTCTTCAGTGTACGTTCTTTGTACAATTATTTTTTGGCGCTATTGATACTTTAAGAGCGTCAAAAGATTCCAGAGTTCCCCATTGAGCTTTATTGATTGTGATAAAGTATGCCAAGCGAATCGGAAAATGTTGCCTCTTAAAAGAAATTGATTGGTTTATCCTATGGTGTTAAATCAAGTCGAAGGATTAGACCTCTCTGCCTAATTTTAACTGCACTTATTTCCATATCCAAGCATTTTCATGCATATTTCTTAGAATTAATATGGAATCAAATCGAAGGGTTAGATCATCCGCCTGATTTTAACTGCACTTATTATTTCCAAATTCAAGCAATTTTCGTACACATTTCTTATAATTAATATGGTAGTATTTATGAGCCCTTAGGAAACTTCAGTTTTCTAAGGAGCATAACTATGGGTCAATCGTTTGGAGTATGTGGAAGCAAATCACTTAATTCCAAGGAATTCAAGAATTCTGAGGAGTCTAATATATACAACTGGCCGCAAGAACCGTCGCGTCGCTTATAATTTTGGAATATACATTAACGAAGAAATGCGACGATGTGCAATTCCATACATTTTAAAACAATATGGACCGTATGCATGTGTGGCACAGTGACATTGGCACCAAATGAAACCAAGGACATAGCATTTGTTGTACTGCCGATTATTCTCTCCTAAATTACTTGAGGTATCATTTCCAGTGAAAAATTGTTGCAGTCTGTCAAATATTTTATATTTAGTAAGATCAATTTTGCCATTACAACACCAAAGGTCAAAGTAATCAAGCGTAGATTTCTCGCTACAGAAATACAGTGCAGAGCAATGTTTACATTTGTTCGTCAAGGATCCTACACTGTACAGCATAATATCTGGAATTCTTTCTGAAATGGCATATTTATATTAGATTTTAAAAGTGGCTTCGTATTTTTCTTCGATTTCCCACTTTTTTGTGGCTAATGTTCTTTTTCGTCAAATGGATATATTTATTGTAGCATTTTTCTCCAAATTAGCGTCATATTCAATAACACTATAGTGGCCTGCATCAACGCAGCCGCCAAATATTAAATGGCACATAATACTTCCATTGCCAAAATCAACAGCGTGGTTAGAGTCATTGTTATGTACACTAAACAAATAATCATTAAACAATAATATTCATTTATACAGTGAAGTTCAGATACTTTCATTCTCAAGTTTGTTGCTGATGAGAATGCGATGATACTGATCGCCAATAATAAAATCCTTATAATTATTCATGCCAACAACAATTTTTGCAATTTGCTTGCAGACGCAGCTCAGGATGACGTTCTGCATTTTGGAATAAACAGTACGAAACTGCTTTAAATAAGCAATTTCCATCACCTGTTGTAGGTACAATCCTTTGCATTTCCATGACAGTAAATTAAGCAAGGGAGCATACTTCGCCAACTACTGGAATGAGCATAGACTCACTTCGACAGCCACCGTAATGGAGAGTTTAAGGGTTAGACTATATGTTCAGTGCTTGTCAAAAATCGTATAAACACAGGGAAGCCAAATCTTAAGGCTAAATTCTGAGCTATCGCCCCGGATTCCGGGTTCGAACCCTGGTTTGCCAAGAAATTTAATTCTGGTCTGAGGACTGGTACGGGGTGCACTCTTGAGGCAAAACTAAGGAGAGCAAGGTTAGATTCCTATTTCAACAATCTGGGATGTGGTTTTCCGTGGTTTGCCACGTCCACTGAAGGTAAATACCGGGATAGTTCCTAACTTAAAGTCTCGGTCGTCAATTCTCCATTCCCCACATGAATTACAAATGCACACATCAGTAAAGGCATCACAATAACACAGGTTATCATAGAAAAATTTACACACACACACCAAAGTAGACGGGCCTGAGTGACCACGATGTCTGAGTCCATCAAATGAATTATATTCGTCAATTGTCTCTCATGGCGAAAGCGATTGTGGCCATCTTTTATTTAATAATTTAAAAGTATATGGCAATGCAAATCGAGGAGAATTCCTTACTGTACGGGAATAATAAAAGTAAAATATGTTAAGACAATGAATTACCAATAGCCAGAAAGAATAATTAGGAAATAGAAATACATGTCTGAGGTGAGATGTGAACTCCTTCGACTATGCTAAATTCATTCCTGGGTCCGCAATGTTACCCCTGAGCCACCCAGTCAACAGACTTCCAAAGCAATATTAAGTTACTTAAACAACAAACGAACTCAAACGCCTGTTGAAGTTCTTCAATCCCCTCTTTTTAATTCTCAAAAACAAAGATCACACTACGATACGGAGGATCCTTTATCCGCCATTTCTCTAGAAATGTAATTCTGGTCTGAGGGCTGATACGGGGCGCACTCTTGAGGCAAAACTAAGAAGGGCAAGGTTCGATTCCCATCTCAACAATCTAGGATGTGCTTTTCCGTGGTTTGCCACTTCCACTGCAGGTAAATATCGGGATAGTTCCTAACTTAAAGCCTCGGTCGTCAATTTCCCATTCCCCACTTTAATTACAAATGCACACATCAGTACAGCCATCACAATAACACAGGTTATCAGAGAAAATTTGAGAGAGACACACACACACACACTAAAGTAGACGGGGATGAGTGACCACGATGTCTGAGTCCATCAAATGAATTATGTTCGTCAATTGTCTCTCATGGCGAAAGCGATTGTGGCCATATTTTATTTAATCATTTAAAAGTGTATGGGAACGTAAATCGTGGAGAATTCCTTACTTTACGGGAATAATAAAAGTAAAATATGTTAAGACAATGTATTACCAATAGCCAGAAAGAATAATTGGGAAATAAAAATATGTGGCGGAGGTGGGATACGAACTGCTTCCACTGGGCGATGCACAAACTAAGACTTCAGCGCTACCATCTGAGCTACCGAATAACTGGTGACGTAGCGCAATATTAAGGTACTTAAGCAACATTCACACTCAACAGTCAGTATAAGTTCTTTTACATTTCCCGTCTTTTATAATATTCTATTCCTGTTTATATCGTGGAAACTTCATATTCAATATTCCCCTCCTTTATTATGATTCTTATAAATAACTATTACATTAAAACGCGGTGGACATCCGCCATGTCTGTCATTAACCAAGGTGATTCTGCGCATGCCCTTGAGCCAATAATTTTGCAGTTTTGTTTATACATTTAAAAATATATGATAACATATTTGTTTATTTTAAAGACACTCTGCAAATCTGCATGCCAAGAGCTTTCGTTAGAATGATTTACGAAGCCAATCGGTTAAGTCGTTTTCACAATCTCGTGTGTACAAAAAACAGCTTAGTGTTTTAAATATATAGATGGCAACAGAGAATTCTTTACTTTACAGGAATGATAAAAGTGAAATATGTTTCTACACTGTAATACCAATCGTAGGAAGGAAGAAAACAAAAAAAAAAAACATATCCGAGGTGGGAATCGAACCCTCTCGACCATGCAAAGGATGGCAACAGAGAATTCGTTACTTTACGGGAATGAAAAAGTGAAATATATCTCTACAATGTAATACCAATCGTAGGAAGGAAGAAAATGAAAATTAAAAAAACGTATCCGAGGTGGGAATCGAACCCTCTCGACCATGCAAAGGATGGCAACAGAGAATTCGTTACTTTACGGGAATGATAAAAGTGAAATATGTTTCTACAATGTAATACCAATCGTAGGAAGGAAGAAAACGAAAATAAAATAAAACATAACCGAGGTGGGAATCGAACCCTCTCGATGGAAACAGAGAATTCGTTACTTGACGGGAATGATAAAAGTGAAATATGTTTCTACAATGCAATACCAATCGTAGGAAGGAAGAAAACGAAAATAAAAAACTTATCCGAAGTGGGATCGAACCCTCTCGATCATGCATAATACAAATTTCTGGCCAGTAACCTTATCCCCTTGGCCAACCAGACAACTATGTGACACTGCAGTATTAAGCTATCTAACCAGTATACACACTCAACCTGCACTTTATGTCCTTCAATTCGTGGTTTATTTAATATAATTCTATTTCAATGCATATTGTAAAAACATAACTAACATTATTGGAGACCCTTTTTAATTCTCATAAACAAAGATCTCAGTTAGACGCGACCGGAATCGCCATTTTCCTTGTTGAGAAAAGCCATTGTGCGCATGCGCGGCAAATATTACATATTTCTTTAACCATTTAAAAATATACCGTAACATATATTTTCCTTTTAAAGAAACTCTGCAAATCTGCATGCCAAGAGCTTTCTACAATGCAATACCAATCGTAGGAAGGAAGAAAATGAAAATAAAAAAACATATCCGAGGTGGGAATCGAACCCTCTCGATTATGCATAATACAAATTTTAGGCCAGTAACCTTATCCCCTTGGCCAACCAGACAACTATGTGACACTGCAGTATTAAGCTATATAACCAGTATACACACTCAACCTGCAGTTTATGTCTTTCAATTCGTGGTTTATTTAATATAATTCTATTTCAATGCACATTGTAAAAACATAACTAACATTATTGGAGATCCTTTTTAGTTCTCATGAACAAAGATCTCAGTTAGACGCGA
Organism: Meconema thalassinum; assembly: GCA_946902985.2. Lineage (NCBI taxonomy): Eukaryota > Metazoa > Arthropoda > Insecta > Orthoptera > Tettigoniidae > Meconema > Meconema thalassinum. The sequence continues at coordinate 1,720,169,157 of OX336388.2, read as the reverse complement.
CCGGAATCGCCATTTTGCTTGTTGAGAAAGGCCATTGTGCGCATGCGCGGGAGTGACAACTATTACATATTTCTTTAATCATTTAAAAATATACCGTAACATATATTTTCCTTTTAAAGAAACTCTGCAAATCTGCATGCCAAGAGCTTTCGTTAGAATGTCTTACGAAGCCAATCGGTTAAGTCGTTTTCACAATCTCGTGTGTACAAAAAACAGCTTAGTGTTTTAAATATATAGATAGATATTTTAAAACATTCAGAAAACAGAGTGAGAGAAGTTAGTGACGTCTGTTGTCGTTTGAAGTTTTTCCCATTAATGCTTTATGGAGATTAATCGTGTTGGAAGCAATTTTTCAGTGTAGCCTTAGTAATCGAAATGTAATGTTTTTCAGTCGGTCAACACAGTTGTATCCATTACAATTGGATAAGTGAGTGAAGGGAAACATGGCAAAGTGTACCTACACGAGATCTTTGTATAACCTCCAGTAAGCAGGGATTGTCTCAAGAAGTGGCATGATGGCGCAACGGTCAAGCTACTTGCCTCACACCAGGGCAGATCGGGCTCGGTTCCTGGTTAAATCATGTGGGTCTATCAAGGTGAAATGTCACTTCTTGTGGTCTGGACTCCACATAAAAGGTCACGTGGATTATGAGATTAACAGTCATGTAAAACTAGAAGCTTCCTTCCTTCATTATCTTTAGGGGTGTGGAGCACCAAGTTCATCTGTTTCATACCTTCAAAAATGGACAAGAGAGTTCTGAACAAATTGAACATGTTGATAACAACTCGTTAATTCGGAAAAGTATTACAATTATTTCAAATGTGTGTTAGAATTTTTAGACGTGAGAAATGAAGACATTCAATTAAAATTGAAAATGTGTGCACAAACGTTACTTAGAATTATTTTTGGTGTAGCAATGCATAACTTTCCAAACCAAGTTTCAAATTATTGTATTTTTTATAGTAATACCAGACCGGCCACGGTAGCCGGGAGCGCTTGCGCACTACCTCGTGCATCACTGGCATCGGGAAAGCGTGGGTTCGAATCGCACCTTGGCTGTCCTGAAAATAGCTTTCTTGGTTTCCCATTTTTACCACCAGGTAAATGCCGGGTAGGTTCCTTTCAACAGGTCCACCACTGCCTTCCTTCATACGTCCCTTCCCTGACCCTTCCTGTCCAATGTACCCAAGTTAGCGATCGCCTGTCACCATCCCCAGTTGTACCTGCTGACAAAGTATATTCAGCTCTCACACACCGTTTATGAGACAGTAGAGGAATGATTCCTCGCAGAGTCCGTGGGTGAAGCCAAGCTGGGAGGACAAGCGATTAAAATAATGTGTGATAACAATGATTTTAAACCAGTACGCTCTTAACTCTTAGATTGTTGCTACATCATGGTCATTTAGCCCCGTGTTCTTGGCTGCGTGTGGAATCTGTCTGATGACCTGTGTTATTGTGATGGTTGTACTAGTGAGTTTATTTTAATTGAGTCTTGGATTTGGTAGGAGGCAGCCTTGGTCTTAAGTTTGGAGTCATCTCAGCATTTGCTTGGACTAGAAATGGTAAACCACTACTGTGATGGCTGTGGTGGCAATTGAACCATCCTCTATTCAGTTTTCCGTCCACGAGGCTGAGAGTGGCCCATTCCAACTGCCAGACCAGAATTAAATTTCTTGACAGAACCAGAAATCAAACCTGTACCGCAGGGGGCATTGGCAAGATACTTACGACTACATCACAAGTTGGTCACCACTTATCTCTCAGGGCATTATGGTACAATACATGACCTTCACGGTCCATCGTAACAGGCGTTAATACACCAATACTGTTAAAATGTACAAAATGACGGGCTTAAGAATCTCTTGATAAAACAAACCTGTCGTTGAGGGGCAGATGACCTAGCTGTTCCACTCCTTCGAACAATAACCAACTAACTAACCTGTTGTTTTTGTAGAAATAATTAATTCATAACGTTTCAGTCGATCACAACGTATTTATGTCCAATTAGGCAAAAAATGCAATACGCTACCTGAAAAATAAGTGTACGTGATTAGTACTAATTATTGTTCACAGATTACACGAGCGGATGGAGGTGGCATTATGCAGTAACTTATTAGTAGTAGATGATCTTCGCTAGTGGTAGTGGTTGATTCAAGTGGCAGAACACCAATGCCATATGCCACTATAACCCATGTTATGAATGTGAAATAACACGAAATGTATACATTTTACACAAAATAATACTCATACCAATTAGTTTTTATAATAATGTGAATTTATTTATTTATTTGCTCGTAATTGATGGGCTGTCAAACCTTACAAAGTATAGCTTCTTGACGTACGACATAATAAAGCAATAATGTCCATTGCAGGCCATGTCCTACCAAGTGACCACTGCTCAGTTATATGTGCTACAGATTGATGCGTGACACGAGGTCAGCTCGACACAAAATAACTTTGAATCTGTAGAGCACTTAACGACTGAAGGGTGAATTATATAAGAATGTAAATAGTTAAAAATCATATGATTTACAGTTTCCTTCAAAACGGATTATACCACGCGAATCAGCTGTCCCTAATAATATTGCTTTATGCAGCCCAACTAGCGTTGTTATCGGGAAGGTCGATATTTCCCTGTTGCATCCCGTATAGTACTAATGCACTGAAAGCATATCCTGCAAACAATACTGAACACTAGTATTTTTCCCTGGATGTGACCATAGACAAATACGAGGGAAAAGTAATAGTGCTCAGTATCGTTTGCGGGATAAGCTTCCAGTGTATTCCAGTACCTTACGGGTTGCAGACCGAGAAAATACTGTAATATCGACCTTCCTGACAACACGATGTAGTTAGGTTGCATAAAACAATATTTTTAGGGGCAGCTGATTCACCTGGTATATAAATGATTCCTAATAAGTAATCGCATATCCCTTAAGTGCTACAATAATTGATATGTCGAATGGTAACTATATTGAACGATAAAACTTCTCATGACCCATACAAAAATACATTAGAATAGTCCCCTAGCTCCAGTTGTCAGAAATGTTGTTTGCTTAGCATCTCTACATATTACTAATAGTGCTACTAACTTGTGTCACAGTGTCGGAAGTTCACGAGAGACTTGTAATAATGATTTGTTAGAACGTATGACGATATCTAGGAATACATTATTGATTGCTGATGCATTGGAGAAGATTTACAACATATTACAACAGAATAAGCCAGTTGCGTCACGTTGCGCCTCTCTATTATGACTGACTTGAAAATGTCGCAATAATACTGTACTGTTTTCAATCTTCAGTATTTTTAATAATTTGATGCAGCTTTCCATGCTGCCCTGTCCTTAGCTAACAGTTTATTCTCTACATCGCTACCACAACCTACATTCATGGTAATCTGTTTAACATATTCTAACATGACCTTACAGTTCTTGACCTCATCCCTTCCCTCCATGATTTCTTGATGTCTTAGCTCTTCCTTTCATTAGCACTCGTCTGAAAACCGTATTAATACTTCTTCATTTGTTATTCCATCTACCCATTTAATATTTAATGCTCAAATTTAGTTTGTTGAATATATTCTGATAAGAGGTCATCCACAAAATTCATTCACTCAAACGGGAAGCGGTTCTTGCAAGACTGTGACAAAAGTGTACGCTTCTTTTTTTTTTTCATAGGGAGGGGGAGAGGGTTTCTGTGCGAAAAATTGTAGACTACGTTCGTTATTTTTTTCGTTACTGTCTGATTAAAAAGATTCAAATAATCTTCCTATTTTAGACTTTCTATCTACAACCTCTTTGTAGGTTGATTTGTGAGGAAAGAATTCTTCCTGAGTAGCATTCTCGCGATTACAAAAATATATTTCCTACTTCTAGTGCTGGAGCACAGACCTGTAATGTGGATTATTTTCCGTGCCGTGAGTTGCGCAATAAGCTACATTTAATAACAGGAAGGACGTTTGGACATTCACTTTGAGCGGATTTGTTGTTGTTTGAGTCTTCAGTCTTTTGACTGGTTTGATGCAGTCTCCATGCCTCCCTGTCCTGAGCTAATCGTTTCGTCTCTACATAACTACCACACCCTACATCTGAGGCAATCTGTTTAACATATTCTAACCTTGGTCTACCCCTACAGTTCTTGTCCTCGACCCTTCCTTCCATAACTAAGCTTGCTATTCCTGGGTGTCTTAGTATGTGTCCTACCAACCTATCTCTTCTCTTCATTAGCAGTCGCCAGAAACATCTCTCCTCTCCCACTCGTCTTAATACCTCTATGTTTGTAACCCTATCTACCCATCTGATCTTCATCATTCTCCTGTAACACCACATTTCAAATGCTTCTATTCTCCTCTTTTCTGCTGCACCAATTGTCCAAGCGGATTTAAGAATTGTTATAACGTGTAACAATAGGGGAAGGCAGGTTACGTTTTATGACATTTTTGCAAACGTATTATATTGATGACCTCCAAGTGTTCTCTACATTTGTCGTCTCTACATAGTATAAAATCAAGTCCCCAATTTTTGGATGTAACGGGTATTCTCGAGAACCACTGAATGGATTTAGATGTGGTTTTCACCATTCGGTAAAGGATTTTTCGAGGAAGGTTTCTGCATAAAGGCATTCATTTATGACCGAAGGAAGACGAGCAGGAACGATTTCAGTGAATTGAGTCGAAGAAAAATCTGCCATCCGTGCGCCTTTTAAGCTTGCGCTGGGTATACCGATAAAGATACCGGGTGAAGCCGGGGCGGGATGCTAGTTTATGAATAAATACATAGCCTTCAAACCTACAATAATTTACAGTAAGGTAGGAGATAATAGCTGTGGGCCATCTGACCCAAGCGACGTTATTATAAAATGTCGCGCACCTAACGGAGGTTAAGACTATATCTTGTAATATTTTATTAATCACGAATACATTAGAGAAGATGAACAAGATATTGCAATAGAACAAAACAGTTGCGTCACATTGCGCCACACATGTCCTTGTTGCCTGTTGTAGAGGTGAAGTGTATTAGCAGGTCCCACACTGATCTGCATATGAAAAGTGATAATTCCCTTAACCACCATGTATGAATGTGAGTTATTAAGGTCATAACGGGACTGCTGTTGTCTCTGTATACCCAAATAGTTACACTGTAAGCAAAAGTATTTGGGAAGACATTACGAAAGTGTTGACGGTAAGACTAACGGAAGTCCACAGAAAGTAATCCTTGTAGGTCATTAGCTATGTCCCTTCCCCTCCCCTTAATAGGTTATCATGTAAAACACTGGTTGCGCTGCGGGCTGACGTCACCGGTTCAATGCACCTGTCGGAATGGCGTTGGCCCGTCACGTGATACGTGTGTATGTTTTACCGTTACCTCCCCAGATGAAGACAGTGTTTTTGTTATTCTAGTCTTCTGACGCGAGCTGCGCTCAAGTCACGTAGCGCATCCAACTACAGACACACTTTCCTTAACAGTTTCGCATTTTCGCTTTTGATACGCTCCTCATCCTTTGTTACACTGACTAGGTTAAAAAACAATAGACCTCCAACTATGATTTCCGGGTATTTCTTTCATGTATTTGTATCAAACTCGCAATCTCATTGCAAAATCACAGAAACTTACAGACTATCATCAGAAACATGAAATCTCTTTAAAAAATTGTATTTGCCATCAGTGCATTGCACGTCTTAGGTCTGTCTCTGTTGTTTGAGTCTTCAGTCTTTTGACTGGCTTGATGCAACTTTCCAAGCCTCCCTGTCCTGAGCTAATCGTTTCATCTCTACATAGCTACCACACCCTACATGTCTCTTGCAAATACATTCTTGAGTTCTATCAAATTATGTTTATTTATTCTGAAATATTGTATTTCATATAAAATGGTTTGGCGGTTTCTTCATGCTTTATTGGGGCTTTATTACTTCCAGAATTATTGATTTTAATGCCACAATAGTACACCAAACCCCCATCTTGAAAATATGGACTCTCTGTCAATTTGCCTTCAGCATACGAAGACACATTCAATTTTAGGCACTGTAGCTATAAAATAGAGAGTTATTCTTAATCATATTCATTAAGTTCAAGATGGCCACTACGCGCTATATTGAGTGTGATTTTAATATGAGTAATGCTAGAGAGATCTTTCATATGATACACCTCTCTCACCAAATCTCGTGTTAATCATGCTATTACATCATAAGTTACTCATTTTAAGGTTTTATGAATACGCTCAGTGGCAGTCTTGAATGTATGAATTTTCTGTTCTTTTGCTTTGGACATTTGAAGCAACTTACGAGGTTCTACATTACTAGTTTTTGTTGCTGTAGCATAAAAATACTTTGAGTTATTCACTATCACATTCTATAGTTTCAAGATGGCCACTTCGCGTTGCATTAAGTAGGTTATTCTTATGGATTACTTTAGAAAGTTCCCTTACATAGTACTTTTTTCTTGATAAGACTATTTTCAATTGCATTATTACATTCTGAACGATTCGTTATTACGTTTTAATGGTGCGTCCAAACACCAGCTTGAATGTTTGGATTCCTGTTATTTTTCTTTAGACATACGAAGCCACATATAAGGTCACTTTGCCATTATTTTAGATCTAAAAAGTGAGAGTTAATTATTTTTAAATTAAGACATTTCAGGATGCCTGCTGCGCACTATAATTAATGTGATAAATTAACACCACTGAGGTCTCTTATATTGTACTCCTCGCTTACCATGTTATGTCACAATTGTGCAATTACACCCTGAATTACTAATTTGTATCAGTTATTTTAATACTGTAGTATCCCTAGCTTTGAGCATATGGCGTGACTTATAAGGGTATATTTTATTTCTTACTTTCATTATTATAGGTCTCAGATACTGAGTGTTATAAATTTTGATTTTCAGTGTGATAAACTTTTGACCAACACAAGTGTGAACCCTTGTATGACAGTCACTTCTTGTCAAGATTTATCTCAATTACGCAATTATATTCTGAGTTGTCGATTTTAATGTTCTAATAGTTCGAACAACCACCATCTTGAATGTATGGAGAGTCTGTTCCTTTGCATAGGTCATACAAGACCACATATACGGTCCTACCTTGTCACTTTTATTTTCGTTACTGTAGCCCTTAAGTGTTTACTATTTTTTTGTAAAAGTTAATATCTTAATATGGTGGCTGCGTATAGTTCTCAATTTCATATAGTCATTACGTTGGTGACACAGGGCCCTTACTTAAAACTACCTGAATGCCAAGTACTATGAGCATTGATTCATTGATTCATGCTTGCATGTTTGCACGGCCGCCATCTAAACATTATGCAGCTGATGACCTAGTAATTTTGTCCCGGAACGCTCTCTACATGAACGCTTGTTTCACCAAAGTTTGGTAGAGATCTGATGATTAATTTAGTTGTAATACGATTTAAGCACTGAACAGTCGGGTGGCCACTGTTTTGTTTTCATTAAGATGGTGGCGATATAAAACATGACACTGAGGTGCTCTTTACTAATGCTACCACGGTACAAAATTTGATTTTATTCCCTTTCGTCCCTGGAAATTGATAGGGGAGGGACATACACACACACAGACACGTGGACATTTGACCCGTGGAGATGTCATAGGTCTACTTTCACCTTTTTAAAAAGATTCAAAAATAAAAATAGTAAGATATCAATGTTCAACCTATTCAACACTTAAATCAGTAACTCAATATCGGGACATGTTTCAGATATATATTAAATATTTTTTCAGTCGTTAAATTTTATAGTTCGAGGCTATTTAGCTAAAAAATAAGAAATTAGAAATTAAAATCAAACGTTTCACAACATTGCTTGAAAATATTTTACTTCTTTTGCGTGTTTTAATGAACGTGAGTGATATGTATTATTTAGTGTGTGATGTACACAAACTGATGAAGGATGAAGGATATAATTAATATCAGAAACATGACCTGATATTGAGATATTTTACTGATTTAAGTCTTGATTAGGTGGAAATAATTGTATCTTATTCTGAAGTCAATTTATTTCTCAAATAACATCATCCTATAATATACAGTAGTTCGGCACTGTGAGTATCAATATACAGTAGTCAAAGAATTTAGTTGAAAATGTTGAATTATCAGACCTTTTATGTTTCATAGTTTATAAGGCAAATGAATCGTATTTTAGAGCATCAGAGTGCAGTTAGAATTTGTCGTTTTCAGACTATTTTAGCTAAAGAATAACAAGTTTTAAAGAAATCCTTAGTTGGAAGGAGAAATTTTATTATTCTCACGGGACTATTTGAAAGAATGGGAGTAACAACCACGTATATCTCATATTCAGAAAAAAGAAAATAATGCAGGATATGACTTGAAAATTCTGGAATAATAATTTTTTAAAAACATCAATATAAGTAGAAATAAAAGAAAGTAAAGTTAGTTGTTGTTTATTTGGAGGCTTTGCGACATCGTGGTCATTTAGCTGTGGAATTTCTGTCTGATAATCTGTCTTATTGTGATGTGTGGATTAGTGTGTGTATTAGTAATTTTGATGAGTAATGAGAAGGAGGTGGCCGTGGCCTTAAGTTGGGAACCATCCCGGCAATTCCCTGGAGTAGAAGTGGTAAACCATGAAAAAAAACTTCCAAGATGGCTGAGGTGGGAATCGAACCCGCCTATTTTCAGTTTTGCCTCATGAGACTGAGTGTACACTGTTCCAGCCCTCAGACCACAATTAAATTTCTTGACAGAGCCGGGAATCAAACCTGGACCTCCGGGGCGATATACAACAATGCAAGCCGCTATGCCACGAGGTGGTCAGTAAACTATAGACTATGAGTTTCTATTATTTATTTCTTCCCCGGAAAATGTTTATGATCTTCAATGGATGAAGGAGGGGGTGGTATTGTTGTTGTTTTAAGGGGTTGAAACTTAAATGGGATCGATACAGGGAATTCGAAGAAAATCAAATGAGTTTTATTGAAAGATGGTTCCAGTCGAGTATTTCTGGTAACAAATCCTACAGGAATTATTTAAAATCAATGTTTTATATAGGCTGGCTGCGTGGCGCAGCGGTAACGTTCTCGCCTGCTGTGCCCACGGTTGCAGGATCGAATACTGGCACAATCAGTTGGCATTTGAAGATGCTTAAATGAGAGGGAGTCATGTCAGTAGATTTACAGGCACGTTAAAGATACCCTTAAGGGCAACATTTCGGAATGCCAGCTTCCCTAAAGCTGCAGTAGTTAAACGGTACGGTACCGTACGTAAATCCAATAACATTAGCCAATTATTATTGTTATTTATTATTATTTTGTATAATCTTATTATTGGAAATACTGTAATATAGTAGGCTATTTCTTAAGTCCTATGTACTATTTTTGTTTTATTCATTATCAATTTGATATGTAGCACGCACTTGGTCTACTACATCTTGACAATACTGGTTCCCGTTCATACGACCAGGTTCGAATCCCTGTTATGCCATGGATGTCTTCCTCAACCAGCACAAGGTGCCTATGCACCTGCTGTCGGTTCTCTCATGTGAAGAAGAGCCCGTAACTGCGGAGAAACCGTATATCGGCCGTTATAGTGGCTGTGAGGCCTTGACTATAAAATATCGTTCGCAAGTAGCGGAAAGACTTCACCAAGGTTAACGCCTCGCTTCCGCACAACACAAATCTTCTACGGTAGGGGAAGCGAAGTGCTGTCCAAGAAAGATGAAAATGAAAATCCACAGCCTGCTTCCAGTCTCCGACCGGGTCAGGAATGGAATGAATGAAGCCCCTATCTAGCGGCGAGGATATGAACTGTGCCGGCTGCCGAGGCCTGACGCACTCCTCTGGGGCAATGATTAAATGAATGATAGATGAAATGAAATGATAGTGGAGAGTGTTGCCGGAATGAAACTTTGACAGGGAAAACCGGAGTACCCGGAGAAAAACCTGTCTGCCTCCGTTCTGTCCAGCACAGATCTCACATGGAGTGACCGGGATTTGAACCACGGACTCAGCGGTGAGAGGCCGGCGTGCTGCCGCCTAAGCCACGGAGGCTCACCTCCAAGAAAGATATTGGTTATTAATTTTAGATCTTGGTTATCAGTCTCATGTATTTGGGTGTACTGTATTTGTCTGATAACCTGTGTTTCTGTGTTGAATGTAGTAGTAGTGTGCTGAGAAAAAGAGATGAGTAGGCCTATGTGCCCCGGCATTTGCAATTAGGCACTACTCTGGCATTTTCCTGTGGAAAACCCGAGGAAAAACTACACTCATGATAGCCACTGTCAGCGCTGAGAATCTCCTGACTTGATGCAGCACCCCACCTCAATCGTGGTGTCCAAGAAAAATTGCTAAGTATAGTAACATGGTGCTATCAGCTACACAAGAGCAACTCAGAAAAGATGTGGGTTCGAATCTCACATGTTCCATCATGAAATGATATTCCACTTCCAATTCGTGGCAAATGCTGAGTTGGTGTAAAACCACCATTGCTTCGGGCCCTTATCATCTGTTGATTGATGGAAGTTACTGTGTTATTTACTTTATTTCATAATCATCTTTGGTGGCGTATTCGGAAGCATGCTGAACTTCTATGCCCAAGATCGCGGATCAAACACGGCCAAAGTCATCGGATTTTTAAGAGCGTTAAAATCCTTCAGTATGCCTTCCTTCGGATGGGAAGTAAAGCCGGCCGGCCCATGTCACAGATTTATGGCATGTAAAAGAACCTGCCACTACAATTGGTCAAAATGTGTAGGTTATTTGGTTAGACACGCTCTATCAAGTTCCAAAGTTCACCACTGGGTGTCAGTGACAGTGGCGTCTGGTTGCCAAAGTTGGAACTACTTGAAATTGAATTTGATGGGGGGTCTTCAGGCCCGGCTATGGGCATTGGCTGCAATTCAATAATAATAATAATAATAATAATAATAATAATAATAATAATAATCATCATCATCATCTAACATCCCTAAATTTTCTTTGCAGCATTGCCAACCAACATGTTAGAACTTGAACAGAAATGTAGGGAGTGTGGTATGAAGATCCGCATTTCAAAGACGAAGGTTATGTCGGTGGGGAAGAAACGCAAGAAAGTAGAATGCCAGGTAAGAGGAACTAAATCGGAGCAGGTGGAACATTTTAAGTACTTGGCAGTATATTCTCTCAGGAAGGTAGTATGGGGAAGGAAAGAGTCGAGATGTAGAAAAGCCAATGCAGTGAGTTCTCAGTTGCGATCTGCATGAAAGAAGTTAGTGTAGCCACGAAACTCTCCCGACATTGCTCATTATTTAGACCGACCTTGCTGTATAGAAGTGAGAGCTGGGTAAATTCAGGATATCTGATACATAATCTAGAGGTAACTGATTTGAGGGTAGCACGAATGATTGCTGGGACAAATAGATGGGAGAAATGGCAGGAAGGTACTCGGAATGAACTACTGCTGTTTGTTTTATGCCCCTTTTAACTACTACGGCTTTTTGAGAGACCGGCTGCCGGAATTTTGCCCCAGAGGGGGTTCTATAACGTGCCAGTTAATCTACTGACACGTCTCCCTCGCATTTGCACACCCTGAAATGCCAGCTGATTACGCCAGGATTTGATTCTGCAATCTTGGGCACAGCAAGCGAGAACGTTACCGCTGAGCCACGCAGCCAGCTACTCGGAGTGAAGAAATAAAGGCTAAGTTAGAAATTAACAGAGTAGATGAAGCGGTTCGTATGAGCCGACTCAGATGGTGGGGTCATGTGAAGAGAATGAGGAAAGAGGTATTACCTAAGAGGTTAATGAGTTCGTCTGTAGAGGGTAAGAGAAGCAGAGGTAGACCTAGGATGCGATGGTTAGATTCAGTGTTTGACGATCTCATAGTGAGAGATGTAGAAGCAGTGGAGGCCACACTGCTAACTGTTATTAGGGCATAAATGAGGCAAACAGTTTTCTAACTTCGAGTGTTAGTTAGTCAGTTAGTTAGTTAGTTAGTTAGTTATTGTTGTTTTAAGGGGTGGAAATACGAGGTCATCTGCCCCTAACTTCGAGTGTATGACGTGATGTGAGATGATGAGCTAAAATCTGGGGGCTCAATTAGTCTTGTTATCTCACAATATCTACAAAAACTACATTCACATAAGCAAATGATTGACGTCATACAGAACAGGTCAAAGGAAATAGTAAAAGTTTACATGAACTGTTGAAGAAAGGGAAAACAATCCATTGACAAGGAAATTAACTGTTAAGTATATCAGTGAAACTATACAACATTCAACCTAATATAAAGATGAAAATGGGAATACATTGTTGGCAATTCAGCGAAACTAAAATATTACATCATTTACACCCAATTTATTTCTAGTTGCATACACTAACAATACTCTCTCTCTCGTCCTACTAAAGTGCATGAATCGTCAAATAATGTATGCCTCATGTTACAAGAAAGGTTGATATATGTACGGCAAAGAACAATAATAATAATAATTATAGCACAGAACTAAAATTAAAAATGTAATAAAATTTAACTCTCCCTCTGATATTTGGGCTAAAAAATAATAAGGTTTAAACAGCAAGTGTGTATGTAATTTTACGTGGCTCTGAACATCGCTATCACAATCAACAGAACCTCCTCTTTACGTGGAACCTGAACCACACGTTACCTGGAAGTTCTCACAGCACGCGTGACTATTATGTCACAAATAGCCACTCAACTTACGCGTCAGGAAGTTCAGTCGTGTGCTCAAAAGATTGAAGCACTACTTGCAGTAAAATTAGTACCAAACTGTGCTTATGTCACTGCATGTCAATGATTCCGAAACCAGGACGCGTTTCCTTTGTTCGACAAGTAGTTAAATTCCATGTGACATTAATATTACGGAAGCTGAATATGGAACAAACACAATCAACGACGGAAACAGATTACACAAGTAAGGAATTGAATACGGTTAATTTCCAAGAAATGCTAAGTTTGAATGTTTCGCAACAACTATACGCTTGGCTGAAAATAGTAATGTTATTTCTGTCCAAAATGAACAACCTCCCAAATTCATAACATCTGGTTAAGTGTCAGTTGAATAGTTTAAATGATTCAGAAATTGCGCCAGAATCATTGATTCTTATGAAACATGGAGGCTTGTTAAATTTATTGTCTAGGTGGAAACAATCTCATTGTTGTTCTTTCATGATTAATACTGATATTCTTCAGCTACACATTGCCAAAACGTAATCGAGAATCTCTGCAAGATGTCGAGAGGAGACGGGAATCAGAAGCATATATTGGAGATTCATGCTCGTATAGTATTGATATAGGCTATAAATTAAATACAGGTACGTAACTAACTTTGAATTCAATATTACTATCAAATATACATGTTTCTTTTTAAATCGTGGAAACAGAAAAATAAGTGACTTTTGCAACGTATCAATTTCAATTGACTAGTTTAAATATTAATAATAATAATATATGGGTTGGGTGGATTCTCTCAGGAAGGCATTTTGAGAGGCGTGAGGATGGCGACATTCTTTTAAAAGAATTTCTGCTATGACTCTTTTAAATCCTAATAGATCTAATTAATTTTTGTATTTTGTTCATCAATAAATACATCAGAATTTCTCGTAAATGGATACTTCTTTATCAGATTGGTTTCTCACTTTCCATTACTTTCCACGTGATCGTTACCGATAGTGCAAATATAGCTTACTCAGATTCTTTGAATAAGTGTATGCATATCTGAAACGGACACCTTACAATATCCGGTGAGTGCTTGCAGATCCTGTAAGTACCTACTCCACCCAGAGATAGAGGCTGCTCTTAGGTTTTGGTGCTCTGCTGAGTTTCATTAATTTTGTTATTGATGGGAGATTAGCACATTGCCCATTTTCCCCTGGCACTTTATTTATACTGATCTAGGGGGTTATATAACAAAAGAGAAACTGTTCCGCCTAGTCAATACATTTATTTAAAACAAGTTATAAACTTGTTAACATATGTTACATGTTTCGATACCTAAATTAATTGGTATCTTCCTCAGCCTAGGAGAAATTTTGGCAGCACAAGAAAACCTTCCTCCATTAAGAATAATGAATGAATGAAATAAAATGTGTATGAATGAAAACAAAATGAATGATACCAAGAAACTATACAGTATATAACAAACATAAAAAGTAAATAACGAGTATTAGATTAGGAAGAAAACATTTAAAAGTTCTAGTAAAAATTTATACATTGGATCAGATCAATTTCTCTTGGTTGTGTATTTATATAACCATGGAGGATTGTTTGATGTAGTCCATACGGAAAATGAACTTCTTTCAGAGGTTGTTAAACTGCATAATGAAAAACATTCCCAAATTATCACATTTACCGGTACCGGTACCATCATGGCATAACAATATGAGTTATGAAATTATATGGGGAAATGTTTCAGCCTATACCTTGGGCTGATATTTTCTCATATGTGTTATAACTTCCTGAGATCTCAGTATTGACAGATCATACATTTATATATTGTGAGATTTTCACACGCCTTTTCCATAGTATAACATCGGGATTTAAACTACGGAATATTAATTTTCATGCTTGAGCAGTGAAACAATGACCGAAGCCAGTGGTCCCTTCGTACGCTAATTGAATCAGTCATTGGAATAAATGGGCAGAATGGACACGTAGAGCTTCTGAAGAGAGTTGTTGGTAAATAATAGTAAATGCTTCTTGAGACTCTTGTAGTCGGAAGTGGCGGTCATTACTCCTTGACCTCGAGCGGGCTCGACTTGGCTCGGCACGGCGTGGCAGGCTACACTTCACGAAGCTCCACCACGTAGCCTCTCTCTCTCTATGTATCTCTGCCTTTTTCTCCATGAAAGTTGCAAACCGTATATCTCAGCACTGTATCAAAAGCAATAGACCTGGCACACAGATTTATAATAACATCTGAAATAGTGTGATGATTGATTACCGCACCTGATTTGATTGACTGAGTGATGAATTGATTTTTATTTATTTGTTATGAGTTTAATGAGAAAGAGGACTTAACAACTTGCTCGTGTGTTTGTGGAATTTGTGTCAGCGTAATCAGAGTTCGTGTGATGACGCCTTATTGAAGTCTCTCTGAAGTTCATTTATATTTCAACTGCCGTGAATTGATTCATAATCTACAAGTGGAATTCTAACTAAATTAGTTGATTGTAGTTTCTTAGGTCAAGGTATAGATATAAATTATTACACTGAACGTGTTAATGTAAAGGTTTAAGCATAACTTACACTGGATCCAAAATACACTATAGGTTGATATGAAGATATATAGAGAGAGCAGAGTTTTAGATTCTCGTTAATGTAGGTAGAACTATGCATAGAAGATATCTCCTCTTCAAACTCGTATTGCTTCTCTATTATTTATAGTTGTGACGGCCAACGAATCCCCAGTCGGCACTCTTTCATCCCCATAACTCTACCGCTCAGTCCCACCCAACTACTGTAGTTACTGTATGAGGGTTCGTTGTCGGCTTTCATCCTCTCGACAACAGATGTCCCTCGTGGTTTAAAGGTACTGTTGCCAAGTTTCTGGATCCAATAAAAATAATAATAATAATAATAATAATAATAATAATAATAATAATAATAATAGACCATTACTACTATTAATAATAACAATAATAATGCTATTGGTGTTACGTCCCATTTAACTACTGAGGCTTGTAGAGATGCCGGGACGCCAGAATGTTGCCCCGAAGGTGATCTTTAACGTGCCAGTAAATTCAATGACACGGCTCCCTCGCATTTGTGCACCCTCAAATGCCGACTGGCTGCGCAAGGATTCAATCCTGCAACCTACGTGTCTATTGGGGAAATTCTTAGTGTAGTCGATGACGTGCCGACGTTGATGTTCGTTTGTTTCATGTTGTAGCTTGAATTAATGCCTTGTTGCTCAGTTGTATGAGCTTTCAAACAGTGCGTCGTTTCATGCGGATGCAGTCACATGTGTTCAAGTGCGAGGTTTAGTGGTGAGTTATGAATGTTCGTAAATTACTTTTAGTTGTTTAATTTAATTAAATAGTTGCACTGCACTCTTCAAAGGCCATTGGTCGCTACTTGGTTAGACGACGATTTGGGCGAAACGGTTGTTCACTACTAGGTTAGACGACGATCTGGGCGAAACGATTGGTCACTGCTAGGTTATACGACGATCTGGGCGAAACGATTGGTCACTACTAGGTTAGACGACGATCTGGGCGAAACGATTGGTCACTATTAGGTTATACGACGATCTGGGCGAAACGATTGGTCACTACTAAGTTAGACGACGATTTGGGCGAAACGATTGGTTACTACTAGGTTAGACGACGATCTGGGCGAAACGATTGGTCACTACTAAGTTAGACGACGATCTGGGCGAAACGATTTGTCACTACTAAGTTAGACGACGATCTGAGCGAAACGATTGTTCACTACTAGGTTAGACGACGATTCGGGCGAAACCTTTGGTCACTACTAAGTTAGACGACGATCTGGGCGAAACCTTTGGTCACTACTAGGTTAGACGACGATCTGGGTGAAACGATTGGTCACTACTAGGTTATACGACGATCTGGGCGAAACGATTGATCACTACTAGGTTAGACGACGATTTTGGCGAAACCTTTGGTCACTACTAAGTTAGACGACAATCTGGGCGAAACCTTTGGTCACTTATAGGTTAGACGACGATCTGGGCGAAACGATTGGTCACTACTCGGTTAGACGACGATCTGGGCGAAACCTTTGGTCACTACTAGGTTATACGACGATCTGGGCGAAACGATTGGTCACTACTAGGTTGGACGACGATCTGAGCGTAACCTTTGGTCACTACTAAGTTAGACGACGATCTGAGGGAAACCTTAGGTCACTACTAAGTTAGACGACGATCTGGGCGAAACGATTGGTCACTACTAGGTTAGACGACGATCTGGGCGAAACCTTTGGTCACTACTAAGTTAGACGACGATCTGGGCGAAACGATTGGTCACCACTAGGTTAGACGACGATCTGGGCGAAACCTTTGGTCACTACTAGGTTAGACGACGATCTGGGCGAAACGATTGGTCACTAGTAGGTTAGACGACGATCTGGGCGAATCCTTTCGTCACTACTAGGTTATACGACGATCTGGGCGAAACGATTGGTCACTACTAGGTTAGACGACGATCTGGGAGAAACCTTTGGTCACTACTAGAATAGACGACGATCTGGGCGAAACGATTGGTCACTACTAGGTTATATGACGATCTGGGCGAAACGATTGGTCACTACTAGGTTAGACGACGATCTGGGCGAAAGCTTTGGTCACTACTAGGTTAGACGACGATCTGGGCGAAACGATTGGTCACTACTAGGTTAGACGACGATCTGGGCGAAACCTTTGGTCACTACTAAGTTAGACGACGATCTGGGTGAAACGATTGGTCACTACTAGGTTAGACGACGATCTGGGTGAAACCTTTGGTCACTACTAAGTCAGACGACGTTCTGGGCGAAACGATTGGTCACTACTAAGTTAGACGACGATCTGGGCGAAACCTTTGGTCACTACTAGGTTAGACGACGATCTGAGCGAACCCTTTGGTCACTACTAAGTTAGACGACGATCTGGGCGAAACCTTTGGTTACTACTAAGTTAGACGACGATCTGGGCGAAACCTATGGTCACTACTAGGTTAGACGACGATCTGGGCGAAACCTTTGGTCACTACTAGGTTAGACGACGATCTGGGCGAAACGATTGGTCACTACTAGGTTATACGACGATCTGGGCGAAACCTTTGTTCACTACTAGGTTAGACGACGATCTGGACGAAACCTTTGGTCACTACTAGGTTAGACGACGATCTGGGCGAAACGATTGGTCACTACTAGGTTATACGACGATCTGGGCGAAACCTTTGGTCACTACAAGGTTAGACGACGATCTGGGCGTAACGATTGGTCACTACTAGATTATACGACGATCTGGGCGAAACCTTTGGTCACTACTAGGTTAGACGACGATCTGGGCGAAACGATTGGTCACTACTAGGTTAGACGACGATCTGGGCGAAACCTTTGGTCACTACTAGGTTAGACGACGATCTGGGCGAAACGATTGGTCACTACTAAGTTAGACGACGATCTGGGCGAAACCTTTGGTCACTACTAGGTTAGACGACGATTTGGGTGAAACTTTTGGTCACTACTATGTTAGACGACGATCTGGGCGAAACCTTTGGTCACTACTAGGTTAGACGAAGATCTGGGCGAAACCTTTGGTCACTACTAGGTTAGACGACGATCTGTGCGAAACGATTGCTCACTACTAGGTTATACGACGATCTGGGCGAAACGATTGGTCACTACTAGGTTAGACGACGATCTGGGCGAAACCTTTGGTCACTACTAGGTTAGACGACAATCAGGGCGACACCTTTGGTCACTACTAGGTTAGACGACGATCTGGGCGAAACGATTCGTCACTACTAGGTTAGACGACGATATGGGCGAAACCTTTGATCACTACTAAGTTAGACGACGATCTGGTTGAAACGATTGGTCACTACTAGGTTATACGACGATCTGGGCGAAACCTTTGGTCACTACTAGGTTAGACGACGATCTGGGCGAAACGATTGTTCACTACTAGGTTATACGACGATCTGGGCGAAACGATTGGTCACTACTAGGTTAGACGACGTACTGGGCGAAACCTTTGGTCACTACTAGGTTAGACGACGATCTGGGTGAAACGATTGGTCACTACTATGTTAGACGACGATCTGGGCGAAACCTTTGGTCACCACTAGGTTAGACGACGATCTGGATGAAAATTACTGCTTGTTTTATAGTACAAGCAAGGGGATCTGGGGCAAAATCCTCAGGTTAGGTTTGTGTTTGTATGTAAAGATTTATTAACACATAGAATTTAATATGTATGAATCATTTTAATCTTAAGTGTCGTCCATGACGTCATGGATGCCACCATTTTGTGTCTAGGGGAATATTGTAGTGTAATGTATCACGGCCTATAGACTACTAGTCCCCATACTGCTATTGCCAATAGCATGGTTGTCATTTGCGCCAACTATTTAAACATGCTAGCATTGATTTCATGACGTAACATGGACAAATCACGCATCACGACATACACTAAGAATAGTGTTACGGCTGTGTGTTGGTTTCATCGCTCGCCACATGAGTCACAACTGCCCCAGGGCTGGGCTGCTCTGCCGCAGTGTATTGCGTGCGCCTTATGCAACAAGACTACTAGGACAAAGGGATGGTCCAGAATATTCGTGACTCAGCCAGTGAAGGAAACCTCGAGATGCGTGAACCCTGGGTGGGTCTAGAAACAGTTATTGTGTCACCGGCCTGCTATATAAGAGCGACCTGTCAAGGAGTTGTTGTTGTGTTTTACGAGCTAGTGCGAGCGTTAATCCTGAGCGATAGAAATGTGGTGACTTGCGAAACCCCTAGTGAAGCCGATTCTCTTGACAGCGAAGGGAGTGAGAAGCATACAGGGGACTGCCTGTGTTTTGAGCGAGTGTGCTTACCTAGTGCGACAGAGGTCATTGTGGTGAGTTGCAAAACAGTGAGTGACAGACTTGGTGCAGTTATTTCCAGCCAGCGTACGGGCCGGACTCATTAGCGAGAGGATTAACTGTGGTCTGTTGACAAATGAAAGGGGGCAAGAGCGCTCCATAAGGATGAGACTTGAGGAAACTGGAGTAAGGTCCTAATTGCTTGTATTTGCTGATGAGTAGTGTATCTTTCTGGCAAGCAATAAAGCTAACTTTTCTTTAAAAGAACAATCTGTGTTGTGCTTCAAACCACCGTAATCCAGTTAACAAAAGTGTCACTAGGGGGTGGCACGTAACAACTGGTGTCAGAAGTGAGATTACGAACCCAAGTACAAGCACAACACCGGACGGTCCTGGTTTCAAAACCCGAGCAGGTCATTTTTTTTTAAATTCCTGTAAGTGCATGCCCTTTACAAGACAAACAACCAAAATGGAAGCGAAATTGGCAGCATTGCTAGAAAAGTTAAGTGGCATGGAAACCAAATTAGAAGACGGCCAGAAGAATTTAACCAAGGACCTAACTGCCAAATTAGAAGACGGCCAGAAGAAGATGGAAGACGGTCAAAATAAGTTAGCGGAGGACCTGAAGAAGATGGAGGACGGCCAGAAGAAGATGGAGGACGGCCAGAAGAAGTTAGCCGAGGACCTAACTGCCAAACTAGAAGACGGCCAGAAGAAGATGGAAGATGGTCAAAATAAGCTAGCGGAGGACCTGAAGAGGATAGAGGACGGCCAGAAGAAGATGGAAGACGGTCAGAATAAGTTGACACAGGAGCCGAAGAAATTAGAACTGGGTCTGCGTGAGGAAGTCACGGCAGTGGAAAAGACGTTCGACGCCTTACAAGTGGAAGTTGCCGAGCTGCGCCAACGCCCGCTGATGGGGGTGGAGGAGAAATTCAACGCCTTACAAAAGGAAGTTGCCGAGCTGCGCCAACGCCCACTGACGGGGGTGGAAGAGAAATTCAACGCTTTACAAAAGGAAATTGCTGAGCTGAGCCAACGCCCGCCGACGGGGATGGAAGCGAGATTCAACGCCCTACAAGAGGAAGTTGCCGAGCTGCGCCAACGCCCGCCCACCGTTACACCGGGAATATCAGGAACGGGACATAGCAGAGTGACGCCCCCAACCTTCGACGGAAAGGTCCCGTGGAGCACCTACTTACGTCAGTTCGAGGCGGCCTGTTCCATAAATAACTGGAACAACACAGAAAAGGCTACAGCTCTCATTGTAGCGCTGAGAGGTGACGCCCTTAACGTCCTTCAGGCCATCCCGACTGGATCCCAGGACTACGCTTCACTGATCGCCCATATGGAGTCCCTATATGGAGATAGCCATCTTCAGCAGGCCTACCAGATGCAGCTCCGGACCCGGGTACAGAAGAACGCGGAAACCCTGCAGGAGTTCGAGATGGACATCGCACGCCTCGTAAGGCTTGCCTATCCTACAGCGCCGGCCGACTTCCTGGAACAGATTGCGACGCAGACCTTCACCGACGAGCTACGGGACTCGGACACTCAACAGGCGCTGCGACTCGTGCGCAATAAGACCCTGGCAGATGCGCTGAGCCACGAACTTGAGTTCGAGACGGCAAAGCAGGTGTCTAGAATGCGCGCCGGGTGCATCAGGTGGACGTCGACGAACCAGCCAAAGCCGACAAGACCAAGCCCCTGGCCGAAGAACTGATGGAGGCGCTAGGCCGGTTCTTCAAGTGTCGCAGTACCACCAACAAAAACGTAGCCGAGGGTCATCCGGAGAGGCGGCCCGGTAGAGGACTACCGACCTGCTGGACCTGCCGTAAGAGAGGCCACCTGAGCAAGGACTGCAGTGATCGCCGCCGCCAAGGGTTTCCGTCGGGACAGTCAGTCGTAGGGAAACCGCGCGGCCCAGGAAAGCAAGTATCAGCCAGCCTTGGGGGGAGGGGGGGGGGGGGCAAAGGTTGGCTTGTGACAGTCGTCAAGCCCCGGCAGTCCAAGTTCGTGTGACGCAGTTACGGAGGGATAATAGCAGCCTGCTGGTCGACGGAGTCGTCAACGGAGAGAGCTGGCCCATGCTAATCGACACAGGAGCATTGAGGACCATCGTCAGTCACACCGTGATCCCGAAGTGGAGAGTGCAACCCACACAAAGGAACCTCCAGCTAATAACCGCGACCGGAGAGACCGCACCGGTAAATGGCAAAGCATCACAGGAGTTCGTCATTGGT
The DNA here is from genome assembly GCA_946902985.2 of Meconema thalassinum. Lineage (NCBI taxonomy): Eukaryota > Metazoa > Arthropoda > Insecta > Orthoptera > Tettigoniidae > Meconema > Meconema thalassinum. The sequence continues at coordinate 1,720,147,414 of OX336388.2, read as the reverse complement.
CGACGGGCGATAAAGCATCCAGTGCTTATGGCTGACGTATCAAATGAAGTGATCATCGGTCTGGACTTCCTGGACCAGAACAACATCATCTTGCATCTGAGTACCAATACTCTGCACTTCGGAGGTAAGAACTTGCTTTGCAACCAGCACACGAGGCCGTCACCGCACGACGAGTAAGGCTGAGAGAGGACGTCATCGTTCCCGCCAGGACGGAGGTCAGCGCCGCCGTAATTGTCGACGGAACAGCTGAGGGAGTGGCGGCTGTCATCGAGCCAATATATGAGGGCATCCAGACAAAAGGATTGCTAGTTGCCAAGACCCTCATCAACACGACGTCTCGGCCGTACGTCCACCTGTCCAACCAGAACGACTACGACATTACGGTTCGCCGGGACACCAACCTAGGAGTCTGCGAGCCCGTTACCTGGATTGCCCGCATCACAGATACGACGGACGGACACCTGCAGACGGACAACCGAAGAAGACGCGCACTGCCAGAAGAACTACAGAAGCTGTACCAAGGATCTCAGGACCATTTGGACGAGGATCAATCACGCCAACTTCAGGACCTGCAACGCGAATTCCAGGACGTCTTCTCCGTGGAGAGCAAAGACTTTGGCAGGACAAGCTTGGTCCAGCACAGAATCGACGTTGGGGACAGCGCACCGATTAGGGCCCCATTCCGACGTGTCCCGCTCGCCAAGCAAGCCGAAGTCGACCGGATGGTAGAAGAGATGAAGGAGCAAGGGGTGATCGAGCCATCACATAGTCCTTGGAGTTCTCCGGTCGTGCTTGTGAAGAAGAAGGACGGTTCCACCAGGTTCTGCGTGAACTAAAGGCGGGTGAACGACGTCACGAAGAAGGACAGCTACCCTCTACCCCGGATCGAAGGCACGCTGGACACCATATCAGGATCAAGATGGTTCTCCACCTTGGATTTGAAGAGTGGCTACTGGCAAGTGGAGGTCCACCCTAAGGACCGCGAGAAAACGGCGTTCTCTGTGGACAGCGGGCTCTGGCAGTTCACCGTCATGCCATTCGGTCTGTGCAACGCCCCTGCGACCTTCGAAAGGCTAATGGAGTCCATTCTGAGGGGACTACACTGGAAGACCTGCCTGGTCTACCTAGACGACGTCATCGTTCTGGGAAAAAGCTTCGAGGAGCACTTCAGCAACCTGAAGGAGATCTTGATGAAGCTACGGGCTGCCCAGCTGAAGTTGACCCCCATGAAGTGTCAGCTTTTCCAGAAGCAGGTCCAGACCTTGGGCATATTGTCTCCGAGGAAGGGGTGCGCACCGACCCAGAAAAGACCGCAGCTGTGAAGGAGTGGCCAGTTCCGAAGGACAAGTCCCAACTACGAAGCTTCCTGGGACTCTGCACTTATTACCGTCGCTTTGTGAGAGGATTCGCCGACACGCCAAACCACTGCATCAACTGACTGAGAAGGACCAACTCTTCACATGGACAGCAGAATGCCACAGTGCCTTCGAACAACTCAAGCAGGCTCTGTGCACCGCACCTATTCTGGCGTACCCCAGACCTGGAACAAGGTTCATCGTCGATACCGATGCCAGCGATTTTGGCATAGGGGGAATCCTGTCGCAAATAGTGGACGGCGAGGAGAGAGTAGTGGCCTACTTCAGCAAAGCCTTGTCAAAGCCAGAGAGGAACTACTGCGTCACCAGGAAGGAGCTGCTCGCCATCGTGAAGACCATTGAACACTTCCACAAGTACCTGTACGGAGAAGAATTTCTCATCAGGACCGACCATGCTCCTGAACTTCAAGCAGCCCGAGGGTCAACTCGCGCGGTGGTTAGAGAGGCTTCAACAGTACAACTTTGAGATCCAGCACAGGAAAGGCCAACTGCATTCTAACGCCGACGCCCTGTCACGAAGACCGTGCCCCGAAGACTGCACCTTCTGTACCAGAAGGGAGGAGAACACCGGGATACAGTGCCGAAGGACTACCGTGGAACTTCAAGGGAGCTGGAGCCGCGAATCTTTCACGCGGGCGCAAGCGGAAGATGATGACCTGGGACTGATAGCCGAATGGAAGAGGGCCTGTGTCCCCAGACCCGGGTGGAACATTGTGAGTGACTGCAGCCCAAAGTTTAAGTCCTACTGGGCGCAGTGGGACTCGCTGGTTGTAAGGGATGGCCTCATCTGCCGTACCTGAGAGAGCACCGACGGGAAGACTTCTTGGGAGTAAGTCGTCGTTCCAAAGGCAATGACGGAGGAAGTCCTGAAGGAAGTCCATGGAGGACCATCTGGTGGACACCTAGGAATAAAGAAGACCCTGGAGAAGTTGATAGAGCGGTTCTACTGGATCGGATGCCGAACTGACGTGGAGAACCACCGCGCGAGGTGCCACGATTGCGCAGCCAGCAAGGGCCCAGGACGAAGACGACGGGGTCCACTGAAGACCTACAACGTGGGCGGCCCCATGGAGAGAGTGGCCATCGATGTTGCTGGGCCATTCCCGTTAAGCGAGGCAGGGAACCGCTACATATTGGTCGTCAGCGACTACTTTACCAAATGGCTGGAGGCGTATGAGCTCCCTAACCAAGAAGCCGCGACGATCGCAGAGACCCTGGTGAAGGAATTCGTCAGCCGGTACGGAGTACCCCTGGAGCTGCATTCCCACCAAGGGAGGAACTTCCAGTCGCAGGTGTTCCAGAACCTATGCCTGCTGCTCGGAATCCGGAAGACAAGGACAAAGCCACTTCACCCTCAATCTGACGGGATGGTAGAGCGATTCAATCGCTCCATCGAGAACCATCTCCGAATAGTCGTCAGCGAGCACCAGAGGGATTGGGACAAACATCTTCCACTATTTCTCCTGGCCTACCGCGCCGCCGTGCATGAAGCCACCGGGTGCACACCAGCCCGGGCCATGTTTGGGAGGGAGTTCCGTCTACCTGTCGATCTTGCCTTCGGCCGACCTGGGAATGATCCGGTCCCGGTAAGCCAGTATTGTCAAGAACTGGTCGACCAACTGGAGGACGTGCACGCGTTCGCGAGGAGGAAACAGCGGATCGAGACTAACCGAATGAAGACCCGATACGACCAACAGACGGATGCCGGCGGATTCCACGAGGACGACCTGGTCTGGCTCTTCAACCCATTACGGAAGAAAGGCCTGTCACCCAAACTGCAGAAGTCCTGGGAGGGCCCGTACCGAGTCGTGAAACGGATCAACGATGTCGTCTACAGGATCCAGCGGAGCCCGAGGGCGAAGATGAAGATCGTGCATCGAGATCGCCTGGCAGCCTACGGAGGGACACAGACGGACCAATGATTGATCGGGACGATCAGCCTTTTAGGAAGGGGGTGATGTTACGGCTGTGTGTTTGTTTAATCGCTCGCCACATGAGTCACAACTGCCCCAGGGCTGGGCTGCTCTGCCTCAGTGTATTGCGTGCGCCTTATGCAACAAGACTACTAGGACAAAGCGATGGTCCAGAATATTCGTGACTCAGCCAGTGAAGGAAACCTCGAGAAGCCGTGAACCCTGTATGGGTCTAGAAGCATTTATTGAGTCACCGGCCTGCTATATAAGAGCGACCTGTCAAGCAGTTGTTGTTGTGTTTTACGAGCTAGTGCGAGCGTTAATCCTGAGCGACAGAAGTGTGGTGACTTGCGAAACCCCTAGTGAAGCCGATTCTCTTGACAGCGAAGGGAGTGAGAAGCATACAGGGGACTGCCTGTGTTTTGAGCGAGTGTGCTTACCTAGTGCGACAGAGGTCATTGTGGTGAGTTGCAAAACATTGAGTGACAGACTTGGTGCAGCTATTTCCAGCCAGCGTACGGGACCGGACTCATTAGCGAGAGGATTAACTGTGGTATGTTGACAAGTGAAAGGGGGCAAGAGCGCTCCATAAGGAAGAGACTTCAGGAAACTGGAGTAAGGTCCTAATTGTTTGTATTTGCTGATGAGTAGTGTATCTTTCTGGCAAGCAATAAAGCTAACTTTTCTTTAATGGAACAATCTGTGTTGTGCTTCAACCCACCGTAATCCTGTTAACAAAAGTGTCACTAGGGGGGTGGCACGTAACAATAGTATTACTAGCCCTAGTACATAGTGGTCGTATATCACTGTAGGGGTAGATGACCTCGTAGTTACGCCCCTTAAAACTAACTAACCAACTAACGAACTATCATATATCACTGTGTAACATGGGACGTGTATTGGCAACATTCCTGTAACTCTTTGCCTTGGAGAGTAGAAACTTCAGAGCCAACTCCCGTTTAGAGCACATTATTATCATTAAACAACCCCTTCCTGGCCGAGAAACACTTGTAAGGGTCTCAGGAACAATTGCATGCCGTTTCCTTTGACGCCGACAGAGGGCGCGTTGATCGTCCGAACTATTCATAATGTATTGTCCAATAGCAATTCACTGTTACTACCACACTTTTCAGTTATGCTTGAAGCCTGAGAGAGTTGAATGTGATTGACAATGTGCATACAGGTATTTAATACGGAAGGGGACCCGGACGTCGCCAAATTACTGAATTTGCCAATTTTTGATATCAGCATAAATGTGTAGAGGGAACTTTTCTGAATCAGAATATATATAGTTTATTGAGGTTATCTTCCTTCTAAGTCAATTTAAATAGGTTTTTAAAAATGGCGGGCTCTTGCCACGCCCACGTTTCCAATGTGTCAAACTGTAGACTGAACAGTTCCTTGTGGCTTATGTTGAAAGGCAGTAACTTTTTCAATTCTATTTACTCCTTGAGCCACACTGGCCGTGTGGACACTTTCACCCAGGCTTGGTTGTTGAGCCTCAATTGTTTCCCGCGATCTTTAATGTTTACAAACATTTTTTGCCTACACGAGCTTGATATTACCAAGTGAATGTCCAACTGGATAGTGAATGCTGTTGTTCCTGAAAAATGCCGTGCATAAAGAAATTCAATTCAAAGCGAAAATATCATGGCAATCAACATCGCATACGCCTAGAAACGCCGCAAGAAGATTTAATAATAAAAAATGACAGTGACAATGTGCAACGTGTGAATGAGGTTAGTTCGCCCCCAAGTGCATCGAAACGTAATCTGTCTTATAACTGTGACAGTTTAGATATTAGTCTAAACAGTGAGAACTGTAGCAATGTGAATAATTATATTATCGTAGATTTTAAATCCCTGATTAACATTATAAACAGCGTGGCAAAGTGACGGTACTGTGACAGTGATAACTCTCATGCATTATCTGAGGAAGGAGAGGCTTGGCAAGTAAGTTAAATTTATCTTGTAAAACCTGTGGTAATTTTAAGCAACAAATGAGTTCCCCTAGGACTCAGTAATGATGGTGTTAGCAGTAAAAGAAATGTTCTTGAGAAATTAGGTATCTTATGTGGTTCAAATATGGCTAGTGCGTTACTCATGATCGACCGTCAGAGGATAAAGGAGGCAGAGATATCGGCTCAGTCAATGACTAAGGAGGCTAGATCAAATAATAGAGCTCAAAAAATAAGGAGGAGGACAAGGAAGGTCAGGGGCAGGACGAATACCAGCCAGGTTTATGCTAAGCCACCTGAAGGTGAGTAAAATCTGTCATTAATTTTCAATATGCTTTCCTGTAAAATTGATATTTTGCAAACTCCCAAAGTATTCCTTGTAGAGTAATATAATTTTTGAGATGGATATATACATACACACTCTATGTTTTATGCCTAAAATGAATAAGTTTTGCGAATAAGAATATTTTTTCTTGCATATTTATGCAAAAAAAAATCAACAAAATATTGGCATAAATATTATTTTTTAATTTTTCTTATATTAATGGCTCTTGACAAACAAAACCAGGCAAGCCAAAATGATGTGCATCTTAGAGAAAAAAAAACTACACAATTTCGTTTCATGGAATACGTTCCAAGGAATGTGTACCGAAAATTTCTTCCGCGAACTGACAATTATAAAACATTCAAGGACATTTGTTGGTATAACGGATACAAAAATAACTGAAGCTCAATGACACTTGTGGAATAGATAATAGATAATGTGTGTAATATGTGTATGAAATTTCACGAAAATCAAATTAATAGTTTTCAAGAAAATGACCTTCAAAATTGTACATATTTTGCTATACTCTCACGTCCGGGTCCCTTAAGAATGGTGAGATTAATATCCTTCTCGAAGGAAAAGCAAAGAATGGTGTAGCAACAGACCCACAAAAGCAAGTTTGCAGTATTGAGTAGGAAAGAATTTTGGCTATCTCATCATATGCATTCCAACAGCTGTAGCAATGCTCGCTAACGCGCAGCGCTAGACCATGGGGCCAACCAAGCTCACTGCAGACTCGGTAGACGTAGGTTCGAGCCCCACCGTCAGCCGTTCTTGAAATGGTTTTCCGTGGTTTCCCATTTTTATCTCCAGACAAATGCTGGGACGGTACGTTCTGACAAGCCACGGCCGCTTCCTTCCACATCCTTACCCAGTTTCTTTCAACTACATTCATTTCATCTCTCATTAACTCCTCTCACGACGACGTTGGCGTCAGAAAGGGCATCCGGCCGTAAAAACCATTCGCCACATAGAATTTCATCGCATCTCATCCCCGACCCCATTGAAAAGTTGAATAATAAGGGGTAGACATACGCACGTCATATGCATGTGAAGAAATATGTAGGAAAAATGTATAAAGTAATGCTTCTTTGCTCTAAACAATCTGATGAACGTATTGCAATGATCCTAGTAACGGCAATCCTGTTAAAATAGCTGTTTTGGCAAGGCATTCTTGTACAAACCTAATTAATATCCATATAACGTATTTACGTAGAACCGTTAATCACAATGAACGTAGAAAGTAAATAGTCACGACAACCGACTAAACTGTTTATGTGGATTTTACCATTGAACATCATATACTTGTGACTTCTGTAGCCATTGTCAAGTGGGTGTGGTATGTTATGTCAAGTACAGTAGTTAATAATTGCATTGCATTTTAACAATAAACTTACTTCGTTGCGTTCTTAAGTTATTTAGTCTAGCTTCGTGTCTTGAGTGCTCGTTAAGATCACCGAATCGTCCGTCGAAATATTCAAGACTTGAAAGTATGATTAGAGGCAGATGACCTCGTAGTTCCTCCCCTTAAAACAACAATAACTAACTAACTAAAGTATGATTGAGTTTTTATGAAAAAATTAAGAGTATATCGTCATTTTAATATTTGTTGTAGAAGTCTACGAGCGATAGGCCTATATTGGCTACATTATACAATTAGCATTACCAAAGGAAATGTGTTGATCGTGTTTCCCTGTATCTAAGCTCCCGAATGATCATCAGGCCAAACGAGAAGAGTAAAATCAAGTTTATGCAATAGCTGACACACTAAATTTAAATTGAAAGAGATAATAAATACTTTGGTCTGATCTGAAACCAAAACGATATCTAGAATAGGGAACCGGGGATTGTTGACTAATTGAATGCTTACGGAGGACTCCACAATAGATTCAGACGACCAATGATACTTTTTTGGTGAATACGACTCATACACCACTCTTTCAATTTGAACCAATAACGTATGAGAATGTCATTAAAATCAGTGCCTGTTATCGCCGAGAACTTATAACACCTTATTTTTATTACCATCGTTCTTTTGTTCACAAATATTCCAATAAAGGATTAGTGGTTTGAAGTTGAGATCTGGTAAGTTCCTTATACTGTAAGTAAGATTACGGTTAGGAAGCATTTAAATTGTTTTTTTTTTTCTTCTTTATTGAAAAGACAGCAGCATAGATCGCGTGTTTATGAATGCATTGAAAACACGGTAAAGGTACTCACTGATCTCCTCTTGGTACTATGGCTAGCATTCTTGGCTGTCACTTCTGAAGTTCGGATTTGATTCCTGGCTCTGCCAAGAAATTTATTTCTGGTCCGAGGGCTGGAACGGGGTCCACTCAGTCTCGTGAGGCAAAAGTGAGACCATGGGCGAAGGACACATCAGGTAGCTTCGATTCCTACCTCAGCCATCCTGGTAGTGGTTTGCCGTGGTTTCTCACTTCTTCTCCAGCCAAATGCCAGGATGGTTCATTACTTAAGCCCACGGCCACCTCCTTCCCAATACTCACCTGAATTAGAAGTACAAACACTAATACAGCCATCACAATATCACAGGTTATCACCAAAATATCTATACACACACACCCATGTACACGGTGCTAAATGACCACGATGTCCAAGCTCCTCAAATAAAACAAACAAAAACGATTTTATGACTCATGGAAGAGAATCTATACTCTACAAACGACTCCACGACACTTGTTTCATATCCATAAGAATAGATAAAAATAATTCAAAATGATTACAGAATAATTACACCATGAATGATGTGAGGTTGGCGTCAGGAAGGGCATCCGGTGATAAAATCCATTTGCTTCATAGAATTCCATTGGATCTCATCTCTGACCCCGTTGAAAACGGGAATAATAAGACGTACGACATACATACACCATGAATGATGTATTACACGGAGTTTGACCTTCAACACAAAATGTTTCACGAATTATTCAATTCAGCTAGATGAATATGAATAATGGGGAACTTTACTAAATCTGAACACGTCTACCTTCTATTCAGGGATGTGCGGCGAGGCTTCCTGGTTTGCTGTATCTGTATTCTACTCCACCTGCTTTGAATGCAAATAGTTTGAAGTAGTAAACAGACCAGTCCCTGTTCGGCGGAGAATACCTCGTGAGGTCACCGCGTAGTGTCGTCAACAGGTGACCGCTTTAGCATTACATAATGTGCCAGCACGCACTGTCCAGTAATTTAGTTACTGTCCTTTTAAACTATGATTTATTTATTATTCGCTAATCCGCCAACTAGGGACCACGATAAGTAACACTATACATTCTGACGTTTATTCAATTTACGATTGATCCAGTAGGTTTTCATTTAGTTTGCTGTGTCGAGCACGGTGTTCATCCGACCACTTTACACCGGTTGTCCATTTCTCATCTCGGAAAGTCCCAAAAGTCACGATGCTTTTTCGGAAAAGGTCTCGCTTGTGCGCGTCATCTCGTCGTAAGCCCATTTCTTGGAGGTCTTTCTTGACGTTAACGTAACAGGGAACTGTTGTTTTAGAATCTGAATCGAAATTGTCAAATATACGTTTTGTCCATCTAGAGTCGTCCATCCGTCACAAGTGACCGTAGAAGCGAGCCCTGCGTTTGCGCATTGTGTCGGTGATCTTCTCTATCTTAGAATAGATTTCTTGCCTGGATTTTCTTACGTAGATCCCGTTTTTGTAGTTTGGACCAAGTAGGTTATGTTGTGGAGAATCTTTCTCTCTTTTTGCTCTAACTTAGCAAGCACACATATCTGAGAGAGGATAAGGCATTCTGACGCATAGAGGGATACCGGCTTGACGACAGTGATGTAGTGATGAATTGTGGTATTTATAGAAAAGCACCTTTCTTAAATTATTATTATTATTATTATTATTATTATTAATAATAATAATAATAATAATATTAATATTATAATTAATTGTTTTTCAGCCTTGATCATGAGCCCTATGTACTCGAGAATGATGGTTGTTGTTGTTGTAAGGATCCCAACACATGGGTTATATGCCCCTAATAGTTTGGGTGAATATGAAGGATGGTGACATGAAAAAATAGAAGTAAAACTAACTTGCGTACTAGAAGAAGAAAAGGTCAAGAAGAAGAAATGAGGGAAATAAAAGATAGAGAAAATAATTGATCTCAACCTTCGAAGAATGGGAACTGAGGGACTTGGAAGAAAATAGAGCCATGAAAAGCAGATGGGAGAGGGAATGAGGAGAGGATCCGTCCCAAAGGCAATATATTAAGGGGAAAGCAGACACAGCTCAGGAATCCCTTGGGGTCATCAACTCCCAAGCTCACCAGCCGTGTGCCCTTGAGGGTTCACCATAAGTGGTGGGGCCCTGTCTCTTTCAGCGCCTTGAGCAAAAGGCACGAGATATCATGAAAAGAAAAATAAGAGGTCTAACCCCTCGAAGAATAAGGGTATCAGAAAAGACGAGACAAGAGTCAATTACGGCAGGAAGATAAAATAATGTCTAGGCCTTGGATACGCTAATACCGCCAGGGTCGGAAGAGAACACGAGTTGATCAAGAGAGGTCGACAGGAAAGGTGAATGATAGGAACCAGGTACAAGTAAGTGGAAGCCATGCCGTGGCCGCCAACCCACGTCCCACTAGTTGTGAGCCCTGGGGGAATGTATATTTGACTGTGTCTGATAATTTGTGTTTGTGTGGCAACTGTAGAATTTTGCGACTTATATTGGTGACCCAGGACTTCAATTAAGGTGCCGGCACTATTCTAATATTAGCATGCAGAAGAGTGGAAAATACGAAGAAGAACACAACCAGGATAGCCGCTGTCAGTGCTGGGATTCGAACCTTCAACCTTTAGACTTCCAACATATAGCCTACTTGTTGTCAGGAGCACGACTTAACACGCTGTGGAATATCATATCCTCTATTAAATTCTGTATATATTTTAGAGCTATGTTGTTGTTGTTGTTTGGGTCCTCAGACTTTTCACTGGTTTGATGCAGCCCTCCATGCCTCCCTGTCCTGAGCTAATCGACTCATCTGTACTTAGCTACCACACCCTACATCCGGGCAATCTCTTTAACATATTCTAACCTTGGTCTACCCCCTACAGTTCTTGTCCTCGACCCTTCCTTCCATAACTAAGCTGGCTATTCCTGGGTGTCTTAGTGTGTGTCCTACCAACCTATCTCTTCTCTTAATTAGCAGTCGCCAGAAACATATCTCCTCTCCCACTCGTTTTAATACCTCTTCGTTTGTAACCATATCTACCCATCTGATATTCATCATTCTCCTATAACACCACATTTCAAACGCTTCAATTCTCCTCCTCTCTGCTGTTCCAACAGTCCAAGTTTCACTTCCATGGAGTACCACGCTCCAGACAAAGGCTTTCAAAAATGATATCCAAATACCTAAATCTATATTCGGTGTCAACAGATTATTTTCTGTAGAAATGCTTTCCTTGCCTGAACCAACCTACTTTTTATATCCTCTTTGCTTCGTCCATCACTGATAACTAACAGAAGTCTCCTACTTCCTTTAGCGTTCCACCTGTCAATTTGATGTCTATAGAGGTTTCTGATTTATGTAGTACGTTATATATGTACATATGCACTGAGCCAAAGTGAGCCAGATCTGATGATGTTGGTATAACGAACGAAACTAGCAATCCAATTCAGCCCCCTCCCCTCATTTATGTGACAAGTGTGTAAATAATTCATGTAGTTTATTTCAGGCACTAGGAAATTAATTAGGCACACTCGTGTTCACTGAAAAGCTTTTAACAATAGATACATGAATTAGGTATTCTTCTTATTGCCCCAGTGTTTTTATACGGGGTTGGAAATGAGATATGACTAAATTCTATGCTGCAGTGGATTTCTCGGCCAGATACTGTTCCTGATGCTAACCATATCAGAGGATTTAATGAGAAACGATATGGGTGAAAACGAATGTAACTGGGCGAATAGTTGGAAAGAAGTGGCCGTGGCCTAGAAGGTACCGTCCTGACGTTTCAAAATGGGAATCCATTTCAAATCGGTTTGACGTTCGGATTCCTACCCACTCGTCTACCTATCCGAGACATAACTCGACCCCATGGTCTTGCACTGCACTTAGAGAGTGCTACCGTTGTCGTATGTGAAAACGGATTTGATGAAAATGTTTATCGTGTAAGTACGGGACCACCTTCTGGTTTAGTGGTTAGCATTCTTAGCTGTCACCCACTGAGGTCCAGTTTCGATTCCTGGCTTTGCCAAAATCATAATTCTAGTATGACAGTTGGTTGATACTCAACCTTGTGAGCCAAAACTGAGAAGAAATGGGTTTGATTCATACCTCAGCCATCCTGGAAGTAGTTCCTCGTAGTTTCCTCATTTCTACTCCAGACAAATGCCGGGATGGTTCCTAATTCAAGGCCACGTCCGTCTCCTTCCCAATCCACTCTTGACTTACAAATACACACACTAATATACGCATCACAATAAGATTGGTTGCCAAATAAATTCCACACACACCCAAGTACACGGGGCTACATGACTACGATGTTGCAAAGCACCTAAATAATCAACAATAACGAATACAGCCATCACAATATGATAGGTTATCAAATAAATTCCACACACACCCAAGTGCACAGGGTTACATGACCACATTGTTGCAAATCCCCTAAATAAATTAACAACAACAACAGTCATTTGCCGAGTTGCTGTGGAAGGAAAGAGATGTAGTAACTAATTCATGAGAGATATAGCGTGATTCGCACATAACGCTAGTTGTTGACACAGTAAGTGGCAGATTTGAAAATCCTGAACTTTAACCCTAGAACGGTAGCGCTAATTTTAACGTTGTTATCGGTAGTACTTCGCATCGGCGACGACTACGATTCTAGAAGCTGATAATAAATACCACTTACGTCAACTTTTATTTCACTCACTAGGCTAGCTGAAAGGACACTGTTTTTGAAGGTTTTGTTTGATGTTAGTTACTTATTTTTAGCCTACTTTTCACATTTCGCAAAAATTAGGAAAAAGTAGACTTATGAGATCGATCCGGGAAAATGTCTGTCTGTCCTTCTGTCTGGCTGGCTGTGTGTGTCCCCCCCCCCCCCCCCCCATCAACTCCTAAACGGCTGCAGAAATCGAAACCAAATTTAGTATGAGTAAAGATGTATACCGGAATATCTCACGTCCATATTTGAAAATGATGTCAGTGCTACCAACTGCAGAAAAAACGCACTAGAAATTTGAGCTCCATCTTGGATATCTTAGAAGGTATGCATGGGAGCTATTCCAAAATTGGCACACATGTAGACAACACCATTTCATTTCAATTTCCAAGAGGTCATATATGACAGTGTTGCCAAAATAATATTAGGCCTTCTGATAGGTCCAATTTTTAAATGCCTATAATTTCTACACTATCAATTGGATTTCAACCAAATTTTGTATGTAATATGTGTACATAAACAGATATGACTGAGCATATTCTAAAGAGCCACCAGGGCTGCCAACTGTTAATAATTGCTCTCTCTATTCTTTTATCCAAATACCAATATATCAGAAAGTATGCAAGCCGACAGCTTTAAACTATGCACACGTATAGTACCTGACAATTTAGATTCATTTTGGAGTAACTTATATACTTCAGTTCTACCAACTTGATTCTAAGCCTGCTGATAGGGCCAATTTTTAAACACATGTAACTTCTATACTATCAGTTGGATTTCAACCAAATTTCGTATGTGCTATGTGTAACATAACAGATAAGACTATAAGTATTTTGAAGAGCAATCAGGGCTGCCAACTGTTAATAAATGCTGTCTATATTTTTTTAACCTAATCTCAATATATCAGGAAGTATGCAAGTCAACAGCCCTATACTTTGCACACGTATAGCACCTGACATTCTAGATTAATTTTGAATAATTAATATAAGTCAGTGCTGCCAACATCATTCTATGCCTGCTGATTGGTCCAATTTTAAAATACATGTAACTTCTATTCTAACAAATGGATTTCGTCCAAAATTGGCACAACAAGATATCATCATATTTCAGATTAGGCTATTTCTGACCAGCACACGCATGACATTGTTACCAACATGCTTTTACGCGTGCTGATAGATCCAGTGTCTAACTGCATGTAACGTTCATTGGACTTCAACCAAATTTTTTATTCTGTACCTTAAGAAATGGAACTAAGAATATATTCAGTCACCAGGGCTGCCAACTGTAATGCTCTATTAGGCTATATTATACCAGGTATATTTCGAACTAATTAGACATTTTGATATTATCAACTTAATTTCGTCATTATTCTAGATAGGTTCATATACTGCAGATTAATCATAGGCATGACACTTAATTTTAAGAAAAGTAGGCTCTTTAGTTCGTCACGGAACTTCTTGTTGTTTTGGATATTTTTCATTTATTTATTCATTCATTTATTGGAGTTTTTGAGCTTGTTTTCACTAATTTTGACTAATTGTGATTGTTTTCTTTTTGAATGATTAATTTTTATTTGATTTTCTTGTGGACTTTATGAACTTTCTTGACAATTTTTTTGTTGTATTTTGACTTATTTTGAGTATTTTGTTTGTCTCTTAGCTAGTTCTTTTTGTTCCTTTTACTTAGAGCTTTTTTTGTCAAATTTTTACTAATGTTGATTTTTTGTGGGGTTTTATGGATTTTGACTATTATTGATTTCTTTGTTTTTTGTTTTTTGTTATTTAGGACTATTATTATTATTATTTAGCGTATGGCTTTTAGTGCCGGGAGTGTCCGAGGACATGTTCGGTTCGCCAAAGACTGTAGCTGCTTCAATGCGGACACCCATGAGATGAGCTGCAAGTTACGTCCAATTTCAAGTAGTTCCAACTTTCGCTACCAGATGTCACTGACGCCTAGTGGTGAACATTGGAACTTTTTATAGATCGTTTCAACGAAATCTAACCTACAAATTTAGCTTCAGACAAGTTTTAATTAGTGGAAGGTTCTTTTACATGCCATGAATCTATGACATTGGACCGCCGGCTTTATTTCCCCTCCCAAGGAAGGCATAGGCCTACTAAAGAATTGGTGGGGATTGGACAACAGGGATAAGCAGAATTTTATCCCGTTTTCGTGGCGGAGACGAACGCTACCAATTTAGGGTTATAGTAGGTAGCACGCGCTGGGGTGACACACCTGCCTTGGTCCCTCTAACCTTTATTATGATACAGGAATTGTAATTAGCGTATAAATAGTAGCCCACTTTCCCTACTTCCGGTGATTCACGTTTACCAGCCACAATGTCCTGGTTAATGTCATTAACGGATGACTAGCAATTAGCCTAAATAATTGTTAGTCTCCTAATGTAATTATTATTATTATACTCAGTGAATCATATGGTAGCCACTAGGACAAGTCGCACTCCAAGACTGCAAGCAACGTGGAGCTGTGATTCGGAGACCTAAGGTTCAAATCCCAGCACCACGCCGGACATCCTGAGTATGTCCCTTCATGGTTTTTCCACACTCACTCCAGGATAATATTATGATGGTACCTTTAATTCAAGTCCCAGGGCAACTACTCCGATCCCAGAACCCAATACAATTACACATGCTACTGCAGTTGAAACAACAATACAGGTTAGCAGACAAATACCATACACTTGGGTCTCGTGGTCCCAATGTTCAAATTTAAGCTCCTAATGTCCTGGATTCGATTCCTGGATCAGCCAAGAAATTTAAATCTAGCCTGTAGGTTGTAACGGAGGACGCTCAACCTCGGGAGGCAAAACTGAGAAGAGATGGGTACGATTCCCACCTCAGCTGTCCTAGAAGTAGTTTTCCGTGGTTTCCCAATTTTACTCCAGGCAAATGCTGGGATAGTTTCCAGCTTAAGACCACGGGCACCTCCTTCAAAATCTTAGCCTTAATTACTTGCACACACTATTACGGGCATCTTCATGACACTAGGTTATCAGATAGATTCCATACACACTTGAGTGAACGGAGCAATATGTTCATGATGTCAAAAGGCCCCTTAATTAATCACGACAACACCACCTCTAGTATTCAAGCAACAACAATACTTAGAAAGCTCACACAAACTGTTTCCGCTGCTTTCTCGTATGTATTTGTCTGATAATAATAATAATAATAATAATAATAATAATAATAATAATAATAATAATAATAATAATAATAATAATAATAATAATAATAATCGTGTTATTGGCTTTAAATACTGCGGGTCTTAGAGACGCCGGGATGCAAGAATTTTGTCCCAAAGGGGATCTTGAACGAGCCAGTAGGTCTACTGATACAGCTCCCTCGCATTTAAGCTCCCTAAAATACTGTACCAACTAACTGCGCCAGGTATTGCTCCTGCTTCCTTGGTCTTGCGTAAACTGTACTTGCTACTACGACTGGGGTAGACGCCCCAGGTCTTGCCATGAGATGCCATCTTAGCATTTGGCTAGAGGGATTGTAGAGAAACTCAGGGAACAAACATACTTATTTGGTCTCAGTTAACGCCGTAATCCAAGTTTTGGTTTATGAATGCAAGGAGAGGGACAAAAACTCGTATTATAGAATAGTTTGCTCATCTCTTAATGGTAATAGAAGTAGGCCTATATCAATAAGTTAACATAAAGAATCGGTATTTGAAGATTTCAAAGAAAGAATGCATAGAGGCATCAGACTTCAGTGATTTCTAGAACAGGAGATCGTGCAGGAACTTGATTCGATCCCAGACGGTGCATTGAAAGATATGGCAGTCTGTAATATAGCTCGTACGTGGAGAATGACGAGTGATAGCAGAATACTACGTTTCTGCGTCTAAAATGGTTTTACAAGAAGTGAACCGTGCCGTCATACATCACTAAGATTCCATTAAACAGAACAAGACCTGTTCGAGGCAGCTGGATCAAGTATTCGCTTAACGAGGTGAAGACAAGCAATGCTGTGACTACCAAGTGCAAGTGGCGGCGCGTTATGATGCGTTAAAAATAATAAAATTGTATAATATCGTCGCTGCACCTGAAAAGTTCTCAACGAGAGACAGTTGCTTCCTGTCTGTCTCTAGGATCAGCCACGCAGCTTGCCATATGTGGATGTAGCTTATAGTCCCACATGAATTCGAAAGGTTCATTTTTCTATATTCATGTATGTGTTTCTTGAGTCTTCATTCTTTTGACAGGTTTGATGCAGCTCTCCATGCTTTCCTGTCCTGAGCTAATCGTGTTAACTCTACATAGCTACCACACCCTATATCCGAGGCAATATGTTTAACTATTCTAACCTTCGCCTACCCCTACAGTTCTTGTCCTCAACCTTTCCTTCCTTAACTAAGTTTGCTATTCATGGGTGTCTTAGTATTTGTCCTACCAACCTATCTCTTGTTTTCATTAGCAGTCGCCAGAAACATCTCTCATCTACATCTTGTCTTAATACCTCTTCATTTGTTAATCTATCTACTCATCTGATTTTCATAATTCCCATGTAACACCACATTTCAAACGCTTCTATTCTTCTCTATTCCTGCTGCGCCATCAGTCCAAGTTACTTGCATGGAGTGCCACGCTCCATACAAAGCCGTTCACAAATTACTTACAAGTTACAAATACTGAAATGTTATTGTTTTATTTATTTATTATCTATTTATCGTATGGCTTTTAGTGACGGGCGTGTAAGAAGACATGTTCGGCTCACCTGAGTCTGTAGCTGCTTCTAGCGGACACCCATAGGGAGAGCTACAAGTTCCGTTCATTTTCAAGTAGTTCCAACTTTCGCTACCAGATGTCAATGATACCTAGTGGTGAACTTTGGAACTTTGATAGAGCGTTCCGACAAAATATAACCTAGAAATTTAGCTTCACGCACGTTTAGTCTGTGGAATGATCTTTAACATGCCATACATCTATGACATGGGACCGCCGGCTTTACTTCCCCTCCGAAGGAAGGCATACTGAAGGATTTTAACGCTCTTAAAAATCCGTCGACTTTGGCCGGGTTTGAAGCTGTGATCTTGGGCACAGCAGTTCAGCATGCTACTAACTACGCCACCGAAGCCGCTATTGTAATCCTAATAATTTAAATTGGTAACATCTGTACTTCATCCACTGAAAAGCAGGTTATTTATTCTTTGAAGAACATTTGTCTGCCAACTTAATATGTAATTTTGCAGCCGTCGTAAAATGAAACTACAATAACTTAACAGTAATCAATTATAGATGGTTTAATCTCGACCCAATCAAATACAAGAATGCCTAGTAGATGGAATTTGCAGTCTACATGAAGTGAAAATGATCCTGAATGGTATCACAAGAGATAGACGACGATCTGATCATGCTACCAACCATTAAATTACATTATACGTGACAGTTTCAGTGTCTGTAAGTGGTCTGCAAACAAGGTGATTTTCAAACATAAGTGGTAGCAGTGAATACAACTCTGATTCAACATAACAGCAAGATTGTGCTGTAATTCACCCGCCAATTGTATGGTTACATTGTTAGTAAGTTGACGTGGACTGGACGGAATATATGTCAAAATAATCCTTGAATATATGTTTCATCACTGCACAAACTTTACCTGTTTTGTTGTTGTTGTTGTTGTTGCTGTTGTTGTTGTTTCATTTAGCGCATTGGTGGGCCAAGTATGGTCCGTGGGCCACATGCAGTCCACAACAGGGGTTTTCAACGGAGAAAGCAAAAATAGTAATTCTTACTTGATTGCTTATTTTCTATTTTATAGATTAATGACTGATTGGCAGAGATTAAATTGTTTAGAAACCACTCATGAATGTTGCATTCAAATTTGATTGAGATAGCAGGCCTCGGCAACTGACAGTCACTTGTGTGTTTCTAATATTTCTCATGGTCACAGATGATCGCCTTGTTTGCATCTTGATTATATGTGAGCAAGTATTACCTTTTTTGGAACTTTGAATAATTGCCGTCAGAATCAGTCTGACTGACAGACATCTTTCTTCACTGCTAAGGGTCTTTCGATCCAGATGCAATAATACCTTGAAAAGTTGACAGAAGCAGTTACAGTTACATTCACTTCACAGTCCTTCCTGCACAGTGAATACAAACCACATGAATAATGGCAATATTTGTGTGAAATGTACCATTTTAGCATTTCAGTAAACTATTCCCCCGAGCCTCATGAATTTCTTGTTTCTATAGTCCGCTTCCATTGAAGTCCATCCGTCACTGATTTAGTTGCTTGGGACACCATGGGTGTGTGTGGAAGTTGTCTGAGTTATTGCAGTGACGGCTCGTATGTGTATACTTGCTGCTGGGTCTAAGGTAAGAAAATAACAGTCTGGCATTTACGTAGAACAGGAATGGTAACATTAGATGGCCACTTCTAGAATGGCCGAGAGTGGGACTCGAGGTCACATCTCTTTTCAATAAATTGTCCTTATACAGTAAAGGTGAATGACTCCGTTCCTAGTAGAGCTCCATTAACACCATTAACCGCGTTTTAATAAATAAGCGACGAAGCTATTTTTAACAGATCGTTTTCTGAAAACAATTTTATGATTTTAAAGAAAAATCGATTTTCATACCAATTTTGACTTAAATTTGTTTCTTTAGTCTCCAATGTATTCCGTTTTTGTTTCCATCATTTAATAAACTCACCATAATGATATTTCGTGCTCTACGTGTGTTATTATCGGTAAAATAAACAACCTTCCTTTCATTTGAAGCCTGTCTGGTATTTCTCATACCGGACGGTGGTTATTAAATACTCCAAAAATACCACTATACTGCTCCACTGTGCATTTATTCCTTTCACTAGATTTGTGAACTAAAGAACCTTCGTAACACTTCTATAAGAATCAGTCAAAACGCCAGTTGTCAGAACCATTTTTTAAATTTATGCGAAAAATCGTTTAAGAGGGTCAACATTGAAACGTTTCATTCACAAAACTTTTACTTTTAAGATATGTGTTTAGAGAAATGTTTCTTTACAAAGCCCCGATATTTAGGAAAGGTATTTAGAAAAATGTTTCTTTACAGAATTTTTACTTTTAGGAAAGGTGTTTAGAAAAATACTTTACAAAACTTTTATTTTTAGAAAGGTGTTTAGAATTTTTTTTCTTTACAAAACTTTTACTTTTAGGAAAGGTGTTTAGAAAAATGTTTCTTTACAGAACTTTTTCTTTTAGGAATGGTGTTTAGAAAAATGTTTCTTTACAGAACTTTTATTTTTAGGAAAGGTGTTTAGAAAAATGTTTCTTTACAGAACATTTACTTTTAGGAAAGGTGTTTAGAAAAATACTTCTTTACAAAACTTTTATTTTTAGAAAGGTGTTTAGAAATGTTTTTCTTTACTAAACTTTTACTTTTAGGAAAGGTTATCAAATAATATGATAAAATTGGTCCGGCTAGATCAAACATAAAATGCCAGCGTTTCGCCCCGGTGTGCCGTTGGGCTCGTCAGTTGGTACAGACACACCTCACCAATACGCATGGCTAGCACATACTGAGAAGGCCATCACAAGACACAAAATACAAGTAGTATTGACGCCACGAGTGATGCCAATGTGCTACGGAAGTCAAGCTCCCTTTCATAAAACAAAAACCTTACCTTGGCAATCCAAATAGGTTATGAACATTCCCGAATGGGAATATGATGTTATTTCCGTTTGATCAGATAAATTATCAAATAATATGATAAAATTGGTCCGGCTAGATCAAACATAAAATGCATAAAATGCACATTGGCATCACTCGTGGCGTCAATACTACTTGTATAGGCATGTTATGTTTGATCTAACCGGACCAATTTTATCATATGATTTGATAATTTATCTGATCAAACGGAAATAACATCATATTCCCATTCGGGAATGTTCATAACCTATTTTAGGAAAGGTGTTTAGAAAAATGTTTCTTTACAGAACTTTTACTTTTAGGAATGGTGTTTAGAAAAATGTTTCTTTACAGAACTTTTATTTTTAGGAAAGGTGTTTAGAAAAATGTTTCTTTACAGAACATTTACTTTTAGGAAAGGTGTTAAGAAAACTGTTTCTGTACAAAACTTTTACTTTTAGGTAAGGTGTTTAGAAAAATGTTTCTTTACAGAACTTCTACTTTAAGGAAAGGTGTTTAGAAAAATACTTCTTTACAAAAATTTATTTTTAGAAAGGTGTTTAGAATTTTTTTCTTTACAAAACTTTTACTTTTAGGAAAGGTGTTCAGAAAAATGCTTCTTTACAGAACTTTCACTGTTAGGAATGGTGTTTAGAAAAATGTTTCTTTACAGAACTTTCACTTTTAGGAAAGGTGTTTAGAAAAATGTTTCTTTACAGAACTTTTATTTTTAGGAAAGGTGTTTAGAAAAATGTTTCTTTACAGAACATTTACTTTTAGGAAAGGTGTTAAGAAAACTGTTTCTGTACAAAACTTTTACTTTTAGTAAAGGTGTTTAGAAAAATGTTTCTTTACAGAACGGAAAGGTGTTTAGAAAAATGTTTCTTTACAGAACTTTGATTTTAGGAAAAGTGTTTAGAAAAACGTTTCTTTACAGAACTTTTACTTTGAGGACAGGTGTTTAGTAAAGTGTTTCTTTACAGAACTTTTATTTTTAGGAATGGTGTTTAGAAAATTGTTTTTTACAGAACTTTTACTTTTAGGAAAGGTGTTTATAAAAATGTTTCTTTACAAAACTTTTATTTTAAGAAAGGTGTTTAGAAAAATGTTTCTTTACAGAACTTTTACTTTTAGCAAAGGTGTTTAGAAAAATGTTTCTTTACAAAACTTTTCATTTTTAGGAAAGGTGTTTAGAAAATGTTTCTTTACAAAACTTTAATTTTTAGGAAATATGTTTAGAAAATGTTTCTTTACAGAACTTTTATTTTTAGAAAAGGTGTTTAGAAAAATGTTTCTTTACAGAATATTTATTTTTAGGGAAGGTGTTTAGAAAAATGTTTCTTTGAAGAACTTTTATTTGTAGGAAAGGTGTTTGGAAAAATGTTTCTTTACAGGACTTTTATTTCTAGGAAAGGTGTTTAGAAAAATGTTTATTTACCGAACTTTTATTTGTAGGAAAGGTGTTAAGAAAAATGTTTCTTTACAGAACTTTTACTTTTAGGAAAGGTGTTCAGAAAAATGTATCTTTACAAAACTTTTACTTTTTTAGGAAAGGTGTTTAGAAAAATGTTTCTTTACAGAGCTTTTACTTTTAGGAAAGGTGTTTATAAAAATGTTTCTTTACAAAACTTTTAGGAAAGGTGTTTAGAAAAATGTTTCTTTACAAAACTTTTACTTTTAGGAAAGGTGTTCAGAAAAATGTATCTTGACAAAACTTTTACTTTTTGGAAAGGTGTTTAGAAAAATGTTTCTTTACAGAACTTTTACTTTTAGGAAAGGTGTTTAGAAAAATATTTCTTTACAAAACTTTTACTTTTAGGAAAGGTGTTCAGAAAAATGTATCTTTACAAAACTTTTACTTTTTAGGAAAGGTGTTTAGAAAAATGTTTCTTTACAGAGCTTTTACTTTTAGGAAAGGTGTTTAGAAAAATGTTTCTTTACAAAACTTTTGGGAAAGGTGTTTAGAAAAATGTCTCTTTAAAAAACTTTTACTTTTAGGAAAGGTGGTCAGAAAAATGTATCTTTACAAAACTTTTACTTTTTGGAAAGGTGTTTAGAAAAATGTTTCTTTACAGAACTTTTACTTTTAGGAAAGGTGTTTAGAAAAATGTTTCTTTTCAAAACTTTTAGGAAAGGTGTTTAGAAAAATGTTTCTTTACAAAACTTTTATTTTTAGGAAAGGTACAGGGTGCGACAGCTTAACTTCCTTTTTTAAACGTAATAAAACCCATTGTATGAATCAGTAAACTTTTATTTTTTTAATAATATAGGCGCATACATAAAGTTTTGTTTTACTTAATTTTGAAGATCAAATCAGCTAGGTGACGTCCCCCATTCTCCTTACACTGAGTAAACCGTTTGTCTTGACTGTTGCCAGCTTATCAGGCGTTATGTTGGCAATTTCTTCCTGGACATTGGTCTTCAAATCTTGTAGCGTCCTTGGACAGTTTATAGAAACACGGAATACAAAACATAGACAAATCACAAGGGGACAAATCAGGAGAGTGGGCCGGCCACTCCAAATCGCCCCTAAGTGAAATGATGCTGAGGGACTCCAGTTCTTCGTCCTGTCACACTTCCAGTTTGTCTGAAGGTAGTGGCCCACGTAACAATGGATTTCCGGCCCACGACATGGGCCAACGGGGCTAAATTAAAGCGCCTCTGAAAGGCGCGCTGGGTTCCGATCACAGAACATCTGCTCGAAAAGTAGGCCTCCTCCCTGTTCCAACGCCTGATGGCGACTGAACTGTGTCGGGACAAAACTTCATAGTACCACCTCACGAACGAGACCACTAGTGCTCCACTATGACATCAACCGACTGAATGGGCGCATTTAAAAAAGGAAGTTATTCTGCCGGACCCTGTATTTAGAAAAACGATTATTTACAACACTTTAATTTTAGGAATGGTATTCAGATAAACGTTTAATTATAAAAACGTTTTTTATGTGACGGTTTGAAACGTTAAATTGAGACATCCCAAACAGTTCTTGATCGTGACCCCCTAGTTCCTACTGAACCCTTCAGAATAGCAGTGTTTATATGTAAGAAATCTTAATCAAGGGGTCGCGCTCAGTTCCAATGTGATGTTTACGTTCGCCAAACAACATGCTCTACTGAGGTAAGGGTCATAGGATTTAAACTATAATTAAGAAAGAAAGGTGACAAGATGTAAAATAATAACATGATTTAATGACTAATAATGCATAAAAAGGATATAAACAACAATAATTAAAAAATCATCCCTGAATTTTCCCAATGACAGGAATATCTATCAATGCTGAGGAGTCAGACGGATCTCCCCTTTATTAAAATGTGGATCCTGGTTCCACTAACTTGCATTTTGGATTTTATGTACGCGTAATGACTAACCACGAGGAATGGGTACTTTGGATGACTGTTCGTTTACAGCGGATTAACAGCCACGATGCTTACGAACAATCATCTCGTAAATCAACGTTTACGGATATGGAACATGACACTAATAAAAACTCTTAAAAATGTAATGCTGACACACACACTAAAATCTACTATTTACAGGTATCTCTCTCGAGACCCTCATTTAGCGCGATGACGCACTTGACAATGAGCTGCCAACTCCGGCCAATTGCTCAATACACAAGCAAGGAAATACAGCATAGCACGTGACTTCACGGGTCACTGAATGGAATATAAACATGGACTAAACCAACAACAACAAAAGCCTGACCAGCTGATATTACTTTATATGAACAAAACTGCATGTTAAGCTAACGCTTCGGAGATTATCGTGATTCGTAGGCAACTCCCATTTATTTAAACAATTTTTATCATTGATCAGTTCTTAATTCTGTATTTCAAGTAGTTACGGAGCCAAACAAGCATTCTCCACTAATGACCTCGCTAGCAACCTTCAGTCCGTCTTGTGAAACATCTCCCCCTTTCCTCAATACCTGTCATTGTCCCAACTCCAGTGTGTAAAAATAACTGACCAGCTGTGCCGTTATCTCAAGGAATCAACAGCAACAAAATCTCAACCACCTCAACAAATGGTCAGACATTAATCAAAATATCCACAATTGCCCTCGCAAGGTTACAATATGGACCTGGCACCAAGCTGACAGAAATCAGTCTACGCTGAAATTCCCGCTTGTAATGACCACAAAATACACACACACACACACACTGGGAATGACATCACGTTTTTCACACAGGTCGGCTGAATAGGTGCTCGCAAACTATTAAAAAAAACTATTAAAACCTACGATAGAGCTGACTGCTCTTCGTCACAAATCACATTGCTCCAAAGGCAATAATTTCACTGAATCTGATCAATAATAAACCAAAAAAAGGATTAATTACCCTCCAATCTACTGTATAATTATATTACTTCAGTCCTACTTCTGAAACACAACATATCTCCGAGAGACGTTTTTTAACCGCATTGCGTAACATATGCAAACACGGTCGTCCACATAGCTACGTTAGTTAAAACAACAAACAAAAACAAGAACCTTCCACTAATAACATATGCGAGCTGCTTCCATGCAAAAGGTGTGTCAGACCAAAACTAAATATACTACGTTAATCACACAAGCAAAATATTTACAAAACAAAATATGTCCCATATACCATAAGTTAATCTATCAGATAATAAGAATATTATTCAGTACTCATCCTCAGCTAGTCACCCGTCAAAGAACATCAGCAGCCATCTCCCAACTGGATGCTTCTTATCTCATCTCAACCATCTTGACGGAGTGTTGATAGTTCCAGGCTCCTTCCATGGTAAGCGATGTCATCTCTCGTGTTGATTCAAAAAGTTAAATTATTATACACTTGATATCTGACTACTAAATTCGCCGTTTCAGGTACTACTTTCCCCGGAACTGTTCGTTGGCGAATTATCGATGATACTGCCCCTACAAAATATAGTACTATGACTATCTAACACTGAATTTAACACATTTATTAATAATTTCTGTGTCCTTCATGACACGCAAAATATAATAGCTTCCGTCCTCAGACGAACAAAAGTAATAAGCCCTACGTCCTCAGACGTACAAGAGTAATAGCCTTACGTCCTCAGACGTACAAAAGTAATAGCAATGTCTTGGCTCTTCACGCCACTTATAAATGAACCGGCCCTAGGTCTTGATAGAGGGGGAAATTATATAAAAATTTCTCAAAATAATAGTGGTAGGGCCTACAGGAATGAAATAAATATCATTGAACTCGAAAAATAGCGCAGGTCAAGAATATGCCCATTAATCCTAGAATCGATCGTAGAGATGTTGTCTAGCCGATCTCCCGCGTTAATGCTAGCCGTAACGTGCCCAAGCTAGACTTGCCGCGCTGGTAAGCGTTCTTCTCCCATTGGCTCCACAATTTCTGTAACTTGGCGGTTTTTATCAGACCTTGGCCTAGTAGGAGTGTCTAGTATTTTCATCAGCCACTCACGTTACTGCATCATATTTTTTCCAGGCGCGAATATTACAATGAACATACCAGAAGCGTGTCTCACTGCGCGTCGCTTCTATTTTGAGGTGGCCACCACCTGTCCTTCTGAATCATTGCTATAGTCTTTCTTTTCACAATCCTAAGTATTTAGCCTTTTGTCAAACAGCTGCAGGTATGTCCTCACTGTCTCCAGCAATGCTTGAAATTTCCTCATCTCCGTCTGGCTATTTTCATGATGCTGGTGGAAATATTTATTAATTGAAGAAATAAAACATCGAATCATTTATCCATCAGAGGGTAAAGGGTTCACTACCTCAATGCGAAATTAGAGCCTGGAATTGAATCCGGACCATCAGTACAGAACGCTACTTCACTTAGACTGCGATGACTACAATGGTGATCAATATTATTCAAGTGGAAAATATTTTTCTTTTCCTTTTCCTTCCAGTATACTGTTTAATTATCGAGTTATGAATGCATATTTCAGGGGCTTAGAACAGAGTGAAGGATCGTAATGGTCTGAGTCAGAACGCTGCAGGGAGATGTAAAGAGGAGATCAAGCTTCACTTAACATTACTCCACTGCACTGGCGGGTTGTGTGATGTCTGGACATTATCATCAATCACACAGATAAGGGCTGCATTTTAACAAACGGTAACCAAGAGTATTAAATAAATCCTGAAAGCTTTTAAATATATCACCATAAACTAAACAGAACATTACGTCTGTCGTCCATTAGTAAACACTAATGCTCTAGGCGCATCAGTTTCATTAATCAAACGGTAGAGCTTCCTTTCTCGCAATGGCTTTACAAGTACTAAGTTGTTTTTCATTTTGAGGACTGGACTAACAACTAAGTGGTCATTTCAGCCCCGTGTAGACTACTTGGGTGTGGGTTTAGATTCATCTGATAACGTGCGTCATTGTGGTGACTATATTAGTGTGTGCATTTGTAAATTGGGCGGGGATTGAAGCGGCCGTAGAATTAAGTTAGGAACCATCCCGACATTTGACTGGAGCAGATGTGGGAAACAACGGACACTTGTCGGATGACTGAGGTGATGATCGTCCCCAACCCTTCTCAACTTTGTCTCACAATTTAGTTTCTTGGCGGAGCCGGGAATTGAACCCAGACCTCAGGTCGATAGCCAGCTTCCTTTCTCCCAGTAGCCTTGCAAGTAGTAACACACTAGGAGCAACAGTAGCATGCTGTTATAGAGTGTATGGATTTCCCAGGTACCGGTACATTACATGTGTCGAATACATAGAATACGATGTGGTGGACTGTATAAAGAAATATATTTTACACTGTATGTACATGATTAAACACTGAACAAGTACAGTAGATATTACATGCGTGCTATGACACCATGTCCGGTAGCCACTGCTACCTACTTGCAAGTGAGTCCTGCTTGACGCAGGTAAGAAAACGACCCTTCCTCTTAATGGGTCAACAACCCTCCAGCAGGGGGACCAACTGTCATTAGAGTATGTACAGTGCCAGAGTTGCCAACATACTCCCCCCCTTGAAATAGCAAATATTTCAAACAACAATTAAATACTGTCACTTTGTTCTATTAACTGGAATAAGAGTTGAAATAAACACTATGTACACAAACATTTAAACAATTCACTTCTCTTCACTCAACAATGGGCAAAGTCTTGACACTGCTCTTTTCAAAAGAGCTCCGCTGGGTGTTTTGATGGTAACAACCCTCGTAACTCCGTCGGTTCCTGGATGCACTGCTGCGACACGGCCCAGTTTCCAATAAAGTGGAGGCACACCCTCTTCCTTCAGAACAACCAGAGTGTCGATTTGTGGGGATTGTCCGGGCGACCGCCATTTAGAACGCTGTTGGAGTTGTCCGAGATATTCCTTGGACCATCGACGCCAAAATTGCTGGAACATAGCCTGAAGCAGTTGCCAGCGCTTCAGTCTATTCAAGGGAGTGTGAGACACATCTTCTTCCACAGGAAGATGAAATGAGCCACCGATCAGGAAGTGGGATGGGGTTAATACTTCCGGATCATTGGGATCAGAGGATAGTGGGCAGAGGGGGCGCGAATTCAAAACTGCCTCTATCTGTACAAGCACTGTAGTCATTTCTTCAAACGACAATGCAGCATTTCCTACTATTCTCTTAAGGTGATACTTAGCTGATTTAACTGCAGCCTCCCACAACCCTCCGAAGTGAGGTGAACCAGGAGGACTAAAATGCCACTGAATCCCCTTCTCAGTAGCAAAGCTTATGAGTGACTGCTTGGTATTCATATCATTAAAGAATTTCTTTAGCTCACGTGATGCACCTACGAAATTAGTTGCGTTGTCAGTGAATATGTGGGTGCAAGTTCCTCGTCTAGCCATGAATCTTTTCAGTGATGCTAAAAAAGCAGCTGTAGACAGATCGCTTACAAGTTCAATATGTACAGCCTTTGTGGCAAAACACATAACATAGCTATATATGCCTTAATCCGAGCGCCCTTCCTGGAGGAAGGCCGTAAATATACTGGGCCACAGAAATCTATTCCTGGAGATGCAAATGGTCGACTGGGAACTACTCTCCTTTCAGGTAGCGATCCCATTATCGGTTGATACGGCCGAGACGAGAATTGAAAACACGTCTTACATCGGTACACTGCCTTTCGAGCACCGTTCCTCCCACATAGAGGCCAGTATTGCTGTCGCATCATTGTCAATAAAGTCTGAGCTCCAGCATGAAGAAAAGCACAATGAAAATGATCAAATAACATTATTGTAATGCGATGATTGCCAGGTAATAAAATAGGATGTCTTCTGTTGACCGATAGTTTAGTATTTTGCAGACGGCCTCCTACCCGTAACAGACCCTGCTCATTCAAATACGGTGCTAATCCATGTAATTTGCTTCCCTTGGGTAGTGGCAAATTTTGTTTGAGAGCCTTTATGTCTTGTGAAAATTCAGAACCTTGCGCAATTTTACACCATAAATACTTAGCCTGCTCTAGTTCTACCGGATTAAGAGCACCTGTTTGTCTGTCTGTTTTAGTTTTAAGATTTTTGATAAATCTGAGCACGAGAGCTGTTATTCTAATCAGCTTGCTCCAGGAAGAGTATCTGTTAATCAGATTCGATCCAAGGGATTCTGTAGATGACACTAGAACGATTTTAGTTTTCCTAACTTCAGGTAATTCTTGAGAGCTATGCCTCTGCTGTGAAGGCCATTCGTCTTTATTATCTGAAAGCCAAGATGGTCCTACTAATAACAAATCATTGAGGGATAATACAGAATCGCCCTTCGAGCTGCCATCAAATACCACGCGAGTGCGCGTTGTCAATGAATTACCCTTAAATACACAATGATGCGGAAGGTAGTACTGTAATGGTTTGTTTATCTCATTACTGGGAATTTCCTCCATATGATCCAGGTCAGTGTACTCTCTCATAAACTGTACGTACTCCGACTTGACTTGGGACTGCCTTTCAAAACGCTTCTCTAGGCTGTGAAACCGTCTAATTGCCTCATTAACATTGCTACCTAGCTGACTCGGGTCCTCTTTAAGGAGTAGTGGGACTATGAACCTACCCTGTGGATTCCTTCTGTGACCGTCAGTAAATAGCCTCTCACTAATCTCTTGCTCAGAATGTCCTTGGCCAAGCAGTGCTTTCCCCGGCTCATTGAATATCTTACCTGACACAAAGAGGCAGGAAGAACTGTTATCTGCGTGCCTTTCAGACAAACCAACACTACCTGCTGCTACCCAGCCAAGAGCCGTGTTGCGAAACAACGGTAGTTTGTTTGAGAAACTGTCGAGCTGAAATTGTTCTGCGCCGATAAGATCGTAAAAGAATTCTGCTCCAATGAGAATGTCTATGGATGATGACACATTAAATTGAGGATCCGCAAGGTTTTCTAATATAAACTCTGGAATACTCCAATCTGTGATGTTGATATTTTTAGTGGGTAAGCACTGACCAGTAATTGAAGGTATTACGTGAAATGTCATGATTCGTTCAAAGGAACCGAACCGCGAAGAAATCTTTGTTCTTACCACCGACCCCACCTTGATGGTAGTGTTATGCAACCCATGTATCGGAATATTAGTCATTGTCTTTAACAATCGTAATTGATGAGCTAATTCCCTGGTTATGAAGTTGAGTTGCGAGCCGCTGTCTAACACAACCCGAGCATGACGGGTTTTCCCCTCTGAATTGTTGACATTCACTACTGCTGTCGACAACAATACATGAGAGGAAACATCATTGTTGTGATTGTGCAATGAAACAGCATTACTACTATGTTGCTCATTAAGGGGAGACAATGAAGTATTATTGGACACAATACTCTTGTTTGAAGTTTGACTATTATTGTGGTTCGGTGACCCTTGGTCCCTGTGAAGCAAGGTGTTGTGTTTATCCTTGCACAGCTTACAACATGAACGAGTGCACTCGTTAGCGAAGTGATTTCCAGACAGGCAATTAACACAGAGGTTATGCTTCTTGATCTCCCGCCATCTGTCATAAACACACATAGAAGTGAATGTTTTGCATCTAAATATGGGATGTTCTTCCGTGCAAAGCGGGCATTTCTGATTTTTCTGTGAAAGGAAACAATTTTTTCCTGGGTTCGTGAATGGCCTCGGTTTGAAACCAGATGCATTCGGTTTAGATGAAACGCCTACCTGCTTCAGCTGTTTTGTGCGATCACAATTCTTAGTTTCGATCGATTCCAATGCATTACATGTTTCGAGTAGAAATTTGTCCAGTGTCTGATACGATGGAAGATCAAAGGTTGGTAACGAGGTCTCCCATTTTTTTAATGTTTCAGCGTCAAATCTGTTTGTTATTAAATGTATCAAAATGGCATCAAATTGTTCTTCACAAGACAGACCAAGCGCTGATAGCGACTGTATGTGCCTTCTGAAGCCGTCATACAAGTCTCTTAATGCCTTGGAAGATTCTACTTCTATTTTGTTAATCTGTAGGACCGAATTAATGTGGGAGGAAACAATTGCTCGCCGGTTATTGAACCTTTCATTTAACAGGTTCCACGCTATGTCGTAATTCGCTGCAGATATTTCTAGAGACTGTAACACGTCTGCCGCCCTGCCTGATACCACTGATTTTAGGTAATGAAATTTCTGTATTTTTGACAAATTTGCATCTTCATGAATGAGATTCTTAAAGGTATCGGCAAAATTGGGCCATTCTAAATAATCACCTGCGAATGTAGGTAAACTTATTTGAGGCAGTTTAACTTAACGTGTTTGCGAACTGGAAGTTGATTCACCAATAGAATCACTTAGCGAAGTTGCTGACTTGGAAATTGCACTGTTTATGGATCTTATAAGACCAGATGTTTTGAAGTATTGCTCCTCAAAGTCGGAGCGATAAGATTCTTGTTCTGCTTGAAATGATTCATCCTCTTTCAAATCCTCTATTTGTGATTGAACTGTTTCATATTCTTCCCAGATTTTTGATAAGTGAGCCCGTCGATCTTCCAACTGATCTACGTCCTTAGATTGAGAATCTAATTTCTCTACGAAGCCTTGTATGCGAGATAAGCTAGCCTTTAACCTACCCCTTTTGCTACACAGTGATTTTATCTTTTGTTCCATTTTTCACTAGCAATTCCCAATAAACTGCTGAATGATATAAAATCACAATAGACCAAATGCCTATACGTAAAAGAATGACAAAACGAAAAGACAAATACCTAACATATTTACATAATACAAAGATGAACTCCTGGTTTTGTTTCAAAGAGTTGCGGGAAAACTGCGTACAAATAACATACAGTTTTACGGGCGAAATCATGTGTGATCACTAGCAATACCAATACATTGCAAGTACAAACGAACAGTTTTGAATGGAGAAACAAAGGAATGCATATTAGTCATAAGGAATAATTAAGGATGATCGGTGACTTACCAGGATGATGAATTCTGTTGTCCAGTAGTCGCCATGCCGGTAACCACCCACGCCATTTGTGAGAAGCCATGCTGTCTTGGGATCACAGAGTTCAATTTTCACTGTTTTCCTTGCCATCTAATCCGGCCCGGAGGACCAAAACTTATGTCGAATACATAGAATACGATGTGGTGGACTGTATAAAGAAATATATTTTACACTGTATGTACATGATTAAACACTGAACAAGTACAGTAGATATTACATGCGTGCTATGACACCATGTCCGGTAGCCACTGCTACCTACTTGCAAGTGAGTCCTGCTTGACGCAGGTAAGAAAACGACCCTTCCTCTTAATGGGTCAACAACCCTCCAGCAGGGGGACCAACTGTCATTAGAGTATGTACAGTGCCAGAGTTGCCAACAACATGTATATCAACTATGTAAATTCTAGCATGTATTGCATAATAATGCTATGCGTTGTATTAACAACTACGGCTTTAGAAACTCCGGGGTGCCAGAATTTCTTCCTGAAGACGATATTCGTATATCTTCAAACGCCAACTGACTGTGCCAAGATTCGATCCCACAACCTTTGGCATATCAAATGAGACATTCTCTGACTACGCCATACGACATACAAACCTACCATGTGATAATAAAAATGTTTTGAGCAACCAGTAATGAATAGCTGTAGGTTAACTGGTTATCACTAGAGACACGGGTGTTATAGAATTCCATGTTTAAAACCGTAAGATACTCAAACAGAAAATATTTGAGAGGTTCCCTGATAGGCCTAAGTACCAAAGTTTAAGAAATCACTGTATTAAGATTTATTAACTGGCCACGGAGGCCGAGAGTGCTAACGAGCTACCTCGTGCCTCGCTGGCATCGGGAGAGCGTGGGTTCGAATCCCACCTCGGCCGTCCTGAAAATGGTTTTCGTGGTTTCCCAATATCAACACCAAGCAAATGCCGGAACGGTTCTTTTCAACAGGTCCACGGCCGACTTTCTTCCAAAATTCCTTCCCTGACCCTTCCTTAATTATACCCAAGTTAGTGGTCTCCTGTCACCATCCCCAGTTGTATCTGCTGACAGCTCCCAGGTACCATCCTTGTTACGGTAGAGGAATGATTCCTCAAAGAGCCCATGGGTGAAGCCGTACTGGGAGGGTAAGCGATAAAAGAAATGTTTAAGTGAGCTAAACAAGCTATTAATCAGGAAATTTCAGTTTTGTCTATCAACGAATTATACAGTATAATGATAATGGGCTACAAGATGAAGTTATGAAAATCGGTGGATTAGAAATGAAGGCTTTAAGCTATTAGACCGTGTGTAGTGCAAGCCATGCATTATGAAGTCAGACACCCTTAATTGTCGAACTTCCGTCCACATACAGTAGCTTTCAATACTAAACTTGTGCATTACACTAATTATAGCTTAAAGCTTTCATTCTCATCATTCTAAACGTGAAATGCCCATTTTGGGAATTTATAGATGTAATAATAATACTATGTAATTTGTGTTATGTTCCTTTTAACATCTGCGGCATTTAGAGACGCCGGGGTGCTGGAAATTTGTCCCTAAGGGGATCTTTAACATCCCTACTGACACGGCTCCCTCACACTTGCGCATCCTCAAATGCCAACTGGCTGGACCAAGATTCGATCCTGCAACCTTAAGCTCAACTGGCGAGAACGTTACCGCAGAGCCACGCAGCCAGCCTAATCTATAGATGGATAGTTATCTATAATGCTATTCGGTTTTTAGCCTACTTTCGATTTTTGCAAAAAATGAAAGTAGACTTATGCGATCTACACAGGGCCAAAAATTGTGTGTCTGTCTGTGTGTGTGTGTGTGTGTGAGAGAGAGAGAGAGAGAGAGTGTGTGAGTGTGTGTACTCTGAATGTCTGCCCCCCCCCTAACAATTCGAACACTGTGAAACCTAATTGAACGAAATGTGGTACAGAGGTAGCACTAGCAGAGGACACCTCAGAGTCATGTTTTATATTGCCGTCATCTTGACGAAAACGTAATGGTGGCCACCCAAATGTTAAAAGCTTAAATCAAATTACGACCAACCTAATCATTTGATCTCTACCAATTTTTGCAACATTATATATTTAAGTATGATGAATCTTTTGACCAAACTACAAGGTCATCAGCCCAATAATTTGCGGATGGCGGCCATGTATGTGTGCAAATGGATTCCCCCTATCTATTCAAACATGGTGAAACCTAATTGAACGAAATTTGGTACAGAGGTAGAACTAGTAAAGGGCACCTCAGTGTCATGTTTTATATCTCCATCATCTGGACGAAAACGTAATGGTGGCCACCCAAATGTTAAAAGCTTAAATCAAATTACGTTCAACCTAATCATCTGATCTCTACCAAATTTTGCAACATAATACCTTTATGTACGAAGAACCTTTCGACCGAACTACTAGGTCATCAGCCAAATAGTTTGCAGATGGCGGCCATGTATGTGTGCAAATCGATTTCTCCTATCAATTCAAACAAAGTGAAACCGAATTGAATTAATTTTTTTACAGAGGTAGCACTAGCAAAGGGCATCTCATATTCATGTTTAATAAAAATAATGCAAATATAAATGGGCGCCATCAACTGAATTCCTAGCAAACCACTTCCTTTCCGGATAAGCCTTACTCAAGACAAGGAAAGAAAAAGGAACATCACACCATCATCAGATCACAACTAAGATAAAAACAAATTTATTTTACTTTGATAGTCAGACAGACATTTTAAATATAACTCCTACCTAAGAGTATGGTCGAATGCCAAAGTTAAATTGTCATTGTCCAAAAATCGAACCATCTCTTTTCTAATCCAAAATTATTTTTATCCACATAACAAGAAAAATTTATAAAGTTCTCTTGGGTTCTCAGGATCACTGTAGCACTATGTCTTTCGTCACTGACATTTGTGAAACCTGAGACCTAATTTCTCTTTAATTTAACATCAATGTGGATTTAAAAATGTTATTAATCTGTCTAAACATACACATATAATAATCACACATATTAAATATCACGTAAATTATGGTTTGCATGGCATAATTTGAATGTTGAACATGTTAATCAAATGCTCCTAAACATTGAATAATTAATTTACACTATTTACATCGTCATTCACAATCACTTATCTGTGAATTACAGAAAATTCATATCCTCATTGGTCATCATTATCGTCATCATCAAAATTAAATATTTCTCACATTAATTCTCACTTCAAAATTCTACATATTCTTGTCAGAATCCTTAATTCATCACCATTACTTCATTTAAATTCTCAACTCAAGTTGCAATTCCTTCAAATTATCTCTCAATTAAATTTATTTAATTCCATGTAAATTCATTAATCATCAGCTTCTTTAATTAATTATCACCTTCTAATTCAGTTATTCATCATCATTACAATCGTCTATTAATTTATTCCAATCAGTTTATTTATTCAATCTTTAATTCATCCATCTATTTAATTCATAGATTTATTCCAAAATTTAATTTATCAAATTATTTAAATTTCAATCATCTGGTTATTTAGATTTCATTATTTCATCTAGTCATTCTGATTTTTATTTCATTAGGTCAGATCGTTAATATGCTTAAATCTCAGATTATTATTTCGTTAATTATTATTTTCAGAAAATCTTGTATTATCAACTTCATTTATTTGTTTAATTTCCTAACAAATTGTTTAATATGGTTTATAGAACGTTGTCTTACAGTTTTATCACTTCCAAGTTATATCTCGTATTTAATTTATCATGCCAAAAAATATTATTGCCTCCACGACATCACGTTGGATCTAACTATCCACAACGACATTACATTTCTTCAATACTTCAAATATCACATTTGAATACAAGAATTACTCCACAAAACTCCATAAATATTCAGCACATACAGCATGTATCTCAACAATTACGCTAGACTGGGCACGACGACCTCATGTCTGCCTCAAAATACATTATCAACGTTGCAACTATCACATGGCAACTTCCACAAAATGCCTATCACAAACTTCACTTAACCAGGTTGCATGATCTACAAAAAATATATAACTGGCTTCAAATTATCAACGCACACAATCTCCAATAACTGTAATTACTCTGATCACATCTAGACAACTTCTTAAACAATTGGAAAAATATTACTTCAGTAATTTAAGATCTGCTTTCAAATAGCATAAATTCTCTTACAATTTTCATAACTCACATCGCAGAAAAACACCAATGTGCTATAATCTCTCATATCAAAATCTGCAATACTGATCTGCCTTAAAATAAATCTGACCATTAATGATTAATCTTATAAGATTCAATTACTTTAAATCCTTCTCAAAGGTATCAAACACAATTATAAAAAATCATCAAAAGCATCAGCTATAACAGCTGTTAAACTGAAATTACTCTCAAAAGAGTATAGCAACAAAATATTGGATTGGCAAACAAGAATTACTAAATGCAATCCTGTTGACATTTATCGTTACTTTATTTAACAAAATTTCGACTGATATGTGACTAGTAGTTCCTTGTTTGATTCACTTACATCTCGTGTACACTCGGATGATAAAAATGAGTCCCTCAATGGCGAGTAAGATGAGTAACCACCGTACAGTCGTATAAATACGAAAGACCTCGCCCCGTCGACTTGGATGATAGTTCCCTGAACGATGGGTAAGATGAGTAGCCACCATACAATCGTATAAATACGAAGGACCCCATCTCGTAGTCTATATGAGTGAATGTACCAGATAGGAATCAACAAGTTTCTAGTTGTCATATAAAAGCGATGTTCATTCACTAAAGTGAATAACTTCTTAATATCTCCAAACAATCCAATGGAAAAAATCCCTACTGATGAATAATACACACTCGCTAGTATGCAATGAACTGACGAAGTAATTTCTGATAATCAATTGCAGATCATGAGTTCGAAATACTCGTTATACAAAAAAAACTATTCATGAAAAATATCCTAGCTGGAAAAATGTCTAAAAGACCAAACATCTGCTTAATAAAGTCAACCAATGGTGAGAATTTCGTATAATGATGCCTGCCATATCATATGGTCACTCCATATTCTAGCAAAT
The DNA here is from genome assembly GCA_946902985.2 of Meconema thalassinum. Lineage (NCBI taxonomy): Eukaryota > Metazoa > Arthropoda > Insecta > Orthoptera > Tettigoniidae > Meconema > Meconema thalassinum. Next base: position 1,720,110,824 of record OX336388.2, on the reverse strand, counting down.
TCGAAGTATATAAATTCAAACCATGTCTTAATAATCATATCACTCCTATTAGAAAAATATACATGTGTGCCCAGTATTCATGAAAATAATCGTATCAGGTAGTTATGACTCTTACAGTACCTTTCATAATCAGCTGTAATTAAATTTCCAAGATCGTCGATTTTCCCTACATAAAGAATTTCTCGAAAGATCGGCGTGAATATCATTCCATCCATGAAATGACGATTGCCTTCGAAATCCCAAGTGAATCAGCTGGTGGACTCCTCTCGTCAGGAATCGAATCCATCGCTCTGCGGTGCCATCTTGTCTCTAATTGCGTCTACTCGGACATGTTGAACTTCGGATTACCCATAGCGGATATTGTCCAACTCCTTCTCGAAAAAGTTCATGGAAACAGCGGACCCCCTACTCCTCTTCTAAGTTACGCCACTGTTCCGTTAAATGTTCAGTTTGAGTATTGTAAGTTCAATCTCAAATGACTGCTAAGTCCCACTTTCGTAAAATGAAATTTTTACTTGAGAGTGTTCAAGATTACGAAACACCCTGTATTTGTCTGTATTAGGTAATTCATGAAAACTGCATAAGATATAAATCTTATTAATGCACGATCTAATGTTCATCGGTGCCTATGCTAACAACATTCCGTTTACTTGAAATAGTTAAAGTAGCTTTGAATGTGTTATAGAACAGCATAGTCATAAAGTTATTCGTAAAAGCTATGTTCAAACTGCGTTGAAATAAAGCTTGTAATAAAGTCTTCAACTACTTGCAGTGCGGTTCTGACATATCCCGGCCGTCTGTAATCGCTTCCTCGGCCAGCCCGCCTGGATCAATGACCCGCCTGGCCTTCGCTGCTCGGCGATGCAGGAACTGTCGCCTACACTTTACCGTGACAGTTTCGGTATGTTACGTGACCTTCACGGTGCGTCTCGCTTGCGCTATAGAGCTGCTCCTACCTGCTCGTCTGACTGAGCTCAACTGATCTTGCTGGCACTGTCTTCTCGCTTATGTGCTCGGCGCAGGCACGTGGTGTAGTCCCCCACCACAGTGCTCTTGCGTCACGATCATAGTCTCGAACCCAGATCATCTCGGCTATTCTGTTATAAAATAACTTAAGGGTTATCTGACTTCCATAAAATTATTTCCACATATAATGCATGTTATATATCCTCTTCTAAGATGTTTAATTGCTATAATTCCATATATATTTCAATAAAGCTTCACATCTCTATCCATAATTCCATCTTCTTACAGACGTCAGTGCCTCCTTGATTCTAGACCTCCTACGTCATCTTGACATTCTTCTTGACGCGATCGGTGCGCTATCTTTTCCTAATTCTTCCCAAAACCTCAACTACAGCTTAATGTCTGCTGGCGTAGCCGTTAGCCTAAACTAGGTATCGGGTACAGTATGATGGTATTTACGTGAATATAATTCCATCCTTAAGCTTTGCTGGTACGAGGGACTCCAAAACTTACTTAAAAACGCCTCCTTGATTTTGTCCATCGTTACACCAAATAAGTATTTTCTATCTAAATTGCATTTTGTAAATATTGTCAATTCAAATAACAGTACAGTAAGTATGTAGTTAGTTTTAGTTGTAAGTAGGTAGTTAGTTTGTCTATTAGATATATGTCATTGTTCTATTAGACTGTGGTGTGTGAGTGTGTCTGGTAGCAGTTGCATTGTTTATTAGTTATAGTTCATTGTTTCAGTAGACTGTGATGTGTGAGGGTGCATGTGGGTGTGCCTGGTGACAGACTGTTTTAGTGGTAGTATTTGTTGTTGGTGGAACTTAAGTTTTTTTTTTTTTTTTTGTTAGTAGAATTTTGGTATTTAATTTTTAGTACGGTAGAAGGTTAGTATTTTTGTTAGTAGAATTGCTCTTTACTTATTCTGAAAGGGAGTAGCAGCCTTTCAGAATAAATCAAATCTTTACTAGTCTTATAGACGGTTAAGATATTGATAATATAAGCCAATTAATGGCTACACTGCGTCCTGCTGCACGGCTGAAAGCAACGGGAAACTACAGCCGTATGCTATTCCCGAGGATATGCACCTCTCTATGCATAATTACATGTGATGATGGCCTCCTCCCTTGTAAAATTTCAATCCGGAGGTAAACTAGTCCCCCGTTCGGATCTCCGGGTGGGGACTACTCGAGAGGGGGTTAACATCACAGAAGTGACAAAGAGGAAATCTGACATTCTACGGATCGGAGCGTGGAATGTTAGAAGTCTGCTAGGAAGTGGAAGGTTAGAAAACTTAGAAAGGGAAATGGATAGGTTGAGGTTGGATTTGGTTGGGATTAGTGAAATGCGCTGGCAGGAAGAACAGGACTTTTGGTCAGGAGACTATAGGGTCATTAGCACTAAATCAAACAATGGCCAAGCAGGGGTTGGCCTCATATTGAGTAGGAAACTTGGACAGCGGGTGGAATATTATGAGCAATATAGTGAACGGATTATTGTAGCAAAAATCAATACTAAACCTACCTGCACCACAGTGGTACAAGTCTATATGCCTACCAGTCAAGCTGATGATGAGGATGTTGAAAAGGTCTACGAAGAAATAGACGAAATTCTGAGGTATATCAAGGGTGATGAAAATGTTATAGTAATGGGAGATTGGAATGCTGTGGTAGGAAAAGGGAGAGAAGGGAAGATAGTAGGAGATTTCGGATTAGGTGAAAGGAATGATCGAGGAAGCAGGCTGGTAGAATTCTGCACCGAGCATGAATTGGTCATAGCTAACACCTTATTCAATAACCACAATAGAAGAATATACACATGGATGAGACCAGGAGATACAGGGCGTTACCAAATCGACTTCATTATGGTCAAGCAGTGGTTTCGAAACCAGATTTTGGATTGTAAAACATATCCTGGTGCTGACATAAACTCTGACCACAATCTGGTTGTAATGAAATGCAGATTAAAGTTGAAGAAACTGAAGAAAAGTCACAAGCCAAAAAGGTGGGCAATAGACAGACTGAAAGAGAAGGATGTAAACGAAAGATTCAAGAAGAGTATAAAGGAAGGACTAATGAAAAACCCTAAACAAACTTCAATTGCAGACGAATGGGCACTTTTGAAGAATGAAATAACAAAATCCGCAGAAGAAAACATTGGTAGGAAAGAAAGAATAGGTAGAAAACCGTGGATCACTCAGGATATACTAGAATTGATGGATGAAAGGCGGAAACACAAGAATGTAAGAGATGTAAAGGGGAAAGCAGAATACAGACGTCTGAGAAATGAGGTTAACAAGAAGTGCAAGGAAGCGAAAGAAGAATGGTTGAAAGAGAAATGTGCAGGTATAGAAAATTGTCTGAAATTAGGAATAGTAGACACAGCTTATCGAAGGATTAAGAATACTTTTGGGGAAAAGAAGACTAAGTGCTGTAATATTAAGGACACAAATGGAAAGCCTCTAACAGATAGGGAAGAAAAGGTTGAGAGATGGAAAGCTTACATAGAGAGTTTGTATAAGGGAAAGGAGATTGAGAATCATGTAATGGAAAGGGAGGAGGAAATTGATGAGGATGCGAAAGGAGATTTAATATTGAGATCAGAATTTGATAGAGCTTTGGAAGACTTAAGCAGGAACAAAGCACCAGGCATAGATGATATACCGATTGAGTTGTTATGCTGCATAGGAGATGAAGGTCTGATCAGGTTATTTCACTTGGTGTGTAGGATTTATGAGGCAGGTGAGGTACCCCCTGATTTCAAGAAGAATGTAATCATCCCTATACCAAAGAAAGTGGGAGCTGACAGATGTGAAGATTACCGTACAATCAGCTTGATTACTCATGCTTCAAAGATCCTGTCTAGAATAATTTACAAGAGGATTGAAAGCCAGATAGAAACGGAGTTGGGTGAAGACCAGTTTGGTTTCAGGAGAAATGTAGGAACAAGGGAAGCTGTACTAAGTCTTAGGCTGATTTTGGAAGGTAGAATAAGGAAAGATAAGAGAACGTTCATGGCTTTTGTAGACTTAGAAAAGGCTTTTGATAACGTTGATTGGACTAAATTGTTTGACATTTTGAAATCGATTGGAATAAAGTACAGGGATAGGAGGGTGATATACAATCTGTACAGAAACCAGACAGCAGTCATTCGAGTTGAAGGACATGAGAGAGAAGCTGGTATTCAGAAAGGTGTAAGGCAAGGCTGCAAATTATCACCCATACTTTTCAATCTTTACATTGAACAAGCAATGAAGGAAATTAGAGAAAAATTTAAAGTGGGAGTGAAGATTCAAGGAGAAATAATTTCAACTCTGAGATTTGCTGATGACATAGTCATCTTGGCCGACAAGCCTGAGGATTTGAATGAGTTTTTGAATGGTATGGACTCCGTCTTACGGAAAGAATTCATGATGAAAATTAATAAATGTAAAACAAAAATACTGGAATGCAGCCGAAATAAATCAGAAACCTCTATGGAGATCAAATTGGCAGGTGAAAAGCTAAAGGAAGTAGGAGACTTCTGTTACTTAGGAAGCAGAATAACCAGTGATGGACGAAGCAAAGAGGATATAAAAAGTAGGTTGGCTCAGGCAAAGAAAGCATTTCTACAAAAAAGGAATCTGCTGACATCGAATATAGATTTAGGTATTAGGAAGTCATTTTTGAAAGCCTTTGTCGGGAGCGTGGCGCTCTATGGAAGTGAAACTTGGACTTTTGGTGCAACAGAAAAGAGGAGAATTGAAGCATTTGAAATGTGGTGTTACAGGAGAATGATGAAGATCAGATGGGTAGATAGGGTTACAAACGAAGAGGTATTAAGACGAGTGGGAGAGGAGAGATGTTTCTGGCGACTGCTAATGAAGAGAAGAGATAGGTTGGTAGGACACATACTAAGACACCCAGGAATAGCAAGCTTAGTTATGGAATGAAGGGTCGAGGACAAGAACTGTAGGGGTAGACCAAGGTTAGAATATGTTAAACAGATTGCCTCGGATGTAGGGTGTGGTAGCTATGTAGAGATGAAACGATTAGCTCAGGACAGGGAGGCATGGAGAACTGCATCAAACCAGTCAAAAGACTGAAGACTCAAACAACAACATCCGTATAGCACGTTGTATTTCAACAAGCTACTGCAACCAACATTTAATTATACTCCTTGAAAAGGACAAACAGTGATAACAATACCCATGCATTTAGGAGAAAGTAGGCTATATGTTCTTTACTGAACATCTTGTTAATATTATCACAGTTCAATCGAAAAGGGAGAAGTAAAGATTGTGGTAACGTGCGGTTTTTTTTTTTTTAATCTATTGATTTTACTGGTAAACCTGTGTTCATGTGAACTGTGCCCGTGCTCTCGCACATCGCAGGAGTTAATGGAAGGTCATGAAAGCGGTGTGACAGTGGCTCGTCTCTGGGCGAAGAAAATCTAATTCGAGACATTGTTGTATATATTATCGTATTATTCCTTTGTAATATTGTGTATCAACCCTCTGGTGTACATTGTAGTGCTTCTGACTCGATTAATAAACTGGAAAATAGACATAAAGAGTGTAATTTGTTCATTGATCTCCTGGACGGAAGGCATTTTCAGTTGAGGTTATATTGTTTTTTATAACTAGGGACCGGATTATTAGGTTTTAAAAACTGTCATTTCAGGTTTTCAAAAACATAGAATAGGTTTTTCAGAATTTTAAGAGGTAGAGTAGGTTTTAAAGTTGTTTTTTATGTTTAAGGTGTAGAATAAGATGACCTAAACTCCGCAAAACTTACCATTAATGCCTAGTTGTTAGCAGAAAATCTGATTGTAACGAGAGTGTAAATATTTCACACAATGATACGTCTTTTATCAAATTATTGCCAAGAACTTCACACTTTTAGGCATTATTTGCTGTCCTTAAATATGTTAATTATTCAAATTCAATAAAACTGAGCCCGTTTAATTTACGTTGTTTATTTAGAATACAGGGAAGTTGGAAACAATAAGAGATTTATCCCCACACTCCTGACAGTAAATAACCAGACAATAAGCTGAAAAGTGCTGAAAGTATTTGAAATTTCTAGCAGGTATGATTTTTCTCGATCGACTAGAGCTAGGAATAAACACCGTCTTGAGGTTTACTTTTAAAAATTACTAGCTGAAGTACCCGTGCTTCGCTACGCGTCATAAATAAATTAAAATATGAAGGTGACAGTTAAAACAGGGGATAGGCGAGGTGCTGCGCAGAGGGAGATTAAGGATGGAACATTTTGTCCAACTACACCGCTCGGCGTTGACCGTGTTTTATAGCACAAATTTAGGTTTTACTCGCTAACGGTTGGAGATACCTTTCGGATAGAAAATGTAATTTTTAACCTCGTACATACCATCAAAAGTTTGCTATTTCTTAGCGTTCTCTTTGTATTTGAAATGAAAATATGAAAGTTTTAAACCAAAGAGTGTAGTGAAGTCACTAAAATGGTCGCCATCTTTAAATAGTACAAAGTATTGAAATCAAAAGTAACCCATATGTTAACCAGGTAAATCAGCTACTTCCATGTAAAATTCATGTAAATCGGACCAGTGGTACTTGCGTGATTGAGTAATACATAGACGCACATCATCTCATTTTTAGCCTCGCTTCGCTCGCGTCATAGTCGTGTCATATTGTTATTCAATGAAATGCAGGTTTAACCCCATTAACACCTCTTTAGAACCTGAATATCCAAAAATCCCTCCTTGGTAGACGTTTTCGACACACAACAAACATATCCCCAAAATATCATTCTTCTAACTTTAATCGTTTGGGTTGGTCGATGAGAGTGAACATCCAAAAATCCTTCCTTAGGGGACGTTTCACTTCCAGAATTTCACCCCTCCCCATAGGCCCCTTAAATTGGATTTATGAAAAAACGGTCGAACACATATTTATTTTATTTATTTATTTATTTATTTATTTATTTATTTATTTATTTATTTTTAAGCTGATTGATTTCCTCCGAGTTTCAAACTCTTCGCCTATGTCGTTTAAGAGATACAGGGTCCGTTAGCAAACTTTCAACCCCCACTTTTCATCCCTTTCACCTCATAATACACACTACATCGAAAAACCATTAGACATGTGTCAGCTTATTATTAATGATTAGTATATATGCCAAGTATCACATCCCCAAATGAAACCACTCGTGAGATATTGTTATTCAATGTAATGCACGTTTACCCCCCCCCCCCTTAACACCTATTTAGAACATGAATATTCAAAACTCTTTCCTTAGTGGACGTTTTCGACACACAACGAACATATCCCAAAAATTTCATGTTTCTAACTTTAATAATTTTGGCTGGGCTATGATGAGTGAGTGAGTCAGTCAGTACATTTCCTTTCATTTATTTTTGATAATTTCACCCCTCCCCGTGAACCCCTTAAATTGGATTTATGAAACAAACGGTCGAACACCTATTTACTTATTTAAAGCTGTTTTCCCCCTGAGTTTGATGAGTGAGTAAGAGAGTCAATCAGTTAGGACACTTTCTTTCCTGTTTTTTTCCCCCCAGAATTTCACCTCTCTCCAAGGGCCCCTTAAATTGGATTTATGAAAAAAAAAACAGTCGAACACCTATTTACTTGTATTTTAAGCTGTTCTTTTTCCGCCGAATGATTAGTTTATATACCGAATATCACATCCTCTAAGAAACAACTCATGACATATCGTTATTCATTGAAATGCACGTTTACCCCTTAACATCTCTTTAAAAACCGAATAAACAAAAATCATTCCTTAGTTGACGTTTTCGACATACAGCGAACATATTCCCAAAATTTCATTTTTACAACTTTAATAGTTTTCGCTGGGCGTGATGAGTGAGTGAGTCAGACAGGACATTTTCTTTCAATTATTTTTACCAGAATTTCACCCCTCCCCATGGGCCCCTTAAATTGGATTGATGAAAAAACGCTTGTACACCTATTAACTTATTTTTAAAGCTGTCTTTTTCCCCTGAGTTTGGTGAGTGAGTGAGTTAGTCAGTTAGGACACTTTCTCTCCTTTTTCCCCCAGAATTTCCACTCCATTGGCCCCTTAAATTAATTTATGAAAAAACGGTCGAACACCGATTTACTTATCTTTTTAGCTGATGTTTTTTCGCTGCGTTTCAAATTTCTCGCCTATGTCGTTTAAGAGATAGGCCTACACGCTCCGTTAGGAATCCTTCAACCCCTACTTTTCACCCCTTTCACCTCATAATAATACACCACATCGAAAAACCCTTAGACACATGTCTGCTTATTTTTAATGATTAGTTTATATGCCGAGTATCACATCCACAAATGAAACCACTCGTGAGATATTGTTATTCAATGAAATTCAGGTTTAACCCCCTTAAGACCCCTTTAGAGCCTAAATATCCAAAAATCCTCCCTTAGTGTACGGTTTTGACATACAACGAACATATCCCCAAAATGCCATGTTTCCAACTTCAATATTTTTGGCTGGGCGATGATGAGTGAGTGAATGAGTCAGGACATTTTCTTTCATTTTTTCCCCTCAGAATTTCACCCCTCCCGATGAACCCCTTCAATTTGATAGATAAAAAACTGTCGGACAGCTATTTACTTACTTTAAAGCAGTTTTTCTCCCTGAGTTTGATGAGTGAGTCAGTCAGTCAATCAGTTAGGACATTTTCTTTCCTGTCCCCCCCCCCCCTTACAGAATTTCACCCCTCCCCATGGGCCTCTTAAATTGGATTTATGAAAAAACGGTCAAACACATAATTACTTATTTTTATGCTGATTTTTTCCGCTGAGTTTCAAACTCCTCGCCTATGTCGTTTAAGACATACACGCTCCGTTAGGAATCTTTCAATCCCTACTTTTCACCCCTTTCACCTCATAATATACACCACATCGAAAAACCCTCAGACACGTGTCTTACGTTTTAATGATGAGTTTATATGCCGTGTATCACATCCCCCAATGAAACCAATCGGGAGATATTGTTATTCAATGATATGCAGGTTTAACCCCATTAAGACCCCTTTAGAACCTGAATATCCGAAAATCCTCCCTTAGTAGGCTGTTTTGAAATACAATGAACATATCCCCAAACTGTCATGTTTCTAACTTCAATAATTTTGGCTGGGCGATGATGAGTGAGTGAGTGAGTCAGGACATTTTCTTTCAGTTTTCTTTTTTCAGAATTTCACCCCTCCCCAAGAACCCCGTAAATTTGATTTATGAAAAAAACTGTCGAACAGCTATTTACTTTAAAGCAGTTTTTCCCCCTGAGTTTGATGAGTGAGTCAGTCAGTCAATCAGTTAGGACACTTTCTTTCCTGTTTCTCCCCCCCCCCCCCTCCAGAATTTCACCCCTCCCCATGGGCCCCTTAAATTGGATTTATGATAAAACGGTCAAACACATATTTACTTATTTTTATGCTGATTTTTTCCCGCTGAGTTTCAAACTCCTCGCCTATGTCGTTTAAGAGATACACGCTCCGTTAGGATTCTTTCAATCCCCACTTTTCACCCCTTTCACCTCATAATATACACCACATCGAAAAACCCTCCGACTCGTGTCTTCTTATTTTTAATGATGAGTTTATGTGCCGAGTATCACATCCCCCAATTAAACCAATCGGGAGATATTGCTGTTAAATGAAATGCAGGTCTACCCCCTTAACACCCCTTTAGAACCAGAATATCCAAAAATCCTCTCTTAGTGGGCATTTGCGGCCCTTGGGGAAGCTGCATACCAAATTTCATTCCAATCCGTTTGATGGTTTCTGAGATTTCGTGATGAATGAATGAGTGAGTGAGTGGTATTTGACAAATATATAGTAGAAGATAGTGTCAAGTCTTTGTTATGCTAAACTCGGTTGACAGTGCTGTGTGAGAAGTTGAGTAACTAACGTGATTTCAAGTAAAGATCCTCATTTTCTATACCGGTAGTGCAGAGCGCAAATGGCATCCAGTCGGCCGTGTCTCGACTTGAGCTATGTTGTCATGGAAACTATCCGCCTTGCCATTCCTTCATGAGTATATTTTATGATTTGAATAGCATGTGCTGGAGTGCAAAAGGGTCGAAATCAGAAGAATGAGAAAGACTATCGAAAATTCATGTAGCCAGCGGTTCCTTCTGGGTCCTAAACTATGTGTATGCAAAATATGGTTGAGATTGGTGTAACGGTGTGGATTTGTATACGGAACAGACCCACCCACATACATACCCACATACATACAGACTTTCACTTTTATATATAAGATGGACTAACAATTCAAATAAACTACAATAAATGGAACAAAACTGTAATTAGGTATTTTTAGGTATGGCTCTTTTGAGTGTGATTCGGAATTGCATTAATGTATTTTTTCTATTTAGAAATAAGGAAAAATAGATAAAAACCTAAGAATCCTGTCTCTAGTAATAACGCATGGTTACCACAAATCACGGTCAAAACGACGAAATTATTGAGTGTACACAATACAATGGACTTCCAGGTATACCCTGTTCTCAGCTGGTTCAGGTAACGGTGCAGGTTGGTAATCCCATAATTGCACATGTTTTCAAAAGTTTCACTGCTGGCCTTTTCCTGTGAACTCAATGGTTACTTCATTTACTGCGTGGTTTTGTATACTCTCTTCAGACAACCTTGGCCTAGATAGCGGAGTCCTAACTGTGCATTTCTGCCTTTCGTCTGGGCATCGCAGAAATATTACAATATATAATATTATATATATGTTATTTCTGCGTCTTCTTCTCCTAAAGAGTACAGGTGTAATTGAAATAAGATGCTCTTATGCAACAGGTAAAAGAACACATCATTCCGAGCAATTAAATTGATATACGAGTGAAATATGTAATGACCACGACGTCCAAGCCCCTAAATGAAACAACAACGTGTATAATTTTGGTGAGCCTTTGTGAAATTAATTTCATTAGTAAATCTTTGCTTCCTAATAGTTTATAGCGGCTCGCAACTGATATGTGACACAGGCACGTTTAGTCCTTCGCAATGAAGTAAGCTACCATACCTTTATTTATTGCCCTCAATTGAGAAATGTTCCATGCTCGCCCGCGGTGCAAAACCACCCTCACAAGATGGCAGACGCTGGCACGTGATTCGGGACAATAGAGCCTGGATCAACATCCCTTTGGGCCTAAGCCACTTTGTGGAAACATATTTGGTGCTGGTCACAATGGTGGGTGGCAAATCTACTGTTCGTTCAGTTGATTTTGGCTTCCAGTGGGAATCAGCCCGTTAGTGCGGTATGTATTAGTGTTAGTACTGCACAATGGCCGTAAAAGGCATACTAACACAATATTGTTAATTATTGATATTTCAACTTTTCAGTTGGTCTGCACAATATAATTCCAATAACTGGGAATTGTGAAAAATAACCAGAAAAAAATACAGGTGGTTAAAATATAAATATTTGAAGGGGGCAGGGAAAGATGATATGTCCATTATTTTATGCTAATGAGAAGTTCTTTTCTGGCCCTAGACAATACCTAAGGTTGTTTTGGAAACAAAGAGTTGGGTCCAAGTATACCGGGAAATGAAGAAAGAGTGCACCAGGAAAGAAAGGGCCATACGTGTATCTTTCAAACCATACAATGTTGTTTTTTACTCAAGATGTAAATTAAAATGGTTTATGAATTATATAGGTCGTAGGATAGGAAATAAATATAACCATAATTATTTTAAAAATAAATGTAGTATACAGAGTTAAGCTCTTTAAACGCCATTTACTTAACATGTTACAATTCGGACTTGGCCCCTTCTTTCCCTGTGCCCTTCATATATATAATACATATTTCTTTTGGACAAAAAAAGAGGGAGAAAACTAAAACATGTTTCTCTCGTCAAGTGAGCATAATCAGATCCAAATGTTTACAAGACAAAATGGCTCTACAAAACACTACCTACCCTACAATGTCACCACTAACAGTCAATGTCCTCCAAAAGCACACTTGTTGTTTCTCATTCGAATTAGAGGCTTGGGATATCGTTGGTTATCAGCACCATATACTTCGGTGTATGTTGAATTTGTCTCATAACCTGTGTTTCTATGTTGACTGTAATAGTGTGTGTGTAGCTGTAATTATTAGGTGAGGAATAGGGTAGGTGATCTGAAACTTGATATAACGTACTATCCCGGCATTTCTCTGAAGGGAGTGAAGAAAATACCGGAGAAAACCACATTCAGAATAGCCACTGTCAGCGCCCGTATTCGAACTCGCTACAGCTGCCCATCGCCATCCTGACGCGCGATTTAACGCCACGGGGTTTACTAACATAATAAACACAGTATGTTTGTGTTATTAGCAGAGGCCAATTTAGTCATGTACCGTCCCTTGTCACAAATAGAGGGCTGAATGTTCTGCCCTAATATCTATAGCCTATACTGTATGTTTATTCCTTTTACAGATTTATATACGGTATACCGTTTCACCAACCGTAATCAAATTTTGCATTCTTCCCTTCAGGGTCCTGTGGATAAAACTGTGTACTTGAAATTTGGACAGCCCTTTGGTTGCCTCTACTTAGGCCCATTAGCACATTAGTATAGCCTAATGCAGGTGAAATAACGAACACCAGACAAAGCTCATTTTGTGAGAAACAAAGCTCGTCAGGTATTAAAGAGATTATCGTGTTGGAAGCAAGCCTATTTTCATTTATGAAAAAGTAGGCTTATGAGATCACCTTTTGTCCGTGTGTGTGTGTGTGTGTGTGTGTGTGTGTGTGTGTGTGTGCATCCGTGTGTGTGGGTGCCCCTAATAAAATCTAAATAGCCGGAGCGAATTCAATGAAACTTGGTAAGGTCATAGTACTAGTTTGGCCAACCCCGACCGTGCCCTTCAAATTTTATTATGTCTCACCAATCCAACATGGTGGCTGTGCGAAATATTTCACTGGCATTCTGTATCTCCGAAACTATTACTCATATCACCCTGAAATTTTGTACGGTGATAAATGGCACTACTAAACGTTCACCTATGTGACTTTCAAAATCTTGTAAACTACAAAACGGGCATGGCGGCCAAGCGAAGTTGAAACAATTAAATAGACTTTTCTCGCAATTCAACCATCCGAACGCAGTAAAACTTGGTTCAGAAAATGTTTATACACATTGTAATGCACTGACATATAATTTATGATTACATAACCTCAATATGGCGGCTGTGCAAAATTTTCAAATGAAGTTTTTATTTCTTGTGTCCTAATCATGCAATCGAAGTCAACGTTTGAATAATGAACCTACGCAATAATCATCATCTAATAATACATGACTCTATGGCCTACATATAATAAAATCCAACATGGCGATCATCCGAAATATTAAGATGGTTCTCAATATCTATTAATCTATGACAACAATCAAAATTGAATTTTGTATGTTGATAGAGGCTATAACCCTAAATTCACCTATGGATTTTTCAATAACCTGGTAAGCAAAAATCCAAAATGGCGGCGACACAAAATTTAAATATTAAAATGGACGTTTCTCGCGATTTAACCATCCCAGCGTAGTGAAACTTGGTACGGTATACGCTTATACAAATTTTAATCCACTGGCATCTAATTCATTTCATTTCATTTGTTTTCATAACCATAAGATGGAGGCTGTGCGAAATTTTAAAATCTCGTTTTTTATTTCTTGTGTCCAATTCATGCGATTTAAGTTTGAACAATATACCTATACAATAATCTTCATGTAATAGTACATAACTCTTAGGCATACATAAAAATCCAAAATGACGACCATACGAAATATTTCGACTGTTCTCAATATCTACGAATCTTTTACAGCAATCAAACTGAAATTTTGTTTGTTGATAGAGGCAATTAACATAAGTAGGATATATGAAAATAGGCTGTATAGTTCTTAAAGAACTAGCCTACTTGTTCAGTGTTGCCTTAGGTATCAAAATTAATCCTTTTCAGTTGGTCAACACGATTGCACCCAATTGCAATAAGTGTTTCCTTAAACCTGAAAAAATAACTTTTTGGGTTTACGGCAACACCCATTATAATTGGGTAGAATCGTATTGACCGACTGAAAAGCATTAATTTCTATCCCAAAAGCCACGTTTTAAACCCCTAGAATCATCCATTTTCAAGATGTTTGAAAAACACTATTTCTACTCAGAGAAAAGTAAAAAATATGTTCGCGCCAGCTAACGGGAGCCCATTAAACTTTCCATTCAAGGGAGTGTTTATGTGTTTATTACCTACACTAACCATGGAGATAACCACATCAAACAGACTGCAACATATTCTTAAATTACGAATAATTTACTGTTAACTCAGTTTTCAGCTTTACATTACTGTAGTACCAAGTCCCAACATCCTTCACAACACGATGACATTACAATTACGATGCAGATGCCGTACTTAGATTTAACTCTGATCCCCTTTTTTGTATTCCATTGCACGCAGAAAGTAGAGTACAGTACTGTACATTCGTAATGATTATTGTAACATGAATCTGGAGACGATTTCATTCCACTCACGTCTTCACGTGACATCATGAAGAATAATAGAGAGAAGCTAGGGAAGCAAGGGCATGCGAACAAAGATACCTCCTCTTCTAGAAATGGAACTCGTCCAAACTGTTGACTTATCTCTCGCAAATTCCACGTCTCAAGGCCAGGTAGGAAGTGTGTACTCGCAGTGTTTGGTTAAGTCAAGCTGTGTATTTGCATAGCATCTCGTGCGTTATTTCCACAGAGACATATCCCTGTGTGTCTCACTGTGGGCAGAACGCTCTGCTGTACCGTTAATACATCTCTGTAAACTAACAATAAATATGAACATAGCATTGAACTTCATCGCGTATTCCTAAAAATAATGCTTATTGTTCAAGATAGGCCAAGATATAACTTTAAAATGACGCAAACGTAATTGAAAATAATAGCCCGCGGTGTCCGAGAACGCTAATGCGCTAACTCGTGTCTCTCTGGCATCGGGAGAGCGTGGATTCAAATCCCACCTCGACTGTCCTGAAAATTGTTTTTGTGGTTTCCCATTTTCACCACCAGGCAATTTCCACGGCTGGTTTCCTTTTAAATATCCCTGCCCTGACCCGTCCTGAAAAGAAAATGAATGGCCATGGGCTGGATTAATAATAAATAACAGTGCTCTCTTCGTAAGTCAAACTCTACTAAGTAAAGGAATGTCTTTGGACATTACTAAACTGCTCTAATCGATGGCCCATCAAAAATAAGATAAATTTCACCATCGTTTTATTGACGGAACATTAACAAAATAACATAATAGCCGCTGCCATTGGTTGATATTATAATGTGGGAGGTTCTGTTGTGCCAGTCACATCAATAATATGAAATGGGAAGTTATGTTGTGCTTGTCACATCAATAATATGAAATGGGAAGTTATGTTGTGCCTGTCACATCAACAATATGAAGTGGGAAGTTCTGTTGTACCTCCACGTCAATAATATGAAGTGGGAAGCTATGTTGTGCCTGTCACATCAACAATATGAAGTGGGAAGTTCCGTTGTGCCAGTCACATCAATAATATGAAATGGGAAGTTATGTTGTGCCAGTCACATCAATAATATGAAATGGGAAGTTCCGTTGTGCCAGTCACATCAATAATATGAAATGGGAAGTTCCGTTGTGCCAGTCACATCAATAATATGAAATGGGAAGTTATGTTGTGCCTGTCACGTCAATAATATGAAAGGGGAAGTTCCTTTGTGCCAGTCACATCAATAATATGAAGTGGAAAGCTATGTTGTGCCTGTCACATCAACAATATGAAGTGGGAAGTTCCGTTGTGCCAGTCACATCAATAATATGAAATGGGAAGTTATGTTGTGCCAGTCACATCAATAATATGAAATGGGAAGTTCCGTTGTGCCAGTCACATCAATAATATGAAATGGGAAGTTCGCTTGTGCCAGTCACATCAATAATATGAAATGGGAAGTTATGTTGTGCCAGTCACATCAATAATATGAAATGGGAAGTTCCGTTGTGCCAGTCACATCAATAATATGAAATGGGAAGTTATGTTGTGCCTGTCACGTCAATAATATGAAGTACAAAGTTCGGTTGTGCCTGCCACGTCAATAATATAAAGTGGGAAGTTCGGTTGTATCTTTCACAACAATACTATGAAGTGGAGAGTTCTGTTGTAGCCTACCTGTCACGTGGGTAACATAAAGCGGGAGGTATTCCTGTATCTAGCTGTAGCTAATCAAAGTCTCAGAATTAACTTGGAGTGGAGCGGAAGCTTACCGGCAGTCTTTCGAGTAACCACTGATTACCGTTTAGCCCATAACTATAAAACTTAGCTGTCTTTACTAAGATCCAGGACTGGGTACATGTTCTGATACCTTAATTAAGGTACCATACCAGCATTTTCATGGAGTGAAACTTTCAAAAAATCTGTTAAAACCACCCTCAGGATTGTCACTTACAGGCCCACTGCGTTGCGTAGTGACTAGCATTCTTGACTGTCACCGCGGAAGCTCGGGTTCGATTCCCGGCTCTGCCAAGAAATTAAGTTATGGTATAAGAACTGGAAAAGGGTACACTCAGCCTCGTGAGGCAAAACTGAGAAGAGGCGGGTTCGATTCCTACCTCAGCCATCCTGTAGGTGGTTTTCTGTGGTTTACCACTATTACTCTAGGAAAATACCAGGATGGTTCCTAACTTAAGGCCACGGCCGCTTCCTTCCAAAATCCCACCTGAATTACAAATACACACGCTAGTATAGACATAACAGTGGCACAGGTTATCATAAAAATTATACACACACCTAAGTACACGGGGCTACATGACAACGATGCCACAAAACCCCTGAAATATTCAACACAAACTGTCATTCTCAGCAGTGGGTTTCAAACTTGGGATCTCCGAACAGTACTGCTATCTTGGAGCTTTTGACCTTTGTGTTTACGCCATTTAAGTGCTTGACATATTGGTCATCAGCCCCATACAATTGGGTGTGTATTGAGTTTCTCGTTGTCTCTGTGGTGACTGCAGTAGCGGCTGTAACTAGTTATCTAGGTCAAGGAGTAGATACCTCGGGACTTATATTTTGTGTGAGTTCCGAACTTGTAGCTCTCATTGCAGTCGTATAGCGTGACTAAGCGTGCTCGGCTACGCTGCTGGCTATGCCTTACAACATTGGAATCATCTTTCAGTTACGTCGGGTAGATCTTCAGCACAGACTGGAATACTGAACCAGCAATATTTGAATATTTTGTTTAAAGTAACGCCTCAGTAATGCTGTTTCCTTGTAACAACCTCCGACACTGAATTAAGGATTCTCAACGGTCGTGCAGCAATACGAGTTACTCCCTCTACTTGCTGTAAATAAGCTTATTATTCACCATCCTACGAGAATCGTGAATTCCCTGCCTACAAGGAGTGACACCTTCTTTTCATTAAACATGAGGAAAATGTTGACTCTCGGCCAGAAACCACCACTCTTTTCACAACAAGAAGGAACTTATGCTCTTTAAATATCAAAGATTTGGAAATGTTGTAGATTTCATAATACAGGGACACTCAATTAAAGTGATTGAAAGCTTCTACGCAAACTGATTCATTACCAAGGGAGGAAAAAATGTTAATCTACAGCGGTAGGTAAGACATATAAAAGTAAATACCAGCCTCAGCTAGAAGCCTTGTGGTCACCTTCCGTATCTTAAATGCCTGAAGTGTACTGACATTGGGCAATGACTAGTTTGTCAGGATAATAATAATCTTATTATATAATACGCCAAGGTGTATGTTTCACAAAACTTAACCTCCTAAGCCAGAGGGAGTTAGAAGGTGTGGTTTGTACCAAAATCTTTCAAATCGTCTCAATAGTACATGAAAAATCTTGTATTTCTTGAAAAGTTAAAGGAAATATATTTATTAGTTTATAAAGCGCTTTTAAACAAATAAACAAGACAATAGCCCCAGGCAGAACTGTGTCGTGTCCAGCCCGTATAACACTAGAGCCGGGTGAGTAGTCTATACACATGGGGCGCACACAACCCATTATGCGAGAGTTCTCGCACGGGTTCGCTAGTTATAATAATAAGAAGAATAAGAAAAAGATGATGAAGAAGAAGAATCTGGATGAGTAAAAGCTCAGAAGAACTGTATTCACTGACTGAACGATTCCCCTCACTTGCACGGAAAATACGCATGAAATTCTATGGACATATAGCTCAAATGAACAGCTCTCGACTGACGAAGAAAATCCTCCTCATAGTCAATGGAACCCGACAAACCAAAGTTCGCTGTCTAGCTGACACCCAAAAGGATCTCACTGAAATCAACATTGACCCACTGTCGACATGGACTGCATATAGACAGAAAATAAATTCATATAAGTTTCCACCCAAGTTCCCTATGGGACGGTATTTGAAACTCAAAGCTACATGGACACAAGAAAGAAGACAGGCACATTGCGAAAGGATGAGGAAATTTTGGGAAGATAAGAAGAACAAGAAGAACAATGCTAAAGAGTGGTTCTACGTGCTCCTTAGAGGGCCAAATGCATTATGTATACAGTATGTAATAAGAGTCCTCTACGCAAGCGAAACTCTGACATTTAACAATAAAAATGAGCTTGAAGAAATCAAAAAAGTAGAGAGGAAGATCATTAGGAACATCATAGGACAAGATATACCCTAAATAGTTACAGGCTACAATCAATCAAAACAACAGAACAGTATTCAAACATCAAAATTGATATTAAGAAAAGAAGAATTAAATATTTTGGTCATATCACTAGACTACCAGGAAATCCATTGACGTAAAGGATAATATATTATGTAACCTCACTCAAGAACTCAACACCTTGGCTAGACGAACTTCGAAAGTACCTCAAAAACTTAAACATAAGTTCAACAGACATATCAGAAAGGGACACCTTCAGACATAAAGTAAACAAATGGAAAGTTACATCAGAGCAAACAAATCAAAAACAGTACAGACCACTTTGGTCGGAGAAACGTAAACAAGCCTTCTCAGAAAAAATGGAAGCCTATTGGAACAACAAGAACCAAAAAAGTTGAATGAGATATTTGCTTAACGTCTTCCATTTATTGGGAGAATTCGCTAAAATAAATAATTATAGCGACTACAATGTTGGTAGAAGACATGAGACAAGACATGGAGGAAGTTGGCGTTCATCCAAAAGACATCTGGAATAGGGCTGTGTTTCAAGCTAAAATTGATAACTTCAAAGGGTTCAAGGAAAGATCCAGTAGAAAGACCAAGGTCACCTGGTCAGAGGAAAGGAGGAGGAACCTCAGCGAAAGGAAGGATGAATAAATTATGGATGAAGAAAAAGGAACTAACCAGCAAATTAATTGTTTCCCGTGGTCCACAGTAAGCCAAATTCTAAGAAAGATGAAGACTAATAATAATAATAATAATAATTATTATTATTATCATAATCGTAATAATAAAATAATAAAAAATTACGAGCCTTACAGTAGTCGCATATGATGTGTAATATCTGACATAAAAGAAACCTCACGTGAAATTGTTGATACACCGGTATTTTATACTATTATTGGCACAAATATTAATCTATTGTAAAAGGGAGTGTTTTACAGATATTGTAGTTTATAATACGGAACTCATTTTATTAGATGATTTGTAGCTTCCACCAGCACTAGCCTAAATAAAGAATACGATACGGATCAACTAGATTAATAGACGCGATACCGCTCATAACCTTAAATTCCTTATAAACAGGTCCTCTTCATTCACAGACCAACACGTAATTTCATATGGATTCGGTTAAAATGAGTCATAGTGATATGACAAATATCGTTTAAAATGATAATCTGGTAGCAAAAATATCTACCCCATCCGGGATTGGAACCCGGGATCACTAGATTCACAGTCATAGGCCCTAACCCCACGGCTATTTCGGCTACGCAAGTATTGTGCACAAGATAGTGACTTATTTCCACGTTCCAATAATACTGGATTACGGAATTAGGTTTCATTTATATTTTGCTTGTTTCGATAATGTTCCTGCATGAAATTGAGTTTAAAATGCCTTATGAATAGGCCCTCTTGTGAGTAAATAGAATGTATTCAGCAATAGTTCATGAAGGCTTGCTCAATTTTCGTATAACCACAACGATTATATTTTATTGATGACTGCATTACCGTTATGTGGGTTAATATTTGAATAGCCCTTGTGCAGAAACACAATACCGGCAATGCCGATTACTTACAATGTTTGATATTAAGGTATTTTACCATTTAAATACTGATACGAAGACTTCGAACTTGTACCATGTGCTTTGTTTCAATCACTTGACACCAGAGTTCGCATGAGCGTTTACCGTTCAGTATGTCATATACATTCCACATGGTCGAGAGTACGTCATGGTATCAATTTCCGACACCGCGCGCTCATTGTTTCTCTTACCACTGCCAGCTGGATCGATCGATCAAGTTGGCAGTGCATCTTACACTTCCGTTCGATGCACCACTGCCAGCTGGTGCCACCTCGATCTTTCCGATCCACTTCCGTCCCATTTTTCAAAATCACTCCCACAAAAATATCCAGCAACCGAGTGGAAAGTTGTTACACATCAATAATAGAAGATGGTCGTTTTGAGGGGCGAGATAGCGAGGTCATCTTACTCTAATAATAATAATAATCATTATAATAAAAATAATATTTCTCTAGTTGATGCTACCCATCTTCGAGAGGCACATGAATTCTACAATCGAGAAAATTATTGGAATGAACTACAGTACAGTTATTATTATTATTATTATTGTTTAATTCGTTATGCCCAACAAAGGAGTGCGTTGGAACTTATTTAGCACAATGTTTCTTCTTTTCTTCCCAATATCTCTTCATCCGTTCACTGTGCTATCTTTTGCGTACTTCTGTCCATCCTGTATTCTTCCATGTAGGTTTCTCGGTAAATTTGTGTCAGTTTATTATATTTCTAAATTTTGCTCTTTGTGGATGGTTTCTTCGTTGATATACTTCTTGTCGGCCTTGTATTATTGCTACCAGTCAATTGTTGTAGTTTTTCAGAGACAGTGCTGTGTTTAAAAAAATCTTTGCCATCCATTCTATGTATGTGACCATAAAATTTCAGTCTTCTTTCACTGATGGATTATTATTATTATTAGTATTATTATTATTATTATTATTATTATTTTATTATTATTATTATTTTATTATTATGGTATTAATATTATGCATGGATATCTTATTAACGGTGGTTGAAATAATTAATTACCTAAAAATTTAAAACATTATTGTTTTTGATATTTAAATCACGTTAACGCCAGAATAATTCTATTTGATTATAGAGTGCCAGCCAGCCGATGGACATCTGATACAGTCCTTCAATGCTTCATGTACGGCCTGTCTAATAATAATCCTTGCCTTGGGCTCTCTTGCACATGAGTTAGTCTTATAATACACTTTCTCTAGGGTTTTTGTGAATTACGGAATTGTAATTTTGAAGACCTGTTGGCTTCCACAGTGCTTCAGTAATAACGGAGCTACATTACAGACATTAGTCCGAAGGAAGATCTAATGCTAGACTTCCAAAAGCATGAAGTACTTATTCCATGGACAATTTACTGCACACGATTTATCTTTTGCTGCGCAGAGAATACGAGTCTTTTATCTAGACGTATTAAACATGAAACATTTCCTCTACCACTGTATTCGTTCCGCTCTCACGTCATTTTGTCTTTGTTCATTATAACTAGCATACACTGTGTATTTTAAGTCTCCTGGAGGCTGAAACTGTGAAGATGGTAACATCTCTGATGGTGACCCCGTCATGTGCTCCCCCAGGCAGGCGCGACATTTCAGGGTAGGCAAAGACTATCTGGACATTTTGAAATAGAAAAAAAAGAAAACGTTAACTCATCATATGTATATTGAAATGAAAATCCACAGCCTGCTTCCAGGCTTCGACCGGGTCAGGAATGGAATGAATATAGCCCCCATCTTGCAGCGAGGATATGAACTGTGCCGGCTGCCGAGGCCTGACGCACTCCTCTGGGGCAAATTTTAAATGAATGACAGATGAAATGAAATGATAGTGGAGAGTGTTGCTGGAATGAAACTTTGACAGGGAAAACCGGAGTACCCGGAGAAAAACCTGTCTGCCTCCGTTTTGTCCAGCACAGATCTCACTTGGAGTGTCCGGGATTTGAACCACGGACCCAGCGGTGAGAGGCCGGCGTGCTGCCGCCTAAGCCACGGAGGCTTTTATCATATGTATATTAATTAACCATATTACTTTTTTATTACCCTACTTTCGATTTTTGCAAACAATGAAAGTAGACTTATGAGATCAACACAGGGCGAAAAATTGTGTGTCTGTGTGTGTGTGTGTGTGTGTGTGCGAGTGTGTGTGCGTGTGTGTGAGTCTTTGTGTGAGTGTGTGTACTCTGAATGTCTGCCCCCCCCCCCTATCAATTCGAACACGGTGAAACCAAATTGAACGAAATTTGGTACAGAGGTAGCACCAGCAAAGAGAACCTCAGAGTCATGTTTTATATCGCCGCCATCTTGACGGAAACGTAATGGCGGCCACCCAAATGTTCAAAGCTTAAATCAAATTACGACCAACCTAATCATCTGATCTCTACCAATTTTTGCAACATTATACCTTATGTATGAAGAATCTTTTAACCAAACTACAAGGTCATCAGCCCAATAATTTGCGGATGGCGGCCATGTATGTGTGCAAATCGATTCCCCCTATCTATTCAAACACGGTGTAACCGAATTGAACGAAATTTGATACAGAGGTAGTACTAGCAAATGGCACGTCAGTGTCATGTTTTATATCGCCGCCATCTTGACGAAAACGTAATGGCGGCTACCCGAATGTTAAAAGCTTCAATCAAATTACGACCAACCTAATCATCTGATCTCTACCAAATTTTGCAACAACATACCTTTATGTGAGACGCGTACTTTGACCAAGCTACAGGGTCTTCAGTGCGATAGTTTGCATATGGCGGCCATGTATGTGTGCAAATCGATTCCCCCTATCAATTCAAACACGGTAAAACCGAATTGAACGAAATTTGGTACAGAGGTAGCACTAGCAAAGGGCACTTCAGGGTCATGTTATATATCGCCGCCATCTTGACGGAAACGCAATGGCGGCCACCCAAATGTTAAAAGCTTAAATCAAATTACGACCTACCTAATTATTTGATCTCTACCAAATTTTGCAACAACATACCATTTTGTGGAAAGCATCTTTTGACTGAACTATCAATTCAAACACGGTGAAACCGAAATGATTGAAATTTTGTACAGAGGTAGCACTAGCAAAGGGCACCTCATATTCATGTTTAATATCCGTACAACACGTTGTATTTCAACAAGATACTACAACCAACATTCAATTATACTCCTTGAAAAGGACAAAGAGTTATAACAATACCCATGCAATTAGGAGAAAGTAGGCTATATGTTCTTTACTGAACATCTTGTTTTTGTTCTTATAATGTTCCAAACGACATGTTGTCTTTTTGTCAAACTGTCTGGTCTCAGTACTTACGTTATTTATTATAGCCTATGTTCCCCGCCTTTTGAAACTGAGCGCTAAACCTCTTATTACAACACGACAAGATCTTTTCACAGGGCAGGCAAGCTCAAAGCTGACATAGGCAGTAAGCTTTGGTATACTTGGCCCTTAAATGAGCATTAGCGCCAGTTGACTAGCATCTTGCTTTACACAAAAGCGCGCCGGGAAACCAATAATACTGACATTGAATTTACTAGATACCGAGCTGGCAAGATACAGTACCTTAGTTGAGATAATTACGACATGTGGTGAAATAGTTGATATCTCACTGATATGAGTTGCCTCAATGTTCATAAACACACGCAGCTTATTAAATATCAATGGCTTCAATACGGTGCTAATAATGTTCGTCTCACTTCACATAAATGTGCTGCTCGCCTCGCCAGTATACGAAATGTTATGGACTGAACGATCTAGTATCAGACGCAGATTCTCTTATGAATACACTCGTATAAAACACTGTTACAAACGTCAAAAACCAATTCCCGACTACACAATCCTCCTTATTTACCTTAATACAGCCGAAATGAAACCATTTCTCACTTAGTGCAATTTTGCATACGTCCCCCTTAAATTGCATTTTGTGACAATTTTGAATCTAAATTACATTTTGTAAGTATTTTCTATCTAAATTGCATTTTGTAAATATTGTCAATTCAAATAAAAGTACAGTAAGTATGTAGTTAGTTTTAGTTGTAAGTAGGTAGTTAGTTTGTCTATTAGATATATGTCATTGTTCTATTAGACTGTGGTGTGTGAGTGTGTCTGGTAGCAGTTGCATTGTTTATTAGTTATAGTTTATTGTTTCAGTAGACTGTGATGTGTGAGGGTGCATGTGAGTGTGCCTGTTGACAGACTGTTTTAGTGGTAGTATTTGTTGTTGGTGGAACTTAAGTTTTTTGTTAGTAGAGTTTTGGTATTTAATTGTTAGTATGGTAGAAGGTTAGTATTTTTGTTAGTAGAATTGCTCTTTACTTATTCTGAAAGGGAGTAGCAGCCTTTCAGAATAAATCAATTCTTTACTAGTCTTATAGACGGTTAAGATATTGATAATATAAGCCAATAATGGCTACACTGCGTCCTGCTGCACGGCTGAAAGCAACGGGAAACTACAGCCGTATGCTATTCCCGAGGATATGCACCTCTCTATGCATAATTACTTGTGATGATGGCCTCCTCCCTTGTAAAATTTCAATCCGGAGGTAAACTAGTCCCCCGTTCGGATCTCCGGGTGGGGACTACTCGAGAGGGGGTTAACATCACAGAAGTGACAAAGAGGAAATCTGACATTCTACGGATCGGAGCGTGGAATGTTAGAAGTCTGCTAGGAAGTGGAAGGTTAGAAAACTTAGAAAGGGAAATGGATAGGTTGAGGTTGGATTTGGTTGGGATTAGTGAAATGCGCTGGCAGGAAGAACAGGACTTTTGGTCAGGAGACTATAGGGTCATTAGCACTAAATCAAACAATGGCCAAGCAGGGGTTGGCCTCATATTGAGTAGGAAACTTGGACAGCGGGTGGAATATTATGAGCAATATAGTGAACGGATTATTGTAGCAAAAATCAATACTAAACCTACCTGCACCACAGTGGTGCAAGTCTATATGCCTACCAGTCAAGCTGCTGATGAGGATGTTGAAAAGGTCTACGAAGAAATAGACGAAATTCTGAGGTATATCAAGGGTGATGAAAATGTTATAGTAATGGGAGATTGGAATGCTGTGGTAGGAAAAGGGAGAGAAGGGAAGATAGTAGGAGATTTCGGATTAGGTGAAAGGAATGATCGAGGAAGCAGGCTGGTAGAATTCTGCACCGAGCATGAATTGGTCATAGCTAACACCTTATTCAATAACCACAATAGAAGAATATACACATGGATGAGACCAGGAGATACAGGGCGTTACCAAATCGACTTCATTATGGTCAAGCAGAGGTTTCGAAACCAGATTTTGGATTGTAAAACATATCCTGGTGCTGACATAAACTCTGATCACAATCTGGTTGTAATGAAATGCAGATTAAAGTTGAAGAAACTGAAGAAAAGTCAAAAGCCAAAAAGGTGGGCAATGGACAGACTGAAAGAGAAGGATGTAAACGAAAGATTCAAGAAGAGTATAAAGGAAGGACTAAAGAAAACCCCTAAACAAACTTCAATTGCAGACGAATGGGCACTTTTGAAGAATGAAATAACAAAATCCGCAGAAGAAAACATTGCTAGGAAAGAAAGAATAGGTAGAAAACCGTGGATCACTCAGGATATACTAGAATTGATGGATGAAAGGCGGAAACACAAGAATCTAAGAGATGAAAAGGGGAAAGCAGAATACAGACGTCTGAGAAATGAGGTTAACAAGAAGTACAAAGAAGCGAAAGAAGAATGGTTGAAAGAGAAATGTGCAGGTATAGAAAATTGTCTGAAATTAGGAAAAGTAGAC
Source organism: Meconema thalassinum (assembly GCA_946902985.2). Classification (NCBI taxonomy): domain Eukaryota; kingdom Metazoa; phylum Arthropoda; class Insecta; order Orthoptera; family Tettigoniidae; genus Meconema; species Meconema thalassinum. Next base: position 1,720,084,856 of record OX336388.2, on the reverse strand, counting down.
ACAGCTTATCGAAGGATTAAGAATACTTTTGGGGAAAAGAAGACTAAGTGCTGTAATATTAAGGACACAAATGGAAAGCCTCTAACAGATAGGGAAGAAAAGGTTGAGAGATGGAAAGCTTACATAGAGAGTTTGTATAAGGGAAAGGAGATTGAGAATCATGTAATGGAAAGGGAGGAGGAAATTGATGAGGATGCGAAAGGAGATTTAATATTGAGATCAGAATTTGACAGAGCATTGGAAGACTTAAGCAGGAACAAAGCATCAGGTATAGATGATATACCGATTGAGTTGCTACGCTGCATAGGAGATGAAGGTCTGATCAGGTTATTTCACTTGGTGTGTAGGATTTATGAGACAGGTGAGGTACCCCCTGATTTCAAGAAGAATGTAATCATCCCTATACCAAAGAAAGTGGGAGCTGACAGATGTGAAGATTACCGTACAATCAGCTTGATTACTCATGCTTCAAAGATCCTGTCTAGAATAATTTACAAGAGGATTGAAAGCCAGATAGAAACGGAGTTGGGTGAAGACCAGTTTGGTTTCAGGAGAAATGTAGGAACAAGGGAAGCTGTACTAAGTCTTAGACTGATTTTGGAAGGTAGAATAAGGAAAGATTAGAGAACGTTCATGGCATTTGTAGACTAAGAAAAGGCTTTTGATAACGTTGATTGGACTAAATTGATTGACGTTTTTAAATCTATTGGAATAAAGTACAGGGATAGGAGGGTAATTTACAATCTATACAGAAACCAGACAGCAGTCATTCGAGCTGAAGGACATGAGAGAGAAGCTGATATTCAGAAAGGTGTTAGGCAAGGCTTCAACTTATCACCCATACTTTTCAATCTTTACATTGAACAAGCGATGAAGGAAATTAGAGAAAAATTTAAAGTGGGAGTGAAGATTCAAGGGGAAATAATTTCAACTCTGAGATTTGCTGATGACATCGTCATCTTGGCCGACAAGCCTGAGGATTTGAATGAGTTTTTGAATGGTATGGACTCCGTCTTAAGGAAAGAATTCATGATGAAAATAAATAAATAAATAAATGTAAAACAAAAATACTGGAATGCAGCCGAAATAAATCAGAAACCTCTATGGAGATCAAATTGGCAGGTGAAAAGCTGAAGGAAGTAGGAGACTTCTGTTACTTAGGAAGCAGAATAACCAGTGATGGACGAAGCAAAGAGGATATTAAAAGTAGGTTGGCTCAGGCAAAGAAAGCATTTCTACAAAAAAGGAATCTGCTGACATCGAATATAGATTTAGGTATTAGGAAGTCATTTTTGAAAGCCTTTGTCTGGAGCGTGGCGCTCTATGGAAGTGAAACTTGGACTATTGGTGCAGCAGAAAAGAGCAGAATTGAAGCATTTGAAATGTGGTGTTACAGGAGAATGATGAAGATCAGATGGGTAGATAGGGTTACAAACAAAGAGGTATTAAGACGAGTGGGAGAGGAGAGATGTTTCTGGCGACTGCTAATGAAGAGAAGAGATAGGTTGGTAGGACACATACTACGACACCCAGGAATAGCAAGCTTAGTTATGGAAGGAAGGGTCGAGGACAAAAACTGTAGGGGTAGACCAAGGTTAGAATATGTTAAACAGATTGCCTCCGATGTAGGGTGTCGGTGCTATGTAGAGATGAAACGATTAGCTCAGGACAGGGAGGCATGGAGAGCTGCATCAAACCAGTCAAAAGACTGAAGACTCAAACAACAACAACGGTGAAATAATTTGGGGTATCTCGTATCCGGTGAACATAGTTAGGTATGGAACAAAACATCGAATTTTCCTAGTGGAAGCTTTTGTTCTCAAGAAGAAGTCTTCCAGTAAATGTATTCGTAAGTTCAGCGCCATGCGATTTTTACTTCGGGGAGAATTTCAAACAAAATGTATACAGAAACAGTCCACGTACTCTCGAGGCTCTGGAGAACGATAAATGCACAGATACGAAATATCAGTGAGGATGAATTACAGCAAGTGTACCAAAACTTCCTACTTTGGTGCACTGTTTGTTTAGAAATTGAAGGACAGCATTTCTAGCAACTAATCTGATCTTCATGTAGGCTAAGTGAAAATCCACAGCCTGCTTCCAGTCGACCGACCAGGTCAGGGAATGGAATGAATGAACTACTTTAGGCTAAGTAATGATGATTATTAAATATCTTCCATTGACATAGCTTGCATTAGTTGTGCGTTACACGGCCTGAAAACTTTGTGTCTTCAATTACCCTCCTATGTTTGAACTTGTTTAGAGCTAAAATGAGCTGGGCGAGTAGGCTACCTATAGCTGAGTAAATCTTGGAGGCTGCCTGCCTTCCCTGCCAAATTTCACAGTCTGTTGCACATCTGGTGAGCCGATCTCCCAGGAATGTTTATGGTACCCTAAGAATACAATGGCTGGACCGTTAGTTGGGCTGAAAGGGTAAGCCCTTGGAGTTAATCCCTTACTGTTTGTGTCTTCGGACTTTGCAAGGAACTTGGCGGGAAGAACAACATTTGTGTTGAAAGTCATGAACACACTGTTGTTGCCATCGTGTACGTACGACGAGCTTCTGAAAGAAATACAACTGTAGCTGTTTCTATTCCCGTCTCTACAGGCGCAGGGATGTGCTGGTTGGACAGATCATTCTACCTGACACCCGTGGGAAACTTGTACGTCGTGATGATGATGACGTCACAATCACTCAGTCACCGAGCCAGGATATTCAAACCTAGGAGATTAAAATCCCATGTCCCGCCAGGGAATCGAACTTAGGACCATGCTGCCCACTTAGCCACGGAACCATACTCTGTTTTGGCTGTAGTAGTAGGCAGTTGAAATTATTTAGGTCTAAGATTGCGGTAGGAGTCTAAGATTGGGGTAGGTGTCTAGGATTGTGGTAGGTGCCTAGGATTTGGTTAGGTGTCTAGGATTAGGGTAGGTGCCTAGGATTTGGGAAGGAGTCTAGAATTGGGGTAGGCTACGTGTCTAGGATTAGCGTAGGTGTGTAGGATTGGGGTAGGTGTTTAGGATAGGGGTAGGTTTCTAGGATTGAGGTAGGGGTCTTGGATTGGGGTAGGTGCCTTGAAACTTGAAATATAAACTTGAAACTTCCCTGGAGTAGGTGAGAAAACAAACAGAATTAGAACCTTGTGTCTCCGAGCTCTCTGCTACCCAGTGCAGGCAAGCAACGAACCTTAGACCATTTATTAATTTTATTTTGTTTTTGCTGATCATTTATTTGATGGAAACATCACAATCATGCTCCCCCGAACCAGGCAATTAACTGAAGGAGATTAAGATTCCCACGATCCAACCGGGAATCGAACCAACCTGGGAGTCATCCTGTCAATGCCTAGCCATAGGACCAGCCAGACAAGGCCATTCGGATGAGCTGGTGGGTACGATAGAGCACACTATATTTATCATGTTGTTGTTTGAGTCTTCAGTCTTTTGACTGGTATGATGCAGTTCTCCATGCCTCTCTGTCCTGAGCTAATCGTTTCATCTCTACAAAGCTACCTCACCATTCATCCGAGGCAATCTGTTTAACATATTCTAACCTTGGTCTACCCCTACAGTTCTTGTCCTCGACCCTTCCTTCCATAACTAAGCTTGCTATTCCTGGGTGTCTTAGTATGTGTCCTACTAACCTATCTCTTCTCTTCATTAGCACTCGCCAGAAACATCTCTCCTCTCCCACACGTCTTAATACCTCTTTGTTTGTAACCCTATCTACCCATCTGATCATCATTCTCCTGTAACACCACATTTCAAATGCTTCAATTCTCCTCTTTTCTGCTACACCAATAGTCCAAGTTTCACTTCCATAGATCGCCACGCTCCAGACAAAGGCTTTCAAAAATGACTTCCTAACACCTAAATCTATATTCGATGTCAACAGGTTCCTTTTCTGTAGAAATGCCTTCCTAGCCTGTGCCAACCTACTTTTTATATCCTCTTTGCTTCGTCCATCACCGGTTATTCTGCTTCCTAAGTAACAGAAGTCTCCTACTTGCTTCAGCTTTTCACCTGCCAATTTGATCTCCATAGAGTTTTCTGATTTATTTCGGCTGCATTCCAGTATTTTTGTTTTACATTTATTAATTTTCATCATGAATTCTTTCCGTAAGACGGAGTCCATACCATTCAAAAACTCATTCAAATCCTCAGGCTTGTCGGCCAAGCAAATCTCAGAGTTGAAATTATTTCTCCTTGAATCTTCACTCCCACTTTAAATTTTTCTCTAATTTCCTTCATCGCTTGTTCAATGTAAAGATTGAAAAGTATGGGTGATAAGTTGAAGCCTTGCCTAACACCTTTCTGAATATCAGCTTCTCTCTCATGTCCTTCAGCTCGAATGACTGCTGTCTGGTTTCTGTATAGATTGTAAATTACCCTCCTATCCCTGTACTTTATTCCAATAGATTTAAAAATGTCAATCAATTTAGTCCAATCAACGTTATCAAAAGCCTTTTCTTAGTCTACAAATGCCATGAACGTTCTCTAATCTTTCCTTATTCTACCTTCCAAAATCAGTCTAAGACTTAGTACAGCTTCCCTTGTTCCTACATTTCTCCTGAAACCAAACTGGTCTTCACCCAACTCCGTTTCTATCTGGCTTTCAATCCTCTTGTAAATTATTCTAGACAGGATCTTTGAAGCATGAGTAATCAAGCTGATTGTACGGTAATCTTCACATCTGTCAGCTCCCACTTTCTTTGGTATAGGGATGATTACATTCTTCTTGAAATCAGGAGGTATCTCACCTGTCTCATAAATCCTACACACCATGTGAAATAACCTGATCAGACCTTCATCTCCTATGCAGCGTAGCAACTCAATCGGTATATCATCTATGCCCGGTGCTTTGTTCCTGCTTAAGTCTTCCAAAGCTCTATCAAATCCTGATCTCAATATTAAATCTCCTTTCGCCTCCTCATCAATTTCCTCCTCCCTTTCCATTACATGATTCTCAATCTCCTTTCCCTTATACAAACTCTCCATGGAAGCTTTCCATCTCTCCACCTTTTCTTCGGTGCAGAATTCCATCAGCTTGCTTCCTCGATCATTCCTTTCACCTAATCCGAAATCTCCTACTATCTTCCCTTCTCTCCCTTTTCCTACCACAGCATTCCAATCTCCCATTACTATAACATTTTCATCACCCTTGATATACCTTAGAATTTCGTCTATTTCTTCGTAGACCTTTTCAACATCCTCATCAGCTTGACTGGTAGGCATATAGACTTGTACCACTGTGGTGCACGTAGGTTTAGTTTTGATTTTTGCTACAATAATCCGTTCACTATATTGCTCATAATATTTCACCCGCTGTCCAAGTTTCCTACTCAATATGAGACCAACCCCTGCTTGGCCAACGTTTGATTTAGTACTAATGACCCTATAGTCTCCTGACCAAAAGTCCTGTTCTTCCTGCCAGCGCATTTCACTAATCCCAACCAAATCCAACCTCAACCTATCCATTTTCCTTTCTAAGTTTTCTAACCTTCCACTTCCTAGCAGACTTCTAACATTCCACGCTCCGATCCGTAGAATGTCAGATTTCATCTTTGTCACTTCTGTGATGTTAACCCCCTCTCGAGTAGTCTCCGATCCGAACGGGGGACTAGTTTACCTCCGGATTGAAATTTTACAAGGGAGGAAGCCATCATCACATGTAATTATGCATAGAGAGGTGCATATCCTCGGGAATAGCATACGGTGTAGTTTCCCGTTGCTTCAGCCGTGCAGCAGGACGCAGTGTAGCCATTATTTGGCTTATATTATCAATATCTTAACCGTCTATAAGACTAGTAAAGAATTGGTTTATTCTGAAAGGCTGCTACTCCCTTTCAGAATAAGTAAAGAGCAATTCTACTAACAAATTACTAACCTTCTGCCGTACTAACAATTAAATACCAAAATCTACTAACGAAAAAAATACTTAAGTTCAACCAACAACAAATCATAACCTCTTCTTTAGTTTAGCACAGGAGGCAATGAACTGCTGAGTGAATATGAACTTCATCTCGTGATGAGAGGATCTGAACTCCATTAAGGATGCACACGTGTGAAGACACTTCCTTGTCTAATACATTATACAGCCAATTAATACCAATGTCAGAACACGCCGTTGGCAAAGAATCTGCATTCATTGCGGCGCAGCGCGAAATTGCGCGGTGCAGAGCAGATCAGTTCCTAGAAACAACTTACTGTTTACGATCTGCTTCAGTATGCATTGCACACACAGAATGGAGCAGTTATTTTCCTGAAGCATGAATACAAACTACTTTCATATGCCAGATATATGAAGAATTATATTTGGTCAAATGTTGTGGAAGACTGAACAGCCTATTGGTTGAAAAGAATCTATTATTATTATTATTATTATTATTATTATTATTATTATTATTATTATTACTAGGGGACCTGTGAAAGAAATCTCTCATGTTCATTAATCACCCGTCCGGCCTTACTGTTATATGGGGTTGTATAAATATGTTTATTTGTTTAAACGCACTTTTTAAGCAAGTTGTCGATATTATAAAATCAGAGTGCAATTCGTCACTGCTGCGGGTAATTCTGTTTGAACATTCTTTTCAATGCACAATGGGTTGTGTGATCCCCATGTGTACAGTCCACCCACCCGGCCCTAGTGTTATGTGGGCTGGACGCGACACAGTTCTGCCAGGGGCTATCGTCTTGTTTATTTGTATAATCACACTTTTTTAACAAATAAATATATTTCCGTTGACTTTTCAAGAAATGCAAGTTTTTTCCTGTGCCATTGAGACGATTTGAGAGATTTTGGCGCAAAACGCACTATCGAACTCCCTCTGGTTCAGGAGCTTGAGTTATTTGTCGGATGAACTTAGCGTATTATATAGAGAGACTAGCTGACCCGGCAGACGTTGTCCTGCCAATCAAAGAAAGTGTTGTAACTTTGTTTCTTGAAGTGCTTTTGGATACACAATATTTTTTTCAATTTCTGTTAACTGCCTCTAAACTATCGTGAAATGAATTAACTAATCTAGAAACATTCCTGAGAGCGTGCACAACAACTCTCCAAAGTTTCATCGCAATCGGATAAATGGCATATAACGCATACGGAATTTTGTTTAAATGATTCGTGCGCAGTCACCCATTTGTTGAATCTACTCGTGCTCTACCAACTGTGAAATGGATTTACTAAGTTAGAAAGCTTCACGTAAGTGTACACAACAACTCATCAAAGTTTAATCGCAATCGATGAATAGTATATGAACGCATACGGGATTTTGTTGGAACGTTTGGCGCGTCGTCACTCATTTGTTACATCTACTCGTGCGCTACCAATATTGTAAAATGGATTTACCAAGTTGAACACCTTCCCTGGCGTGTACACAACAACTCATCCATGTTTCATCGGAATCGGATGAATGACATATGAACGCATACGGGATTTTCTTTAAACGATACGCATGCCATCACTCATTTGTTGAATCTACTCATGCGCTACTTATTAAAAACTGGATTTACTACGCCAGAAACCTTTCCTGGAGTGTACACAATAATTCACCAAAGTTTCATCGCAATCGGATAAATGGTATATGAACACCTACAGGACTTTGTTGAAACGATTCTCGCGCCATCGCACAATTGTTGAATCTACTCGTGCGCTACCTATTGTAAAATGAATGTACTAAGCCAGAAACCTTTACTGAAGTGTACACAACAATTCACCAAAGTTTCATCACAATCGGATTAATGGTATATGGACGTATACGGTACTTTGTTGAAATGATTCGGCTAGCGGTTTCCATGACGACTCTTTATGACTGTATTCCCGGTGAATGCATTTTGGAAGTGAAATGCCATACCTTATGATTCGGATTCCACATAAATAATAGAGGACCCGTGGTTCATGTTCATGAGATTAACGGTCACGTAAAACTACACATTTTCCTTGAAGAATCTCTCAGGATCGCCAACTCCCAAACCCACTGGGGGCGTAGCGATATCCAAGGTGCACCATACATAGTGAGGCTACACAGACACACACTCTGACTCCTTAAGTGCATTTAACAAAAGGCAGGAGATACTGTACTGTGAAAAGAAAAGATATATGTGATCCCTCCAAAACTAAGGCTATCGGAAATAGATAGACATGGTCCAATTAAGGTGGGGAACATGAAATACACCCTAGGCCTGGATACCCTAATACCGTCTATGTCAGAAGAGAACAAGAATTGACCAAAGGAAGATCGGCATAAAATATAAAAGAGAAGGGTCTGGTACGATTGGAACTTAGGCCTATACCAAACTCAGTTGGGGTCCCCTTGTCGCCAATTCAGACCTCACTAGTCGTCAGCCCCGTGGGTTGAGGAGTGTGACAGAAAACTACTTCTAGGGTGATTGGGGAGGGAATCGATCCCGCTTCTTCACAGTTTTGCCTCACGAGGCTGAGTGTACCCCGTTCTAATCCTCAGACCAGAACGAAACTTCCTGTCAGAGTGGGGGAATCGAACTCAGATTTTAGGGGAGGAGGGAGCATTCAAAAACACTAGTCACTACATTACGAGTTGGAAGCTACAGTATAAATAACAATCGCATGGCCAGGACACCAGGTGGGACACGTTGAATTTATTATCCTTCACGATATGGATTAAGAATTATTAATAATAAACAGGTATTGTTGTGCGCGCGTTCATTGTCCCACAAATGATCTATCTGTGCAAATTTTTGGCTTGTATTATGCTAATTAAACTTTTTTATGTATGCAACATTCCAAAGGGATAAGAGGGGGACTTTCTCAGCAATAAGTTGAGACTGATCATTAAAGAGTACATGAATAAATACTCATCAGCCCTCGTCTAACTGAGGCATTTGGTGCAGAAAGCTTTATTAATAGAATTTGAATTTTGTCTGTATATTATTTAGAACCGAGATTTATTTGTTTTCTAAGTGGTTTAAGGGCTCAGGAATGCCAAAAATCTTCAAAACTTTCAAAATGTAATTGTATGTGTCATATTAAGCTGAGGAACATTCGCTTTGTAACAGTATATTTATTGTCTTCGTAGGTCATTAGTCATTCCTAAGGATAATTTCCTTATAACTTCTCACACTCGTGAGTCCAATAAATAATCCCACTTATGAAGATGTATTTTTAAATTGCCCTCTCTATTAAGAAACAAGAAAGCAGAACGGTGTTGCGGTGTTTCCTGCACTATAACCTAAGCTGTCGTCGTATCGTCAGCAAGAGGAAAAATCTTTGACAGCAGTTTCTCGCTAAAATCTATTTCTTAATAAACAAGTAGTTCTGTAAAAAACTAAATAGCCTATTTTTATATATTTACCGCACCAAGTTTCACTGCGTTTGGATAATTAAGTAGCGACAAGAATCCATATAACTATTTCAATATCGCGTCACCGCCATGTTGGATTTGTGCTCATCCGGTTATTGAAAGACCTATAGATTAATTTATGTTAATAGCCTCTATCATCATCCAAAATGTAGGCTGGATTTCTGTAATAGATTCGCAAATATTGAGAACCGTTTAAATATTTCGCGAGAAAAGTCCATTTAAATGTTTCAACTTCGCACAGCAGCCATCTTGTGGTTATGGAAACAATTGAAATAAATTAGATGCCAGTGGATTAACATTTGTATAAGCATTTACTGTACCAAGTTTCACTGCAATCGGATGGTTAAATTGCGAGAAAAGTCTATTTAAATGTTTATAATTCGCGTCGCCGCCATGTTGGATTTGTGATCACCAGGTTATTGAAAGTCCTATAGGTGAACTTATGTTCATAGCCACTATGAACATAAAAAAAACTTCAGTTTGATATGCTGTAATAGACTCGTAGATATTGAGAACCGTCTAAATATTCCAGATGGTCGCAATGTGGATTGTCATATAAGCCATAGAGTTATGTACAATTAAAGGAAAATGATTGCGTAGGTTCATTATTCAAACTTTCACTTCGATCGCTTGATTATGACACAAGAAATAAAAACTTAATTTTAAAATTCGCACAGCCACCATCTTGAGGTTATGTAAACAATTGAACTAAATTAGATACCAGTGCATTAAAATGTGTGTAAACATTTGCTGTACCAAGTTTCATTGCATTTGGATCATTAAATCGCGAGAAAAGTCTATTTAAAACTATCAACTTCGCTTAGCCGCTATGTTCGTTTAGTAGTTAACAGGTTTTTGAAAGTCTCATAGATGAACTTTCAGCAGTGCCCTTTATCGTCGTACACAATTTCAGGGTGATATCAGTAATAGTTTCAGATTTAAAATGCCGGTGAAATATTTCGCACAGCCACCATCTTGAGGTTATGTAAGCAATTGAACGAAGTTAGATGTCGGTGCATTACAATGTGTATAAACATATACTGTACCATGTTTCATTGTATTTGGTTGGTTAAATCGCGAGGCACGTCTATTTAAAAGTCGCAACTTCGCTTGGCTGCCATGCTGGTTTAGTCAATACCATATTTTCGAAAGTCACATAGGTGAACTTCTAGTAGACCTTTATTACCGTACACAATTTCAGGGTGATTTCGGTAATAGTTTCGAAGATACTGAATGCTGGAGAAATAATTCGCACAGCCGCCATGTTGGATTGGTGAGACATAAAAGAAAATGAAAGGCACGGTCGGGGTCGGCCAAAATGGTGCTAAGACCTTACCGAGTTTCATTGAAATCGCTCCAGCCGTTTAGAAGTTATTAGAGGGAGACACATACACATCCATACAGACACGCACACACATCTCATCTCATAATGAAAATAGGCTATAAATAGTAGGCTATTAGAAAAACATAATATATTTATTTTCTAAAAACTGATGTTAAAGTAAGGGGATAGTTTCAGGGAACATTGCCTAGTTTCTAAGAAAAAGTTTTAAAAAAGTTGAAGATCAACATGGGCAGTTTGTGTAGGATTTTCTGCAACATATGATGAAATACGCCAGTAAGAAAAAGCGCACTTAACGACTAATCCAAATGTCACGTTTGTAGAAAGTTTCATTTTTGGGACTTGGGACAAGTTGGTCATCAGCCCCATGTAGTTGGATATGTGTTGAACTTATCTGATTACCTGCATTTATGTGATGACTGTACTGTAGTATTGTGTGTAACTGAATTAGGAACAGGGATTAGGTAAATGTGCCGGGACTTAAAGAAATGTACATTCCCCGCATTTGCCTGGAGAGAGTGTTGAAAGAGGAAAACCCGCACCCAGGATAGTCACTGTCAGCACCGGGATTGGAACCTGCGAACTCTGGATTTGCTGCAGCCGTGGTGCACGATCTAACGAGCACGGCTACGCAGCGGGACTTGTGTAGCCGAGGGCTTCCTAGTAAGTATCTTGCTAATAAGTTCTTAACAATACAATTTTGTCAGAACCATCTTCATCTGCTTTTAAATAGTTAACTATTGATATTAATATATTGATATTAATATCAATTGCATTACTATTGTAATCCTGCTAGATTTAAGTACTAATGATCTATTCATAAAACAAGAAGTTCCGTGACGAACTAAAGAGCCTACTTTTCTTAAAATTTAAGATTCATGCCAATGATTAATCTATATGGATCTATCTAGAATAATGACGAAATTAAGTTTGTAATATCGAAATTTCTAATTAGTTCGAAATACTGTATACCTGGCATAATGTAGCCTAATAGAGAACTGCAGTTGGCAGCCCTGGTGACTGAATATATTCTTAGTTCCATCTCTTATGGTACAGAATACAAAATTTGGTTGAAGTCCAATGGATAGCATGGACGTTACATGCAGTTAAACATTTGATCTAACAGCGCGCGTAAAATCATGTTGGCAACAATGACATACATGTATTGGTCAGAAATAATCTGAAATAATCTGATCTATTATTGTGTCAATTTTAAATGAAATCCATTAGTTAGTATAGAAGGTACATGCATTTTAAAATTGGACCTATCAGCAGGCTTAGAATCGTGTTGGCTGCACTGGCGTAGGCCTATATTAGTTACTCCAAATTAATCTACAATGCCAGGTACTATACGTGTGCAAAGTTTAGAGCTATTGGCTTGCATACTTTCTGATATAATGATATTAGGGTAAAAAATAGAGACAGTATTTATTAACAGTTGGCAGCCCTGGTTACTCTTAAGAATCGGCATAGTCATATCTGTTATGGTACGCATAGCACACACGAAATTTGGTTGAAATTCAAGTGATAGTATAGAAGTAACATTTATTTAAAGTTGGAACTCTCAGAAGGCATAGAATCATGTTGGTAGCACTGACGTATATAAGTTACTCCAAATTAATATAGAATGTCAGGTACTATACGTGTGCATAGTTTAAAGCTGTCGGCTTGCATACTTTCTGATATATGGGTATTTGGGTAAAAGAAATGAGAGCATTTATTAACAGTTGGCAGCCCTGGTGGCTCTTATGAATATGCTCAGTCATATCTGTTTATGTACACATAGCACATACGAAATTTGGTTGAAATCCAATTGATAGTGTAGAAGTTATATTCATTTAAAATCTGGACCTATCAGCAGGCTTATAATCATTTTGGCAACACTGCCATGTATGGCCTCCTGGAAATTAAACTGCAATATTATTATCTATACCTGAGCCAATTTTGAAACAGCTCCCATCATACCTTCCAAGATATCCAACATGTAGATCAAATTTCAATTGCGATTTTTCAGCAGTTGGTAGCACTGACATCATTTTCATATATGGCCGTGAGATATTTAGGTATAGATCTTTACTCCTACCAAATTTTGTTTCGATTGCTGCAACCGTTTAGGAGTTGATAGGGGGAAACACACACACAGCCAGACAGACAGACAGAAGGACAGACAGACAGACATTTGACCGATCTCATAAGTCTACTTTTTCCTTATTTTTGTAAAATGTGAAAAGTAGGCTAAAAATACATGAATACACTGTATTCGGTTTATAAACTCGTTAGATGGTAGGGATGGCCCAATGACTCTAGTCTTGAATTTAATCTAAATCTAATCCCCTATTAACTTTTTGCGCTGCGACCCTTTCTGCTTTTACACATCTCTCATTGAAATCGTTGAACACTAAATTTAATCAACCCCTCATAAACTCTGCTTCTCTTAAACCTATATATCCAAGTTCATTAACCTTCTCTCCATTCTCATCGCATGACCCCACCTTCTGAGTTGGTTCAAAAGAACAGCATCATCTAACGTGGTCATTTCTAAATTAGCCAATATTTATTTTTGTTTATTTTTGTTTATTTTTTAATTATTCTTTTTATACGAAGGAAAAACATGATACATAATCTGAGAGGTATTAACTTTCGTTTAAATTGAGTTTACTGAGAGACACCTGTTAATGTTCATTGCAACACGTTTTCAACCCTTCATTGGGGTCTTCATCAGTATGGGTCGCATTACTGTAACATACTTATACTGTTCACTAAATTGGGCATTTTTTACGCAAAACAATATAGTATACAAAACTTAAATCCAAGAATACAATTTTGAATATGCCAGTCTAATCGAAATGGACGTCATTACAAAAGTGTTTATGAATGTATTTATTGAACTTAAATAAAGGCAATTGATATAAAGTTTTTATCAAATATACTGTACTAAAAATCTTGTATAATTTATTATTATTATATCTTGACATTTTCGCGTAGTAGTATCAACTAATATTTTAGATCGTGAAATAGTCTTGGTTTTAATTTAAATCGAATCCGTTATATTCTGAAGCCAATTTGTATATTGGTGGCTTCTGTTTATGTTGCCCTTATTAATGATGTAATGTATTAAAATGTGTCTCTTGACGTTGAAATATGTTGATATAATTGTTTTGTTGTGTTGCATACACTGTTGACTACGATTAAGATACACTTCAAAACAACAAAACAATAATATCAGCTTATTTATTTAATTATTTATTTATTTACAGCCCCTAACAAAAGTTTAAGACCATTCGCAATTTTTACATAAAAATAAGCGGCTTCGGTGGCGTAGTTGGTAGCATGCTGAGCTTCTATGCCCAAGATCGCGGGTTCAAACCCGGCCGAAGTCGTCGGAGTTTTTAAGAGCGTTAAAATCCTTCAGTATGCCTTCCTTCGGAGGGGGAGTAAAGCCAGCGGTCTCATGTCATAGATTTATGGCGTGTAAAAGATCCTTTCACAGACTGAACTTGTGTAAAGCTAAATTGATAGGTTAGATTTTGTCGCAACGCTCTATCAAAGTTCCAACGTTCACCACTAGGTATCATTGATATCTGGTTAGCGAAAGTTGGAACTACTTGAAATTGAACGGACGTTGTAGCTCACCGTAATAAGGGTGTCAGTTGGAAGCAGCTACAGACTCAGGCGAGCCGAACATGTCCTCGGACACTCCCGGCGCTAAAAGCTATACGATAAATAAATAAATAATAACATAAAAATATCCTACTCATTCACTTTTGTCACAAATGTTTCCGTGATTGTTTTAAAAATAACTTGGTCAGCCTCTTAAGCACCCGTTTATGTATAAATCATTGGTTTGTCATTTACATTTTGAATTATGACTTTTTATTGAAAGTTTGTTATTTAAAAATCATTTTTTTCTTCCAACGGATTCATTTGTGGACGCTAAAACAACTTGTTTATCTTAGTGTTAATATTTTGGCAGAACTATATAATTATAAAACATTCTCAAAAATGTCCTCATGATTTAAAAATGTATTCCGTACTTTCGGAAAAGTAAAAAAAAACAAGGAAGTTTTCTTTCAATAACAAATTCGTAATTCAAGAATTAAATGTCTGAGCACAATGGTCTCTACATAAGCAGATGCATGAGAGGCTACTTTATTTTTTAAATAGTCACTGAAATATTTTTGACAAAAGTGTATTACCAGGAATCTTTTATGTGAAATGAGCTAATGGTCTTACATTTTTGTTAGGGACTTGATTAATTTATGTATTTACTCCCAGGACTCAGGAAGGTCATTCAGTATTTATACACAGTGAGTGAGCTGCTGCTGGAGGGATGACGTAGTTCATGATCTGCAAGCTATTGGAAGACGTGTGTTTGTGTGGGAGAAAGCCACTGGTAAGTGAATCTGTGCTGTAACGGTGTTCCCCAGCTGGTAGGCCTGCACTTGACCCCCCACACCTGCCTCGCCGGCGCCTCGTACCACAGTCTCCTGCTGCTCCTCGGTGTTTCAAAACTCGGCCGAGTGGCATAACCAGTCAACCTTCAAGGCTCCACAATATTGTCTCTGACCATTTTGGCAGACAGGGGCTTGCGTAATCCTTAATGGACTGGGGACATCTTATTGCCAAAAGCGAAGTTTGAAGGGCAAATGTAGGAGGGTGATAGCCAATTAAAGGGTGCACCTGTCAATGTGGTTCCTCGCAAAATGGTGCAATCAGGCAGATTGAAGGTTTTCATTGCATTATTTGTTTACTTTCTCCAAAAAAATAAATGCCTCTCTGGATCCATTGTCACCTACACATTAAGTCAGCCTCGTTGGTTGGAATTCATGGTTGTCACCGTGGAGGCATGGGTTCGATTCCTGGAAATTCCCAAGAAATTTTCTGAAGACTGGTATGGGATACACTCAGCCTCGTGAGGCAAAACTAACAAGAGGTGGGTTCGATTCCTACTTCAGCCATCAATGAAGTGTTTTTTGTGGTTTCCCCCTTCCACTCCAGGCATGTGCCGGGATGATACTTAACTTAAGGCCACGGCCACTTCCTACCCAAATCCTACCTCAATCACACCTCCTCTATAACTACCCACGCCTGAAGTACAGGAGAAGCTTCCTTCATACAACTGAATGCTTAACGGATTCATCACAGTTACCAAGGATTATTTATGGAAGTCCACAAGCTCTCGTCTTGCCCAATTGATGATTCAATCTGAAAGGCTTCCGGCGGTTCATACAGAAGCTTGGACAACATGGAAGTCTCTCAACAAACTACGATATGGAGTTGAGAGATCGAAGACTAATATTCAGAAGTGGGGCTTCCGTTGCGATTCTGTGTTTTGTGAATGTATGTGGCGAAGAACAGTCAATGGACTATTTGTTCAAGTGTAGTTTGTGTCCTTTACAGTGCACTATGGCGGATCTGGTGAAGGCAACTCCAAATGGTCGTGACACAGCTACATTTTGGTCATGTATTATCAAGTTAGATCTCCTCTGAATGTTCCAATTTGTCATGTTTATGCCCATTCAGTATATCTAATGTAATTTGTTATTCCTGACACGATTAAAAAAATAATCTCAATTACAAATACTCACACTAGTAGTGACATCACAGTTTATGAGACGAATTTTAAACACACAAAGTACACGGGGCTATATGACCACGATGTCGCAATGCCCCAAAAATCATCAACAACAACACTCACTTACATGTTAACCACTTTTAATTTTTGAGAAGTAACAATGAAATGACACGACGTTATTGACGCTATTGCTAATTAATATCTCAGTCAACAGCTCCATGCCCTTTAGATGTGTATTGAATTTATCTGATAACCTGTGCTTATGTGGTGACTTGTAGTGTGTTAATGGACTTTTCAGTATCTGGGATTGGAGTATTTGCCCAGGGACTTGAAGCAAGGTGCCAGGAGGGGAAGTGGAAAACTCCAGAGAAAAACCAAACTCAGGATGGTCGCTGTCAGCTAAGATTTTGAATCTTCGATAGGCCTATCAGGATTTCCAGCTCCCCCATACCGTCGGGGTGCGCAACTTAACGAGCATGGCTATGTTGCTGGGTGCCATAAGGGGAAAACCACTTTGAGGATAGGTGAGGTAGGAATCGAACCCACCTCTTCTCAGTTTTAGCCTCACAAGGCTGAGTGAACCCAGTACCATTCCTCGTACTAGAATTAAATTTCTTGGTAGAGCTGGAAGTCGAACACGGGCCTCCACGGTGACAGCCTAGAATACTAGTCATTACGCTGCCAATTATAGTCCCTGCAAGCACGGTGACTTCAAACTACAACACATTTCGGTGACCAGTCATTCAATCTAATAGTTATAGAATCATTATAAATCACCATCAATAGCAGTAAATGTAGCTGAGATTTGCTGATGACATCGTCATCTTAGTCGACCTACCAGGGGATTTGAATGAGTTTTTAAATGCTAGGCCTATGGATTCTGTCTTGAGGAAAGAATTCACGATGAAAATTAATAAATGTAAAACCTACATGTTGGAATGCAGTCGAAGGAAATCAGAAACCCCTATGGATGTCGAATTAGCAGGTGAACAGCTAAAGAAAACAGGTGACTTCTCTCTTACGAAGCACAATAACCAGTGATGGACAAAGCAAAGAGGATATAAAAAGTAGGTTAGCACAGGCAAGGAAAGCATTTCTACAGACAAGAAATCTGTTAACATCGAAAGTAGATTTAGGTATTAGGAAATCATTTTTGAAAGCCTTTGTCTGGAGCGTGGCACTCTATGGAAGTAAAACTTGGACTATTGGTGCAGCAGAAAAGAGGAAAATTGAAGCGTTTGAAATGAGGTGTTACAGGAGAATGTTGAAGATCAGATGGGTTGATAGGGTTACGAATGAACAGGTATTAAGACGAGTGGGAGAGGAGAGATGTCTCTGGTGACTGCTAATGAAGAGAAGAGATAGGTTGGTAGGACACATACTAAGACACCCTAGAATAGCAAACATAGTTATGGTAAGAAGGGTCGAGGATGGGAACAGTAGGGGTAGACCAAAGTTAGAATATGTTAAACAGATTGCCTTGGATGTAGGGTGTGGTAGCTATGTAGAGATGAAACGATTAGCTCAGGACAGGGAAGCATGGATAGCTGCATCAAACCAGTCGAAAGACTGAAGACTCAAACAACAGAAATGTTTCTCTCTTTGTTTCTTTTGTAAGGTGTCTTGAGGTGTTGTGAAGGGCCCCTATCACTGTGGGTCACGCGAATTGGCTGATTCATATTCTCTGAAGCCAAGCTGCAGTTACGTGCAGCAAGATGTAACCGCAGGAAACCATGACATACGCGGCACACTTCTCATCTCTTTTGCACTTGTAACGTGATTGTCTTCCTTTGTCTCGCTACTCTGGGCGGGGATGGGATATGAGAACATGCGAAGACTTCCCCGAAATCGCAAGCCGCACTTTCCCCTTCTTCTAACGGTACAAGTCTGAAACAAGGGAGTCCCCGAGTTGGCGGATGTGTTTATAATGAACGTACAGTATATAGGCTACCCATCCCATTCATGATGAGAACTATTGGGGAGGAAGATAACATCCCTTTAAACTGTAATCATCATTACCAATACTGTATATCCCACGCTTAAATTGTTCGTCATAAGTTAAATGAGGCAACAAAAACTGTCTCACATTCTCAAACAGAAAGAAAGATGTCAACTGCAGCAAATTGCATCAGCTGTGCCTTCCGTATTTAATTATTATTGGTCGGATTTTACATGAAATAGAGATAGGAATTGCACTTCCTGGTGCAGCGACCAGCGTTCTAGGTTTGAGTTCCGGCTCTGACATGAAATTTAATTCTAATAATAATAATAATAATAATAATAATAATAATAATAATAATGATACTGTAGTTATATGTTAATGGTTTTACGTCAGCTTTAACTACTCCGGCTTTTAGAGACGTCGGGGTGGCGGAATTTTGCTCTGAAGGGGATCTCTCGCATTTGCGCACCCTCAAATGCCAAACGATTGTGCCAGAATTCGATGAATGCAAGTAACAAATTAGAAGAAAGCGGGCGTGGCTGCTTGGAAGGCAAGTCCCTGTATTTGCTTACAGTTGATGACGGAAAACTATTTCAAGTACAGCCTACGGTCAGGGCTGGATTTACCAATAGACCCCATAGGCCCCGGCCTAGGGGCACATGCTGAGGAGCACAAAATTAATTCACAATTGTTAGCCTACTTTCGATTTTTGCAAAAAATGAAAGTAGACTTATGAGATCACTACAGGGCGAAAAAAAGTGTGTCTCTCTGTGTGTGTGTATGTGTGTGTGTGTGTGTGTGTGTGTGTGTGAATGTGTGTACTCTGAATGTCTGTCCCCCCTTATCAATTCGAACACGGTGAGCGCAAATTGAACGAAATTTGGTACAAAGGTAGCACTAGCAAAGGACACCTCAGTGTCATGTTTTATATCGCCGCCATTTTGACGGAAACGTAATGGCGGCCCCACAAATGTTCAAAGCTTAAATCAAATTACGACTAACCTAATCATCCGATCTCTACCAAATTTTGCAACAACATACCTTTATGGGGGCAGCATCCTTTGACCAAACTAATAGGTCATCAGCCTAATAGTTTGTGGATGGCGGCCATCTTTGTGTGAAAATCGATTGCCCCTATTAATTCGAACACGGTAAAACCGAAAGGAACGAAATTTGGTACAGAGGTAGTACTAGCAAAGGGCACCCCAGTGTCATGTTTTATATCGCCGCCATCTTGACGGAAACGTAATGGCGACCACACAAATGTTCAAAGCTTAAATCAAATTACGACTAACCTAATCATCCGATCTCTACCAAATTTTGCAACAACATACCATTATGGAGGGAGCATCCCTTGACCAAACTAATAGGTCATTAGGCTATTATTTTGCGGATGGCGGCCATCTTTTTGTGAAAATCGATTCCCCCTATTAATTTGAACACGGTGAAACCGAATGGAACGAAATTTGGTACAGAGGTATCAATAGAAAAGGCCACCTCGGTGTCATGTTTTATATCGCCGCCATCTTGACGGAAACGTAATCGCGGCCACCCAAATGTTAAAAGCTAAAATGTAATTACGACCAACCTAATAATCTAGTCTCTACCAAATTTTGCAACAACAAATCTTTATGTGGGAAGCATATTCTGACCAAACTGCTAGATCATCAACCCAATAGTTTGCAGATGGTGGCCAAGTATGTGTGCAAATCGATTCCCCCTATCAATTCAAACACGGTGAAACCGATTTGAACGAAATTTGGTACAGAGGTAGCACTAGCAAAAGGCACCTCAGTGTCATGTTTTATATCGCCGCCATCTTGACGGAAACGGAATGACGGCCACCCAAATGTTAAAAGCTTAAATCAAATTTCGACCATCCTAATAATTTGATCTCTACCGGATTTTGCAACAACATGCCTTTTTGTGGAAAGCATCTTATGACTGACTACAAGGTTATCAGCCCAATAGTTTGCAAATAGCGGCCATGTATGTGTGCAAATCCATACCCCAGATCAATTCAAACACGGTGAAACCGAATTGAATGATTTTTTTTTTACAGAGGTAGCACTAGCAAAGGGCACCTCATATTCATGTTTAATATCCCTATAGCACGTTGTATTTCAACAAGCTACTACAACCAACATTCAATTATACTCCTTGAAAAGGACAAAGAGTTATAACAATACCCATGCATTTAGGAGAAAGTAGGCTATATGTTCTTTACTGAACATCTTGTTTAAATCTTGTTGCGCTTCAAAAAGTCTTTTTAAAGTTCAAAAATAGACTAAACAGACTTTTACTACTTATGATTTTTAGCCTACTTTGTTTTTACAAAAAATGAAAGTAGACTTATGAAATCAACACAGGGCCAAAAATTGTGTGTCTGTCTGTGTGTGAATGTGTGTACTCTGAATGTCTGTCTCCCCTATCAATTCGAACACGGTGAATCCGAATTGAACGAAATTTGGTACTGAGGTAGCACTAGCAAAGGGCACCTCAGTGTCATGTTTTATATCACCACCATCTAGACGAAAACGTAATGGCGCCCACCCAAATGTTCAAAGCTTAAATCAAATTACGAGCAACCTATTCATCCGATCTCTACCAAATTTTGCAACATTATACCTGTTTATATGAAGAATCTTTTGACTAAACTAAGAGGTCATCTGCCCAATAATTTGCGGATGGCGGCCACGTATGTGTGCAAATCGATTCCCCCTATCAATTCAAACACGGTGAAACCGAATTGAACAAAATTTGGTACAGAGGTAGCACTGGCAAAGGGTACCTCAGTGTCATGTTCCATATTTCCACCATCTTGACGAAAACGTAATGGCGGCCACCCAAATGTTAAAAGCTTAAATCACATTACGACCAACCTTATCATCTGATCTCTACCAAATTTTTCAACATTATACCTTCATGTATGAAGAATCTTTTGACCATACTACAAGGTTATCAGCCCAACAATTTGCGTATGGCGGCCATGTATGTGTGCAAATCGATTCCCCCTATCTATTCAAACACTGCGAAACTGAATTGAACGAAATTTGGTACAGAGGTAGCACTAGCAAAGAGCACCTCATATTCATGTTTAATATCCGTAAAACACGTATTTCAACAAGCTAGTACAACCAACATTCAATTATACTCCTTGAAAAGGACATAGAGTTATAACAATACCCATGCACTTAGGAGAAAGTAGGCTATATGTTCTTTACTGTACATCTTGTCTTTTTTACGAATTTCGTATAATTTTATAATTTAAATTAAACTTTCCAACCTTTTGTCACTTTTTCAATTTATATTGTGGCCATCAATTTCCAACAAGTGTTTTGCAACAGCAGATTTTTCGACTTCAGCTTTAGAACAGGAATGTTTCATGATTTATTACGATAAAATGTAAGTATTGAATATTAATATCAGTTTAATTTGAAAAATTAATTATGCATAGTTGTAGATTGTATGATGTAGTGCGTATGTAGGCCTATATGTGAATATCTGTAAGTGTATAATGAGTCGTAAATGGTTTAAACTTATTTTAATATATCGTTGGTCTATTTATTTATTTATTTATTTATAGTTTAACAAATTTAGAAACCGTTGATTTATTTAATTGATTTTACTTCCCGATACATTAGAATAAAATAAATATTACCTTCAGAAAGACCTTTCTGAGGTCTAAATTCTCCATCCTTCACGATGGTATGTAAGAGGGGGCGGCAAACACTCACGGGCCTAGAAGCGTATACATTCTAAATCCGGCCCTGCCTACGGTGCGATTCGAATCCACTCTAACCCGAGTCCCATGGCACAGGGTATAATTGTTAGGTCATCAAGTACCAATGTTGCGTCAAGGACAGTAGAAGATCTCCCACTACTAAGAATGTTCAAGCCCAGTTGTTCCAGTGGGCTAGCGGAAGCATGACTATACGGCAGCGCCCTGAGCACAACATCTCGTGCGAGAAGTAGGAAGCAATTAACAGCTTTAATTATCAGCATTAACAAGTCCCAAGCCAACAGGAAGTGATACGATATCTGTAATAATATTCTAAAACAATCCTCTCGAAGATCGTAGCAGATTGTTAAAAGATTATCTGTTGAAACCACTGGATATACCATATCTCTCTTCATTCCTTTACTTACCTGACCTGTACAATCTTCTTTCCTCTTTGGCTGCGTTGTAGAAGCTCTGTGATCCTTCTCCTTGCAAAGTAATTGCGTATCACTGTTGCTCAGAGTGGAGGTCACGGGTACGGGTATTATACGCGATTATTTCTGTTATCAACATCCCTCTTTCTCAACAAACACAAAGCGTATAAACTATTTTGGTGGCTTGTTTCCTCACATCCGGTTCACAAAATCAATGCGGTATTTGCAAGGAATTAAAAATCAAACCATCATATAGGGGGCGGGGTGGCGCAGCGGTCAAACTGTTGGCCTCCCACCAAGATTGAGCGGGTTCGATTCCTGGTTAATGCATGTGAGATTTTCAAAGTGAAGTGTCATGTCTTGTGGTTCGGATTTCCACGTAAAAAGGAGGTCCCGTGGCTCATGATCGCATGATTAACGGTCACGTAAAACTAAAAGCTTCCTTCCTTCAAATCATCATAGCAAACACTCGTATCGAGTAATCCGGAATGTCTCTTCATCGGTGAGTTCGAAGGTGACTGACTATACAGCCCAATGCGGGAGGCACACTAATTCTCGCAGTAATAACAGTTGGTTCCAGGTGGGGCAACCGCGTTCCTTCCATTTCTTTTAATGAGCTCTCTGTCTTTTCTGCGCTGCTTCTTATCTTCTACCAATCGTTGGTGGTTTTCTTCAAAATGTATTGCACCATGATGAACAATTGATCTCCAGGAAGAGCTATCAAGGGCTAAGGTCTCCCAGTTATTGATATCAATGTGACACATTTGCATATTAGCTTTTAGTACGTCTTTGAAACGCTTCCGCTGACCTCGCACACATCGTTTACAGTGCTATTTCAGAGCAAAACATCTGTTTGGGAATGCAATTATTAGGCATCTTAATTACGTGTCCTGTCCATCTCAGCTGACGTTTTATAATCATGGCTTCAATACTACTGTCGACCAAAATAGTATGTGCACTCGCGTTTGAAGGTTGTTTGTGAAGAAACCGATAGACCTACATCAAATGCAATAACATCAACTTTTTTGTTGTTCTATCTTACGTTAGTTCATGTAGGAATTGAAGTTTTAATTTATATTCTAGTATTTTTTATCGCAGTTGGAACACAAAAAGTGCCCGTTTTTGAGCGTGTTTCAACCATGCATCACATTTAAGAATTATTATCTCAAAAACCCGTTATCAGATCGAATTCAAAATTTTAACACAATATACAATGGAACATCTCACGCGTCATGGCGCGCCTCGCTCGGATGTGATGGGCTCCATCTCGGCAACGCGGTACAGCATTCCCCGTATCGGCTAGCTGCTGAACCATCTTATTTTCCCGTACAAATACAAACCAATATAAAATAAGTGAACTAATTTACGTATTTCATAGTCATACAGCATAACCTTTTGATGTATAAGGATTACAACGCGACCAAGAACAAAATTTTCCAACCACACCGAGACGAGAAAAAGTTACTTTACAAAAATGATAACAACTTTGGTTCTTGGACACACAAAATTTTGTTAGGGTTATTCTAAAATAATCATTCGATTGAGAAATGCTACTAGAGGAACAGACAGTTGTGTTTGTGTTTTGTAGATCTGGAGAAGGCGTACGATAGAGTACCCACGGAGAAGATGTTAAGCATCCTGAGGGATTATGGTATCGAGGGAAGGCTGTTATAGGCAATCGATAATATTTATGTTGATAATCAGGCAGCAGTGAGAGTTGATGGTTGGGTGAGGTCTTGGTTCAAGGTTGTTACATGAGTGAAGCAAAGCTGTAACCTCTCACCACTACTGTTTATTTCATATATGGACCATTTGCTGAAGGGCATAAACTGGCTGGGTGGGATTCAAATAGGTGGAAACTAGGTAAGCGGCCTGGCCTATGCTGATGACCTGGTTGTAATGAGATGACTCCGTCGAAACCTTACAAGCCAACCTGTTAGATCTTGAACAGAAATGTAGGGAGTTTGGTATGAAGATCAGCAGGCCAAGACGAAGGTTATGTCGGTAAGGAAACGCAAGAAAGTAGAACGTCAGGTAGGAGGAAATGCATAGGAGCAGTTGGAACATTTCAAGTACTTGGGCTGTGCATTCTCTCAGGATGATAGTATGGGGAAGGAAATAGAATAGAGGTGTAGGAAAATAAATGCGGTGAGTTCTCAGTTGGGATCTACAGTATTTTTTAAGAAATAAGTTAGGCTAGCAACGAAACTCTCCCTTCATCGCTCAGTATTTAGACAGTCCTTGCTTTATGGAAATGAGAGCTTTGTATATCCAGGATATCTGATAAGCCTACATAATCTAGAGGTAACTGATATGAGGGTAGCACGGACAAATAGATGGGAACAATGGCAGGAAGGTAATCGTAATGAAGAGATGAAGGCTAAGTTAGAATGAACACGCTAGATGCAGCTGTTCGTATGAACGGACTCAGATGGTGGGGTCATGTGAAGAGAATGGAGAAGGAGAGATTACCTAATAAGAGGTTAATGAGTTCGGCTGTGGAGGGTAAGAGAAGCAGTGGTAGACCAAGGAGGCGATGGACAGATTCAGTGTTGAACGATTTCAAAGTGAGAGGTGTAGAAGCAGAGGAGGCTGCAGTGCTAACTGATAATAGAGAGTCGTGAAGGTGACTTGTTCTCAAACAGAGTCTTACAGACTAGACTGGAAGGTAAAAGGCAAAACAGTCTCAAATGAAAATGTATGTAATATAAATCATTCGTGGCAACAACGCTTGGCAATGTTGTAAGTTAAGACATTCCAGGTTAAATATTAGACTACATGTTGTGAATTGAATTGTATTTATTAGTATAACTGACACTGAGGCTAATGAGCCCTTTATGTAGCGTATACAATCTTCTGACTTAAAATGTGGTAAAAAGAAACTAAACCAAACTTAACAACTAATAAAACTAAATAAAACGACACTTAGAACCAAACATGACAAGTAGCAAACAGAAAATGTGTGAATCTTATACCTTAACATGCCATGTACCAAAGGAATAATGCAAATTAAAATACCTGTTTAATGTCTCATTAAATTTATTGTAAAACAAATTACATGTTAACAAAAGATTACAGTTTTAATATGAACCAAGGAGTGCTATATTATTAACACAAGTACAATGAATGAGGTTGCTACACCATGGGCTTACCTCTGTAGTGGAAGTGAACTATCTTCTAACCAAAGATGTGCAGTCATGGAAGAATGATAGACTACCTTCTTTTGTTTTTATATATATTCATGTTCTTTTTCCTTTCTAGTTTGGAAAAAATAAAAAAGAGTTTTCAGGTTCAGTCTTGCGTTAATTGCGAAATACTAACATATAGATTTCTACACCTCAGGAAACGTGTTTTGGGTTCTGTTGGACTACAAGAGAAGTGATTTGTTGGATTTTGTTTGTCGATACATTGGAAAATGGATTACTTTATCAATACCAGTTCACCATACTGTAGTATAGAATATCATATAACCTTTGTTTGGTGGGTGATGCAAAACGTTTCTTCGATGTGTGTACGTTGTTAAGGACTATTGAAAAAGATAGCTTCCCACAGTCATCTTCTTCAATATATATAATCTTAATAACATTTAATTTATTCCAGTTTTTTCACATATTATAATAATTGGAATGATGTTTGTGTTGGCCGACTGAAAGCTATAATATTACTCATTAATAAGGCAACACTGAAAAATATATATCTTTCTTCCTAGCATGGTAAATGTTATTGCTTTCATTTAGGTCTTCTAAACCTGCCTGTTTCGAAAATATATCTACTGCACCATTTGTAAATCCCGTGATTGAGCCAGATAACACGTCCCTAGTCAAAATGTAAACAAATATGACAAAACACACAAAAAATGACCAAAATATGAATTTATAGGCAAAATAAAATTGCTTTAAACGGGGTAAGAGACCTTTCATCCTCACTTACATTTTACATTTCGGGCAAAAAATAAATTCGGGAAAAGAATAAGACTTACTGATGAGTTAATAGTACATTATGCAACGAGCCTATAATGGCAATAATTTAGACACGAGTATAGTTTTATAATTTCCATACGAGTGTCATAATTACCATTATAGGCGAACACGACTGTTTATGTTCGACGATAATATAACTATTTTATGTTCGAACATAAATATTCATAAATATCTGTCGAGATTTCACCAGTTTTATGTACTGAATAGAGCGCATGGGACGCAGAGAATACCTTGTATTTGACCATGGCCTCCTCAAATACCCCACTATGACACTAGCCACGCAGTGAAATTTAAAATAGGAGGCCGTGGAAGTCAGCGCAGATGCGACGCTATCCTTATCGAATTGGTCACACAACTGTTCATTGAGCTCTGATGGGTGG
The DNA here is from genome assembly GCA_946902985.2 of Meconema thalassinum. Taxonomy (NCBI): domain Eukaryota; kingdom Metazoa; phylum Arthropoda; class Insecta; order Orthoptera; family Tettigoniidae; genus Meconema; species Meconema thalassinum. The sequence continues at coordinate 1,720,058,144 of OX336388.2, read as the reverse complement.
GAGAAACTGTTTCATAATGGAAAACAGTGTTATAATGACCCTCATTATGATACAGTTTTCTGATATATAATATTTACATTTCGACATCGTCGAACATAAAGCGTATAGCATTACTCGCCGAAACCACACACAACGCCCTGCCCTTGGATGTAAGGAGTCACGTCTCAGTTACGTAAGGATCAACCAAGACGAGGGCGTTTCTAATAAATCACAGTTTTAACTAATTGCTGTCTACCCATTGTGGAGATCTCTTAATTACTACAACTCCTACAAGAAGACTACTCTTACCGCGAAATACTTCCAGCGCAATGTACTGTATCTCATATCTATAGACATGATCTTAATTAGGTTTGAATGTATTCCGCAGGTGTGGTAGCCACGGTGTCCAAACGTGAATTATTTAGTTACCTGAAGTTCTCTCTCTCAAATAAATCTTGTTTTCTTTTAAATATTTAGGCTATGTTTATTTTCATTCCTGCCCAACTCCAAATCGGCAGTGTTCTGAGCGATCCTCTGATAATATTTCAGTCATATCCAATATATTCTATCATTTGTATGAATTAATCAATTAAATAATGTCGATGGTATATTGGCTTTCACGGCCGAGGAATTACAACTCAGCAATTTTTCTGGGTTTATGGTGTGTCTTGTGTGGGGTTTCGCCTAGAAACACCAAGCTGGCTTTCGTTCAAAGCATAGAGATGGTGGTTTATAGCCAGTGAGTTTGCGTTTGGAGGCTCTGTAGTACTCTCTGCTTTCATTCTTCTTGAAGTTTTCGTCTATCTTTTCAATGAGAGATTTTTCGTATTCACGTTTTTCAGTTCTGAACACCCTACCTGCTTGCGCACGTTGGGTTTTGTATATTTCCCAATCAGTTTCTGATTTCGTAGAGTAGTACTGCTTCCATGCATTGAGTCATTCTTTCAGGACTGATTCGCAGGTATCATTCCACTCGGCATGCTTTTTGCTTCTCTTGATTTCTGCAACGTCTTTGGCGGCCTCAACACGGAGACTTTTTGTGTTGTTAAAGTCTCAATCATTTGGTCTAGCCTTCTTCTGGAACTCCACGACCCTTCGCCGAAGTGTATCCTTGTCTAAGTGTTTAATCTGTTTGGTTGTCTTCCTTGCGTTTGCAGGAATTGGTTTGAATTTTATCAGAGACTTATAGTGATCTGAGGCCACATTGGTGCCTTTCTTTACTTTGGCATTCATAAACTCAGGACTGTTTCTCCTGGAGATTTCAAAATGTCTATTTGGAACTCTCCGAGAGTTTGGACGGAGATCGCCAAGTCATCTGCTTTCTGGGTAGATGGTGAAAGTAGGTCAACATTACATGGAGGTTGTGATTTTCGCAAATGGACACCAGTCTTTTGCCGTTGGGATTGGTTCTTTTGTGAGCAGGGAAATTTCCTATATCTTTCTTGTACTTCTGTTCACGACCTAGTTGGGCATTGAAGTCACCCAAAAGAAGCTTGATAGGGTGTTTAGGAATATTGTCTAATTTTTCATCCTGTTCGTCCCAGAAATATTATCAACTTCGTCTGGATCAGACTTGTTCTTATCGTTTGTAGGAGCATGTGCGTTAACTAGGGCGTAGGTTTTGTTCGCACTTTTAATTGTTAGTATAATCTGTCTATTGCATGGACTACAGAAGTTGGAGAAAACGAAGGGATGACTAGTTTCGCTCGTCAAACGAGCATCATCAGGTCTAAATATACAAAATAAAATGGTTGTACAAAACACTACCACACCTATAATGACACCCAAATACGGTATCTGCCCTCCAGAAACAAAAGGTAAGTCTAAAATTTAGAAAGTGTGGAAACTATTACTGATAAATACTAAAGCATTAAGCAGCCGAAAAGAGAACTATTTATTTTAATATCTACAAGGTTGCATCACTTAGAAATGACGATGCCATAAAAATATATTTTATTTAAATCACATCGAACTCACTCATCTAGCAAACACGCTACCTCGTGCCTCGCTGGCATCGGGAGAGCGTGGGTTAGAATCCCACCTCAGCCGTCTTGAAAAAGGTTTTCGTGGTTTCCCATTTTCACCACCAGGCAAATGCCGGGACGGTTCCTTTCAATAGGTCTACGGCCGATTTCCTTCCAAATTCCTATCCCTGACTCGCACTGAAAAGAAAATACTTGACCATTGGCTGCATTGATAAAATTATAATTTTTTCGCACTTCCTAGTAATTGGGGGTTATATGGTATTGACCGACTGAAAAGTTGCAATATCAATATTGTCAATAAGGCAACAATGAAAAATAGCTCCAAAGTTGACCATTGAGTAATTTACAAGCCTAATGGCTATATTTTCTGGTCTCTAGCGCCAGTGTACTTCGATGGCCAGACTAAAGGAATGTTATGTAAGCCTTATGTTCCCACCCGTATTCCTTCCTACCTAATTTATTGTTCCTTTCTTACTCATGTTGACTGCTTTGTCTGTCAATTAAGTCTTGTCTCTGTATATTAGCAAGCCACTTGATTGCTTTCCTCTTTAACTCTGCTGAGTAGGACGATCATTTCTTCTTCTGAAGAGGCGAGAAGTGTGGTATCATCATCATTATGCCGAGGCGATAATTATTTTTATGCCAAATTTGATATCACCATTCCACCATCATTATCCACTCTCTGTAGACGTAGAATAATTTGAGCCCAATTTTGAGACCTACGCCAAGCCAGTAATCAACAGGCATTACACAAAGTATCAGTAAGTACATCTCTTTATTATAATGTGTTTGTCACTTACCAATACTAACATCAAGTTTGGCCAGGAGTTAGTCTTTGGTCCTGATTTTATTTTATTTATTTTTAACTGTATTTATGCATTTATATTTTCATTTATTTATTTATTTATTTATTTATTTATTTATTTATTTATTTATTTATTTATTTATTAACAACCCCACCATATTATGTGGATCATGTGAACGTAATCATACACAAGCATTTATGAACCCGGAAAATTGTATCGAAATATTAGAACTATCCGGAATTCTATTAGTTTGACTCTCAAAATCTTAAGGAGCATAGGCCTACTGTATTTACAGTAGGAGCGCTGTGTCTACTGTTGTTGCTTCAATTAAGGGTTTGTGACATCTTTGGTCATCGTCCTAATGTACTGTACGTGACCGAGGATTTGATAATGTGACGACTATAGTTCTGTGGGTAGTTGGCATTCTTAGAGTCCATTTCAAACTCCAACCAGCTTCCGAGCAGCCTACAGTATAGATCGGTTACTATTTTTAGTTGCTCCATACGCGGTTAAGTCTGGTTGGCGAGCCTATTTCAACCCTTCAACTCTCAGAGGGTGGGGTACAGGAATTTCTTATCTGCTTGCGTCAGCGGTGTGTGGGCCTGTCAGTTAATATCGGTTTCCTCCGGACAACAATCCTATGGTCGGGTCATCATTGTCAGAACGCGCAGTCAGTAGTCACTTTAATTCCTCAAACCAGAAACTTCTCCAGTCAAGATATTGGCACTTAGCTGTGCACTTGACCTTGAGAGCTCAATGGTAGGGGAGGGGTGTAGAGCGGCGTGGGGAGTGGGCGGAATACTTCCGTATTTGAGAACATTGACGCGCGTGACAGTAGGTTCTCACAATCAGATACAGGCACGCTCAGCGTGGTAAATGTTTTACGCTGCAGTAGTATACCGGAGGATTGGGATGGGGGAAGTGTAGAGCTAACTGCCAGTAATTGTACCTAGATATAATCTATTCAGTAATACCATGTGACAATGGCACTCATTGAGCCCAAATATTATTCTACGACGAAAATATATTAGAAATGTTCCAACCAGACCTATGGACCGCTTCATACACCGCATGGACAAGTATACTAACTCACTCTTTGCCTTTCATTTAAAATGAATTCTTATACCTGGTAAGAATGGGAATGATCCAAAAAGTCTACAGTCAAGTCTCTTTGCTGTGCCATCTCTATAAAATTCTCGAACGAATGATATTGGATCGGTAATCTTCAAAGGTGGAACCACTACTTATACCACAACAAGTAGGCTTTCGACCTGGAAAAAGCTGCACCTCCCAAATATGGAACCTGACGCAGTATATAGAAGATGGCTACGAAAACAAAAGTATCACTGGGGTTGTTTTCATTGATTTGACTTCAGCATATGATACTGTCAATTACTCCATTCTGTTTAAAAAAAAAACCTGTATAATATAACAAAAGACTATAAACTAACCAGAATGATGGAGTGCTTTCCGCAGAATGGAAGGTTTTTCGTTGAGTTCCAGGGACGAAGGAGTAGATGGAAGAATTCTAAGAATGGTCTACCTCAAGGAAGCGTACTGGCTCCCATACTCTTTAACATTTACACCAATTATCAGCCCTATGCAGAAGTAACGAAGAGTTTCATCTGTGCAGACGACCTCGATCTAGCAGTTCAAGAGGCAAGTTTTGAACAAGTTGGAAAAAAAAACTTTCCAATGTTCTAGAATATTTGAGCGATTATTACCGAGCCAATCAGCTGAATCCCAATCCATCAAATACACAAATCTGTGCCTTTTATCTCAAGAACAGAGAGGCAGCAAGAAAACTGCAGGTGACCTGGGATGGTACAGAAACAGAGCACTGCTTTACTCCAAAATATCTAGAAGTAATTCTTTTTCGTGCTCTGATCTACAAAACGCACTGCATGAACACCAAATGAAAGGTATCAGCAAGAAACAATATTCTACGTAAACTGTGTGGTACAACTTGGGGAACGTAGCCTCTCACCATTAGAACTTCAGTCTTAGCCCTTTGCTAATCAGCTGCAGAATAAGCATGTCCTGTCTGGTACAGATCTAGTCATGCTAAGCAGGTAGACATTGCATTAAACGAGATCTGCAGACTCATTGCAGATTGTCTCACACGTAAATCGTTTGACGAAATCTGCTATCTGGCGGGTATCGCACCTCCAGATATTTGTCGTGAATCAGCAGCCAGATTAGAGAAATCTAAGTCTCTAAACCAGCAGACCTACACTTTGTATGGTTACTTACCTGCAGCTCAAAGACTCAAATCAAGAAGAAGTTTTCGTCACGCCACCGAAAGCCTGACAGTCTCTCCTCCAGCATTTAGACTACTTTCTTGGCATTCCAGATCTAACGACCCTGCAGGATGGATGCTACCGTCTGAACACCGGTCCGCTGGACACGAAGAAACTTGGTCAACGTGGAAGACCCTCAACAGGCTACGCACTGGAGTAGGGAGGTCTAAAAATAACTTGAAAAATGGGGATATGCCTGTGACTCGACTTTGTTTGAATGTGGTGAGGAACAAACCATGAACCACCTTATCGTTTGCAAGTTGTGTCCAATTACATTTGCACCATAGAACCTGATGGACGGAACTCATGTAGCTTGCAAATGAGCAAACTACTGGTCTCACAGCATTTAAATTGAGTGTACGTATCCGTGTGTGTGTAGTATTCAAATAGCCATGCAATGTTTATAGAAATGTCAGTTACTTATACGAGTAGTACCATGTAATTGTCTTCATTGTTCAATATGTTCCCTGATAAGATGAAATAAATTTAAAATGTGCAGCGGCCAACTTCGACCGCTCAACCTACAGTATACCTACGACAGACAGGGTTGTCTGGATTGAGTATGACAAAACTGGGGGAAAGCAACACTCAGGATGACCACTGTTAGATCCAGGATTTAAACCTCAGATTCCCGAAGGGCAGCGCCCCAATTACAATCGTGGAGAGTGGCTTGTGTAATGTTTGGTCCCGTGACTACTCGTTATTCGAGTCCAAAGGATCCGTGATTCGATTCTCGTCCGAGCCGTGGGGGATTTCAATCATTTATGATTTATTTACTTGTATTATCGTGTTGGAAGCCATTTCTCAGTGTTGCCTCAGTAGTCGAAATGTAATGCTTTTCAGTCAGCCTACATCCAAATGCATTTATTAACGTAATGTATTTACTTGCTTCGGCAACTGGTTTTTAGCCTACTTTTCACATTTTGCAAAAATGGGGAAAAAGTAGACTTATGAGATCGATCCAGGCAAATGTGTGTCTGTCTGTCTGTCAATCTGTCTGCCCTTCTGTCCATCTGTCTGTGTGAGTGTCGTCCCGTCCCCCAGCCCCATATCAACTCCTAAACGGCTGGAGCAATCGAAACAAAATTTGGTAGGAGTAAAGATCTATACCTGAATATCTCAATGCCGTATTTGGAAATGATGTTAGTGCTACCAACTGCTGAAAAATCGCAATTGAAATTTGAGCTTCATGTTGGATATCTTGGAAGCTATGAATGGGAGCTATTTCAAAATTGGCACACGCATGGATAATAATATTGCAGTTTAATTTCCAGGAGGCCATACATGGTAGTGTTGCCAAAATGATTCTAAGCCTGCTGATAGGTGCAATTTTAAATGCATATAACTTCTACACTATCGATTGGAATTCAACCAAATTTCGTATGTGCTATGTGTACATAAACATATATGACTGAGCGTATTCTTAGGAGCCACCAGGGCTGCCAACTGTTAATAAATGCTCTCAATTTATTTTATCCAAATTCCAATATATCAGAAAGTATGCAAGCCGACAGCTTTGAATTATGCACACGTATAGTTCCTGACATTCTATATTAATTTGGAGTAACTTATATACATCAGTGCTACCAACATGATTCTAAGCCTGCTGAGAAGTCCAACTTTAAATACATGTAACTTCTATACTATCACTTGGAGTACAACCAAATTTCATATATGCTATGTGTGCCATAACAGACATGACTATGCGTGTTCTTAAGAGCAACCAGGGCATCCAACTGTTAATATATGCTGTCTCTATTTTTGTTACCCTAATATCAATATATCAGAAAGTATGTAAGCCAATAGCCCTAAACTTTGCACACGTAAAGTACCTGGCATTCTAAATTAATTTCGAGTAACTAATATACGTCAGTGCTGCCAAAATGATTCTAAGCCTGCTGATAGGCCCAATTTTAAAATACATGTAATTTCTATACTGCGCCCGTTGACGCATGTTGACGCATGGTTGACGCATGTTTGCACAGCTAACAAAGACCAAGATCCATGCTGAAGAGTAACTGAACATACCCTGCGAGCGGCGGGAAGAAGCTGAAGCGAAATCGCTAATAATCATATTTTTATGCACTTTAGACATTCCATAAATCAACTATGAATTAAATAAAGTAATTCTGCTTATTTAAAATACAGCATACTTCGCAGATCAACGAAACTGTCAATTTACGCGGCTAACGCATATCCTAAGAGCACGCCATATTTAGTAACACCAGTGTCTTACTTGTCATTGGATGAAGCAACATCGATGTGCATGTTGGAGCACAAGTAAAAGTACGTTCCGTAAAGGGAAACCATGTAACACGGAAAATCAGTGTGTATTTGTCTAATGGACAGCCATCAGAGCATTATTTGACAATCTAATGATTGGAGACGTTTATTAATACATAAACTGTGAAATATTTTTTTATTCACGAGGTGAAATGATGGACGTGTGTAACGCAAACTTTACGACCGCATGGTCAAACCTCAGTGCTACATAATCTGTGAAATTGATAAACTGTATAAAATCTACAAGTATATTTTTTTTTGTTAGCCGGATTTATAGTAATATTTGGTTTAATATTTTATGTAAATATTAGTGAAAAGGTCACGTGTGAGTGTCGCACAAGCGACAGGTTAACGCCAGTGGCGGAGTGAAAATGGGCAATTTATTACCGCACAGTAGCATCAGTGAGTGCAAGTTTACTTTAAATATGTATCATACTATCATCAACGCTAACATTATGATCCTGCTAAAACATCAGATCTTCGAATACAACCCCAACCAGGCTATGGCAATTGATTTCTAAATCATGCGTGGGGAATTGGCAGCGAAAGATGACCGGATACAATGAGGAGATGATCTAATCCCATATAAGAGACCGCTTATAACAGCTCATGGCGGGTCTCGAACCAAGGGTCGCTGCATCTGTAAGTCAGATCATGTATTAGTAGCGTATTGTAATGAGTTGGAAAGAGTAGATTTAATTTAATTTGTTTTCATTTCTTTAAGTGTACAACGCAGGTAGCTATTATAAGAACGCGTGTGGAAAGTAATAGTTTTATTAAACATTTATAAACGCCAGGAAGGCAGTGTTTTGTAATGTCCATTTCGTATCAATTCAAACAGTTATTATCAACTTTTATTTTGTCATGCTGATGACAAAGAAACTAGTTTTGGCAGATGTTAAATCAAGGCCAAGGTTACAAGCCGAGCCAGTCCACAGCACACTCAATCTTATGCAGTGCATTATTTATTTACTCAGAAGGCTGTGACATTCCTAGTATTATAACATTGGAATGCAGTCCCGTTATTCATTTGTTTGGCCAGATCAATACTTGAAAACAGGTGTATTTCTTTACAAGAAGCCTGACCGGCCATGAGAGATACAATATTTTGTAACCAAAAGAACATAGGTTCGACCTCATTCAGGGAAGAGGCAATTTTATAAATGCACAATCACACACTTTAGCTTGTATCAGAAGCCTTCATGCTATTTCAAAGCGTTGTCAGGATGTGTTTTCTGTACACATAACCTTTATGACCAGTATTTAAAACGTGTATAATTTAGGAATCCACACTTATTGCAATTAACATTATTAGAGTACTAGCAGAAGTACCCATTCTTCGAACGGTCTTTGGTAATAATAGCCAGACGTAATCAATTGAGCTACAGTACTGTTGCAATGGTTAGAGGCTTGGAACCTGTTTGTCGACAAAGATAAATGATTGGTTAAAATATGCTCAGAAAATAAATTTAGCCTACCTAACGTGTACTTCCTAACTTGAAAATAAAATTGAAAACCTCATAGACGAAACGCAATACACGTCATGTTGCTGTTTGGAGATATAATAGACCTTCTTTACGATATATCGCACGTTTAAGTCGCGTGAAAAAAAATCTATGGTAACCCCTGACCCCCTTAAGCGCATTGATGAATTTTAAAGTCTTAGTTGGTTCTGTGATAACCTTATTGCCATTTGCAAACGTTCACAGAAAATGAAAATCCACGGCCTGCTTCCAGTCTCCGACCGGGTCAGGAATGGAATGAATGAAGCCCCCATTTAGCGGCGATGATATGAACTGTGCCAGCTGCCGAAGCCTGTCGCACTCCTCTGGGGCAATGATTAAATGAATGACAAATGAAATGAAATGATAGTGGAGAGTGTTGCAGGAATGAAATATTGACAGGGAAAACCGGAGTACCCGGAGAAAAACCAGTGTGCCTCCGTTTTGTCCAGCACAGATATCACATGGAGTGACCGGGATTTGAACCACGGACCCAGTGGTGAGAGGCCGGCATGCTGCCGCCTAAGGCACGGAGGCTCTAACATAGGGACGTAATAGACCTTCAGTACCACACCCGCATGTACAAATCGCGTGAAAAAATTCTAGAGTACCCTTGACCCCCTTAAGCGCATTATATGTATTGATGAATTTTAGAGCTTGATTTTGTTCCGTTATAACCTTATAACCGTTTGAAAACTATCTCAGTAATGTAAAAATGGAATTGTATAGCGTCTTACAGCAATAGATGGACCTGTGAGTTTCTGTTGCCATGGTTACCGGATTGCATTCTTTCATTGTTGTATTAAATGAAATTAGTTTTCTGGGAATATCTCAAAAACTGTTGGTTTTGTTTCTCACATTGAGGGGATGAAAATGAGCTTTGTCTCGCGCTTCTACGCCTATTTCAGCAAGTGCTTTAAGGGAGTAGGCCCCCTTTTATTGGAGTTACAGAGAAGAGTTACATCAATGATTAGAGCCGTGCCTCTGTAGGATATCTGTACCAAATTTTACGTTGATCCACCCAGCCGTTCTCGATTTATAAGGGAACATACTTGTCCACAGACAGACAGACATACAGACAAGCAGACACAAACATTATTTTCGCGCGCATCCGTCATAAAACAGTCTGAAACGCGTAAATAACGCAAATTTCCTTAGAAATTCAGAAAAAACAGACAAACTTTCATTTTATATATATAGAGATTATATGAGTCGTGATGGTGCATTAATACCTCCGACATTGTTATTGTGGTTATACCGGTGGTAATGAACTATTTGCAGTCGTACCTAACCGAGGGCGCCTAGATTGATGAATCCGTAATAAGAGTGAAGTAATTGGTGGAGACACAGGATGTCTAAAAATGATGAAGTATTGGTGAAGACAAAGGGTGTCTAGTAAACTATTAAACCATTGAGTTATTTTGCTTAAGTTGGATACACACGTTACCTGAGTACACTGAACGCTATTTAAAGGTCCATAAACTGAACAACTATACTGTGAGGAATAAATAATTGTGTGAAGCTTTAATAATCAAACATAGGATTTTGTAAAACTAAACAAATCTCATAATTCCCCTTCAACTTAAATAAGATAATAATACTAACAAGATGTTCAGTAAAGAACATATAGCCTACTTTCTCCTAAATGCATGGGTGTTGTTATAACTCTTTGTCCTTTTCAAGGAGTATAATTGAATGTTGGTTGTAGTAGCTTGTTGAAATACAACGTGCTATAGGGATATTAAACATGAATATGAGGTGCCCTTTGCTAGAGCTACCTCTGTAAAAAAATTGATTCAATTCGGTTTCACCGTGTTTGAATTGATCTGCGGAATGGATTTGCACACATACATGGCCGCTATTTGCAAACTATTGGGCTGATGACCTTGTAATCAGTCATAAGATGCTTTCCACAAAAAGGCATGTTGTTGCAAAATCCGGTAGAGATCAAATTACTAGGATGGTCCAAATTTGATTTAAGCTTTTAACATTTGGGTGGCCGTCATTCCGTTTCCGTCAAAATGGCGGCGATATAAAACATGACACTGAGGTGCCTCTTGCTAGTGCTACCTCTGTACCAAATTTCGTTCAATACGGTTTCACCGTGTTTGAATTGATAGGGGGAATCATTTAGCACACATACTTGGCCACCATCTGCAAACTATTGGGATGATGATCTAGCAGTTTGGTCAGAATATGCTTCCCACATAAAGATATGTTGTTGCAAAATTTGGTAGAGACTAGATTCTTAGGTTGGTCGTAATTACATTTTAGCCTTTAACACTTGGGTGGCCGCGATTACGTTTCCGTCAAGATGGCGGTGATATAAAACATGACACTGAGGTGGCCTTTTCTAGTACTACCTCTGTACCAAACTTCGTTCCATTCGGTTTCACTGTGTTCGAATTAATAGGGGGAATCGATTTTCACACAAAGATGGCCGCCATCCGCAAAATATTAGGCTAATGACCTATTAGTTTGGTCAAACGATGCTCCCTCCATAATGGTATGTTGATGCACAATTTGGTAGAGATCGGATGATTAGGTTAATCGTAATTTGATTTAAGCTTTGAATATTTGTGTGGCCGCCATTACGTTTCCGTCAAGATGGCGGCGATATAAAACATGACACTGAGGTGCCCTTTGCTAGTGCTACCTCTGTACCATATTTCATTCCATTCGGTTTCACCGTGCTTGAATTAATAGGGGTAATCGATTTTGACACAAAGATGGCCGCCATCCGCAAACTATTTGGCTAATGACCTATTAGATTTGTCAAAGGATGCTTCCTCCATAAAGGTATGTTGTTGCAAAATTTGGCAGAGATCGGATGATTAGGTTAGTCGTAATTTAATTTAAGCTTTGAACATTTGTGTGGCCGCCATTACGTTTCCGTCAAGATGGCGGTGATATAAAACATGACACTGAGGTGCCCTTAGCTAGTGCTACCTCTGTACCAAATTTCATTCCATTCGGTTTCACCGTGTTCAATTAATAGGGGTAATCGATTTTGACACAAAGATGGCCGCCATCCACAAACTATTAGGCTAATGACCTATTAGATTTGTCAAAGGATGCTCCCATCATAAAGGTATGTTGTTGCAAACTTTGGTAGAGATCGGATGATTAGGTTAGTCGTAATTTGATTTTAGCTTTGAACATTTGGGTGGCCGCCATTACGTTTCCGTCAAGATGGCGGCGATATAAAACATGACACTGGGGTGCCCTGTGCTAGTACTACCTCTGTACCAAATTTCGTTCCATTCGGTTTCACCGTGTTCGAATTAATAGGGGCAATCGATTTTCACACAAAGATGGCCGCCATCCGCAAACTATTAGGCTGATGACCTACTAGTTTGGTCAAACGATGCTGCCCCCATAAAGGTATGTTGTTGCAAAATTTGGTAGAGATCGGATGATTAGGTTAGTCGTAATTTGATTTAAGCTTTGAACATTTGTGTGGCCGCCATTACGTTTCCGTCAAGATGGCGGCGATATAAAACATGACACTGAGGTGTCCTTTGCTAGTGCTACCTTTGTACCAAATTTCGTTCAATTTGCGCTCACCGTGTTCTAATTGATAGGGAGGGGGGGGGGGGGGCAGACATTCAGAGTACACACACTCCCACACACACACCCACACACACACACACACACACACACACACACAAACACACACAGACTCACACACACACATACACACACACAGACAGACACACTTTTTTTTCTCCCTGTAGTGATCTCATAAGTCTACTTTCATTTTTTGCAAATATCGAAAGTAGGCTAAAAAGAACATATAGCCTACTTTCTCCTAAATGCATGGGTGTTGTTATAACTCTTTGTCCTTTTCAAGGAGTATAATTGAATGTTGGTTGTAGTTGCTTGTTGAAATACAACGTGCTATAGGGATATTAAACATGAATATGGGGTGCCCTTTGCTAGTGCTACCTCTGTAAAAAAAAAAATCATTCAATTCGGTTTCACCGTGTTTGAATTGATCTGGGGAATGGATTTGCACACATACATGGCCGCTATTTGCAAACTATTGGGCTGATGACCTTGTAGTCAGTCATAAGATGCTTTCCACAAAAAGGCATGTTGTTGCAAAATCCGGTAGAGATCAAATTATTAGGATGGTCGAAATTTGATTTAAGCTTTTAACATTTGGGTGGCCGTCATTCCGTTTCCGTCAAGATAACGGCGATATAAAACATGATTCTGAGGTGCCTTTTGCTAGTGCTACCTCTGTACCAAATTTCGTTCAATTCGGTTTCACCATGTTTGAATTGATAGGGGGAATCGATTTGCACACATACTTGGCCACCATCTGCAAACTATTGGGCTGATGATCTAGCAGTTTGGTCAGAATATGCTTCCCACAAGGAGATTTGTTGTTGCAAAATTTGGTAGAGACTAGATTAATAGGTTTGTCGTAATTACATTTTAGCCTTTAACATTTGGGTGGCCGCGATTACGTTTCCGTCAAGATGGCGGTGATATAAAACATGACACTGAGGTGGCCTTTTCTAGTGCTACCTCTGTACCAAATTTCGTTCCATTCGGTTTCACCGTGTTTGAATTAATAGGGGGAATCGATTTTCACACAAAGATGGCCGCCATCCGCAAAATATTAGGCTAATCACCTATTAGTTTGGTCAAAGGATGCTCCCTCCATAATGGTATGTTGATGCAAAATTTGGTAGAGATCGGATGATTAGGTTAATCGTAAAATGATTTAAGCTTTGAACATTTGTGTGGCCGCCATTACGTTTCCGTCAAGATGGCGGCGATATAAAACATGACACTGATGTGCCCTTTGCTAGTGCTACCTCTGTATCAAATTTCATTCCATTCGGTTTCACCGTGTACGAATTAATTGGGGTAATCGATTTTGACACAAAGATGGCCGCCATCCGCAAGCTATAAGCTAATGACCAATTAGATTTGTCAAACGATGCTTCCTCCATAAAGGTATGTTGTTGCAAAATTTGGTAGAGATCGGATGATTAGGTTAGTCGTAATTTGATTTAAGCTTTGAACATTTGTGTGGCTGCCATTACGTTTCCGTCAAGATGGCGGTGATATAAAACATGACACTGAGGTGCCCTTTGCTAGTGCTACTTTTCTACCAAATTTCGTTCAATTTGCGCTCACCGTGTTCTAATTGATAGGGGGGGGGGGACAGACATTCAGAGTACACACACTCCCACACACACACCCACACACACACACACACACAAACACACACAGACTCTCTCACACACACACACACACACACACACACACACACAGACAAACACACTTTTTTTTCTCCCTGTAGTGATCTCATAAGTCTACTTTCATTTTTTGCAAATATCGAAAGTAGGCTAAAAAGAACCTATAGCCTACTTTCTCGTAAATGCATGGGTATTGTTATAACTCTTTGTCCTTTTCAAGGAGTATAATTGAATGTTGGTTGTAGTAGATTGTTGAAATACAACGTGTTATAGGGATATTAAACATGAATATGAGGTGCCCTTTGCTAGTGCTACCTCTGTAAAAAAAATCATTCAATTCGGTTTCACCGTGTTTGAATTGATCTGGGGAATGGATTTGCACCCATAAATGGCCGCTATTTGCAAACTATTGGGCTGATGATCTTGTAGTCAGTCATAAGATGCTTTCCACAAAAAGGCATGTTGTTGCAAAATCCGGTAGAGATCAAATTATTAGGACGGTCGAAATTTGATTTAAGCTTTTAACATTTGGGTGGCCGTCATTCCGTTTCCGTCAAGATGGCGGCGATATAAAACATGACACTGAGGTGCCTTTTGCTAGTGCTACCTCTGTACCAAATTTCGTTCAATTCGGTTTCACCGTGTTTGAATTGATAGTGGGAATCGATTTGCACACATACTTGGCCACCATCTGCAAACTATTGGGCTGATGATCTAGCAGTTTGGTCAGAATATGCTTCCCACATAAAGATTTGTTGTTGCAAAATTTGGTAGAGACTAGATTACTAGGTTGGTCGTAATTACATTTTAGCCTTTAACATTTGGGTGGCCGCGATTACGTTTCCGCCAAGACGGCGGTGATATAAAACATGACACTGAGGTGGCCTTTTCTAGTGCTACCTCTGTACCAAATTTCGTTCCATTCGGTTTCACCGTGTTCGAATTAATAGGGGGAATCGATTTTCACACAAAGATGGCCGCCATCCGCAAAATATTAGGCTAATGTCCTATTAGTTTGGTCAAAGGATGCTCCCTCCATAATGGTATGATGATGCAAAATTTGGTAGAGATCGGATGATTAGGTTAATCGTAATATGATTTAAGCTTTGAATATTTGTGTGGCCGCCATTACGTTTCCGTCAAGATGGCGGCGATATAAAACATGACACTGAAGTGCCCTCTGCTAGTGCTACCTCTGTACCAAATTTCATTCCATTCGGTTTCACCGTGTTCGAATTAATAGGGGTAATCGATTTTGACACAAAGATGGCCGCCATCCGCAAACTATTAGGCTAATGACCAATTAGATTTGTCAAAGGATGCTTCCTCCATAAAGGTATGTTGTTGCAAAATTTGGTAGAGATCGGATGATTAGGTTAGTCGTAATTTGATTTAAGCTTTGAACATTTGTGTGGCCGCCATTACGTTTCCGTCAAGATGGCGGTGATATAAAACATGACACTGAGGTGTCCTTTGCTAGTGCTACCTTTGTACCAAATTTCGTTCAATTTGCGCTCACCGTGTTCGAATTGATAGGGGGGGACACACATTCAGAGTACACACACTCACACACACACACACACACACACACACACAAACACACACAGACTCACACACACACATACACACACACACACTCACACACACAGACAGACACACTTTTTGCGCCCTGTAGTGATCTCATAAGTCTACTTTCATTTTTTGCAAAAATCGAAAGTAGGCTAAAAAGAACATATAGCCTACTTTCTCCTAAATGCATGAGTGTTGTTATAACTCTTTGTCCTTTTCAAGGAGTATAATTGAATGTTGGTTGTAGTTGCTTGTTGAAATACAACGTGCTATAGGGATATTAAACATGAATATGGGGTGCCCTTTGCCAGTGCTACCTCTGTAAAAAAAAATCATTCAATTCGGTTTCACCGTGTTTGAATTGATCTGGGGAATGGATTTGCACACATACATGGCCGCTATTTGCAAACTATTGGGCTGATGACCTTGTAGTCTGTCATAAGATGCTTTCCACAAAAAGGCATGTTGATGCAAAATCCGGTAGAGATCAAATTATTAGGATGGTCGAAATTTGATTTAAGCTTTTAACATTTGGGTGGCCGTCATTCCGTTTCCGTAAAGATGGCGGCGATATAAAACATGATTCTGAGGTGCCTTTTGCAAGTGCTACCACTGTACCAAATTTCGTTCAATTCGGTTTCACCATGTTTGAATTGATAGGGGGAATCGATTTGCACACATACTTGGCCATCTTCTGCAAACTATTGGGCTGATGATCTAGCAGTTTGGTCAGAATATGCTTCCCACATAAAGATTTATTGTTGCAAAATTTGGTAGAGACTAGATTATTAGGTTGGTCGTAATTACATTTTAGCCTTTAACATTTGGGTGGCCGCGATTACGTTTCCGTCAAGACGGCGGTGATATAAAACATGACACTGAGGTGGCCTTTTCTAGTGCTACTTCTGTACCAAATTTCGTTCCATTCGGTTTCACCGTGTTCGAATTAATAGGGGCAATCGATTTTCACACAAAGATGGCCGCCATCCGCAAACTATTAGGCTAATGACCTATTAGTTTGGTCAAACGATGCTGCCCCCATAAAGGTATGTTGTTGCAAAATTTGGTAGAGATCGGATGATTAGGTTAGTCGTAATTTGATTTAAGCTTTGAACATTTGTGTGGCCGCCATTACGTTTACGTCAAAATGGCGGCGATATAAAACATGACACTGAGGTGTCCTTTGCTAGTGCTACCTTTCTACCAAATTTCGTTCAATTTGCGCTCACCGTGTTCTAATTGATAGGGGGGGGGGCAGACATTCAGAGTACACACACTCCCACACACACACACACACACACACACACACACACACACACACACACAAACACACACAGACTCACACACACACATACACACACACAGACAGACACACTTTTTTTTCTCCCTGTAGTGATCTCATAAGTCTACTTTCATTTTTTGCAAATATCGAAACTAGGCTACAAAGAACATATAGCCTACTTTCTCCTAAATGCATGGGTGTTGTTATAACTCTTTGTCCTTTTCAAGGAGTATAATTGAATGTTGGTTGTAGTTGCTTGTTGAAATACAACGTGCTATAGGGATATTAAACATGAATATGGGGTGCCCTTTGCTAGTGCTACCTCTGTAAAAAAAAATCATTCAATTCGGTTTCACCGTGTTTGAATTGATCTGGGGAATGGATTTGCACACATACATGGCCGCTATTTGCAAACTATTGGGCTGATGACCTTGTAGTCAGTCATAAGATGCTTTCCACAAAAAGGCATGTTGTTGCAAAATCCGGTAGAGATCAAATTATTAGGATGGTCGAAATTTGATTTAAGCTTTTAACATTTGGGTGGCCGTCATTCCGTTTCCGTCAAGATAACGGCGATATAAAACATGATTCTGAGGTGCCTTTTGCTAGTGCTACCTCTGTACCAAATTTCGTTCAATTCGGTTTCACCATGTTTGAATTGATAGGGGGAATCGATTTGCACACATACTTGGCCACCATCTGCAAACTATTGGGCTGATGATCTAGCAGTTTGGTCAGAATATGCTTCCCACATAGAGATTTGTTGTTGCAAAATTTGGTAGAGACTAGATTATTAGGTTTGTCGTAATTACATTTTAGCCTTTAACATTTGGGTGGCCGCGATTACGTTTCCGTCAAGATGGCGGTGATATAAAACATGACACTGAGGTGGCCTTTTCTAGTGCTACCTCTGTACCAAATTTCGTTCCATTCGGTTTCACCGTGTTTGAATTAATAGGGGGAATCGATTTTCACACAAAGATGGCCGCCATCCGCAAAATATTAGGCTAATCACCTATTAGTTTGGTCAAAGGATGCTCCCTCCATAATGGTATGTTGATGCAAAATTTGGTAGAGATCGGATGATTAGGTTAATCGTAAAATGATTTAAGCTTTGAACATTTGTGTGGCCGCCATTACGTTTCCGTCAAGATGGCGGCGATATAAAACATGACACTGATGTGCCCTTTGCTATTGCTACCTCTGTATCAAATTTCATTCCATTCGGTTTCACTTTGTTCGAATTAATAGGGGTAATCGATTTTGACACAAAGATGGCCGCCACCCGCAAGCTATTAGGCTAATGACCAATTAGATTTGTCAAACGATGCTTCCTCCATAAAGGTATGTTGTTGCAAAATTTGGTAGAGATCGGATGATTAGGTTAGTCGTAATTTGATTTAAGCTTTGAACATTTGTGTGGCTGCCATTACGTTTCCGTCAAGATGGCGGTGATATAAAACATGACACTGAGGTGCCCTTTGCTAGTGCTACCTTTCTACCCAATTTCGTTCAATTTGCGCTCACCGTGTTCTAATTGATAGGGGGGGGGGGGGGGGGGGGCAGACATTCAGAGTACACACACTCCCACACACACACCCACACACACACACACACACACACAAACACACACAGACTCACACACACACACAGACAGACACACTTTTTTTTCTCCCTGTAGTGATCTCAAAAGTCTACTTTCATTTTTTGCAAATATCGAAAGTAGGCTAAAAAGAACATATAGCCTACTTTCTCCTAAATGCATGGGAATTGTTATAACTCTTTGTCCTTTTCAAGGAGTATAATTGAATGTTGGTTGTAGTAGATTGTTGAAATACAACGTGTTATAGGGATATTAAACATGAATATGAGGTGCCCTTTGCTAGTGCTACCTCTGTAAAAAAAATCATTCAATTCGGTTTCACCGTGTTTGAATTGATCTGGGGAATGGATTTGCACACATAAATGGCCGCTATTTGCAAACTATTGGGCTGATGACCTTGTAGTCAGTCATAAGATGCTTTCCACAAAAAGGCATGTTGTTGCAAAATCTGGTAGAGATCAAATTATTAGGACGGTCGAAATTTGATTTAAGCTTTTAACATTTGGGTGGCCGTCATTCCGTTTCCGTCAAGATGGCGGCGATATAAAACATGACACTGAGGTGCCTTTTGCTAGTGCTACTGTAATCTTTCAATTCTAGCCACAAGATGGCTTCACCCAGAGAAGCCATTTGTAACTTTGAAGATACAAAAATTAAATAAAAATGAATATTCTGCCTCATAAATGGCCTTTCTTTAAAATTTAAGCAACTGACATAATTAGTACTGTAATTGAACAAATCCACCTTTTTGAAACTCTTCTTATCTCCGGGCGTGTGCAGATATTCTGAAAGGACTGGCTCGTACATAGGCCTTACCAAAACCTCCTATAAATTAATAAAGGCGAAGGAAGGTTTACATGCATTTAACTAAAAAGAAACTATCCAATTTAAATCTACTTTATATTCTGAAGCTGCGTGCAAGAAATTGATGAATATAATAAAAAAAAAGAGTGACACACAAGAAATGCAATTAAAAATATATATATAATAATATAATAATAATAATAATAATATTTAGGCCTTTAAAGATTTATTATTTGTTTTTCACATTACCGGTAATGCCGTCGTCTGCCCAATATGTCCATTTCATCACCACTTTGAAGCTGGTCAGCCATGCCATTATGGTTTACCGCCATGAAGGTCTTCTTCAACTTAGCACAGTTATCCTGATGGGTATTAGCCCTACTATGATTGTGGCATTACAGTCAGAACCCAATCACGTGGTACCCTCCATACTAAAACAATTCGGAGGTACCGTACGGTCTTCAAGCTTTCCGTAGAAACACCAAGCGCTCAGCTCAAGAGAGACACCCTACACAACCTCACATCTCAAAGTCCAGCGAGACAATCTCTTCCGCCGTGCACTAGGTCGCTTGCTACAACACGTCTCCCAGCCACAGCTCCTTCCAGGAAGTCTTCACAGAATTGCTATTGTCATACGCCTGTTTGTCCAGACCACTCATTGCATTTTGCTCGGCCGCTTCCTCATCACCCCCTCGGGGTGAGCGAGCATACCTGCTCGAGACAATAGTGTCCATTAAGTGTTGCCTCCTGCACGTGTGACCAGAACATTAACCTGACTCCTGGTTCGGTGGTCTGAACAATATTAATAAACTTTCTTAGACAACATACGATTAGAGCTAGCTTCAGAATCTCGTCAAAAGTGACCTAAAATACATTGAATAATTAATAATAAAAAGTGTACGTATATGATAATAGTAATAATAATAATAATGACACTGCGTCTACTGCAGACGTGTCCAATGCGATTGAACACGTTGCCAACACGATAACATGATATAAAGAAATAATAAACCCACTAGCCTACATTAAAACTGTCATGGGGAACTCATAAAATATAGGTTACAGAACGCCCCCTTGCTTTTCATTCATTTGGTACTATACCATAGAATAAAAAGCAATCCTTTTAGGCATGACTTCCCTTCCAAAATCCTAACTCCTTCCTTCCACAAATATATACACAACCAACAGGGCTACTAGGATATGTACATCCTCAGATTGGAAATATTGTAAATCCCTAGCACCCTTCCGTCCTTTGTAAGGAGCTCGTACGCACAGGCCCCTAATTTCCGTGCAATTACATACGGTCCTTCATACAAATGAAAAAATTTACTCACCAATTTCTGGTCTGCGGACGAGACATGAGGCACCCTTAAAAGCACAAGGTCACCTACATCTAACTTATCTCCTGCCCGCTTCCCTTGCTGCTTCTGCCGTTTCTTACTGGCCTTACATAAATGTTCCCCAGCTAACCTGATACTTAAATCTCTGGGTACGGCCTCCCCTGTCCTCAAACCCAAAATCATAGCAAGTTCGCTGACAGGCTTCCTGCCCAGCTGGACTTCTATGGGAGTGCGACCCGTGCTCTCGTGTTTAGTTACATTGAGCCAACGCTCAACGTCCTCAAGCATCGAAAACCAGGCATTATGTCGCTCACTCACATAGGTCCTAAACATGCGCCCTAGTTCTCTCATTACTCTCTCAGACATGTTTCCATGGGGATACCTAATAGAGGAATACGTACACTGTATTCCCAGTTCACTCAACTTGGTCCTCCATATCTTCGAGGTGAACTGAGAACCGTGGTCTGAGAGTATACGGAGTGGCTTACCAAACTCCGGAACATATTTCCCCAGTATGCAATTTACACAACCCCTCCCCGTGGCCTGTCTTAGAGGATAGAGCTTAACATACTTAGAAAAGGCATCAACAACGACGAACACATATTGGTAGCCATACTGAGACTTCACCAACGGCCCATAGAGGTCAACACACACCAACTCACCTGGTTTCTGAGTTAAAACAGCCTGCCTTGGCCCTTCTAAATACCTTGTGGGGTGCTTGCACCTCTGACACAACTCACATGTTGCTAGGGTTTTTCTGACTTCCCTGCCCATGTTTTTCCAGAAGAAGTTCTCCTGAATAGCACCCAACACCTTCTCTGCACCATAGTGGCCTAACTCCTTATGATAAAACCAGATAATATCATACCTCAAAGACTTAGGAACCCACACGCACCATCTCTCGCCAAAGCATTTCCTAGTTAGCAAGTCGTTAAAAAGCCTGAATTCCTTATTACCCCTCTTAGCAATGCTCATATGTTCCATTTCCTCGAGTTCCCGATAAATGTCCTGAATCTCCTCGTCCTTGCATTGTTCCTCTCTCATTTTACCCAACTTTAACCTCTCCCCGTCCCTATCTGAAATCCTAGTTACACAGACCAAAATTCCTTCCTCTCTCCTAGCTTCAACTCCCTCCCCAGCAATTTCCGGGTGGCGACTCACAAAATCCGCGAATTCGTTTTCTGACCCTTTTACATGAAATATATCAAAATCGTACTCTTGGATCGCCAATATCCACCTAGAAAGCCGGTTCGAGGTTATCCTACATGTCCTAAGAAACGTAAGTGCGTTATGGTCTGTATAGATTAGGAATTTCCGGCCAAGCACATAGGTCCGGAACTTGCCCAGCGAATACACAATGGCTAGCAATTCCTTCTCACTAGTAGTGTATCTTTTCTCCGCGGAATTTAGACCTCTATTAGCGAGTGACACGATGCCTAGATTACCATCCCCATCCTTTTGATAAAGCACCCCTGCTAAACCTAAGTCGCTAGCATCTGTCATCACTATATACTGACTATCCTGCCCGGGGTACCTAAGTGTGACAGCATCCCTAAAACCCTCTTTAAGTTTGATAAATGCCTCATCGTGTTCCTTTTCCCAAACCCACTTAGAATTCTGTTTAAGTAACCCGCTAAATGGCCCGCACAGCTGCGAATACCGCAGTACAAACCTCCTGAAATAATTACATACCCCCAGAAAAGAGCGAAGTTGTTTGACGTTACGTGGTGTCCGAGTGTTGATTATGTTGTCTAATTTCGACCCTTCTGGCGTAACCCCCTGTGGTGTAATGGTGTGGCCTAAAAACGTGATCTGTTGTGCACAAAAGGTCGCCTTCTTAAGTTTCACTGTGAACCCGGCCCGATGCAACTTTCCCAAAACGATTCTAAGGTGTTCCATGTGTTCCCCAAATGTACGTGATGCGATGACTAAGTCATCGATGTAACTGGCTGTGAAATCCCCTGTGTCGTGTTCCAGAGCGATGTTAAGTGCGTGAATGAGCCCAGCTGACGATGTTTTCATACCAAAAGGAATCCGTGTAAATTGTAACAGCTGGTTTTTGTAACAAAAAGCCGTGAATTGCCTATCCTCCTTCCGTAGGGGTACCTGCCAAAAACTAGCACTCAAATCTAATGTGGACAGCCATTCTTTACCCCCAAATCTCTGAACTAAATCCTCAGTAGTTTCCGGTCGCTGATGATCCGGCGCAATGCGTTTATTAGCTTGTCTTGCATCCAAACATAGCCTAACTGACCCATCCTTCTTAATCACTACTACCAACGGATTGACATACTGGCTCCTACTGAATTCGATCACCTCATCGTTTAGCATCTGCGAAATGACAGCATCTACTGCTTTGACATGGGCGTGTGGTATCGGGTATCTAACACCATTAAAACTAGACCTATCGGTGATCTCGAAACTATGCTCGTACACATGTGTCCTACCAGGTTTGTCAGAGAACACCTCACTGTGGTCTCTCAAGACCTCTAACAACTGAGCCTTCTGCTCTACCTCCAACATGGTATCTTCCACAACACTTGAAAATTCGCCTTCACGCTCCTCTTCCACTACCATACTACAACTTTTAACATCCTCTGATACCATGTCGCTACTAACCTCACTGACTTCTTCCTCTTCATTTAAAACCTGGACACACACTGATATACTCACAAAGGTTCCCGAGTCCACCTGATAACTCAGACTAATCGTATCAAAATTCTCACCCCACTTGAATCTCACCTTAGATTCGCCATAATCAAGCTTACACATCTGACTGCTTAGCCAATCCGCACCCAATATGACAGGATACACTAAATTCGCGACCACTAGAAAACTCTGACGACCACATTTCTCATCAATGTACAAAGGTGCGACAACCTGTCTACGCACTCTCTGTGACTTAGTCCCAACAGCAGACAATATAAATATATTGGACACAGGAATCTCCTCTATGGCTTCTCCTTTACTCTTAACCTCATCATAAAAGCCTGCCTTAATGCAAGAACACATGCTCCCTGAGTCCAATAAGGCATCGACGACTTGACCCCATATCTTCACCTTAATCACAGGACTGATCAACGTAGGCTCGCATCTCTCCTGTGTAACCTCAACCTGGTCATCTAACAATTCCTTTCTAACATCAAGGTCGTATTCTATCTTCTTCAACACATGAACTGGAATACTGGGATGGGACCCTCTATCTGACCATCTTAAAGAGCCCTGTTCCCGTTTAAATTACTCGGCTGAGCTGGCTGTCTCTCTTCTTCACGCCCCCTATTCTCTAACAGCCTTTGTTCCCCAGGTCCCCGATTTTCTGCCTGCCTCTGTTCTCCGCGCCCCCTATTCCGAAAATTCCCTTGGTCACCCCTATCCCTATTTACAAAATTTCCTCTATCATTCCTCACAAAGTTACCTGGCCTATCAATATTCCTACGCTCATAATGCCTATTCCCTTCCTCCTGATACCCCTGATCGTAATTTCCTTCCCTTCCCTGTTCTTGCCTCTTACCTCCCATTCTACCCAAAGTATCAAACCTTTCTAACACACGTTCCATGTCCTTAATCGTATTTACATCCTGCATGACTACGGCCATCTTCACCTCATCAGAAAAATGACGGGCCATACGCCTAACAATATCACCTTCAGAAGAACTAGTGTCTAAATTCTGACTGATAAGGACATGTGTGAGGAAATACTCCGTCATGCTCACCCCCTGATTCGACTGATACCTCCCAAAAGAAATCTTGTCTCTTTCTCTTCCTTTAGTCTGTTCGTTCCAGAACTTTCCCTCAAACTTCTGCCTAAAATCTTCTAACCCCTGAAAACCTCCCCTAAAAACTTGATACCAAGATTTAGCCTCCCCCACAAAAGCTAATGATATGATTTCCTCAACAATATCCCAGTCTAAAGTCCCATCTTCTAACCCTTTCGAAAACCTCTTCTGAACAACTTTAACAAACTCCATAGGGTTAAACTGCCTTCCACTAAATTTAGGTAAGTCAGATTCCCGATAGAAGTTACTATGTCCTACCGAGTGATTACAATTTTCCTTATTTGACTTGGCCTGATTCAGCTCTCTTCTTAATTTCAAATTTTCGCTCTCATTAAAGGATTTCAGTTCACTAATCTCCTTTTTTACACTCTTATCTACCATCGTTACTCTAGCTGAAGAAACCGCTAGCTCCTGTTCGAAAGACACCTGCTTATTTCTAATCTCAGTTATATCCTTCATTTCTTCCTCTACAACTATCAACCTCTCACTAACTTCTTTCTTGACAATGGCTACCTCATTACTCACCTCGCCTATCTGCTTATCAACAGTATCCATAATGCCCTGCCTCTGTAAGCTCATCTTCTCCTCAACTTGCTCGAATTTTTTATCTACCAACTCAATTCTACTGGCAATTTCCTGACGAATGTCCTTATAGCCTTTACTCATACTTTCTACAATCTTATTAATTTTGCTCTCTAAATCCGTACTTTGAATGTCTATCTTAGTACTAAATTCACTACTTTGATTATTAATTTGAGTACTTAAATCACTACTCTGAGTATCCATTTTATTACTTAAATCACTTAGTTTACTACTGAATTTAGACATCATCTGCTCCATTAACTTGATCATCTGTGAGTTTTCTCCCAGTCCTATATTTTCCTCGTCACTATTCACTCCCATTCCTAACTCCTTGCTAGTTGCAACATCATCTTTCTCGGCTCCCTCACGTCCCTCCAACGTACCAGAAATCACATCCTTATCTGCCATTTTACTAAGAACTACTCTCGAATTTGTGGAATCTGACCGCTTATTGGTCTGCCTGTTTGACTGACTCCTGCCTCTTCTAGAATGACCAAGAGTGCTTCGGTCAACACTTCTAGATCTCAACTTTAATAAATCAGGCTCACTCTTATTACTTAGCATACCCTCCAAAATCACTGAACATATATACCCTTCCTAAAATACCAGATCAGATTTCACAAATTACCTGTGCGTACTGCCATACTATGCACCAGCCAGCCTTATTCACACTCCATAGTTGGACGCCATTTGTAATCTTTCAATTCTAGCCACAAGATGGCTTCACCCAGAGAAGCCATTTGTAACTTTGAAGATACAAAAATTAAATAAAAATGAATATTCTGCCTCATAAATGGCCTTTCTTTAAAATTTAAGCAACTGACATAATTAGTACTGTAATTGAACAAATCCACCTTTTTGAAACTCTTCTTATCTCCGGGCGTGTGCAGATATTCTGAAAGGACTGGCTCGTACATAGGCCTTACCAAAACCTCCTATAAATTAATAAAGGCGAAGGAAGGTTTACATGCATTTAACTAAAAAGAAACTATCCAATTTAAATCTACTTTATATTCTGAAGCTGCGTGCAAGAAATTGATGAATATAATAAAAAAAAAGAGTGACACACAAGAAATGCAATTAAAAATATATATATAATAATATAATAATAATAATAATAATATTTAGGCCTTTAAAGATTTATTATTTGTTTTTCACATTACCGGTAATGCCGTCGTCTGCCCAATATGTCCATTTCATCACCACTTTGAAGCTGGTCAGCCATGCCATTATGGTTTACCGCCATGAAGGTCTTCTTCAACTTAGCACAGTTATCTTGATGGGTATTAGCCCTACTATGATTGTGGCATTACAGTCAGAACCCAATCACGTGGTACCCTCCATACTAAAACAATTCGGAGGTACCGTACGGTCTTCAAGCTTTCCGTAGAAACACCAAGCGCTCAGCTCAAGAGAGACACCCTACACAACCTCACATCTCAAAGTCCAGCGAGACAATCTCTTCCGCCGTGCACTAGGTCGCTTGCTACAACACGTCTCCCAGCCACAGCTCCTTCCAGGAAGTCTTCACAGAATTGCTATTGTCATACGCCTGTTTGTCCAGACCACTCATTGCATTTTGCTCGGCCGCTTCCTCATCACCCCCTCGGGGTGAGCGAGCATACCTGCTCGAGACAATAGTGTCCATTAAGTGTTGCCTCCTGCACGTGTGACCAGAACATTAACCTGACTCCTGGTTCGGTGGTCTGAACAATATTAATAAACTTTCTTAGACAACATACGATTAGAGCTAGCTTCAGAATCTCGTCAAAAGTGACCTAAAATACATTGAATAATTAATAATAAAAAGTGTACGTATATGATAATAGTAATAATAATAATAATGACACTGCGTCTACTGCAGACGTGTCCAATGCGATTGAACACGTTGCCAACACGATAACATGATATAAAGAAATAATAAACCCACTAGCCTACATTAAAACTGTCATGGGGAACTCATAAAATATAGGTTACACTACCTCTGTACCAAATTTCGTTCAATTCGGTTTCACCGTGTTTGAATTGATAGGGGGAATCGATTTGCACACATACTTGGCCACCATCTGCAAACTATTGGGCTGATGA
The DNA here is from genome assembly GCA_946902985.2 of Meconema thalassinum. Classification (NCBI taxonomy): domain Eukaryota; kingdom Metazoa; phylum Arthropoda; class Insecta; order Orthoptera; family Tettigoniidae; genus Meconema; species Meconema thalassinum. The sequence goes on along the minus strand of OX336388.2, from coordinate 1,720,031,029 downwards.
TCTAGCAGTTTGGTCAGAATATGCTTCCCACATAAAGATTTGTTGTTGCAAAATTTGGTAGAGACTAGATTACTAGGTTGGTCGTAATTACATTTTAGCCTTTAACATTTGGGTGGCCGCGATTACGTTTCCGTCAAGATGGCGGTGATATAAAACATGACACTGAGGTGGCCTTTTCTAGTGCTACCTCTGTACCAAATTTCGTTCCATTCGGTTTCACCGTGTTCGAATTAATAGGGGGAATCGATTTTCACACAAAGATGGCCGCCATCCGCAAAATATTAGGCTAATGTCCTATTAGTTTGGTCAAAGGATGCTCCCTCCATAATGGTATGATGATGCAAAATTTGGTAGAGATCGGATGATTAGGTTAATCGTAATATGATTTAAGCTTTGAATATTTGTGTGGCCGCCATTACGTTTCCGTCAAGATGGCGGCGATATAAAACATGACACTGAGGTGCCCTCTGCTAGTGCTACCTCTGTACCAAATTTCATTCCATTCGGTTTCACCGTGTTCGAATTAATAGGGGTAATCGATTTTGACACAAAGATGGCCGCCATCCGCAAACTATTAGGCTAATGACCAATTAGATTTGTCAAAGGATGCTTCCTCCATAAAGGTATGTTGTTGCAAAATTTGGTAGAGATCGGATGATTAGGTTAGTCGTAATTTGATTTAAGCTTTGAACATTTGTGTGGCCGCCATTACGTTTCCGTCAAGATGGCGGTGATATAAAACATGACACTGAGGTGTCCTTTGCTAGTGCTACCTTTGTACCAAATTTCGTTCAATTTGCGCTCACCGTGTTCGAATTGATAGGGGGGGACACACATTCAGAGTACACACACTCACACACACACACACACACACACACACACACACACAGACTCACACACACACATACACACACACACACACAGACAGACACACTTTTTTTTCTCCCTGTAGTGATCTCATAAGTCTACTTTCATTTTTTGCAAAAATCGAAAGTAGGCTAAAAAGAACATATAGCCTACTTTCTCCTAAATGCATAGGTGTTGTTATAACTCTTTGTCCTTTTCAAGGAGTATAATTGAATGTTGGTTGTAGTTGCCTGTTGAAATACAACGTGCTATAGGGATATTAAACATGAATATGGGGTGCCCTTTGCTAGTGCTACCTCTGTAAAAAAAAATCATCCAATTCGGTTTCACCGTGTTTGAATTGATCTGGGGAATGGCTTTGCACACATACATGGCCGCTATTTGCAAACTATTGGGCTGATGACCTTGTAGTCAGTCATAAGATGCTTTCCACAAAAAGGCATGTTGATGCAAAATCCGGTAGAGATCAAATTATTAGGATGGTCGAAATTTGATTTAAGCTATTAACATTTGGGTGGCCGTCATTCCGTTTCCGTAAAGATGGCGGCGATATAAAACATGATTCTGAGGTGCCTTTTGCAAGTGCTACCACTGTACCAAATTTCGTTCAATTCGGTTTCACCATGTTTGAATTGATAGGGGGAATCGATTTGCACACATACTTGGCCACCATCTGCAAACTATTGGGCTGATGATCTAGCAGTTTGGTCAGAATATGCTTCCCACATAAAGATTTGTTGTTGCAAAATTTGGTAGAGACTAGATTATTAGGTTGGTCGTAATTACATTTTAGCCTTTAACATTTGGGTGGCCGCGATTACGTTTCCGTCAAGACGGCGGTGATATAAAACATGACACTGAGGTGGCCTTTTCTAGTGCTACCTCTGTACCAAATTTCGTTCCATTCGGTTTCACCGTGTTTGAATTAATAGGGGGAATCGATTTTCACACAAAGATGGCCACCATCCGCAAAATATTAGGCTAATCACCTATTAGTTTTGTCAAGGGATGCTCCCTCCATAATGGTATGTTGATGCAAAATTTGGTAGAGATCGGATGATTAGGTTAATCGTAAAATGATTTAAGCTTTGAACATTTGTGTGGCTGCCATTACGTTTCCGTCAAGATGGCGGTGATATAAAACATGACACTGAGGTGCCCTTAGCTAGTGCTACCTCTGTACCAAATTTCATTCCATTCGGTTTCACCGTGTTCAATTAATAGGGGTAATCGATTTTGACACAAAGATGGCCGCCATCCACAAACTATTAGGCTAATGACCTATTAGATTTGTCAAAGGATGCTCCCATCATAAAGGTATGTTGTTGCTAACTTTGGTAGAGATCGGATGATTAGGTTAGTCGTAATTTGATTTTAGCTTTGAACATTTGGGTGGCCGCCATTACGTTTCCGTCAAGATGGCGGCGATATAAAACATGACACTGGGGTGCCCTGTGCTAGTACTACCTCTGTACCAAATTTCGTTCCATTCGGTTTCACCGTGTTCGAATTAATAGGGGCAATCCATTTTCACACAAAGATGGCCGCCATCCGCAAACTATTAGGCTGATGACCTATTAGTTTGGTCAAACGATGCGGCCCCCATAAAGGTATGTTGTTGCAAAATTTGGTAGAGATCGGATGATTAGGTTAGTCGTAATTTGATTTAAGCTTTGAACATTTGTGTGGCCGCCATTACGTTTCCGTCAAGATGGCGGCGATATAAAACATGACACTGAGGTGTCCTTTGCTAGTGCTACCTTTCTACCAAATTTCGTTCAATTTGCGCTCACCGTGTTCTAATTGATAGGGGGGGGGGGGACAGACATTCAGAGTACACACACTCCCACACACACACCCACACCCACACACACACACAAACACACACAGACTCACACACACACATACACACACACAGACAGACACACTTTTTTTTCTCCCTGTAGTGATCTCATAAGTCTACTTTCATTTTTTGCAAATATCGAAAGTAGGCTAAAAAGAACATATAGCCTACTTTCTCCTAAATGCATGGGTATTGTTATAACTCTTTGTCCTTTTCAAGGAGTATAATTGAATGTTGGTTGTAGTAGATTGTTGAAATGCAACGTGTTATAGGGATATTAAACATGAATATGAGGTGCCCTTTGCTAGTGCTACCTCTGTAAAAAAAATCATTCAATTCGGTTTCACCGTGTTTGAATTGATCTGGGGAATGGATTTACACACATAAATGGCCGCTATTTGCAAACTATTGGGCTGATGACCTTGTAGTCAGTCTTAAGATGCTTTCCACAAAAAGGCATGTTGTTGCAAAATCCGGTAGAGATCAAATTATTAGGACGGTCGAAATTTGATTTAAGCTTTTAACATTTGGGTGGCCGTCATTCCGTTTCCGTCAAGATGGCGGCGATATAAAACATGACACAGAGGTGCCTTTTGCTAGTGCTACCTCTGTACCAAATTTCGTTCAATTCGGTTTCACCGTGTTTGAATTGATAGGGGGAATCGATTTGCAAACATACTTGGCCACCATCTGCAAACTATTGGGCTGATGATCTAGCAGTTTGGTCAGAATATGCTTCCCACATAAAGATTTGTTGTTGCAAAATTTGGTAGAGACTAGATTACTAGGTTGGTCGTAATTACATTTTAGCCTTTAACATTTGGGTGGCCGCGATTACGTTTCCGTCAAGATGGCGGTGATATAAAACATGACACTGAGGTGGCCTTTTCTAGTGCTACCTCTGTACCAAATTTCGTTCCATTCGGTTTCACCGTGTTCGAATTAATAGGGGGAATCGATTTTCACACAAAGATGGCCGCCATCCGCAAAATATTAGGCTAATGTCCTATTAGTTTGGTCAAAGGATGCACCCTCCATAATGGTATGTTGATGCAAAATTTGGTAGAGATCGGATGATTAGGTTAATCGTAATATGATTTAAGCTTTGAATATTTGTGTGGCCGCCATTACGTTTCCGTCAAGATGGCGGCGATATTAAACATGACACTGAGGTGCCCGTTGCTAGTGCTACCTCTGTACCAAATTTCATTCCATTCGGTTTCACCGTGTTCGAATTAATAGGGGTAATCGATTTTGACACAAAGATGGCCGCCATCCGCAAACTATTTGGCTAATGACCAATTAGATTTGTCAAAGGATGCTTCCTCCATAAAGGTATGTTGTTGCAAAATTTGGTAGAGATCGGATGATTAGGTTAGTCGTAATTTGATTTAAGCTTTGAACATTTGTGTGGCCGCCATTACGTTTCCGTCAAGATGGCGGTGATATAAAACATGACACTGAGGTGTCCTTTGCTAGTGCTACCTTTGTACCAAATTTCGTTCAATTTGCGCTCACCGTTTTCGAATTGATAGGGGGGGACACACATTCAGAGTACACACACTCTCACACACACACACAAACACACACAGACTCACACACACACATACACACACACACACACACACAGACAGACACACTTTTTTCCCCCTGTAGTGATCTCATAAGTCTTCTTTCATTTTTTGCAAAAATCAAAAATAGGCTAAAAAGAACATATAGCCTACTTTCTCCTAAAGGCATGGGTTATGTTATAACTCTTTGTCCTTTTCAAGGAGTATTATTGAATGTTGGTTGTAGTTGCTTGTTGAAATACAACGTGCTATAGGGATATTAAACATGAATATGGGGTGCCCTTTGCTAGTGCTACCTCTGTAAAAAAATCATTCAATTCGGTTTCACCGTGTTTGAATTGATCTGGGGAATGGATTTGCACACATACATGGCCGCTATTTGCAAACTATTGGGCTGATGACCTTGTAGTCAGTCATAAGATGCTTTCCACAAAAAGGCATGTTGTTGCAAAATCCGGTAGAGATCAAATTATTAGGATAGTCGAAAATTGATTTAAGCTTTTAACATTTGGGTGGCCGTCATTCCGTTTCCGTCAAGATGGCGGCGATATAAAACATGATTCTGAGGTGCCTTTTGCTAGTGCTACCACTGTACCAAATTTCGTTCAATTTGGTTTCACCATGTTTGAATTGATAGGGGGAATCGATTTGCACACATACTTGGCCACCATCTGCAAACTATTGGGCTGATGATCTAGCAGTTTGGTCAGAATATGCTTCCCACATAAAGATTTGTTGTTGCAAAATTTGGTAGAGACTAGATTATTAGGTTGATCGTAATTACATTTTAGCCTTTAACATTTGGATGGCCGCGATTACGTTTCCGTCAAGACGGCGGTGATATAAAACATGACACTGAGGTGGCCTTTTCTAGTGCTACCTCTGTACCAAATTTCGTTCCATTCGGTTTCACCGTGTTTGAATTAATAGGGGGAATCGATTTTCACACAAAGATGGCCGCCATCCGCAAAATATTAGGCTAATCACCTATTAGTTTGGTCAAAGGATGCTCCCTCCATAATGGTATGTTGATGCAAAATTTGGTAGAGATCGGATGATTAGGTTAATCGTAAAATGATTTAAGCTTTGAATATTTGTGTGGCCGCCATTACGTTTTCGTCAAGATGGCGGCGATATAAAACATGACACTGAGGTGCCCTTTGCTAGTGCTACCTCTGAATCAAATTTCATTCCATTCGGTTTCACCGTGTTCGAATTGATAGGGGTAATCGATTTTGACACAAAGATGGCCGCCATCCGCCAACTATTAGGCTAATGACCAATTAGATTTGTCAAAGGATGCTTCCTCCATAAAGGTATGTTCTTGCAAAATTTGGTAGAGATCGGATGATTAGGATAGTCGTAATTTGATTTAAGCTTTGAACATTTGTGTGGCCGCCATTACGTTTCCGTCAAGATGGCGGTGGTATAAAACATGACACTGAGGTGCCCTTTGCTAGTGCTACCTCTGTACCAAATTTCATTCCATTCGGTTTCACCGTGTTCGAATTAATAGGGGTAATCGTTTTTGACACAAAGATGGCCGCCATCCGCAAGCTATTAGGCTAATGACCAATTAGATTTGTCAAAGGATGCTTCCTCCATAAAGGTATGTTGTTGCAAAATTTGGTAGAGATCGGATGATTAGGATAGTCGTAATTTGATTTAAGCTTTGAACATTTGTGTGGCTGCCATTACGTTTCCGTCAAGATGGCGGTGGTATAAAACATGACACTGAGGTGCCCTTTTCTAGTGCTACCTCTGTACCAAATTTCATTCCATTCGGTTTCACCGTGTTCGAATTAATAGGGGTAATCGTTTTTGACACAAAGATGGCCGCCATCCGCAAGCTAATTGGCTAATGACCAATTAGATTTGTCAAAGGATGCTTCCTCCATAAAGGTATGTTGTTGCAAAATTTGGTAGAGATCGGATGATTAGGATAGTCGTAATTTGATTTAAGCTTTGAACATTTGTGTGGCCGCCATTACGTTTCCGTCAAGATGGCGGTGATATAAAACATGACACTGAGGTGCCCTTTGCTGTTGCTACCTCTGTACCAAATTTCATTCCATTCGGTTTCACCGTGTTCGAATTAATAGGGGTAATCGATTTTGACACATGATGGCCGCCATCCGCAAACTATTAGGCTAATGACCTATTAGATTTGTCAAAGGATGCTCCCTTCATAAAGGTATGTTGTTGCAAAATTTGGTAGAGATCGGATGTTTAGGTTAGTCGTAATTTGATTTAAGCTTTGAACATTTGTGAGGCCGCCATTACGTTTACGTCGAGATGGCGGCGATATAAAACATGACACTGGAGTGCCCTTTGCTAATACTACTTCTGTACCAAATTTCGTTCCATTCGGTTTCACCGTGTTCGAATTAATAGGGGCAATCGATTTTCACACAAAGATGGCCGCCATCCGCTAACTATTAGGCTGATGACCTATTAGTTTGGTCAAAGCATGCTGCCCCCATAAGGGTATGTTGTTGCAAATTTTGGTAGATATCGGATGATTAGGTTAGTCGTAATTTGATTTAAGCTTTGAACATTTGTGTGGCCGCCATTACGTTTCCGTCAAGATGGCGGCGATATAAAACATGTCACTGAGGTGTCCTTTGCTAGTGCTACCTTTGTACCAAATTTCGTTCAATTTGCGCTCACCGTGTTCGAATTGATAGGGGGGGGAGGGGGGGGCAGACATTCAGAGTACACACACTCTCACACACACACACACACACACACACACACACACACACAGACTCACACACATACACCCACACAGACAGACACACTTTTTTTCGCCCTGTAGTGATCTCATAAGTCTACTTTCATTTTTTGCAAAAATCGAAAGTAGGCTAAAAATAGCATATTTTTTGGACCGAATGTTAACGCTTAGTTATTGTTAAACCATTTTAGATACATTTTGATACACTTTCACATGAATAGTCGACAACCAATTGCTGATGTGATAACTGTAGCGCACACATCAGATTGGTAGCAATATGAGTCGATGTAATTGTTTAATTACCATCGCATTTGCAGGCTTTCCTATTCTTCTACTTTCTTAACACTTTGAAACTATGACCATTTGTTACAAACAGTAACAAATCGAGTACGCAGGCAGTGCCAATTGCACAACCATAGGAGTGCTGAATTATTGTATGCATTTGTGTTGTATTAGCATAGTTTTTTTTAAATTCAGCAACATTGTGCACATAGCTTGATTTTCTTTGTAATAAACGCGTCTCGTTTATTAATTAATGATATTTAGGACTATCTAAACCCGTAATTTAAAGATAAATGTTAGAGATGACACCATCATAGCATAGGATAAATTTTCCCCTTGCTATTAAATGTAAATGTTCTAGTATTTGTAAACAAGTAAATGTCTTGCTTTGCAGTAGATTCTTTTGATGTTTGATCCTCCCGTAGTCATTTTCGATGTAATTGCTTAGGGCTGATCTTACGTGCCATTCTCTTTGCTTGTTCGTTCTCAGTCGAATTTTGTATTAGGACCATGAGAGTAATTTAGATCTTGTTTAGGGCTTTTTTATATTTTCTTTCAGGGCAGAATAGTATCGGACTAGCCGTTTGCAACTCTCATGCTAGGCTAGGGATCTATTCTGAATAAAATTTATTCGTGACTTTAACATAAGACTGACCTCTCTTTCTTTCTTTCTTAGTTTTGTTATCGAAGCATTCCTCTGAGCTGGTAAAAGATCGAATCTCACCAATTCCCGATACCCCCGAGTGCAGACCTTTGTGCATTACCAGCCTATGAATGTATCGTCCCCTATACTTGTGTGTTAACTGGAAGAGGGTCTCAGAAGGGTCATTTGAAACCTGTGGCTCCCCAAAACCTTCGGCCAGCGGGCACAATACTAATGGGTTTCATTCAAAATTGGCACAACAATAGATCATATTATTTCAGATTATACTGTATCTGACCAATACATGCATGGCATTGTTGCCAACATGATTTTACGCGCACTGTTAGATCCAATGTTTAACTGCATGTAACGTCCATGCTATCCATTGGACTTCAACCAAATTTTGTATTCTGTACCTTAAGAAATGGAACTAAGAATATATTCAGTCACCAGGGCTGCCAACTGTAGGGCTCCATTAGGCTACATTATGCCAGGTATACAGTATTTCGAACTAATTAGAAATGTCGATATTACCAACTTAATTTCATGATTATTCTAGATAGATCCATATAGATTAATCATTGGCATGCATCTTAAATTTTAAGAAAAGTAGGCTCTTTAGTTCGTCACGGAACTTCTTGTTTGTAACGTTTTCATCATTCCTTTCATCCTCATCACGACGCACAATTTTTCCACGGACGTCAATTCGAAAGATCTTACGAGGCCTCTCGGGAGGCCACACGCCTCTATAAATATAATACCGTATATCAGAGAACTAACAAGATCTTATCTACGTTCAAACCGGGAAGAACTTATATAGGTTACATGAACAATAATCTTGCGATTTTTATGTTTTAAAGGGAAGTCAAATATAGGGAGTAGAAATTACTGGGAATAATAAATCTCTGCGATTGTTTAAATGCCAGCCCCGTGGTGTTGGAGTAGTGCGCCTGCAAATCATGCGGAGGCCCCGGGTTCGATTTACGGCTCCGCCAGGGATTTTAGAAACTGACGTAAGGCCTGAAACGGAGTGCACTCAGCCTCGTGAGGGTGACTGAGTAACTGTCTGACAGTGAGACAGCGCACTGGTAAGCAGAACCAAGGTTATCGACCGAAGAAACCCGACCATACGTCACCCTGCAATCTGTAGGCCAAATGGCTGGGCAGCGGTCACTTGCTAGGCCAGGGCCCTTCATGGGCTGAGGTGTCACAAAGGGTTTGTTACAGTATGAACATGGGTGAGGAATAAAGTATGCAATACTGCATTATAAATTCACGTATTTTAATCCAGCATGGGAATTTGTGCGGTAAAGTTGATTGATCTCCACCAGAGAGTTGGCACATCATTCTCAGTAGCCAGGAGGACATTGAACCACATGGGTGAGGATAATCTCTTCTTCCGTATTCGGTGAAGTAAAACGCATGTGATTGGCCGATGACAAAGTGGTTTATAATATGGCACCAGCCGCTATAGCCAGCTGGTAGCCCGTTAGTGCTTGGGAATATCTTCCATGCACGATTTCTGTGTAACTTAATGGTCGCTAAATCACTCCAGCATGAAGAGCTTTACCAGTTAATGTCCTTGGTGAAAAACAAGCGTAATTTCCTGAAAATATTTTAATGATTCATGACGAATCAGGATTCTTAAATAGTTTTAATTATACGTCCTTGCATATTTCTAGCGAGAAATATGAGAAAGATTGTATCCTTGTCCTATCTCAGTTCACGAATGTATCTTATTTGACGTTCAGCAATGAAAGACATACATACATACATACATACATACATACATACATACATACATACATACAAAGTCGACATACATACATACATACATACATACATACAAACATACTCTACATACTGTATCCGTTTGCCATAGGCTACTCTATTCTAATTAAATATAAGCTCAGTCGGAGCTACAGGAGTGGACGGTCCATTGGCTAAGTGGATCCTGTAGTTAGCATATCTTATGAGTTCTGGAGGTTCTATGGATCGAAATAACGTGGTGCATACTCCCGGGTAAGAACAAAATAGCATTATTGCTAAATAAGGGAAAACATATATAAATTAATCTACATCTTAATAGCAACGAACCTACGCTGGAGAAAGCATGTAAACATAAAAATCTTCAACTAAGTTACATTTGAAACCCATATCCTTTAAGAAGTCTTATTTCAAAGGTTATGTATCTAAAATGGTAATGGGGAGGTCAACAAAGCAGCTACAATTTATGCTGAGGGTTCACTCACAGTAAATCAATCTTCAACATTACATTAATTTGAAATCTGAATTCCTCATAACAAATTACATCAAGAATAAAACAAATAGTGATAGTACAAGTTATACTTGTCCGCAGTCATAATAGTTATATTAATTGGTAAGAGTCACGTCGGTATCCATTTAGTTAGATTAGTGAAGCTACCATTATTTGATACGAGCTCAAAGAGAGAAACCTACTCCTGTGGCTAGATCCGATACTAATACTCGTACTAATCTACACAAACACACTGAATGTTCACGGCTTCGGTGGCTTAAATGGGAGCATGCTGTGCTTCTACGCCCAAGATTGCGGGTTCAAACCCGGCCGAAGTCGGATTTTTAAGAGCGTTAAAATCCCTCAGTATGCCTTTCTTCGGAGGGGAAGTAAAGCCGGCGGTCATAGATTTAATGCATGTAAAAGAACCTTCCACAAACAACAATTATGTGTAGCTAAATTTGTAGGTTGGATTTGATTAACGCACTATTAAGTTCCAACGTTTGCCAGCAGGTGCCAAAAGCAAGAAGAATTATGGAAAACTGAGATTCGTAGCTTTTGGCACCAAACCAAACAATGAAACCTTCCCACAAATGAGTGATGAAGTTTCTAGAAGTTTCTTCCTCGTGCTCAGTTCACGATGTTGATGACTACGCACTGATGCTTCTGTACGAGCAGGGTGTGAGTATGGATGAACAATCATCCCACTCTGTCAGTGTTATGTTGGCCACACTGTAAGATTGCGGCAGTTTTGGGCGCGGCAGATGACTGAGGCGCCGCACACCGTGTTAAATCTCTCACTTGACTCGCATCTCTCATGGCTGACCACCAGCACAGCGTCCTCAGACACCACGCAGCAACACAGGATACCGATGTCTTTCTTCTTTCAGTCCTCTTGATTATCGTTGGTCTTGCGGTAGGCTGCAAATACTCCTCTGTCTTCAGGTTTACAGTCTGCAATTTCCCTAAACCAGCCACCTCACCTAGTACTGTAGATGTTCCCACGCTTTTTATATACGAGTAGTTATGCTCTTGTCCTTATTGCCTGGTGTATAGGGGCCTGATGGTGAAGTGATCAAGCTGGTTGCCTCCCACTAAGGCGAACCAGTTGCATTCCCAGGTTAATGCATGTGAGATTTTTGAAGTGAATTGCCACGACCTGTGGTTCAGATTCCACGTAGAAAAGAAGGTCCAGTGGCTCATGATCACGAAATTAACGGTCACGTAAAACTATGAGCTTCTTTCATTCCTTTCTTTTTGTCTGGTGTATATCGTTTGAGGTGGTGGCGTAACCATGCTCGTTTAATCGTGCACCACGGCTGCGAGGGCAGCTCTTGGAAGTCTGCAGATCTTAGGTAGGAATCCCGGCGCTGACAGTGGTTATCTTGAGTGTGGTTTTACACCGGTTTTTCCGTACTCCCTCCAGATAAATGCCAGGATAGTACCTTACTTCAAATCCCTTGGCACCTCTCTCGTCCCTGTCCGTAATACAGTTACACACTATAACTTACTACAGTCATCTCATGAACTCAGGTTATCAGACAAATGTCCCAGGAATGAGAGACCATGGACAAATGCCCACTGGATTGTCCAACATTACCAAGAATGCGACTAGGCGGAACCTTCTTTGTGCAACACGTTTGTCCGAAGACCGGGAGAGATGGAGAAGAATAAGCAATAGCCTCCACGATCAGGATTGAGGGATCGATATATTCATGAGTGATCAGACAAGTTCAACACACACCTAACTACACAGGGCTGATGACCAAGATGTCCCGAGATCCTAAATTGAATTATTAGTCTTAACAACAACAACAACAACAACCCTTTACATGAACATCTGTGAGAGAAAATGGGCAAAACAATACTTCTTTGTAGTCACCAAATGTGATTGAAGTGTCTTTTGCGAGCCGACATCATGCTGTTCTGAGTAGCCTACCGTAGATGTTTCCCGACATTTAAAAATCCAACCTCAACACTACAGTCGCACTGATTCACCAAGGAAACTACTATCAGTAAGTATATATGATTGACGTCCCTTTTAGCTGCTGTCGCTCTGGAGACAACGAGGTACCGAAAAATAATACCTAAAGGGGATTTTTAACATGCTAACAAATTACTGATACAAGGCTATCATACTTAAATTGACTCAAACGGCAATGGACCGAGGTGGAATTGAACTCGCGATTTATGCTTATAAAAGCCAATATCAACAGTTGCACCAAGCATCGACGTGTGTGTGGAAAATGTGTGATAGTCTGTTTTATTTTTGTCCGCTTCATTGTCGGTGTAAATGTATAATAAATAATGGTACCGCTCGGAAAGAGCTGGCTGTGGCCGTAAGTTAAGGGACGTCTCGGCATTTGCCTGGACTAGAAATGAAAACACAAACGACGTGGAGTGGCCATCGCTGCACTTTCAATGAGAAAAATTCGTGAACTGAGTTAGGTCACAGATATATTCTTTTAAATATTGCACCATATTGTGTCATATTGCAGAGAATTCTGCAAACAAACTTTTCATAAAATCGTATGGTATCAGATCCCCAAATATCTGTTGAAAGGAACCGTTCTGGCATTTGCTTGGTGATGAAAAAGGGAAACCACGAAAACTATTTTCAGGATAACCAAGGTGGGATTCGAAACCACGCTCTCCTGGTGCTAGCGCGTTAGCACTCTTGGCCACCGTGGCCGGTACATACAAATATTACTAAAGCTACTTTGGGTATTCCAAGCTTTTCGCACGTCCATATTTGTATTAGTGATCCTGCATCTCATCTCAACCATGACCTTACACCTGTAACGATATTACCACTATTATGCCACGGTGGGTGAATGGTTAACGTGTCGGTCTACTAACCCCCTAGCTTGCAGGTTCGCTCCTGGCCGTGGTAAGTGATTTTGAAAGGCGGCAAAAATTTACGACACGCATGTCATACGATGTTGGCATGTCAAATAACCCATTTGAATTCAGTAGGCCGTGTTCATAATGGCAAAATTAATCTCGGGAGTTTCCGCCAACACAAAGTACCTCATTTCTCTACTAGAAAGCGCTATAGTGTTCAAGAAGCTTAGATATCCAACCTCCTTGACTATCATAGTGCTTCAAGGAACAACGAAATTCGACATGCAAGCTACCCTCTGGGTGTCAAATAGCAAAGCTTGCATCCGGTACCGAGTCAATACGATATTATTATTATTTCCTAGTAGAGACATATTACTAAAAGCCACGATATTACTAAAAGTGGTTACGTTAAAATTAGAAGAAAGAAGATTATTTACAGTACTTCCATCAAGCTATTTAGTTCTGCAAGTCGGCTATATTTATCATTTTTGTGTAATGTACAATTGTGATTTGACAATCCTTGAAACAAACTATTGAACCAAACTAACTTTAGTGCACTTAGGGACACTCTTCTCATTGAAGCTTGACTGCCTTCTATGGTTTCGGGGTACGCATTGAGACTCCGGTTCCAACGGTCCTGAAATTGATTCTCGGCTCTGTCATTAAACTTATTTCTTGCCTGTAGGATGGAACGGGGTTCACTCAGCCTCGTGTGGCAGAACTCAGAAGACATGTGTTCGTTTCCCATCTCAACCATGGTTCTTTGTATGTCTTACTTAACTTCTCTCCATTTTTTAGCCTATTTTCAATTTTGAAAAAAATAGGCTTATGAGATCACCTTTTGTCCGTGTGTGTGTGCGTGTGTGTGTGTGTGTGTGTGTGATTCGTGTGTGTGTCCCCCCCTAATAAAATCTAAACGGCTGGAGCGATTTCAATGAAACTCAGTAAGTTCATAGCACTATTCCGGGCGACCTCGACCGTGCCCTTCAAATTTTGTTACGACTCACCAATCTAACATGGCGGCTGTGCGAAATATTTCACCAGCATTCAATATCTCCGAAACGATTACCGATATTACCCTGACATCATGTATGGTGATAAAGGGAACTACTATAAGTTCACTTATGTGATCTTTGAAAACCTGGTAACTACAAAACCAACATGGCGGCCAAGCGAAGTTGCGACTTTTAAATTGACGTTTCTCGCGATTTATCCAACCAAACGCAATGAAACCTGGTACAGTATATGTTTATATACATTGTAATGCACCGATAACTAACTTCGTTCATTTGTTTACATAACCACAAGATGGCGGATGTGCGAAATATTTCACCGGCATTCTGTATCTCTGAAACTATTAGCGGTATCTCCCTGAAGTTTTGTACGGAGATAAAGGGCACTACTGGAAGTCCATTTATATGACTTTAAAAAACCGGTTATATACAAAACAAACATGGTGGCCAAGCGAATTAGAAAATTTGAAATAAACCTTTCTCGCGATTTAATGCTCCAAAACGCACTTAAATCTGGTACAGGAAATATTTATACACATTGTAATGCACTGGTATCTAATTTAGTTCAATTGTTTACATAACCTCAAGATGGCGGATGTGCGAATTTTAAAATTAAGTTTTTATTTCTTGTGATGTAGTCATGCGATCGAAGTGAAAGTTTGAATAATGAACCTACCCAATAATTATCCTATAATGGTACATGACTCTATGGCCTATACATTTAACAATCCAACATGGCGACCATCCGAAATATTTAGACGGCTCTCAATATCTACGAATCTATTGTAGCAATCAAACTGAATTTTTTATTGTTCATAGGGGCTATGAACTCAAGTTCACTTATAGGACGTTAAATAACCTGGTGATCAAAAATCCAACATGGCGGCGACGCGAAGTATAAATAATCACATGGACGTTTATCGCAATTTAACCATCCGAGAGCAGTGAAACTTGGTACAGTAAATCCTTATACGAATGGTAATCCACTAGCATCTAATTTATTTCAATTGTTTCCATAACCTAAAGATGGCAGCTGTGCGAAATTTTAAAATCTCCTTGTAACTTCTAGTGTCCTAATTATGCGATTGAAGTTTGAATACTACACGTACCCAATAATCTGCATGTAACAGTACATAACTCTAGGACCTACATATATAAAATCCAACATGGCGACCATCCGAATTATTTAGTCGGTTCTCAATATCTACGGATCTATTACAGCAATCAAACTGAAATTGTGTATGTTGATAGTTGCAATAAGTGGGCTATATGAAAATAGGCTGTATAGTTCTTCACGGAACTACTTGTTAAAAGTATTTTACTAGTGATTCAAGTTTTACAGCTGACGTTTAAACACGTGTTTACTCATAGAAGTTATTTTCTACTGTCTTTTATCGTAACAGTGTTACCAACCTTTAAGCCTCTTTCATCATAAAATCGAATTACTCGGCTGCTCTTTTGAACCAATGAGATGAACTCAAACAAGGCTTATAACAAATGAAATGTAATATAATGCAACAGTTCTGCCCAACTAGCAAACAGAGGACGGAGTTTCCGTGCTACTTGCCCTTTATTTGGCCGCGGGACTGTCTTGCAAATAAAAGCCCCTGTTGAGGCATGCAGGTCATTGACGTGCTGGGGCTACTAGACTGTTCTATTTCTGGATGCAGCTGGACTTAGGCAAGACTCTTAACCGTTCGAGACACATGTCATCGCGCAATAACACTGGGATGAACAAGCAGTTATTGGAGAGTCCACTAGCAGTATAGAAATACCCACGAGGTGAGGGTGAAGGGAGTTGACAGAACAGTCAAGTGGAGTTGAGTCAACAGTGACTGACAGCTGTAAAAAGACGGTGAAAGTATGTGCAGTGTAGGAATCTGGTACGCTTGTGTAAGTAAGTGTTGTGCTACGGAGCGTTGTGTGTGTGGGTGCGAACGGACAGTCTGAAGGCCCTGGGCTCGAATCGAGCGTGAGAAGACACGGAGACTACCAGCGGAACTCAGGTAGGAGCTACACAGTGAAGCATCTTAGAGCTGAGAACTGTGGACTGTGAACTTGGCTGCCTACTCTGTGTGAATTGCGTGAATAAGTGTACAGTAATCATAATAAAATTTAGTGATTAGTGACGCATGCTTCCAGTTTTCTTTTTATTTATTGTGTGAACCCTCATTCCCGCAACAACAATAACAATTTCGTGCTGAATTTGTCTCCCTATATTTTCATATACCACCAAAAGCTATATTCATGCACAGAAGTCATCACGTGAGAAGCAAAGCTGGTAACGACAGAAGTTGATAACACAGGTTATAAGACAAAATCTACTCACACTGGGAGTGCACGGGGCTAAATGACCACGATATCCAAGCCCCTAAATTAAACAACAATTATTTATAGCTTCTTCTAGAAAACGTTGTAAGGTAACGTTATTTACTTTACTATGCATTTTCATAGAGGAACACAACAATAATTAGACGCCCCGGCCTTTCAAAAGCATTTAAAGTGTGCTATTTGATTCTTGTTTGCTCGGAAGCACAAGGAAGAATGGGAATTGTTGCCAGAGTGTGTAGGCCTACACGCACTATCTATTGAACCTAGATCAAAATATCCTTGTTGGTGAAAGTGATTACTTTCCTTTTCCTTATTAGGGAATGCCAGTCGCTATTGTTTTTAATCAGGAAGATAAGCTGTGCTTTTAAGTAATTAGGAATTCCCAGGGCTATTCGTGGTGAATGAGGATACTTAGGCCTAATGTTGTTTTCAACAGGAACAAATACTAGGATATATTAACTAAATAGTTTGTGTCGTAAACATTCCAATAACTTTCCTGTTTAAGTTACCGCTGGTTACGTATCTTTCGCCTCAACGCATATCGTGAATTAGCAAGAATAATACAACATAATTCTTGAAGATATAAGAATGACTGGTGTTTAATACGTTGTCGTTACATTTTTGCTGAATTGAATAGTCTACCTGTAGAGATGAGATACTAGGAGGGACAGGCTCATGGGTGGGGGATTGAGAGGAATGATTCTGAGACTGCCAATAAATCAATGTATCAGATAGTTTCTCAGTTCTCCTCTAGAGGCTGAGAGAACCCCAATCAGAACCCAACAATCCAGTTGAAAGACTTCGTAAGCTGTACAATCGATTAAAGCCAGATGAACAGGAACAAGCTGCGCTACTCGTTCACCACGTTGGTGAGGGTTCTTAAACTAGCAGGCACTTGTATGTATCCTACTTATATTACTTTTGGAAAGACAATGGGTCAAGTCAAAAAGTGCCTATGTAACATTCCGACATTGGAAAATCATAAAAAACTTGATAGCTTTGTTAATATTGTTTTAAGCAATAGTTCCGTGACGAACTAAAGAGCCTACTTTGCTTAAAAAGTAAGATTCATGCCAATGAATAATCTATATATCAGAAATGAAATGTTACATTGGACCTACTGTATCAGTACGCGTAAAATCATGTTGGCAACAGTGTCGTGTATGTGTTGCTTAAAATTAATCTGAAATGTTATGATCAATTATTGTCCCAATTTTGGATAACATCCATTTTTTTAAATAGAAGTTACAAGTATCTGAAAATTGGACCTATCAGCAGGCTTAGAATCATGTTGGCAGCATTGGCATGTATCAGTTATTCCAAATTAATCTAGAATGTCAGGTAGGCCTACTATAGCCTACGCGTGCAAAATTTAGAGCTGTTGTTTTGCATACTTTCTGATATATTGGTATTAGAATAAACTCAGTAAGGAGAGCATTTATTAACAGTTGGCAGGCCTTCTGGCTCTCAAGAATACGCATAGTCATATCTGTTATGGTACACAAAGCACAACGAAATTTGGTTGAAAGCCAATTGATAGAATAAAAAGGAAGCTTGTAGTTTAACGTGACCGTTAATCGCGAGATCATGAGCCACGGGACCTCCTTTTTACGTGGAATCCGAACCACAGGACATGGCATTTCACTTCGAAAATCTCACATGCATTGACCGGGAATCGAACCCGAACCGCCTTGGTGAGAGGCATACAGCTAGACCGCTGAGCCACCACGCCCCCTAATTGATAGAATAGAAGCAACATGCATTTAAATGTTGGACCTATCAGCAAGCTTAGAATCTTGTTGGCTACACTGACAAAAATGGGCTCCTGAAAATTAATCTGGTATGTCATTATCTCCGTGTGTGCCAATTTTGGAACAGCTCGCATGCATAACTTCTGAGATATCCAACATAGAGCTCAAATTTCAATTGTGATGTTTCAGCAGTTGGTAGCACTGATGTCATTTTCAAATATGACCGTGAGCTGTTCAGGTATAGATCTTTACTCATACCAAATTTGGTTTTGATATCTGCAGCCGTTCAGGAGTTGATAGGGGAACACATACACACACATAGATAGACAGACAATCATGCAGACACACATTTGCCCGGATCGATCTCATAAGTCTACTTTTTTCTCATTATTACAAAATGTGAAAAGTCGGCTGAAAATCCAACTTTTTGTTTGGTTGCACTAAATAATATCATAAACATATTCATATACTGGTTTTCCCCATTAAATACTAGGTTAAGTAAAGAAAAATAGATAAGTTGTGTACTTAGTTAGCTTTTGACTTGAGCGTGTGACATAGATACTTATTACCGTAAGGTAAGTGCACCAGGTAGTGTACAAATTCATTATAAATATGGGTTTTTGTGTGTTAAACAATACAATTTTTCACAGTAAGTCATATAAACCACAAAAAAACAACAGAGCTTAACTTAATATATGCCTATAATGATTGTAACACTCCTGCCTAGATTGAGAATAGCTTGAAAATATGCGTTGAACTTTATTACAACATAACAAGCTATGTTTATTTAAACCAACTGGTTGTCTGCTGCTAATGATAAGACTACCAACCTCATTGGAAGAAACACTCATGTACGTTAGACTTGGGCAGTTCTTCACTTCAGCCAGATTTGAACCATAAATAAATAATATACTTGAATAATGCTTGAACTCGCGATCTTGGTTATAGCAGTTCAGCAGGCAACCGACTACACCACCGAAGCTTCTAAGTATCAAGAAATCACAATAGCCATGTGGATAGTACAATAACGAAGAATTTGGCTCCGCTAAGATAACGTGTGGTTACAACGGGAGCGATCGCCTACGAGTGACGTCACACCCAGCTGTGCGTGGTAACCACATTTCCCACGCTAAAGAAATGCCACTATTCAAGAAGGGAGATCACACTCATGTAATAATTATCGAGGAATGAGTCTGTGAAATGTTGGGTATACAATTTACGCTAAAAATAGTGTAAAATAGGATCAAGATTATATTACATACACTTCTACTCGATCCTTGTAGTGTAGCGACTAGCATTCTTGGCCTTCGTCCCGGAGGTCCAGGTTAGGTTCCCGGCTCTGCCAAGAAATATATTTCTGGTCTGAGGGCTGGAACGGGTTTCACTCAGTCTCGTGAGACGAAACTGCTGAGAAAAGGCGGGTTCGATTCCTATCTCTGCCATCCTGGAAGTGGTTTTCCGTGGTTTTCGACTGATATTCTTAGCAAACGCCGGGGTGGTACCTAACTGAAAGCCAAGGTCGCTTCCTACACAAATACTACCTTATTTAAAAATGCACACACTAGAACAGACATCACAGTGACACAAGTTATCAGAAAAATTGTACACATATCTAAGTATACAGGCCTACATGACTACGATGTCGCAATGCTCCTAAAGAATTAACAACAACAACTTTAATTTAGGTATTTTGAACACATTTATCGATCCTTTTTTCCTAAAGTTAAGTCGAATCAAAATCTGGAAAGAGTTTATATTGGAAAACTTCCCAGCAGATACGGCGTCATGCGCATCTTCACATACCGCTCGGGTCCAAGCTCCGTGAAGCTGAGAGGAATGTGGATCGCAGACTATGAGGAGTGATGGTGACGAGTGATGAGGATTCCCGGTTCGTGCGTAGTAACAGAACCAAATACATTGGTCGGTGACTCACTCACTCATTCGCAACACCACAGTGGTTTGAACAATGGCTCTGAGTTAGCAGTATTGAAATAGACATGAATTCCAGATAACACAGAAGGCTGTTGATAGGTACTTCTCTTCCCGCCTGCCACTTCACCTCACAGTGCAAGATCACATAGCTTGGACCCGAGTGAGGTTGGGGTTTACCTCAAGGGTACCGGGTGAGTTAGCCGTGGCTGCAGGCAGTCGCTCACATCCGCGAGGCGAGGAGGTTCGAATCCCCCCGCCGGCAACCTTCAAGATGGTTTTCTGTGGTTTCCCATCTTCCTTCCAGGCAAATGCCGCGGTTGGTCCCTAACTATAGGCCACAGCTGCTACCTTCAAATTCCTAGTCCTTGCAATCACACTTTCCTCCCCAGACAACACTCCACACGCGACAGTACTTGTAGCTCACCCCATGGGTGTCCGCATAGAAGCAACCACTATTTCGGGCGAGCCGAACATGTCCTCGGACACTCCCGGCAGTAATAATAATATAATATCGTATGGCCTCGGTGCCGGGTGCAAGCTTTGTTATTTGACACCCAGAGGGTAGGTTGCATGTCGAATTTCGTTGTTCCTTGACTATGAAAGTCAAGGAGGTTAGATGTTAGATATCTAAGCTCATTGAACACTATAGCGCTTTCTAGTAGAGAAATGAGGAACTTTGTGATGGCGGAAACTCCCGAGATTAATTTTGCCATTATGAACTCGGCCTACTGAATTCAAATGGGTTCTTTGACATGCCAACATCGTATGACATGCGTGTCGTATTTTTGCCGCCTTTCAAAAAATCACTTACCACGGCCTGGAGCGAACCTGCAATCTTGGGGTTAGTAGACCGACACGTTATCCACTCACCCACCGTGGCAAGCTACTCCCGGCAGTAAAAGCCATTCGAAAAAAAACAACTCAAGGGTTTCCGGCTCCGTGGCTAAATGGTTAGCACGCTAGGCTTTGACCCGAAGAGCCCCGCGTTCGATTCCCGGCCGGACCATCAGGGATTTTAATCTCCTGGGGTTAATTCCCGTGGCTCGGGGACTGGGTGTATGTGACCTCTTCATCATCACTTCATCGTCATTACGACGCGCAGGTCGCCTACGGGCGTCAACTAGAAAGACCTGCACTAGGCCCTTCAGGAGGCCACACGATCATTTTTCTTCACACCCCAAGGGTGCGGTATCACCACAGTGATTGAGGTGAAGATGTACTGTATGTACATCAGTCTCACTTCCTGCTTCACCGTTACTCAAACCGGAATAAAACACTCCTGACGAATTTACAGTTCCAGTTGAAGACAGCACTTTATGGCTAGTTAATGTGTAGGGCAGTTAAACTCTTCTCCCATTGTTCACAGGGCGCACAGCAGGTCTCTAGTGACCTCGCAGCATAGCCGAGTGTGTTAAGGGGAGCCGGGATATCCTATGCTGTCCATGGTAATACTCAACATTTAGTGACCATTTTATCAGAAATTATTATTAACAGCTCCTATGGCCAAGTCGTCGGATTTTTAAGAACGTTAAAATCCTTCAGTATGTCTTCCTTCTGAGGGGAAGTAAAGCCGTTGGTCCCATATCATAGATTCCACTAATTAAGCTTGTGTGAAGCTAAATGTGTAGGTTGGATTTCGTTCAAACGCTCTATCTAAGTTCCAACGTTCACTACTAGGTGCCAGTGACATCTGGTAGCGAAAGTTGGAACTACTTGAAATTGAACGGAACTTGTAGCTCACCCCATTGGTGTCTGCATAGAAGCAGCTAAAGCCTCTGGCAAGCCAATGTTCTCGGATACTCCCGGCACTAAAAGTCATACGCTAAATAAATAAATAAATAAATAAATAAATAAATTGCTTTTTTTTTTCAGAAATGTTTCTTGATAGTCTAGCATTACGTTAACACAAGATTCATTTTTATGAAAATGTCGTACTTTTAACTGCATTTTATGAACATTTCCATCAGCAAAATTAAACTAAAGTAAATTTTAAAAATCGAATGTGTGAAAATATTTGAGGAATTGCTTCTAAAACTTTCAGCTTTGCACCTTGAAAAGTTGCGGGGAAATAAGAGCTTTTTATGCTACAAAATGTATTTTAGAAACAAACTAGAATCAATTTCTTTTCCGCTTAACAAGTGGTGACAGTTTTGGTTTTAGGACAAGATATTCTCCAACACTGCTCACACGTTTTGGTTTCTTAACAATGTTTTATGGCTATTGTGTAATAGAGAGAAAAATAAGAATCTACTGAAATATAGAAGAAGAAAAAATACACATTGCTGATTTGCTAATAGGATTCCGGAGTCAGCCAACCTTAAGACACTTATGACGGCGGCAAGGGGAAGCTGGAACCCGGAGCCCGACGACGCTGACAGAGGCCACTGTGAATCAGTGATGGCTCGTGATTAATTTCTCAGCGTAAGCTAATTGCGTAAATTGCAGACTTACTGGCAATACAACATTTTCAAAACTCAGGGAATACAAATAATACCTCAATACTTAGAGTATATACAGTAGGCTAAACAAAATCAAGCAGTGGGGTTGTTATGAGACGGCAATCATCGTAGGAGATCGGGGAAGAAATACAACGTCCCGAAATGCCGGCCCAAGTGTTATACGCATGCGCTAAGAGCAAGTATGGGATGTTTGTTCGTATGCCTATTCAAGGGCCAAGCACTGTGTAGACGGTCGACTGGGCAAGTTCTCAACTTGCCTGCCTTACGAACAGATATTGTTGCGGAAAATGTGCCATTCTTCAGTCGGGTTTAGTTTATTGGCGCTCAGTTTAATTACACGGAGAGCCTACGTTAACAGATTCTTGAGGGCGGACATATGAACCATTCTAAAGACAAAAACAAGATGTTCAGTAAAGAACATATAGCCTACTTTCTCCTAAATGCATGGGTATTGTTATAACTCATTGTCCTTTCAAGGAGTATAATTGAATGTTGGTTGTAGTAGCTTGTTGAAACACAACGTGCTATACGGATATTAAAAATGAATATGAGGTGCCCTTTGCTAGTGCTACCTCTGTAAAAACAATTGATTCAATTCAGTTTCACCGTGTTTGAATTGATATGGGGAATTGATTTGCACACCTACATGGCCGCTATCTGCAAACTATTGGGCTGATGACCTTGTAGTTCAGTCAAATATGCATCCCACAAAAAGGTATGTTGTTGAAAAATTTGGTAGAGATGAGATTATTAGTTTGGTCGTAATTTGATTTAAGCTTTTAACATCTGGGTGGCCGCCATTACGTTTCCGTCAAGATGGCGGCAATATAAAACATGACACTGAGGTGCCCTTTGCTAGTGCTACCTCTGTACCAAATTTTGTTCAATTCGGTTTCACCGTGTTTAAATAGATAGGGGGAATCAATTTGCACACAAACTTGGCCGCCATCCGCAAACTATTTGGCTGATGACCTTGTAGTTTTGTCAAAAGATTCTTCATACATAAAGGTAGGCTATAATGTTGCAAAATTTGGTAGAGATCAGATGATTAGGTTGGTCGTAATTTGATTTAAGCTTTTAACATTTGGGTGGCCGCCATTACGTTTCCATCAAGATGACGGCGATATAAAACATGGCACTGAGGTGCCCTTTGCTAGTTCTACCTCTGTACCAAATTGCATTCAATTCGGTTTCACCGTGTTCGAATTGATAGAGGGAATCGATTTGCACACATACATGGCCACCATCTGCAAACTATTGGGCTGATGACCTTGTTGTTTAGTATAAAGACGTTCGCCATATAAATATATGTTGTTGCAAAATTTGGTAGAGATCAGGCGATTAGCTTAGTCGTAATTTGATTTAAGCTTTGAACATTTGGGTGGCCGCCATTACGTTTCCGTCAAGATGGCGGCGATATAAAACATGGCACTGAGGTGCCCTTTGCTAGTTCTACCTCTGTACCAAATTGCATTCAATTCGGTTTCACCGTGTTCGAATTGATAGGGGGGGGAGACAGACATTCAGAGTACACCCACTCACACACACTCGCACACAGACACACACACACACACACACACAGACAGACACACAATTTTTGGCCCTGTGTAGATCTCATACGTCTACTTTCATTTTTTGCAAAAATCGAAATTAGGCTAATACCCTTTGCAACATTATAAATAATGTAATATGTTTCATAAAAAGACAGATATAAGGAAAGAAATATCTAATTAAAGTATGTAATGGAACTTTCCTTTCTCAAACTGTCCAGCTGGCTTAGTCTACCTTGCCTACCCTGTGGATTAATGTCTATTGAGAATGTGTTATCCACCGTGTCTACCATCTTCTGCTAGAGGTTGGTACAGTTCCATATTGAGACCTTATGGCATATTTCATATCCATCTAGTCTCAAGTTTGTATTTCCAACATTAATTCTATACGCAGACCGGCACAGCAGATGCAGAGTACAGAGGCGGCGAATACTTTTATTGGATGTGTGCAGAGACGTGTACGAAGAATAGCAGGAGGGTTGAGTGGTCATAAATGCACTTAGCAGGTTTCCAGGGTGTGCCGAGGGAGGACATTGTACCATGAGAAGACGAGCGAGGGTAGGACAGGCAGGTCGTTGAACGCAGGAATTTGTGTGGGAAAATTGCAGTTTGGCAAGGTCACAGCTCCAAGTTTTGGTGCCGCCCAAATGTGACCTACTTAAGAATTAATGACCGGAGAGCAATGAGAGTTGCATGTATGGAAGCGGGAGACTCTCAGCCTCCCAGAAATGTAATTTGATGCAATTTGGATGTAAGGCTGATTTAATTCAGTATAAAATGCCTGATATGGGGGCGTTTCAGCATCAGCCAATGAGGGGATAAGCGTCACCAAGCCGTGTTTGGCGCGTAAATTGGCAGACAATGAGGGATGATTACGGAGGTTATTTGATAAGGAGTCCACGATCGATTCTTGGAAAGGATATCACCAATGAGACATTGAGATTGCGATGAGTGCAGTGATATAAGTCAATTTGGGACAGAGCTATTATTTTTGGAAATAAATCTCATATTTCCCCCTCCTACGGCAGGTTATGCCTCAAAAACTTAAATAGCTCCAAATGGGAGAGTGAAGTCAGTCAATTTGTGATTCTGTCACGGACGCTCCACGTCAGTCGAGTTCGTGATTTGGACTCTGTTAATTTTCACGTCAGATGGTAAATTGAGATAGCGTGGCGGTTTTTTTGAGATCATGTCTAGATACTATAGCATACGAGTGCGAGTTTTTGTTAGTGGCTGAGAAATAGGCTAGCCATTGCGCTAGATAAACATATAAGTTGTGTCGATAGGAGCTACGGGGGACGATCTGGATGAATTGAGTAGTTCAGATGGTAGCATTTAGGAGAATGATAGGATTATCGGTCCGGAACAGTGAGTGCGTGTTACTTTCTTGAATGTCGCATTAAAAAAAATTGTGTATTTCTGTGTTCTTCGTTACCACGAGGTACCTGAAGCAAGAGGAAGCTGATGCCGAGATTGGAACAATGGGAGGATCTTCAACTATGGAATTCGTCATGCGAGGAATGAGGGCGTAAACCCAAAACCTTGGGGCACGCCGCGATGATGGAGACAGTCTGGGACCCAGGAATAGTGATAAGTACAGCAAATTATCTTGCATAATTTAGTTAGGGGTGTACGGATCAGCATAAGTGCAATGGCTGTGTACATATTCAATTTCTTAATGTTAGTTGTGTCTTTGTTGTTGTGTTTGTTGCTGCAACGTGCGTGTAAATATGTATCGTGTGGTCATGGTTTTCAATGTAGTTTGGGGAGATTATCATTCAGGGGAAATCTGGCCATCAGCTACTGTCACTGTAGATACATTTTTCAGTTGATCAGGTGGGGTGAGAGTTTGTACAGTGGTCGTAAGCAAACCAGAGCATATTGAATGTTTTGTGGTAAATCAGGTTCGTGGATCGACTGTGGTAAGTTCTACCAGGTAATGGTTGTGTTGCAATCTTCGATTGGTGACGGACAAGGCAGGCAAACCCGGCGATTTGAGGTAATTTAATTGGAGTATGGCTGGGTGTACTGATGCATATTGGTAAGTCGTGGATGTTCAGAACCACGTAAGTATTTTTGGTAATTCCGTGGACGGGTAATTCCCACGAGGTAAAATCACGGCCGTGATGCTGGGGTCGATCTGACGCCCGTAGGCAGCGTGCTAAGTGATGATTCTGCGGGGCTTGTTGAATTGGGCTATTGTGAGCTCATGCTTCAGTCAGTATACATCAGCTGTGGAGGGGGTGAAAGCTGGTAGCCACTCCTCGCCACGGGGTGCTTTGCTTGGCCTTGAGTCTGTCCGAGGTTAATTGGTCAAAGTTAAAATGGCTGGTTTGTTTACATATTTTATTGTTAATTCTGGGATTCTGGTTTGTTGTGTTTGATTTTATTTTGTGGACCCACGTTACTAGTGTATCAGATTTGTACCCTCCGTGTGGCCGCTAGTCGGTATTAATGATTGTCTTGATAAATGTTTCACACGGGAACTGTTGTATGTGAATGAGATAGGCACGTTGTAGCTTAATGTAGTGTTTGTGTGGCCGCACTGCATGCTGACCGTACACGACTCTAACGGAGGTCGTGAAGGGAGGTCTGTTTGCCAAACGGAACGGTCTCGTCTGTACGATTCACTTTTCCAATATAAGAGCGTTAAAATGAGGTTCCAGCTTGTAAAATTCAGTTGATTTGATGCTCCGTTGGAGTATTAGTGTTATGATCTGATTAACGTAATGATTCATTTCTTGTGGCATTAATTTAGTCTTTTGTTGTTCCATTTGAACTCACCTGGGGTGAGAGCGCGCCACTTTGATTTTTTTTGGGATTTTATTTTATTTGGATTTTTTTTATTTTTTTTGTGGAGTTCCATGATCCTGCAGTGTTGATCAGGGGGAAGCTGAGGCTTGCCCGAACTAATTAGATTTAAGGTACCCTGGTCGTACCATCTCTGTGGACTTTATGGCAGAGAAGGACAGTGATGACACAGTTTATTTTGTTGTGGTTCTACGTTTTATTAAGGGATTGTTTCTTCTGTTTTGTAGTCTTCTAAGAATAAATTTTGTTTACTTGTTCCCCTGGCATATGATTTATAGTTTTAAGTTCCCATGATCCAAAATTCCGAATTCCTAGGATGTAAAGTGTTAATTAGCCACCGAACGAGCCGCGCCCGAGATAAGATTCAACATCCTAGAAGGCCCTGGAAGGGTATATAGGGGTTATGTGATGGTGCATTAGCCATTCGTCCCTAGTTGATTGCATTGTTGTTTTGATACCTAATTCATTGGATCATGTGGAAAGTCATATGCCTGTTTGAGCTAGTCGGTGCACATCGTAAAATCTGCCATCCGTGGTGGATTTTGCGTATGATTCGTACGACTAGGGTTAGTCTATGATGGCGCGCCAAGAGCGTGTGGCTGATTTATTGTAAATAAAAGGGGTGTAAAATCATGGAGTTTGTATTAGAAATACAGTTGACATTTTTATTGCAAATGTAAAGTAGAGACATGTCAGCTGGGCGCCCGATTTAAATTTTGATAGTAACAAACTCCAGTGAAAATGAAATAGGAAGGCTGGTAGCCTATAGATTGTTAATATCTTTATTAGCAAGTCTGGGATAAATTAACGTAAAAACCGCGAGTGTAAGGATGAAAGAATTTATTCAAGGAAACTTTAAGGGAGTGTGCATCACGTAGGAAGCTCAATATGCAGCTTGGATAGCTATTTGCTTATGGGTTAGAATAACGTAAATAATTGAGCTGACTAAAGTAATTGGGGGAGGCAGAACATGGAACAAAAAGGAACTCATTTTAGCGCTAACAGATTGTCTCCTCATTAAGGCATGCCCCTATTTCTCAGATAAGTGTATTTTGTGTGGTGGAGGAGATGGCTTCTTCAGAGGAAGTGCGAGCCATTATGGAAGCGATGTGTGCCCAATTAAAGGCAGACTTGAAAGCTGACACCAGCGAACAATTAGAGCGCATGAAAACAGACAATAGCGAACAATTAAATCAAATTATAGCCGAGAACAACGAACTCTTAAAAGCAGACTTGAAAGCTGACACCAGCGAACAATTAAATCAAATTATAGCCGAGAACAATGAACATTTAAAGGCAGATTTGAAGGCAGACACTAGCGGACAATTATCGGAACAATTCGCGAAGCTTACGCTAGACATTAAAGCAGACGCGGGCATACAATTAGAGCGCATGGAGGGAACATTGAGAGAGGCGATCGCGCTTAGCGAGGAGAAGACATTCGCTAAACTAAACCAAATAGAGTTAGCATGCAATTTGAGCGCGGAAGGACTAAAACTGACACAGGAGGAGATGAAAGGCAGGCTAGACATACTCGAAGAGGGAAATATCATGGCTCAGGGGCAGATAGCAGAGCTAAATAAAGCCGTGCGAGACATGCACGAAGACGAAAAAAGGGGGGAATTGCAAGCAGCAGAGAAATGGAGCGAGTTAGAAGCAGAGCAGGCGGCAATAAGAGGGGACCTGCGGGAGAGTAACGCTTTAATTGGTGAGAGGCTAAATCGGTTGGAAGAAAATAACGGAGCAGGAGGGAAGAAAGACGAAGAGAGATACTTGAGAATGAAAGAGGAAATAAATAAGACGTGCCTGCAGATAGGAGTCGAAGGGAAAGAAGATAGACAGAAAATATTTAAACAGATGGAAGAGAACCAAGAACGGATCAGAGAGGTCGAGAAACAATTCCTAGCCAGAATGGATGAGCAAGATAGGAAAATTATCAAAGCTGAGATACGAACTCTGGAACATGACGATTTCATGTTGGAAATGCGAACGAATAAAAGCGATGGGATTACCGCAGCCACAGTACGTAGCGAAAGAGAAGCAAGCCAGGGGGCGGTCGAGAAGGCTACGGTAGGTGAGACTACAGAGGGATTCCACCAATTTCGCGGACAAGCATCGACACCAATGGAGAATAAACTAACCACGCAATACGTACAGGTTATAAGAATGCAGGAGGACAGACCTCGGAGATACACAAATGATGGATCAGTAACACCAAAATCTTTCATTAAGGAGGTGGAATCATTTTTTGCCGATCACGCAGTACCGTCAAATAGACAGCTCAGAGCTTTAGAAAAAATGTTAGGGAATGAAGTATTGACCTGGTACCAGAGCTTCAGGTACACTTTCGAGGACTTTGAAGGGTTCAAATCGGCGTTCCTAAGAAAATATTGGGGGCAGTCGGCACAGCTAAGCCTCAGGATGGAGCTGTACAGTAGAAAGTACCATGCTACGCAGCCCACACGTTACGCGGATTATTTCACAAAACAGATGTTATTGATGAGGGATCTTGATGTCGCTCCCGGGGAAGCAGACATGATAATGACCATCGGCAAGCAATTACCCGCCAGCGTCCAGCAGATACTAGTGGCCGCAAGCGTCAATAACGCGGTACAAGCTGAGGAAGTGCTCCGACAGCTTGATGACACTTCTATGCAACCTCAGATGCGGAACGTGCGAGCCATAGGACAGGTTAACACGGCTGTGTTACAGCAAGACACTGGTGCCAGCAAGCGAAGTCAGGGTACGAACACCGGACCGCCAGCATACGAGCGCAGGGATGAAAATAATGTGCGGAACGGATACCAAGGACATGAACGAGGAAAATGGGGACAGCACCGCGGAAGGAACTGGCAGCCGTACCAACAGAGAAGGGATGAATGGCGAAGAAGGAACGGCCCTTACGAACATGAGAGAAATGGGAGGCGGCCGTGGCCCGGAAGGCGAGAAGAAAGGCAGGAGCCCACGCAAGACTATAGACAGGATTGGAATAGTCGGTACGAGGAGACTCAGCGATATTTAAGCGAGTTGCACCAGGAACAGGAAGCACAGAGAGAGAAATGGAAACATACCATGGAGAACAGGCATAACCCAGATATACAGGGGGCAGAAAGCGAGCTAGTAATGCAGGAGAGAGAGGGGAGAGACATTGTCTAGCGCACGCAGGTAGTCCAAAGGAGCCAGAGGTCTGACGTAATCCGGCCGGCATGCTAGAGAAGGGAGTGAGACACCCTGTCATTTCAGAGCAACCCAGGAAGGGGGGTCCAAAGTAGAGACGGAGAAAAGGAACCTCGTAGCAGCCGTGTGGAGTGCTAAAAATCATGTAATGCTTACCCTGATTTTTAACCTTGTGAGGGAGTAATGAGACCTTATGGCATATTGCATATCCATCTAGTCTCAAGTTTGTATTTCCAACATTAATTCTATACGCAGACCGGCACAGCAGATGCAGAGTACAGAGGCGGCGAATACTTTTATTGGATGTGTGCAGAGACGTGTACGAAGAATAGCAGGAGGGTTGAGTGGTCATAAATGCACTTAGCAGGTTTCCAGGGTGTGCCGAGGGAGGACATTGTACCATGAGAAGACGAGCGAGGGTAGGACAGGCAGGTCGTTGAACGCAGGAATTTGTGTGGGAAAATTGCAGTTTGGCAAGGTCACAGCTCCAAGTTTTGGTGCCGCCCAAATGTGACCTACTTAAGAATTAATGACCGGAGAGCAATGAGAGTTGCATGTATGGAAGCGGGAGACTCTCAGCCTCCCAGAAATGTAATTTGATGCAATTTGGATGTAAGGCTGATTTAATTCAGTATAAAATGCCTGATATGGGGGCGTTTCAGCATCAGCCAATGAGGGGATAAGCGTCACCAAGCCGTGTTTGGCGCGTAAATTGGCAGACAATGAGGGATGAATACGGAGGTTATTTGATAAGGAGTCCACGATCGATTCTTGGAAAGGATATCACCAATGAGACATTGAGATTGCGATGAGTGCAGTGATATAAGTCAATTTGGGACAGAGCTATTATTTTTGGAAATAAATCTCATATTTCCCCCTCCTACGGCAGGTTATGCCTCAAAAACTTAAATAGCTCCAAATGGGAGAGTGAAGTCAGTCAATTTGTGATTCTGTCACGGACGCTCCACGTCAGTCGAGTTCGTGATTTGGACTCTGTTAATTTTCACGTCAGATGGTAAATTGAGATAGCGTGGCGGTTTTTTTGAGATCATGTCTAGATACTATAGCATACGAGTGCGAGTTTTTGTTAGTGGCTGAGAAATAGGCTAGCCATTGCGCTAGATAAACATATAAGTTGTGTCGATAGGAGCTACGGGGGACGATCTGGATGAATTGAGTAGTTCAGATGGTAGCATTTAGGAGAATGATAGGATTATCGGTCCGGAACAGTGAGTGCGTGTTACTTTCTTGAATGTCGCATTAAAAAAATTGTGTATTTCTGTGTTCTTCGTTACCACGAGGTACCTGAAGCAAGAGGAAGCTGATGCCGAGATTGGAACAATGGGAGGATCTTCAACTATGGAATTCGTCATGCGAGGAATGAGGGCGTAAACCCAAAACCTTGGGGCACGCCGCGATGATGGAGACAGTCTGGGACCCAGGAATAGTGATAAGTACAGCAAATTATCTTGCATAATTTAGTTAGGGGTGTACGGATCAGCATAAGTGCAATGGCTGTGTACATATTCAATTTCTTAATGTTAGTTGTGTCTTTGTTGTTGTGTTTGTTGCTGCAACGTGCGTGTAAATATGTATCGTGTGGTCATGGTTTTCAATGTAGTTTGGGGAGATTATCATTCAGGGGAAATCTGGCC
This sequence comes from Meconema thalassinum, assembly GCA_946902985.2. NCBI lineage: Eukaryota > Metazoa > Arthropoda > Insecta > Orthoptera > Tettigoniidae > Meconema > Meconema thalassinum. The sequence goes on along the minus strand of OX336388.2, from coordinate 1,719,999,309 downwards.
ATCAGCTACTGTCACTGTAGATACATTTTTCAGTTGATCAGGTGGGGTGAGAGTTTGTACAGTGGTCGTAAGCAAACCAGAGCATATTGAATGTTTTGTGGTAAATCAGGTTCGTGGATCGACTGTGGTAAGTTCTACCAGGTAATGGTTGTGTTGCAATCTTCGATTGGTGACGGACAAGGCAGGCAAACCCGGCGATTTGAGGTAATTTAATTGGAGTATGGCTGGGTGTACTGATGCATATTGGTAAGTCGTGGATGTTCAGAACCACGTAAGTATTTTTGGTAATTCCGTGGACGGGTAATTCCCACGAGGTAAAATCACGGCCGTGATGCTGGGGTCGATCTGACGCCCGTAGGCAGCGTGCTAAGTGATGATTCTGCGGGGCTTGTTGAATTGGGCTATTGTGAGCTCATGCTTCAGTCAGTATACATCAGCTGTGGAGGGGGTGAAAGCTGGTAGCCACTCCTCGCCACGGGGTGCTTTGCTTGGCCTTGAGTCTGTCCGAGGTTAATTGGTCAAAGTTAAAATGGCTGGTTTGTTTACATATTTTATTGTTAATTCTGGGATTCTGGTTTGTTGTGTTTGATTTTATTTTGTGGACCCACGTTACTAGTGTATCAGATTTGTACCCTCCGGGTGGCCGCTAGTCGGTATTAATGATTGTCTTGATAAATGTTTCACACGGGAACTGTTGTATGTGAATGAGATAGGCACGTTGTAGCTTAATGTAGTGTTTGTGTGGCCGCACTGCATGCTGACCGTACACGACTCTAACGGAGGTCGTGAAGGGAGGTCTGTTTGCCAAACGGAACGGTCTCGTCTGTACGATTCACTTTTCCAATATAAGAGCGTTAAAATGAGGTTCCAGCTTGTAAAATTCAGTTGATTTGATGCTCCGTTGGAGTATTAGTGTTATGATCTGATTAACGTAATGATTCATTTCTTGTGGCATTAATTTAGTCTTTTGTTGTTCCATTTGAACTCACCTGGGGTGAGAGCGCGCCACTTTGATTTTTTTTGGGATTTTATTTTATTTGGATTTTTTTTTTTTTTTTTTTTGTGGAGTTCCATGATCCTGCAGTGTTGATCAGGGGGAAGCTGAGGCTTGCCCGAACTAATTAGATTTAAGGTACCCTGGTCGTACCATCTCTGTGGACTTTATGGCAGAGAAGGACAGTGATGACACAGTTTATTTTGTTGTGGTTCTACGTTTTATTAAGGGATTGTTTCTTCTGTTTTGTAGTCTTCTAAGAATAAATTTTGTTTCCTTGTTCCCCTGGCATATGATTTATAGTTTTAAGTTCCCATGATCCAAAATTCCGAATTCCTAGGATGTAAAGTGTTAATTAGCCACCGAACGAGCCGCGCCCGAGATAAGATTCAACATCCTAGAAGGCCCTGGAAGGGTATAATATTTCAACTCCCGTTGCATCTACTTCAATCCTCGACCGTATTAGTTATAATCTACCTCGTGGAGTAGTAGCTAGCACTCATGACTGTCACCCCGAAGATCCGAGCCCGATTTTCGACTCAGCCAAGAAATGTATTTCTGGTCTGAGGACTGAAGTGGGGTACACTCAGCGTCGTGAGTCAAAACTGAGAAAAAGTAGGTTCAATTCCTAACTATGCTATCCTAGACGTGTCTTTTTGTGGTTTCCCCTCTTTTACTCCAATAATAATATTATTATCATTATTAATATTAATAATAATAATAATAATAATAATAATAATAATAATAATAATAATAATATAATGTCGTATGGGCTCGGGTGCTGGGTGCAAGCTTTGCTATTTGTCTCGCAGAGGGCAGCTTGCATGTTCCTTGGAACTCTATGAATGTCAAGGAGGTTAGATATCTAAGCTCTTTGACACTCTAGCACTTCCTAGTAGAGAAAGGAGGAACTTTTTTGCGTCGGCGGAAAATCCCGAGATTAATTTTGCCATTACGAACACCGCCTAATGAATTCAAATGGGTTCTTTAACATGCCAACAACGTATGACATGCGTGTCGTGATTTTTGTCGCCTTTCAAGAATCACTTACCACGGCCAGGAGCGAACCTGCAAGCTTGGTGTTGGAAGTCCGACACGATAACCACTCACCCACCGTGGCAAGTATAATAATAATAATAATGTTATTGGTTTTACGTCCCTTTTAACTATTCTGCAGGCCCCGTGGTGTTGGGGTAGCGCGCCTGCCTCTCACCTGGAGGCCCCAGGTTCGATTCCCGGCTCCGTCAGGGATTTTAGAAACTGACGTGAGGGCTGGGACGGGGTGCACTCAGCCTTGTGAGGACAATTGAGTAACTGTCTGACAGTGAGGCAGCGCCCCGGTCACGAAAACCAAGATTAACGGCCGAGGGGATCCGATGCGCTGACCGCGTGTCAGCCCAATATCTGCAGGCCAAATGGCTGGGCAGTGGTCGCTTGGTAGGCCTAGGCCCTTCATGGGCTGTAGTGCCACGGGGTTAGGTTGGTGGTTTAACTACTCGGGCTATTAGAGACGCCGGGGTGACAGAATTTTGTCCCGAAGGGGATCTTTAACGCGCCAGAAATTCTACTGACACGGTTCCCTCAAATTTGCGCACCCTCAAATGCCAGCTGACTGCACCAGGATCCTTCAACCTTGGTCCCACCAAGCGAGAACGTTACAGCTGAGGCACGCAGCCAGTCACTTTTATTCCAGATAAATGTTAGGGTGGTATCTACATTAAGGCCACGATGACCTCCCACCTGACTTCTAGCCCTAATTTGAAATTTACATACTAGTACTGGGGCAGCCAACACAATGTCACAGGTTGTCAGCCAGAATCAACTCACATGCACCTAAATAAACGAGGCTACAGACCACGATGTCGCAAAACCGGTAAATAAATCAAAAACATTAAAAAAAAAAAGTCAACCCCTGGCGCTATCCAGCCCATGACGGGCTAAGGCCGACCAAGCGACCGCTGCCCAGCCATTTGGCCTGCAGATATTGGGGTGACGCGTGATCAGCGCGTCGGGTCCCCTCGGCCGTTAATCTTGATATTCGTGATCGGGGCGCTGTCTCACTGTCAGACAGCTACTCAATTGTCCTCACGAGGCTGAGTGCACCCCGTTCCAACCCTCACGTCAGTTTTAAAATCCCTGACAGAGCCGGGGATCGAACCCGGGACCTCCGGGTGAGAGGCAGGCGCGCTACCCCAACACCACGGGGCCGGCATCAAAAACAATAATAACATATTTATTATTATAGTTCCTTTATTACAGTTGATAGTGTTGTTGTTACATTTGTGAGACTCCGACATCGTGGGTGTGTGTATGTATAAAATTTGTATGATAACCTGAGCTATTGTGGACTGTAGTAGTGTGTGCATTTGTAATACAAGTGGGGAATGGGAAGGAGGTGGCCGTTGTCTTCAGTCAGGACCCATCCCGGCATTTGCCTGGACTAGAATTGGGAAACCACTTCGTCGATAGCCGAAGTGGGAATCAAACCCATCACTTCTCAGGTTTGCCTCACGAGGCTTAGTGTACCCCTTCTCAGCACTCACACCAGAATTTAAATTTCTTGGCAGGGCTGGAAATCGAACCCGGACCTCCCGGGGTGACAGCCGCTACATGACAGTCAATCCATATCTTGTCCAGTATTTAGTGGTGATGCCAGTTCATAGACTCTGGTCCTTTCCGGTTGTAGCCTACTTTTCTTATAAAAATGTCTAGGATGGTTGGTTGGTTCCTCAGTTTAGGGCATGGAGTCCCGTGTACTTTGGGTGTGTGTAGATACTGTCTGATAACCGATGGCTGTATTAGTGTTGGTTGTCAGTAATTGACAGACGACCAATTTCAAGTAGTTCCTACTTTTGCTACCGTTAGCGGCACCTTGCTGTGAACTTGGCTACTAGATGCCACCGCAACCGGCCCCTGGCAGCGAACGTTGAAACTACAGAAATACAGCGTTAATCAAATATAACGTACAAATTTAGCTCCACACATTATTGTAGTTAGTGGAAGGTTCGTTTACATGCCATAAATCTATGACATGGGCCCGCTGGCTTTACTTCCTCTCCGAAGGAAGGCATACTGAGGGATTTTTAACGCACTTAAAAATTCCGACGACTTCGGCCGGACATGAACCTGCAATCTTGGACATAGAAGCTCAGCATGCTACCGACTACGCCACCAAAGCCACCTAAATATGTTTAGAAAGTAGAATTATGAGATGAATCAAGAGGCGATATGTGTGTCTGTCAGTCTGCACGGCCACTCCAACCACAATTAACTTTTGTGTGGTGGTAGCATTGCCTTTGGACACCCAAAGTTTGTTATTTTCATTAACATAATTTGACAACTGTTGTACCAACCTTACAGTTATATTTGAATAAGTCGCTTCATCTGTCCCAAATTTTTACCAAACTTTCTACGACCATACCACGTAAACTTACAACCAATGGACTGTTTGTGAAGTTTTGGCTCATTCCAGTGCTTCTAAGTGATAGTAATAAGCGGTACCAACCTCACACTTACACTTGACAACCTATCAATGTACGATCCCAATTTGAATCAAACGTTGTACAATCAAAGTATGCACCACCACTACAGTACACCTTTTAGCTGGTTTTAGTGGCTCCAATACTGCCAATTGTTAATAATACTATACAGTTACCCTTGTAAGACACGCAAAACATTGATCCAATTTTGACCAAACATTATAGAGTAGAGTTGCACACTTCTAACAGGATTGATATTATAGTTTGAGGTAGCTCTAGTGTTACTAACTGGAGATACCACTTAACGTTTATGTGAAGTTTTGAGAACATTTTTCAGTGCTTTCTGTACAAACTATCACTTATAATTTTATAATTTTTAATCGGTCAACACACTAATAAGTCAACGTTTGTCTTTGAATAATTCGTAACGGATGTATCCAACGTTGTCGAAATATTGGCGGAAAAATGAAAAACACCATTTACTATGATTGAGATGATTTCAGTACTTCCACTTGTAAGTAATAGTATGACCCTACTTTGCGGCTGTGATTTCCTACATACATGACAAGTAGACTGTGTTGTTCATAACGAAACATGTTATTTTTCTGGTCATATTTGTTAAATATTCAGATATGCAATATACAGTATATTGAAGCTCTGAACTAATTTAGAGTGCAATAATTTGATGTATTAGTGGCTAATTAAATTTTAATAGCTAGGCCTAAGTTATGGCACGATAGGAGGAGAAGTTTTTGGACGTTGTTGATAACAGATACAGTATTTAGTTCCGTGAATTATCTGCCAATACTACAACCCGGGTTCATTATCCGAAAAGCGTGCATCATTAAATGAATAACTATTGGATATATGGAGACATATCATGGAATGAAGTAGCAGAGAGCGGGTGTAAATCAGTGTGTGCTGTACAGTAAATAAGAGTGATTGTGTTGCTAGGGGCCTCAGGGATAGGTGTGGCGACAAGTTCTGTGTCCACAGCTGGCCGCTGTTCACAGAGAGAACAATAATCATTAGCCCCACTGCGTGCTACCATCATCGTCGATATTAACAATGAATACCAAACATAGGCAACGACTCTTTAATTTGGCAACGGTGCCCAATGCCCACAAGATGAATAAATTGAGTATTACAGAAAGAAATATCTGAAAGTTTTCAACTTAATCAAAACACTTCTATGTGGAATCTCCACTCTGCCAAGATATTTAATTCGGATCTGAGAACTCGCACAATATCCAACAAATTATGCAGAGAAGTAGTATCATGTTTATTTCCTGAAAGACGAGTGATTTTACATTTTGGGCCAATTGCCTCCTATAACGCGAAATCAAAACGGCTAAACTGGGCATAATAAAACATGAAGATACATTCCTGGAGGAGTTTTGGAGAAATGAGCAGTGCTACAACTCGACCTTGCGCCGTGTTCCAGATCCTCGCTGCTGGGAGGAGGATGTACCGTTGACGATCAGCAGGTCAAGGCCGCCGTGCGAGGCGCTGGGCGCGTGGCGTGCAGGGTGAGAGTGAACCAGGGGAGAGAATTAAAGAAAGTCTGAAAGGAAAAGTCAGGACCTTTTAAAAATGGAAATTTCTACACTGTGAATGAGCATGGTGAGAAACAAAGCATGACGTGGGGGAAGAAGGAACACGTTTCATCTGCTTCAATCTTGAGTTTTATCGAACTCTGTGATCGAGGCACGCTAGAAATGCCCTCCGTGGAATACCTCCGGCTGTTCTAAGTTGGAGGTATATGAATCATTCAACAGAGAGCTCGCAAAGAGCTGGCTATCAAGATCATTTCTGCGTACCACCAGCTAGATCTGATTCTGCTAAAACCGTTAACGTACCGTGCTCGCACATCTTCTTCCTTTCCTTGTATAGTTGCTGCTTCGTTTAGAACCTAGGGACAGCAACACCTTTGGGTATCAATCCCGTTAGCTTAGGCAACAGTGAATACAGTTCAATTCGAAATCTCGAAATGATTTCGGAGATAGAAGTTACTTCGAGTTATCGAAAATTCGAGATATAGATATATATGGAAAAAAGGGTTCTATTATCATAATTACAGAAATATTTAACTGCTGTTACTGTTGTTGTGGCTTTATCAATTTACTCTCATTGTCTGAGGTGCTCATTGACCTCAACCTGTCGTTCAGCATAATAAGCTATTGGCAGAAATACACAGTCCAGGTACAACTTAACCTATATTGTAATTCCCAGGTCGCACCTAAAGAACATAATTCAACTGCATGTTCACCCCAATTTCGGAATAAAAACACATATTTTATGTCTGGGGAACCAAACATCACTCCAATTATCGAAATATTCGAATAATATAAAAAACATGACATATAAATAATGTAGAACTCCGCCGGGAAATGAAAATTACTTCCAGATATCTAAATTAGAGATATGGAATTTTGACTGTATTTGTAATGGAATATCAGTAGTGGTGTGTTTAACTGATTCATTTAATATTTTATCATATGAAAGGTTATTTTTTGGCGGGTGGATTTTACGGCCAGATGCTTTTCCTGACGCCAACCTCAAGAGAGTTAATGAGGGATGAAATGAATGAATATGGGCGAGGATGTGGAAGGAAGCGGCCGTGGCCTATCAGAAGGTACCGTCTCAGCATTTGCCTGGAGTTGAATATGTCAAAGCACGGAAAACCATTTCAAGGACGACTGACGGTGGGGCTCAAACCCACGTCTACCGAATCCATAGATAGCTTGGCTACCTTACCTAGCGTTGTGCGTTAGCGAGCGTAGCTACAGCTAGTTACGACATAATACCGGTAGGTAAATTATTAAATTGAGTTGCTAAAAAAACTAAATTTATTAATTATTACCCCGATCAATGTGCACAAAATAAGACCATATGTGATTAGGGACACTGCTTGATTCTGAGATAAGTAACTGATAAGTGATCATAAAATAGTTCAGATTCCATAAATCTTAATGTTATTAGTTTCACGCCCCTTTTTAACTACTCCTGCTTTTAGGGACGCCGGGGGGGGGGGGGGGGGGGAATTATGCCCCGAAGGGGATCTATAACGTGCCGGTAAATCTACTGACACGGCTCCCTCACATTTAAGCACCCTCAAATGCCAGTTGACTGCGCCAGGATTCGACCCTGCAAATTTGGTCACAGCAAGCGAGAATGTTACCGCTGATAAAATAGTTCAGAATACATCCTTGTTTCATGAAAAGTCAGTGAGTTCCGTTCATTATCAAAATACCTTCCTAACTTGTTCAGTAGGTTTATTACGTATCTTGAATTGAAGAATACATACTTCCTTAAACCCTAATGTACGTCTCCGCTGCTTAGATGTTGGTATACAGTAATCCTAACTCAGATTGACAGTGTAGTGTCGCCAAGGTTGGTTAAAATTTTATTAGTGGGCTTGATATTATTAATTTGTTTGATACCGGGTATTTATAGATTAGTCATGGTTACCTGTGGTGAGAATGCCAAGGCTCGACTTCCATTACTCAGCAAGGTTTTTAATATTATGAAACCAGGAAGGAACGGTATGGACGTCTACGGCCTTGGCGTATTCTTAGCGAGATCAAGGTACCCTGGTTGGATAATGGTGGTCCATATTTAGTCAGGCTGTTCCTCACTGAATCAATCTCAATTGCAATCTCTGGCTGCTGAATATACCATACAAAATGACCGTCTAATATTCTCCTACGAAACATTTATGAGTACGTTCATGCACTATTAAATGAATAAATATGCATGCAAAAATGCATTAATTATTGGCCAAATATGCATTACGTTTCAAAACATATGCACTAGGAAATAACTACGGCAATTACGATCACTCCGTATTCTTTAGCGTTTCTATTTTGGATATAAAGAAAATATGAACCGACGGACATATAACTAGACTTTTTTTAAATATCTCAAATAAGAAACAGTTCTAAATAATAGGAAATGTTATTTGATGGAATTTCGAGTGGTGTTAACCATCAACAATGATTTTGTTAATTTTTAAGTATAAATGATACACAATTTTAATATACATTGCATTTTTTATGAAAATTATTTTACAATATTTGCATAGTGGATGCTGAATACAAATAATTCATATTAACCTGCAAAAAGGACTGACACGTACTAGGTATTAAATTAATTTCAGTATTATTCTGTGATAGACTCTTGGAGTCCGAATCGAAATATACAACTTGAAGGACAAGAAGTAACAAAGAGCGCTTCAAAACAACAGGAAATTAGAATATACGCTCTCCTCAAGCAGAGATATGGAGAACAATATGATGCATTGGGTCAAAATAACCAAAATATGTATAAATATGCAAAAATATTATTTTGCATGAACTTCCGGGCCTTATTTTTGAGGTTAACATTTCGTACCAGATTCCTTCTGCGCGTAGAAATTGTGAAACACCCGAATAATTTCAGCAAAGATAACGGCTATACGTTACGCTCAATATCGCTGGGCCGGAACGGTACTTTGGGATATTTAGGAAATGTCTCGGTCAGCCGATTCATGTGGGACCAAAAATTTCAAATTCGTAGTTACTGTCTCTAAATGTTCTTAGAGATTCTTTGTTAATTGTTCAAAATCACCTTTATAAGATACTATTTCCCAAGAGGAACCGTCCTCAGTCAGTTGGTCATAGCTTTCTATTCAAAATATATACTTTTTACCAACTTCTCTCTATTGTTCATTGTTCAACTGAATTAATTGGTTAACTCTTGGTTAACGACAGCTATCCATGCTGGGTTTCTCCCAGCAATAATAATCTCCAGTAGGTAATATTATTATTAACAGAAAAGCGCACGAATGTGCATAACATAGATTTACACTAGTGAAACAAACATGTTACAAAAGAGTTAATTGATGTGAAGACATCATGATCCAGAAATCAATCAGAAAATTGTGCATTAAGTCATTCATTCATGACCAGTCATTATATTGTGAATTGAATGTTATTTGTGAAATAGAGCAACACTGTATGATGCTTTGTTCAGTTTAAATGTTAGTACTTGCCATATTCACACAGTGATTTCTGGTTATTTTTAGCCTACTTTTCACATTTTGCAAAAATGAGGAAAAAGTAGACTTATGAGATCGATCCGGGAAAATGTGTGTCTGTGTGTCTGTCTGTCTGTCTGTCCTTCTGTCTGTCTGTCTGGCTGTGTGTGTGTGTCCCCCCCCCCTATCAACTCCTAAACGGCTGCAGCAATCAAAACCAAATTCAGTATGAGTAAAGATGTGCACCGGAATAGCTCACGTCCATATTTGGAAATGATGTCAGTGCTACCAACTGCTGAAAAAACGCACTAGAAATTTGAGCTCCATGTTGGATATCTTGCAAGGTATGCATGGGAGCTATTCCAAAATTGGCACACATGTAGATAAGACTATTTCAGTTTAATTTCCAGGAGGCCAACCATGACAGTGTTGCCAAAATAATTTTAAGCCTTCTGATAGGTCCAATGTTTAAATGCATATAACTTCTACACTATCAATAGGATTTCAACCAAATTTTGTATGTAATATCTGTACATAAACAGATATGACTGAGCGTATTCTTAAGAGCCACCAGGGCTGCCAACTGTTAATAATTGCTCTCTCTATTTTTTTAATCCAAATTCCAATATATCAGAAAGTATGCAAGCCAACAGCTTTAAACTATGCACACGTATATTCTGACATTTTAGATTAATTTGAAGTAACTTATATACGGCAGGTCTACCAACATGATTATAAGCCTGCTGATAGTACCTATTTTTAAATACATGTAACTTCTATACTATCAGTTGGAGAACAAGAGTTTAGTGCTTTTCAGTCGGTCAACACGAATGTGTTGACCGACTGAAAAGCACTAAACTCTTGTTTACTAAGGCAACACTGAAAATATGGCTTCAAACACCACAACTATCAGTTGGATTTCAACAAAATTTCGTATGTGCTATGTGTACCATAACAGATATGACTATAAGTATTGTTAAGAGCAATCAGGGCTGCCAACTGTTAATAAATGCTGTCTATATTCTTTTTACCCTAATATCAATATATCAGAAAGTATGCAAGCCAACAGCTCTATACTTTGCACACGTATAGCCCCTGACATTATAGATTAATTTGGAGTAATTAAAACAAGGCAGTGCTGCCAACATGATTCTATGCCTGCTGATATGTAAAATTTTAAAATACATGTAACTTCTATACTAACAAATGGATTTCATCCAAAATTGGCACAACAAGATATCATAATAATTCAGATTATTTCTGACCAGCACACGCATGGTATTGTTGGCAACATGCTTTTACGCGTGCTGATAGATCCAGTGTCCAACTGCATGTAACGTCCATTGGACTTCAACCAAATTTTGTATTCTGTACCTTAAGAGGTGGAACTAAGAATATATTCAGTCACCAGGGCTGCCAACTGTAGTGCTCTATTAGGCTACATTATACCAGGTATATTTTGAACTAATTAGATATTTCGATATTACCAACTTAATTTCGTCATTATTCTAGATAGGTTCATATACTGTAGAATAATTATTGGCATGAAAAGTAGGCTGTATAGTTCTTCACGGAACTTCTTGTTACATCGTGCGATGTGATGTGTCACAGAACTGGTCACATAACGAGCACATGCAGAGTTCATTTGGGACGTGGTAGGCCATGTTTTTGCATATTTTATGGTGGTACCCATGCACTGCTAACTTAATCACCACACGTCTTAGTTTCTGATTGGCGCTGGTCCAGTTCCGGTTGATCATGGCATCCGTGCTGTAAAATTCTAGCGGAATGTCTTCTCTCTTCTCTATGCTAGGTGCGCTTCAGCATTCTTTGTTGATGGAAGCTGTAATTTTGTCCTTATTTCTTCGACGAGGAAGGGTTCCCGTGCTAATTCATATGTTAGGCGGGAGCGCGTGTATTTTGAGATGCCCATTAAGGTTTTTAGGAATTGGGTTTTAACTCTTTCGATGGTGGCCGGATCTCTCTTCGTTAATATAAACGTAGTAGACCCAATAACAACTAATCCCGTGGTACAGCAGTTTTATTGGGGTCAAGGTCTAATCAAACGGATGCCAGCTTCGGAGTAATAGTCATTTGTATTTTATCGTGTTGGATTTTACATAATTGCCAATAGAGCTATTTCCTCAGTTCAGCATTGAGATCATGGCTCTCCTCCATGGTAAGATCAGCAACACTTTCTTCTTCTCTTTGACTCTGGAGCAGCGGTGTAATGAATGTTCTCCCAAAATCTCTCCCCATCTTAACCCAGGAGAGAGCACGTCAACTTTTATACTCCAGAAGGCACACATGGCCGAAAAATAAAAGATGATAATATACGAAAATCCTCAATTTAAATTTACTTTCTGTTTTCATGTGAATAGAGGTGGAAATTTACATGACTAAAATATTTATAATTTTTATCAGGACATACTGAGGGTTTGGCGATATTTTCAATTACTTTTATTATATAATTCTCTGCAGTAAAAGAGCCACATTCCCAATAATGGTCAGTCTATTCTTGGGTTAACGTTATGAATTTGTAGAAATATTTTAAGATTTAAAATTTGTAGAATATGCGGTAAGTAACTTGAGAAGGTGCGCAAGGTCTTCAAGGCCAGACCGGCTGACCGGGTCAGCCATACTAGAAGTGGTTTTACGTGATTTCCCATATCTACTCCAGGTGAACGCCTCGTACTTAAATCCTAGCCTCGATAACAAATACACTACCTGTAGTATAACCATCACAATGGCACAGGTTATCAGACAGATTCTATACACACCTAAGTATATGACCACGGTGTCCGCAAAGCCCCTAAATGAATCAGCAACAACATATTTAATGCTTGTTTTATGATTTACGGTTATGATCGATTCAAAGAAATGATTCTTAGTTATTTATGAATCAGGTTTACGTATTACGACCCTTTGGTATTAGATGAAACCTTTCTCAGAATTCCTAAAAATTAAAAAAATCTCCTTTAAGTCTTGAATTTCATTAGAATTCCCTGGCTGTGACGTGGAATTTTCTAGGTATACAAGCTGAAAGTCATGTTTCCGAAAATCTTCATTTCAAGTTGTTATTTCCAAAATTTCAGGTTAACTCGCGGCGTAGCCGACCACATAAAATTCCCTTAAGCTGTACACTATGATTGGGATAGGAAGTTGCTGCACAACAAGATATCGGAGGTTTGAGTTCCTGCGCTGGCAGTAGCCATTATGAGTGTTGGATCCCCCCCCCCCATTTCTTTTAACTTGGTTAAGTTTTTGGGTTGGGGGTCAAGCCAAACTTTACGTGATACAATAGATTGTCGTTATACACAAGTAATTGTGACGGTCTACCGCGCACCTCACCCCTAAGTGGGCGCGCGCAGATACTACACGCGTCTCATTGCTGCCTTCCTTGTTCCTGTAATTTGAATTTTGGAATCTTGTAGAGACGTATTCTCCCGACATTGTCATTGCTACTGATTCTTGGTTATATGAGGATATAAATAGTAATGAAATAATTCAAGGGACCTACGATATGTACAGAAGGGATCGGGGGAAGAGAGGTGGTGGGCTATTTATTTGTGTGCGCAAAAATATAGCTAGTTTTTTAAAGTGGGCTGATACGGATCATGAAATGTTATGTGTACAAATTTCGGATAAAGGGAATAAATTTCCTCTTCAGGTCATAGTGGCGTATAGAGCACCGAAAGATAACTTTTCGCTTCCTGACACACTGTATGATAAAACTTGTAGGGGTAATGCTATGAAAAAGAGCATAATAATTGCCGGAGTTTTAAATCTCCCCAGAGTAGACTGGTCTGGTGAGTCGATTAGCTGTGGTCAAGCTCAGAGCACGGCAAACAAATTCTTAAGGGAGGGGGATTTTTCCCAAGTAGTTGACTTCCCAACTAGAGGCAATAAAACCTTAGATGTTTATCTCGTAAGGCCTGTAGAGCTGTATATTAACTGTCTGAAAGTACCTGGAATTAGTGACCATTCTGGGGTTGAATTAAATATTAGATACGGTGACATTACAAAATTAGGCTCTGATGTAGCAAATAAGATCATATTCCAGGATCGCAGGGCGGATCAGGGCAAATTTCAGGGGTATTTTAGTGAGCTATTTGTGGGATGGGCATCGGATGGAAATCACATTAATATCCTGTGGACTAACTTTTTGAAAATTTTAAATAGCGCTATTGATAAATTTGTTCCATTTAAATTACTGAAACAAAACCCAGATCCTGAGTATTACACGCGGGAAATCAGGAGTCTTAAACGGAAAATTAGGAAATTATACAATAAAAGACATGATAATGACAAGTATATGTTGAAATTTAAGTCCTTATCAAGAGAGCTTGTCTTAAAAAAGAGGGCTGCTCATGACAATTATATGCAAGGTCTACTTGGTTCGGGAGGCGATGGGTGGAAAAAAAATTACAGCTATGTTAGGAGAAGAAAGGGAAATTCAAATAATTTGTCGATGATAATGTCCGGTGACGGTAAATTAATTACTGAGAAGCCGGCCTTTGCTAATGAATTAAATGTCTTTTATGGTAGTGTGTTCAATAAATCCAATAGCTGTGTGTTGGACCTGAACGGTGAATCAGGGGCTCCACTTCTCCAAATAAACCAGTCAGCAATTGTAAAGCTAATACAAAAATTACGTTACAATATATCGAAGGGTCCTGATAATATTGTTAGTGAAGTACTTAAACTAAGAGGTAGGGCCGTGGCACGATATTTAGAGGTGATGTTTAATGTGTCCATAAACAATGCGCAAATCCCGGATGACTGGAAAAGAGCTACGGTAGTCCCAATATTTACGGGAGGGAGCAGACTTGAATTGGGCAACTACAGGCCGGTTAGTCTTACGTCCATCGTTTGTAAACAGATGGAGGATCTCATTTGCGACGACTTGAGGGATCAGTGGGAAACATTATCATGGTTTAATGATAGGCAAAATGGATTTCGGAAAGATTACTCATTCGAGAGTCAGATGCTATCACTTTTTCAAGATATTAGCGAATCGTTAGACGATGGAGTTTCAGTCGACGCCGTAGTTATAGATTTTGCGAAGGCATTTGATGTCGTGCCGCATGACATGCTACTCCATAAATTAGCTTCGACGAAGATTGATAGAAGAGTAATTTTATGGATCCAAGAATTTTTGAAGGGTCGTTCCCAGAAAGTGAAAGTTGAAGGCCGATTCTCGGATGAAATTACCGTAACGTCGGGTATCCCTCAGGGCAGCGTAATCGGAACTTTGTTATTTTTGGCGTTTATAAATGACTTACCAAATGGGATTCGCAGTGACTGTCGATTGTTTGCGGATGATTGTGTAATATATCGAAAGTTACATGACTCACAAGACAATGCAGTACTTCAAGATGACCTGAACCTGGTCTATAAGTGGGCGATTGAAAATAAAATGAAAATAAACTCAAGAAAATGCAGTCTAATAAAAATAGGGAAAGTGCGAAGGCATAATTTTCAATATAACATTGGCTGGGAAATACTTGTAGAAGAAGATTCTTGCAAATATTTTGGCGTTCACGTAAGAAATGATATGAAATGGAGTAGTCATATAGGATGTGTAGTTTCTAAAGCTTACAAATCCCTGCACTTTGTGATGAGGGTATTAAAAGGAAGTAGTACCTCTGCTAAAGAATTAGGATATTTGTAATTTGTAAGACCTATTCTGGAATACGCCTCGGCGGTTTGGGATCCATATCAAGCAGGGCTCATAAACGAGTTGGAAATGGTACAAAGAAAGGCCGCTAGATTTGTGCTCAGTGACTTTAATCCCAGGAGCAGTGTGAGTCGTAAGTTAAAGAAACTTGGGTGGGAATCACTTGAGGCTAGGAGGATGAAATCTAGACTCGGCGCTATGTACAACACGTATACAAATCAACCAGCATGGGGTGAACTTAGCAAACTTATGGAAAAGCCTACTTACATTGGTAGGAGCGATCATCCTTTCGAAGTTATGGGCCGACAACAGCGAACAAATTGTGATAAATATTCTTTCGTAAACCGTGTCATTGATAATTGGAACTCTCTACCTGCCGCAGTCTTAGAGCCTTTTCCCAAACATATAGGTGTGTTTAAGAAAAGACTGACTATTTGTGTAAACACTCCAGTTTAATTGTTAGTGAATTGTTATGTACAATTATTTATTTGTTATGTATATCTAATTTGCCACCGGGGAACACACCCCCAATTGCAAATAAACGAATGAATGAATGAATGATTTGTGCCCGTAACTTCAATACAACCACGTCGCCTCCGTTGCGCAGTGGTAAGCGTGATTAGCTGCCGCCCCGGAGGTTCTGGGTTCGATTCCTGGCTCTTCCACAAAATTGGGAAAGTGATATGAGAACTGGAACTGGGTCTACTCAGTCTCGGGTGGTCCAAATGAGTAGAGGAGGTTCGATTCCCACCTCAGCCATCCGCGAAGTGGTTTTCGGTGGTTTCCCACCTCGTCTTCGGGCAATTGCCGTGATGGTACTGTACCCATATCCACATGGTCTTACCTGTTGATATCCGATGGAACAACTGGATCGTAGAATCTGGAAGTACCCGGCTGAAATAAACCCCAAAAAATTCTACCAACATGGATCAACCTGGGATACGGACACATCAATATAATAGAATGTGTTAAGAAAGTCCCAGTGGTAAAAAAAAACAAATAAAAACTAGCTCAAAATGAACTCGAAAAACTCTAAAATTAATGTCGGGAATATGCCTGAACGTTGGAAATATTGCCCCACTGGTTCTCCTAGCACATCCTGCTCCTAATATAAATCACTAAATCATTGGATATTTAAAATGTATTACTCAGTTCATTGACTGAAAACGTAGTATAGTGTAGATCAAAATCTACGAATAATAATAATATTGTATGGCCTCGGGTGCTGGGTGCAAGCTTTGTAATTTGCACCCAGAGGGCAGCTTGGGTGTCGAATTTCGTTGTTCCTTGAATCACTATGAAAGTCAAGGAGGTTAGATATCTAAGCTCCTTGAACACTCGTGCTTTCTAGTAGAGAAATGAGGACCTTTGTGTTGGCGGAAACTCCCGAGATTAATTTTGCCATTATGAACACGGCCTACTGAATTCAAATGGGTTATTTGACATGCCAACATCGTATGACATGCGTGTCGTATTTTTGCCGCCTTTCAAAAATCACTTACCACGGCCAGGAGCGAACCTGCAATCTTGGGATAAGTAGACCGACACGCTATCCACTCACCCACAGTGGCAAGCTATCTACGAAGAATAGTGTAGATCAGAATCTACTATCAGCATGACAAAACATAAATGGTTCGTCTTTAATTCTGACGAATATCATGGTATTGGATCCACAAGCAATATTTCTTCTCATGAAAACCTTAATACACGATTTAAGAATATCGTAAATTACATATACACAAATACCCTAGAAAGTATTAATTACGAAGTATATTCAAAAATTTACAGTCTTATTCTTTCACCGAATTTCGCTATGATTCTCTTATTATCCATTGACATTATTTTGACATTATATTTGACCTCAATCTGTCTTATTTGACAATCAACAAAGCTCATCAAACATAGTATTTCTCAAGTAATTTTCAATCGTACCTTCATTTAAATACAACATTATTATTTGGTTTCCAATCATTGTTTCACACTGGATATTCGTTAAGTTTAACAATCTAATTCATTATAAATACATTTATCTTTAATTAACATTTAAATGGTGGGTTATATGTAAATTCCAGATTTGTGGCTTCAATGAACGTGTTCTATTCATTATTATACAATTCAGCGACTGCTTATTAGCATAATTCACAAAAAATCATTACATAAATGGCAATCTCTCCACACTCGAGATTCCTAATACAAACTCCATACTATTTCTGACCATCCACTGATATCGAAATGTAGTCAAATAATTTCATTAATACCTGTATTGCTTCATTCAATACGAACAATAGCGTTAATAGCTGTATATAATTTTCCACACCTAAATACAGTTATTTAATTTTCAATTAACCATCAAGAAATATCATGTTTCACAATTAACAAGAGTATCAAAGTGTTAATCCACTCTTGGAAAAACTATCATAATAGTTTTATAATTCTTCAATTTAATCCATTGCCTCTGTAAATTCCAACAATGTCATATTCCTTCATTACAGAATATACTTTACTTGATATTGAGATACACTTCTCAAATATAATTCACTTCATTATGAATTTCCACAATCCCAAAAATATTTTACAAGATATTAAAATTTAATAGAAATCGAGATTTAATTCAGATCCGCAAAATAAATTCAAAATGGGTCTGCCTCTTAAGAAAATCGTACAACTCTACACCATGGAAAAATGCCTAATATTAATAGGTTGTGATATAAACCATTAGAATCATACGAAATCCGAAAAGGTCTAAACCAAAATGAACAATCAAATCGAAAATTGAATTTACTCTAATCCAACAAAAATATCTCTACTTAAAAACTTGACCCAAAAACTGGCTATAATCTCATAATCCAACAAGATGTTCAGTAAAGAACATATAGCCTACTTTCTCCTAAATGCATGGGTATTGTTATAACTCTTTGTCCTTTTCAAGGAGTATGATTGAATGTTGGTTGTAGTAGCTTGTTGAAATACAACGTGCTATAGGGATATTAAACATGAATATGAGGTGCCCTTTGCGAGTGCTACCTCTGTACCAAATTTCGTTCAATTCGGTTCCACCGTGTTTGAATTGATAGGGGGAATCGATTTGCACACATACTTGGCCACCATCTGCAAACTATTGGGCTGATGTTCTTGCAGTTTGGTCTGAATATGTTTCCCACATAAAGATATGGTGTTGCAAAATTTGGTAGAGACTAGATTATTAGGTTGGTCGTAATTACATTTTAGCTTTTAACATTTGGGTGGCCGCGATTAAGTTTCCGTCAAGATAGCGGTGATATAAAACATGACACTGAGGTGCCCTTTGCTAGTGCTACCTCTGTACCAAATTTCGTTCCATTCGGTTTCACCGTGTTCGAATTGATAAGGGGAATCGATTTTCACACAAAGATGGCCGCCATCCGCAAAATATTAGGCTGATGACCTATTAGTTTGGTCAAAGGATGCTCCCTCCATAAAGGTATGTTGCTGCTAAATTTGCTAGAGATCGGATGATTAGGCTAATCGTAATTTGATTTAAGCTTTGAACATTTGTGTGGCCGCCATTACGTTTCTGTCAATATGGCGGCGATATAAATCATGACACTGAGATGCCCTTTGCAAGTGCTATCTCTGTACCAAATTTCGTTCCATTCGGTTTCACCGTGTTTGAATTAATAGGGAGAATCGATTTTGACACAAAGATAGCCGCCATCCGCAAACTATTAGGCGAATGACCTATTAGACTGGTCAAAGGATGCTCCCTCCATAAAGGTATGTAGTTGCAAAATTTGGTAGAGATCGGATGATTAGGTTAATCGTAATTGGATTTAAGCTTTGAACATTCGTGTGGCCGCCATTACGTTTCAGTCAAGATGGTGGCGATATAAAACATGACACTGAGGTGCCCTTTGCTAGTGCTACCTCTGTACCAAATTTCGTTCCATTCGGTTCCACCGTGTTCGAATTAATAGGGGGAATCAATTTTGACATAAAGATGGCCGCCACCCGCAAACTATTAGGCTAATAACCTATTAGATTGGTCAAAGGATGCTCCCTCCATAAAGGTATGTAGTTGCAAAATTTGGTAGAGATCGGATGATTAGGTTAATCGTAATTGGATTTAAGCTTTGAACATTCGTGTGGCCGCCATTACGTTTCTGTCAAGATGGCGGCGATATAAAACATGACACTGAGGTGCCCTTTGCTAGTGCTACCTCTGTACCAAATTTCGTTCCATTTGGTTTCACCGTGTTTGAATTAATAGGGGGAATTGATTTTCACACAAAGATGGCCGCCATCCGCAAACTATTAGGCTAATGACCTAGTTATTTGGTCAAAGAATGCTTCTTCTCTAAAGGTATGTTGTTGCAAAATTTGGTAGAGATCGGATGATTAGGTTAATCGTAATTTGATTTAAGCTTTGAACATTTGTGTGGCCGCCATTACGTTTCCGTCAAGATGGCGGCGATATAAAACATGACACTGAGGTGCCTTTTGTTAGTACTACCTCTGTACCAAATTTCGTTCCATTCGGTTGCACCGTGTTCGAATTAATAGGGGGAATCGATTTTCACACAAAGATGGCCGCCATCCGCAAACTATTACGCTGATGACTTATTAGTTTGGTCAAAGGATGCTCCCCCCATAAAGGTATGTTGTTGCAAAATTTGGTAGAGATCGGATGATTAGGTTAGTCGTAATTTGATTTAAGCTTTGAACATTCGTGTGGCCGCCATTACGTTTCCGTCAAGATGGCGGCGATATAAAACATGACACTGAGGTGTCCTTTGCTAGTGCTACCTTTGTACCAAATTTCGTTCAATTCGCATTCACCGTGTTCGAATTGATAGGGGGGGGACAGACATTCAGAGTACACACACTCACATACACACAGACACACACACACAGACTCACACACACACACACACACACACACAGACAGACACACTTTTTTCGCCCTGTGTTGATCTCATAAGTCTACTTTCATTTTTTGCAAAAATCGAAAGTAGGCTAAAAATGTTGCAAAGATTCACTTTAAAAATGTTACTAGACTGCAATGAATGTATCTAGCTTCACGTAAAATAATACAGTCATTCAAAATGCAGTACTGTATAAAATGTCGAAGTAATTCTGTTTCGAAGTTTACGAAGTAACAGAATTAATGCTGTAAAATGTTCATAATATTGTAGTAGGTCATCATCTTCCTAATGCCTATTCTTATACAAAGATATCGCAGTCTTCTTCCTAAAACGCTTCTTCTTGATAAATATTTCTTCTCAACTAATTATACTGCTCGTAATTTATTACCAAATGTTTAATAGCAATGTTGCAAAAATAAAATGACAACAGAGATTATCTACACAAAAATTAACTACTTAAGTGAATCCGTTGTCGGATCAAAACTTAAAATAGACTATCAAACAGAAATGACAGAAACGTCAAGTCTAATCTTCAAGTCCATTTTCAACATACTAAATAAATAAATAAATATGGCGAAAATGGCAATCTGCAGATATGACATGATTCATACCGTCTACTAATAACGAAATTTCCCAGCTACCTTATGTCGTCTTGATGTGAATAAATGCATGTAAGAACATACATCACTGTTGAGACCGAACCGTCGTCCTCGGCGTTGAGAAGTTGAAGCATTGGTCCGTAATTCAGGTGTACGAACCCTTCTCCTCTCATGTCCGAAACAGCTGTCCGTAACTCCAAACCCGTCTCATGTACCCGCCTGAATGGTTATGTAGCGAAGAGGTAGTTGACACCTCCACTCTTGTTTGAAGATTCATTATAGTTGTAGTAATTATCTCAGTATCATTCCATAAAGTCCTTCAGTCTCTTCATATATAGACGTCTGCTTATGTATTCCATAATCAAGCATCCTGCTTATGTGTTGCATTCCTTATGGATGCTTTAGCAACTCATAACTACACTCAAATTATACTGGTTGACTATTCCCCTCAACTCAGTACTGTAAAACATTGTAGTATAGTTTGTCGATAACTGGATAATGATGCAAGTCCATTCGAAGTAGCGTACACGCTTACTAAAAGTTTATCAGAAGCACAATGTTCATTCTCGTCACTTTTCTAGGCCAAAACACGCTAACACTCGGTTATGCGAACGTCCCGTGTTCTCCGCGGACGTGCCTGACTGAATTCAGTAAAGCTCTATTCTCGTGCGGACTTTACAAAGCGCACAATTTCAATATACTAGCGGACCCGTGCGAGAAATCTCGCATGTTCACAAGTCATACTTTCCCCAATGGGTTTATAATGAGTGACTTAGGGAGAAAGGTTGTTATGATTTTATTTCAACCAAATGATTACAGAACACTATTTACATTTCAGTTAGAATTCCAAGTTCTACGTTCCCTAACTTAAGAAGGCAATCATTGAAAATTGGATCATAATAACTCACCAGTTATTCGATATTTACGAAAGCATCTTGGTGAAGATTTCCTGCTTTTTCTTGTTGGCTGAGGATCCTCTTTCTCCATCATCAGGACTGCCCTCGTTGGAAAACTTCTTCACGCCCCGCTTACAGTGAGGCTCCCTTGTTCCTAAGTGCAACGATCCGTGTTAAACTCCTTCATACACTGCCTGCAGGGCAGCTTTCCCGTTCTTGTGTAAGGCGCTCAGCGCTAAACTCCTTTGCACGTTACCTACAGGGGCGCTTTCGCTTTCTTGAGTGGAGCGTCACCATGAGAGCGTGCTGTGGCTGGTATCTTTCTGTGAGCATTGTATACCGCTTCTTTGATCTGATTTCCCATGTTTTCCTGAAGTCGGGTTTTGATGTATTGTGTTAGGTCCTCGACCTTTTCGGCAAGGGCGGTTATTAGGCCTACCACCCTACGGGATTTATTCATGTCCAGTGCCTCAGGATTACACATTTCACACAGCCATATCAGTTTCCTGTTCTTTCGTTCAAGGTCTTTGACTTCCTGACCAATGAGGCCAATACAGTTCTCGTGGGTCTTTTCTCTGCACCTATCGCATTCGATTGTGCTGTCCTCATTAGTGCATTGCCTCTGGCATATCGGGTAGAATTCCTTTTTGTTGGTTCTGGGTGCACTCCGGGCAGAACGCAGAATGCAATTCGTCACTGTTAATGCCATTTGTGTGCTGAGTCCATTGATTGAGAGTTTAGCCGTAACACTCTCCGGTTATTCGATACATAAACTTTCAGTCAGAATTCCAAGTTGTACGTTCCCTAACTTAAGAAGGCAATCACTGAAAATTGGATCATGATAACACCGCTTATTCGATATTTATGAAATTATACGATTTGTGTACCCAATCCATTGATTTACTAATTCTGAAAACCATGGGAAATGATAGAAGATAGAAGAAAAACCTGTAAAAGAATTAATGTTTAATAGTTCTAAGATTTTAGACGCCGTAACACTTGCCGGTTATATGATTTGGAGTAGGGCCTACTCAATCCATTGATTAACTGTTTCTGAAATCCATGCGAAATGATAGAAGAAAAACTGTAAGAGAATTAACGTTCAATAGCACACTTCTTACAAAAATTGATAGGCCTATTTAATTAATTAGAATGCAATTTGTCACTGCTCATTTATGAGGCCTATATGATGATGATGATGATGATGATGATAGATTTAAGGTTTTGGACGACAACTCATATTATAGCATGATACAGCAACAGTATATGCAAAAAACACACTTCTTACAAAAATCGATATTTATGGAATTAGAATGCAGAAGCAAAATCTGTACCCAATCTATTGATTTACTGATTCTCAAAACCAGGTAGCAAAAAACACAATTCTTACAAAAATTAGAATGCAGAAGAAAAACCTGTATCGCGGCATATTAACAAACCTGGAATTTAATAAATCCATTGTTTAGACGGATGTGCTTAAATCATGTGTGTGCGGAGTCCATTGATTGAAAGCTTAGCAGTAACACTCACCGGTTATACGATTTGAGTACCCAACCCATTGATTTAGCCGACTGATTCTGAAACCCATGGGAAATGATAGAAGAAAAACGTGTAAAAGAATTAACTTAATGTTTATTAGTTCTAACGTTTTAGAAGACGTAACACTCACCGGTTATACGATTAGGGTACTCACTCCATTGATTTACTGTTTCTGAAAACCATTCCAAATGATCGATATTGATGAAATTAGAATGCAGAAGAAAACGCTGTAAAATAATACGTTTAATAGGTTTAATGGTTTAGACGACAAGTTATAATTGCAGCTTGTTAGAACATCAGTATTTGCAAATCGCACACTTCTTACAAAAAGTGATATTTATGAAATTAGAATGCAATTCGTCACTGCTAATTTATGAAATTATACGATTTGAGTACACATTCCTTTGATTTACTGTTCCTGTAATCATGCAAAATGATAAAGGAAAGACCTCAGAATGTTAAAATGACATGAAACAGGCGTCACAGCGGCCAAAATGTAATGTGGATACCAATTATGGAGCGTATCTTCCAACAGCAACAGTAACTGCAAATCGCACACTTCGTACGGTTTTTAAAGTAATTTTTTAAAGAAATTATAGATATTTATGAAATTAGAGTGCAATGCGTCACTGGTAGCCTAATGTATATTCTCTTTCATTTGAATGCTAATTTTTCACGATCGGTCGCTTGTGAGCGCCGCAGGAGGGATGCATACTACTGAAATAATATATATGATTTTAGGCTTGTTGTCGGAACAAAATCAAGATGTGTGTGTCTGTCTTAATACAGAGCTCGCCTCAGCTGTGCTAGATTCTTCCCGTGATACACCGCTTTCCGGTCGATATAAATCGAATCTGCATACCGTTAATGCGATAAACACCTGTTAACGTTTTAAATTATCTATAACTTCGTAAATGTCTTTAAAGTACTCCTTATTGTATATCAATATGATCCCATGTTGTAGATCCCCTCTGTGATCTCTGTAAATGTTAATATTTGTAGGTTTCATGTCGCGGTTGTAGGGCAGCCATCTTGTGAACAAACTCGTCCTTCAAAATCATATGTGAGCATGGTCACCGTGGACAGACTTGCTGTAATTCTCAACTGGAAGTTGAAATCTCCAAAGTGGAATAATCACTTCTAAAAAATACATGTGATCTACTGATACAGAATATACTGGTACAGTACCTACAGTGAGGCCACGGCCGCCTCCTTCCCCCTTCATTGCCTATCCCTCCCGATCTTCCCCTCCCTTCCCATCCCTCATGAGGCCCCTGTTTGCTTTGCAGTTGAGGCCGCCTGGGTGAGGTGCTGATCCCACCTCCCCAGTTGTATCCCCCCACCAGATGTTTCCAGTTCCAGGACACTGCCCGTAGTGGCAGTAATGGTGGGATCCTCGCTGAGTCCGTGGGAAAACCAACCTGGAGAGTAAAATAGCCTAAAAAACTTCAATACAAAAAAGCTAACTTAGTGTGTCAACAATGTTATAATAAAACTTGTTTACAGACCTATCCTCATGCAAATTGTGAGTAGTGTAAACATGTGCTCTTCTGTAATATAACCTTGTTAGAAAGGTTAACAGGTATTCATCATCTAGATCTGAAAAACATATCCGTGGTTCGATGTTCCTTAGTGTAGCGGAGGGACTTTCTTTCTTTCTTTCTTTCTTTCTTTCTTTCTTTCTTTTTTACACTCTCTCCAGGCAAATGCCAGGATGGTACCTTTTATTAAGTCCCAGAACACCTACTTCAATCCCTGACTTTGATAATTACATTTACGCACACTGCTGTACTCACCACGGAAACACAGGTTACCAGACAGATACAACTTACACCCAAGTACATGGAGATTATAACCAAGATGACCCAAGCCCCTAAATATTTATTACAAAGCAAATTCTTAGTTACGATTGTTTCAGGAGACAGCTGTGGTGGTGAGACCATGTCGTGGTGTAGCGGCTAGCATGCTTGACTGTCACCCCGGATGTCCGGGTTCGATTCTCGCCTCTGCCAAGAAATCTAATTCTAAGATGAGAATTAGGTACACTCAACCTTGTGAGGAAAAACTGAGGATAGGTGGGTTTGATTCCCACCTCAGCCATCCTGAAAGTGTTTTTCCGTGTTTCTCCAGTTCTTCTTCCTCTTTAGCTAGAACTTTTCCCAATTAAGTGGGGTGGCATTTCCATCCTTCATTCTGTTCCGCTGTTCCTTTCTGTTTGGGGCTTCTCCTCTCGTCCAACCTTATTCCCTCAGGTCTTCGGCAACCGTATCTCTTCACCGTAGCTTAGCTCTCCCAACCCTCCTCCATCCAGTGTCCTTCATCGTGTGCACTCTCTTTCCCACAGTGTCTTCATTTCTTCGTTCTACATGTCCAAACCACCTTAATCTGCTTTCCTGTATCTTCTTGCTCGGTGGTCCCACCTTAACTGTTCCTCTGATGCATTCATTCTTAATCTTGTCCCGTCTGGTAACACCGCACATCCACAGTAACTACCTCATCTCGGCCACCTCCAATTTTCTTTTCTGTGCCGCCTTGGTGATCACCCAAGTCTCTGCATCATACATTATTGCAGGTCTCACCACTGTCTTATACAAGTTTCCTTTCATTGGGCAAGGCACATTCCTGTCACATAACACTCCACTCATTTTCCTCCAATTCATCCTGCCACATTGGATTCTATGGGAAACCTCAGATTCCAACCCTCCATTTCTACTCCAGACAAATGCCAGGATGGTTACTAACTGAGGGCCACGGCCGCCTCCTCCGCAATGCTCACCTGAATTACACGTACAAACACTATTAGAGACACCACAATAACATGATTATCTGACAAATTCTATACCACACATCAAATTACTGTAAATAGGGCTAAATGATCACGATGTACAACCTCTGAAATGAAACAACAACAACAACAACAAGTTGTGGTGAACTTGAGAGGGTACCATTTGCTTGGTGTTGAAGAGTGAAACTAAGGAAAATCATCTCTGGGCAAGTGTATGTTCACCTTTCGGTTTCTTCCCCAGCTCTTGTTTTACTATTCAGGTAAGGCTTATGCATTATGTATTCTGTAATTTTGATCCTCTCTGTAGATGTTACACATGATAAACAAGATTCATGGTGAAATTAACATGTGTTGAAGATAGCACACACCCATGCCTGTGGCTCGACTTGAACCGGTAGTCAATACCATGTCCAGTTCGAACCACACACTGAATATGTGTTCTATTGTAGATCACATCGTGGCGTAGTGGCTAGCATTCATAGCTGTCACCCCCTCACACTTGTGAGGCAGAACTAAGAAGAGGTTCGATTCCCAACTCCATTATTCTAGAAATAGGCCTATTTTCTATTCCAGACAAATACCGCGATATACTGTAGTCTTATTTCAAGTTTCGATGAGTCAGTGATTGAATGTCCGATTCCATTCTCGGCCGAAAAGTCGAATTTTTGAAAGGTGGAAAAAATCCACGGCACTCCGTGTGGTGCGATGTCGGTTGATAAAGAAACCCTTGCATCGCATTTGGTAATTATTAGACATCATCAATCTAATCTTAACCACACTCCGCCCAGTAGAGCTCTGGTTTTAAAACTTTGAAATTGGAAAGTAGACCCCTTCAAAGGCTCAAAATTAAAAGATCTACAGTACACCCGGTAGCTCAGACCATGCGATTATCACTATCATCATTAGTATAGGCTACACATTAAAAAACGTTTTGCATAACACTTGTTTGCCATGATGCAGAGCGTATGTGGGACTGTGGGCGAGGTTATTACAAAAGATACGGCATTCTGACAAATCCTGCAGACTTTATTCATGTGTGAAAAGAAAATTACAAAGAAGAAGACTTTTCACCTGTTAAACAGGGATTGATATGTGTTGTAATCTTGCCAACCTGTGATGTTTCAATAAGGAATATGGCCACCACGGGCGACCAGCAAGGCTCTTACTCGCCGTGGCATACCACAGATCAAGTTGTCCAGGTACTCTTGAGACAAGCGATCCCACTCTTCGACGGCAGTCTCCATGATCTCTTGGCGGGTTATGGGAGGGCGCGGACGCTGAGCAATAGCACGCTTCAGCATATCCCAGACATGTTCGATACAACTCATGCCCAGCGACCTCGCAGGCCATTCCATCCGTGCAATGGTGGACTCCTTGAGGAAGTTTTGTACCACCGTCACTCGATGTGGTAAGTATAGGCAAAACTTTTTTTGATGTGGAGGCCTATATTATAAGTATGGGTTTTCATTTTTTCACATCATTATCGCGGCATAGCCCGGTTACATATGCACTGAAATGCAATGTTGGGTAAATTACACTATACACAGTTAGTTATTGTTGTTTTAAGGCGCGGAACGGCGAGGTCATACAGTGTACACAAACCTCACATTACATTCATTTCGAACACGCGCTGTTCATGAGTCTCCTTCGTTGTAGAATAAGCTAAGTTTGCTTCGGATCTCTTCGAATCTTCCTCAGTGATGGACCGGAGTGTTTTCTTTAATGGATAATACTAATAATACTAACACAGGTTATCAAATACCCAGCACAAACGAACATACGATATTGATAAACAAAGATGTTGCAAGACCCTAATTGAAGCAAAAATATAACTGAATGTCTTGGTGGTGAAAAAGAAACCTGTGTGAACGTTCTTTCATTGAACTATTGTTGACCAAAGTGTTCATCGTTGGCCTGCGTACGCTACATCCAGCAGTAATGTAAGTAACAGCTACCTAAGGTAAATGAAGACATCTCAGAAGTTGCTGCTGGATCTCAACATCACGAAGCTTAAAATGAAGGTACATTTTTAAATTTACGGGAATATTAAAGGCTAGGTTGTAGCATCTCAATTATAGAAGAGAATTCCTGAAATAATTATACTGTACTCGTGTAAGAGTGTCTTCACGCCCAAGGAGCAGCGCCCGCTCACCGTGAACACTTCCGGTCTGCAGCATCTTATCTCCAGCAGGAACACACACGCACATGTAGGCCTATAGTCTCAAGAGCCAACGCATCCTCTATCGGAATTGTCTCATAACCAAAATCTTGCCGCCACAGTCCCACCTAAATAATTATGAGGGTTCCGTGTATTTCTCCCATGCATTACTTGTGTGGTGGCCTGTGACTTCAAATCGTTTAATGAAATTCAATTTAGCTGAACTGATAGAGATTCCTTAATGTTGTAACACATATGGAACCTGCTGAGGTATGGGTGGTGTTGAGTAACAATGTTATTATTCAGACTCAGTAAGAAAAGCAACGTCAAACTACTTCACTCTTCACCTTGACTAGTACGCTTCATTATATTGCTTCCTGGTGATTTTGTGGTTTCCACCCACATAACTTATGGCAGTACTTTTTGAAGATCCGGCCAGCCTAACTTCCAGACGTATAATATAATAATGCCCCTCTTATTATGGTGTTAGTATCATGCTGATGGCCAATAAGTCGTTAGCTACTAAAGGAAGCAATGCCAAATTCTTATTTTCAATTTCCTCCTGTCACTAGATATACTAAGCTTGCAACACTATCCCCTTCCTTCGCAACCATTCTGCTAGGACAATGGACCGTTGGCGTTCGGTTGGGTATCGTTTGCATGCATTGGTAGATATATCTCAGGATTTCCTGACGAGTTAATTTTCAGGTTTGTTTCTGAAGGCCTCCACAGTATTGAATGAAGTTGACTGTAAAGCAATACTTTTTACAAATATTACTGACGTACATTACAAGATTTTCAAACAGCGAACGAAGCACGTATGAATTGTGTGGGCTGAAGGGAAGGCAAGTGGTTTTGCTCACAAGAGAAGAGTAAGGGCTACATTTCTGTAACTTCGTGTTTGTCTTGGAGAGTAAAATCTTTTAAGTGACGAATACCGTTAAAGCACATTATCTTCATAACACTCCCCAACACCCTGCTGGCGAGAATATTTGTAAGGGGCTGATCATCAATCGCATGCCACATTTTTTGTCACCAACTGGCCATCGCGTCTAAACAAACAAGTAGTTCCGTGAAGAACTATACAGCCTATTTTCATATATCCTACTTATGTTAATTGCCTCTAACAACATACAACATTTCAGTTTGATTGCTGTAATAGATTCGTAGATATTGAGAACCGACTAAATATTGCGGATGGTCGCCATGTTGGATTTTTATATATGTAGGCCTTAGAGTTATGTACTGTTACATGAAGATTATTGTGTACGTGTAGTATTCAAACTTCAATCGCATGATTAGGACACAAGAAGTAAAAACGAGATTTTAAAATTTCGCACAGCTGCCATCTTGTGGTTATGGAAACAATTGAAATAAAATAGATGCCAGTGGATTAACATTTGCATAAGGATTTACTGTACCAAGTGTCACTGCACTCGGATGGTTAAATTGCGGGAAACGACCTTGTGAATAATTATACTTCACGTCGCCGCCATGTTGGGTTTGTGATCACCAGGTTATTGAAAGTCCCATAGGTGAACTTATATTCATAGCCCCTATGAACATTAAAGAATTCAGTTTGATTGCTGTAATAGATTCGTAGATATTGAGATCCATCTACATATTTCGGATGGTCGCCATGTTGGATTGTTATATGTATAGGCCATAGAGCCATGTACCATTAAAGGAATATTATTGCGTAGGTTCATTATTCAAACTTTCACTTCGATCGCACGATTACTACAAAAGAAATAAAAACTTAATTTTAAAATTCGCACAGCCGCCATCTTGAGGTTATGTAAACAATTGAACTAAATTACATACTAGTGCATTACAATGTGTATAAACATTTCCTTTACCAAGTTTCATTGCATTTGGATCATTAAATCGCGAGAAATGTCCATTTAAAATTTTAAAATTCGCTTGGCCACCATATTCGTTTTGTAGATAACCGGTTTTTGAAAGTCTTATAGATGAACTTTCAGTAGTGCCCTTCATCTCCGTACAGAATTTCAGGGTGATACCGGTAATAGTTTCAGAGATATAGAATGCCAGTGAAATATTTCGTACAGCCGCCATCTTGAGGTTATGTAAACAATTGAACGAAGTTAGATGCCGGTGCATTACAATGTGTATAAACATATACTCTACCAAGTTTTATTTCGTTTGGTTGGTTAAATCACGAGAACGTCTATTTAAAATTCGCAAATTCCCTTGGCCGCCATGTTGGTTTTGTAGTTGCCAGGTTTTCAAAAGTCACATAGGTAAACTTCTAGTAGTTCCCTTTATCACCGTAAAATATTCCAGGGTGGTATTGTGCCCAATCAGTCACGGCAGTCTGGCATCGAACTCGGGTCTCATCAGAGAAGACCAGGCACATGGTTATGCCTAGAGTCGAACCATTGATCTCTGAGGGGGAGCAATTACAGGGAACCCAAAGAGCAATGAGAGGTATACTGACATATAATATTGTAGCATGATTTCACGACCTATATGTGAATATCATAGCAGTTTAAGGTGAAGAATTGTAGCCAAATGCAAGGAAATATACGTTTTCAGAGCATACGAGAATGAGAGGAGGCCAGTTTGGCGTTTTACAAATTACACTTAGCAAGTGGGCGGAGACCTTAGACGCCGAGCGCACTATTTACGTCTGGACCGAGGAGACAGCCCAAAATTAATGACTCGGGTATTCACCGCTTGACGACGATGGAATCGGGAGTAGGGATGATTGCCCACGGAAATTAATTAATTACAGCCAAGTGGGGCATTGAAATGGAGTGAAATATACACCCAGGTGAATATATTCACGGAGAGGTAATTTAGGAGTGGTTTTTCACCTAAATTAATGCCTGTATCTCCAAATGAACGAATTACAACCTATCCTACGCTCTAGAGCAGTGATTTTGTGACCAGCCAAAGGGGAACCACCACGATGGCGTTCTGACGCGCTGAACTAAGGCAATTAATTGTAATTAATTGGCCGAAGCGATCGCGTGCACGCGAACGGTTATGAAACCTCCACACCTAAATAAACAAGATGTATATGTCATTTCGGCTGAAGAGGTATTATTTCAAGAAAGGAGTCGCTCTCATGTGTCCAGTGGACTATATTTTACGAGATACCTTTATAAGGTGGAGCAGTGCAGACCAAGGGGGTTGTCTTGTTGTCTTCAGTCTGTATACACGTAACTAACACGCTGCCAGTAAGCGAGCGAAATGTTAAAGTATCAACGCCCAGCCGTCGAAGAACAATAGAAGCAAGTCATACAGCTTCATAAGTAATCATGAAGTGCGTCGAAGTAATTTAATACAGATATTTATCTATTATCTGACGCAAATATAAATTCGCCACAGCGAAAGAGGAACTTATAATGTTTTTGAACCTTACACATACCGGGAGGTACTGTCAGAGTTGAATATGACATTATCATCAGGATCACTACAATGATGGGAGCTTGGGAATCATTGCCACCTAATCTGGACAGTGATCTGAACGATATTGCAGGTGACGAGGACCGAACGTCCGTAAAACGCTGTTAGATTTTCACGTAGACCAGCGGTTGGAGTAATCGCATCGCATCTCTGAGATCAGGCGTAGGAAGAGTCCGAGTAAGAATCAACCTGTGAAGTAGTGAATAAGTGTACATAAATTGTGTAATAGTGATTTAAAAGTGTTCATGTGTATAGTGATTAATATGCATTGTGTAGAAGTGAAAGAGGCCACTGATAAAAGTATGTTTATCAGGTGGAAAATGTGTGAATTTAAGTCTTGTGTAAAATATAACATGATGGCTTAAATCAAGCGTCATGGTAGCGCCAAAGCTGAAGTGCTGGCACTATCCAGCGAAAAAGAAAAATTGAGTACCAATTTACAATGTTATTATAACTAAATAGTTCACCATGTAACGATTTATCACTTTGAGAATAAGATGTAACAGTCACTTACTGAACGAGTTTTCACCACTCGTCTTGAATAAAATATGGCTTGGAAGGTGATTTGTTTAGGGCCATTCAGGTCGAAAATAGTGATGGATGTAACGGTAACGTTAAAATAATAATAATAATAATCATCATCTGGGGTCGGCAACAGTAAAGTAATAGGCACTTTTGGCCTAAATAACGTTCAAAGTGGCATGTCTAATATAAAGATACTGTATTTTGGTAAACAGTAAGAAAGTAACGTGGAATATAGCGAGATACGAGAGTTTTCTTCAGTGTCAGTGAAGTGTGGAATGAATATGTGATATGGTCAATCCTTAGGATTATATTTGAGGACCATTAAGTAAAGTAAGCCAGTAAATTTATACATTTTTGTTAGGAGCTATGTAAAGCTTTGGCTTAAGTAATATGACAGAGAGAACGCGGGTGCCTTAATAATTGAGTCATCTATGTGAAGTATTGTTTGAAGCCGCATATTGCGTACAGAAATAACGTAGAATTCAGTGATTTACGTAAATAAATAATTGCGGGGACCAACTAGTATAGCTTGCGCGTTAGGTGAGAAGTTGGCTAAATCTACGAGTTAGTATCGCCGTTTGTGCATACTTTATTATTCGCAGCGAATTGGACAGAGCCTGTATCCAACGCTTGCATGAATTATGGCCACGAATGACGTCCGTCGAGACGCAGTGAGCATGTGTATAAATGATCTACCCTGAGAGGTAAGGATCATATTCGTCGTTTAGGAAACGCAGATTTCCTTATATTTTATTGACAGCTGCTGGTGAAAATCGTGGATTTTCACTATGATGCGCGTCTAAAGCCACAGTAGTCACCATAGAACGGCAAGGCTATCACAGGAATTACATCCCCAGCCATGAATGTTAATAAGGAGCCGAATTGAGCCCAAAACACTATAAAGATAGGTGTAATATAATTAAATGACTCAATTACTTAGGAGCCACACCTAGCGTAACTCCAGTATTGCAATTGTAAACAAACCTGACCTTGACAGCAGATGAGAGGAGGTGGGGTAGTAGACCACTTCTGCGGCGGCCATCTTGACTAGCCAGCTGGAACGAATTTTATTGCCTGCTAAGGGGAGAGAAGGTCGGTCGACCAGTCCCTTGTAAATTAGAGTCATAGTAGGACACTGAAGAATCTCGATATTTCAATATGCAATTAAGATATGAGTGTGATGATGATGCCAATTGAATTGAATGGTGTGTTGCAACACACATACGTTGTTGGATCAATGAAATCAGATAATATTTGGCTCAGTTATTCTCTGAGGAGGAAAACGGAACCAAAATAATGTAGGCATCTTCTTCTAGAATGCATTTTGCCAGTTCACGCTAATTTATGCAGACGGGTATGTGATTTCCCAGAACATGGCACGTTTGTAACGATATAAGCCCGACAAGACCCAGAAAATCGTTGTATGGTGAAACTATAAAATATTCTATCCATGTTTATTTTGGAAGGGAAGTGTACCACTTTTTAAAGCGTTCATAGTGATGGAAAGAAGGAAGATGATTCGCACGGCACAACAAATAATTGTTAATTAAAGCAGAAAATAATGAATTTATGCTAATCAAGGTAAATGCCATAAGAAATGGAGTAATGTTGTATTAATGTCATTTTAATGTGATATGTGATTTTTGTGTTATGATACTCCAGTTAAGTAATTGTGTCACATGATGAACACTATGGAAACCCATGGAAGTCTGAAAGTATCATTGACAGGATGCTAGAATTAGATTTGAGTGCAGTGTAGCACTATTTTAAGAAGAAAACTCACAGAATAACCCTATTTTCATTTGTGGGAATTAAATATAATTTGTCCTTTATTTGTATTTGTAATATAGCCATGATTTTAGACCAGTAAATATTTTATTTTATGAATATGTTGTGTATTTCATGTAGAATAGTTACCTGGTAGACTCAAATCCTGAGCATGTGGTCGTATGGTGGGCAGGAACGTCCCATACCTCGAAAGACCGTGAGTTAGCTGGGATACGAACACATGGTCCACATGATGACAGTTGGGTACATGGAGGATATGTCTCTGTACTAGGATTGAGTCACAGGTACTGCTGATAGTCGGCCAAGATATTAATGGTAGAAGCAAATACAGCATAGAAATTAGGATATAATAGTGTTACGGCTGTGAGTTTGTGTCATCACTCGCCGCATGAGTCACAACTGCCCCAAGGCTGGGCTGTGTCCTGCCTCCTGTATTGCGCGCGCCTTATGCAACAGGGCTACTAAGACAAAGGGATAGTCCAGAATATTCGTGACTGGACCAGCGATGGAAACCTCGAGAAGCCGTGAACCCTGGATGGATCTAGAAGCATTTATTGAGTCACCGGCCTGCTATATAAGTGCGACCTGTCTAGCAGTTGTTGTTGTTGTGTTTTACGAGCTAGTGCGAGCGATTATCTTGTGCGACAGAAGTGTGGTGACGAAGTGCTGTGCGAGTTACGAAATCCAGTGACATTGTTTCTCCAGCTTGTGGACAGCGAAATAGCCTGCAGCAAGTGATCGTAAGTAATTGTGGTCGGTGAACATAAGGGAGAGGAGCAGGTAGTTTCTGTCGAAGCCACCGTACTCATTAGGACGGATTAACTTCTGTGATCTGTTGACAAGTGGAAGGGCCAAGAGCGCTCAAGGAAGAGACTTGAGGAAACTGGAGTAAGGCTCCTAATTGCTATTTGCTGTTGAGTAGTGTAATTTTCTGGCCACAATAAAGTTAATTATTTCTTTAAGCAGTAATTGGTGTTGTGCATTATACCCACCGTAATCCAGTTAACAAAGGTGCCACTAGGGGGTGGCACGTAACAACTGGTGTCAGAAGCCGGATTACGAACTCAAGCACAACACCTGACGGTCATGGTTTCAAAACCCGAGCAGGTCATTTTCTCTAATTTTCCTGTGAGTGCATGCCCCTTACAAGACAAACATCTAAAATGGAAGAGCAATTCGCAGCATTGCTAGAAAAGTTAAATGGCATGGAAACCAAGATGGAAGACGGCCAGAAGAAATTAGCCAAGGACCTGAAGGATGACCTGAAGAAGATGGAAGACGGCCAGAAGAAGATGGAGGACGGCCAGAAGAAGATGGAGGACGGCCAGAAGAAGTTAGCCGAGTACCTAACTGCCAAACTAGAAGACGGCCAGAAGAAGTTAGCCGAGGACCTAACTGCCAAACTAGAAGACGGCCAGAAGAAGAAGATGGAAGACGGTCAAAATAAGCTAGCGGAGGACCTGAAGCGGATAGAGGACGGCCAGAAGAAGATGGAAGACTGTCAGAATAAGTTGACACAGGACCTGAAGAAATTAGAACTGGGTCTGCATGAGGAAGTCACGGCAGTGGAAAAGAAGTTCGACGCCTTACAAAAGGAAGTTGCCGAGCTACGCCGACGCCCGCTGACGGGGGTGGAAGAGAGATTCAACTCTCTACAAAAGGAATTTGCTGAGCTGCGCCGACACCCGCCGACAGGGATGGAAGATAGATTCAAAGCCCTACAAGAGGAAGTCGCCGAGCTGCGCCGACGCCCGCCGACCGGGGTGGATGAGAGAGTCAAAGCCCTACAAGAGGAAGTTGCCGAACTTCGCCAACGCCCACTCACGGGGGTGGAAGAGAAATTCAACGCTCTTCAAGAGGAAGTTGCCGAGCTGCGCCGACGCCCGCCCATAGGTACACCGGGGACATCAGGAACGGGACAGAGCAGAGTGACGCCCCCAACCTTCGACGGAAAGGTCCCGTGGAGCACCTACTTACGTCAGTTCGAGGCGGCCTGTTCCATAAATAACTGGAACAACACAGAAAAGGCTACAGCTCTCATTGTAGCGCTGAGAGGTGACGCACTTAACGTCCTTCAGGCCATCCCGACTGGATCCCAGGACTACGCTTCCCTGATCGCCCATATGGAGTCCCGATATGGAGATAGCCATCTTCAGCAGGCCTATCAGATGCAGCTCCGGACCCGGGTACAGAAGAACGCGGAAACCCTGCAGGAGTTCGAGATGGACATCGCACGCCTCGTAAGGCTCGCCTACCCAACAGCGCCGGCCGACTTTCTGGAGCAGATAGCGACGCAGACTTTCACCGACGGGCTACGGGACTCGGACACTCAACAGGCGCTGCGACTCGCGCGCAATAAGACCCTGACAGATGCGCTGAGCCACGCACTTGAGTTCGAGACGGCAAAACAGGCATCCAGAATTCGCGCGCGGGTGCGTCAAGTGGACGTCGACGAACCAGTAAAAACCAACGAGACCAAGCCCCTGGCCGACGAATTAATGGAGGCGCTAAGCCGTTTCTTCGATAGTCGCGGCACCACCAGCAACGACACAGCCGGAAGACAACCGGAGAGGCGGCCCGGAAGAGGACTACCGACCTGCTGGACCTGCGGTAAGAAAGGCCACCTGAGCAAGGACTGCGGTGATCGCCGCCGCCGAGGGTATCCGACGGGAAATCAGTCGTCTGAAAACCGCGCGACCCAGGGAAACGAGTATTAGCCAGCCTTGGGGGCAAAGGTTGGCTTGTGACACTCGTCAAGCCCCAGCAGTCCAAGTGCGTGTGACGAAGTTACAGAGGGACAATAGCAGCCTGATGGTCGACGGAGTCGTCAACGGAGTGAGCTGGCCCATGCTGATCGACACGGGAGCGTCGAGGACCATCGTCAGTCCCACCGTGATCCCGAAGTGGAGTGTTCAACCCACACAAGGGAACCTCCAGCTAATAACCGCGACCGGAGAGACCGCACCGGTACATGGCGAAGCATCACTGGAGTTCGTCATTGGTCGACGGGTGGTGAAGCATCCAGTGCTTGTGGCTGAAGTATCAAACGAAGTGATCATCGGACTGGACTTCCTGGACCAGAACAACATCATCTTGGACTTGAGTACCAACACTCTGAACTTCGGAGGTGAGGAACTTGCTTTGCAACCAGCACACGAGGCCGTCACCGCACGACGAGTAAGGCTGAGAGAGGACGTCATCGTTCCTGCCAGGACGGAGGTCAGCGCCGCCGTAATTGTCGACGGAATGGCTGAGGGAGTGGCGGCTGTCATCGAGCCAAAATATGAAGACATCCAGACAAAAGGATTGCTAGTTGCCAAGACCCTCATCAACACGACGCCTCGGCCGTACGTCCGCCTGTCCAACCTGAACGACTACGATATTACGGTTCACCGGGACACCAACCTAGGAGTCTGCGAGCCCGTTACCTGGATTGCCCGCATCACAGAAACGACGGACGGACACCTGCAGACGGACAACCGAAGAAGACGCGCCCTGCCAGAAGAACTACAGAAGCTGTACCAAGGATCCCAGGACCATTTAGACGAAGAGCAATCACGCCAACTGCAGGACCTGCTACGCGAATTCCAGGATGTCTTCTCCGTGGGGAGCAAAGACTTCGGCAGGACAAGCTTAGTCCAGCACAGAATCGACGTTGGGGACAGCGCACCTATTAGGGCCCCATTCCGACGTGTCCCGCTAGCCAAGCAAGCCGAAGTCGACCGGATGGTAGAAGAGATGAAGGAGCAAGGGGTGATCGAGCCATCACATAGTCCTTGGAGCTCTCCGGTCGTGCTTGTGAAGAAGAAGGACGGTTCCACCAGGTTCTGCGTGGACTACAGGCGGGTGAACGACGTCACGAAGAAGGACAGCTACCCTCTACCCCGGATCGACGACACGCTGGACACCATATCAGGGTCAAGATGGTTCTC
Organism: Meconema thalassinum; assembly: GCA_946902985.2. Lineage (NCBI taxonomy): Eukaryota > Metazoa > Arthropoda > Insecta > Orthoptera > Tettigoniidae > Meconema > Meconema thalassinum. Next base: position 1,719,961,581 of record OX336388.2, on the reverse strand, counting down.
CACCTTGGATTTGAAGAGTGGCTACTGGCAGGTGGAGGTCCACCCTAAGGACCGCGAGAAAACGGCGTTCTCTGTGGGCAGTGGGCTCTGGCATTTCACCGTCATGCCATTCGGTCTGTGCAACGCCCCTGCGACCTTCGAAAGGCTAATGGAGTCCATTCTGAGGGGACTACACTGGAAGACCTGCCTGGTCTACCTAGACGACGTCATCGTTCTGGGGAGGAGCTTCGAGGAGCACTACAGCAACCTGAAGGAGATCTTGTTGAAGCTACGGGCTGCCCAGGTGAAGTTGAGCCCCAAGATGTGTCAGCTCATCCAGAAGCGGGTCCAGTACCTTGGGCATATCGTCTCAGAGGAAGGGGTGCGCACCGACCCAGAGAAGACCGCAGCTGTGAGGGAGTGGCCAGTTTCGAAGGACAAGTCCCAACTACGAAGCTTCCTGGGACTCTGCACTTATTACCGTCGCTTCGTGAGAGGATTCGCCGACATCGCCAAACCTTTACATCGACTGACTGAGAAGGACCAACTCTTCACGTGGACAGCAGAATGCCACAGTGCCTTCGAACAACTCAAGCAGGCTCTGTGCACCGCACCTATTCTGGCCTACCCCAGACCTGTAACAAGGTTCATCGTCGATACCGATGCCAGCGACTTTGGCATAGGGGGAATCCTGTCGCAAGTAGTGGACGGCGAGGAAAGAGTAGTGGCCTACTTCAGCAAGGCCCTGTCAAAGCCAGAAAGGAATTACTGCGTCACCAGGAAGGAGCTGCTCGCCATCGTGAAGACCATTGAACACTTCCACAAGTACCTGTACGGGCAAGAATTTCTCATCAGGACCGACCATGCATCCCTGCGGTGGCTCCTGAACTTCAAGCAGCCCGAGGGTCAACTCGCGCGGTGGTTAGAGAGGCTTCAACAGTACAACTTTGAGATTCAGCACATGAAAGGCCAACTGCATTCTAACGCCGACGCCCTGTCACGAAGACCGTGCCCCGAAGACTGCACCTTCTGTGCCCGAAGGGAGGAGAACACCGGGATACAGTGCCGACGGACTACTGTGAAACTTCAGGGGAACTGGAGCCGCGAATCTTTCACGCGGGCACAAGCAGAAGATGATGACCTGGGACTGATAGCCGAATGGAAGAGGTCCTGTGTCCCCAGATCCGGGTGGAACATTGTGAGTGACTGCAGCCCAAAGTTTAAGTCCTACTGGGCACAGTGGGACTCGGTGATTGTAAGGGATGGCCTCATCTGCCGCGCCTGGAGAGCACCGACGGGAAGACATCTCGGGAACAAGTCGTCGTTCCAAAGGCTATGACGGAGGAAGTCCTGAAGGAAGTTCATGGAGGATCATCTGGTGGACACCTAGGGATAAAGAAGACCCTGGAGAAGCTGAGAGAGCGGTTCTACTGGATCGGATGCCGAACTGACGTGGAGAACCACTGCGCGAGGTGCCACGATTGCGCAGCCAGCAAGGGCCCAGGACGAAGACGACGGGGTCCACTGAAGACCTACAACGTGGGCGGCCCCATGGAGAGAGTGGCCATCGATGTTGCTGGGCCATTTCCGTTAAGCGAGGCAGGGAACCGCTACATATTAGTCGTCAGCGACTACTTTACCAAATGGCCGGTGGCGTATGCGCTCCCTAACCAAGAAGCCGCGACGATTGCAGAGACCCTGGTGAAGGAATTCGTCAGCCGGTACGGAGTACCCCTGGAGCTGCACTCCGAACAAGGGAGGAACTTCGAGTCGCAGGTGTTCCAGAACCTATGCCAGCTGCTGGGAATCCGGAAGACAAGGACAACGCCGCTACACCCTCAGTCCGACGGGATGGTAGAGCGATTCAATCGCACCATCGGGAACCATCTCCGAATAGTCGTCAGCGAGCACCAGAGAGATTGGGACAAACATCATCCACTATTTCTCCTGGCCTACCGCGCCGCCGTGCATGAAGCCACCGGGTGCACACCTGCCCAGGCCATGTTTGGGAGGGAGCTCCGACTACCTGTCGATCTTGCCTTCGGCCGACCTGGGAATGATCCGATCCCGGTAAGCCAGTATTGTCAAGAACTGGTCGACCAACTGGAGGACGTACACGCGTTCACGAGGAGGAAACTACGGATCGAGACCGACCGAATGAAGACCCGATACGACCAGCAGACGGATGCCGGCGGATTCCACGAGGACGACCTGGTCAGGCTCTTCAACCCATTACGGAAGAAAGGCCTGTCACCCAAACTGCAGAAGTCCTGGGAGGGCCCGTACCGAGTCGTGAAACGGATCAACGATGTCGTCTACAGGATCCAGCGGAGCCCGAGGGTGAAGATGAAGATCGTGCATCGAGATCGCCTGGCAGCCTATGGAGGGGCACAGATGGACCAATGATTGATCGGGACGATCAGCCTTTTTAGGAAGGGGGTGGTGTTACGGCTGTGAGTTTGTGTCATCACTCGCCGCATGAGTCACAACTGCCCCAAGGCTGGGCTGTGTCCTGCCTCCTGTATTGCGCGCGCCTTACGCAACAGGGCTACTAAGACAAAGGGATAGTCCAGAATATTCGTGACTGGACCAGTGATGGACACCTCGAGAAGCCGTGAACCCTGGATGGATCTAGAAGCATTTATTGAGTCACCGGCCTGCTATATAAGTGCGACCTGTCTAGCAGTTGTTGTTGTTGTGTTTTACGAGCTAGTGCGAGCGATTATCTTGTGCGACAGAAGTGTGGTGACGAAGTGCTGTGTGAGTTACGAAATCCAGTGACATTGTTTCTCCAGCTTGTGGACAGCGAAGTAGCCTGCAGCAATTGATCGTAAGTAATTATGGTCGGTGAACATAAAGGAGAGGAGCAGGTATTTTCTGTCAAGGCCACCGTACACATTAGGACGGATTAACTCCTGTGATCTGTTGACAAGTGGAAGGGCCAAGAGCGCTCAAGGAAGAGACTTGAGGAAACTGGAGTAAGGCTCCTAATTGCTATTTGCTGTTGAGTAGTGTAATTTTCTGGCCACAATAAAGTTAATTATTTCTGTAAGCAGTAATTGGTGTTGTGCATTATACCCACTGTAATCCAGTTAACAAAGGTGCCACTAGGGGGTGTCACGTAACAATAGGAAAAGGCCGCGTCCCATTTGTTAATAAGCCATCACGTAAAATAAATGTTGATAATCCTCCATAAGACATGCTTAAATGTAAATGTAACTTACACACACCCCCCTTTAATTATCATGGCCCAAGCAATGTGGGACGGTATTAATTCATTATGGAACCGCCTGCGTCAGTGCAATATGAGCAATCTTGGCATTGCACAAACTGGCCATGGAAAGCATAGCATGTCCACCCTTTTCATTATCATGGCGAGACCCAAGTGGGGCATTCGACAGTACAACCGAGACCTTGGAGGGTTGCTGCGATGTCTTAACGTGGACCACCTCCCATGGCACTTCATTATCATGTCGCCCAGTTGTGTGTGGCAAAGCATGGGATACCCTCCTCATTATCATGGCGCCCAGTACGTGGATGGCTTATGGGATTCAGAAAACCCCATAATAATAGCATGGTTTTCATGGGGAAAACCATAAAAATAATATTTTTTCCTCATACTCTGTTTGAGCGATTGTGAGTCTTCCTAGATGATATTCAGACGTCAGACACTGTTGTCAGACGGGTACGAGGTTCTATACGCATTCCATAGGTGGTTTTGACATTTTGTAATAGTTTGTTGTTGTTGTCGCGGGATCGGAATCCTTTTCTTTCCAATAGAACGCGCCAGCATATTCAGCTGCGGCCTACCTGAATCTCAAATTAAGAAATACAGGATGGCTGGAACTGAAGACGTACTCAGGTGTATTGCTGAGTTAAGGGAACATTTTGATGATGTTAATGCTAAGAGAAAGGGAGAAATTAGAGAATTTAAAGATGAAATAGCAGATAGATTGGCTACAGTCAATACTCAATTGGATGCCAATCAAACCGAAATAAACACTAGATTAGAGGCTAATCAAGCTGAAGTAAATACTAGACTAGAGGCTAATCAAACTGAAGTAAGCCAGATATTGGCTACAATAAATGTACAATTGGAGGCTAATCAAGCTGAAGTAAACACGCAGTTAGAATCAAACCTAACAGAGGTTAATAAGAAAATGGATGACGTTAAAGAGTCTGTCCAGCGTGAGGTAACTAAGAATATTGTTAGCGTGGTCTCAGAAATGCAAGCTGATAACGATAAACGCTTTGAGTCTATAGAGCTAAAACTAGAGAATAATCTGCAAGCATGCAGAGAGTCACAGCGTGAGATTAACGATAGTTTAAGCAGTATGTCCATGGAGCTTAAAGACATTCAGAGTCACAATGAAGCTAATACTAAACGTCAACTAGAGCAATTTAATACGTTCACTCAGACCGTGGATCAAAGGCTCGAAGATAGCGACGTAAAATGGAATACGCGAATGGCAGGTTACGCCAAGGCGGTAGACGAAGCCTTAAGGAAACAGGATCAGAATATCCTTGACCAATGCAAGGAAATCCAGGAAATAAAAACTTCTGATCAAGAGAATAAGGAGATAATGTCAAATATGAAGATGCAGGTCGGGAAGGTGCAGAAAGAGTTGGAACAAACTCAGAGCGACCTAGCAGTTATTCATAAAAGACAGGATGAGGACCAGGGAGAAATCACGAAAATAAGGACTGAAATCTCTCATATACAGGGTCACATTCAAAAGGAAGTTACAGGCTTACGAGAAGAATTAGAACTTCGAGAAGGCTTGAAGACTGAAGCCAGCGATAAGACTCTTGCCGAGGTAAGAGAAAGTCTAGCGGGGGAAATTATCCACCTGAAGGAAAACCTTAAGGATGACAAGGAAAAGGTATTTTCTATGGCAGAAAGAAACCGAGATCGCCTAGAGAAAATAGAACGAGAGGTATTAGCTCGTTTGGAAAGGGCAGAAAATAGACACAGCCAAATAGAGACTAGAATGATCGCGCAGGAGGAATCCATGTTGCGGAATCCTAGGTCTAGCGAAGGAAGTATAGACGAGAATAGGAGAAATAAATGGGCAGAGATAGAAATACAGCCCACTCCAAAGAATGCAGCCATGCCAAGTGACAGCCCGTATACCACACCTGGTATGCCAATTGCCATGTCAACACCGCATGAAAATGCTGTTCAGAATCAAATAGTCACTGTTGTAAGGGCTAATGATGAGAAACCAAAGAAATACTCTGGGAGTAATTCTAACATGGCACCCAAGTACTGGCTTAAAGAAGTTTCCAAGTACTTGAATGACGCGAAAGTACCGCCAGAGCGAAGGTTGAGAGCGATTGAAAAACTAACTGAAGGCGAGTGTGCCTTATGGTTTAGGAGTTTTCGGTACACGTTCGACACCGTTGACGAATTTCGCCAGGCATTTTTAAGCAGATACTGGAACGCGAGCATACAACAGAACCTCAGATTGGACTTGTATTCCAGGCGTTATAGTACTAGTAATCCGACGAAGTACGGAGAATTCTTTGTGAATCAATTGTGCCGTTTTCGCGAGCTTGATGAAGGACTTAGAGAGTCAGATTTGTGCATAGCGATAGCCAAGCAGCTACCATATGAAGTACAACGTCTACTGATCTCAGCAAACGCCAAAACTGCGATCGATATGGAGGAGGTGCAGAGACAACTCGATCTAACCACAGTGCAGCACACAAGGCAAAGTCGAAACGTGGAACAAGTCAACATGACGACTACACCGACTGAACCGACTAAGGAGCAGACAAAAAGCAAGTCTACAAGCACCGAAACAGAAAAATCCGACTGGCAACGTGAAGGACGTGAAAACCAAAATTGGAGGCCAGCATATCGAGGAGGATCGAACCGTGGGAACCGAGGAAGGAAAAATTGGAATCAGCGCGGTACCAGAGACCAGCAGCTTGATAACAGAAGGAATTACGGCCGAAATGGGAACAACCAAGGATGGAGATCCCAAGAGCAAAGTCGCGGGTTCGATGAAGAGGCGGAAGAACGCTATCACGCATCTTTAAGATACATGGAAGAGCGCGGAGATGACCCGAGACAATCGCGAGTTCATTGGGATGAAGCGATTAGGAATAGAAGGTCACACGACATATATAAAAATGATGACGGTGCGAAGAGTCTGGAACTTCAACAGCATGAAGACAGGCAGAAGAACTCCACAAAGAATGGAGCAATTGAAAAAAAAACACCAAAATTAAATGACCAAAGAGAGATAAGTTCAGGATGGAATACAGTGAATGTTGTTAACTGGATTGCCAAACCTGAGGAGCTTATCGAAGACCTAGATGAAGGGACGGTCAATGTGAGAAGGGAACTACCCATTATTATTGTAAACATTGCGGGCATGAAGATAAGAAGTCTCATTGATACAGGTTCAACAGTGTGCTTGATAACCCAGGCATTATATAATGAAATCCAAAGTAAAATTCACGTCTTGAAACTACCTATTTCAAGCTTGAAAATAAAAGGTGTGATACCAGATAAAGTTATGATATGCAGATACCAAGTATTTTTAGATCTGCAGATAGGGAACTCTACATTCTCACAGAGCTTCCTACTTGTGAATAAGCTGCCTTATAACCTCATAGTTGGCATGGATTTCATAAGAGAATATAAAGTTATTATAGATCTCTCGCAAGACATTGTTATGTTTCGCGCAAGTGAGGGAAAGGAAGAGTTAGAACTCTCATTAAAGCACAATGAAACGAGACCAGAAGAGTACGTATGACATACATACGGAGATATGACTGGGGATGCAGTGTCGACAACAGAAGACATCGAGGAAGAGTTGGCAACACTGGCCGCAGACATTGAAAGGGACCTCGAACCAAAATTTGAAGAATGCCTGGAAGAGAAGATTGAGGAAGCTAAATTTGGTCCCGGACATAAGCAAATGCTAAGGGAACTGCTGTTTGAGTATAAAGGAGTCTTCGATTCGAGACATGGCCGGATCAAGAATTTCCAATATGCGTTCCAAGTCAGCGATTGGACACCATTCAAACAGAAGCCGTATCCTGTAGCCGAGAAACATTATTTAAAGGTCAAAGAAGCAATACAGGAAATCCTAGAGGCAGGCGTCATTGTGAAGACAGCCACACCCTATGTCAGCCCACTGGTAGTTGTACCTAAACAGGACGGAAGTGTGAGGATATGCCTGGACCTACGAAATTTGAATTCCAAGGTCATACCGGAATTTGACCATGTGCCGCCCATTAAGGAGGTACTCAGGGGGTTCAAAGGAAAGACTGTGTTCTCAAATCTTGACCTGACGGCAAGTTTTCACGATCTTGCTCTGGAGGAGAAAACAAGCTTATTGACTGGATTTTTGTTTGACCAGCACACGTATTCATACGTGCGTCTTCCATTTGGATTGAAAACAGCAGGTTCAGCGTTGATACGAGCGCTAGATCGGAACCTGTCCGAAGAAGTAAAAGCCACAACCATATGCTACGTAGATGATATACTATTGACATCTGAAACTGTTGAGGAACACGTCTGAGATCTACGCAAGTTGTTGTATGACCTAAGTCAGGCTAACTTTAAGGTCAACATAAAGAAGTCTAACTTTGGTCGGAGAGAAGTTAAATTTCTAGGCCACGTGATAGATGCACAAGGAGTCAGACCTAATCCGGGAAAATTGGAAGTTATTAAACATTTCCCAAGACCAACGAAGGTAAAGAACGTCAGGCAATACCTAGGCGTTATTGGATTCTTTTTAAACCATTGCCCGAAGTATACCGAGACCGTAGCACCACTCCAAGACTTACTCAAGAAAGGAGGAAGATGGCGCTGGACGGAACAATGCGAGGAAGCCTTCGTGAAATCTAAACAGATGCTGTTAGATTATGTAAAATTGGGATATCCTGACTACACTCAGAAATTTATTATCCAGACTGACGCATCATTCATAGGTATTGGAGCAATGTTATATCAGGAAAATGTGGACAGGCCAGAGGAGAAAACTTACATTGCATTCATAAGTAGAAGGTTGAAGCCTAATGAGAAGAACTATACGGTCACGGAGATCGAATTACTCGCGATACTGTATGCCCTACAGTATTGGCGAAAGCTAGTCTATGGCTTTAGAATTACATTGAGAACAGACCATAAAGCCCTAACGTTCCTGTTGAAAACTGACTTGTCGAGTCAAAGACTGACGAGATGGTCCCTGTACATACAGCAATTTCAAGTGGAAATCGAGTATTGCCCGGGGAAGGACAATATCATACCTGACTTGCTAAGCAGATACCCTACAGCTGATGAAGAAGAAGTTCTAGCTATCGAAATAGAAGATAGAGATCAGAAGACCTTAGATGATCTGAGGAACATCACCGTTTTTCAACGTGAAGATCCCTGGATACGGTTGATGATTAATTACTTCGAGGGAAAGCTGGACAGAGGAACCCCGATGTATGTGGAAGCCGAAGCACTATCAGCGGAGTATCTATGGTTTAACCAGATGTTACATAAATGGAGCGACTCAGACCACACTCGACCCAGGATCGTTGTACCACCAGCATTGCAGAGAAGGCTAGTATGGTTAGCACACCGAGCTTTTGGTCACCCCGGTGAAGATAAGTCTGTTGCCCTGCTTAAAGAAGCATTTATTTGGCCAAAACTTCGAGATACAGTCAGGAATACTATCGGGACATGTGATAATTGCCAACGAGTAAAGCCTAACTCGTACTTAATGAGGCAAAAACCTATACCACTCTTACCAGAGAAGCCATGTCAGCTTCTGGCACTGGACAACTTTGGGCCGCTTCCTAGAGCTAGAAGAGGAAATAGACACATCCTAGTTGCACTAGACGTGTTTTCTAAAATGGTAGTCCTGTGTCCAATTCAGAAAACCAGTACAAAACAGGTACTTAAGAGGCTGAAGGAAAGAATCATTCCAATATTAGGGCAGCCGGAGAACATCTTATCTGATCATGGGAGCTGTTTTACCAGCGTGGAATTTCGCAGGGAGTTGGAAAATCTGGGTATAAGACAGATTTTATCCACAGTTCGACACCCGGAGTCAAATTCCGCCGAAAGAGTAATGAGGGAACTGCAAAAGTACATGAAGATATACTGCTCTACTGAGAACTGGAAATGGATTGACGTACTTGAGATTATTGAATATTGTATCAACAATACCGTGCACGAAGCGACAGGAAAGGTGCCAGTGAGCCTACATCTTGATAGAAGACCAGAGAGGCCATGGAATAATGTCATTCGGACACCCATCGATGCACAACCTGGACGTGAGTTGAGGATCCAAAGAACGTTCGAGTATCTCAAGAAACAAGCAGACAGACGGCAGCGGAGAAACAGGAGGAAACGCTACCATAGACCATTACTCGTGGGGGACTACGTCTTATTGAAAAAAAAACCGCCAGTTCAGATCCAGAGAGCAGGAAATATAAAAAATTTCAGCATGCCTATCACGGACCCTACCTGATTATAAGGGATCTGCAAAATAATGAATATCGGATCAAAGACGAAGCAACAGGTAGAGAAGTTGTTGTAAACGCGGCTAATTTAAAACTATATAGTCCACCAGAGGATTATGATACGAGAGTGGAGCAAGCAATGCACACCCAAATGGACGAGGAGTCATTACGTATGCACGGAAAGAATCTTGAGAAAAGCTTGCAGTCCCAAGAAGGAACGGAGCGAAGCGACCAGCTCGCAGACCCAAGGGATCCGAGGGGAGCTGTCAAATGAAGGAACTTTATGACCAGTTGAGGGAGGCCGCTACAGAAATAGAGGAAATGAATGAACAATTGAGAAGGCGGAACAAGAGTCTACGAGACGGCAGACAGAGTGGAATGGGGGAACGAGAGATCCCATTGCCGAGAGCACTGACCGCTTAAAGTAAATACTGCATGGAGTCGATGCCATCTGAAGGGCCCGAAAAATTCACTTGTGAAATGAATTTTCCGAGCTTAGCAGGGGAAAGATGTGTCCAATCAGTCACGGCCGTCTGGCATCGAACTCGGGTCTCATCAGAGAAGACCAGGCACATGGTTATGCCTAGAGTCGAACCATTGATCTCTGAGGGGGAGCAATTACAGGGAACCCAAAGAGCAATGAGAGGTATACTGACATATAATATTGTAGCATGATTTCACGACCTATATGTGAATATCATAGCAGTTTAAGGTGAAGAATTGTAGCCAAATGCAAGGAAATATACGTTTTCAGAGCATACGAGAATGACAGGAGGCCAGTTTGGCGTTTTACAAATTACACTTAGCAAGTGGGCGGAGACCTTAGGCACCGAGCGCACTATTTACGTCTGGACCGAGGAGACAGCCCAAAATTAATGACTCGGGTATTCACCGCTTGACAACGATGGAATCGGGAGTAGGGATGATTGCCCACGGAAATTAATTAATTACAGCCAAGTGGGGCATTGAAATGGAGTGAAATATACACCCCGGTGAATATATTCACGGAGAGGTAATTTAGGAGTGGTTTTTCACCTAAATTAATGCCTGTATCTCCAAATGAACGAATTACAACCTAGCCTACGCTCTAGAGCAGTGATTTTGTGACCAGCCAAAGGGGAACCACCACGATGGCGTCCTGACGCGCTGAACTAAGGCAATTAATTGTAATTAATTGGCCGAAGCGATCGCGTGCACGCGAACGGTTATGAAACCTTCACACCTAAATAAACAAGATTTATATGTCATTTCGGCTGAAGAGGTATTATTTCAAGAAAGGAGTCGCTCTCATGTGTCCAGTGGACTATATTTTACGAGATACCTTTATAAGGTGGGAGCAGTGCAGACAAAGGGGGTTGTCTTGTTGTCTTCAGTCTGTATACACGTAACTAACACGCTGCCAGTAAGCGAGCGAAATGTTAAAGTATCAACGCCCAGCCGTCGAAGAACAATAGAAGCAAGTCATACAGCTTCATAAGTAATCATGAAGTGCGTCGAAGTAATTTAAAACAGATATTTATCTATTATCTGACGCAAATATAAATTCGCCACAGCGAAAGAGGAACTTATAATGTTTTTGAACCTTACACATACCGGGAGGTACTGTCAGAGTTGAATATGACATTATCATCAGGATCACTACAATGATGGGAGCTTGGGAATCATTGCCACCTAATCTGGACAGTGAGCTGAACGATATTGCAGGTGACGAGGACCGAACGTCCGTAAAACGCTGTTAGATTTTCACGTAGACCAGCGGTTGGAGTAATCGCATCGCATCTCTGAGATCAGGCGTAGGAAGAGTCCGAGTAAGAATCAACCTGTGAAGTAGTGAATAAGTGTACATAAATTGTGTAATAGTGATTTAAAAGTGTTCATGTGTATAGTGATTAATATGCATTGTGTAGAAGTGAAAGAGGCCACTGATAAAAGTATGTTTATCAGGTGGAAAATGTGTGAATTTAAGTGTTGTGTAAAATATAACATGATGGCTTAAATCAAGCGTCATGGTAGCGCCAAAGCTGAAGTGCTGGCACTATCCAGCGAAAAAGAAAAAGTGAGTACCAATTTACAATGTTATTATAACTAAATAGTTCACCATGTAACGATTTATCACTTTGAGAATAAGATGTAACAGTCACTTACTGAACGAGTTTTCACCACTCGTCTTGAATAAAATATGGCTTGGAAGGTGATTTGTTTAGGGCCATTCAGGTCGAAAATAGTGATGGATGTAACGGTAACGTTAAAATAATAATAATAATCATCATCTGGGGTCGGCAACAGTAAAGTAATAGGCACTTTTGGCCTAAATAACGTTCAAAGTGTCATGTCTAATATAAAGATACTGTATTTTGGTAAACAGTAAGAAAGTAACGTGGAATATAGCGAGATACGAGAGTTTTCTTCAGTGTCAGTGAAGTGTGGAATGAATATGTGATATGGTCAATCCTTAGGATTATATTTGAGGACCATTAAGTAAAGTAAGCCAGTAAATTTATACATTTTTGTTAGGAGCTATGTAAAGCTTTGGCTTAAGTAATATGACAGATAGAACGCGGGTGCCTTAATAATTGAGTCATCTATGTGAAGTATTGTTTGAAGCCGCATATTGCGTGCAGAAATAACGTAGAATCCAGTGATTTACGTAAATAAATAATTGCGGGGACCAACTAGTATAGCTTGCGCGTTAGGTGAGAAGTTAGCTAAATCTACGAGTTAGTATCGTCGTTTGTGCATACTTTATTATTCGCAGCGAATTGGACAGAGCCTGTCTGTATCCAACGCTTGCATGAATTATGGCCACGAATGACGTCCGTCGGGACGCAGTGAGCATGTGTATAAATGATCTACCCTGAGAGGTAAGGATCATATTCGTCGTTTAGGAAACGCAGATTTCCTTATATTTTATTGACAGCTGCTGGTGAAAATCGTGGATTTTCACTATGATGCGCGTCTAAAGCCACAGTAGTCACCATAGAACGGCAAGGCTATCACAGGAATTACATCCCCAGCCATGAATGTTAATAAGGAGCCGAATTGAGCCCAAAACACTATAAAGATAGGAGTAATATAATTAAATGACTCAATTACTTAGGAGCCACACCTAGCGTAACTCCAGTATTGCAATTGTAAACAAACCTGACCTTGACAGCAGATGAGAGGAGGTGGGGTAGTAGACCACTTCTGCGGCGGCCATCTTGACTAGCCAGCTGGAACGAATTTTATTGCCTGCTAAGGGGAGAGAAGGTCGGTCGACCAGTCCCTTGTAAATTAGAGTCATAGTAGGACACTGAAGAATCTCGATATTTCAATATGCAATTAAGATATGAGTGTGATGATGATGCCAATTGAATTGAATGGTGTGTTGCAACACACATACGTTGTTGGATCAAAGAAATCAGATAATATTTGGCTCAGTTATTCTCTGAGGAGGAAAACTGAACCAAAATAATGTAGGCATCTTCTTCTAGAATGCATTTTGCCAGTTCACGCTAATTTATGCGGACGGGTATGTGATTTCCCAGAACATGACACGTTTGTAACGATATAAGCCCGACAAGACCCAGAAAATCGTTGTATGGTGAAACTATAAAATATTCTATCCATGTTTATTTTGGAAGGGAAGTGTACCACTTTTTAAAGCGTTCATAGTGATGGAAAGAAGGAAGATGATTCGCACGACACAACAAATAATTGTTAATTAAAGCAGAAAATAATGAATTTATGCTAATCAAGGTAAATGCCATAAGAAACGGAGTAATGTTGTATTAATGTCATTTTAATGTGATATGTGATTTTTGTGTTATGATACTCCAGTTAAGTAATTGTGTCACATGATGAACATTATGGAAACCCATGGAAGTCTGAAAGTATCATTGACAGGATGCTAGAATTAGATTTGAGTGCAGTGTAGCACTATTTTAAGAAGAAAACTCACAGAATAACCCTATTTTTATTTGTGGGAATTAAATATAATTTGTCCTTTATTTGTATTTGTTGTATAGCCATGATTTTAGACCAGTAAATATTTTATTTTAGGAATATGTTGTGTATTTCATATAGAGTAGTTACCTGGTAGACTCAAATCCTGAGCATGTGGTCGTATGGTGGGCAGGAACGTCCCATACCTCGAAAGACCGTGATTTAGCTGGGATACGAACACATGGTCCACATGATGACAGTTGGGTACAATATGGGTAATAGTTTCGGAGATATTGAAATCTGGTGAAATATTTCGCACAGCCGCCATGTTGGATTGGTGAGATGTAGCAACATTTGAAGGGCACGGTCGGGGTCGTCCGGAATAGTGCTATGAACTATGCGTTTCATTGAAATTGCTCCAGCCGTTTAGAAGTTATTAGGGGGAGACACACACACCATCACACACGCACACACAGACAGACACATGGACAACAGGTGATCTCATAAGCCTATTTTTTTCATAAATGAAAATAGGCTAATAAGCACATACAAGAAATTCCTTGATTTTGGAAAAACATATGAAAATGACTGGGCTATAACACGTATTTTCAAATACAGGTATCCCTCGATTTTGAATTCGTTTCGAGTAATCATCGCGTAATACGAAACGGGTAACGTGAACGTCTTATAATATGGAAAAGGAAAACTTAATAGCCTATGAGTGTTAACCAAATGCAACTTGAGAGACTGAATAGGATGCTTTCAGTTCTTTAAATGGAGATTTTGCTTTAGCCTGAATAACCATGGAGGATATCGGGTTGGTACGTTTAGTTTGATGTTCAATCCATTGAACCAACATTTGTTCCATTTTATCCATAATTGGCGGCTTTATTATGGATGACGTCATTCTGGTCGCACTTTTCCAGCTTTCTTTAATATTTCCTGCTTGACTTCTTATGGTTTTCGGAGTTGATTCTGAGATTCTTGTAGCTCTGACAATGTCCACAATGCGCTCATTGCAGTGGCGTGGCGTGGAATTTTTTCGAGGGTAAGCTGTGAAGAAGACTCAAAATATAGGCTTAAACCATAAAGCAACTTCAGCACCCGGTTCCAGCTATGCCCTTGTCAATGTTGAGGTTGATATCTGAAGTAGCAACAATTACTCTACACACATAATTATTAGTCTTTCACATATAAAAAAATAAAAATAGAAAGAATTGTAATACAGCACAGCTCATTTTTCCCTTTTCAACTTGAGGCATGCCAATCCATGTACATTAATTGCGGAGAAAATTATTCATCAATAGGGTTGGCGGGCTTCTCTTGTCTTGTATCATTTGACGATTGAACAGTGTGGCAATTTGTGTTTTTGTTGTTCGCATTTCTTGGCCTAAGGAGCTAAACTTTTAGGTTATTACCCGTAAATTTTCTATTATGCGTGGCTCAGCGGTAACGTTCTAGCTTGAGCTTAAGATAGCAGGATCGAATGCCGTCGCAGTCAGTCGGCATTTGAGTGTGCGCAAATGCGAGGGAGCCGTGTCAGTATATTTACTGGCACGTTAAAGATTCCCTTCGGGTCAAAATTCCGGCATCCCGGCGTCTCTAAAAGCCTCAGCAGTTAACAGGAACGTAAAACCAATAACATTATTATTATTATTTTCTATTAGACTATGAGACCTAAGTGAACATTAAAATAATAAACATGCTATTAGTAGACTAATAGATATTTTTATGTCACTGGATTGCATGTTCAGTTAATATTTATTTGCAAATATCACTCAAATTGTACTGATGTAGGCTTTCACGGCTTCATTAGTTTGAATGACTTAATTGGGGCGTAGGCCTATAACCTATGCAAACTAGTACTACGGGGGGCGTGGTGGCGCAGCGGTCAAGCTGTTGGACTCTCACCAAGGTGGACCGGGTTCGATTCCCGGTCAATGCATGTGAGATTTCGAAGTGAAATTCCATGTCCTGTGCTTCGGATTCCACGTAAAAAGGAGGTCCCGTGGCTCATGATCGCATGATTAATGGTCACGTAAAGTTTCCTTCTTTTTTTAAACTAGTACTAACAATTCCGGCGTCTAGTGCATCAGTGGAAAGAATGTTTTCTACCATGAAACGTACAAAAACCTTCACCCGAAACTCAATGCATCAATAAGGACGTTCACATCTCGCGCTTCTTTCCATTGAAAAGGTGTTATTGTGCAGCCTTCAGGGGAACACTGATTTTCACGACCATGTAATTGATGAATTCACTAAGAGGGAGAGAAGAATTGAACTTCGCTACAAATGATCCGCCAAGGTACAGTAAATAGTGGCATTAATTAATTTTGTTCAAATGAGAACTTGATAAACCCTACCTACCGTAATAACCAAATGAAAATCCACAGCCTGCTTCCAGTCTCCGACCGGGTCAGGAATGGAATGAATGAAGCCCCCATCTAGCGGCGAGGATATGAACTGTGCCGGCTGCCGAGGCCTGACGCACTCCTCTGGGGCAATGATTAAATGAATGACGGATGAAATGAAATGATAGTGGCGAGTGTTTCTGGAATGAAATTTTGACAGGGAAACCGGAGTACCCGGAGGAAAACCTGTCTGCCTCCGTTTTGTCCAGCACAGATCTCACATGGAGTGACCGGGATTTGAACCACGGACCCAGCGGTGAGAGGCCGGCGTGCTGCCGCCTAAGCCACGGAGGCTTCGTAATAACCAAATATTTTTTAAAATAATGTGATAGGTCTTTAAAATATTATTCAAATTATACGGATGTTCATACATTTAAAATTATGTATCCTTTACACCTACTCTTTGAATATAATTTGAATGATAATCTGAGCAACTTTTCGGGTTGATGGGTCACTCTGAAGATTCCAACGCACTGTACACTCCAACACAATAATATCAACAGTAGTTACGGTATAGTACATTTTGCTAATTGCACTCAAAAACATAGAGTTGTGAGTTAACCGGACGAAGAAGAATTTTAACTACCGCGCCCAGCAAAGGTCGGATCTGATGGTCAGATGGTGGGTGGGCAAGGAGTGGGTGGGGACTGGAGAGGCGCGCCAAATAATTTTAAGCAGTGCTGGTGTCCAGGCTCGCTAGGGTAAGCCACCCGAATTGAAGCAGACCTTGCTACCCGCTTTCACTTGTCTCGACGACAGCCCTGTGGCTATGGAACGCCACACCCCCTGTCTTAGCCAATCAAGGACGACCTGGCGTTGTTGGTGTACCACTCCATCGGCCATAACAGTGTTCCGGGCCAGAAAGCTCCTGGAGGTAAACAAGCCGTTGTCATAGCGACCAGCCGCACTCTTTCTTCTTTCTCTCCAAAGTAGTACTGGCTGATCGTGGAGAACTGCGGTAGAGAACGAGGAACGTCATTCAAAGTGGCGTTTTTGCAGATGCTTGCGCGTTAGAAAGTGATATTATATACTTTATTCTTATGAGAATATGCTAGGTAAGCGGTGCTTACCCCGTGGTATTGGAGAAAACGCCACTGGCTCATTGAGTTCATATCGCTTTATAACTTCCAGCTTTTCTTCAAGTGTTATTGATTTCCTTTTCTTTTTGCTTTTGGAAGCTTTTTGATCACACTCCCTGTTCCCCATAACGATTTTAGAAACGTTTTATAACGTTTTATACCTCATAATTATTTCTAAATCTCCTCAGTCTACGGGTGGCTCTAGAAGCAAGTTAGCGTTGATCCGAGAATTTTAAAACCTACACTGCGAGTAATAACCAATTACCTGCGCATCATATCCTATGCAGAGAAGAGATAGGTTGATAGGACACATACTTAAACACCCAGGAACAGAAAACATAGTTATGGAAGGAAGGGTAGAGGACAAGAACTGTAGGGATAGACCAAAGTTAGAATATGTTAAACAGATTGCCTCGGATGTATGGTGTGGTAGCTATGTAGTGATGAAACGATTAGCTCAGGACAGGGAGACATGGAGATCTGCATCAAACAAGTCAAAAGAGTGAAGGCTCAAGTAACAACAACAACAACAACAACAACAACATATCCTACATAATAAACGCCTATTATCCCCTGATCATGTGAACGAGCCATGCCATTTTTGTACTGTTGCATACAATCTCCTTGACCCTCGGTTAGCAACCAGCTTCGCTAGGGGATTAAAGACTACCGCGCGGGAAGTGCGAAGGGGGTTTTACGTGGGACGCTTTCTCTAAAGCAAACTAATGATAGTGAAATATTCGTTCCTTAGAATTTACAACCCATGTTTTCTATGGAACAAAAGGGTGATTGATAAACGGGTGCGAACAAGGATAGAAAAACGAATTTTCTGGTTTAATAACAAACTTATAATAACCCCTGGCACTACAGCCCTTGAAGGACCTAGGCCTACCAAGCGACCACTGCCCAGCCATTTGGCCTGCAGATATCGGGGTGACGCGTGGTCAGCGCATCGGGTCCCCTCGGCCGTTAATCTTGGTTTCGTGACCGGGGAACTCTACTCAATTGTCCTCACGAGGCTGAGTGCAGCCCTTTCCAGCCCTCACATCAGTTTCTAAAATCCCTGACGGAGCCGAGAATCGAACCCGGGGCGTCAGGGTGAGAGGCAGACACGCTACCTCAACACCACGGAGCCGGCAATAAGAAACATACCGTAGGCATATACTGTATTTTGTTCAAGTAGAATATCTAAGATATGGTGTTTTCAATCTCAAATGAAAAACAGGTGACTTCGAGTTCCACAGCTTAATACAACGATCATCACCACCAACTCAACTCACAAGATGAGGTAAATATAAAGCCACTTAGCGTAGTCGCACTTCTTGGACATTTTTGTGAAACTTTCTATATAAGTTCACAGTATAAATTATAGCTATTGACGATTTCGAGTTACAGTTCGGCGCTGATAAGACTCACAATGTAGTCATAACAATATGTAGATTTTCTAGCGAATATATTATTATTATTATTGAAAATCATTTCGACCTCGGAGAACAACGATTAAAACTTGTTAGCTATCTGGATATTAGCATTCATTCCTGTTCTTCGATCTTCAGACCTCTTGGTGCCAATATTATTCTACTCACTCTTTCCGAACGATCCCTTATGTTAGGTATCCAGGCTGTGAAGATGCTACCTTCGAGCATCACTGTCTCAGAGGTAACTTTTGGATCTCCAAGTAGTGGTACATTTCTAAGTCACGAGCAAATCTCGAATTTTACGTGATAATCTAGTGTTTGGCATTCACGTGAGATGACTATAAAACATGATATGAGACTTTTCATAGAATGCTTTTTAAATTTCGAATATTGCTCCGCTTGTTGTCTCAGGTGATACTCGCCACCAAATATTTCCGTAGGGATTACTTCTCTTTTATTAGTATCATCCCAGTCTCACTTTGGTGGGTGTGTGCCAAACATTTGGCAATATGTAGGGCTTCTAGATATAATATGTGGTAGAGTGGAGGAATTTGTCTTACAGTGAGGTTAGCCTAGACTGATAAGTGGATTTAAAAATGTGAAAAAGTTGTTTCAAACGTTCAAGACTTCTTCAAGTGCTTCTTGTAATGTTCAACCAGACCCATCTTCTTGAGAGTATCTGGAAAATGTATCTACAACATTTAGGTCGTAAGAGATTGGAATCAAAGATGTTTCTGGTTTTCAGAAAATGCCATTACAATAGGATTCCTCTTCTTCCGTTTGAAGCACTAGCATCCATTTGTTGTTTTTCCATGTTGTTTTATGATAGAGTTTCTACATGCTTTAGAAACCTTCATATTTTTGAACTTTGCAACATACAAAGCTGAAATTGTGAGATTTAATCCCTCCTCATCTATACTAATATAATTAAACTGAAGAGTTTGTGTGTTTGTGTGTTTATGTGTTTAAACGCGCTAATCTCTGGAACTACCAGTCGGATTCGAAAAATTCTTTTTGTATATGATAGCCTGATTCAAGAGGAATAGTTTAGGCTATGTTAAATTTCGGACAGACCACTCCATTCCACGAATTTAGGCCTTTTTGCACAAGTCTACACCGTTTCACCGATCTAATAACTTGACGGACATATTGTCGCTAGGCGACAACGACTAACACTGTATCATGATAGTCAACGCCGCACCATTGATGGACAGGTTGTCACTAGGCAACAACGATTTACTCTGTATCATGATTAGTCCGATAAAATTTGCTAAAGGACACATGGGAAAACTGACCGATTGACAATCAAGGATTGTATTGGACTGTAGTATTCTCTATGCTATCGTATGCACAGTTAATATTTTATTTGCGGGGCATAGACATCGTGGTCATGTTGCCCCGTGTACATGAGTGTGTGAGTAGAATTTATGTGATAACCTGCGTTATTGTGATTGTTGGACTAACATGTGTAAATACGGTATAAAGCTCAATGTTGGTTTGTCTGTTATTTATACAAATCTACACCGTTCAACGATCTGAACCAACATTTGTATACTTACCCTTTGGAACCCTGCGAGTAACACTGTTTAAATGAAATTTCGGACAGACCACTCCATTCCCTGCATTTAGGCCAGTAGTGGAGTAGTGGGTGTTCTAACGCACAAGGTGCTCAAAAAGTTAGTACACACTTTTTGCTTATTCATATCTCGCGAACCCATGGTCCGATTTTGACAAATGAGGTGTCGTTGGACTCGGGCTGCCGTCCTCTTTCCTATGGACCATGTATTATATTTTTCAAAAAAATTTTAAATTTTTCGTTTTTGAAAATAGGCTATAGTTTGAAAACCAAACAGGATAGTACGTTGTGCCATGGCTCAAACGAATGTTCTTTATGACCTTTATTTTCTATAATAAAACTTTTTTATTTTTTATGTTTTTTTGAAAAAACTCGAATTTTGAAAATTCTATATTTTGGAAACTAGGAACTCCACAAAAAACATTGTTTGACGTAAATCAATGGTCCCTACCCCCTCTACCCCCAAAATAAATTTCAAGTCTCTAGGATGAAAACCTGTTAGTAGGTAGTAGTGGGATGATGACAGAGCTGCTTCCAAAAGCAAGTGGTGAGCCCCTGCGACCTTGGAATGGAAGGAGCCATGCTAGGAGGGCGTGCTTGGATTCGTTTTTTTCGTCTCGTCGTGCTCTTTACGGGAATGTCGGTGTCGAAAATGTGAAAATCTGGAAACACAGTCTTTTTGGGGTAAAAACGTGATTTTAGACTTTTTGCTATATCTCACGAACCAATAACGCTAGAGGCGTGTTCGACAGGTCCAAGGACTCGGGGTAACGTCCTCTCTGCTATGGACTACTCGTTATAATTTTTAATAAAATTGGAAACTCGGTTTTGGGGTAAACACGTGTTTTTTGTGATTTTGTCGATATCTCACGAAGCAATAACGCTAGAGGCATGTACGATGGGTCCAAGGATTCGGACAGACGTCCTCTTTGCTATGAACTACTCGTTGTAATTTTAAAAAAATTGGGAAACGCGATTTTGGGGGTAAACATGTGTTTTTTGTGATTTTTGCCGATATCTCACGAACCAATAACGCTAGAGACATGTACGAGGTGTCCTAGGACTCGGGCTAACACCCCCTTTCAAATGTGGTAGATATTTTTTTTCAAAAAATAATTCACATGGGTCTAACGCCATACATGTTGAAAAAACGTTTTCTTTTTCTTTGCCTGTTTATAATGTCCATGAAGCGTGGCGGTTGAGAGAGAGACGATACGGCTGGATGTGTGTGTGTGTGTGTGTTTCAACGAACCTGTCGCTGACCACGGTGGCTGTGTTCAATAGATCAATCGCTATTTCGACGGGTCGATGTATGACAGAGCGAGGGTACGTTTTTTCACACCTTTTACCTTTAACGTGTAAACGGTGATGAGAACTTGATTCTATGTTGGTCGAAGCGAGTACAGAAAACCAACTTACAGGAGGTGAAGGTCATTTGAGCTTATTGGAAGGCTCCGGTCTGACTTGACAACAGGTGCAATGGAAAAAATGACCAAGACGCCTGAAGGTGAAATAATCTGACCATCGTGGTGGCAGGGGAGTGTGAAAGGCATGCACACACATTTGTGAAACCACATGTAGGCTAAACCAGTGACATCCTGTTTTGCTTCGTACGTGACAAAATGCAAGTTGACGTGAAATTTGATCTACCGCAGGTGTTCGCTTGGGACGTTATCTATCTACATGCGCGATAACTGTTAACAAGTCACATCCTGTTTTGCTTCGTACGTGACAAAATGCAAGTTCATGTGAAATTTGATCCGGCACAGGTGTTCACCTTGGACGTTAGCTGTCCACGTGCCTGATAAGAGAATGTTAAAAACGTGGGAATCGCTGAATCAGTAAAAAGTATGATGCAACTTGTCGGAATGATGTCACAACCAATAGATAGGCAAGAGCTGCAAACAGCAGTGGTGGGAAGTGAAGGGAGGGAGAGGGGAGGGGGTGATGTATGAGAGAACACAGGAGGAAAGGGAAAGAGAAACATGTATGAACATGCATGAAGCGCGGAGCGCTGTACACATAGAGCTATAGGTGGTGTACAACATGTGTGAATAAATAAAAAGTACACAGGTTCACACAACATGTAATTTATTGATCCAAGAATTAAACGTAGAGTTAAACCCTAACCATTTGACGTAGAGTTTATTTCCTTTTTGTTTCAACACTTTTTCCACAAGATAATGCTGAGGAAATGCTGTTTTCTGAAGTTCATGTAGATAAAATCTACATTTTATGGGTTGATGGTTGAGGTCCTCGAGTAAATAGGTGACTGGAGTGTCCAAGTTGACTCGACGAATTCGAAATAGTTCAGTCCCCCACAGAGGCATGTAGCCCTTATTGAAGGCAGACTTAAATTTGCTCACACGAACAAAATCCCCAATGTTCAGTCGGTGATGTTTAGGATCGGCTGTTTTTATGGGGTTGAACAGTTTATCCAATCGCTGAATATTTTTAGTTACGAGACGTGGCTTGGTCCCAATCGTTCTATGTTTGGTGTCATTGTAACGTGATACTAGCTCAGGTAACATGTCCAACCGGCGATACGTGTCCTGAGCGGTTAACGCTTTCCACATATGGGTTTTCAATGTTCGGTTGAACCGTTCGATCACACTGGCTTTGAGGTTGCTGTACGTGGTGTAATGGTGAATATCCTTAGATTTGAGAAAACTGGAGAAATCCTTGTTGAAAAATTCTTTCCCCTGGTCAGTTTGTAGCAGTTGAGGTTGACGTTTGGAGTGTTGGATAATATGTTGAAAGGCCTTGGTAACTAGTGGGCCAGACTTGCGACGCACAGGTTCAACAAAGGCCATTTTGGAATAGACATCTATTTTACAATAGGTAGCGCACGAGTAGTTTCTACAAATGAGTTACGGCGCACGAGTCGATACAACAAAGTTCCGTTTGCGTTCATATACCATTCATTCGATTGCGATTGAACTTCAATTGTTTGGTTTTCAAATGCAGTGGTAGATAGTCGTTATTTTGTAAAACATTCTTACTTGCAGTAGTAATAAGACTCTATGGTTTCGCTAACACATAGATAGACTGTATTATTGCCATGGTCAAGCACTCACATTAAGATCATTTACAAAATTATAAAATGAAAAATAAAAAATCTTGTTTTGAAAATATCGTTTTTCAATATACACAAAATAAATATATAAAAAATTTGTAAACAGCAAAATGGAAAATCCATGGTCAAGCACTCACATTAAGATCATTTACAAAATCATAAAATGAAAAATAAAAAATCTTGTTTTGGAAATATCGATTTTTTTCAACATACACAAAATAAATATATAAAAAATTTGTAAACAGCAAATTGGAAAATCCATGTTTCCATATAGACAAAATTTAAAAACCTTAAACGGACATTTAAGAAAATATATGCAAATGGGAAATTGACAAATGTGTAAATATGAAAATGGAAAAATCCATGTTTCCATATCATGAAATTGAAAAACATCAAACTGTCATTTTAAAAAATGCAAATGGAAAATTGACAAATTGCAATGTGTGAAATGTGAAATTGAACAAATGGCTATCATTATTTAAAAAAAAGAACATGGTGCTCTATGGTTGAGGTGTGAATCAAACCCTCTCTACTTATTTGGACCACTCGAGACTGAGTAGACTAGTTTTAGTTGTCATACCACTTTTAAAAGTTTTTGTTAAATCTAGGAATTGAATCCAAGAGCTTGTAGGGGGGATCCAAGGTTGTAATATGTTAAACAGATAGCCTTGAATGTAGGGTGTGGTAGCTATATAGAGATGAGACGTTTCGCTCGGGGCAGGGAGGCATGGAGATCTGCATCAAACCAGTCAAAAGACTGACGACTCAAACAACAACAGCTCACCAAAATAATGTTGTGTAACGGTAAATGTTAGTCAACGAACAGTAATGCATTACTAAAACCCATGACACGATACCTAAGAGCTTTTCTAAAATTATTTTAAAATGCCTTTAACCCTATATTAAACACCCAGTTCACAAGACTCATAACTGCAATGTTATGGTCAAACAAAACAAAATCTATATTTCAAAACAAACAAGTGGTTTAGTCAATGTATACTGGAAAAAGTTTTATAAACACTCAAGTCCACAAAAATAATTAAATTAGTAACTGTCAGGTTGACCGAGTGGTTATGGTGTTTGATTTAAGTTCAAATTTTCTGTACAAGAAAGCAAGGGTTCGAATACCTTA
Organism: Meconema thalassinum; assembly: GCA_946902985.2. Taxonomy (NCBI): domain Eukaryota; kingdom Metazoa; phylum Arthropoda; class Insecta; order Orthoptera; family Tettigoniidae; genus Meconema; species Meconema thalassinum. Next base: position 1,719,937,512 of record OX336388.2, on the reverse strand, counting down.
CCTGATATAACTATTGCCTCAACATGACTTGACCACACTGTATTATTGTGTACTCGGTACACAAACCATAGATAGAGTGTATTGTTTAAGGTCACTCTCTTTGCGAACATAGTCAGAGACTGTTGATGGTTAACAATTGCATTAATAGTGGGACATAGGGATAGCAATTAAGAAAAACAGACAATTCCCATACACTTTTTTTTATTTATTTAATGTAAGTACTTGTACAATAGTTATATACAAACTACAACTCTCTTTTGTCTATTACTATCTAGTCCTTTTCGATCCACTTGCATAACAAGGCAGATGACTTTGTAGTTCAGCCCCTTAAAACAACAACAACACTACCTCTTGCATAGTCTGTGATGTTGATGACTCTTGAGGCGTGGAAGATGGATACAACATAACTTTTACAACAGGGGTTAAACGTTGCTCAACAATCAATGCACTATTTTGAGTAGCAACATCTTTCTCTTGTACTAACTTATTAGCATTCTGATGATTTTTTGCCAACACCATTAGTGTTTTGTCTGGAGCACTACATTGATGATCACTCACACTTAAAACCACACCATTTCTACTTTTCATATTGCCTCGACATCTTGTTGACCTCTGTTTTGAGCATCGCCAGAATATTATTCCTTTTACATTTTGTCGTCTATAGTTATATGAGTAGCCTTTATAGAGTACACGTTGTTTACCTCTGTTAGTTGTAGTAAGTTCCATAGTAGTAACTAACCTGTTAGTATGATTTGCACACTACAAAGGTTATCTCTGTTCTGGTAATAGAATTATTTAGCGTTGGCTTTTATATTTAATATGTACAGTTAAAAGTGATAGAAAAGTGGTAGAAACGTGGTAGCAAAGTGGTAGACAAGTGGTAGACAATTGGTAACATAATGGTAGAAAAGTGGTAGCAAAGTGGTAGAAAAGTGGTAGAAAAGTAGTAGAAAAGTGGTAGCAAAGTGGTAGAAAAGTGGTAGCAAAGTGGTAGCAAAGTGGTAGAAAAGTGGTAGCAAACTAGAAAAGTGGTAGAAAAGTGGTAGAAAAGTAGTAGGAAAGTGGTAGCAAAGTGGCAGAAAAGTGGTAGCAAACTAGAAAAGTGGTAGCAAAGTGGTAGAAAATATTACATGTATTGTTAAGAAATAGTTTAAGCGGTTACATGGATTCATTACACTATAATTTTAGCATCACGAAGCTCATTTTCTATATCCAAAAGTTCTTCCTCATATTTAGTATGACCAGCCTGTTTACAGGTATGCAAGTACTGAAGCCGCTGGATTAGCTTATTGGGATTGTTCCAGTAAACAAATTTAACAAATGATTTTTTTGGGTGTAAACCATTATCATCATCATCATCATTATCATCATAATCATCATCATCATCATGGTTATCATCATCAATATAATTATCATCAATATAATCATCATCACTATTACTATCTAATCCTTTTTGTTCATCTTGCAATGCAACAACCTTTGGCATAGTTTGTGTTGTCTTTGATAGTGTTAGAGGTTTCTTAGACGTTAACGACTGTCCTAACATGTCTTTTTCAGGAGATAATAAATGCTCTTTAACAAACAAAGCACTATCTTGAGCCACACTATTTTTTTCTTGGTCTTGCTTTTTTACCTTGGTTAGAGTATTTTGTCCATTTAAATGAGTATTATTTTGAGATTTACAATGATGATCGATTGAAATAAGTATGTTGGAGCCTTTTGTCTTAATCATTCCTCGACACTTTTTAGATCGTTGTTTCGAACAGCACCAAATAACAGTTCCATTTTTATTAGTTCGTTTTACAATATATGCATATCCTTTATAGTAAGCACATGGCTTACCATAGCTAGTCGTTGATACTTCCATGTCAACTGTTCAGCATAAACTAATCTCTAGTAAAGTTAACTCGATAATAAAAATGATTGTTTGTAGTATGTGCAGTTTAAAGTAAGAGCAAAAGTGAGAATCAAATGGTATAAAAGTGTTTGCAAAGTGGTGGAAGAGTGGTAGCAGTTTATAGTAGTCATGATCTTTTTTACTAGAATGTGATTTGAGTAAATGTAATTTCTAATCCTTAGCAGTGAGTAGTCAGTTAGTCTTGGTTCAGACAAGCGTAAACAGTTCTCCAATGAATCAGAGATCAAGATTTTCATTATGAAACAGTTGTGTAACCAATTAGGTATCGGTACTTGATAGCTTCACACATGAACAAAAATTCCAACATATCTGACTTGAATTACATGATTTGAAAGTTGACAAAGAATATCCAATCAACCATTGTAGTTACCATGTCAAACACACAAAGACAAAATCAGCATGAAATTTTAAGTTACAGGAAAATTCTATGAAATAGACTATGCAGGAAATTTGGAAATACACATCAAAAGTTTGCAACACCATCCTTCTAGCATATATAAATTTTCGACATGGAAATTGTGCACTGCTCCTAACATTAAACCAATTTATCAATAACACAAGTCAACAATCAAAACATTTTGTGTTGAGTCTATCATTTAATGCATATATTCTGTCTACATTGAACAGTAACAAAAAACGCCATTCATAATTAATTAAGTTTGCTTTAATTCTTTATGTAATGATATATACATATTTAAAGTTTTGGCTGACTGTTCAGGGTGAATCGGCTTTGAACACATAAGAGAGGGAATATTTTAAGACTTAACCTCAGCTCACCTAACATAACCTAAATTTACCTAACCTTACCTTGTCATATAGGTAAGAAACGGGTCAAGCTATGCTTTCGACTACCGAGTTTCAGCTACTTTTTAAGGTTACTCTCCCGAACATTGCCGGAGACTGCTGATAAACACTTATATTCTCACGGCAGCGGCGCGCAACGACTTACATGACGCGCTCCCCCCCTTTTCATTGATCCCTGTTGATTTGTCCCTTTGGACTGGTCCCTGTTGACTAGCCCCTTTTGGACGGGCCCTTTTTGAATGGAGTCATTTTTGACGGGTCCCTGTGGACAGGTCCTTTTGGCTGATCCCTTTGGACCGGACCCTTTGACATAATTTGGATAATTGCATGGGCCAATCCATAGGTTTAGAGATTAGTTTATGCTGAACAGTTGACATGGAAGTATCAACGACTAGCTATGGTAAGCCATGTGCTTACTATAAAGGATATGCATATATTGTAAAACGAACTAATAAAAATGGAACTGTTATTTGGTGCTGTTCGAAACAACGATCTAAAAAGTGTCGAGGAATGATTAAGACAAAAGGCTCCAACATACTTATTTCAATCGATCATCATTGTAAATCTCAAAATAATACTCATTTAAATGGACAAAATACTCTAACCAAGGTAAAAAAGCAAGACCAAGAAAAAAATAGTGTGGCTCAAGATAGTGCTTTGTTTGTTAAAGAGCATTTATTATCTCCTGAAAAAGACATGTTAGGACAGTCGTTAACGTCTAAGAAACCTCTAACACTATCAAAGACAACACAAACTATGCCAAAGGTTGTTGCATTGCAAGATGAACAAAAAGGATTAGATAGTAATAGTGATGATGATTATATTGATGATAATTATATTGATGATGATAACCATGATGATGATGATGATTATGATGATAATGATGATGATGATGATAATGGTTTACACCCAAAAAAATCATTTGTTAAATTTGTTTACTGGAACAATCCCAATAAGCTAATCCAGCGGCTTCAGTACTTGCATACCTGTAAACAGGCTGGTCATACTAAATATGAGGAAGAACTTTTGGATATAGAAAATGAGCTTCGTGATGCTAAAATTATAGTGTAATGAATCCATGTAACCGCTTAAACTATTTCTTAACAATACATGTAATATTTTCTACCACTTTGCTACCACTTTTCTAGTTTGCTACCACTTTTCTGCCACTTTGCTACCACTTTCCTACTACTTTTCTACCACTTTTCTACCACTTTTCTAGTTTGCTACCACTTTTCTACCACTTTGCTACCACTTTGCTACCACTTTTCTACCACTTTGCTACCACTTTTCTACTACTTTTCTACCACTTTTCTACCACTTTGCTACCACTTTTCTACCACTATGTTACCAATTGTCTACCACTTGTCTACCACTTTGCTACCACGTTTCTACCACTTTTCTATCACTTTTAACTGTACATATCAAATATAAAAGCCAACGCTAAATAATTCTATTACCAGAACAGAGATAACCTTTGTAGTGTGCAAATCATACTAACAGGTTAGTTACTACTATGGAACTTACTACAACTAACAGAGGTAAACAACGTGTACTCTATAAAGGCTACTCATATAACTATAGACGACAAAATGTAAAAGGAATAATATTCTGGCGATGCTCAAAACAGAGGTCAACAAGATGTCGAGGCAATATGAAAAGTAGAAATGGTGTGGTTTTAAGTGTGAGTGATCATCAATGTAGTGCTCCAGACAAAACACTAATGGTGTTGGCAAAAAATCATCAGAATGCTAATAAGTTAGTACAAGAGAAAGATGTTGCTACTCAAAATAGTGCATTGATTGTTGAGCAACGTTTAACCCCTGTTGTAAAAGTTATGTTGTATCCATCTTCCACGCCTCAAGAGTCATCAACATCACAGACTATGCAAGAGGTAGTGTTGTTGTTGTTATAAGGAGCTGAACTACAAAGTCATCTGCCTTGTTATGCAAGTGGATCGAAAAGGACTAGATAGTAATAGACAAAAGAGAGTTGTAGTTTGTATATAACTATTGTACAAGTACTTACATTAAATAAATAAAAAAAAGTGTATGGGAATTGTCTGTTTTTCTTAATTGCTATCCCTATGTCCCACTATTAATGCAATTGTTAACCATCAACAGTCTCTGACTATGTTCGCAAAGAGAGTGACCTTAAACAATACACTCTATCTATGGTTTGTGTACCGAGTACACAATAATACAGTGTGGTCAAGTCATGTTGAGGCAATAGTTATATCAGGTAAGGTATTCGAACCCTTGCTTTCTTGTACAGAAAATTTGAACTTAAGTCAAACACCATAACCACTCGGTCAACCTGACAGTTACTAATTTAATTATTTTTGTGGACTTGAGTGTTTATAAAACTTTTTCCAGTATACATTGACTAAACCACTTGTTTGTTTTCAAATATAGATTTTGTTTTGTTTGACCATAACATTGCAGTTATGAGTCTTGTGAACTGGGTGTTTAATATAGGGTTAAAGGCATTTTAAAATAATTTTAGAAAAGCTCTTAGGTATCGTGTCATGGGTTTTAGTAATGCATTACTGTTCGTTGACTAACATTTACCGTTACACAACATTATTTTGGTGAGCTGTTGTTGTTTGAGTCGTCAGTCTTTTGACTGGTTTGATGCAGATCTCCATGCCTCCCTGCCCCGAGCGAAACGTCTCATCTCTATATAGCTACCACACCCTACATTCAAGGCTATCTGTTTAACATATTACAACCTTGGATCCCCCCTACAAGCTCTTGGATTCAATTCCTAGATTTAACAAAAACTTTTAAAAGTGGTATGACAACTAAAACTAGTCTACTCAGTCTCGAGTGGTCCAAATAAGTAGAGAGGGTTTGATTCACACCTCAACCATAGAGCACCATGTTCTTTTTTTTAAATAATGATAGCCATTTGTTCAATTTCACATTTCACACATTGCAATTTGTCAATTTTCCATTTGCATTTTTTAAAATGACAGTTTGATGTTTTTCAATTTCATGATATGGAAACATGGATTTTTCCATTTTCATATTTACACATTTGTCAATTTCCCATTTGCATATATTTTCTTAAAGGTCCGTTTAAGGTTTTTAAATTTTGTCTATATGGAAACATGGATTTTCCAATTTGCTGTTTACAAATTTTTTATATATTTATTTTGTGTATGTTGAAAAAAATCGATATTTCCAAAACAAGATTTTTTATTTTTCATTTTATGATTTTGTAAATGATCTTAATGTGAGTGCTTGACCATGGATTTTCCATTTTGCTGTTTACAAATTTTTTATATATTTATTTTGTGTATATTGAAAAACGATATTTTCAAAACAAGATTTTTTATTTTTCATTTTATAATTTTGTAAATTATCTTAATGTGAGTGCTTGACCATGGCAATAATACAGTCTATCTATGTGTTAGCGAAACCATAGAGTCTTATTACTACTGCAAGTAAGAATGTTTTACAAAATAACGACTATCTACCACTGCATTTGAAAACCAAACAATTGAAGTTCAATCGCAATCGAATGAATGGTATATGAACGCAAACGGAACTTTGTTGTATCGACTCGTGCGCCGTAACTCATTTGTAGAAACTACTCGTGCGCTACCTATTGTAAAATAGATGTCTATTCCAAAATGGCCTTTGTTGAACCTGTGCGTCGCAAGTCTGGCCCACTAGTTACCAAGGCCTTTCAACATATTATCCAACACTCCAAACGTCAACCTCAACTGCTACAAACTGACCAGGGGAAAGAATTTTTCAACAAGGATTTCTCCAGTTTTCTCAAATCTAAGGATATTCACCATTACACCACGTACAGCAACCTCAAAGCCAGTGTGATCGAACGGTTCAACCGAACATTGAAAACCCATATGTGGAAAGCGTTAACCGCTCAGGACACGTATCGCCGGTTGGACATGTTACCTGAGCTAGTATCACGTTACAATGACACCAAACATAGAACGATTGGGACCAAGCCACGTCTCGTAACTAAAAATATTCAGCGATTGGATAAACTGTTCAACCCCATAAAAACAGCCGATCCTAAACGTCACCGACTGAACATTGGGGATTTTGTTCGTGTGAGCAAATTTAAGTCTGCCTTCAATAAGGGCTACATGCCTCAGTGGGGGACTGAACTATTTCGAATTCGTCGAGTCAACTTGGACACTCCAGTCACCTATTTACTCGAGGACCTCAACCATCAACCCATAAAATGTAGATTTTATCTACATGAACTTCAGAAAACAGCATTTCCTCAGCATTATCTTGTGGAAAAAGTGTTGAAACAAAAAGGAAATAAACTCTACGTCAAATGGTTAGGGTTTAACTCTACGTTTAATTCTTGGATCAATAAATTACATGTTGTGTGAACCTGTGTACTTTTTATTTATTCACACATGTTGTACACCACCTATAGCTCTATGTGTACAGCGCTCCGCGCTTCCTGCATCTTCATACATGTTTCTCTTTCCCTTTCCTCCTGTGTTCTATCATACATCACCCCCTCCCCTCTCCCTCCCTTCACTTCCCACCACTGCTGTTTGCAGCTCTTGCCTATCTATTGGTTGTGACATCATTCCGACAAGTTGCATCATACTTTTTACTGATTCAGCGATTCCCACGTTTTTAACATTCTCTTATCAGGCACGTGGACAGCTAACGTCCAAGGTGAACACCTGTGCCGGATCAAATTTCACATGAACTTGCATTTTGTCACGTACGAAGCAAAACAGGATGTGACTTGTTAACAGTTATCGCGCATGTAGATAGATAACGTCCCAAGCGAACACCTGCGGTAGATCAAATTTCACGTCAACTTGCATTTTGTCACGTACGAAGCAAAACATGATGTCACTGGTTTAGCCTACATGTGGTTTCACAAATGTGTGTGCATGCCTTTCACACTCCCCTGCCACCACGATGGTCAGATTATTTCACCTTCAAGCGTCTTGGTCATTTTTTCCATTGCACCTGTTGTCAAGTCAGACCGGAGCCTTCCAATAAGCTCAAATGACCTTCACCTCCTGTAAGTTGGTTTTCTGTACTCGCTTCGACCAACATAGAATCAAGTTCTCATCACCGTTTACACGTTAAAGGTAAAAGGTGTGAAAAAACGTACCCTCGCTCTGTCATACATCGACCCGTCGAAATAGCGATTGATCTATTGAACACAGCCACCGTGGTCAGCGACAGGTTCGTTGAAACACACACACACACACACATCCAGCCGTATCGTCTCTCTCTCAACCGCCACGCTTCATGGACATTATAAACAGGCAAAGAAAAAGAAAACGTTTTTTCAACATGTATGGCGTTAGACCCATGTGAATTATTTTTTGAAAAAAAATATCTACCACATTTGAAAGGGGGTGTTAGCCCGAGTCCTAGGACACCTCGTACATGTCTCTAGCGTTATTGGTTCGTGAGATATCGGCAAAAATCACAAAAAACACATGTTTACCCCCAAAATCGCGTTTCCCAATTTTTTTAAAATTACAACGAGTAGTTCATAGCAAAGAGGACGTCTGTCCGAATCCTTGGACCCATCGTACATGCCTCTAGCGTTATTGCTTCGTGAGATATCGACAAAATCACAAAAAACACGTGTTTACCCCAAAACCGAGTTTCCAATTTTATTAAAAATTATAACGAGTAGTCCATAGCAGAGAGGACGTTACCCCGAGTCCTTGGACCTGTCGAACACGCCTCTAGCGTTATTGGTTCGTGAGATATAGCAAAAAGTCTAAAATCACGTTTTTACCCCAAAAAGACTGTGTTTCCAGATTTTCACATTTTCGACACCGACATTCCCGTAAAGAGCACGACGAGACGAAAAAAACGAATCCAAGCACGCCCTCCTAGCATGGCTCCTTCCATTCCAAGGTCGCAGGGGCTCACCACTTGCTTTTGGAAGCAGCTCTGTCATCATCCCACTACTACCTACTAACAGGTTTTCATCCTAGAGACTTGAAATTTATTTTGGGGGTAGAGGGGGTAGGGACCATTGATTTACGTCAAACAATGTTTTTTGTAGAGTTCCTAGTTTCCAAAATATAGAATTTTCAAAATTCGAGTTTTTTCAAAAAAACATAAAAAATAAAAAAGTTTTATTATAGAAAATAAAGGTCATAAAGACCATTCGTTTGAGCCATGGCACAACGTACTATCCTGTTTGGTTTTCAAACTATAGCCTATTTTCAAAAACGAAAAATTTTAAAATTTTTTTGAAAAATATAATACATGGTCCATAGGAAAGAGGACGTCAGCCCGAGTCCAACGACACCTCATTTGTCAAAATCGGACCATGGGTTCGCGAGATATGAATAAGCAAAAAGTGTGTACTAACTTTTTGAGCACCTTGTGCGTTAGAACACCCACTACTCCACTACTTAGGCCCTTTGGTACAAATCTACACCGTTTCACCGATCTGAACCAAGATGAGTATTCTTACCTTTTGGAAACCTGCGAGTAACACTGTCTACGTGAAATTTCGGACAGATCACTTCATTCCCTGCATTTAGGCCCTTTGACACAAGTCTACATCGTTTCACCGATCTTAACCAAACTTAATGTACTTACCCTTCGAAACCCTGCGGGTAACACTATCCACTTGATATTTTGAACAACTCTCTCCATTACCTGCATTTAGAACAACAGGCAAAATGAACTTGAAAACTACGTTTTAAGGTCCTAGAACCATTCATGTCCGTATAGTGTAACTGTAAGAATATTTTAATAAGTCAATTGTTGGCTGGCAATGCGAGCTGCATCACGTCGCCCCTACCAGAATTGCGAAGATAGTTACAACTTGCACTGCTTATAAATTGGAGTCACTGGGAGTAATTAATGCAAGACGATTTCTTAGGCCCCGTATAACAGTTATCATCATGAAAATATCATGCCTCTGTATAAGTGCGATGGTGTTGGTGCAGTACATAGAGGTAATCAGCTGCAATAAGCGTTGGTGCTTTCAAATTTACTTTCATTTTTTCAGATCCTTATCCTTGAGCGGTATGTGGCGATAAATGACACTATTGCTACTTCAGGAGCTCGGGACAGCCGAAGTTTTCCAAAGTGCTCTGATTATTTTCCTATGGCACTATGTGACAAAAGACGACACTATTGATCTCTACTTTTCTAACAGCCAATGAGATATAGGCCCTAGGCAGTGTCTTTTATGTCACATACTCCTCTTTCTAATCAAATTTTTCAATTCGTTTGTAAATTACATGTGTCGGTACTGTAGTTAGTAAATAGCCGTTTCCCTATTCATTATTGTCATTATCATTAAAGGAAAATGACCTGAATGTTACGTCCATTATACTGTAGGCTACTACCTATCACCCCCTCCACCACCACAAAAAGTTACCGTATATTTTTTAAATATTTTTTTCTGTTAATTTAAGTATTATATGCCAGTTCTGTAGTAGCATTCATTATCATCCATAAAACAAACAAATCCACCGGGCGAAGCCGGGAACTCTTGCTAGTAAGTGTTATTTGAAGCTCAGCAATTTTGTAGGACACCAAGAGCTAGCTGATGAGTCTGCTTGGTGTTCCTAGGCGAAACCCTACACAAGACATGACATAGAAAAATTGCTGAGTTTACTTAAGTTTTTATTTTACTCATGAAAATGCTGTTGGTTGGTTCCAAAGTTTAGGGGCTGCGACAATGCGGTCATGTAGCCTCTTGTACTTTGGGTGTGTACAGAATCTGTCTGATATCCGGTATTGAATGTGATGGCTGAATTAGTGTGTGTTATCTGTAATTAAGGTAAGGACTGCAGATATTCAATTTTCAAGTCGTTCCTACTTTTGCTACCAAATGCTACCGTCAACGACATGTAGTCGTGAATTTGGTTACCAGATGCCACCGCAGTCTGTGCCTGGCTACGAACGTTGGAACTTAATGCGTTAGTCAAATCTCACCTATAATTTAGCTTCACACAAGTGCAATTAGTGGAAGGTTCTTTTACATGCCATAAATCTATGACATGGGCCCGCTGGCTTTACTTTCCCTCCGAAGGGATTGATTGAGGGATTTTTAACGTTCTTAAAAATCCGATGACTTCGGCCGGGTATGAACCCGTGATCTTGGGCATAGAAGTTCAGCATGCTATCCACTACGCCACCGAAGCTGCCGAAAATGCTGTTAAAGTTATACTATTTTAAAGCAATTCATGAAAATTCAAAATTAATGTATTTTAAAAAATCGATTAGTTCCTGTTAATAGTTTGTGAGATGAATGTAAACCAAAGGTTGGAAATTAGCATCGTAATAGGACATTCCGGAGTCTATTAAATGACTCCCAAGTTGGTAGTGATTTAGAAAAACACTTGTTAAGAGTTTCATTATCCTAAAATTAAATTATATTTGTGTGCAGAACTTGTTGTTTTGTTTCATTAGCACCCTTTTAGGTTAATGAATGCAAGCTGTTTGACTACCTTCAAACAAAATTATCAAAATAGACCATGCCTAGGGTGCCACCATTCCCAGTTACCCCTCTGCTAATCTCAGAGTACAATTCCTTCGTTCCTTGGTAGGGAGTTGTGTGTTCAGTGCCCAGCTCCTCCACGGTCGTTAAGACTGTCGTGACCACCTTGCCATGGAAGCAGAACGCTAGGACACGCGCAGCGACTAACAAACAAGGTTCACAGTCTTACAGAATATTGTGGCTAGAAGTAACGGTGAAGCATGGGCCTTGTTCCAAGTGCATTATGTCTCCTGCAAGTACAGAGTAACAACATGCTGACCGTGTTTATTTGCATGACGAATAACATTCCTCTCTTGCTTGGCTTTCCCACGATGTGTTCCCAACATAAAGCTAATATGTGGTCAAGTTGTTTAATTCTACATTGGTATAGCAAGTGGGGACTGCACAATCCTTGGGGATATTCTGAAAGGTACTTAAGGGTACGTTCACCTTCATGTTCGGGAGTATTAATTAACTGTTAATTACTTCCATTATTATGATACATAATTCTTAACACCCGTAGGAAATTACGCACAGTATGGAGCATTCCGTTTCGCACGCCTTTGAACTGCACTACATTGAATAGCAGTAACTTCTGACCAGAGTGAGTCAAGGCTACGAATGATCAGGGTAGATAAGCTACTGAGACCAAACCCCGTGGCGCTACATCCTATGAAGGGCTTACCAAGCGACCGCTGCCCAGCCATTTGACCTGCAGATTTTGGGGTGACGTGTGGTCCCCACCGCCGTTAATCTTGGTCCCCGTGACCGGGCCGTAACGTCACTGCCAGACAGCTAATCAACTGTTCACACGAGGCTGAGTGCACCCCGTTCCAGCCCACACACATAAGTGTCAAAAATCCCTGACGGAGCCGAGAATCGAACCCGGGGCCTCCGGTTGCGAGGCAGGCGCGCTACTCCAACACCACGGGGCCGACATGACACTCAACCCGCCATATAGTAAAAGCAGGAATATTGCGGAACTCACATCAAACAAGGATGGTTAGTTTCCAGCTGTAGTTCAGTAGCCTACTGTTGTTTATTCTTTTATGGCTTTGCGACATCGCGGTCATGTAGCCCCGTGTACTTGGGTGCGTGTAGAATTTGTCTGATAACCTACTGTATGTCACTGTGATCTCTGTACTAGTGTGTGTATTTGTAATTGAGGTAGGAGTTTGGGTTGGAAGCAGTCGTGGCCTTAAGTTAGGTACCATCCCGGCATTTTGATGATGCCATGCTGGCTTACGAAATCAAGATTGAACTTCAACGTATCTACGAAGTGGCGGGCAACGACAAGCATCATTTGTGACCGTGCGATGAAGGAGCATTTAAAATCTAATATCTAGCGCACTGTCGTCGTTTTGTCACACTGTATTCCTATGGTATCGCTTGTTGGCCGGCCACGAAAGTGGTTGTTGTTGTTGCTGTTTCCTTTGAGGGGCCTTAGCCCCATGTACCTGGGTGTGGAATTTTGTCTGATAACCTGTGTTATTGTGATGTATTTGTAATTAAGGTGAGGATTAGGAAGGAGGTGGCTGTGGACTTAAGTTAGGAACCATCCCGGCATTCGCCTGGAGTGAATGTAGGAAACCACGGAAAACCACTTGAGGTAGGAATTGAAACCACCACTTCTCAGTATTCCCTCACGAGGCTGAGTGAACTCAATTTCACCCCTCAGACCAGAATCAAATGTCTTGGCAAGGCCGGGAATCGAACCAAGATCTCCGGGCCAACTGACAAGAACGCTAGCTGCTACACCAGCAAGTGGTCAGCAAAGAGGCAGAACGTTGACTGGAAAGGAAGATGCTTCGATAGGTAACAGCATCACAAGCCTGCACCAACTATACAACGAAGAAATAATCTTTTCGTTTCTATTATCACATATTTTTGTATTTGCCAGCGAAAGGACTTCTGTATAGTTAACTCACTCTCCTCATTAACAACCGGCTCGCTTTTGAAACCGAGCTGGGTGGATATGTTTGCATGCCATGCCTGCGTGTTGCTCGGGCTTCTCGTGCTCGATTCACAGTGATATAAACTCTCCACCGTAGCCACTGAGAACAAGCAGCGAGACTGGACAGAACTGTGTGCAACAGTGCAAAACTGGAAACCTGATGACAGGGTCAATAACAGGGATGGTCAACCTATGATACATGTGTCTCGAGATACCACGAGGATAGGATCTGGTGGCTCGCCATGTCAAATAATCAATATTTAAAAGGAAAACTCCCGACATGATGTATAATATGATCACTTCTTTAAATAGATTGATGTACATACACAGTTGGTAACCTGCATGTCACAGTAGGTAAGGCTCTCGCCTATTATGTGCAAAGTTGAAGAAGAAAACTCCGGCGCTTTTGGGTGGCATTTGAGGGTGCTTAAATTCGAGGTATCCGCACTTGTCTATTACCGACATCTCTAAAGCCGCGATTCTTAGAAGGACAAGGGCATGTATCTCATTAATAAGGATAAGACTAAGAATAAAAGCGAAGCTTATAGTTTAACGTGACCGTTAATCTTGAGATCATGAGCCACGGGACCTCCTTTTTACGTGGAATCCGAACCACAGGACATGGCATTTCACTTCGAAAATCTCACATGCATTGACCGGGAATCGAACCCAGACCGCCTTGGTGAGAGGCATACAGCTAGACCGCTGAGCCACCACGCCCCCAAGACTAAGACTAAGACTAATGTACTGAGAGTGAAGAAATGACGGGGTTTAGTAATAATTACAACAATAATAATAACAAACCACGTGGCCTACCAAGCAGCCGCTGCTTAGCCATATAGCCTACTGATTGTGGGATGACACGTGATCAGTGCGATGTGTCCCTTCAGCCGTGAAACTTGGCTTTCTTCAAAAGGATCGCAGCCTCTCAAATCAGACAGCAAGTTATTTTTCCTAACGTGTGCACTCCGTTGCAGCCCTCACGTAAACTGTAATGTCTCTGACAGAGCCGGGAATTAAACTCGGCACCTCATAGTTAAAAGGAAAGCGTACTATTCCTGTACCACGTGGTCGGCAGAAGATTTGATGAAATGGACGAAATAGTGTTAAGTTAAATCAACATGAACTCTGATGCCACGATTAAAATTAGAGGGCGGCTTCGGTGGCGTGGTTGGTAGCATGGTGAGCTTCTATGCACAAGGTCGCGGGTTCAATTCCAGGCGAAGTCGTCGGATTTTTTAAGAGTGTTCAAAATTCCTCAGTATGCCTTCCTTCGGAGGGGAAGTAAAGCCGGCGGTCCCATGTCATCGATTTATGGCATGAAAAAGAACCTTCCACCAACTACAATAGTGTGAAGCCAAAATTTGTAGGTTAGAATTGATAACGCTCTATTAGTTCCGACGTGCGCCGCCAGGTGCTGACTGTGATGTCATCTAGTAGCCAAGTCCGCAAGCTAGGTGTCTTGGACGGTAGCATTTGGTAGCAAAAGTAGGAACTACTTGAAATTATTGTCTGCAGTCCTTACTTGAATTTAAAAAAAAAACAGAAAACACACACTAATGCAGCCATCATAATTAACACCGGTTATCAGACATTCTACACACACCCAAAGTACACGGGGCTACATGACCGCGTTGCCGCAGCCCCTAAACTAAGGAACCAACTAACCTTAAAATTAAAGTAATCAAGCAGAGTATTCGTCAATGAATAGTGTTGGTCACACCCTAGTGAATTTTGCTGTGAGGTGCCTGCACCTGCAGCATTCCTAAGCGAACGGTATCGTTGTATCAGACTTGAGAAAGCGCGAGAGTGTCTAGGTGAATGTCGCTCTGGGAACTTGACATGAGGTCATGGCCGAGCGATGGCCTCATTAGCGTTATGCATCATTCAACGATCAGGTAGCTTCTTTGCTTTACAAACGTTCCCGTTTTAGGAGCGGACTCCCTGACTTCCGCAATGCATATACGCTACTCAAGCTTTTAAGGTTTCCTGGAGAGCAGGAGACGAGTAGAAGAGCACGAATGACGACCTCATGTCAGGGCCACTCGCAGTCCTCGTGGCGGCAGTGTGATTTTGAGGTCTTCCTAAGACACGGATCCTCAACTGTTTCCTACTCTATTATTATTATTATTATTATTATTATTATTATTATTATTGTTTCACTTTGACCTTTTACGGATATCGTCATTTTCTTTTAGCTGTAAAATTAGGCCAGTATTCCACCATTCGTAGACGGTGTTATTCCTTTCAACCTTTTGTCCACGCCTTTCCAGTTTTCAGCGTCGGCTTAGGTTGAAAACTGCGATGTTCGAAGAGTTTTCTCTTAAGCTTGGCACGCTCCTGGATATCTTCACATGAGATCCCAGTCTCGTGCAGATCTTTTTGAATCTCACTCCACCAGGTAATTGTTAGTATTTTCGTTTCGGCCATCCATTGATCACTCCTAAAAGGAAGCTTCTGAACTCCTTGACTCGTCATCTAAATCGATCTCAGTCCGTATTAATTTATTTACTCATTTAATTATGTATTTATTTATCTTTTTATTTAGTAATTTATCCATTTATTTATTTATTTATTTATTTATTTATTTATTTTACTTTCTATTTATGTATTTATTTAATCTACTAAAGTATTTATGTATTTATTTATTCATTTATTTATTTATTTATGTATTTATCTTTTTATTAATTAATTAATTAATTAATTTATTTATTTATTTATTTGACTATTTATTATTTACTTATTCATGTATTTATTTATTTATTTATGTATTTAATTTGCTTATCATTTATGTATTTATTTATTCATTTATTTATTTAATTATTTTACTTTCTATTTATTTATACATTTATTTATTTATTTATTTTATTATTTATGTATGTATTTATTTATTTGGTTATTTTATTTATTTTCTATTTATGTATTCATTTATTTATCTCAATGAAGAGCATTATATCCTAATGGCAAGATTTAGTAGACTACTAATGGAATGTACTCACGACAGAATGATTAAAAAATTAAACACATAAAACTGAAGACACCTGCAGATTCATTGAATTCAAATACTATTACAATCAAATGTTCACAAAAATATATTTCACTTGTTTACAACAGCATGGTAGATCGTAGCAAAGCAAGTTAAATCCCACGCCACGCTAGTTGCAGCAAGTCCGGAGATAGGAGGTATGAATCCCGGCGTTGACAGAAGCCTCCCTGAGTGTAATGTTCTCCTGATTTATTTCACACTCTCTCCAGACAAATACCGGAATGGTAATTTATTTCAAGTCTGTGAGCTCAACCCCAATCCTCTACCCTAATAACTACATTTAATATAATCTTATTATATAATACGCTAAGGTGTATGTTTCACAAAACTCAAGCTCCTAAGCCAGAGGGAGTTAGAAGGAGTAGTTTGTACCAAAATCTTCCAAATCGTCTCAATAGTACAGAAAAAATCTTGCATTTCTTGGAAAGTCAACGGAAATATATTTATTTGTTTATAAACTGTTTTTAAACAAATAAACAAGACAATAGCCCCTGGGAGAACAGTGTCGCGTATAGCCCACGTAGCACGAGAGCCGGGTGGGTAGTCTGTACACATGGGGTGCACACAACCCATTGTGCAACCAGCAGCAGTGAGGATGTTATCTGATTTCATAAATAGGCCTACCGACAATTTGTTTAAAAAGTGCGTTTAAACAAATAAACATATTTATAGAAGCCCTGAAAACAGTGAAGCCAGGCGGGTGGTTTATACACTTGCGAGAGTTCTCGCTCAGGTCCGCTAGTAATAATAATATTCCTACTGGTTTTATGTCTTTTTTAACTATTCAGGCCTTTAGAGATATCGGGGTGCCGGAATGTTGCCCCGAAGGGAATCTTTAACGTGACAGTAAATGGCTCCCTCACATGTTGGCACCCTCAAATGCTAATTGACTGCGCCAGGATTTGATCCTGCAACTTTGGGGACAGCAGGCGAGAACTTGACCGCTGCACCATGCAGCCAGTCGATATAACTACATTTACACACACTACTGCAGTCACAACATAAACAAATTCTACACATATCTAAATACAGTACACGGGGCTGATATAATAACTCTAGCCCTAAATGAATCAATAAAATCAATTACAATAAATAGAAAACCAATTCACTGCAAGGTCGACATGCTCGGGGAAGGGAAAATGTACGCTAAGTATCAAATAGTAATTATTATTCAGCCAGTGAAAATGATATGTATAATTTAAAGCTTGGATTATTTTAGTGAGTATTGTTGCATTTTTAGCCTACTTTTCACATTTTTCAAAAATGAGGAAAAAGTAGACTTATGAGATCGATCGGGGCAAATGTCTGTCTGTCTGTCTGTCTGTCTGTCCATCCGTCTGTCTGTCTGTCCTTCTGTCTGTCTGGCTGCAGCAATCAAAACCAAATTTAGTATGCTTAAAGATGTATACCGGAATATCTCAAGCCCATATTTGAAAATGATGTTAGTAATACCAACTGCTGGAAAAACGTACATGAAATTTGTGCTCTATGTTGGATATCTTGGAAGGTATGCATGGGAGCTATTCCAAAATTGGCACACATGTAGATAATACTATTTCAGTTTTAATTTCCAGGAGGCCATACATGGCAGTGTTGCCAAAATAATTTTAAGCCTTCTGATAGGTCCAATTTTTAAATGCATATAACTTCTACACTATCAATTGGATTTCAACCAAATTTTGTATGTAATATGTGTACATAAACAGAGATGACTGAGCGTATTTTTAAGAGCCACCAGGGCTGCCAACTGTTAATAATTGCTCTCTGTATTTCCTTTATCCAAATACCAATATATCAGAAAGTATGCAAGCCGACAGCTTTAAACTATGCACACGTATAGTACCTGACATTTTAGATTAATTTCGAGTAACTTATATACGTCAGTTATACCAACATGATTCTAAGCCTGCTGATAGGACCAATTAAATGCATGTAACTTCTATACTATCATTTGGATTTCAACCAAATTTCGTAAGTGCCATGTGTGTAACATAACAGATATGACTGTAAGTATTCTTAAGAGCAACCAGGGCTGCCAACTGTTAATAAATTCTGTCTATATTTTTTACCCTAATATCAATATATCAGAAAGTATGCGATCCAACAGCTCAATACTTTGCACACGTATAGCACCTGACATTCTAGATCAGGCTGTTCCAGCCGAGCAGCTCACTTGTGAGCAGGTGAGTACTCGCCGCCTTTAGTGAGTAAAAATGCAATATGCAATACAGCTCTGCTGTAGGGGCTGCCGTTACTAAGCGGTGGATACATTAGCACCGGCAGGGAGTGCATGGACTTGTACTATGGCCTTCGCCCATTGACGTATTGGCTATCATCCCCAGTCCCTCTCTAACCGTGCTCCGAGCATCACTGCTGAGTACTCGCGTCTACGCATACTCAAACTCGTGGATTTGGAACAGCCTGTTCTAGATAAATTTGGAGTAATTAATATTAGTCAGTGCTGCCAACATGATTCTATGCCTGCTGATAAGTCTAATTTTAAAATACATGTAACTTCTATACTAACAAATGGATTTCATCCAAAATTGGCACAACAAGATTTCATAATATTTCAGATCATTTCTGACCAGCACACGCATGGCATTGTAGCCAACATGCTTCTACGCGTGCTGATAAATCCAATGTCTACCTGCATGTAAAGTCCATTGGACTTCAACCAAATTTTGTATTCAGTACCTTAAGGGATGGAACTAAGAATATATTCAGTCACCTGGGCTGACAACTGTAGTACTCTATTAGGCTACATTTCACCAGGTAGGCTATATTTCGAACTAATTAGACATCTCGATATTACCGACTTAATTTCGTCATTATTCTAGATAGGTTCATATACTGTAGATTAATTATTGGCATGAATCTTAATTTAAAGAAAAGTAGGCTCTTTAGTTAGTCATGGAACTTCTTGTTGTATAATCTATTCCATTTTCATAAAAGGTCACGAATAAAGCATAGATATTATAGAAAATCTCTCATTCCAGTGGTCATAACTGCTGAATAAAGCTTGAACGTGAAGCCAGAGACGGGATTCAAACCCCAGTCCCCTGTATACCACAGAGCCGACACGACCACGCAATTATTTTAAGTCTTAGATGAAGTAGGCACAGTAGAACAATTTACTGGATGTTGTTGTGTCCTTGATGTGACGTCAATACTCCCTAAGCGATACAGGTATAAACAGTTTGGATGGTAAAACCTTGTTGATATTTGCAATAGTTTGATATAAGAACGCAAATTAGGTGAACATTCTGGTAGATATTCACGTTTTTGCAAATATCACTTTCAATGTCCATGTTAATGGATAATTTACACAGTAGCTGTCTAGTGTCCTTCATGACTGCCGGTTGATTACCACAGTGGTAAAACTATGCCCATTCCTGTTCATTTTCTTGTGTGTTTGCACTTTACCAAGTCTCCATTAAACCGTCAGTATCTTATCCCAGATGAAAGGTTAACTACGTTATAAATTGACTTGTCAAGCAAAAATATAGCCAACCACTTACCGTGAACAAGAAATGACTTCATTGCTTTC
Source organism: Meconema thalassinum (assembly GCA_946902985.2). Classification (NCBI taxonomy): domain Eukaryota; kingdom Metazoa; phylum Arthropoda; class Insecta; order Orthoptera; family Tettigoniidae; genus Meconema; species Meconema thalassinum. The sequence goes on along the minus strand of OX336388.2, from coordinate 1,719,917,762 downwards.
AGTTTTTCTGCTTGCTGTCTAGGCTGGTGGCAGTACGAATACGCTGAAGGTATATTAATAATACTTAAACAAGGGACGGAAATAGCTTGCCTGATATCGACGATCTTTGAGTTTATTATTCTATTGTATTCGGTAAAATACTCGTGCCAACAGAATCTTTATTCATGTTGTTCCATGCATCTTCTATATGAATCAACCATGTCTCCTCTACCGTGACAGCATAAATTTGGCAGCTTTGTCTCCCTAGGACTTGTGCGGTCTCCATCCCCCCACCGTGTGTCAATGTAACGGATTCATGCAAATTTAAACACTGAAGCAAGTTATTTGATTTGTTAACTGGGATTATGTGCCAATACACTGTAGATACTGTATTTACTTCCGGGACCGTTGTACACTCACTTATCAGTAGGTCATTTATAGATAGCATAATCATTTCCCAATTAAATAGTAATAATACGCAGTAGATAGAATATAATAATAATAATAATAATAATAACAAAGCTTATGCTTCAGAAAACAAGACGGAAAACTGGCATTGACAAATAAAGACATTTGCCAAGAGCTAGCTACATACTTCTCCCGACTTTTGAATTGTCCAGAACCCACGAAAAGTTTCCCAAACAAATAATCAGACCACACATCAGAAGAATCACTACCACCAACTCAAGATGTAATCCACTCCCACATCAAAAGACTCAAAACCAATGAAGCCTCAGGTGAAGACAGCATCACTGCAGAACTACTTAAAAACCTAGGACCCAATGCACTCAGAGAAATTACACTAATCATCCAATAAATATGACAAACAGAGAAAATACCTGATGACTTGGAAAACAGCACTCATCCACCCACTACACAAAAGAGGAGATAAGTCTGACGTGATCAACTACAGAGGGATTTCTATCCTTCCCGTCACCGACAAAATTTTCTCAGCTTGTCTCTTGACACGAACACAGGAACAGCTCGAACCAAAGTTATCAGAATTTCAAGCAGGATTCAGACCAAACCGATCCTGCCCTGAACATATCTTCAACCTTAAAACTATTGTCAAAATGAATGCAATTCGAAATAAACCAGTGATGTGCACATTTGTCGTTTTCCAAAAAGCATACGACTCGATCGATAGACAATCACTCTTCCAGATCCTTGAAGAAAGAGGATTAGACCACAAAACACGGAAACTCATTGAACAAACGCTGACCAACACAAAATCCAAAGTAAAATTTATGGGCGAAATCTCGAAACCTTTCGAAATTCAGACAAGTGTGTGACAAGGTGATGGTCTTTCCCCTCTCTTGCTCAACATTGTCCTGGATCAAGTCATGGAAGAATAGTAAAAAGAGCTCAAGAAACCAAATGTCTTGAAACCAGTTACACTTGGTATCGTAAAAACAATCTCTCTATACCATATCTTGCATTCGCCAATGACTTGGTTATACTAACAGAAATTTAAGAGACCGCAATAAAACGAATAGAAACACTCCAAGAATGCGCCGAAAATTGGGACTTCAAATATCCTTCGAGAAAACTCAAGTGCTAAGTCAAAAAGACGACAACATGCAACGAAATACGGAACGATCAAAAGAGTCCCACATTTCAAATATCTGGGAGAATTTATCGAACCAACTGGATCCGAAAATATCTCACAAGAAAACCGTCTCCAGAAAACCAGGATAGCACTCGAACTTATCCAAAACCTCTGTAACAAAAAATACATGTCAAGACAAAAACATCGACATTACAACACTGTCGTCAAGCCGGAGATCTCTACGCAAGTGAAACACTTTCACTCAATAAGAAATATGAACTTGAAGAAATCAAGAAAGAAGAAAGAGCAATCATTCGGAAACACTGGGAGCAAGACTCACTCCTGACGGGTACCGACTACAGTCAATCAAGACAACTGAAAAATACTCAAACATCGAAATCGACATCAGAAAAAGACGATTGAAATTCTTCGGGCACATAAGTAGACTGCCGAATACCCGACTAACCAAAAGAATACTAGATTACATATCATCACTCAAAAGTACAACATCATGGATGAAAGAAGTACAAAAGGACATGCGAACTGCTAACAAAACCGACACATCAGACAGACACTCCTTTCGTAACAAAGTGAACAACTGGGAAGTCCAACCAGAGCAACCAAAACCTACACCTTACAGACCTCAATGGTCTGAGGAAAGAAGATTGGCATACTCCAACAGAATGAAACAATACTGGCAAAATAAGAAGAACGTCAAGAATTGAATCAAATTGCTTAATGCTTTCCAATATTGGGAAAATACGCTGTAAATAAATAAATAAATAAATAAATAAATAAATGCCACGGTGGGTGAGTGGATAGCGTGTCGGTCTACTAACCCCAAGATTGCAGGTTCGCTCCTAGCCATGGTAAGTGATTTTTGAAAGGCGGCCAAAATACGACACACATGTCATACGATGTTGGCATGTCAAAGAACCCATTTGAATTCATTAGGCCGTGTTCATAATGGCAAAATTAATCTCGGGAGTTTCTGCCAACACCAAGTTCCTCATTTCTCTCCTAGAAAGCCCTATAGTGTTCAAGGAGCTTAGATATCTAACCTCCTTGACTTTCATAGTGATTCAAGGAACAACGAAATTCGACATGCAAGCTACCCTCGGGTTGTCAAATTACAAAGCTTGCACCAGGCACCCGAGGCCATACGATATTATTATTATTATTATTATTATTATTATTATTATTATTATTATTATTATTATTATTATTATTATAATAATAATAATAATATCTTTGATGTTATGAGGAAAAAGAGAATTTCATTTTATGGTCACTTGCTTAGAATGAATGAAATCCAGACGATTGACGAACCGGATCTTTACCTATTTCAAAAATAAGAAGACTAAGCCAGCCTGGTTCGAAGAGGTGGAAAGTGACCTGCAAGAGATGGAGATTACCTGTGATGATATTCAAGATCGCAACCCCATCAGGAAGAAACTAAATGACCACCAGTGTTATCAAGAAAAACCAAAGTTGAAGACGGGAAAGATGTGGACGGAAGAAAGTAAAGAGCAACGCCGGCAACACATGAAGGAGCACTGGGCAAAGATCAAAGCCTAGAGAAGACAGTTAAAATGACGTGGTTCTTATTAGGCCGAGCGGATGAATTAAGAATACCGTACTAATAATAATCATCATTATTGTAGCATGTGGCCATATTGAAAGGTGTGTACATTCCAACATAAAAAATAATCAATTATTGTTCTTACTATATTCCACTATTGACATGATTCCTTTTGGACATGTGATGATTGAACCATTTCACATACATTTCTACATAATTCACAAATGCAATTCTCATCTGGTTCATAGTCGGTTCATGCGAACAGTTTTATCTAATATGTTCATTTATAATTTAACCCTTGTCTCTTCATTACGAGTAGGCCTACCCCATCCCCAGTTGTATCTGCTGACAAAGTGTGTTCAGCTCCCAGACGCCGTCCTTTCGACGGTGAAGGAATGATCCCTTATGGCTGGCTGCGTGGCTAGCGGTAACGTTCTCGCTTGTTGGGCCCAAGGTTGCAGGTTCGTATCCTGGCGCAGTCAGCTGGCATTTGAGGGTACGCTAATACGAGGGAGCCGTGTCAGTAGATTTACTGGCACGTTAAAGATCCACTTTGGGGCAAAATTCTGGCACCCCAGCGTCTCTAAAAGCCACAGTAGTTAAAACATTATTATTATTTATCACTTATACTCTCAGCTCGGCTTCACCCACGGAACCTGCGAGGGATCATTCCTTCACCGACGAAAGGACGGTGTCTGGGAGCTGAACACACTTTGTCAGCAGATACAAGTGGGGATGGTGACAGGCATATCACTCACACGACCGTTAACATGGATCTAATTAAGGAAGGGTCAGGGGAGTGATTTTGTAAGGAAATCAGCCGTGGACCTGTTGAAAGGAACCGTCCCGGTATTAGCCTGGTGGTGAAAATGGGAAACCACGTAAACCATTTTCCGGACAGCCAATATGGGATTCGAACTCACGCTCTCCCGATGCCAGCGGATCACGAGCTAGCGCTTTAGCCATTGTTCCCATCTCGTAATCTATTTTGTAGGTATTACAAAATTTAAAAAGTAGGCTTTAATTTATCGTATGGCTTTCAGTGCCGACAGTGTCCGAAGACATGTTCGGCTCGCCTGAGTCTGTAGCTGCTTCCAGCGGACACCCTTAGGGTGAGCTACAAGTTCCGTTCAATTTCAAGTAGTTCCAACTTTCGCTACCAGATACTAATTAAAGATTTCCTTTATTGAAACAAAACACTGTAAAAAGATGGTATATTGGCTTTCACGGCCGGTGAATTAAAACTCAGCAATTCTTCTAGGTTTGTGCCGCGTCTTGTGTGGGGTTTCGCCTAGGACACCAAGCTGGCTCATCGGCGGGCTCTTGGTGTCCGTGCCCGGACCCCCACTGGAGTAGCGAACTGCGCGCCACCTCCCTTTATATTAGGTGCAACTGCACCACTTGTCTACGAGAAGTAAAACCTCAAGCAGCCTTAACCTCCCTATGAAGGCTTCCAAAAAGATGGTATATTGGCTTTCACGGCCGGTGAATTAAAACTCAGCAATTCTTCTAGGTTTGTGCCGTGTCTTGTGTGGGGTTTCACCTAGGACACCAAGCTGGCTCATCGGCGGGCTCTTGGTGTCCCCGCCCGGACCCCCACAGGAGTGACGAACTGCGCGCCACCTCCCTTTATATTAGGTGCAACTGCACCACTTGACTACGAGAAGTGAAACCTCAAGCAGCCTTAACCTCCCTATGAAGGCTTCCAAAAAGATGGTATATTGGCTTTCACGGCCGGTGAATTAAAACTCAGCAATTCTTCTAGGTTTGTGCCGTGTCTTGTTTTACTTCTCGTAGTCAAGTGGTGCAGTTGCACCTAATATAAAGGGAGGTGGCGCGCAGTTCGTCACTCTTGTGGGGGTCCGGGCGGGGACACCAAGAGCCCGCCGATGAACCAGCTTGGTGTCCTAGGCGAAACCCCACACAAGACACGGCACAAACCTAGAAGAATTGCTGAGTTTTAATTCACCGGCCGTGAAAGCCAATATACCATCTTTTTGGAAGCCTTCATAGGGAGGTTAAGGCTGCTTGAGGTTTTACTTCTCGTAGTCAAGTGGTGCAGTTGCACCTAATATAAAGGGAGGTGGCGCGCAGTTCGTCACTCCAGTGGGGGTCCGGGCGGGGACACCAAGAGCCCGCCGATGAGCCAGCTTGGTGTCCTAGGTGAAACCCCACACAAGACACGGCACAAACCTAGAAGAATTGCTGAGTTTTAATTCACCGGCCGTGAAAGCCAATATACCATCTTTTTGGAAGCCTTCATAGGGAGGTTAAGGCTGCTTGAGGTTTTACTTCTCGTAGTCAAGTGGTGCAGTTGCACCTAATATAAAGGGATGTGGCGCGCAGTTCGTCACTCCAGTGGGGGTCCGGGCGGGGACACCAAGAGCCCGCCGATGAGCCAGCTTGGTGTCCTAGGTGAAACCCCACACAAGACACGGCACAAACCTAGAAGAATTGCTGAGTTTTAATTCACCGGCCGTGAAAGCCAATATACCATCTTTTTGGAAGCCTTCATAGGGAGGTTAAGGCTGCTTGAGGTTTTACTTCTCGTAGTCAAGTGGTGCAGTTGCACCTAATATAAAGGGAGGTGGTGCGCAGTTCGTCACTCCAGTGGGGGTTCGGGCGAGGACACCAAGAGCCCGCCGATGAGCCAGCTTGGTGTCCTAGGCGAAACCCCACACAAGACACGGCACAAACCTAGAAGAATTGCTGAGTTTTAATTCACCGGCCGTGAAAGCCAATATACCATCTTTTTGGAAGCCTTCATAGGGAGGTTAAGGCTGCTTGAGGTTTTACTTCTCGTAGTCAAGTGGTACAGTTGCACCTAATATAAAGGGAGGTGGCGCGCAGTTCGTCACTCCAGTGGGGGTCCGGGCGGGGACACCAAGAACCCGCCGATGAGCCAGCTTGGTGTCCTAGGCGAAACCCCACACAAGACACGGCACAAACCTAGAAGAATTGCTGAGTTTTAAAACACTGTAAGTTACACCCTAACTGAAAACACAATAAAGGAAAAAGGATCGCCCGAATGGGCATTAATTTTTACTATTATCACTTAATGATTTTAATCTTTTGCGGCACGTCTTAATATGGTATCTGGTACACCTTTCGTTGCATAAAATGCAAACAAAATTGCCATTCGGATTATTGAAAGATCTGTTGGAGCATATCTTATGATGGAATCCGTGAATGGCGAGTCTCGTTATTATGTGTCTTTGATCTTGATTCTCGTTAGACCACGTTCTGTTCATCATGGCATCAGTAATATAAAAGTCTGGCTCTATCTCTTGTCTCTTTGCTCTTCTAGCCTCCAAAAAGTCAGTAGAGGATCTTATAGCCGGCAAAGGAACTTCCAGTCTTAGGTCTTCGATGAAGATACTAATGATACCTAGTGGTGAAAGTTGGAAATTTGACAGAGCGTTCCGACGAAATCTAACCAAACAATTTAGCTTCACACATGTTTAGTCTGTGGAAGGATCTTTTACAAGCCATAAATCTATGACATGGTACCGCCGGCTTTACTTCCCGTCCGGAAGAAGGCATACTGAAGGATTTTTAACTCTCTTAAAAATCCGGCGACTTCGGCCGGGTTTGAACCCGCTATCTTGGTAAATGCAGATCATGACAGTCCACAGATCCCACAGTTATATCCTTTTCTTGAAATGGAACCATGTTTTTTTTTTAATTCATCATACAATTCTTGTGAACTATCAATTAATGAGGGGGGCGACAATGACGACCAATGCCGATAATGCCAGTCATAACGATGCAGTGCGAGGGAGGCAATAGGGCAATAGCACAGTATACAGCGCCTAGTATTGTTGTTTAATAATCCACTATGTGAGATGCATAATTATATAGACGTGTTCGCCGTAGCGAGTAAAACAATGGTACCCCCCAGTTCCCTATTCCGGCTGCGTGCATTTACCGTTCACACATCCGCTCCTCCAGCCTTGGCCTTCAACTCGACTGACCGCGAACAATAGTCACGCGAGCCGAGAAGTTTAGCATTCGGCAATGTCATTGCTGATAATTACACAGTAAATTTGCTCCCATTCACGAGCTATCCCTAGGTCTGGAAAGTGGCAAATCTGCATTGTTTATCAACACGACTCTACGAAGGAAAGGGAAAACGATGGAATGACAGATGAACGAATAAAATGAATGAGGGAAAGGAGGATTGGAAGAACGAAGGAATCGAAGCTATAAGAAAGGTATAAGAAAGGTAGAAACAGCAATACCAATAATAATAAGTATAATGACAATAATCATAATAAGCAAGAACACCTGGTAACAAAAGGTGTCCTACATCCCGAAACAGAGGGATATTTGATAGCCATTCAGGGCACTGTCATAGAAACCCGCAACTTCAGAAGGTACATCATCAAAGACAAAACATCAACAGATTCATGTCGAAAGTGGCGATACAAAACTGAAACCATTGATCACATACTAACCGCAAGCCCAGTACTTGCGCAAAGGGACTACGTACGTCGACATGACTATGTAGCTAAGATCCTCTACCAAGTGTCAACTACCAATAGATCCACTCCGTACTTCAGACTTTAACCACAACCCAGAGTAGAAAATGACATATTTAAATACATTGGAATTCCCCTGTCATCACCAACAAGAAAATAGCTGCTGGTAATCCGGACCCTATTGTGACAGACAAATGCACAAGAACACATAACTCATAGACATTAAAGTACCTAACTCTCGCAGCATCAGAACTAAGACCCACGGAAAATGCAGCAATTATATGGAATTGGCAAAAGAAATACAACGCCTTTGAAAACAACAAACAGTCACTATCATCCCAATTGTAATCTCGGCCACAGGTGTACAGTAATACCAAAACAGCTTTATACCAATTGAATCTACCATTCCAAATCTATCAGAAAATACACAAGGCAGTGATACTGGACAGCAGCCACATACGCAGGAAATTTCTTTCCGGAAGAGACATGACCAATTTTCTGGCCATCTCTATATATGTAAAAATGAAAGTTTGTCTGTTTTTTATGAATATCTACGGAAATTTGCGTTATTTACGCGTTTCAGACTGTTTTATGATGGATGCGCGCGAAAATAAAATTTGTGTTTGTCTGATTGTCTGTCTGTGGACAACTTTGTTCCCTTATAACTCGAGAACGGCTGGGTGTATCAACGTAAAATTTGGTACAGATATCCATCAGAGGCACGACACTAATCATTGATGTAACTCTTCTCCGTACCTCTCCTAAAAGGGGGCCTACCCCCTTAAAATACATGCTGAAATAAGCGTAGAAGGACAAGACAAAACTCATTTTCAGCCCCTCAATGTGAGAAACAAATCTCGGGGTCCCCGAAATCCACTTTTTAAGGCCCTAAAAACAACCGTTTTAGAGATATTCCCAGAAAACTAATTTCATTTAATAAACTAATGAACGAATGCAAGCCGGTAACCATGAAAACATAATCTCAGAGGTCCATCTACTGCTGTAAGACGCAATGCAATTCCATTTATTACATTACTGTGAATGTTTGCAAATGGCTAGAAGGTTATCACGGAACCAAATTAAGGTGTAAAATTCATCAATACGTCTAATGCGCTTAAGGGGGTCAGGGCGTAGGCCTACTCTAGATTTTTTTCACGCGATTTACACCTGCGGATGTGGTACGGAAGGTCTATTATATTCCTATCCCTATATTATATTATTTATTAATTCGTTAATTCCCCCATAAGGAGAGCGTTAAAACACAATCGATTTTCATGTTTTATTCTGGCCCTTTCTTCTTTTTTCCCCCAAACCTCTCATATTATTATTATTATTATTATTATTATAAATAGGAATCTCCGTTTCGCGGGCTTATAGGTCGTGTTCCAAGGACATTTTGTCGTCCTGACGTTTCGCTGAATACTGCGTTCAGCATGTTCACAGGTTACATAAAGCGAGGTAAAACAAGTAAACAGAAGATATATAAATAGTCAACAACCCACACATAGAGGCTACCATAGCAACGGCGTACCACATAAAAGTAATGCATCAAGGACAGGGCTGCTTGTCTGTTGCATCTTCTCGTCTACGACGGTCAATAAGGGCAGGCTTGAGGGGATTAAGGACTGGAAGCCAAGCTCTGTTCACACGTTCTGCTTCCTCCTTAAGATTGAAGCTGTTAGTATGCTTCAGGATTTCAATGGCCTCCCTTTGTAGCCTGGCATGATAAGACACCGTGGTGGACAGAACTTCGGTGTCTCCATATCTTATATCGTGACCTGCAAGTAGCGAGTGTGCTGCTACAGTGGATTTATCTGTTTGTCCCAGCCGGCTGTGTCGTTCGTGCTCCTTGAGGCGAGTGGCAATACTTCTTTTCGTTGTTCCAATATATACTTGGCCACAATCACACGGGATTTTATAAACCCCTGCCGCGGTATGAGGATGTCGCTTATCTTTAGCGGACCTAAACATGTCCTTAATTTTTCGTGTAGGCCTGTATATGGTCTTTATATCATGGGACTCGAGTAGCCTCCCTATTCTGTCCGTGACCTTTTTTATATATGGAAGAAAAGCTCTAGCCAGGGGCTGCTTGTCTCCAATTACCCTTGTAGTTGGACGTCTCGGATGGAGTGCTCGCTGGATATCTTTCTGGCTGTACCCATTCGCGCATAAGGCCTCGTTGAGGTGTTCAATTTCTTGTTTTAGGCACTGCTTATCACAAATTCTTTTAGCGCGGTCAGCCAGTGTTTTTATAACTCCGTATTTCTGTCGTGGGTGGTGGTTGGACGTCTTATGTAGATATCGGTCAGTATGGGTCGGCTTACGGTAAACTGTATGTCCCAAAGTTAGATCAGCGGTCTTCGTTACCATAACGTCGAGAAACGCGATTTTCTGTTCATTTTCTAACTCCATGGTAAACTGAATGTTCGAGTTCTGGCTGTTAAGATGTTGTAAAAACAGATTTAATTGATCTTTACCATGGCCCCATATTACAAAGGTATCGTCCACGTATCGTAGCCACACTTTAGGTTTCAAAGGAGCGGTCTCTAGTGCTATTTGTTCAAATTGTTCCATGAAGAAATTCGCGATCACCGGACTAAGGGGACTGCCCATGGCGACGCCATCAATTTGTTCATAGAACAATTTGAACAAATAGCACTAGAGACCGCTCCTTTGAAACCTAAAGTGTGGCTACGATACGTGGACGATACCTTTGTAATATGGGGCCATGGTAAAGATCAATTAAATCTGTTTTTACAACATCTTAACAGCCAGAACTCGAACATTCAGTTTACCATGGAGTTAGAAAATGAACAGAAAATCGCGTTTCTCGACGTTATGGTAACGAAGACCGCTGATCTAACTTTGGGACATACAGTTTACCGTAAGCCGACCCATACTGACCGATATCTACATAAGACGTCCAACCACCACCCACGACAGAAATACGGAGTTATAAAAACACTGGCTGACCGCGCTAAAAGAATTTGTGATAAGCAGTGCCTAAAACAAGAAATTGAACACCTCAACGAGGCCTTATGCGCGAATGGGTACAGCCAGAAAGATATCCAGCGAGCACTCCATCCGAGACGTCCAACTACAAGGGTAATTGGAGACAAGCAGCCCCTGGCTAGAGCTTTTCTTCCATATATAAAAAAGGTCACGGACAGAATAGGGAGGCTACTCGAGTCCCATGATATAAAGACCATATACAGGCCTACACGAAAAATTAAGGACATGTTTAGGTCCGCTAAAGATAAGCGACATCCTCATACCGCGGCAGGGGTTTATAAAATCCCGTGTGATTGTGGCCAAGTATATATTGGAACAACGAAAAGAAGTATTGCCACTCGCCTCAAGGAGCACGAACGACACAGCCGGCTGGGACAAACAGATAAATCCACTGTAGCAGCACACTCGCTACTTGCAGGTCACGATATAAGATATGGAGACACCGAAGTTCTGTCCACCACGGTGTCTTATCATGCCAGGCTACAAAGGGAGGCCATTGAAATCCTGAAGCATACTAACAGCTTCAATCTTAAGGAGGAAGCAGAACGTGTGAACAGAGCTTGGCTTCCAGTCCTTAATCCCCTCAAGCCTGCCCTTATTGACCGTCGTAGACGAGAAGATGCAACAGACAAGCAGCCCTGTCCTTGATGCATTACTTTTATGTGGTACGCCGTTGCTATGGTAGCCTCTATGTGTGGGTTGTTGACTATTTATATATCTTCTGTTTACTTGTTTTACCTCGCTTTATGTAACCTGTGAACATGCTGAACGCAGTATTCAGCGAAACGTCAGGACGACAAAATGTCCTTGGAACACGACCTATAAGCCCGCGAAACGGAGATTCCTATTTCAACGCCAGTCGTGAAAGTCTACATTTTTAATTATTATTATAGTTTATTGTTTGACAACATTATCACGGCAAATACCGGCTACATTTTCTTTTACAGCCTGGTTCGGCCTTAGCAAGGAACCATCTGTACTGAGATAATTACGATTACACTGTTCAGAGACCTCACATCCATGTCGTGCCCGCATTCTTCACGAGTCTCCTTCATTTGTAGGATGAGCTAAATTCACATCTGGATCATCGAGCTTTGCTGAGTATTCGGCCAGGGCATTGTCACCAAGGAACTTCCTAACAATATGGCATGTGTTTAACAGAACTGCCTTCTGAAGTTCAATATATATCTGCGGGTGCAGATTCAATATTGATAGACTACTATGGAGAGTTTTCGGTATAACACCTGTACACGATACAATTATTGGGATGGTAGTCACTGCATCAAGTTTCCACATCTGCTTTATCTCAATTGCCAGCTCTGTGTACTTAGATATTTTAGTAGCAACTGTTGTTTGGATGTTTTGAGTGTTGGGACATGCGATATCTATCAGTAATGCCTCTTTGTGTACTTTATTGATGACAATGATATCTGGCCGGTTGTTACTGACTGCGACATCTGTCACAACTCCTCTGTCCCAATAGAGCTTGTGTGTGGCATTTTCGAGTACTGCAGATGGTGTGTATTTCCCATAGGGGACGGAGCTTTGAAGAAGTTTGTACTTCAAGGCCAGTTTCTGGTGGATAATGTTGGCAACTTGATCGTGTCGATGTTTGTAGTCAGTGTTGGCAAGGTGGGAACAACCTGATATGACGTGTTGAATGGTCTCACTACATTTGCCACAGCGGCGACATTTCTCACTCTCTGTTGTTGGACCTTTTATGATAAATTTCCGATAGCTTCGAGTAGCAACAACTTGGTCTTGGATAGCTACAACAAATCCCTCTGTTTCCGGAAAGAGGACCGAGTGGGTCAGCCATGCGTGCGACGCTAACTTGTCGATGTGAGGCTGGTCCAACTCATGTGGAAACTTCCCATGAAGCGCCTTCTGTTTCCAATTCCCGATCTTGTATTCAGTAGTCTTCATTTCTTTTACTGGTGGATCTAAAGATGACAGATGGAGTGGTGTGTAATTATCATCAGCTGAAGATACAGTGTGATAGAGAGGGGATGTTTCTCCTTTGTTGTGGAAAAATGCACGCAGAGTTGTCACTTGTTTTGTATGAAGGTTCATGATGTCTATCAGTCCTCTACCACCTTCAGACCGAGGTAGAGTCAGGCGCTCTGTTGCTGATTTCGGATGGTGCATACGATGGCGTGATAAAAGCACCGATGTTTTTCGTTGCAGGTCGTGCAGTTCAGTTTGAGTCCACCTGATTATACCAAAGGAGTATGTAACTACGGGCATTGCAAATGTGTTAACTGCCTTAATGATATGTTTAGCGCTAAGTTTTGAAGAGAGAACACTGCGAAGTCGTGAAGTATACTGCTCAGTTATGTTGTTCTTGATATCACCATGTCTGAGACGGGTACTCTGGGCGAACCCAAGATATTTGTACAATGCGTCTTCCTCCAACGGCTGAATACTTCTTTGTCCCTCTCCAACATGTATTCCTTGTGCAGAGTGCGAGCCTCTAATAACAGTCTGTGTTCTGCACTTATCAAAACCAAACTGCATATGGATATCTGAAGAAAAGCTCTGAGTGATAGAGATGAGATATTGTAGGTGCACTTTAGTTGATGCATACAGTTTAATGTCATCCATGTAAAGAAGATGGTTCATCTTGTACGCTTTACCATGATTACCCTTAATACTAAATCCGTAGTTGCTACTGTTCAGGATTTGCGAGAGAGGATTCAATGCCAGACAAAACCAGAGTGGGCTTAGCGAGTCTCCTTGAAAAATTCCTCGGCGAATCGGTATTAATGAAGATGTTAAACGAGTGCCACCCACTGTAAGTTGGAGAGCAGTGCTCCATGAAACCATTGCGCACTTCAGGAAGTTCACTATAATAGGGTTGACCTTGTAAATCTCCAAGCTCTGTATAAGCCATGTATGAGGCACGGAATCGAAAGCTTTTTGGTAATCAATAAAGCAGGCATAAAGATTTCGTGATCTACGACAGGCCTGCTCTAATGCCACGGCATCAATAGTGAGCTGTTCCTTACATCCTTGAGAATTCCTTCTGCAACCCTTTTGCTCCTCTGCGAGAATGGCGTATTCCTCACAATGCGCATGAATTCGATTTGCAATAATGGATGTAATGATCTTATAAAAGTTTGGCAAGCAGGTGATGGGGAGATATTTAGATGGATTTGTGATTTTAGAGTCCTTTGGCTTGAGATAGGTTAACCCTCTGGCTAGGAAAACTGGAAATGCAGCAGGATTTTCCAGAAAACACTGTATGTGAATAGCCAGTAAACGGTGGGTACATGTGAGCCTTTTATAGTAGTAATTATGGATTCGGTCAATTCCAGGTGCGGGGCCGATAGCCTAGATGTTAGGCCCCTTAAAACAACAATTATCATCATCATCATCAATTCCAGGTGCTTTCCAATTCTGTAGGCTGCTGATGACCTGGCGTAGTTCCTCAACATCAACGTCTGTATGTGCCATTTGATTTATTCGTCTGGTAGCATTCTCTATTTCCTTATACCACGGAGCTTCATTGTTGTGTTCTTCCGGCCTGGACCATATTGATGACCAGTAGTCGGTAACACTCTCCGCACTGGGTCCTTCTGGAGAATCAATCTGAACTTGAGGTGTCTTTTTCAGGTCTTCATAGAACTTATTATTATTATTATTATTATTATTATTATATTTTTTAGCGTATGGCTTTTAGTGCCGGGAGTGTCCGAGGACATGTTCGGCTCGCCAGTTTTGTAGCTGCTTCGAGACGGACACCCAATGGGTGAGCTACAAGTACCGTTGGGGAGGAAAGGTGGAATGGAAGGACGAGGAGTTGGAAGGTAGCGGCTGTGGCCTATAGTTAGGGACCAACCCCGGCATTTGCCTGGAAGGAAGATGGGAAACCACAGAAGACCATCTTCAAGGTTGCCGGCGGGGGGATTCGAACCTCCTCGCCTCCCGGATGTGAGCGACTGCCAACAGTCATGCCGTAACTACCACGGCTAACTCACCCGGTATTATTATTATATGATGGCGTACAACGACGAGACAAAACCGCTCGGTGCCAGAAACAAAACTCGGGGGCCCTAAAGGGTGCCCGAAAACTACATTGTAAGGCTCTAAAACCAACAGTTTCTGAGATATTCCTAGAAAACTAATTTAATTTAACAAACCAATGAAGGAATGCAAGTCGGTAACCATGACAACAGTATCTCAAGGGGTGACATCCAACTTTCCATCTATTTCTGTAAGAAGCAATGTCACTCCATTTATTACATTTTTGTGAATGTTTTCAAATGGCTATAAGGTTATCACAGAACCAACTTAGACTGCATAATCCATCAATGCAATTAAGGGGGTCAAGGGGTACCCTAGAATTTTTGCATGTGATTTTCACGTGCGATATATCGTACAGAAGGTCTATTACATTGTGACAGATCTTGGATCTGCACAGACACTCGTCATCATTAATTGGCATGTATAGTTCATCTTATGTAAATTAATCGGAAAGTGCCCAGTTAAGGAATAGAAACAAGTAACCAGGCTGTTGTCTGATGGCATTGTCCTTAATACTAAGCAAATCCTACTAAGATGTATAGGTCATTAAGGAGCGACACGGTATAACGTCGAACTAATGCATTGATTAGAAATCGACAGTGATCTAGGTGGCGGTGACTGGCTATATACAAACTTTGGTAAAAGTTCTTTTCTTTATATAATTGTTCGTTAGAGAAGTGATTCTTTGTTAAAAGTTTTACGATATTTCACATGTCCTGGTGACTGTAATTCATTAATAAGAGAAGAATTGTATCTGTAAATAATGGAGATGTGTCCGTGAATTGATGCTTGGAGAGATAAAGCAGATATGTTGCAAGTTTGCGGAACATAAAGTACATCAGAATATACATAATACGCCAACCACACGTAAGCCTAGGTAGTCAATGGAACATGTAATGTACGGCACTTTCCGTATTGTAATGTATATATTGATTCATTGAATGTAATAACTTTTCTTTCTATCATTCTACTCCGTAGTTGTTATTTTGTGATTTCCATATTTATTCTATTTATTATTTCTACAAGAGGGGGTGGGGTTGCCATAAGCAAGTCCTATTGTTCTACTGCCCGGGAGGAGAGATTTCGGGTTCTCTATTTCATTCTCATTGTGTATATGAGTGGCGCCCAATGATATTTGTTTGTGTTGAAGAGCGATCACAAAGTGGCGCCCAACGTATATGGACACAATACACTTGTTCATGTTGAAGACTTTGTCAACAGCAATGCTTTCCGCTTCTTGGAGATGTATCGTAATAGGTATTGTACCTTCAATGATATTCAAGAAAGTGCTTATGTCACAGTTATTGGTATCTTGGAATTTCTTCGCATCACTAAAATGTGTATTTATGACTATGTCATATTCTTCCAAGGAGTTAATGAAGCATCCTTGGGTATTGCTTGACCGTGTGTTATGGTTATGATGAATGAGGGGACCTCAGAAGAAGACGCTTGAGAGAATATTTGGATGGTTGAGTCCAAGGGTATTATGGCGAATGAGAGACCTGAAGGAGGTGTGACGGGACATAAGGGTCACTATGCCAAGAATCATGCACTTATCCAGGAACTTAAGGAGATTGTCAAAACAGTCAAGCCCTGTGTCATTATTGGTGCTACCGCAATTGGAGGTGTGATCGGACCAGATGTTATTGTTTAACAGGCCTATGGTGTTTACTTTGAACAACTACACTCACAACGCTGAGTGCTGCATGGACTCTTTCCAAGAAGAAATTTAAATGAAGTATTTGTGTATTGTCATTATGTTTAGTTTTTGTATATATGTTGTAACGTTTTGGATGAGGAGTGTCCTCGTATTAGTTTTATTATTGTATGTTTTCTCTTATAGGCATTTCGTTCAACCATTAATTGTCATGTATAGTTTATCTTATGTAAATTAATCGGAAAGTGCCCAGTTAAGGAATAGAAATAAGTAACCAGGCTGTTGTCTGATGGCATTGTCCTTAATACTAAGCAAATCCTACTAAGATGTATAGGTCATTAAGGAGCGACACGGTATAACGTCGAACTAATGCATTGATTAGAAATCGACAGTGATCTAGGTGGCGGTGACTGGCTATATACAAACTTTGGTAAAAGTTCTTTTCTTTATATAATTGTTCGTTAGAGAAGTGATTTTTTGTTAAAAGTTTTACGATATTTCACATGTCCTGGTGACTGTAATTCATTAATAAGAGAAGAATTGTATCTGTAAATAATGGAGATGTGTCCGTGAATTGATGCTTGGAGAGATAAAGCAGATATGTTGCAAGTTTGCGGAACATAAAGTACATCAGAATATACATAATACCCCAACCACAAGTAAGCCTAGGTAGTCAATGGAACATGTAATGTACGGCACTTTCCGTATTGTAATGTATATATTGATTCATTGAATGTAATAACTTTTCTTTCTATCATTCTACTCCGTAGTTGTTATTTTGTGATTTCCATATTTATTCTTTCAATTTATTATTTCTACAAGAGGGGGGCGGGGTTGCCATAAGCAAGTCCTATTGTCCTTCTGCCCGGGAGGAGAGATTTCGTGTTCTCTACTTCATTCTCATTGTGTATATGAGTGGCGCCCAATGATATTTGTTTGTGTTGAAGAGCGATCACAACATCTCCAAACAACAACATTATTTTCAAAAATTCCTGAATTGAAACAGCTTTAAGGAATTTGGGCCATTTGAGGCTAAATAACCTGAATTTTCATGCACCACAAGCCTTGATAATTTATGAAAGGGGTCTTCCTGTGGATGGGGACCTAACACAACGGTGAGGGTTATTATGTGACGTGTATAGCGTTTTGTCTACGAGGCTTTCAATTTTATTTAACGTCAGGAAGTACACGTTAGGTGAATTAAGTTTGGGAGAGCACATTTTAACTAATCATTTCTTTTGTCGACATGCGGGTTCATCGTAAGGATGATTTTGTTTGATACTGTGTGGTAGATATACCCATATTTGGATATCTGGGTGATATGTTGTGGACAATAGAATTGTCTGTCTGTCTTTCTGTGTATCTTTATGTACGCCTATAACTAGGATTCGGTTGCTTGGTGCATCGTAAAATTAGGTATGAATGATATCCATGAGAGTCAATACGCCAATCTTTATATATTTAATTCTTCGACACGTGTGTATGTGACTGAACTCCTCCTAAACGACTGAACCGATTTTGATGGAATTTGGTATGTATATTAGGCTGGGTCCATGTATGGTTTAGATTCACAATCTGACCCGGTAGGTGGAATGAACACAATTTTAGAACCACAATTTACACACAATTTTAGAACCACAATATACAGTCAAAACAGTCGTCATGGAAACCACTAGCCTTGGCCTTCGTGAAAGCTGATGTCTTTGGACGGTTTGTCTCTGCACGTTAGAGCCACCTGGTCGCAACCTGTGCAACTACCTCCATTACATACACTCCGCCCGTGGCGAAAAGTTTTGTTTTATACCAAAGGTGGCAGTGATGTCGAATTCTACTGTTTGTCTCTGCACGTTAGAGCGTTTCGAAGTCCCGTATGCGATCATATACCCTTCATCCGATTGCCATGAAACTTGGGTGATATGTAGAGTGGGCTCCAGGGAAGGTGTTTGGCTTAGTAAATCCATTTTAGAATAGAAACCGCACGAATAGATTCAACAAATGAGCGACGACACGCGAAGCGTTTCAAAAAGGTCCCGTATGCGTTCAAATACCATTAGTCCGATAGCAATGAAACTTGGGTGAGATGTTGTGTACACTCCAGGGAAGGCTTCTGGCTTAGTAAATCAATTTCACATTAGGTAGCGCACGACTAGATTCAACAAATGAGTGATGACCCGCGAAGCGTTTCAACAAAATCCCGTTTAAGTTTATATTCCATTCATATTTGATGAGTTGTTGTGTACACTTAAGTGAAGGCTTCTAACTTAGTAATCCATTTCACAGGAGGTTGCGCACGAGTAGATTCAACAAATGAGCGGCGACGTGCGAAGCGTTTCAACAAAGTCCCGTATGCGTTCAAATACCATTCGTCCGATAGCGATGAAACTTGGATGAGATGTTGTGTACACTTACGTGAGGGTTTCTAACTTAGTAAATCCATTTTACAATAGGTAGCTCACGAGTAGTTTCAACAAATGAGCAACGACGCGCGAACTTTTAATCAAAGTCCCGTATGCGTTCATATACCATTCATCCGATTGCAATGTAACTTGGGTGAGATGTTGTGTACACTTACGTGAGGGTTTCTAACTTAGTAAATCCATTTCACAGGAGGTTTCGCACGAGTAGATTCAACAAATGAGCGACGACGCGCGAAGCCTTTCAAAAAGGTCCCGTATGCGTTCAAATACCATTCGTCCGATTACGATAAAACTTGGGTGAGATGTTGTGTACACCCTACGGAAGGTTTCTGGCTTAATAAATCCATTTTACAATAGGTAGCGCACGAGTAGATTCAACAAATGTGTGACAGCACGCAAATCATTTCAACAAAGTACCGTATGCGTCCATATACCATTTATCCGATTGCGATGAAACTTTGGTGAATTGTTGTATACACTCCAGGAAATGTTTCTGTCTTAGTAAATCCAGTTTTTAATGAGTAGCGCACGAGTAGATTCAACAAATGAGCGACGGCGCGCGAATCGCTTCCACAATGTCCCGTAAGCGGTCATATATCATTCATCCGATTGCGATCAAACCTTGGTGAATCATTGAGTACACGCCAGAGAAGGTTTCAGGCTTAGTAAATCTATTTTACAATAGTTAGCGCATGAGTAGATTCAACAAATGAGTGACGGCACGCGAATCGTTTAAAGAAAATCACTTATGCGTTCATATGTCATTCATCCGTTTTCAATGAAACTTTGATGAGTTGTTGTGTATACGCCAGGGAAGGTGTTCAACTTGGTAAATCCATTTTACAATATTGGTAGCGCACGAGTAGATGTAACAAATGAGTGACGACGCGCGAACCGTTCCAACAAAATCCTGTAGGCTATGCGTTCATATACTATTCATCGATTGCGATGAAACTTTGATGAGTTGTTGTGTACACTTACGTGAAGCTTTCTAACTTATTAAATCCATTTCACAATTGGTAGAGTACGAGCAGATTCAACAAATGAGTGACAGTGCACGAATCATTTAAACCAAATCCCGTATGCGTTAAATGCCATTTATCCGTTTGCGATGAAACTTTGGAGAGTGGTTGTGCACGCTCCAACGAATGTTTCTAAATTAGTTAATTCAATTCACGATAGTTTAGAGGCAGTTAACAGAAATTGAAAAAAATATTGTGTATCCAAAAACACTTCAAGAAACAAAGTTACAACACTTTCTTTGATTGGCAGGACAACGTCTGCCGGGTCAGCTTGTCATTTATAAAACTCTTCACCGTACTTTTCATAGAAGGGTGAGTATAAGGAAAAACTTTTCAAAATACATGCTAAAATAGGCGAAATATAAAAATTATCCTAGAAGGACGACCAAAGCATATGTTGCGCTTCTCAATGTGAGACACAAAATTTGCGAGTCTTTAAAGGGTCTCCGAAAACTATATTTTAAGGCCCTTAATTTAACCATGTGTGTGATATTCCAAGAAAACTAACTTTGCTCTGATAAACTTATGAAGGAATGACAAGCCCCTAACCATTGCAACAGTAGCTCAATTGATAATGTATGGTGTTAACACCGAAGACCGTTCGAAGAACGGGTACTTCTGCTAGTTATAATATAATGGGAAATGCCTCTGTGCATGTACAGGGTCATCGAAAAATAATGCCAACATTTCAAAAAATTATAGTACTGAAACCCTTTATGTTAAACGTATAATTCTTTCACTGAACGCCAGCTGGTTAAAGTAAGTTTTGTTTTGGAGGGGACGTGACCTTGTTATGCGCACACTAGATGCGCAGTAGCCAAGGTCGGCCGGGGGCGCGCGCGCCTATGAAGTCCCGACCTCACCCCTTTGGATTTTTTTTCTGGGGGTTCATTAAAAACATTGTGTATGCAGAAAAAAAATGGGATTTGGAGCACCTGCAGGAGCAAATTTCTGCCGCCATCTTGACAGTTACTCCTGAAATGATTGCACGTACCAATCCAGCCATTGGGAAAGCGTGCGTTCAATGCTGATGTTGGTGGTCGGCCTGGCCTAGATGTTTTCTCTACAGTCCCTGTTTCCTTAAACTGATTAAACCATCGAATTAAAGCTTTGTAATCAGGTGCAGTTTGTCGGGCGGTGGAGTTCGATTTCACAGATTGCCGCCTTCTTATGCAGCATTGCAAAGTATTTTGCTCTTTCAAAATATATTTTCACAGGCTTCACAATAAGTTTGAACGATTTCTGTTTTAGAACTTGTTATTTTACGCTTCTGGTAATGGCTTTTGCAGAGCATTTCTATGAAATATAATTTTATCTTACAATATAGTTTATTACAACTCAATGTATTTTTGTGTTGTATTTTATTTACAGCACAATTTATTGGTTTGTAACCCAATACCACAAAACGAGAAACAATTTGGAAATGATATGTTACAAAAGTGTAATCAGTCTTCGATGCGACTAAAAAAGTTAATTCATCACAGACGTTACATCTACTGCAAATGGACATTTACAAAAGGTGTTCGAAGAGGCGTCCATCATTTCCCAAGCAGAGGGCCACTCGTCACATTAAGTTCTCTCTTGCGTTCGACAACATCTGAGGAGTCATTTCCGCAAAGGCTTCGGTAATGAAGAGCTCCATTTCTTCGGGTGTTTGTGGTGATCTTAAAATTACTCTCGACCTGACGTAGCCCGAAATGAAGAAATCCAGGATGGTCAGATCAGGTGAACTTGGTGGGAATTCTATAAAGCCACCATTCCTATCCAAAGGACAGAAAACAAACGGCTTAAAACTTCTCTCGCCAGTCTGGAGGAGTGCGCTGGATGACCATCTTGTTGAAAAAGCGTGTTGTTCAACTCCGCCAATGTAGAATCATCCAAGATGTCCTGGAGTATGAAGTAAGGATGATTCGTCGTTCTATCATTTTACATTGTTGCAGGTAAATAGTTCTGAAATAGAAATCGTTGAAACATATTCCTAACTAAACTCAATTTTGTAACAAATCATTTCGATATTGTATCTTTTTTGTGGTATTGGGTTAAAAAGCAATACATTGTGCTGTAAATAAAATACAACACAAAAATACATTATGTTGTAATAAACTCGGTTGTAAAATAAAATTTTATTTAATAGAAATGCTCTGCAAAAGCCATTAACAAAAGCGTAAAATAACGAGTTCTGAAACAGAAATCGTTCAAACTTATTGTGAAGCCTGTGTAAATATATTTTGAAAGAGAAAAATACTTTGCAATGCTGCATATGAAGGCGGCAATCAGTGAAATCGAATTCCGCCCCGTCGCTAGCGCGCTACGAGCAGATTTCAACCCGATTGCGGGTGGGTAGGGAACCCATTTTACAGTTCCGTGTTGAATCGGAACACGCTGTACATGCATGGATGTCCAGAGGCAAGAAAGCATGAAAAAGTATATTTTCCACAATAATTTAACATAGTTTTCCAATAAAGTTGTAAAATATTGCGTACGAGATGCACATTACGTCTTAGAGCGTAAGTCGTAGAGATGTGGTCTACGATATTTAACTTAAATTAAGTGAAAATGTGAAAATATAACATTTCTGGATATTGAGAATCACGTCCCGTATGAATGATCAATACTACGGAAAATAAAGTACCGTAGGTCCTACCAGTAAGTGACGAATAAAATGAACTTAAGGTGAATGCATACTGTAAGGGAACAGTTTAAAATATTTTGCATGAGACTTTAGGCCAAATCTCATCAACGGCTTTAGAAGAAACAAAGACTGCATTTCAATACAATTTGCGTGTTTACCACAACGCTGCGTTTGTCTGAAAACGAATCAAATTAACAAAGAGTAACCTGTGTGCCCACCAACAGGTTAGAGAAGTCTACAATTAAGGGTTATCGTCCTTCCTCATTCTATAGGTAAATAATGGGGCATTTTTCCTATCCTAGCTCTAAATATTCAGCCACTTAAACCGACATGAAAATATCCGAGGCTCTCACCCAATAAGTTCACCAAGCAGATGACCACATTGTTCCTCACTCTGATTATTGTTAAACATTAGCTGGTGTGCCACAAAAGAGCAAAATAGAATTAGCTGGTATATAGAGATTTAGAACCAAAAAAATAGCCACCCTGCATCTTCACGAACAAGGAACAATCCTAGCAAACATTCACACAATATTTGCTGGACAGTCAAAGTGGTAAAAGTAGCCTACTTGGTATGAAGTGGGCCAAATAGTTGATGTAGGGAAATGCTGTGAGTCCCGGTACCATAACGTGATCAATGTGCTACGGTACTTGATGGCTCACACAGTTACCAAATTGAATAGAACTTTCTAGTGGCAACTACAACCCTTTCCAAAGACCACATATTATGCTCAGTTTGCGGCATAAAACTGTCTCTTTCAACAGTACCGTAGGCGGCTGTATTCTGGCGTTATATTTTACCCTCGCCAACACCTTATTATACATTAGTAAAATTCATCACATAAAGTAATTGATGCATACATGTATGGTATACTCAAGTTAGTACAATTTGATCAGTGATTGGCCATTTGGAGGGGAGGAGGGGGAATATTATTCCACTATTCCACGAAGAATAATCTCCAAGGCTGGAAATTGGTCTGCATAACTATGTTCCAATCCAAGCAATGGGAATGAGAGTGATGGTTCTTATGGTACTGAAGAGTGGGTAAAAGATAATTAGGTTATTAGCCCACGGAGTAAGGAAATACAAAATATTGGTCAATGATATAGAAATTTACACCATTCTTGGTGTAAAATATGTTCATTACTTACCACAAGCCTCCAATTTAACTAGGTAGCTGAATCACTGTATAGGTATCGGTATAGTATGATCTCTCTGACAACCTTACTAATGCAGAGGTAGCCATATTATACCTTAGGTTTGAGTTAAGCAATGAATTTAATTAGGTAGGCCTATACTAACAAAAACATTATCTAGAAAATATTTATGCTACCCACCCCTTCATGATTAAAATTCTTTTTTACTTGACCAACAGAACTAAATACAATCAGCCTACATTCCTTTTAGGGGCTAATGGCCTCAATAACCACCAACACCACCTACCTGCCATTTGGTACCGTATTACATAATTCACCACAACATATGATAAAATGACGTGTTACAACTCCAATTAAACTCAGTTGCTAAATAACAAAAAAGGCCTATTGTGAGGGGCGAAAAACACATCCACACTTCTGCAGGAGCTTGCAAGTTGAATCCCAGGGGAGTAGCATACTCCCCAATAATATACTAGTACTTCCTGATATCCATTAAAGATGTTTGGTATAAACATTGCAGTTAAGTATTAAGCCTCGATATTTTGAATAGCAATGTAGTTTTATTATAACTCATAATAAATGTACAATTCTGTAGCATTCCATAACTTCATTGAACTAGCCTAATTCTACTGTCCAAGGTTTGAGATATTTTCCAGATAAGTAATGCCCAAGAAACACTAAGTACACACATAGGTTATTATATTTCCACTTTTATTGATAACTTTATATCACCAATGACTTTTTCACCGAAACTTCCCTGACAATCACAACAAGACTTGCCACTCCATCACTTCAGAAATAAGCAGTATTCATTGGCTTCAATAATGTCACTGTACGGTACTATACCTTCGTTGCAGGGTGTAGGCCAAGGCTACTGGTACATGATAGGCTAATTGTTTTCTGAAAGTGCAAAAAATAAAATATTTGGGCAGAAATTTCCAGTCTGGGATAGGCCTAATTGTTATTTGGAAACACAATTCACTGCTTAAATAAATTAAGTGAAAATTCGCCACTCAGAAAAGTTGTAGGAGAAAATGTATTGCTGTTAGTGAATCAGCTGTAAGGTTATGCAGGTTGTCGTTTATAATACTTATAGTAAAAACCATATTTAATTATAAGTACACATGAACCAAAAACCCCTTTATGTGACATATATGTCCTAAATATCTCTCTATATTAGATATACTGTATCCACTAAATGATGTTAACTTATAAATAAATATTTATAATTTGTAGTACCCACTATGCAATTCTTGCCTCAGGAGTGAGGTCATCATTATTCATAGTATCTCGCAAAATTCTCGTACTTTATCCCTAAAATTTCACTTCTATTTTGTAGCTCCAACATTGCAGGCGATCCTCATGGGAGGCGTTTGCCTTATTTCACGCATATTACACCTTTTTATCCACAAAATTCAAGACACTGCGCAGCTTCCTATGTATAAAAAATTTAGCAACCAGTTGTTTGGGTCCAATGTGGCTGCGTCTATGCGGTTGCTAGGCGCGTCACTTCGGCAGCGTATAGAAGGATTAATGGATGAGCTTGGATTTCAACATATCCATGAAGAATGGATACAGCTTATTGATTCTTCAAAAGCAAGTCTCAAAGAAGTATTGTTACACACCTAAAATAACTAAACCTTCAATACCGTACCTCTAGCGCATTCTGTAGAGATGAAAGAAACATATTATGGATTACACGATTATAACTTTGAGAGAAAGTTAAATGATAGACAGCTAGCAGCCTGGAAGGCCTTTTCTGAGGTAGTAAATGGAGTTTCAGGAAATAAGACAGCAGGAAATTACCGACAATTGCTTCAAGAACTTTTGGAGAGTTACCAGAAAATGGGTTGCAGAATGTCTCTGAAAATTTACTTTCTCCATTCCCACCTGGATTTCTTTTCCTGAGAATGTGGGTGCTATCAGTGACGAGCTAGGGGAAGAATTCCACCTGGACATTCTGAAAATTGAGCAGAGATATCACGGTAGATGTGATCCTCACTTGATGGACGACTATTGCTGGTTTTTAGTTAGGGAGCTATCCTGGATGAGGGTTTCCGTGGGTTTCCACTTCTACTCCATGCAAATTCCGGGATGGTACCTAACTTAAGGCCGTGGCCGCTTCCTACCCAAATCCTACATCAATTAAAAACTACACACACTAGTACAGACATCACAGTGACACAGGTCATTAGACAAATAATACACTCAAGTACACGGGGCTAAATGACCACGATGTCGCAAAGCTCCCAAAAGAATCAATAAATTATCATCTGTAAAATATATTCTAGTTTTTGACCTTAATTACTAAAATATGTTGCTTTATAGGCTCCTTATCAATTATGCAATGTCTCAGTTTCGATCTCAGAATTATGGAAAGTGCCAGTGGATAGCACACGAGGTACCATCTCGACTTGCCTAGAATGAAGGGTTTAATATCCCATTCACCTGTCATTGGTTATTAGATCAAATTATGGTTCTTCCTACGCGTGCCATCGAGGGAATTGCGACATGAGAATTATTGCTGAAGCAGTTGTCATTAGCAGCCAGACTTTTGTTAAAACCCAGCGCGTATCGCCGACCGTATGGCACTTGCGAGCACATGTTAGTAGGGCAGATGTGCAATTCTTGTGTTGTGAATCGCGCGGTGCAGGAAACAAGGCATTTACATTCGCACTTCCTCTCCTCGTTGAGCAAGTAAAATCACAATTGCAGGCACTTCAAACATCCTCCTTCCTTCCGATTTGTGGCAGGTGCTCATCGCACAAAGACTGGCCTTGGAGGTACACTGACCTCAATATTAATGTTATCAATTCTGTGAAAACAAGTGAATATTAGTAGATTAACATTCACAAATGTGGAACACAGAACAAACTAACAATTTACTGATATATGTGTATTCATTCGGTCAAAATGTATTTATGCGCAATTGTATAAGACGGGAAATATTAGACTCAGCCTGAAATGTTTTGGATGTGTTGAATTGCTTATTATTATTATTATTATTATTATTATTATTATTATTATTATTATTATTATTATTATTATTATTATTATTTATCAATTCACCATTACAAACATGGGTTACTCTAAAGCACGGGTTAAACCAAGTGCTTTACAACAATACATAAAAACTATAATACAAACTATAATACACATCATGTATATACAAAATATAAGAGTTCATTATCACTCATTCACTAGCAAGGAAGGATCGCACAATATTGCATGTGGACAATAGGACCGAATGCTGCATACTCTTGTAGATGGTCGGCGGAAGATCCAATTCTTTCAGACTCTTGTGGAGTGTGTGAGGTATGAGGCCGTTGACTGACAAGATTACAGGCACGATCCGGACGCAGTTCATCTTCCATATCCTCTTGATTTCCTCTGCAAGCTGTCTATACTTGGAGATTTTTTCATTGTGTTTACGTTCGATGTTGGTGTCGTTGGGGACTGCTATGTCTATTATAAATGTAGTGCCATCAGCCTTATTTACTACTATGATGTCTGGTCGATTGTGATCTATTGTTTTATCTGTCACAATACCAGTGTCCCAGTACATTTTACACAGTTCATTTTCGAGGAGGGATGGTGGATGATACTTGTAGTAAGGGATATACTCCTCAGTTAATTTATATTTCTGTGCTTGATGAATGCTTGATGAATGATGCCTGCAACTTGATTGTGCCGCTTTGTATATTCAACTGATGCTAGTATTGGGCAACCTGCAGTGACATGGTCAATGGTCTCGAGATGAATGGCGCATCGCCTGCATTTGTCTGAAATTACACTGGTATCTTTGATGATGTATTTCTTGTAATTTTTTGTAGCAATGACTTGATCTTGGATGGCAATTGCAAATCCCTCTGTTTCTCCAAACAGTCGACCACTTTGTAACCACATACACGATGCGTTTTTATCAATACTCTGTTGAGATAGGTTGCTGTAGTATTTTCCATGGAGGGTCTTTTCTCCCCATGCCTTTTCTTTTTCATGTAAGTGTAATGGCTGGCTGATATGATCATCAGAGGATGTACGAAGGTTCAATACTGTGTGTTTATCAGCAAGTACAATGGCTTTATGGAGAATAGTGTTTTCCTTTCTTTGATAGAAATATCTTCTAAGGGTTTTAATTTGGTTCTGGAGCAAAATTTGTAAATCCAGTACTCCTCGACCTCCCATCTTTCGTGGAAGAGTGACCCTTTCTTTACAGGCGTTTGGATGGTGTAAACGGTAAGTAGTGAGAAGGGTCCTTGTTTTTCTCTGCAGGCTTTCCATTTCTGTTGCTGACCATTTCAGAATACCAAATGAATATACTAGGGTTGGTATAGCGTATGTGTTGATAGCTTTAATTTTGTTCTTTGCACATAGACTGGTTCGCAGCACTTGATGTAGTCTTGTGGTATATTTTCCAATGAGTTCATCTTTGATACTTTTATGATCCAAAGTTGTATTTTGAGCAAATCCCAGATATTTGTAGGTTTCTATTTCAGTCATTCCTTCAATTAGAGATCCTTTGCGTAGCTCATGTGGTTCAGAAGTTGCATATTTACCTCTTTCAATTGTCAGACGCTTGCATTTCTTCACTCCCAGCGTCATTCGGATATCGGATGAATATGAATCTATTATATTTAGCATGGCATTCATTTGAGTCTCACTGTGTGCATATACTTTGAGGTCATCCATATAAAGGAGATGGGATATTCTGTATTTCCTATTGTAGTATTTGATGTCAAATCCGAAACCGGTGGATTTTAGAATTTTAGAGAGAGGATTGATGGCTAAGCAAAACCATAATGGGCTTAGCGAGTCTCCTTGATAGATACCACGCTCAATTTTTATTGTGTCAGAT
The DNA here is from genome assembly GCA_946902985.2 of Meconema thalassinum. NCBI lineage: Eukaryota > Metazoa > Arthropoda > Insecta > Orthoptera > Tettigoniidae > Meconema > Meconema thalassinum. Next base: position 1,719,889,392 of record OX336388.2, on the reverse strand, counting down.
GTGACACATTCATTGTCTGTCTTAGTATACAGTACTGTTTTCCAATTATCCATCGTGACCTCCAGGAAGTGAATTACAGCAGGGTTAATCTTATACATATGGAGGATTTCTTTCAGCCATGAATGCGGGACTGAATCAAATGCTTTCTGGTAATCTATGTATGCCGTATATAGATTCCTTTGATTATGTATCGCCTGTTGTGTTATCACAGAATCAATAACTATCTGTTCTTTGCATCCTTGCGACAGCTTCTTGCATCCTTTCTGTTCCTCAGCCAAAATGTTATGTTTGTCGAGAAACTTGTATATTTCGTCCGCAATTATGGATGTAAATAGTTTGTAAAGTGTTTGGAGACAGGTGATAGGTCTGTAGTTTGATGGGTCTTTAGTATTTCCACTTTCTTTTGAGATTAGATATGTAATTCCAGCAGTAAGGAAATCAGGACATTCCTCAGGATGATGGATGAGGTAAGTAAATTGCTGGGCTATCTTCTGGTGCACGCACGTGAAATGTTTGTACCAATAATTGTGAATTTTATCTGTGCCCGGCGCTTTCCAATTCCGAGTTCTCCTTATAGCATCATACACATGCCGTTCTTCAATGGTATCAAAATCCATTTCTTCATATACATTATTGCTATTTCGTTCTTCGTTGATCCAATTTGCATTTTCATTGTGCGGTGACTTTGCAGCCAATACACTTCTCCAAAAATCTTCCGTTCTTGCATGCTAGGAGGTTCTGCTTTTGTCATGGATTGTTTGTTTCGTTTGATCATTCTGTAGAACTGACCTTCATTGTTGGAGAAAAGTCTGTTTTGTGTTTTCCTCGCTCGTGATTCCTTGTACCTCCTGAGTCGCGCTGCTTTTGCGCATAATTTTAGCTTTTGGTTGTCAATGTATTCCATGATTTTTTCTGTGTGATCATATTCCTTTATATGGCTGTTGATTTTTCTGAATATATTTCTCAGCTTTCGATTGGTTTTGGGTTTAGTTTTATTGTTTAAATATGCTGTTAGTTGGCCTATGGTTTTCCTCAGTTCCTTGATGTCATTTTCTAATCGACGCTGCCAGGGTGGAATGTATTCTGCATCTGCACCTTTTCCACGAGAGTTTCCAGACAAAGGTATTAGTTTCTGGTTGTTCAGCCTTATCACAGTTACTGCTGCGCAATATACAAGAGAGTTTGTTTCTTCTAGATTATCGGATGTTTCCACATACTGTTTTAGGATGTTATTTGTCATACTGACAAGAGATTTACTCTTTGCTGTTTCTAGGAGTTTGGGCAGCTTTGGTCGATAGTCTACTTTAAGGCCCATAAATTCTGTCATTGCCTCTTTAAACACATGTTCAATAGAACTTGTTTCATCAGAACTCGAGATATTAGTAGGGATAGTTGGTTCAATAATTCCCTCTTCCCCTGTGTCATTTCTGCAGGTTACTTCCTGAACAGCTTGAATCAATAATGTGGATCTGCTTTCATTGTTGGATTCTGAAGCTAGAATTTTTGCTGCTTCCTCTTTAAGACTTTGAATCATTATTGCAGGAAGTCTATTGTTCCTCACTATTACACGTCTTTGGTCTGCAATTCTTTGTTCTGTAACGAAAGAGTAGTCAGGAAAATTCTCCACAAACAACATGTGAAAATCTTTCCTATATGTTGTGAGGTCTCTCTCTAAGTTTGTAACAATAAAGTAGGAGCGCATTATGAATTTGTTCATCTCATCAGTCCATTTTAAGCGCTGCCTCAGTTTGCCTGCCTTAGTGGTCAGTTGAATGTTTGAAACACTTTCGACAGGGGGAGATGACGGCTGTTGGGTTCTCCTATCTGCGTTGTCGGCTGTAGAATTTTCGGGTGACCCGACATGTGCCCGCATGTTCAGCATCATGTCACTGGTGGTTCGCCTGCTGTCACGTTCAGCACCAGCTCCAAACGTGCCCCGACGCACCTCTGGTAGCGTCCTTTTCCGAGGCTCATTATTCTTTGACATTTTCTCCATTATCAATGGATTGCGTTTTATATCTACTGCCAGGATTTCATTTAGGCCGCCCCTAACATGGGGTACAGACGCCTTTCACAGCCGCCCCTAACATGGAGTACAGACGCTGTTGGCTAGTGCTTATGGCGGCACTGACTCGCCTTGTCACATTGCTGTCTTTGGATGTATGTGGCATTTTATAGAGACTGTGGTGCCATCCACAGACCCACCACATCCTGTTAGCAATGCCGCTGTTGGTCCGGGACTGCTTATTCGTCAGGTTGCCCTGCTTATGTCGCAGCTACCCTCCATATCTAGAGGGCGATCCACTATCCGCCACCTGTGGACCCGTCCGGCCGTAGTCAGCTCTACGTCCTCCTCGAGGCGGATATTATTATTATTATTATTATTATTATTATTGTTAAGAAATTCATTTCACAACATAAGTGGAACATATCAACATATCGTCGGCTTGTTTGCAAGACGGTATGGCTAATTCTCTTAAGGTGGCACATTATGAAACGAGCGAACTATGGAAGAGGTATCCGAGATGACGGCCTTCTGCATGATGATAATGTAGACCAGAATGTATTCCCAATATTTCTAGATTGCGAGCCAATGATGTAGGGATGATTTCAGTAGAAGAGATGCATTTGGGCAAAACCACTACACTTTCCTGTCTTCACATTTGCCGCATTTCCAGAGCCAGTGGCAGATACTTGGTGATATTCTCACAGCAGGTTTGTTGCAGATTATGAGAATTATTATTATTATTATTAATTTTCACAGATTACAAGAGAGATTGATTGATTGATTGATTGATTGATTGATTGTGTGTTCAATTTATAATTATATATCTAAGACTACAAAGTCCCATTGGAATATATAATCCACTCTCATACATTAAACAAGAAGTTCCGTGAAGAACTATACAGCCTACTTTTCATGCCAATGATTATTCTACAGTATATGAACCTATCTAGAATAATGACAAAATTAGGTTGGAAATATCGAAAAATCTAATTAGTTCAAAATATACCTGGTATAATGTAGCCTAATAGAGCACTATAGTTGGCAGCCCTGGTGACTGAATATATTCTTAGTTCCATCTCTTAAGGTAGGTCTACAGAATACAAAATTTGGTTGAAGTCCAATAGACGTTACATGCAGTTAGACACTAGATCTATCAGCACGCGTAAAAGCATGTTGCCAACAATACCATGCGTGTGCTGGTCAGAAATAATCTGAAATATTATGATATCTTGATGTGACAATTTTGGACGAAATCCGTTTGTTAGTATAGAAGTTACATATATTTTAAAATTGGACATATCAGCAGGAATAGAATCATGTTGAGAGCACTGCCTTGTATTAATTACTCCAAATTAATCTAGAATGTCAGGTGCTATACGTGTGCAAAGTATAGAGCTGTTGGCTTGCATACTTTCTGGTATATTGATATTAGGGTAAAAAAATATAGACAGCATTTATTAACAGCTGGCAGCCCTGATTGCTCTTAAGAATACTTATAGTCATATCTGTTATGTTACACATAGCACATACGAAATTTGGTTGACATCCAACTGATAGTATATAATGAACCCTTCAGAATAGCAGTGTTTTATGAAAGAATCTTAGATCAAGGGGTCGCGTTCAGTTCATAGTGTGGTGTTTACGTCCGCCAAACTACGTGCTTTTCTGAGGCAAGGGTTATAGGATGAAAACTATAACTAAGAAAGAAAGGAGACAAAACGTAAGATAATAACAAGATTTAATAACTAATTTGTGCATAAAAGAATAAAACAAACAAAAATAAAAAAATCCTCCCTGAATTTCCCCTGACAGGAATATTTATCACTTTGAGGAGTCAGATGGATCTCCCCTTTTCTAATAAAATGTGGATCCTAGTTCCACTATCTTGCATGTGAATTTATGTTCGCGTGATGACTATCTACGAGAAATGAGTACTTGGATGATCATTCGTTCACAACGGGTTAACAGCCACGGTGCTCACGAACAATCATCTCGTAAAATCAACTTTTATGGATATGGGCATAACATTAATAAAAATCCTTAAATCTAACTCTGACACACATATTACAACTCTACTATTTACAGGCATCTCTCTGAGACCCTTATTAGTGTGGAGACACACTTATCCAAATGAGCTGCCACAATGGCCGGATGCTCAACAACAAGGAAACACAGCGCCGCACGTGACTCACGGGTCACTGACATGTACAATAAACAAAGAATAAACCAACAACAACAAACAACCTGAGTGGTTAAGATTACTTTATATTAACAAAACTGCATGTTAATGAAACGCTTCGAAGGTAATCGTGTTTCGTAGGCAACTCCCATTTATTTAAACAATTTTACCATTGATCAGTTTCTCACATTTATATTTATTTTCAAGTAATTGGGAGCCAGACTTGCACTCCCCTAATGAGCTCTGCTTGCGAAACTCAGTCAGCCCTTGTGACAACAACTCACCTCTTTCCACAATACCAGTCATGTCCCCCATCCAGTGTATATAAATAGCCGACCAGCGGAACTGTTATCTCAAGGAATCAACAGCCGCTAACATCTCCTCCCACTCAACATATGGTCAGACAATAATCACATATCCATAATTGTCCTCGCAAGGATTCAATATGAATCTGGTACCAAGCTGACAGAAATCAGTCTCTGCTGAAGTTCCCGCTTGTAATACCACAACAATATACTCACAGTACACACATCTGGGACTGACATAACACCTTTCACATGGGTCTGCTGAATTAAAGCTCGCAAACATTTAACACAATATTTAAAACCTACGATAGAGCTGAGTACTCTTCGTCACAAATTACATTGCTCCAAAGGCAATAATCACACTGAATCTGATCAATAATAATTTTCAATAACATTTAATTACCCTCCAATCTACTATATAATTATATTAATTCAGTCCTACTTCTGAAACACGACATATCTCCGAGAGACGTTTTTAACCGCACTTCGTAACCTAGGCGAACACGGCCGTTCACATAGATACGTTAGTTAACACAACACAAAGAAATGAACCTTCCAATAACTACAATTGTGCGAGCTGCTTCCAAACAAAAGTGTGTCAGATCAAAACAAAATATACTACATTAAATCACACAAGCAAAGTATTTACAAAAATATGTCCCATAAACCATAAGTTAATTTAATAAATAATAAAATATTATTTGTACTCATCTCGTGTTGTAGTCACCCGTCAAAGAACATCAGATGCCATTCCCCAACTGGATGCTCTTTATCTCATAGCAGCCATCTGGACGGACTGTTGAGACTTCCACACTTCTTCTGCATTCATCGATGTCATCCTTGAGCTGATACAAAAATTAAGTTAATATACACTTTATGTCTGACTATTAAATTCGCTTGTTCAGGTACTAAATTCCCTGTCACTGTTCGTTGGCGAATTATCGACGCTACTGTCCCTATAACTATAGTACTATGACTATCTATCACTGAATTTACCACTTTTCAATGAATCTCCTGTGTCCTCGACACAAAAATACAAGTCTACGTTCGTAGACGCACAGAATAATAATAGTGTGTCCTCAACACACGGAATAAAAGTCATGTCTCCTAGACACACGGAATGAAAGTCAATGTCTTGGCTCTTCGACACACTTATAAATGAACTGGCCCTTGGGTCTAGATGGAGGGGGATTTTATGTAAAAATTTCTCGAGGTAATTGTGGTACAGGAATGAAATACATATCACTGAACTCGTAATATTGCACAGGTTAAGAATATGCCCCTTAATCCTAGAATCGATCGTAGAGATTTTGTCTAGGCGATTTCCCGCGTGAATGCTAGCCACCGCGTACCCCAGCCAGAGTTGGCGCGCAAGTAGGCATTCTCTTCTCATTGGTTCTCCATTTCTCTGTAATTTGGCGGTTTCTAGTAGATCTTGGCGTCTTGGGAGTGTCTATTTTCTTCATCAGCCATTCACGTTACTGCATCATATTTCTTCTAGGCGCGAATATCACAATGAACATACCAGAACCATGTCTCACCACGCGTCGCTTCTAAAATTGAGGTAACCACACCTGTCCCTATGATACATCGCTCTGCTATTTCTTTTCATAGCTCAAGTACTTAGCCTTTTGTTAAACTGATGCAGGTATGTCCCTACTGTCTCCAACAAATGCTTCAAATTTCCTCATCACTGTCTGGCTACTTTCATGATGCTGGTTGAAATATTTATTAATTGAAGAAATAAAAAGTAGAATCATTTAACCAACATAGGGTAAAGGGTTCACAACTCTCCCACTCACAAAATTTCGAACTTAGGAATAAAGTCGACAATTTTACAATACTTCCGTAGGCCAATTTGTTTTATTTCCAGAATCACCCCTTTTTCTTACTTGGTCTAGGCGCTCCTGTCTTCAATGGCATTTACTCGTTTTCATATCCTGCTTGTCTCTACCCCTTCCAATCTTGCGTGACGCTCTGCTGCCTGCGGCAATACCTTACTCGCCTCGTTAATGTTTGTCAACAACAAGTCTACTTCCTCCTTCATCACGTGCCGTAGTCAACTGCTCCCCGTTGACTTTGTTGATAGTAGGACGTCCGTATATTCAAACAGCGTCATTATTTCGGCGCTACCATGGTTCACTTCGACGATATTTCTTTAGGTTGGCAGCGTTGTAAACTGACATTGTTCCTGTGCTCAATTCTTTCACTCTGTAAGCATTATTTCCAAGGTTTCTTACGATAGAATAGGGTCCTATGAATTTTTCGTAGAACTTACTAAAGATTTTCTTTTCTGGGTCCGATGTAGCAGGTCGTTTTACCAAAACGAGCTGGTTGACTTCAAGATCACCGTGGAATCTCTTATTTCTTACTCGCCGTAATCTGCGGTCTGCTTGTTTCCTCATGTATGCCCTCGTTCGTTCAATTCTCAGGTCTGGTGCTATCATGGGATCTTGTGGACAGTTAATGATGCTTTTCCACGTTCTTACTGGATACTCGTTCTTGTGTAGGACCATAGGGATTTGTCCTGTTGACTCGTGCCTGGTAGAATTCATGCATGTCTCTACGTCCTTAATATTCCTCTTGTCTCAGTAGACTTCCAGCTTCCTCAGTATGTGTATCTGGGTTCTTTCTGTTCCCAATGGCCTTTTCCCATCTTCCTAGTTCTCCACCTTGATTAGCGTGTAACTTTGTAATTGTAATTTTGTGATTGAGCGTGCCTATCATCCCAGTCATCTCGATAGTTACGTTGATCTCCGTGATTTTGATCTCTCCTTCCTTTCCATCGTTGATTGGCATTATAATCACCGTATCTTCCATAAGGCCTGTCATTCCTTCGATTATCACGCCATTGTTGATATCCTCTCTGTTGGTATCTATTGTTGCCCTGGTATCTATTGTTGTAGTAATTTTCGTTACGCTGATATGGTCTGTTTTCCCCTTCTTCCTGGTTTCGCCTAGGTGTGGAGGTGCTCGTATTAGTACCCTGCGTTTTAGTATTTCCTTGTTTTGCTTTTACGACCTCTGTAGTGTTGACTAATTCCAGCTGTCTTCCTCCTCTAAAATGACTATGAAATGTGGTCTCATCTATTTGCCGTAATATCTGCTCTGCATGTAGGGCCGTACTGACGTTTGCTGCTACTAGCACTTGCTGTACATTAACTGGCATTTGCCTTGCTATTGTCATCACCAAATCTGATTCGTTTAATGGGTAATCCAGATCGCGAAATTTTAGCGTTTGCATGTTAAAGAAATCTGAGTATTTTGTCTGCTGGGTAGTTTGGTATTTTCTAGAGTAAAGCTCCATTCTTAAACTCTGTTGTATGGCGGGAGACCAGTATTTGCGCAGAAACGCTAAGTTAAAGTCTGACATGGTTCCAAATGTGTATTTGAAACTTAAAAACCAGGTGAGAACATTCCCTGATAAAAATCTCTCCATCATTCTCAATCTACGTGCTTCAGGTACCCCAGTGTCATTAAAATGGTCTTCAATCTCTTTGATAAAGGCCTTAGGTGTTACCCCTGAATTTTCGGTGTATTTCTGCGGTTTGTAGTCATTTGAGCGAATTACTTGAATAAGTTGTGTGGGCTGATGACCGTCCTGTGGTGTTGAGCTTCTATCTACGTTCTTACGAAATCCTTCCGTGTTTGTTGTTAATGGGCTCTCTGCTTGATTCTGACTTCCTGCTATGCCGGGTTGGGGACTATGTGAGTCATCCTGCTTGTCTTTCAATACTCCCGTTTTAAATATAGACGATTGTTCTAATGAGCGAAGTTCGGCTTTAATGATCCTGTCTGTCTGTTCTTTAAGTCTATTTTTTACCTCTTGCTCCAAAGCTTGAATACGCGTGTGGTTTTCGCCTACTGTTTTAAGAATTGTGGATCTTTCCTCTCTAGAATCAATATTCATTTTCTTCCAATCTTTCCTGATCTGTTCTTTAATCGTGCTTATTTTTTCTTCAATCTGGCTCTTATTTTCATCCTGATTATTTTCTATCTGGCTTAGCCTTTCGTCTAATGTACTCTTAAATTGTTCTTGTTCAGTTTCTAGGCTTTTCCACTGTTCCGCTGATTTTATCTCGAGACGGTCCATATCTTTAATTATGCCTGATATGTTCTCATCTACCGCTGATATTTGTTGTTGAATGACCCTGCCACTTTTCTCCATCTCCTTAAATCGGCCTTCCAACTTATCTTGGGCTATTTTGACCTCGCTTGTATTCATTGTGCATGCTATTTCAATCTGCTCTAATTTAGCTAACACCGTTTCATCGAGAATGCTAAGTTTTTTATCGAAAATACTCTCCATTTGTTTAATCTGCTCTAATTGTTTCTCATTATTTTTGCTTACATCAAGGGCCAGTAATATCATCTGTTGGTTTGTGTGCTCTTTCATCTCTGCGGTTAACGAAGCTAATTGGTTCGTGTTTTTATTATTTTTCGCCTCTAACTGCGAATTTATAGTGTCATTAATTTCACTCTTTAATAACCTAGCTTGTTCCGCCTGATATTCATTTTGCTCAATTCTACTGTTATTTAACTGTGTCCGCAATGATTCACTTTGTTCTAACAGTTTAGTATTTAGCGATTTACTTTGTTCTGACAGTGTAGTATTTAGCGATTCACTTTGTTCTGACATTTTCGTATTTAGCGATTCACTTTGCTCTAACAGTTTAGTATTTAGCGATTCACTTTGCTCTAACAGTTTAGTATTTAGCGATTCACTTTGTTCTGACAGTTTAGTATTTATTTGTTCAGATAATTTTGTATTCAACGCTTCACTTTGCTCTACCATACTAGTGTTTATAGATTGACTCTGTTCTGATAGTTTAGTGTTTATTTGTTCGGATAACTTCGTGTTCAGCGATTCACTTTGTTCTGCTAATTTAGTATCCAACAATTCCTGAGTTCTCCTCGCCGCACTTTCAATGATCTCCTGGATCTGCGCCACCGTTGCCATGTTTTACAATATATATGAGACATATGGGAAATGGCCTACGCCAATGCCCTTTGACACGCACATAAATCCAATGCACATTTAATTTCTTTATCCTACTCAGTTCATTTATTTTTACCTTTAATCCCATTAGTTGATTGCATCTCTGAGTAGTTCTAGTTTTACTCAATTTAATTTTAACCCCAAGCACATATTTAGTCATTAAACAGTTATCCTGATCTGATATTAACACTGACTAATTGACAAAGTATTAATTGTCATTTTAGGCTACAGCCTCCTAATATTTCCATGAGTTTGACTTTCTACACAAATCTAGTTTTAACTTTATCATTGGGCGCCCGGTATCACATCTTAATTTTACTTTAATTTAAAGGACAACAACGTGAACCGTATTTTACTTTGCAAACTCCTGATTTTAATTTATCTTTCACACATTTGGCGGTATCCACTTCGCCTCAACTACTTTTAATAAAATATCACTTCCCGGTGATTAAATACTGTCATATCTGCCTGCACTTGCGGCATGCCAGTTTTACTCAAATGCGCCACTATTGACATGTGTAATCTCCCCGTTACACCACAGTGAATATCCCCACGTTGGGCGCCAGTTTTCACCTATGAACCCTTCAGAATAGCAGTGTGTTATGCAAGAATCTTAGATCAAGGGGTCGCGTTCAGTTCATAGTGTGGTGTTTACGTCCGCCAAACTACGTGCTTTTCTGAGGCAAGGGTTATAGGATGAAAACTATAACTAAGAAAGAAAGGAGACAAAACGTAAGATAATAACAAGATTTAATAACTAATTTGTGCATAAAAGAATAAAACAAACAAAAATAAAAAAATCCTCCCTGAATTTCCCCTGACAGGAATATTTATCACTTTGAGGAGTCAGATGGATCTCCCCTTTTCTAATAAAATGTGGATCCTAGTTCCACTATCTTGCATGTGAATTTATGTTCGCGTGATGACTATCTACGAGAAATGAGTACTTGGATGATCATTCGTTCACAACGGGTTAACAGCCACGGTGCTCACGAACAATCATCTCGTAAAATCAACTTTTATGGATATGGGCATAACATTAATAAAAATCCTTAAATCTAACTCTGACACACATATTACAACTCTACTATTTACAGGCATCTCTCTGAGACCCTTATTAGTGTGGAGACACACTTATCCAAATGAGCTGCCACAATGGCCGGATGCTCAACAACAAGGAAACACAGCGCCGCACGTGACTCACGGGTCACTGACATGTACAATAAACAAAGAATAAACCAACAACAACAAACAACCTGAGTGGTTAAGATTACTTTATATTAACAAAACTGCATGTTAATGAAACGCTTCGAAGGTAATCGTGTTTCGTAGGCAACTCCCATTTATTTAAACAATTTTACCATTGATCAGTTTCTCACATTTATATTTATTTTCAAGTAATTGGGAGCCAGACTTGCACTCCCCTAATGAGCTCTGCTTGCGAAACTCAGTCAGCCCTTGTGACAACAACTCACCTCTTTCCACAATACCAGTCATGTCCCCCATCCAGTGTATATAAATAGCCGACCAGCGGAACTGTTATCTCAAGAATCAACAGCCGCTAACATCTCCTCCCACTCAACATATGGTCAGACAATAATCACATATCCATAATTGTCCTCACAAGGATTCAATATGAATCTGGTACCAAGCTGACAGAAATCAGTCTCTGCTGAAGTTCCCGCTTGTAATACCACAACAATATACTCACAGTACACACATCTGGGACTGACATAACACCTTTCACATGGGTCTGCTGAATTAAAGCTCGCAAACATTTAACACAATATTTAAAACCTACGATAGAGCTGAGTACTCTTCGTCACAAATTACATTGCTCCAAAGGCAATAATCACACTGAATCTGATCAATAATAATTTTCAATAACATTTAATTACCCTCCAATCTACTATATAATTATATTAATTCAGTCCTACTTCTGAAACACGACATATCTCCGAGAGACGTTTTTAACCGCACTTCGTAACCTAGGCGAACACGGCCGTTCACATAGATACGTTAGTTAACACAACACAAAGAAAAGAACCTTCCAATAACTACAATTGTGCGAGCTGCTTCCAAACAAAAGTGTGTCAGATCAAAACAAAATATACTACATTAAATCACACAGGCAAAGTATTTACAAAAATATGTCCCATAAACCATAAGTTAATTTAATAAATAATAAAATATTATTTGTACTCATCTCGTGTTGTAGTCACCCGTCAAAGAACATCAGATGCCATTCCCCAACTGGATGCTCTTTATCTCATAGCAGCCATCTGGACGGACTGTTGAGACTTCCACACTTCTTCTGCATTCATCGATGTCATCCTTGAGCTGATACAAAAATTAAGTTAATATACACTTTATGTCTGACTACTAAATTCGCTTGTTCAGGTACTAAATTCCCTGTCACTGTTCGTTGGCGAATTATCGACGCTACTGTCCCTATAACTATAGTACTATGACTATCTATCACTGAATTTACCACTTTTCAATGAATCTCCTGTGTCCTCGACACAAAAATACAAGTCTACGTTCGTAGACGCACAGAATAATAATAGTGTGTCCTCAACACACGGAATAAAAGTCATGTCTCCTAGACACACGGAATGAAAGTCAATGTCTTGGCTCTTCGACACACTTATAAATGAACTGGCCCTTGGGTCTAGATGGAGGGGGATTTTATGTAAAAATTTCTCGAAGTAATTGTGGTACAGGAATGAAATACATATCACTGAACTCGTAATATTGCACAGGTTAAGAATATGCCCCTTAATCCTAGAATCGATCGTAGAGATTTTGTCTAGGCGATTTCCCGCGTGAATGCTAGCCACCGCGTACCCCAGCCAGAGTTGGTGCGCAAGTAGGCATTCTCTTCTCATTGGTTCTCCATTTCTCTGTAATTTGGCGGTTTCTAGTAGATCTTGGCGTCTTGGGAGTGTCTATTTTCTTCATCAGCCATTCACGTTACTGCATCATATTTCTTCTAGGCGCGAATATCACAATGAACATACCAGAACCATGTCTCACCGCGTGTCGCTTCTAAAATTGAGGTAGCCACACCTGTCCCTATGATACATCGCTCTGCTATTTCTTTTCATAGCTCAAGTACTTAGCCTTTTGTTAAACTGATGCAGGTATGTCCCTACTGTCTCCAACAAATGCTTGAAATTTCCTCATCACTGTCTGGCTACTTTCATGATGCTGGTTGAAATATTTATTAATTGAAGAAATAAAAAGTAGAATCATTTAACCAGCATAGGGTAAAGGTTTCAATAAGTTACATGTATTTAAAAACTGGTACTATCAGCAGGCTTAGAATCATGTTGGTAGAACTGAAGTATATAAGTTACTCCAAAATTAATCTAAATTGTCAGGTACTATACGTGTGCATAGTATAAAGCTGTCGGCTTGCATATATATTGGTATTTGGATAAAAGAATAGAGAGAGCTATTATTAACAGTTGGCAGCCCTGGTGGCTCTTAAGGATATGCTCAGTCATATCTGTTTATGTACAGATATTACATACAAAATTTGGTTGAAATCCAATTGATAGTGTAGAAGTTATATGTATTTAAACATTGGACCTATCAGAAGGCTTAAAATTATTTTGGCAACACTGTCATTGTTGGCCTCCTGGAAATTAAACTGAACTAGTATTATCTGCATGTGTGCCAATTTTGGAATAACTCCCATGCATACCTTGCAAGATATCCAACATGGAGCTCAAATTTCTAGTGCGCTTTTTCAGCAGTTGGTAGCACTGACATCATTTTCAAATATGGACGTTTGATATTCCGGTGCACATCTTTACTCATACTAAATTTGGTTTTGATTGCTGCAGCCGTTTAGGAGTTGATAGGGGGGAACACACACAGCCAGACTGACAGACAGAAGGACAGACAGAAGGACAGACAGACACACACACATTTTCCCGTATCGATCTCATAAGTCTACTTTTTCCTCATTTTTGCAAAAGTAAAAAGTAGGCTAAAAATACAGCATGATCAAAAATTATAAATTTTAACAAACTATAATCTACGCTTAAATTAGCTATGTAAATCCATTATGCACTTGCCACGATCTTGTAATCATCTTCAATTGTCACTTATAGACCGCCATTAATGTACTGGTAAGGAGTCTCTTGAGTACTGATCATAGACAATTCTCATAGGTGTTGTTGTTTGAGTCTTCAGTCTTTTGACTGGTTTGATGCAGCTTTCAACGCCTCCCTGTCCTGAGCTAATCGTTTCATCTCTACATAGCTACCACACCCTACATCCGAGGCAATTAATTTAACATATTCTAACCTTGGTCTACCCCTACAGTTCTTGTCCTCGACCCTTCCTTCCATAACTAAGCTTACTATTCCTGGGTGTCTTAATACGTGTCCTACCAACCTATCTCTTCTCTTCATTATCAGTCGCCAGAAACATATCTCCTCTCTCACTCGCCTTAATACCTCTTCATTTGTTACCCTATCTACCCATCTGATCTTCATCATTCTCCTGTAACACCACATTTCAAACGCTTCAATTGTCCTATTTTCTGCTGCACCAATAGTCCAAGTTTCACTTCCATACAGTGCCACGCTCCAGACAAAGGCTTTCAAAAATGACTTCCTAATTCATAAATCTATATTCAATGTCAACAGATTCCTTTTCTGTAGAAATGCTGAGCCTATTTTATATCCTCTTTGCTTCGTCCATCACTGGTTATTTTGCTTCCCAAGTAACAGAAGACTCCGACTTCCTTTAGCTTTTCACCTGCCAATTTGATGTCCATAGAGGTTTCTGATTTATTTCGGCTTGATTCCAATATTTTTGTTTTATATTTATTGATTTTCATCATGAATATTCTTTCCTCAAGACGGAGTCCATACCATTCAAGAACTCATAGATTATAAATCGTGATGCGGTAAAAAAAATGAATGGTTTGTTGAATTTGGCCGTACGATGGTGAGGTATCTGCATCGTGATTTGAGTGAATCTAATACATCGACCATGAATGTCCCCCATACGGGAAAAATTATTATAGAGATATGGTGGGGACTTGTGTTTAAATAAAGCCTATTGATAGTTATAGTTGCTATAGCCAGTAATCTTTGCTCATTTAATTTAAACCACTGAAGCCCAGTGAAGTATGCTGTGGATGAATCTAACACTGGCATTCTGTGTTCGTTGAACTTTGATGTTAAGTGATTCTGAATTATCATTATAAACCACTGAGTAATACTCCAGCGCAGGACATACCAGGGACTTACCAAATCATTTGTGTGTATTAATCGGTATTAACGGTATTTTCGATTGAGAGTTCAGAAGTCTCAAATTTCCAATAAGAAATAAGAATGAGTTGTGTCTTCGAAGCATTAAGAATTAGATTGTGGTCAGCTGTATAATTTACTAGCCTTTCTACCTAGTTATCATTAACATTCTCCAGTATATTTGGGATTTGTGTAGTAGCAAAATGAACATACACTTGAAGATCATCAGCAAACAAGACAGTTGATTATTTACACGTGCTAGGGTGATATTCATCGTAAAACTGGGGAAGCAGTAATGTTCTTGGGATCTTGCACACACTATAAATGCCAGAGTTTTAGAATTACATGGTTGTTTTAAGGTTGCTATTGAACCCTTATGATATCATCTGATATAATAATGATTCAAAGTTTATTTCATTTATTTGAAAGAGGGCAGTAGTGGATACAAGTTGAGGAAATATTTTGCAATTATTGGGAGTAAGGAGACGAGGCAGGTAAATTTAACCCAAGCTATTAAGACAAGGAAAAGTGTGGCAAAATTCGGGGAACTGAGAAGGTCAACGTTCAAATAGTGTGGCTTCAGTTGGGATGTCATGAGACGGTTGCAACCGATTTACGCAGGTGGGAGAAGGGGAACAGAATCTGACTGAAAAAAAATACTTGTACGTCATGAAGAGGGAGGAGTTTCTAGGTCAAACTTTACGAAATGAATTTGAATCAACGAATGGAGCAGGGCACGCCTGTGGGCCCGCGAAAGTTGGCGTACCTTTGATGTTTATTAATAAAACCCAAGATCGTTTGTGAATCCGCTGACCAAATTCTTAACCTGTGCAATGTGAGAAGTTCAATGAAATTAGTCGCAAGTCCGTAGCCCAAAAACTTCGAATTAATTTTTAATTTCGTCCCCACCACCGGAGTTTTGCTGTGTTCTGTATAAATGTCGCCGAGCCGAGGAGGCAACTGACTTTATTCTGATGTGTCCGAGGTGACACTTGTGTAGACTTTATTTTCATGTGTCGTGGAGGACACTGGTGTACTTTATTTTTGCGTGCCATGGGACACTTATCATATTTTGAGGTCTCTGTGGAGACGAGTGAATTAGTATAACTTTGAACTCTGACGAGTTGTTCAAATTAAAAGTGTATAATTTGCGTGTGAATGGTAGAAGCTATCTGGCTTATAAACATATTTAGGGAAAGTTTCTTCGAACAAATTGCTCAGGACATTGAGTGGAAATAGCATCTCATTTAGCAATATTAGTAGTCAAAATTTAGAACTGTGTAATAACTGAACGTTTTCCATCCTAAAAAAAATCATCAAGATGTCTGGAACGAGGCCAACAGTCGGAAAGATGACCATGGACACACCAGCGACTATGTCTAAGTCCAGCTAAATAACAGCTGGGTCATGTGTGGCGACGTGAGCTGAGGTGTTTTGGCGAAGGAATAAGTACAACATATTGATTATTCAATTTTAGTCGTAGTTAGATTGGCAGGGGAAATGTAAATATTATTCTTGTATTCTTTTAATTGTAGTTTGATTTTTATTCAGTGTACCGACACTCGATTGTAATGTCGTGCGTGACTAAATTTTGTTGTTCTGATTTTAAAGATGATTGTAATGTAACTTGTAATTGTACAATGCGTGTACAGATTGCTATGTCAAATCGCTTGAGCAGAACTTATGGTTTGAGCGATAAATGGTGCTGACCTATATAAACTTAACGATAAAATTAGAATTTGGGAGGGTAACATTGACCTTGTGTTTTGAGAAACAGGCGTTTTATTTGTGATTTGCCTAGTGCAATTTTATTTGCAGGGAACCATGGTTCTCTTAGTAAGATGTAAAACTAATGAAGTAATGATTTTTGTTTGTTCTTTGGGAAAGCAATTTAAGTCTTTCCGTGGCATCTTAAATCTGTGCGTATTTCAGGTGGCGAGATGTGAGATGAAGTCATTACCCAGGTGTGCGTTATATGTGATTATGAGTGATGATGTGTGTCTACATGCGAGGGGAACATCGTGGTAATCAGACCATGATTCCTGACTGCAGCAATATATAATTAACGGCAGTATGGACTCCGAGGAGGCTACTGACCGTTTCGTAGTGTCTTGTAATTCTTGAGAGAATTATTGGGACAAAATTGGTATTTTATACACACATGTTTTTCAGGATATACTAGGTATTTCCATGGTCTTGGGCCGCTAGGAGCGAGCTTCCGATCTTGTTGTGGAACGCACTGGGGTAAATGACATGTGGCTTCGACTAGACGGACAGATTTAAGATAACACTAATTAGGTTGGAGGCCGGTGTACCGTGACCTATATTATTAAAGTGAGATGAGCCTGTATGTTATATTTCTGATTTAAAGGGAGTTCGCCATACTCAGACCATAATTTCACGTGTTAAGTTGAATTGATATTTGTTTATGTTGTTGTAATTATATGGGGTGTAAGGGGTAGGACTTGACTGAACTCCTGCTCAAATGTCAACCTCACCTGCACGTGGTGCACCCTGATTAAGACTGACGAGGCTCTGACGACCGAGTGACCTCCGGTATAAGAGGTCCTCCTCCACCAAGTGCCAACGGTATCCTTGGAAGGCGGATGAGCGGGTAGAGGTTTAGGGCACTCTGTTGTCCTAGGGATGAGAAATTATCCCTGAAGGCGGAGGAACCATGATTGGTCAACGGCATCAGAATGTGGAAGGCAACGGGAAACCACCACATTAAATATTCCAAGAAAACCCCATGGCTTTGCTCAATTTAAAATGTTCCGGAGTTTCAAGTTCCCCAATCGGATCTCCGGGGGGAACTAGGTTGAGAGGGGCTTTAAGAAGAGTGCAATGCTGCAAGGAACAGTACTGTTTAGGAACATGGAATGTGAGATCCATGTATCAAGGGAAACTAGATGTTGTCAAAAGAGAAATGGAGAGAATCGGCATCGACATATTGGGAATAAGTGAAATGAGGTGGTCTGGAATGGGAGAGTTTATTTCGGATGACTACACAGTATACTTTTCTGGACAAGACAACAACAAAAGTAATGGAGTAGCCTTCATAGTTAGTAACAGAGTAGGTAAAACTGTGATGGGTTGCAACTATAAAAATGATTGATATCCATCAGATTTCAAGGTCAACCTTTCAATGTTACAGTCATTCAAGTTTATGCACCAACCATTGATGCTGAAGAGGACGTAGTTGACCAATTTTATGGAGATTTACAAGAACTACTACGGTCGACACCAAACAAGGATATCGTGTTCATAGTTGGAGATTGGAATGCTAAAGTGGGAAATCAAATAGTAAATGGTGTAACAGGACAATTTGGTCTAGGTACAACAAATGAAGCAGGACAAAGACTCATAGAATTCTGCCTAGATAATTCACTGATTATTACCAACACACTATTCCAGTTACCCAAAAGACGTCTATACACTTGGACTTCACCAGATGGCCAATACCGGAATCAAATTGATTACATAATTTGTAATAGTAGGTGGAAAAGTGCTATTCAATCTTCTACAACAAGACCAGGCGCTGACTGCGGATCAGATCATGAATTATTAATTGCAAAATTCCGGTTGAAGTTGAGGAAAACGGCTAGAACTGCCTCCTCATACAGATTTGACCTGGGAAGAATTCCTTGTGATTATAGAGTAGAAGTCAGGAACAGATTTCATACATTACAGATTGGAGACAAAACCCCTGAAGAGTTGTGGACTGAAGTATCTGCTGCTGTTAAGCAGGAAGCAGAAAAATACATTCCCAAGGAAAAGAATATGAAGAAGGCCAAATGGTTATCGGATCAGGCACTGCAAATTGCAGAAGAACGAAGGAATGCAAAAAGTAAAGGGGATAGATCAGCAATGTTTGAGTTTAATGCAGAGTTTAGAAGATTAGCTAGAAGAGATAAGAATATTTTTATAACTAATCAATGTAAGGAAGTTGAGGAAAATAACAGAATGGGCAAGACGAGGGAACTTTACAAGAAAATTAAGGATATCAAAGGAAAATTTCAGGCAAAATTTGGGATGGTAAAAGATAAAAATGGCAAAGATCTAACAGAAGCAGAGGACATTAAGGAAAGATGGATGGAATATGTAGAAGATCTGTATAAGAAAGAACCATGTATTATGGATAATGACGTTCATGTGCCCTTCGAACCAGAACCAGATATTTTGGAAACTGAAGTCAAATGGGCCATAGAGAATATTGCTAAAAACAAAGCAAGTGGACATAATGGAATTCCAATAGAAATGTTCAAAGAAGTTGGAGATAGTGCAGGGAAAATTTTACATTCCATATGTCAGCAAATATGGAAAACCCAACAATGGCCAAAACACTGGAAAAGTTCAGTATTCATCCCAATTCCTAAGAAGGGAAATTCTAAAGAATGCACGAATCACCGAACAATAGCACTTATCTCACATGCTAGCAAAGTCATGCTTAAAATCCTACAAAATAGACTACGCCAGTATGTAGACCGAGAGCTACCTGAAGAACAAGCTGGATTTCGTAAAGGAAGAGGGACCAGAGATCAAATCGCCAACGTACGATGGATAATGGAGAAGGCAAGAGAGTTCCAGAAAGATGTATATTAGCCTACTTTCGATTTTTGCAAAAAATGAAAGTAGACTTATGAGATCAACACAGGGCGAAAAAAGTGTGTCTGTCTGTGTGTGTGTATGTGTGTGTGTGAGTCTGTGTGTGTGTGTGTGAGTGTGTGTACTCTGAATGTCTGTCCCCCCCTATCAATTCGAACACGGTGAATGCGAATTGAACGAAATTTGGTACAAAGGTAGCACTAGCAAAGGACACCTCAGTGTCATGTTTTATATCGCCGCCATCTTTACTAAAACTGAATGGCGGCCACTCAAACGTTCAAAACGTAAAATCAAATAACGACTAACCAAATCATCCAATCTCTACCAAATTTGGTAACAACATACCTTCGTATAGGATGCGTCTTGTGACCAAACTACAAGGTCGTCCGCCATACCATTTCAGGATGGCGGCCGTGCGAATTATGCAAACTTTATAATCCATATCATGGGACCCACCAGTTCCGATTATCGAGCCGAGAATCGTTTTAACTGTTCTAAAGGAAGAGGCACGTACGAAATTAAAAGTTTATTTTGTAATACTATAGTGCAGACGTGATTTTAAAAAGCTCAGCTGATTCATTAATAAGACAAGATGGCAGCGGATATCTTGTGCCTGACTTATATTTCACTAATAGAGTATTGAATGCAATATAGCGTACTGATAAAAAATAAATAAACTTTGTATGAAATGCTTTATATATAAATAATATACTCCAGTGATGAAATCGTTTAGTATAAATCATTATTTGCTAACAAGTTCTATGTAAGTCATTTTAAATAGAACGATATTCGTTGACACAATTAGCTCAGTGGTAGAGCGATAGCCTGTCGCTCAGATTCCTATGGTTCAAACCTGATCAGAGCTAGTTTTTTTGCTTGAAATGTTATATGTTTATTGTTTTGTAATGACTCAGATGTTTTAAAATTAAGCGTTATATTGTGCAAATTATGGTGTAAAATATATATTTAATTAAAACATAATTCGCCAGCAGATTTACTCGAGACATCTAGCTGCCAAAAAGGTAACTTCCAGATTTTATTGAAAAGTTTCTTCTTCTGGCCGCTAGAATGCACTCGCTCTGTTCGGATTATATTGTTCGATATTTCACCACTAGATGTCCCGACTAGTCTACGTGGGGATCCATTGATTACTATACCATTATCATTCTATGCGCATCGAATTTGAAGAATGACAAGTTGATACTACGATACATTTTAACTTTTTATTTTAAAGGGTTTGTAACAGCCTATTTTGCGTTACTTGAAAATGTTATTAAGCGTTATATTGTCCACATTATGGTGTAAAATATATATTTAATTAAAACATAATTCGCCAGCAGATTTACTCGAGACATCTAGCTGCCAAAAAGGTAACTTCCAGATTTTATTGAAAAGTTTCTTATTCTGGCCGCTAGAATGCACTCGCTCTGTTAGGATTATATTATCGAAAATATCCACATAGTTTGTATACACACGTCTCTGTAGGGTCATGGAAAGATTTGTTAATTCAATTAGGGTTGTGAAAGCCATGCACAACCAGACGTGTAAAGACATGCCTCAACTCAAAGTTGGATGTTGCCCACGGCAGGTCGTAATAATAATAATAATAATGTTATTGGTTTTACATCCCTTTTAACTACTGCTGCTTTTAGAGACACCGGGGTGCCGGAATTTTGGCCCGAAGGGGATCTTTAACGTGCCAGTAAATGTACTGACACGGCTCCCTCGCATTTGTGCACCCTCAAATGCCAGCTGACTGCGCCAGGATACGAACCTGCAACCTAGGGCCCAGCAAGCGAGAACGTTACCGCTGAGCCACGCCGCCAGTCCGGTCGATTATGTCTCCAGATCCATAACATTCTTGATATACTTCTTATCTTTCTTTCTTTCTTTCTTCAATGATGGTAGCAGTTTTTATCTAGGTCGTGGCGTTTGGTAGAGGTAAATCGTTTCTAAGGTCTTCAACAAAGAATAGTTCTATTATACTCTTTGATAATAACAACGAGTTATAACTATACTCATACATTTAGGAGAAAGTAGGCTATATGTTCTTTACTGAACATCTTGTTTTTGTTTTATTGATTATGCTAAAGCTTTTGACTGTGTTGATCATAATGAGTTATGGAAAGTACTAAAATGCATGGGAGTACCAGAACATATCATTAACCTCATCCGGAACTTATACTCTGATCAAGAAGCTACAGTGAGAACCATATATGGAACAACTAAATGGGTTAAGATTCAAAAAGGAGTACGGCAAGGCTGTATATTGTCACCTTACCTTTTCAATCTGTATGCAGAACACATCATGAGGAATGTGGGGTTAGATAAAGAAGGAACAGGAATCAAAATAGCTGGGTTAAATATAAACAACCTGAGATATGCAGATGATACAATCCTGATGGCTGAAACTGAAGAAGATTTAAAAAACCTCTTACTGAAAGTGAAAGAGGAAAGTTCAAAGGCTGGACTAATGTTGAATGTCAAGAAAACAAAAATTATGACAACTACAACTGTCAATTCGTGGCAAGTAGGAGGAGGAAAAATGGAGATAGTCTCTGTTTTTAACTATCTTGGCTCACAGATTTCTGCCGATGGTGACTGCAGTCATGAGATCAAAAGACGATTGCTACTTGGTAGACAGGCATTTTCAAATCTGGACAATGTCTTAAGGAGTAGAGACCTAACCTTAACAACAAAGATCCGTATAGTAAGGGCTTTGGTTTTTCCAGTTGTGATGTACGGATGTGGGACCTGGACCATAAGAAAAGCTGAACGCCGTAGAATAGATTCCTTTGAATTATGGTGTTGGAGAAAAGTTCTTAGAGTTCCATGGACTGCGAAGAGAACCAATAAGTCAGTTTTACAGCAAATTAAACCAGTGTGTTCCTTGGAGGGCTTAATCCTGAAACAAAATCTGGGCTACTTTGGACACATCATGAGAAGACATGATTCATTAGAGAAGACCTTAATGCTGGGGAAGATAGAAGGCACAAGAAGAAGAGGGAGGCAAAGAATGAGATGGATGGATGGCATCACAGAAGCACTAAATTCCAGCTTGGAAAATCTTCGGGAGGCAGTGCAGGACAGAAGAAATTGGCGTAGTTTAGTACATGGGGTCACGGAGAGTCGGAATCGGCTAAACGAATAGAGAGAGAGAGAATTATATGCCACTGGGCATAGTGATTTATTCTTTTGTATTTTAATCTGAATCCATTTTGGATTGTAGTTGTTATTGTAATAATTAGAATGACGGTCGGTCATTCCCACGTGTATTTTGTTGTAGTCACGTACGCTTGTATTGATCTGTCAAGACCCGTTTGGGCAATTAGCCGTGTTTTGGCACGTGGTCAAGATCTCGTTCGGAGATCTATTATTGTATTATATAAGGGTAGCAGGTGTCGGATATTTCTTAAGTGCCTTGTTGTGTGTTCCCTATGCTAATCTAATTTACGCAGAATTGCGGATTCGTTGCTTGACGGGAAACCATATGGCAATGAATTACGTAATCGTACTTATTTCCTTCATTAAGTCAAACATCGTCACGCACACGCAAGTTTAGATTTGAAGTAGACGTATATTTTCAAACGTCTTTTATTTGACAATCTCTCCTGAGATATTCAAATTTTACATAGTAAATTGTGTTTTTTTTTAATGCCACTGCTTGATGATGCAAACATAACTTAGGGTTGCAGTTGTGGTCTATTTAGAAGTTGCGGGGTTAAATTCAAGATGTTGTTTTATTTATTTATGTTTGCTATATGTTCTTTGGTTATTAAACTTGTTTTTATTTAGTATACTGGTTTACCTCCTTTCTTTAGTTATACCCTATGTATCCTTGTAATCTATGAGAAGTAAATTTAACTGCACGGCTAACATGGACCGAAACATTATCCCGAAGAGAGTCTTGTTACGCCTTTTTTGCAAGGGTTCACTATATAAAAAACTGTAAAATCATAAATTTATCTAATGTTATGTACGACGCTATCGTGTACGCCTTAATTGCAATCCTTTCCTGGAAATTTATTTGTCATACCAAATGTTCCTTTTTCCCTCTGTTTCATGACTTTTATGCAGATATTAATAGATACAATATATTGAGCATTATTTCAGTTTATTTGCAGTGTAAGTAACGTTCAAATCTCTACTTAGTATAAAACAAAGGCCCCGATGTTTGGATGTCACGGGTAATCTAGAGAACCACTGGATGGATTTTGATGCAGATTTCACCATTCTGTAAAGGACATCTCGAGGTGGTTTCTGTAGAAAATAGTTTATTTATGACCAAAGGAAGCCAAGCAGAAACGATTCCAGTGAAAAAGTCGAAAAAGAAACCTGGCGTCCGTGCGCTTTTAAAGCTTACGCTGGGCAAACCGTTAAAAATATCTATATACTGAACCCTTGCAAAGAAGCTTATGAAACTCAGTTTCGGGGGGGGGGGGGGTGTAACAGTCCATTTCGTAAGTTGTTGTTAAAGCGCTTCATTGACATGCAGGGTAACATATCACAAAATAACATGCAGGAAAAAGTGAAGCCAGGGTTAAAACAAATGAATTTAATGACAGATCAGCTATTTACAAAATGAAATAAACAAACAAAACTCCCAAAATGACTCCCACTGAAGTAAAATTAACTTGCCAAGAACCAGGCCTAATCTCAGGAGAGATTATTAATCGGACCAAATGTCCCAAAATCAACAATGACAATGTATACGTGTGTGCTGTTCTACATGCTTAACGATGAGTACAATTGAATGCATGATTCGTCATCATCCGGATAAACTTTCAGAAGACGAATCCGCATTGCTTAGAGCTAGACAGACGCGGGGAACAACTATACACAACTTAAAACTAAACCGACACTTCCTATACTAAATAAACAACAACTAATTTCCGCTTGAAATTGGAATCAAGAACTGCCATAGCAAAACATTACTGCCCAAAATTAGGACTTCTAAAAAAAAATCAACACAAGTAAGTTAACACGTGACCAACAAAAGAAACACACATATGACCGCCGTCATTTTTACAAGTAAATACAACTACACCACACGGGTGTCACACAGAGAAACTAACATGAACTGAGTCATAGAAAAATCACTAGGCTCAAAGCCAACATTTACATCATTAACACAATATTCCATCCATACGACATGCAATAATTCGTAACAAACGTGGCGAACTCCCCAATTAATTATGGTCCAAATAACCATCACAAAAGAACATGATTGCTAAATGATAGCTTAATAGGGGCCAGTCGGTCAACAGGACTGCCTAACAAAATAAGTCACCAAGGCTAGAGGGGCGCTAAGTGGAAATCTGCACATCTGTCAACCCACGTGTCAATAACCTCGACCTCCCAAGGCACGGGATCGAGTCTCGAAGAAGCGTGCCCCAAAGCACAATATATACATGTGTGTGTGTCAGAACAAAATATATCTCAGCATTTCCCCTAGGAAATCCAAGAATCAGCATTGGACAAGGTACAGTAGCCTCCTCGGAGCGCCCTGCCTTTCCATCAAAATACAGCAACAACAATATGAGGGCGGTAGCACCATCTACCCCTCATCACGTAGAATCAATACACACATTTGACACAAGAACACACACTGAATCACACGCATGGGTTTGACAGAAACCTGAAATAAAATGACATAAATATTTTTCCACCAACTCGCGCTTCCGTTCTAGTCTGTGACTAACGAACCAGAAAAGGACTCAAAAAAAATCTAAAAAAAATAGAACTAAGGTGTTCTACAATTACATCTTAATTTGTTGCGTTCGGCAATCCTAATATGAGTAATAACCTGTTCAGCAAACATCTTACATAATTACCTCCCTTTCCTATCAAAAATATGAATTTTAATAAAGCACCACTTATCGAATGTAACGAGTTTCGCATCCGCATGGATAAAATCAAGTACACGCGCCGTGTACACTAAATATGACTCCAAAGAAAAATATACAAACAACTTTGGCCACGCACCAACGTACATTTAAAAACAAATAGTGTCGGTTCAAACAAAAATCTAAACAAGAAAAAGAAGAAATGAACTATTTACAACGTTCCCACGCCTTATCTAACTACATATTGAGTAAATCAATTTTTGTACATCACTGTATCAGCTTGCAGAACATATAACCTCCGTCCCGGCTCATTTCCCTACGGGAAATTAGCCCTCCATCGTCGACGTCGTCGAAGAAGCGATGCACATCAATCCGTCTCCTGACCAAACGTCGGACATCTTGGCGTAGTTTCTTAGACAGAAATGTTCAAAGTTAATAAAAATTGCCTAGCTATAATCGCTGTGAGTTACTACTTTCACTCACGTTATGTCCTATGCGATTAATGATCGAAGACTTTCCCTAGCTTAGCATTCGCTTACACACGCACAATTATCACTTGAAAAATACAATACAAAAATTACATAAATTATACACTTTAAACACATCGTCACTGGCTTGAAAAACAAGTCTTAAACATGACTGTCTCGCAGTCCTTATCTCGCTAGATATCTCTACTGCTCCACGTGAACCTTGCTCGCTTTGAGCACTAATTGGAATGTTAGTAAGTCTTGCCCATTAAGAGCTGAAAATCGTGACTCAGACTGGCGTGAACCTCGCTCACCAGAGCTCAAAACAGTTGTCACTAGTATGATTATTAAGAGCGGTAAATCGCGACGCAGACTGGCGTGACCCTTGCTCACCAGAGCTCAAAACAATTGTCTTCGAAACGGCTTCTCCTCGATCAATTTATTGGAAACTGACAGAATGAGGTGGAGTGGGGAGAATTAAGAAAAATATTCCAGAGTTTTCATCACACAAACTTGGGACTAGTATCAATCTTCATCATTTTATTCAAACGTCTCAGCGCACTTATGCGGAATTATTTCGGATCGGCGGTTCTTTAGATAAGCGTTTCCGTGCCTTTTTACAGGGTACGCCACCCATCGCGTGGTTTTGGCGTGGTCTCAACTGATTGGGTGATTCAATCCTAGGTCGGTTGAAACTCACTCGTGACCATCCCCTAATGACTCCAATTTTGGTGCGCGTTGTTACGCAATTTGTCCTTGAACTCGGCTTACCCGGTCGTCTTCAAGAATAACTACCAAGCCTGCATCTGTGGTAATCATTGCAACTCACTAACTTGGCTTCCCCGTTGTCAATTTCCACATGTACTGCCTGGGCCTCAGTAATAATAATAATAAATCATGAATACTTATTCATCGCAGATTAATAAGGGTTCAATACTATGAGTGTAAGAATTGTTCAGCACGAAAAGTTCTACAAAAAAGTCCGTGATGTATCTTCAATACATCGCCCACTATAAGTGTTTTTACGTTTTCATTTCTTCCAACAATATCCATTCAATTACTGAGGTGACAGTTTACGATATAGCTATGAACAAGCCTATCACCCCAGTTACAGCCTATCTAGCGGGCGAGCCTATTATCCCAAATACAGCCAGCAGCAAACTGTCGAGTCGTGTTGAGTTAAGACTTCATAGAAGAGTGGTTGTGTTTGGAGTTACCCTGGAAGTGCAACTCAGCTTTTCTTCATTTCGCCTGTGAACATTTCGTTCCGCAAAATACACAGTCAAGTTAAGATTGGACGGAAGGAGGATATGTGTTTCATGCACCTCGCAATTCGTAAATTACATCTGACAAGAATTCGTTGCACATGCATCTCCATGATAAAATAATAGTCCAGTCAGTGATTTTAACCCATCATGCCGAGACGTAAAATGGACATACGTCTTAGTTCATTGACATGAAAGAAAAAAAAAGCTTTTATCACGTAATGCATTCATAACTGTTCCCGGGCGGAGCCGGGGCGGGTTGCTAGTTAAATATACAAACAAGACAAAAATGTTTCTGCATAGGGACTTGACTCCACGACCCTCGGATTACAGTTCTGTACTCCTTCCCCTGCGCCAACCGCTGCCTGCAAACTATGCTAACATACGTTTATTTTGCACAGGCTACCAGCAGCTAAAACGTATGTCACCATATTGTAATGTTATACAGTGCATCACACCATAATACGCAAACTCGCTATTGAAATAGCACTCTACTCTTAAGAAGAGCAGATGAGAAGAAAGAAAGAAAGAAAGAAAGAAAGAAAGAGTACACAAAAAACACTGAACTTGGTTTCCCAGAACCACAATGATACAGCAGTACAATTTGGGCAATTGAAATCAAGATCTCCATCAGCACAAATACCAACAAGAAGTTCCGTGAAGAACTATACAGCCTACTTTTCATGCCAATGATTATTCTACAGTATATGAACCTATCTAGAATAATGACGAAATTAAGTTGGTAATATCGAAATATCTAATTAGTTCAAAATATACCTGGTATGATGTAGCCTAATAGAGCACTACAGTTGGCAGCCCTGGTGACTGAATATATTCTTTGTTCCATCTCTTTAGGTACAGAATACAAAATTTGGTTGAAGTCCAATGGACGTTACATGCAGTTAGACACTGGATGTATCAACACGCGTAAAAGCATGTTGCCAACAATACCATACGTGTGCTGGTCAGAAATAATCTGAAATATTATGATATCTTGTTGTGCCAATTTTGGATGAAATCCATTTCTTAGTATAGAAGTTACATGTATTTTAAAATTGGATATATCAGCAGGCATAGAATCATGTTGGCAGCACTGCACTGCATTGTATTAATTACTCCAAATTAATCTAGAATGTCAGGTGCTATACGTGTGCAAAGTATAGAGCTGTTGGCTTGCATACTTTCTGATATATTGATATTAGGGTAAAAAAATATAGACAGCATTTATTAACAGTTGGCAGCCCTGATTGCTCTTAACAATACTTGTAGTCATATCTGTTATGGTACACATAGAACATACGAAATTTGGTTGAAATCCAACTGATAGTATAGAAGTTACATGTATTTAAAAATTGGTACTATCAGCAGGCTTATAATCATGTTGGTAGGACTGACGTATATAAGTTACTCCAAATTAATATAAAATGTCAGAATATACGTGTGCATAGTTTAAAGCTGTTGGCTTGCATACTTTCAGATATATTGGTATTTGCATAAAAAAATAGAGAGAGCAATTATTAACAGTTGGCAGCCCTGGTGGCTCGTAAGAATACGCCTAATCATATCCGTTTATGTACAGATATTACATACAAAATTTGGTTGAAATCCAATTGATAGTGTAGAAGTTATATGCATTTAAACATTGGACCTATCAGGAGGCTTAAAATTATTTTGGTAACACTGTCATGGTTGGCCTCCTGGAAATTAAACTAAAATAGTATTATCTACATGTGTGCCAATTTTGGAATAGCTCCCATGTATACCTTGCAAGATATCCAACATGGAGCTCAAATTTCTAGTGCGTTTTTTCAGCAGTTGGTAGCACTGACATCATTTTCAAATATGGACGTGAGATATTCCGGTGCATATCTTTACTCATACTAAATTTGGTTTTGATTGCTGCAGCCGTTTAGGAGTTGATAGGGGGGGGGGACACACACACAGACAGACAGACAGACAGACAGACAGACACACATTTGCCCGATCTCATAAGACTACTTTTTCCTCATTTTTGCAAAATGTGAAAAGTAGGCTAAAAATAACTCGTCTACTAAGACAATAGAGAATCAACCGAATGGCGATGGAATTGCTCCATCTGAGTGACAATCATTATTTAATTTACACGATGAACCTGGGTTGCTTCAAACCGAGTTCAATGCGGCCCGTGACTTCATAACTGGGGCATCTCCCCTAATTTCGACAGTGGGGACATGAATCAGACAATCCTCCATATTGTTACTGAACATACAAATCGGACATACTCAGGACTTTTGGTAGATTTTGTATGGGCGTTGGACAAAACAATGGAGAGCCTCAACGATCTTGAGCCGGTTTTATGAACTTCCATGATGATTTGTGGTTGTAGCAGCCACATGACCTGTCGTATTGCGAAGCGGACATTCTCAAGCAATAGCGGCGGCGTGTTTTGCAGGAATTTACGAGAGAATAATGTCTACCGTGGCAACGACGCATTTCTGGATATACGTCGTCATGATTTTTAGCCTACTTTCGATTTTTGCAAAAAAATGAAAGTAGACTTATGAGATCAACACAGGGCGAAAAAAGTGTGTCTGCCTGTGTGTGTGTATGTGTGTGTGTGAGTCTGTGTGTGTGTGTATGTGTGTGAGTGTGTGTGTGTGTGTGTGTGTGTGTGTGTGTGAGTGTGTGTAGTCTGAATGTCTGTCCCCCCCTATCAATTCGAACACGGTGAATGCGAATTGAACGAAATTTGGTACAGAGGTAGTACTAACAAAAGGCACCTCAGTGTCATGTTTTATATCGCCGCCATCTTGACGGAAACGTAATGGCGGCCACACAAATGTTCAAAGCTTAAATCAAATTACGATTAACCTAATCATCCGATCTCTACCAAATTTTGCAACAACATACCCTTATAGAGGAAGCATCCTTTGACCAAATGAATAGGTCATTAGCCTAATAGTTTGCGGATGGCGGCCATCTTTGTGTGAAAATCAATTCCCCCTGTTAATTCAAACACAGTGAAACCGAATGGAACGAAATTTGGTACAGAGGTAGCACTAGCAAAGGGCATCTCAGTGT
This sequence comes from Meconema thalassinum, assembly GCA_946902985.2. Taxonomy (NCBI): domain Eukaryota; kingdom Metazoa; phylum Arthropoda; class Insecta; order Orthoptera; family Tettigoniidae; genus Meconema; species Meconema thalassinum. Next base: position 1,719,859,388 of record OX336388.2, on the reverse strand, counting down.
CATGTTTTATATCGCCGCCATACTGACAGAAACGTAATGGCGGCCACACAAATGTTCAAAGCTTAAGTTAAATTACGACTAACATAACCATCCGATCTCTACCAAACTTTGCAACAACATACCTTTATGGAGGGAGCATCCTTTGACCAATCTAATAGGTTATTAGCCTAATAGTTTGCGGATGGCGGCCATCTTTATGACAAAATTGATTCCCCCTATTAATTCGAACACGGTGGAACCGAATGGAACGAAATTTCGTACAGAGGTAGCACTAGCAAAGGGCATCTCAGTGTCATATTTTATATAGCCGCCATCTTGACTGAAACGTAATGGCGGCCACACGAATGTTCAAATTTTAAATCAAATTACGATTTACCTAATCATCCGATCTCTACCAAATTTTGCAACTACATACCTTTATGGAGAGAGCATCCTTTGACCAATCTAATAGGTCATTCGCCTAATAGTTTGCGGATGGCGGCCATCTTTGTGTCAGAATCGATTCCCCCTATTAATTCAAACCCGGTGAAACCGAATGGAACGAAATTTGGTACAGAGATAGCACTAGCAAAGGGCATCTCAGTGTCATGATTAATATCGCCGCCATATTGACAGAAACGTAATGGTGGCCACACAAATGTTTAAAGCTTAAATCAAATTACGACTAACATAATCATCCGATCTCTACCAAACTTTGCAACAACATACCTTTATGGAGGGAACATCCTTTGACCAATCTAATAGGTCATTAGCCTAATAGTTTGCAGATAGTGGCCATCTTTATGTCAAAATTGATTCCCCCTATTAATTCGAACACGGTGGAACCGAATGAACGAAATTTGGTACAGAGGTAGCACTAGCAAAGGGCACCTCCGTGTCATGTTTTATATCACCGCTATCTTGACGGAAACGTAATCGCGGCCACCCAAATGTTAAAAGCTAAAATGTAATTACGACCAACCTAATAATCTAGTCTCCACCAAATTTTGCAACACCATATCTTTATGTGGGAAACATATTCTGACCAAACTGCAAGAACATCAGCCCATTAATTTACAGATAGCAGCCATGTATGTGTGCACCATATCAATTCAAACACGGTGAAACCGAATTGAACGAAATTCGGTACAGACGTAGCACTAGAAAAGGGCACCTCATATTCATGTTTAATATCCCTATAGCACGTTGTATTTTAACAAGCTACTACAACCAACATTCAATCATACTCCTTGAAAAGGACAAAGAGTTATAACAATACCCATGTATTTAGGAGAACGTAGGCTATATGTTCTTTACCCACATCTTGTTTTTTACTCCATTTTCAATCGGGAAGCCCTCCGGTATTTGCGGTGTACTTATAATTCACGCTGTATAATGTACTGTAGTTGTTTTGTTTAATTTATAAGGTTCTTGTATGTTGTATTTGTAATCAGTATCAGTATGTGTACAATATTATAAATAAATAATTGTGTGTATGTCTACCCCTTATTATTCGTGTTTTCAACGGTGGTCGGGATGAGATGCAATGAATGTCTGGAGTTGAAAATGGGAAAGCAAGGAAAACGAATTAATGGACGGCCGACGGTGGGGCTCAAACCCACGTCTACCGAGTCTACAAAGAGCTTGCCCCATTACCTAGCATTGCGCTTTAGCGAGAATAGCTACTGCTGTCGGTAAATAAACACATAAATAAATAAATAAATAAATATAGTGAAATCGCGAAGAATTATGTGCAGCTAATCAGTAAGTATAACATAAAATAACAAAACTATACAGTATTTCTAATTAGACTATTAACGTAATTGATTAAGATAATGCAGTGCACTGTCAGAGTGAGTTATGAAGGAAGTTTAGCCATTGCTGATGGTCATTGTAATGGAGTAAACATCACTCCAGGGTATGGTGTAATGAAGTTATCGCCTTCTGTCAGAGCAAATGCGGAGCAATTAAAATCGCAATAGCAGTCACTAGAACATTTCCTGCAGCTGCTACAATCTTGGCCTTGATAGCTCACTGACCCCACTGTGCACGCAATACACCCCCAAAGGGAAGAGTAATTGATTACTCATTAAAGAACGATTTTGATCACTGTGGAAGCAGATGGTCGCTCTCTCATATAGTGGATGGTGATAGGGAACTCACAAAAGCTATCCTCTCTCCAAAATACACGTAAAGCAGACATTTAACATTTAATGTGATTTCAAGGAAATTCTCAAATTAGTAACAGACTTCCCTGAAGTCATATTCTTCAGTAATGCTTTGATAGATCCAAGGCAGTGGTGTAACTGCGGTGGGTTTATTTATTTATTTATTTATCCTATGGCACCTAGTGCCGGGAGTGTCCGATGGCATGTTCGGCTCGCCAGAGTTTCAACTACTGCGGCTTTTAGAGACGCCAGGCTTGTCGGAATTTTTCCCCGAGGGGGATTTTTAACGTGTCAGTAAATCTATTGACACGGCTCTCTTGCATGTGCGCACCCTCCAATGCCAACTGACTGCACCAGAATTCGATCCAGCATCTTTGAGCACAGCAGGCGAGAACATTACCGCTGCTCCACGCAGTGGGTCAGATACCTACATCATGAGAGTAAAGATGACATACTGGCTTTCACGGTCAGTAATTAAACCTCAGCATTTCTTCTAGGTTTTTGCTGTGTGTGTTGCAGAGTTTCGTTTAGGTTCACCAAGTCAGGCTCAACAGCGGGCTCTTGGTGACCGTGCGTGGGCCGCCACTGGGGTAAAGCATCTTGTACTACATCCCATCTTTGTTGCACATCATTGTGCTACTTTGATGAGTTCTCTCAACTTTTCTTCTCTCTATAGAGGTTCACAATGATGACAAGAATGCGAGATGCATTTATTGGAAATATAATACATTGGACAAGACGTTGGAAGAAAAAGTTGAAGTTCCTCGGCTACCATGAGAAACATCGATTCATGTTTATATTCTTCTTAGCAATGAGATGCGGGTAGTATCTGCGCGTGCCCACCTAGGGGCAAGGCGCGCGGTAGACCGTCACACTTACTTGTACCTATTATAACGGAAAGTTTGACTTGACTTCCTCAATCCTCTACCGTCACAAGGACGGTGTCTGGAAGCTAAACACACTTTGTTGCAGATACAACTGGGGATAGTGACAGGTCGAACGCCCAGGTGACCGCTAACTTGGGTCTAATTAGAGAAGGGTCAGGGAAGGGATTTTGGAATGAAGTGGGTCGTGGACTTGTTGAAAGGAACCGTCCCAGTATTTGCCTAGCGGTGAAAATGGGAAACCACGAAAACCATTGTCAGGACGGCCGTGATGGCATTTGAACCCACGCTCTCGCGATACCAGTGAGGCATGCTCTAGCGCAGGGTCATCCAGTCATTGTGCTCGAGGAGCACTGGGCAGTCAGACTAGCGCTCCTTCCCATACCACCACTAATGTGGCAGCGAGAAGACCAGAGACAGACGGACGATGTTCGGACCGCGCTCACTAGATACGTACGTCCAGTCTTGCGTCCGATGGCTTTTGAGGGATTGTTGACATCATATTGATAGGGCTGTTTTGCCATTAAAACAATATACCGCATATACAAATCGAATGGTACTCCGATGTATGGAATGTGCAGGAAATGAACGCAAGTATTAAGTAAAGTATATTGTGATTTAATCCAAACTGAAATGTGAACATATATTAGAGGAAAATTCAACAACATTTTACCAATATGAACAGATAGTACAGACCTTGAGTGACTTTTGCTCCGTTATAAGCTGTACAGAAAAATGAAATCTCCTATTCTGCTTTAAAGGATGCTGCTTCACCACACCATCTTTTTATTGTGTGATGTTCAGTCATGAGCCCTGTGAAACTGATTTACTTACACGCTGTCAACAAAGCGCATTGGACTAGACTAGTGACTGATGGATCGGCTGCTTACTTCAACGCGCTTAGCCAGCCAAGCTCCTCCCACCACTACCGAAACTACGTTCCACGAAAGCACTCGGAGCACTGGCTTAGAGCGCGGCCGGAGCACTGTGTTGATGTCACTGAGTTTGCGCTCTCGGTCATTGTGGCCGGTAGAGGAAAAGGAAACGGAGCCGAAATCCAATTCATTTCGTCACATAAGATCACGAGGGGTTCATGTAAATGATTCTTTCGATACCGATACCTGTACAATTTTCCTCCCAGTCGTCATATCCTTGTACTCTGCACTATGATCTTCAACGTTATCCTTGTTTTAATTGTCGATTAGTTTACCATTATGACAATGAAAAATTGAGAAAAACGGACGGAATTTAAATTTTATTGTTGTTCTTGTTCCATTTGAGGGGCTTGGACATCGTGGTTATTTATCCCCTTGTACTTAGGTGTGTCTGTATGTCTGGAATTGTGTCTGATAACCAGAGTTATTGTGGTGTCTGTAATTGCGTGTGTATTTGTAATTGAGGCGAGGATTGGGAAGGTCGCGGGCGTATTCTTAAGCTAGGAACCATCCCCGCATTTTCCTGCAGTAGAAGTGGGAAACCATGGAAAACTACATCCAGGATGGCTGACCAAAATTATATATGTTGGCAGAACCAGGAATCGAATCCAGACCTCTGAGCTGACAGTCAAGAATGCTAGCCGCTACACCACGTGGTGGTCTATGTTTTTTTTTAATACTTTCGGTAGGCTACAGTACAAATGGTTATAATACATTTCAATGCTCTGCAATTTAGCCAAGTACAGTACTGTGGATCGTACCTTTAATAGGATCGATAAATTTATCCTAAATACGGTTTTAAAATGCCTATTTTCTGCTGTTTACTGGCTTATCGTTAACTACAATAAATACCCAAATAACCGGCTCTGCTCATATGACTCATTTGGTCCTCTCATGAACAATATGTTAATAAGCATTTATACTTAATCACCAGTGGAAATTTGCGAATGTTTACTTCATGTAGTTAAAGGTCTGAGAGACTACATAACTTGATGAGTGTAGTAAACAATAGTTAATTACTGCATCTGACTTCTTCTCAAGACGTCAGCTGGGTAATGGTTCTCAGTGAGAACTGTAGAGGTGAATACACTTGTTACCTCGGTCTTGACGCTCGTGTTCACACGTACCGCACGGCAGCCTGTTAGAGTTCCTACATTCTCCCGTAATAACCACTCTTAAAATACAGAAAACGTGCCTATTTACAATATGTTAATTGAGTTTCGGAAGATCACCTCGTGGTCTTCTGGCTGTCAACCCTGAGGTCCAAGTTCGATTCCCGACCTTGACAGGACATTTAATTCTGATCTGAGAGTTGGAACAGGGCACAGTTAGCCTTGTGAAGCACTACTAAGAACAGGTGGGTTCGATTCCCTGCTCTACTTTCCCAATGGTGATTTTCCATGGTTTCTAGTTTCTACCCCTGGCAAACGTTACCTAACATAAGGCCACGGGCAACTCCTGCCCAATCCTAGCCCCAATTACAAACACATCAACACAGCCATCACAGTAACACAGGTTATCAGACAAATTACACACACACACACACCAAGAACTCAGGAGTTACATGACAACGAGGTCACGAAGCCCCTAAATACAGTAAATCAGCAACTCTTATAAAATAGTAAATACATTTAATTTTTGTCGAAATTGAATATTTTTCAGTGGTTCTACACGAATTATACCAAATCGTAATGGGTGTTGATCGACTGAAAAACTTTTAATTTCGATTACTATGGCGACACTGAAAAATGGCTTCCAACACAATAATCTTCATTTTTGTTACATATTGTATCTGAAATTTCAATACAATGTATGGGAGATTTTTGAAGTTTGGTTCCACACAACAATGGAGGTCCCTTGGCTCATGAACGCGAGATTAACGGTCACGTAAAACTACAAGCATCATTCCTTCCTTCCTTCCTTCCTTCCTTCCGAACCTCAATTCTGGCTTGCCTTAGTCTAAATACCAAGGTTCAACAAAATACCTTCAGTGGTTCTTGTGTGGGGTCGGAACAGATAGACAGACATTCAATATTTCCTACCATTCAATTCAATTTGATCTGAAATGTATTAAAACATCCAATGTTCTGCAATAGGGCAAAATAGACTAATCTTTGTGTGTGTTCAACATATTTTTCATAAGACTGTACACGATATATAATTACAAGAAGCGATCTCTCTTCTTCAAAGAATAGTATTATTTTGTTGTGCTACATTATATTTCACTGATAATAAATTCAAGCCTTGATATCTACAATCGTTAGGGGATGTCAGAATGATTTCGACCTATCAAAAATTTGAGTTATGGAGATACGTTGGAAAAATTTAAAATTCGTGATATACTGGTCGCAAAATCCTGCATGTAGGCTTACAACATATAGTTTATTATTTAACATAAAGTTCGTAATGATGACAACTTTATTACATTATCTAAGTAAGTTGCATACAGTATCAACGTAAATAGAGAAATTGAAAACGGTAATCAGTAAAACATTCGAATTAGAAGTTTCGAATATGACAAGTTGCACTGCAAAATTACGTAAATGTTCGATATAAAGAAAATGTGTAAGTGCCAGTGATGGACTATAATTTAAGCTTTGAGATATGGAAAAATTCGAGTTATAGAAATTCGACTTAAAAAGAAACAAAACACATGAAAATTATAGGAAGTTTGTTCGAGAAATAATAATTACTACGTGTTATTGAATTTTCAAGTAATAGAGGTTCGAGATATCGAGATTCGTCTGTGTTTTATTTTAATGGATAAAATCCTTTAATTTAATGTTTTACAAAATTAAAGGAGGTTTAAACATTTTTCTGCAGAACCCCTGCTTTAGAATTGTTGTATTCTAAAAATAACAATAACACAGATTATCATACACACTTTGAGAATTACGATAACGTTGGATTCTCAAAAAATCAACACTGTTCTGCACTGGAATTCCGATTGCAGCTTATAATACCAGTCTGCTTATATTCCACGGTAGAATACTTTCCCCAAGTAATCAATTCTTATTAATTGTGAATAAATGTTCAATTTAATAACTAAGGAATATCAGAGGAACCTAGGGGCTAACAATGAACGTGATAATGACAACTTGTGAGCACATGGAGGTCCGTCCAAGCAAAACTCTTGCTTGACACCAAGGAGACCAAGCGTGTTCGACACATAAAGTATCTTGGGTGCAATCTTAATGTACGATGGATAGAATTCAACACGTGAGAACAACTTTCATTAACATGAAAAAGCTCTCCAGTAACCGCAGTCTAAGTCTAGATATTATAGGCTGAGAATGGTGAGGGGATATGTGTATCCCATACTATTATATGGAATGGAACGGTGGACTCGAACCCAAGCCCTATGCCTGAAGCAGGAAGCCCTCGAAATGTGGCTGTATCGGTGGATGTTACTTATATCGTTGACCGAAAGAATGAGGAATACGGAGATGATTTTATTTATTTAGCGTATGAATTTTAGTGCCGGGAGTGTCAGAGGCTGTAGCTGCTTCAAGTGGACACCCATGGGGAGCTACAAGTTCCGTTCAATTTCAAGTGGTTCCAAGTTTCGCTACCAGATGTCACTGACACCTAGAAGTGAACGTTGGAAATCTGATAGAGCGTTTCAACGAAATCTAACCTAGAAAATTAGCTTCACACAAGTTTAGTTAATGGAAGGATATTTTACATGCCATTAATCTATGACATGGGACAACCGGCTATACTTCCCCTCCGAAGGAAGGCATACTGAAGGATTTTAACGCTCTTAAAAAATCCGACGACTTCGGCTGGGTTTGAACCCGCGATCTTGGACACAGCTGTTCAGCATGCTTCCAACTACGCCACCAAAATCCGCTACGGAGGTGATGGGGAGATTAAACAAGAAGACTGAAGTGTTCCTTTCCATCAAGAAGCGGACACTCAATTATTTCGGACACGTGATGCGGGATGAAAAATTGCCTATTGGATTCAACAGTTGGTGATTCTGGCAACGGAGAACTGACCGTAGGAGAATTTCATGGCTGAATAACCTCAGGGTCTGATGTAAGATGAACACAACGACCTTTTTACGTGTGGCAGACTCGAAGACTAGAATAGCCACGATGACCGCCAACCTTCGGTAGAAGACGGCATGGCAAGAAGAAGAAGAAGAGGAGAACCTGCAGGGACACACATATTGTGCATGTGCAGGTTTCAACAGCAAACACATCTGGGATATCAGATACATCATTGAACTTGTTTTGTTAATTAGCAATTAACTCTCAATAAGTGGAGATTTTAGCGTGGTGCACGCACGCACCTTGCAGACAGGTAGGCCGGCAGCAGTCTGTCAGGACACACCTGTCGCTTTGCATCTGCCAAGTCTCCTCTTCTCTTCTCTTCGCACTTTTATTAATACGTGTCCGGGCCAAGGTCACCTCACACACATCTCGGACACCTTCTGTCTGCTCCCCCACTCACTTTTTGTGAAGATGTGGCTCTTAGCGCAAACACAGTTCTCTCAGGAAAGCCATTATAAAATCAATTTAGCTTTCTATCTAAGTTTTTATAAAAGGTAGGCTATTGCTTCAAGAGACACCCACCCTTAATTACTCCAGCTTCTTTTAATTTATCCTCCTCACGTATTCATCATTCACCTCCGAACACCTCGTTGCGTAGTGGCTAGCATTCTCGTCTGTCGCTCTGGAGGTCCGTGTTTGATTCCTGGATCTGTGAAGACATTTATGTCTGACAATTCTCAGCCTCTTGAGGCAAACCTGAGGAGAGGTGGGTTTATTTCCCACCTCAGCAAACTTGGAAGTAGTTTCCTGTGGATTCCCACTTCTACTCTACACAAATAATGGGATGGCTTCTATCTTAAGACCACGGCCGCCTCCTTCCCAATCCTGAATTACAAATACACACACTACAGTAAGTAAAACTCTGCATTGCCTCATACTAGCGCATGTAGTGGTAGAAAAGGCAAACAGCTAATCTAATCGATCGGATTCAAAATGCCTAAATATACATTCGATTATTAAGAAAAGGATTGTTATTTTAATGAATAAATAAAGAATATATTCTCATACTTTATTATATTTAATTTAGCTACAATTCCTAGCTCATATCCTTAGAGGTTGATGGTACGTAAATTACCAAGTCTATCACCCCTAAAGGAATAGTCTTCAAGGAAGGTCCAGGCCATGACATTAACCCTAGAACGGTAGCGCTAATTAGTGCAACGTTGTTATCGGTAGCGCTTCGCCTCGGCGATGAGTACGATTCTAGAATAAATACCACTTACGTTAACTTTTATTTCACTCTCTATGCTAGCAGAATGGAGACTCTTTTTGAATAATTTTGTTTGGTTTTTGTTAATTTATTTTGGATCTGGACTAATTTTCTTTATTTTTTTTTTAATTTTCGAGCTGGTTTTCACTAATTTTGATTAATTTACTTTCTCTTTTTTTTAGATTGAAAGTACGCATTTTTGTTTTACTTGTTTATTTTTTAGCTTTGTTTTGACTAATTTTTCTGTTTCTTTTTTTGTTTTGTTTTGTTTTTTATTTTTGTGTTTCATGGATTTTGACGAAACACTGGTGGGAATTGGACAAACGGCAGAAGTGGGGGAAGCAGAAGTGTATCCCGTTTTCTTCGTGGAGACGAACGCTATCATTCTAGGGTTAAAGGATGTTTCCAACATTGAATTGCTTGCCCGAAGGAATTTTGCCTAACTAATGATCTACGCCCATTTCTAAAGTGGTCCCTATCTTTTTGAGCCTCGAATGCTGATAGTGATTCCTCCCACGTCAGTCCAATCTTCAGTATTCTTAAGTCAACTTGTACTGTATTTTCCCGGACCTCTTCAATTAAACAACTATAGTGAGAAGGCTTTCCTTTCTCTTTCTCCACGCTCAGCAAGCCTTTTTACTCTCTTCGCTCTTGGTTTCAGCAACGCTACGCCGTGCAACACATCGGTAGGTATCCCACAATACTCATCGCCAGCTGCATGCTTCTCCGTTCATTATTACCGCTAGTAGTACAGAAGAAAGATTGCAGATTTGATTTATTTAAGGACTCGGGATACAATGGTGTCTGAACCTTTCTGCTTGAGCATGTATTGAATCTGTTTGACAACCTGTGTTATGATGTTGCCAGTACCAGTGTATACTAGGATTGGAAATGTTATTGTATGCTTTTTTGTTTTAGTCTACAGCTATTCGTAAGGCTACACCGCAGTGGCTAATCCATGTGCGTAAAATCACACACCGCGACTGTTATGGTGTTGCAGCAAGTCTGTAGAAAGCTGCTTTTAATTCTAACGCTGGCAGTGGCCATTCTGAGTGTAGTGATTCCCCAAGTATTTTCAAACTCCCTCCAAACAAATGCCGGGATCGTATTTAATATCAACCCTCGGGATAGGCTACCTGACCCTTGGCTCATAATCACAAAATTAACGGCCATGTAAGACTACAAACTTCCTTAGTTCCTTCCTTCCAACACATGACCCTAACAATTACAATTACACACATTACTACAGTCACCACAGTATCACAGACTATCAAACAAAATGTTACATAATTCATGTACAAGGGGCTAATGACCAGGATGTCCCAAACCTCTAGTAAGAACCAACAACAACAATATTCGTACAGCAATCATATTATTTTACTGTATTTTCCTCCTCCTTACTCTGTTACTTTGTTGTTGAAACTGTTGTAATTTTATTTAGGGTCTCTGCAATATCGAGGTCATATAGCCCCGTGTATTTGGGTGTGTGTGGAATTTGTCTGATAACCTGTCTTATTGTGATGGCTGTATTAGTGTGTGTATTTTTAATTCAGGTGAGGATTGGGAAGGAGACAGCCGTGGCTTTAAGTTAGAAACCATCTTGGAATATGCCTGGAGTAGAAGTGGAAAACTACGGAAAATCATCTCCAAGGTGGCTGAGGTGGGAATCAAACCCATCTCTTCTTGTTTTGCCTCATGAGGCTGAATGTACCCCGTTCCAGACCTCAGACCAAAATTAAATATACTGGCAGAGCCAGGAATCGAACCAGGACCTCCGGGGCGACAGCCAAGAATGCTAGCCGTTACACCACGAGGTTTTTACCATTGTTATTATTATTTTTTAGATAACTGTGTTAGCTCTTTAAAAGCCAACTATGTTGTTTGTAATGAATCTAATGGCTTTGTTTTTATACATATTTTTACGGATAGGCTTGTGTAATCGTATTATCGTAGTGGTTTAGTGTAAGACAGGCCCAACAATCCCTAACACTGTCAGGAACAATAATCTATCTAATTCTCCAACCCTCTATACGGGTGTTTATAAATCCCCATTACAAACTTTGCGGGCGTGTAGTGGGGGCCATGACGGTTACGTTTAGCACAGGAACTTGTGTCCGGAAACGTACCGTCACCCGCAAAAAAACACTACAGCACACGTTCACATTTCCCGCATTTTCGGCGCTCTGTCCGACCCATGCTGCTTGTCGTCTGGGTCCAATTACAGGTGGGGTTCGATGTGACGACCAACACAGACACAGTACCATGCTCTGGTACACACGATCACCAACCCCTGGTCCTCCAACATCCGCCGTAGTCATAACCCGCGCCTGTAGGTCTTCCTCGGATTCCACAGGGGTCTCGTAAATCAAGGTTTTCATGTGACCCCACAGGTAGTAGTCTAGTGGTGTCAAGTCGGGTGAACGAGTAGGCCAAGCAATCGGGCCACCACGACCTATCCACTGTTGCGAAAATCTGTGGTGCAGATGATCTCGGACCACAAGTGAAAACTGAGGTGGTGCGTCATCGTGCTGAAACGACATGTTTTGACGCACATGCAGTGGCACATCGTCTAAAAACTCATAAAGTGCGTCTTGAAGGAATACCAAGTACGCGGCACCCGTGAGATTTCATGGAAGAAGGTATGGAATGTCAACAAACCAGTGGGGGGTATAGAACGTTAGGTGATCGTTCAATGACGTACGTTCTCTAGTCAGTGGCGCCGAAAATGCGGGAGATTTGAACGTGTACTGTGGTGTTTTCTTGCGGGAAGACGGTACGTTTCCATACACAGTTCCCATGCTAAACTTAGCCATCCTGGTCCCCAGTACAAGCCCTCAAAGTCTGTAATGGGAATTTAGAAACACTCTGTATATTTCAAACAGTGTTTCTCTATAGCTTCTGAGATTGAAATGAGTAACCAGAGTTGCCAGCCTCTAAAACCTGAAAATCCCAACTTCCCACGCAGAAAACTTCACTAGAAAATATCCCACGTAAAAATTTATTTTGTTCAAAACAAATGTAAAATTAATAAAAAAAATGTGTTCTGGAGTCTCGATAATGTGTTTCTAATTACAGTAGGCCTTCCATATGAGCTAAAAGGGATTTTAATGAAACACAAAACTGTCTTGTAAACTACCATTAACATACACGTAAACATTCATTTAATGCATGTTTTTATTCATTGAAAGATTGAGATGTTTATCTTTCCCTGTATAAGTCTTTGATTACTTAATTTTTAATTCACAAAATTACAAAACATAAGCTTTGATATCCAAAAACACACAAAACTGTCTTATCGCACAAGCGGTAGTTGGGGATTGGAATGTACTGTAATACTATACTTCAGTGAAAGGTTTATTTTTATTCTATCGGCATATATGAAAATGAAACGTACGCACTGTACTATTGTGTATTAATGGCTGCTCAGCTGGTGATACATGACATCGGCCAAATATCCCAAATTCGCCTCACTTTTTGCACACAAAAAATCCCTTTATCCCTTTCCTTAAAATATTTGTCTATATATCCCGCAATGTGGGACAAATCTCCCGGGTTGGCATGCCTGTGAGTAACCCAGTTTCTACACTCCACTGCCCGACAATAGAAACTGCGTGGTGAGGGCATTCTCGTCTCAACAGCTGGCTCTGTTTCGACACCCCTACGTTGCTCTTTTCATTCCATTGTAAAACAGGTTGCAAAAACTCTTACAATGTCGGAGCAGCTAACAGGTGGGTTTAGCTTTAAAGTCCCATAATTAGCCTGACATTGGGTCTGGTATCAAGGCCACGATCACAAAGGATTACGAGTCAGGTCTGCACGTGTCTACCCCTCCCCTAACCCCCCAACCCTTGGCCCTAAACAAACTGGTACACAAGCTTCCGACTCGCTTCTAATCATAATCAAATTCACAGTACCTGTCGTCACCAGCACTGACTCGCCAGATTCCTCAGCGGCAATTGTACAATACAATAGTCACGAACATCTTGTTCCTTTTTAGTAGGCTCATTCTTGTGTAACCACATATTGCAGGTCGAGTCTCGGTGGCTCAATGAAATGGGTATGGCGTTAGCTTCCCTACTGGAAGATAATAATAATAATAATAATGTTATTGGTTTTACGTCCCTCTTAACTACCGTGACTTTAAGAATACGCGGGGGTGCCGAATTTTTGCCAATAAGGGGTTCTTTAACGTAACAGTTAATCTACTGCCACGGCTCTCTCACATTTGTACACCCTCAAATGCCAGCTGACTGCACTGAAATTCAATCCCACAACCTTGGGGACAGCAGCCGAGGATATTTTCCCATTTTTTAAGGAAAAAAAAACACCTATCCCATTTCCTAACTGCTCCAGCCTTTGGTATGTTATTAACATAATATGACAAATATTATATTTTGCAAAATCTATGCTAACATGACTAAGCATAGTTTGACAAAAGTCAAGAACATGTCAAATGGACAATAAAAGACCAAACGAAAATGACTGTTAAAAGATTATGCTTCCGTGAAAACAGGGAAGGGAACATTACTTTTTGGTACACAAAATCGTGTTATTTTGTGATGAATCTCTGATGCAACATTACTTTTATATATACTAATATAATTGGACACGATTTGTGTTGACCGACTGAAAAGCTTTATATAATGAAAGTTAGAGTTATACTGTATATTCATTCACATAACGTTTTGTAGCCTCTTATTGCGGTGATGATCGTTGCTTGTAAGGGTAAAACATCAAAATCAACTGTCCCCATTTCTCGGTGTAGATATTAAAAAATTATAGAAGGTTGATTTATAGTAAATTGACATCATCTTACTCTTCTATTGAACCAGTCGTAGGAGAAGTCGATAAATGAATCCGTACGATGAATTAATACTCTGGTACATAATTTCTTTTTAATGTAATCCTGTATTGTAGATAGCGTCTCATCATGTGACTTCCGGCACGTACTTTTCAGCGCTGGAGTTGATTTATGAGAGGTATCTGGGGCAACGTTGGCAGCTTTGAATTAAGACAGGGCAATCTTGAGCACTGTAAAGTTCAATTTGAATACTGAAGTTATATTTTTATATCTGTAGTCTAAAATGGTTATAATGTTTGGGAATTGAGTTGTGAGTTCAAAATCATCGTTCTATATTTCATCACAATGTCAGTAATAAACAAGGTTAGGTGGTATGCACGTTGTTTTATAAAAACAAGCATGTTTCACTCATGTTCCGTTGAACTGAACATTGGGAAATTTCCATCGCATGAAAACTCAATTTATTTGAAGGGAGAGTTTTGACATGGAAAGAAGAGGTGAAAAATATGAACATAGGCTATATTTGTTCTTCAGGAAACTGATTGTTAGGTGCATATGAATCCACTCCCAGTCATCCAATAAGAAAACAAAGAAGTATGAACGTTAAATCTACTTACTCATTTCTGTCATAAAATGCGTAAACGTTAACCATTTTGAAAATTGTAACAGTTTTTATTCGTAATGACTGATTGAAATATTAAATATTCTAATCCGCGTTATCAATACTGTGAAAATGATGTTTAATAAATGATTAAACGTAGCCTACATGTTTCGGTATGGCATTGATACCTTCTCCAACGTAATTAAATGATATTTGTAAATCTTAAACTAGGTTAAATATAAATGGACATCCTTAAAGACATTTTTTGAATTAAAATACAATGAAAAGCTCGCAGATACATTAGATTAAATGCCATGTAATAGAAAGAAGACGATAGTAACAATGATGTTACGAAGGAGTGTGTCGTAGGCAGTTTAATAAGGTAAATATCTTATACTCATAATATCAATTTTACTATCATCTCTTTCTATTACATGGCATTTAATCTATTTGTGAGCTTTAAATTTTATTTCAATTTAAACAATTTTTGTAAGGATATCCATTTCTATTTTAGCTTTGTTAACCTAGTTTAAGATTTAAATGTAATTTAATTACGCTGAAAAGGGTTTCAATGACATACTGAACCCGCTAAGCACTGGTTCATGTGATATTTTTCATCGCAACGCATTTTTATGCATCACTTTAGAACGTACCCACTGAACGACCATGCTGTCGCCACATGCTAACATTCTTTGGAGTTATAAATGGTTGATCTTTTGACCATTATTAAATAATCTGAGGCCAAATTATGACACTTCTATTTTCTACGAAGCCCAGATATTCTCATGTTGTAATTCTGTATCATCGAAACATTCTTTAGAATATAAATAATTCATGCTTTTGGGCTAATGCCGTGTGTATTTTAAATGTAAACCATACGTTTCGGAGAAACCTTGCCTCCTTTTTCAATGGAAATAAACAATGTGGCCAAAGAAAGTATATCAATGAGATTACAAAAAATATAGATAAATTCCTCTGTTCGTCACCAGAGAGCAGCTGCCAGAAATTACTGTATGGTCCTTGGTGGAACGGCGGACAGAGAAGTTAGTAACGAGAAGGTAAAGGGGGCGGTGTGAAAATATAGAAACTCCTCGAAGAATGAGGAGGGGGGGGGGGGGGGATGTGGGAGGGTTAGATGGAATAAGGAAACATAAACAAAAGGGAAGTGTATCTGAACGATACCTAATGTCATACAGTCAACGGCGAAAAAACAGATGGAAACTCCTCCAGTGACGAACAAAGGAGATCAAATCCAGGCTCTGAGCCCTAGAGGGAAAATGTACAATTTTAAATATGTGAAGAACAGAGAGACTGAGAGGAACTATCTCCCTAGATCCTTAATAATTGGTAGCCAAGTGTCACTTAGCTGATATCCAGTGTCTCTGTTAAAATTATTGGGATTTTTACGAATTTCAACTGCCTCCCTTATAATTCTAGACCAGTTGTGCTTAACAAGGGCAAGCGCATGAGCATCCTTGAAACATACATCGTGCCCTGAAGACAGGGCATGTTCAGCTATAGCTGATTTGTCAGGTTGGTTTAGACGGATGTTCCTTTGATGCTCTTTGTTGCGAGTTGCAATGGACCGTTTTGTTTGTCCAATGTAGACTTTTCCGCAAGTACATGGGACTTCATACACCCCAGGTTGTAGTATTGGGGACAATTTATCTTTGATTAATGCTAAACGTTGACCAATTTTCGTCATAGTGCCGAAAACTGTTTTTATCTTGTGCTTGCGGAGAATCTTAGCAACGCGGTCAGTGGTGTTGTGAATATAAGGGAGGTAAGCAGTTCCTCTCATGTCGGAGCTCTGAGAAGGTTGTCTATCCCTCCTTCTGGGATGTAGATACCTATATATAGCGGATTCATTATTGAAAAAGGAGGCAAGGTTTCTCCGAAACGTATGGTTTAAATTTAAAATACACACGGCATTAGCCCAAAAGCATGAATTATTTATATAATAATCCGGGCCGTGAAAGCCTTAATATGCAAATTCTTTAGAATGTTATTTCTGCTTTTGGTAAGGTAGTAACATCATAGATACGCGAACCGGAACCAGACAGTCGCTGCACGACTAGTGTATTCACGAGTTCATGCAGCGCAGGACTGAGCTCTTATCACATGTGTTTGGTTTACCATCCAAGTTGGATGTTGTTCTTATCAAGTCCGTCTAAAAGACGATGTAATAGTCCGCCTGGAGGCGAAGAAAGCAATCTTCGTGCATCGCACATTATTTAACTACGAACAGTACATAATATTAGTGAATATTACAGCCGGAGAAGGCTTGTGCTACGAATATTGTGAATTTTTGGAAAAGTGATTATAATTGTGGAACACCACATTTTCAACCACGTGTTCGAACATCGTATTTCGACATCGTCAAGTGGCGATAAAATATATCATTCACTGTGAAATTATTATTAACCGAGTGAATCATTTCAACACTCATAACTACAAATATTGCTTTAATCGCAAGTGCGATTCTTTTCTGTGAAACACAACGTCGATGCCACGTGATTTGTGGGCAAGTAAAATCTGTGTTAGTGAAGCAGATAATAGTGCATGACCAATTTATAAACCATCTGCGCCGTGCAGTAGCAGTGAATTTAGTACCACAATAAAGCTAGCTTCAGTGCAACTGTGCTACGCTCATTTTTCGTATTTTCAAGTGGTAAACTCGTACTTCAAAATGTCACTTCTTGATAACCACGTGTACGACGATCTTTGTTACACATCACCTGTGGAGATGAGCTGTTAAGCTTCATCATGTGAAGGAGAGGACCGGAGAACTACAGCCGATGACGGGAGAACCATGACTTTAGCATCCGCTAAGCCAAGGAAAATGACGACTTTGGGGAGGAGTCTGGTCATATCATCACGACAACGACGAGGAAGAATAAAGGCCGTGGAGATGGATAGAGCCTATGTGGAGGCCCAGATTGGACAACCCTAGTCCGGAGACCAAAGCCTTATTGTATCCCTCAGGTCGTTGGAACGACTGAGATGTAGACAACCTTTCTTGTGAGTCCGAATAATTCATTCCTTGTGAGGTTCTTTTGTGGTGTAGCTTAGTGTAGTTTATTGTAGTTTATTGTAGAATCAGCCGAACACCTTGACAAGCCATATGTAGGTTTTGTACTGTTAGAATTAATCCTTGTAGTTCACTTTCAGTGATTTGTTAGTCACCCGTTGTGATTGAATTTCTTTTCGATCACGGTGCATTCTGATGGACATCGCTAAGATGTTATTTCTACCCCTGCTAAGCGTGACTGTAGTCTTTGTTACTACGTTTTGTTCAACCCTAGGTGGGTGATTTTGTGTACAGTTATTTGGGATGACGATCAGACGTCATGGCCAGTGTTATTTTTATAACACCCCTTTCTGGTAAATGTTGTCTCGCCACTGATTTAGTCAGAACAGTCCGTATCATTAGATAGCCGACTGAAGCTATCGGTTTCGTAATTCAATGTCATTTTCATTTTGATGTGCTATGAAGCCATCCAGTTCAAGTTATGAACACATTCAGGGTGTTACATTTTGTATGCAATCTAGCATCGAACCCTGCAATGAATGCCGTATCATTGGCAAACTTAGCAATTGTAAGATTTGCGCCTTTATGATGTTTATTTCATGTCAAGTGTTTCGACACAGTTATTATTTTGGTTATGATTAGACAGAGCAGTTATGAACTGACATATCTGCACATTTCAAAGAGGTTCAGACTAAGTGGAATATCTGTATTTTTCATTTCTTTGACTTTTACAAACATGCCACGTCTTTGTGCATAGTTTTGAGGCGTGATTTTAAGCCTAATGCTTATGTGATTTTGTATTATATCTGGGACATGATAACAAGGCCAGCTTTCTGATAGGACTTTCTGCGAGAAAGTTGCCTGCTTTCAGTGTTGTTCATTTTCTAAACTGTCCGTGTGGATGATTGTGAGTAGCGAGGCTAGCTCGAATCATGGACAGGTGACAAGAGTTCCCAGCATGCAATGTACTAGAGCACCACTCACTCAGTGAGACATACTTTTTCAGACTGTTTGACAATGCTTATAGCATTACTAACATTTAAATGATGTGTCTCATATGTAGGTAAATGTCCAGGCCACCATTTTGTAACAATCAGATGTTTTGCTTCTTTGAGATGAATGGCAAGAGCCATATGTTTGCATCGCTATTGAAGCGACTATCTTTCTTCTCCATCTGAGAATGATTACACGTTATGTTAAGGTTTGGTTTGTTGAAATTAAGAGGCTAGATGAGGCACTTGTATAGAGGCTATATTTATGTGTGTCCAGACTTCGATTCTGTTGACTGTGTTATTGTAGGGAGGTAACTGATGTTCATGCCAGGCCTTACCCAGAGGTAAATTAAGTGAGCCGAGAGCCACTAATAACCTGTGTTATTGTTATGTCCGAGCGGGAGAGCTCGTTGACGGTGTTTTATAGCAGAGATTGATCTCGCACGAGACTGCTACTGCTGAGCCCAAGGTATTCAGGATTGTCAGCCTATTCGCCATAAACCAACGATAATCTAAACCAACGATTCTAATAATCAAAAACGTCATTATTATAAAATGATGATAATTAACTATTTATAGCATTTAACCTTGATTTTCTTGCATTTTGGACCTGCTGGCTGACACTTGATTTGTGCACACTTCTTTTGTGGAAGTAATCTAAGACAGATGACACTAATTTTTATCGACGGAGTGCTTGCTCAAACTTTAGTCAGTAGCTGGTGGAGCGTGGGCCTCATGCGACGTTAGACGTAGTTTTTACTACGCAATCGCCACCGTAATTAACATGCACTGGTTTACAAAGAGTAACCCAGGGCGAAGGCAGGAATAATATTGTTTACAGTCTTGTTATTATTTATTCAAGTGTATGATAACCCCTTGTTTACCCTTTTTTTAAGATTGTAAGAGGGTATTAAATGTTTTTTGACGGCTTGTCATGTAGATTTGTACTAACTGTTTTGCTTTACGGACGTCATCGCCGTAAATTTTGTATTAATTGTTAGGAATTAGCTAGATTATTTAAAATTAAATGTAAATGAGGAAATGGTATCATCCTAACTTAGACTTGCTATTGCTACCCTGTTAAATGTAAATTCCGTTATTAGCTTATTTTGTAACCTGACTTAAAGATTATTGCCATACCATTTTCCCAGCGTTGCTGTTGTTGCTTTACTTTGTCAGATAGATCTTTCGCGAGGGTTTACAGTAGTTTATAGGTAGGGTACTGATCCTTTACTTTTGTTTATTTATTAGTTTGCGGATTAGCCGATAGAAACCCTCCGAACTAGGCTAGGTGTCTGAATATTTTGAATAAATATTTCCACAAGTTTTACTTAAGCCTGGAAGTTTATTTCTCAGTCTAGCTTTAGAAGGTGTATTTTCTTGGGCTGTATATGCCCTTTTTAGCAACCATGTTACCACGGATCCCGTGGATCATGGATTCTCGTGCCGCTGTGGCCTATAAGAAATTCACCAAATCCTCATGGCACATGGGTCCGACAGGTGAGGTGTTAGGGATGTCGTTTCGGCTGTTGGCAAACCTGATAGCTCCTCTGATGGGCACAATACCGAAACATGTAGGCTACGTTTAATCATTTATTAAACATCATTTTCACAGTATTGATACGTCGGATTTCAATATTTCATATTCCTTTGTGTCAGCTGAACCACACAGTGTATAAGTTGGGTTATACAACATTTCATTAAACTAATGCGTCACAAATAACTTCATTGTTATTGTTGTTGTTGTTGTTGTTGTTAACTCATTAAAGAGGCTTGGAACATCTTGATCACTCAAGTTAGCCGCTTTCAGTGCTGGGAATCAAACCTGCGATCTCCAGACTAACTGCAGCTACCCGCACGGTCGTGGTGCATGATTTAACGTGCACGGCTACGCCGCGGGGCCAAAAAACTCCTTCGTTTTGTACATAAATTACTTTAATTGAACGGTAAGGAAATGTGTTTTCATGCTCCATCAAGCATAATTATTGAAACGCTTTCATGAACCAGACATTTCCAAATAAGATACTGTGTATTTAACAGGGGCAGTGTTATTCTTGTTCTATAAGCACGACCTTGTGTAATATATTGCTTTTTAAGTATCCAACAAAACAGAATAAACAAAGAGTACAATATGTTCTTAGGAAATATATCTTGTACTTTATTTTGTGACAAATAAGTGGTGTAAATGTCTGACTGGACTACATTCATTGTATGCGAGGTTGTTGTTCGAGTGGCCTTTGAGGGTTTGATTCCCCTCCCCGTTAAATGGAGCGTGCACTCGTGCTAACCAGACAGTGTTTCTTATCGTTTGGCGTCCCAAGGTTACGACATACTCTACACTTCCGCACAGTTCATTTGAGCGGTTAGACTTGCCTATTTTCGCTTCGTCACCGTCCAATATGGGTCAGACATCATTCACTCACTACCTTCGCCCCCTCAGTGAAGACTCATGAACTGATTCTGACAATGACAGCCTGGAAACCCTTCAGGACTGTACGAACTGACTTGCAGTTTTCACGATTTTGTTTCCCTAAGTCATTATTGGGCCATTTTCATATTTTAGTCCGATTCCATGTCCTCGGGTTTCTAAACTATATTTCACCCAGAAGAAATGCATTTTTATGTGTATCAATTTTTCCTGACAAGGTCAGGTTGCTGACGAGCATTTTACACTCCTCAGAACTTATTTTGGTCAATAACTTACATTTTTATGATTTTTCAAATTTGGCAGAACCTCATGAGTGACACTGTTCCCACCCATATCTTGAACATTTGAACACCTATAGCCTATTTATTACCAAGGCTAAGAAAATTGAAATCTAAAACGCGCCTTTCATTCAGCACAATATCTAGATTATGCTGTGTCTTTGCTAGATTTTTTAAACATATTTTGTAAAAGATTTTTGCTCAAAATGAATTTGTCCCCCAGTTTTCACAAACAACATCCTCAGGAGTGACAGTGTGTTTGAGTAGCAGCACTGCAGTCATTTGTTCGGGGAGTTCAAGATTTTGATTCATTAAAGGGAGAGCTTGCTCTTCAGTGTTTTCAATTTCGTCTTCGTGGAAGGACATGTGCTGTGTGGGCCTCACTCTTCAAAACATGGTAATGGTTTTCTAAGGTTCTCATGAGTGACATACATATTTCAATCAATATCAATTTATTTCTAAAAATTCTTATATATCACGTTTTGTAGACTTAGGCCTACTATGTATCTTCATATATCTTGGCATAAAATATTATTCAGTAGCCCTTGTATGCTTACTTTTTGTAACTCATGAGTGACACTTTCAAGGACAATTCCGGACATGCCACTCATGTGCTTCTGTGTTACTCATGAGTAGGGCTCGGATGTTGATGACCTAAAAATAGCCTGCATATGCAAGCAAATAAGACCGTAAAAATGACGAAATATGACTCAAAAAATGACAAAATATAACCTGAAAATGACTAATTTGAATATGGCCGTTTTAAAAAATAATTTAAATCCAAGCGTCAATCCTTTCGAGGTTAAATTGTTAAGTAAATTCTTTATTCCTATCTTCATATTAGTCTAATTTTCTGAATATACATGTTTAAGTGGTTATGACATCCTGATTCATGTTCTGTCAACACTAGTTCCCGTTCGGTAAGTTGAGGATGATTGCACACCTACAGCTGCCATCAAACTGCCGAAATAGGAACGTTCTTACCAAACATTGCTCAAAATATGACCTAGTGGTAAAAAACGTTCGAAATATGCATTTATATGACAAACAAAAACCACCGTATTGTAACAATAATCACTTGATTTGGATCAGAAACCAATCGGACATGAAAATAGAGGCAAAGAAAAAATATGACTTTTCCTCAACATCCAAGCCCTACTCTTGAGTATATTTCCTTTTTGAATGAATAAAAAGATTATTCTTTACATTTTTTTCATGCATTCGGCCTTATCCAATGCAGAGAGATGTAAAAGGTAAGGGTAGAAGAGATAATAAGACTTACAATGGGAAAGAGAATACACACTAATGCATTTTCGGAGGTAGGTACACTTACCAAAACGCTTGTGTCCTGATTGCGGTCATTCCAGATTGCATTCACCTCATTAGCAGCCAGATTGCGGTCACTTTCATTTTAGGGAAGAACTATAAACTTCCCTGCGTCCAGATTTGATCACGTTTCTTGGGAGACCGGTCCTTGGTTTTTGGTTCTTCCCGACTGACTCATACCTTCCGTAAGTTTTGTGGATAACAACGGGAAACTGATATTTCACTACCTAACCAAAGAATACTGTTCAGTGTTCAGCTGAGCACACCCCATGAAACTTCGCTTAAAAAAATCAAGTCCCCCCCCAATCTGATGGCACCTCGTAAAGCAATGATTATAATATTTCAGTCTTCAGAATTGAAACGTTTCAGGATCGGAATCAACGATCTTCACTTTCAACAACATTGTTGTAACGGGAAATTTTATACTTACAGAGTATAATTTTTAATTTCTGCCCCTCCTCTCCCACTTGAGGCGCGAGGTATATATATTTTAATATAGGTACTGTATATCGTGAAAAACATTACTTTCATTACCGCAAAAAATTCGTCTCGTTAAAGTAATTTGTTCTGCGTTAGATTCTAAATCCCCTTTGTAATCAATATTTGTCCCCGCCCCTCCTACACACAAATTCAAATATTTGAAGTTTTAGGTTTATTAACATTCCAGA
The DNA here is from genome assembly GCA_946902985.2 of Meconema thalassinum. Lineage (NCBI taxonomy): Eukaryota > Metazoa > Arthropoda > Insecta > Orthoptera > Tettigoniidae > Meconema > Meconema thalassinum. The sequence continues at coordinate 1,719,836,029 of OX336388.2, read as the reverse complement.
TTTGAAATCTGTGACTTTTGGTAAGTCAAAATCGATAAGTTCACTGTCAAAACTACTCAAATTATAAGAAGGTATATTTGAAGGAAGCTTTCTAGACCAGTTATATGATATTGGGCACATTTTCAAGAGCATTTTCAACAAATGTGAAGCTCAATAGTAATTTTTTTCTGCGTTATGGTCTTCCTAAGCTAATACCACGCGCATGAGGGGTGGAAGTGAAAGGTGATGAAATCCACAAAACTTATGGAAGGTATGAGTCAGTCGGGAAGAACCAAGAACCAAGGACCGGTCTCCCAAGAAAAGTGGTCGCAATCTGGACGCTGGAATGTTCCTAGCTCTTTCCTAAAATGAAAGTGACCGCAATCTGGATTACTAATGTGGTGAACGCAATCTGGAATGACCGCAATCAGGAAGACACCACCAAAACACCGATTTTATAGTTTCACAAGCCTATGTACAATATATTCTTTTTCTGTTTCATTTGATTTATTTTCTATTTTCTTAGATATTTAGGAATTCCCAACGACGAAATAACTCAGACACGAGTCCAACGAAACAAAGAAAAGTGGGGAGAAATTGGAGAGTGTGTGATAAGAATAGGAGGAACAAAGTCCATCGACTTCCCAGGATTTGAGACGGCCCTGCTCCGGGGGTCCAGCGACGCTAATCAGGCACAATGTCGGCCAACAATCCCATAATTTACCTGAGATGCAACGATCAGACCTATCGGAGATGACCAGTAGTAGATCTTTAGTCAGCACCAGCAGTCCAATGTTCCAGTGTTGACAATGCTGTCAACTTGTTACACCACCCACAATAGACCCTCCTCATCAAAATAAAAAGAAAGAAGCTTACTGAAGCAGGTACGACGGAACAGAAAGAGAACCAAGTGGAAATTGGTGCACTCAAAATAAAGACACAGGTACTTGACCATATAAACCAAGCTATACGACGACATTGTTGGACATTAAGAAACAATTTCAGAGGCAACAATATCTGACAATGACACGTGAATAATCGAAGACTACCAATCAAAACCAAATTCTGGATCCCAGTAGAAAAGCTGTTCAACATGTAACGCAAAAGTGGAATCGACATGTGAGGTCAAATTACCTCCAAAAGGAAAAGTAAAACTTATGTTCAAACATTTAAAGACTGTGTGTGCATTGTGCAACCTAAGATAAGAATAATAATGTATCGTTAGTTGAGACTGCAATCATAAAATGAAGTAGACTATGTTAACTTAAGTAACATTCTATAGAAAAATAATAAAAACTTGTTTTGAAAAAATGCACCTTTTTGTCTTCCTACCGAAAACCTCATGAGTGACACTTATAAAATCCATTTTATTTTGTACAACTTAAATCTCAAAACTGACATCCAGTGGTATATTTGGAAATGGTGAAGCATAAGCAGCATCCTACATTAAAAATAACTTAAGTTGTTCGCAATAAAGAAGTTACAAAAATAAAGACACAGGTACTTGAGCATGAAAAATTAGCTATAAGACGACATTATTGGAAATAATTATGTCACTCATGAGAAACAATATATGGCAGGATCAAATATTTTTGTGGCACAGCACGAAAACTCAAATTTAATGTTGCAGTAGTTCATTATTAACAAGAATGAGTGAAAGAATTGCTAACTGAGGAAAAATGAAAGTAATTACTATTGTTACTATTACACTTTACTGCATTACAGCAATCAATATTTATCTTCCTGTCTGACCATTTACGTTTTGACGTGCAGAAAGATATTACAAAAATGTTGAGCCCTCTTCCAAGCAAATACGACAACATTCCATTTTTGACAGCCTTGTAAATTTTGGGTGATGAAATCGGACAAAAATATGAAAATGGCCCGGCCCTACTATCAATTCTGTGAAATTCCCTGAAATTAGATCAATTTTTATACCAATTAAAGAAGTGGATTTCGTAACATAGTAAGTCAAATAAACATAATTTTACTGGAAAATAATGTTACCTTACCTATTTCCACGGAAGCCTCCGTGGCTTAGGCGGCAGCACGCCGGCCTCTCACCGCTGGGTCCGTAGTTCAAATCCCGGTCACTCCATGTGAGATCTGTGCTGGACAAAACGGAGGCAGACAGGTTTTTCTCCGGGTACTCCGGTTTTCCCTGTCAACATTTCATTCCAGCAACACTCTCCACTATCATTTCATTTCATCTGTCATTCATTTAATCATTGCCCCAGAGGAGTGCGTCAGGCCTCGGCAGCCGGCACAGTTTATATCCTCGCCGCTAGATAGGGGCTTCATTCATTCCATTCCTGACCCGGTCGGAGACTGGAAGCAGGCTGTGGATTTTCATTTTCACCTATTTCCACGGAAGCATAAGCCTTTAACTATTATTTTTGTTTACGGTAGTAGGCTATTTTGTTGTCCATTTGAGATGTTCTTGCTTTTTTAAACGATGCTTAGTCATGTTAGCATAGATTTAGTAAAATATAATATTAATCATATATGTCGAATGAAATACCAAAGACTGAAATATTTAAGAAGTGGGATAGGTGGAATTTTTTCCCTGTAAAGTGGTATTATATTGCCCATAGGTAATGTTGTCCGGCTCCGTGGCTAAATGGTTAGCGCGCTAGGCTTTGGTTCGAAATGCCCCGGGTTCGATTCCCGGCCGAGCCATCAGGGTTAATACCCGTGGCTCGAGGACTGGGTGTATGTGACGTTTTCATCATCACTTCATCCTCATTACGACGCGCAGGTCGCCCACGGGCGTCAACTAGAAATACCTGCACTCGGCCTCTCCGGAGGCCACATGAACATCATTTATCATTATATGTAATGTTATCGCCTGCTGTCTCCAAGGATTTGGGATTTAATTCCAGTGCAGTCAGCTCGCATTTGAGGGTGTCATGTCAGTAGATTTATTGGTACGTTTAAAATCCTCGTTAGGACTAAATTCCAGCACCCTGGCGAATTAAAAACTATAACATTATTATTATCATTTCTATCATCATTAATAGTATTATTATTACTTTTGTTAGTGTTATTATTATTACTATTATTATTATGTAATGTCAATAGTATTTAATAAATGGAAATGGATTATAAACATTATTATTGCTATCCCTAACTTAGTATGTTTTAGAATCCTCCAATTGAAATAGAAATGAGGACTGACGGGAGCTGAACTTTCTACACATCATGAAATACTTATTACGGTTGTTGTTGTTGATTCATATTAAGAGCTTGTGCCATCTTAGTCATCAGCTCCGTTTCTTGGGTGTGTGTTATAATAATAATAATATCATAAGGCCTTGGGTGCCGTGTGCATGCTTTGTTATTTGACGCCCAGAGGGGAGTTTGCATGTCGAATTTTGTTGTTCCTTGGAACGCTATGAGGTTAGATATCTAAGCTCCTTGACACTATAGCGCTTTCTAGTAGAGGAAGGAGGAACGTTTTTGAGTTGGCGGAAAATCCCGAGATTAATTTTGCCATTATGAACACGGCCTACTGAATTCAAATGGGTTCTTTAACATGCCAACAACGTATGACATGCGTGCCGTGATTTTTGTCGCCTTTCAACAATCACTTATCAAGGGCCAGGAGCGAACCTGCAAGCTGGGGGGGGGGGTGGTAGTCCGACACGATAACCACTCACCCACCTTTGAACTTGTCTGATATAATTTGTGTCTGTAGTGACTGTAGTAGTGTAATACTGCGTGTAGCTCTAATTATTAGGTTTGGGGATGGAGTAGGTACTCCGGGATTTGAAATACGGTAGCCTACTATTCCGGCATTTGCCTGAAGGGAGTGTACAAACACAACCGGAGAAAACCACACTCATGATGGCCGTTGTAAGCACGAGGATTTGAACTAACGATCCTCGAACTTGGTGCAGCTCCCCGCCGTGGTCGTGGTGAGTGGTTTAACACGCACGTTTACGCAGCGGGGTAACTTCTTAAGGCTCATATTTTACACATTTATGTTGGTGTTATTGTTGATTATCGAGGGGCTTTGCGACATCGTGGCCAGGTACTTGCTTATGTGCAGAATTTGTCTGATAACCTGGGTCACTGTGATGTCTTTGTGTATTTGTAATTGACGTAGGATTTGGGTGGGAAGCGACCGTGGCCTTACGTTGGGTACCATCTCAGAATTTGCCTGGAGCAGAAGTGTAAAACCACGGAAAACCACTTCCAGAATGGCTCAGTGAGGAATCGAAACCGCCTCTTCTCAGTATTGCCTCGTGAGGCTGAATGTACCCCGTTCCAGCCCTCAAATCAAAATTAAATTTCTTGGCAGAGCCAGGAATCAAACCACGGTGATAGCCAAGAGTGTTAGTCAACACTTTTAAGGCTAAGCGACTAAGCATGTTTGGGGAAAACATCAAATACGGGTATGTCGAGCACTGTCGATCACCTTAATGCCACGCCGCTGCTGTACATTGCTTACGCAATCAGATCAACAGCATGAGCTAAGCTCGCTATTGGAGTACAACAAACGTCACGCCTTCCTCTTGACACTGGGATTCAAGCAGTGGGAGGAGAGTACTGCTCGGTTCCAAGCTCTGTGAACTTGCGGGATGAAGCGCAGAGGCAGAGTAGGAGCAGGCGATAATTGACAAGCCTGTCGACAGCCCGCCGTGTTACCTGACATTCTCGTCTATTCCAATACTGCTAACATGGGTCTTTTCTGAAACCAGTGTGGCGTTGGGAATGAGTGACTGAGTCACCGACTAATGTATTCGCTTCTGTTACTACGCAAGGATCGAGAATCTGCATCACTCGTCACCTCCACTACTTATCTTATAGTCTGTGATGCACATTCCTCTCAGGTCCACGCAGCTTGGACTCGAGCAGTAGAAGACACATCCTGTCATACTCAAGTTCGATAGCTCAGCAGGTCAGTAGAAGTCGTAGATCTGTGACTTTCGAATCGAGCTGTGACAACCAAACCTCAACAAAACTCGCAATCTATGTGGTACTGGTACATTTTGTGGCCTATACTTAGGCTTGCCAGACGTCCCGGTTTGACCGGGACAGTTCCGGTATTTTGCTCTTGTCCCGGTGTCCCGCCCGGTTTTATCAATGTCCCGGAAAACGGCAGTAAGATGTAAAAAGTAATGAGTTTATGTGTTTAAGAATCTTTTATGAATCGGTTACAATCAACATCGTTGACTATCGCACACAGCGTCAAAGAGGTCAGAAGTATTCAAACGAATGACACAAAACAATAGCCCAAACTGCTAATTCAGCGCGTTGCAAGGTAGTGTAATCTGTGAGCAAACAATTCAAAAATATGAGTGGTTTGAAAGCAATTATTAACTTTTTTTTTTAGTTTGACAAAAAGATTTTCTTTGTGGTAATATTGTTTTTGTAGTTAGACAAAAAGTTGTAGTTTTGCAAAAAATAATAAGGCATAGTATTGTTCAATCAAACAACTTTATGAAGTATTTTAAATTGTATTTTATTAACACTTCATTCTAGATGGTAGACCAGTAAAAAATTATCATTAAAAAGGGGAAAAAATATATTTTTATGTAGCAATAATTCCTTTCTTATTTTTAAAGAGTGTGTAGAACAAACAATTTAGGGTGCCAGATTCCCCCTCCCGTCACTTGCGAGGCTTAAAATAAGGCTCAAAACTCACCATTTTCCTTCTAATTTTTAAAAAATTGCCCGGGGGAGTAGCCCTGGGCCCCCTACTCTACTGGGGGGGTTATTGCATACCCCCCAGACCTTTCGCTAAGGCCATCCCATATTAATGTGTCCCGGTTTCACACACCAAAAATATGGCAAGCCTACCTATACTGTATGTCGCCCCTACCGACGGAGGTAGCTACGCTCGCTTACGTGCAGCACTAGGCCATGTGGCCAAGCTCTCTGCGGACTCGGTTGTCGTGCGTTCAAGCCACACCGTCAGCCGTTCTTGAAATGGTTTTCCGTGGTTGCCCATTTTCAACTCCAGGAAAATGCTGGGACAGTACTTTCTGACAGGCCACGGCCGCTTCCTTCCACATCCTTGCCCAGTTTCATTCACCATCATTCATTTCATCTCTCATTAACTCCTATCATAAGGTTGGCATCAGGAAGGGCATCCGGACGTAAAATCCATCCGCAATAAAGAATACTCACATCTCATCTCTGACCCGTTGGAAAACGGGAAAAATAAGAGGTAGACATATATACACTGTATGGCGCTCCAGAAGAGCGGTACCTGATACATGAGATCGATGTTAATTGTATAGTGTTGCCAAAGTAATCAATTAGCAAGTGGGGCGCGAGTGTTTGTTGAAATGTTTATAGACCTTGGCAAAACAAACGCTGTGACCTCTGACCACAGGCCACTGAGTAGAAGCGCAAAACTTTGGAAGATCCCTTTTAAGATGACTGAAGTGAGAATTGAACCCATCTGATCTCGATTTAGTCTCATAAACCCGAGTGAACTCTATTCCAACCCTCAAAGTCGTGTTGACCGACTGAAAAGTGATTCTACTAATAGGAGAACAATCTAAGTAAAATTACGCTTGAAACTTGCTCCCGTAGGCCACTGGATTATTTTGTATGGCAGTGGCAGGCAACCAAAATTTCGAATTTCATATTTCCATATTCCGGTCATATTTTGCATGAACTTCCTTCCGCCTGCAACAGTTGTGAACAATATTCCAACTAAAATGTTTTAAATAGATGAGACATAAATGGAAACTTAAACATTTTTGCACATTATCAAGAAAATCGTGGAATCAATGCCCCCTAGACCACCTTGTGGTGTAGCAACGATAAATGTTGGCTGTCACTCAGTGGGTCCAGGTTCGATTCAAAATCTGCAAAAAAAAAAAAATCCTGGGCTGGAGTATAACAGCTTCGTGGAGTAAAACTGAGAAGAGCCAGGTTCAACTCCCACCTTAGATTTCCTAGAAGTAATTTCCCGTGGTTTCCTATTTCTAGTTCAGGCAAATGCCAAGATAGTTTCTAACTTTAAGGCCACAGCCGCCTCCACCCATGAGGTCTATTTCGAATCCTGGCTCTGCCAAAAGAATTCATTCTGGGTTGGAACGGGGTACATTCAGTCTGGTGACCTGAAACTGAGAAGAGGTGGGTTTGATTCCCACCTCAACCATCCTGTTGTTGTTTGAGTCTTCAGTCTTTTGACTGGTTTGATGCAGCACTCCATGCCTCCCTGTCCAGAGCTAATCGTTTCATCTCGATGCAGCTATTACACCCTACATCTGAGGCAATCTGTTTAACATATTCTAACCTTGGTCTACCCCTACAGTTCTAATCCTCGAAAGGGCGTGGTGGCGCAGCGGCCAAGCTGATGACCTCTCACCAAGGTGGGCTGGGTTCGATTCCCGGTCAATGCATGTGAGATTTTCGAAGTGAAATGCCATGTCCTGTGGTTCGGATTCCAGGTAAAAAAAAAAGGAGGTCCCGTGGCTCATAATCGCATAATTCACGGTCACGTAAAACTACAATCTTCCTTCTTCTTATCCTCGACTCTTCCTTCCGTAACTAAGTTTGCTATTCCTGGGTGTCTTAGTATGTATCGTAATAACCTATCTCTTCTCTTCACTAGCAGTCGCCAGAAACATCTCTCCTCTCCCATTCGTCTAAATACCTATTCATCTGATCTTCATCATTCTCCTGTAACACCACATTTCAAACACTTCAGTACTGTGTTTTGGATGGTTCAAAACCCTCCACCTCCACACCCTCCACACAAGATGGCGGCGGTGCGATATCTCTCGAACTTATGGTTGGATTTTAACAAATGAGGTGTCATTGAACTCGGGCTGACACCCCCTTTCCAATGGACAACATATTTAACCCCAAAATAAAACCTACCCCTACTAGGGGGTGAAATTGTATTTTTTTTTGAGAATCTCTCTTTCCAATTGCAACATGTGAGAGTTTGAATGCTAATATGGAATGAAAAGTTGTTCTACACAAGAGACATGTGTGCGGTGGAAAGCCACTATGAATTAGCATGCCCACTCATGGCTTTTGAAGAGGGTGGGGGAGCGGTTCCTTGTTGACGAGTCCCTGTGGACGGGTCATTGTTGACGAGTCATTGTTGACGGGTCCTTGTTGACGAGTCCTTGTGGACAAGTCCTTGTGGACGAGTCCTTGTCCCTTTGGACTGATCCCTTTGGACGGGTCCCTTTGGCCTGGTTCCTACGGACTAGCCCATGAATTTATTTAAATTATATTAAAGGGCCTAACTACATTTGTGTGTGTGTGTTGAATTGGCGTTGTTCACTAATCCCCCACTACTATAATGGGATAACGATATGAAAGGGACGAAATACATGTGAACATACAAGGGATCTAACTTGGTGGATGGATGTGTTCTAACGAGTCATTTGTAGTTGAAAGAGAATAATACATGTTCTTAAGATGTTAAAACTTAAGAAATGACACGTTCAGTAAGACGTCTTGTTACTTCCTGTGTCATATTACAGACATGGCAGAGAGCGCGCAGATCTGTTGCTATGACTAACACTGCAGTAATTTGAAACCGCAAGTGTTCATTAAGACAATGGATGATGATCATGCAAAGTTAGCAGTTATTGGATATTACACAGGTGTTCCTTCCGGTGTCATGTTGCTGACATACCAGAGAGCGCACACTGCTGTTGCTATGACTGACGCTGCAGTAATCTGAAACCCCATATGTTGATTAAGACAATGGGTGATGATCATGCAAAGTCAGCAGTCATTGGATACCACACAGGTGTTCCTAGTGTACGTTGGACTCTCAACTGTATTGGGAAAGGAATTGCAATGATCTGCAAAAAACTGCTGACACGAGCGATGAGAGTTTATATATGAGGGGTGTCATATATCTCCCTACTGTCAGTCTTTATTACTCGCTTTGAGTGAACAGTGCTCTATTACTGCTCAAGAGTTGTAAAGCCGTTTTGGTAGAAAATCATTAAATTATTTTGCAAAGTAAGTACTTATTATTAATGGATTGTAGTTTTTTATTACTAATTGATGTTGAAGTTATTGATTGGAATATATTTATTGATTGATTGATTGATTTGTTTGCAGATAATTGGGTACTTGTAGGATACCAGATTCCTACAATCTGTTCATTCAGTGGCATCAGTTGATCAATTATAAAAAGGTAAGCGCCCCTCTAATAACTTTTAAACAGTTAGAGTGATATTTTCCAATGTTCACCACTACATGTCAGTGAAAATGGTATATTTGGCAGTCAAACGTTGGAACTACTTGACCATGATGTGTAAAGCTAATTTTGTAGGTTAGATTTTGATTACCACTCTATTAAGTTCGAATGTTCATTGCTAGGTGTCAGTGACAGAGGGAATATTTAAAGTCTTAACCTCAGTTCACTTAACTTTACCTAACTTAACCTTGTCATGTGACATGTTTTACAAGTTTAAACTTGTTTTAAGACTGACTATGACGTCACACTTAGATCACTTAACTGGCGATCGCTGGTTTCCAATATGTGACATGTTCTACAAGCTTAGACTTGTTTTAAGACTGACTATGACGTCACACTTAGCTCACTTAACTAGTGATCGCTGGTTTCTATCACGTGACATGTTCTACAAGTTTAGACTTGTTTTAAGATTGGTTATGACGTCACACTTAGCTCACTTAACTGGTGATCACTGGTTTCTATCACTCTATCATGTTCCAATGTTCACCGCTAGGTGTCAGTGACAGTGGTATATAGTAACCCCCAGTTAGAACTACATGAAGTTAGACTTGCTAGGAGTTCACAGATGATCGATTTAAATACCCTGCTATAACCATTGACTGGAATATAATTAAACTATTTATATTGTAAATTTTGTTTTATCTTTTACTAACATTGATTATTTCTTTCTTTTATAGATAACTTGGAAAGTAATCATCATGTTCAAGTGTGGTGACTGTAAGAAACAGTTCTCAAGACCTGACAACCTTCAACGTCATGCAAGTACAAAACATAATCAGAAAATGTTTGTGTGCAGTCATTGTGCTACCACATTTAACAGGCAAGATAGTCTTACACGACATGTAAATTTAATGCATGTCAGTTCAGCACCATTTTCGTGTTCAGTTTGCGAACTTGGTTTTTCTGATGTAAAGCGATATCAATCCCACAAGGTTGAAGTGCATGGAGAACAACAGGAATTGAAATATGTAAAACCATCAACTAGCACGGAACCTTTAAATGAATGTGATGCTCAAAAGCGTAAACGTTCTCAAGATTGTGAAAATAGTTGTGCAACAAAAAGAAAAAAGAATGGTGAACCTTCAATAACACATTGTGATGTATGTAATATTGATATACCTTCTTCAATCATTCATGGACATTTACGCAGTATTCAACATAAAAATAACACTTGCCATGAAAGAAATTCTGGAAATGTTCAACAAATTGGTAGTGCATTTAAAAGTCGAATTGCTAGTTATAGACTTCATAGTGAAGAAAAAACTCAAAGTATTGAATCATTTTTAAAAAATGTTCAACCTACTGTGTTTGGCTTAGTAGAAAATGTTTTATTAGAGCATGAAACAATTAAAATGAATTTTGAACTTTTTGGCCTCTATGTAAAAACTGGGAGCGAAGGTGAAATTACAGATATCAAATCCTTTAATACAAAAAACATAATTGTTAGCGAATCAACTAATATTAGTGATATATACCAAAATATTTCAAGTGCTATCATTGTGAAGAGTGAAGAGTTCCAGGAAAGGGAGTCAGGCTGGGCGTTAGTTGAAGTACTTTATTTAGAAACCAACATGAATAAATATAATCCCCTTCGAGCATCATCATACGTTGATTTGCCAGGATGGATCAAACGTAAGCACGCTTGTGTAAACGTTATGAATAATGATGACGCATGCTTTGCATGGGCTGTAACCTCAGCTCTCCATCCAGCAGTGGGACATTTGGAGAGAACGTCATCTTATCCTCACTATTCTTCAGTGTTAGATTTAAAAGAAATAGAATTTCCTATGGCGATAAAAGACATTCAACGTTTTGAAGAGCTGAACAATGTAAGTATTAATGTTTATGAAATTGAAAATAAGAGTATAGTAGGCCCTCTATATTATACTCAGGAAAAAAAGGATGCTCATGTAAATTTACTATACATAACTGAAGGTGAAAACGCCCACTATTGTTGGATAAAACATTTAAGTAGACTTGTTGGTAGTCCGCTATCAAAAAGAGAAAATAAGAAGTGGTTGTGTGAAGGCTGTTTGCTCTATTTCAGAAAAGAGGATCAACTAACTCAACATCAAAAATGGGGGTGTAATCATGTGTGTACGGTATTACCAACTCCTAAAAATAACATTCTAAAATGCAAGGATTATGAGAAACAGCTTCGAGTACCATTTGTTATATATGCTGACTTCGAGGCTTTGCTAAAACCATTTAATACATGTTCATCAAATCCAGCCCAACCTTTCACCAACACAACTCACATTCATGAACCTTTTAGCTTTGCATATTATATTAAATGTAGTTATGATGACTCTTTAAATAAGTTTGAGCTCTATAGAGGACCTGATGCACCTAAAGTTTTTATGGAAAGGCTTGAGAAAGATGCCATTCGTATATCCTCTATTTTAAATACGATCATTCCAATGGAGTCACTAACTTCCTCAGAGCAAATGAATTTTGAAACTGAAACTAATTGTTTTATATGTGGTGAATGTTTATATTCAGACAGGGTTCGCGATCATGACCATTTAACAGGAAAATATCGTGGTGCTGCTCACCAAGAATGTAATTTAAATTATAGAGTAAGTAAATTCATTCCGGTCATTCTACACAACGGTAGCAAATACGATAACCACTTTATCGTTAAAGAATTTGGAGCTTCAGATGTGAAAATTGATGTGATTGCGAATAATAAGGAACAATACATATCGTTCACAAAATACATCAAAACTAGCAATGAAAAACCATTAAACTGCGATTTTTAGATTCATTCCGCTTTATGCCGAGTAGTCTTGATAAGCTGGCTAGTAATTTAAAATCAGATCAGTTTCATGAAATTCATCGTGTCTTTCCTAAAGAAGATGATTTTAATTTGATTCGTCAAAAGGGTATATTCCCTTATGGATATATTAACTGTGTGGAACGTCTTGAGGAGTGTTCTTTACCACCGAAAGATGCATTTTACAGTTCCTTAAACACAAGTCATATCAGTGATCAGGAATATTTACATGCACAACGTGTATGGACACAGTTCCACATTCAAACTTTAGGAGAATTTTCAGACATATATTTGAAGACAGATGTGTTATTATTAGCAGATGTTTTTGAAAATTTTCGAAATGTTTGTATGAAAACTTATGACCTTGATCCTTGTCAGTATTTCACTGCTCCTGGGTTAAGTTTCAGTTCAATGTTGAAAAAAACGAAAGTAAATTTAGAATTAATGACTGATAGAGACATGATCAATTTTATAAAATCATCAATTCGAGGTGGATTAAGCCAATGTAGCGGACGGTACTCTAAAGCGAATAATAAATACATGCCTAGCTACAACCCTTGTGAAGAGTCAAAGTATATTGTCTACCTCGATGCAAATAACCAATATGGTTGGGCTATGAGTCAATATCTACCACTGAAAGATTTTCGCTGGCTGACACAACCTGAAATTGATGTCTTACATGTTGACACTCTTAATGATAAGGATGATAAAGGATATATTTTAGAGGTAAATCTTGAGTACCCTAAAGAGTTACATGATGATCATAATGATTTACCATTTTGTCCTGAGAATATGAAATCTCCATACATTTCATCACGAACAAAAATGTTAATTGCTAATGTAAATGATAAATGTAAATATGTAATACATTATCAAAACTTGAAACAGTGTCTACAGCATGGATTAAAATTAACTAAAATTCATCGCGTATTGCAATTTCAACAGTCAGCATGGCTCAAACCGTATATTGATCTAAACAATAATTTAAGAACACAGTCAACAAACGCGTTTGAAAAGGATTTTTATAAACTCATGAATATTTATTTATTTATTTATTGGTGCCTTTATTGTGGCGAAGTTAGGGCTCTAGGCCCTCTCTTACACTTAACCACAGACAGTGCAACTTACATGAATACTCACATATGTTATTCTTAACCTACCAAACTTAAATACTAGGAAAACCTTAAATACTAGAATAAAATAAAATAAAATTAAATTAAATTAAATTAAAATGGCGACTGCGTGATATTAGCTAAGCTATACAATTTACATGACATACATTTTTAACAAAATTATACTATGGTCATTCACTCACACATTCATACACAAATTGTTCTAGTTGGCCTACGAATTCAAGAGGAAATCTTTACATGCACGTTTGAAAGTTGTAAGGGATGTACAATTTCTGACGTCACGAGGACAATTATTCCAAATTCTAGTTCCCGACACGAGGAAAGAGTTGCTGAAGGCAGAAGAATGATGTAGAGGAATTGCAATTATAGGTCCAGATCGCGTGTGACGATCATGAAAGGAAGAAAGAAAACGAAAATTACAAGAGAGATAGTGAGGAGTACTTTCATTGAGAAGTCGATAGATGAGGGTACATATGTGCAGGTTCCTTTGTTGTTCTACTTTTAGCCAGGAAAGTAGATCATAAAAAGGAGACACATGTGAGGAAAATTTCAAGGAGAAAATAAACCTAATGCAGGAATTTAAAGCTCTCTGAAGTTTCTTGTTTTGTTCACCGGTAGCATCTACTAATACAACATCACAGTAGTTAAATATAGGGAGTATCAAGGTTTGGACGAGTTTTATTTTCAAGTTACGGGGTAGAACGGACTGGTGAATCTTAAGTGGATGAAGTGACGAGTAAACTTTCCTGCATGTATTAGTAACGTGCCCATCCCAATTCAAAGTTTCATTTAGTGTGACTCCAAGACTTTTTACCGATTTAGAGAACGGGATAGCAACACCATTTAGTTGAATTAAAGAAAGCGGTCTACTGTGTAAATGGAAAGCAATTTAGTCTGCCCTATTACGATAGCTTGTGTTTTAATTGGGTTGATGGCAAGAGAATTTTCAGTTGCATAGCGGCTGATCCTCTTTAGATTTACATTCATATTTTCAATTGCCGCATCTATGTCATTTACTTTTGTGTGGCAATATATCTGAAGGTCATCGGCATATAGATGGTAATTGCAGTTTTCCAGTTTCGAAGAGATGTCGTTCAGATATAAAATGAATATAAGGGGGCCGAGAATTGAACCCTGAGGTACTCCATTTATTTTGAACTTCCGATCAGTTCTGTTTTCATTAAGGAGTACACGTTGTCTTCGGTTATGAAGATAGGAGGCGAATAATTTGAGAGCAACGGGGCTAAGATGGAAGGATTGCAATTTAGCCATAAGTATGTCCGTGTTAATGGTGTCGAATGCACTGCTGAAGTCTAGGAGAATGAGTATTGTCACTTTACGCTCATCCATTGCTCGTCTTACGTCATCGGTGATCTTAATGAGTGCAGTAGATGTGCTGTGTCCTTTCTTAAATCCAGATTGTAACGGATCAAGTAGTGAGTATTGCGTCAAGTACTGAAGTAGTTGTTCATGCATAAGTTTTTCTAGTTTTTTGGAAATTGAGGAAAGTATGCTTACAGGTCGATAGTCGGATGGAGAATTTGCAAGAGAATTTTTCGGAACTGGAATAACTAAAGCATCTTTCCATATTGTTGGGAAGAAACCTTCTAAAAGATATGTGTTACAAATGTGCGTAATAATTGGCAGTAATACTTCTATCAGGTTAACGATAAAGGAAATTGGGATGTCATCTATTCCGACTGCTTGTGATTTGATAGATATTATTTTTTTTCTTACGACAGTATCATCTATTTCACGAAACTTGAATAACGGTCGGTGAGGTAGTGGGACACATTGCAGTGTATTTATTGTTGTTTGTATTATTTGGGGATCAGTACTAATTATTTCTCGAGCAAAGTGAGCATTTAATTCATTAGGATTAATATCCTGCTCATTGGTGTTTTTAGTGCGCCTCCCAATACCTACCGACCTGAGTTGCTGCCAGGTGCTCCTAGCATTCAAGTTGCCGGCTAGCTGTTGGAAGTAGGCATACTTTTTATTTCGAATCATTTGTTTAACTCGATTTCTAAGCACACGATATTTTTCAAAATCGTCACTTGATAAGGTCTGCTTATAACGTCTGTGAAATGCGTCCCTTTCGGCCATTGCGGATTTAATGTCACTTGATAGCCAGGGGGCAGCTTTACGAGTGACTTTTGCTGTTCGTTTAGGTGCATGTTTGTCATATAGTTCCAGCAGTATTTTGTTAAATCTGCTCACCTTTTCATCAACGTCAGTCAAGTGTAGTATATCGTTCCATGGACAGAGAATTGCGTCTTGTGTTAGTTCTTGAAGGTTCAATCTTTTCATGTCTCTATATGTTATGTATTTAGGTGCAAATTTTGGAGTTTTTAGAGAATAAGCTAAATAAATCAGGTCGTGTAAAGATATGCCAGGTACTGAAATCTGTCCGTGTTTTAGTATTTTCTGTGGGTTATTTGTGATAATTAAATCAATTAGAGTTCGTGAAGATCCTTGGGGGGTGTGTACGTGGTGAGTAGGACCGAGTGGTAATATTGTCATGTTACAAGAGGTAAACATATTCCGTAAACGATTTGCGTCAGTGGAGTCTATTAATATGTTTGTGTTAAAGTCACCAAATATAAGTACGTGTTCGTAGGTAGGTAACAGTCTTAGTAGAGTTTCTTCAAAATCCATGAAGTTCCCTTCTTTAGGTGGTTTATATACTACACCAATAAGCACTTTAGTCACGTCAACAGTGAGCTCAACAAACATATATTCGGTCAAGGGGTCAGTAGATAGGTTCGATGTTTTTATAATCTTTGCCGCCAAATTGTTTTTATAGAATAAAGCTACTCCTCCTCCTCGACGCTTCAGTCGGTTGTGAAAGAGCGAATTGTATCCTACTAGACTTATCATGTTTAAAGGGACAGAGTCTCTCATCCAGCTTTCGCTAATTGCTACAAGGTTTACCATGCTTCCTTCAAAAATAGCTTGGAGCTCAGCGTGATGTGCTATTATGGACTGGGCATTAACATGTGCACACAGCAGTGAACGGGGAAATGCGGAAAATTCCCTTTCCAGATGATTGCGGGTGGGGGGAGACGAAGACAGGGGTTGGGGAGGGCTGGGAGGCTCATTGTCAAGGTGAAGGTCATTATCTCTGTCGGGACTGAATGTAACGGTACCAACTACACTGGCCATAAAACAGAAGGGAGCATGCAACTTACCATTGTTTCCTCATGTATGCACAAGCCACTAGAAGCAGTTAAACAACCACTCTCACTGAATTTAAAATTAAACCACCTATCACTTATGCAATCACTCACACTAAAATTAAAATAACATATTAAACACACACTCACAATTACACACATTAACCTGTTCACTTAACTTCCGATACCTGCCCTTTCATTAAGCAGGCAAGTTCTGCTGGAGTGTTAACGTAATGTTTTTTACCGTCAGAATCCACTATCACTATTCGCCCATCCAGAGTGAAGGTGTTCCTTGCTCCAAAGTGATCCCTGGCCTTGTTGAGCATGTCCTTGCGCGATGCTGTGAGGGACTCAGTTATGAGGATAGGAGTTCCTTTTAAAAGTCTCTTGGCGCGCCAGACACGTTCCCTCTCGTGGTAGCGGGTGAACTTGACAATAATTGGTCTTCTACCGGTAACCACCACATCCGCAGACGATCTCTTTGGTTTCCCCAATCGATGACACCGATCGATGCTCATCATAGTCAGCTCCACCTTAAATCATTTTATGATCAGTATCAATTTGTTTTATTTATTTCTTTTTCGAATAATAGTGTTTTTGGAAAGACTATGGAGAATGTTGATAAACGAGTTGATGAAAAGCTGATAACAAAGTGGGAGAATGATGGTAAAAGGTATGGTGCGAGCAACTTAATAAGCAAGCCTAACTTTCATAGCTGTTCAATTATTCATGAGGATTTAGTTGTAATACAAATGAATCGTCTTAAAGTAACTTACAACAAACCCATATATGTGGGATACACCATTCTGGAATTGTCAAAAACACTTATGTATGAATTTCACTATGATTATGTAAAGAAAAACTATCTTGATAATGCTAAATTACTCTACACAGACACAGATTCTTTTATTTATGAGTTTAAAACTGATGATTTTTATGATGATATCAAAACTGAGCTAAATAGGTTTGATACAAGTGACTATCCAGAGGATAATATTTACCATTTACCTCTAGTAAACAAAAAGGTTCTTGGGAAATTTAAGGATGAATGTGCTGGTGTTATTATAGACACCTTTGTAGGCACAAAATCTAAATCATACAGCTATATGACAATTGATGATGTAGTAGTAAAAAAATTAAAAGGAGTGAAAAAGAATGTTGTTAGTAAAGAGTTAGATATAAGTGATTATAAGAACTGTATAGTTAGTAACCCACCTGTATTATATAAGAAAATGTGTGTATTTAGAAGTAAAAATCATCAGCTACATACCAATTTGTTGAACAAAGTTGCTTTAAGTAATGAAGACAACAAACGATTCATTATACCCAACACATTTAATACTCTTGCTTGGGGAAACAGTCGTATTGACGACTATTACTTTACTTAAGTCTAATGATCACTATATTGTAATATTTGTAGTGTGTTTTATATTGTAATTTTTTTTTTTTTTTGTAAAAACTGTAAGTAGAATGTATAATGTTAGGCTACAGTTGTTTAGTAAAAATAAGATAAGTAATACATTTTAGTGTAAAATGTTTTGCTTTTGTATATTACAAAAATGATTTTAAAAAATTTACTGAATGTGTGAACTAAACAAGGGGAATGTAAAAAATGTAAAGTGGAAATTGTAAATATCCATGTGTGAATTAGTGAAATGGCTATCACCATTTTAAAATTAAAAAGACATTGTAATCTGGTAAACCTTGTTTTTTAGTTCACAACAACTAAAATGTATAGAATGTGTAAACCAAACAAGGGAATGTAAAAAATGAAAAGTGGAAATTGTAAATATTCATGTGTGAAAAATGAAATGGCTATCACCATTTTTTTAAAATTAAAAGATATAGTGATTCAGTGAACCTTATTTATATTTCACAAAAAATGTACAGAATGTGTGAACTAAACAAGGGGAATGTAAAAAAATGTAAAGTGGAAATTGTAAATATTCATGTGTGAAAAAATGAAAATGAAGAAATGACTATCACCATTTTTAGAATTAAAAGACATTGTGATCTGGTAAACCTTGTTTTTTATTTCACAACAACAAAAATGTACAGAATGTTTAAACTAAACAAGGGGAATGTAAAAAAAATGTAAAGTGGAAATTGTAAATATTCATGTGTGAAAAAAAAAATGAAATGGCTATCACCATTTTTTAAAATAAAAGACATTGTGATCTTGTAAATCTTGTTTTTATTTCACAACAAATAGAGCTTTACAAAAATAGAATACAAAGAAAATACCAATTCCTCAATCCTTTTCAATGTCCATGTCCACTCATTATCAACTTTCCTTTTATAACACTAATCACAATGACGACTGCCAACCTCTCTCCCACTGAGACATCACAGAATGTCAAAAGTTGTTTAGCTTTTCAACGATACTTTATCCGCTACACGTCTTAATGCAGAATGACTGTGGTGATAAGAAAGGTGCATGCTTGATCCAAAGGATTAATAGGTATATCACTATGCTGCAAAGGTTCTTCAAGACAAGTTCCAGGACTACACAAATAATAACCAGGTAGGTAGATTTCGAAAGTCAAGTATTGAATTACTTTGTTAATGATGCCATTGCCAGTACAGGTCTGGCATATCCTTTTCCATCGATGGTAAAAAGGTTTGATCTTCCTCCTCTTCTGTGGATGATGTTTGTTGTTGTTGCTTTTTTTCTTCATTACTCCCGTGGTATGAGGAAACAAAGTCTTTACACTGACTTTTATGACCATGATACAGTTTGACTAGCTGACAAGTAGCACACTGTCGCATAGAGGGTATTTTTGCCATAGCCACTTGCTTATGGTGATCATAATCTGTACATGGTTGCAATTCACTTAACACAGGGTCTTGAGTCCATGATTTTGGTACATGTTGCCAGATTTCTTTCACTGCATTTGCTGCGACATAATAAATGAATGATTTTGGAAGAGCCAATAATTCTTCTTTAGTAAAACTGTCTAGTTTCTTTTTACACACAAAGAACTTTCCAATCGCTTTATCGGTAGCATCCCCTTTCTCCATGGTATCACGTTGATGTTTACACGTCGCTTGTAGAAATCTCACTGGTGTCATTCACAGGTAAACCTTTAGTTTTAATTTTATTTAACAACTCCCAGCAGGCATTGGTGGATAGCCAATGTAACAATTGCCACACCTGTGCCAAGGCTTTGTGGGTAATATTGTCACAGGGGCAGCGATCCATGAGTGTTTGCAGCGATGGACAGCCCATGTCCATTAAATCGATACATTGACAGTAAGACGCTAAAAATGGTTGTAGCCATTGACGTTTTTCACTACCTTTCACAAATATTACATGGGCAGAAGACAAGTGGGCTTTCATGACCATGTCCAGGTGCTTATATGAAATGGTTCCTCGCTTCCAGTCTAGTTGCATATGAGTTTCAATCCACTGGGTTTGTTTACGGTCTTTATCACACAACAAATCAAACGCATAAGGTGGTTTAAACACCAAATGAGTAGCTTGTGATATCCAAAAAGTGGAACAATCGATGATGGCCACTTCTTTAAATATAAATTTGTTATCTCCAATTTTAAACCCTTGACAGTCGACAATCAGTGTACGCAACATGTTCACTCTTGTCTGGATCAAGTCCAACTGACTACAGACTGACAATTGTTCAGTAAGGTGTACCCATGTCATTTACTTACATTCCATTCTAGTAAAAGAAAAGAAAAACATCGAGTAGTCACTATAGAGGTTAGGATATGACAGGGGGGCATAAGAAATAATAATATAACAACAACAACAACCAATTTTTTTATTTCATTATTTTATTAGCATAACAAGTTTTACATTCTTTTTTCATTCTAGGATAGAGGCGGTACCATCTCATACAACAAAAAAGTCTTTTGTGTTTATAGTGTCCATAACACCGATGATATCCCAATGTCTCTAAACTGGATGTTTTTGACTGTGAGCTGCTAACTGAAGCACTGCCGGCACCATAAAGTCCACACGTATCATAACTTTTTTCATCACTCAGAGGCATGAGTGAGGGGTAACTTGAATGACAGGGTATATTACCCACCTCCATTCTGCACAGGTAGGGGCAGGCAGGTGACCAGCGCTGATGTTCCTGCATGGGTTCATCACTCTCTTGCCATTGGTCTAAGATGATGGGACAAAACACACATTTCACTTCATCTCTTCTTTTTAAATAGTAGAATCCAGCGGCTGCTAAGGCTTGAGGGTTTGTAAAAGGCACCGGCCACGTCGCAAAGGTCTTGAAACGTTGTTCCTCAGATTTTAAATTCATGGATGTAACTTCTCTTGAGGCTTGAAAGCAAGACATGACTGAGTGGTTTGATGTGTGTTGACCTGCTATTTATACACTTGTCACTTGGTTGGACAGTGGATAATAGTTGACTTGTTTGTGATGAATAATCAAACAGTAGGCCGTGGTATTGGCTGGAACATTGTCATGCGTTTCAAAATCTAGTCGAATGTCAATATTGGATGGTTTGACAGACTCTTCCAAGTAGGAACAATCAAAGACAATCAGTGGCGCCCTTGTCTTAAAAGCTTGGGGTGACAACATTGGACAATTCTCTTTTTGATAATACGACCATCTAAATTTAGAAAACAAGTCGTACAGGGGGGCAAACTTATTTTTTGAAAAATCTAAATCCAGCCCTTCATAGGGAAACACAGCACCGTTGAGGAAAAGACGTGCATTTCTCAATTGCAGGTGATCAAATTGCGTGACATCTTTGGTTTGTTGATACTTGCGATTCGTTTGAAAACCCACAATCATGTAGAGAGGTCTCTCTGTATAGCGGGCTGTTTTTATAGACCAACTGTGTGTGTTGGTGGTGGGCAATAACGGGTACTCATGGAGTGCCCAGCTTCTAAATTCCATGGGTAGAGGTATATCTCTCTTTACCATTTTGAGTATGTCCAGTTTTTTGCTATCGTTAAGGGTCACATGAGGCACTTTCCATAGCAGGCGTTGTAGTTGAATTTTTGAATCAATGGGGGCATTGTCGACTCCCTTGAGTGCATTATTATCACTCCTGTCTCTCACTAGATAAAGCACTTGTCTTGCGTTGACCACAATGCGCTGGTGATCTTCAGCAAAGCCTAAAATCAGTTTAAGAGGTAAATATCCAGTGAAGGTGCCATCGGTGTGTACCATCCAGTCATTGGTCGAGTCAGGGCACCAACCCGCCATGCAAAGTGTTTTAGCTTCTTCCTCACTATAAGAGGGATATAGTTTCATGACACTGGAAATACCCACATTTCGAGTGCTATCCACCACGATATCGTTAATGACATATCGTACTTCAGAAAACAGGAAGGCAAAAGCATGGTTGGCTAACTTGGATGTAGTGGGTGTAGAACCATCGGCTTTGGTGAGTCGACCTTCAATCTGAATAACACTTTCATGCGGTAGGGTGTAAATATCTTGGTTGTTGATAACAAATTGAATTTCATCATTGTTATTGAGTCCAGGTGTTTGAGCTTGATAAGAATGCAGATCAATTCTTACCACTCCTGGTTGCTCCTCGATGTGGTTCGCTACCTCTAGAATAGAATTCATCGCTGGGGTTAATGTGGTAACCCTAATGCTGTAAAATCTGCTTGTTCTGAGATGTTAACGTGTATTCACGTGGTAAACAACTAACACCATTCCTAGACGGTGCTGTTGCTTTATATACAAACTTCATAGTGGTTTTAGCACCAACTTGTAAGTCACTGGTGTGGTAGAATCTAGATCAATGAGTTGTTGCTCTCTATTGATCAGTCTTAATGTTATATTACTAATACCATCGACAGCCACAGAGCGAAAAAGCACCACTGGAGGGTTTTCACGAATAATATAACCATTGGGCGATGTTATAATAAAGTCATAAAGCGAATGCGACGGTTCTTGATTGGTGTACACTTGACTAATAATATTACACGTCACCGACACATGATGGTCCTCAATGAATTTCACTTCATGGTCTGATTCATGTTTTTTGTTGGGCTCTAACACACGTGGTTTAAATCCTAGTAATGGACCAATGGAATCGGGGTGAGTTTTAAAGTCAATTTTGAATGTAGAAAAAATAATGCAGTAATGAGTGTTGGTATTTCCTACAAGTTCAAACTTGCGCGTTCCATCGAGAAATGACTTTAAACGATATTAATTGATCAACACCACATAAATGTGTTCATAAATGTCATCTATCGTATATCCACCAGAGTTCAGGGTGAGCACAGAATCATCATAGTAAAACTTGTTGTTCACATTTTCACGTATGTTGTATATTCGATTGTACGTTTCAAGAGAAACAAGTCCTAAACCATAAGGTTTTTCACTCAATTCGATAGGCGGGTAAAAGTCTAGACTCACTTCAGGTCCACGTCCATGCAGTGTAAACGTCTTACTTTCCGCCGACATACTGTTGACGTTTTTGCTTATGTTGCGTCTTATATAAAAAAATTCAACACAAACGTCCACACTGTTGGCTGTTAAACGTTTGCTCACGTTTCACATTATAATATATTTTGATCCTGTTTCCAAAATAGGCCACTAGTTCCATGGGCGGGGGCAAATTCCCAAAACTGTCAAAGTACCATACAGTAGATCCCTCTTTGACATAAGCTACATAATGTGTTCCAGGTCCTCGGTGATCATC
The DNA here is from genome assembly GCA_946902985.2 of Meconema thalassinum. Classification (NCBI taxonomy): domain Eukaryota; kingdom Metazoa; phylum Arthropoda; class Insecta; order Orthoptera; family Tettigoniidae; genus Meconema; species Meconema thalassinum. The sequence goes on along the minus strand of OX336388.2, from coordinate 1,719,813,127 downwards.
CAAATTGATAACAGCACATTCATGTTTCCCGGGTTGTGAGGGTAATTGGTTTCGCATAAACACACCTCGAAAATGAGAAAGCTTCAGTTGTTTAGCATAGCTTTCCACTTGCTGATGCGTCAGGGCATGTCTTGCTATGGTTGAGGTTAAAGATGTTTTTTTTTATTTCGAAAAGGTGAAATTCCAAATCCTTGTTGATAAAAGGCTGGCTTCAAATTGACATTTCTAGCCCCCATAGCAATGGCCTCCATTGTTTCATTGTGTCGCTGATTTTCATTGAGTTGTTGCTTGCCCTGTTGCACGGCTTTAATGGTTTTTGCCACTGCACTGGCGCCGCCTAAAAGTGAACCTAGAGCAGCCAGACCGGCGAATAATGCAGGTAAAAATCCCGCTCTTTTGGGGACGGGGATCACTCGCCCTTGTTTTGAACCCTGTCGCTGACGTTTTGGAATGACATGTCTCTGTGCTACTCGAAGAGCTTTCCTTATGGTCAACACATTATTTTTTCTTTTTTTCTTTCGTAAGGGCTTGTCCACGAATGTCATAAGCCCAGGCTTTGCCAAGGACAGGCTCATATTTTTTGTCTTTCTCACCACATATCTTTGTTTCACCATGATGATGATGATGACCAACAACCTTTCACAAGAAAGTTTAAGTCACAACTAACATTAGATTGTTATTTCATGGCTGTATATTCCAATTCTACATAAAGTGGGAAATCATTTATGGTTTTTCCAGCTTGCTTTTCATTCCATGTCAACAGGAGATGAAAGGATAATTCGTCTCCTGCATTGACCATTTCATGATTATGGACCAACATCCTATGACCATTTATCTCTATTTGTAAATGGTTCTCATCAGGTATGGCATATTTGATGTGAATGGTTCCATTATAGTGTAGTCGATAGTGGCTTAAACCCGAAGCAAGCACATAGGTCAAGTGCTGGTCATGAACTAGCGGTATATGGTTTCTCTCATTCACAGGTTTTACATTTGTCAAATGCACTAAAAATACATCTGGGATAAATTTATAAAGCCTTTTCATTTCATAGGTCACGTATCGCTTGGTACAGACATCATTATCTTCTTGTGGGTCTTCCACGTGAATAATGCGGTGATGATTAGCGCTATAGCCATCCACCGTAAGCTGAGGCACTTTATCATAAAACTCATACACCTTGTTATCCACATACTTTTTTGTAGTAACGTCTGTAGACACTTGAGGATGTTTTACATGAGTTAACCGCTTTCTTTTAAAGTCATAATCTCCTTGTTTTGTGCGTGGCACTACTGACCTATCCACATAGTGTTTATTAGCAGGATCTGTTTCTTGTTTAGGATCATGTATGGGAACAGACCTAGCTTTGACCATCAACGCACGTCCAAAGACATCCATCGTCAACCTGTAATACGAGTCTACTGTTTCTATGACGAGGCTCGGTGCGATGTATATAGACAGCCTGCTAGCCTCTCTAAGCCTTAGTTGAAATGAAGCTAATTAAGCAGCAAGAGTCATTCCCTGTGAGGGACATGGTTTCCCATCTCTGCCCCACATCACGTGAACAACGCCATGGTTCACTGTTTCCATCTTCCATTCGCTGCATCATTGTGGGACCTTCCGGCTGTGGAAAGACCAATCTTTTGCTGACACTTATTACAGCGCCCAATGGTCTGTGTTTTCAAAATATTTATATTTTCGCAAAATCTCTCTACCAACCCCTCTACGTGTTTCTGGATCAAGTCATGTCTGGATTAAAAAATGAGAATATGGGGTATTTTACATTTTCCACGCAAGAAAATGTTATTTCACCGGATGAGGTAAAGCCTGATTCACTCATGATTTTCGATGATGTATCCACTGAACGACAAGGTATCATTCAAAGCTATTTCAGCATGGGTCGACACAAACATATCGATTGCTTCTATCTTGGACAAACGTATTCTAAAATGTCCAAACAGTTGATTCGTGACAATGCCAATGTCATTGTTTTATTTCGCCAGGACGAGAGGAACAGTCGTTACATTTATAATGAACATGTGAATCCGGATATGACCTTTCAAATGTTTACAGAATTGTGTGGCAAGTGCTGGAACACACAACGTCATGCCTGTTTAGTGATTGACAAACAAAGTGAACTCAACCAAGGGCGGTATCGCTTAGGGTTTGATCATTTTATTGCTATTTAAGGCACTGTATCATTCCCTCTCAAGTCATTTGTCGCGACATCATGGCGTTAGCAGAGAGTCAATTGAAAAAGCATATTATTAGAGCAAAAAATACTATTCGCCAAAAGTTTCGTCAATTGAAACGATCGCGTGCGGATCATGCTTTGTTTATTCAACAACATTTAGCACCTCCGCTAAAAGCTATGTTGAAACCCTCTATCAAGCCATCTGAAACGCTACCTACCGTTTCACAAGCCAGTCAGACGCACCACGAGGACTCTGAGGAAGAGAAAGAGGAAGATGAAGAGGAACAGGAAGATTTAACTAGTGTTAGCGAAGTTGAGGATAATGAGGAACAAGTGTTTACGCCTCAAAAAAAGGCATCACCCCTTGCAGAGTTTTTAAGAAAAAGGAAATCCTTGGCCATGGTCGAAACCCCTTGCCCTTCCAGATCGTCTCCATTTTCACAACTCTTGGCCACTCCTCAACATAAAGCTCAACTGAAAAACATTTTAATAAAATATTATGGATCAACACTGGAACCCTATGTCACCAATCTATTTGTTGGAAACACAGATACCACATATGGCGTTCGCTATGAGAATGATAGTTTTAAAATTGGTGATTCATCGATTAAATTTAGTCGTACTAAAGCTGTCATTAAAAAGATCAACTATAAATTAACACCAGGACTGTTAAAGCTACTATTCTCTAGGACTCCCTCATCTCAAGATTATACGTCAGAGGACCTTAGTAAATATAAATCCATTTTATTGGATACCCATGCTCACAAAAGACAGTATGATCCCACTCAACAAGTGAATGCTAATATATCCCAAAAATATAAAACCATCATTGCAAAAATGTTCCCCACTAGTCAAAGTGGTCGTCGTAAAGTGTCCGCTTCAGGGGTGACATTTAAACCATTAAAACCCCTTGTGGATGTTACCTACTGGCACAATCCAAATAAACTCGTCCAGCGACTACAGCTGTTGCATGCTTCACGTCAAGCCGGCCATACTGGTCACGATTGGGAAATTCAAGAAATTGAGGAAGAACTTCGAAATGCCAAAATTATTGTTAAAGCCCTCACCCATTAAAATGGGTATTGCTCACGAGTTGCATCGTCCAGCTAGACGTCACTATCAGCGACTCAAGGTGATTTCACAGGGTGTGGATGAACTTTGGCAAGCAGACTTGGTTGAAATGATTCCCTATGCTAGCGTTAACGATGGTGTACGCTATATGTTGACGGTCATTGATGTTTATTCCAAAATGGCGTTTGTTGAACCTGTGCGTCGCAAGTCTAGTCCACTAGTTACCAAAGCCTTTCAACATATTATTCAACAATCCAAACGTCAACCTCAGCTGCTACAAACCGACCAGGGAAAAGAATTTTTCAACAAAGATTTCTCCAGTTTTCTCAAATCTAAGGATATTCACCATTACACCACGTACAGCAATCTCAAAGCCAGCGTGGTCGAGCGGTTCAACCGAACATTGAAAACCCATATGTGGAAAGCGTTTACCGCTCAGGGCACTTATCGCTGGTTGGACTTGTTACCTGAGTTAGTGTCACGTTACAACGACACCAAACACAGAACCATTGGGACCAAGCCACGACTTGTAACTAAAAATATTCCACGACTGGATAAACTGTTTAACCCCATAAAAACAGCAGACCCTAAACGTTATCGCCTTAACATTGGGGACCATGTTCGTGTGAGCAAATTCAAGTCCGTCTTCGACAAGGGCTACACACCAAATTGGGGGACTGAACTATTTCGAATTCGTCAAGTCAACCTGAACAGTCCAGTCACCTATTTACTCGAGGACCTCAACCATCAACCCATAAAAGGCAGGTTTTATCTTCAAGAACTTCAAAAGACATCGTTTCCTAAACATTACCTTGTGGAAAAAGTGTTGAAACAAAAAGGAAATAAACTATATGTAAAATGGTTGGGATTTAGCTCAGCCTTTAATTCTTGGATTAATAAATTACATGTTGTGTGAACCTGTGTGTCTTGTATTTATTTATTTACTCTTGTTGTACTTAACCTACAGTCCTATGTACAGTCCTCAGCTATACATGTATTATGAGCAATACATATTTCTTTCTCTCTTCACCTGTGTTCTCTCTTACACTAACTCCCCCTCCCCCCCCCCCCTTCACCTCCCACCACTGTCAAAACAGGTTGTGACTTGTTAGCTCTTATCGTGCACGTGTACAGGTGAACACCTGTGTGTTAGATCATATTACACATGAACTTGCATTTTCTCACGTATGAAGCAAAACAGGATGTGACTTGTTTCACAAGGAGGACGGTAATAAGGTCATTTCACACGTGTTCACATGTATTTCGTCCCTTTCATATCGTTATCCCATTATAGTAGTGAGGGGATTTGTGAACAACGTCAATTCAACACACACACACAAATGTAGTTAGGCCCTTTAACATAATTTAAATAAATTCATGGGCTAGTCCGTAGGAACCAGGCCAAAGGGACCCGTCCAAAGGGATCAGTCCAAAGGGACAAGGACTCGTCCACAAGGACTTGTCCACAAGGACTCGTCAACAAGGACCCGTCAACAATGACTCGTCAACAATGACCCGTCCACAGGGACTCGTCAACAAGGAACCGCTCCCCCACCCTCTTCAAAAGCCATGAGTGGGCATGCTAATTCATAGTGGCTTTCCACCGCACACATGTCTCTTGTGTAGAACAACTTTTCATTCCATATTAGCATTCAAACTCTCACATGTTGCAATTGGAAAGAGAGATTCTCAAAAAAAAATACAATTTCACCCCCTAGTAGGGGTAGGTTTTATTTTGGGGTTGAAATATGTTGTCCATTGGAAAGGGGGTGTCAGCCCGAGTTCAATGACACCTCATTTGTTAAAATCCAACCATAAGTTCGAGAGATATCGCACCGCCGCCATCTTGTGTGGAGGGTGTGGAGGTGGAGGGTTTTGAACCATCCAAAACACACTACTCACTTCAATTCTCCATTTTTCTGCTGCTCCAATAGTCCAAGTTCCATTTCCATAGAGTGCCATGCTCCAGACAAAGGCCTTCAAAAATGACTTCCTAATACCTACATCTATATTCGATGTCAACAGATTCCAACCATCCTAGAAGTGGTTTTCGGTGATATCGCCATTTCTATTCCTTGCAAATGCCGGATGGTACCAACATTAAGGTTACGGCCTCTTGATGACCACAATGTCACAAAGCCACTAAACGAATCAACAACAACGAAATATATGTGAAATACAAAGAGTGGGGAATAAAATTCACTCTCTAGTAGTGACAGTTACTGGAGAATATTCAGTGGACTTAGTGGGCTTGGATCTGGCCAGCTTAAGTTTAGTATAAGATCAGTAGTAAACAGGAAGCAGTTAGTTCATCGTCCAGAAAGAGACGGCCTGTGATTGGTAGATTCATCTCGCTCCGCCTGAGCACACGTTAGATATTTCAAGGTGGTGTTACGATTGATGTGGTCACGGTATTTCCATATGCTGATAATGTTATGGTGCAGATTTACTATTCGATGTCCAAAATATATCAAGAGCTGTCCTGCCGTCCAGTTCATTTGCATCACAAGTGGTTACTCCTAGACAATGACAGCCACTAGCTATGGAATATTCAATCTGGTATCGAGTTGGTGAATTGGTTTCCATAAAGAGAAACTGAGTCACAGCTATTTATAAGGTAATACAGCAGCGCGAATATATGAGAAGTCTTTTCCTTCCTCCCTTCCTGCCTTCCTTCTTGCCTTCCTTCCATCCTGCCTTCCTTCTTGTCTTCCTTCATTCCCCTTCCTACCTACCTTTCTTCCCCTTCCTGCCTTCCTCCCTACCTTCGTTCTTCATTTCCACCCTTCCTACTTACCTTCCTTCCTTCCTTCCTTCCTTCCTGCCTTCCTTCATTCCCCTTCCTCCCTACCTTCGTACTTCATTTCCATCCTTCCTTCCTTCCTTCCTGCCTTCCTTCATTCCCCTTCCTATCTACCTTTCTTCCCCTTCCTGCCTTCCTCCCTACCTTCGTTCTTCATTTCCACCCTTCCTACTTACCTTCCTTCCTTCCTTCCTGCCTTCCTTCATTTCCCTTCCTCCCTACCTTCGTTCTTAATTTCCACCCTTTCTACTTACCTTCCTTCCTTCCTTCCTGCCTTCCTTCATTCCCCTTCCTACCTACCTTTCTTCCCCTTCCTGCCTTCCTCCCTACCTTCGTTCTTCATTTCCACCCTTCCTACTTACCTTCCTTCCTTGCTTCCTTCCTGCCTTCCTTCATTCCCCTTCCTCCCTACCTTCGTTCTTCATTTCCACCCTTCCTACTTACCTTCCTTCCTGCCTTCCTTCATTCCCCTTCCTACCTACCGTTCTTCGCCTTTTCTCTACCTTCCTTCTTCATTTCCATCCTTCCTTCCTACTTACCTTCCTTCCTATCTTCCATCCTTCCCCTTCCTACCTTCCTTCCCTTCCTACCTTCCTTTCCCTTCCTACCTTCCTCCCCCTTCCTACCTTCCTTTCCCTTCCTACCTTCCTTCCCCTTCCTACCTTCCTTCCCTTCCTACCTTCCTTCCCTTCCTACCTTCCTTTCCCTTCCAACCTTCCTCCCCCTTCCTACCTTCCTTCCCTTCCTACCTTCCCCTTCCTACCTTTCTTCCTTCCTTCCCCTTCCCTCCTCCTTCCTACCTTATTTTCTTTCTTCCTTCTTCCCTTCCCCTTCCTTCCTTCTCCTTTCTCCATTCTTTCTTCCCTTCCCCTTCCTACCTTTGTTCCTTTCTTACTTTTTCTTCCTTCCCTTCTCCTTCCCGTTCCTACCTTTCTTACTTCCCGTTCTTAGCTTTCTTCCTGTATTTCTTCCTTCCCTTTCCTTCCCTTCATCCACACTTGGTGAGCAACACGTTACGCCTTTACGCCTTGCTTTATGTGAAGTTTTGAAGACATTTTTCCAGAGTTGTCTTTACAAACTAGACTGTCAAGTTATTCCTCTGCAGTCGGTCAACACGCTCTTGCCAAATTAGTTTAACTAGGCAATCCTCTCTCGCCACTCGCCACCGCCACAATTAATTGAACACCTGTGCAACGACCGTGCCTGATCTGGACTCCTCTAAACAGATAAGTACTGTAGTTAGAACTATAGTGCGAGACATAGCATTGCTGGCCTGAACGTCAACCGGCTCTCCTTCTGGGCCCGGCGGTGTTGCACAGTACCTTCAGTCGCATGCTGGATGCTGCAACGTACTGTTGTTTGACAATGTGTAATTCTGACTGCGATAATGAGAATATTTCTCGTACCCCACAGGGAAAGCCAGGAACACGACTGGGCAAGAAATACTTAAGTAAACAGTGTAAAAGTATTATTGCAAATATGTTGGAAATACTGTGGATTTCAAGCAATTTCAATAACCGAGGGGAGGCGCTTGTGGAGTAGGTAGAAGTACTGTGCAGAATATTAAGAGGAGTATTGAAGGAAATGAGCCCCTCTTTATTACGCCACGGGAGCTCTTTAAGATACTGTAGAAAAGATAATAACCGGATTAGCGATAAGGAAGTAGTGCGTAAACAGGTCTTTGGTTTTTACGATCGTGGAGAACATTTTCCTCGCGAACATCATTTCTAACATGCTTTCTTAAATATGCAAGCACTGTTGAGTAAAGCACTCTTTATTGGAGAATAGGTGTGAGTGAGCGAGAGAGAAGGAACATCAGTTCAGCTGAACAACGCCGCACTGACGAGTAACCTTGAGTCCTGCTATGCTGAGTCCCACACTCGGTCTAACCTCCATATCTCGACCTGTTTTCGGAGAGAGAAATTACATCGAGTTATTGAGAATTTGAGATATAGAAATACATAAGAAAAGGGGTTCTAATTTATCAAAATACATAAATAGTCAACTGTTGCTACCGGCTTTTCCCACTTACTCTCACTGTTTGAGGTGTACATTGACCTGAATTCGTCTTCCAGCCTTAACTAGCATAATAAGCTACTGACAGAAATATACAGTCCAGGTACTACTGAATCCATATTGTAATTCCCATGTCACACCTCAAGAACATAATTCAACTGCATATTCACACCAATTTAGAAATAAAGACACATAGTTTATGTCTGGGGAACCAAACATCACTCGATTTATCGAAATACTCAAATAATAGAACTTCGAATTATACACACATCAAAACAAGTGTTGCATATTGCTGGCCAAGAGTCATAGTGGTCTCAAACCCTTTAGTCGTTCTTGCGTGCGTGTACCTGCAGTATATATCGGCTGAGACGAGCCGGTGAAAGTATGCGCGACCAATACATCCGAGACCGATACCAACAGGGAGGAGGTGGTGTAATGTTTAAAGGTGGCATCATGTATGGTCGCCGAACCCCTCTTGTGTACATCGCAGGGCGTATAACAGACTTAAAGGTCCTACCAAAAGTTTACGGACACCCGCAAATTTCATGATCATTAAACCTGTCCCTATACTTTTGGTCTCAGGCATACGAATCTTTACAGGATCCTAGAACGTGTTTTGAGAGGCATTTTGTGAATTTATTATGAAAACATCACTGTTAGTTTTGCAGTTACGATTTTTTTTTTGTCTAAGATAAGTGTGAAAAAGTATGTGTATATTTTCACATTTGAAGTGATCTGGACAGAACACTCAGACGATTACATCCACAATTTGGTTATGAAAAAAACGCAGATACCTGTATAATATTTATAACTGCAATAGAACACAAGAATGTGCTTCCATTACGAAATATCACCAGTTTTAAAGCCGGAAAAAGAGCCGCAGAAAAAAGTCAAAATAAAATATTCTACAGTTATCTGTGTTTCATCAAAACCAAAATTGTGGATGCAATTCTCATAGTGTTCTGTTCATATCGCTTCAAATATGAAAAAATACACATATTTGTTCATACTTATCTCGAGCAAAAAGAATCGTAACTTCACAACTAACAGTGATGTTTTCATAATAAATTCACAAAATGTTCCTCGGAACACGTTCTAGCTCCCTGTAATAATTCGTATGCCTGAGACCAAAAGTATAGGGGCAGGAATAATGAACATGTAATTTGCGGGTGTCCGTAAACTTGTGGTAGGACCTGTAAGTTACAAAGATACTATCCTGACACTTGTAGTGAAAGGCTATGCTGACAATTTCTGCCCGAATTTCGCTTTCGTGGACGATAACGCTCGCCCGCACTGAGCTGGCATTGCCAATGCCTTTCTTCGGTAGAATGGTATTCACAGAATGGAATGCCTGCTTATGGTCATGATCTGACTTGTGTATAGCAGGCGTGGACACTGCTTAAGGAATGAGTCGGTCCTCACTTTCCTCTGTGGCAATATGCAATTTTTTTTATTTGTGTAGAAAATACATGACATAAATTGTGTACAACTTTGCCGAGAAATTTCGAGATATCAAAAATTCGAGATATGGAAGTTTGACTGGATTGTATTGTTGTAATGCTGAACTGTTTACAGGTGCATAGAACGCATACATAAACTCTAACTTATAAAACAACAGCATAGAATAAACAGTTTTTAATAACGAGATTCACTGAGAATTTTAACACTAACTAGACGAGTTGTACTAAGTATAACAAGAACTCTTTTCAAAATATTTCATATAATTAAACTGCAACTCTAGGGATCAGGATCTGAAGATGACCGCGTGACGGTAGAAACGCGTAGGCTATTCCTAAATCCCCCCATTATCAGGGAATCATATGAATACATGTAGCCTAATGATTTTCAGGAATAGTGTGTGTCCAGGTGAATCAGCTGCCCCTAATAATATTGTATTATGCACACCAACTAACGCCTCTTGTCAGGAACGTCAATATTTTCTCTGCTTACATCCCGTATGGCAGAGAATGTAGGCTACTGTAAGCACATGCCGCAAACGATACTGACCACTAATATTTTCCCCTCGTTTTAGTCTGTAGTCACATCGAAGGGAAAGTAAGAGTGTTCAGTATCGTTTGCGGCATGTCTTACAGTGCATTAGTACCATGCGGGATTCAAGCAGAGAAATATCGACCTTCCTGACAACAACGCTGCATAAAACAATATTATTAGGGGCAGCGCATTCACAAGGTATAGTTGGCCCGCCTAATTAATAATCTAATTGAGCAAAGCGTCTGAAAAGCATAAATTGATACTGCTTGCTTTGTCAGATCATATTCATTAAGGTATCTCTCTTTTATTTGCCTGTTGAGGTTGGTAACAGGTAAGGCATCCGGCATTGTCGACCTTTGGTCACATTGACGTACCTACATTTGAACAGGAATTAAAAAAAGGAGTAGCCTATAACAGCATGCAATAGGAGCGGCTTCGGTGGTGTAGTTCGTAGCATGCTGAGCTTGTATGCCCAAGATCGCTGGTTCAAACCCGGCCGAAGGGGTCAGATTTTTTAAGAGCGTTAAAACTCCCTCAGTATGCCTTCCTTCGGAGGGGAAGTAAAGCCGGCGGGCCCATGTTGTAGATTTATGGCATGTTAAAGAACCTTCCACTAATTACACATGTGTGAAGCTAAATGAGGTTAAACATTTGACAAACGCTCTTAGGTTCCGAAGTTCGTCGCCAGGAGCCGACTGCGATGGCATCTGTTAACCAAGTTCTGAACTAGTAATCGTTGACGGTGGCGTTTGGCAGCAAAAGTAGGAACTACTTGAAAGAAGACACGGATAGTCAGTCTGAAAGACTGGGCTTTATATCATTTTAAATGCTAGCAGCCGAGTACCAAGAAGGTAGTCCGAGAACAGAGTTTCAAGATTCTATTTTGTTTCTTCACTGCCTACTTGATTGTTCTCACACTGCCTACTTGAAATTCTGTTCTCGCACTGCCTTCTTGGTACTCGGCTGCTACATCGTTATATGACGTCACACACCTCAGTGCATTCTCGGTACATTTCGTCCCGTCACCGTAACATTACCCCAGATAAAGTCCACATAATCATTTAAAATGATAAAATTCAATGTCTGCAGTCCTTATTTGAATTGAAAACAGATAACACACACTAATACAGTCATCACAATTAACACCGGTTATCAGACAGATTCTACACACACCCAAAGTACACGGGGCTACATGACTGCGTTGTCGCAGCCCCTAAACTAAGGAACCAACCAACCAGCATGCAATAGGTTGTTATTGTTAAATCTTGCTGTACACCAGGTTTCCAAATCTATTTGAGACTGTGAGCACCACTGTTATGCCATACCAAATACCCGAGCACCATTGAAACGAAAATTATTATCCCTCCCTATATTATCCTGCTAAGGTCCCATTCCAGTTTTGTACCGAAAATAAGGTCCTATTAACACCAACCTACACATATGGGGTACCTACACGTTCCGCATAACCCAATGTATGCGCGAAACACACTCACTTACTCCTTAAATGCCTCACAATTAAATAAATACCATTTTGCACTCGAGAAAAGGCTTATAAAGTCATAAAATAAACTTATGAAGGAATGGAGAGTCATGTCATTTCCAGGCAACAGTAGCTCTTGACGAAACACGGCCGACTGGATGCGAGTAGCACTCTCCACTACCAGTATAGAAAATGAGGCTCTTCACATGAAATCCCGTTAGTTACTCTACTGCTCATACAGCACTGTCAACCCAGTATAGCTTAACAAAGACTTGACACTATTTGTACCGCGGCGAACTGTTAGGCAAACCTGCCGCTAGAGCGCAGGGCAGCGCAACGGCATTGGCAAAATAACTAGCCTATATGTCCTTCTGTTATTCCAGACTGTATTTATGCTTTGGGGGGCGTGGTGGCTCAGCGGTCTAGCTGTATGCCTCTCACCAAGGCGGTCCGGGTTCGATTCCCGGTCAATGCATGTGAGATTTTCGAAGTGAAATGCCATGTCCTGTGGTTCGGATTCCACGTAAAAAGGAGGTCCCGTGGCTCATGATCTCAAGATTAACGGTCACGTTAAACTACAAGCTTGCTTCCTTCCTTTTATTTATGCTTTGCATTTCTTGCATTACATTGGCATGTTTACTTTTGCCTGAACGTATGTGATCATTTCCAGACTATATTTATGCTTTGCATTTCTTGCATTGCATTGGCATGTTTACTTCTCATGTGCTGAACATATGTGAACAAGGTAAGACCTAAAATAGACTACTACCTAATCTCAGATTTCTGTACAATGCGTTTACTCATTCATTTCCCTTGCAGAGACCTACACGCTGCGTGAAATTTGCCAAGGAAAAAGCCACTAAACTATCGTACTGCAAGAGATAAACGCAACCTGCAGAAACAGGGTGAAACAACAGGTAATAAAACTGTGCCCTCATCACAACCAAGCCCGAAGCCAACTGCATTGGTGACTGGCAGTGTTACATCTTCTCCGACAACAACTGCACATCCATCAACTTCGGGACTTCAACATGCCAACAGCATCCCTTCTACGTCAACCCATCAAACAGCTCCAAACAATCCAATCCATTCACCACATCCTGTCGAGCTACTTTAAGGTGTCACATCACCAACCAGGAGGCGTAGAAGGATTCAATCCATTCAACCTCAACCAACCAGGTCTTCGACAAGAATTAGTGTTCGTCCACCAATTCCTTACCACACACAAGTGCCAACTCAGGACGAACAACAAAATTTGGCTGTGACTGTGCCGCCACAAGATCTGATTGCCTTGGCAATTAACCACAGGAGAATTGAAGAACGCCTACCAATAACTTATTGTGCTGCAAGATTCATTCATTCATTCATTCATTCGTTTATTTGCAATCGGGGGTGTGTCCCCCGGTGGCAAATTAGATATAACAAATAAGTAATTGTACATAACAATTCACTAACAATTAAACTGGAGTATTTACACAAATAGTCAGTCTTTTCTTAAACACACCTATATGTTTGGGAAAAGGCTCTAAGACTGCGGCAGGTAGAGAGTTCCAATTAACAATGGCACGGTTTATGAAAGAATATTTACCATAATTTGTTCGCCGTGGTCGGCCCTTAACTTTGAAAGGGTGAGCGCTCCTACCCATGTAAGTAGACTTTTCCATACGTTTGCTAAGCTCATCCCATGGTGGTTGATTTGTATACGTGTTGTACATAGCGCAGAGTCTAGATTTCATTCTCTTAGCCTCAAGTGATTCCCACCCAAGTTTCTTCAACATACGACTCACACTGCTCCTGGGATTAAAGTCACTGAGCACAAATCTAGCGGCCTTTCTTTGTACCATTTCCAACTCTTTTATGAGTCCTACTTGATATGGATCCCAACCGCCGAGGCGTATTCCAGAATAGGTCTTACAAGTGACAAATATCCGAATTCTTTAGCAGAGGTACCAGTTCCTTTTAATACCCTCATTACAAAGTGCAAGGATTTGTAAGCTTTTAGAAACTACACATCCTATATGACTACTCCATTTCATATTATATCTTACGAGAACGCCCAAATATTTGCAAGAATCTTCTTCTACAAGTATTTCCGAGCCAATGTTGTATTGAAAATCTTGCCTTCGCACTTTCCCTATTTTTATTAGACTACATTTTCTTGTGTTTATTTTCATTTTATTTTCAATCGCCCACTTATAGACCAGGTTCAGGTCATCTTGAAGTACTGCATTGTCTTGTGAGTCATGTGTCTTTCGATATATTACACGATCATCCGCAAACAATCGACAGTCACTGCGAATCCCATTTGGTAAGTCATTTATAAACGCCAAAAATAACAAAGTTCCGATTACGCTGCCCTGAGGGATACCCGACGTTACGGTAATTTCATCCGAGAATCGGCCTTCAACTTTCACTTTCTGGGAACGACCCGTCAAAAATTCTTGGATCCATAAAATTACTCTACTATCAATCTTCGTCGAAGCTAATTTATGGAGTAGCATGTCATGCGGCACGACATCAAATGCCTTCGCAAAATCTATAACTACGGCGTCGACTGAAACTCCATCGTCTAACGATTCGCTAATATCTTGAAAAGTGAAAGCATCTGACTTTCGCATGAGTAACCTTTCCGAAATCCATGTTGCCTATCATTAAACCATGATAATGTTTCCCACTGTTCCCTCAAGTAGTCGCAAATGAGATCCTCCATCTGTTTACAAACGATGGACGTAAGACTAACCGGCCTGTAGTTGCCCAATTCAAGTCTGCTCCCTCCCTTAAATATTGGGACTACCGTAGCTCTTTTCCAGTCATCCGGGATTTGCGCATTGTTTATGGACACATTAAACATCACCTCTAAGTATCGCGCCAGGGCCCTACCTCCTAGTTTAAGTACTTCACTAACAATATTATCAGGACCCTTCGATATATTGTAACGTAATTTTTGTATTAGCTTTACAATTGCTGACTGGTTTATATGGAGAAGTGGAGCCCCTGATTCACCGTTAAGGTCCAACACACAGCTATTGGATTTATTGAACACACTACCATAAAATACATTTAATTCATTAGCAATGGCCTGCTTCTCAAATTAATTTACCGTCACCGGACATTATCATCGACAAATTATTTGAATTTCCCTTCTTCTCCTAACTTAACTGTAATTTTTTTCCCACCCATCGCCTCCCGAACCAAGTAAACCTTGCATATAATTGTCATGAGCAGCCCTCTTTTTTAAGACGAGCTCTCTTGATAAGGACTTAAATTTCAACATATACTTGTCAGTATCATGTCTTTTATTGTATAATTTCCTAATTTTCTGTTTAAGACTCCTGATTTCCCGTGTGTAATACTCAGAATCTGGGTATTGTTTCAGTAATTTAAATGGAACAAATTTATCAATAGCGCTATTTAAAATTTTCAAAAAGTTAGTCCACAGGATATTAATGTGATTTCCTTCCGATGCCCATCCTACAAATAGCTAATTCAAATACCCCTGAAATTTGCCCTGATTCGCCCTGCGATACTGGAATATGATCTTATTTGCTACATCAGAGTCTAATTTTGTAATGTCACCGTACCTAATATTTAATTCAACCACAGAATGGTCACTAATTCCTGGTACTTTCAGACAGTTAATATACAGCTCTACAGGCCTTACGAGATAAACATCTAAGGTATTATTGCCTCTAGATGGGAAGTCAACTACTTGGGAAAATCCCCCCTCCCTTAAGAATTTGTTTGCCACGCTCTGAGCTTGACCACAGCTAGTTGACTCACCAGACCAGTCTACTTTGGGGAGGTTTAAATCTCCGGCAATTATTATGCTCTTTTTCATAGCATTACCCGTACAAGTTTTATCATACAGTGTGTCGAGAAGCGAAAAGTTATCTTTCGGTGCTCTATACGCCCCTATCACCTGAAGAGGGAATTTTTTCCCTTTATCCGAAATTTGTACACATAACATTTCATGATCCTTATCAGCCCACTTTAAAAAACTAGCTATATTTTTGCGCACACAAATAAATAGCCCACCACCTCGCTTCCCCCGATCCCTCCTGTACATTTCGTAGGTCCCTTGAATTATTTCATTACTATTTATATCCTCATATAACCAAGATTCCGTAACAATGACAATGTCCGGAGAATTCATCTCTACAAGATTCCAAAATTCAATTAATTTATTTCCTAAACTCTGACAATTAACCTGCAGTAATCTTAGAGTCTTACCTCCGCAGCAAATATCCCGAATTAGCTCCTTCTGTTCCCGTCGGCTGGCAACCTCTGGAACTGCTCCTCCTCACAATGGCCGGCACGAACCGATGACCCTGTCATGTAGGCTCCCTAGGTTGAAAGCGCCCCGTCGATTTAAATGCAGCCCGTCTCTGGCGAAGTCACGGCCACCAATCCAGCAGTCAGCATCTACGTACACTAATCCCAGTTGTGCACAAACCCAGTCCATGCGGTCATTTACAGTCTTAACTCGCCTTAACGGAACATCTCCCCGCCGAACAATGCCTCTCATTATAATTTTTGTATTTTTAAACTTGCTTTTAGCTTTTCTGCCTAGTTCGTAGAGCTCCCCCATGATGTAATCAGCTGTAGCCCTCTTCTTCAAATCGTTCGTCCCAACATGGAGCAACAACACTTTAACTTTGTCACAGTCCTCTACATTCGCTTCTTCCACTTGTTGGGCAAGCTGGTCAATTTTAATCCCCGGATAACACCGCACTTTCGCACCTGATTTCCTCGAGATATTCGCACTCCATCGTATCATAGAATCACCCATTATGATAACTTCATCCTCAGTTTGCTCCTGCACGCCCTCTTCCACACTGATCCCAGTAGAAAGCCGTTCAGTCACATCCTTCACCGTTTCCTCTGATTCACGAAGCTTTGTTCTAAGTTCCTGTATTATTTGATCCCTTGCTTTGATTTGCACCCTCAAACAGTCCGGCGTATCACATACTTTACAAAACCAATTCCCGACATCACAATCCTCCTTCTTGACCTTAATACAGCCGAAGTGAAACCATTTCTCACATAGTCCACACTGAACACCGTTCTCCAATGTTTTACTGCACGTCGAACACTTTAACGCTGCCACTGGATCATTTCCTGATTCACATTTGGAGTAACAGGGCCTGGATTCACTTCCACTCCACCAATAACTAGCAACGCAGCTATCACTAGGGCTATAAACCACAAGTTGCTAGGGCACGACGCACACACAAACACCGGAAATCCCGACTACCCTTCACATACCACAGTCCGATCCTCGCGCGATAACACTCCAGAGAACAACCCATTTCAGCACACCTGAGAGCCCGGGAAAAACACAACCTTTCACTTTGACTGCCAACTGCCAACTGCAGTTGGCAGCATTGTGCCTGACAGTGACATTGGCAGTATGAGCAAAGTTTGTATGTATTACGGCGCATTGCTATTCAAATCAGAGGTTATGGAAACATCGTCTAAGATGTGCTGCCATAAGGGTAAGATACATTTGCCACCTTAAGATGTACCTCCCGTGTTAAAGAACCTCATAGAAAGAAATGGCACTCAAATACAAGAATATTTTGCTAATGTTAGGCAATATAACAATGCATTAGCTTTTTCATCTGTTCAGGCGCAAGCAATACATTTTCCACCAAGTGGTCCATATTGCTATAAAATACATGGGCAAATTTATCATTCAGTCGGCACATTGAATGTACTTCAGGGATCTGTCCCAATATATGCTTCATTATTCATTATTGATCCTGAAGAAGCATTACAAATATGTATGGCTCACGCAGCAAACAAAGAATGCTGACCTGTCGTAATGAATACTTTACAGACAATGTTACAGGAATGCAATCCATACGCACAGCTGTTCACGTCTGTAGGAACAATGGTAAGAGACTCCCAAGACATTCAATTATATTTCACTGTGAATAATGTCTTTGATAGGAGAAGAGACAATGCTCCCACAGCACCGAGTGAAATTGATGCAGTATTTACCTCATTGGATGGTGCACCACCAGGTAATTTTAACTTCACTGTATATCACGAAGCGAAGGGACGACTTTCCACCATCAACAACCTCAATCCCCATTCAGATCCCATGTGTTATAGACTTCTGTTTTCCTGTGGTGATGCTGGATGGAAACCTGGTATGCCTCACGTTCAAGTAGGAAGCACAGTGGCTCGAAACACCACTCAGTTGCAATATTACTGCTTGAGGTTAGCTGTCCATGATGGTTTCAATTTGTTGCACTATTGAGGTAAATTGTTTCAGCAATATGTTGTTGATTGCTATTGTAAAGTATATAAAATCACATCAGAAGGAATTGCGCGCTAAAAGCTACAAGGGCTTCTTGATTATATGCTGAAGGACAACCAAGGCTTCCAAACAGGCATCCCTGTCATATTGCCATCAACGTTTATAAGTAGCCGACGAATTATGATTCAAAATTACCAGGACGGCATGCCAATTGTCATTAGATTTGGGAAACCTGATCTCTTCGTTACCGTTACATGCAATCCCAAGTGGAAAGAAATTACTGACAATCTTCAGCCATTTGAACAAGTATCTAACAGGCCTGAGTTGGTCACAAGAGTTTTCCACGCTAAAATCAGAATCATTTTAGACGATCTCCTGAAAAGACACGTTCTCGGAGTTGCCATTGCAAATGTTCACGTGATCGACTTCCAAAAACGCGGACTGCCCCATGCGCATATTTTGCTCCTTTTACGAGAGGCCGATAAAATAAGGGATCCCGAAGCTGCTGATTCTGTAGTTTGCGCTGAAATTCCTGGCCCAAATGAAGACCCGCAATTACATGCCGTAGTTTCCCAATCCATGATACATGGACCCTGTGGTCATTTAAATTTACAGGCACCATGCATGGATGGTGACAAATGTACTAAAGGTTTCCCTAAAGAATTCGCATCAGAGACAGTCATGAACGTGAACGGTTATCCTCTGTACTGGAGGTATGACGGTCGAACAGTTCTAAAAGGTAATTGCGCCCTAGACAATAGGTGGGTTGTACCTTACAACAAATGGTTTTCGAAAAAAATATAATGCTCATATTAATGTAGAAATATGTTCAACGATCACTTCTGTTAAATACCTGTACAAATACGTGTACAAAAGCCACGATTGCGCGGCCATGCGTTTGGCAGCAGCACAGCTGAATCATGACGAGGCCGAAAGATTTATCAACTGTCGCTACGTGAGTCCTCCCGAGGCAATGTGGCGCCTCCACGAACGTCCTTTGTACCAAAAATCGCACACAATAGAGCGGCTGTCTGTCCACTTACCACAGGAACAATTAGTTATACTTCCATGTCAGCGATGATCCTATACCTGCCTTGGGAAATGAGCGAAACACAAAGTTGACTGCATTCCTTCAACTGTGCCAAGACAATGTTTGCGCGAGGGAGTACTTCTACTCGGAGATACCACAACACTTTGTTTGGGGAAATAACCACTGGAAGCCAAGGCAAAGGTTCACCAAAACTCTGGGTAGAATTCACACAGTCAATCCAGCCGATAAAGAGCGTTTCTGCTTGCGCCTTCTTATCCTTCATGTCAAGGGACCCACCAGTTACGAATCTTTCCGGACCGTCGAAGGTGTGGTCTTTCAAAATTTCTCCGAGGTGGCAACTCGATTAAACTTGCTGCAGAATGACAGAGAGTGGTTTCAATGTCTCGCGGAACCTTCGACGTTTCAAATGCCGAGGCAACTACGGGATCTCTTCGGTACCATTTGCGTGTTCTGTTCACCGGTAGACGCTCTGCAACTTTTGGACACTTTCAAAGGACATCTGGCGGAAAATTACCTGAGGGACTGTGAACCTGACGTTGCGCATAACCTGGCTATGCTCCAAATTCAGCAATTCCTCCAGGTTCATGGACGCTACTGTCAAGACTACGGTTTACCAGTGCCCCATCTGCAAGAGCTTTCCAATCCAGACCCAATCAACCGTCATGCCGACGCAGAAAAGGGACACATCATGTACAACCAATTAAACGACCAGCAACGAGCAATTGTCGATGAGGTTCTAGCAAACGTTCATTGCGACGCAAACAATTCATTCTTCGTCGATGGTCCGGGCGGAACTGGTAAAACATTTGTCTACCAGACCCTCATACACACACTTAGTGGCCCGGGAAGAACTGTTCTGTCTGTGGCTTGGACTGGAAATGCGGCGAGGTTTCAATGGTGGGACGAAGTTTCAATGGTCACTAAAGAAGCACCGTCTTCATTGCATCGACTCCTGACGGACATCACAGGGCTAAACATTCTTTTCGGAGGAAAAATTATCGTTTTTGGAGGGGATTTCCGGCAGGTCCTTCCAGTTGTGAGGCGCGGAAATAGAATCACCATCGTAGAGGCGTGTGCCAAGTCCTCGCCACTGTGGTCGCAAGTAGCATTTCGCCGCCTCACCACCTACATGCGAGCAGCCGGTGACCAAGAATTCTCTCATTGGTTTCTCCAGATGGGAAATGGAACCTTTCCACCACACAACACCGTCAACCCCACCAGTATTCGAATACCCAAGCAATGCTATTGCTCCCCTCAGGACTTAGTACAACACACTTTCGGAAACCAAATCAATGCGGACAACATCCACACAGCAATCTTCTGCGCTAAAAATGAAGATTGCGGAAAAATCAATAATCAGATCGTACAGAACTTACCTACCGCCGAAATCAAAACCTACCCCAGCTTGGATTCAGTTCAAACACAGGATCCACTAGATGTTCAAATATATCCGACCGAGTTCCTAAACAGCATTGACCCCTCAGGACTGCCTCCACACAAATTGACTCTTAAGATTAATACCATAATTATGCTCATAAGAAACCTCAACTCCAAACGCGGATTAGTAAACGGATTACGTCTAATCGTCACTCTGTTGAATGATCACAATATTATCGCAAAACCAGTAGGTTCCAATGAATTAGTTATAATTCCTCGAATTAAATTGACGCCATCCGATCCAACTATACCATTCAAACAATGTAGAAAACAGTTCCCTGTAAAGATTGCCTTCGCAATGACAATAAACAAGGCCCAGGGTCAAACTCTAGATAAAGCAGGCATTTACCAACCAAATCCAGTATTCTCACACGGGCAATGATATGTCGCTTTCTCTAGGGTTCAATTCTTTGCAAATGTAAAAATTGCTGTAGAAGAAACTCCCGCGCAAACAATAACCGATGAATTCGTTGTAACATCCAATATAATCTACACAGAGGTGCTGTAACAAGTACAAAACACTGTTATACATATTTCTTGGCGTTCTTATGTGCATATGCCGTTTAACAACAATAAATACATTTCTTCAATATTTAAAACTTCCTACTCCCTCATTCTCCGCTACTACCCCATAAACCTACATTCACGTTGCGAAAGCTCGCACGGGTGCACTAGTAATTATATTATTACTACAACAATATCATAATAGAGATAATAATAATAATAATAATAATAATAATAATAATAATAATAATGTATGTCTACCCCTTATTATTCCCGCTTCCAATGGGGTCAAGGATGCGATGAACTTCTATGTGGCGGATGGTTTTACGGCCGTATGCCCTTCCTGACGCCAACCTCATGAGAGGAGTTAAAATGATATAATAATAATAATGCAACACATATGATCCTCTCTTTCCTTTTCTTATCTCTCTCATCTTCTGAAATTGCTAAGGAATCACCACCCACCAGGCAAGCTGCAACTACTTGCATGACTCATGCATATACGATACATTTATATATGAACAGTCGAGTCGAATCATCATCATTCGTATTACTCATAAAACAAGGATGACCAATTTTTGCTGTGGATTAAAATACTATTTCACAAGATGATACAATTTCTGACTCAAAACTTGTTGGTTGGTTGGTTCCTCAGTTTAGGGGCTGCGACAACGCGGTCATGTAGCCCCGTGTACTTTGGGTGTGTGTAGAATTTGTCTAATAATCGGTGTTAATGGTGATGGCTGTGGTAGAGTGTGTTATCTGTGATTCAGGTAAGAACCGCAGACGGTCAATTTTCAAGTAGTTTCTACTTTTGCTACCAAATGCTACCGTCCACGACACTAGGTGCAAACTTGGCAACTAGATGCCATCGCAAACAGCACCTGGCGACGAACGTTGGAACTAATATAGCGTTAGTCAAATATAACCTAAAACTTTTGGCTTCACACAAGTGTAGTTAGTGGATGGTTCTTTTACATGCCATAAATCTATGACATGGGCCCGCCGGCTTTACTTCCCCTCCGAAGGAAGGCATACTGGTGGATTTTTAACGCTCTTAAGACATCCGACTACTTCGGCCGGGTTTGAACCCGCGACCTTGGGTATAGAAGCTCAGCATGCTACTAACTACGCCATCGAAGTCTCCTGTCGAAACTTGTAATGAAAACACTATTATTCTGGTTTGTGCAACAGAATTTCAATTGAAGAATTGTTCTCAGTGGAGCTTATGCTTGTATGACGAGAGTACCAAATCTCATTTAAAGAGCACCGTGGTGCTCGCGAGCACCAGGTTGAGATTGCCTGTTGTAGACATTAATTGTTGTTGGCCCCATCATGGACACCCCTGTGCTCCCAGCTGGTGTGCCAACTGACGGCCACTAACCGCACCAGATTGTACTTCCTCAGGCATAAAAAGAGTTAATTATCACTCTCAGATTGAATCCGAACTGCCCTAGCTCCATTGATAGAGGCGTGATTTCAGCAATTACTTATCTCGTCCATCAGTATTTTCCGCCCCTCCCCCCATTGTGGTTGGTCTGTGTTTAGCCGTAAGATGTCGCTCCTTGATTGTAGAGCGGACAGTCGCATGTCAACTGTAGCGACACAACATATTCATTTAAATGGAATCATGTTATTTAAGAATAATGCTGGAGAAGATCTTTGTTTGGTTCAATGATATTATCGCACAAATATAATAATTTTCTTTTAAATCTAAAATAAATTATAGAATGCTTGTACAAGCTCTGAGTATTTTAGATAGCTTGTCCACATGTTGAAGACTGTCACGTCAAGTAGGAAAGATTAGGGTTCTGTTTAAACATAAATAAATAAATTAATTAATTAATTAATAAGTAAATAAATAAGTAAGTAAATAAATATATAAATGAATGAATAAATAAATAAATAAATAAATTAAATTAATAAATAAATAAATGAATATAGAAATGAATAAATAAATAAGTATACAAATAAATAAATGTATAAGCGAATAAATAAATCAATAAATAAATAAATAAACAAATAAATAAATGAATAAATAAATAAATGAATATACAAATGAATAAATAAATAAATAAGTATACAAATAAATAAATGTATAAGCGAATGAATAAATAAATAAATAAATAAATAAATAAATTAATAAATAAATATATAAATAAATAAACAAATAAATAAATTAATAAATGAATGAATAAATAGTCGCCTCCGTAGCGTAGCGGTCAGCATGGTTAACTGCCACCCGGAGGTCCTGGGTTCGATTCCCGGCTCTGCCACGAAATATGAAAAGTGGTATGAGGACTGGAACGGGGTCTACTCAGCCTCGGGTGGTCCAAATGAGTAGAGGGGGTTCGATTCCCACCTCAGCCATCCTCGAAGTGGTTTTCCGTGGTTTCCCACTTCGTCTTCGGGCAAATGCCGGGATGGTACCTTCTGTAAGGCCACGGCCGCCTCCTTCCCTCTTCCTAGCCTATCCATCCCAGTCTTCCATCCCTTCCCATCCCTCATGAGGCCCCTGTTCGCTTTGCAGGTGAGGCCGCCTGGGCGAAGTGCTGATCACACCTCCTCAGTTGTATCCATCCTGACCAGATGTTCCAAGCTCCAGGACACTGCCCATCGAGGCGGTAGTGGTGAGTTCCCTCGCTGAGTCCGTGGGAACCACCAACCTAGAGGGTAAATTGACTAAATAAAAAAATTAATAAATAAATAAACAAATACATGAATGAATGAATGAATGAATGAATGAATGAATGAATGAAGGAAAATAAATGAATAAATAAATAAATGAATAAATAAATAAACAAAGAAAGAAAGAAAGAAAGAAAGAGAGAAAGAAAGGAATAAATAAACAAATGAATACATTAATAAATGAATAAATGAATGAAAATCCACAGCCTGCTTCCAGTCTCCGACCGGGTCAGGAATGGAATGAATGAAGCCCCTATCTAGCGGCGAGGATATGAGCTGTGCCGGCTGCCGAGGCCTGACGCACTCCTCTGGGGCAATGATTAAATGAATGACAGATGAAATGAAATGATAGTGGAGAGTGTTGCTGGAATGAAATTTTGACAGGGAAAAACCGGAGTACCCGGAGAAAAACCTGTCTGCCTCCGTTTTGTCCAGCACAGATCTCACATGGAGTGACCGGGATTTGAACCACGGACCCAGCGGTGAGAGGCCGGCGTGCTGCCGCCTAAGCCACGGAGGCTTCAAATGAATAAATGAATAATTGAATAAATTAATATATCATCGCATAGACTTGGCTACCGTAGATTAGGTCCTTTGAATTAGAGCCATTGAAGCTATCTACATTTAAATGTTGACTTTTCACTTACTCCCTGTCATATGGCAGTGAAAACTAAAACTTCACCGGTCGACTTGTAGCTGAGATTTAGACGATTCAAGTTTTATTGGAATCACCAAATTTGATATGAGAGATATTTTACGAACCGACATCGCACGAATCGGTGTGCCGTGGATTTTCTCCGGCCTTCGACAATCCGACAAGGACTTGAACCCGTGATCTGTCACTGACCCACCGAGGAAGTTGTTATACATCATGTGAAAAAAGACTATGAAAAGTCAGAACAAATGAAAGGAAGTAAGGAAAGCAGGAAGGAAGCTGAAAGTGTTTCGAGCCCGTTAATCTTGCGATCATGATCCACGTACCCTCCACTTTACGTGGATTTTGGGATCAAGGAAACACCATAAAGAAGTCAGAACAAATGAAATGAAGCAATGAATATTGGTAATAATAATAATAATAGTATATTAATAAAAACAATACATATAATACAGGTTATCAGACAAGTTCAACACACACCCGAGTACACGGGGCTGATGGCCAATTGTCCCCAGCCCCTAAAATAAATTAACAACAGCATAATGTATACGTCTTCCTTAGGAACTTACCCAGTTTATTGGGCATGAAACCTACTAGCGTGTTTCATATTTCTGAAACACATTAACCTATTTATTTCTGGCGGCCTGGCGTATATTTTATAATTCGGAAATAATAATTATTGTTCACTGTGTATACCATTAGATAATAAAAAGATAATTGAAGTACCCTTGGGCTAGTTTTGACTTAATAATATACAGTACCTCATCATTTCTTGTGTCGTTACAGTTGACATGCAAGCGAGTGACATCTTGCAACTTGCACTCACCCTGAGGCCCAACAGTCCTTCTCCAGGGATGTTAAGTGTGTTCGTACAGCTACACAACAGCGTAGCCGAGCGATTCAAGCAATGGGAAGATCCAGGCTTCTAGTTCCGATGCTGAGTGAGTGAAGTAATTCCCCCCCCCCCTTCCAGGCCAACTCAAGGTTAGTGTTTAATTTCAAGTTCCGATGTGCGAGGGCTGTTTATTAAGTAAGGGCAGTTTTTGTATTTTAATTACCGGTAACCGAACATTTTATTTTGAAACCACATTTAGTTTTAGGTTTTGCATACCTTCCTCTACTTTCCTACATAGTTGCCTTGTTTATTTAGGCACTTGTCATACCTTAAAACTAAGTTCTGAAATCCCTCTGCATAAAAGTTTGCCGCCAGCTCTGACAACCAAGAATTCACACTTGAGGAAAATCCATTGATAGAGAGAGTATCATGAATATTCGGTCCTCGTGAATTTTCGTGTCAATTGTAGTCACCAAGTCATCTGTGATCACAGACCTGAGCGTTCATCGTCATGAACATTTTCACGGCCACTTTTGAACTCGCGCACCCATTTTCGCACTTTACCTTCCGTCATTGCATTATCACCATACACCTCACAAAACTGACGATGAATTCTGCAGCCGACATGTTTCTTGCACTCAAAAAACGTATCACAGATCGTACCTCACACGCGGCGGGCGATTCAATAAACTTGAACATTGTAAAGATGCACAGTTCAGCGTACATGTTAGCTACACAGCTGCAACTGACGCCTGCTTGCTCACAAAGGATGCCGAGAGGTAGCGCGCAAGTTTGTTGCGGCATGCGTACTAACTACGGGCTTAAAAAACCGGCCCTTACTTAAATAAATGATACTAGTCTTACAGTAGTCGCATATGACGTGTAACATGTTATCCTACTATGAAATTGAGATGAAATGTATGTGAAGTCATCTGACATGTTATCCTACTCGAATACTACACAGCTTGGACATTCTTAAAATGTTAATTTACGCTCCGTTTTCATACTGGTACTATGATGAATGTATTGGAGATATGCTACTGTCACACTTGTTTGAACAAACATCACATATTATATTGTAAATTAAGAGATGGAATGAAACCATAGTCTCTAACCTATCTATAGACTACCGGTACTAGAAATAATGTTCAATACAATCAAATTTCCCAATCAAACTATTGTAATTAAAATTAGATAAATCGTAATTTAATGTAGATTCTGTTAAAATGACGCATAATGTTACGATTGATATCGTTTAAATCGATAATCTGGTAGCAAAAACATTTGCCAGGACTGTGGTTCGAACCCGAGACGTCACGATTCGCAGACCAAGGGGCTAGCCACGCAGCCATTACAAACACAGATATTTAGAGTACAAGACAGTTACTTATTTTCACATGCCGGAAATAATATGGAAGTAATTTTTTATGCTCCATTAATATTTTGCTTTTTTTTTTTCGATAATATACCTGCGTGGAATTGAGTTTTAAATTAGTTATGGATACGCCTACATGACAGTAAAGGGAATTCCTATGAAAGGCTAGCCCAGTTCCCGTATAAAAATCTATATTATATTATATTGATCACTGCATTACCGCAATGTGGGTTAATATCTGAATAGCCATTGTGCAGAAACATAATACCGGCTTTGCCGACTAGTTACAACGTTTTATTATTAAAGCATATCATCATTTAAATACTGATACGAAGATTTTGAACATGTGGTTTGCGTTGCAATAAGTTTATACCAGTGTTCGCATGAGCGTTTACCGTTCAGTATCAAAGTGTTGATCAAAGTTACTCGGGGAGTAACCATCACTTTTATCCAGAGATTGGAAAAGAGACTCTTAATAAATCATAATTGTTTTCATCAAATATGATATAGCCTAATGATTTTTTTTACACCAAAGAACGACAACTTGAAGATAATTTACTGTATGAATATTCTTAATGGCGCCTCCAAACCTTGAAGTAATCCATGTGGGATATACATTCCACATGGCCGGCAGTGCGTCATGGTACCAATCTCCAACACTGCACGCTCATTGTTTCCTCTTACCACTGCCAGCAGGATCTCATCCCTCCTGGATGCTTTTGCCAGCTGGATCGCATCTCTCCTGGCTGCTAAAGCAGGAGGGATGCGATCCAGCTAGCAGTGCGTCTTACACACTTCCGTCCGATCCACTTCCGCCCCATTTTTCAAAATCACTCCCTCAGAAATATCCAGCAACCTAGTGGAAAGATGTTACACATCATAAACAGACCTCGTACCTACCCCAATCTTAGATCCAAAATCACAGCTAAACACAGTAACCACAGGAACACAGGTTGACAGATGAATTACAAATACACTATTCTATTAGTGTACGCCAGTCTATTGACCAAGACGTCCCATGAAGTAAAATTAACAATATACTGTAATACAGAAATGTATGAATAGTTTAAGGTTCTATATAAAATACTAGCTGTACCCGGCATGCGTTGCAATGCCAATCAAAGAAAGTTTTCGCGTTGTAATTTTGTTTCTTGAAGTGCTTTTGGAAACAATCTTTCTTCAATTTCCGTTGACTGCCTCTAAACGGTCGTAAAATGGATTAACTAATTTAGAAACATTCGCGGGAGCGTACACAACAATACACCAAAGTTTCATCGCAATCGGACGAATGGGATAGGAACGCATACGGAATTTTGTTTAAACGATTCGTGCGCTGTCACTCATTTTTAAAATTTACTCTTGCGCTACCTACTGTGAAATAGATTTACTAAGTTAGAAACCCTCACGTAAGTGTACACAACAACTCAACAAAGTTTCATCGCAATCGATGAATGGTATATGAACAAATACGGGATTTTGTTGAAACGCTTCGTGCATCGTCAGTCATTCCTTGCATCTACTCGTACACTACCTATTGCAAAATGGATTTACTAAGTCGAAAACCTTCACAGGCGTGTACACAACAACTCATTAAAGTTTCATCGCATTCAGATGAATGGCATATGAACGCATACGGGATTTTGTTTAAACGACACGCGTGCCGTCACTCATTTGTTGAATCTACTCGTACGCTACCTATTGTAAAATAGATTTACTAAGCCTGAAACTTTTCTTGGAGTGTGCTCAAAGATCCACCAAAGTCTCATCGCAATCGGATGAATGGTATATGAATGCATATGGGACTCTTTTGAAACGATTCGCGTGCCATCGCTCATTTTTAAAATCTACTCGTGCACTACCTATCGTGAAATGCATGTACTAAGCCAGACACCTTCCCTGGAGTGTACACAACAATTCACCAAAGTTTCATCGCAATCGAATTAATAGTATATGAACGCATAGGAACGTTGTTGAAACGATTCGCGCACCATCGCTCATTTGTTGAATCTACTCGTGCGCTACCTATTGTATAATGGATTTACTAAGCCAGAAAACTTCCTGGAGTGCACATAACAATTCACCAAAGTTTCATCGCAATCGGATGAATGGTATATGAACACTGTACGGTACTTGGTTGAAACGATTCACGTGCCGTCACTCATTTGTTGAATAAAATTGTGCGCTACCTATTGTAAAATGTATTTACTAAGCCAGAAACCTTCCCTGGAGTGTACACAAAGACTCACCCAAGTTTCATAGCTTTCGCCCGAATGGTATATGAACACATACGGGACTTTGTTGAAACGTTTCACGCATCGTCGCTTATTTGTTGAATCTGCTCGTGCGCTACCTATTGTAAAATGGATTTACTAAGCCAGAAACCTTCCCTGGAGTGTACACAACATCTCACCAAAGCTTAATCGCAATGGGATAAATGGTATATGAACGCAGGTGGTCTTTGTTGAAACGAATCGCACGCCATTTTGTTGAAGCTACTCGCGCGCCATCTATTGTAAATTGGATATACTATGCCTATAACTTTTTCGGAAGTGTGCACAACAACTCACCAAAATTTGATCGCAATCGGATGAATTGTGTATGCACGCAGAGCCAACACTCATTTGTCTAAACTACACGCGCGCTTTCTATTGTAAATTGGATTAACTATGCCTATAACCATCCCGGAAGTGTGTTAAACAACCCACCGAAATTTGGTCGCAATCGGATAAATTGTAAACTGTATGAACGCATCGCCAACACTCATTTGTTAAACTACTCGCGCGCTATCTATTGTAAATTGGATTGACTGTGCCTATAATGATTTCGGAAGTGTTTACAACAACTCACCAAAATTTGATCGCAATCGGATGAATGGTTTATGAACGCATAAAAGACGAACAAACAAACAAACAAACATCCTTTATATACATAAGATTAGACCAACTCGTGGTAATAATAATAATATCGTATGACCTCGGGTGCCGGGCGCAAGCATTGTTATTTGACACCCAGAGGGTAGCTTGCATGTCGAATTTCGTTGTTCCTTGAATCACTATGAAAGTCAAGGAGGTTAGATATCTAAGCTCCTTGAACAATATAGCGCTTTCTAGTAGAGAAATTAGGAACTTCGTGTTGGTGGAAACTCCCGAGATTAATTTTGCCATTATGAACACGGCCTACTGAATTCAAATGGGTTCTTTGACATGCCAACATCGTATGACTTGCGTGTCGTATTTTTGCCGCCTTTCAAAAATCACTTACCACGGCCGGGAGTGAACCTGTAATCTTAGTAGACCGACATGCTATCCACTCACCCACCGTGGCAAGCTACCAACTCGTGGTGTACTGGCTAACATTCTTGGCTGTCGATCTGCAGGTCAGGGTTTGATTTCCGTCTCTGCTAAGAAATTTACTTCTGGTCTGAGGGCTGAAACAGGGTACACTGAGCCTCATGAGGTAAAACTGAGAGGAGGTGGGTTCGATTCCCACCTCAACCATTCCAGAAGTGATTTTCCACTGGTTTTCCACTTCTTCTCCGAGAAAATGCCAGGATGGTTCCTAACTTATGACCACTGCCACTTACTTCTCAATCTTACCTGAATGACAAATACAGACACTACTACAGGCACCACTATAATGCAGGTTATCGGAGAAATTCTACACACACACTTAAGTATAGGGGATACTCAACTAAATCCGCAACATTAAGGTGTTGATGGTAAATATGATAAATTAAGGGAAATGGTTTCAAAACATTAACATAAAAATCAAATTACTGCACTTTTGTGACACAAATTCAGTTCTTAAATTCTCATCTTGCGTGGGTTGTCTAAATCATTTAATACTTAAAATAACACTTTCAAGGAAATTTCAATTTATTAACTTTTTATGAATTTTTGTTTGATACTAGTGGCACTAGTGCTAAATCCGCAGCACCTTGTCTAAATCCTCAATATGATAAGTCTAATAATATACAGTACTTCATTACTAACACTACGACATCACCAAAATGCATGCGATTTTTAGCCTACATTCGTCATTTTGCAAAAATGACAAAAAAAAGTAGACTTATGAGATGGATCCAGGAAAATTTCTGTGTGTCTGTCTGTCATTCTGTCTGTCTGTCTGTTTGTCTGTCTGTCTATCTGGCTGTGTGTGTGCCCCCCGCTATCAACTCCTAAACGGCTGCAGCAATCGAATTCAAATTTGGAATGTGTAAAGATCTATACCAGAATATCTCAAGCCCATATTTTAAAATTATATCAGTGCTACCAACTGCTGAAAACCCACAATAGAAATTTTAGCTCCGTGTTGGATATCTTGGAAGGTATTCATAGGAGCTATTCCAAAATTGGCAAACATATTGAACCCTTTAGTATTGCAGTGTTTATATGCAAGAATCTAAATCAAGGGGTCGCGCTCAGTTCATAGTGTGATGTTTACGTTCGCCAAACAACATGCTCTACTGAGGCAAGGGTCATAGGATTAAAACTATAATAAAGAAAAGAAGTGACAAGACGTAGAATAATAACATAATTTAATGACTATTTGTGCAAAAATGAAATGAATATAAACAACAACAATAATATTCCTCCCTGAATCTTCCCATGACAGAAATATCTATCAACGATGAGGAGTCAGGCGGATCTCCCCCTCATAAACATGTGGATCCAAGTTCCACTAACTTGCATTGGGATTTTATGTACGCGTAATGACTAACTACGAGGGATGAGTACTAGGATGACTGTTCGTTTACATCGGGTAACAGCCACGATGCTTACGAACAATCATCTCGTAAATCAACGTTTACGGATATGGGACACAACACTAATAAAAACCCTTAAAAATTAAAGCTGACACACAATCTAAAATCTAATATTTACAGGAATCTCCCTCGAGACCCTCCTTCAGTGCGATGACGCATCTGACAAATGAGCTGCCAACACGGCCAATTGCTCAATACACAAACAAGGAAAAGACAGCATCGCACGTGACTGCACGGGTCACTAATACGGAACATAAACATGGAATGAAACCAACAACAACAAAAGCCTCACCGGCTGAGATTACCTTATATGAACAAAAATGCACGTTAAGCTAACGCTTCGGAGATTATAGTGATTCGTAGGCAACTCCCATTTATTTAAACAATTTTTATCATTGATCAGTTCTTATTTTGTATTTCAAGTAACTTTACGGAGCCTACAAGCACTCCACTAATGACCTTGATGCAATCCTTTCAGCCCGCCTTGTGAAAACAGCTTCCCCCTACCACAACTCTTGTCATCGTCCAACTCCAGTGTGTAAAAATAACTTGACCAACTGTCTCGTTATCTCGTAGAATCAACAGCAACAAATCTCAACCACATAAACATATGGTAAGACATTAATCGATATAGCCACATATGTCCTCGCAAGGTAACCATATGGACTCGGCACCAAGCTGACAGGAATCAGTCTAAGCTGAAACTCCCGCTTGTAATGACCAATAAAATACACACACACACACTGCTGGGAATGACATAACACATTTTTCACACAGGTCGGTTGAATCAGAAGCTCACAATCTATTTAAAAATATTAAAACCTGCGAGAGAGCTGACTGCTCTTCGCCACAACTCACATTGCTCCAACGGCAATAAACTCACTGAATCTGATCAATAATAAACATTACAAAGATTAATTTACCCTCCAATCTACTGTATGATTATATTAATTCAGTCCTACTTCTGAAACACAACATATCTCCGAGAGACGCTTCTTAACCGCATTACGTAAACATATGTGAACACGGTCGTCCACATAGCCACGTTAGTTAAAACAAACAAATAAGAACCTACGATTACGAACACTTGTGCGAGCTGTTTCCATGCAAAAGGTGGGTCAGACCAAAACTAAATACACTACGTTAATCAACACAAGCAAGATATTTACAAACAAAATATGTCCCATATACCATAAGTTAACTTGTCAGATAATAAGAATATTATTCAGTACTCATCCTCGGCCAGTCACCGTCAACGAACATCTGCTGCCATCTCCCTACTTAATGCTGCTTAGCTCGTCTCAAACATCTCGACGGAGTGTTGACAGTTCCAAACTTCTTCCAGGATAAGCGAAGTCATCTCTCGTGCTGATGCAAAAAGTTATAGATTATTACACACTCGATATCTGACTACTAAATTCACCGTTTTAGGTACTTCTTTCCCCAGAACGTCTGTTGGCGAATTGTCGAGGATACTGTCCCTACAAAATGGTACTGTGACTATCTATCACACTGAATTTAACACACATTAGTGTTAATAAAAATCTGTGTCCTCATGACACGCAAAGTACAAGTGCCTACGTCCTCAGACGCGCAAAATATAATAACCTGTGTCTCCCGACACACACAATGTAATAAGTATACGTCCCCAGACGCACAAAATGTAATCAGTTCTTGGCTCTTCACGCCACATATAAATGAACTGGCCCTAGGTATCGATAGAGGGGGAAATTATATAAAAATTTCTCAAAATAATAGTGGTACAGGAATGAAACAAATATCACTGAACTCGTAAAGTTGCGCAGGTCAAGAATATGCCCATTAATTCAAGAATCGATCGTAGAGATGTTGTCTAGCCGATCTCCCGCGTTAATACTAGCTATCGCGTGCCCAAGCTAGACTTGGCGCGTTCGTAAGCATTCATCTCCCATTGGTTCCACTTTTTCAATATGTTCGCGGTTTTTATCAGACCTCGGCCTCATAGGAGTGTCCAGTAGTACCATCAGCCACTCACGTTACTGCATTATATTTTTTCTAGGCGCGAATAGTACAATGAACAAGCCATAAGCGTGTCTCACCACGCGTCCCTTCTATTTTGAGGTAGCCACCACCTGTCCTTCTGAAACATAACTAGGCTCTTTCTTTTCACAATCCTTAATTATTTAGCCTTTTGTCAAACTGCTGCAGGTATGTTCCCCCTGCCTCCAACAAATGCTTGAAGTTTCCTCATCTTCGTCCGGCTATTTCATGACGCTGGTGGAAATATTAATTAACTGTAGAAATAAAACATCGAATCATTTATCCATCAGAGGATAAAGGGTTCACAACTCCTCCACTCACAAAATTTCGAACTTGGGATAATGTCGATAATTTTAAAAGACTTCCGTAGGCCAATTTGTTTTATTTCAGAATCACCCCTTTTCTATTACTTGGTCTAGCCGCTCCTGTCTTGAATGGCATTTACTCGTGTTATTTCCTGCTTGGACCTCACCCTCTCATCTGCTTGCGTGACGTGCTGATGCCTTAGGCAACACTCTGCCTGTCTCGTTAATGTTTGTCAACACCATCTCCAGTTCCTTATTCACGTGCCGTACTCAACTGCCCCCCGTCCACTTGGTTGATAAAGGACGTCCATTTAAACTGCATCATTATTTCGGCGCTCCCATGGTTCGCTTCTTCGATACGTTTTTAAGTTGGCTGCATTGTAGACCGACATTGTTCCTGTGCTTAACTCTTTCACTCTGTATGCATTGTTTCCTAGGTTTCTTACAATAGAATAGGGTCCTATGAACGTTTCAAAGAATTTGCTGAAGATCTTCTTCTCTGGATCCGATGTAGCGGGTCGTTTCACCAAAACGAGCTGGTTGATTTCTAGATCACGGTGAAATCTCTTATTTCTCAATCGTCGTAATCTGCGATCTGCTTGTTTTCTCATGTAGGCTCTCGTTCTCTCTATTCGCAGGTCAGGTGCTATCATGGGATCTTGTGGGCAGTTAATGATGCTTTTCCACGTTCTCACTGGATACTCGTTTTTGTGTAAGACCATAGGGATCTGTCCTGTTGACTCGTGCCTGGTAGAATTCATACATGTCTCTACATCCTTAATTTAATCCACCCACTTATGATGTTCTTTGGGAATGAAGATTCTCAAGTATGATGTTACACATTTTATTGCTTGCTCACTTGGATTAGCTTGGGCATGTCGGATACAGCATAAAACGTGTTTTATACCCATGTCCTCCATACCTTTCTTGAATTCGGCGCTTGTAAAATAGCTGCCATGGTCCGACAATATGAATTCTGGTTTTCCAAGGATTGGAATAACTCTATTTCGAATACGACTGAGTACTTGTTTCGATGTAGTTTTCTGAATGGGGCATAATACGACAAACTTAGAACACATCAATGCACACTAGCAAGTGACGGCAACCTCGCCTACCTTTCGGGATTGGGCCGAAACAGTCCAGGGCCACTAGCTCGCAGGGTTTCTGAGGTAGCAATGGTCTAGGATACTGCCTCATTAAATAGTTATTGGGCTTTGTCCTCTGACAAGGATCACAAGTCGTAATGACGTCACATATAGTTGTTCTCATACGTGGCCATGTAAATGTCTCTCCTATTGTCGCTTCGCACTTGTCTACTCCGACGTGTCCGTAACTTTCGTGAGTATGCCATGTCAATCCTCGCTGTAGAGATGCAGGTACAAGTATGCGTAACTTGGTGTGGTCATTATCTACCCATTTGTGCAGCAAATTGTTGACATAAACATATCTTCCTTCTTTTGCTTTCGCTTCTCGAAATGCAGGTGTTCCTGTAGGTAGCTGCTTTCTAAAGTATTGAATTAATAGCATCATCCATGGTTCCGCTTCCTGTTCTCGCTGTATCTCACGTAACTCCTCCAAGAATTCCCGGTCCTTCGGTGTTAACTCCAAGTGTTGTACCATCGCTGTTTCTTCAACATCAGGCTCTGGGTTCCTGCTGAGTGCATCCGGGATCACGTTCATGTTCCCTGGACAATGTTCAATCTCAATGCTAAACTGCTGAATATATATAGACCAACGTGTCACACGTTCGCTTGCCATCGACGTCTTAAACAAGAATGTTAGTGCCTTGTGATCGGTCCTGACAACAATGGGGTAACCATAAATTATTCGTTTCCATCGTTGAAGCGCATGAAGGATGGCCAACAGCTCTAGGTCCGTTGCAGTATAATTGCGCTCGTGCTTACGCAATTTTCGGCTGACAAATACGAAATATGTTTTATGTTGCAGGTTAGCTGGATCTTCTTGGTAGAGCATGGCACCTATACCAATTAGTGAAGCATCCGCTTGGATTATAAATTTGTGCTTGAAATCTGGATATCCTAACTTAATGCAGTTTTCCAGTATCTTTTTTTTTCGCTTGGAACGCCTTCTCGCATTCCGCATTCCACAACCATTTATTATTCTTTTTTAGCATTTCCTGCATTGGAGCTACAGTCTCCGTGTAACCTGGACAGATTTCTTTAAAGAATCCCGTTACGCCTAAGAAAGCCCGAATGTGCTTGACTCTCGTTGGTGTAGGGAAATTCTTTATCGCTTCGATCTTAGCTGGGTTTGGCTTCACTCCCTCCTTGTCAATGATGTGACCCAAATATAAGATCTCGCTCTTGAAGAAATGCGATTTCTTCAGGTTTACTTTGAAATTTGATGCATTAAGGTTGCCTAATACTTTATCTAAATTTTCCATGTGAATTTCAATGTTGTCGGATGCCAGCAGAATGTCATCAATGTAGCGTACCGTCATCTCCTTAACTTCCTCGGTTAGATTCCGATCCAGGTCTCGGATTAAAGCACAGCCCGTTGTTTTGCCTCCGAAGGGCATTCGGACGAAGCAAAATGTTTGGTTATCGAATAAGAAGCCAGTTAGAAGCTGTGACTTCTCATCCAATTCAATATGGTGGAAACTGGACGTCAAATCAACTGATGAATAAATGCTCTTGTTCTTAAAGCCTTTTAGTACGTCTCTGATAATTGGCGCTCTGTCATACTCAGGAAAAATGAGTCTCATGTTGAGATTTCTGGCATCTAAACAAAGTCTAATAGATTCATTTGGTTTTGTGACTGCCAAAATCGCATTTAGATAAGGTGTAGGTGTCTTCCTTATCACTCCAGCTTGTAACATCTCATCTATAATGACCTTGACTTGACCACGATATTTTTCCGGAATTGGGTACAATCGACTTTTGAAAGGTGATCAATCCTCGACTTGCATTGAATATTTGAAATTTAATATTTTTCCAGGTACTGTATCGAATACTGCTTTGTGCTTCCTTAAAATCTCTTCCAATTGTTTTCTATGTTCACCCCCAAGTTGAATGTCATTGAGCCGCTCCTGTAGTAACTCTTCAAATTGTGCATCACTATCATCTCCTTCTGTTAATAAAGACCATATCTCCTGGAATTCACTCTCCTCATCTAGTTCCACAACAGCTCCTTCTATGATGTTATCTTCTGCCTTTCGTATCTCCTCTTCCGGTATTGCTTCCAATGCCCAAGAATTTACATCTCTTCCGGTAGTGATTTCATCCATATGCAATCCCACGTTCTTCAGCTGATCATACTCTCTAAAACTGACTGTGTTCTTGTGCAAATCTATCACTGCTTGATAGTCACAAATGAAATTTGCACCAAGAATTATATTGAAATTCATCTTTGCCATGATAATGAATGTTTGCCCAAAAGTGTGTTCCAATATGTTCAGCTCTAAGTATGCCTGACGTTTACAAGTGACGGTGCGTTCAGGAATAACACCCCTCACTTTGAGTTGTGGTACGGGAATCACAGGAATATTCTGACTCCGTCCCAACTCTCGAACCAAGGCCTCCGATACCAGACTGATCTGCGACCCCGTATCCAATAAACATCATATATTAATTCCACCAATCCTCGCGTAAATAATGTGTAACTGCCTAATTTCATCGTTCCGTGGTTTCACCGTCTCCTCCAGGCAATCTTCTGGCAAAGCAATCCATTCTTGTATGTTCGCTACTATCCATCCATCTTCAACTTCCGACTGTTGCGTTTGTAGACTGTCTCCTTTATCCAAATTTAGCATTTTTTTTTAGCTCCGCTGCGACTCCCGTCATCATTTTGTCGCCCACGCCCCTGACATTCCTCTTGTCTCAGTAGACTTCCAGCTTCCTCAGTATGTGTGTCTGGATTCTTTATGTTCCCAATGGCTTTCTCCCATCGTCCTTGCTCTCCACCTTGACTAGCGTGTAATTCCTCTAGGTAATTTTGTGATTGAGCGTGCCTATCATCCCAGTCATTTCGATAATTACGTGCCTCTCCTTGATTTTGATCTCTCCTTCCTTTCCACCTTTGATTCCCATTGTAATTACCGTATCTTCCATAAGGCCTCTCATTTCTTCGATTTTCACGCCATTGTTGATACCCTCTCTGTTGATATCTATTGTTGCCTTGATATGACCTATTGTTATAGTTATTCTCGTTACGCTGGTACGGTCTGTTTTCTACCTCGTCCTGGTTCCGCCTAGGTGTGGATGTGCTTGTATTTGTACCCTGCGTTTTAGTGTTCGCCTGTTTTGGTTTTATGACCTCTGTCGTATTTACTAACTCCAGTTGTCTTCTTCCTCTATAATGATTATGAGATGTAGTCTCATCTATCTGGCGTAATATCTGTTCTGCATGTAAGGCCGTACTAACGTTCGCTGCGACTAGTACTTGTTGCACTTTGACTGGTAATTGCCGCGCTATAGTCATCACCAGATCCGCTTCATTTAAAGGGTAATCAAGGTCGCGAAATTTTAGCATTTGCATGTTAAAGAAATCTGAGTATTTCGTTTGCTGGGTAGTCTGGTATTTGCTAGAGTAAAGCTCCATTCTTAAACTCTGTTGTAAAGCCGGAGACCAGTACTTGCGCAGAAACGCGATTTTGAAATCTGCCATAGTTCCAAATGTATATTTGAAGCTTAAAAACCATGTAAGGACATTTCCTGATAAAAATCTCTCCATCATCCTTAACCTACGTGCTTCAGGTACCCCAGTGTCATTGTAATGATCTTCAATTTCTTTAATAAAGGCTTTAGGTGTCACTCCTGAATTCTCCGTGTACTTCTGCGGTTTATAATCGTTCGAGCGAATTACTTGGATAAGTTGTGTGGGCTGCTGACAGTCCTGTGACGTGGAACTCCTTTCAATATTCTTGCGAAACCCCTCCGTGTTTGTCGTTAATGGGCTCTCTGTCTGAGTTTGACTTCCTGCTGTGCTCGTACCCTCCGGGCTATTTGAGTCGTCCTGCTTATCTTTCATTGTTCCCGTTTTAAATATCGAGGATTGTTCTATCGACCTCAGTTCAGCTCTAATGATCCTGTCTGTTTGTTCTTTAAGTTTACTCTTAATTTCTTGTTCCAATGCTTGAATACGAGTATGATTTTCGCCTACTGCCTTAAGGATGGTTGATCTTTCCTCTTTAGAATCGATATTCATTTTTCGCCAATCTTTTCTTATTTGCTCCTTAATTGTGCTTACTTTCTCCTCGATCTGGCTCTTAATGTCATCCTGATTGCGTTCTATCTGGCTTTTCCATTCTTCCAATCTCGCGCTATTTTCGTCGATGGTACTCTTTAATTGATCCTGATCCACTTCTAGGCTTTTCCATTGCTCCGCTGATTTTATTTCGAGACGGTCCATACCTTTAATTATGCCGGATATATTTTCATCTACCGCTGATAATTGTTGTTGAATGACCTTGCCGCTTTTTTCCATTTCCTTAAATCGTCCTTCCAACTTATCCTGAGCTATCTTGACCTCGCTCGTACTCATAGTGCATGCTAGTTCAATTTGCTCTAATTTACCTAACACCGTTTCATCCAGAATACTAAGTTTTTGATCAAATATAATTTCCATTTTCTTAATCTGATCTAATTGTTTTTCATTGTTTTACTAACATCTAGGGCCAGCAATACCATCTGTTGATTAGTGTGATCCTTCATCTCTGCGGTTAACGCCTCTAACTGCGAATTTATAGTGTCATTGATTTCACTTTTTAATAATCTAGCTTGTTCCGCCTGATATTCATTTTGTTCAATCCTACTGTTGTTTAATTGTGTCCGCAATGATTCACTTTGTTCAGATAGTTTTGTGTTTAGTGATTCACTTTGTTCGGATAGTTTAGTTTTTAGTGATTCACTCTGCTCAGACAATTTGTTTATAGACTCACTTTGTTCTAACATAGTATTGTTTAGTGATTCACTTTGTTCGGATAGCTTCGCGTTTAATGCTTCACTTTGTTCTGTTAGTTTAGTGCTTAATGATTCACTCTGTTCTAACATACTATTGTTTATTTGTTCAGATAATTTCGCGTTTAATGATTCGCTCTGTTCTGATAGTTTATTGTTTAATGATTCACTATGTTCAGATAGTTTAGTGTTTAATGATTCACTCTGTTCCGCCAATTTGGTGTCCAACAATTCCTGTGTCCTCCTAGCCGCATTTTCAATGATTTCTTGAATCTGTTCTACTGTTGCCATGTTATACACTTTATATGAGACATTAGGAAAATGGCATAAAGCAATGCCCCCTGACACACACATACAATCCCCATGCACATTTAATTTCTTTACCCTACTCAGTTCATTTATAATTTACATTTAATCCCACTAGTCAATCGCATCTCTGAGTGGATCTAATTTTACTCAATTTAATTTAAACCCAAACACATATTCAGTCATTAAATTGTTATCCTGATCTGATATTAACACTGACTAATTAACAAAGTATTAATTGTCATTTAAGGCTACCAGCCTCCTAACATTTTCATGAGTTTGACTTTCTAAACAAATCTAGTTTTAACTTTAATCATTGGGCGCCCGATATCACGTATATTATTTTTACTTTAATTCAATAGACAAAACCGTGAACCGTATTTTACATTGCAAACTCATGATTTTAATTTATATTTCACACAGTTGGCGGTATCCTCTTCGCCTCAATTACTTTTAATAAAATATCACTTTCCGGTGATTAAAATACTGTCATATCTGCCTCCACTTGTGGCCTGTCAGTTTTACTCAAATACGCCAACTAAATGTGTTTCAGCAGCGAACCAGCAACAAAAATACACCTTCATTGTTGCGTCAGTTTGTAAACCCAACCACGCTTACATTGACATGTGCAATTTCTTTGCCGCTACACCACAGTGAACCGCCCCACGCTTGGCCGCGCCAGTTTACCTACTATGAACCCTTTAGTATTGCAGTGTTTATATGCAAGAATCTAAATCAAGGGGTCGCGCTCAGTTCATAGTGTGATGTTTACGTTCGCCAAACAACATGCTCTACTGAGGCAAGGGTCATAGGATTAAAACTATAATAAAGAAAAGAAGTGACAAGACTTAGAATAATAACATAATTTAATGACTATTTGTGCAAAAATGAAATGAATATAAACAACAACAATAGTATTCCTCCCTGAATCTTCCCATGACAGAAATATCTATCAACGATGAGGAGTCAGACGGATCTCCCCCTCATAAAAATGTGGATCCAAGTTCCACTAACTTGCATTGGGATTTTATGTACGCGTAATGACTAACTACGGGGGATGAGTACTAGGATGACTGTTCGTTTACATCGGGTAACAGCCACGATGCTTACGAACAATCACCTCGTAAATCAACGTTTACGGATATGGGACACAACACTAATAAAAACCCTTAAAAATTAATGCTGACACACAATCTAAAATCTAATATTTACAGGAATCTCCCTCGAGACCCTCCTTCAGTGCGATGACGCATCTGACAAATGAGCTGCCAACACGGCCAATTGCTCAATACACAAACAAGGAAAAGACAGCATCGCCCGTGACTGCACGGGTCACTAATACGGAACATAAACATGGAATGAAACCAACAACAACAAAAGCCTCACCGGCTGAGATTACCTTATATGAACAAAAATGCACGTTAAGCTAACGCTTCGGAGATTATAGTGATTCGTAGGCAACTCCCATTTATTTAAACAATTTTTATCATTGATCAGTTCTTATTTTGTATTTCAAGTAACTTTACGGAGCCTACAAGCACTCCACTAATGACCTTGATGCAATCCTTTCAGCCCGCCTTGTGAAAACAGCTTCCCCCTACCACAACTCTTGTCATCGTCCAACTCCAGTGTGTAAAAATAACTTGACCAACTGTCTCGTTATCTCGTAGAATCAACAGCAACAAATCTCAACCACATAAACATATGGTGAGACATTAATCGATATAGCCACATATGTCCTCGCAAGGTAACCATATGGACTTGGCACCAAGCTGACAGGAATCAGTCTAAGCTGAAACCCCCGCTTGTAATGACCGATAAAATACACACACACACACTGCTGGGAATGACATAACACATTTTTCACACAGGTCGGTTGAATCAGAAGCTCACAATCTATTTAAAAATATTAAAACCTACGAGAGAGCTGACTGCTCTTCGCCACAACTCACATTGCTCCAACGGCAATAAACTCACTGAATCTGATCAATAATAAACATTACAAAGATTAATTTACCCTCCAATCTACTGTATGATTATATTAATTCAGTCCTACTTCTGAAACACAACATATCTCCGAGAGACGCTTCTTAACCGCATTACGTAAACATATGTGAACACGGTCGTCCACATAGCCACGTTAGTTAAAACAAACAAATAAGAACCTACGATTACGAACACTTGTGCGAGCTGTTTCCATGCAAAAGGTGGGTCAGACCAAAACTAAATACACTACGTTAATCAACACAAGCAAGATATTTACAAACAAAATATGTCCCATATACCATACGTTAACTTGTCAGATAATAAGAATATTATTCAGTACTCATCCTCGGCCAGTCACCGTCAACGAACATCTGCTGCCATCTCCCTACTTAATGCTGCTTAGCTCGTCTCAAACATCTCGACGGAGTGTTGACAGTTCCAAACTTCTTCCAGGATAAGCGAAGTCATCTCTCGTGCTGATGCAAAAAGTTATAGATTATTACACACTCGATATCTGACTACTAAATTCACCGTTTTAGGTACTTCCTTCCCCAGAACAGTCTGTTGGCGAATTGTCGAGGATACTGTCCCTACAAAATAGTACTGTGACTATCTATCACACTGAATTTAACACACATTAGTATTAATAAAAATCTGTGTCCTCATGACACGCAAAGTACAAGTGCCTACGTCCTCAGACGCGCAAAATATAATAACCTGTGTCTCCTGACACACACAATGTAATAAGTATACGTCCTCAGACGCACAAAATGTAATCAGTTCTTGGCTCTTCACGCCACATATAAATGAACTGGCCCTAGGTATCGATAGAGGGGGAAATTATATAAAAATTTCTCAAAATAATAGTGGTACAGGAATGAAACAAATATCACTGAACTCGTAAAATTGCGCAGGTCAAGAATATGCCCATTAATTCAAGAATCGATCGTAGAGATGTTGTCTAGCTGATCTCCCGCGTTAATACTAGCTATCGCGTGCCCAAGCTAGACTTGGCGCGTTCGTAAGCATTCATCTCCCATTGGTTCCACTTTTTCAATATGTTCGCGGTTTTTATCAGACCTCGGCCTCGTAGGAGTGTCCAGTAGTACCATCAGCCACTCACGTTACTGCATTATATTTTTTCTAGGTGCGAATTGTTCAATGAACATGCCATAAGCGTGTCTCACCACGCGTCCCTTCTCTTTTGAGGTAGCCACCACCTGTCCTTCTGAAACATAACTAGGCTCTTTCTTTTCACAATCTTTAAGTATTTAGCCTTTTGTCAAACTGCTGCAGGTATGTTCCCACTGTCTCCAACAAATGCTTGAAGTTTCCTCATCTTCGTCTGGCTATTTCATGACGCTGGTGGAAATATTAATTAACTGTAGAAATAAAACATCGAATCATTTATCCATCAGAGGATAAAGGGTTCAATATTGATAATAATATTTTAGTTTAATTTCCTGGAGACTATGCATGTCAGTGTTGCAAAAATGATTCAAAGCCTGCTGATAAGTCCAATTTTTAAATGTATATAACTCCTACACTATCAATTGGATTTCAACCAAATTTCGTATGCACTACAGTATGTGTACATAAACGGATAAGACTGAGCGTATTCTTAAAAGCCATCAGGACTGTCAACCGTTAATAAATGCTCTCTCTCTATTTTCTTATCCAAATACCAATATATCAGAA
Source organism: Meconema thalassinum (assembly GCA_946902985.2). Lineage (NCBI taxonomy): Eukaryota > Metazoa > Arthropoda > Insecta > Orthoptera > Tettigoniidae > Meconema > Meconema thalassinum. Next base: position 1,719,769,766 of record OX336388.2, on the reverse strand, counting down.
AGTATGCAAGCCGACAGCTTTAATCTATGCACACGTATAGTACCTGACATTCTAGATTAATTTGGAGTAACTTATGTATGTCATTGCTACCAACATGATTGTAAGCCTGCTGATAGGACCAATTTTAAATACATGTAACTTCTATACTATCATTTGGATTTAAACCAAATTTCGTATGTGCTATGTGTACCCTAACCGATATGACTATGCGTATTCTTAAAAGCAACCAGGGCTGCCAACTGTTAATAAATGCTGTCTCAATTTTTTACCCTAATATTAATATATCAGAAAGTATGTAAGCCAACAGCTTTCAAATTTGCACACGTACAGTACCTGGCATTCTAGATTAATTTGGAGAAACTAATATACGTCAGTGCTGCCAACATGACTCTGAGCCTGCTGGAAGGTCCACTTTTAAAATACATGTAACTTCTATACAAACAAATGGATTTCATCCAAAATTGGCACAACAAGAGATCATAATATTTCAGAATATTTCTGACCAACACATGCATGACATTGTTGCCAACATGATTTTACGCCCGCTGATAGATGCAATGTGTAACTGCATGTAACGTCCATGCTCCATTGGACTTCAAGAAACGTTTGGATTCTGTACCTTAAGAGATGGAACTAAGAATACAGTATATTCAGTCACCAGGGCAGCCAACTGTAGTGCTCTATTAGGCTACATTATACCAGGTATATTTCGAACTAATTAGAAATTTCGATATTACCAAGTTAATTTGGTCATTATTCTAGATAGGTCTATATAGATTGACATGAATCTTAAATTTTAAGAAAAGTAGGCTCTTTAGTTCGTCACGGAACTTCTTGTTAAATACTTCACAAACAAATAACACAAGTTTTCACGATTTTACCACCAGATGGTAGCATTTGTCGTTTCAAAATTCATAGCCAAGAGAGATTAAACAATTGACTCAACACAACTAGTGAGATGAACTCGTCTCTTACACTGGGACACATCTGCATTAAAATATATTTTAAGTACTGCGTAATTCACCGTACTGTGAATTTAGCAAAGTCTCCCTTACTGGGTTAAATGACCGTGGTGTCCAAGCCCATCAAATGAAACAACATAAATTGATTAGAAAACATCGATATTTTGTTTTAACAAGTGTCTGTTTTTTGTTAATCCAAAAACTTGCTAATTTCCATATGATGAAATACTGTAAGTTTTAAGTATCAAACGAATTCTCTAGATACTGGCCAATAAAATAATAATACAAACAACTTCAAATAGCGGAAATATTTCCAGATACTAAAAACCCGTGAATGTAAATCAACGATTGTTGTAAACAATACAGACAGCTGAGCAATTTGGCAAAGACCGTTCGTTATGAATGTCAATGTGTGAGTGAAAATTATGAATTATATGACCTAGCAGCAGGTAGCAAAGAAACGGAAAAACATGCACCACAACATTCACTAAAAAGCACAGGTAATCCTATAAATCCAACACATCCAAGTACTCAGGGGCGGCTTCGGTGGCGTAGTCGGTAGCATGCTGAGCTTCTATGCCGAAGATAGCGGGTTCAAACCCGGCCGAAGCCGTCGGATTTTTTAAGAGTGTGAAAAAACCCTCAGTATGCCTTCCTTCGGAGGGGAAGTAAAGCCGGTGGTCCCATGTCATAGATTTATGGCATGTTAAAGAACCTTCCACTAATTGCACCTGTGTGAAGCTAAATTGGATAGGTTAAGAATGTAAACAACGCTCTTAGGTTTCTACGTTCGTTGCCAAGAGCCGACTGCGGTGGCGTCTAGTAGCTAAGTTCTGAACTTGGCCTAGCAGTCGTTGACGGTGGCGCTTGGCGGCAAAAGTAGGAACTATTTGAAAAATTCTAAGTTGCAGTACTTAAATTTAAAAAAAAGATATCACACACTAATACAGTCATCACAATTAACACCGGTTATCAGACAGATTCTACACACACCCAAAGTACACGGGGCTACATGACCACGTTGTCGCAGCCCCTAAACTTAAGTACTCAGGGCGTAGAAAAATAATTTTCGTAACAACATTCTAAGTATTATGCATTATTATACGAGAGCACAAATGTATTGTATGTTCCTGCGGTGGACACCAAATTACAAAAAGAAACCAAAGAACTGACAACAGATCCCCTGCAATATATTTTAATTAAGTATATACAGTAGGATCTCTATTAACCGAGGTAGTGTGGACCGAAGCCACCTCGGATAACCAAATCCTCGGTTAACACGGATACTCAGATTGATATTAAGGAAAATTATTTTAGGTGACGTGTTTCCAGCTTATCTGTAACGTAGATTCGCCCAACCAGAAAGTTACATCTTTAAGGTTTATTTTCTTTAAACTATCAACAACTGTTACATCATATTCCAAATCTTCAAGCAATTTTTTAAGAGCCTTCGTCGGTAATGGCACGTCAGATTCTCAATAACCCCTTGCTTAAGGAATTGAATTAAAGAGGTGACATTAGGGGGCAACCAATTCACATTCGTCAGGATGAGTGGGTGCGTTGTCCAATAGCGTTTTGTGGCAGATTGTTTTCGCTACTTACAGGCAAAACTAATGTATTTACACATCCAGTTCATGATCGGCTGACACGGACCTCGGTTTATCAAGACTCGACTGTATTTGCCCGTGATGTTATTGTCTTCGAGAGGGTTATGTGCATGTTCAAAACATTTATGCCTCATGTTTCATAAGTGTATATTTCATATCATTAACTCCCAAATATAAATTGAGCTCTCATTAACATTTTGACTGACTGAAGAGCAACCTGAATAAAGTAGGCTATGGGTCTCCAACTCAACTGCCCGCTGGCCGACACGGAGTTACCCAGCTGTGAAGGAGTCGAATGAGTGCTCGGTGCGAGAGAATGTGTGGGGATGTGACACAGGCTATCATCCGGAGACCAATCAGAGCAAGCCTAGCTCTCTCTGGGTGAGATAGAGTGAGAGTAAATGGGGACTGAGCTCACACAGGGCGCTTCTCAACTCATGTGCAAGTGTTGGAGATGAGGAACACACTGACAAAACATGGCTTCACAGCTATCAATGTCCTGTCAATCAATCCCTCCACAAATGGGGGCATTTAGCTATTGGGTCGTGAATTGTACAAATAGTACTAGAACTGCCATTTAGATCGGCGGTAGAGAATTAAATTGGCTACGAGTCTAAAACACTTGATCTCCGACTATGTACGCCAATGCTCTCTTATTAAGGGGAGTTGCAAAGCAAAAATAATTCAATAACCAAATTTTGTATGATAAAATTATGTGTAACCGGTTGAATAAAAAAAAAATATTTTTGAGTGTTAATACAGGTGTGAAAATATACTACTTCAGACATGCCTCTCTTTGATATTACACATTTCTGCAATTCTTTGATTTAAAAGGCTGTGGTTTTCACTTATCTGTTCCAAAATCTTTTGGGAAGAAGTTGCCGGCTCTATCATAACAATGTCTGCACATTATTCTGATTGACCGGACTTTAATTTGCGATTTTATTGCTGTGTACATCAGTGTATGTTCATCATCTACTTGAAAAACAGCTGATTTATTTCAATTTTAACCATAATTAAACCACAAGCTATGTTGAAAAAGTATACGTTTCGTGGTAATCGGTATAAGTAAGTTGCTGGCCCATGTGCTGATGTAAATAATATGAGTATTGAACCTAGTAATGTATCTGCAGTGAAAAATAGCATTGCCACACCCAGCAGTACAAAAACAAAAATGAATAATCTGTGGTGGAATTTATTGCGAACTTCTAAGCATCCCAGGTGAACAGGAAGGGGACTCAGATAAAGCAGATTACGAATCAGGCTCTTTTTATTAGGTACTGAATGGTAAATGTGTGAGTGAACGTAGTGTCGTAGTCTGCTTAAAACTCATTTTCTGTAAATTGGCTGCGCAACGGGCCAATATATTCTACCAAGTAGTAAGCAGGTTACCATAGCTACGAACAGAACACTATGTGTGGGAAAGCCCCTTCCCCTCGCTCTTCACAGCCCACCTAGTCGCACTCGCAAATAAGTACAATATACGACCTAATAGCTTTAAGTCTGCACTACTTGCCATAAATCAATGCGGTCGTGAAAACGCAATTCCTGGAAGGAATCTCGTATTTGTTCTTTCTTCTCAAGTTGGTATTGCGAATGCTCCTTGTTATAGATTACTTGCACACCATAACCTTGCCCAAGGGAAGTGTACCTTATGAAAGTAATTACACGCAAATCAGCTCATTAGCGTCACGTACTGTACACCTGCATCATTCCTCTTCTTCACCATAAAACTATGATAATCCACATGAAGGTAACCAACATCCACTGAGGAGTGTCCAGAGTATTTCCCGTTACAAGCATCCACATGTCACAAGAACCATCAGCTGTCGATCCAGTATTCCCACTCTTGGTTTGGGACATAGACAAACATGCACTCGGGATATTCAAACCACGAGATATGTGAAAAATCATCTTCACGATATATTATAGCTTATGTATTCTCTAATTGTTTCACTGCTACTATTGGGACCAATTATTATTGATGCGTAACATCTTTCCGCTCGGTTGCTGGATAATTTTGTGGTAGTGATTTTGAAAATTGGGGACGGAAGTGGATCGGAACGATCGAGCTGGCAGTGGTGGATCAAACGGAAGTATGCACTGCCCGCTCGATCGATCAAACGGAAGTGTACTAGCTGGCAGTGGTGGACAACGGAAGTATGCACTGCCAGCTCGATCGATCAAACGGAAGTGTCCTAGCTGGCAGTGGTGGATCGAACGGAAGTATAAGACGCACTGCCAACTCGATCGATCGATCCAGCTAGCACTGGTAAGAGAAACAATCAGCGCGCGGTGTCGAAAATTGATACCATGACGCACTCTCGGCCATGTGGAATGTATATGACATACTGAACGGAAAACGCTCATGCGAACTCTGGTGTCAAGTGATTTAAACAAATGACATGGTACATGTTCGAAGTCTTCGTATCAGTATTTTTAAATGGAAAATGCCTTAATATCAAACATTGTAAGTAGTCGGCATTGCATTGGCATAAGGCATTTTAAACTCAATGTCACTCAGGAACATTACGGTATCGAAACAAGCAAAATGTAAATGAAACTTAATTCCGTAATGCAGTATTATTGGAACGTGGAAATAAGTCACCATCCTGTGCACAATATTTACGTAGTCGAATTAGCCGTGGGGTTATTGCGTATGACTGTGGATCTAGAGAGCTTGGGTTCGAATCCTGGGCGGGGTAGATATTTTTGCTACCAGATTATCATTTTAAACGATATTTATCATATCAATATGACTCATTTTAACAGAATCCATATGAAATTACGTGTTGGTCTGTGAATCAAGAGGACCTGTCTATAAGGAATTTAAGGTTATGAGCGGTGTCGCGTCTATTAATCTAGTTGATCCATATCGTATTCTTGATTTAGGCTAGTGCTGGTGGAAGCTACAAATCATCTAATAAAATGAGTTCCGTATTATAAACTACAATATCTGTAAGACACTCCCTTTTACAATAGATTAATATTTGTGCTAATAATACTATAAAATACCGGTGTAGCAACAATTTCACGTGAGGTTTCTTCTAGGTCAGATGTTACACATCATATGCGACTACTGTAAGGCTCGTAATCTTTATTATTATTATTATTATTATTATTATTATTATTATTATTATTATTATTATTATTATTATTATTATTATTATCTTTAATTTCTCGTAAACTATTATGGTACAACTCAGTCTACAAGATACGGATTAGATAATCAAGTATCCTGTAAACCTATTATTGAGATAAAACTATAAATCTATTATTGAGATAAAAATAGCCTAACAATATCGCATGTATCCAGCAGCACTACCTTCTGTACTCTGGCAATCAGGTGTTTCATTTGCAGTTCCTCCAAAGCCGTTACCAACGTCTTTGGAACAACTCCCGTGGAAGAGGTCACCACTGGCAAAATTCTCACCCATTTTAACCCCCATATATTTCGCATTTCTTCAGCCAACGGTGCATACTTGTTTGTTTTCTTAGCTTGCGTAGTTTGCATACTTTGGCTAAGTGGGACAGCAATGTCCATCAAGTAGGCCTTTTGGTTTCTTTTATTGAGATAGACAATATCAGGTCGATTGGCCAAGACTTTCTGGTCGGTTAAAATAGGTCTATCCCAGTACATCTTATAATGCTCATTTTCAAGCACGTTGGCAGGCTGGTAATTGTATTACACCATGCTCGTATCCAGAAGTCCAGATTTTATAGCTAGCTCTTGATTTAAGATCTTAGCAACATCATTGTGCCTCTTGGTATACTCTATACCAGCCAGCGTAGAGCAGCCACCGATGATATGATTTTTATTTATTTATTTATGTCTTTTGCAGTGGCGAAGTTAGGGTTCGTGGCCCTCTCTTACACTTAACCACATAGTTATAATAAAATACACAAATACTACCATTGAATAAGATACGTAAACTAGAAATTAAGTTAGAATAATACAGGATATAAAAAATAAAGATAGCAATGCCCATCAAACAAAGAAACATATAAAATTGTTACCTGAAACAATAATAATAATAATACTAATACTAATACTAATAATAATAATAAGTGATAGTGTTAGATCTAGTAAATAACTGGGTATTTTAATTTTAATTTATATACCATAATGGCTCAATCATGCTGTCTTGCATCCATCACCAGTCACACGAAACAGTCAGCGGTGTTCAAAAGGAAATCTCTGCAAGTAGTCTTACATTTTGTGTAGGTCTTGCATTTCCTTATGTCAGCTGGGAGTGTATTCCAAAGTCGCGACCCAGTCACAACGAAGGATTTATTGTACTTGGAAGAGTGGTTAACGGGAATAGCGAGGGAAGAGCCAGATCTAGTATTAATATTATGAAATGACGACAGGAAATGAAATTTCGAAGAAATATACAGTGGGAGATATTCGTCTAGGGTTCGATATACCGACGTCAAAATATGAAAATTTCGACGCCCTTCAGGTTTCAGCCAAGAAAGAGCTTTGTAGCTAGGGGTTACGTGAGAATCGTAATTCAAGTTGAAAGCAAACCGAAGACTAGAGTTCAATGCTCGTTGCAGTTTTTTAGTTTGTTCGCTAGTTGCATCAACAAGGACCACGTCGCAATAGTCAAGTTAAACTACAAGCTTCCTTCCTTTCAATAAGTTTTATCCTCACGTCTTGTGGTAAAATATCCTTATGCCGTTTGAGTGGGTGTAGCGTCGCGTACATCTTCCTGCAAGTATTACTTACATGTGCAGACCAGTCAAGAGTTTCAGTCAGAGTCATACCGAGGTTTTTCACTGTTTTACTAAACGGGATTACGGTTGCATTTAAAGTCACAGGAGGGATAGTGTAGTTTTTATACATGGAATTCAATAATACCTGCGAGCCGATTATAATAACTTGGGTCTTTTTGGGGTTGAGAAGGAGAGCGTTATCGTTAGCATACACACTGAGTTGTTGCAGGTCGGTGTTTACATCTCGCATAGCGTTCGCTATATCTTTGATACCAACGTGACAGTAAATTTGGAGGTCATCCGCATAAAGATGATATCTATTATATTTTATTACTGAGGAGATGTCATTAATATAAAGGACAAACAAAAGAGGACCAAGAACGGAACCGTGAGGGGTTCCTGCCTTCCTGAGTCGCCACTGTGAAGCAGTATCTTGTGTTATTACACGTTGCATGCGATCTGTAAAATATGCGGTGAAAAATTTTAAAGCCTCATTACCGAAAAGGCATGCAAGTTTCTTCAACAATGTCTGGATATGTATCGTGTCAAAAGCCCTACTAAAGTCAAGGAGTGTGAGTATTGTTACTTGTCTTTCGTCCATTGCTTGTCTGATATCATCAGTCACTTTTAGTAAAGCAGTTGCTGTGCTATGGCCCTTCTTGAAGCCAGATTGAAGTGGATCCAGAAGAGAGTGAGCGTGCAGGTATTCCAGTATTTGAGTCTGTACCAACCGTTCTAACGCTTTGGAAAGAGCGGGGAGAATAGAAATTTGACGGTAATCGGATAGAAGTTTAGAGCCTGGGTTCTTGGGAAGTGGGATTACATTAGCGTACTTCCAAATTGCAGGTAATGTGCCGTTTTTGAGACAGTGATTAAAAATATGGGTGAGAATGGGCAGAATAGCGCCAATGATATTATGTATAAAAGTTATAGGAATATCGTCGACACCACTAGCTTTCGATTTAATAGAATACAATACTTTCTTAACTTCATTAGTGCTGACAGTACGAAAAGCGAAGCATGGGCGACTTTGTGGGACAAATGATGGGTCATTATTTACATGAGGTATGTTAAGCAGATTAGACTGAACTCTCTCTTCCGTGAAATACGCATTTAAATCGTCAAGTGGAATGTCAGGTACCTGAAGCTGTTCCCGTGTTTTGCCTATGCCCATGGCTCGGAGATGCCTCCAAGCACTAGCCGTATTTAGATTCCTTGTTGATTCACGAACATATTTAAACTTAAGATTACGGATGATTTGTTTAGTTCTATTCCTCATTATTCTATAATTTCCATAGTCACTTGGGTCTTGGGTACGTTTGTAATGTCGGTAGAGTGTATCACGTTGAGACATCATATGTTTAACATCAGAGGTTAACCATGGATTAGGTTTGCGTGATATTCTTATCTGTCTTTTGGGTGCATGTTTGTTGTATAGACTGTGTATTAACGAATTAAATTTATTTATTTTTGCATCAATGTCTTTCAGATTTAAAATGCCATTCCACGGAAGAATGTAGGCATCGTATCGCATCATACATATCGATATCTTTCATATTCCTGCACGTTATATACCTAGGTTTATATTTTGGAACGCGTAGTGAGTAAGCGAGAAATATAAGATCGTGGGTGGACACGGCCGGTACTGAAATCTGTCCGTGAGTTACCACTTACTGAGGGTTGTTAGTCACTTTGAGATCTATTAAGGTGTGGGAAATGTTGTTGGTAGTATTGAACCATTCAGTATTGCAGTGTTTATATGTAAGAAATCTTAATCAAGGGGTCGCGCTCAGTTCATAGTGTGATGTTTACGTTCGCCAAACAACATGCTCTACTGAGGTAAGGGTCATAGGATTAAAACTATAATTAAGAAAGAAGTGACAAGACGTAGAATAATAACATAATTTAATGACTATTTGTGCAAAATGAAATGAATATAAACAATAACAATAATAACATTCCTCCCTGAATCTTCCCATGAGAAAAATATCTATTAAAAGTTGAGGAGTCAGACGGATCTCACCCTTATAAAAATGTTCCACTAACTTGCATTGGATTTTATGTACGCGTAATGACTAACTACGAGGAATGAGTACTTTGGATGACTGTTCGTTTACATCGGGTAACAGCCACGATGCTTACGAACAATCATCTCGTAAATCAACGTTTACGGATATGGGACACAACACTAATAAAAACCCTTAAAAATTAATGCTGACACACAATCTAAAATCTACTATTTACAGGAATCTCCCTCGAGACCCTCCTTCAATGCGGTGACGCATCTGACAAAATGAGCTGCCAACCCGGCCAATTGCTCAATACACAAACAAGGAAAGACAGCATCGCACGTGACTACACGGGTCACAAATATGAAACATAAACATGGACTTAAACCAACAACAACAAAAGCCTCCACGGCTGAGATTACCTTATATGAACAAACACGCACGTTAAGCTAACGCTTCGGAGATTATAGTGATTCGTAGGCAACTCCCATTTATTTAAACAATTTTACCATTGATCAGTTCTTATTCTGTATTTCAAGTAACTTTACGGAGCCAAAGCACTCCCTAATGACCTTGCTGCAATCCTTTCAGCCCGCCTTGTGAAACATCTTCCCCCTACCACAACACCTGTCATCGTCCAGCCCAGTGTGTAAAAATAACCTGACCAACTGTCCCGTTATCTCGTAGAATCAACAGCAACAAATCTCAACCACATAAACATATGGTAAGACATTAATCGAAATAGCCACATATGTCCTCGCAAGGTAACAATATGGGCTTGGCATCAAGCTGACAGAAATCAGTCTACGCTGAAATTCCCGCTTGTAATGACCAATAAAAACACACATACACACACTGCTGGGAATGACATAACACTTTTCACACAGGTCGGTTGAATAAGATGCTCACAAACTATTTAAGAAAATATTAAAACCTACGAGAGAGCTGACTGCTCCTCGCCACAAACCACATTGCTCCAACGGCAATAACTCACTGAATCTGATCAATAATAAACATTACCAAGATTAATTTACCCTCCAATCTACTGCATGATTATACTAATTCAGTCCTACTTCTGAAACACAACATATCTCCGAGAGACGTTTCTCAACCGCATTACGTAAACATATGCGAACACGGTCGTCCACATAGTCACGTTAGTTAATAAAAAAACAAACAAGAAACTCTAACTAAACAAAATTGTGCGAGCTGTTTCCATGCAAAAGGTGTGTCAGACCAAAACTAAATACACTACGTTAATCAACACAAGCAAGATATTTACAAAAACTATTTCTCCCATATACCATAAGTTAATTTATCAGATAATAAGAATATTATTCAGTACTCATCCTCAGCCAATCACCGTCAACGGACATCTGCAGCCATTTCCCAACTAATGCTGCTTAGCTCGTCTCAAACATTTCGACGGAGTGTTGTCGGTTCCAAACTTCTTCCATGGTCAGTGATGTCATCTCTCGTGCTGATGTAAAAAGTTATAAATTATTATACACTCGATATCTGACTACTAAATTCGCCGTTCTAGGTACTTAGTTCCCCAGAAACAGTCTGTTGGCGAATTGTCGAAGATACTGTCCCTACAAAAATAGTACAGTGACCATCTATCACACTGATTTTAACACACTTTAGTATTAATAAAAATCTGTGTCCTCATGACACGCAAAGTACAAGTGCCTACGTCCTCGGACGCGCAAAATGTAGTATAACCTGTGTCTTCCGACACACACAATATATTCAGTAGAGGTTACCTACGTCCTTAGACGCACAAAATATAGTCAATAGTAGTGAGGTCTTGGCTCTTCACGCCACTTATAAATGAACTGGCCCTAGGTATCGATAGAGGGGGAAATTATATAAAAATTTCTCAAAATAATAGTGGTACAGGAATGAAACAAATATCACTGAACTCGTAAAATTGCGCAGGTCAAGAATATGCCCATTAATTCAAGAATCGATCGTAGAGATGTTGTCTAGCCGATCTCCCGCGTTGATGCTAGATATCGCGTGCCCAAGCTAGACTTGGCGCGCTCGTAAGCATTCATCTCTCATTGGTTCCACATTTTCTGTTAACTTCGCGGTTTTATCAGACCTTGGCCTCGTAGGAGTGTCCAGTGGTACCATCAACCACTCACGTTACTGCATTATATTTTTTTAGGCGCGAATAGTACAATGCACATGCCATAAGCGTGTCTCACCACGCGTCCCTTTTATTTTGAGGTGGCCACCACCTGTCCTTCTGAATCATTGCTATGCTATTTCTTTTCACAATCCTTAAATATCTAGCCTTTTGTCAAACTGCTGCAGGTATGTCCCAACTGTCTCCAACAAATGCTTGAAATTTCCTCATCTTCGTCTGGCTATTTTATGACGCTGGTGGAAATATTAATTAATTGAAGAAATAAAACATCGAATCATTTATCCATCAGAGGATAAAGGGTTCAGTATGTACATGGTTAGTAGGATTTGAAGGATGGATAGTCAAGTCAAATGAGGAAAACATGTCTTCTAATTTCTTAGTATCGTAATTCTTCGTTAGTAGATTAGTGTTGAAATCCCCTAATATAATGATATGTTCGTACGTTGGTAGCAAGTTAAGTAGATACGTTTCAAACTCGGCCATATAAGATACTTTAGGTGGTCGGTAAACCACTCCAATAAGTATTTTCTGTCCACTAGCAACTACTTCAACGAACATGAACTCCGTCCTCGGCAAATCGCCGGTCGATGAGGTACAAATGACACGGCTCTTCAGGTCATCTCTACAGTAGAGAACGATACCTCCTCCCCTCTTATTAGTGCGGTCATGACGATGGACATTATAACCGTCAAGTTGAACCATGCTGTTTGGAATTGAAGGCGATAACCAGCTTTCACTCATTCCTATCAAATGGACACTAGTTTTGCTAAATATAGCCTGAATTTCGTCAAAGTGTGCGGGCAAACTTAAGCTGTTTAAGTGACAACACTGGAGGGTGTGAGGATATGGTGAAAGTTCGTGTTTCATTAAGCTGCTGGCGTCTATGGTGAGGAGAGGGGTGAGGAGAGTTCTTAGAGCTAAGGTCGTTGTCATTGGAAAACACCGTAGCTACCTGACTAACGGACATACTTTGAGACAAAAAGAATAATTACCTGGATTTCCTGGAGAACTGGACCGCTTGCCGGTTAATATACCACACACACACACAATCACATACGTAAACCTAGTAATAATGATAATAATAAAAATAACAATAATAATAATAATAATAATAGTAATAATGTTTAGTGGGCACATCACAATGGTCTTATCGCTCTGATAACCCACCTAACCGCCCCATGTGAAAGTTCAATTCCTTAGGTGTGCTAATGTTTAGCTTCTTCCCGTCTTCTAAATGGACGATAATGCGGCCATCCTGCGTTGAAACCCGCCGCATACCCCAGAAGTCTCGTGCTTTACTCAACACTTCCTTCCTTGTGGACGTCCGAGATTCGGTAACGAGTAGTTCGGTACCTTTAAGAGCTCGCTTGGCACGCCAGATGCGGTCTCTCTCATTGTACCTGGTTTCCAGCGCTGAGGTGCATCTACGACATCGATCATCTGCTACATTCTACAAAGCCCTCAGTTTCACTGAAGAGCGAACCATGCTTAAACCATAAGTTCGACAATGATCGGTCGACATGATGTTGGCTGAGCATGTGAGGGTGTACACCATGCAGTTCTTTTCGTAACCATGCCATCTGGCGCTGTTCAAACGAATTAACGTGCTCTTTTGTGTCATATTGCATGTCTGCAAGTCGTAGTGGTGTGAATCTCTTATCACTTTCAACAATGACTTCATACAGAGGAGTATTTCTTGCGCCAAAAAAATACTGTCGCAGACGTTCCAGTTGCCTACCTTGAGCGATTGTGAGATCAATGACCCCTCGACCACCTTCGCTCCGTGGTAGTGTGATGCGCTCGATCGCTGCCTTTGGATGATGTAACCGATATTTTGTCATTGACACTCGCGCTCCCCGTTCTATCTGCTCTAAATCTGTCTTAGACCATTTAACTATCCCGAACGAATAAGTAAGTACAGGTACTGCCCAGGTGTTAAGGGCTTTGACCTACTTGCCTGCATCCAAGTATGATTTCAAAATCATATGCACTCGATTAAAGAATTTCTTCTGTAAATTGGCTTTAATTTGTGTGTGTCGGATCCCTCGAAGCAGAAGAAAGCCCAGGTATGTGTAGGTCTCGCCCTCATCCAAACACTCGATTAGCTCATCTAGACCAACATCGAAGCCCTCTGCTGTATCAAGTTTCCCTCTTGCCACTATGATCGCTTTGCATTTTTCAAGTCCGAATTCCATCGCTATATTATTATTATTATAAATTCAGATGATGACACAATCATAATTTCTACGTACATGTAGAAAAGATCACAGGCACCATTTATAGGAGGGGGATTGTTTTCTGTGGCCACATTGTTCGAATGAGTTCTGCAAGGTTGAGTAATATGATCTTCAGCTATTACCTTAACGAAAAAGAACCAAGAAGACGTGGTTTACCGAGGCCTGCGTGAAGTAGGGATAAGACAGGAGGATATCCAGAAACGTGTTCCCCTCAACAAGAAACTCCAAGAACACCATGATTTACAAGAAAACACAAGACTAAAAACTGAAAATACGTGGCTGAAGTGAAGAAGGAACAGCATAGGAAACGAATGCGGGAATACTGGACAAAAGTTAAGCCAAGGTGCAAGGATAAAGAAAAGTATTGGCATAGGATTATAGAATGGCATGCATGTAAGGAAAGTAACTCTCTGTCTGGATAAATATATTAATCGTCCTAATTTCTGAGCAAGGTAACAGGAAAGATTGCAACATTTATAAAGTTATTTCTCTGACAATTATCCTAGGCAAAGAAATCTTAGTCACTATAGAAAGGAGAGTTCAATCATTGGCCAAAATAAAATGGATGAAAACCATTGTGGCTTTAGACCACAACTGGGATGTCAGGATCTGGTTTCCAGTATACGCCAAGTTATTGAGAAATGCTATGAAACGAATAGACAGCTGTGTTTGTGCTTTGTAGATAAAGAGAAAGCGTAGACTACGATAGAGCATCAACGAAAAAAAGGATGCTAAGCATCCTGATGGATAATGGTATCTAGAAAAGGTTTCTACAGGCTACCAAAAGTATCAATATTCGTAATCAGTCTATGGGGAAAATTGACGGTTGAGACTTCGGATACGTGTGTGTCATATGGGCGATCAGAGCTAGGCTATATCCACGTCATTTTACAATAGCGTCTCTCCATCAAAGACTCGGGTTCGGATCTAGACTGCGGTCACATTTTCTATTCTTACTCCAAGGAGATATATGTCCTAAAGCCATTTATTAGGCTATTAGTAGACTATTATAAATCAACTTTGTTATAACGACATTGGATTTATCAACTACGGCTAAAACGTCACGTCTTCTGCAGTACAAACGTATTCCTTATAGGGAATGATTCTCAGCCTTGCTTAATACAACAAACGTTCATGCGTGTATCTCGTATATAACGTCGTTTTCTGCCTCAGTTTGCAATAAGATTTTCCAAGAACCAACATACGAAATCCGGTAGCCTGTCAAATTCTTATCCCTTCTCTTCTGTCATTAGTGCAAAATTCTTCCTCCTGAGAACACAATCTGCAAGGCGCCAGGCCTGCTTCAAGGTCAAGGTCAATACTGTAGATTCACCGCCTCATTGTAACCCTTGCTCATTCCGCAGAACTTATTAACAGTACGTACCTGAAGTCAGTTTCCGCAACAATTGTTCACGAAGTGCACGCCTATCTCTATAGTGAGTGGAGCTTGAGTGGTCATTAGAATTGTAAACATGTTCTATGAAGGTAGGGAGGGAGCAGTGGAATTGCAACTGAAATAGTGAACATACACGGTGGTAATTTAGAAAGCTTGTATTGGGGAAATACAAGACAGCAGAGTAGAATGACTGATTACTACACTCCTGAGTGAAGAATTTTGGCGAGCACTCGACAAACTTAATTATAGTGTATATTCATGTAGGTTTAAAAGAGAGTCCGTATGTTGGGTAGTCAGCCCGGAGTCTGGTTGGATCTTCAAAAAGTAACACCGTGGGTTATGTGGGCAGAAACCAACAAAACCTCAAGGGAGTTGGGACGTACTTGGCAAGGTGAGGGCTGAGGTAGTTTGCCATTGCTTTCCCCACTGAGTCAGTACAGCAATACTAACCCCACAACATCCATATAATCACAGCCATGAATGAGACTGACACATCGGTAATATGTCACATTTTACTCTAGCCTGTGCCAACATTATGGGGTTTGAAGCCATTTTTCAGTATTGCCTTAGCATACAAAAGTTTGAAAACGTATTTTTTTTTCAGGATTTTGGGTACATTCGTGTTGACCGACTGAAAAGCACCAAACGTTTGCCTGTGTCAACAGACAAAGAGAGTACATAATATACATGTATAATAAGGCTAATCAAGTTTGTTCTTTCTAGTTTTCCTTCGTTCTAGATTGAAAAATTTAATATCGGTTACAGCGACACTCACTTAGGCCTATAGCAACATAATTACTAAGGTCCCTTCCATGGCGTTATAACAAAGAACAATAAAGTAATCTGTAATTGTATACGGCCTCCGTAGAAGCCTGGTACAGGTATTTCTAATTGACAACAATAGGTGATGAGGGTAAAATGAATGATGAAGATGTCAGTAAAAACACTCAGTCTCCGAGCCAGGGGAATAAACTGTTGTTTCGTTTGAGGGGTTTGGACAAAGTAGTGATTTAGTCCCGTGTACATCGGAGCACATAGAATTTGTCTGACAACCTATGATGTTGTGGTGTCTTTAGAAATGTATGTACGGTATTTGAAATTCAGGAGAGAATTAGGAAGGAGGCAACCATGGCCTTAAGTTAGGCACCATCCCAACATTTCCTTAGAGTAAAGTAGAAATGCACGGAGGACCACTTTCAGCTGGCTGAGGATTTTGACTCACTAGATTGAGAATTAAATTTATTAGTAGAGACGAGGATCGGACCAGGATCTCCGGGGCGACAGCCAAGAATGGTAGCCACTCCACCATGAAGTGATCGTGAATAAATTATCGGTAGTTAAATCTCATGGCATGGCCAGGATTCGAACCCGGTACCCTTTGGACCAAAGAGTACGTCCTATCCAATAAGTCACGAAATCAGTGCTATTTAAATGTGATATTCTCTCTGAGGCAAGAGCTCTCTAGGTTACAGGAGGTGTTCCTGTAGTCAGAGAAACATCTCATCGCTGGGAAAATATAATCCGTGACATTCCTCCTCAACTCGGCAGCAAAACATCTTATTGACTCCATCGCCTTCCGAATGATGGATCTGTAAATTGGTGTAATTTTCCGAGAATTGGCCGATGGGGACAGGTTGACTGTGGTAGTCACACGCTACCTCTGCTTTCCACTTGGGATGGTCCTAATCACGGATGTCGAAATAATACTATTTCAGAGACTTGCTTCCCCAGGCGCATCATTCCCAGATCACTGGAGCAGGTCGTGCCATGTCAGTGACCTTCGCATTGTTGTCTTCAGTTGTGCTTTCCATGGAAGATGCTTAAATCACCGGTAAGAGTTGCTGTTGTTGATTCATTTAGGGAAGTGTGGAATATGTCTGATAACATACTGTACATCCAAGTACGCCTACAGTACATGGGTCTAAATGACCTCGATGTCGCAAGCCCATTAATGAATCAACAACAACAACGATATGGACACGTTTGAGTTGAGCCTGTTGTCAAATCATTTCAGTCAGTGTTACCATTGATCCCCGAAGGGTCGAGGTCTAATTGGGTCTAGTAGGGTAGGTTTATTGATGTGTTAATATTCGGCCACTCGTATTTAAATTACAATTTCTTGATTTTAACAAGTATCGAAATTACGTTTTAGTATCAAAAACAAATGTTGAAAATATTACATCCACATTTAATGTTTACTATAATATCTACACCGCGTGGTGTAGTGGCTAGCATTCTTGACTGTCACCCTGGAAGTCCGGGTTCGAATGACGTCTTTCCCAAGGAATTTAATTCTGGTCTGAGAGCCGGAATGGGGTACACTCAGCCTCGTGTGATAGAACTGTGACGAGATGAGTTCGATTCCTACCTCAGCCATCTTGAAAGTGGTTTTCTGTGGTTTCCCACTTCTACTGTAGAAAAATGCCGGGATGTTACCTAACTTAAAGGCCACAGTTGTCTCCTTCCCAATCCTCACCTGAATTATAAATACACACCCTAATAGTCATCACAGTCACTTTATTCGCCCTGCTTGCGCTGTGTATATTCCTTCAAGAAAAACATACTGTCAGCTGACGAAGCACGAATGATTGCTTAATAGATGAGAGCAATGACAGGAGTTTAGTAGTAATATTATATTACAACCGGAGCAGTTCATCGTCAGCCGCCCTTATAATGGTTGTGTGTTGTTTCCCACTTACAACTCCAGCCAAATACCGAGAAGGTACCATCTAACAGACCACAGCCTCTTCCTTCTAACTCGTTGCAAATTTTCACTGATCTTAATTTTTAGCCTATTTTCATTTTATGAAAAAAAAAACAAGTAGTTCCGTGAAGAACTATACAGCCTATTTTCATATAACCTACTAATGTTAATTGCCTCTATCAACATACTAAATTTCAGTTAGATTGCTGTAATAGATTCGTAGATATTGAGAACTGTCTAAATATTTCCGATGGTCGCCATGTTGAACTTTTATATTTGTAGGGCTTAGAGTTATGTACTGTTACATAAAGATTATTGTGTACGTGTTGTACTCAAACTACAATCACATGATTAGGACACATGAAGTAAAAACGAAATTTTAAAATTTTGCACAGCTGCCATCTTGTGGTTATGGAAACAATTGAAATAAATTATATGCCAGTGGATTAACATTTGTACAAGGATTACCTGTACCAAGTTTCACTGCACTTGGATGGTTAAATTGCGAGAAACGACCATGTGAATATTTATATTTCGCGTCACCGCCATGTTGGATTTGTGCTCACCAGGTTATTGAAAGTCCTATAGATGAACTTATGTTCATAACCCATATGAACATAAAAAAATCAGTTTGATTGCTGTAGTAGATTCGTAGATATTGAGAACCGTCTAAATATTCCGAATGGTCGCCATGTTGGATTGTTATATGTATAGGCCATAGAATCATGTACCTTTAAAGGAAAATTATTGCGTAGGTTCATTATTCAAACTTTCACTTCGATCGCATGATTACGACACAAGAAACAAAAACTTAATTTAAAAATTCACACAATCGCCATCTTGAGGTTATGTAAACAATTGAACTAAATTACATACCAGTGCATTACAATGTGTATAAACATTTGCTGTACCAAGTTTCATTGCGTTTGGATCATTAAATCGCGAGAAAAGTCTATTTAAAACTTTCAACTTCGCTTGGCCGCTATATTCGTTTTGTAGTTAACCGGTTTTTAAAAGTCTCATAGATGAACTTCCAGTAGTGCCCTTTATCTCCTTGCAAAATTTATGGGAGTACCGGTAATAGTTTCAGAGATATAGAATGCCGGTGAAATATTTCGCACAGCCGCCATATTGAGGTTATGTAAACAATTGAATGAAGATAGATGTCAGTGCATTACCATGTATATAAACATATACTGTACCAAGTTTCATTGCGTTTGTTTGGTTAAATCGCGAGAAACGTCTATTTAAATGTCGCAACTTTGCTTGGCGCATGTTGGTTTTGAAGTTACAAGGTTTTCAAAGGTCACATAAGTGAATGTTGAGTAGTTTCCTTTATCACCATACAAAATTCCAGGGTGATATCTGTAATAGTTTCGGAGATATTGAATGCTGGTGATATATTTCGCACAGCCGCCATGTTGGATTGGTGAGACGTAACAAAATTTGAAGCGCACGGTCGGGGTCGCCCGGAGTAGTGCTATGAACTTACCAAGTTTCATTGAAGTCGCTCCAGCCGTTTAGATTTTATTAAGGGGGGACACACACACGAATCACACACACACGCACACACACACACAGACAAAAGGTGATCTCATAAGCCTAATTTTTTAAATTGAAAATAGGCTAAAAACAAGATGTTCAGTAAAGAACATATAGCCTACTTTCTCCTAAATGTATGAGTATAGTTTTAACTCGTTGTTTTTATCAAAGAGTATAATAGAATCATTTCTTGGTTGAAGACCTTAAAATCTATTTACCTCTACCAAACACTACAACCTCGAAAACAACTGCTACCATCATTGAAGAAAGAAAGATAGGAAGTATCTAAAGAATGTTATGGATCTGGAGACATAATCGACCGGACTGGCTGCGTGGCTCAGCGGTAACGTTCTCGCTTGCAGGGCCCTATGTTGCAGGTTCGTATCCTGGCGCAGTCGGCTGGCATTTGAGGGTGCACAAATGCGAGGGAGCCGTGTTAGTAGATTTACTGGCACGTTAAAGATCCCCTTCGGGGCAAAATTCCGGCACCCCGGCGTCTCTAAAAGCAACAGTAGTTGAAAGGGACGTAAAACCAATAACATTATTATTATTATTATTACATAATCGGCCTGACGCGGGCAACATCCAACTTTGAGTTGAGGCATGTTTTTACACGTCTGGCTGTGCATGGCTTTCACAACCCTAAATGAATTAACAAATCTTTCCATGACCCTACAGAGACGTGTGCATACCAACTATGTGGATATTTTCGATTGCTATTTGGCAGCAATAAAGGTATTAATTTATATCCTGAACTAGCACCAACGGCTAGAGTTCAGATACTATGTGAAATCGTTTTGTTCTTTACTTCAATTAACATTTTCAAATAACGCACAATAGGCTGTTACAAACCCTTTAAAATAAAAAGTAAAAATGTATCGTAGTATCATCTTGTCATTCTTCAAATTCGATGTGCATAGAATGTCAATGGTATACTAATAAATGGAGTCCCATATAGACCAGTCGTGACAAATAATGGAGAAGTATCGAACAAGATAATCCTAACAGGGGGAGTGCATTCTAGCGGCCATAAACATAAACTTTTCAATAAAATCTGTAAATTAATTTGTTGGCCGGCGTGCAGTTCGCCATGATAATTCACTTTTTAGCCTATTTTCAATTTTGAAAAAATAGGCTTATGAGATCACCTTTTGTCCGTGTGTGTGTGCGTGTGTGTGTGCGTGTGTGTGTGTGTGTGAGGGGTGTGTGTGTGTGTCCCTAATAAAATCTAAACGGCTGGAGCGATTTCAATGAAACTCGGTAAGTTCATAGCACTATTCCCGGTGACCTCGACCGTGCCCTTCAAATTTTGTTACGTCTCACCAATCTAACATGGCGGCTGTGCGAAATATTACACTAGCATTCAATATCTCCGAAACTATTACCGATATCGCCCTGAAATTGTGTACGGTGATAAAGGGCACTACTAGAAGTTCACCTATGACACTTTCAAAAACCTGGTGACTACAATACCAACATGGCGGCCAAGTGAAGTTGAGACTTTTAAATAGACTTTTCTCGCGATTTAACTATCCAAACGTAATGAAATTTGGTACAGCAAATGTTTATACACATTGTAATGCACTGAAGTCTAATTTAGTTCAATTGTTTACATAACCTCAAAATGGCGGCTGTGCGAATTATTTCACTGACATTCTATATCTCCGAAACTATTACAGATATCACCCTGAAATTTTGTAGGTTGATAAAGGGTACTGATACAAGTTTACCTATGTATATTTCATAAACCTGTAAAGTACAAAACGAACATGGCGACCAAGCGAATTTGAAATATTTTAATAGACTTTTCTCGTGATTTAACTCTCTGAGCGCAGTGAAATGTGGTACAGTAAATGATTTTGCAGATTGTAATGCACTGCCATCTAATTTAATGCAATTGTTTACATAACCTCAAGACGGCGGCTGTGCGAAATTTTAAAATTAAGTTTTTATTTCTTGTGTCGTAATCATGCGATCGAAGTGAAAGTTTGAATAATGAACCTAGGCAATAATTGTCTTTGAATGGTACATAACTCTATGGCATATACATATAAAAATCCTAAATGGAGAGCTTCCGAAATATTTAGACGGTTCTCACTCAATATCTATGAATGTTTTACAGCAAACAAAAAATGATTTTTTTAATGTTCATAGAGACTTTCAGTAACCTGGTGAGCACAAATCCAACATGGCGGCGACGCGAATTATAAATATTTAAATGGACGTTTCTCGCGAATTAACTATCCGAGTGCCATGAAACGTTGCACGTTAAATGCTTATACAAATGTTGATCCACTGGCATCTAATTTATTTCAATTGTTTGCATAATTACAAGATGGCTGCTGTGCGTAATTTTAAAATCTCGTTTTTACTTCTTGTGTTCTAATCATGCGATTGCAGTTTGAATACCACACGTACACAATAATCTTAATGTAATAGTACAAACATAAAAATCCAACCTGGCGACCATCTGAAATATTAAGACGGTTCTCAATATCTACGAATCTGTTACAGCAATTAAACTGAAATTTTGTATGTTGATAGAGGCAATTAGCATGAGCAGGATATATGAAAATAGGCTGTATAGTTCTTCACGGAACTACTTGTTTGTTCCTAGATGTCTCGTGCAAATCTGCTGGCGAATTTTGTTTTAATTATATATTTTCCATCATATTATGCACAATATACCGATTAATTTTAAAACGTCTGAGTCATTACACAACAATAAATATAAAGAAATTCAAGCGAAAAACCTAACTCTGATGGGGTTTGCACCATAGCCATAAGATTGATAGGCTAACGCTTTACCATGGAGCCAAACGTGCGAACGGACATTGACCGATATCAAATGAGTTACATAGAACGTGTTAGCAATTAATGATTTACTCTAAACGATTTCATCAGTGGAGTATATAGCTTGCCACGGTGGGTGAGTGGATAGCGTGTCGGTCTACTAACCCCAAGATTGCAGGTTCACTCCTGACCGTGGAAAGTGATTTTTGAAAGGCGGCAAAATTACGACATGCATGTCATACGATGTTGGCATGTCAAAGAACCTATTTGAATTCAGTAGGCCGTGTTCATAATGGCAAAATTAATCACGGGAGTTTCCGCCAACACAAAGTTCCTCATTTCTCTACTAGAAAGCGCTATAGTGTTCAAGGATCTTAGATATCTAACCTCCTTGACTTTCACAGTGATTCAAGGAACAACGAAATTCGACATGCAAGCTACCCTCTGGGTGTCAAATTGCAAATCTTGCACCCGGCACTCGAAGTCATACGATATTATTATTTATAGTGGAGTATATTATTTATATATGGAGCATTTCATATAAAGTTTATTTATTTTGTATCAGTACGCTATATTGCATGCAATACTCAAATTAGAGAAATATAAGTCAGGCACAAGATATCCGCTGCCATCTTG
Source organism: Meconema thalassinum (assembly GCA_946902985.2). Classification (NCBI taxonomy): domain Eukaryota; kingdom Metazoa; phylum Arthropoda; class Insecta; order Orthoptera; family Tettigoniidae; genus Meconema; species Meconema thalassinum. The sequence continues at coordinate 1,719,747,006 of OX336388.2, read as the reverse complement.
CCTTGTATTGAGACGGCTCAGTTTTTAAAATCACTTCTGCACTATAGTATTACAAAATAAACTTTTAATTTCGAACGTGCCTCTTTCTTTAGAACAGTTAAAACGATTCTCGGTTCGATAATCGGAACTGGTGGGTCCCATGATATGGATTATAATGTTTGCATAATTCGCACGGCCGCCATCCTGAAATGGTACGGCGGATGACCTTGTAGTTTGGTCACAAGACGCGTCCTATATGAAGGTATGTTGCTATCAAATTTGGTAGAGATCGGATGATTTGGTTAGTCGTTATTTGATTTTACGTTTTGAACGTTTGAGTGGCCGCCATTCAGTTTTGGTAAAGATGGCGGCAATATAAAACATGACACTGAGGTGCCCTTTGCTAGTTCTACCTCTGTACCAAATTTCGTTCAATTCGCTTTCACCGTGTTTGAATTGATAGTGGGGGACAGATATTCAGAGTACACACACTCACACACACACAGACTCACACAGACACACAATTTTTCGCCCTGTGTAGATCTCTTAAGTCTACTTTCATTTTTTGCAAAAATCGAAAGTAGGCTAATAGGCTTATGAGATCACCCTTTGTCCGTGTGTGTGTATGTGTGTGTGATGTGTTTCTGTGTGTGTAGCGATTTCAATGAAACCCGGTAATGATAAATTTTACTACGTCTCACCAATCCAACATGGCTGCTGTGCGAAATATTTAACCGACCTTCAATATCTCCGAAACTATTACCGGTATCACCCTGAAATTTTGTAAGGTGATAAAGGACACTACTAGAAGTTCCACTATGACACTTTCAAAAACCTGTTAACTACGAAACATGGCGACCAAGCGAAGTTGAAACATTTAAATAGATTTTTCTCGCAATTTAACCATCTGAGCGCAGTGAAATATGGTACAGTATATGATTAAACATATTGTAATGTTCTGGCATCTAATTTAGTTCAATTGTTTACATAAACTGAAGATGGCGGCTATGTGAATTAAGTTTCTATTTCTTGTGTCGTAATCATGTGATCGAAATAATTTTCCTGTAGTGTTACATAACGCTACGGCCTATACATATAACAATCCAAAATGGAGACCATCCGAAATATTTAGATGGTTCTCAATATCTACAAATCTTTTACAGCAATCAAACTGAAATATTTTATGTTCATGGAGGCTATGAACATACGTTCACCTATAGGACTTTCAATCACCTGGTGGGCACAAATCCAACATGGCGGTGACGCAAAGTATATAGATTCAAATTGACGTTTCTCGCTATTTAACCATCCGAGTACAGTGAAACTTGGTACGGTAAATGCTTATAGAAATGTTAACCCACTGGCATCTAACTCTTTTCAATTGTTTTCATAACCAAAAGATGGCAGCTGTGCGAAATTTTAAAATCTCGTTTTTACGTCTTGTGTCCTAATCATGCGATTGACGTTTGAATACTACACGTACACAATAATCTTCATGTAATATCACATAACTCTAAGACCTACATATATAAAAATCCAACATGGCGACCATCCGTAATATTAGACGGTTCTCAATATCTACGAATCTATTACAGCAATCAAACTGAAATGTTGTATGTTGAGATAGGCAATTAACATAAGTAGGATATATAAAAACAGGCTTTAGTTCTTCACGGAACTACTTATTATTATTAATCTTCTTTCAATTATCTCTCTTAGACCCCTTTGTTGAGGTTGCGTCAGGGAGGGCATCCGACTGCCAAAACACTCGCTTCCATACATCGAAACTCATCTCACCTTATCGCTGTCACCGTAAAATCGGGAAAATAAGGGGTAGGTGAACATTACGTTTAGCATTTATTATTAATACTATTAGTCTACTAATTAATTATATTATTATCATTATTGTTGGTGTTGTTGTTATCAACAGCACAATCTATTTCGTGGGGGAGAAAAAACACATCTGTCCTCATGGCTTAATGGGACGGGATCGAACATCTATGGTAGCAGGGTATGTTTGGATTTATAATTTATGGATCTTAAGACGATGCATGAAAGTAACTCAAAGTGTGAGAGATGCGACCATAAACATTGGATTACGAACGGGCTCTTTAATTTCGTCACGCTATCTATTTCTAGACACAGGTTACATTCCTGTCTACTTGTTTGTCGCGAGGAGACCTCACTGGGTCACACTTCCTGCTCGGCGTACCTTCCGTGTGAGGCAGTGCACTTGCTCAGCGCACACATTACACCCAGCTCTGTGGGGTGTTTAAGGGGGATCTACACATATAAGGATCCAAAAATCATGTATATTTCACATTTTTATTCCTCAGCAACAGAAAGTACTAAAGAATTGCAATTTGGTCTGCCAATCACACTATGCTTTTCCAATATGTTCGTGTATTTACAAGTCATATGGCGAATGCATTTCAGGAAATTAGGCATTTTTAAAGTGGCGGCTGCATATTGTACACTGTTCCACCGTTTCCCTAATATTTTACACAAATATTATTGTTTTTCATAAATTCTTTTTTCATTGTATTTACTAATGCAGTAGCTAGAGATTGGCCTAGAATCATTGGAATCTATAAAGAAACAAGAAGGTCCGAGACGATCTAGAGAGCCTACTTTTCTTAAAATTTAAGATTCATGCCAATTATTAATATGTATGGATCTATCTAGAATAATGACGAAATTAAGTTGGTAATATCGAAATTGTCGCCTCCTTAGCGTAGCGGTCAGCATGGTTAGCTGCCGCCCCGGAGGTCCTGGGTTCGATTCCCGGCTCTGCCACGAAATTTGAAAAGTGGTACGAGGACTGGAACGGGGTCTACTCAGCCTCGGGTGGCCCAAATGAGTATAGGGGGTTCGATTCCCCCTCAGCCATCCTCGAAGTGGTTTTCCGTGGTTTCCCACTTCGTCTTCGGGCAAATGCCGGGATGGTACCTTCTTCAAGGCCACGGCCGCCTCCTTCCCTCTTCCTTGCCTATCCATCCCAAGCATCCCTTACCTTCCCTCATGAGGCCCCTGTTCGCTTTGCAGGTGAGGCCGTCTGGGCGAGGTGCCAATCCCACCTCACCAGTTGTATCCCTTCCGATTCGATGTTCCCAGCTCTAGTACACTGCCCGTAGAGGCGGTAGTGGTGAGTTCTCTCGCTGAGTCCGTGGGTTCCACCAACCTGGAGGGTAAACGACTAAAAAAAAAAAAAACGAAATTTCTAATCAGCTCGAAATATACCTGGTATAATGTAGCCTAATAGAGCACTACAGTTGGCAGCCCTGGTAACTGAATATATTCTTAGTTCCATCTCTTAAGGTACAGAATTCAAAATTTGGTTGCAGACCAATGGATAGCATGGTTGTTACATGCAGTTACACATTAGATCTATCAGTGCACGTAAAACCATGTTGGCAAAAATGCCATGCATGTGTTGATCAGAAATAATCTGAAATATTATGATCTCTTGTTGTGCCAATTTTGGATGAAATCCATTAGCTAGTATAGAAGTTACATGTATTTTAAAATTGGACCTATCAGCAGGCTTAGAATCATATTGGCAGCACTGACGTACATTAGTTACTCCAACTTAATCTAGAATGTCAGATACTATACGTGTGCAAAGTTTAGAGCTGTTGGCTTGCATACTTTCTGATATATTGATATTAGGGTAAAACAATAGAGATATAATTTATTAACAGTTGGCAGCCCTGGTTTCTCTTAAGATTACGCATAGTCATATCTGTTATGGTACACATAGCACATACGAAATTTGGTTGAAATCCAATTGATAGTAACTTATAGAAGTTACATGTATTTAAAAATTGGTCCTATCAGCAAGCTTAGAATCGTATTGGTAGCACTGCCGTATATTAGTTACTCCAATTGATCTAGAACTGGGCCATCCAGACAGCACTCCCCGAGCGCTAGCGCTCCGGCCGCGCTCTAAGCCAGTGCTCCGAGCGCTCTGTTGGAAGGTAGTTTCAGAAGTGGTGGGAGGAGCTTGGCTGGCTGAGTGCGCTGAAGTGTGCAGCCGATCCATCAGTCACTAGTCTAGTCCAATGCACTTTGTTGACAGCGTGTAAGTAAATGAGTTTCGCAGTGGTTAAGACTGAACAGCGTACAAAAAAGAAGTGGTGAAGTGGCAGTCTTTAAAGCAGAATGGGAAATTTCATTTTTCTGTACAGCTTATAAAGGGCATGCCAAATGTTTAGTGTGCAACAGAGATGTAATGTGTTAAAAAGAACACAATTTGTTGTTGAATTTTCCTCTCTAATATGTTCACATTTCAGTTTGGAATAAATCACAATATTCTTTACTTAACACTGGTGTTCGTTTCCTGCACATTCCGTACATCGGAGTACCATTCGATTTGTATATGCGGTAAATTTGTTATGGCAAAACAGCTCTAATAATGTGTCAACAATCCCACAAGAGCCGTCGGCCGCACGACTGTACGTACGTATCTAGTCAGCGTGGTCCGAACATCGTCCGTCTCCTCGCTGCCACAGTGTAGTGGTGGTAGGGGAAGGAGCGCTAGTCGGATTGCCCACTGCTCACCGAGCGCGGCCAAGCTCCCAGAGCGCAATGACTGGATGGCCCTGATCTAGAATGTCACGTACTATACGTGTGCATAGTTTAAAGCTGTCGGCTTGCATACTTTCTGATATATTGGTATTTGGATAAAAGAGTAGAGAGATCATTTATTAAGAGTTGGCAGCCCTGGTGGCTCATAAAAATACGCTCAGTCACATCTGTTTATGTACACATAGTACATACGAAATTTGGTTGAAATGCAATTAATAGTGTAGAAGTTATATGCATTTAAAAATTGGACCTATCAGCAGGCTTAGAATCATTTTGGCAACACTGCCATGTATGGCCTCCTGGAATATAAACTGAAATATTATTATCTATATGTGTGCCAATTTTGGAATAGTACCCATGCATACCTTCCAAGATATCGAAAATGGAGCTCAATTTTCAAGTGCAATTTTTCAGCAGTTGGTAGCACTGACATAATTTTCAAAGATGGGCTTGATATATCCATGTATAGATCTTTACTCATACCAACTTTGGTTTCGATTGCTACTGCCGTTTAGGAGTTGATAGGGGAGGACACACACACAGACAGAAGGACAGACAGACAGTCACTCATTTGCCCCGATCGATCTCATAGTCTACTTTTTCCTCATTTTTGCAAAATGTAAAACGTGGGCTAACATTTTTTTAAAGCTCAGCCTATATTAAAGTGTTACTTTTTTTTGCAAGTTTTTTCACTGAATATTTAAAAAATAATGAAACTAAAGCAAGTACAGCAACAGTTGTAGGTCATACTGTTCTTCCCTATAAGACACACATGTATACAAAATTTCATTATCTTGAAAACTCTGGCAGTTACAAAGGAAACGGATTTGAAAATACATCGTAACGGAAAACAAGCAACAAAGTTACCAATGTGTAGGAAAACATCTAAAAATACCCTGCACATTTTTGGTCATAACTTCAAAAGAATTATACATATCAAAGAAATTGTTGCAGTCATTTGAAGAGGAAGGATCAATAAATATAGAAAAAGAAATTGAAAACTGACAAATTTTGATCCTTATAGGTGAAGATTTGAGAGCCTCCGTGGCTTAGGCGGCAGCACGCCGACCTCTCACCGCTGGGTTCGAGGTTCAAATCCCGGTCACTCCATGTGAGATTTGTGCTGGACAAAGCGGAGGCAGACAGATTTTTCTCCGGGTACTCCGGTTTTCCCTGTAAACAAATTTCATTCCAGCAACACTCCCCACTGTCATTTCATTTCATCTGTTATTCATTTAGTCATTGCCCCAGGGTATTGCGACAGGCTTCGGCAGACGGTACAGTTCATATCCTCGCCACTAGATGGAGGGGGGCTTCATTCATTCCATTCCCTGACCCGGTCGGTCGACTGGAAGCAGGCTGTGGATTTTCATTTTCATAGGTGAAGATTCAAGGAGAAATAATTTCAACTCTGAGATTTACCAATGCCATAGTCATCTTGACCGACACGCCTGAGGATTTGAATAAGTTTCTGAATGATATGGACTCCGTCTTAAGGAAAGAATTCAAGATGAAAATTAATAAATGTAAAACAAAAATATTAAAATGCAGCCGAAATAAATCAGAAACCTCTACGGACATCAAATTGGCAGGTGGAAAACTAAAGGAAGTAGGAGACTTCTGTTACTTAGGAAGCAAAATAACCAGTGATGGACGAAGCAAAGAGGATATAAAAAGTAGGTTATCTCAGGCAAGGAAAGCATTTGTACAGAAAAGGAATATGTTGACATCGAATAGCTATAGATTTAGGTATTAGGAAGTCATTTTTGAAGGCCTTTGTCTGGGGCGTGGCACTCTATGGAAGTGAAACTTGGACTATTGGTGTAGCAGAAAAGAGGAGAATTGAAGCGTTTGAAATATGGTGTTACAGGAGAATGATGAAGATCAGATGGGTAGATAGGGTTACAAACGAAAAGGTATTAAGACTAGTAGGAGAGGAGAAATGTTTCTGGCGACTGCTTATGAAGAGAAGAGATAGGTTGGTAGGACACATACTAAGACACCCAGGAATAGCAAGCTTAGTTATGGAAAGAAGGGTCGAGGACAAGAACTGTAGGGGTAGATCAAGGTTAGAATATGTTAAACAGATTGCCTCGGATGTAGGGTGTGGTAGCTATGTAGAGATGAAACGATTAGCTCAGGACGGGGAGGCATGGAAAGCTGGATCAAACTGGTCAAAAGACTGAAGACTGAATGTGTCGGTCCCCCCTTAAATGTGACAGCTTCGTGGCGTTGGAATTGTCAGCACGTAAAAAGAACTCCCTTATTAGGACGAAATCGCAAAAACCTGGTGAGGCTTATAAATGTGGGCGTGTGTATGAAAATAATTTGCAAGCATCTAGTTTCCAGTTTTAACCGTACACTGACGAATTTAATTTCATTTTATTTACAGTCTCATGCTATGTCAACAATACTTTGCCAAACCCTTGGAAGACGACGCACTCCATCTGCAGCTCCATTTCTGGATATCGCCCTCACTGATCGATCTAGAGCTGTCGGGATCTCAACTCTTGATTGAAATCGAACGCCTCGTAGAGGTTCTTTGATATTTGAGAATAAGACATTATCACAAGGGCTCATGTCCGGAATTTGGTAGTTAATTGAATACTTCCCAGTCCGGTTGGTTCCTCAGTTTAGGGGCTGCGACAACGCGGTCATCTAGCCCCGTGTACTTTGTGTGTGTGTAGTATCTGTCTGATAACCGTTGTTAATTGTGATGACTGTATTAGTGTGTTATCTGTTTTCAATTCAAGTAAGGACTGCAGACATTGCATTTTTTCAAGTAGTTCCTACTTTTGTTGCCAAACGCCACCGGTAACGACTACTAGTTCAGAACTTGGTTACCAGGTGCAACCGTAGTCGGCTCCTGGCGACGTAGGCTACATCGGAATCTAAGAGCGTTTGTCAAATGTTTAACCTACAATTTAGCTTCACACAGGTGTAATTAGTGGAAGGTTCTTTAACATGCCATAAATCTATAACATGGGACCGCCGGCTTTTACTTCTCCTCCGAAGGAAGGCATACTGAGGGATTTTTATCGCTCTTAAAAAAATCCGACGTCTTCGGCCGGGTTTGAACCCGCGATCTTGCCCATAGAAGCTTGCCAGTTCCACCTTGTATATAAATTCCTTACTGATGCGGCTACATGGTAACGAACATTGTCATGTAACACAATATGACTCTCAATGGCCTGAGGTCGTTTACGACGCCATGCTGGTCACAAATGATGTTCCATGTAACGCAAGTAGTAGCCTGCATATACATTTATACCATGAGGTACAGTATATACCAAGTTTATGCCTTCATAATCATAACACACAATAATCATCCGTTTCAAAGGATTCTGTAATGCTCAGGTGTATACGAACGTACTCATGTCTCATCCATTGTGATAACGCGACGAACAAAGGCCTCACCTTCATATTCATATTGCTCCAAATGCATTCTTGCAGTCTACATTCGCTGCCACTTTCCAATTTCGGTTTAGAGTGTGCGGAAGACAGTGGGCACAAACTTTTCGCATCTACGGCTGTTTTCTTAAAATGTGATGGACAGACGATGCTGCAACACCAAGTTCCTTGAAAATTCCACGCATGTCCAGCGTGTGTCTTTTCCCAATAACGCCCTTACAGCCTGAACATGGAGATCGTCAGTTGCATCAACGGGTGTACCAGAACAGAAACAACTATTAAACAATTAGGTGCAAGTACTGTATATCCAGCTCAGGAATAGTCTTAACAAAAATCCTATAACTAGGCCTATGCCTTTTCTTACATCTTACGAAATGAAACTCGAACAAATACAATAGTCTATCAGTACCATGTTGAATTATTATTGAAGTTGTTATTGGACATTTTGGTCTTCAAACCTGTAGTACTTGGATGTGTTTATAAATTGTCTGATAACCTGTATCATTGTGGCGTTAGTAATGTGTTCGTAATTGAAGCCAGATTTAGTAGGAGGTGGCCGTGACCTTAAGGTAGGAACTGCCTGAAGAAGAAGTGAAGAAACCACGGAAAGCCACTCCTAGAAAGACTGAGGTTGTCATCCTACCTCTTGACGACAGAACAATCGACAATTAAAATGAATACCTGAAGGGTAATGTACAGTACATGTAAAATAGAAATAAAGGCGAGTGCAGTGAAGGGAGATACGTTAGATAAAGGTGAAAAATGTCTGCACTCAAATGAAACAAACATACACACGGTGAACATACATGGCAAAGCACTATAGTATTCCACAAGAAAGGATTCACACACACATATAAAACAAAGAAATATTTCGAGATCTTACCTTTATGACAAGGATGTGAAGCAAATCTCACATAATACAGGTAAGAGGAACAAGTATTTAATTAAATCACGTCAGGTACGAGCATTTCTCAAAGGGAAATGATACATATAAATAAAAGGGAAAAAGGGAGCAAGGCATCCCGAAAATGGGAGTGGTAGCTCTAACGTTCACCCTACATTAGAAAAACAGAATAACAGCTCAGAGACAAACAAGGGGTTATCCCTAGTAACGGAGTAGCATAGATACAGAAAAGAGATAGACCACTATCATGTTTCGGTAACTGTCCACTGATCTGCTCAGTTATTCTGGCCAGTAATAACCGAGAACAAGAGAAAACAATTCATATAATTGCCACAAGAGAGAAAAGTAAAGGGGCGTAATTGAAAATGGGCGAAAACGGTTCACGTCATTGATGCCATAGAAGCGTTGGATATCTTGAGATTTATGGTGCCTGGATTTCACGAGGCGATAGATGTCCCGCTTTCCCTTGCGTATTTCAAGCTTCGCGTAGAGGTCTGCGTACCGAGCAGATTTTGTCACTGCAACAGTCTTCTGCGTTTCCCTGTGGTCCATTTTGTAAGCATTCCTACAAATTTTGCTTCACACAAGTTTAGTTACTGGAAGGTTCCTTTACATGCCATAAATCTATGACATGGGACCGCCGGCTTCAGTAATAGTTACCCCACTTATAAGATTTCTGACGGATTTGTTTGTTTGTTTTTTGAAGGGCAGAGGCTGTCTGTGGGTGTCACTGTACGTTTGGTTGTGTTATGTAGAGCTATTTGTCCTGTAAATTCTGATCTGATGATGCTCGTTTTACGAGCGAAACATGCCATCCCTTAGTTTTCTCCTTCTTCAATAACCCATTATGATATATACTGTATATTAATCAGGCTATTTAATCGCATATTCCAGTACCGTAATTTGAATTATTTTGTGTCGACCGACTGAAAGTTATAATATCAATTGACCTGAGAACTACTGTACATGGATGAAGCAACATACATCGCTTCGAAGAGTAATTGATGGTAGCACACCTGTGTGCAAGAACTTTTAAAGCCATTAAGTCCATGTCATGGGATTCTATTGAAAATTGATCTCTTGACTGACACGCGTTGACCTTCCGAAGAGCCTGCTATGATTGACTCCACCACGGTGGGTTTAATACGCTGAAGTACAAAGCCAAGCAAGATTCTTCCCCATTACTCGATTCTGGTTGCTTCCAATGATCGTATTGATAGAGTGTATTACCTGTCAGTGTAATGGATGATCAGTCGCTTATCTTTGTATCCCTAGCAACCATTATCCTCTCGTCTCATGTCAGCTTGACATGCGAGACTCAATCGACATCTCGAGGTTATGTTCCTGGTGGTGGCTTGGGGCCATGAAATACAGTGTAGTTGGCTTGCAAAGTTATAGCTAGAGTCCTGCGCGGATAAACTAAACGTTATCCGCATCCTCCCGCATCCACATGGCTGTTATCCGCATCCGACCCGCATCCGCATGACTTTTATCCACATTCGCACGTTGGTTATCCGAATCTACTGGTATTACGTCAATATTTTCAATTAGATACAATATTAAAGCAACACGTTTACTTTTGAGGAGAACGGTTTTTCCTTAGGCTATGTATGTCATGTTCTATGTTTAAAATGAATGTTATACAGCCTGAATTTCAACCCTTTTCAGTTCGGAGTGTTCATTGTGCTTAATGACATAATTTGAATGAGAATAGCATAAATCATCATCTTACATTTGTCATGAAAGAAAAAACATAACGGAAGATAATGATATGTCATAAACATCCGGATCTTAGTTATGATATCTAAGAAGTTCGGAATGTATTCCAAAAACTATCCGCAACTTATCCGCTATCCGCACAGCCATGCAAACTTTACCTGCATGGCAAAAATTTTGCGGATATCCGCATCCGCGCAGGGCTTTACTTATAGTCTACTTATTTCTTTGTAGTTAATACATTTAGGGGTTTTGCAACATCGTGCTCGGGGGTGCATGATCACGATGTCGTAAAGACCCTAATTGAATCATCAACAACAGCGATGGTTGGTTGGTTCCTCAGTTTAGGGGCTGCGACAACGCGGTCATGCAGCCCCGTGTACTTTGGGTGTGTGTAGAATCTGTCTGATAACCGGTTTAATTGTGATGGCTGTATTAGTGTGTGTTATCTGTTTTTAATTCAAGTATGGACTGCAGACGATAATTTCATGTAGTTCCTACTTTCGCTACCAAATGCTACCGTCCACGACACCAAGCTGTGAACTTGGCTACTACTAGATGCCATCGCAACCAGCACCTGGTGACGAACCTTGGAACTTTAGAGCATTAATTAAACCTAACCTACAAATTTTGCTTCACACAAGTTTAGTTAGTGGAATGTTCTTTTACATGCCATAAATCTATGACATGGGCCCACCGGCTTTACTACCCCTCCGAAGTAAGGCATACTGAGGGATTTTAATGCTCTTAAAAAATCCGACGACTTTGGCTGGGTTTGAACCCGCAACCTTGGGCATAGAAGCTCTGCAAGCTACCAACTACGCCACCACCAACAACAGCGACATTTGGATTTCTTATCCGATCCTCCAGTAAAAGAAACAACTCCGTGGCGTAGCCATGCTCGTTTAATCGCGCGCCACGACCGCGCGGTCAGCTGCACCAAGTCCACAGATCGTAAGTTTGAATCTCGGCGCTGACAGCCGCTATCCTGAGTGTGGTTTTCCCCGTGGTTTTCCACACTCCCTCCAAGAAAATGCCGGGGTAGTACCTTATTTCATGTCCCGGGGCACCTACCCCATATCTGTCCCTAATATACCCAGGTACAGTTGATTCACTACTACAGTCATCACATAAATACAGGTTATCAGATAAGTTCCTCACACACACCCAACTACACGGGGATGATGACCAAGATGTCCCAAACCCCTCAAATGAATTAACAACAACAACAGCGACATTCAGAGTTCTTATCCGAGTCTCTAGTAAAAGAAATAAGATGACTGTCACTTCCTCTTTGAGGCACGTTCCAGCTGAAGGAGCGTGTGGACCTTCAGGCAGGACGTGGGACCTGGGCCTCGGGCTATTCACTGTCACTTCCTCTTTGAGGCACGTTCCAGCTGAAGGAGCGTGTGGACCTTCAGGCAGGACGTGGGACCTGGGCCTCGGGCTATTCACTGTCACTTCCTCTTTGAGGCACGTTCCAGCTGAAGGAGCGTGTGGACCTTCAGGCAGGACGTGGGACCTGGGCCTCGGGCTATTCACTGTCACTTCCTCTTTGAGGCACGTTCCAGCTGAAGGAGCGTGTGGACCTTCAGGCAGGACGTGGGACCTGGGCCTCGGGCTATTCACTGTCACTTCCTCTTTGAGGCACGTTCCAGTTGAAGGAGCGTGTGGACCTTCAGGCAGGACGTGGGACCTGGGCCTCGGGCTATTCACTGTCACTTCCTCTTTGAGGCACGTTCCAGCTGAAGGAGCGTGTGGACCTTCAGGCAGGACGTGGGACCTGGGCCTCGGGCTATTCACTGTCACTTCCTCTTTGAGGCACGTTCCAGCTGAAGGAGCGTGTGGACCTTCAGGCAGGACGTGGGACCTGGGCCTCGGGCTATTCACTGTCACTTCCTCTTTGAGGCACGTTCCAGCTGAAGGAGCGTGTGGACCTTCAGGCAGGACGTGGGACCTGGGCCTCGGGCTATTCACTGTCACTTCCTCTTTGAGGCACGTTCCAGCTGAAGGAGCGTGTGGACCTTCAGGCAGGACGTGGGACCTGGGCCTCGGGCTATTCACTGTCACTTCCTCTTTGAGGCACGTTCCAGCTGAAGGAGCGTGTGGACCTTCAGGCAGGACGTGGGACCTGGGCCTCGGGCTATTCACTGTCACTTCCTCTTTGAGGCACGTTCCAGCTGAAGGAGCGTGTGGACCTTCAGGCAGGACGTGGGACCTGGGCCTCGGGCTATTCACTGTCACTTCCTCTTTGAGGCACGTTCCAGCTGAAGGAGCGTGTGGACCTTCAGGCAGGACGTGGGACCTGGGCCTCGGGCTATTCACTGTCACTTCCTCTTTGAGGCACGTTCCAGCTGAAGGAGCGTGTGGACCTTCAGGCAGGACGTGGGACCTGGGCCTCGGGCTATTCTTTATTTCCCTGAATAATACGAGAGGGTATTGAACTCATTCCTTTTGAATGACCGTTAATGGCGGCAATAATCCTAACTGGGTATGCTTTTAAATATAATCTATAAATCATCTCTTCTCTATCTCTATCTCTATATATATAACAAGTAGTTCCGTGAAGAACTATACAGCCTATTTTCATATATCCTGCTAATGTTAATTGCCTCTATCAACATACAAAATTTCAGTTTAATTGCTGTAACAGATTCGTAGATATTGAGAACCGTCTAAATATTTCAGATGGTCGCCAGGTTGGATTTTTATTTTTGTACTATTACATTAAGATTATTGTGTACGTGTGGTATTCAAACTTCAATCGCATGATTAGAACACAAGAAGTAAAAACGAGATTTTAAAATTACGCACAGCAGCCATCTTGTGATTATGCAAACAATTGAAATAAATTAGATGCCAGTGGATCAACATTTGTATAAGCATTTAACGTTCAACGTTTCACGGCACTCGGATAGTTAATTCGCGAGAAACATCCATTTAAATATTTATACTTCGCGTCGCCGCCATGTTGGATTTGTGCTCACCAGGTTACTGAAAGTCCTATAGGTGAACATATGTTCATAGTCTCTATGAACATAAAAAAAAATCAGTTTGGTTGCTGTAAAAGATTCATAGATATTGAGAACTGTCCAAATAATTCGGAAGCTCGCCATTTAGGATTGTTATATGTATAGGCCATAGAGTAATGTACCATTCAAGGACAATTATTGCCTAGGTTCATTATTCAAACTTTCACCTCGATCGCATGATTACGACACAAGAAATAAAACCTTAATTTTAAAATTTCGCACAGCCGCCATCTTGAGGTTATGTAAACAATTGAATTAAATTAGATGGCAGTGCATTACAATCTGCAAAATCATTTACTGTACCTCATTTCACTGCGCTCAGAGAGTTAAATCACGAGAAAAGTCTATTAAAACATTTCAAATTCGCTTGGTCGCCATGTTCGTTTTGTACTTTACAGGTTTATGAAATATACATCGGTAAACTTGTATCAGTACCCTTTATCACCGTACAAAATTGCAGGGTGATAGCTGTACTAGTTTTGGAGATATAGAATGTCAGTGAAATATTTCGCACAGCCGCCATTTTGAGGTTATGTAAACAATTGAACTAAATTAGACTCCAGTGCATTACAATGTGTATAAACATTTGCTGTACCAAGTTTCATTACGATTGGATAGTTAAATCGCGAGAAAAGTCTATTTAAAAGTCTCAACTTTGCTTGACCGCCATGTTGGTTTTGTAGTCACCAGGTTTTTGAAAGTCTCATAGGTGAACTTCTAGTAGTGCCCTTTATCACCGTACACAATTTCAGGGCGATATCGGTAATAGCTTAGGAGATATTGAATGCTAGTGAAATATTTCGCACAGCCGCCATGTTGGATTGGTGAGACGTAACAAAATTTGAAGGGCGCGGTCGAGGTCGCCGGGAATAGTGCTATGAACTTACCGCGTTTCATTGAAATCGCTCCAGCCGTTTAGATTTTATTAGGGACACACACACACACCTCACACACATACACACACACGCACACACACACATGGACAAAAGGTGATCTCATAAGCCTATGGTTGGTTGGTTGGTTGGTTCTTAAGTTTAGGGGCTGCGACAACGCGGTCATGTAGCCCCGTGTACTTTGTCATAAGCCTATTTTTTCAAAATTGAAAATAGGCTAAAAATGAAAGTTTGTCTGTCTTTTCTGAATTTCCACGGAAATTTGCGTTATTTGCGCGTTTCAGACTTTTATGACGGATGCACGCAAAAATTTTTGTTCTGTCTGTCTGTCTGTCTGTCTGTCTGTCTGTCTGTCTGTTTGTTTGTTTGTCTGTATGTCTGTGGACACCTTTGCATCATTATAACATGAGAACGGCTGGGTGGATCAACGTAAAATTTGATACAGATATCCATCAGAGGCACCACACTAATCGTTGATGTAACTCTTCTCCGTACCTCTCATAAAAGGGGGCCTACCCCCTTAAAATGCATGCTGAAATAGGCGTAGAAAGACGAGACAAAGCTCATTTTCAACCCCTCAATGTGAGAAACAAAACTTGGGGGGAAAAACATTTTAAGGCCCTAAAACCAACAGTTTTTGAGATATTCCCAGAAAACTAATTTCATTTAATAATCTATGAAAAAATGCAAGCTGGTAACCATGGCAACGGAATCTCATAGGACCACCTATTTCTGCAAGACGCAATGCAATTCCTTTTATTACATTACTGTGAAGTTTGCAAACGGTTATAAGGTTATCACGGAACCAAACTAAGCTGTAAAATTCATCAATACGTATAATGCGCTTAAGGGGGTCAAGGGGTACACTAGAATTTATTCACGCGATTTTCACGTGCGCGTGTGGTACGGAAGGTATTTTATATCCCTATCCCTATATTGTATTTATTATATTATTATCATTATTAATGTTATTATTATATTATGGCATACAACGACGAGTCAAAGCTAATTTTTAGCCCCTCGGTGGCAGAAACAAGACTCGAGGGTTCCCGAAAACTACATTTTAAGGCTCTAATACCAACAGTTTCTGAGATATTCCCAGAAAACTAATTGAATTTAATAAACTAATGAAGGAATGCAAGCCGGCAACAATGACAACAGGTTCTCAAGAGAAGACATCCAACTTTCCATCTATTTCTGTAAAAAGCAATGCCACTCCATTTATTACATTTCTGTGAAAGTTTTCAAACGACTATAAGGTTATCACGGAACCAACTTAGACTGTAAAATTCATCGATGCACATAAGGGGGTCAAGGGGTATCCTAGAATTTTTATACGTGATTAACACGTGTGATATGTCGTACAGAATTATATCTCCAAACAGCAACATTATTTTCAAAAATTCGTGAATTGAAATAGTATTTTTTGCGGCTATTAGGAATTTGGGCCATTGGAGGCTAAAAAACCTGAATAGTCATGCACCACAAGACTTTATAATTTGTTAAAGGTGTCTTCCTGTGGATGGGGGCTTTACACAACGGTGAGGGTCAGTCTTTATGTGAGGTGTATTGCGTTTTGTCTACGAGGTTTTCAATTTTGTTTTCACGTCAGGAAGTACACGTTAAGTGAATTTAGATTGAGCACATTCACTTTTTTTTTCGACAAACGGGTTCATCGTAAGGATGAATTTGTTTGATACTGTGTGGTAGATATATCCATATTCGGACATCAGGGTGATATGTTGTACGTTGGTTGGTTCCTCAGTTTAGAAGCTGCGACAACGCGTTCACGTAGCCTCGTGTACTTTGAGTGTGTGTAGAATCTGCCTGATAACCGGTGTTAATTGTGATGGCTGTATTAGTGTGTGTTATCTGTATTTCAGGTAAGGACTGCAGACGATCAATTTCCAGTAGTTCCTACTTTTGCTACCAAATGCAACCGTCAACGACACCTAGCTGTGACTTGGCTACTAGATGCCACCTCAACCGGCACCTGGTGGCAAACTTTGGAACTAATAGAGCGTTAATCAAATCTAATCAACAAATTTAGCTTCACACAATTGTAGTTAGTGGAAGGTTCAATTACATGACATAAATCTATGACATGGGACCGCCAGCTTTACTTCCCCTGCGAAGTAAGGTATACTTTCTGTGTATCTTTATGTACGCTTATAACTCGTGTTCGAATGTTTGGAGCATCGTAAAATTAGAGAGTCAATATACAATCATTTATAAAACTCTTCACCGCACTTCTCATAGAAGGGTTGGTATAGGAAACAACTTTTCAAAATACATGCTAAAATAGGCGAAATATAAAAATTATCCTAGAAGGACGACCAAAGCATATGTTGCGCTTCTCAATGTGAGATACAAATTTCGGGAGTCTATAAAGAGTCTCCGAAAACCACATTTTAAGGCCCTTAAATTAACAGTGTCTGTGACTTTCCCAGAGAAATAACTTCGCTCTGATAAACGTATGAAGGAAAACAAGCCCCTAACCATTGCAACAGTAGCTCAATTGATAGCGTGTGGTTATTAATACCGAAGACCGTTCGAAGAGCAGGTACTTATGCTAGTATATATATAAATGGAAATGTATATCTGCCCGACGTTAATGGACTCCGACAACGTTTAACCAATTGCATTGAAATTTTGGAGAGTTGTAGTGCACACCCCAAGGAAGGTTTTTAGCAACAATCATTTTAGATAGCCCTCTCTATTCCTTTCATTTATGTCCTTTGGCACAAATTAACATCGTTTTTCCTGGCTCAAATCTACACCGTTTCACCGATCTGAACCGAATTTTACGTACTTACCATTTGGAACAAAACGAGTAACACTATCTACTTGAAAATTCGGACAGCCCTCTCTATTCCCTTCATTTATGCCCATAGGCACAAAATACTGAATTTCCATGCCCCACAAGCTTTATAATTTTATTTAAGGGCGTCATCACGAGGATGGGGACTTACAGCATTGACGAGGATTCGTTATTTTACAGTATCAGTGGAAAAAATGGTATTTTCCTTGCTTCTATGCATACTTTATTTGATTTTCTCTGTTTTGCCGACAGAATCCATACCATATTTTAGGGTCTTTTTTATACAGGTGGTGACACTGTTCGTACGGAAGTTCTCGACACTGGCGTCTATCTATTTAACAGTCTGTTATTCCTTCATGCAAATATTATCTCTTACAGAGACAGAATGAAAGCAGAATGGGACCTTGAGGTATGGCATTTCCATGGTATTGCAGTGTCGGAAACCAACATGATATTTTGATGTACTGTATTATTTATTGAGGTGGATTGTGGGGTCTGAAACGAGGCGTGATTTTGAGTCTGATTTTGAGTCTAATTTTATAGTCTCTGCGCCGCTTATTGTATGCGAGTATTTGGATCTTTATGACGGTTTACCAAGGTATGATTGATTCTATTTTGCACGGTATGCTTTCCTACTCTTTACAGATTTATTTTTTGTTACTTGAATGCGTCTGTTTACAAATATTTAACTGCTTTTCGTCGTTTTCGACCATTATGTGCAACATATATTCACAGACTACTGTGACATATTCTACCGACTCTCCCATTAGTTTATTAAGTTTGCCTTATAAATCCTACTGGTCAATTGCGCCAATCTATTTGAATAAAATTGGTATTTGAGCCATGTTTAACATATCTCTTTTCTTTATTTCCTTGGCGGCCGTCCCGGTAGACTCAGACACCATGTGAGATACTTCCTGTCCGGACGTGACTTTAGGCTCTCCGCCTTATTATTTAAAATGTAATATTTTTCCTTTTTATTTAATATTGTCATTACGCCGAAGCCTTCCATTGACTCATGTAAGTAACACATCTAAACTTATGCTCATTTCCTAAATTTAACTTTTCTTTTTGGTCTTCGTCGTGTGCTTGGATTTGCTGTGGAAACAATCGAAATGGCGGTCTCCTGTTTTGTTTAGCTTGAGTCTACGGTTTAACCTTTTATTTGTGCCGTGAAATATATCTGCGAGTGATTTTGTGAGTGTATGTTTTTCTTGCTGCCAGGTGCATTGAAGTTGTTTTGATTGGGCATATCTTCGAGTGGGTCTCCCGTAGATTGTGGACGTTGGCGTTTCGACCATTCTCCCAACACGAGGCATGACACCATATATTTTAGCCCTTATGTATTCCCTTCATTCCATGCTTCGGGCAACTGAATCACGGCGGTAACTTTAAGTTGGCCTTACCGTATTCAGCTCGAACTCGGAACGTAAGTAGGGGACCATATAGGTTTAGCATGTTTTGCTAGACTACCTACAAGCACGAGTTGCTTCGAGTTTTATTTCTGCATCGTCGGCTGGTATTTTGTGTGTTTGATTGCGTGTCAAAATAGTGCTGCCTTGGGTTTTTGTGGGTATCTACTCACATAACGTAACGGCGGTACTTTTTGAGGATCCAACCAGCCTTCGGGCTGACTACCTAACAGACAGATTGCGTGTATGTATGCTTAATATATTTCACGGACACTTTACGTCATTTGTTTCTCCTTGTAGTATCTTTGGTTTTTGCATTTCTTTTCTCTGGGGACTGCCAGCTCTATCGCATCCCCATTGCTCACCACAGCCTCTGCGACACGCACACACGCCAGGACAACCATCCATCTCTAGGCGGAGAAGTGATTGTTGTTCACCAGCGACCGGCTGGATTGCCTCTTGATCATTTACTTCCTCCCTTTTTATATCGTTTTCACGGAAGTGAGCACAGGTATGAATTTAATTTGTTAACATTATTTATTATTAAAAGTTATTTATAGTTAATAATCATCTTCCCCTCATGAAGTGACTGTATTTGACCCCTAGGTGAAGGGTACTCTTTTCTTTGTGTGTGTTATTCTGGCCGGGTTTCTTTGTGTGTTCGATTTCACTTTTCATTAAATTTCCATTTCTTTATCCATGTGTCTTATTTAGTAGTGTTTGACGATCGGGCTGCTCTCTCTCTCTCCATCTCTCTCCATCTCTCTCTTCAAACCTAGGCCTAACTTATTCTAGCTTTCTAGCACCAGGAGGGTATTCCTACCACTCGTCATGGGACCACCTTCACGGAGTCGGGAGTCGCTCGGCACATCTGGCCTGCAAATACGGGCCCAGCACAGGTCCGAAATTAACATCCATTTCCACTGCGTACTCCTTTCTTTTCTAGTTGGTTCCAGTGATGCAGCTAGGAGGCACGCCAAGAATATGTTTATTTTAAAAGGGCGGTGCATATTTTGTCTTTCAAGCAAGGAAACCCCGTACCAGACATAGCGTGAACCTATAAAAGTTCCTCAATTTTAATTTCTTGGCCGTGATTGCCAATATAGAATCTCTTTGGAAGCCATTATAGGGAGGTGAAAGACGTTTCAGCATTTAGCTCTCGCATTTAAGTACCGCAGGTGCACTATATAAGAATTGGGGTAACGCGCAGTTCGTTATTCCTTCATGGGTCCCAAAATTGACAACAAGAGCTCACTGATTACCCGTCTCGGAGTTGCTAGGCGATACCCCTCACAAGAAACGGCATAAACTTAGAAATATTGATGTGTTTAAAATAGTTCTGTTATTATTACTTGAAATGAATACAGTTTGTTATGTTACTTTTACTCGAAATCATGACATGATACGTAGTTTGCACAGTATTACTTACTGCGGATATGACAATTGCTACCAAGGTTGATGTATTTTTAGCATAATATAATTTATTAGCCTACTTTCGATTTTTGCAAAAATGAAAGTAGACTTATGAGATCAACACAGGGCGAAAAAAGTGTGTCTGTCTGTGTGTGTGTGTATGTGTGTGTGTGAGTCTGTGTGTCTGTGTGTCTCTGTGTCTGTGTGTGTGTGTGTGTGTGTGAGTGTGTGTACTCTGAATGTCTGTCCCCCCTATCAATTCGAACACGGTGAATGCGAATTGAACGAAATTTGGTACAAAGGTAGCACTAGCAAAGGACACCTCAGTGTCATGTTTTATATCGCCGCCATCTTGACGGAAACGTAATGGCGGCCACACAAATGTTCAAAGCTCAAATCACATTACGACTAACCTAATCATCCGATCTCTACCAAATTTTGCAACAACATACCTTTATAGAGGAAGCATCCTTTGACCAAATAACTAGGTCATTAGCCTAATAGTTTGCGGATGGCGGCCATCGTTGTGTGAAAATCAATTCCCCCTATTAATTCAAACACGGTGAAACCAAATGGAACGAAATTTGGTACAGAGGTAGCATTGGCAAAGGGCACCTCAGTGTCATGTTTTATATCGCCGCCATCTTGACAGAAACGTAATGGCGGCCACACGAATGTTCAAAGCTTAAATCAAATTACGATTAACCTAATCATCCGATCTCTACCAAATTTTGCAACAACATACCTTTATGGAGGGAGCATCCTTTGACCAATCTAATAGGTTATTAGCCTAATAGTTTGCGGGTGGCGGCCATCTTTATGTCAAAATTGATTCCCCCTATTAATTCGAACACGGTGGAACCGAATGGAACGAAATTTGGTACAGAGGTAGCACTAGCAAAGGGCACCTCAGTGCCATGTTTTATATCGCCACCATCTTGACTGAAACGTAATGGCGGCCACACGAATGTTCAAAGCTTAAATCAAATTACGATTAACCTAATCATCCGATCTCTACCAAATTTTGCAACTACATACCTTATGGAGGGAGCATCCTTTGACCAATCTAATAGGTCATTCGCCTAATAGTTTGCGGATGGCGGCTATCTTTGTCTCAAAATCGATTCTCCCTATTAATTCAAACACAGTGAAACCGAATGGAACGAAATTTGGTACAGAGATAGCACTAGCAAAGGGCATCTCAGTGTCATGATTTATATCGCCGCCATATTGACAGAAACGTAATGGCGGCCACACAAATGTTCAAAGCTTAAATCAAATTACGATTAGCCTAATCATCCGATCTCTAGCAAATTTAGCAACAACATACCTTTATGGAGTTAGCATCCTTTGACCAAACTAATAGGTCATCAGCCTAATATTTTGCGGATGGCGGCCATCTTTGTGTGAAAATCGATTCCCTTTATCAATTCGAACACGGTGAAACCGAATGGAACGAAATTTGGTACAGAGGTAGCACTAGCAAAGGGCACCTCAGTGTCATGTTTTATATCACCACTATCTTGACGGAAACGTAATCGCGGCCACCCAAATGTTAAAAGCTAAAATGTAATTACGACCAACCTAATAATCTAGTCTCTACCAAATTTTGCAACACCATATCTTTATGTGGGAAACATATTCAGACCAAACTGCAAGAACATCAGCCCAATAGTTTGCAGATGGTGGCCAAGTATGTGTGCAAATCGATTCCCCCTATCAATTCAAACACGGTGAAACCGAATTGAACGAAATTTGGTACAGAGGTAGCACTAGCAAAGGGCACCTCATATTCATGTTCAATATCCCTATAGCACGTTGTATTTCAACAAGCTACTACAACCAACATTCAATCATACTCCTTGAAAAGGACAAAGAGTTATAACAATACCCATGCATTTAGGAGAAAGTAGGCTATATGTTCTTTACTGAACATCTTGTTTTTAAGTATAGTATGAGGTCGTTAAACAATGGTTGTTAAATATTTAAGAAAGGTTATTTAACTTTTACTTCATAGAAGCCTCCGTGGCTTAGGCGGCAGCACGCCGGCCTCTCACCGCTGGGTCTGTGGTTCAAATCCCGGTCACTCTATGTGAGATTTGTGCTGGGCAAAGCGGAGGCAGACAGGTTTATCTCCGGGTACTCCGGTTTTCCCAGTCACAATTTCCTTCCAGCAACACGCTCCACTGCAATTTCATATCATCTGTCATTCATTTAATCATTGCCCAAGGGGAGTGTGACATGCTTCGGCAGCCGGCACAGTTCATATTCTCGCCTCTAGATGTGGGATTCATTCTTTCATTCCCTGACCCGGTCGGTCGACTGGAAACAGGCTGTGGATTTTTTCATTTTGGTATTCATTATTCCCCTTATCAAATGCATATATTATTATGAAGCAGGGATTTTCATTATAACAACGACCTTCCTCCGGGTTGCACACAATACGACACAGCGACTTAAGGTACCATATCCTAATATCCAATTGTGATCCCGAGCAACGCCGAGCTTAAGGGCTAGTATAACCCAGTAGCGTACCCTTCTCCAGAGAACAACCCATTTCAACACACCTGAGAGCTCGGAAAAATCACGACCTTTCACTTTGACTGGCCCAAGTGTCACATTCGGGTCCGAATACGTTTTGAGGCGTGGCTCGAAACATTGGTCCTCCAACTCGGGTGATATACTGTATTACGTTCCGCATACATGGTTATCACGTGTGTGAATATAACTTCTACGGATTCGTGAATGCTATTACGGCTTCTAAACAGGCAAGATCAGCAGAAAGGCCGTCCAATCGGTGACACAGGAGGGGACCCAGGTAGCGACAGCAAGGCAATCCCATCGCTGGAAGCCCAGCCCAGTGGGAGACGAGACAGGCAGCGGCGGTGACAATACAGGTGAGGCTACTTCAAACAGTTCAGAATTCCTTTCTGTATTTCCCTTCTCACTCGACCCTTTCCTCACCATGGAAACCAATGAAAAGAAATTGCTAGTTAAACAGAGGGCGATAGTTAAAGCAAGCTTAACAAGTAAATTTCTTGAGAAATGTCAAGCACGCCAAGGGACTGATGTAACTACCGTACGGCTTCGATTAAATGAGCTTAGTGCAATTTTAAATAGGTACGAAGTACCGCAAAGCAAATTAGAGCTTCATGACGATGATGATGATAGTCACGCAGCAGATCGTGAAGAGTTTGAAACACAATACTTTGACTTAGAAGCAGCACTGACTAAATTAGTTGAGAGAAGCGCTGGGAACACCCGAACCCTTAGTGACAATAGCACAGGGGGCCTAACAACTAACGTCAGACTTCCAGTGATCATCATCCCTACTTTCACCGGAGATTATAGCTCATGGATAGCATTTAGAGACACCTTTAATGGCTTAATAACACAAAATTCAGACATTCATTATGTACAGAAATTGCATTATCTGTTATCAGCCTTAAAAGGGGAGCATGTAGAATTGATAAGCAACCTGCCGATATCATATGAAAACTTTGACGTAGCATGGGAACTGATTTGTAGTAGATATACTAATAACCACTTAATAGCCACTAAGCATATCAGGCAGCTATTATCGTTTCCATCTTGCAGCAAGGACTCGGCAGCCGATATTAGGCACCTAACTAACCAGTTAATACCTAATCTGAATGCCATTAAAGCTCTGAAGTTACAAACACCGCTAGAAGAGATTCTCCTATCGCAGCTAGTACTGGATAAACTAGATCCTTTAACTAGAAAGGAATACGAGATTAATGCTAAAGGACAGGACTTCCAAGAATTATCCGAATTGCAATCTTTTCTAGAAGGCAGATGTCAGGCATTATAAAAATAGAATTAGCTACATCCAGTCGTGACGCAAAATTGACCACTACAGTTCAAAGGGCAAGTCATTCTAAGACCACCTCATACAAGTCACCCTATTCAAATGTGTCTGTATCTAGCATTAGTGCATGTCCATTTTGTGAAGCCCAGCATGCCCTTCATAAATGTCAGCCATTCATTAATCGCAGTGTTGAGCAACGCTATGCATTTGTTAAGAGTAAAGGATTGTGCTTCAATTGCTTTCGGCCGCACAATGTCCAACAATGCATTGCAGGCTATTGTAAGAGTTGTGGCAGGAAACATCACACCCTGTTGCACTCTGACATAGCACCCAATTCGAACGTCACAAGGAATAGCGGAAGAGACGCGAGGCGGGAACCGGAGTCTGGATCACAAGAATCAACCAATAGAAGAACTGACGACAACAATGAACTGCAACAATCAAGCTCTTACTGTTCTTTAAAATTTCGCTCACAAGCACAGGTCCTGCTGTCCACTGCCTTGGTGAAAGTGAGGGACAGCAATGGTCAACTACAATAATGCCGAGTTCTACTTGACAGTGGGTCGCAGTCTAGCTTCATAACGGAGGCGATGGCGCTACGCCTAAGACTGAAACGACGTAGAAATCCAATGCCTTTTAGAGGGATAAGCAATACGACTGTAAATTCGGATCACAGCGTCGATGTTGAATTCCATTCTAACGTTAACAATTACAAGGCTACTATTACATGCTCGATACTTCCTAGGATCACAGGGGAAATGCCTGGAGCCTATATCAATTGTAGAAGTTGGAGCATACCGACCGGTATACAACTAGCCGACCCGCAATTCAACATACCAGGCAACATTGGCGCGGAACTCTTCATGGAACTCCTGGCCGAGGGAACGTTCAAGTTACACAGCTACCTGCCTGTAATGAAGAACACGCAGCTAGGCTGGATTTTCTCTGGCTCTATATACTCAGAGTCCCAGAGGAGTCAGCTTCAATCAAATTCATCATTCTTCCTGAGGGATGGCGACGATCTACACCGTCAAATCGAGAAATTCTGTGAAATAGAAGAGCTTCCAACTATTATGCCACTCACCAAAGAAGAACGATATTGTGAAGACCATTTTCAGCGCAACACAAAACGTGATAATTCTGGAAGATTCATTGTAAGGTTGCCTGTCCGTCAGCATTGCAAGCCACTTGGTAGATCGCGTAACAATGCAGAGAAAATGTTACTTCAGATCGAGCGAAGGTTACAGAAGAACCATGAATTACAGCTAGAATACGTCGATTTCATGGACGAGTACGAACGCCTGGATCATATGCAGCTTGCAGTGGATCGACCTCCCAGGAACGAGCCTTCTTTCTACCTTCCACACCATGCGGTTAAAAAGGAAAGTAGCACCAGGACGCGAGTCGTTTTCGACGGATCTTGTAAATCGGATAACAATATCTCATTGAATGACGTGCTGGCTGTTGGAGCTACAGTGCAACAGGATCTTTATTCAATCGTGACAAGATTTAGAACCCATCAAATAGCCATCACAGCAGACATCGCCAAAATGTACAGGCAAGTGAAGATAGATCCCAGGGATTACAACATGCAGAGGATACTATGGAGGAAGAGCCCTTTTGAACCCATCCGGGAATTCCAGTTAAAGACCGTGACGTATGGAACTTCACCGGCATCCTTCCTGGCAACAAGGTGTCTGAAGCAGCTTGCTGATGATGAAGAAGTTCAGTATCCTACAGCTTCATAGATCCTCAGACGCAATTTCTACGTCGATGACTTTATCACTGGAGTGGACTCAGTGGAACAAGCCGTAAAACTGTAAGAGGATCTCCAACACCTACTACAACTTGGTGGCTTCCAGTTAAGAAAATGGTGCTCCAATCACTCAACATTCTTGGAGAGCATACCACAACAGCTCAGAGAAACACAGGTACCGCTGAAATTTGATGAGAAGAACAGCGTCAAAACTCTGGGTCTTCTTTGGCATCCTGCACTGGATAAATTTCAGTTTGAAATCAACGTAAAACGAAGCACTGATAAATTCACGAAGCGAATTGTGTTGGGGATCATTTCGTCTATATTTGACCCATTGGGCTTACTTGGGCCTGTGATCATGGCATGTAAAATCTTCATGCAGAGATTATGGAAAGAGAACTTGAACTGGGATGACAACATTCCTGAGGCACTACGAGTCGCTTGGCAAGACCTCTATAGTCAACTTCCAAGTCTGAATGACATACGCGTTGGTCGACTTGTCGTGATCAAGGGGAAGGTATCGAGAATTGAATTGCATGGATTCTGTGATGCATCAGAAGCAGCATATGCAGCTTGTTTGTACGTGCGCAGTGTTGACGATAATGGAAACATATCCGTGCATCTGTTGTGCTCCAAGTCAAGGGTTGCACCCCTCAAGCAGCAATCCTTACCCCGTCTTGAACTGTGCGGCGCTTTACTGCTAGCCCGCCTAGTTGGCAAAACTATCCCGATTCTGGAAAGGAAAATAAATGATCTTCATCTGTGGACGGACTCTACAATCGTACTCGCCTGGATTGCAGTGGAACCTACGAGGTGGAAAACCTTCGTTGCCAATCGTGTGTCAGAAATACAAGAATTGACGGAGAAAACTCACTGGCATCATGTGACCTCCGAGGGAAATCCAGCAGACGTTCTATCCCGAGTAACGCTCCCCTTAGTTCTGAAAACGCATGAAGTTTGGTGGCATGGGCCATCTTGGTTACGCAAACATCAATCTTCTTGGCCTTGTTCAATCTACAACTCTATGGAAATTGATGAAATTCCTGAGAAACGGGAGACGCAATGCATGGTGACTCATGAGGAGCAAGAACACATTTCCCGTCTCTTCTCGTCACTTCGCGGAATGCAGAAAGTCATCGCCTAGTGCATTAGGTTTGCCCACAATACAAGGAATCCAAGCACCAAGCGAACTGGTCCATTGACAGCTGTGGAACTTGAAGGAGCCTTGAAGGTGTGCATCAAACAAGCGCAGCGGTTCAGCTACATAGCGGAGGTGGAAGAGCTGAAAGGTATATTAAGTGTAGCGACCAAAAGTACGTTGAGAAGTCTCAACCCATTCCCCGACGGAGAAGACCTCCTCAGGATGGGCGGAAGATTAGAAAACTGTCGTCCAATGCCTTTCGGTGAACGTCATCAGATCATTCTTCCCCCTAAACACAACTTGACAAAACTGATCATAGAATCTGAACACCTACGCTTACTACATGCTGGTGAACAATTGCTGATCGCCTCTCTACGGCAAAAATATTGGATTGTAAATGCCAGGCGAACAGTACGGCCGCTTATCCACAAGTGTTTGCGTTGCTTTAGGTTGAAGGCATCTGCTTCGAAGCAACTAATGGGCCAACTACCAGCTCCTCGGGTGACAGCAGCGCGCCCGTTTATGAACTCTGGAGTGGATTTTGCTGGGCCAATGTTTATAAAGCAAGGATCAACGAGAAGCAAGGTGAAGGTTAAGTGTTACATTGCAGTATTCGTATGCCTCTGCACTAAGTCAATACATCTGGAAGTAGATCGAAATCTCACCTCAGAAGCCTTCATTGCAGCTCTGCGACGCTTTACCGCGAGGAGAGGAAAGTGTCTTAACCTCTACTCGGACAATGCAACAAACTTTGTGGTAGCACGAAATGAGTTGAACTAATTGCACCGCCTCTTCAAATCCGAACACTGTGTGGAAGAACTTCAAGAGTTCGGAAGTAAAGAAGGATTCACGTGGCATTTCATTCCTCCAGATGCCCCTCATTTCCGTGGCCTCTGGGAAGCTGGGGTTAAGTCAATGAAACATCATCTGAGAAGGGTGGTTGGCAACACCTGCTTGACATACGACGAACTACAGACTTTAGCTTGCCAAATAGAAGCTTTCTTAATTCTAGGCCTATCTCTCTTCTTTCTGACAATCCCTATGATCCCTCTTATCTCTGTCCCGGACATTTCCTAATCGGCTCCCCATTGATGTCCATCCCTGAACGATATCTGAAAGAGGTAGCCTCCAACCGTCTATCCAGGTGGCAGCATCTGCAGAAAATGCAGCAGGACTTTTGGAGCAGGTGGTCAAAGGACTACCTCAACAGTCTACAACAAAGATCCAAATGGATTAACAAGGAGGTGAACATTCAGCCCGGCATCATCGTCCTTGTAAAGGAGGACAATCTCCCACCCACAGCATGGAGGCTTGCAGTGGTCCAAGACGTGATATCCGGCAAAGATGGATTGGTCAGAGTAGCCATCGTCCGTACCAGAAACGGAACTCTGAAGAGACCAATCCAGAAACTGTGCCCCCTACCTGCACCGTGACGTGTGCTCTTATGTCTGTATATATTTTTGGTGAGTAATTATATTTTGTGTTAGTGTTGTTTCCTCAGTGAACATTTGGTTTGCCCATCATTCATGTTTGTGTTTGAATGTAGTACATTTAGATGGGCGGTATGTTGGAGACAGTAAGTGGACATTGTTTTGTTAGGAAACAAGACGTGACAACGTGGTGATGGTGATGCTTGGCAACACTGTGCAATTTCTTTGTCGACCCTCAGCCCTCTACCTGGCCTTTGGGACACACTCTGTTAAGCCGTGCCTTACTGGCAGCACGCACAAGCCGCAGCTCCTCGCAGCGCAATAACGAAATAATATCAATATGTTGTGTATATAGTTGTGTGTAGCCTATAGTAATAAATGTATATAATTTTAATGCACACGTTGATTAATTGTTTGTGTGCGCGCGAATCTTGTTCCGGCAATTTATTCGCCCCAAGTGTTACATTCGGGTCCGAATACGTTTTGAGACGTGGCTCGAAACACAAGGTATCTTTAGAATCCTTCTGTATAACCATAGTTCAAACGCGTGGAGTCAAATTCAATGAATGCATGAGAAGTACATCTTCGGACATTGGATGATAAAATCCCGTCTCTGACGGTGGCCATCCTTTCGTTTTTCGTTTGTTTCCTTTCCTCCGAACAGTTGCCGGGATGGTACGTCACTGATTGTCCTAGGGCACCTAGCTCAATTCTATTGCAGTTACACACCACTATCATCATCATCATTGGTTTGCAGTCCTAAGACTGGTCAGTTGCCATAAAATCATGTCCAGATCGTCCTGTCATTTGCCGCTTCCTTCATTGAATTATAATTCTGTGCATGGGTGTCGTTTATCATTTGTTTAAGGAAGGTATTTCTAGGTCTTCCTCGTGGATTTTTTCCCTCAATGAACCCTTCTGCCACAGTTCTCATTAAATTGGAGTGGCGCATTGTGTGACCCCACCCACCATGCGAGACGACGTGTACGGATTGTGCGTAGGATTGATCTCCGTTGGTTCACGGTGTCGAGAACCCTTTTGTTCGATATCCTGCCTCCCAACGTCACATTTATCATCTTACGTTAGCACCACATCTCAAAGGCTTCAAGACGGTTCTTTTCATTTTTATTTAGTGTCCACGTTTCACAGGCATACAACGCAACTGTCCATACAAAAGCATGTAGCATTCTCATTCGGAGGGAAAGCTTAAGCCGACTGGTACACAGTAATCTCCTCTTTTGCATAAAAGCTAGTTTTGCCTGAGCAATGCGGCATTTAACTTCAGTGGTGCACCTTCCGTCCTCTGTAATCTTTGGACCTAGGTAAGTGAAGGATTTGACTTGTTGTATGTCTGAGTTATTAATCTTTATTCGAAGAGGTTTAGGGAGTTTTGAGACTGTCATGTATTTGGTCTTTGAGGTGTTTATTTTCATGCCGTATTTCTGCACCGTTGATGCAACTCTTGACAACATTGCCTGCAAAGTAGATGGGCTACCAGCTAGAATGGCCTGATCATCTGCGAACTTAACCACTATAGTCTCCACAAAAACACTGGTTAACATATAAATTAAAGTATACGGGGTTGATGACCAAAATTTCCCAAACCCGTGCATGAAAAAATAAGAATAGAGTGCAACACATAAGAAAGGACACATTAGATTTAGAAACATCTGCCCTTGCATTGTTGATCAATGGCTCTAATCATTACCAATGTACAAGTAGCCTACGGCCATTACGTATAACCTATTGAGTTGTTGTAGATTCATTGAGGGGCTTTGAGACATGGTGGTCATGTAGCCCCATGTACTTGGTTGTGTGTGTGAGATATTTGACTGATAACCTGTATTATTGTGCTGGCTGTATTCTTGTGTGTAGTTGTAATTCAGATGAGGATTAGGAAGGAGGCATCCGTGACCTTAATTTTGGAACCATCCCGGCATTCGCCTCGAGTTGAAATGGAAAAATCACAGGAAAAAAGCCGGGAGTCGAACCTGGCCAGCCACTGCAGCACCACGAGGTGGTCTAACTATAAAATTAATTATGATTTATTTGAATTTTATCTGCATAATCTCAAGACGAATGGAGA
The DNA here is from genome assembly GCA_946902985.2 of Meconema thalassinum. Taxonomy (NCBI): domain Eukaryota; kingdom Metazoa; phylum Arthropoda; class Insecta; order Orthoptera; family Tettigoniidae; genus Meconema; species Meconema thalassinum. The sequence goes on along the minus strand of OX336388.2, from coordinate 1,719,716,596 downwards.
GTTGTGAGGTTTGGAACTCCTAATGTTCAGCTCGCATTTTAATTGTAATCTGAAATATAAATGTGTAGGAGGAGCGCACTTCCTCTGCTAGCCTGCCCAGTCACTGTCAACAATCTCAGTCCATTTGCACTTCTCAGAAGCATTGCCGCCAGCTAATTCTCTACCGTTTCCTTCATGAGTAATTTCCCAGCTCAAGGTCACGCGTCCATTAGTGAAGAAGGGAAAATGTCACGCCATATTAAGAAATCACATAAGGAAGGGAAATATACTTTCCTTTCACATCGTGTGGTTGTTACCAAGTCAAGAGCGACAACTAGAGGTTGATTTCGAAGTGATTGATTTTATTAATAATTCTAATGTCATTAGTTTTACGCCCCTTTTAACTACTGAACTGGGGATTTTACAGGCGCCGGGGTGCCCGAATTTTGCCTCGATGAGGAACTTCGGCGTGGTTGTAAATCTAATGACACAGCTTCCTCGCACCCTCATATGCCAACTGGCTGCTCCAGAATTGATTGGTTTTAGCTTCTACCCATGCGCAATATTTGTTGTGTATTCATTTGTTCAACGAACGATCTCTTTTCAAATATTTCAGTTTGGTTGCAAATCAAAATAATTGTTTTGACATGTTGTATCCAAAATTGTGGTGAGCTACAAAGCGTAGGAGCAAAGTCGTCGAAGCCGAGCGTGTTAAGTCACGATGCATGACTGCAAGATGGAGATCCTAGAATCAAATCCGGTGGTGAAAGTGAGCATTCTGAGTGTGGTTTTCCACTTTCCCACATTCTCTCCGGGTAAATATCGGGATGGTACTTCATTTTAAGTACGAGGATAACTATCCCAATCCTACAAGCACTGCTATAGTTACCAGAGTGGCACAGGTGAGACGAATTCAATATACATCCAAGTACACGGGGCTGAATACTAAAGCGTCTGCATCTCAAAATGAAGTACGAAGAACTATTTCATATTCTCGCTCATGGTAGATTAGACACAAAGGGGTAGGTTAGATACGGCGAACAGAAAGTTCTGAACTTAACAATTGTTTCATTTGAAGGGTTTGGACATGGTGGTCATTTAACGCCGTGTGCTTGGCTGTATAAATAAACAAATAAATACATAATTTGTCTGATCACCTGTGTTATTGTGGTGTCTGTAGTAGGCCTACTAGTAGTAGTAGTAGTGTATGTATTTGTAGTTCAGGTAAGAATTGGGAAGAAAGGGCCGTGTCCTTAAGCTAGGAACCAACCCGGCATTTGCCTGGAGTACAAGTGGGAAAACCAGGATGGCTGAGGTGAAATCGAACACACCACTTATCAGTTTTGCCTCACAAGGCTGAGTGTACTCCGTTCCAGCTCTCAGATCAGAATTAGATTTCTTGGCAGAGGCGTGAATGGAACCCGGATCTCCGGGGCGACAGTCTAATTATACCATATCTTGTAACGAAGTGAAACGGTAGTCATCCTGCTGATATGTGATGTTGTCAGTGGTCATGTAGCCCCGTGTACAGTACTTGGGTGTGTGTGTGGAATATGTCTGATAACCTGTACTACTGTGATGGCTGAGTACTGTGTGCATTTGTAATTGAGGCTGAAATTTGGAAGGAGACAGCCACGGCCTTAGTTATGTACTATCCCGGCATTTGTCAGGAGGAAAAAATTGGGAAACGACGGAAAACAATTTCTAGGATGGCTAAGGTGAGAATGGAACCCATTTCTTCACAGTTTTGCCTCACGAGGCTGAGTGTACCTTGTTCCAGCTCTCATCTCAGAATTAAATTTCCTGGCAGAGCCGGGAATCGAACCCAGAGTTTATGGATTCAGAGACTCTATACTTACCCCGAAGCCACAGCTTTTTATGAGGCCACATGCCCCACAGCCGATAGTGCTGAGAAAATTCACAATGTTTAATGTATTACGAGAAAAATGCCGAATATTTCGAAATATTGTTGTATCAAGAATTGTATTTAATTTAATTTAATATTGTACAGTATTTTTCATTTCATCAGTCATTCATTTAATCATTGCCCCAGAGGAGTGCGTCAGGCCTCGGCAGTCGGCACAGTCAATATCCTCGCCGCTAGATAGGGGCTTCATTCATTCCATTCCTGACCCGGTCGGAGACTGGAAGCAGGCTGTGGATATTCATTTCATTGTACAGTATGGTTGTTGGAGGAGATTAGTGGATTTAAATCTTAATATCGTGTTGGAAGTCAATTTTCAGTGTTGCCTCAGTAACCGAAATTTAATGTTTTTCAGTCGGCCAATAGGATTGTACCCCATTGTGATGGGTGGTTCCCTGATCTTGAAAAAGAATACCAGTTTCGATCGTCAAGCGATCATCAGATCCATTACACTTAGGCTATTAAATCTATATCTTCAAGTAGGCTATGGGTTATGTTGTTTACAATATATACACTCATTTAGTTGCAGATGTGATTAAACATACGCAATTAGTCAAGATATGTGATATTTTGTTGAGATAGGCCTACTGATAGTGGTGATTGACCTTCAAGTTTGCTTTTTTGACTATTTGTGCTAGTTTAATTAGTACTGCAACTAAATAAGTGTAAATATCATAACCCATACTTGTATACATAGATTTTATAGCCTGTGTGTAAAGGATCTGATGATGATCGCTTGCCGATCGAAACTGGTCATCCAAGTGTATTTATTAATCTCATGTAATTTCTTGTCAGGAATAGGAAACCACCCATTATAATTGGGTACAATCGTGTTGACCAACTGAAAAACATTACATTTGGATTTAAATATGTCACAATTCTACACTACCGACATTTTCTTCCTCTTGCTTGTAACAGAATCATTGACACAATGGTTGGGAACTGGATTTAACCGACAAAAATCAGTAGCATAAATGATCTCCTGTACTCCCGTGTCATTGGCAGCACACACTTGGATTCTCTGCAGCCTGTGATTTAACGTTCATCTCCTGCACTCAGATGGATAAGGTGATCTGTGACTTGCACCATTGCAACATTTTCCTGGAGTGAGTGCACAGATGCCGTGAACAAACAACACGCATCGAAATAATATGCGGCATGGGATCGAACCACTCAGTTGTGTCTCCCATGTCCTTCGTGAGACGTCCTTTGGCATGCATGGTTATTGAAAAGGCATAACACAATAATACAGTATCTATATTGAGGACTTTTCGGTGGTAGATAGTCCGACTCATGGTCTTAAGATCACGAATTCGATTGTCGGCCGAGGAAGTTGAATTTTGAAGGGTGAGAAAATCCACGACTCTCCAAGTTGTAAGTGTCGGTTCGTTAGAAACCTTTGGTATGACTTTTTTGTCTATGAGACATAATTAATTAACTCTCAGCCTTAGTTCTTCGAACAGGGTTTTGGTTTCTCTGCTAGATAGCAGTGCAATCGGAACGTCAAAATTGTAGACTAGATCGTCTATAAGGGTCCACCGCAAATGATCTACGCCAGTCATGTGAGTCCATACAATAATTAATTGTATCTGCATAGAAAATTGTTTGTAGCTTGCGTGCCCGACTACACACTAGGGCAGCCTCAGTACGGCGAAGACAAGGAAATCCTTGTTAGACCTACTGAACACGTTACCCCACTCAGGTCGTTGTACAGACACGCCGTAGGTGGACAACAGATACATCACTGGTCACCCGGAACTAATGCCGGTACTCTTATAGCCTCTCTCGACTTGCTTCACCCAGCGAGATGAGTCAGGAGTGTGAACCATTGGCAGTTCTAGTGCCCCAGTAGGAGTATTGAATTAGGTTCAAAACCGGCTTGGTGACCTCACTGGCTTCCAGTTACCATCGTCATTACACTGATGAAATCCTTAGTTTCAACAAAGTTACGCGAAGAATAGTTACGATTAGCTCAGGTCACGGAGACATCAAACCGGTGAAATGACTGAAGACTCTAACAACGCGAAGAATTAAAATTCTCTTTTTGTTTTCAAATTTTACAAGTCGATAAATTTTTAAAATGAGAATGAACGATATTACGGAAGATTTTTAGGCAACAGATGGGTTGAGTGGCAGATAGGCCTACGATTGACACCCATCTGTTGCCTGAAAGTCTTCAAAATGAAGAACTATACACCGAGATGGAACCAATAACGTCGTCCATCAAAAAGGAAATATTGTTGTTCTATGGAACATCTCCCATATAACTGATGACCGACTAATTAATTTTACAAAGTCAACCAAATGGAAATGGCTCCAAGAATGTCAGAAAAATCTGATGCAAATTGGTATTCCAGAAACGAAAATCCACGACATATTTGAATTTCGACAAATGGTTAAAAACTATCAAAATTCTAAAGTGGAATCTGAGCCCTGCAGACGTAGATGGCCTCTACCAGAAGCACGAAAGAAGGCACTGATCGATGAACTCAAGAAATACTGGGAGGATGTTAAGGCTGGTAGAAGAAAAAGATCTAGACACAAATGAAATTGGTTGTTAATATGCAGTCCATAGAGGTTCAATTCACATCTAAAATATAATAATAATAATAATAATAATAATAATTATTATTATTATTATTATTATTATTATTATTATTATTATTATTATTATTACTCATAGATATCGCATGTCCCAACAAATAAAATATCCAAACAACAGCTGCTACTAAAATATCTAAGTACACAGAGCTGGCAATTGAGATAAAGCAGATGTGGAAACTTGATTCGGTGACTACAATCCCAATAATTATGTCATGTACTGGTGTTATAACCAAAACCCTCCACGCTAGTTAATCAGTATTGAATCTGCATCCGTGGAGTCCACAGTGTAATTTACATAGGCTATATTGTATTTCAGAACCGATGGTTCCTTGCTAAGGCTGAACCAGACTGACATTTAAAATGAAACTGGGTATTTGCTATGATAATGATGTCAAAAAATAAGCAATAATAATAATTTGCTGCGTGTAGTCTCATTTAACGGATTGGGCATCGTGGTCACCAGTCCCGTGTACTTCGGTTGTGCGTAGAACTTGGCTGATAACCTATGTTATTGTGGTTTCTGTAGCAGTATGTGTATGTGTAACTGAGACTGGAGCGGCTGTGGCTTTAAATTTGGCTGAAATAGAACTGGGAAAATCATGCAAAACACTTCTGGGATGGTTGAAGTGGGAATCGAACCAACGCCTTACTCCATTATCCTTATGAGAATGAGTGGTCCCCTTTCCAGAACTCAGACCAGAATGAAATGTCCTGGCAATCCCAGAAATCAAACCCAGGCCTCAGGGAAGTTAGCCAATATCGCTAGACATTACACCGAAGAGTGGAATAATAATAACGGAGCAAAACTTGCCTTCAGCGTAAACTTGTCTTAAACGGAATTATCTGACGGTCCCTGAACTAAGGGGTGCAACACGTGTTAAATTCCCTTCATTAAACGGAAAATGCGCCTCGTAAGTAATAAACGAAGATGTGATGACAGAAGTTGGACGAAGCGTACGTAGCATTCCCGAATAAATGTCATGTCACCTCTACCTTGTCCGGCAGAAACATTTAAAAACCAAGAACAAGGGATGCATCAATTAGAGACAAGGAGCAACTTGTAGACTATTGCGAAAATGAATCAATAATGACTGCTCTGGGAATGAAAGCATCAGAAGGGATCACGAGTTAGATCAGTTGTTATAAGTAGCCATTGTTTGTCAGTTGAAGGACACTTCCGTAAATACTGCGGTACCGGTACGTGTTCTGGGTTACGTGGCACTAGTTACACCAGTGCATGGAATGATTCATCTCTCCAGACAGGCACACGCTGAACATACAGTAGTATCTTACTACTGTACAAGCTTCCAAGGTGAACCGCAGCTCATTAGAAAGACATCTGAAGAAATGTCGTCTTTCTCTAGAAGCTCATGTTGTTATTGTTTCGTTGTATGAGTAAACAAGAAACCAGTCTTTCGATTCAAACACTTGGTGAACTCAAAAGCATTGTTGATGAAGGCTTTCATGGTCATGATCGGTGAGTTAGCCGTGGTGGTTACGGCATGACTGATGGCAGTCGCTCACATCCGGGAGGCGAGGAGGTTCGAATCCCCCCGCCGGCAACCTTGAAGATGGTCTTCTGTGGTTTCCCATCTTCCTTCCAGGCAAATGCCGGGGTTGGTCCCTAACTATAGGCCACAGCCGCTACCTTCCAACTCCTCGTCCTTACATTCCAACTTCCCTCCTTCCCTCCCCAACGGTACTTGTAGCTCACCCATTGGGTGTCCGTCTCGAAGCAGCTACAAAACTGGCGAGCCGAACATGTCATCGGACACTCCCGGCACTAAAAGTCATACGCTAAAAAAAAAAAAAAAAAAAAAAAGTGGTCATGATTAGGGACCGAATTTTTTGAAAATGCAAACGCGTATTTTGTGGGTTTATTGGATGTATTGCATATTCTGAACATTACAGCATATTTTAGCATAGGCTATACATTTGAAATTAGTATGATTTAAAATATCTTGAACAAAATTTGTTTGTTGGACATCCCTTGTAAGAGACTTTCTGAGCAATAGATAACGTGATAACAGTATTTTAAGCGTGGCTATTTCAAGAAGGTATTGGGGTGCGATATTCCTTTCACCATCCCGGCAGCCAGTAGTCCGGGGTTAGTTGTGTGAGGTGTTTCTTCAGGTAGAGTGTTACTTTATTCTTAATTAGTCTTCATATCCTTTGCTCAAAATGTCTAAACAGAAGAGCAGCAGAAAGAATTTATTAAATCATTGGGTGTCAGGTAATAGTGATTATTCAACTGATGGCGTTGTCGCATATTGTCAAGTATGCTCGAAGATATTGAAATGTGAAAATAAATTTCAACTTGAATAACATGCAAAAACGACTGCACATATTACGGCAAATGAGGGAAAGATGAGTGAATAAGTTTGGCTTATTTTTAAGTGCGGTTTTTTTTTTCAGTTTTTAATGCATATTTTCTAGATTTTTAGAGCATATTTGCATGCATATTTTAATCGTTTTCAGTGCATTAATGTCCGGTACCTAGTCCTGATATGATTTTGGGATTTTTCCGTGTTAAAATGTGAAAACTAAATAGAAGTTCTACACGGAACTTTCCTGCTTTGTTAATAGCTCAGATTGATCTAATTAAGTAAGTCCTTTGATAGGGTCAACATACGTCCTCTTTTTCCCGTACACGTCCTCTTCTTGAGGCAAGAAACTGTGTCCGGGTGGATTTTTCAGAAATGAGGAAAATGTACTCTCTTTTGGGCTCCGAGAAAAACATGCGAGATTAGAACAAAGGAAACTCAGTCGTCGCTGTAAGTTATTTGGGAGGATGTTGATTAGTTGTTGTTGATTTCTTTAGGGGCTTTACGACATCGTGGTCATGTAGCCCGAGTACTTGAGTGTGGGTAGAATTTGTCTGATAACCTATGTCACTGGGATGTCCGTGCTAGTGTGTGTATTTGTAACTGAGGTAGGATTTAGGAAGGAAGCGGCCGTGGCATTAAGTTAGGTACCACGGAAAACCACTTCCAGGATGGTGGAGGTAGAACTCGAACCCGTCTTTGTCTCACGAGGCTAAGTTTACCCCTTACCAGCCCTCAAACCGGAATTATATTTCTTGACAGAGCCGGGAATCAAACCAGGGCCTCAGCGTCGGGGAGGATGTTGAAAACTTGATCACACAACTCAACGAACAAACAAATGTGAGAGCATTGATCAGTTTTGTAAAATTATATTTAAAAAAAAGGACTATCAAAGAAAACAAAATCAACCAGCTGCTGAAGCATGGCGTGTCTAGTGTTGTTTGTCATTCTGATATGCTGAACATTGAAGATTTTTTTTTCTGTTCCTAGTCATAATGCTAACACGGAATGTGGGTTTCTTTCGTAAACGCACAGTGGCCCAATGTTAGGAATATATTTAAAATAGAAAACATTAAAGTTTGTGTCCAGTATAATTTCAAACACTTCAACTGCCTGAGCTTTTACGGATATAATTACGTGTTGGGGAACAAATCAAAGTGTTAACAGAGATTTCTTCATCCTCCAAACCAATAAGGAGCGAGTTCATTCAGCGTTGTCATATGTTGTATTATTATCTGCTGCTGGACGGTAAATTTCATTGTAGCTTCATCAGAGCCCCCTTTATTCAAATAACCGGCGGTTTGACAACAGTGATCTCCCCCGTGCCCTCCACGTGCTCTCCATCCCACACGCGAAGCTAGCGCCAGGAACGCCAGCAGTTGCCACGCTCCCTAAGTGACTGATTATAAAACAACAACATTTACACTCTTGAAATCCTCTACGCAGATGTGTAGAACTAACAGCTGATTTTCACATTTGTTTCATAAACAACATCAAATAAAAATAGAAAATCTTTATGGAACTTCGATTATGAACAATTTTGATAATCATTCTCTTGATTCTCCTTGGTTGGAATGATCTTCGAATATTCTCTAAGAGTATTCGTTGTTTAATTAATGACAATATATTTTAAAATCCCTCAGTATGTCTTCCTTCGGAGGGGAAGTAAAGCCGGCGGTCCCATGTCATAGATTTATGGTATGTTAAAGAACCTTCCACTAATTACACCTGTGTGAAGCTAAATTATATATACAGTAGGTTAAACATTTGACTAACGTTCTTAGGTTCATAAGTTCGTCGTCATGAGCCGACTGCGGTGGCATCTGGTAACTAAGTTCTAAACTAGTTGGTCGTTGACGGTGGCGTTTGGCGGCAAAAGTAGGAACTACTTGGAAAAATTGAATGTCAGTAGTAGTCCTTACTTGAATTAAAACAGATACACACATTAATACAGTCATCACAATTAACACCGGTTATCAGACAGATTCTACACACACCCAAAGTACACGGGGCTACATGACCGCGTTGTCGCAGCCCCTAAACTAAGGAACCAACCAACCAACGACAATATAGTCTACTTGTATGGCTTAAGAAATTAAAAAATATCGATTAACTAGTCCCAAGCAGTTCACTGAGACCTTTGGAGACATTTACTAAAGAGGTGTCGCCAAGCTAATGGCTCATGTTCACACCCAGAAATGTAGAATATTTATTCTCGCCATTGAGAGGCACTTAACCTAAGGAGTGGGCGTTCTGTGGCGAGAAGAAAGGAGTGTCCTTCATCACTCACGACTCCACTATCGCAAGGTCTTTCGCACTGATTTCTCGTGAATGCTCCATTTAGCCAATACAATGAACTTAGATGAAATACGGTGAGTTAGCCTTCGTGCTTTGATACGTGCGATTCGAATCGGTACAGTCAAGGGGATCTGAAGTGATTATGATTGAAAAGCAAATTTTTCAATGTATTTATTTAGTGTAAGAAATACTAGGTTAAGAAACTTTACAAAGAAAATGCTACAGAAGATTCGTAAAGAATAGAATATTTTATTAATGAGGGTGGGTTATGACGGCATTATATGAAATGCTCATTAACATCATAGTCAGTCATACGTTAATAGTTAATGATGCATCCGTTCCCGCGTCTCCCCATAAGGCAGAGGATTCACTCTTGTTTTATTCTCATCTAACCTTAAAAATCAATCTTGTATATGATGGTGAGTGTCATTTGAACGACGAAGCGTGAAATCTTACTTGTATAAGATACGAGGCAAAAAGTCGCACTGCTACCATCTTGATATTTTTAAACAATTGAACGACAATAAATAATTTCAAAATAAGATTCGCTGTGACAAGGTTCAATGTGTTCGGATGATTAGATCGCCAGAAAAGTTCTTTTAAATATTTGAAATTTGCGTGACCTCTACGGTGGGCTGTTTTTGTGCTTAATAGGTTCATGAAAGTAATATATTGATTATGGTATACTAGGATTGAGGTTTTGTGAATTTCCCTAATTAAATACCACTGGAAATTTGTAATGAGGTGAATTTTATTAATAAAGGTCGGATTAGAACGGCAATATGTATGGTAATTAATATCATATCCAGTTAGACTTTGTGCTTTTGGGATGCTGGGTGCAACAAACCGTGCTACCGCTATATCGTGCAAACCGGTACGGTTAAATGATTGGTGGTGATGGTAGTGATTGTATTAAGGAATGGAACAACGAGGTCATCTGCCCCATGATGTAGAAGATGACGACCGAGAATGATATTCTTAATACTACCAATTACTTACTTACAACAAGATTACTAGAAAATATTGATTTATTCAGGGCTTTGTGACATCGTGGTCAAGTAGCTCCGTCTACTTGGGTGTGTGTGGAAATTATCTAATAAGCTGTGTTTTTTATGATTATTAGAGAGTGTATTCGTAATTGGGACTAGGATTAGGTAGAAGGCGACCGTGACTTTAAGTTAGGTACTGTTGTGTCATTTGCCTGGAGTAGGAGAGGTGAACCACGGAAAACTACTTTTAGGTTGGCTGAGGAGAAAATCGAACACCCACCTATTCTCAGTTCTGCCTCATGAGGCTGAGCGCAACCCATTACAACACTCAGATCAGTATTACATTTTTTGGTAGAGTCGAGAATCGAAACCGAACCTCACAGGTGAGAGCCAAGGAAGCATAAGACAGAAGTTTAATTCTTCTAATAATTTATACTAGAATAACTAAAGTAAATCTAGCCACTGTGTCACAAGTTGGTCACTAGAAGAAGTAATGGATTGAGGAAAAAATAAAATAAAAAAGACCAAAGAATTGCTTTCAACCCTAGAAAAAGATGGACTTGAGAGAAGCTCATACTGGGCCTCTTACAGAATACCGTCAAAAACGTTCTGAACCCTCAAAGAATGGAGGTATCATGAAAGGAAACAAAAGTGCCTCTAATGCCATCGCGGTTGGAAGAGGTTAAGAGCTAGCTAAGAAAAGTTGATAAGGAAGATGAAACAGAAAATTTCCGGCACAAATAAGTGGGAAGAATGCTGGGCTTAGCTGGGGTCTCATGATCGCAACCAGTCAGATGTTAGACCCTGGGGAAGTTAGTTCAAATTATTCTTCAGCTCATGCTTTCCCCGAGTAATGTGATATACATACTGTAGGCTACTAACATCAGACTGAATCTCATTCAAGCACGAGGTGGTAACACCTACCATCAACACCGAAGAGCCGTAACGAAGGAATAAAACACCATTGCAACATAAATGAACATTGACACATTGATAAACCCGAACGACATAATATTTAACATGGAGACTTCAATGGCTGATTAAAACACGAACTCGATGGCATGTGAATTGCATCTACATTAAAGTGTCATGAGCGAACCCACAGGAAGGAAGGAAGGAATGAAGGAAGGAAATAAAAATCAAGTAATTCTTTAAATCATGTGCTCCCGGGCAACGCGAAATAGGCTATCACACTCGGATTAAATGTCACTCGAACACATGGTGAGATAATCTGCAGTATAATCATGTGCTCCCGGGCAACGCGAAATAGGCTATCACACTCGGATTAAATGTCACTCGAACACATGGCGAGATAATCTACAGTATAATCATCACAACTGAAACGTAAGAAAGTAATAGCACACCACTGCAAGATAAATGAACACTGACACATCGATAAGCGATTTTTATTTATTTATTTATTTATTTATTTATCGTATGGCTTTTAGGGCCGGGAGTGTCCGAGGACATGTTCGGCTCGCCTGAGTCTGTAGCTGCTTCCAGCGGATACCCTAAAGGGTGAGCTACAAGTTCCGTTCAATTTCAAGTAGTACCAACTTTCGCCACCAGATATCAATGATACCTAGTGGTGAACGTTGGAACTTTGATAGAGCGTTCTGACGAAATCTAACCTAACAAATTTTGCTTTACACAAGTTTAGTCTGTGAAAGGATCTTTTACATGCCATAAATCTATGACATGGGACCGCCGGCTTTACTTCCCCTCCGAAGGAAGGCATACTGAAGGATTTTTAACGCTCTTAAAAAATCCGACGACTTCGGTCGGGTTTGAACCCGCTATCTTGGGCATAGCAGTTCAGCATGCTACCGACTACGCCACCGAAGCCGCGATATAGACACAACAATTTACTCCTTTATTTGGCCTGGCCACTTCAATATCTGATAAATATAAACTTTAGTCCATGTGCAATGGACGAACGAGTTGGACATCCCAGTGAGACCTTATTAACTAGGTTTACGTAGCCTTGAGAGGGCAGTCCAGGAATTGATATGAAATATAGCACCCCGTGCCAATAATGTTTAAATTAACGGCAGTTGTGTTGAGGATTCATCACCGTGGCCTCATGATCCTCAGTCCTGGCCCCAACGTACTACAGCTGAGGGTACATAAGCCCTGGTGCAATGAAGGACTGATATGCCCTCAAGGATTTAGGCTTAGCAATAATTGCGTGTTGAGAGAAAGGGACAATCACGAGGAGTTTTTGAACGCTTACCTTGTACTGATGGTAATCACCATAAAATGAGATTTTCATCTCGTCATGACAGAGTCAAAAGTGAACTACAACATCTATGAAAACTGAGATACGATTCTACAAATCCTACACCGACACATCCACGACTCCCATCAGTCTTCCTCGGTTTTACACAATAATTTACGTTTTATACCAACTAGTAAATTACTCAATTATACCAAATTGCTTTTAAGGCAGACAATCTGTAGGAGGCAAGTAAATGTTACACTGAATTAATAATACGAGTATTGGCGGTTTTGTACTAATGGGCTTGTTAGTGCTGCAGAATAAATATTACAGTGTAGCAGCGAACCTGTAGCTGCAATAGTTAACAATTGAGCTAAACGGCCGTGGATTATTAATGGTGTGATCATTTTACTCATCTGACCGGGATGCAGGGTGTTAGGGTTCGAATCCCGTCGATAGGCTCATTTCAACTTTTGTAGTTCAGAGACTATAATCTAACGCACCGAACATTTTCAGTGACTGGTCAGGACAATAGCTACAAGAGCGCGTGATCATTGGCATGCAGAGTCACGGAGATTTGGGCGATGCTCGCGTAGTAGCCCATAGCTTCATCTATTACACCACAAGTTGGACTTAGACAGTTCGTGGTGTAATCGGTTCCCCCATATGCCCGGAATGCAGGGGATTCGCTGATGTTTTATTCTCAAATGGCCTTAAATATTAATGGTAAAGATGGTGCTAGTGATTGTGATTTAAGGAGCAGAAGAACGAGGTTACCTTTCCAAATCAATGATGAAGCTCAAACTCTGGCTTGGTAATTTAATTTCTCACTTCAGATGCATCACTTAGAGGTTGTACCATGAATAATATAAACCTGGCTGCCCTTAAAGAATCCATAGCAATTCTCGGACGCCAACTGCACCAACAATAACTTCTCTTGTGAGCTGGTATATTATATCGAATGGCATAGCAAACTGTATTGCCGGCAATACGTATGGCAGGTATGTTGAATGTACCGAATTATGTGTGTTTAACCAATCATTTAGTTGTATGTAACTTATTACACTTTGTCCAGTGTGGCAGCCCATAACTGGGGGAAATCTGTAAATAAATATAAGACTGAGCTGAACTTTCACAGATAATTAGGGCCAAATAGCGTGACAAACAGCATAGAAAGTTAGGTAGGCATATGACTCGTTTGAACAATTCACCGAGAAGAACTCTCCCTCACCCGGCATTCACTACAAGCATGCTACAAAATCAGTAGAATACTTTAATGAAGAATTAACAGATAGCTTCAAAGCTATCTAAGCAATACTCAATGGCAGTGAGGAAAATAGAGAAGCCAAAAGATTCATATTTTACCAGTAATAGTTCTCTAAGCTGTTGACGATTTCTTTTGTTTATGAAGGACAATGACTGTTAGTGGCTGTCATTGTGGGTTTGGTAGTGTTTTGTAGAGCTATTTTGTCTTGTTTGGATATGGATCTAATGATGCTCGCTTAACGAGCAAAGCATGTCATCCCTTAGTTTTCTCCCTCTTCTGTAGCCCAAACTAAATAGGGTCTGTATGTATATAAATTATAGCCAGGCTGTTCCAGCCGAGCAGCTCGCTTGTGAGCAGGTGAGTACTCGCCGTCTTTTGTGAGTAAACCTGCAATATGCAATACAGCTCTGCTGTAGGGGCTGCCGTTACTAAGCGGTGGATACATTAGGACCGGCAGGGAGTGCATCGACTTGTACTATGGCCTTCGCCCATTGACGTATTGGCTATCACCCCCAGTCCCTCTCCAACCGTGCTCCGAGCATCACTGCTGAGTACTCGCGTCTACGCATACTCAAACTCGTGGATTTGGAGCAGCCTGACTTATACTGTACAGTAAGTTACCAGGTGACTCTGATGCCCCTAATAATATTGTTTTATGCAGCCCAACTAGCGTTGATATCAGGAGGTCGATATTTCTCTGCTTGCTTTCTGCATGGTTCTAATGCACTGCAAGCATATCTTGCTAACACTACTGAACACTCCCTCGAAGTGACTACAAACTAATACCAGGGGAAAATAATAGTGTTCAGTATCGTTTGCGGGATACGCTTGCAGTGCATTAGTGCCATACGGGATGCAAGCAGAAAAACATCGGCCTTCTTGACACACGCGTTAGTTGGGCTGCATAATACATTATTATTAAGGGCAGCTGGTTCACATGGTATTTTAATCACATGTAATTTTTCAGGTTATTTTTCGCATGTCCCAGTAATTGGGATTATATTGTGTTGACTGACTGAAAAGTTGTGATATCAATTTAAAATTAAAGGTAAGGAACAACATATTCACAAGGCACGGAGGTTTACAGAAAGTAGATCAAAGAGATGATAATTATGGATAGACTCCCAAAAATAAGCATACAAAGCAGTAATATGTAAGTCGGATAAAGGAAGAGAAACCGATTTTGAATATCCGGAGGAAATCATTCTAGAATAATCAAGAGCCGTTGATATATTCCTGGTGCACTGCACCATTCACTGAGTAAAGTCCAATTCGCACATTTTGTATGTAACGTTCGCCGTCTTCAAAACTACTGTAGTAACCACCTCATGGTGTAGCGGCTAGGATTCTGGACCGTCACCCCAGAGGTCCGGGTTCGATTCCCATCTCTACCAAAAATTGAATTTTGGCCTGTGGGCTAAGATAGGGTAAATTCGGCCTCGGGAGGCAAAACTGAGAAGAGGTGGATTCGATTCCTACCTCAGCCATCCTGGAAGTGGTTTCTCTACTCCAGGCAAATGGCGGGTTGGTACCTAACTTAAGGCTACGTCCGCTTCCTACCCAAATCCTACCTCAATTACAAATACACACATCACTGTAACACAGGTTATCAGACAATTTCTACACACACATACGTATACGGGGCTACATGACCACGATGTAGCAAAGTCCCTAAAAGAATCACCAACAAGTATTGTCCCGTTGAAATTAACCTATTTATGAAAAGATTATTCCTTAATGATATGTTTTTTTAAGGGACACAACATGTAGGTTATCGGCCCCAAAATATGAATTCATCTCCGGAATACCCATTAAATATAAAAATATTTATTTGCAAATGTAATTTTGAACAATCTTATGAATATTAATGTGTTGTCCAAATATTTATTTTGCTGAAAATAAAAAGAAGTACGCTATGATTTTGCAGTGACCATTATTATCTGATCTTTGTCTTTAAATGAAGTTCTGTCTCTTCTTATGCCAGGCGCAATTATCAGTCGCTAAAGACCACAGGTGAAGAACAGAGCAGATAGACGTCCACACTTACACACGGAAAAGAGTTCATAAGTATCGTGGACGTCATGATGGAGTTTTAATGGGAACTTGAATGAGTGGTTTGATCACGCGATCACCTGGTAACTTCATTGCAGACGCTCAGGAGAACGGCTCAATGCTATAGAAGCGATGAGGTTCGAAGCTAGAAAGAGAACAGCGTTACATATACTATTCAAAGGTTATGTTGCTACATTATTTTAACCTGGAGGTCTAGGCCAAATGGCTTGCACTCGTGGAGCAAGGTCGTGAGAAATAGTGTACTGCGCTTGCCAGTGGTGAAAGGATTGTTGCCTAGGTACTTGATGATATGAGGGATTCTTCCACGTTAAGCACGATGTGCCCACATGGCTGACAATCCCGTCGAGCATAAACAAGAATGAACTGATCCTATGTGCACGAACACAGCAGAAGATAGAGGGTATAATGGCGTATTGAGATGTGTCACCATTAGTCTAGGGGTACGTATTGAGACACTGAATTCATAGGTCCTTGGCTCGATTCCCGGCTCTGTCAAGAATTGTAATTCTGGTCTGAGAGTTGCATCGGGGTATACTGAGACTAGTGAGACAAAACTGAGAAGAGATGGGTTCGATTACCACCTCAGCTGTACTATAAGTGGTTTTCCATGGTTTCTCACGTCTACTCCAGATAACTGCCTGGATGGTTCCTGCTTTAAGGACACGTCCACCTCCTTTGAAATCCGATCCCCAATTACAGTACAAAAACACTACAAGAGCCATCAAAATGACCAGACAGAATGACCAGACAGATACACAACCAAGAACTCTGGGCTGCATGACTATGATGGAGGAAACCCTCCAGCTGAATGTCAGGATGTTATCATATTTCAAAACCCAGGCACTCACCCGAACCATTGACCCTTTAATAATAATAAATACACACCCGCACTTGTCGAGTTAACGCAATAACACAGGTTATCAAACACATAGCATGCAATCACTAGTGCACAGCGCTAATGATCTAAGGCAGCGGTTTCCAACCTCTTTCGACTCGTGAACCCCTTCTACAATGATCTGATACAATGTAGGCTACATGTAACTGTTCCTTAGTGGGGTCGGCTTCTGTTATTATTATTATTATTATTATTATTATTATTATTATTATTATTATTATTATTAGAACACCTACTAAATTTCCATTGTAGTGAAATCAAATGTATTCCTAACGTTGATCAGGCATTCGCGGTAAATAGTAATTTATTGAGGAAATAATGTGATAAATTCCCGATGTTACACATACGTAACAAGGGGCGTTTTATTTCAATGTAATAATAATTATAATAATATGACAATGCCGAAGAAATTAAGGAAACAGTAATAGGCCTAACCTCGAAACCTTCCATTATGGAAAAGTGTTGGCGAACCCCTTGAAATACTTTGCGAATCCCCTGGGGTTGGGGGCGTCAACATCTTACGGGACTCCGGGATATCGTATATTGCTCATGCAAATTTCAAACTTGTTACTCTTTTCTCACAAACTATGTATAGAAATAATCGATCTTTTAAGGATATTTTCCAAGACTCTCTCCTTACTTTGACACGGGACATTTTGAAAATGAATGTATTTTTGAATATTCATGAATATTTTTAAAATTGCGCAATTTGAAGAGCACTTTCATGAACATTCCCATCTGGCAAAACTAAAGTGAATTGTGGAAAACGGACACATGTAAGGAGGAATTGAACCTAAAAATTTCAACTTTGTGTGTCGCAAAGTTCTGTAGAAAAACATTTTAGCGTGAAATTGGAATCAACGGTTTATTTCGGTTTTAGAACATGCCATTTCCATAGGATTCCTATTCTTCCATTTGAAGTACTACCATCGAATTTGCTGTTATTCCAAGCCCATTTATCCTTGCTTCTAACACAGCCTCTCTCTTCAAAGTTTTTGTTTTGTATCTATCGTCCATTAGAAATAAAAGAGTACTCAGTTTAGGGGCTGCAACAGCGTGGTCATGTAGCCCCGTGTATGATGATGATGATAATTGTTGTTTAAAGGGGCCTAACATCTAGGTTATCGGCCCAGCCCCGTGTACTTTGGGTGTTTGTGTTGAATCTGCCTGATAACCAGTGTTAATTGTAATGACTGTATTAATATTTGTTATCAGTTTTCTTTAATTCAAATAAGGACCGTAGATGATAATTTCAAGTAGTTCCTACAGTACTTTCGGTTTACTGATAGAACACACGATTGGGGGAAAGTAGGCTGTAAGGAAAGCAGCCTCAGGTATGAGATATGAAGAAAATAATTGTACCATTTGAAAGCTAAAGGTCCATAGATTATTACGGTGGAAAATTAAAGTGTTGAAGATTTAGGATATCCTCAGACTACTTCACAAGGCTGTCTAAAGCAACTATTTAAAAAAACAAGTATTTCCGTCTTAATAGAATATGGAAACGTGCTCTGGTTATGTCATGTTGGTCACTCATGTAACGACCTCAAACACGCGGTAACGCACATGATTTATTTTATTATGCTAATGTATTCCCACGTGCCAGGAAGTTTGATTTACGGCTTTCTCCCCAGATGAAGCTCAAACCACAGAAACCGTAACACAAACATTCATTATACTAGGGCACTGCTAATGTTCCAAGATGAGCGCTTTTGAGAGATTACTGTTCTGCATGAACTACTGCTTGCTTGATTCCAGTACCTTACCCTTAATTACTTCATTAGCTTTGCGAGAATCATATGGGGTTAGCTTTCCGAATAACTGATGTGACGGTACCGTGGCCGCGAGGACAGCTGCAGCACGTTCAGAGATCGTAGGTTTGAATCCCGGTGCTAACCTTAGTGTGGATTTTCCCCAGGGTTTTCCACATTCCCTCCAGGCAAATGCCGAGATAGTACCTTACTTCAAGTCCAGGGGCATCTACCTCTTCCCTGTATCCAATACAATCACATAATTATAATGTTATTTGTTTTAAGTCCATTTTTGTTACTGCGGATTTTAGAGACGCCGGGGTGCCGAAATTTTGCCCCGAAGCAACTAAATCTACTGACACGGCTTCCTTACATAATACAATTACCTACTACAGCCATCACATAAATACATGTTATCAGACAACTTTGCCAGCCCCGTAGTGTTGTGGTAGCGCGCCTAGCACTCGCCCGCAGGCCCAGGGTTGGACTCCCGGCTCCATCAGGGATTTTAGAAATTGACATGAGGGCTAGAACGAGGTGCACTCAGCCCTCTCAGGACAATTGAGTAACTGTCTGACAGTGAGGCATCGGCCCGGTCACGGAGTCCAGGATTAACCACCGAAAAAGCAATAGGGATTTTAATTTTCTATGATTAATTCTACTGGTTTGCGAACTGGTGTTCGTGATGTCCTCATGAAGGAAGCACAGCGTGCTGACACGCGTCACCCCGCAATATGTAGGCCATATGGCTGGGCAGCGGTCGCTTGGTAGGCCAAGGCACTTTTGGGCTGTGGGGCCACAGGGTTTGGTTTGGTATCAGACAAGTTCAATACACACCCAACTACAGGGGGCTGATGACCAAGATGTCCCAAGCACCCTAATATAATTAAAAACTGCTGTGACATTACCAACAGCAGTAACTATGTTCGCTACCGTGCAGCGTTCAGTTCAGTTTCATTCATCGTGGCCATGTTTTCCCGTGTATTTGGGTGTGTGCATGTCTAATCTATCTGATAATCTGTTATTGTGAAGGGTGTGTTAATTTTTCCCGGGCCCATGGCTGGCTGATAGGCTAGCATGTTTGCTTCGCCCCGAAGGGTCGCGGGTTCGATTCGCGGCCAGGTGGTAGGCATTTTAATTTTCTATGATTAATTCTACTGGCTTGAGAACTGGGTGTTCGTGGTGTCCTTATGAAATAAATACAAAAAAACAGTAAAAAGGACAACTAAAACGAAAGAAAATGAATAAATTAAAAGATAATATCTATTTAAAAGGAGGAAAAGGGTGTGGGCTTACGCTATCTGTGGACTCGGCAGACATTGGTCAAACCCCACCGTCAGCCTTCTTTGAAATGGTTTTCCGTGTTTTCCTATTTTCAACCCCAGATATATGCTGGGGCGATACCTTAAAATAGGCCACGGCCACTTACTTCCATCTTCTTGCCCACTGTCGAACCATAAGGTGAATTTGATATTCCATTGAAAGAATTTTGCGATGATATGCCGATGTTGATTATGATGACGATAATGATGATGATGCTGATGAAGATGATGATGTAGAGAGTAACCTAGCAGATCATAACAATGAGATCAGTTTCTATTACGATTTTTTTTTTTTAGCGTATGGCTTTTATTGCCGGGAGTGTCCGAGGACATGTTCGGCTCGCCAGGTTTGTAGCTGCTTCGAGACGGACACCCAATGGGTGAGCTACAAGTACCGTTGGGGAGGAAAGTTGGAATGGAAGGGCGAGGAGTTGGAAGGTAGCGGCTGTGGCCTATAGTTAGGGACCAACCCCGGCATTTGCCTGAAGGAAGATGGGAAACCACAGAAGACCATCTTCAAGGTTGCCGGCGGGGGGATTCGAACCTCCTCGCCTCCCGGATGTGAGCGACTGCCAGCAGTCCTGCCGTAACGACCACGGCTAACTCACCCGGTTCTATTACGATGAAGGAAGGAGAGATAATGAAATGTGGTATCGAAGTGTAAGCAAATTTTGGGTTCACGCTGATTGCAGTGGTTGGTACAATGCAGAAGACTACGAGTGTGACCGATGTGCTGGAGAGAAAAAGGAGAACTGAAGAACAAGGAACAAGGAATGTAAGAAGAAAAAAAGCACTTGGAAATATATATAAAGTGTCTGCGAATAGGATGACGCAGTCTATTGTTGTAAAGTAACATTTTGTTTTTAGTTTATGTCGAAAATCCACAACTTACCTATTGATTACCTGTTATAAATACTTCATTTGATTACTGCATAAAATAACATAGAAATATCAAATTACTCTTTGGATATTCGTTGATCCTGTAACACTTGCACGGAATTACTCCATCTATCGCGGAATTCCCACATATCTTTTTAAACAAATTGTAACAAAATAAATTTTGGAAAAAGTAATAGGCCTATACGTTTATTCAGGTACACATATCTCAATTGCTTTTCCAACGAAATGCTCTGTAAGTATTTTCTCTTACCGAGAATAGCTAACTTCAGAATTCCTATTAAGAGTAACTTACTAAGTTAATAACAGTGTTACTTATAACACGTTACTTCAGAACTCTGTTAGTTGTTCACCTATAAGCTACTCTACAGTGACCGCTAGCAGCTCTATCGATGTCTCTAGTAACTCACGGACTGTAATCAGATCTTGTGGTGGCCATATATTGCACCAGTGATACAAGCAAGACATTTATACGGCAATTTAGCGACTGAGTAAGCAAGCGCGGTAGCTCGTTCCTGGGTGGGCCCACCGCGACGCACTACTCAAGGCCAAGGGCATTGCGCAGGCCCGGGGAAACAAAAGAGGGCGGGGCAGCGCGCTACTCAGTACACATCATGTGTGATTTAGATTCAATTACGGCTTGAATTTCATTCGTTGAAGATATTGGAATTCATTATTGTCACGACTCTAGGATGAATAAAAAGCCACTTTATATACAGTAAGGTACATATCACCCGTTCCTGTAGGCCCACACCCACAATGATAGACAAGAGTGCACGAGGTAGATTGTTCAAACATGAGGGAATACAAACTGTATTTCCACAACCGCCTCTTTGGTGAGTAAAGGACAGTTTTGCCATCAGCAGTTAAGACCAGTGTTATATAAAAGGACCAGTTATTCGTGGCCGGTTGTATGCGCGTGAAAATTTTATAGCGAGTATACATGATATCACCCGATATCCGTTTGACAGTCTTCCGGCACACCCGCCCAGCATCTTGTCGGTTTCTGTTCTAGACACTCACACGAAACATTATTGTGCCCTCGATCCGTACGTGGATAGTTCAAGTATAGTTCTCTCATTTTCCTCAATAACGACGAGGGACTAGATATTTTGAAAATGCATTTGCACATATGCAATTGTATATTTTGTGGGTATATTGGATTTAATGCATATTCTGAACATAACAGCATATTTTAGCATATACATTGAAATAGAGTATAATTTAAAACAATTGGAACAATCAGGGCTGCCAACTGTTAATAAATGCTGTCTATATTTTTTACCCTAATATCAATATATCAGAAAGTATGCAAGCCAGCAGCTCTATACTCTATACTCTATAATCATTGGCATGAAAAGTAGGCTCTTTAGTTCGTCACGGAACTTCTTGTTCAATTTCAATACATATTTTCTACATTTTGGTGCATAATTGCATGCATATTTTAATTATTTTCAGTGCATAAATGTCCGGTCCCTACTAACGACCAAGAATTATGATGAGGAGGTTCCCTAACGGCCAGAGAGTGAAGCCAGCGGGCACGTCCACTGAGATGTTCAAAATATTGCTGGCAAGTGTTAGGAATAGAACTGTCATCAGACCAAAAGTGCCTACTTTTGACACACAAAATATTGTAAGTACAGTAGATGCCTAAAACTCTTAATTCATAATGTAGACTACTACTATTTAATGTTTAAGTTCTATTAGCCTATTCACGCTGAAGCTGATGGAGATGCATGTTCATTGTGAACCCGCTATTGCGGTATTGCGCACGTTTCTCTTATTAATCTTAGTTACTGTGCATTGTTTCTCAGTGGGCTACTTAAATATACCAATATAATATGGCGGAATATTTACAGTGAAAGTTCACTTTCATGTATATAAATCAGGCCTGTCCAGCCATGCCAGTGGTGGCTGTGGCGCCACGGCTTGCCACGAGACTCGCTCCGTGGCAGACTAAGCCCCGCTCTTCTCCACTCCTCCATCACTCCCGCCAACTTCTCCCCTCACTACCTTACCCTTGTTAGAGAGGAGAAGACGGACTTGCCCCCCGCCCGATGCCTCCACACTCCTGTCCTTAACACGATGCGCTGTAGTGGAATGGTTCATAAGCCAAGTGTCAAGCAAGGCAAGAAAGAGATTCTGATATACTCTTCTTAAATACAACGGTACATCAGTTGTAGAAAAGTTGCGAATGCCAAAAGACGTTCAACATCAGATGTGGGTGGCGGAAGCAACTCTTTCTGGGAATTTAATTATTTAGTAGTAGGCCTACTCACCCCAGTGCCAGCGAACGGCAAGTGGATATGTTTCATATGTCACACTTTTTTAAAGAATAAAATACATATTATCGGCAAACATTACAATTCAAAGCATGCTTCCCATCAAGGTAACTGCGTTGGCGACGATAGGAGAGGGCTAATTGTTCGTCTAAAATCGGATCTCCAGAACAACGCAGAGGTGAATATTTTATAAATTTATTTTTGTGAATTTGAAAACTGCGCGTCTCTTAATAACCAACTCAACCGTGGAGTTTTAATATTTATTAATTAAAATTAGCATTGTGCTGGTCACAGAAATTCAAAGGATTTGTTATAGCTACTGAATATTGGTTACTAATGTCCAATTCAACGTCCTGCACAACGTTGCCTGTCCTTCCGCCAGCTCGCTACCTCCGCTACCGTAACATCTTCCTCGCTTGCAGCCATGCCTCGATCCCCCACCGTCCCCACTCTGCCCCCCATTCACTAAGGAAACAAAAGGCCTTGTTACAAGACTGCCACCGTGGCATTTTCCTTGGACAGGCCTGCTTCAGAGATGAACTGCATCCTTTGCTTCCAAGACGGCGGACACATGGCACATTGCTTATGAACTGTTGAAGCTTTGGATGCGCATGCGTTATTGCAACTATTTCATTTCATTTCATTTCATTTCATTTCATTTCATATTTATTCATCAGTGCATTACACTATATTTACAATACACTGAAGAGAGTCTCTGAAAAGAGAAACGCCCCACTTCGCATTCGGGATGCGTCAGAGCCCCCACTATATATACTGGATTATATTTACATATGTACACAAGATGGCAATTAGTGAGAATCGAGCAATGATAAATTATTTACAGTATACATTAGAGGGATGGTAAATTTATACAGGATAAGGCAGGACAACAAGAGAAGAGATCACATAAATATTGCAAATGGAGATACACAGGAAACACTAGCACAACAAAGAATCGAGGCATAATTTATGAGGAACAACCTAATTGTTGAACAAATAATGCCGCAGCTTCCTCTTGAACTGAACGACATTATTGTTGCTGGCCTTCAGGGAACACGGTAGGCTGTTCCATGCACAGACCGATCTATTTACAAAACCCAGTTTGTACGACTCTGTCCTGGGTAGTGGGGCGTACAGTGAGACTTACTCCTCAAACTCAGTACTCCAGCCCCACGTTCACAAAATTACAGAAATTTATGTCCACTTGTCATTTGTCTCTGTGCTTGTAATAGCCAATAAGGTTTTACAGTAGATATATTCGTAAAAGTGTGAAAAGCATTAATAATAATCATTGATGCATTATCTAATGCCATGATGTTCTGCAGAAAAAAATATGTTACAGTCAGGGACGGTGCGTCATTAAGGGCCGAATGGGCCCTGCCCACCCAAGGTCGTTAGGCAGCATTGAAAAGAATTTGTTTACTTAATGTTTTTTTAAATTACTTTATATTGTAGATACTCAACTTAAAATACGTGATTTAGCCTTCTAGAATATCTAAAGAGAATTCATTATAAATAACTCATCTCTCCATGACAATAAAATCAGCAAACAAAATTTACACTCTCATTAATGGACATGCCCCAACTAATATCACCCACAGAAAGGCTGTAGGAAAAGTCGAAGAATTTTGGAACCAATTAGATGATATACTTCAAAGAATCCCGAGGAATCATGCTAAAATACTTATGGGTGATTTTAATGCCCAAATTGGCAAAGAAAAGACATATAGATATTGGGTAGGTAAATGGTCAGGACATAATCAGACCAATCGGAATGGTATGCGTCTTCTTGAAATCTGCAAGAACCATGACTTATTCTTCAAATCAACATTTTTTCAAAAAGAAAACCTCTCTGTCCAAGACGTGGGTGTCACCTAACCCACTGTTAGGAGAATATCAACTGGACCATGTGCTGATCTCCAGAGTAAATACTCTCGAAATAATGAAACTTAAAGTCCTTAAGGGGTTAGCTCTGGATTCTGACCATCACCCTACAAAATTTTCATTAAATATTATTCCATTGAAAAGGCGATTCTCTCAGAAAATCCCACCCCGTAAATATGATGTTCGAAATATTCAAGGTAATGATAAATTTAAAAACGAGACTCAACAATTGAATCCACAAAACTGGCAACAGCTCCAAGCAGGATTAATAAAAACAGCCGAGAAAATAGCACCACACATAAGAACACGCAAACATCCGTGGTGGACAGCCGAATGTGACGACCTTGTAAGGCTCAGGCAACAGGCATGGCACAATTGGTCTTGCAACAAAACTCCTAAGACTCTGCAAGATCTCAAGGATGTCAGAAGAACAGTCACGAAATCAATACGAAGAATTCACAAGCAGAATGACAACAAAATTTTACAAGAAATAGAAGCTGACTTCAAACAACATAATTCTAGAAACTACTATAGAACTGTTCGCCAGAAGCTCACTAAATATTCCCCTCCATCACTTCAATTCAAAAATGAACATGGGGATATTGCTCATAGTAACACAGAAAACTGTGAAATCCTTGCAAACAACTTTTCGGTATTGCTCAATTGAGAATAACCTCAAGAAACATTCACATTTATCCACACGCAACAAAACCAAGATTCGCATCCACCCAACGTTCAGGAAATAAGAGAGATAATTAAATCATTGAAAAACAACAAAGCGTCGGGGGAAGACCAAACTGTTGCAGAGTTGTGGAAAAATGCAGGAGAAAATCTCATTGTAAAACTCCAAGAAATTTTAGAAGAAGTTTGGCGAACTGAAAAAATCCCCGCAGACTGGAAGATGGCACTTACACATCCCTTGCACAAAAAAGGAAATCGGACGGATCCCAACAATTATCGTGGAATTTCATTACTATCCATAACATACAAAGTTTTGTCTAAAGCTCTCCTGAATCGAGCAGAAATTCAATTGGATCCAGTAATCGGCGAATACCAAGGTGGCTTCAGGAAAGGCAGAGGTCGTGTGTGGAACAAATTATCAATTTAAAAAACTCAATGAAATATTTCCGCAATACATCGAACAAACACTATGTCATTACATTTGTTGACTTCCAAAAGGCGTATGATAGCATCGACCGTGAATCCCTTTTCGAAATACTCAAAGAATTTGGATTAGATCAAAAGACAACAAATATTATTAAGAAAACACTCATGGAAACCAAATCTAAGGTTAAATTTATGGGAGAACTGAGCAGAGAATTCCCCATTGATACAGGAGTCAGACAAGGAGATGGATTGTCCCCGTTGCTTTTCAATTGTGCACTAGAGAAGGTTGTACGAGAATGGCGAAAAGCAGGTGCACCGACGCATAGGATAGGACCAAAACTTAAAGGCATAGAATTAGACTGTTTGGCATTTGCTGATGACATGGCATTAATTGCCCAAAACATCTCTGATGCGCAATACCTACTTGAACTTCTACAAGAACAAGCAAAGAAAATTGGATTGCAAATCTCATTTGATAAAACAAAATTTATGACAGATATAAAGAATGCCCCATCTGAAATTGAAATTGGTACTGACCATATATCTCGTGTGAAGGAATTTAAATATTTGGGTGAATGGATTACCGACAATTGTAATGAAAAGAGGTCCATTACAACAAGAATTCAAAAAATGGAAACTGCTTTTCAGTTAACGAAAAATACTTACAACAAAAAGAGTATTTCCTGGAAATGCAAAATTCAACATTATACAACAGTGATCGGGCCCGAAGCTCTCTACGCTTCAGAAACTCTCACTCTTCAACATAGAACACTTCGAGATCAGTTGGAAGTGAAGGAACGTAAAATAATGAGGAAAATCTTAGGGCCGAGAATCAAAGATGGTGTTCATCTTCCAAAGCCAAATGCTGATATATAAAACCATCTCAAAAATAACAGACAAAATGCGTATGCGACGAATCCAATTCTTGGGGCACCTGGAAAGAATGGACCCAAATAGACTAACTCACAAAATTCACACATACTTGAAAAACAAAACAACTAGATCAAATTGGTACAAACAGACTGAAAAAGACTTGCAAGAATTAGGATCGCCAAATCTCCTAGACCGAAATGTCATCAGAACACTTGCACTCACACGGGGTTTTGAGGAGGAAGAAAGACGGCCATACTGTAACATTTTTAATGAGTCGTTGATGTATGTTTAAACGTGGTTGATGACTATTGTGGTTCAATAAAACAAACATGATATGAATAAATAATATACACTGTGGTGTGACCTTACCTGTGATAGTGTAATATAATAAGTTGTTGAGCGCCAGATTCCTATTTAAGATAGTGAATCGAAATTTATTGATTTAACCTCGGCTATCAGCAGTAGAGTCGAGAACCACTTACCCGGGCCGTAGTGAGACAAAGTCATCTAACCAATCCGTATTTAATCAAGGAGTATGATTGCCTTAAAGTACCAACTACAATGAAAGAAATAGGCATTACGTTGAAGAGAATGAATTTATTAAATGCAAAAACAAAATATTAATAAAACAGAATAGTGATAGTCACACAATTGAATTTAAAATTACTCAATGCGGCAATTAATTATTTAAAAGAAAATGAATATTAAAATGAATTGAAAGTTAAATGAAGTTAAATTATAATAGAGACGATAGTTTTATTGAATTGTTGGCTCACCCAGTCGAAGATTCGTCATATTTAAGAAATGATCGATGATCTCGATGTTACGTCGCTTATGTTTAAAAAAATGATGTGATATCTCATTTACTATGAAATATCCTCATTAAGTACGTTGCCATCTGTAGAAAGACTCTTGATCAGGGATATAACCCATTATGTATTGATATAGATGTCGGCAAGACATCGTTCAGTGTCGACTCTCGGTGCTCAGTCCATTAGGACCCAGAAAGAAAGGTTACAACTTCCTTACTTCATTGATAGCTATAGATCAATGCCATTCTTGTCCGATGTTGCAGGTACAAATACTAATGACTTCCTTGTCACGTGGTGTCACAGCTTCCCTCTCTTATTAGCCTTCTCCATTCTTGACTCATAACTTGCAATATATATTAACGCGTATATACCGTAGAAAATGGCGTGTTGGTTACACCATAGTGGGTTTCTAAGCATCTCAGGAAAATGACGCAGTTTGCCGTGGTGAAATTCTTACTACGTCGTTCAGTTTGTGACGCACAGGGTTAGTCCATATCGCCAGTCTTGTTGCAATATATAATACTTCGTCTCTTTACAAGTAATTGTTAATAAAAATCTAATTGAATATAATAATCAAAACCGCTTACAATTATCTGATATAAAAATCATCTCATGGATGTACTAGTTAATAATAATAATAATAACATGATAATAAATGAATAACCCTTTAAATATAACAGCTATGGGATCGAATCGTTACAATACCACCATATCTGGTCTGCACAACGGAAGCAAACCCATTCGTTGCGTATGAAGGAGTACTGGGCTGCAAGAAAGGCTAACCATTGTTGATTCCGCGTGGTCCTAAGAGACCCATTCGCGACGAAGAAGAAGAACTCATCTCTAGGTTAAGATCCTGACAGTCTCGTAGGGTGTATCGTCATAGCGAGGGCCGGTCCACAGAAAGTGCCATGTAAAGTATATGGCTTCATGGGCCAGGTGAGGAAACAGTGGACATAGCACTGTCTTGCACGCGAATTCTTCAGTGCTATGAAGGGAATTTTCTCTCTCTTCAAGTGCCAGCAGATTAGGGCCATAGCGTTGCTTTGAAGCGAAACAGAAGATCTCTCCATTTCACTACCTGCTTCTGTCTCTGTTAAACTGGACTACGAGAGAAGGACCCACCCCACCCCACGCCCTTAAACAGGTATTCAGCTATTGTTCGCATCTTGCTGACATTAGATAAAACTATATTTATACATTTTTAATTGTCTGAAGTTAATTTCTACTGTATAAAGGTGTTTTTAACTTTTGTGACACGGTACGTAGTAATTTAATATGTCGATTGTATGCGAAATAGGAAAATGAAAGTGGATTTTTTAATTAACAAATCCATTTTCTTCTATAGCTCTGAACACAAAGTTAGAAATTACATAATTATAACCTCATCAACCAAGCTGATAG
Source organism: Meconema thalassinum (assembly GCA_946902985.2). Taxonomy (NCBI): domain Eukaryota; kingdom Metazoa; phylum Arthropoda; class Insecta; order Orthoptera; family Tettigoniidae; genus Meconema; species Meconema thalassinum. The sequence continues at coordinate 1,719,687,693 of OX336388.2, read as the reverse complement.
TTAAATTTGCTTCATCCAAGCCCAGGAGAGAATATATTTACAAACAAGGAACCATGTGAGTACAGTTTTTAATGGATCAACTACTGTATTTATTAAAACTTGTTTCAAATGTTGTCAAGAGTTTAGTGCTTTTCAGTCGGTCAACACGAATGTACCCAAAAGAGATGGGTTATGCCCTAATCCTGAAATAAATTACATGAGATTAATAAAACACTAGGATGACCAGTTTCGATCGTCAAGCGATCATCATCAGATCCATTACACTTAGGCTACAAAATCTATGTTTGAAATACAGGTGAAAATATTTACAATATGTACAATATTGAAAATATGGCTTCAAACACCACAATGTTCAAATGTTGTGTTGTGTGGAATGATGATAATGGCAATATTGACAACAATAAATGTCAAATATAAAACAATATTTAATATGAAACAACAATAGTATCATCTGGGCACCCTAAAATTATAATCAGGAGCCGCCCCTGGTTGCAGTTGTTCCTCCTACAGTAGCTGCCCAATATGGCGAATAACACAATTGGGAAGTGCTGTAGGTGCGCGAACGTATGGCACAAACATTGCTCCTCATTTCATCTCTTCTTGTACATTTAAGTGCATTACCAATTTTCGTGCATATTTAGGCTCATATAATACCAATTTTAGTGATTTTAACCACATGTAGTCCATTACTAAATTTAATACATATTTAAGCGCATACATTACCAACATTAGTGCATTCAGTGCATATGTAGCCAATTTTAGTGCGTATTTAAGGGCATATATTAATAAGTTTAACTCCGCCATAGCCGGTCCCAAGCCCGCTTGAGAAGGGAGGAGGGAGTCTGGTTACACCCTGTAGAGATCTAAATTGACAACAGAAGGACAGGGAGTAGCGACGAACATCAAATCGTGAAGTAACCAGAATGTGGGCACAGACGCTAAGGGGGCAGTCCCCCCCATTGTGCTTTGGAGACTCTAGGCCAATAACCCGCATCTCCGAGAAAACATTATTAATGAAACTTCAACAGAGAAAAACCGGACGGATAAATAGACGACGATCTTTAGCATGAAAGAGGTTACGAAAATTGGATGTTGGAACATACGAATACTGCGGCAAACAGGAACAATATTCCACCCCCTGTTTGCCAAGTGTGGGAACAAGAGCAGATACCAGATGACTGGAAAAAAGGCCTACTTGTGATACTTGCGAAAAAGGGAGATAGGAAAAAATGTAAAGAAGCACTTAGATGGAACCCGCAAGGAACAAGAAAAAGGGGAAGACCTAAGGTGACCTGGAAAAGAAGCGTGGTGGAAGAGATGAGGGGAGAAGGCAAAACCTGGGCAGATCTACAACAGATTGCCAGGAGAAGAGACCAATGGAGGGTCTTTGTTGCAGCCCTTTGCTCTGAAAGGGGACACAGGACATACGTCATTAATAAATGTAATGTATATTTAAGCCCATATCTTACCAATATTACTGCATGTTTAGACGCATGTACAGTATTAACAACTTTAGTGCATATTCAAGTGTATAATTTACCCATCTTAGTACATAAGCACATATTTTACCACTTTTAACGTATATTTAAGTGCATATGTTTTAGTGCATTATTAAGCGCTTATGTTAACAGTTTTTCTTATATTTACAGCATATTTTGCAATGTTATGGACATTTCGCATGCATATCTTCAGCACATGCTTCTCGTCACTAGTTATCAACAAGAGAGATTGTCGAATGCTAGGATGACCTTTCCCAGTCGCAGTATCACGAAGACTCTTCCTGCTGCTCTATTGTTCGCCCAACTTTCCGGTCATGAAATCTTCTTTCATTGCAATCTTCCCGTTTTTCTTGTTTCCTGGTAATACCGTACATAATGTCTTGTGAATGAGAAATGTTGGTAGTTTTCAATGAAACAGAACATGAATGGAACTTCCGGCAGAGGACTCATTAAGCACCACGCCTCTCTGTCCCACTTCCCCCAGCCACCGCGCCATCTGCCACAACTACCACAGTATGCCCGTAGTTTTCCACTCCAGTGAGGTGCCTGAGGAAATCACGTACTTCTGGTAATAAATAGCAAATAACGGTATTATGATAACAGGAAAGTATTTACTTATCACCTTCACCTTGAACGTTAGTAAGATATGCCAAATGCATTGGTTTTTGAGAAAAGTACAGTATATGGAAATGCAACGGTAATTCCGCAAATGAGTTATGCGCGGTTTCTCTTTCAATTCAGACTACTTGTAGCATACTTTGATATTTTTTTCAGACATCTCATGGTGTAGCGGCTATCATTCTTGGCTGTCGCCCCGGAGGTTGAGGTTCGGTTCCCGGCTCTGGCAATACATTTAATTCTGGTCCGAGGGCTGGAATGGGGTACACTCGCCTCGTGAGACAAAACTGAGAAGTGGTGGCTTGGATTCCCATCTCAGCCATATTGGAAATGGTTTTCCTTGGTTTCCATCTTCTACTCCAGACCAATGCCGGGTTGATTTCTAATTTAAGGACAAGGCCACCTCCTTGACAATCTTTAGCATTACAATTGCACCACAATAACACAGGATATCAGACAAAATCACACACATACCCAACCACACGGGACTGAAAATCACGATGTCCGAAACCACTAAATGAATTATTAAAAACAACAACAACAACAACAACAACAACAACAACAACAACAACGTAGACTTCACACAATATAGAAGAATAGAAAAAAGTAAAACTTGACGTTAGGAAATTGGAGAGGAAAGAAGAAAAGGGGGACTCAGTTCCAGTTCCCCATGATCGTTATCTATGTAGCCTACTCACTAACTGCTAGGATACACCGTATCTAACACCACTATTTGCAAACACTCTATCAGAACTAATTGTAAATAAAGTCTTGATTGGGCGTGAAATTAATCCATCCATACAAAAAGAGAAGAACTTTTCAGTAACAAACTTAACCGATTATAAACAATACTAGCAGAAGTACCCGTTCTCCGAACGGTCTTTGGTACTTGTCCGCCAAAAACATTTGAATGGACGGCCACTTCACCTTCGCTATGGAATTATAACAGCGACCGAAATGTAGTGTTTTACTTAAAATTAAACAACATGAAAACAATTTTACTGGATTCATTTATTTATGTTGAACTGAAGGACAATACACCCTCCTCCACCACTTCTACTGATATTTCAAAACTTCATGTCACCTGTTTTTTTTGCCACTTAACTTAGTAATTCCCTGTATACTACATTTCTTGTAGTGCCTTGTGGTTGGAGGATGACCAGGCTGTCAGATGAACTAACCCTAGAGCAGGCCACGTATAATTGGCCGTGGGAGAAGCAATCACTCCTCAGATCCACGCCAGCTACTTTTAGACTCTGTCCTTGTGATTTGTTGATGGTCATAGCGTAGCAGACCTTAACCGGGAACTGCAGACGTTTGAACTGGATGGAGTAGTCTGACGGGATCATAGGGATGCGGGGGATGAATATATTTTCACCCTGGCCAGCGCCTGTGATTATCGTGGCTTCGATGACGTGTTTATAAAGGGTCTTCAACTGCAGCCTAGTAGCATTGCAGAGCTTTGGTGGGTTAAGGTGGCGCAATAGCATGATGGGAGCACCAATCTTAGGGCAAAGGATATGTGGTGGTATACCGGGTGGATCGAGTGAATGGAGAAACTCTACAGGATAGTTGGTGGTATCCTCGACCTCCACCACGGAGTCAATCGACTTATACGTCACCATCTCATTAGGCAACGTTTCCAACAATATGTTGTTGATCTCAACGGCTAAGTCATTTCTTGGAGTCAAAATGGCTCTTTCTCTCAGCCAAGAAGAATGCTTAATTCCATCCTCGTCCAATTTGGGATATATCTGGTCAGTTAAGGCATTCATGCAATGGGCATTAAGACCCAGACTTTCTGGTGTGCTTATCCGTCCATCTTCTTCCAACTGCTTGCCATCAACTATTTTTAAAATTAATTTGGAAAATTCTTCAGCCTTCAAGTCACCATTAATATGCACGCTCATGTTTACTTTTAAAGACTGAGCGCTAACTCGTGGCCATAGGAAGGATGACTTGAGACATGCTTTGACCTCGTCGGCGCGTGTTCCCCGAGGTACCACTGGCAAAGTCTGCCTGAAGTCACCGGAAAGCAGTACCGATACACCACCCATCAGACGTTTGCTGCTCCTGATGTCCTGGAGCGTCCTGTCTAAAGCTTCAACTCCTCTCTTATGAGCCATAGTGCAGTCGTCCCAAACGATTAGCTTAACATCTCTAAGCACGCGGGCGAGGTCACTCTGTTTAGAGATGTTTCACATTGGAGATTCGGAATGGTTCATGTTAAGTGGCAATTTGAAGGCAGAATGAGCAGTTTTTCCTCCGTCAATAAGGGTAGTGGCGATACCTAATGAAGCAACAGCGATGGCGATCTTCCTTTCACTCCTGACTTTCGCCAACAACAAATTGATTAAGAACGTTTTGCCTGCACCACCAGCAGCATCTAGGAAGAACAGCCTGCCTGTCTCGGAGGTGATGCTCTGTAATATTTTGTCGTACACTTGGTTTTGTTCGGGATTGAGCTTAGAGTGATTTTCAGCAACAACTGTCTTAAAGAGCTGGGCTGTATCGTAAGACATCTCCCTCAGGTATTCGCGATTAATCTCGTCGGCTCCCTGCTCTCTTGAAGGTGACGGAATACCGAACTGATGGAGAGGATACCCAGACATTGCGAACACAACGTCTTCGATAAGAATTAGACACTGGGTGTACACAATGTCCATTAGCAGGTGGACACTTTCATACTGTTTTTCGATTTCCTTCTTAACGTCCTCCGCGAGACTGTCTATAAGTATTTCCCATAGTTCTACAGGATTGGCAAGCTGACAGAACACCAACATGATTGCGAATAGCTCGCGGATCTTGTAAGGGGAGTCAGAGAGGAAAGCTTCCTCCAGCGTGTGGCCCCAGTGAGCGTCATCCTCAAGCAAGCCGTGAGCTTGACAGGCTGACTGAAACGTAGGATGTACTACTCCCTGGACAGTTTTCAGGGCATCGAATGAAGTAGGGCCTCGCACCACGTGTAATAAGAGTCGCAGGTAATAGCATTCAGAACTGCCGGGAATGCACTGTATAAACTCTGCCTAAAACATTATCTTGCTTCAATTCAGGGTTGCCTGGTATTGCCTTCCCCTGTTTCCTTCGGCGGAACGTCCTATTTGTCCATACATAGTAGGTTGGCACTTCACTGTACAGAAGGGTTCTAGCAAAGCTATCTACTTTGCAAAGATCGAAGAAGGCCAAGAGTGTCGTTTTTGGTGGGTTCTTGATTCTTTGGACTATGTTTTCTTCCGTGAAGTATACCCTTTGACCATTCTCAAGATTAGAGGGCCTTTGCGAGAAATCTCGCATGTGTTAATCCTCCCGCCCGGCTTTACTCTTATGCGGGCTGTACGCTGCACAGTTCTGGCAGGGGCTATCGTCTTGTTTATTTGTTTAAACGCACGTTTTAAAGAAATTGCCGAGATGTATGTAATCAGAGTGCAAATTGTCTCTGCTGCGTGTATTTCTCTTTCTTTCGAAACGTAATTTGTTACGATCGGTTACTTGAACCACTCCTTGTCTATAGATCACCCGCCTGACTTTACTGTTATGCAGGCTTGACGCGATACAGCTCTGGCAGGGGCTATCGCCTTGTTTATTTGCTTAAACGCACTTTATAAACAAATAAATATATTTCCGTTGACATTTCAAGAAATGCAAGCTATTTTCTGTACCATTGAGATGATTTTGAAGATTTTTGCACAAACCGCGCTTTCTAACTCCCTCTCGTTTAAGAGCTTGAGTTTTGTGAAACCTACACCTTAGCGTTTTATGATAGGATAGGATAAGATAGGATACGATAGGATAGGATAAGATAGGATAGGATACAATAGGATAGGATAGGATGTAGTGTAACATGAGAATGGATATTTCTTATACCACTCGAGTAATATCTCAAGGAATTTTCTTCAACCAACGGTTTTCATGCTCTGTTGCTACTTCCGCTGCTGTTTGGTGCGCTGGTCCGTAACGCCTACAGGCGTGGAGCTAATTGTTTACATAACTTATGTGGTATTCCATTAGACTGTTCCACTCACAATCGTTATTGCAGGTGTATTGGAACTGGGGTTGTGGCATATTTCATGGGAAGTGAAGATCGCGCCATGGTCCAAGAAATATAAATATAAAATCATTAATTACAGTACAACAAAATCGGAATAGCTTAAACCAAATATCGTCAACTGTATATTAGGCTCGTATTATTACTGGAGTAAGGCATCCGTGTCAAAGTCAGACATCTGTGGCTTGCCTGTGCTCTCTAGGATTGGATTCAACAATGAACTTACATGCACTTCCCCACTGTGGAGGATTCTGAACAATTCTCTTCTGTGTTATTTAAACCTAATTAATTTCAGTAGGGGGGCAGTGGGTGTTCTAGATGATAGCCTACTTTCCTGGTGACGTCACAAGATGGCGCCCAAGATGGCGGCAGTGACGTCACTCATAGCCTACTTTCCTGGTGACGTCAAAACGTGGGGTGATGAAAAACTCCCAAAATGTTTCCCCATAGCCTACTTTCCTGGTGACGTCAAAACGAGGTGTGATCAAAAATTTCCAAAATGTTAACCCATAGCCTACTTTCCTGGTGGCGTCAAAACGAGGTGTGATCAAATGTGATCAAAATGCTAAAATGCAAATGAACAAAAGCTACAAAATACTAAATGTTCAAATTAAAATGCTAAATTTTTGAGTTCAAAATACTGTAAATCACTGCCCCTAGTGATTATATCAAAGCTAAAGAAATCGTTTATTCTAAATCAGTGTTTGCTAAGGAGTTGTACCTAAGCATATTGATAACACTAACGTACCAATGGTTAGGTTTGGCCGAGTGGTAGCTTATCGAACTGTCACTCGTTCAGCTAGGGATCAAAACCGGAGAAGGTTGTTTTTTTATTTGATTTTTTAAATATCCATTGTTTTGTGAACTCGGACTTTGTAATATTAAGCATTATATTGTGCATTTTCTAATGGAAAATATTATATATATAGAGTACATATAACTCCATATTATTTCAACTCACTATCACAACGATTTTCGCCACCACGCTAGAGCCTACTACAGCCAACATAGCTTCTGACACGTAAACCAAATAGTATTCTTCATATTACTAGTAAAGTAGGCCTCTTTTGGTCGTTAATCTGAAAATTGACCAAGGAACGGATGTAGGAATCTTTAGCCCATGAACTAACCTCTTTGTCGTGGAAGCATTATACGTGCTATGTAATATTTGTATTTATTTCCCATTAGAAAACAAGCACTATATGTAATTATATGTATAATTATAAGACAACAAATATAATAAAACACAGTTAAGAAAGCAACCTTTATATGATTCGAACTCCGACTACATGAGCTGAGCCAAGCATCTAGACCAGCGGTTCCAAAACTTTTTCGGTCACGGAACCCTTCAGAAGTCGTGATTTTCCCGCGGAACCCTAACTCTATCCCTGATTTTTACTGAGCATTGTGAACCCACAACGTTCTTCCTGCTTTAATCTATTCTTATTGCCTGGGCGTTTTGTATAGCCTAACGCTAACATGGTAGGTTTGGAAACAAAGGAAAAACATTTTAAATGTACATGCAAGCCTTTATTTTGGTACAAAAATATAAACAATTATTTTAGAACAATAAAAATTGGATTTCCATCTAATTTCTAATGTGATGAATGCAATTATTTCATTTTCGTTCTTAAAATAGTTTTTAAATCGGGCTTTATGTCCGACAGCTGAATACGTAAATCCAGGGCAGCATTCAACTTACTCCAAAATTTGATTTTGGTGTAAGCATAAGCAGAAAAGCTTGCTTCGCAACGATAGGTAGACTCGACGGGGTGCAGAGCTCAGATAGCCTTTCATCTACTGACGGGTATTATGTCTTATCAGTCCTACCCAAACGTCATTCAGCGGCACTAATTCAAATTTCGTTTTAAAAGCGGAGGTACATTGAATTTCAATAAGATCTTCATAGTCAGGCACGGACATGTGAGGTTTATTTCGGTTGGCAAATTGATTTTGCACCCACTCGATGACCTCTATTATTCTGGTATCTGGGAAGTACTCCGTCATAGATTTCGAAAGATTTATTAAATGCTCACAAATGTTTTTGTGCACATCTGCTTCGATTTCCATCTCATTTTCACTCAAATAGTGCCAGGAGAGAAAGGCATTCAAAGTTTTTCTCATTTACACATTCGATCCAAAAGTTGAGTTTGGTTTTGAATGATGTTTTTTTTGTCTCTGAACGTGAACGTGCTTATATCTTTACGCTGCAAAGATGTAGTAACTTCAGTCAGTTTCCCGACTATGTCAGCGAGGTAAGCACATCGAATGAACCACTTCTCGTTGCGTAAAAACTCAGCATGTTTGATAGGCGCGGAAAGGTCATCTTTCTCTGTGAAGAAAACCAGAAGCTCGTTGCGCAGCTCAAAAAAACATGGTCAGGACTTCGCCTCTTGAAAGCCATCTAATTTCTATGTGCATTAAAAGCGATTGATATTGACTTCCAATTTCTTCACAAGCCTTTGCAAAAAGTCTATACTGGAGTGGGCGAGACTTTACATAATTGACAATTTTTACAGCCTCATTAAGAACGTCCGTCTAGTCTGGTGGAATGTTCTTCGCCACAAGGGCATGTCGATGCATGATGCAATGGCTACTGGTACAATTTGGCGCCATATATTTTATTCTTGATACAGTCTTTCACAATTTTCCCACTATCGCTGCAGCCCCATCGCTGCTTACGTTAACACACTTTTCCCCAATCAAGATCATGTTTACGCGTGTAACAATCTCTGATTTTAAAACAATTCTTCCCCAGTTGCATTGGTTTCCAAAGGTGCTCATAGAAACAAATCTTCTTCCATACTTTCTTTGAATGGATACCTCACGGAAACAAGCAATATCGCAAGTCCGGCGACATCTGTACTCTCGTCCAGTTGCATTGAATATGCTTTACAATTTTTCAGTCTCTGAATTAATTCGTCTTTGATATAGTCTGTGATTGTATGTATACGGTCGGACACAGTGTTGTTAGATCATTGGATCTCTGAAACATTTTTCGCCGCTTCCACTCCAAGCACACAGGCGACTATTTCTTTGGCGAATTGGTTCTTGGATACAACACGAACTCCACCTACCTTCGCATTAGAGACAATCTGATAAGTTAGCCTCGTGTGGTTTTATTTTAAAATCAGTTTTAAATTTGATATTTAAGATTTATCGCGGAACCCCTGCGATGCCTTCGCGGAACCCAGTTTGGGAACCGCTGATCTAGACCACTCGATTAAAGAACAACATTGAGTTAACCAGTCGATAATAGGTCAAGTAAGTACCGTAATGATTGGAAATAAGAATTATTTTTTTGCATAGTATTACGTACAATACACCACGTTGTATTTCAGCAACCTACTAAAACGAACAATCAATTACTGTATACTCTTTGATCAGGACAAAGAGTTATAACTATAGCCATACATTTAGAAGAAAGTAGGCTATATGTTTACTGAACGTCTTGTTTGTTAATCTCATGTAAATGTTTTCAGATTTTTGGCATAATACCAAATGCAATTGGGTACAATCGTGTAGACCGACTGAAAAGCATACATTTCGTCGTAATATGCTCGGTGTCAAGCTGTGATCAATAACCAAGTTTTGTCGTTAAGGTCTAGTTATAAGTTTAAATATATGTGTTAGTACATGTAACAATGTGCAGACTACATTAAGTTAAGATCTTTCTAATATTATATCTGGTGTTTGTTTCAGAAGCAGGGCATCTGCACCACATTGAGACATTTTTCAAAAAGTGGATATTTAACTTGTTTGCATCAATGGCATGTCACGCATACTGTACTGGCTTTAGTAGAAAGTCAAATCAAATAAAAATACTGAAATTGTGAAATACAAATTACACCTCTCAGGAAGCATTTTTCGTTTTCTGGAAAATATGATCACATGAAGAAGTGCTGTTTCAGAAACTCTCGATCAAGAGTTTGGAAACGGGACTACTAACATTGTGTTTAGATAAGCGAGGGCTCGAAAGTTACACTGGAAGACGGATGATCGGGCATTCTATTTGGCGTACTTTCTTCAGCATCAACGATCCATGTGGAGCAAGTTTACCGCGTTCGTCCCACTCAGGTGATCTTAAGAGATCTCTGTCAGCTTTGATAATGATTATAATTCATTATGGGGCGTTGCGACATCCCGATCATGTAGCCCCGAGTAGTTAGGTGTGGATTGAATCTGTCGGCTACTATTGCTGTATTAATAACTGGGGTTAGAATTTGGCAGGCGGCGTCCATGGTTTTAATTTAGATACCATTCCGGCATTTCCTTGGAGTAGAAGTGGGAAAGCGCGGAAAATCACTACTAGAATCGCCACCTCTTTTCTTTTTCGCCTTACAAGGCTGAGTTAATACCGTTCCAGTCCTTAGACCAGAATTAGCCTTCATTTCATGGCAGAGCGGGAATCTAACCCAAAACTCCGCGGGGACAGCCACTATGCCGCGAAGTTCTATCTTACGAAAAAAAAAAAAATGACAAGGGACTGATCATGGAGAAGAATAGTCCCTAGTTCATAAAACAAGCTACACTACGGCATTATGATCTCTTCGAAATTTACAAAAACAACAAAAGCACTTAAAGAATGGTACGAGATTATGAGTTCACAAACTTTGTCATAAATTGTGGCCAAGAAAAGTGTAAGATACAGAAAAGCAGAAAGTTTTCACTTGTCTTAACGTCATGCGTTCATACTCAGTGTATTTTTTGAGGCCCAGCGTTGTTCCGAAATGTGGCCTGCCAAGTCCTTGTACGGTAACAGCTCACACACAGTCCTACGATACAACACTTGAATGAAATGAACTTGTTGATGGTTTCATGAACTGTAACTGTGATGCGACATGGCTGATACCAATCCATGAGGTACTAATGAGCAGTGAGCAGAGAGGAACAGTAGCGTCTCGTTACCATAATAGCTGAGAGAAGCTCTCATTAGCATTACATTGTACACTCTGTGACAAGAATATCGTCACACCAACATCCGTAGGTGTAGTGAACTGTGTCCTGTAAATCGCGCGCGGTACAAAACGCGTCCAGCACGGGCTGTACGTTGGTCGCTACTTGGTTAGATGACTGTCTGGACGAAACCATTGGTCGCTACTTGATTAGATGACTATCTGGACGAAACCATTGGTCGCTACTTGATTAGACGACTATCTGGACGAAACCATTGGTCTGGACGAAACCATTGGTCGCTACTTGGTTAGAAGACTACCTGGACGAAACCATTGGTCTGGACGAAACCATTGGTCGCTACTGGGGCGTAAGCTCCAGGTTAGGTTTGTTTTGTGTGTAAAACAGTATTGTAACGAAGATAATTTCTAGACAGGACGCAATTTTCGTACAACCGTCGTGAACATGTACAGAAGAAGAAACTAGTTCAGTGCTGGAGATATTATACACAAAGAACTTTACACCAACTAGCAAGTCAGATAGTTAGTTAGCAGTATGGCCACCTCAAGTTCCGATGTTAGCGACTCAGAGTGGTGATTGTGCATACAGATCCTGGATTGTGTCCTTTAGGGCCGCATGCCAAATGATGTCTAGTTGCCGCGATAAATCGGCCATATTCCCCGATGAGCAAGGACAAGGTGACGTCCCGTCACATCCCAGTGTTTGATAGGAGAGAAGTAGGGTGGTTTCAGTGATGGATATTGGATCATTGCAGGGCAATTGATATTGGAATTTTTCAGTCAGTCAACACAAGTACTGTACAAGCAGGATCTGCACAGATTGCAAAAAAATAGTTGGTTGGTTCCTCAGTTTAGGGGCTGAGACAACGCGGTCATGTAGCACCGTGTACTTTGGGTGTGTGTAGAATCTGTCTGATAACAGGTGTTAATTGGGATGACTGTATTAGTGTGTATTATCTGTTTTTATTTATTCAAGTGAGGACTGCCGACTTTGAATTTTTCAAATAGTTCCTACTTTTGCCGCCAAACGCCACCGTTACGACTACTAGTTCAGAACTTAGCTACTAGACGCCACCTCAGTCGGCTATTGGCAACGAACGTAGGAACCTAAGAGCGTTGTTTACTTTCTTAACCATTGTAATTTAGCTTCACACAGGTGTAATTAGTGGAAGGTTCTTTAACATGCCATAAATCTATGACATGGGACCGCCGTTTTTCTTCCCCTCCGAAGGAAGGCTTACTGAGGGATTTTAACGCTCTTAAAAATCCGACGACTTCGGCCGGGTTTGAACCCGCGATCTTGGGCATAGAAGCTCAGCATGCTGCCAACTACGCCGCCGAAGCCGCAAAAAAGGATCGTTTTGTGCAGATTGCGAGATGAGGGAGATAAACAGGATCCTCTCGCGCAGATTGCAAAAAGAGGGTATTAAAGGGATTCTTTTACACAGATTAATTGCAATGTTTTTTCTGGTTGTATCTCATAATAATAAGGCAACACTTAAGGATTGCTTCAAGGCTTTCTATTTCAGGGCAATGTAATTTTTCCTAACGTGTTACGATTACGAAGCACAGCTATAGCCTTAAGCTGCTATACTTCTCTCTTTGAATAGAGAACCGTTTACCTGACGTAACCACCCACAGTGACATATTTATGGGAAGCTACCGACATATCAAGCAATTCTCTTTCAAAATCGTTGTCCCGTCCTTTTACTAATAGGGACACGTGCCAGCTAGGTTTCGGTTAGTTTAAAGAGCTCGGTGCTCTTATAGACAACTAGAAGCTATGCCAAGTGGACTCACTCATCATCTTGTTCTTTTATTAAGGTCACATACTAGATCATTGTCTAGTTTCTCCTTTCTCATGCTCACAGGCTGCTATTAGAGCTCCAACTGGAGGTAATATGATAGGAGGTTGCTCAGATAAAATTGTTAAGTTCCAATATTTATGCGCTCATGTTTTTATACAAATGTTTGATCATTTGATCAAAATAATAAATAATGAATTATGTATTGTATCACCAACTATACCAAACATGTCACCTCAGCCCAATTAGGTACTGGCAGTAGTCTTCAAAATGTATGGTCTAATTGAATGCAAATATCACCATCAGCCATTCCGTGGTTTCCCGTTGTTCATTTTCATGTTTAATAGACCGCTTACTTGTCGAACTGGTCCGAGAGTGAAGGCTTACGTCTCTGGTCCAAATACCGCGGATGGCGTATGTGATTCGCAATGAGTGACTTAAAATCATGTTCTTCGTACACAAAAATACATTCTTATGTTTGTAATTGTGTAATATGGGGGACAGCAGAAAAGATAAGAGGGATCAAGTTTATATTAACAACATGACGGAATGGGAACTAGCCACCATTATCTCTACAGTGTCCCATTTCTTTCGCAGATAATAATTAAAATGCCAGTATCCACAGCGATTTACAAGTGGCGTTTCCTCCTTCAAAATGAGTAAATGTTATAAAAGAAACAACAGAATTAGTCCTTGAACTTCATGCAAATTACGAATGAATAACGTATTCCTGAAGAAAAAAAAGCATAATTCAGCTAATAGTCTTATATTTTACTCAAAAATTATCTCTTTTCACTGGTTCATCTTGTGTTTCACTCGAGATACTCCGATGATGCTACTCACTGTCAGTAATTGTGATTATCACAGCTCTTTACTGAATACAGTTCGACTTCACTAACAACTACACAACCTGGAATAATCAGTACCACTGTATTAACCGCTAGCGCTGAGCATGGCCCTTGATTTGAGTTTAGTATTGCAGTTACGGTTGTGAGAGTATGCAATTTTTTCTTCCTTCATTTTTTACAAAGTATTATAGTTCTATTTATGCCAGTGCAGATGTTAATTTGAATGTAATCTCAAGTTTCTACGTGTGAAATCAAACACACGACAGCGTATGTCTTGATTTGTACAGTAATTTAAAAGTAGCCACATTAAAAACACAGAACGATATCAAACGATAGCCATAGAAAATAATGGTAAGTCATCTCTCTATATTATTTGCTTTCTGAGGGGAATCACTTTAAATAAGAATAAATTATTGCCATTCAACAAAAAACTCATCATCACCTTCAGTGACAGATGACTGCGATGTTCCACCCTTGAAACAACAATTATTATCATCATCTATCCCCTCATTGTCATATTATATCCCAGGACATTGGAGATTCAACTTCAGTAGCTTGTCGCATGCTGTTCGCAGACCTCGTATTGATCATTCCTGGTACTGTGTGTAAATGTGCACTGTCCCTTTTATTGTGACACTCATAGATCACACGTCTTGTCTTGTCTTGTCCAAACCCGCAGGCGAGTTGCAGCATTTCAGTGCTTGTGGTAACTGAGAGAAACAATGGAATAATGAACACCACTTTGCACGTAAATCAGACCGTGAGGTCACCTTGGAGAAAACACCAGATGATTGATACTCGACATTCATCACGTCTACAGTAATTTCACTCTGTAGCTATGCACTACGACTACTCTTATTAACGTCCGGCTCGCTTTTGCAACCTAGCTGGGCAGCCATGTTTGTGTGGCGCCAGGGCTTCCCAGCTCGAGGCACAGCGTTGTCAACTCTCCACCATAGCCACTGAGGGCAAGCAACGAGACTGAAGAAAACTGCATGCAAATGTGCAACACTGAAGACCTGACAAGTGAGCCGGCAGTCAGGACCGGGCTCTGGACTCCACGTGGTGTGAGAGAGCAAGTATGCTATTGGTCAAGAACCATTAGCTATTGGTCAGCAGTGAACAATGGTTACTGTCGGCACGTGATACTGCCTAACATTTGAGTCGTCGGTCGTTAACGAGGAAAATGAGAGAACAATATCTACACCAAGTCCGGGTAGCAGTGGTTCGAATCTCGGTGCTGACAGTGTAACCCATTCTGATAGCGGTTTCTCCCCAGGTCTTACACACTTCCTCCAGTTAAATGTCAATATGATACGTATTTCTAGTTTCGGGGCTCCTACCTAATTTCTAGTTGACAATTACACACACTCACCACATAAACACAAATCAAACACAAGTACACGGTGCTGATAACCAAGTTGTCCCAAGCCACTTAAATGAATTAACAACATAAAAATAATAAGTAATTTTGTCTTGTGATACAGACTATTAGAGGACCCCAGAAGTCTAAGTAACACAAACATTGTTTTCAGAAAACGTAAGTTCAAGTTGAAAATGATTTGTAATAGGGAACCCAACCATTATGTAGTGTAGGGGCATGACGCTAGGTGGCAATACCTGTCAGAGAAATCACTTGGATCTCTTTACTATCTCTAAAAGATTAATATTTTTTCATCCCATTCCCATACCTAACTCGTTTCTTTCAATAATGTCACTTAGACCCCTTGACTTCTGGAGTCCTTTAGCTCTGCTCTTATAGCAAAGTTCTACCACTATGGACGACGTGACGCGACGACGGCAGGACTTCTTCGAGGAGTTAACAAAATGTTCCAAGAGTGAGTGGGAAGATACAAATGCAAGCCCGAGCACCCGTCTACACCAAACTCGGCCTCACACACCTTTATTCTCTCATCCCAGCCCCCCGACTAAACATCCCGCCGCCCTCTCCCCAATCAAAACATGAAACCCCATCGCCAACTCCGGCGGATAAAATAAAATAAAGTAAAAATTTAAAAAATGAACACAACTCTTCGCCAACACCCTATCTCCAGCACGACTCAACAACTCCTTCATCGTCCAACAATCGTACATCAAATAGTTCCATACACACAAGCCATCACATCTCCAAAATTCTCCCCCAATAAAACTCATCTCATCTCACATATCCTTTTCTTTTCTTTCTTTCTTTCTTTCTTTCTTTCTTTCTTTCTTTCTTTCTATCTCTTCTACGTCAATGCTCTCTTTTTCATCTCTACGCACATCATCCACATCGCCCACCACCCCATCTCCAACGCAAGCATCCATCTCATACAAAAAAATCATAATAAAAACGATCACAATCAATCTCACTTACATCATCCCATCACAATCACCCCATCCAACTCAACATTTACAACAACCTCATACATTTTCCCCTTCTCACACATATTTTTCCCCTATCTTCTTCTATCAACACCGTTTCTCATCTCCACAAGAATGATCAACCCCCCCCCCCCCTCTCACAATACAGCATCACCCTTTTCTAAAAAATAAAAATAAAATAAAAAGCAATTTCAAAATTCCGTACATTTACAAACTTTCACAATATAAAGTTCAAACATTTTCCGAATCTCTTAGTTACAAACCAATAAATTCATGAACCACAAAACTACAAACCTCCTAACTCCAAAATTTATAATAGTACAATGCACAAAAGAGCAATTTTTCTCCAACTTAACAACTTTCAAAACTTAAATCTTAGCCAAGAGGTCATAATATTTATCCTTCTCCAATTTATACAATTCACCACCACCCTTCTCCTATTACTCTATAACTCCCAATACACTCCCCTCCTCTGGCCCAAGAGATGGTGCGGCCATCTATAGGGGCCCACCCGCCCTTTCCTGGGTGGGAATGAAATGACCCAATATATATATATATATACAAATGCAGTTTTCAAAATTTTCGACAATGAAGCTCGCTGTCAACATTAACATGCATTTTCCAGTAGATTGAGATGTATAAAAATGGAAGAACGAATGTTATTTGCCAACATTCATTTCTTAGAAAAATCAATACACAAGAATCCCTCTACAGAATAAAATATTCACTTTCCAGAAATTGTCACATAAGGACCACAGAGTGGTGTAGCGGCTAGCATTCTTGGCTGTCGCCCCGGAGGTCAGGGTTCGATTCCAGGCACTGCCAAGAAATTTTAATTCTAGTGTGAGGGATGGTAAGGGGTACACTCAGCCTCGTCAGGCTAAACTGAGAAGAGGAAGGTTCGATTCTAACCTCAGCCATCCTGGAAGTGGATTTCCGTGGTTTCCCTCACTTCTAATCCAAGAAAATGCTGATAAGGATCCTAACTTATGACCACGGGCGCTTCCTTCCCAATCCTATCCCCAGTTTACAAAATATACTCACGCTAGTACAGCCATCACAATAGCAGAGGTTATCACACACACCCAAATACACGATGTCGCAGCCCGTAAAATAAGCAACAACAGCTCATAACGTTTGCCGACTACTAGAAGAATAGACTATAGGCCTAATGCATCCTTTGCAGTTCTCAAGCGTGTAATTCTGCTTGTCAATGCATAATTATAGAAAACCCTGAAAACACCTGACTAGCTTAACAACACCTGCAACAGGTCGTACATTACCCTCGACCGTCAATAAAATAGCAGACAAATTCTTCTTCACTTGCGCACGTGATGGCATCATGGCCCGTAACAGGCGTCAGCTGTTGTAATCCCCACCAGATGGGCGGAAATATTTAGTGAGCTGTACAGATTCCTCCACGTGTTGAGCGCATATGGCATCTGCCTCAGTCATTTCCGCGTATTTGTGCACTGACAAACATCCCTACATGTCGTTTCTTTCAGTAGCTTGGGATATATGGGTCCATTGGTAACGTAGCCAGGGGATCCAGACCCCCTCAAAATGTTTGGACTAACGACTAATGAAATTCCACAGCCTGCTTCCAGTCTCCGACCGGGTCAGGAATGGAATGAATGAAGCCCCCATCTAGCGGCGAGGATATGGACTGTGCCGGCTGCCGAGGCCTGACGCACTCCTCTGGGGCAATGATTAAATGAATGACAGATGAAATGAAATGATAGTGGAGAGTGTTGCTGGAATGAAACGTTGACAGGGAAAACCGGAGTACCCGGAGAAAAACCTGTCTGCCTCCGTTCTGTCCAGCACAGATCTCACATGGAGTGACCGGGATTTGAACCACGGACCCAGCGGTGAGAGGCCGGCATGCTGCAGCCTAAGCCACGGAGGCTTCCGGACTAACGACTAATAACGAAGGTAAATACATACCGTAAAACAATAACGAGACATAGAGGAACAAGAGCCCAATTTGGTGTTATTTGTTAGCAAATATTTGATCATTATCATCAGACTACATTTAACATCTTCCCACTATTTGTTACAATTTCATTTCTTTGTTTATGTAAGCTACAAAATATTGAGTGCATACACGTTGTTGTTGTTGTTGTTGTTGTTGTTGATGTTGTTGTTGTTGTTGTTTGTATATATCCTACTTCATAACCCTGCGGCGTAGTTCTGCTCGTTAAATCGTCTACCATGGCCACGTGGGCAGTTGCTGAAAGTACACAGATCGTAGGATGGAATTCCGGCTCTGTCAGCGGCTATCATGATTGTGTTTTTCCCCTGGTTTCTCCACACTTTCTCCAGTTAAATCCCGGGATAGGACCTTCCTCACCCCTGTCTCTAATACAGTACAGTTACACACAGTACTACAGTCATCACAGAAACACCGGTAATCAGACACGTTCAACACACACCCAACAGCTCGGGGTTCATGGCTCAGATGTTTCAAGCCTCTAAAATCAATTATTAACAATAACAGCAATAACAACAACTTACTACATACTTGTGTCTAATATTCAATGGGCTGAACACGTGTTGAGAGCATATGGCTCTGATCATATTGCAAGAGTCTACCTCAGTCATTTCCGCGTATTTGTGCATTGAGAAGCATCCCTACATGTTGTTTGTTTCTTTCAGGAGCGTGGGATATATTAGTCATCAGTCCCTAGTATCCAGCGAAGTGTTGAATCTTAGCACTTTGTTACTTTTAAGTACACTCCACTGTCGGTAAAGCAAGTACTTGCAGTCGAACCTCCATATCTCGAACCGCTGTTGCTCGAATTTTCAACAACTCGTAATTATCCTCCACTCACTCACTCATTCGCAACACCACGCTGGTTTGAGCAACGGCCCTATGTTAGCAGTATTGGAATGGATGTGAATTCCACATAACAATAAAAAGGCAGACTCAAGTATGAAATTAGTGGTAGGCAACAAAACACTAGAAAATGTTCAAGAATTTATATATCTCGGAAGCAAAATTACCAAAGATGGAAGAAGCAAGAAAGAAATCAAATGTAGAATTTTACAAGCCAAATTAACATGTCACAAAAAGAAACGTTTATTCACTACAAATTCCATTAATCTTAAAACCAGAAAACAATTATTAAAAGCGTATGTTTGGAGTATTGCCCTTTATGGTTGCGAAACGTGGACAATTGGAAAAGAAGAAAAAAGGAGGATACATTCTTTTGAACAATGGTGTTATAGAAGAATGCTAAAAATTAGCTGGACAGAAAAAATAACGAATGCTGAAGTATTTAAAAAGGTGGAGGAAAATTATACCTTATGGAAAAGCATAAAGAGGAGGAGGACTAGACTGATAGGACATATTTTGAAAACGGTATTGGAGGGAATGGTTGAAGGCAAAAGATGTCGAGGAAGACCACGCCTACAATATGTACAGCAAATCTTGTCTGATGTAGGATGCAGAAACTATGAAGAGATGAAGAGGAAAGCTATAAATAGAGCCGACTGGAGAACTGACGCAGACCAATCCATGGATTGAATACTTAAGAAGAAGATATTATTCTGCTAAGGTCCCATTCCGGTTTTGTGCCGAAAATAAGGTCCTGTTAACACCAACCTACACATATGCTGTACCTACAGGTTCCGCATAACGCCATGTGTGCCCGAAACGCACTCACTTCCTCTTTATATGCCTCACAATTAAATAAATACCTTAAAAATGTACATTTACAATGGGAGCACCGTAACCTGGCGAGCCTGCCGCTAGAGTGCAGGACAGCGCGGTGGTGGCAGCCATCTGGCGGGAGCGCGGCGTACTGCTAGGCGAGCCTGACGCTAGAGTGCAGGGCAGCGCGGCGGCGGCAGCCATCTGGCGGGAGCGCGGCGTACTGCTAGCTGAGGAGTCTCTCAGCAGATCGCTCCGGTGTGGTCTCTCCCAAACTTTCTCTAGGGTTCAATCCTTTGCAAATGTAAAAATTGCTGTAAAAGAAACTCCCGAGCAAACAATAACCGATGAATTCGTTGTAACATCGAATATTGCCTACAAATAGGTGCTGTGAAAAGTACAAAACACTGTTCTACATAATTCTTTGTGTTCTTCTCATGTACGTATGCCGTTTAACAACGATAAATACATTTCTTCATTATTTAAAACTTCGTTCTCCCACATTATTCCCTACCACCCCATAAACATACATTCACGTTGCGAAAGCTCGCACGGGCCCACTAGTCATATATATTATTTCAGTAGTATAGATCCCTTCTGTGCCGCTCACAAGCGACCGATCGTGAAAAATGAGCATTCAAATGAAAGAGAATATACATTACCAGTGACAAATTGCACTCTAACTTCGTAAATATCTACAATTTCTTTAAAAAAATGACTTTTAAAAAACTGTACGGAGTGTGCGATTTGCAGATACTGTTGCTGTCGGAACATACGCTCCATAATTGCTGTCCACTTCACATTTTGGCCGCTGTGACGCCTGTTTCATTTTAACATTATGAGGTATTTCCTTTATCATTTTGCATGGATTTCAGAAACAGTAAATCAAAGGAATGAGTACTCAAATCGTATAATTTCATAAATATCGAATACTCGGTGAGTGTTACAGCTAAGCTGTCAATCAATGGACTCAGCACACAAGTGTCATTAACAGTGACGAATTGCATTCTAATTTCTCAGATATCAATTTTCGTAAGAAGTGTGCGATTTGCAAATACTGTTGCTGTAGGAAAATACGCGACATAATTGCTGTTCAGTTCGCCTGTTTCATGTTTAACTATTAAACGTTAATTCATTTACAGGTTCGTTGTCAATCAATGGAATCAGCACACAAATGACATTAGCAGGGACGAATTGCATTCTAATTTCATAAATTGCACACTTCAATAAATCATGGTTTTCTCAAGATTCATCTACGGGGTCGTGTTCAGTCCTGACTGCGTTATACAGCCAAGTTCGCTTAAAACAACATGCTCTAATGAATAGAAAGGTTCATGACAGAGGCTATACTAGAGATAAAATGAATAACAAGTAGAATAAAAGAAATTTAATGACTGAAAATTATGTGCATAATAATGATAATAAATAAAAGAAATCCTCCCTGCCTTTCACCCCCTAATAAAATAAATATAACACTGAGCGCTAGGAACTCGCTCGTCACAACAAACAATGTGAATACAGCTTCACTCAAAAAGATAAATCATAACATAAACTTTGAGCTGTAAGAACTCACTCGTCACAACATATGGATACAAGTCCATTTTTCCTGGTCAAGAATTTTATATAATGTGTGGTGTACTGCTCGTTAATAAGAAACTGAGTACTGATGCGAGTCCGTTTACAACTGAAACAGTCATGTTACTCACGGAGTTGCATCTTTTAAATCACACTACGGCAATGGGACCCACCCTTAAGTAATACACTATAATTACTACTGACACATGCAAGATCTAATAATACAAAAAATATGAAGAATCTCCCTGAGATTCTAACTGGTGCCAGAGCACATAAATGAACAAAAAGAGCATGCCAGAATAGGCCAAAACGCTCTCATCACAACAAGGGAACATTGCCTCGTGCCCCCTAAGTTGACACGGGTCATTGAACGCGTAAAATAAACACACACAAATTGAACCAACAACAACAAAATACAAGCCTAACGGCTGAAAAACTATGTTTACATTTTTATAAAACGCCAGACAAACACGAGTTTCCGAAGCTACCTTACAACCATGGACAGCACCCATTTAATCAATCAAAACTCATTATAGCCGATCAGGTTTTTGTGAATTTTAAACAACGTCTTAAATTGAAGTACAGGAACCAAGCCTGTTACTAATGACAAGTCGCGTTATCTGATTTGAGCGCGCCCCTCTTGTATGAGTCATCGCTGTCTCAATTATCTCTCTCAGTCGCTCAAGCCAGGTGCAGTTTCCCTCTGGAAACGCCAACTATCTCACTCGTCCCCTTGGATGGCAAGAAAAACACAAATATATACCACAAGTCCAGCCTCGCGAGGTCATGAACTGGGCTAATGTGGAGCAAGTCAGAATAATCACAATGATATATTCTCGCTAGCACATCATAAAAATCACACAACGCACCAAAAGCTTGGACTGACTCTCATAAACATATCACTGGGTCGGCTCAAAACAGATCAACAATATTGCGTCCTATGACACATTTAAAAAATAATACACAACAAAAACTCGGGTGCAAAGTGCCATCCAGTTCAGATCTGCTGAAAAAGCAACTATCAAAATAATCCTGATCCGTCATAAAATTCTACTCACAAATAATCTTTACCCTCCAAATTCTATTTTTAATCTCAAAATTAATTCAGTTCCATTTCTGTTATAAGGCATACCTCCGAATAATAATGCTTGACCGCGATTTACGCGAGCGAAAGCGAGCACGAGCTGCGCGTTGCCCCGTAAAGTTGAACAAACAGAAATCACAATATTTACAAATTACACAACGCTCGGCTTGTCCCATATTTAATGTGTCAGTAAAACAAGAACTAAGAATCTACATTACCAAACACGCAAACAAATTTCTACAAAATATGTCCCATAATACCATAGCTGATTTAATAAATAAATAAATAAATAAATAAATAAATTCATTTGTACTCAATCCTTTAAAACAGCGTCAAGGAAAACGTCTGCAGCCATTTCCTTTAAGATATTTATCTCGTCATCGACATCTTCTGGCAAATGTCCTGCTGGTTCCAAGATCCGGTCTCGTTCCTAGACGTCATCTCGTGCTGAATTAATTAAAGTTTTGTCAGATACACACACGATATTTTTCCTACTACATTCACCTAACAAGTACTAAATTCCTCGACAGTCTATTTGGTGAATTATTTCGATGAACTGGTCCTACTGATAGTGCTGGGACTACAAATAAATCACTGAAGTTACACTTATAACTTGACGAAACTGTTCCATGTTCAAATAAAAAAAATCAACGTCACCTCCTCAGACGCACGAATTAAAGAGTGTGAACGTTACGTCCTCAGACGCACAAAAATAAGTCTATGACGTTACGTCCTCAGACGCACGAAAATAAGTGTTCTCTCGAAGCGTCCTGGATCCTTATAAATGAAACTGACTAGGGTAGGTGTGGAAGGGGATTTATGAGAAAATATTCCATAATAATTATCAGACTAGCATACGATCGGTATCATTGAGTTCGTAGCAGTGTGGAGGTTACGATTATGCTGTAACCGGCTCGAATCGATCGTGGTATTAATCTGTAGATAACTCCCGCGTTAATTTTCCAGGGTGCGTAACCAAGCCGAGTTGCCGCTAAAACAAGGCGTCTTGATATTAATGGCCCAGACTCTTGTATGTCTTTGCGCGCTTTTACATGTATTTCTGCAGTAGGGAGTGGTTAACATGATGATTGACCAATTGCCTCGTAGCATTCGATTTTCTTCTTGGCGCCAACCTTCATAGCAACAGGCCATAATGGGCGTGCCCAAGCCATCTTCCGCGCTAAAAGTTGCACCTGTCCTATGTGTCAAGAAAATTTATGCTTCTTCCTAAAAATACCACAGGAGCTTAAACCATTGTGTCCTCTCGGCCACTGATTTCTCAATATTTCCCAACACCGCCTGGCTCTCATATCTGCTGTCTGTAGAAATGTATCAAAAGATGATGAATAATTATTAGAATCCTTTATACAGCCTGTGGATAAAGGGTTCAAAATATCGATTTAAGTTTATGTAAGAAGTGTGCGATTTGCAAATACTGATGCTCAAACCTATTGGGGAAAGTGTGGTTTATAAACATGTGAGATTTCTCGTACGGGTCCACTAGTAATTATCATTTTCTATAATTTACATGTATTTCGTTCTCGTTAATTCCAATTTCAATAACTCCAATTTTTCAATATCTCGAAGCTTGAATTATGTCCCTGGCACTTACACTTGTTCTTTATCTTGAACATTACATAATATTATTATTACTGTGCAACTTGTTTCATACGGTGGCTTAGCTAGGATTTGCTTCTGGAGGGGGATGGGCGATGTCAAATCTCTAAATCTGAACTAATGAAGAGTCATAAAGAGCGTTTTATGGTTTTGTGTTTTCTTTTAGTTGTATTTATTGATTTTTGTTTTGATTTTTGTTTCAGTTTTGTGTGTATTCTTGCTTTTCATTTTGTCCATGCTTTTGCTTTATTGTAATTTTGGTTCTTTGGTTTTGTGTTAATTCTTTTCGGATTTTGTTTTTGAATCTTGATTTTTGCTTTGTGTTCCTTGTTTTTAGTCATGTGTTTCTCTTTGCTATTGTTTTTGATTTCTTGTTTCTGCTTAGTATAGGAGAGGGAAGCCGTTTATGCTTAAGCAAGTTAACATTTGGGCAACACTAAAAGTTTTACACGAGTTGTAATGGTTTATCTATATAAATTGTAACTGTTAATAAAAAAAAACTGATTATATGCAAAGCGCTCCACTGTTGGACGTTATTTGTAATGGGTTATGGTTAAATTGAATATTAATAAGAAAAGCGCTCCTCTGTTGGGCGTTATTTGTAATGGGGTATGGTTAAACTGAATAATGTTAATATGCAAAGCTTAATAATTAAATAGTCGCCCACTTTTGGGTGATAAAATGAAATATTTAATTGTGTATTACTTTAATAATGTATTTGTACTGTTGTCAGCATCACTAAAAAGTACATAATGTGTAGTATTATATGTAGCCAGGGCGCCAGATCATTCATATATCATGATCAAAATAATATATTAAATATCGGTTAGACAGAGGCAGAGCAGCGAAATTCCTTTCTCCAGTCGGAGTGAAACTTGCGTAATCTAACCTTACGATAATTAGTTTAGGAGTGTGGTGTCGCCTTATAGTAATTTCTAGCTACTAAAGGAAACCAGTCAAACATTTGAATTTAAAAATAAATTTAATATGGTATATAAAAACAACAAGTGCAAAAAAGAATAAAATACTAAAGATAATAATAATAAATTTAAAGTAAAGAATCTACTGAATTTACTTGTATTATGGGACTTGATTGGAAATTGTAGTATACTGAGTTAATTGAATAAAATGTCTTGAATTTAATAAGCATGAGAGCCTCCCGATTTGACTGGAGTAAAACTGTTTATATAGTTCACCGCATTGAAGATCATTGTAGATGGATTGTTGCGTAGAGAGTTCATGATGGCCCTGATCTTCCTCAACGTAATGAATTTATATGTGGATGACGTAATAAATTCCATAAATCATTCCTGTGACAATAGCCTCGTACACAACCATGACACAGTTTGATGAGACTGAATGTCTTATCAAATTCACATACTTAAATAGTCAACTGTATAATTTAGCACTGCGTTACAAATGATTGTTAATTTCCAAGTCCAACTCGCTACACGTTCCACTCTTCTGCCTGTACGTCCAGCTCCAATCAGTCTCCTGCCAGCCATTCAATAATAATAATCATCCAGCTGGGCGGCCGTCATATATATATCGTTCCCAGGTGGGGCACGCGCCCGCCCCCCACTTCTGAAGTCACTAGGCAATTTGCACGCCTTTCACATATCAATAATGACAATACTTCTTTGTAACATTTCTCGGGAGGGCCACCCCACCTTTTGTATAATGTTGCAAAGGACTGCTGGCCTACCGTACTCTCCTCGTACACAAGCCCCATTACCTTGCCTGCCAGGTATTGTTAATGGCGAGTCTCCAAAGAATCCATTCCTAGTGGGACTTTTTACTGGTATAATTCTTTAAGTGAAAGACATTAGTGTCTATTCATGTCGTTACCAAGAAGCAGTAGATAAGCTGGCCTTCCGCGAATAACTCTCTTTCTTCCTCTTGTACGTATTTTCTTCAGAAATAGTATTCAGTCAAGCGTCTAACTTATTTCAAATATAATGTGTGTAGCTCCAAGTCCTTTCAATTGACATAATATTCTACATTACCGCATAATAATAGATATAAACATATTATTTAACATAATAACTAATAAAAGGTAAAATGTAAAATTTAAAAAAATGATAATAATAATAATAATAAAATATATAAAATTATTTCATTCTGGTCACAAATTGGGACCATTACAATTCGCCCAGAGAATTATGGTATATGTCAACAATCATATCGCCATACTTCTCTTCAACACTTGTACAAATATGAAATATTATTCCCTTCAAAGAAATTACAAACATCGACAATATTATACCCTTCAAACAATTACCAACATCAAAAAATTATACCCTTCAAGTTTTACATATTAAAAAAATCATCATTCCAGTCATTCACTGTTCACAATGTCTCTTTCTTTCTTTCTTTCTTTCTTCTTTACATAATTAAAGCGACCTGTAAACAATGTACATCAAAATACTCTTCACTTTTATATTCTTGTTTTGGACATAAGTCATCGTTGCACTTATGTATATTTGGGTGACTTTCACCTTTGCTTTATATCTTGAGGACGTAGAATTCAATTTTCAGCCTGGTTCCGGACTGAATACACTATGGCTAGTTTGTGGGACTGCCAACTGATCAATTCACTTAATCACTTCACAACACTTGGTATGTGATGCGAATTACCAGATCTACTCCAGTCTCTCAGGAATTATAAGTATCTAGTGACACAGGCATATTATAGAAAAATGAAACTATATTAGCTTATATTACCTAAGGCAACATCGTTCAGTGCAAATACAGTGCGCTAATTTACCCCACATATATAGTATATAATTATATATATCACACTCAAATACCCATGCCTATAGCCGACAAAATATTCTTTATATTTCCTCTGTGCTCTCCAAGACACACAATATCATATGTTGGTGCAACACCTCGCCATTACCCTCTCGTTCAGACCACAATCATTCACTTAATATTAAGCTACTTTCCTTACTTACCATCAGTTACACTACTTATTACTCATGATACATATTTCCTTAAGGATCTCACATTGTAAGTGCCGTATAATCGTTTTCCTGCATAATCTAATTACTCACCTTTTTAACCGTAGTTACTCCCCTTATTTCTCACAATTACACTCCATTCTACTCAAGATTACACATCTTAATCACCTGTAGATACTCACCTTATTTCTCAAAATTATACTCCTTTCTATTCAAGATTACACCTCTTTATCACCCGTAGTTATTCACCTTATTTCTCAAATATACACTTCTTTCTACTTAAGATTACCTTTCTTTATCACCCGTAGTTACTCACATTATTTCTCAAAATTATACGTCTTTCTATTCAAGATTACACCTCTTTATCACCCGTAGTTACTCACCTTATTTCTCAAAATAACACTTCTTTCTACTTAAGATTACCTTTCTTTATCACCCGTAATTACTCACCTTATTTCTCAAAATTATACTTCTTTCTACTCAAGATTACCTTTCTTTCGCGGAATCCGTATTCACTTCTTTCTACTCAAGATTACCTTTCTTTCGTGGAATCCGTATTCACTTCTTTCTACTCAAGATTACCTTTTATCGCGGAATCTGTATTCACTTCTTTCTACTCAAGATTACCTTTCTTTCGCTGAATCCGTATTCACTTACTTTATTTCTCAAAATTACACTTCTTTCTACTTAAGATTACCTTTCTTTCGCGGAATCCGTATGACCAATAAAATTTAATTTCTCCACTACAAAAAAATGACTTACCTTTAAATCCTTGCATTACCATCCTAGCTACTGAAATATTAACTGTTCGCAAAAATCTGCCTAATTAAATTATGGGCATCAAAATATAGCTTTACTTTCCTTTCTGACTTGGGAACTACCCTTAACGAATTAATATATGGGCTAATATAGGGTTCTATAATTTTATCCTGCAACATGCTTTCAATCTGCCTACTCACAGCTTCCTGAAATTTGTAAGGCCCGGGGTAACGATGACCTACAAAAATACTGCGATCATGTACATTTAATGAATGTTCGTAGCAATTAGCTAATCCAATACGGTTCTCAAATATATACTAATTCTCTTACAACACATCCTACAATCGATCCACACGATCACTCTCGAACGCACTCTGTAATGCAGCCTCACGCAAGGAATCCTCTTGATAATCCTTCGTCATCATACTGCCTAAAAATGTAACAAACACAAGGTTCCCTCTCAAGAGATACCCCAACAATCTCACCACAAACCTCACTACAAATATCGACTCCTTTAGTCGTTAATACCTCCTCAAGCGTACATATATTCTTAGAACCACCATAAAACTTACTTGAATTATTAAATGACATGATCACTTCTTCATTCATCCATCTGAATTTAACACTACCCTCCCTATAACTTAGCTGGACAGAATGTTGCGACATCCACTCAGAACCCATAATTAATGAATATGCTATACTACATTTGGAATCAATAAACATACCTGTGTTCCAATCTTACCTCCTTTTAAAATTTCTACAACCACTTGTTTAGAAATTATGTGAGATTTCTTTCCCACCGCAGTTAACACAAAAGTAGTTCAAATTGGAATTTCCTCAATTTTAATACCATTTTCCTTCCAATTATTATAAAATGCTGCACTGATGCATGAAACCTGACAGCCACTGTCAAAAAGTGTATCAATACACGCCCCTAACACATGTAATTTTAAGACTGAGTTAAAATTAATAACGGTAGGTTCTTTAGATACCTCCATAAATTCACTTAATAAATCATTACGGATTTTTAGGTCATACGGTTCGCTCAAAATAGTAATACCGACTTACATAACTACTCTATCTGGCATTTTTAAGTTCTTATCACCTTCTTCTTCGCTTCCATATTTATTTATAGTTACACTCTCTTCTCTCCGCATAACAATAGATTCTTCCTCCCCCGTACTATATTTATCAATAGTAACACTGTATTTCGCCTTTGCCCCTATTACTTCCCCTATTCTATCTTCTATGGCACGCCACTGCACTTCATAATCTTTCTCACTCTCTTTCATTATATTCCCTATTTCCTCTAACAACTTCGTTTTCTCCCCTTTCATTTTACTTCTGGACTTACTAATTTCATGCCTTCCCTTCATTTCTCCACTACTATCGCTTAACGACCTTCTTAACTGTTGCTTTTTGCTTCTGCTCTCTTCTATATCCGTCCTTCTTTCGTCTTCTATACTATCTCTCTCCACCATTTCCTCCAACATCCCGCTCTGCTTGTGCTTTTTCTTCCTATGCTTTGGATTACTTATCTCAGCTTTCTGCTTTCCTTGTTCAATAATTATGTCTTTCTGACTGTGCCTTAACGCACGCTTCTCTATCACTGTTAGCTTCATATTAACTTCCTCTATATAGGCTCTGACTTCTTCCCTTGACTGCCTATTTTGTTCGTCTATAATTTTCTACATTTTTATTTCTTGAGTACTTAGCACTTTCTTCATTTTACCTACTTCTATTCCTATCTTGTCTTTAATCTTCATCCCTTCTTTCTTACTACGTTCCATAATCTCTACCTTCACTTCTTCTACTCTTTCCCTTACCTCTTGATTAATCTCTTCTACTTTCTTGCCTATAACTTCAAACTTTTCCCCTACTTCTATCCTAACTTCAGCTATGGTTTTATTTAACTCACTTTGCAACTCCTTTCTTATTATTTCTTTGAATTCTGACATATTCCCCTTAATCCTCTCATACATTTCATTTAACTCCTCATTCACCTTTTCCACCTTATCCAGCTTTCGATTTATTTCTTTATTATCTTTACATATCGCCTCTCTTATCTCCCTACTCATCTCCTGATTTTGCCTATTCATCTCCTCTCTCATCTCATGATTTTGCCTATTCATCTTCTCTCTCATCTCCTGATTTCTTATCATTGTCCTGTTTCATCTCCAGAAACATTCCTATTATCGCATCTAATTTATTTTCCGAAATATCCAATGCTTTTGTTTCTCCTGCCGTCCACTAGTCTCAGGATTTATTTCAGGATGTACCTCTATATTCGTCTCAGGGTTAACCTTGGGATTTTTCTCAGGATTACTCTCAAGATTTACCTCCGACATCTTGGTATAATCCTCTACACTCTCAGCCTCAGTACCACTGTCAAATTTCGTATAATTAGCTTTCTCGCATATACCCCCCTACTCCTCAATTTCCTTTGTTCCTCATCCGCCATCTCGAAGTACACCGTATAAAATTTACCGTTCCAAAATTCACCTCACTTTCCCCCAAGTCAATCACTTATAATACACTAATTCACTTCACTTTCCCCCCAAATCACTGACAATTTGCACTGAATTTTCACTCACTCTTTCCGTTTATATCGTTAGGTTTTCGTGCCGCACAGTTGGGGGCCATTTGTAATGGGTTATGTTAAATTGAAACAGATTATTGTTAATATGCAAAGGTTAATAATTAAATAGTCGCCCATTTTTGGGTGATCAAAATGAAATATTTAATTGTGTATTACCTTAATAATGTCTTTGTATTGTTGCCAGCATCACTAAAAAAGTACATAATGCGTAGTATTATATGTAGCCAGGGCGCCAGATCATTCATATATCATGATCAAAATAATATATTAAACCTCGGTTAGACAGAGGAAGAGCAGCGAAATTACTTTCTCCAGTAATGAAATGTCTTGAATTTAATAAGCATGAGAGCCTCCCAATTTGACTGGAGTAAAACTGTTTATATAGCTCACCGCATTGAAGATCATTGTAGATGTATTGTTGCGTAGAGAGTTCATGATAGCCCTGATCTTCCTCAACGTAATGAATTTATATGTGGATGACGGAATAAATTCCATAAATCATCCCTGTGACAATAGCCTCGTACACAACCATGACACAGTTTGATGAGACTGAATGTCTTATCAAATTCACATACTTAAATAGTCAACTGTATAATTTAGCACTGCGTTACAGATGAATGTTAATTTCCAACTCCATCTCGCTACACGTTCCACTCTTCTGCCTGTGCGTCCAGCTCCAATCAGTCTCCTGCCAGCCATTCAATAATAATAATCATCCAGCTGGGCGGCCGTCATATTTATATCGTTCCCAGGTAGGGCACGCGCACACCTCCCACTTCTGAAGTCACTAGGCAATTTGCACGCCTTTCACATATCAATAATGTCAATACTTCTTTGTAACATTTCTCGGGAGGTCCACCCTACCTTTTGTATAATGTTGCAAAGGACTGCTGGCCTACCGTACTCTCCTCGTACACAAGCCCCATTACCGCCTGCGAGGTATTGTTAATGGCGAGTCTCCAAAGAATCCATTCCTAGTAGGATTTTTTTACTGGTATAATTCTTGAAGTGAAAGACATTAGTGTCTATTCATGTCGTTACCAAGAAGCAGTAGATAAGCCGGCCTTCCGCGAATAACCCTCTTTCTTCCTCTTGTACGTATTTTCTTCAGAAATAGTATTCAGTCAAGCGTCTAACTTATTTCAAATATAATGTGTATATCTCCAAGTCCTTTCAATTGACATAATATTCTACATTACCGCATAATAATAGATATAAACATATTATTTAACATAATAACTAATAAAAGGTAAAATTTAAAATTAAAAAATATTGATAATAATAATAATAATAAAATATATAAAATTATTTCATTCTGGTCACAAATTGGGACCATCACAGAGTTTGTCATCAGTCCGAAGATTGGCTTTATTCAAAATATACATTTCATCGTATTATATATTATTATTAGTAGTAGTACTGTAGTATTATTTGGCTCGGGGGATATTGATTCCCCTAATCACTCCCATTAGTTACCCCTCTAGTTTCATATATCACTGAATGTGGTTGAGAACTTTGTGGCGGAAGCTCGTGCACAAGAAATGAAGCAGAAGAAGATGATGGATTTGTTCAAGTCATGAACAAGTAGATAAAGCCCCGCTTGGATTTTGTATTGTTAAATGTAACTTGGGTAATGTAATAAAGCTATCATTATTACCAACACACATTTTTATTACATACTATTGGACCCATGCGAGAACTCGCGCATAATGGGTTGTGTGCGCCCCATGTGTACAGACTACTCGCCTGGCCCTAGTGCTATGCGGGCTGTACGTGACACAGTTCTGCCAGGGGCTAAGGTCTTGTTTATTTGTTTAAAAGCAGTTTATAAACAAATAAATAAATGTCCGTTGACTTTTCAAGAAATGCAAGTTTTTTCCTGTACAATTGAAACGATTTGGAAGATTTTGGCACAAACCACACCTTCTAACTCCTTCTGGTTAAGGAGCTTGAGTTTTGTGAAACATACACCTTAGCCTTAGCGTATTATATATATATATACTGTAATAAGATATTTACACAACTACTGTATGTTGTAACCCTCAATGCAGTATTTTATGACAACTATATCACAAATTTAATTATTTGATACGTATCTCCATAACTCGAATTATCGATAGGTCGGATTTCATTTGACATCCCCTAACGATTCGAGATTTCGAGGTTCGACTGTATTTCCATTTTGAACTCTCACTAATGTTCTTTGTATTGTAATTATGATTTTAAAAAACATCCTTTTCGCACTTTTCTTCGGATCTCAGTTTGATGAAACTCTATAACCTTTAGTTTATTAATTTCAAAGTGTATTTGCGTTCATTGTGCGGTGGGGAGGGGGTATATTATTTATACGTTCAGACGATCGGACCATGAGTTGTACCTTTGACCTCAGGAGTAATTCAGAGCTTAGTCCCGGGCTGGACTCTATTTCTAATCTTTATGATCGATGTACCTTGGTGCATTTGATCTAAGATGGTCTAATACGCGGGTGACTGTACGCAGTACTGTGCGGACCTACAGCCAAGAGAACAGCATATCAAGCCCTTGTCTGACCCATAATTACGTACGGAGGCCCTGCATGGCACCCAATCCGGAAATAATACATTAAGAAACTTGAAAGCCTTGAAAACAGAGCCATAAAATTCATTAATTCTTTCAAATCCTCAAATGAGCCCACACTCCCAATACTTGACACCTTTAAACTCTTAGATCTTATGTTCCTAAAAACATTTTTACTGGTATTTATAATAGTAATATCTTAAAACTCTGCAATTTTTCTAGGTTTGTGCCGTGTCTTGTGTGGGGTTTCGCCTAGGATACCAAGCTGGCTCATCTGTCATGAACAGTATATCAGTAATATCTTATATCACCTATTACTAGCATATAGATGTGTAACTCGTGGGCTAGGAGTGACCTTGTACCCTATCCGGGCTCGTACTGCTGCATTCCAGACCACACATACTACAGTATTTGTGCGCAGCGCAAGCCTGGAACTGTCTCCCTGGTGAGGTAAAATCCTCCTTCGGACTTAACTCCCATCAAAGCTTGAAAGTCACCTGAGATCTAAGTGATTACTGATAGTACGCTTTAAACTTTGTAACATTGTGACTGTGTGTTTATGTGAATGTATCCAGTATTTTGTATGTAGGCTAATATGGTTGCAGAGGCACGGCTGTGTTAAGGGCATTTTACTGTATGCTCAACTCTGCTTCCCCTCACAGTGTATGTACATATTTAGCATACTGTGAAAATAAATATAAATAATAATAATAACAAACACAGGTAAAGAAGGGATTTAACTTTCCTTTCGACCACGTCCCTCCCTGAAATTATATCCTAGCTACATTACTGCTACAGTAGTATCTGTGTTGGTGCTGACTCCTCGAGGGGGAAGCTAGGTACTTTCTGTCCGCTTCAAATTCTAAATTAAGGGAAATCACTCCCTGTGTAATATTAATTCCAGGATAAGTTTCTCGTTTCTTAAACTCGTCAATCTATTTGCAAGATTCACTAGGTCAAAAAGGTTGAAAATTGTCTTCAGTAGGAATGAGTTGAAGCACAGCACTCTCTACAGAAGAGTGCAAAACGTTGGTTATACAACTAAAGATACAAAGAAGTTTTTTTTTATTTTTTATGTGTAACATCTTTCCGCTCGGTTGCTGGGTATTTTTAATGTGTAACATCATTCCACTCGGTTGCTAAGTGATTACTGATAGTACGCTTTAAACTTTGTAACATTGTGACTGTGTGTTTATGTGAATGTATCCAGTATTCTAGGCTTTTCATCTATGCTGATGATACTGCAGTGGCTGCCCAAGGGAAAACATTTGAAGAGGTGGAGGGAAAGTTGACTTCTGCACTAGATACCCTTGGATCTTACTATGAAGCCAATCATCTTAAGCCAAATCCCAACAAGACTCAAGTATGTGCATTTCACTTAAGGAATAGAGAAGCTCGGCGGGAACTGGATGTTACATGGCAAGGCAAACAACTCCAACATTGTCCAACACCCGTGTATCTAGGTGTTACTCTAGACCGAACACTGTCCTTCAAGAAACATTGCCATAAGACCAGGCTGAAAGTTAGTTCACGGAACAATATTTTGAGGAAGCTCACAGCCACCACCTGGGGGGCAAGTCCTCACGTCCCAAGAACTTCTGCTCTTTCTTTGTGCATGTCTGCTGCAGAGTACGCTTCACCTGTGTGGAGTGCATCCAGTCACACCAAGCAGATTGACATTGCCATCAACGAGACCATACGAATCTTGTCGGGATGTATGAAGCCTACTCCAGTCGACAAACTCTACCCGATTGTTGGGATAGCTCCCCCAACTATCAGAAGGGCTGTTGCTGCTGATGCAGAGAGGGCGAAGCAGATTAATGATCCCCGTCATCCACTGCATAATCATCAGGCTGTTGTCCGTCGACTGAAATCAAGAAAGAGTTTCATCGCCAGGACTCAACCACTGGAGGGAACATCGGAATCTAACCGCATCTCCAGGTGGAAGAGCAAGCTGCCGCCGGATATCCCTGTTAAGGAAGAGCTAGCCCCAGGAAATGACCTGCCTTACCCTGTTTGGAAATCACTTAATCGTCTCAGGGTAGGCGTCCCTCGTTGCAATACCAACATGCAGAAATGGGATATCCTTCCAGCTGATGGAGACACGTCCTGCGAGTGTGGAGCAACACAAGACCCAGCCCACCTGCTCATTTGTCCACTACTAGAACAACCCTGCACTACCCAGGACCTGATCGAGGCAAACAACAAGGCCATCGGAGTTGCTACATTCTGGAAATGATCGGACACGGAAATGAATGAATGACTCGGTTGCTGTATATTTTTGTGTGGGGGTTATTTTGTAAAAGGGGATGGAAGTGAGACGGAAATGCATGGGAAGCAATGAGCACGCGCGGTGGTGGAGATTGGTACAACGACATACTCTCGGCCATGTGGCTATGTGGAATGTAAATCGTATATGGTTTACTTCAAGGTTTGGAGGCCCCATTGCAGATATTCCTACAATAAATCATCTTCAAACTGTCGTTCTTTGGTGTGAAAATATTCTTTAAATCATATTTGCTGAAAACAATTATGATTTATTAAATATTACTACTTTTGCTGTGTTCTTATTTAATGTAAGCACTCGAGGTACTGTCGGCCAAAATACACCACTATGTGTAATGTATATAGCATACGGTTTAATTCAAGGTTTGGAGGCCCTATTAAAGAAATTCCTACAGTAAATCATCTTCAAGTTGTCGTTCTTTGGTGTGAAAATATTCATTATATCATATTTGCTGAAAGGATTTGGCACAGGAGTTTTACAACTAGCGCGGTGGCAGAGATTGGTACAACGACGTACTGTTGACCATGTGGCTATGTGGAATGTAAATCGCATACGTTTGACCTCAAGATTTGGAGGCGCCATTACAGATATTCCTACAAGAAATCATCTTCAAACTGTCGTTCTTTGGTGTGCAAATATTAATTATTTCATATTAACTGAAAATAATTATGATTTATTAAATCTTACTACTTTTGCTGTATTCTTATTTAATGTAAGCACTCGAAGTACTGTCGGTCAAAATACAGCACTAGACTATTTTATCATATTTGCTGAAAGGATGTGTCACTGGAGTTTTACAAGTAGTTATTGCAGAAATAATAGTAATGAGAACTTACCGATTGGTAATAATACAAAGTTAGTGGTCGCCAGGGCGATCAACCTGTCACCACCCCTTATAAAGTGTGTTCAGCTCCCAGACACCGTCCCTGGGACGGTAGAGGAATGACCTTTCGCAGAGTCCGTGGGTGAAGACGAGCTGGGAGGATAAGTGATTTTAAAACTAACTAAAGATATTTATATTCGAATACGATTATGGTTCCCTGTGAGTAAATAAACACGAAAAACTAATATTATGCACTATGATCAGTCAGGATGTTTTGTCCCGGCGTTTCACCGAAGAGTGCGTTCGTCAGCAATGGAAATATAAGTACAGTACATATTAATACGCATCACTACATTGTCACTGTGGATTCCCCACTTCTTCTCCATGCGAATGCCGGGATGGTTCCTAAATTAAGTCCACGGCTGCCTCCTTCCCAATCTTATCTGAATTGCAAAATACACCCGTTCATCATGCCATTCAACTTTTACTTTGAAGACCAATCTACCATAATTGTAACATATAAATGGTTTCTTGACATCATAAAACTACACGGGTATTTCTTTAACACCCGCAAAATCCAACCGATTGAACCTGGATTCGCTCTGACAACCGTCAGCACAGAAGGCAAGCGCCTCAGCGACCCGAGCCACACAGCCGCCAGCCGGCCTAAATTAGTTATCTGCAGTGACCACAAAATACCTCAAGACTTCCAGGCCAAACTGTAACCTCATCTATGTCACCTTGTCACACGGTGCTTTCTGGGATTTCTCCACCCATGCTCCTTCCAAATCATATCACACATTCATAAATCAGACGATTATCTGTAGTGGTCTGAGGGCTGGAACGCGGTACACTCAGCCTCGTGAGGAAATACTGAGAACAGGTGGGTTCGATTAGTACCTCAGCCATACTGGAAGTGGTATTCCATAGTTTCTCACTTCTACTCCAAGAGAATGCTGGGATGGTTTCTAAATTAAGTCCATGACGGCCTCCTTCCCAATCTCATCTGAATTACAAATACACACACGAATACAGCCGCCGCAATAACACAGGTTATCAGAAAAATTACACACACACACACAACCAAGTACACGGGGCTACATGACCACGACGTCGAAATGCCCAAAAATAAATCAACAACAACAAAAATGAAAAAGGAGAAGAAGAAGAAAGAAAGAAAGAAAGAAAGAAAGAAAGAAAGAAAGAAAGAAATAGGTCATTATTTGCAAGCATGCACGAACGAAAAAACAACTTAATCTTATCCATGGGACCCCTGCCTTCCATGTCTGCCCCCTGATGGTGACAGCACTGGAATTGTCACGTCATATCAGTGACCTGCCAACCATGAATACTCGTACAGTCAATTATACACTGATGGAGTTCTAAAGCGGAAGTATGAGTAGTTAAGCCTTACTGGATTTGTGAATACAGTATCAAAATTACTTAGCTGACGTCAGGAAGCACGAGTTGAGTGGTTGCGACTTACACTTCCTCTTACGAACACCACCCCAGTAGGAAGTATTAGAGATAGTACAGGTTCAGCAAGCAGGTTCTTAAAACTCTTGCAGCACATCCTGCGGAAGGTCTTTTACAGAGGAAATGGACAAGGAATTACAACGGGATACCCGTCAGTGACTTACGTTCATGACTTCTGTTCACCACAGTAGGGCCTACTGCACATTATGAGCAGAATTGTGTGAGAATCGAAAAATTCACAATGTTAATGTAACTCTGGACGAAAATGGTATTGTTAATCTGAATGACACGCCATGATATACGTACAGCAAAGCGAAAAATGCCCTAAATTAGTAAAGGAGTTAGAAAACGATGAGTTATGTCTTAGAATCTCAGTTTCCTGGATTTTCTTAAGCCCTTCGACTGCATATGCCACCCAACACTGACAAGGTGTACCAATAAAAGGCAGGATACTTAAGATTTTCAGATAAAATGCTTTTTGGCTTAACTCATCAAAAGCCATCTGATATAATTTGTTTTGGAACAAAACGAGTCATCTATTTCAATTTCAAGAACTAAAATATTCATCTTAATCTATGTGAAGAATGAGGACTGGATGAAAGCAGAAAAGTAGCAAACAAAAATAAGCAAGGAAATAATGCAAGTAAACAAAAGTAAAAGAACATACAAACTAAAATATTCAAATAATTGATATTCTAGTAGTTCGTTATAAGACCGTACAAAATTTCAGGGTGATATGAGTAACAGTTTCGGAGATATAGAATGCCAGTGAAATATTTTGCACAGCCGCCATGTTGGTTTGGTGAGACGTAATAAAATTTGAAGGGCCCGATCGGAGTCGGTCAAAATGGTGCCATGACCTCACCGAGTTACATTGAAATCGCTCGAGCCGTTTAGAATTTTTAAGGGGGGGGGGGGACACACACATACGCGCAAACACGCAGCCACACGGATGATCTCATAACCCTATTTTTTTATAAATGAAAATAAGCTAAAAATAAGCCACAAATGAAAGGATGGAAGGAATAATATAAGGAAAGTAATGGTGAGCGAAGGGCCATGGCGGTGCGATTAGAATCTGAGTTCGTGAATACTAAGTACCTTGTATTTGACAACAGATCTTTCAGTAAACACTGTTGAATGAATGCAATGCTATTGTTGTGAACAAATGGAGAACCTTCTTAATACATTAGCCTAGTAAGTAATAATAGTGTCATGGTATTATGTGTACCCTGTACATAAATTATGTTGCAAACAACTTTGAACCATTTTTGTCACGCCCTGTGGCATATCGTCAGTCAGAAGCCAGACCTCATATGCCACATGTTGGTACAGTGTGAGTATAGACAGTCAGAATTCTCGTATAACAATATCAATGATAATTCTTGGTCAGCTCGGTTATTGACTTTAAAAAAAAGGAGTGGTGCTGACTGCTTGGCTCAGCGGTATCGTTCCTGCATGCTTTGGCCAAGGTTGCAGGATCGAATCCTGGCGCAGTCCGTCGACCTTTTAAAGTACACAAATGCGAGGGAGACGAGTCAGTAGGTTTATTGGCACGTTAAAGATCCCCTTCAGGGCGAAATTCCGGCACTCCGGCGTCTTAGCTGCAATAGTTAAAAGGGACGTAACACAAATAACATTATTACATTACAGTATTACCAAAAAATGATAAAATTATTGAGTAAAATATAAAGCACTGACTAGATGTAAAAACCTGTTCTCGTAAAAGATGTAAAACATATTTTTGCATTAATTTCAAGGGAAATGAAGTTTTTAGTCAGTGTAACTTAAGGTTGGTAGCAGCAGCGCAGCAGCTCAAAGTTCGTCAGTAATGTGTTTGTCGGCGACTCTGGTGGCGTTGTTCGTAGCATGCTGAGCTTCTATATCCAAGGTCACGGTTCCAAACGCGGCCGAAATCGTCGGATTTATTAAGAGCGTTAAAAAAACCTTCCACTAACTACACTTGTGTGAAGCCAAAATTTGTAGCTTGGAATTGATAACGCTATATTAGTTCCAACGTTTGCCATCAGGTGCTAACTGCGATGACATCTAGTAGCCAAGTCGACAAGCTAGGTGTCGTGGAAGGTAGCATTTGGTAGCAATCGTAGTAACTACTTGAAATTATCGCCTGCAGTCCATACTTGAATTAAAAACAGATAACACACACTAATACAGCCATCACAATTAACACCGGTTATCAGACAGATTCTGCACACACCCAAAGTACACGGGGCTACATGACCGCATTGTCGCAGCCCCTACACTGAGGAACCAACCAATTTGTTTGACTCTCGCAGTATACTACAATTTAGTAAGAGTGTTGTTGTTAATTAAATATGGGTGCTATGTAGATCTCGGTCATGATGTAACGTGTTTTTCGAGGGGATTTTACGCCACTGGCATAAGTCAGTAGGAAGCCATTCTATATTTATTTACGCGGCAAATTGTTCAGCCAAGAGAAGTTTTCATGTAACTTATTATTATTATTATTAACTTATTATTATTATTAAGGTATTTTTGGAGCATTTTCTTATAAAATTATAAGTATACCGATAGGTTTTCTATGTTATAGAAGACACTATCAAGCGAATTATTACGAACAACATTATCATAGAAAAATATATGATTACGGAATTTTTCGGAGTTTTGTCAGTTAGGGTATTATGAGAGAGATGACTCACTGGGAATTCGGCTACAGGCTTAATCTTGTCGTGAAGCGTGACGCAAGCTGGGTTGCAGCGTCAAGAAAAGGCGAATTGGCCTGGACCGGTAAACATCATCCTCCCGCCGAGTGTAATGACCCAGAGGAGGGGAGTAGCGCGTGGTGGCACAGCCAATCAGTGGAGACCGGGCGACTGGAAGATGGCTCCGTAGAGGGGATGCGACGCGTGCATATATGGTTTGCGCGCCGTGGAGGCAAGGCGACTATCTTTTTAAAACTTAACCAGTGTGGTTGTACGTGTGGTTGGTTCCGATATTCGGACCATAAGTTATCATATCTACAAGTATCTCATCAACTAACGAAGAAGATGACGACGACCAGGAGGCTGTGGGAAGTTCTCTACAACATCCAGTGCGAGGGAAATGCTACGGCAATTTCCAGTGGTAAGCGCGAATGACTCAGAACTACGTAATCTCTCGTCTTTTTGATTTATATTCAGTATTTCAGTAACTTCATAGCTTGGGAATAAGAGTAAAATCAGTAATTTATCCGACTCCGTTTTCACGTAATTTTCTAGCGGTAATATTCAAATCGCAACGCTCCAATTTAAATTCAAAACTTATTATTATTATTGTTAATTTTGCAATACTTGTTTTATATAATAAATTCATTTCTTTTAACCATGCAATCTTTGCTTTCAGTAGGTAGCATTAGATATAGACCAAATCCTTCTCCTGATACAATTGTTTGTTGGGTTAATGATCAAATCATACCACGATCTGAGTGAAAAGATTCTTGAAGGTGTTCTACCAGAGCTAGGTGTTGTTAAATATAAATTTAGATTTCAACATAGCGTTGAGGTCTTGGCGCCCATTAAAACAACATATCTTAGTCAGAGTAAATATTTCAAAGTGCAAGACAGAGCTAGTAAGAAACCATTACATTTGTCACCCAACGTAAGGAAACCGTTTCACTTGTCGCTACCAACTTGGGGCTGAAAACCTAATAACATTTGTGGAAGGAGAAGGGTATATATTTCTGTGCCTGTATTTTGGGGGTTTTTCATTTATCGGTGTGTATCAGCATGGGTAGTGTTGAGGAAGAGATGAAGTTGCGTAGTGGTCACCAGTTGGATAGTGAAGATACGAGCAGTATGGCTAGTCTTGGAAATGAAAGCAGTACAGGGATGTCGGAGGTAAATCCCGATACTGAGGGGGGTAATCAAAACAGTCAAGCAGGGTTAGAGAGTTTGCTTCTTCAGTTTATGCAACAAAATAAAATTAGCACAGATGCTCTAAACGCTAAACTTGAACAAAACAATGCTAAACTCGAACAAAATAATGCTAAACTTGAACAAAACAGTACGGAAAATAAAGAGAGTACTGAATCTTTAAACGCTAAACTTGAACAAAATAATGCCAGACTTGAACAAAATAGTAGGGAAAATAAAGAGAGTAAAAGGGAATTGAGCGATAGTTTAAATGCTAAACTTGAACAAAACAGTAGGGAAAATAGAGAGAATACTGAAACTTTAAATGCTAAACTCGAACAAAATAATGCTAGACTTGAACAAATCAGTAGGGAAATTAGTGATAAATTTGAGCTGATTAGAGGTGAGATCAGAGGGGTGATGGAAGAGAAGGCTAAAGAGATTATTGCAGATGTAGACAGAAAATTAGGAAAAGTACAGGAGGAGTTAGAAAGTAGAATCAGTACACAGGCTGAAAATTTAAAAGAACTAGTGCAACTTGAAACACAGCAGGTCAAAAAGCAATTGGGGTGAGAAATTGACAAAATTCAGGTAGCAACTAAAGAGGTTAAAGAACAGCTGGGGGGGAAGAATTGATAAAGTTCATGCAGAAATAATCACTGAAGTTAATGATTTAAGGGAGAGGAATAAGGAAAGCATTAATGAGATTAGTGAGAAACAAGCTAAATTAAGTGGTAAAGTAGAAGCATCGGAAGGGAGTATTAGGTTAACTGTAACTAATATTGAAAGAAAAGCTGAGGAGAAAATTGCTGAATTAGAACAGAAGTTGAAAGCTAGAATTAGGCAGGAAAATAGTCAGAGTAGGCCAGTTTATGTGAATAGCACACACAGGGAAATAGAACTAGGCAAATTCAGTAATCGACAGGGTTGTCCAATGGAGTTCATGAATACAATAGAAAATAAATTCGGGGAGAGGTTGGAAGATGGTAGTATTGAGTGGTGCCAGGTAGTTGAGATTTTAGAGCAAGCGTTTGTAGGGGAGACAAGAAACTGGTTTGCTGTCTACAGAGACAATTTCGAGAATATTACAGATTTTAAAGTTAAATTTTGTGAGAAATTTTGGAATGAGGTAATTCAGTCTCAGCATCGTGAGGAAATTGTGTGTGTGAAATATAACCCGAGAGGCAACTACACTATGACCGAGTACTTTTTAGGACAGGTATTAACGTGCAAATATCTGGATGGTTTGAAGGAGGAAGGTGATGTAGTCAGGCTATTACTAAGACATTCTCCATATAGAATCAAAGAAGCTGCCTGTATCCAAAATGTTAAATCTATTTCACAAGTAGAAAATTTATTAAGTGCATTCGATGCTCTGGGAAGAGGTGGTTACGAGGAAAATTTCGGTAGGAACCAGGGTAACCATAATAACAGGCCTAATGAGAATAGGAATCAGGAAGTTCAAGGGAGCAGTGGCGAAGGGGCCAGCGTTCAAAATAGGGGGAACCAAAATAATAATAATAATAATAATAATAATAATCCGCAAAACCAGTACAGAGGAAATGGGTATGGTACGAACTACCAAGGTAGAAATAATGATTTTAGGGGAAATCAAGGCCGAAATAATGATTTTAGGGGTAACCAAGGGAGGTATAATAACAATAATAATTATAACCAGAACAGGGGTCAAGGAGGGAATCAGCCCAATGGTAATAACGGACAGAGAGATACCGTTAATACAACCCAGAACAACCAGACCAGTGCCGTAGTGAGTAGTACTACACCAAGCGGTAATAATGCTTTAAACACGAACCAGGCTGCGATGTAAGGTCAGAATCTCAGTCTGTAACATGCCCTGTCCATACACTTATACAGGAACCCTATGACCTAAATGTAAGAACTGAATTATTACGTGAACTAAATGATGAAGGTATCATTCAGGAGGTGGTTAGTAAGAGCCCCATAGTTAAATTTAACGTGTCCGAGGCGTACACAGATGTTTTAATTGATAGTGGTTGTATGAAGAGTTGCATAAGTAGTGCATTTTATGATAAAATGAAAGGAACTGGAGTACATTTTGAGGAGATGCCAATTAAAAGCACTTTTGTTATCACAGCTGTTGGGAAGAGGTCTAAAGTAATTTCTAAGCAAGTTTTAGTAGACATTAATATTAATAATCATATAGAAAAGCAGATTTGTCTTGTAATTCCAAATTTAGTATTCAGTGTTATCTTGGGTTCAGAGTGGCTAAGTCGAGTGTCTGGTAACTTATGTTATGATGTAGGGAGTTTGAAATTTAAATGGGGAGATTCTGAAGTAGAAGTAGCGTTCAATGACCATATTCAGAGAAGTAGTGTTGTAGGTGTGATTTGTACTTTAAATGAGATATCGCCAGCCGTAGAGTGGGGTTCTCCATGTTTTGTGGGCAGTGTGATTACGAACGGTAGTCTAGAGGACTCGTTACGTGATGCTGCATTTCAGGGAAATATAGAGGTGGAACAGTGTGTTCGGCTCTATGATGTGTTATTGTGTAATAGGAGAGTTTTTGAGGATCGCATTGGTATGGCCAATTGCTACACACATTCATTGAACGTTATTGATAGGTCAGTATTCACAGGACATAGATATCCTGTACCTTTCGCTTATCAGAGTGCAGTTGAGGCACAAATTAACCAGATGCTTGAAGATGGGATTATTGAGCACTCTAACAGTCCATATGTTAATTCTTTGATCACGGTACCCAAGGCCGACGGCACAGTTCGTATTTGTTTAGACGCTCGTTTGGTTAACAGTAGAATTAGTTCAGATCAGCTGAAATCTATGTCAATAGAGGAATTAATGCAAACATTTGAGGGGAAGAAGTATTTCACTTGTGTAGATTTGAGTTCCAGTTTTTGGCAAGAGCCACTTATGTACGAAGATAGACCATTTACAGCTTTTAGTCATAAATATAACCTTTATCAATTTTGTAGAACACCTTATGGGTTAAAGAGTAGTTCAGCAGCTTTAATTAGGGCTTTAAACATCGCATTAGGGGATGACACAGGAGAGTTTGTAACCATTTACATTGATGATATGGTAATTAGTTCACGCAGTTTTGAGGAGCATCTACGTCATTTAGATATAGTTTTTCA
Organism: Meconema thalassinum; assembly: GCA_946902985.2. Classification (NCBI taxonomy): domain Eukaryota; kingdom Metazoa; phylum Arthropoda; class Insecta; order Orthoptera; family Tettigoniidae; genus Meconema; species Meconema thalassinum. The sequence continues at coordinate 1,719,643,201 of OX336388.2, read as the reverse complement.
GAAATTAGATCAGGCAGGGTTCACTTTGAAGCTGTCTAAGTCGTCATTCTGTCAGTCAGAAGTGACATTTTTAGGTCATAGAGTGTCGAGTAGAGGTGTGACACCAGAGGAAAGTAGGGTTAATAAGATACTTAACGCAGAGGTGCCACAGAATGTTAAACAGTTAAAAACATACCTGGGAATTTGCAACTTTTTCAGGAGGTTCGTTCTTAAATACTCAGGGTTGGTAGAACCATTCAGGGAATTGCTTAAAAGTGGGACTCGGTGGAGATGGGAGTCAAAGCATGATCAGGCTTTTAGAGCGCTGAAGGAAGGTTTTGAGAAAGCTGTAGTGCTGTAGTCCTTTGAAAGATAAGGAATATGTGGTTATGACAGATGCTTCACATATAGGCATTGCTGGAGTATTATGTCAGAAAAATGATGAGGGTAATCTGTGCATTGTATCTTTAGCCTCGCGAGGACTGACAGCAGCAGAGAAAAGATACACGATTACTGAGTTAGAGCTTTTAGGTATTGTTTTCAGTTTAGGGAAATTTAGAATGTATTTAGTAGGGGGGAAATTTGAGATCCATACAGATTACCATGCATTACTGTATATGAGGACTTGTAAACTCAGTTCTAACAGAGTTAGTAGGTGGATTCTTGCTCTGCAGGAATACGAATTCACAGTAAAATATATTAAAGGTAAAGATAACATTCTTGCAGACATGCTATCAAGGGACACTAATTTATGTAGGGATTATCCTGTGGTTAAAGCAGAGGACGGTATTTTAATATGTGCATGTGTGGACAGTAGCAACAGAGCATCGTTACAGACACTGAGAAATATGCTAGTGGAGCAACGTGATGACGTTAAGTTAAGGGAGCCACAGGCTAGGTTGGAAATAGGTGAAGAAGAGTATGTGAAAGTAGGACGGTTCACGTACAAGATGCAGGATGGGCTTCTTGCAAGGAAATGTAGGAATAATCGGTGGGCAATATGTGTTCCTGCCACTTTGCGGGAGGAGCTAATTTGGTTCATTCATAGGGAATTAGGACACTTTGGTGCTGCCAAGGTCTTCTATGAAATTGGTCGTGACTTCATTTGGAGTAAAATGGGAAGGGATGTTAGGAGGATTTTAGCTAAGTGTGACACCTGTCAAAGGAGCAAATATCCAGTTAAATATTTAGTGGGGGAGAGATCTGCAGTTCTCACAAGTAGCCCCGGCGAACTACTGTGTGTGGATTTATTTGGCCCGATCGTTAAAGGACAGTACGGCTACGAGTACATTTTTATAGTTATTGACGCTTTTAGTAAGTATGTCAAGCTATATCCGCTAAGGAAAGCCACGGGACTAGCGTGTAGCCGTCTGATCATTAATAAGTATGTACCTGAGTATGGGGTTCCTCTCAGGATACTATCTGACAGTGGACCACAGTTTACCGCAAAAAAAATGGAGAACCAGTATGCAGTAAGCTGGTATAACACACGTTCATTCCTCTGTAAGGGTAATTCTGTAGAGCGTCCATTAAGGGAAGTGGCTCGTCTTTTTCGGACTCGAGTGCATGACAAGCATACGGCCTGGGTTGGACATCTTCCTAAGGTCGAGACTTGGCTGAATTCTGTCCAGCATGAGAGCACGAAATTGACGCCATACGAAGTTCACTTCGGAAAAAGACCACAAAATGAACTAGCGAGGGTGTTGGGATTAAATAAGGGTACGCAACCGGGGATGGATTACATTGTCCAGTTGGCGAAACAGAATTTATCTAAGTCAGCACAAGAGAATTCGCCAACAAAAAGAAACTAAATTTGACCTATTCGAGCCGGGAGACAGAGTCCTACTTAGAGTGCCGAAACAGTCAAATAAGCTAGAGAAAGTCATGTCCAAGTACTTTTATCTCTACGAGGGCCCATTTATAGTTTCCAAACGTATTGGCAAAACAGCATATGTGCTGGAGGATAGTAAAGGAAACAGATTATACGGGACGTATAATATACATAGTCTACGAAAGTATGTGTCATAAAGTAAGTGTGTTTAGCTGGCGAGCCAGCCTATCAAATGAGAAGTGTGGTATTTGGTGCGAGGAAGATCTGGTCTTCCAGGCAGGCGTATCAGAAGTCACACAGGGGGGTAGTATGTAAGTAAATGAGAGTTTTTAAGGTACAGGGAAATATGACGGGATTGTCGGATGCTCTTGAGCACTAAAATGTCTCGATACACCAAGGCCAGAATTTGGCAGCGCTGGTGAATTCCCATTTGTCTCCAAGAGATGGGTAAGCGCTTGAACAGGGTATTTTTGCTTAAGGCGTCCACGAGACAAAAGATGGGCCATCAGAAGGCGAAACAGTCCTTCATGAAACTCATACATAACAGCACACGTGATTTCTGTTTACGGCCTCGCCATGTAAGATTTGTAAGTGTGTAATTTAAGGTAATTAGTACAAAGGTATTATTTGAGTGAGGAGAACTGGTCTGAGTTGTGAACTAGTATTTGTAAAATTTGGTCTACGGGAACTTAAGAAGACAGGGCGATTACGGCACAGAAATATTTGGTGTTATATGTAATGCGCACTTACTGTTGTTTTTTTCAGCAGTCAATATTAATTTCGTCTATTATAAAGAGAGATTAAGTATTATGGTCACGATGCGCTATCACAATAGTGTGATCGTGTGCTCAGTGAGAAAAGTGAGATTAAATTTCACCATAAGGAAGGGACCTCCAGTGAAATTAGGAAGTTCTGTGGTGATAAACATATATCAGAACACCTTGATGCGTGTGATGTGACATCATAAATACACAGTGCTCACACATTATTTATGTCTATTTTCCCAACATAGAGAAATTTGAGAGGCGGAAATATCCGTGGAACATTATTCTATAAGAAAAACATTGGACTGGTTGCAAAGTGCAATCCATAGTGACAACAAACTTTGACGCAAAGTGCGTAAAGAAAAATTATGAGTAATTTAGGGTGATTTCATTAATGTAATCTGTATTTTGGATGGGGATTTATTAACGTGTCTGGGATAATCGGATAATGGACCGTCGTCACGGTAAATCATCCGATGATCTGAGGCGAATATGTAACGTTTTTTTTTAGGGGATTTTACGCCACTGGCATAAGTCAGTAGGAAGCCATTCTATATTAATTTACGCGGCAAATTGTTCAGCCAAGAGAAGTTTTCATGTAACTTATTATTATTATCAACTAATTATTATTATTAAGGTATTTTTGGAGCATTTTCTTATAAAATCATAAGTATACCGATAGGTTTTCTATGTTATAGAAGACACTATCAAGCAAATTATTACGAACAACATTATCATAGAAAATTATATGATTACGGAATTTTTCGGAGTTTTGTCAGTTAGGGTATTATGAGAGAGATGACTCACTGGGAATTCGGCTACAGGCTTAATCTTGTCGTGAAGCGTGACGCAAGCTGGGTTGCAGCGTCAAGAAAAGGCGAATTGGCCTGGACCGGTAAACATCATCCTCCCGCCGAGTGTAATGACCCAGAGGAGGGGAGTAGCGCGTGGTGGCACAGCCAATCAGTGGAGACCGGGCGACTGGAAGACGGCTCCGTAGAGGGGATGCGACGAGTGCATATATGGTTTGCGCGCCGTGGAGGCAAGGCGACTATCTTTGTAAAACTTAACCAGTGTGGTTGTACGTGTGGTTGGTTCCGATATTCGGACCATAAGTTATCATATCTACAAGTATCTCATCAACTAACGAAGAAGATGACGACTGTGGGAAGCTCTCTACAACATCCAGTACGAGGGAAATGCTACGGCAATTTCCAGTGGTAAGCGCGAATGACTCAGAACTACGTAATCTCTCGTCTCTTTGTTTTATATTCAGTATTTCAGTAACTTCATAGCTTGGGAATAAGAGTAAAATCAGTAATTTATCCGACTCCGTTTTCACGTAATTTTCTAGCGGTAATATTCAAATCGCAACGCTCCAATTTAAATTCAAAACTTATTATTATTATTGTTAATTTTGCAATACTTGTTTTATATAATAAATTCATTTCTTTTAACCATGCAATCTTTGCTTTCAGTAGGTAGCATTAGATATAGACCAAATCCTTCTCCTGATACAATTGTTTGTTGGGTTAATGATCAAATCATACCACGATCTGAGTGAAAAGATTCTTGAAGGTGTTCTACCAGAGCTAGGTGTTGTTAAATATAAATTTAGATTTCAACATAGCGTTGAGGTCTTGGCGCCCATTAAAACAACATATCTTAGTCAGAGTAAATATTTCAAAGTGCAAGACAGAGCTAGTAAGAAACCATTACATTTGTCACCCAAAGTAAGGAAACCGTTTCAATGAGTCCCGTGCACTTCGGTGTGTGTTGTATTTGTATTATAACCTATGTTTTCTGGGGTGACTGTACGTGTAACTGTAATAATTCTTAAGTTTGTGGATGTGATTTATGAGAATGAATGACTCTAGATAAGGAGTTGGAAGGAAGCGATCGTGGTCCTCTGTAGAAAGTGTCTGGAGTTGAAAATGGGAAATCACGGAAATGATTTCAAGAACATCCAATGGTAGGGTTTGAATCCCCTCATATACTAAATCAGACCCAGTTCATTGAGCCTTAGCACGCGTAACTACCGCGGTCGGTGAATGCTTTATTATTATTATTAAATATATTATTATTAATAATAACATCGTATGGCCTCGGGTGCCGGGTACAAGCTTTGTTAATTGACACCCAGAGGGCAGCTTGCATGTCGAATTTAGTCGTTCCTTTGAACATCATGAAAGTTATGGAGGTTAGATATCTAAGCTCCTTGACACTATAGCGCTTTCTAGTAGAGAATGGAGGAACTTTGTGTTGGCGGAAAATCCCGAGATTAATTTTGCTATTATGAACACGGTACTTAATTCAAATGGGTTCTTTAACATGCCAACAACGTGTGACATCCATGTCGTGATTTTTGCCGCCTTTCAAAAAAAAATCACTTACCACGGCCAGGAGCGAACCTGCAAGCTTGGGGGGGTTGGTAGTCCGACACGTTAACCACTCACCCACCGTGGCAAGCTATTATTATTATTAGTATTATTTAGCACAATATTTTATCTTTTCTTCCCATATTTCCTCAACTGTTTCCTGTGCTATCTTTTGCATTATTCTGTCCATCCTGTATACTTAATTGACACCCAGAGGGCAGCTTGCATGTCGAATTTCGTCGTTCCTTTTGTAGCAGTTTGGCTTAGGCTGGGATGACAAGTGAAACGGTATTTACTTTGCTCCACGTTGAGCGTACAAATGTAATGGTAATTAGTGCCCCATGTTGGTAGCGACAAGTGTAACAGTTTCGCTAGCCCACACTGTTGGGAGAAAATGTAATTGTTTACCTTTGCCTAAGCTATGTTGTTTTAATGGGCGCCAAGACCTCAATGCAATGTTGAAATCTAAATTTGTATTTAACAACGTCTAGCTCTGGCAGAACACATTCAAGACTCTATTCACTCAGATCGTGGTATGATTTGATCATTAACCCAACAAACAATTGTATCAGGAGAAGGAATTGGTCTATATCTAATGCTACCTACTGAAAGCAAAGATTGCATTGTAAAAGAAATGAATTTATTATATAAAACAAGTATAGCAAAATTAATAATAATAAGTTTAACATTTAAATTGGAGCGTTGTGATTTGAATATTACGGATAGAAAATTACGTGAAAACGGAGTCTGATAAATTGATTTTACTCTTATTTCCAAGCTATGAAGTTACTGAATTATGAAATATAAAACAAAGAAAAATGAGAGATTGCGTATTTCTGCGTCATTAGCGCTTACCCCTGGAAATTGCCAATGCATTTCCCTCGTTCTTGATGATGCTGTGTGCTTCCCACAGTCTCCTGGACGTCGTCATCTCCGTCGAAATTTGATGATATCCTGGTAGATTATATAATTCTATGGTCCGTACATCGGACCCAAACTCTCGTAAAACCGCACTGGTTACGTTTTACAAAAGTTCGTCGCTAACTCCACTGAACATCGGAGCGTCACGCACTTGCGACCGTACACTGCAAGTCCTACACAGATTGTCCCGAACTCCACTGAACATCGGAGCGACACGCACTTGCACCCATACTCCTCAAGTATTTCACAGATAGTCCTCGTCTCACGGCGCGTCGAACGATATATGCACACGTTGGCTCCCCACCATGGTACCGTCTTCCAGCTTACGTTGTCTCCGCTGATTGGCTGAGCACGCCGCCACTTCCCCTCCTCCGGTTCATTACACTCCGCGGGCGAGAGGGAGAAGTCGTTTTCCGTTTCAACAATTCGCCTCTTCTAGACCTTGCGACCCAGGATTGCGTCATGCTTCTCGACAGGAATCAGCTTGTATTAGAATTCCCAGTGAGTCATGTCTCTCAAATACCCTAACTGACAAAACTCCGTAAAATTCCGTAATCAGATAATTTTCTATGATATCGTCGTTCGTAATAATTTGCTTGTTAGCGTTTTCTAAGACATAGAAAACCTATCTGTATGCTTATAATTTTTATAAAATGCTCCGAAAATATCTTAATAATAATTATAATAAATTAATAATAATAATAAATTAACATGAAAAATTCTCTTGGCTGAACAATTTGCCGCGTAAATAAATATAGAATGGCTTCCTCCTGACTTATGCCAGTTGCATAAAACCCCTCGAAAAACACGTTACATATTCGCCTCGGATCATCGGATGATTTACCGTGACGACGGTCCATTATCCGATTATCCCAGACACGTTAATAAACCCCATCCAAAATACATATTACATAAACGAAATCACCCTAAATTACAGATATATACACTCATATTTTTTCTTCACGCACTTTGCGTCAAAGTTTGTTGTCACTATGGATTGCACTTTGCAACCAGTCCAATGTTTTACATATGGAATAGTGTTCCACGGATATTTCCGCCTCTCAAATTGCTCTATGTTGGAGAAATAGACATAATTAATGTGTGAGCACAATGTATTTATGATGTCATATCACACGCATTGAAGGTGTTCTGATATATTTATATCACCATAGAACTTCCTAATTTCACTGGAGGTCCCCTCCTTATGGTGACATTTAATTCCACTTATCACTGAGGACACGATCACACTATTGTGGCAGCGCCTCGTGACCATAATACTTAATCTCTCTTTAAAGATGATTAAATTAATATTGACTTCTGAAAAAAATACAGTAAATGCGCATTACATATAACACCAAATATTTCTGTGCCGTAATCGCCCTGTCTTGTTAAGTTCCCGTTAACCATATTCTACTTAATACTAGTTCTCAACACAGACCATTTCTCCTCACACAAATAATACCATTGTACAACTTATCTTAAATTACACACTTACAAATCTTACATGGCGAGGCCGTAAACAGAAATCACGTGTGCTGATATGTATGAGTTTCATGAAGGACTGTCTCGCATTCTGATGGCCCATCTTTTATCTCGTGGACGCCTTAAGCTAACAAGCCCTATTCAAGCGCTCCCCCATCTCTTGGAGATAAATGGGAACCCATCAGCGCTGCCAAAATGGCCTTGGTGCATCGAGACAATTTAGTGCTCAACAGCATCCGACAATCCCGTCATATTTCCCTGTACCTTAAAAACTCTCATTTACTTACATACTACCCCCCTGTGTGACTCCTGATACGCCTGCCTTAAGACCAGATCTTCCACGCACCAGACACCACACTTACTCATTTGATAGGCTGGCTCGCCAGCTAAACACACTCACTTTATGACACATATTTTCGTAGACTATGTATATTATACGTTCCGTATAATCTGTTTCCCTCACTATTCTCCAGCACATATGCTGTTTTCCCAATACGTTTGGAAACTATAAATGTTTCTGCATCACCTGCTTCCAACCTTGCAAGTGGCTCCCTTTAAATGAACGTCATCACGTTGCTCTACCTACCTATTTCTCAGTGTCTGTAACGATGCCCTGTTGCTACTGTCCACACATGCACATATTAAAATACCGTCCTCTGCTTTAACCACAGGATAATCCCTACATAAATTAGTGTCCCTCGATAGCATGTCTGCAAGAATGTTATCTTTACCTTTAATATATTTTACTGTGAATTCGTATTCCTGCAGAGCAAGAATCCACCTACTAACTCTGTTAGAACTGAGTTTACAAGTCCTCATATACAGTAATGCATGGTGATCTGTGTGGATCTCAAATTTCCCCCCTACTAAATACATTCTAAATTTCCCTAAACTGAAAACAATACCTAAAAGCTCTAACTCAGTAATCGTGTATCTTTTCTCTGCTGCAGTCAGTCCTCGCGAGGCTAAAGATACAATGCACAGATTACCCTCATCATCTTTCTGACATAATACTCCAGCAATGCCTATATGTGAAGCATCTGTCATAACCACATATTCCTTATCTTTTAACGGATATTTCAGCACTACAGCTTTCTCAAAACCTTCCTTCAGCGCTCTAAAAGCCTGATCATGCTTGGACTCCCATCTCCACCGAGTCCCACTTTTAAGCAATTCCCTGAATGGTTCTACCAACCCTGAGTATTTAAGAACGAACCTCCTGAAAAAGTTGCAAATTCCCAGGTAAGTTTTTAACTGTTTAACATTCTGTGGCACCTCTGCGTTAAGTATCTTTTTAACCCTACTTTCTTCTGGTGTTACACCTCTACTCGACACTCTATGACCTAAAAATGTCACTTCTGACTGACAGAATGACGACTTAGACAGCTTCAAAGTGAACCCTGCCTGATCTAACTTCTGAAAAACTATATTTAAATGATGTAGATGCTCCTCAAAACTGCGTGAACTAATTACCATATCATCTATGTAAATGGTTACAAACTCTCCTGTGTCATCCCCTAATGCGATGTTTAAAGCCCTAATTAAAGCAGCTGAACTACTCTTTAACCCATAAGGTGTTCTACAAAATTGATAAAGATTATATTTATGACTAAAAGCTGTAAATGGTCTATCTTCGTACATAAGTGGCACTTGCCAAAAACTGGAACTCAAATCTACACAAGTGAAATACTTCTTCCCCTCAAATGTTTGCATTAATTCCTCTATTGACATAGATTTCAGCTGATCTGAACTATTTCTACTGTTAACCAAACGAGCGTCTAAACAAATACGAACAGTGCCTTCGGTCTTGGGTACCGTGATCAAAGAATTAACATATGGACTGTTCGAGTGCTCAATAATCCCATCTTCAAGCATCTGATTAATTTGTGCCTCAACTGCACTCTGATAAGCGAAAGGTACAGGATATCTATGTCCTGTGAATACTGACCTATCAATAACGTTCAATGAATGTGTATAGCAATTGGTCATACCAATGCGATCCTCAAAAACTCTCCTATTACACCATAACACATCATAGAGCCGAACACACTGTTCATCCTCTATATTTCCCTGAAATGCAGCCTCACGTAACGAGTCCTCTAGACTTCCGTTCGTAATCACACCGCCCACAAAACATGGAGAACCCCGCTCTACGGCTGGCGATATCTCATTTAAAGTACAAATCACACCTACAATACTACTTCTCTGAATATGGTCATTGAACGCTACTTCTACTTCAGAATCTCCCCATTTAAATTTCAAACTCCCTACATCATAACATAAGTTACCAGACACTCTACTTAGCCACTCTGAACCCAAGATAACACTGAATACTAAATTTGGAATTACAAGGCAAATCTGCTTCTCTACATGATTATTAATTTTGATGTCTACTAAAACTTGCTTAGAAATTACTTTAGACCTCTTCCCAACAGCTGTGATAACAAAAGTGCTTTTAATTGGCATCTCCTCAAAATTTACTCCAGTTCCTTTCATTTTATCATAAAATGCACTACTTATGCAACTCTTCATACAACCACTATCAATTAAAACATCTGTGTACGCCTCGGACACGTTAAATTTAACTATGGGGCTCTTACTAACCACTTCCTGAATAATACCTTCATCATTTAGTTCATGTAATAATTCATTTCTTACATTTAGGTCATTGGGTTCCTGTATAATTGTATGGACAGGGCATGCTACAGACTGAGATTCTGACCTTACTTCGCAGCCTGGTTCGCGTTTAAAGAACCGCTACAGCTGGCCGTAGTACTAGTTACTACTGCACTGGTCTGGTTGTTCTGAGTTGTGTTGTCATTGTTTGGCTGTATATTACTACCACTAGGCTGTCCTCTTCCTTGACCCCTATTCTGGTTGTAATTATTGTCATTATAATTTCTCCCTTGATTTCCCCTGAAATCATTGTTTCTCCCTTGATTTCCCCTGTAATCATTGTTCCTACCTTGATTTCCCCTGAAATCATTATTCCTCCCTTGATACTGATTACCATAGCCATTTCCTCTGTTCTGATATAGCTGATTATTATTATTTCTATTTTGAGCGTTGGCCCCTTCGCCACCGTTCCCTTGAACTTCTTGATGCCTGGCTTCATTAGGTCTATTATTATTATTACCCTGGTTCCGATTGAAATTGTCCTCATAACCCCCTCTCCCTAGTGCATCAAATGTGCTTAACAAATTTTCTACTTGTGATATAGTCTTTACATTCTGGATACAAGCAGCCTCCTTGATCCTATAGGGAAAGTGCCTAAGTAGCAACCTTACCACATCACTTTCCTCCTTCAAGCCATCCAGATATTTACACACTAATACCTGCCCTAAAAAGTATTCGGTCATGGTGGAGCTTCCTTTAGGGTTATATTTACCACACACTACTCCCTCACGATGCTGCGACTGAATAACCTCATTCCAGAACTTTTCACAGAATTTCATTTTAAAATCATTCATATCAGTAAACTTGTCTCTGTAGACAGCAAACCAATTCCTCGTTTCCCCCACAAACACTTGTTCTAAAATTTCAACTACCTGGCACCACTCAATACTACCATTTTCCAACCTCTCCCCGAATTTATTTTCTATAGTTTTCATGAACTCCATTGGGCACCCCTGTCGATTGCTGAACTTACCCAGTTCTACCTCCCTGTGTGTGCTATTCACAAATACTGGCCTATTCTGACTATTTTCTTGCCTGATCCTAGCTTTTAATTTTAATTCTAATTCTGCGATTTTCTCCTCAGCCTTCCTCTCAATACTGTTTACTGTTAATTTAATGTTTCCTTCTGATTCTTCTACTTTATCATATAGCTTTGCTTGTTTCTCCTCAATCTTGCTAATGCTTTCCCTATTACTCTCTCTTAAATCATTTACTTCTGCAACTACTTGTGAGTGGACTTTCTCAATTCTACCCCCCAGCTGTTCCTTAACCTCTTTAGTAGCTACCTGAATTTTGTCAATTTCTCCCCCCAATTGCTTTTTGACCTGCTGTGTTTCCAGTTGCACTAGTTCTTTTAAATTTTCAGCCTGTGTACTGATTCTAATTTCCAACTCCTCCTGTACTTTTCCTAATTTTCTGTCTACATCTGCAATAATCTCTTTAGCCTTTTCTTCCATCACCCCCCTGATCTCACCTCTAATCAGTTCGAATTTGTCACTCATTTCCCTACTGTTTTGTTCTAATTTAGCATTTAAAGTTTCAGTACTCTCTCTATTTTCCTTACTGTTTTGTTCTAATCTGGCGTTTAAAGTTTCATTACTCTCTCTATTTTCCCTACTGTTTTGTTCTAATTTTGCATTATTCTGTTCTAATTTTGCATTATTCTGTTCTAATTTTGCATTTAAAGCTTCTGTACTTTCTTTATTTTCCCTACTGTTTTGTTCTAATTTTGCACTATTCTGTTCTAATTTTGCATTTAAAGCATCACTACTAACTTTGTTCTGATACATGAACTCGAGAAGTAAAGTTTTTAATTCTGGTTGGCCGCCTACACTCCCTGTTTCAGTATCGGGATTTACCTCCGCTACCCCGGTACTACCATCACTCGACATACTGCTCGTATCATCATTCTCCAGTTGATGACCACTACGTAACCTCATCTGTCTTTCTTTCTCATCCCCCATAATGATATACACTGATAAAGACAAATAACCCCCAAAATACAGGCACAGAAATATATACCCTTCTCCTTCCACAAATGTTATTAGGTTTTCAGCCCCAAGTTGTCGGCGACAATTGTAGCAGTTTGGCTTAGGCTGGGATGACAAGTGAAACGGTATTTACTTTGCTCCACGTTGAGCGTACAAATGTAATGGTAATTAGTGCCCCATGTTGGTAGCGACAAGTGTAACAGTTTCGCTAGCCCACACTGTTGGGAGAAAATGTAATTGTTTACCTTTGCCTAAGCTATGTTGTTTTAATGGGCGCCAAGACCTCAATGCAATGTTGAAATCTAAATTTGTATTTAACAACGTCTAGCTCTGGCAGAACACATTCAAGACTCTATTCACTCAGATCGTGGTATGATTTGATCATTAACCCAACAAACAATTGTATCAGGAGAAGGAATTGGTCTATATCTAATGCTACCTACTGAAAGCAAAGATTGCATTGTAAAAGAAATGAATTTATTATATAAAACAAGTATAGCAAAATTAATAATAATAAGTTTAACATTTAAATTGGAGCGTTGTGATTTGAATATTACGGATAGAAAATTACGTGAAAACGGAGTCTGATAAATTGATTTTACTCTTATTTCCAAGCTATGAAGTTACTGAATTATGAAATATAAAACAAAGAAAAATGAGAGATTGCGTATTTCTGCGTCATTAGCGCTTACCCCTGGAAATTGCCAATGCATTTCCCTCGTTCTTGATGATGCTGTGTGCTTCCCACAGTCTCCTGGACGTCGTCATCTCCGTCGAAATTTGATGATATCCTGGTAGATTATATAATTCTATGGTCCGTACATCGGACCCAAACTCTCGTAAAACCGCACTGGTTACGTTTTACAAAAGTTCGTCGCTAACTCCACTGAACATCGGAGCGTCACGCACTTGCGACCGTACACTGCAAGTCCTACACAGATTGTCCCGAACTCCACTGAACATCGGAGCGACACGCACTTGCACCCATACTCCTCAAGTATTTCACAGATAGTCCTCGTCTCACGGCGCGTCGAACGATATATGCACACGTTGGCTCCCCACCATGGTACCGTCTTCCAGCTTACGTTGTCTCCGCTGATTGGCTGAGCACGCCGCCACTTCCCCTCCTCCGGTTCATTACACTCCGCGGGCGAGAGGGAGAAGTCGTTTTCCGTTTCAACAATTCGCCTCTTCTAGACCTTGCGACCCAGGATTGCGTCATGCTTCTCGACAGGAATCAGCTTGTATTAGAATTCCCAGTGAGTCATGTCTCTCAAATACCCTAACTGACAAAACTCCGTAAAATTCCGTAATCAGATAATTTTCTATGATATCGTCGTTCGTAATAATTTGCTTGTTAGCGTTTTCTAAGACATAGAAAACCTATCTGTATGCTTATAATTTTTATAAAATGCTCCGAAAATATCTTAATAATAATTATAATAAATTAATAATAATAATAAATTAACATGAAAAATTCTCTTGGCTGAACAATTTGCCGCGTAAATAAATATAGAATGGCTTCCTCCTGACTTATGCCAGTTGCATAAAACCCCTCGAAAAACACGTTACACTTTGAACATCATGAAAGTTATGGAGGTTAGATATCTAAGCTCCTTGACACTATAGCGCTTTCTAGTAGAGAATGGAGGAACTTTGTGTTGGCGGAAAATCCCGAGATTAATTTTGCTATTATGAACACGGTACTGAATTCAAATGGGTTCTTTAACATGCCAACAACGTGTGACATCCATGTCGTGATTTTTTGCCGCCTTTCAAAAATCACTTACCACGGCCAGGAGCGAACCTGCAAGCTTTGGGGTTGGTAGTCCGACACGTTAACCACTCACCCACCGTGGCAAGCTATTATTATTATTATTATTATTATTATTATTATTATTATTATTATTATTATTATTATTATTATTATTATTATTATTATTATTATTATTATTATTATTATTATTTAGCACAATATTTTATCTTTTCTTCCCATATTTCCTCAACTGTTTCCTGTGCTATCTTTTGCATTATTCTGTCCGTCCTGTATACTTAATTGACACCCAGAGGGCAGCTTTCATGTCGAATTTCGTCGTTCCTTTGAACATCATGAAAGTTATGGAGGTTAGATATCTAAGCTCCTTGACACTAAGATTACTGGATGGCAAGATATTGAGGACTATACAGGGAGTGATCACCAATATATCATCTTTCGTTTACTTCAGGAAGTTCCTCAAGCAAGAAACATACTGCGCAGGCCAGCACGGTGGAATATAGCCAGCATTGACAAGGAAACGTTTCTTGATGTAATACAAAATGGAATGGAGAACATAGCAGAAAAATGTTCTTGCTGTAGAGGAAAAGAAGCATCTGGTGTACGTGTTGAACTCACCATGCAGCTAATCCAGCAAGCATGCAATACATCAATGTCCCGAAAGAGACCAGGAACTAGCAGACGTCCAGCGTATTGGTGGACCGAAGAAATTGCAGAATTGAGAAGAAACTGTCTGCGACTTCGACGCATGGCCCAGAGGACGGGAGGCAGAGAAGTTAATACCTCAGTCACAGCGGAGTATAAGTCAGCAAAGAAGGAACTCGGCAAAGCAATTAAGAAGAGTAAAGCTGATAAATGGTGGGCTTTGGCTAAGGAAGTGGATGATGATCCATGGGGTCTGGGTTATAAGATTGTAATGAAGAAACTTGGAAAATTCTCAAACCCGAGCATGGATTCACAAACCATTAAAAAAATTGTGGACACACTATTTCCCGACCATCCAGAGAGGACTGATTGTGACGATGAAAGTGAACTGAATGATATACCTCTCTTCACAGTAGAAGAACTGAATACAGCTTTTAGCTCACTTAGAAACAAGAAGGCTCCAGGACCAGATGATATACCTGCAGAAGTGCTAAAGATAATATCAGAACTTTGTCCAGAACTGTTGTTGAATATGTACAATCATTGCCTGCAAGCGGGTGTTTTTAATGCTCGATGGAAAATGGCTCGATTGGTTTTGATCAGCAAAGGAAAATCTGCTGGTTATAGACCTTTATGTATGTTGGACACAGCTGGAAAAGGCCTAGAGAAACTTCTGCAGCCAAGAATTCTCTCAGCAGTTCAGATAGCAGGGGATTTATCTGTTCATCAGCATGGATTTCGCAGAGGACCTTCTACTATTGATGCAATATGGGAGGTGGTGAGCACAGTAGAATGAGCGCAAACGGGCAATCATCATTCTCGTAAAGTGACACTTCTTGTGAACCTGGATGTAAAGAATGCTTTTAATTCGGCAAGTTGGAATGACATGTTGGAAGCTCTTGAAGAGACTTTCAAAGTACCACAGTATCTTATGCGCATTATGAGACACTACTTCAGGGATCGCACTCTGCTGTATGATACGGAATATGGACAAAGGGCAAAACGACTGACGGCTGGAGCAGCACAGGGATCGATCCTTGGTCCAGATCTCTGGAACATCATGTATGATGGCTTGTTACATCTGGAGATGCCAGAGGATACGAATCTAGTGGGCTACGCTGATGATGTGGCGGCCTTGATAGTGGCCCGCAATGTTGAGATGGCTCAAATCAAATTGAACCAGGTGATGCGGCGCATAAAAAACTGGATGACGAGTCACAGACTAACATTAGCAGAACATAAAACGGAGATAGTTCTTCTGACGAGGAAAAGGATTGAGACTCTTGTACCAATGACTGTTGGAGATACAGTGATTGAAACATCTCCGAGTACAAAATATTTAGGAGTGACACTTGACTCCTAGCTCACATTCTGGAACCATATTCAAAGAGTGACAGATAAGGCAGTAAAATACATGACAGCACTTAGTAGGCTGGCTGATGGGCAATATTAATGGCCCAAAATCAAGTAAAAGACGCCTCCTCATGACGACGGTTCAGTCAGTGCTCCTGTATGGCTCCGAAGTTTGGGCCGAATCCTTGAGATTTGCATGGTATCGTAGAAAGATAGCTGCCGTACAACGGAGAGCAGCTTTACGTATTGCATGTGCATACCGCACAGTTTCTGAACCTGCAATCCTCACGGTGGCAGCAATAGCCCCAATAGATCTACTTGCATTGGAGCGACAAGAAATCTGGCGTACCCAAGGAGAGCTGGGAAAGAAATGTGCAAAGAAGCGTGCCTTTAACCAACGGATGAGGCGATGGCAACTCAGATGGGAAAGTGACCCTCGTGGTAAATGGACCAAGCGACTGATACCACGCCTGGATATCTGGGTCGAAAGAGTCCATGGTGAAGTCAATTATTACCTCACACAACTTCTAACAAGACACGGGTATTTCCGTAAATTCCTGCATAGAGTAGGCGGAGCGAGTGGTGCAACATGCATATATTGTGACGACATCGATGACGTACTTCACACCTTCTTCGTGTGCGGCCATTGGATGATAAAGAGAGAATATGTGGAAACTGAATTGGGAGAACTGACACCAGATAATATTATTTCTGTGATGTTACGGAACCAGCAATGATGGGATCATGTAGCAGTGTATGTGGAGGATGTCCTTCGCCAGAAAAAGCGAGATCTGGAAGCGTACGAACGCCCTTAAGAAGGAATGAAGAAAGAAGAAGTCTGAAAGGCTAAGTAAGCACGACATCACCCTGAAGTAATGCGGGAGCGGTTCCGGGGTGATGAACGCATCGTGGGAAAAGGGATGTGGTTTTTAGTGGGTAAAAATCCCACACTACTGTGGAGTGCGGACCCTTCACAAGTGTCTTTTGAAGATTTTCCACAGTCCCTCGTAAAAAAAAAAAAATCTTATTCGTTATGCCCAATTAAGGAGTGCGTTACATCTTATTTAGCAGAATATTTTATCTTTTCTTCCCATATTTCCTCAACTGTTTCCTGTGCTATCTTTTGCATTATTCTGTCCATCCTGTATACTTCCGTGTAGGTTTCTCGGTAAATTTGTGACCGTTTATCAAGGTTTTATATTTTGTTTTACTGTGAATACTTTCTTTGTTCATACCAATTTCTTGTAGTCTTATGTTATTTCTACCAGCCAATTGTTGTAGTTCTTTTTAGAGATAGTGCTAGGTTTAAAAAAATCTTTGCTAGCCTATTTTCATCCATTCTGTATATGAGACCATAAAATTTCAGTCTCTTTTTTAGCCTACTTTGCATATTTGGTAAAATGAGGAAAAAGTAGACTTATGAGATCGATCTCCCCCGCTCCTATCAACTCCTAAACGGCTGCAGCTATCGTAACCAAGTTTGGTATGAGTCAAGACCTATACCTGAATGTCTCATGGCCATTTTTGAAAATGACGTCAGTGCTACCAACTGCGGAAAACTCGTAATTGAAATTTGAGCTCCATGTTAGATATCTCAGAAGTTATGCATGCGAACTATATCAAAATTGGCACACACATAGCTAATAACATTCCAGATTAAGTTTCAGAAGTCCATAAATAACAGTGTTGCCAACATGATTATACGGCTGCTAATAAGTTATAGCGTTATATGCATACGACATCCATACTATCATTTCGATTTCAACCAAATTTTCTATGTACTATGTGAACTATAACAGATATGACTATGCGTATTCTTAGGCTAAGACCATTCAAGGCTGCCAACTGTTAATAAATGTTCACATTCTTTTTTATCCTAATACAAATATATCAGAAAGTATACAAGGTAATAGCTCTAAACTTTGCACACGTATAGTACATGGCCTTCTACATTAATTTGGAGTAACAAATAGGCCCATACGTCAGTGGTGCCAACATGATTCGAAGCCTGCTGATTGGTCCAATTTTTAAATGCATGTAACTTCTAAACTAACAAATCGATTTCAACCAAATGTCGTAAGTGTTTTGTGTACCATAACTGATATGACTATGCGCATTCTTAAGAGCCTGCAGGACTGCCAATTTAAAATAAATGCTCTCTCTCTATTCTTCTTACCCTAATATCTCTAAATCAGAAAATATGCAAGCCAAGAGCTCTAAACTTTGCATGCGTGTAGTACCTAACATTCTAAATTAATTTCGATTAATTAATATACGTCAGTGCTGCCAACATGATTTAAGACTGATGATAGGTCCAATTTTTAAATAGATGTAACATCTATACTAACGAATGGATTTCATCCAAAATTGGCATAATATTAGATCATAATATTTCAGATTAATTCTAAGCAAAACATATATGACATTGTTGCCAACATGATTTTACGTGCGCTGATAGATTCAATGTCTAACTGCATGTAACGTCCATATTATCCATTGAACCTCAACCAAATCTTGTATGTGCATTTTGTACCTTAAGGGATGGATCTAAGAATATATTCAGAGCCAGAAGGGCTGCCAACTGCAGTGCTCTATTAGGCTACACTATTTCAAGTATACTTCGAACTAATTAGAAATATCAGTGTTACCAACTTAATTTCGTCATTATTCCAGACGAAATCATTAGCATGAATGTTACATTTTAAGAAAAGTAGGCTCTTTTGTTTGACACGGAACTACTTTTTTGTGATGGAATCTGTGATTTCTTCAGTACGTTGATAGATTTCATGTGGTTTCTTTTTCATTCAAATTACGTTTTCATATTTTCGTCCTAGAATTTTTCTGAGGTATTTTTTGTCTTGTTTCTCGATATTTTTAATTTGTGATCTGCCTCCAATTATCAAAGCTTGAGATAAGTGAAGTGCTTCTGGTTTTCCGACTGTATTGTAGTGTTACAATAATAATAATAATAATAATAATAATAATAATAATAATAATAATGGGTCCCAGGAATCAACCTGGGAGGAGTCCTTACGGCTCTGGGCTAATGGGAGTGAAATGCGTTGTTGCATGTCAGCTGCGACTTAAACATATTGGATTCAGCAAGAGAATCCAACTTAGCCTCTTTCACTCCAACTCCAGCATGTAACCTACAAGAGGTGCCCCCTGTTAAGCCGAGCAACCCAGTGGAAGGTTGGGTAACCAATCCCAGCGGGAAGCTGGGTCGGCGAGCCGATCAGTGCTGGGGACTCCAAGGCTCACAACCTTGGCAGTACATTGGTCAGTGTGCAATATCACTGGCCCCCTATCTACAGTTTTTTCAACTGTGAAAAGCATGGAGGAAACGTCTGCTGAAGCAACTACCCCAGGTGGTAACCAATCCACCGTCGTCTTGCACGACGCATGCAGGCCTTCGGACTCTGGGGAGCCTGCAACGACATGCTTGGAGGTATCGGAGACTCCTACAAACAAGATCAGACACAAACGACGCAACTTCTTCGCAACATTCAACGTGAACTCCCTTATGAAGGTCGGTAAATTGAAACAACTGATTGACACCCTACAGCATCATCAAATCCTGATCGCAGCAATTCAGGAAACAAGGTTTGTTGATGCAGAAGCTTTTGACTCCCAGGGGTATAGAATCTTCAAAGGTAAAGTCGGAAAACGTGTAGTAAAATCCATCCCCCAACTTGGCACAGGATTTGTGGTCAGTAAGAAGATTTTAGAGTCCATCACCAACTTCACTTCCCCCAACAGTCGAGTCTCGATCCTTTCGTTTCGGAGCACAAATAAAATCTACACCATGGTGAACGTCCATGCCCCAATTAATCAAGCTAACAGAATCGATCCACAAGGGACGGAAATATTCTGGGAAGAACTTGAAGATATTCTATCCAAGATTCCCAAGGAACACATCATCGTCCTTCTTGGGGACTTCAATGCTCAGCTCGGTAAGGAAAAGAAATTCAAGAATATTATCGGAGAATACCCGGCCCACAGAAGAACAAACCGCAATGGAGAAAGGTTAGTGGAGTTGTGCAAGGCGTTCAACCTAGTGATGAAGTCAACCGCTTTCAAACGACTTCCTGCAAAACAGAAAACATGGACATCCCCAAATCCCCATCTCGGCGAATTCCAAATTGACCACGTTGCTATTTCTCGTAAATCTCGCAGAGAAATCCAGAATGTAAAAGTCTTAAGAAGCGCGAATCTTGACTCTGATCACTATCTTTCAAAGATAAAATTAAAACTTCTTCCAAGATCCACCAAGAGATTTCAGGGAAGAAAGATCAACAGGTTTGATGTGGAAAAACTGAAAACACAAAGCGAATTCAGTCAGAAACTTGAAACACTTGAGCCACAGAATTGGGAACAACTCAAAGAAGCAATTCTTGAAACGGCACAGGAAACCATCCCACTGACAAAGTTGAGGCGGCATCCTTGGTGGACTAATGAATGTGACGATGCCATTCACCAAAGGCGGCTTGCCTGGTTGCGATGGAACAAACAGAAGAATGAAGAAAACAGAGAGAGATTCCTGATCGTGAGAAAGCAGGCTGATAAAACCATACGCGGGATAAAACGAGCATTCCAAAAAAATCAGTTGGCACAAATAGACCAAGATTTCAAAAAGAACAACACCCGTGATTTCTATAAAACCTTCAAGCAAAATCTCAGTAAATACACACCACCCAGTCTTCACTTTAGGAATCCCGATGGGAAAGTTGCTTACAATGACAAAGACAACTGCCATATCCTGGCGAAATACTTTGAGTCCCTTCTCAATTGTGAGGCTCCAACATCGAAATTTTCCTTTCACAGTAATGTGCTCGTCAATCCAGACTCAAGTCCACCAACTAGGGAAGAAATCAAGCAGATCATTCACTCACTTAAGAACAATAAAGCACCAGGTGAGGATTCAATAGTTGCCGAACTCTGGAAATACGCAGGTGAAAAACCAGTCGACAAGCTAACGGATATCATCCGGGAGATTTGGGAAACAGAGAAACTGCCCAGTGATTGGACATCGGCACTAATTCATCCCCTGCACAAGAAAGGTGATAAAGCGGACGTAAACAACTATCGTGGCATATCACTCCTCTCGATAACATACAAGATTCTCGCGAAAGCGCTTCAAACGAGAGCGGAAGCACAGCTCGATCAACACCTGGGCGAATACCAAGGTGGATTTCGAAAGGGGCGCTCTTGTGTTGAGCAAATCATGAATCTAAAATCAATTCTATCGTACATGAATCTGAGAAGTAAGAAATTTGTTGTGACTTTTGTTGATTTCAAGAAGGCTTACGACTCGCTGGATCGAAGTACCCTGATCCAGGTTTTAAGAGAATTTGGTTTAGATAATAAGACAAGAGCAATCATTCACCAATCCCTATTGGATACGGCTTCCAAAGTGAAATTCAGGGGAGAGATTTCTGAATCCTTCGCAATACGGACAGGGGTGAGACAGGGAGATGGGCTCTCGCCTCTTTTATTCAACTGTGTTCTTGAGAAAGTTATTCGAGAATGGCGTAAAGAATTGTGTAAGGATGGTATAGAGAATGGGGTCAGACTAGGTTGTAAGAACAAAAACCTGACAATCGACTGTTTAGCTTTCGCAGATGATGTTGCAATTTTCTCTAATTCTCTTGACACAGCCACACAACAAATCAATCAATTACAGGTGCAAGCAGCAAAGGCAGGTCTTCAGATTTCGTTTGAGAAAACGCAGTTTATAACGAACATCAAGTCGGAACCCAGAGAACTTACGGTGAATGGAGGACAAATAAAACAGGTAGAGAAATTCAAATACCTGGGTGAATGGATTGAGCCCAACATTCGTGAAAAGGAAGCCTTCGTGGCACGGATTAACAAAATGGAAATGGCTTACCATTTAACCAAAGACATTTACAAATCACGATCAATGTCCTTCAAGGCCAAACTGAGGCACTTCGTTACCGTTATTCGCCCGGAGGCGTTATATGGATCAGAATGCTTGGCGATGAATAAGAAAGGCCTGGCAGAACAACTCGAAGCCAAAGAGAGGAAGATTCTGAGAAAGATCTTGGGCCCGGTCAAGGAACGAGGAGAGTATAGAAGACGACACAACGATGAACTCTATCTACATGTGGAGAAAATAACGGACACCATTCGCAAAAGAAGACTCTCCTTTTATGGCCATTTAACACGAATGAACTCCGGAAGATTGTCCAATCGAATCTGTGCCTACTTTGTGGGAAAGAAAACCAAAGGGATCTGGTTTACAGAGGTGGAAAAAGACCTACAAGAACTGGGGATATCACATGAAGACATCTTGGAACGTGACTCTTTGAAGAAGAAACTTGGGGAGATACGGAGTTTTCAGCCAAAACCTATATTGAAAACTGGCAAGAAGTGGACCGAAGAACGAAGGGAAGCTCACCGAAGAAGAATGCGCGAATACTGGGCCAATGTGAAAGAACGAGGGAAAAGGCAGTTGAAATAACGTGGTCCATAGACGACCGAAACGATAAAAAAAAAAAAATAATAATAATAATAATAATAAAATTAATAATTATTATTATTAAGGAATGCTAAAAGGGAATTAGATAATCTGACATATAACGTTATACCAGAAATAGTAACGGCAAGTGCCGCAACGGATGGCTGATATTACAAGAGTGGCTGCGTGCAGCCTTGGAAAGAATGTCATAGTGTAAATGGCGTTCAGCCCAAGAATGAAAGATATTTACAAGAATATGTCAAACATCCGCCTCCAAGGTGGAGCTCAATTGGCTACCTACCTCACTGAAGGCCACGGCACGGCGCGGTGGTACTAAGCGAGGACGTGAGGGCGATACTTGACAGTTGCGGGAGTTAGTGCATTAGGTTTCCTATACTGTACTGACTTTTAAAGATATCAAAGTAATTAATAATAAGCATCAAATAGCTCAATAATAAATTAAATGATCAAATTGACTTAAAGTATCCAACAATTGATTCAATAAATTAGGATATCAAATTAATTTAAAATATCCACCAACCGTTTTGGCGGTAAAATGAGATTCACCACCAAAGAAAGTTAGAACACTAACAACCGTAAACTGGCAGTGTCTTAGGGCTTGCTTTGCCTCTTGATCAGGATCTCAACTGGGGATGCAGATCTGATGCATTCACGTTATATTGGGAACTGAGATGGCTTGAAAGGTCAGATAGGTTCAGTGTGATGATGCATTCTATGGGGACGTAAATTGGGTCATTAGCGATAAAATGGAAAACATGTGGAATGTAGTGGTGTACAAAATTAAAGCAACTGTATTCAATTTACTACAAATGATGGTAAAATATAACGCATTAACAAAGTAAACAATGCTACATCTACTAATGATTTAACATCCAAAACCAGAATATACAGTAGGTCAAGTTTACTCAATATGGCTTGAGATCACCTTTGATAGCAAGAAAGGCCTGACTGCGGGATGGCATGCTCCGAATCAGGTCACTAAATACAGTGTGACGTATTAACGCCAATGCTTTCTGTAGAACAACTCGTAGTGTAAGTCCTCTTAAGTGAAGCAACTCATTTTCCCCACGTACACGAGGCTAATTGACAACGAAGTCCAAGCTAAAAAAAAAACTTGAAATGAGGCATTACCCCAAAATTTACCTGGAGGAAGAGTGGGAAAACTTGGGGAAAAACCACACCTTCTAACCGCAAGAAAGGCCTGTAAACGTTTCAAGTACGATATTATAGAATTTAAAAACATGTACAGTCAAACTTCTATAAGAAGAAATTTAAACTTCCCGGCGAATTTCTATACAATGTATATCACATTTATTCTATAATTCGAAGTTCTATTCATCGAATATTCCGATAACTAGAATGATATTTTGTTCTTCAGACATCAAATATGTGTCTTTAACTCGAAGTTGGGGTGAAAGTGCAGGTGAATTACGTTCTTTAGGTGTGACTTGGGAATTACAATATTGATTAAGTTGTGTAGGGTACCTGGACTGTTTATTTCTGTCAGTAGCTTAAAATATTATGTATGGAATTCCAGCTAACTCACTACCAAGCAGTGTGAAATGAACACAAGATAGCGCTATGCAGGAGTCACCCTTTTGAATGGAGCGGAAAATTCATCTAGTAAGGTTACAAAAGTACACCAATATTTGCACAACATCATTTAACCCTAATTAATATACCTGCATGAGTAGACCAAGTGACAATAACAGCATGGCGTAGCAACAGTTGACCATTTATATATTTATGGGCGGCTTCGGTGGCGTTGTTGGTAGCTTCTATGTCCAAGTTCACTGGATCAAATCCAGCCGAAGTCGTCGGATTTTTAAGAGCGTTAATAATCCCTCAGTATGCCTTCCTTCTGAGGGGAAGTAAAGCCGGTGGGCCCATGTCATAGATTTATGGCATGCAAAAGAACCTTCCACTAACTTAACTTGTGTGAAGCAAAATTTGTAGGTTAAGTTTGATTAATGCTCTTGAGTTCCAACGTTCGTCACCAGGCGCTGGTTGCGACGGCATCTAATAGTAACCAATTTCACGGCTAGGTGTCGTGGACGGTAGCATTTGGTAGCGAAGGTAGGAACTACTTGAAATTATCGTCTGCACTCCTTATTTGAATTAAATACAGATAACACACACTAATACAGCCATCACAATTAACACCGGTTATCAGACAGATTCTACACACACCCAAAGTACACGGGGCTACATGACCGCGTTGTCGCAGCCCCTAAACTGAGAAACCAACCAACTGTGTATTTATGATAATAGAACCTCATTTTTAATGTATTTCTATATCTCGAATTTTCGATAGCTCGAAGTAATTTTTTATCTCCGAAAGCACTTCGAGATATCGATGTTTGACAGTACTTTGATGACTCGTACGATGATGCTATGGCCCACGGTCATATGTTCGAATAATGAACGGTGTTGTATCCTCATGGCCAATCTTCTCAGATGCAGTGAAAGGTGAAATCGTGCATCATCTTCCTTGCCAATGCCACATTGACTAGTCATACAGGTTTCAATAGCGCCGTCATTCAAAAGAAGCAGCTCAAAGAATATTCAGCCTCCAGAGTGACACCATGGCCTAGAAATACTTACCAAATATCTTCTTTAGTTATGATGTGGATACTGGATAATAATAATAATAACAAGAAGTTCCGTGAAGAACTATACAGCCTACTTTTCATGCCAATGATTATTCTACAGTATATGAACCTATCTAGAATAATGACGAAATTAAGTTGGTAATATCGAAATATCTAATTAGTTCAAAATATACCTGGTAATGAAGCCTAATAGAGCACTACAGTTGGCAGCCCTGGTGACTGAATATATTCTTAGTTCCACCTCTTAAGGTACAGAATACAAAATTTGGTTGAAGTCCAATGGACGTTACATGCAGTTAGACACTGGATCTATCAGCACGCGTAAAAGCATGTTGCCAACAATACCATGCATGTGCTGGTCAGAAATAATCTGAATTATTATGATATCTTGTTGTGCCAATTTTGGATGAAATCCATTTTTTAGTATAGAAGTTACATGTATTTTAAAATTGGACATATCAGCAGGGATAGAATCATGTTGGCAGCACCGCCTTGTATTAATTACTTCAAATTAATCTAGAATGTCAGGTGCTATACGTGTGGAAAGTATAGAGCTGTTGGCTTGCATACTTTCTGATATATTGGTATTAGGGCAGAAAGAATATAGACAGCATTTATTAACAGTTGGCAGCCCTGATTGCTCTTAACAATACTTATAGTCATATCACTTATGGTACACATTGCACATACGAAATTTGGTTGAAATCCAACTGATAGTATAAAAGTTACATGTATTTAAAAATTGGTACTATCAGCAGGCTTATAATCATGTTGGTAGAACTGACGTATATAAGTTACTCCAAATTAATCTAAAATGTCAGAATATACGTGTGCATAGTTTAAAGCTGTTGGCTTGCACACTTTCTGATATATTGCTATTTGGATTTAAAAAAATAGAGAGAGCAATTATTAACAGTTGGCAGCCCTGGTGGCTCTTAAGAATACGCTCAGTCATATCTGTTTATGTACAGATATTACATACAAAATTTGGTTGAAATCCAGTTGATAGTGTAAAAGTTATATGCATTTAAACATTGGACCTATCAGAAGGCTTAAAATTATTTTGGCAACACTGTCATATTTGACCTCCTGGAAATTAAACTGAAATAGTATTATCTACATGTGTGCCAATTTTGGAATAGCTCCCATGCATACATTGCAAGATATCCAACATGGAGCTCAAATTTCTAGTGCGTTTTTTCAGCAGTTGGTAGCACTGACATCATTTTCAAATATGGACGTGAGCTATTCCGGTGCACATCTTTACTCATACTAAATTTGGTTTTGATTTCTGCAGCCGTTTAGTAGTTGATAGGGGGGGACACACACAGCCAGCCAGCCAGACAGACAGACAGACAGACACATTTTCCCGGATCGATCTCATAAGACTACTTTTTCCTCATTTTTGCAAAATGTGAAAAGTAGGCTAAAAATAATAATATCGTACGGCCTAGGGTGCCGGGTGCAAGCTTTGTAATTTGACACCCAGAGGGTAGCTTGCATGTCGAATTTCGTTGTTCCTTGAATTACTATGAAAGTCAAGGAGGTAAGATATCTAAGCTCCTTGAACACTATAGCGCTTTCTAGTAGAGAAATTAGGAACTTTGTGTTGGCGGAAACTCCCGATATTGATGATGATGATGATAATTGTTGTTTTAAGGGGCCTAACATCTAGGTTATCGGCCCCGGATGGTTTGGGTGATCGTGAATATGAAAATGAAATGCAAACTTAAAACTAAAACTAACTACTAACCTACAGTCTAGAAGAAGAAATGGAAAACTAAAGGAGAATAAGGCAAATAAAGGACAGGAGGAAAAGAAATGCCCTCAACCCTCGAAGAATGCGGATTGAGGGACTTGGAAGGAAGGAGAGCCATGAAAGGCAGGTAGGAAAGGAAAAGAGGAGAGGGTTCACCCCACAGGTGAGGCACAAAAGGGGAAAATGGACCAGCTCAGGAATCCCTCGGGGTCGCCAACTCCCGAACTCACCAGCCGTAACCCCCTGAGGGTGTAGCATTATCTAGGGTGCACCAAAAGTGGTGGGGCTACATACACCCGGTCTCCTTGAGGGCCTTGAGCAGAAGGCAGGAGATAACAGGAAAAGAAAAAGAAGGCTGACCCCTCGCAGAAGGAGGGAATCAGAAAAGATGAGACAAGGGCCAATTAAGGCGGGAAATGAAGAGACTCCCTAGGCCTCGAATACCCTAATACCGTCGGGGTCGGAAAAGAACAAGAGTTGACCAAGGACGGTCGACAGGAAAGAAGACGGAGAGGAGCCCGGCACAAGTAAGTGGAAGCAATGCCGGACTCAGCTGGGGTCCCGTGGTCGCCAACCCACGTCCCACTAGATGTGAGCCCCTGGGGGACTCCCGATATTAATTTTGCCATTATGAACACGGCCTACTGAATTCAAATGGGATCTTTGACATGCCAACGTCGTATGACATGCGTGTCGTATTTTTGCCGCCTTTCAAAAATCACTTACCACGGCCAGGATACTGGAGAGAAGTTTCCTGAGATGGCAATAGTGGAGAAGGACGCTGTTGTCCTCATCGTGCCAGGTCCTTTCACGAGCCCGAATACACTTCCCATTTAACATGGTAACATAGTAGTAGTGGGTAGCATGCCAAACTGCTGTGCCCAAAATCGCGGCTTCAAACCCGACCGAAGTCGTCGGAATTTTAAGAGCGTTAAAATCCTTATGTAGGCTATGCTTTCCTTCAGGGGAGGGATTGGGGGGGGGGGGGGGGGTGTTAAAGCTGGTGGGCCCATGTCATAAATTTATGGCATGTAAATGAACCTTCCACTGCAAATGGTTGTGTATAGCCAAATTTGTAGGTTATTTGGTTAGAAACGCTCTTTGAAGATCCAACGATGGCCGCTAGGTGTCAGTGACAGTGGCATCAGGGAGCCAAAGTTGGAACTACTAGAAATTGAACTTGCTGGGAGCCTACGGGCGTTCAATTAAAAAATATCTTGCTATGGCGATTGACTGCAATTCATATGTAATAATAATAATTTAACATAGAACTAGACCTTATGGTCCGATACACATTAGCTGTTGTTGAGATACAGTAGAATCTCGATATCAACAATCGTTAGGGGATGTCAAGATAAATTCGACTTATCTAAAATTCGAGTTATAGAGATAGGCCTACGTAGCAAAAATGTTAAATTTGTGATATACTGTGCGTAAAATACTGTACTGTTATGCAGGCTTACAACATATAGTTGTCTAAATTAATGTAAAAGAAATGTGTGTCGGTAATGATGACAGGTTTATTACATTACCCAAGTAAGTTAAATTTAACCATACAAAATACAGACGAGCCTTTATCTACTTGTTTATGACTTGAAGAAATCCGACATCTTCTTCTACTTCATTTTCTTTGCACGAGCTTCCGCCACAAAGTTCCCAACCACATTCAGTGATGTATGAAACCAGTTGTACTGTACAAATGCGTGAAAGTTCGAGATACAGAACAAGTTTAAGTGTCAGGGATATAATTTAAGCTTCGAGATATCGAACATTCGAGTTATAAAAATTCGAATCAAAGAGAAAAAAATACATGTAAATTACAGGTATTTTGTTCGGGAAATAAAAATTACTACAAGTTATCGAAAATTCGCGTAATTGAGGTTTGAGATAACGAGGTTCGACCGTATTTGCATGAGCGTTCTCAGGCTATGATAACTTAGGACTAATTCCTGTCATAGTTAAAGCACCAGTACCATTTGATGAAGCGTATGGCACGAACCAATTTACAAATACACACATTAGCACAGCAATCACGATAACACAAGTGATCACAGAAATTCCACAGTCACCCAAATATATGGGGCTAAATGACCACCATGTCGCAGCCCCTAAATACATTAAGGAACAACAACAAATTGAAGAATAAGAAAGTGCACCAAACCAGAGAGGCAGTTTTCCTCTCGGTAATGCCAAATGAATGTGTCTACTGTAAACGAGACGAATACTTAGAAATCCTCCACAAATAGAACCCGCTGGCTTGATCAGCTAGCCTGCGCCCACAACCTCCTCTTTCTTTTTTGATGAATTCTGATTGGTCCACGCTTAGTGGACGCTATGCTGACAGCACGACATAAGACAGGATCTCACGCAGTGGTTCAAACCACAGTGCTTCTGAGATAGTGTGTGAGCTTAAATGAGGTTATTAATCCTCTACCTGTGTTGTGGGGTCTTTTAAGATATCAGTTGACTGTAAACCCCTAGCACTACCTCCAAATTTATTTCTAGCCCTCAACCTTCCGTGTAGCTTTCATTGAGTTCAATGCCAACTGGCAGGTAGAGTGGTTGTGCTTCGTAGACAGCAGATTTCTCAGTAACCTGCTTCAAATATAATGTGGTGCTGTTTTTGTGTTACATTTTTCGACCCCACAACACTTTTAATTACCCAAAGTCTTTACGACACTCCCTGAGGATTAATTGAGGTTTAGTGCAAAGCGTAAAGAGCGCATCTAGGGTAGATCTACGTTCATATTATTATTCATACTATTTATTATTCCTTGGTAATTTTACTATCAACATTTCTTCATCTCCACGTCTTTAATCATAAGTACAGTAATTTACTTATTTCAATATCAAGGGTTCGAGTTATGGCTGAGGAGTCTAATTTTTCAAGAGTGGGAAGATTCCACGTTTCACACTGTCATACATTTCAACACGCTTATGTCTCTTTGTGTCATGTTAGGCTACTTCAAGGCTAAATTAAATCTCTTCGACAAGTTAGTCAGATGATTTCTTTAATGTCCTGGACGTTAGAGAAAACATTACTATTTAATTGATGCATACTTCACTTAGATTGTATCAATTAAAAGATCCCTTCACTATCTACCATTGGCCACACGATGCTGATTATTATTATCACTATTATTATTGTTATTATTACTATTTTACTCGTTATGCCCAAAAAAGGAGCGCGTTAGAGATTATTTAGCACAATGTTTCCTCTTTTCTTCCCAATATCTCTTCCTCCTTTCACTGTGCTCTCCTTTGCGTTCTTCTGTCAATCCTTTATTCTTCCATGTACGTTTCTCGGTAAATTTGTGTGTGTTCATTCGAGTTTTACATTTTTGTCCATTGTGAATGCTTTCTTTGTTCATACCAATTTCTTGTCGGCCTTGTGTTATTTCTACCAGCCAATTGTTGTAGTTTTACAGAGACAGTGTTAGGTTTAAACTTTTCTTTGCTATCCTATTGTCATCCATTTTGTATACTGTATGTGACCATAACATTCAAGTCCCCTTTTTTTATTGGAATCTGAATTTTTAGCCTCCCGTCCCCCTCCCCCCTATCAACTCCTTAACGGCTGCTGCTATCGAAACCAAATTTGGTATGAGTAAAGATCTATACCTGAATATCTCAAAGCCATGTTTGAAAATGATGTCAGTGCTACCAACTGCTAAAATATCGCAATTGAAATGTGAAGTCCATGTAGGATATCTTGGAAGTAATACATGGGAGCTATTCCAAAATAATATTTCAGTATAATTTCCAGGAGGCCATACATGACAGTGTTGCCAAAATGAGTCTAAGCCTGCCAATAGGTCCAATTTTAAAATGCATGTAACTTCTACACTATCTATTGGATTTGTCATCTACCTCAAAACTTGACTCTAATAATTCCTGTTACACACACTACCTTATAGGCACATAATGACACAGGTATATCAGACAATTTGTATTTATATAAACAGGGTTAATGCTTAACATATCCGTAGCTTCTGAAGAGTAGCCGCAAACATCTTGCTATGTGTCGACGTGTAGAGCAATTCACTAAGAATTATGTTTCTCTACACTGCATCACGGTCATATGAACCTTCATGAATTGTTGTTAATTTATTAGAGAGCTTGAGGTATCCTCTTTATCAGCCCTGTGTGTTTAGGTGCATGTTTGTCTAATAACCTGAGTTTCTGTGTTGACGCTAGTAGATATGTGTAACTGTACTTTTTTATATCTAGAATTGGTGTGGTTGCCCCAAAATTTGGAAAAAGAAGGTACCATATTGCCATTTTCCTGGAGGGAGTTTAGAAAACAGGGTGAAACGCCACACTCAGGATGGCCACTGTCAGCTTCGATCTCCAGACGTCCAGCTCCCCCGTCCAGTCACGGAGTACGACTATGCTGCTAGTTTAGACCCACAGTATAGTGATAAGAGGATTGTGGCCAGTGATATAATCACGCATTGGGTTTTGCACGCGCAGTACAGGAAGTCCTCAACCTCCACCTTGCCGAAGTCTGTCCTTGCCCTGTAATGGGCGCACTTCCTATGCAGGTGAGTTTAGTTGTGTTATCTAACAACTAATGCAGGGTGGACGCATGCTGGTGATCCAACAAGCTGCTTCCTGGCACTTCTGATAAGAGTACAGTTTGTTAACCTACTTCCACAAAAGTCACTCAGAATATACACTACAAGTTATACAGTACATGTACTTTTTCTTGCAATTCAATGCAATGCGTATTTGTTATTGGTAAAGTAGCCCTAGGTTTATTGGTGAAGGAAAATAGCCCTATGTTTATTGGTAAAGGAATATAGCTCTATGTCTATTAGTAAAGAAAAATAGCCCCATGTCTATTGGTAAAGGTATATAGCCCTATGTTTATTGGTAATGGAAAATAGCCCTATGTTTATTGGTAAAGGAAAATAGCCCTATGTCAATAGGTAAAGGAAAATAGTCCTATGTTTATTGGTAAAGGAAAATAGTCTTATGTTTATTGGTAAAGGGAAATAGCCCTATGTTTATTGGTAAAGGAATATAGTCCTATGTTTATTGGTAAAGGAAAATAGTCTTATGTTTATTGGTAAAGGGAAATAGCCCTATGTTTATTGGTAAAGGAATATAGCCCTATGTTTATTGGTAAAGGAAAATAGTCTTATGTTTATTGGTAAAGGGAAATAGCCCTATGTTTATTGGTAAAGGAAAATAGTCTTATGTTTATTGGTAAAGGAATATAGCCCTATGTCTATTGGTAAAGGAAAATAGTCCTATGTTTATTGGTAAAGGAAAATAGCCCTATGTTTATTGGTAAAGGAATATAGTCCTATGTTTATTGGTAAAGGAAAATAGTCTTATGTTTATTGGTAAAGGGAAATAGCCCTATGTTTATTGGTAAAGGAATATAGCCCTATGTTTATTGGTAAAGGAAAATAGTCTTATGTTTATTGGTAAAGGGAAATAGCCCTATGTTTATTGGTAAAGGAATATAGCCCTATGTTTATTGGTAAAGGGAAATAGCCCTATGTTTATTGGTAAAGGAATATAGTCCTATGTTTATTGGTAAAGGAAAATAGTCTTATGTTTATTGGTAAAGGGAAATAGCCCTATGTTTATTGGTAAAGGAAAATAGCCCTATGTTTATTGGTAAAGGAATATAGTCCTATGTTTATTGGTAAAGGAAAATAGTCTTATGTTTATTGGTAAAGGGAAATAGCCCTATGTTTATTGGTAAAGGAAAATAGTCCTATGTTTATTGGTAAAGGAAAATAGCCCTATGTTTATTGGTAAAGGGAAATAGTCCTATGTTTATTGGTAAAGGAAAATAGTCTTATGTTTATTGGTAAAGGGAAATAGCCCTATGTTTATTGGTAAAGGAATATAGCCCTATGTTTATTGGTAAAGGAAAATAGTCTTATGTTTATTGGTAAAGGGAAATAGCCCTATGTTTATTGGTAAAGGAAAATAGTCTTATGTTTATTGGTAAAGGAATATAGCCCTATGTTTATTGGTAAAGGAATATAGCCCTATGTTTATTGGTAAAGGGAAATAGTCTTATGTTTATTGGTAAAGGAATATAGCCCTATGTTTATTGGTAAAGGAATATAGCCCTATGTCTATTGGTAAAGGAAAATAGCCCTATGTTTATTGGTAAAGGAAAATAGTCCTATGTTTATTGGTAAGGGAATATAGCCCTATGTTTATTGGTAAGGGAATATAGCCCTATGTTTATTGGTGAAGGAAAATAGCCCTATTTATATTGGTAAAGGAAAATAGTCTTATGTTTATTGGTAAAGGAATATAGCCCTATGTCTATTGGTAAAGGAATATAGCCCTATATCTATTGGCAAAGGAATATAGCCCTATGTCTATTGGTAAAGGAAAATAGCCCTATGTTTATTGGTAAAGGAAAATAGCCGTATGTTTATTGGTAAAGGAAAATAGCCCTATGTCTATTGGTAAAGGAAAATAGTCCTATGTCTATTGGTAAAGGAAAATAGCCCTATGTTTATTGGTAAAGGAAAATAGCCGTATGTTTATTGGTAAAGGAAAATAGCCCTATGTTTATTGGTAAATGAAAATAGCCCTATGTTTATTGGTAAAGGAAAATAGCCTTATGTTTATTGGTAAAGGAAAATAGCCCTATGTTTATTGGTAAAGGAATATAGCCCTATGTCTATTGGTAAAGGAAAATAGTCCTATGTTTATTGGTAAAGGAATATAGCCCTATGTTTATTAGTAAAGGAAAATAGCCGTATGCTTATTGGTAAAGGAAAATAGCCCTATGTTTATTGGTAAATGAAAATAGCCCTATGTTTATTGGTAAAGGAAAATAGCCTTATGTTTATTGGTAAAGGAATATAGCCCTATGTTTATTGGTATAGGAATATAGCCCTATGTCTATTGGTAAAGGAAAATAGTCCTATGTTTATTGGTAAAGGAATATAGCCCTATGTTTATTAGTAAAGGGAAATTTTACTTCCTGTACTTACCTCTGCTTGGTAGGGAGCTGTTGACCCACCATAATGAATAGAATTGAACAGACTACAGTACATCACCACATAGCAAGTTTTCTACCGGCAATGACGATAAACCTTTCATGTGGCTTTCAAATTCTCCTCTATTATGTCCTCTGCCTGCCTAAGACGTAGCTCAAAGCACAGGACATTAGTAGCACACAACAGTGCACTCTAGTGCAGTGGTGACTGGTCCAAATATATGTGGAGAGGGATGTGCAGTATGACAGAGGCTACAATGTTACCCAAGAGGCAAGATAATGTACATTACCGACATATTACATTATTAATCCTCAGGAAAATAGCCGTATGTTTATTGGTAAAGGAAAATAGCCCTATGTTTATTGGTAAAGGAAAATAGCCTTATGTTTATTGGCTTCAACGCTATCCACACAGAGCCCATTACTTAATGGCAAACAGACACCAGTAACCTGGAGAGAGACACCCTCAGGAGCTCATGAGCAATCGGTTTGGGAATTGATGACCAATATATCCTCAATGGGTCCACTTTCTTCGCAAAATAATTAGGTTAACCTTAGAACCTTACTAATGGCGTCTACCTCTCCGGAATCTACATTTCTTCCAAGATCTCTAGCACATTTTGTTTAACATTTAAGATAACTTTTCTCTTCCTTTATTCTCACATTTTGAAATTATCATTATACTAGCAACCCGACCCAGCTTCGCCCGGGAACAGTTATGAATGCATTACGTGATAAGCACTTTCTTTCCAATGTCAATGAACAACGACCAATGTCTGTTTTACGTCTCGGCATGATGGGTTAAAATCACTGACTGAACTACGAGTATTAATTATATTATCATTGAGATGCATGTGCAACAAATTCTTGTCAGACGTAATTTAAGAATTGCGAGGTGCATGAAACACAAATCCCCCTTCCGTCCAATCTCAATTTTGCGGAACGAAAAGTTCACAGGCGAAATGAAGAAAAGCCGAGTTGCACTTCCAGGGAAACTCCAAACACAACCACCCATATCAGATGTCTTAACTCGACACGACTCAACGGTTTGCTGCTGGTTGTATCTGGGGCAATAGGTTCGCCCGCTAGCTAAGCTGTTACAGGGATGATAGACTCGCCCTTAGCTAACTCGTAAACTGTCGCCTCAGTAGTTGAATGGACTTGGTTGGAAGAAATTATAACGTAAAAACACGTATAGTGGGCGATGAATTGAAAATAGACATATGCTCTCGCGGACTTTTTTTGTAGATCTTTTCGTGCTGAACAATTCTTACACTCATAGTATTTAGATATTTTTAACGGTTTGCCGAGCGTAGGCTTACACAGCGCTCGGACGCCAGGTTTTTTTTCGACTTTTCCACTGAAATCGTTACTGCTCGGCTTCCTTTGATCATAAATAAAATATTTTCCATATAAATCATCCCTGAGATATCCTTTACAGAATGGTGAAAACCGCATCAAAATCCATCCAGTGGTTCTCGAGATTACCCGTAACATCCAAGAATCGGGGACTTTGTTTTACACTAAGTAGAGATTTCAAACATCGACCACCATGATCCATATAACTGCAGTGGCTAGCACTATTGCTGACACCTCAGAGATTCAGATTCGATTTCCTCTTCAGCCATTTTGGAAGTGGTTT
Organism: Meconema thalassinum; assembly: GCA_946902985.2. Classification (NCBI taxonomy): domain Eukaryota; kingdom Metazoa; phylum Arthropoda; class Insecta; order Orthoptera; family Tettigoniidae; genus Meconema; species Meconema thalassinum. The sequence continues at coordinate 1,719,607,910 of OX336388.2, read as the reverse complement.
TCCGTGGCTACCCCATTTCTACTGGGATGTTTCCTGACTTAAGGTCACGGCCATCTCCTTCCGAAACCTCTCCTAAATTACAAATCACATTCAGACAGATATCACAATTATACAAGTTATCAAACAAATGCTACACTCACCCAAGTACATGGGGTTGAAATGACTCCGAAGCCAAAGCCCCTAAATGAAAAATACCACAACAAGATTCATAGAACAGTTCAGAGGAATTACATTGACTTATCATCAAGTTTCCTGACTCATTGTAGCTAGAATCGATGTAGAGCTGTTTGAGATGTTTTGGAATGACTCCTGTGACTGAGATTACACTTGGGATGGCAATGACTGTTGTTTCCAAATACGTTTCATTCCTGTTATTATTATTATCATCATCATTATTATCTACGCCTCTAATTATAACAAGTTGTTACATCACAAAAGTGGGAGGCTGCCATTTGAATTCTCTCGCTGAACACTTGAATTCGCCCCACGCGTAAAGCATCACCTATTCCAGTCATGTACTGAATATTTAACATCATAACAACAAGCATCCTGTTATCTCGTTCATGGATTATTCATTTAGCGACAACACTCATTTGCATTTTCCAATACACCACCTTAGGGGTGCTGCAAATAAGACAAGAATTAACAAGCACGTTTGATTTGTCTGCTCTGTTATTTGCTGATAGACGTATCTAAAAAGAAGAAGGAAGATTGTAGTTTTACGTGACCGTGAATCTTGTGATTATGAGTTTCGAGACCTCCTTTTTATGTGGAATCCAAACCACAGGACATGGAATTACACTTCGAAAATCTCACATGCATTGACCGGGAATCGAACCCAGTCCACCTTGGTGAGAGGCCAACAGATTGACCGCTGCGCCATCACGCCCCACGCGTCTCTAAAAGCCTCAGTAATTTAAAATGACGTAAAAAATAACATTATTATTATTATCCATAATATAATACGCTAAGGTGTATGTTTCACAAAACGCAAGCTCAGGCGGCTTCGGTGGCGTAGTCGGTAGCATGCTGAGCTTCTATGCCCAAGATAGCGGGTTCAAACCCAGCCGAAGCCGTCGGATTTTTAAGAGCATTAAAATCCCTCAGTATGCCTTCCTTCGGAGGGGAAGTAAAGCCGGCGGTCCCATGTCATAGATTTATGGCATGTTAAAAAAAAACTTCCACTAATTACACCTGTGTGAAGCTAAATTGGATAGGTTAAGAATGTAAACAACGCTCTTAGGTTTCTACGTTCGTTGCCAAGAGCCAACTGCGGTGGCGTCTGGTAGCTAAGTTCTGAACTTGGCCTAGTAGTCGTTGACGGTGGCGCTTGGCGACAAAAGTAGAAACTATTTGAAAAATTATAAGTTGCAGTATGTACTTAAATTTAAAAAAAAAACAGATAACACACGCTAATACAGTCATCATAATTAACACCGGTTATCAGACAGATTCTACACTCACCCAAAGTGCACGGGGCTATATGACCGCGTTGTCGCTGCCCCTAAACTTAAGAACCAACCAACCAACCAAATCGCAAGCTCCTAGACCAGAGGGAGTTAGAAGGTGTGGTTTGCACCAAAATCTTCCAAATCGTCTCAATAGTAGAGGAAAAATCTTGCATTTCTTGAAACGTCAACGAAAATATATTTATTTATTTATTTATAGAGTGTTTTTAAACAAATAAAAAAGACAATAGCCCCTGGCAGAACTATGTCGCGTCCAGCTCGCATAGCACTAGAGCCGGGCGGTTAGTCTGTACACATGGGGCGCACACAACCCATTGTGCATCCAGCATCAGTTGCTCTCTGATTTCATCAATATCGACAATTTGTTTAAAAAATGCGTTTAAACAAATAAACATATAGAAACCCGCATAACAGTACAGCCCGGCGGGCGGTTTATACACATGCGAGAGTTCTCGCACGGGTCCGCTAGTTATTATTATACATCATTATGATCATATGTGCAGCGTGATAGAACTTATTTAGCTGATGATGTTGATTTTTTCTTCTCCCAAAACCTCCTTATCTTGGCACTGAAAATCTTCCCCAGTTCTACAGTCCGGGTATTTTCTCAGTAAAATGATGGGTGTTGATTACAGTACTGTTTTGAAGGAAGGAAGTTTGTACTTCTACGTGACCGTGAATCTTGTGATTATGAACCACGGGACCTCCATTTTACGTGGAATCCGAACCACAGGACATGGCAATTCACCTCGAAAATCTCACATGTATTGACCGGGAATCGAACCCAGTCCAACTTGGTGAGAGGCCAACAGCTTGACCGCTGTGCCACCAAGCCCCCAATTACTGTTTTGAGCAGGTGTCGCTCTTGTACGAATAAAATTTCCTTTGTGATGCCAATTTCTTAAAGGTCTTATTCTATTTCACTAAGCCAGTTCTTGGCTTTCACAGAGAGAGCAGGGCTGAGAATCCTTTTGGTGAGCCTGTCATTGTTCATTCTGAGAATGTGGCCGTAGATCTTCAATCACCTATTCCTGAAGGTGTCAGTGATCTTTTCATCATACTGGTCAAGCTCCTGAGACTTTTGTTTCATCCAGATTATTTCTGAGCAGACTGGACCAATGAATTTCTTCAATATTTTTCTTGTTTCTCTACGTCTTTAATGAGAGATCTGCCTCCAATGACCAAGGTTTCCGTGCCATATAGTGCTCCAGTTGGATTACAGTGGTGCAATATCTTAATTTCGCATTCTTCGATAAATCTTTATTATTATGAATATTAGTCCCAGGCTGGATTCGAATCCTGACAACAACCATCATGAGTGTAGTTTTCTCGAGTTTTTCAAACTTGATTTGAAAGAGCTCTGAGGCACCTACCCCAGACAGTCACACACAGCTACAATAACAAATGTCTTTAGGCGAATTTCAAACTTTTACAAGTATTTATAATTTATTCTCTGGCTTAATTAATAATGACTACTGTTCAGATTTATGAAAATACAAATGCGCCTTGTGTTTCTTTTATCTTCCACATTATGTAGAATAATTTTATTTTACCAGCCATGGTGGCCGAGAGCAATAACGAGCTAGGTCGTGCCTCGCTAGCATGGGGAGAGTGTGAGGGTTTCCAATCCAAACTCTGCCGTCTTCAAAATGGTTTTCAGTGGTTTTCCAATTTCACCCCCCCAGGCAAATGCCGGGACGGCTCCTTTCAACAGGTCCAAGGCCGACATCCTTCCCACTCCCTTCCCTGACCTATCCGTCATTAGACCCAAGTAAGCGGTCTCCTGGGCAATCGAAGTAGTGTGGTAGTGGGAAAGCTGCCCCACTTCTTTTTGAACCCTCCTCGTATCGGCCCCGAACCTGATATCTCGCTAACCAAACATGGGATTAGAACATACAGGGTGTCCTAGTACTAGTAGTGACGCCCCCTACTTTCCTATAGCCTCTTTATTTAATGAAAAGACCAAAACTAAAAGGTCAATCGCGAGTATCGGGGTAGTGTTGGTTTCCTCAAGTCGCGCTCGTGCTTGAATATGTATGCCTATGTTGGGAAAGGGTTAGGTGGTGGGGGAGGAGTAGGGTCGAGTGAGGGGTCGTTTAGATGGTATTTTTTCCGCTCTAGGTGATGGTGAGGTTATTTTTTAAAATGGATGGAATTTGGAAAGGCCATTTGGGGTAAACATGTTGTTTTGACATTTTGGCGATGAGTGTTTTTTTTTGTATGCCTACGAACTTGAGGGGTTTTGTAAGAGGGCGGGCTTTTTAAATGATTATTTATAAATGAATGTTTTTAAATATGTATTGAAATAAACCCCAAAAAACTAATAGGTCATCGGCTTTTTAGTATCTCGCTAACCAATAATCGGATTTAAACCTATGGGGTGTCGTAGGACTCGTGGTGAAATCCCCTTTTCTATGGACGGGGCATATCCACCCCAAAATAAAAACTACCCTTACCCGGGGGGTGAAATAGTATTTTTTTTATGTGCGCACACGGACGGCTTTTGTCAAAAGGACCTAACTATACGTTTGTTAATATTTTCTGAACCCCTGATGGGATTTTGCCATAGGCAGTATCCTAACCCTGGGGGTGACGCCCCGTTTTTGAATGTATGATTCGTTTTTGTCGAAAGGGCCTAACTACACTTTTGTTCATATCTCGCGAACCAATCATGCTAGGGACTTGTATGAAGGGTCCTAGCACTTGGGGTGACGTCCCCCTTTGCGGGGTGAAACTACCCCCCAAAATTGAAAAATCCATATCTTGGAAACGAAGAATCCTAAAATTAGGTGTGATAGCTTAAAAAATAGGGGATGATATGGGCTTTTACCTCGATTGGTCTTTTCACCCCTAAAACAGTAAATAGTCATTTTACGAGAAAAAAAAACCTGTTAAACACTTTGAAATGATAAATGACACTAAGATCTTTTGTTTTTGATAAAAAAAATAGCAGGGGGTGGAAACTACCCCCCAAATTGAAAAATCCATATCTCGGAAACGAAGAACCCTAAAATTAGGTGTGATAGCTTAAAAATAGGGGATGATTAGGGCTTTTACCTCGATTGGTCATTTCACCCCTAAAACAGTAAATAGTCATGCTATGGAAAAGAAAGTGTTTAACACCTAAAAATGATAAATGAACCTAAGATCTTTTGTTTTTGATGAAAAATAGAAAGGGGTAGAAACCAACACCAAAATTGAAAAATCCATATCTCGGAAACGAAGAACCCTAAAATTAGGTGTGATAGCTTAAAAAATAGGGGATGTTTAGGGCTTTTACCTCGATTGGTCATTTCACCGCTAAATCAGTAAATAGTCCTGTTATGGGAGAAAAAAAGGTGTTAAACGTGTAAAAATGATAATTAATAATAATAATCATTTATTGCAGCAAATAGCCATGCCGAGATACAAAACTAATACTAATAACTTAAATCTTACTCATCAAAGTGTCTATATACAAAGTGTCTGACAGGTTCTGTTTGCTATATATATAGTTATTCGCAGCAGAAGCGTGTTAGCGATACTTTCCTCTGGGCGCAGGAAATGGCGTGATATCTATCACAAGCACTACCACACAGAGAGCAGGTGCATTGGGGGCCTGGGTCATGAAATCCTCTTGCTGTGCATATCTTAAAATGAAAACCGTGGACTGCAAAACGGGTGATCGTATGCCGCAGTTCAAAGTTGGCATTCATCCAGTCCGTCGACATAAGAGCTTCTGTGGAGTAGAAATCAGGCCATATGTCATTACGCTTGAGGTTTAGTTCTTGGATCAGTCTCTGGTATTGCACTGTTGATGGTAGGGAGTTCTCCAAACGCAGGTCTTCTATGAAGAAAGTCTCCCTTGCTAGTACGTACGTTAGACGAGATGGCGTGTATTTTGATAAGTGCAGAATTTTCTTTAGGAAAGTAGACTTAACTCTTGAAACTAAGATCTTTTGTTTTTGATGAAAAATAGCAAAAATTGAAAAATCAATATCTTGAAAACAAAGAACCCTAAAAATAGGTGTAATGGCTTAAAAATAGGGGATGATTAGGGCTTTTACCTCGATTGGTCATTTCACCCCTAAATCAGTAAATAGTCATGTTATGGGAAAAAAGGTGTTAAACGGGTAAAAATGATAATTGAACCTAAGATCTTTTGTTTTTGAAGAAAAATAGTACGGGGTGTGAAAACAACCCCCAAATTGAAAAATCAATATCTTGAAAACGAAGAACCCTAAAATTAGGTGTGATAGCTTAAAAAATAGGTCATGACATATGCTTTTACATGGATAGGTCGTTTCAACCCTATAGTGATATTACAAGAGGATAAAAAGGTGTTAAACGGGAAAAAATGATAATTGAACCTAAGATCTTTTGTTTTTGATGAAATATGGTAGGGGAGTGTTAACAACCCCCAAATTGATAAATCGATAGCTTGGAAACGAAGAACCCTAAAATTAGGTGTGAAAGCTTAAAAAATAGGTCATGACATATGCTTTTACCTGGATAGGTCATTTCACTCTTAAAACAGGGAATAGTCATGTTACAGGGGAAAAAGATATCAAACACCTAAAAGCATAAGCGTTTTGTGAAACCATGCTTTAATGGACATGTGTATGGAGAATGATTGTTATTATTATTATTTTTAGGTAATTATGGATTAATGTGTGGATAGATAACTAACCAGTGGGGAGCGTGATGGCGCAGGTGCTTAGCTGCTCGTCTTTACCCGGACAGCTGGGGTTCAAATCCCGGTGACAGCGGGGGTTGGAATTTTCACCTGAAAAATCACGTGGCTTCAGGAAGGGCATTCGGCCTTAAATCCCCGGCCAAAACCAAAATGAGCCTGGTTGGTTCCGACGACTCAAAATAATTGGGAAAAGCCGAAGAAAGAAAGGTAACTCACCAGTAATAGTAAACATTGGTTTGAGGTGTTGAAGAAGTCAGGATGGCCAACCCTTTGCCATGGTTCACGAATGGACCCCAAAAAGTTTTACCTGTCAAGACTCAGTATACCCTGTTGCAGCCTTTAGAAAAAAAATCGAACCGGGGCCTCTGTGGTGACAGTGGAGTTATATTCATGATGCTTTTTAAACAAACATACGCTTGCATACTACCGCTGGGTTGAATCTGCACAGAGACACTGGCTTTGGTTTGTCTAGTGTGCCTTGGTGATAACAGCACAGCGATCTTGTCAGCAAGTTTCATATTACTCGTCTGCTTGATAGTGGACGTGCTCTGCACCGTGTTATCATACAGGACATGACTAGATCGTTGTTAGGTTTGACAAAGGCTTAGTGAAGCTTATTGCAACCTTGAAATGAATGTGATGGTATAGTCGGGGTTGGAAGCCAAGACCTTAGGGTTGACAACCAAGTAGGTTAACCACTACACGGTGAGATGGTCAAATAATAATGTAACAGAACATATAGAAACGTTTTCTATAGTTTAACGAATTGGCTAAGAGCCATACCATGAGAGGTGTAGGTAATGGAAATTGAATCCTTAGCTGATGATTATACTACTTGTAATCTATAGCCATGCCCACGTATAAGCTATCATGTTAGAAAAAGAATTGTATGGCTTGTTTTAAACGGAGAATAATTGTGTTTACTGTGAAACACAAATCTGAATTTAAAATTAGTCTATGTCCTACATGATGTTTGAATTCTTTTTTATTTATACTTTAGACAAACGCTAACATAGTTGTCATTCAGAAGCCATGGCCGCCTCTTTTCCAATCCTACACCGTACGCTGAAGTTAAAATGAATAATGATCACGTTACAGACAGCCAGTTTCAAAGCCATGAGAACTAAGTGAACAAAGAATAAAATTATTGAGCCACTGAGGAATTCAACATGCTGTCCTATGGACAAAAGAGAAGCGTTCTACAAACCTAACCACCAAGCTGTCCTATCGACCCTCAATGGTTTGGGTCATCGTAAAGATGAAAATTAAATCTAAACAAAAGGGCAATAGGCCAAATAAAGGACAGAAGGAATAAAAAATGGCACTCAACCCTCAAGCATGTGGATTGAGGGAGTTGGAAGGAAGGAGAGCCATGGAAGGCAGATAAAAAAGTATAATAGGAGAGGCTCTGCCCCAGAGGTAATGGATAAAGAGGAGGAAAACTGGACTCAGCTCAGAAATCCCTTGGGGTCGCCAACTTCCAAACTGATCAGCCGTAAGCCCCTTGAGGGTGTAGCCATATGCAGAGTGCATCGCAAGAGCTGGGGTTATATACACCCTACCTTCTTGAGGGGGCTTGAGCAAAAGACAGGAAATAACATGAAAATAAAAACAAGGCTGCCTCCTCACACTAGTAGGATATCAGAAAAAATAAATAAACAAGGGCCAATGAAGTTGCAAAAGGAAGAGACTCCCTAGGCCTCGGATACCCTAATCATGTTGGGGTCGGTAGAGAACAAGAGTTGAGCAAGTGTGGTCGACAGGAAATAAGACAGAGAGGAGCCTAGCACAAGTTAGTGGAAGCAATGACGGTCTCAGCTGGGACTCCGTGATCGACAACCTACATGACACTAGATATGACGCCCAGGGGTGGAATTAAAGACCTCTTTTGTTTTATATCACTGGCTTTTAAGAACGCTAACACATGGCATGCCTTATAATGCAATACTGGTCCTAGGGTAAGCAAAATTGTATTAGAAACTCAGCTAATAATAGTGTGCATGCCCATGATTATTTTCCCAAGTATAGTACATAGGACTGATAACCATGATTTCCAAGCCCCTAAGTAAGACAAAAACAAATGATTTTCATTTTCCAATGAGTTGGGGTGAGGTGAGGTGCGTTTTCTATACACCAAACTGATGTGGTTTCCCACTTCTACTCCAGGCAAATGCACATTTGATGTTAAGAATAGTGAAATGGTTTGCAACTGCCCAATGCTAGGACCTGATTAGTGGCTTTTAAAAATGGAATGGAATGGAGTACACTTACCCCAAAGCAAACAAGAGGAGTGTTCGATCCCCCACAACAACCATTCTTAAAGTCAATATAAATGACTATGCACTTCAGCTCATGACGCTCTCCTCTCTCCAATCCTACCCCTTTGTGGTGAAAGGAACACTCTAATACAACCATCATAGTGACAGGTTATCTGTTAAATACCTAACTATCCCCAGATTTACCTTAAATTTTCCTAAAATCCACTACATTTTCCGCAAATTGACCAAATGACACAACATTCCAGCAAAATTCAACAAATGGCTACCAGATTTATTGAAATTCCATTGATTTACCTAAGCATGGTTTAAACTACCTCAAATTCATATAAAAGTAGACGAATATAGATGAAAATTAACTAAAATTTACCAAACATACCCAAAGTGGGCTAGAAACCATGAAATTTATCCATTTTTTTTGTAAATTCACTATATGTACTCGAAAATTCCATAATATTGCCTTTACAAGTATGCTTTTATTGTTGTTTCGTTTACCACACTCCCTGCAGACAAATACCTCAACATGGCTTTCTCCTAGACTAGGAGCTCCACATTCGACATGATAGCTGAGTTTCATTTCCCATGAACTTGTCTCTGAGGTGGGTGTCAGGAAAAGGCATTCAGCTGTAAAAACCACACCCTCACATAGACTTTCATAACCTCTTACGTTGAGGTTGTTAACACTAACGACATTGAATGATTGAACGGTTTCCTTTTCACAATTCCTGTCTATACTTTCCTCTTGAAGGTTGCTAAAATGCAATTAAATTTAATAAATACCTTAAGATGGTTTCATTTGTTTAATGATATGGTGTTGATGATGGATATATACGTTAAGACTAATTTTTGTTAGGTATTGACTGGCCTTGCAATTAGAAATTGACAAACCAAACATGGGTTATCTACCAGGGGAACACTTTGACCACTATGTTGGTTATTGACCAGTAAGTACAGTTCTAGTAATGAGACAGAAATCCAACACAAACAATGAGCGCGCAATGCGGTGGAGATTGGTACCACGATGTACTGTCGGTTATGTAGCTATGTGGAATGTACATCACATATGGTTTACTTGAAGGTTTGGAGGTTCCATTAAAGATATTTCTACAATAAACCATTTTCAAATGGTCATTCGTTGATGTGAAAATATTTATTATATGGTATTTTATGTAAACAATTATGATTTATACAAATTTTATAAGTTTACTGTATTCGTATTTAATGTAAACACTGGAGGCACTATCGACCAAAATACAGCACTATCTGGAATGTATATTGCATACTTGAAGGTTTGGTGATCCCATTAAAGGTATTCCTACAATAAATGATTTTTAAGTTCTCGTTTTATGGCATGATTATTTAATATATGCTATTTGTTAATAGGATTTGACACTGGAATTATTTTACAAGTAGTTATTTTAATGACCAACAGAGTTTAATGTTAACAAGGCACAGCTCTATTTGAAATTTTGAATAACATGTTGCATGTTATACATAATATGCAACTACTGTAGGGCTTGTGATTTATTTAATGCCTTTAACCCTATATTAAACACTCAGTTTGCAATACTGATAACTGCAATGTTACTGAAGAAAATTGAAACAAAACAAAAATCAGCATTGAAAAACCAAAAAGTGGTTGAGCATAGATATAGTGGGGAAAAGAAAAGTTTTGTAAACACTAATGTCCAACAAGACTAATTAAATCAGTAACTGTCAGGGTGGCCGAGTGGTTAAGGCGTTTGACTTAAGATCAAATTTCCAAATATATAAGGAAGCAAGGGTTCGAATCCCTTCCCTGACATAACTATTGCTTGAACATGCAAGAAAACAAGAAATATACACAAGCTATGTTTATCAATTTAATCAATTTTTTTTTTACAAGAGATAGACACACAGAATACAGCTCCTTTTGTTTATCATTTCTTTTATACATAACACTTGTTGAAAATTATTTTTTAGGGGATAGGGGTGTTGCTACGTTGACCCATCACACAATAATAGCAGCTTTACGAAGTTTATTTTCTATATTTAATAGCTCTTTCTCATAACCAATATGACCAACCTGTTTACAGGCATGCAAGAGCTGTAGACGTTCGACTAATATATTAGGATCGTTCCATTTGCTATTTTTTATGAATGGTCTCAGAATCTCGGGAAGCAGTTCATCATTATCAGCATCATTATGATTATCATCCTCATTATTATAATCATTTTCATAATGATGATCATTATCATCGTTATCATTACCATCATAATTTCCACCTGTGTCCACAGTCTGTTCAATGGTTTGAGTTGCCTTTGATAGTGTTGAAAGCTTCTTTTTAGATGTGCTAGAATGCTTTAACATTGTTATGTTATTAATACCACTATTACCTTTCCCCACTAACTTCTTGATGGAGTATATTGTCTCTGATAGGGTTGAGGGCTTTTGAGATGTGGGTGCGTGTCTGAACATGGGTTTCACAGGTGGTGTTAAAGGTTTCTCATTAAACAACTCGCTAACAGCATGAGTGCGTTGTAGTGTATTAAACTTGAGGTTAATATTATCTTGAGCAGCACTATCTTTCTCTTGGACTTGGTTTCTTGCTTTGGTTTGGGTTTTCCTTACATTTAGACTAGCGTGATTATTAAGTTTACATTTATGATTATTTGAAGAAAGTACGTCCAATTCTTTTGTTTTAAGCATTCCTTGACACTGTTTCGATCGTTGCTTTGAACAGCGCCAAATAACAGTTCCATTTTTATTGCTTCGTTTCACAATATATGAATATCCTTTATAGTATGCATAAGGCTTACCATACCTAGTCACTGATACTTCCATATCAACTATCAAGCACAAACTAATCTCTAGTAAAGACAACTTGGTAATAACAACAATAGTTTAATGTGGGAGAATATATACATGCAAAAAGTGGGAGCAAAGGTGGGGGGTAAAAAGTGGGAGCAAACGTGGCAGCAAATGTGGGAGAAAAAAATAACTGTGAGCAAAAAGTGGGAGCAAATATGGGATCAAATGTGGGAGCAAAGCGAATATTAAAAAAGTGGGAGCAAACATGCTAACAAATATGTCAACAAATATACCAGCAAAAGTAAATACACAAGTCAAGATAGAATAAAGTGCAAAGAAAATATGGAAGCAAATATGAGAGCAAAAATGGTGTTTTTCTAAAAAACTAGACATAACAAACTTAGTCATAACCTAACGTAACCTAACCAAACCAAACCTAACCTCACCTAACCTCACCTAACCTCACCTAACCTAACCTCACCTAACCTAACCTCACCTCACCTAACTTCACCTAACCTAACCTAACCTAACTTGACTGAACTTTACCTAACCTAACCCATCATAACTTCACCTAACCTAACTTTACCTAATCTAACTTCACCTAACCTAACTTTCAACTCTCAGATCAAAATTAAATTCTAGGCATAGTTGAGTTGGAACCCGAGACTTCAGGGATAACACACAAGTATAATAGCCACTACACCGCAAAATGGGCAAATTATCATGCAACACAACATAAAGTAAAAGTTTCCTGTAGTGTAACTCATTGGCTGACAACCATAGTTTGGGAATTCAAACCCAAGACCTCAGGACTTTTGTTTTGAACATTATCAGAAATATTATTCCATTTACATTTTGCTGCTGCTTATAGTTATAAGAGTTGGCATTAATATGGGAAGCAAAAAAAGTGGGAGCAAATGTGGGAGCCAATATGGGAGCCAATATGGGAGCAAATATGTGAGCCAATATGTGGGCAAAAGTGGGAGCAAATAAGGGAGCAAATGTGGGAGCCAATATGGGAGTCAATAAGGAGGCAAATATGGGAGCAAAAGTGTGAGCAAATGTGTGAGCTAATCATCTCACCTCGGATATCGCCAGTGAGTACTCATATCCACCGCTAGGTAGCGGAAACATACTTTGTGTGTTGTATGTAACTATCTTACAAAGTTTGACTGCATGCAAAACGTCCTTGTATAAGCTGTGCATATAATTTTCATATACAATTAAGACTAAGTGTTCAGAACTAACATGTACAGCCTTGTCAAGGGTATATAGGGGATCCTTAGCAAGAAAGACTGACTAACCCAGGAGTGTAAAGCCTTGCCATATGCAGTAAGCATCTGTTGGCAGAAATGGTTCCTAATAATAACGGACTTAATGAATATGAAACGTGTGTTGAGTGTCGTCTTAAATCCTATTTTATACGTTGTGATACGTGTAAGGATTTAAGACGACACACAAAAGACAACACCCAAAAGACGTTTCATATTCATTATGTCCGTTATTATTAGGAACCCTTTCTTCCAACAGATGCTTACTGCATATGGCAAGGCTTTACACTCCTGGGTTAGTCAGTCTTTCTTGCTAAGGATCCTCTATATACCCTAGACAAGGCTATACATGTCAGTTCTGAACACTTAGTCTTAATTGTATATGAAAATTATATGCACAGCTTATACAAGGACGTTTTGCATGCAGTCAAACTTTGTAAGATAGTTACATACAACACACAAAGTACGTTTCCGCTTCCTAGCAGTGGATATGAGTACTCACTGGCGATATCCGAGGTGAGATGATAAGCTCACACATTTGCTCACGCATTTGCTCCCATATTGACTCCCATATTGACTCCCACATTTGCTCCCATATTTTCTCCCACTTTTGCCCACATATTGGCTCCCATATTTGCTCCCATATTGGCTCCCATATTGGCTCCCACATTTGCTCCCACTTTTTTTGCTTCCCATATTAATGCCAACTCGTATAACTATAAGCAGCAGCAAAATGTAAATGGAATAATATTTCTGATAATGTTCAAAACAAAAGTCCTGAGGTCTTGGGTTTGAATTCCCAAACTATGGTTGTCAGCCAATGAGTTACACTACAGGAAACTTTTACTTTTTGTTGTGTTGCATGATAATTTGCCCATTTTGCGGTGTAGTGGCTATTATACTTGTGTGTTATCCCTGAAGTCTCGGGTTCCAACTCAACTATGCCTAGAATTTAATTTTGATCTGAGAGTTGAAAGTTAGGTTAGGTGAAGTTAGATTAGGTAAAGTTAGGTTAGGTGAAGTTATGATGGGTTAGGTTAGGTAAAGTTCAGTCAAGTTAGGTTAGGTTAGGTTAGGTGAAGTTAGGTGAGGTGAGGTTAGGTTAGGTGAGGTTAGGTTAGGTTAGGTGAGGTTAGGTGAGGTTAGGTTTGGTTTGGTTAGGTTACGTTAGGTTATGACTAAGTTTGTTATGTCTAGTTGTTTTAGAAAAACACCATTTTTGCTCTCATATTTGCTTCCATATTTTCTTTGCACTTTATTCTATCTTGACTTGTGTATTTACTTTTGCTGGTATATTTGTTGACATATTTGTTAGCATATTTGCTCCCACTTTTTTTATATTCGCTTTGCTCCCACATTTGATCCCATATTTGCTCCCACTTTTTGCTCACAGTTATTTTTTTCTCCCACATTTGCTGCCACGTTTGCTCCCACTTTTTACCCCCCACCTTTGCTCCCACTTTTTGCATGTATATATGCTCCCACATTAAACTATTGTTGTTATTACCAAGTTGTCTTTACTACAGATTAGTTTGTGCTTGACAGTTGATATGGAAGTATCAGTGACTAGGTATGGTAAGCCTTATGCATACTATAAAGGATATTCATATATTGTGAAACGAAGCAATAAAAATGGAACTGTTATTTGGCGCTGTTCAAAGCAACGATCGAAACAGTGTCAAGGAATGCTTAAAACAAAACAATTGGACGTACTTTCTTCAAACAATCATGAATGTAAACTTAATAATCACGCCAGTCTAAATGTAAGGAAAACCCAAACCAAAGCAAGAAACCAAGTCCAAGAGAAAGATAGTGCTGCTCAAGATAATATTAACCTCAAGTTTAATACACTACAACGCACTCATGCTGTTAGCGAGTTGTTTAATGAGAAACCTTTAACACCACCTGTGAAATCCATGTTCAGACACGCTCCCACATCTCAAAAGCCCTCAACCCTATCAGAGACAATATACCCCATCAAGAAGTTAGTGGGGAAAGGTAATAGTAGTAATAATAACATAACAATGTTAAAACATTCTAGCACATCTAAGAAGAAGCTTTCAACACTATCAAAGGCAACTCAAACCATTGAACAGACTGTGGACACAGGTGGAAATTATGATGGTAATGATAACGATGATAATGATCATCATTATGAAAATGATTATAATAATGAGGATGATAATCATAATGATGCTGATAATGATGAACTGCTTCGCGAGATTCTGAAACCATTCATAAAAAATAGCAAATGGAACGATCCTAATATATTAGTCGAACGTCTACAGCTCTTGCATGCCTGTAAACGGGTTGGTCATATGGGTTATGAGAAAGAGCTATTAAATATAGAAAATGAACTTCGTAAAGCTGCTATTATTGTGTGATGGGTAAACGTAGCAACACCCCTATCCCCTAAAAAATAATTTTCAACAAGTGTTATGTATAAAAGAAATGATAAACAAAAGGAGCTGTATTCTGTGTGTCTATCTCTTGTAAAAAAAATAAAAAAAATTGATTAAATTGATAAACATAGTTTGTGAATATTTCTTGTTTTCTTGCATGTTCAAGCAATAGTTATGTCAGGGAAGGGATTCGAACCCTTGCTTCCTTATATATTTGGAAATTTGATCTTAGGTCAAACGCCTTAACCACTCGGCCACCCTGACAGTTACTGATTTAATTAGTCTTGCTGGACATTAGTGTTTACAAAACTTTTCTTTTCCCCACTATATCTATGCTCAACCACTTTTTGGTTTTTCAATGCTGCATTTTGTTTTGTTTCAATTTATTCAGTCACATTGCAGTTATCTGTATTGCAGGGTTAAAGGCATTAAATAAATCACAAGCCCTACAGTAGTTGCATATTATGTATAACATGCAACATGTTATTCAAAATTTCAAATAGAGCTGTGCCTTGTTAACATTAAACTCTGTTGGTCATTAAAATAACTACTTGTAAAATAATTCCAGTGTCAAATCCTATTAGCAAATAGCATATATTTTAATAATCATGCCATAAAACGAGAACTTAAAAATCATTTATTGTAGGAATACCTTTAATGGGATCACCAAATTTTCAAGTATGCAATATACATTCCAGATAGTGCTGTATTTTGGTCGATAGTGCCTCCAGTGCTTACATTAAATAAGAATACAGTAAACGTATAAAATTTTTATAAATCATAATTGTTTACATAAAATACCATATAATAAATATTTTCACATCAACGAATGACCATTTGAAAATGGTTTATTGTAGAAATATCTTTAATGGAACCTCCAAACCTTCAAGTAAACCATATGTGATGTACATTCCACATAGCTACATAACCGACAGTACATCGTGGTACCAATCTCCACCGCATTGCGCGCTCATTGTTTGTGTTGGATTTCTGTCTCATTACTAGAACTGTACTTACTGGTCAATAACCAACATAGTGGTCAAAGTGTTCCCCTGGTAGATAACCCATGTTTGGTTTGTCAATTTCTCATTGCAAGGCCAGTCAATACCTAACAAAAATTAGTCTTAACGTATATATCCATCATCAACACCATATCATTAAACAAATGAAACCATCTTAAGGTATTTATTAAATTTAATTGCATTTTAGCAACCTTCAAGAGGAAAGTATAGACAGGAATTGTGAAAAGGAAACCGTTCAATCATTCAATGTCGTTAGTGTCAACAACCTCAACGTAAGAGGTTATGAAAGTCTATGTGAGGGTGTGGTTTTTACAGCTGAATGCCTTTTCCTGACACCCACCTCAGAGACAAGTTCATGGGAAATGAAACTCAGCTATCATGACGAATGTGGAGCTCCTAGTCTAGGAGAAAGTCATGTTGAGGTATTTGTCTGCAGGGAGTGTGGTAAACGAAACAACAATAAAAGCATACTTGTAAAGGCAATATTATGGAATTTTCGAGTACATATAGTGAATTTACAAAAAAAATGGATAAATTTCATGGTTTGTAGCCCACTTTGGGTAAGTTTGGTAAATTTTAGTGAATTTTCATCTATATTCGTCTAATTCTATATGAATTTGAGGTAGTTTAAACCATGCTTAGGTAAATCAATGGAATTTCAATAAATCTGGTAGTCAATTGTTGAATTTTACTTGAATGTTGTGTCATTTGGTCAATTTGCGGAAAATGTAGTGGATTTTAGGAAAATTTAAGGTAAATCTGGGGATAGTTAGGTATTTAACAGATAACCTGTCACTATGATGGTTGTATTAGAGTGTTCCTTTCACCACCAAGGGGTAGGATTGGAGAGAGGAGAGCGTCATGAGCTGAAGTGCATAGTCATTTATATTGACTTTAAGAATGGTTGTTGTGGGGGATCGAACACTCCTCTTGTTTGTTTTGGGGTAAGTGTACTCCATTCCATTCCATTTTTAAAAGCCACTAATCAGGTCCTAGCATTGGGCAGTTGGGAACCAATTCACTATTCTTAACATCAAATGTGCATTTGCCTGGAGTAGAAGTGGGAAACCACATCAGTTTGGTGTATAGAAAACTCACCTCACCTCACCCCAACTCATTGGAAAATGAAAATCATTTGTTTTTGTCTTACTTAGGGGCTTGGAAATCATGGTTATCAGTCCCATGTACTATACTTGGGAAAATAATCATGGGCATGCACACTATTACTAGCTGAGTTTCTAATACAATTTTGCATACCCTAGGACCAGTATAGCATTATAAGGCATGCCATGTGTTAGCGTTCTTAAAATCTAGTGATATAAAACAAAAGAGGTCTTTAATTCCACCCCTGGGCGTCATATCTAGTGACATGTAGGTTGACGATCACGGAGTCCCAGCTGAGACCGTCATTGCTTCCACTAACTTGTGCTAGGCTCCTCCCTGTCTAATTTCCTGTCAACCACACTTGCTCAACTCTTGTTCTCTACCGACCCCAACATGATTAGGGTATCCGAGGCCTAGGGAGTCTCTTCCTTTTGCAACTTCATTGGCCCTTGTTTATTTATTTTTTGTGATATCCTACTAGTGTGAGGAGGCAGCCTTGTTTTTATTTTCATGTTATTTCCTGTCTTTTGCTCAAGCCCCCTCAAGAAGGTAGGGTGTATATAGCCCCAGCACTTGCGATGCACTCTGCATATGGCTACACCCTCAATGGGCTTACGGCTGATCAGTTTGGAAGTTGGCGACCCCAAGGGATTTCTGAGCTGAGTCCAGTTTTCCTCCTCTTTATACATTACCTCTGGGGCAGAGCCTCTCCTATTATACTTTTTATCTGCCTTTCATGGCTCTCCTTCCTTCCAACTCCCTCAATCCACAAGCCTGATGGTTGAGGGCCATTTTTTATTCCTTCTGTCCTTTATTTGGCCTATTGCCCGTTTGTTTTCCATTTCTTCTTCTAGTATATAAGAGTGTAGTTAGTTTTAGTTATAGCTTAGATTTAATTTTCATCTTTACGATGACCCAAACCATTGAGGGTCGATAGGACAGCTTGGTGGTTAAGTTTGTAGATCGCTTCTCTTTTGTCCAAAGGACAGCATGTTGAATTCCTCACTGGCCCAAGAATTGTATTCATTGTTCACTTAGTTCTCATGGCTTTGAAACTGGCTGTCTGTAACGTGATCATTATTCATTTTAACTTCAGCGTACGGTGTAGGATTGGAAAAGAGGCGGCCATGGCTTCTGAATGACAACTATGTTGGCGTTTGTCTAAAGTATAAATGAAAAAGAGTTCAAACATCATGTAGGACATAAACTAATTTTAAATTCAGATTTGTGTTTCACAGTAAACACACTTATTCTCCGTTTAAAACAAGCCTTACAATTCTTTTTCTAACATGATAGCTTATACGTGGGCATGGCTATAGATTACAAGTAGTATAATCATCAGCTAAGGATTCAATTTCCATTACCTACACCTCTCATGGTATGGCTCTTAGCCAATTCGTTAAACTATAGAAAACGTTTCTATATGTTCTGTTACATTATTATTTGACCATCTCACCGTGTAGTGGTTAACCTACTTGGTTGCCAACCCTAAGTCTTGGCTTCCAACCCCGACTATACCATCACATTCATTTCAAGGTTGCAATAAGCTTCACTAAGCCTTTGTCAAACCTAACAACGATCTAGTCATGTCCTGTATGATAACACGGTGCAGAGCTCGTCCACTATCAAGCAGACGAGTAATATGAAACTTGCTGACAAGATCGCTGTGCTGTTATCACCAAGGCACACTAGACAAACCAAAGCCAGTGTCTCTGTGCAGATTCAACCCAGCGGTAGTATGCAAGCGTATGTTTGTTTAAAAAGCATCATGAATATAACTCCACTGTCACCACAGAGGCCCCGGTTCGATTTTTTTTTCTAAAGTCTGCAACACGGTATACTGAGTCTTGACAGGTAAAACTTTTTGGGGTCCATTCGTGAACCATGGCAAAGGGTTGGCCATCCTGACTTCTTCAACACCTCAAACCAATGTTTACTATTACTGGTGAGTTACCTTTCTTTCTTCGGATTTTTCCCAATTATTTTGAGTCGCCGGAGCCAACCAGGCTCATTTTGGTTTTAGCCGGGGATTCAAGGCCGAATGCCCTTCCTGAAGCCTCGTGATTTTTCAGGTGAAAATTCCAACCCCCGCTGTCACCGGGATTTGAACCCCAGCTGTCCGGGTAAAGACGAGCAGCTAAGCACCTGCGCCATCACGCTCCCCACTGGTTAGTTATCTATCCACACATTAATCCATAATTACCTAATAATAATAATAATAATAATAATAACAACAATCATTCTCCATACACATGTCCATTAAAGCATGGTTTCACAAAACGCTTATGCTTTCGGTGTTTGATACCTTTTCCCCCTGTAACATGACTATTTCCTGTTTTAAGGGTGAAATGACCTATCCAGGTAAAAGCATATGTTTTAAGCTTTCACACCTAATTTTAGGGTTCTTCGTTTCTAAGCTATCGATTTATCAATTTGGGGGTTGTTTACACTCCCCTACGATATTTCATCAAAAACAAAAGATCTTAGGTTCAATTATCAATTTTCCCGTTTAACACCTTTTTACCCCCTTGTAAAATCACTATTTACTGTTTTAGGTTTGAAACGACCTATCCATGTAAAAGCATATGTCATGACCTATTCTTTCAGCTATCACACCTAATTTTAGGGTTCTTCGTTTTCAAGATATTGATTTTTCAATTTGGGGGTTGTTTTCACACCCCCTACAATTTTTATTCAAAAACAAAATATCTTAGGTTCAATTATCATTTTTACCCGTTTAACACCTTTTTTCCCATTACATGACTATTTACTGATTTAGGGGTGAAATGACCAATCGAGGTAAAAGGCCTAATCATCCCCAATTTTTAAGCCATTACACCTATTTTTAGGGTTCTTTGTTTTCAAGATATTGATTTTTCAATTTGGGGGTTGTTTTCACACCCCCTACTATTTTTCTTCAAAAACAAAAGATCTTAGGTTCAATTATCATTTGTACCCGTTTAACACCTTTTTCCCATAACATAACTATTTACTGATTTAGGGGTGAACTGATAAATCGAGGTAAAAGCCCTAATCATCCCCTATTTTTAAGCTATCACACTTTATTTTAGGGTTCTTCGTTTCCGAGATATGGATTTTTCAATTTTGGGGGTGGTTTCCACCCCCCTGCTATTTTTCATCAAAAACAAATGATCTTAGGTTCATTTATCATTTTTAGTTGTTTAACACGTTTTTTTCCCATATCATGACTATTTACTGTTTTAGGGGTGAAATGACCAATCGAGGTAAAAGCCCTAATCATCCTCGATTTTTTAAGCTATCACACCTAATTTTAGGGTTCTTCGTTTCCGAGATATGGATTTTTCAATTTGGGGGGTAGTTTCCACCCCTGCTATTTTTTTATCAAAAACAAAAGATCTTAGGGTCATTTATTATTTCAAAGTGTTTAACAGGTTTTTTTTCTCGTAAAATGACTATTTACTGTTTTAGGGGTGAAATGTCCAATCGAGGTAAAAGCCCATATCATCCCCTATTTTTAAGCTATCACACCTAATTTTAGGATTCTTCGTTTCCAAGATATGGATTTTTCAATTTTGGGGGTAGTTTCACCCCGCAAAGGGGGACGTCACCCCAAGTGCTAGGACCCTTCATACAAGTCCCTAGCATGATTGGTTCGCGAGATATGAACAAAAGTGTAGTTAGGCCCTTTCGACAAAAACGAATCATACATTCAAAAACGGGGCGTCACCCCCAGGGTTAGGATACTGCCTATGGCAAAATCCCATCAGGGGTTCAGAAAATATTAACAAACGTATAGTTAGGTCCTTTGGACAAAATCCGTCCGTGTGCGCACATAAAAAAATACTATTTCACCCCCCGGGTAAGGGTAGTTTTTATTTTGGGGTGGATATGCCTCGTCCATAGAAAAGGGGATTTCACCACGAGTCCTACGACACCCCATAGGTTTAAATCCGATTATTGGTTAGCGAGATACTAAAAAGCCGATGACCTATTAGTTTTTTGGGGTTTATTTCAATACATATTTAAAAACATTCATTTATAAGTAATCATTTAAAAAGCCCGCCCTCTTACAAAACCCCTCACGTTCGCAGGCATACAAAAAAAACACTCATCGCCAAAATGTCAAAACAACATGTTTACCCCAAATGGCTTTTCCATATTCCATCCATTTTAAACAAGTAGTTCCGTGAAGAACTATACAGCCTATTTTCATATATCCTACTTATGTTAATTGCCTCTAGCAACATACACAATTTCAGTTTGATTGCTGTAATAGATTCGTAGATATTGAGAACCGACTAAAAATTTCGGATGGTCGCCATGTTGGATTTTATATATGTAGGTCCTAGAGTTATGTACTGCTACATGCAGATTATTGTGTGCGTGTAGTATTCAAACTACAATCGCATAATTAGGACACAAGAAGTAACTAAGAGATTTTAAAATTTCACACAGCTGCCATCTTGAGGTTATGGAAACAATTGAAATAAATTAGATGCCAGTGGATTACCATTCGTATAAGGATTTACTGTTCCAAGTTTCACTACACTCGGATGGTTAAATTGCGAGAAACGTCCATGTGAATTTTTATATTTCGCGTCGCCTCCATGTTGGATTTGTGAACACCAAGTTATTTAAAGTCCTATAGGTGAACTTAAGTTCATAGCCCCTATGAACATTAAGAAATTCAGTTTGATTGCTATAATAGATTCGTTGATATTCAGAGCCGACTAAATATTTTGGATGGTCGCCATGTTGAATTGTTAAATGTATAGGCCATAGAGTCATGTACCATTAAAGGAAAATTATTGCGTAGGTTCAATATTCAAACTTTCAATTCGATCGCATGACTACATCACAAGAAATAAAAACTTAATTTTAAAATTCGCACATCCGCCATCTTGAGGTTATGGAAACAATTGAACTAAATTAGATACCAGTGCATTACAATGTGTATAAATATTTCCTGTACCAGATTTCAGTGCGTTTGGAACATTAAATCGCGAGAAAGGTCTATTTAAAATTTTCAACTTCGTTTGGCTGTCATGTTCGTTTTGTAGTTAACCGGTTTCTGAAAGTCTTATAGATGGACTTCCGTAGTGCCCTTTATCTCCGTAAAAGATTTCAGGGAGATACCGCTAATAGTTTCACAGATATGGAATGCCCGTGAAATATTTCGCACATCCGCCATCTTGTGGTTATGTAAACAATTGAACGAAGTTAGATGTCGGTGCATTACAATGTATATAAACATATACTGTACCAAGTTTCATTGCGTTTGGTTGGTTAAATCGCGAGAAACGTCTATTTAAATGTCGCAACTTCACTTGGCCGCCATGTACGTTTTGTTGTTACCAGATTTTCAAAGGTCACATATGTGAACGTATAGTTGTTCCCTTTATCACCATACAAAATGTCCGGGTAATATCGGTAATAGTTTCGGAAATATTGAATGCTGGTGAAATATTTCGCACAGCTGCCATGTTGGATTGGTGAGTCGTAACAAAATTTGAAGGGCACGGTCGGGGTCGCAGGGAATAGTGCTATGAACTTACCGAGTTTCATTGACATCGCTCCAGCCGTTTAGATTTTATTAGGGGGGGACACACACACGAATCACACACACACACACACGCAAACACACACGGACAAAAGGTGATCTCATAAGCCTATTTTTTTTTTCAAAATTGAAAATAGGCTAAAAATAACCTCACCATCACCTAGAGCGGAAAAAATACCATCTAAACGACCCCTCACTCGACCCTACTCCTCCCCCACCACCTAACCCTTTCCCAACATATGCATACATATTCAAGCACGAGCGCGACTTGAGAAAACCAACACTACCCCACTACTCGCGATTGACCTTTTAGTTTTGGTCTTTTCATTAAATAAAGAGGCTATAGGAAAGTAGGGGGCGTCACTACGAGTACTAGGACACCCTGTATGTTCTAATCCCATGTTTGGTTAGCGAGATATCAGGTTCGGGGCCGATACGAGGAGGGTTCAAAAAAAAGTGGGGCAGCTTTCCCACTACCACACTACTAATCGACCTGTCACCATCCCCAGTTGTATCTACTAACAAAGTGTGCTCAACTCCCAGACAGTCCTGTTGACGGTAGAGGAATGATCCCTCACAGAGTCCGTGGGTGAAGCCGAGCTGCGAGCATATGCGATTAAAATATATTTTAACTGTTGTGCTGTAAACACAATTAATTTTATTCAGATATGAATGTTTTATTATTTTATTGTATTACTCACTTTGGGTCCTGACTCCTGATTCTACAAATTTTTAGGCTACATGCTGCTGATTTCGGTTTTTGAATTAAGTTCCTCTGGAAAGAAACTCCTGGAGAGGCTACGCGTTTAGCATATTTAACCCACTAGGCCTATAGAGAGCTTTGAAGCCATTTTTCAGTGTTGCTTTATTGTCGACTTCAGTGGTGGCGAGGTCGCTAGCATGCTGAACTGCTATGTCCAAGATCGCAGATTCAAACCCGGCCGAAGTCATCGGATTTTTAAGAGCGTTAAAATCCTTCAGTATGCCTTCCTTCTGAGGGGAAGTAAAGCCGGCGGTCCCATGTCATCGCTCTGTAGCATGTAAAAGAACCTACCACCACAATTGGTAGTGTGTAGCTAAATTTGTAGGTTTAGGCCTATTTGGTTAGAAATACTCTATCAAGTTCCAACGTTCGCCACTAGATGTCAGTGACAGTGGCATCTCTGATAGCCAAAGTTGGAATTGAAGTTGAACTTGATGGGGAGCCTACGGGCGTTCAATTAAAAATACCCCGCTGTGGCTACTGCCTACAATTCAAATATAATATGTCTATTGACAGTTGATATTGCAACTTTTCAGTCGGTCAACGCAATATAATCCCAATTAATGGAGCATGCGAAAAAATAACCTGAAAAAAAATTCACGTCATTAGAAATATATATTTAGACAACAGAAGAGTTAGGATGACATGTTTCGCTCGTCAAGCTAGTATCATCAGATCCAAATATACAAAACTGAATAGCTGTACAAAACACTACCAAACCCACAATGACGCCCATCAACGGTCTCTGCCCTTCAAAAACAAAAAGCAAGGAAAAAATACTTAAGTGTGGCAACTAGTACTGATAAATACTAAAGCATTAAGCACTCGAAAAAAAACTATTTATTATTTTTACAATACTGCAAGACTGAGAATCGACGATCCCATCAACAAATAGTCTCCCTCCACCAACTAATATATTGCTGTGATATACTCAAGCGTTAAGCAAACCTAGCAGAGTGTAAACTAATATGCAGAAATATGCTTACCATGGTGGTTGAGTGGTTAACGTGTCGGTCTACTAACCCCAAGCTTGCAGGTTCGCTCCTGGCCGTGATACGTGATATTTTTTTTGAAAGGTGGCGAAAATTACGACACACTTGTCATACGATGTTGGGATGTCAAAGAACCCATTTGAATTCAGTAGGCCGTGTTCATAATGGCAAAATTAATCTCGGGAGTTTCCGCCAACACAAAGTTCCTCATTTCCCTACTAGAAAGCGCTATAGTGTTCAAGGAGCTTAGATATCTAACTTCCTTGACTTTCATAGTGCTTCAAGTAACAACAGAATTCGACATGCAAGCTACCCTCTGGGTGTCAAGTAACAAAGCTTGCACCCGGTACCCGAGGCCATACGATATTATTGATGTGTAACATCTTTCCGCTCGGTTGCTGGATAGTTTTGTGGGAGTGATTTTGAAAATTGGGGACGGAAGTGGAACGGAACGATCGAGCTGGCAGTGGTGGATCGAACGGAAGTATGCACTGCCCGCTCGATCGATCGAACGGAAGTGTACTAGCTGTCACTGGTGGAAAACGGAAGTATGCACTGCTCGCTCGATCGATCGAACGGAAGTGTACTAGCTGGCAGTGGTACGAGAAATTGAAATTGATACCATGACGTACTCTCGGCCATGTGGAATGTACTGTATATGACATAGGCCTACTGAACGGAAAACGCTCATACGAACTCTGGTGTCAAGTGATTGAAACAAATGACATGGTACATGTTCGAAGTCTTCGTATTAGTATTTAAATGGTAAAATACCTTAATATCAAACATTGTAAGTAGTCGGCATTGCCGGTATTATGTTTCTGCACAATGACTATTCAAATATTAACACCCATAACGGTAATGCAGTCATCAATATAATATAATCGTTGTGGTTATACGAGAATTGAGCAAGCCTTCATGAACTATTAATGAATACATTCTCTTTACTCACAAGAGGGCCTATTCATAAGGCATTTTAAACTCAATTTCACGCAGGAACATTATCGAAACAAGCAAAATATAAATGAAACTTAATTCCGTAATGCAGTATTATTGGAACGTGGAAATAAGTCACCATCTTGTGCACAAAATTTGCGTAGTCGAGATAGCCGTGGGGTTAGTACTTATGACTGTGATCTAGAGATTTTGGGTTCGAATCCCGGACGGGGTAGATATTTTTGCTACCAAATTATCGTTTTAAACGATTATTATCATATCAATAGGACTCATTTTAACAGAATCCATATGAAATTACGTGTTGGTCTGTGAATGAAGAGCACCTGTTTATAAGGAATTTAAGGTTATGAGCTGTGTTGCGTCTATTAATCTAGTTGATCCATACCGTATTCTTTATTTAGACTAGTGCTGGTGGAAGCTACAAATCATCTAATAAAATGAGTTCGAACTACAACATACAAAACCAATGTTTGTCTACTGATAACGTGTTGAAAGATCTGAATTGTAATTTCATTTGAAATAAAATGGTTTCCCATTGAGGCAGTAGCCATTGAACACATGATATCAGGGGACTATAAGTGAGCACACAGGTCAATGAAGACACGTATTTTTCCAGTCTTTAATTATAATGTTGATCTTAAATTTAACGATCTCAGTGGAAAATTCAGTTTGAGATGGTAAACATTGTGATATAATCATCGTTTCTAAATTGCCTAGTTCTAGAGTGTTCCGTCAGTCTGTGAACACTTGTTTCACCAGAGGGTAGTATCCCTCCACAACAAAATATTACTAGGACGATGTGGCGAGGGGAGAGAAGAATTTAAGGAAAGGAAAAAGCCTTCGTTGATGACCACACCGTTGTCACTCCTTTCCAACACATACTTTTATGAGTATCTTCGCAAAATGTATTGAAATTTACTGCACACTCTGTTGATCAACTTGCCAAATTATAGCAATTATAATAATAATATTAATAACAACAACAACAACAACAACAATAATAATAATAATAATAATAATAATAATAATAAAAATCAGTCCAATACCGGAAATCTAAAACATTTCGCTTTAGTTTCAATTTTCCCTTCCATTAATGTAAATCAACAAGGTCAGCCATTCATATAGTTCTACACCCCCCCCCCCCCCCCCCCGCCAATTGCACTACAGCCCATGAAGGGCCTAGGACTTCCAAGTTCACCCGTTCGGTCTGCAGATTGTGGGGTGACGCGTGATAAGCACGTTGGGTCCCCTCGGCCGTTAATCTTGGTTTTCGTGACCAGACCACGCTGCGTTACTGTCAGGCACCTTCTCAATTGTCCTCACGAGGCTGAGTGCACACCGTTCCAGCCCTCATACAGTTCTAGCTAGATGGTTGATATTGCAACTCATATTAGTCAGTCAATACAATAGCAACTGAGAAGTTATCAATTGTCTGCCTCGTTGCGTAGTGGCTAGCATTCTTGGATGTCACTGCAGAAGCCCGGGTTCGATTCCCAGCTCGGCCAAGAAATTAAATTCTGGTCTGAGGGTTGGAACGGGGTATACTCAGCCTCGAGATGCAAAACTGAGAAGAGATGGGTTCGATTCTTACCTCAGCCCTCCTGGAAGAGGTTTTCCGTGGTTTCCCACTTCTACTCCAGGCAAATGCCGGGATTGTTCCTAATTTAAGGCCACGGCCACCTCCTTCCCAATCCTCATCTGAATTACAAATACGCACACTAATACAGCCATCACAATAACACAGGTTATCAGACGAATTACACACACACACATTTTTAGCCTATTTTCATTTATGAAAAAAAAAAGGCTTATGAGATCACCTTTTGTCCGTGTGTGCATATGTGAGTCTGTCTGTCTGTCTGTGTGTGTGTGTTCCCCACCCCCCTAATAATTTCTAAACGGCTGGACCGATTTCAATGAAACTCGGTAAGGTCATAGCACCATAGCACCAATCCAACAAGGCGGCTGTGAGAAATATTTCACCACCATTCCATATCTCCGAAACCATTACCGATATCACGCTGAAATTTTGTACGGTGATAAATGGCCCTACTAGACGTTCACATATGAAACTTTCCAAAACCTGTTAACTACAAAACTAACATGTTGGCCAGGCGAATTTGAAACTTTTAAATAGACTTTTCTCGCGATCCAACCATCCAAACGCAATGAAGCTTGTTATAACAAATGCTTATACACATCGTAATGCACTGGCATCTAATTTAGTTCAATTGTTTACATAACCTCAAGTTGGCGGCTGTGCGAAATATATCACCGACATTCTATATCTCCGAAACCATTACTGATATCACCCTAATTTGTTTTACGGTGATAAAGGATACTACTACACGTTCATCTACGTAACCTTCAAAAAACAGTAAAGTACAAAACTTAACATGGCAGCCAAGCGAATTTGAAACATTTTAATAGACTTTTCTCGCGTTTTATCCATCTGAGCGCAGTGAAATATGGTACAGTAAATGTTCATACACATTGTAATGCACTGGCATCTAATTTAGTTCAATTGTTTACATAACCTCAAGATGGCGGTTGTGCGAAATTTTAAAATTAAGTTTGTATTTCTTGTGTCGTAATCATACGACCGAAGTGAACGTTTGAATAATGAACCTACACAACAATTTTCATTTAATAGTACACAACTCTATGGCTTATAATAACAATCTAACATGGCGACCATACGAATAATTTAGACGGTTTTCAATATCTACTAATCTATTACAGCAATCAAACTGATTTTTTTATGTTCATAGAGACTATAGACATAAGTTCACCTATGGGACTTCAATAATCTGTTGAGCACAAATCCAACATGGAGTCAACGCGAAATATAAATATTTAAATGGACGTTTCTCGCGATTTAACCATCCGAGTGCAGTGAAACTTGGTACGACATATGCTTATACAAGTTTTAGTCCACTAGCATCTAATTTATTTCAATTGTTTTCATAACCTCAAGATGGCACCTGTGCGAAATTTCGAAATCTCGTTTTTAGTTCTTGTACACTAATCATGTGATTGAAGTTTGAATACTACACCTACACAATAATTTTCATGTAATAGTACATTACTCCAAGACCTACATTTATAAAAATGCAATATGGCGACCATCCGAAATATTTAGACGGTTCTTAATATCTACGAATCTATTACAGCATTCAAACTGAAATTTTGTATGTTGATAGAGGCAGTTAACATAAGTAGTATATATGAAAGTAGGCTTTAGTTTTTCACGGAACTACTTGTTAACTCTCGCGTACCTGATAATCCTGGAGTAAAAGCAGCTTTTGGAGTGAGTTTGGAGGAACAGCTTCGGGTTTTGGATATATTTGAGAACCTCTGTGAACATATTCGAGTGGTGGTTAAAAAGACAATGCTGTCATTTCAGAAAGGCTTTTTTATGAGTGTAAGATCTCTGAAAGTACTTTATAATTATTTACGTAAACAGGTATTTTGCTTCATCTTGACAGCGAAGCTGAATCAGAACTGTGTGGAAAATATATTTTCTCAATTACGTGGGCTTGGACATTTCTATGACCATCCATTACTAGTAGAGGTGAAGAACAGAATTCGTCTGTTATTAATAAGTGTGAATGCGGGAAATATTCCCGTTTCAAGTGCAAGTTCTGTTAAGAAACTAGACGATAATTATGAGTGCTTCCTACACACCAGCTTCTAGAAGAAATGTTAGAGGAAATGGAACGTAACTCTGTCCTAGAAGATAATGAATCAATTAGAAATGTATGCATTGAAAACCTCACCTTTCGAGAGGATGTCCAAGACTATTCGTCACATTTGGACTTGCCTTTTGAAGGCCTTAGGTATGTAGCTGGATATGTGGCTTTCAAGAGTAAGAAGCATTGCCAATTAGGCTTTCATTCTCAGCCGCTCTCAATATGTCAGAATGTACTGTCAACAATGAACTGGATACAGGTTATTTCAAAAGGCGCTTTAATTGAGCCAAATGATGAGTGTTTGATGAGGTGAAAGAAATTGAAACAATTTTTTAAAAAATTCACGTAAATGAATTGAAGGGGGTCAACGAATAATGCATACGTTTGCATTAGTATTGCAACAGAAGTTCCCGCGCACTAATGAGAATGCTATTCGGCTGTATGTAAGAACGAGGACATTTATTTGAATGCGCTTCCTCAACGCCCTTAAGTCTCTCAGAGAGGCTGCAAACAACCGCCTGAAATGGGCAAAATCAGCCTTGTAGAATCCCTGTGATGGTGTTGCCATGTACTTGTGATATTGTATTATATTTTGTATGAATTTTCTTGTGTCTAGTAATATATGAATAATTAAAATAACCTCACATAAATCTCTCATTCCATATACTGTTCCCTTCACTCCCTATCTCCCAAACCCTACTTGGCATAGTATCCACGTCACAGCCGCCAGCCAATTGCCACGCGCTCCCTGACTTGGACCAACCTTAGTATTTAAGTAATCTTGGTGCTACTATCAACTAAAATTTTGACGACAGGTCCTTCATCCGTAGAGCCCAGCACTCGATACATGATCAGTTTTTAGCCCACTTCCGATTTTTGCAAAAAATGAAAGTAGACTTAGCCTATGAGATCTGCACGGGCCAAAGTGTTGTCAGTCTGTCTATGTGTGTGTGAGTGTGTATATCTGTCTCCCCCCTATCAATTCAAAAACGATGAAGCCGAAATGAACCAAATTCGGTACAGAGGTAGCACTAGCAATGGACACGTCAGTGCCATGTTTTATATCGCCGCCATCTTGACGAAAACGGAATGGCGGCCACTAAAATGTTCAATGCTTAAATTAAATTACGACTAACCTAATCATCTGATCTCTACCAAAGTTTGCAACAATATACTGAACCCTTTTATCCTCTGTTGGATAAATGATTCTATGTTTTATTTCTCCAATTAATAAATATTTCAACCAGCATCATGAAAGTAGCCAGACGGAGATGAGGAAATTTCAAGCATTGGTTGGAGACAGCGGGGACATACCTGAAGCAGGTTGACAATAGGCTAAATATTTTAGCTGTGAAAGGAAATAGCATAGCGATGTGTCAGAAGGACAGGTGGGCCGCCTCAAATAGAAGCGACGCGCAGTGAGACATGCTGCTAGTATGTTCATTGTGATTTTCGCGCCTAGAAGAAATATGCTGCAGTAATGTGAGTGGCTGATGAGCAGGCTGGACACTCCTACGACGCCAAGATCTGCTATGAACCGCCAAATTACAGAAAATGTGAGAACCAATGAGAGAAGAATGCCTAGTTAACGCGGCAGGTCTAGCGTGGGCACGCTCGGCTAGCATTCACGTGGGAAATCGCCTAGACAAAATCTCTACGATCGATTCTAGGATTAATGAGCATATTCTTGACCTGTGCAATGTTGCGAGTTCAGTGATATCTATTTCATGCCTGTACCACAATTATTTCGAGAAATTTTTGCATAAATTCCCCCCCCAATCGAGACCTAGGGCCAGTTCTTTTATAAGTGGCATGAAGAGCCAAGACATAGACTATTATTCTGTGCGTCTACGGGCGTAGTCGTCTTATTACTGTGTTCGTCTGCGGACAGAACGACTTCTATTTTGTGTGTCGTGGACACAGGTAGATTATTATTTTGTGTGTCTTGGACACAGAAGTTATTGTAAAGTGTTAAATTCAGTGATAGATAGTCACAGTACTATATTGTAGGGGCAGTATCGTCGATAATTCGCCAACGAACTGTGACAGGGAAAGTAGTACCTGAACAGCGAATTTAGTAGTCAGATATCAAGTGTATAATAATCTAATTTTTGAAGCAGCGCCAGAGATGACACCGACGACTACAGAGGAAGTTTGGAATTCTCAACACTCCGTCCAGATGGCTGAGATGAGATAGAACCATTCAGTTGGGAAATGGCAGCAGACGTTCTTTGACGGGTGACTACAAGAGAGATGAGTACAAAATAATATTCTTTATTATTTGATAAATTAACTTACGGTTTATGGGACATAATTTTGTAAATACATTGCTTGTGTGATTAACGTAGTATATTTAGTTTTGGTCTGACACACTTTTGTATGGAAGCAGCTCGCACGAATGTAGTTAGTGGAAGGTTCTTGTTTTTGTATTGTGTTAACTAACGTAGCTATGTGAACGGCCGTGTTTGCATATGTTACGCAATGCGGTTAAAAACGTCTCTCGGAGATCTGTTGTGTTTCAGAAGTAGGACTGAATTAATGTAATTATACAGTAGATTGGAGGGTAATTAAAATTGTTTAAGATTTATTATTGATCAGATTCAGTGTGACTATTGCCGATTGGAGCAATGTAATTTGTGACGAAGAGTAATCAGCTCTATCGTAGGTTTTAAATATTGTGTTAAATGTTTGTGAGCACCTATTCAGCAGACCTGTGTGAAAAGCGTCAGGTCAGTCCCAGATGTGTGTATGTGTGTATTTTGTGGTATTACAAGCGGGAATTTCAGCTGAGACTGATTTCTGTCAGCTTGGTACCCGGTCCATATTGTATCCTTGCGAGGGCAATTGTGGATATGTGATTATGTCTGACCATATGTTGAGTTGGATGAGATTTTTGTTGCTGTTGATTCCGTGAGGTAACGGAACAGCTGGTCGGTTATTTATATACACTGGACTGGGACACGACAAGTATTTGAGGAAAGGGGGGAGATGTTTCACAAGGCTGTCTGAACGTGCAAAGCATGGTCATTAGTGAGGAGTGCTCGTTGGCTCCCTAATTACTTGGATTACAGATAAGAACTGATCAATGGTAAAAGAATTGTTGAAATAAATGGGAGTTGCCTACGAATCACGATAATCTCCGACGCGTTACCTTAACATGCAGTTTCGTTCATATAAAGTAATCTTAGCCGGTCAGGCTTTTGTTGTTGTTGGTTTATTCCAGGTTTATTTTCATTTCTGTGACCCGTGAGTCACGTGCAATGCTGTTTTTCCTTGTGTGTATTGAGCAATTGGCCAGTTGGTAGCTCATGTTGTTAAGTGCGTCTTCGCGCTAATGAGGATCTCAGAGAGATTCCTGTAAATAATAGATTTGTAGTGTGTGTGTCAGCATTAGAGTTTTTAAGGGTTTTTATTAATGTCATGCCCATATCCATAAACGTTGATTTACGTGATGATTGTTCGTGAGCACCGTGGCTGTTAACCCGCTGTAAACGAACGGTCATCCAAGTACTCATTTTCTCGTAGTTAGTCATCACGCGCACATAAAACTCAAATGCAAGGTAGTGGAACTAGGATCCACAATTTTATTATAAAGGGGGAGATCCGTTTGACTCCTCAAAGTGTTAGATATTCCTGTCAGGGAAAAATTCAGGGAGGATATATTTTTATTATTGTTTGTTTATTTTCTTTTATGCACAATTAGTTATTAAATCTTGTTATTATCTTACGTTTTGTCTCCTTACTTTCTTAATTACAGTTTTTATCCTATGACCCTTGCCTCAGTAAAGCATGTTGTTTGGCGGACGTAAACACCACACTATGAACTGAGCGCGACCCCTTGATCAAGATTCTTGCATAAAACACTGCTATTCTGAAGGGTTCAATACCTTCTTATGGGAAGCGTCTTTTGCCCAAACTTCAAGGTTCATCTAAATAGTTCGACGATGGTGGTCGTATATGTGTGCAAACCGATCTCCCTTATCAATTACACGACGAAACCAAATCGAACCAACTTTGGTACAGCAAAGAAAAACTCAGTGTCATGTTCTATATCGCCGCCATCATAACGAAAAAGAAATGGTGCCCACCCAAATGTTTTAAGCTGAAACCCAATTACGACTAACCTAACCATCCGATCTCTACCAACTTTTTCAACAATATACCTTAATGTGGGAAGCGTCTTTTTCCCAAACTACAAGGTCATCAGCCAAATATTTTTAAGATGGTCGATGTATGAATCATATAATTATTATAGCCTAAGCGAAATTACGATTCAACAAGGCCCGGCCTCACTAAATCCACTTATCGTACAGAGGGTGGTTTAAACTGTCCTCAAGGAGGTGACCTGGAGGATATTAACATGTTATAATAGAATATTATTCCGTAGTAGTGACTAATAGTTCAGGCTGACCATGCCATATCGTGCTGGGCCGCGCCGCCCCGTTGGGTTGAAATGGATGCTATTGTTTCTTCGCTAGTCCATATTTCAGTAGATTGATATCCTTTTAGGAATGCACTGAACAAAATAATACAAATTTAGTATCAAATGGTTCATAAAGACGGCAGGAATCGCTAATGAAATCGTTCTTTCCAAGACAAAATATGCTATTCAATTATACTAAACAAGTTGTTAACGTAGCCTATTATTAGCATTGGCCATGTGTAGCA
Organism: Meconema thalassinum; assembly: GCA_946902985.2. NCBI lineage: Eukaryota > Metazoa > Arthropoda > Insecta > Orthoptera > Tettigoniidae > Meconema > Meconema thalassinum. The sequence goes on along the minus strand of OX336388.2, from coordinate 1,719,574,286 downwards.
GCGGGCTCGAGTCTTTAACTTTCAACCTGGAGGTTCTTGGTTCAAAGCCAAACGGGATATTTTTTTTTTACTTGATTCGTTTTTAGGTAGGCTTTTCCCACGGACTCAGCGAGAGATCCCACCTTTACCGCCTCTACGGGCAGTGTCCTGAAGCTTGATATCGAAAAGGGGGATACAACTGGGGAGGCGGGACTAGCACCTCGCCCAGGCGGCCTCACCTGCAAAGCGAACAGGGGTCCCCATGAGGGATGGGAAGAATGGGAGGGATAGACAAGGAAGACGGAAGGAGGCGGCCGTGATCTGAGAGTAGGCACCATCCCGGCATTTCCCCGAAGATTAAGTGGGAAATCACGGAAAACCACTTTGAGGATGGCTGAGGTGGGAATCGAACCCCCTCTACTCAATTGGACCACCCGAGGCTGAGTAGACCCCGTGCCAGTCCTCATACCACGTTTCAAATTTCGTGGCAGAGCCGGGAATCGAACCTTGGACCTCCAGGACGGCAGCTAAGCACGGTGACCACTACACCACGGAGGCGACTCCTACTTGATATTTTTTTGGTATTTATTGATTTATAACTACTCACACGTTATAATGTTAAGCATATATAGTGTGTATTTGCAATGGAAAATATTATAAGTAGGGCTCGGATTCGAGCATATTTGCATATTTTTTTCCTGAATAGTACACATTGAAAGAAGCCTTTCGGTGGTATTTTAACCTCTCTGGGACCAACAGAATTGCAATTTATCGAGCATATGAAAGCATAAAACCGCGGTTTTCAGAATAGAAGCATATAATGCATATTATTGTGGTTTTCGTCTAAATAGCTTGTTTTTCTTCGAATTCCCCCCCCCCCCCCCCCGCCCCCCCCCCCTCCGAATTCGGGCCCTGACCATCCTTAAGGTTCGAAAACAGAAATAATTATTGAAAAGCCTAACTGGTGAGAGTTATAGAACCGCAGGTTTTTAACCTTTGGTGAGGTCGTTCTCGTCATTGAAACTTTTATTGACTGATTTAAGAAAATCATTCAAAACTGAAAACATAGAAAAAATTCTTGTTGTACAGACCAATGCAGATCTACTTCATTGACTCGCCTAATTCTCAACATTTTGTAAATGAACTTTTAAACTGTAACTTTTATAAGAAAACTTCTCATAATACTCGAACAACTTGAATGCGAGTATATTGCAGTGTATCATACATACAATTAGAAAATAAAGCTCGTATATAAAGGTATGTTATTGGCTATTTCGTTTCACTTTCCTTTCTATAGTTTTTTACTGTATTTTTCGAGCATATTCTTCATATTTAACCGCATAAAATGGTTTTTTCGAGCATATCTATCGAGCATATAATGTTTTTTCGAGCATACCTATCGAGCATAAAACACATGGTTTTCGAGAATATCTGGAGATTTTATCGAGCATATCGATCCGAGCCCAAATTATAAGTTACTTATAACACCACATATTTCAACACTCGACTACAGCGATTAAAATTCGTTGTCCTTGATCCGCGGTACAGACTGTTGTTGTTGATTCTTTAGGGGCTTTGTGGCATCGTGGCCATGTGTGTAAAAGTTGTCTGATATACTGTGATATATGAACTAGTGTGTGTACTTTTATAATGGGCTGGCTGCGTGGCTCAGCGGTAACGATGTCGCTTGCTGTGCCCAAGATTGCAGGATCGAATCCTGACACAGTCAGCTGGTATTTGAGGGTGCGCAAATGCGAGGGAGCCGTGTCAGTAGATTTACTGGCACGTTAAAGATCGCCTTCAAGGCAAAATTCCGGCACCCTAGCGTCTCTAAATACCATAGTAGTTAAAAAGGACTTAAAACAAATAGGCCTAACATTATTATTATTATTATGCACTTTTTACGAGGAAGGATTTGGGTAGGGAGCTGTTGTTGATGCTTCATTTCAGAGGTTTGGACATCATGTTCATGTTGCCCCGTGTACTTTGGTGAGTGTTGAATTTTGTCTGATAACCTGTGTTATTGTGATGGCTGTATTAGTGTGTGTATTTATAATTCAGGTGAGGATTCAATCAATCAATGTACAATATAGCACGTTGTTATTCAACATGCTACTACAACCAACATTCAATTATACTCCTTGAAAAGGAAAAAGAGTTATAACTACACCCATGCATTTAGGTGAAAGTAGGCTATATGTTCTTTACTGAACATCTTGTTTTAATATAGTTTTTGATTTTAACTCCCTTTTCCTCAAGAACATACAGTACTGTAATTGGTAAGACTGAGTGGCCACGGATATCCTGCTTCACAAGTTACTGTCACTGGACATCCTGCAGCAGAGTCACTCAGACACTGTGAGGTTAAAGGCCTCATGCTCCATTGCCAGACATTTGGACGCGGTGTCTCCAGCTCATATGTTATAACTAGGGTTCGGAAGTTGACCTTAAAAGGTACAACATGTGCAAGAAAATATGCCAAAAAAAAACTAACTGAATATAACCTAACAACAAAAATGTGGCCTATGCATTTTAGGGATATGTACCAAGTATTGGAGTGTTATTAACATAAAACGCGATGAACCAGCGGGAATATTTAATCACACAAACTCTTAAAGATACAATTCCTACATTTAAACTTTCAATATTCGTTCAGTACAGTAGTAGATTAGTCTTGGGACGTCTCCGAGTGTTTCTAAATGTAAAAAATCAGTGCTTCCAACATAACATTTTTGTATCAACAAAAAATTTAAAAGTTACTAAATTTGAATTTCTTCGAATATAAATTAATACTAGCAGAAGTACCCGCTCTTCTAACGGTCTTCGGTATTAATAACCAGACGTTATCAATTGAGATACTGTTCCAATGGTTAGGGGCTTGTCATTCTTTCATAAGATTACCAGAACGAAGTTAGTTTTCTGGGTATATCGCAGACACAGTTAATTTAAGGGCCGTAAAATGTGGTTTTTGGAGACCCTTTATGGACTCCATTGTTTTGTGTCACACATTTAGAAGCGCAACATATGCTTTGGTCGTCCTTCTAGGATAATTTTTATTTTTCGCCTATTTTGGCATGTATTTTGAAAAGTTGTTCCTTTTACCCACCCTTCTATGAGAAGTATGTTGAAGAGTTTTCTAAATGATTGGTGTATTGACTCATGGTTACAATACCTAATTTTATGATGCTCCAAGCACCCGAACATGAATTATAGGCGTACATAAACATAAAGATATATCAACCACACAGTATCAAACAAAATCATCTTTACGATGAACCCGTTTGTCGACAAAAATATGGTTTCTTAAAATGTGCTCTCAAACTAAATTCACCTAACGTGTACTTCCTGACGTGAAAATAATACTGAAAACCTCGTAGACGAAACGCAATATATGTCAAATTAAAACTGACCCTCACCGATGTGGAAAGTCCCCATCCCCAGGAAGACCCCTTTAATAAATTATAAAGGCTCGTGGTGCATGAACATTCGGGATTTTTAGCTTCCAATGGCCCAAATTCTCAAAAGCTGCAAAAAGCACTATTCCAATTCAGGAATTTTTGAAAATAATGTTGCTGTTTGAAGATATAATAGACCTTCTGTACCACATATCGCAAGTGTAAGTCACGTGTAAAAATTCTAGGGTACCCCTTGACCCCCTTAATCGCATTGTTGAATTTTAAAGTCTATGTTTGATTCCACGATAACCTTATAGCCATTTTCAAACTTTAACAGAAATTTAATAAATTGAGTGGCATTGCTTCTTACAGAAATAGATGGAAAGCAAGATGTTACCTCTTGTGGCACTGTTGTCATGGTTACCAAATTGAATTACTTCATTAGTTTCTTCTTGTTATTCTTCTTCTTTAGGATGGGCCAGCTAAGGACCAAGACGTTCAACTTTTCAGCTTGGCGAGGGACTTGATGTTTTCCCAAATATTCGCGCATTCTCAGGCTATGTTTCTCCTTCCTCTCTTTTGTCCAGATGATGCCGGTTTTCTTACAGGGTGGTCTGTCCTGAACACTTTTCTATTTAAGTATCTTTCTGAGATGTGATCGGCTTCGAATATCACTTTTCATTATCTTCAGTTCTTGGATATCCTTGTTAACTACTGTTAGCGACGGTGTCACGCTCTTTCTCTCCCCCTGGTAGATGATAAGCAGGTTGGTGACTGGGTTCATCCATAGAAAGCCCGACGTCTCTTCCTGGCCACATCTGTGATTTTCTCAGTATACCTATATAGCTCCTGGTTTGGTCTTCTTCTGTACTCGTCATCTATTTATTAGTTTATAAAATAAAAGAGTGTCATATCCCCTCCAGGGACGTAGGCGACCTGAATAAGGGCCCTTGACTAAGTCTAGGGATCACTAACCAGGCATCCCGAGCCGGAGTTTGCGTGTGGTAGGGTGGCCAGTTCCTTTCCACTCCTCCTCCTACCATAGCATCCGGCAGGTTCCCATTTTGCATCACGAGGCTGGGAGACCCCGTACCAGACCACACCAAAAATTTAAATTATTGGCAGAGCCGGGGATCGAACCCGGTACCTCGGGGGGTGACAGCCAACAATGCTAGCCACTGCGCCACGAGGTGGTCTTTATTAGTTTATTAAATGAAATTAGTTTTCTGGGAATATCTCAGAAACGTGGTTTTAGAGCCTTAAAACGTAGTAGCCTCCGAGCCACTGAGGGGCTGAAAATGAGTTTTGCTCGTCCTTGTACGCCATAATATAATAATAATCATAATAATAATTTAATGATATAGGGATAGATATATAATAGACCTTTAGTACCCCTTGACCCCCTTAAGCGCATTATATACGTATTGATGAATTTTACGGCCTAAGTTGGATCCGTGATAACCTTATAGCCGTTTGCAAACGATCATAGTAATGTAATAAATGGAATGGCATTGCGTCTTACAGAAATAGATGGACTTCTGAGATTGTGTTGCCATGGTTACCGGCTTGCATTATTTCAATAGCTTAATAAATGAAATTAGTTTTCTGGGTATATCTCAAAAACTGTTGGTTTTAGGACCTTATAATGTGGTTTTCGGGGTCCGTAGGGCTCCCGAGATTTGTTTCTCACAAATCGACGCTGAAAATGAGCTTTGTCTCGTTTTTCTACGCCCATTTCAGCATGCATTTTAAGGGGGTAGGTCCTCTTTTAAGAGAGGTACGGAGACGAGATACATCAATGATGGGGGTCGTGCCTCTGATGGATATCAGTACCAAATTATACGTTGATCCACCAGGCCATTCTCGAGTTATAAGGGAACAAAATTGTCCACAGACAGACAAACAAACAGACATACAGACAGACAGACAAAAACAATTGCGCGAATCCATCATAAAACAGTCTGAAACACGTTAATAACGCAAATTTCCGTAGAAATTCAATAAAAAAAACTTTCATTCTTATCCGGCAAAAAAAACTCCCTGATTTCAATAGGCATTTGCAAAAAGAATAAGAAACATACAGAACAATTACTTATATTTGTGAATAGCCCATATGATGCCATTTGACATCACTTAGTACACTTTATTTGGTTTTGAAAATTATGTCCGATAAATGATGTCCCTCATTGTTAAGACATTCACGAAGTCTTTCCCTGAAGTTGTCCATAGTTCTTCGTGTAACTTCCCTTGGAATGGCTGCCACTTCCTGCCTAATGGCATCTTTTAGTTCTTGCAGAGTTCTGGGGCGATGTTTGTACACTTCAGCCTTTAGGTAGCCCCACAGAAAGAAATCACAAGGTGATGAGTCGGGTGACCTTGGGGGCCAGGAAATGTCTCCTCTTGAAGAAACAAGACGTCCAGGGAACAACTCTCTAACATTCCCTTGGACCGCCGAGCAGTGTGAGCTGTGGCTCCGTCCTGTTGGAACCAAACTTCTTCTTCCTCATGGTCTAAAACAAACTGGTTGATCTTGGGTCGGAGAAATGTCTCTATCACGTGACAATAGCGATCGGCATTGACCGTTACTGTTTGTCCATCTTCTTCAAAAAAGTACGGTCCCCACACACCAAATTCCGCAACGGCGCACCAAACTGTGACTTTTGGGCTGTGTAGTGGTCGTTGGTGGAGTTCCGTAGGATTTTCTGCAGCCCAGTAGCGGAAATTTTGTTTGTTAACAGTTCCACACAAGTGGAAGTGGGCTTCATCAGAAGAAATGAAGACAGCATCTGGGGGAATGTTCTGCAAAATGTCATCACATCCAGCCCTGCGAGTTTCATAATCTGCTTCAAACAACTTTTGGGCAACAATTATTTTGTAGGGATGCAGATGAAGTTCTTTATGCAGAATTCTCCTCACACTCCTTTCTGACAATCCCAGGGCAGCTGCATGTTTAACCGCTGAACGCTTTGGAGACTGTTGGATGGATGTTCTCACTCGCGCCACATTCTCCGGTGTTATTGCAGTACGAGGTCGGCCAGTTGGCTTTCTTTTTAGTGCTGACCCTGTTTGCCTAAAGTTTGACACCCACAGTCTAATCGTTTTCGCGTCAGGAACACTATCACGTCGGCCAAGTTCGAATCGAATCCGAAACGCTCGTTTAGTAGAAATCACAGAACCGCCATTTTTAATAAACTCCTCCACAACAAACGCCCGATGCTCACCGAGCCAAGCCATGGCGAACACTGAAAATGGCACGTACGCCGCTACGGAACAATACCCCCTCCACATCTCTACCCCCACTACAACTCACGCGGTGGCTTGCTCAAACCGGGGTTTTTTTTTTTTTGCCGGACCCTGTATATAGAGAGATTAATAATAACTTTACTTGTTTTACTCCCCGTTTTGACTACAGTGGCTTTGAGAGACGCCGGGGAGCCGTAATTTTACCCCAAAGGGGATCTTAAACGTGCCAAACTGGAACTGGGTGAGGAAAAACTGAGAAGAGGTGGGTTTGATTACAACCTCAATCATCCTGGATGTGGTTTTACGTAGTTTCCCACTTTTAGTGCAGGCAAATACCGCGATGGTACCTAACTTAAGGCCACGGCTGCTTCCTTCTCAAATCCTACCTCAATTACAAGTACACACGTTAGTACAGCTACACAGAGACACAGGTTATCAGGTTATTCTACAAGTACATGGGGCTACATGACCACGATGACGTAAAGCCCCTAAAGGATCAACAACAAACAACTTTATTTCTCGAAGTGTAGAGTCTCGAGGTGCTGTCTGAACACTCGTGATATACAGTCACTGGTAACAGCTCTCGACGTGAAGACAGGCCTCAATTAAAACGATAAGCCAAATAAGTTACGTGGGAAACTCTGCGAGGATTTGAAGGTCATGGTGAAGGATCGTGACTGGCTCCAGTGAGAGTCTGATGGCAAATTCTCACCAACTGCACGTACAGTAGGTTCACTAATAAAGCCTAGTATGGTAATGGTTTACTATTTCATAGCAGCATTAAGAAAACCGATGACTGACCAGGTAATATCGGTGTGCTAACACACAAGGTCTCATATTCGAGAGACGTATTGGTTCGAACCTCACCGTCAGTCGTTCATTGAAGTGATTTTCCCTGGGTTTCTAATGTCAACGCCAAGCGAATATCAACCACACTTCTTTCCAATTCCTTGCTCATTCCACTCATCTTCATTAATTTTATCTCTCGATAATTCCTTTGATTAGGTTGGCATCAGTCCACTCAAAGGTGTCATGGCTGTCGCCCCGTATCTGGGTTCGATTCCTAGCTCTGCCAAGAAATATAATTCATGTAGCCTACATGTAAATGTCGTCTTGACTGATTCCGACTTGCCAATTATAGATCACTATTATCTTCTAGTTGTGGGCAGCAGTAGTGCCGTCATAGAGCTTGAGTGGCCTAGTAGGTGGTAGTGACAGTGTTATGGTATAAATTATTGAGTATGTAATGTAGGAATCTACTGCAGGATACCAAATACCCTCTGCGTCACAGCTATAGCTATCAAATTCGTCAGGTGGAGACAAAATCCACTAGTCTCAGTGTAGGTCTACGTATGCCTGACAACCTGCTCCACAGAAATCTTCCTAAAGTGATCACCAACAATCAGGGCAAATTCGTACCTGTGGGTGTGATGGAGTCCTATTTCCATTCGACAGATTTGGAACCTCGGAAACGACTCCGAACAACCTGAAAGAAGATGCGTAAACGTTTGCAGCACTATCGGTATTTTACATCAATGGAGGAAGAAAATGGGTAAAAGTGTAGAGTAGAGTTCTATGAGAGTGCCGGAATACATTTGAAAACCTACATAACAATAGTGTATAATACCAAATACTAGTCACAGGCTAATTGTAATGTAACTAACGAGTACTCTAACCGTCACCATCCAATGCTTATCGCTTTATCCCGATTTTAGACCATATCTGAACCGGATCTCATATCACCGGGTCCCCAAGGCCATTAATCTTGGTTTTCATGACTGGGGCGCTGTCTCATTGTCAGAGAGATATTCACTCTGAGTAGATCCCGTTCCAGCCCTCACGTCAGTTTCTAAAATCCCTGACGGCGACGAGAATTGAATCCGAGACCTCCGGATGAGAGGCAGGCGCGCTAACCCAATACAATGGGCCGGCTTCCCTAGGTCTTGGTTACCATAATACCGTCGGGGTCTTGGAAGAAAACAAGAGTTGACCAGGGGATGTGCAGAGAGAGGAGCCCAGCTCAAATAAATGGAAGCAATGTCGAACTCAGCTAGGGTCCTGTGGTCACCAACACACATCCCATTAACTGTGAGGTCCTGTGGGGGGGGTCGACTACCACAGTATTCTCACAGGATGTTGGCCAACGTTTCTCTTTCTATGAGGTTTAGTAAGTGTTCCTTGTATAAGCCAGTTGTTACATGACTTACTAAAGTATAATGTTCATATTTACCATATATAATCATGAGTTTGATTGCTGTGGCTTGCGGTTTACTCAAGGTTACTCTGCATTCCCTCTGCACTGTGCTGATCGTGAGGCTGTTTCGCGGTTCTTAGCTGCTATTTGGAAAGCTGAAGGTTGATGGGGAAAATTACAAATATTTCTTCGATCAAACTAATGTTGCATAAATCCGGGCACATGTTAGGATAGAAGGAAGGAAGCTTTTAGTTTAACGCGACCGTTAATCTCACGAACGTAAACCACGGGACCTCCTTTTTACGTGGAATCCGAACCACAGGTCATGGCACCCAGGGTGGGTTTCGATTAGGTGCGCTGGAACTTGACATAAGGTATCGTTCCTGCAATTACCTGGAGTGAGTATGGCAAAACCCAGGGAAGAACTGCTCTCAGGGTGGCTGCTGTCATCACTGGGTCTCGAACCTTGGATCACGAACTGCAACGCCCCATTGCAGTCGTGGTGGTGTCATTTCACGCACAGCTACGGTGCCTGCTAGGGGAGCGCATGCCATTAAAGGTATCAAGAAGAAGAAGAAGAAGATGATGTTGATTAACATGATAATTGGTATTTTAAGGGGTATGACTTTGAGGTTATCGCCCATATAAAGAAGACACACCCATTAAGCACATGAGGCTGACGACCACGGTGACCTTCATTTCTGAATGAACCAACAGCAGGCAACACTGTCTGCTATGAGCAGATGATTGTGCTTAGCTCAGAGGTAAGTTATAATACAGAAAAAACGTATTGAGAAAGAACTGAGAAGAGGTGGGTTTGTTTCCCTCTCAGCTACCCTGGAAGTAGCTTTCCTTTGTTTCGCACTTCTACTCTAGGCAAATGCCGGGATGGTTCCTAACTTAACGCCACGGCCACCTCCTTCCCGATCTTCACCTGAATTACAAATACACACACTACTTCAGACATCACAACAACACAGGTTATCAGACAAATTCTACCCACACCCAAGTGCATGGAGCTAAATATCAACCATATCGAAGCCCTTCAAATAAAACAACAACAAACTTATTGAAAAGATGAACTGATCGAATTTGACGGCAAAAGTATAGTATATCCATACTTACAGTACGCAGTAACTTCTCGTCCAAAACTCGCAGGTTTGAGTCCTGACTTTGTCCTGGAGGATTTAATTCCTGGTTTGAAGGTTGGAATGGTATGCACTTATTGTAGTCCCCTGAGAATTTAGGGGCTTGGGTCATCTTGGTGTGTGCCGTATTCCTCTGATAACCTGTGTTTCTGTGTATGTATGAGTAAAGAAAATGTCCTGTGACTTGAAAAAAAAGGTATAACTTTGTCTGGAGGAATTCTGGAAAAACCCGAAGTAAAGTGATCTCGCAGTGACCACTCGGGGTTGGAACATTTCATCCTCGGGCTTCCAGCTCCCTCTTGCAGTTGTGATGCAGGAATTAACACGCTCAGCTACGTTGCGTGAGTGATTGCCTGAGAAGGAATGTGTGTTGAAATCCCATTCTCTACCTTCCTTGAAAAGAACGCTTAAATTGCTTTAAATCCCAATTAGGCCACTGAAAGTTACCCACCGCAGGTGTGTGAAAGACGCGGCAGTATCAAATATCAACCCTCTCAGCTCTCAGACTGAGATGTCACCGCCAGGACAGTCCGAAGAGACAGCTCTGAGAGGGTATTGTTCTCGCATTTTCCCTTTCCCTGAACGTGAATGCCAAGAGAGTAAACCGTTACACGCCACTAAAACCAACCCTTCCTTCTAAGCAAATTCCTCTTAAGGCTTATGATAAGAAAAACAGTATGAAACAACACAAATGTAAAAGCATGCTTAGCCTAGGACTACATGTTGTACCGAGAAAAAAGCGCTACCTCGACCCGTAGCAGATAACTCAAGTTTTGAGAAGCAAGGGTATGGCGGTACACAGTGATACCTTTTCTATAACCAATCTCAACGATTCGACAGAGATATTTTTTTGTTCAGAAAAGTTTCATCGTGAAACCCTGACATTCTGTGGTCTAGAAAATGTTTCTTACGACACCAAGATATTTTATCGTCCGGATAACTTCTTCCCGGTGATGGCCGGTAATAAGGTTGCAGTGTTGCACAACGACTTGTTTTCTTAAGATAAATAATTAATACCGTAATACTATTTTTAGCTTTACGTTTCATTTTATATGTAGAAGAATTCATAATTTTGCTCTTTAATAATTCGGAAATCTTATAGAAGTTACTGTGAACTGTCTGAGAAAGCGAAGAGCGCTGTCTAGGAGCGGTCGTCCGTTTGGTCGTTGCCACGCCCAAGCACCGACCAGATCTCAATTGTGAAGGGTATGGTAGAGATGCTAGACCGAGTAAGTCCTATCCCAACAGTTAAGTCGGCTGGTCGTTGCCCACTGATTGCAACAAGGGAGCCGAGGCGCGGATGGAAATATCCAAGATGCTCCGTCAACTGCCGATACTATGTCTTGCAATGGCATTTGTGCGTACTTGTGACATTCGCGGTTCTTTCTCGCCCTCTTATATAACTTACGTTGTTTTGTTCTCGCAAAGGTTTTCATGTAGACTAACTTATAATCCATTTAATCTGTTGCGGCATTCATGATGTATGAGGTAAATTCGTTTTACGGCGCAATTGTCTGACCCCCGCCCCCCAATTAATGACAATAGTGTGCAACGCCCAGAACAATTATCCACCAGCCGTCACTGCTTCTTCCAACACCAGGTCATTTTTGATCGCCCGGAAACCGTTCCTTGCAACACCGAGACATTTTGCTACAATGCGACAGCAGGACTTTTCTCATCCTGGAAACGTATGACACTAGGACGTTTTGTCGTCTTGAAAACTTCCTTTGAGGCATCAATACGCTTTAACGTTCTGAAAGCTTTAAATATGATACTGGAACGTTTCGTCGTCCTGAAAACTTTGCTTATGACATCAATACGCTTTGTCGTCCTGAAAACTTCCCTTGTGTCATCATTGAGCTTTGTCGTCCTGAATGCTTTAAGTGTGACACTGGAACGTTTATCGTCGTGAAAACTTCCCTTGTGATATCAATACGCTTTGTCGTCCTAAAAGCTTTAATTGCGATATTGGAACGTTTTGCCTCTCTGAAAATGTTTCTTGTGACATCAGGACGTTTTATCATCTCGGAAAATGGCCTTGCAAACCCCTGGACGTTTTTGCGTTCCGATTGCTATTTTCTTAATATCGGGATATTTTGTCCTACGAAGATTCTTGGAGTATTTGGTAAACCCGTGAAAGGATGTGTTGTGTGTGAGGCAATGAAAATACAAAGTAGGCCACGCATACCACACTCATTGGGAAAGGAACATTACAAGCAGTAATTAAGGAGTCAAGTAATTTCCAATGTGTGCTCACGGGAGTGGTCGCAGAGGTGAATGTCAGTCAGTCAGTTTATATTTGGCTGTGAATTGAGGTGATGGTTCATTTCATCATACAGCTGCCATCAGGTTCCGTTAATTTACATCACAGTTCTGGATATAGCCTCTGATTAACGACTCATTTCCTGAGCAGCAAAACGTTCAAGATGCAACAAAATACAAGTCGACTCAGTTCAGTTGAGATTTAACAAGATTTTACATGACGTGTCAGTCAAGATTTATGTTTTATCGAAGTTTCACGATTGATAGCGCATTTGCCGTCACACTGTTAATTGCGGTTAGATTTATTTATCGTATGACTTTTAGTGCCGGGAGTGTCCGAGGACATGTTCAGCTGAGTCTATAGCTGCTTCCAGCGGACACCCCTTAGGGTGAGCTACAAGTTCCGTTCAATATCAAGTAGTTCCAACTTTCGCTACCAGATATCAATGATACCAAGTGGTGAACGTTAGAACTTTGATAGAGTGTTCCGACTAAATCTAACCTAACAATTTAGCTTTACACAAATTTATTCTGTGGATCTTATACATGCCATAAATCTATGACATGGGACCGCCAGCTTTACTTCCCCTCCAAAGGAAGGCATGCTGAAGGATTTAACGCTCTTAAAAAATCCGACGACTTCGGCCAGGTTTGAACCCGCCATCTTGGACGCAGCAGTTCAGCATGCTACCAACTACGCCACCGAAGCCGCTATTGCAGTGAGAGCTTTCTCCTAATGGCCTGGGTTGTCACCCTACCTCACTGCAACACTTGATCTCCCACGCGCCCAGTGGCGCCGCTCAGCACGACCGCGATGGGGATCCGCAGAAGAATGACAGTGGTACAACATTAATTCTTCGCTTTGAGAGAAGGAATAATCGTCATACAACTGTAATTACGTGAGAAATAACAGCTATTTTAGTATTGGTTACAGTAAGACTGTCTCTTGGATACAAGATGTCCTGTTACTATGCTTGGGTAATAGTGTGCTTTATTCATTCAGTTTGTTCTCATCTCGATTTGCAGGTTATTTATTTAATCATTTATTCATTTTTTATTTATTTTTTTAAATTTAATTAATGTATTTTTTATTTATTTACCGGTATTTATTTATTGTTCATGTTACTGTAGCCTACTGTACATGATATTCTTCTATACAGAACCAAAATAACCAGAAAACTTATACAGTATAGTAGGCAACACGTAATTCTAGAATTAATTAAGTTTAGGTAAATTACTTAGTTAACAATACCCGTAGAAACCATAGGCCAAGTCTAACAATGAATGAAATCAGAACTACTCTTAATACTATTTACAATATTTTTTTATTTTTTTTAGCGTATGGCTTTTGGTGCCGGGAGTGTCCGAGGACATGTTCGGCTCGCCAGTTTTGTAGCTGCTTCGAGACGGACACCCAATGGGTGAGCTACAAGTACCGTTGGGGAGGGAAGGAGGGAAGTTGGAATGTAAGGACGAGGAGTTGGAAGCTAGCGGCTGTGGCCTATAGTTAGGGACCAACCCCGGCATTTGCCTGGAAGGAAGATGGGAAACCACAGAAGACCATCTTCAAGGTTGCCGGCGGGGGGATTCGAACCTCCTCGCCTCCCGGATGTGAGCGACTGCCATCAGTCATGCCGTAACCACCACGGCTAACTCACCCGGTTTTACAATAATGAAAGTAGGCTATAATAGACTGGCTGCGTGACTCAGCGGTAACGTTCTCACTTGATGTGCCAAAGGTTGCAGGATCGAATCCTGGCACAGTCAGCTGGCATTTGAGGGTGCGCAATTGTGAGGGAGCCATGACAGCAGATTTATTGGCACATTAAAAATCCCCTTCGGGGCGAAATTCCGACACCACGGCATCTCTAAAAGCCACAGTAGTAAAAAGAGACATAAAACCAATAACAGTATTATTATTATTATTATTATTATTATTATTATTATTATTATTATTATTATTATTATTATTATTATTACATTTCGACATGCAAGCTGCCCTCTGGGTGTCAAATAACAAAACTTGCATCCGGCACCCAAGCCCATACGATATTAAATTAAAAATTATTAAATTATAATATTAATAGTAGAGAGGTAGTAGATGCTAAAATATAGAACTACGTAGGTAGACAATTGTCTAATTCAGTAGGCTACTGTAAATTTAAAAACAGTTATTTGGAATTAAGTTATATCAAGTCAAGCAATAGCATGATATAATGATAATGGCTATAATGATGATCATGATGATGATGCGAATAATGGGAAGAAGAAGAAGAAGAAGAAGAGGGGGCCATATTAGTGAAGGAGGAGAAAGAGAGTAGAGGATGAGGAAGAGGACTAGACAACGAGATTCTACATTCAGAGACACACCACCGAGTTACATTTTATTTGAATGATATTGGAGAAGGAAATGTTATCTATTATTATTATTATTATTATTATTATTATTATTATTATTATTATTATACCGCCATCTTTTACAGAAGTATGCCAAAATGATGACTGAACAGACACTCGCTCGATCTAAGCCATTTTATTTATCTAAATGGGGGTCGAACGTTGCTTCACGTCCGTAGGTATAACCTTAAATTGCCCTACACGTGTCCCCCGGGTGGTGCTAAGAAAGCAACTGTGATAAGATGCCGCCGTACTGCCCCATGGGGCCTCACGGCCAAGACAGTAGAAATAACACGAAAAGTCCTTCTAAGGACTCGAGATTCAATACTCGGACCTTGGGCCCTCAACTAACGGTTTGCCAGCTTAACATTGAGGGCATTAGTAGAGCTAAGTGTGATTATTTATCCAAGATACTCACGGAAAAATCAGTAGATGTAGTGGCACTACAAGAAACTCACACCGAAGATGGTATTCAGTTGTCTAATAGGGGTAAAATTCCTGGATACAAGATAGCGACGGAACTGCATCATCCAAAATATGGTATTGCTATTTATATTAAGAATGACATTGAAGACTATACAGTCTTGCCTTCTGATATACGCCAGAATATATTCTCAGCTTCCATCAAGATACAGAATGTTACCATCATGAACATCTATAAACCTCCACTGGTCTGCTGGCCAGATCCCGTCGCACTTGTACCTGATGAAGATAGTGTAATACTTGGTGATTTCAACAGCCATCATACTTCCTGGGGATATGACAGAAATGATGGTAATGGGGACAAGTTGTTTGAATGGATGGATTTAAATAATCTTGCACTGATATTTGATGCTAAAGACCGAGGCACATTCCATTCAGCTCGTTGGAACAAGGACTACTCTCCTGACCTATGTTTTGTATCACACAGCCTAGTGACTCCAACACCACAAATCCGTAGACAAGTTCTGAATGACTTCCCGCGCAGCCAACACAGACCCATCATTTATAACATCGGTATTCATATACCTGTAATAAGATCTGGACCCCTACCCCGCTGGAACTTCCAAAAAGGTGACTGGGATATGTACGCAAGATATACTGATGCTAATGTTCGATGGGTGCAACCAACCGCTGAGAACTATGACCGGTTTGTTGGCTTGATCAAGGCTGCTGCCAAAAGAAGCATCCCTAGAGGAGTCCGAAAAGACTATATCCCTGGTTGGAATGAAGAAACAACTCGTCTAAGCTGTGAATTTGAAAAAGACAGCAGCCGTGAGAAAGCAATTGAAGTGCTGAAATCCTTGGACAGTGCTAGAAGAGAGAAATGGTCCAAGATTGTTGAAAACTTGAATTTTACCCACTCAAGTAGGAAAGCATGGTCCCTCATACGAAAACTGGACCCAACGTCTATACCATCGAGAAAGCAATCAAGTATCAATGTAGAATCTATAGCTAACCAACTTGTTTCTACATCTAGGACGGAAGGACAGAAGAAATTCAGTAGAAAGATACGACTGGAATTCAACCAGTTAAAACAAGAAGTCCAACCACATCCGTTGTACTCACGCCCATTTTCTTTAGAAGAGATACAAAAGGGTTTAGATGGTCTTCAGACTGGCAAAGCAGCAGGATTTGATGGTGTGTACCCAGAGTTCCTTAAGAAATGTGGCCCAGCAACCAAGCGATGGCTTGCCACCTTCTTCAGCTCCATTCTGCATTCAGGACGCCTGCCTCCATCTTTCAAGAAGACCAAAATTATTGCAATATTGAAACCAGGGAAGGATCCTAAGCTACCTCAAAGCTACAGACCTATTTCCTTACTTAGTGTCACCTACAAACTACTTGAAAGGCTTTTACTGAATAGGATTGCTCCTGCAATTGAGTCACTGATTCCTGTTGAACAAGCTGGATTTCGCCCAAAACGAGACTGCTGCGATCAAGTCCTTGCCCTGTCTTCCTATCTAGAAGCTGGTTTTGAGAAGAAGCTCAAAAGTGTTTCTGTCTTCCTGGATCTCTCAGCAGCCTATGATACTGTCTGGAGGAAAGGACTTCTCCTCAAACTTATAAAGGCAGTTCCTTGCCTTAAAATAGTCACCCTGATTGGCAATATGCTGAGTAACAGGCTATTCCAAGTGTTCACTGAAAATGTTAGAAGCAGGTTCCACACTATTAATAATGGTCTGCCACAGGGATCAGTTCTATCCCCTCTGCTATTCAACTTGTACACCCATGATCTGCCCGAAACTCTATCTCGAAAATTCATCTATGCGGACGATATAAATCTTACAGTCCAAAATACCACCTTTAATGAAGCAGAGGATGTAATGAATGCAGATCTTCAGAAGATGGATGAGTACTTCAAGAAGTGGCGCCTCCAGCCAAGTGCTTCAAAATCTGAAGTTGCCTCATTCCACCTTAACAACCTAGAGGCAAACTACCAGCCTAGAGTTAAGTTTAGGAATCAATACCGAAAGTACAACAGATGTCCTAAGTACTTAGGCATAACATTGGACAGGACACTGACATATCAACAACATACAGAAAAAACTGCTGCAAAACTAAAAAGTCGCAATAACCTACTTAGTAGGTTAGCTGGAACATCATGGGGCGCTGACGCCAGCACACTCAGGACTACCGCTCTGGCTGTCGTGTATTCTCCAGCTGAATATTGTGCAGGCGTGTGGTTGAACAGCTCTCACTGCCAACTCGTAGATATACAACTCCGCCAGGCAATGCGCATCATCTCTGGTACTCTACGTTGCACCCCTACCCAGTGGCTACCTGTACTTTGTAATATCGCTCCACCCCATTTAAGGAGACAGCAAGCTCTTGTTCGCTTGTGGTACAGGATCAAAGAAAATGCTGAGTTTCCTATTCATCAGGATGTCATACGGCTCTCTACAAAGAGATTGAAATCCCGAAAGCCAGCATGCAAAACGGCTATTGATCTTTCGTCCACTGAGTTCAACCTCCGAAATGCCTGGAGAGATGAATGGCGAAACTCCTCACCTCGCGGCTTACTTCAAATCAGTGACCCCACCACAAGACTTGCTGGTTTTAATCTTCCTCGGGCAGTTTGGTCAAGGCTCAACAGAATCCGATGTGGTACCGGTGGAACTGGTGCAGCCCTACACCAGTGGGGTTGGATAGATTCCCCCCGATGTGACTGTGGTTCTGAAATGCAAACTATCGAGCATATTGTGCAGGAGTGCCCTCTGCATTCATATCCCGGCGCCTTGGATGATCTCCACTCAGCAACTCCTGATGCAATTGCGTGGATTACAGACCTTCCTGTCCAAATTTGATGTGATGGTCCTAATGCTGTCAATAGTGTTTAAAATTGTAAATAGTGTATATACTGTAATTATTTTTCTGTCTTGTTAGCATCATACGCTAAATAAATAAATAAAATAATTTATCTAAATTGTGGAAAGGAATGATATGCGCTCTTAGCCATTTCATTTATATGTGAAGAAGGCAAGCATGGGAAACTGCTTACATAAGAGTATACCACAAGTGCTTCAAAATTAACGACAGTTACCTTGTGTTGATCTCTCGAGGCGATGCCATCTGGCGACTAACACATCTGTTTCCGCGTTCTGTACTCGTGGCAGAGCTGCTGTGAATCTTATATTTTCTTTATCTACAGATGGTAAAGAGTTAGGTTGGCACAGGCAAGGAAAGCATTTGTAGCGATAAGATATCTGTTGATATCGAATATACTGTAGATTTAGGTATTAGGAATTAATTTTTGAAAGCCTTTGTTTGGAGCGTGGCACTCAATGGAAGTGAAATTTGGACTATTGGAGCAGCAGAAAAGAGGAGAATTGAAGCGTTTGAAATGTGGTATTGCAGGAGAATGATGAAGGTCAGATGGGTAGATAGGGAGAGGAGAGATGTTTTTGGCGACTGCTAATGAAGAGAAGAGATAGGTTGGTAGGACACGCACTAATACACCCAGGAATAGCACAGTTTGTTATGGAAAAAAGGGTGGAGGACAAGAACTGCAGGGGTAGACCAAGGTTACAATATGTTAAACATAATGCCTCGGTTGTAGGGCGTGGAAGCTATGTAGAGATGAAACGATTGGCTCAGTACAGGGAGGCATGGAGATCGACATCAAACCAGTGAAAAGACTGAAGACTCAAACAACAACTACAACGGATTTTCATCAAATACGGTATGAGAATTCCCATAGTTTGCTAGTTCTGTAACTTTTATCATATTACATAAAGCAACAAGTATCTCCGAAACACAAATATAGGTAACCTGAGACCTAGTAATTATGAAACAAGAAGGAAGGAAGCTTTTAGTTTTACGTGACCGTTAATCTCGCGATCATGAGCCACGGGGCATCCATTTTAAGTGGAATCCGAACCACAGGACATGGCATTTCCCTTCGAAAATCTCACATGCATTGACCGAGAATCGAACCCAGTCTACCTTGGTGCAAGGCAAACTGCTGACCACTGCGCCACCACGCCCCCTCCCCCCCCCCCCCCAATTTTTCAAACACGTCTCGTTTAACGATGCTGCTTCTTTTGGATAATATGTTAATACCACCCGAAGAATGTCAAATGATAATGAGTTGTTGTTGCTGTTGTTTCGTTTGAGGGGTTTGGACTTCGTGGTTATTTAGCCTCGTGTACTTGAGTGTGTGTGAAAAATTTTCATATAATCTGTGTTATTGTAATGGCAGTGTGTGTGTATTTGTAATTCTGATGAGGAGCCGTGGCCTTAAGTGAAGCACTATCTCGGCATTTTCCTGGAGTAAACGTGGGAAACCATGGAAAACCACTTCCAGAATGGCTGAAGTGGGAATCGAATTCACCTCTTCTCTTCGGAGTACATCCCGTTCCAACCTTTAGAACAGAATTAAATTTCTTGGCAAAGCCGTGAATCAAACTCGGACCTCCGGGGAGACAGCCATTATGATAATGAAACTGATCGTTAAACACACTACAGTATATAGAATAGAATACATATAAATATGATGTCCTATACCGATTATAGTAATTAATGAACTTCAAACACTGCAAAAGTGTTCGTAGGCTACTAAGATAACAACAGTCACACTTACTGGTGCAATGGAGACGTATGGACAGTTCTCCGTGAGTGATTTAGTTGAATTATAAATCACATTTAGACAGTTGCAGTGATTTGGAAGTAGACTTGGTCGTGCCGGAGAGAAAACGACTGGGAAACGCCCAATCGGAAGGTTAATAAGCACGTCTATGAAGAGAGTATTGCACGATGCCATATGGAGAGTAAACGTATTGTCTGCGCGCCGGGAAAAGCCAGTTGCCTTCCCACGTACTGTACACCGCGCATTCAAAAAACATCAAGTCGGTCACTGCTAGCTTTACTCGATCACGCCTTCTCTTTTATTTCTTATTTGTACTCTGCACTCTGCAAATGGGAAAAGTGGAAAGGTGCCTTCAGTAACAGACTACATATTTTAAAAGCTGGATGCACAACAAGCACAATGCGAGAGGTAACTGACTGTCGATATATTTAGGTCAGGAATAGACAGACCGCTGCATGCGTACAGCCGATCCCCCGTTCCCCGTCGCAGCGTGTCGAACTGAGTTTTCATGGCGTTGTGTCTAGTATTCTTGGCAGTCACCCGGGAGGTCCTGGTTAATTCCCGGTTCTGTCAAGAAATGTAATTCTGATCTCAGAGATGGAACGGGATACACTCAGCCTCGTGAGGAAGAGCTGATAAAAGGTGGGTTTGATTCCAAACTCATCCTCCCTAGATGCGGTTCCCCACTTTTACTCCAGGCAAATGCCCGATTAAGGCCACGGCCGCCTCCATCCAAGTTCTAGTCTAAAGTACAAACGTACACCCTTCTGCAGCCATCACAATGAGGCAAATACTACTCGTGGGGCTACGAGACTACATTGTCGCATAGCCCTTAAATGATATAATCTTATCCCTTTTAACTACTTTAGCTTTTACGTACGCCAGGATGCTGGATTATGCTCCGAAGGGGATTTTAACGTGCCAGTAAATCTACTGACACTGCTCCCTCGTATTTGCGCACCCTCAAATGCCAACTGATCCTGCAACCTTGGGATCAGCAAGTGAGCACATTACCACTGCGCCACGCAGAGACTTCAATGACCTGCCTGGAGGAAGTGTTGAAGCGGAGTCCTGGTAGAGGAGGCTAAATGAATTTGAGAATAATCTGCCTTGAGACATAACAACACTATACCTTCCCAGCCCACAAGTTCCGTTTGAAATGCAAAAGTTGATTGTCATCCGCCTGGTGAGGAAGCTTCAGCGAAGCCAAGACAACATGAAGAGGCGCGGGTTCCCACGGCGAGCCGGCCAACTCCACTCCTCTCCTCTCCCAGCTGTCGTCCGCAATCATCACTCGCCGGGCTGCTTCTTCTATTGCGGTGTCATGGTCATCATCCCCTACCATGGCGTACTGCTCGGGTCTAAGCTGCGTGAACCTGACAGAAATGTGCATCTCGGTCCGTGCATAGTACAGAACCAAATACATTGGTCGGTGACTCTCTCACTCATTCGTAACACCACAATGGTTTGAGCAACGGCCCTATGTTAGCAGTATTGGAATAGACAGGAATACCAGATATCACGGCGGCTGTTGACAGACCCTTCTCATCTCGCCTGATCCTTCCCTGCTCTTTCCCCTCACCCCGCAAGTTCACAGAGATTAGACCCGAGCAGTACTCCACAACTGGCAAGGACGGCTGGGGGTCCGGAGATCGAAGTTTCGAATCTCAGCACAAAGAGTGAGCATCCTCAGTGTATGTTTCCTTTCTCCTTCCAGGATTATGCCAGGATGGTACCTTATGGCATGTCCCGGCCCTCCTACCCCAATCGTTGCGTTTGAAATGGCGTAAAATGTTATAGATTTAAATAAAATGCGAAAACGTTAAACATTATAACTTCTTATAAGTAATGGTATGTCACAGGATCCGTATTGATCTGTAACTGACTCGGGTCAATGATTCATCTTAAGTACAGTATAAACACATCCTGAACCTACTATCTTAATAAAATAAAATTCGATATTGCTTATTGAACTTGATATGTATCCCTAGGTTAATTTTCACTAGTTTTCTATGTTCGCTAAAGATGGCATCATTGAGTGCCGAAACTAGAATGAAAATCATGTATATTAATTGACATGATTTTATTCTTTAGTATTCAAATTTAATGTTTTTCAGTCGGTCAACACGATTGTACCCAATTGTAATGGGTGGTTCCCTAATCCTGAAGATTTTTACACCAGAATAATAAATACACTTGAATGACCAGTTACGACATTAATTGACATTTTTCAGAGCAAAAAAGAACCTCTCATTCGCATAAAAATATAAGAAAATTGACTTAACCCTTTCTTCCCCTGTACCCTTCATATGTAAAAACACATTTAGGTATTGACCCAACGGGTAACTTTTTTTTTTTTGTGTGATCTATAATTGCCCTACTATTGCAGCTTGATTTCACTACGGTTACAAATGTAAGTTTCTGTCTTCACCAATCAATTTCCTTCACATAGCCTATCCCCCGTGGCTCATAATCACAAGATTCACGGTCACGTAAAACTACAATCTTCCGTCCTTCCTTCTTCTTCCTTCACATATGAAATAAAAGGAAGGTGACTCAAACTATAGCCAATGCTTGCCGTGACGTCATGGGCACTGCTATAGAAGGCGAAGGTCAGATGTCCATCTTGACACCGAGTTATGTTTTTAGTAAACATGTACGATACTTCATGGAATATGCACCGCGACCAGGAGAGTAGGCTAACTCGCACACCGCAAGTCACAGGCTGGTGATTAGGTACAATAAGATAGGAGGATCCCTGTTCTCAGTTGCAAGTTCTCATTAGGACAAACTTCTGTTTTCTTCCTCGCTCACCTCCAATAGTAATGAGCCTCTACTATGACGCAGTTCACTCGACGAGTCATCCTAATAAATTCGAAGCAATGCTGCATTAAATTTGTACACCTTCACTGTTCATAAAACGAGTTCCAATAATAATTTCCAGTATGATTATTATTGAGTTAGCAACACTGAAGCCGAAATTTTGTTCCGAGATAATTGCGGTATACATCAGCTTAGAAGACAGCAATTACATTACATACTTGGCCACAATAATTAATCTGTGATAACTTCTGAAACAACTTTAATATGCCTAAAATACCGGTATGTAAAATTTGCTGCAACATGCTATAAAAAGATTCGAGCAAGGTAATTCCACCAAACATTCAGCGGTACATTTACAAATATACCCTTAGAGAATCCACATTAAAATCAATCCAAGCACTGAATAATACTTTGACAGTAATGATTTGCGTTAACGTCCTAAATGCATCCTCGAAGATAATAAAACTATGCATAATACGTTCTCTTGATGTATTAAGAGGTTAATATCACAAAATCACCAGTATTCGGAGGGAAACCTCAGAAACCCTCGTAGCAGTCAACAGTACACGTTCCTATATAAACCTCTTGGTCCTCTATCTTGGGGCAGATGACCTCGTAGTTCCGCCCATTAAAACAACTATAACTATTGGTCCTCTATCCCTCAGAGTTATGCCATCTCTTTTTGTACTTTCCTGTCTTGCTCTTTTTCCAAAGCGGGGCTTGATGCTTTTCCGTTGTATCCTTAATTCTTTCTGAAGATCGCGCTTTCCTGCATTTTCCTCTCCTCGACACCAACTTCCTCTAAGTCCTTGTGTATCATTCTAAGTTACAGAGATTGGGTCCTCCAAAGTCAGTTTCCGTGGCATTTGTAATTATTGTTTCTTATGCTGTACTTGCTTTTATCCCCAATGTCATATTTATCTTTTGTCAATGAATGGGCCCATTACTCATGTCTTCCAACACACAGCACAATAGTCTTTTCATTTTGATTGGCTGGAGCTGAACTCGGATTTGTGAATTTCATGACATAGTCTGAAAGCCAAATTCATCTTCCTCTTCCTTCCGTTTTAAGCTTCATTTTCACTTTCACCTTCGCTTACTCTATTTTTGTGAGTTTACCCTTTAATGTTGAAGCCGTGCGTGATTTTGACTTTAAAGTGAAAGCACACGCATATGCGTAATCTCACTCTTAAGGTTTAAGCGCATGCGTGATTTCCCTTTAAGGTTAAAGTGCATGCGTTATTTTCCTTTAAGGTTGAAGTGCGTGCGTGATTTCACCTTGAATGTTCAAGCGCATGCGTGATTTCCCTTTAAAGTTAAAGCGCAAGCGTGATTTCCATTTAAGGTTAAAGAGCATGTGTGATTTCACCTTAAAAGTTATTGTTAAAACGCATGCGCGATTCCTCCTTTTTTAAGGTTAAAGCGTATACGTAAATACAGAGCGCCGCACATAACGTACAAGAAATGGACTGGCCACATTACCAACAACTGGCCGGCAGACAGTGACGGAGGTTACGAATCCATTGTTTGACAACTAGGGACAGAAAAGTGCGGTCACTAATCTGACGTGGACCCTTGAAGGGAATGCTCACTACAGGATGCGTTCTTGTGGTCATGTCGGCCCTGTTTGGGGGTGGGACCTCGAGATCTCCTTCCTGGGTAGAGTATACCCGTTATTTTCTAACCGCGGGCGAGTCGATTGGGTGACTCACTCTCTCACCGTGAAGCACAACACGCATTGCACCTATAATAGTGTCATCATCACCATGACCTTCACCTAACTAGGTCATCTCCACATTCCAAGACTACACCAAGTAACTAACGAAAGGGAATGGAGATTACTCTCTTTTGGTGTTCGCTCCATCAGAGATGTTTCAAGTCAACATGACTCAAGCGTTACCTCTGCTTTTCTTAGTAGGAATCGATTTGTGGAGTCTTATCCCATTCCATTACTGTATGACTTACAGGGGCCGATAACCTAGATGTTAGGCCCCTTAAAACAACAATTAACATCATCATTATTGTATGACTTACAATTTATAGCCCGGACGTTTCTAATGGGTTTGTTTATGAAGTTATCCCTCCTTGGTCACCAATCTTCACATCGTATGCCAAATAGCAACGCTTAACATAACCTATAACTAATCCCGGATTTTGGTTTTAACGATATCCGCGAAATATTTCATCAGACTTATAACTTACAGTATATGTTATCACAACTAACTTATATATTTACCCCAAATATCCCAGTTGTCCGATATTGAAGCCGCGAAATATCGCGAATAACGTTAATTTTCCGTACGAATTGTGTTATTGACACCCTAAAATGCTAAACACCAACAAAATGCTGGTATTAAGATTATTTTTTTTTACATTTTTCTTTAAACTAATTCAAATACGTTGCCGTTTGATAGAAAATAAGAATTGAAGTGATAGAAGCCATTTTTCAGTGTTGCCTAGTTCTATTAAAGAAAGTTTTTCAGTCGGTCAACACAAATTGTGCCCAATTACATTTGGCGGGAAACAAGCATTTACATGCCCTAACCTGAAAGAAGACTACAAAACACCTACGCTGGGATAACACAGTCCCTTCTCGAGCTTCATTGGTTGAAGTCATCAAATGAGGGAAACAATGCTCTGCTTATATTTTGGGAACAACGTAAGTTTCACGAGTTAGTGAGAAAAGGGCTGTGGTAGTCATGGAGAATATTTGTTGAAGTAAATGTTAGGTTAGGTATTAAACACGGAAAATACAATTCATATGAGTTTCAGATCGTTCAAGATATTAAATAGCAAGAATACATTGTTTGCTATTGCTCCAAATGATTCTATAGTGTACATTAATTACCCAAATTGGAGGAAGGTACACATAGTTACTAAGCACGCTCACACCTCACTTTTATTTCACCACTATGGTTATTTTATTTCACCGCTTGGAAGCCATTTATAGTTAGTTAGTTATTAGCCTACTTTTCACATTTTGCAAAAATGAGGAAAAAGTAGACTTATGAGATCGGGCAAATGTCTGTCTGTCTGTCTGTCTGTCTGTCTGCCCTTCTGTCTGTCTGTCTGGCTGTGTGTGTGTCCCCCCTATCAACTCCTAAACGGCTGCAGCAATCGAAACAAAATTTGGTAGGAGTAAAGATCTATACCTGAATATCGCATGGCCATATTTGAAAATGATGTCAGTGCTACCAACTGCTAAAAAATCGCAATTGAAATTTGAGCTCCATGTTGGATATCTTGGAAAGTATGAATGGGAGCTATTTCAAAATTGGCACACGTACAGATCATAATATTTCAGTTTAATTTCCAGGAGGCCAAACATGGCAGTGTTGCCAAAATGATTATAAGCCTCCTGATAGGTCCAATTTTTAAATGCATATAACTTCTACACTATCAAGTGGAATTCAACCAAATTTCGTATGTTGTATGTGTACATAACCAGATATGACTGAGCGTATTCTTAAGACCTACCAGGGCTGCCAACTGTTAATAAATGCTCCTAATTTATTTTATCCAAATACCAATATATCAGAAAGTATGCAAGCCGACAGCTTTAAACTATGCACACGTATAGTACCTGACATTCTATATTAATTTGGAGTAACTTATATACGTCAGTGCTACCAACATGATTATAAGCCTGCTGACAGGTCCAACTTTAAATACATGTAACTTCCATACTATCATTTGGATTTCAACCAAATTTCGTATGTGCTATGTGTACCATAACAGATATGACTATGCGTATTCTAAGGAGCAACCAGGGCTGCCAACTGTTAATATGTGCTGTCCCTATTTTTGTTACCTTAATATCAATATATCAGAAAGTAGGCAAGCCAATAGCTCTAAACTTTGCACACGTATAGTACCTGGCATTCTAGACGAATTTGGAGTAACTAATATACGTCAGTGCTGCCAACATGATTCTAAGCCTGCTGATAGGTCCAATTTTAAAATGCATGTAACTTCTATACTAACTAATGGATTTCATTCAAAATTGCCACAACAATAGATCATATTATTTCAGATTATTTCTGACCAATACATGCATGACATTGTTGCCAACATGATTTTACGCGCGCTGTTAGATCCAATGTTTAACTGCATGTAACGTCCATGCTATCCTGTGGACTTCAACCAAATTTTGTATTTAGTACCGTAAGAGACGGAACTAAGAATATATTCAGTCATCAGGGCTGCCAACTGTAGTGCTCTATTAGGATACATTATGCCAGGTATACAGTATTTCGAACTAATTGGAAATTTCGATATTAGCAAATTAATTTCGTCATTATTCTAGATAGGTTCATATTCTGTAGAATAATCATTGGCATGAAAAGTAGGCTGTATAGTTCTTCACGGAACTTCTTGTTTTTGTTTTAGGGGACGAAAGAGCGAGGTCATTTGCCCCTCATATTCTTCTGTATTTACTAGTGGCTTCGGTGGCGTAGTTGGTAGCATGCTGAACTGCTGTGCCCAAGATCGCAGGTTCAAACCCGGCCGAAGTCGGCGGATTTTTTAAGAGCATTAAAAATCCTTCAGTATGCCTTCCTTCGGAGGGGAAGCAAAGCCGGCGGTCCCATGTCATAGATTTATGGCACAGACTAAACTTGTGTGAAGCTAAATTTTTAGGTTAGATTTCGTCGGAACGCTCTATCAAAGTTCCAACGTTCACCACTAGGTATCATTGATATCTAATAGTGGAAGTTGGAACTACTTGAAATTGAACGGAACTTGTAGCTCACCCTAATAAGGGTGTCCGCTGGAAGCAGCTACAGACTCAGGCGAGCCGAACATGTCCTCGGGAACTCCCGGCACTAAAAGCCATACGATAAATAAATAAAGATGATGATGATAATTGTTGTTTGAAGGGGCCTAACATCTAGGTTATCGGCCCCAATAAATAAAGAAAGAAATACTCTATTTACTGCGTATTTTTGTGGTATGACTGACAAAAGATTATGCCACCTATAATAATTGACATACTGATATTCTGGATGATGTTGAGTTGGTTGTTGATGATGGTGTTGTACTGTAGTTGATTTTTAGGGGCACTTCGATATCGTGGTTCTGTAGTCCCGAGTACTTGGGTGTGTGTAGAATTTGTCTGATAACCTGTGTCACTACGGTGTCTGTAATGGTAATTGAGGATAGGATTTGGGTATGAAGTGGCAGTGACCTGGAGGAGAAGTGTGGAAACCATGGCAAACCACTTCCAGGCTGGCCGAGGTAGGAATTGAACCCGCCTCTTCTCAGTTTTGCCTTACGAGGTTGAGTGAACCCCGTTCCAACCTTCAGACCAGAATTAAATTTCATGGCAAAACTGGGAAACGAACCGTGGCCACCGTGGTGACAGCCAAGAATGCTAGCCACTACGCTACGAGATGGTCGATGTTGAGTTGTTGCACGGCCAGCTTGGAGGGAGGTTTGAGTTCGTCACATGGCACTGCCCCCAGTAGTCACAGACATGCTTGAGTTGTTGTTGTTGATTCATTGAGGGTCTTTGCGACATCTTGGTCATGTTACCCCGTGTACTTGATCGTGTGTGGAATTTGTCTGATAACCTGTGTTATTGTGATGGCTTGATTAATGTGTATATTTGTAATTCAGATAAGGATTGGGATGGAGGGAGCCGTAGCGTTAACTTTAGGAACCATCCCGGCATTCGCCTGGAGTAGACGTGAGAAATCACGGAAAACCACTTCAACGATGACTGAGTTGGGAATCGAATCCGCCTCTTCTCAGTTTTACCTCACGAGGCTGAGTATACCTCTTTCCAATCCTCAGACCAGAATTTGAAATTTATTGGCAGAGCCGGGAAACGAACACGGGCCTCCGCGGAGACAGTCAAGAGTAGACACGTTTCGGTTGGGCTCACGGTCGACCCTAGGTAACTGCTTCTCGCCTGGCAGAGGCAGCAATGAGATGCGGGTAGTACTGTATCTGCACGCCCACTCAGGAGCAAGGTGCGTGGTAGACCGCCACACGCGAACTTTGGCTTGACCCTCTGCCCAAAACCATATTAACGTTAAAAACGTTTATCCCGTAAACCAGGGCCATCCAAACCTTTTTCATATACAGGGCTATTAGTTAACTTAGGTGATAGGTCGCGGGCCATGCTCACAGTGTAGCAAAATGGTGCCTATAACTTTAATCTAGACGAGGGGTTAGCGGGGGTTATGGAAGTCTCATAATGAAGTCATATATGTACTTCACAGCATTTGTACCAAGTAATCGATCGGTATTTAATTGACCAAAGACTAAATTAAGCTGTTATAAGCATGAGAGATATTTTTTATATAAAACCTATTATCGTCATTGCGGTAATTAAGCGTCATGTTTCTATTTTAAAACCCCTTTGTATGAGTGAAGTTGTGTTTTTTTTGAGTTGTATACACGTGTTATTTTCCGCAATAAATTGCAATGTCCTTATGAAATTCAATTTGTTTTCGAGGAATATGGGATATGTTCCCATGGTATTTATTTGCTTGACTTGGCTATAGAGCCGGTTATAGTCTGAGGCAGCCTTATCTCTCAGAATGTATACTAGAATGGTCGATCTAATAGTCCCATGGTCCTTGCGGGGGAGGGTCGACTTGTATCGTATGTTTTCACTTTCCTCTGCTGAACAAGGATATACAAAATTGCCTTTTATACCTCAAACATTATTTGGGCTTACATTTTGAGGACAAACTATTTGCGTAGCCGTGTTCCTTTTGTGTATCTTTCTGAAACCATTTCAGGTGGGCCTGACATGACCCGCGGGCGTAGTTTGGACGGCCCTGCCGTAAACTGTTCTCGTGCGAAACATGAAACATTAGGGAGTTATAAGCCTGATTTTATTCTCATTTTCCGTGATATATTAAGGTCTTCAAATTATAGGAAGATTACACTGATGGGAAAGTCCAAACATAATATTTCTGAGGAAATATCCCGGGGGCCAGAGAGGCGGAACTCATTCTAATGGTATATTGAGGAATGAGGACGAGCGGTGAATCCTTCGCTGGATAACAACATTCCTGAGGACCGACTGTTCTGTGGGTTAGTAGTTAGTACTGGAAGACTGATTCATAGCGGTCGTGAAGGTTGAGCACGCAGCTGAGCTCCAGGAAAGTGAATGAGCTGCATGACACACCCTACGGCAGGTTACGCAACGCCTGCACACCTGTACCTTTCCGCATCTTCACATGTGAGCTGTACACTCGCATACTTGTCATGTCCTCTCCCTTGCAATACCACCATATTGTACAGTCTAATAAGTCATCAGAGGGCACAAGCGTGCCAACAATATAGTGTTTCTAAAACTTAATTAGCGGTGTGTGAGGCACATTACAACAGAAGCCTTTACAAAATTAAATTGCTCTTTATTTCAGTACCGTATTTACAGAGACACCTGACATTATTTTAATTGTTGTTGCTGTTTTTCTAAGGAGCTTTGCGACATCGTGGTCATGTATCCACTTGTACTTGGGTGTGTGTAGAATTAGTCTGATCTCTGTGATGTCTGTCAATCACTTATAACATAATTCAGTTTTCCAACAAGGTCGGGATGAGATGCGATGGAAGTCTTTGTGGCGGATGGTTTTTACGGCCGGATGCCGTTCCTGACGCCAACCTTATGAGAGGAGTTAATCAGAGATGAAATGAATGATGGTGAATGAAACTGGGCAAGGATGTGGAAGGAAGCGGCCGTGGCCTGTCAAAAGGTACCGTCCCAGCATTTGCCTGGAGTTGAAAATGGGGAAACCACGGAAAACCATTTTAAGGATGTCCGACGGTGGGGCTCGAACCCACGCGTCTACCGAGTCAGCAGAGAGCTTAGTCCCAAGACCTAACTGCTGCGCTTTAGCGAGCGTAGCCACCACTGTCGGTTGTCGGTTCTGTACTAGTGGTGTATTTGTAATTTATGTAGGATTTGAATAGGAAGGGCCGTGGCCTTAAGTTAGGTATAATCTCGGCATTTACCTGGAGTAGAGGTGGGAAACCACGGAAAACCACTTCCAGGATGACTGAGGTAAGAATCGAACCCACCTCCTCTCAATTTTGCCTCACGAGGCTGAGGATACTCCGTTCCCACCCTCAGACCAGAATTACATTCCTTGGCAGAGCTGGGAAGAGAACCCGGACCTTCGGGGTGACAGCCTGGAACGCTAGCAGCTGAACCAAGAGGTGGTCGCTAAGCATTCTGCGTGCAGTGTTGGCACAGACTGACGAGTGGGAAGGGCAAACGGGACATACTGAAGGACCCGGGCTCCTTGAGGAAATCTTCCCCAGTTGAAATTCTACGCAATTATGAAATTGCTTTATAGTTTATTCAATCGTAACTGACCCAGTGAATTTTGTAAATACAGTATGTTTTCAATTTCACTTTTCGGAAAAAGGAAAAGTTACCGAAATTGATTTTTATTAAAAAAAATTGAAGACTTGCGATTGGGAAAAATATTTGTAAATCAATCCAAAATTATATTATTTACTTTATGTGTTCCTGGAAGGCGTCGGATTTTTTTCGGCTGAACGTATGCTTCTCGATTGGATACTTCCAAAACAACACACTGATCATGATAAAATATGATATTGGAAAGTAAAAATCAAACAGAGACTAATAGAGCAAAATAACCTCTTAATAGTGGATGACCAAAAAGACAATAGAGAGGGGGAGGGGGAATCTGAAATACAATCGTGATACTCGGAGGATATTACAGAATGAACACGGCATGAAGGGGCCAGAAATTGTGGTCTTAGGGCCCGTGGGTACTCTCCACGGGCCTGTAGTTAGTAAACAGACATTTGAACTCTACGCTGTTTTCTGGCAGACGGATCACATGTTAGGTGAAAGAGTTGTGGAAAAAATTGGGCAAACATTATATTAAATTCTTTTTTGCATGTACTGTACAGTCACACAAAATACTGAATGTATTGTCAAATTTAGAGGGGTTAATTACAATATAGCAGATATTGGTCGAGACTCCGTAGCCCTCAAACACTGTTTTGGAGTGGTTTGGGCGTTGTTTCTCTACCAATATGGACTTGAAGTGTGTAATAATTGTCTCAGCGTGCAGTCAATTCTTGGTGTCCAAATTATGCTGACTTATACTGCGTAATTACTAAGATAAAAGTTACAAATGTGAAATTTATGTAATATTTCTTTCAGATTAGGTATTTAAATGTTTGTACTCCCAGCTTACTATAATTGGGTACAGTCGTGTTGACCGACTGAAAAGTAGTCTATGATAGATACTGGACAACACTGAAAAATGGCTTCTAATACTTCAATTGAAGGGTTCAATCCAAGAACCACACAAGTCCATAAATTAAATTGTTCGGAAACTAAAATAAAACAGCATAGCTTCATTTCTGCTAAATGAAATAGAAATTGCTTTTAGACCTACTATTATCTCACTAACAGCTTTACATTGCACACGAAGGAAATATATATTTTTAGGAGAATAGTTGAGAAAACCTAAAAACAACCTTTGGACTAGTCTGCTTTTTGCTGAGTTAGTTAGTTATTAGCGGCTTCGGTGGCGTAGTTGGTAGCATGCTGAGCTTCTATGCCCAAGATAGCGGGTTCAAACCCGGCCGAAGACGTCGGATTTTTTAAGAGCGTTAAAAATCCCTCAGTATGCCTTCCTTCGGAGGGGAAGTAAAGCCGGCGGTCCCATGTCATAGATTTATGGCATGTTAAAGATCTTTCCACTAATTACACCTGTGTGAAACTAAATTGGATAGGTTAAGAATGTAAACAACGCTCTTAGGTTGCTACGTTCGTTGCCAAGAGCCGACTGCGGTGACGTCTAGTAGCTAGTTCTGAACTAGGCCTAGTAGTCGTTGACGGTGGCGTTTGGCGGCAAAAGTAGGAACTATTTGAAAATTCAAAGTTGCAGTCCCTACTTGAATTTAAAAAAAAAACAGATACACACACTAATACAGTCATCACAATTAACACCGGTTATCAGACAGATTCTACACACACCCAAAGTACACGGGGCTACATGACCGCGTTGTCGCAGCCCCTAAGCTAAGGAACCAACCAACCAACCAAGTTAGTTATTGACGTTTCAAGGGGCGGAATTACGAGGTCCCGAGGTCATTTGCCGAAATCTTAGTTGAATACAAAAATGAAAAATATTGTAATCCTCAAGTACGATTATTTATTATGTAAATCCTAACAAAGTACAAATCATTATTGAATGCTAATCATTCCAGGTAGTTAATTATCTTGAAAAAGCATTGGAAAAGTATTGGACTTGTCTTATTTTTGTAGAATCCCCAATATTTCACACTTGTATATAACCCGACCTGTCTGTTTTTTTGGAGGCAGCAATAATATCTATTCGTAGAGCTGGCCTTGAAGAGGAAGAAGATGTATTTATCTCAAAAAGTCAATTTTTGGACTTGTCTGGTGTTTGGAATGAACACTTCAATTATTATTATAATTTAAGCCCACTACGGAGCGCTTATGACTACTTCTTCTTCGATGCTCTTTTCCGTTCCCAATATCTTTGAGCCCGGTAGATAATGTCTCCTTTCTCTCCTGAGAAAGGGGCTTCCGACATTTAGGGACACTAGGTGGTGGGGTCCAAGACTCTACCATAGCACAACATTTAGAACGATCTTCTACATCAAGGTCAGCAATTCCAGCCGAATCCAAGTCCTTTAGTACTTCATTAAGCCACGGGATTCCTGTCTTGTAGCTTTTAACCAAGGAGAAGATATTCTTGGTAAGCCTGTTGCTGTTCATTCGGAACCCTTCAATATTTTAAAATCTTCTAAATATTCATCGGTGAACAACTTGAAACGAATAATACTAACAATATTTTGCTAAAATAATCATGCACATGGCACTGAAAATAATATTTGTATGGATGTACTGTATTAACGTTTCTTCCCCATTACACAAATGATTAGTTAATAATTTTAATGCTGCTAATGATTATTTATCTTATTTTTAGGACGGGTCAGGGAAGGAATTTTGGAAGGAAATAGGCCGTGGACTTATTAAAAGGAACCATCCCGGCATTTACCTGGTGGTGAAAATGGGTAACCACGATGCCCATTTACAGGACGGCTGAGGTGGAATTCAAACCCACGGTCTCGCAATGACAGCGAGGCACGAGACAGTGGCAGTGAAGTTGTGTTACCAGGGAGAGGTTAACAGTAATGATCGTGCCTGCCACATTGGCACCTTCCCGAGCACAGTGACACAGTGTGTAGCCTATCTTCTGGGAAGCTGCTGGCTTGGGGCCACAACATAACGGATATGTGGACACGTGGCATCGGGTACAACACATTCTGGTGATTTTCTCGAAACATTTCATAAGCGGCGATTTTCCAGGACATCTATCAGCATTACATGTGTAGGTGATGCCAAAGCTTTTTACAATATACGCTAATTTACGGTACGATAAGGTAGACTATTAGTTGATAGTTCATGCGTTTCAGGACGTCAAGCATTTCATGAACCATCCTTTGATAAATCGTAATGAGTTACTGAATACGAGATTTCATACAATGTACTGAATACGTACTGGTATAGTAGTGACGGCTAACGCGTACCTAGGTGGTGTTCTTTCGTCCCCATGATCCTACCATTCAGTCCCACCGAACTGTTCAGTGTCGGCTTCTTTTCTCTCAACAACATATTATGTCCCTCGTGATGTAAAGGTATTAAAGGTTCTGTGGCTGTATAACTAATGTATTGGACAGAGAATAGTAAGAGCCAACTTTCGCTTCAATTCTCCAACCCTCATTAAACACCTCCTTGCTGCTTAGGATCAATCGCATGTCGCTTTCAGTGGTTAACGCTGGGGATGAGTTGGCCGTCCTGACACAGTCAGGAGATTATGTCCTGGAGACACGCACATTTGTGACATCCAATCGTATTAATGTTTTTGTTATAAAAGTAATTCAAGATGAACGATTAATTTGTGCCCTAAAAGGTGATTGGCTATTCTGGCGCTGGATATACTGTACCTATCCCAGAAGTCTTCTGAACTGAAACATAAACCAATCAATCAAAATGTTAGCCCCGAATATTAACATCTAATCGTTAACCTATTCTCGATGTGTAGCCCATGCCAGAACTGAATGTAGTTAGTCGTCGTTGACGGCTGTAACTCGATCCCGAGTACACATAGCTTCTTCCTGCATAAAAAGAGCGTTTCAACTCGGTGTGTCTGATGACAGAACATACCAATCCTGGCATAAAACATGTGCCCACAAAAATTGCACTGAATGGTTGGCCTCTCCATGACAACGACGTTCTTCTTCAAAAAAGTTGACAGCGGTCGATAAGTGTTCCACGACAGTAAACGGTCCGCAGCATATGTTTCCCATGATTGGATATTTATCACAGTCGTAGTCATGATGTGTTTCAGCTGGTCTTTAAAACACTTCAGAGGGGCCCCATGAGGTCTAGTACCAGAGCAAAGTTCACCATAAAGGAATTGCCGTGGTTGCCTGGTATCACTCATACGGTGAACATGGCCTAACCATCTCAGTTGATGAGCGACGATGGTTGCCTCAATGCTACTTAGATGCGCATAATATTCAAGATGTGACTCATCTTTTGTTGGTGGAAGCGCTCAAGTTTTTATCATTTCAAATGATCTTCTCGACTTCATCATTATGGTTGGGGTCCAACGTTATGCGTTACGGACACGGACACGGAGACGGACGTGACGTCATTCAGCCGCGCGGGAAGTGACGTCGTTCAGCTGCGCGGGAACGTGACGTCATGCTCACGCGGGGAGCGAGAAGCAGACGCTAATGATTATTGGAGTTCGTTGAAAGAGGCCTGGCGTCGAGCGACCTGGGGCTTTGAGCGAAGCGAACACAAGAATACAGGGTGACTTCTAAAGAGATATAAAAGATGCCATATAAGAATACATGGTGCCTCCTAAAGAGGTGTGCAGGATGCCAAAGCAAAAAATTACAGTCAGTCTGAAATAAGAATATAGGGTGCCTCCTAAAGAGATGTGCAGGATGTCAGAGCAAAGCATCGAACCAGTCCCAATATTCCATCCCTACTCTCACTCAAAATACCCCCCCCCCCCCCCCTCATGTTCAGCCCGCCACTGCTCGCTCCCAGGTTCTACAACTCATCTCCCAACTCTCTACCGTTACACTAGTCTAGCCAGATCGAACACAGGCCTGCCTGGGGAAAAAACACTCCTTTTCAGGGAAATAACAACACCGCAACAAGCTTCACGAAAACCCAAATTAAAATCGAAAATTGCATTCTACAAACACCAAATTCAGTAAACTTCCCTCATTTCAGTTACTCTATATTTTAAACAGACACAGAAGGCATAGTCATGACTCCTTTATGGAGTAGGCTATTGTCTAATCATGTTCACCTCTCCTTCACCTTTACCATACATTTCATAAACTCTATTTAAAAATCAGAAACTCACTCCACAAATCTGTAAATCAGTATTCTTCCCTTATTTCAGATACACTATTCATTAAACAAACATATAAGGCATAGTCATGACCCCTTCATGGAGTAGGCTATTGTCTAAATCTGGACACTCATACTACATCCTTACACTAATTCAAATTTACGGCCAAATGATCCTTCTGACAGGGAGGCAAAGGTTTCCGCCGGCTTGCCTGGGATGATGGGCCACAAAACCGCTATCAAAAAGTACACAATTTACGCCTTATTCAACCAAACACATCTCTAATACAAGTACAAGAAAAACACATTTCTTCCCGTGACCCTTAAAGAGGTGCCCGCGCGGGAAGCCTAAGTTAATGGGTAATGCAGTCTGTTGAAAGAGTCCTGGGGCTTCGAGCAAAGCGAGAAGCCCTCCTGAGCCTTTCTAACATGTGTAGCATTTGTAGCATGCGTCATTTGAAATGATACAACGTCTAGTCTTTCAGACTGACTGTGATTTTTTTGATATCACGGCGATAACACGTGCACAAGTGGACGATTTAAATAGTCAATAGGGAATTATTTCCGTCCTGAATATCGACACAGCTTACAAGGGACTCTGGTAGCGTCTACCGTCTGATCGGATTGTAATTAGCAGAGGATACTCTTGGAAGGTCACTCTATACGATGGTGGTAAGAAACATCGGCTCAAATTATCATTAAGCC
This sequence comes from Meconema thalassinum, assembly GCA_946902985.2. Taxonomy (NCBI): domain Eukaryota; kingdom Metazoa; phylum Arthropoda; class Insecta; order Orthoptera; family Tettigoniidae; genus Meconema; species Meconema thalassinum. The sequence continues at coordinate 1,719,537,664 of OX336388.2, read as the reverse complement.
TCAATTTAAATCGATTGAAACGACGCGGAATAGGGAGTCAGCGCGTGGAAAGAGTAGGATGGTGCTTGCCTGGTCGCTTCGGCAAGGCAGCATGCGGACAGCTGGCTTCCACTTCCACGCATTGACTTCCAGCTCGACGACTTTTCAATCACTTCAATTATAGGCTTAATATTAATTTTAGAAGATTTTTTCACCACCACCTTCCAAAAGTATCCTCTGTCAATTACAATCCGATAGGGAGATAGAGACTGCTCATGTAGAACCACGGTCTCCTGGACGAATTTATCCCTCATTTCTCTGCTTAACTCCATGCTTTTTTGTGTTATCGTACATATCCTCTAGTCATCTTCTCTTGGTCCATACCTGCAAGAATTCCCCTTCAAATCTTTATCAAAACAGTTTTTGCCAGGTACTCTGTTTATGTGAAAAATCATCTCCAACCCTTTGCCTTTTATTTCAAACAAAGTGTTTTACCAGCCGTTGGTAGTTCCTGATGGTAGTGCAAGCGCCACGCACCTCTGTAGGAACGGGGATTGGCTCACTGATCTGAGGGGTGTAATTCTTCCAACCTTTTCTCAACTCGTCTAAATAACTCTTCGAGCCTTCACTCTTCCTCAATGGCAGCTCCACCGTCAGTTCCCGGTATGATATACACCAGGAATCTCCAGGATTTCCGCTCCAGGCACGCAAATCCACGCCAGCCACGCGCCTAAAAGAGGGGTAACTCGCCCTCACAGAAGATGATGGCCTTGGGGCCAGATGTTAAGAATGAGAGGGGACACCCCTGTCGCTTCGATAACTTAATTTCACAAAGAAAACTCCTGTAATAAGAATGTGCGATAAGAATAATAACATAGCCAAGAAAATTATAAAGACTGACAATGCTTCACCATTCCTTTTGTTTTTGTTAAAACAATATTCATGAACCGAAAAGTGATACGTAAGATAAATTAATTTTACGCTAAAACAGAGTGTAAAAGAGATTCTGTGTCGTGCTTTAATTGTTTTCTTATATTTAGTTACATTATTGTTTTTTTAAATTTCCTTTTGAATTCTATGTTCGACATTTAATATGCTATATTTATCAAATACATCAATTAATGGGGATGGAATTGGTTGTTTATGTAAGAGTTCTATCCTTTATGTGTTATAATTTATGTATGCTGTTATTTGTATTAACACTAACTACACGAGTTGTTTTTTCAGATTATATTGGATCATCTGTTGTGGGTGATGTACCTTATTGTGGATTTGTGTTCAATAAATAAATAAACAAATAAATAATTTAAGTAATTAATTAATGAATTGTTTGATTGATTCATTTCTTCTTACATATCACTTTTCGGTTCATGAATATTTTTCAACAAAATACAAAGGGAATGGTGAAGCAATGTCAGTGTTTGTCCTTTGTGAACTAAATGCCTGAACTTTCAGATTCAAACTGAATACAATAATGGCATAAATGGTCATAAATGGTTACAAGAAATATTAATGAAAGGTTATATGACTCAGTGGTGTCCCCTTTATGGCCGTCTTTTTTTTCCATTAAATTCTTTCTTTCTTTCTTTCTTTCTTTCTTTCTTTCTTTCTTTCTTTCTTTCTTTCTTCTTCTTCTTCTTCTTCGCTTTGTTGGTTTCGATGTGTCAGGAACGAAAAATTGCGATAGCTTCAACCGTAGACAATAGCGAAGCTGTATATCTGTGGGGAACTCAATTCAGTAAGATACAACATGAATATATAGACTACGTACTTTCACAGACGTAGCCTAAGTAAATCAGAACAGTGACATAACTGTAACCGCGAGATTATGTGATCTTGTAAACTCCTGTGAAATTGTTGAACCGATACTTCAACGCTGCAGCTCCAAAACCTCATGTTGTACACAATGTCAAATAATCGTACATTGAAATTTAGGAAATACTGAGGTAAGAGTGGTGCTGAGTAATGGCCTTCAAGGCATAGCCAGTGCCTGTGGGTGTTTGAAAGGTTCTGCTCATAGGGTGAGTACAGCTGTACTGGCTCAGTGAGGAAAGCAATGACAAACGATCTCATTCCTCATCTTGCCTAGTACGCCTCATTATAGTGCTGCCTCGGTTTTGTGGGTTTCTACCACATAACCTATGGCGGTGCTTTTTGAGGATCCAACCAGCCTCCAGGCTTACTACTTAACAGACAGTGTGACCCTGGTTTTTATAAACCATGACGCAGCAAGTCATAAGTTAAATGCGAGGGGTGATCAGATATTCCTGGAGTTTCGTCTGTTATATAGAAATTAGTAGTGTGGGATAATTCGAATACATACGGTTGGTAAATGTGCAGAGTTTCAGCCACCTGCCACCTACAGCGCTAGATGTAGATAAATAACTAATGGCGACTCGTTTAGAAAACTATATCTCACGAAAAGATCTGTTCAGTTATTCAATTTATGTGGGTGAAACATGTAACCGTGGCTGAAATTCACCGGCAGCGTTATCTTCCTTCATGTCAACGCGCGACCTCATAACCTACAGCCCAGAAAACCAAGACGCTGTTGAAGGTTTCGCTTGCATATCATTGACCATCCTTCCTACAATCCAGACCTCGCTCCAAGAGACTTTCACATGTTTCCTCACTTGAAGGAGCACCGAAAAGGTCAACGATTCGCTTCAGGCGAGGAGGTGAAACATTTCATGAGGCGGCTTCGGTGGCGTAGTTGGTAGCATGCTGAGCTTCTATGCCCAAGGTTGAGGGTTCAAGCCCAGCCGAAGTCGTCAGATTTTTTAAGAGCGTTAAAAATCCCTCAGTATGACTTCCTTCGGAGAGGAAGTAAAGCCGGCGGGCCCATGTCAAAGATTTATGGCATGTAAAAGAACCTTCCACAAACTACACTTGTGTGAAGCTAAATTATAGGTTAGATTTGACTAACGCTCTTAAGTTCCAACGTTCGTCGCCAGGCGCTAACTGCAGTATCTAGTAACCAAGTTCACAACTAGTTGTCGTTGACGGTAGCATTTGGTAGCAAAAGTAGGAACTACTTGAAAATTGAATGTCGGCAGTCCTCACCTGAATTACAGATAACACACACTATTACAGCCATCACAATTAACACCGGTTATCAGACAGATTCTACACACACTCAAAGTACACGGGGCTACATGACCACGTTGTCGCAGCCCCTAAACTGAGGAACCAACCAACCCAAAATCTTCGTGACAACATGGCTGAACACGCAAGGGCATGAGGGAAGATTCAAGCACATCCCACGAAGAGTCAAGTGCTCAAACCGATTTGGATAATATGTCGAAAAATAACCTAGTATATGTAGTATCAGCTGGTTGTATTGGTTGTATGAAATAGAATGTACATGTTTCACTGCAAGCTTTGTAACCTTAGTTTCTGATAACCCTTCGTAGGTAAAAACTGCCATACAAAAAAGCCACGTATAATGCTAACAAATTAAGTCTGGCGGAGAATGATTATAAGGTAGGTGTCGCCGATATCATGGTCGTATAATTACTATGGTGACAAATCCAGAGTGGCAATTAAAGAACAATAACGGAAGTGTACATGAAGGTTTTCCATGAACCCATGTGCTCTTTGAGCGTTTTGGTAAGTCGCCCTTGCTTCGACCTTGAGTGACCTAAAATGTCAAACACCCATCTGGCTGCAGAGGAGTAGTTGTTAAGTAGAAGGTAAACATAAGAAAATGTAATTTGCATAAAAGATATCGTGACTGAGCCAGAATTGTCCAGTCCTCACCAATGAACATGGCGTGCGCACAAGGCTACTTGACTCCAGATGATAATTGTGTCTTAAATGACGACAAACCGTTACCACATTCCCTCTGTTGTCCGATTCAAACTAGTCTACGACTCCAAACTATTAGCCTATCATAAAGGGTAATAATATCTGTCTGGCAACTAACCACCGGTCGTTTGGTATGTTGTTATTGTTATTGTTAATTCATTATAGGGCTTGGGACATCTTGGTCATCAACCCATGTATTTGGGTCTATGGAATTTGTCTGATAACCTGTGACATAGAGATGATAGTACTAGTGTGTATAATTGAAAATTGAGGCTAGATTTCTGAGGAGGCAGCCGTGGCCTTATGTTGAAAGCCATTCTGACATTTGCCGGAGTAATAGTGGGAAATCACGGAAAATCACTTCTAACAACTGAGGTGCGAATCGAATACATCTCTCCTTAATTTTGCGTCATGAGGTAAAGTGCACCCTCTTCCAACGCTCACAACAGAATTACATTTCTTGGCAGAACCGGGAATCGAATCCTGATCCTATCGGGATAAAGGCTTAGCAACGGGGTCTGAGTCCACTAGCCTGTTGCACGTCTTTGGAGCTGGTGCCTTGCATGTCAACGATACCTTTGCAGTGTCCCAAACGTTTCTTAAATTCCTTGGTCGAGCCTGGAATCGAACACAGGTCTGTTCGGTGGTAGCCGACTATGCTAACCACTACAATACGTAGCTTACAAATTTTGAGGATGAAACACCATCACAGTTTTTTCTTAAGATCTAAACAACATGTGTGAAATGTTTCAGCGAGATCATGCGGTTCACGGTTGCAATATTCCCCTGTAGTCCTTTGGGAGCTGTAGCAAGTCCAGAGATCGGAGGTTCAAATCTCGGCGCTGACAGTGACTATCATGGATATGATTTCCCCAGGGATTTTTCACACTCCCTTCAGACAAATGCCGAGACAGTACCTTATTTCTAGTCCTGAGGAGCTTACCCCATCCCTCCACCTAATACAGCTACTTCCACAGAAACGCGGGTTATCAGATAGGTTAATCACACGGGACTGATGACCGAGATGTCCCAATCCTTAAAAATGAATTACATCAAGAGATATTCCCTTGTGAGTAGCATAGCGATAGGTTAAGTCCACTCTATCTGGTGTACCACCTGGACCCACAACCTAGGCTACTAATTATATCAGGAAGTGGGCATTACGCGTAACCTCGTCCTTGGTCTTGCCTTCATTTGCTCGGCCACCTGTGTGGCTCAATTGGCTTGTTGTTGTTGTTAATTCATTTTGAGGCATTGTGACCATGTAACCCCACTTGATTGTGTGTGGAATCTGTGTGATATTTTATTTATTTAGCGTATGACTTTTACTGCCGGGAATATCCGAGGACATGTTCGGCTCGCCAGAGGCTGTAGCTGCTTCAATGTGGACACCCATGGGGTGAGCTACAAGTCCCGTTCAATTTCAAGTGGTACTAACTTTCACTATCAAATGTCACTGACTCCTTGTGGTGAACGTTGGAACTTTGATAGAGCGTTTCAAATAAATCTAACCTAGAAATTTACCTTCACACAAGTTTAGTTAGTGAAAGGATCTTTTACATGCCATAAATGTATGGCATGGGACCTCTGGCTTTACTTCCTCTCCGAAGGAGGGCATACTAAAGGATTATAACGCTCTTAAAAATTCCGACGTCTTCGGACGGGTTTGAACCCGCTATCTTGGGCACAGCAGTTCAGCATGCTACCAACTACGCCACCGAAGCCACTGTGTGATAAATTTTGACTCATTGTGATGGCTGTACTTTTCTGTGTTTACAATAATTATTGAGCCAGGGGTTTTACAGGAGGAGGCGGTGGCCTTAATTTGAATATCATATGAACCCACGAAAAAGAAACCCACTTCTAGGATGGCTGAGGTGGGAATCAAACCCACCTCTTCTCAATTCTAAGGTTGCAGGATCGAATGCTGGCACAGTCAGTTGGCATTTGAGGGTGCTCAAATGCGATGGAGCCGTGTTAAAAGTTTCGCTGGCACGTTAAAGATCCCCTTCGGAGAAACGTTCCACCACCCCAGCGCCTCAAAAGCCTCAGTAATTAAAAGGGAAGTAAAACCAATAGCATTATTTATACCTTCTCAATTCCACATCACGAGGTTGAGTGAATCCCGTCCCTGCCCTCAAAACGAAATTAAATTTCTTGGGACAGCGGGAAATCGAACTTGGAAATCCGCGATGACAGACAAGAATGTTAGTCACCACACTACGAAGTGGTCAGTTGGCTAAGACACTCGCCTTCAGTGGTACAGGTCGCCGGCACGTGATAATAATCCTGTCGCTGTTAGGTAGTCAGCCTAGAGGCTACAGTAGTTGGATCCTCAAAATGGACCACCACAGTTCACATTGGTAGATACCCACAAAACCTGAAAGCAGCACTATTATGAGGCGAACTAGGCAAGATGAGGAGGAGATAGATAGATAGATAGATAGATAGATAGATTTATTTTGACTGGCAAGATTAGGGCCATTGGGCCCTCTCTTCCATCTAACCAGATTATACAAATAATAAATGATGAACAATACAAATACAACTTAAATCTAACAAGAGAGAGGTAGTTCGCCATTGCTTTCCTCACTGGTCAGAACAGTAGCACTGACCCTATGAGTAGAACCTTTCATAGTTACGCAGACACTTGTTGTGTCCTGAGGCCATTACTCAGCATCACTCATATCTCAGTAGCTTCCATATAATCACAGATATGCATGAGGCTGAAACATCGGTGGAAAGACACATTTCACTCTAGCATGTGCCAATAGACAAATGTAAATGTACTGCATTCATCAAGGGATGGTAATCCTAATAATATTTAATTATCATAATAATAATAATAATAATAATAATAATAATAATAATAATAATAATAATAATAATAATAATAATAATTGTGGAACAATAACTGCGAGAAGACCTTAGAGGATCGTCTAAATACTTGGAGAAAGTGCTACACCTCCAAAGAGGAAGAAGATTGGAACAAAAGGCAAAAATAATATGCAGCGAGAAACGCAAGTATGAAAAAGAACAGATGGACAAAAATTGAACAAAATTTCACACAAATGAGACCCGTGAATACTACAGGGATTTTAGAAAGAAGATACAATGATACAAGGCACCTTCCCTTTGGTTTATAAGGAGAGATGGAACTCGAGCAACATCCAACGAAGAAAACTGCGAAATTTTAGCCGGGTATTTTAACGACCTCCCAAATTAACATCACCTAATTAAAACAAACAAACAAACAAACAAACAAACAAATGGCCCACAATTTGCCAGCTTCTCCATCAAATCGCGGTGAAATCAAACGCCACATAAAGAGGTTGAAAAATAACTAGGCTCCTGGTGAAGACTCCATGATTGCAGAACTGTGGAAACATGCCCCAGAATAAGCAATTGACATCCTAAACCAAGCCGTTGTAGATATATGGGAGACAGAACAACTCCCAGAGGAATGGAAGTTAGCTTTGATCCATCCTTTACACAAGAAAGGAAATATAAGAGATGTGAATTGTGAACAACTACCGTGGCGTTTCTCTTCTGTCAGTAGCTTACAATATCCTGTCACTTTCCATCCTTGAAAGACTGGAACAGCAAGTTGAACACAAACTCGGGGAATACCAAGGGGGTTTTAAGAAAGGCCGATCGACTGCAGAGCAAATCATTAACCTAAAAACCATAATAAGGTACTATGTGTTGAGAGGTCGAACCTATGTATCGACATTTGTAGACTTTAGGAAAGCGTACAACTGCATCGACCGTGATGTGTTGATTAACATACTTGCAGAAATGGGAGTCGATGAGAAACTGCTGGCGATAATAAGAGCAACCCTAACTAATACCACATCCAAAGTCAAATTCCAAGGATGTTTCTCTGAACCATTTGAAATCAAAGGCGTTTGACAGGGAGATAGCCTGTCACCTCTGTTGTTCAACTGCGTACTTGAAAAGGTAATACAGAATTGGCGACATAACTTAAAAGAAGGAGACCTTTACAAACCTTTAAGGATCGGGACAAAGAAAAACGGTGTGGAAATAGATTGCTTAGCATTCGGTGATGATATAGCCCTGATGACAGAAGATTTCGAAAGTGCAACAGAACAGGTCAATATATTGAAGGAAGTAGCAGAACAAACAGGATTACAAATTTCCTTTCAAAAGACAGAAGTAATGTCGACCATCAAGGATGAAACGGCACAACTAAACACCTAATGTGGAACGATAAACCATGTTAATAAACTTAAATATCTTGGGGAATGGATCCAGCAAAATGGCCTTGACAAGGAAGCCATAGAAGCAAGAATCAAGAAAATGGAAGTCGCTTTCCAAACCACCCGCAACATATATAACAAAAAGTGCTTTTCTATGAACACAAAAATTCGTCACTACAATACTGTCATCAAACCAGTACCACTATATGCATCTGAATGCCTTATCCTATCCGAGAAATATTTGCTCGCGAATTTAGAGAGAAAAGAAAGAAAGAAAGAAAGAAAGAAAGAAAGAAAGAAAGATCATACATATCATACTTGGCCCGGACTACAAAAATGGCATCTACATCAGAAAATCCAGGCAAGAAATATACTCTAAGATAGAGAAGATCACAGACACAATGCGAAAACACAGAGTTTGCTTCTACGGTCATATACTATGGATGATCGACTCCCGGTGGGCGAAACGTATCTTCAGTATCTTTGACTCAAAACCAAAACTGACAACGCCATGGTACGTTAACGTCCAGAAAGATCTTAAAGAAATAGGGATACGAGCAGAAGATGCACAAGACCGAGATCTTTATAGAGCAGCCATCAAGACGTTTGGGACTTTTTGGGACGAAAAACGGACAACTGGTGCGAAATGGACAGAAGAATGTCGTGCTCAACACAGTGAGATCATGAAGACAATGTGGATCAAGCGAAATATGAACAAATGCCAGAATGTAAAATGAGGCGTATCGTGGTCCCTAGTTGGCCGATTAGCGGAATTGAATGAATGAATAATAATAATAATAATAATAATAATAATAATAATAATAATAATGTTAGTAATAATAATAGTTAATATTCCTAATAATAATATTAATAATAATCATATGCTTGAGCTAGCGGGGCTTATATCATAAGTAGAAGCCATTGGGACGATCTACTCTCCGATTCGACGCCCTGTTTAACACTGCCATCTGGTTGTGAAAACCAGAACTCTACAGGGTGACTTAGGATTGAGATTTATTTAATTGTGTAGTATATTGTAATCACTAAATGTGATACGAGAGAGCTTTTACGAGCCGACATTGTACGGCTCTTCACAGTGAATTAATGAATGGAAAATGTTGTCTTGCACGGGCATCATGACATGCCAATCAACCAACATGGTTTCTTTTATTGAAACACAAATGCCTAGAGGTTGTGCCATCGAATTTTTCAAGGGTGTCAAAAATCCACGACACTCCAGGTCATACGATGTCACCAGGTAAAAGATCTCTCGTATGCCATTTGTACTAAAATAGGGTTATATTCACTGTTGCCACACATGTTTGCAGACCACTGCCGCGTAGAATGTAACTATTCAAAGTTGGCAGCGTGAGCCTATAGTCGTCTGTATTTTGTGACGTCATTCAAGTCACCAATTTTCACACAATTAGCCAGATAACAACTCAACCTACAATCCAAAGCCTATTGAAGAATAGTGATAAGTCGTGCACCACGGCCGCAAGGGCAGCTTCAGCAAGTTCGGAGAACGTGTGTTCAATTTTCGGCGCTAATGGCGGCAATCCTGAGTGTAGGTTTTTCCCGAGTTTTTCGACACTCCCTCCTGGATAGTACCTTACTTCGAGTTTCCAGGCACCTACGTCATCCATGTCCCTAATATAGTTACACACTAGTGCAGTAATAACATAGTTAGTTATTGGGGTTTTAAGGGGCAGAACAGCGAAGTCATCTGAGCCAGTCATGACATAAATACAAATTCATACTCACCCAACCACCCGGGGCTGATGACCAAGATGTCCCAAGCCCTTAAAATTAATCAACAACAACTCACTTCATTTAGACGGCATATTCTATGTACTACGTGCATTATTGTATATGATTGAAATAAGATTTTGTCATCTACGTATAATTGACCTATTGTTATATTATTGCAGTGCAATTTTACGACAGATGCTAAAGTAAATATCTACAGTAGAGTATGTTAGTAGCATTGACTCGGTCGAATGTTCTTCTTCAAAGAATAAAAACTTGCATTTTATTATTTAAAGTGAGATTACTCCAACTAGAGAACCTATCTAACCAGAACTGACCAAGTAGCTCCATGAAGAACTAAATAGCCTATTTTCATACTGATCCTACTTAGGACACGAGAAATGAAAACCAGATTTAATGAAGTAGTTCCGTGAAGAACTATACAGTCTATTTTCATATATCCTACTTATGTTAATTGCCTCTATCAACATACAAAATTTCAGTTTGATTGCTGTAATAGATTCGTAGATATTGAGAGCCGTCTAAATATTTCGGATGGTCGCCATGTTACATTTTTATATATGTAGGCCTTAGGGACTTGTACTATTACATGAAGATTATTTTGTTGGTGTAATATTAAAACTTCAATCGCAAGATTAGGACACAAGAAATAAAAGCAAGATTTTAAAATTTCTTACAGCCACCATCTTGTGGTTATGAAAACGATTGAAATAAATTAGATGCCAGTGGATTACAATTTGTACGTAAGCATTTACCGTACCAAGATTCACTGCGCTCGGATGGTTAAATCGCGAGAAACGTCCATTTAAATATTTCAATTTCTAGTCGCCGCCATGTTGGATTTGTGATCACCAGGTTATTGAAAGGCCCATAGGTGAACTTATGTTAATAGCCTCCATCAACATTCAAAATTTCAGTTTGATTGCTGTAATAGATTCGTAGATATTGAGAACAGTCTTAATATTCCGGATGGTCGCCATGTTGGATTGTTATAAGTTATGTGTAAGCCATAGAGTTAGCCTATGTACGATTAGATGAGGATTTTTGCGTAGGTTCGTTATTCAAACGTTCACTTCGATCGCATGATTAGGACACAAGCCATAAAAATATTAATTTAAACAAGATGTTCAGTAAAGAACATATAGCCTACTTTCTCCTAAATGCATGGGTATTGCTATAACTCTTTGTCCTTTTCAAGGAGTATGATCGAATGTTGGTTGTAGTAGCTTGTTGAAATACAACGTGCTATAGGGATATTAAACATGAATATGAGGTGCCCTTTGCTAGTGCTACCTCTGTACCAAATTTCGTTCAATTCGGTTTCACCGTGTTTGAATTGATAGGGGGATTCGATTTGCACACATACTTGGCCAACATCTGCAAACTATTGGGCTGATGTTCTTGCAGTTTGGTCTGAATAAGTTTCCCACATAATGTTGCAAAATTTGGTAGAGACTAGATTATTAGGTTGGTCGTAATTACATTTTAGCTTTTAACATTTGGGTGGCCACGATTACGTTTCCGTCAAGATAGCGGTGATATAAAACATGACACTGAGGTGCCCTTTGCTAGTGCTACCTCTGTACCAAATGTCGTTCCATTCGGTTTCACCGTGTTCGAATTGATAAGGGGAATCGATTTTCATACAAAGATGGCCGCCATCCGCAAAATATCAGGCTGATGACCTATTAGTTTGGTCAAAGGATGCTCCCTCCACAAAGGTATGTTGTTGCTAAATTTGCTAGAGATCGGATGATTAGGCTAATCGTAATTTGATTTAAGCTTTGAACATTTGTGTGGCCGCCATTACGTTTCCGTCAAGATGGCGGCGATATAAAACATGACACTGAGGTGCCCTTTGCTAGTGCTACCTTTGTACCAAATTTCGTTCATTCGGTTCCACCGTGTTCGAATTAATAGGGGGAATCAATTTTGACATAAAGATGGCCGCCATCCGCAAACTATTAGGCTAATGGCCTATTAGATTGGTCAAAGGATGCTCCCTCCATAAAGGTATATTGTTGCAAAGTTTGGTAGAGATCGGATGGTTATGTTAGTCGTAATTTGATTTAAGCTTTAAACATTTGTGTGGCCGCCATTACGTTTCTGTCAATATGGCAGCGATATAAATCATGACATTGAGATGCCCTTGCTAGTGCTATCTCTGTACCAAATTTCGTTCCATTCTGTTTCACCGTGTTTGAATTAATAGGGGGAATCGATTTTGACACAAAGATGGCCGCCATCCGCAAACTATTAGGCGAATGACCTATTAGATTGGTCAAAGGATGCTCCCTCCATAAAGGTATGTAGTTGCAAAATTTGGTAGAGATCGGATGATTAGGTTAATCGTAATTTGATTTAAGCTTTGAACATTCGTGTGGCCGCCATTACGTTTCAGTCAAGATGGCGGCGATATAAAACATGACACTGAGGTGCCCTTTGCTAGTGCTACCTCTGTACCAAATTTCGTTCCATTCGGTTCCACCGTGTTCGAATTAATAGGGGGAATCAATTTTGACATAAAGATGGCCGCCAGCCGCAAACTATTAGGCTAATGACCTATTAGATTGGTCAAAGCATGCTCCCTCCATAAAGGAATGTTTTTGCAAAGTTTGGTAGAGATCGGATGGTTATGTTAGTCGTAATTTAACTTAAACTTTGAACATTTGTGTGGCCGCCATTACGTTTCTGTCAATATGGCGGTGATATGAAACATGACACTGAGATGCCCTTTGCTAGTGCTACCTCTGTACCAAATTTCGTTCCATTCGGTTTCACCGTGTTTGAATTACTAGGGGGAATTGATTTTCACACAAAGATGGCCGCCATCCGCAAACTATTAGGCTAATGACCTAGTCATTTGGTCAAAGGATGCTTCCTCTATAAAGGTAGCCTATGTTGTTGCAAGATTTGGTAGAGATCGGATGATTAGGTTAATCGTAGTTTGATTTAAGCTTTGAACATTTATGTGGCCGCCATTACGTTTCCGTCAAGATGGCGGCGATATAAAACATGACACTGAGTTGCCTTTTGTTAGTACTACGTCTGTACCAAATTTCGTTCCATTCGGTTCCACCGTGTTCGAATTAATAGGGGGAATCAATTTTGACATAAAGATGGCCGCCAGCCGCAAACTATTAGGCTAATAACCTATTAGATTGGTCAAAGCATGCTCCCTCCATAAAGGAATGTTTTTGCAAAGTTTGGTAGAGATCGGATGGTTATGTTAGTCGTAATTTAACTTAAACTTTGAACATTTGTGTGGCCGCCATTACGTTTCTGTCAATATGGCGGTGATATGAAACATGACACTGAGATGCCCTTTGCTAGTGCTATCTCTGTACCAAATTTCGTTCCATTCGGTTTCACCGTGTTTGAATTAATAGGGGGAATTGATTTTCACACAAAGATGGCCGCCATCCGCAAACTATTAGGCTAATGACCTAGTCATTTCGTCAAAGGATGCTTCCTCTATAAAGGTATGTTGTTGCAAAATTTGGTAGAGATCGGATGATTAGGTTAATCGTAATTTGATTTAAGCTTTGAACATTTATGTGGCCGCCATTACGTTTCCGTCAAGATGGCGGCGATATAAAACATGACACTGAGGTGCATTTTGTTAGTACTACGTCTGTAACAAATTTCGTTCCATTCGGTTGCACCGTGTTCGAATTAATAGGGGGAATCGATTTTCACACAAAGATGGCCGCCATCCGCAAACTATTACGCTGATGACCTACTAGTTTGGTCAAAGGATGCTCCCCCTATAAAGGTATGTTGTTGCAAAATTTGGTAGAGATCGGATGATTAGGTTAGTCGAATTTGATTTAAGCTTTGAACATTTGTGTGGCCGCCATTACGTTTCCGTCAAGATGGCGGCGATATAAAACATGACACTGAGGTGCCTTTTGTAACTACTACCTCTGTACCAAATTTCGTTCCATTCGGTTGTACCGTGTTCGAATTAATAGGGGGAATCGATTTTCACACAAAGATGGCCGCCATCCGCAAACTATTACGGTTATGGCCTATTGGTTTGGTCAAAGGATGCTCCTCCCATAAAGGTATGTTGTTGCAAAATTTGGTAGAGATTGGACGATTAGGTTAGTCGTAATTTGATTTAAGCTTTGAACATTTGTGTGGCCGCCATTACGTTTTCGTCAAGATGGCGGCGATATAAAATATGACACTGAGGTGTCCTTTGCTAGTGCTACCTTTGTACCAAATTTCGTTCAATTCGCATTCACCGTGTTCGAATTGATAGGGGGGGACAGACATTCAGAGTACACACACTCACACACACAGACACACACACACACAGAGACACACACACAGACTCACACACACACATACACACACACAGACAGACACACTTTTTTCGCTCTGTGTTGATCTCGTAAGTCTACTTTCATTTTTTGCAAAAATCGAAAGTAGGCTAAAAATTTCGCACAGCCGCCATCTTGAAGTTATGAAAACAATTGAGTTAAATCGGATGTCAGTAAATTAAATTTTGTATGGACATTTACCGTAGTTTCACTGCTCTCGGATGGTTAAATCGCGATTAAAGTCTATTTAAATTGTAACGATTCGATCCCATACTTGTTATATTTAAAGGGTTATTCATTTATAATTATCATATTTATTATTCTTATTAATTAGTACATCAATGAGATGATTTTTATATCAGATAATTGTAAGCGGTTTTTATTATTATAGTCAGAAATATTTTTATTAACAATTATTTATAAAAGAGACGAAGTAAAATATATAATGCAACAAGATTGCCAAATAGGATCAACCCAATGCGTCACAAACTGAACGACGTAGTAATAATTTCACCACGGCAAACTGCGTCATTTTCGAGATGCTATGAAACCCACTATGGTGTAACCAACACGCCATTTTCTACGGTACGTACGCGTCAAAAGATTACTAGTTATGGTGCAACTAGCCCTCGTGGAGGAATGAACACAGAAGAGAGGGTAGCTTGCTTCTAGAGTGGGGGCTGTGACACCACGTGACAAGGAAGTATTTGTACCTGCGACATCGGACAAGAGTAGCATTCATCAATAGCTATCAATGAAGGGAGGAAGTGGTAACCTTGCTCTCTGGGTCTTAATGAACTGAGCAAACAGAGTTGGAAAAGTACGATGTCTTGCCGAAATCTATATCAATACATAATGGGTTATATCCCTGATCAAGAGTCTTTCTACAGATGGCAACGTATTTAATGAGGATATTTCATAGTAATTGAGATATCACATCATTTTTTTAAACATAAGCGACGTAACATCGAGATCATCGATCATTTCTTAAATATGACGAATCTTCGAATGGGTGAGCAAACAATTAAATAAAACTATCGTCTCTATTATAATTTAACTTCAATCAACTTTCAATTCATTTTAAATGTTCAGTTCCTTTTAAATTAATTGCCGCATTGAGTAATTTTAAATTCAATTGTGTGACTATCACTATTCTGTTTTATTAATATTTTGTTTTTGCATTTAATAAATTCATTCTCTTCAACGTAATGCCTATTTCTTTCATTGTAGTTAGTACTTTAAGGCAATCATACTCCTTGATTAAATACGGATTGGTTAGATGACTTTGTCTCACTACGGCCCGGGTAAGTGGTCTCGACTCTACTGCTGATAGCCGAGGTTAAATCAATACATTTCGATTCACTGTCTTAAATAGGAATCTGGCGCTCAACAACAACTTATTATATTATACTATCGCAGGTAAGGTCACACCACAGTGTATATTATTTATTATTATCATGTTTGTTTTTATTGAACCACAATAGTCAACACCACGTTTAACGACTTATATTAAAAATGTTACATTTGGCGCCCAACGTGGGGCACGAAAACCATTCGGTATTTAGTCAGAGGAGTGTATAATTTCAGTGCAAATTGTCAGTGCTTTTGGGGGACAGTGAAGTGAGTGAATTTTGGAAGGGCAATTTTTATACGGTGTACTTAGAGATGGCAGATAAGAATACAGAGGTACATCCTGAGACTAGTGGTGGTCAGGAAAAAGAAAAGTCTATAGATATTCCTGACGATAAATTCAATTTACTCATGAGGATGTTTGATAAATTAGATAAGGATAGTAGAGAACGTCAGGAAAGGAGAGAGAAAGAAAGAAAAGAACATCAGGAGTGGTTGGAGAACTCAGATAGAGAACATCAGAAATGGATGAGAAAGGAGACTGTAATTGAAAGCAGATTGGAGTCAGAGGAAATTGTAGTTGAAAACAAATCTGAATCAGAGGAAATTGTAGGTGAAAGCAGATTAGAGTCAGAGGAGATAGTAGAAGAAAACATAATAGAGTTGGAGGAGATTGTAGGTGAAAGTAGAGTAGAGTCAAAGGAGATAGTAGAAGAAAGCATAGTAGAGTTGGAGGAGATTGTAGGTGAAAGTAGATTAGAGTCAGAGGAGATAGTAGAAGAAAGCATAATAGAGTTGGAGGAGATTGTAGGTGAGAGCAGATTAGAGTCAGACGAGATTTTAGGTGAAGGTAGATTGGAGGTAGAAGAAATTGTAGTTGAAAACAGATTAGAGTCAGTGGAGATTGTAGGTGAAAGCAGATTGGAATCGGAGGAGATTTTAGGTGAGGAACGGCAAATAGCGGAGATTTTAGGTGAAAGCAGATTAGAGTCAGACGAGATTTTAGGTGAAGGTAGATTGGAGGTAGAAGAAATTGTAGTTGAAAACAGATTAGAGTCAGTGGAGATTGTAGGTGAAAGCAGATTGGAATCGGAGGAGATCTTAGGTGAGGAACGGCAAATAGCGGAGATTTTAGGTGAAATCAGATTAGAGTCAGACGAGATTTTAAGTGAAATCAGATTAGAGTCAGACGAGAGTTTCGGTGAAAGCAAATTGGAATTAGGGGAGATTGTAGGTGAAAGCAGATTGGAGGTAGAGGAGATTTTAGATGAAAGTAGCTTAGGTAAGGAACAGCAATCAGCGGAGATGATAGATGAAAGCAGGACAGCTATAGAAGAGACTATAGAACGTAGTGAAAAAGAAGTGGAGAAGATGAGAGAAAAGATAGGGATAGAAGTAGGTAAGATGAAGAAAGTACTAGGCACTCAAGAAATTAAGATGCAGAAAATCTTAGGTGAAGAGGATATGCTGACTAGGGAAGAATTTAATGATGGTGTAGCAGAAATTAATGTGAAATTATTAGAGGCAGAGAAGCGTGCGTTAAATCATAGTCAGAAGGACATGATTAGTAAACAGATGAAGAGGAGGAGGGAGATAGGTAAGAGCAGAAGCAATAGGCAACGGCTAAAGAGAAAATTATGGAGTAGTAGTGGAGAAGTGAAGAGGAGACATGTAGGTAGATATTTTAGAAGTAAAATGAGAGAGAAGAGAATTAAATTGTTAGAGGAAAAGGAAATAAGGATGAAAGAGAGAAAGAAAGCATATGATGTGCAGTGGCGTACTGAAGTAGCTAGACTTGGGGAAGTGAGAGGGGGAAATTCGAAGTACTGTGTTACTATGGATGAATATAGTACAAAGAAAGTAGAAATTAATGTTATAAGGATGGAGGAAAGTGGAATTCTAGTTAAAGATAGAATTGAAGATGAATGTGGTAAGAACTGTGAAATGCCAGTGAACGTAGTTATGTAAATTTATATTACCGATAGTTACTGTTCCGTATGACTTAAATATTAAGTAATGAAGTTTTATAGGATTTAACAGAGGTAGATGAGAAACCTGCTGTGTGTAATTTTAATTCAGTCGTGAAGTTAGGATGGTAAGGGGCGCGTAGTGCCTACGCTTATTGATTTAGATTGACTAAAATCATTTAATTTGGAAGACAGAGGTTGTCGTGCTATTGAGCAATTCAGGTAAGTTGAATGTGGGTCCTTAAACTGCAGGTAAGTTGGATGAAGTGAGAATTGAATTTATAAAAGGTAGGAAGATTATTACATAGGTAAGTAATCGAAAGAAAGTAATAATTATTATGGCAACCATAATTATGAATATAATGGTAATGAAGATTTAATTCAAAAGTGAGTGAAGATAAGATGATACAGTGGTAATAAAACGAATGAGTTGAAGAATTAGGTATTGATTTAATAAAGAAGTTTCATTTTGAGGACAGCGAGGTCATCAGTGGATATATTTTGAGAAATTTATAAGTGGTTTAGAATTGTTAATGGTAATGCGTTGTATGAATTAACCAACATCGGGTTGAAATGAGGAAGTAGTAACTAAATAGGACATCTGGTACTTGTTGACAGATATGTGTGTGTGTATGTGTGTATTTTCACGTAAATGGACGTGAGTTTGAAGAAGTAGGCCAACGAAGGTAATGCCGTTGAGCAATGTGGTTTTAAAGTTTTGGTAAGATGCCAAATGAAGTTTTTTAAGGAGGAAGTTTTGGTATGATGCCAAATGAAGTAGGTTGGAGGAAGTTTTTGGTAAGATGAAGTAGGTCAGCGAGGTATATTCCGTTGAGCAATAATTATTTTTTATGGTATCTACGGGACTACGTGAAGTTAATAAGGGAGTTTTTTTTTAAAGTATATATGGATGTATGCACACAAGGTAATAAGAGATTACAAAGGTAAGATTGTCCAAGTTTTTGTTACAGTTACGCACGTTTTAAAGATATTACAAGGCTTGTTATCGAGCTAAACCACTTTGTAGTAAAAAGTTACTGATGATTAATAACGAATTAATTATGTGGTAGATTGTTGTCCTACACAGGTAAAAGTAAAGATAATAATTATAATTAAAAGGTTGACATAATATTTACTAATATTGAAAGGAATTTGTTATAATTCGACGTTTTGAGGATTTTAAAAGTAAATCATTTTTTTAGTAGACAGGAAATTAAAGTTTTATTTATGTCATACGGAGTTAGTAAAGAAAAGTTTAATATTTTGAAGACAAGAATAAGTTAGTAATGTAAGGTGAGTATACCTAAGGGGTAATAATGAAGTTTCAATTAAAGGCAGGTGTAATTTACGCAGTTAATTTGGTAGAGCAGAGAGTGTCTGAACTGTGTTATAACTCAGGACTTGATTTATGAAGTGATTATGGGAGAATATTTGCTAATTAAGAGTGTCGGTGTTATTGACTATCAACAGGAACACTGTCATTATTTTAGGAAGACAATAATTAGGAAAGCTAAGTGTGATGTTATTATTCCAAGGAATTAGTCGAAGCATGTAAGATTTTTTAGCTGAAATTTAGTGTGTTATTGGTCAGTAAGAGGTGACCTGTAACAGTAAGAAGATGTGGGATTATACCACGAATAGGGGAGTTTTTTTGTATGTGACGTGTGATGTCACGATGAATTGTTGAGAGTTCTGAGAGATTCTGGTGTAGTAGGAATAAGCTATACTCCAAGCGGTCAGAACAAGTAGGAAGTGATGTCTGTAGGACTTAATTAAGAGTTTTGAGAGAAAACTAAAGGGGGTTTTTAGGCATTCAGCAAAAAGTCAAATCATGAATAGACTAAGTTCAAAGTATAAGAGCATTAATATTTTGTGGAACGAAATATTTATTCCGAGGAGTTTGTCATGTGTTTTTGTGAAATAGTTTAGTGATATACGTAATTCAGGTATTGAGTAGTATTTTGTCCAAGTCTTAATCATTTTGTTATGGTAAGTAAGGAATGACAATACAGTAAAGTTATATCTTGACGCTAAGTTAAATTTTATAAAGTGAACGAGAAGTCAGATTTTATGTTTATTGGTGATTTTGAAAATTCAAGTTATTGTTTTCGAGAAGTAGTAAAGAGGAAACATGGTTTTATAAGAAGTTAAGAAGTCGTGGAGACTTAGGAAGTATTAATTTGAAAGGAGGCGGCCGTGGCCTAAGAAAGAATTAAGCCACGAAGGCAGGTGAGTAGTAACTTGGATATTTATGTGAACTGTTTAATAACTGCTTTAAGGTATTTCGATGTCATTATGTATTTGGGGTAGTATTTACATGTATGACATGCACTGAAATTGGAATTGCCTTAGGTATCTTGCTAAGTTATTTTTTTCTTCAATTATTGAAATTTTACTGCATTTGAGTAATACCTTTTTAGAGACGAAAGGAATATTGTGTTGTTTGCATATCGTATGCGGTAATAGTTATAATGTGTTAATCAGCTGGAAATACAACAATGTAATTCTACACCAGACCGATGAAAACTACGTTCACTAGATATGAAGACAAAATTGTATGTCAAGCATACGATCACCAAGACAAGTGCAGCGTTGACATATATGTCAAAATTAAAAGTGAAGGGCATTTATGTATATTTCTTTACAGCATAAATATAAAGAAGAATGAACATTATGAACATTTGGAAGAATGAGATAAATGAAAGTTAAAATGTGAATTTTTGGTGAAGAATATCTTTCTTGTATATCATTATGTATTGATGAAGAGTATATTGTATGTTGTCTTTTTGGGGGTTATAATATTTAAATTTATAGTTTTTTTTAATGTTCGATGGGGTAAGAGAAATAATGTGAAATGTCATTTAAATTATTTATCTTAGGGGCGATTGTAACGATTCGATCCCATACTTGTTATATTTAAAGGGTTATTCATTTATAATTATCATATTTATTATTCTTATTAATTAGTACATCAATGAGATGATTTTTATATCAGATAATTGTAAGCGGTTTTTATTATTATAGTCAGAAATATTTTTATTAACAATTATTTATAAAAGAGACGAAGTAAAATATATAATGCAACAAGATTGCCAAATAGGATCAACCCAATGCGTCACAAACTGAACGACGTAGTAATAATTTCACCACGGCAAACTGCGTCATTTTCGAGATGCTATGAAACCCACTATGGTGTAACCAACACGCCATTTTCTACGGTACGTACGCGTCAAAAGATTACTAGTTATGGTGCAACTAGCCCTCGTGGAGGAATGAACACAGAAGAGAGGGTAGCTTGCTTCTAGAGTGGGGGCTGTGACACCACGTGACAAGGAAGTATTTGTACCTGCGACATCGGACAAGAGTAGCATTCATCAATAGCTATCAATGAAGGGAGGAAGTGGTAACCTTGCTCTCTGGGTCTTAATGAACTGAGCAAACAGAGTTGGAAAAGTACGATGTCTTGCCGAAATCTATATCAATACATAATGGGTTATATCCCTGATCAAGAGTCTTTCTACAGATGGCAACGTATTTAATGAGGATATTTCATAGTAATTGAGATATCACATCATTTTTTAAACATAAGCGACGTAACATCGAGATCATCGATCATTTCTTAAATATGACGAATCTTCGAATGGGTGAGCAAACAATTAAATAAAACTATCGTCTCTATTATAATTTAACTTCAATCAACTTTCAATTCATTTTAAATGTTCAGTTCCTTTTAAATTAATTGCCGCATTGAGTAATTTTAAATTCAATTGTGTGACTATCACTATTCTGTTTTATTAATATTTTGTTTTTGCATTTAATAAATTCATTCTCTTCAACGTAATGCCTATTTCTTTCATTGTAGTTAGTACTTTAAGGCAATCATACTCCTTGATTAAATACGGATTGGTTAGATGACTTTGTCTCACTACGGCCCGGGTATGTGGTCTCGACTCTACTGCTGATAGCCGAGGTTAAATCAATACATTTCGATTCACTGTCTTAAATAGGAATCTGGCGCTCAACAACAACTTATTATATTATACTATCGCAGGTAAGGTCACACCACAGTGTATATTATTTATTATTATCATGTTTGTTTTTATTGAACCACAATAGTCAACACCACGTTTAACGACTTATATTAAAAATGTTACAAAATGTTTCAACTTTGATTGGCTACCATGTTCGTATTGTACTTAACAGGTGTATAAATGTCACACAGATGAACTTCTAGTATCACCGAACAAAATTTGAGGATGTTGCTGAGATATAGAATACCAGTGAAATATTTCGCGCGGCCGCCATGTTGGATTTGCGAAACGTAAGATTTGAAAGGCACGGTCGAGGTTGGACGAGATTGTGGTATGCACTTACCGAGTTTCATTGAAATCGCATCCGCCGATTATATTATATTATGGGGGGGGGGGGCACACACACACGCACAAACACATATGCAAACACACACAGACGGAAGAAAGGTGATCTGATAAGACTATTTTTGTTTCATAAATGAAAATAGGATAAAATGGCTGCGAAGTTTTCTATGGTCATGATCTAGCAAATTACAGTTTAAAATGTTGGTCTTCCTTTTCTTTGCCTTTCCCAAGAAGCTAAAAAGTGTTCTTTCATATCTTCTTACTGAGTTCTTTGTTTTCTGGAGAAGCATTGTTTACTCTGTCGGTGATAAATGATTCCGATTGAGAACAAGAGTATTGTTTGCCAATGACCGCAGTAATTCCAAACAGATCGTCCATAAATGCAGCATTACTTCAGAAGTAGCTTATTAAAGTTCCAAACGATTGTATGTAATTGCGGAGGAATTACCGGATAGAATAAGATTTAAGCATGGATGTTCATTAAAGTTCCGAGTAACGGTATAACTCATAAAGTATCGTGGTTATGGCAGACGAGTTGAGTGCCGTGCGCGGTTGCTGAACTCCACTCTCGCTTCAGTGCCATCAGGTTTACCAATCTCCGTCCACTGTTACTACGAAGGCAAGAATCCTTTCTTATACCCTGATTCCTAAATTGTGGGTTCGTTAGTCTAAAACACCCCTCAAACAATTTATAGAGGTTGTTGCTGTTTCATTTAGGTGTATAATGATGGTTTAGTATTGTATATACTTGTCCATTATGTAAAATTCCACACGCTTAATAATAATAATTTAGGTGCTTGTGACATTGCGGTCATCAGTCCCGCGTGTTGAGTAAATATAATTGATAGGGCTCAGGGCAGGAGTAGATTCCTCATGATATAAAATAAGGTACTATTCATAATGAAGTTAGTGTGGAAGGAAATGGGGGAAAGGCCACACTCAGGATGGCTACTACCAGCACCGGGTTTTGAGCTATCGATCTCCAAATTAACAGCTTCTCATTTGAGGCCTAGGGTATACCGAGACCACTCGGTAACGGCGGTGAGTTTAGAATTTTTAACCTATTTTCATAATATTTTTATTTTAGCGTATGGCTTTTAGTGCCGGAGTGTCCGAGGACATGTTCGGCTCGCCAGAGTTTGTAGCTGCTTCTATGTGGACACCCATGGGGTGAGCTACAAGTACCCTCGCGTGTGGAGTGTTGTCTGGGAAGAAAAGTGTGAATGTAAGGACGAGGAATTGGAAAGTAGCGGCTGTGGCCTATAGTTAGTGACCAATCCCGACATTTGCTTGGAAGGAAGATGGGAAACCACAGAAGACCATCTTCAAGGTTGCCGGTGGGGAGATACGAACTTCCTCGCCTCCCGGATGTGAGCGACTGCCTGCAGCCTTGCCGTAACGACCACGGCTAACTCACCCGTTGTTTACATCATATGAATTATGGAGTACTTCCTGGGTGATCTTGGTGTCTTATGTTGGGTATTTTATTCCTTGTGCGATTTATTCATGGATTCAGTATTTTTTTTGAAATTATTTGTTGGCACAGGTTGGAGAAAAAAGAGGCTCTTTACCTACAGTATGTCTCAGTCTCAAGGACGGCTAACTGTGTGGAAACTACTGCGTGATGATATTCAGGATACAGCCAGTGCCTGTGTATGCTGGGGATAGTGTTACTCAAATGATCTCCGACCACTTCGTGGTGTAGCGGCTAGCATGCTTAGCTGTCGCCCTGGAGGTACGGATTCGATTCCCGGCTCTGTCAAGAAATTCAATTCTGATCTGAGGGCTGGAATGAGTTAAACTCAGTCTCATGAGGCAAAACAGAGAAGAGGTGAGTTCGAATCCTACCTCAGCCATCCTGGAAGTGGTTTTCCGTGGATTCCCACTTCTACTCCAGGAAAATGCCGGGATTGTTCTTAACTTAATGCCACGGCCGCTACCTACCCAAATCCCAACTCAATTACAACTACACACGCTAGTACACACAACACAGTGACACAGATTATCAGACAAATTCTACACTCACCCAAGTACGCGGGACTACATGACAAGGATGTCGCAAAGCCCCTAAAAGAGAATCAACAACACCGTCATCAAAGGATCTCCACTGCCTCAGTGAGAAGAGCCATGACAAACTACTTCACTCCTCACCGTTCTAGTATAGCTCATTACAGCACTGGCTTGGGTTTACAGGGGATAGGTAAACCAAGTGCGTTTTTTTTTTCAGGGCGAACGTGGGGGGTACTCGTACTCTTTAAACATTCGAAAACTGTTTAAGAAAAAATATTGGTACATTTGTATCTAGTTCGGCAAATATAACTTCCGACTTTAAAGTCCAACGATCAGCTGACATCAACGCGCTGTTCACAATAGCTGGAGAAGATTTCGAGTTATCATCGATTTAAACCGATATATCGAATCAGTTTCTTTTGATCGGCAACTCGGTACTACGTTCTAATAAACACGCAGGCTAGTGTATGGATCATTTGAGCTTGTGATTAGATTTGAAGAATGAAGGAAATAACGAACTATTTAACATCCACCCAGGCATCGAAAAAGCTGAAAGTTAATGATTCGAACACAGACAATGACCGGACTTGGCAAATTGCCGAAAATCAAAAGATCGTGATGTTTTGTCGACTACAACCGAGAGTACTCCTTATTATTATTATTTTTTTTTTAGAAAAAATCACTGGGTAAACCTGCTGTACCGATCTAGCACACTCCTCATGCTCCACACACGACTGATTCCCGCGCGCACGGCTGCTCCACTGTGCACTCCAGGAAGCGCTTGTTTCAAGTCCTGAAGCACGCTAGATTTCTTATCCGTACTACAATTGAAGGACACACTCCCACAGCAAAAATACCCATAATTTTAGCCTTCAACATTTCTCCTCTGATGATATCTTATTGACCGTTTAATTTTAGAGAGAAAGATTTGTTGAATAAACCTCCATCAACAAGTGAGGGTGATCATAAGGATCCAGAATACTGCATTACAGCCATAATTTATGAATATGGCAGGATAATACAACATTAGATAATTATGTATTAAATTTGACAAAACACACGTTACATAGTTATGTACCTATACAATCCCGGACAACATGTAGGTACACTTGTTTGTACATAACAAAGTCTAGGTGGGACGATCTCCTGATTCTCAACAAAATCATTCAATTATTCAGTTGATATAATCATATGGCAGTGTAAAAGAACCAAATATTGATCATGTGAGGGTGACTGATTTACTCTGTCTAACGAGGGAAGTATCAGATAAGACAGGTCGAAACCTATCTTGAAGCTTTGTGGGCACAATAGTTGTACTATAAGAAGACAACGTGCGGAAAATCAGCCGCCAGATTGAACTGCTAGGCTCAAAAATCGTACCTGACATCCTGGTACGCAGGCATGACGGCAGGTGGAGCTGGACATCCCTGTTGCACTCGGATTAGTAGTGCGGAAGGGCGTATATGCTGACTGGAGCGTGCGGCTCCTTCCCACCGGCCTTACGTGCTTGGGCGGTCAGGGCTGTCCATTCCAACATGTATGGTACTCGCTACCTCCCATTGATTTATATGAGAGATTCACCATACGACATGTTTAGAAAACTTATCGTGATATAAAAATAGAATTTGTAGAAGAAATTTGGTTATAAATGGGACTTAGTGAGACAACAGACCGACAAGACAGAATCCCCCTTAGGGAATAGATTAAACTTCCTTTTTCCTGCGTTATTCTGGTTCATATCACCAAACCCAATCTAAACTTAATATATAACTAGTATAATTATTCCTATGAAATACTTCGTCATTATGACACAATATCTGTTTTTATGCAATCTATTTGAATCATTTATGTTATGTTTTTCAACCCTATTACACTTCCCATACCTTTATATCACACCCACTTCATCTCAGCTTTGCCTCACAAGGCTGAGTGAACCCCGTTCCAGACTATTCTTGCCAGAGCTGGGATTCGAACCTGGATCACCACGGTGTCAGTCAAGAATGCTAGCCACTACGCAACGAGGTGAAGGACTGTTTAGAGGGGAAAGGACCAGTAGAATATCTGAACATATGCTGTATTAGTTCCTTACGAAACTACTTATCTAACACTGTAGTTAATGTTTATTGTGAGGCCATCCCCAGGTCGGTTGAGCTCAACCTAGGGCCATATACCGGGCCGGTGCCCGGCTATTGAGAATCCCTGCAGGACCTGTTGGCTGTTGTACGATGCGTTAACTTTAGTTTACCAGAATTGTAATACTAACGTTACAATTACAACTGGCGCTAAGAGTGGAACAAGAGTCATCAGCAACAAGTTTAACTCTGAATTGTTCTACCAGGGGATTCCTTCAGCCAGCAACTTACTGTAGTGGTTAGCATTATTGACTGTGATCCCAGATTTGATTATTGGCTATGTCGAGAAAATGAATTCTTGTTTGAGGGCTGGCATGGAAATAATTGGAAAGAGACGGGTTTGATGTTTCTCTCCAAGACAATAGTTATACAGCTACAGTATCTTCAAATCGCGAGGGACATCTGTTGTTGAGCCAAAGAAAGTCGACACCGAACACTCATTACTAGTTGGGCAGATTATGGAGATAAAAGACCGCCCGCTGGGTATGTGGTAGCCATCACGACTATGCCGTGTTTGGTCAAGAGTAGACTACTCGTGTCCAAAATGCCCTGGGTTTGAAACCCAGCTGTGCCAAGATATTTAATTCTGATTTGGATGTTGAGACAGTGTTCACTCAGCCCAGATATATTCTTCCCCACCTTCACTCCAGGAAATAGCTAATATGAAACCTAACGTAGGGTCACAGCAATCTCATATACAATCCTAGTGGCAATTACAGGTATAGCCTACTGTAATCTCACTAGTACCAGACTACTTCCTGGTGTAGCGGCTAGCCTTCTTAGCTATCGCCCCAGAGGTCCATGTTAGATTCCCGGCTCTGCCAAGAAACTTAATTCTGGTCTGAGGGCTGGAAAGATGTACACTCAGCCTCGTGAGGCAAAACTGGGAAGAAGTGGGTTCGTTTCCCACCTCAGCCATCCTGAAAGTGGTTTTCCGTGGTATCCCACTTCCATGACAGGCAAATGCTGGGATGGTTCCCACCACGGTTGACTCCTACTTAATCCTCACCATAATCACAAATACACAAAGTTCCTCATTTCTCTACTAGAAAGCGCTATTGTGTTCAAGGAGATTAGTTATCTAACATCTAACCTCCTTGACTTTCATAGTCAAGGAACTACGAAATTCGACATGCAAGCTACCCTCTGGGTGTCAAATAGCAAAGCTTGCACCAGGCACCCGAGGCCATACGATATTAAAAAAAAACTACTACTACTATTGACATCACAATAACACGGGTTATCAGACAAAATTACACACACACACACACACACACACACACACACGGGGCTAAATTACTACGGTTTCCAAGCCCGGCAAATGAAACAACAATAGCAACGCTCACTAGTACAGTCACAGGACTAATAAGTAACATCTTCAGGCCATCTTTAGTCCAGAGGCACACACGACTCAAACTGTACAACATCCTAGCCAACCCTACCCTTCTCTATGGCAGCGAAGCTTGGACCGTTCGCAAAGGGGATGAACGGACACTAACGAGTGCCGAGATGCGGTTCATGAGAACAGCCTGGATACACACTATGGGATATGGAAAGATCTGAGGATATCCTTAAACAACTAAAAGTAAAACCAATTATCAACACAGTGCAGAATTACAACTCAGCTTGGAAGGACCATGAAGACCGACCGGATCACCAGACGAGTCCTCAAATACCAACCTAGAGACGAAGAGATTGATAAAGACCGCAACAGGCCACATGGCATAACACTTGGTTGGTTGGTTCCTCAGTTTAGGGGCTGCGACAACTCGGTCATGTAGCCCCGTGTACTTTGGGTGTGTGTAGAATCTGTCTGATAACCGGTGTTAATTGTGATGACTGTATTAGTGTGTGTTATCTGCTTTTAATTCAAGTAAGGACTGCAGACATTGCATTTTTCAAGTACAGTAGTTCCTACTTTTACCACCAAACGCCACCGTCAACGACTACTAGTTCTGAACTTGGCTACTAGACGCCACCACAGTCGGCTCTTGGCGACGAACGTAGGAACCTAAGGGCGTTGTTTAAACTTAACCTATATAATTTACTGTAGCTTCACACAGGTGAAATTAGTGGCAGGTTCTTTGACAAGCCATAAATCTATGACATGAGACCGCCGGCTTTACTTCCTCTCCGAAGGAAGGCATATTGGGGGATTTTTAACGCTCTTAAAAAATCCGACGACTTCGGCCGGGTTAGAACTTGCGATCTTGGGCATAAAAGCTCAGCATGCTACCAACTACGCCACCGAAGCTGCTCGGCGTACCACTTGATAGGAAGAAGAAGACTAGTACAGTCAAACGCAGGTTGTCAGACATTTCCTTCACACACCTACTGTATGTACAGTACATGTACAGTACATGGAACTGATGACCACGATGTTGCAAGCCCTTACTGAAACAATAAGAAACATTATCATATGTCGAGATTTTACAGTAGTTCCTTTCTCTGTCACTTTGCAAGGTTTCCAAGACCTTCACTGATTTTGCAACGGAGCCTGCCGTGTATCTTTGCCTAACTATCCAAGTATTATTACATAATGACATACTCTATAATTATTACACTCTTAATTTATTTAACCTAGGAGTGTTATAACTGAAAGGTGCATCCTGTTGCCTGATAGGTTAGGAGATTCAGCCCTGAGGCAAGTCACCACAATGATACCTTATTTAGATAGTATACTCTTCCACGTATAATAATAACACCAGTTTACCATCACTTGATAAATGCAGTAATTTTGCATGTTGTTAGTGATGATTCATTGAGGGGTTTTGAGACTTCGTGGTCATGCATTGCCATGTACTTGGGTGTGTGCAATTTCTCTAATAACCTGAGTTATTGTGATGGCTTTATTAGTGTGTGTAGTTGTAATTCAGATGAGGATTGGAAGGAGGAGGCCGTGGCTTTAATTTAGGAACCATCCCGGCATTTGCCTGGAGTAGAAATGGGAAACCTCGGTAAACCACTTCCAGGATGGCAGAGGTGGGAATCTAACCCGCCTCTTCCCAGTTTTGCCTCACGAGGCTAAGTGTACCCCGTTCCAGCACTCAGACCAGAATTAAATTTCTTGGCAGAGCCGGGAATCGAACCCGGGCCTCCGCGATGACAGCCAAGAGTGATAGTCACTACGCAACGAGACGAACAAGAATTGTGTATGTGTCCGTTGGCACAGGCTAGAGTAAAATGTGGCTTTCCACCGATGTCTCAGCCTCCTTCATGTCTGTGATTATACGGAAACTACTGAGCTATGGGCGTTGTTACGCAATGGTATTCGGGGCACAGCTGGTGTCTGTGAATGCTGTGAAAGGTGCTACTCATAGGATCAGTGTTTCTGTACTGACTCAGTGAAGAAAGCAGTAGCAAACTACCTCACTCCTCACTTGGCCTAGCACGCCTCATTATAGTTTCCCTCTTGGGTTTTTGTGGATCGCACCAGCCTCTGGGATGTCCATCTAACAGACAGGCATTATAAAATGTGTCTTCCATTGTATATTCTTAATTAACGCAAAATATCCGTAGTGATATGAGATATCGAAGTGGAGGCCCAACGGGGACACTAAATCTTTGGTGATGTGTGCGGTAGCTACGTGAGCTTAAGTGCTTTAGCTATGAGTCCTTTTTTTTTTCACCGAACTCTGCAGACGAGTGGGTTCGAACCCCACTTTCGGCATTGCATTAAATGGAATTAAATGTTTTTTCCATTTTCAACTCTAGGAAAATGTCGGAACGGGCCGCAACCACTTCCTTCCAACTCCTTGCCCAGATTAACTCATCCTCCTTCATTTTATCCCACAGTAACTACTCTCATGAGATTGGCATCAGGAAGGGCATCCGGCCGTAAAAGACCCTCCACCAAAAAGATGCTCATCTCACCTCATCCTTAACCCCCATTGAAATATTTTATTATAGGCTATTTCATATAAATGTTTTTTAAATATTTTCTGTTATTTTTTATTTTATTTCTTTAAAATTATATTTATTGTTTCTTTTAAATTTTCTCAATTAATATGACTGAAAATAAAATGTCAGTGTTTCTGTTGAATTACAGAAACGTCGTCACTTCCATGTGGCCTTCATTGACCCTAATGAGTAATAATAGTCTAATAATAATAATAATCATAATAATAATGTCATACGGCCTCGGGTGCCGGATGCAAGATATGTTATTTGACGCGCAGAGGGCAGCTTGCATGTCGTTCCTTGGAGCGCTATGATTGTCAAGGAGGTTGTATATCTAACCTCCATGACAATATAGCGCTTTCTAGTAGAGAAAGGAGAATTTTTGTGTTGGCGGAAAATCCTGTGATTAATTTTGCCATTATGAACACGGCCTACTGAATTCAAATGGATTCTTTAACATGACAACAACGTATGACATACGTGCAAAGATTTTTGTCACCTTTCAAAAATCACTTACCATGGCCAGGAGTGAACCTGCAAGTTTGGGGTTGGTAGTCTGACACGATAACCACTCACAATAGAAATATAAAATGCATGCCTTAAAAGGCTAGCCTTATTTATAGAATTTACTGTATTTGGTAGTCTATATCTTGAAAATAATAGAGTATTACTTCGTCTAGCTATGCGCCAAAATATGTCAAAACACACGGTCGAGTATGTGATTTACACTTATTTTCCCAACCAATTATGACAATACTTCTTCGTCTTGTAAGTAACTAAAGTTCGACTAAAAGGCAGAAAGCAAATATACGTTTCACATGCCACCAACCGCTCTCTTCACACCATCGACAGACTGGGCAATGCCAACAGAAACCAATGGCTTCCACATCGCTGTGAACACATTGTAAGCAATGCTGGAGGCAATATCCGAAGTCTATGAAACTTAGAAACACGTATGTATGCTATGTCTCAATAAATAAATTAGTTGCAGAATATAGGTTACGACCAAATAGAGAGTTATATTTGAGATGTGAAAAATTAACTGATGTAATGAAAAAGAGAAAATTACAGTTTTTTTGGCACATTTATAGAATGGAAAATACGAGACTAACTAAACAGATCTTCAACTTACTGAATAGTTACAAATACAAACCCACATGGTTCATTGAAATTGACAAAGATTTGATAAACGCTAGAATTCAGACAGACACAATAGCAAACAGTTCACACTTCAGAGAAGCTATTCAAAAGGCAGAATTTCAAGAAAAACAGAAACAAACAACTCGCAGAAAGTGGATTCAAGAGAAGAAAGATCGACACTCGAGAAGGATGAAGGAAATTTGGAAACCATGGAATTTGAATACAATGGACAATAGCCAAGTTGATTCATCGTGCCCTCCAAATGGACTATTCGAAAGAAGTAGAAGAAGTTGCCAAAACTTAAAAACCAACCTACAGTAATACAGTATATTTGTTATGGACTACAAAAGCTATAGGATGACATGTTTCGCTCGTCAAGCGAGCATTTGAGCTTGGTTGATAGGATGAAAACTAAGGGAGAAAACATCTAGATCATTTACCTCAAATAGTATCAATAGTATGGTGAGAATGTCAGGAAAACTATTACATATTGGTATAATAATAATAATAATAATAATAATAATAATAATAATAATAATAATAATAAATATATACAAGACAGGAGAAAAGAAATGCCCTCAAACCTTGAAGAAAGAAGATTGAGGGACTTGGAAGAATGAGCGTACTCTTGGTAATTGTTTTGGCCAAGACCCCATGGCACGATTACACATGAACCTTTACAGTGATGTCATGGATTAGAAGTAAACATTGTATTTACTCCACTAAAGAATGGAATGTAGTGTGGACTCCTGGGAGGCCTGGTGCAAGTCCCTCTAGTTGACGCCTGCGGATGATTTACGAGCTATGATGACTATTAAATTATAATGAAGACGTTACAAACATCCAGTACTCAACACAGGGAAATTAACCCTAGGAGATTAAAATCCCCACACCACGCCCGCGAACTGAACCTGGAATCCTTCAGTATAAAGCCTAACATGTTAACAACTTAGCCACGGAGCTAGACTATTACACCACTCAGTCCTCATTTGTTTTGGCTCTGGGCTCAAGAGCTAAACAAGAAAGAAAGAAAGAAAGAAAGAAAGAAAGAAAGAAAGAAAGATAAAGAAACGGCGGAGTTATTTAGATTTCGCTCATTCTTTGAACATCTGGCAATAATATTTTTATATTAATGGCATTGCAATAGTAGTTTCACCCTCTAATACTGACCCTTGGTTGCCATTTTCAAATCGAAATTATGACGAAACGAAACGCACCTAAAATTCTTAATTCTTATCGAAAGGATGTGCTGTTAGTTTACTATTTTAATGAAAAAAAAAAAAAAAAAAACATGACTGAATTGCGGTTTGAGAATTTCAGGAACGTAAAATGTATAACATTAATATGATTACAGAATTTGTATGTAAAAGTAATTTCAAGTGTCCCATTGCTTCCTCTTCTTTCCTCATCTAATCAGAAACTCAAATACTCCTAATTTTTGGGCATGGCAAAGTTAAAGCTACGAAAGAAGGGAATATTTAATTAATAGATATTCAATTATTTTTTGAGAATAAAATTTAATACAATATTTCTGGAATTAATTTTCTTCTAGTCGTAGGGTCAATGACATTGCTGATAGAAGCTGAACTTGGCAATGACCGTGCAAATGTTTCAGTTCGTGGTGTAATATGCCGTGTGTCATCTGCTGCTGTAAACCTGCTCCTGCCTGCTCGCTACGTTGGCAATCGAAACTGAAAATATGCTTGCAGTGGTTGGAAGTTTCGCTGGCGGTTCCCGTTAGTCGCAGCGCAGCGGCTGGTCAATGCTCCTGAGCGGCCGCGCGATGGCCCACATAGCTTCACTTCCTTCTTCACAGGCTCGAGTCTTCACCTCGCCTTCCTCTCCCATTCACTGCCCCCACAACCAAGTGCCTGGAACCAGTGCTCTCTTCACAGGCTTGGGTTTTCATAACGCCATCATCTCCCATGCACTGCCTCCACAACTGAGCGCCTGAATCCAGTGCCTTCACAGGCTTGAGTCTTCACATCGCCTTCATCTCCCAGGCACTGCCTTCACAACTGAGTGCCTGGATCCAGTGCCTTCTTCACAGGCTTGAGTCTTCACATCGCCATCATCTCCCATGCACTGCCTCCACAACTGAGTGCCTGGATCCAGTGCCTTCTTCACAGGCTTGAATCTTCACATCGCCTTCATCTCCCAGGCACTGCCTTCACAACTGAGTGCCTGGATCCAGTGCCTTCTTCAAAGGCTTGAGTCTTCACATCACCACCATCTCCCATGCACTGCCTCCACAACTGAGTGCCTGGATCCAGTGCCTTCTTCACAGGGTCGAGTCTTCACTTAGCCATCATCTTCCACGTACCCGTCTCCATGGTGCCTGGAACCAGTGTCTTCACATGCTGGAATCATTATCCCCCCGTCCTCTCCCATTCACTGCATCTACAAACGAATACATGACTCTTGTACTTTTGACATCTCACCTTCATCCCCCATTCACTGCCTCCACAAGTGAATATTGGATCCAGTGCCTTCCCCACCTCATACAGTACTCTTTCATTCGCATGGATGCAGTGTTTTCTTAGTGGTGGCAGTACAGTATAACTCACACTAAAAAAAGCATACTATACATTAGGTTAAAATTTTGTGAAGTAGGTAAAAACAATAAAATAACTGCCAATCAGATATCACCACGGAGGATGGTTGATTCATTAAAAAGCGCCAATGTACCTTATGTGTGGTAAGACACCCTCATAAACAAAATATCTATTGCAGTGCTAAAATAAGGCGTGCTACCCAATAAGTATAAGGTATGCACTGAGTGCCATTTGTCAGCACCATCCATACCTCAGTAGCTTCCATTGTACTGTAGACACAGCCAGAAATGAGTGATACATTGGTAAAAAGCTGCCGTTTGCTGTAGCCTGTGCCAACAAAACAATACAAAAATACTACTTCCATCAAGGGGTTCAAGGGGCCAATGAAGTATCATAATGCAGAGAAGAACGAAACAGCTTGCCTATTTACATATGAATGCATACCACATTAGAGAACCCGATGCGCCAAAGCCGCATTTATGTGAATGGTGCACTTGCGTTACTCATATCATTACGCTACCATAGTTTTCATGGTTGATACAACAAAGTGCAATCCATTGTGGAATGAAGGATACCTTTGTAATTATTCCTTTCTTTCTTTCTTTCCTTTTTTCCTTCTTTATTTATTCACTTATTTAGTTAGTTAATTATCTATCTATGTATGTATTTGTTTGTTTATTTATTATTATTGTTACATCATTTTTGCCAATTATGGACAATGTTTGAACTTAAATATCTCATGATGTCACAATTTTCACTTCTTTCCCTTCTTCTCTTCCCAAAATCTCTTCATCCTTTGACTGTGTTCCTGTTTCCTTTGTTCCGTCCACAATGTTCCTATCTTCTTCCTTTCACCTACTAAAAATTTGGCGTTCTTAATTTTGTTTCTGAAATTTTCTCTGTCTTCTATCATTTGCTTGTTGATCCCTAATTGGTTTAAGTCGTCTTCTATTTCATGATACCAATTTGTTTTCCTTTTGTTTGTTTATTTATTTATTTATTTATTTATTTATTTATTTATTTAGCCTCCGTGGCTTAGGCGGCAGCACGCCGGCCTCTCACCGCTGGGTCCGTGGTTCAAATCCCGGTCACTCCATGTGAGATCTGTGCTGGACAAAACGGAGGCAGACAGGTTTTTCTCCGGGTACTCCGGTTTTCCCTGTCAAAATTTCATTCCAGCAACACTCTCCACTATCATTTCATTTCATCTGTCATTCATTTAATCATTGCCCCAGAGGAGTGCGTCAGGCCTCGGCAGCCGGCACAGTCCATATCCTCGCCGCTAGATAGGGGCTTCATTCATTCCATTCCTGACCCGGTCGGAGACTGGAAGCAGGCTGTGGATTTTTCATTTATTTATTTATTTATTTATTTATTCATGTATTTATTTATTTATTCATTAATTCGAATGCTTAATGTGAATACGTTATAAACTACTTTTCTGAAATTTCTTGTCGGTAAAATCACTACTTTTAGTTTAAAAAAACGTTCGTTTCCTTGAGATTCTTACACTAAGCTGGCGTTGGACTGATTTTGGAAAATAAGGCTTCCCCATGAGCTCTATTTATGGCCACCAATAGCCTAATGCCAAACAAATCAAACCGTGCCGTCGTTCACTCAAACGTACAAGGAAAAGAATAATGCCTTCTTTAATAAAGTATAAGGACATCTCAATGTTATTCACTGTACGTGCCCCCTGCAACATTCTCTCCCGTTAGTAAGACTTTCTTCGGCTTATGCTAATTGTTTGGGATCGCACGAATCAACCTGAATCATACCTTTTGTTGTAGCCGGGTATTTAGGAGGGGTTGTCCTTCTTGTGGCCACGTGATTTTTCAGGTGGAAATGCCACCTCACCATTCTGGGAATCAAACACTGGTCACAGTGGGAGCAGTCAGCAACGCTGCAGAAATACAAGGTCCATGATATTTTTACTGTGTAAAAAGATGGAATATTGGCTTTCTCGGCCAGTGAAGTAAAACTCAGCAATTCTTCTAGGTTTATGCCGTGTCTTCCTAGGCGAAATCCCTCACAAGACACGGCTTAAACCTGGAGAAATTGCTGAGTTTTATTATGTAACTCTGTTGCCCGATTTTTAGCAGCCCAACTCACTACTGCATGGGCAAATTGTTGTTGTTTGAGACTTCAGTCTCTTGACTGGTTTGATGCAGCTCTCTAAGGCTACCTGTGCTGAGA